>OZ025301.1:141916197-144744530 GCA_964019185.1 Maratus speculifer | reverse complement strand
ATGACTTTTATTTTCACACACAATGATACAAAGCTTTTCTAATAATAAATAATTCCATTTTTATTAATACATTCTTTAATTTTATTCGTTCTGTTTATAATTTTTGTGGCATTGTTATATTTATCCATTTCATTTAAAAATGTAGAAATTTATTTATTTATTTTTTCTTTTTTATACTTGGAAAGAAAATAAACACTTAGCTAGACATATTATGAAACGTTCTTTCATTGCATTCATAATAATTTTTTAAATAATTATGCTTATAAACATCAAATGAAATATTAATAAAAAAAATTCTTCAACAAAATACTTTCAAAACGCAAAAAAGAGGAAAAAACTAATAAAATATTAATTACATTTTTTATGACAACAATTATAATTCAATTCGTTAAGCTAGAAATTTTTTTTTTTTCTAATTCATGTTTAAAATGTAAGAAAGGAAATAAAAATAAATAGCATAGTGTTTTTTTTTTAAAATTATATGTTTTAAATACTTACTTTTAACTTTAAAAACATTAGAAAATTAAATTTGCTATCAAGTTTTTAATTATTAGGACATTTATCTTAAAATATAATCACATAACAGTCTTCGGTGTTTTTAAATCAATTAACATTGTGTTTTTAGTTAAACATATAGCATTACATTAAATATTTATTTTAGCATTACATTAAATATTTATTTCTGAACGCGGAAAAGTTGTTTTCTTAGACATTTATTTATGTAAAAGAAGAGCACGAGTTAAATTAATTCTAAAGTATCTATAAGTTTGAAGCATGAATTCCCTAAACATGTTCTCATTTATTTAAATAGAAGTACCCACTTGTAAAATATTGATGAAAAGGCTTTCAAAAAGAGATAAAATGAACTTTCATATTATTATCTAATAATACGAGAAAAGTTTTAAGTGATAAAATAAATCCAGTTCTTAGATTTATTCTATTGACTAATTGCTCCATAAATGTAAAAACTTTAAATTATTAAATAAATATTATTTTAGCAAATCATATTTTTAAAATACTGGTTATGAACACATATACTGTAGCTAAAACTTTTTAAGTAATAAATGCACTGTAGTTGTAGTTGACCTTTGACAAGGAGGGCTTGAACCCCCATTGGACTGCACCCAGGGTGTTGGAAGTCAGATTTCTGCAGCAGAGAATGTTTGTCAAAGCCAATACAGGTGCAATACCAAATATCGACACCTCCTCAATTTTGATGCGTCTCTGACGGAGAGCTTCTCCAGAAATCAATACCCATTGTTACTGTTACGACCGACCACGGGACTTTCAGAACCCTTTTATTTAACGAGCGCGTACACTGATACAAAGTACTAACTAGGGAACTGTAAGAAGTGTAAGTCACCGATTTTGACGAAAGTGGTATTGTTGGAAAGATCTTATCGAGAGCAGTAAAAAAAATCAATAGAACTACCCGTCGCAAATGAACCGTCTTCGAGATATTCACAATTAATGTCACGTAATTAGTGCATATTTAATGGGGGATTTCAAAAAATTTTAGTCTCGATTTTAACGAGAGTGGTATCGTTAAAAAGATATCATCATGAGAAAAAACTCAATAGAACTACCGGTCGGAAATGAACCGTTTTCGAGATATACGATAATTTATGTCACGTAGCTAGTGCATACTGTTCCAGTGCACACTTAATCGGGGACCGCAAAAAATTGTTTTCTCGATTTTGATGAAAATGGTGTTGTTGCAAAGATATCAGTGTGAGAAGTAGAAAACTCAAAGGAAGTAACCATCTGAAAGGAGACGTTTTCGAAATATCCAACAATTTATGTCACTTAATGCAGTTTCCCAGCAGTGTGCATTAGCAATGTGACAGAAATTGGCGGATATCTCGAAAACATCTCATTTCCGATGGGTGATTCCTTTGACTATTTTAATCCTCACGATGATATCTTTTCAACGATATCACTTTCGTTAAAATCGAGAATAATTTTTTTTTTTTTTTGCAATTGGCGGATATCTCGAAAACATCTCATTTCCGATGGGTGATTCCTTTGAGTATTTTAATCCTCACGATGATATCTTTTCAACGATACCACTTTCGTTAAAATCGAGAATAAATTTTTTTGCGGTCCTCCATTAAGTGTGCACTAGCTACGTGACATAAATTGTCGGATATCTCGAAAACGGCTCATTTGCGACAGGTATTTCCATTAAATTTTTTACTGCTCTCAATGAGATCTTTCCAACAATACCACTTTCGTCAAAATCGATGCCTTACACTTCTTGCAGTTCCCTAGTAAGTACAAAAGCACTAAAAGGCGATAGTCGCAACATTCTTAGGATTTAATCTTTTCTATCATTCTGTCTTCCTTCTCTTTTTCTTTTATATTTTTTTAGAGGGAGATCAATTATTACATTTATTCTTAACTTTGATTTTAGTTTCTTAAATTTTAAATTAATTAATTAATTTTCAGTTTTATTTTTTCCGCATGCCAAAAAAAAAGTTTTCATTAAAATATTTTGATTTTTCTATATATAAGATTGCTGAAACATTTAGCTATCTCTGCTATGTATTAAAAATATATTAGATACCAATAATAGGGAAATAATAGATAGAGAGATAGAGATAGATTAATTCATTTCTAGATAACCTAAATATACGTAGTATGATTCAAAAGTTCGGAGAAAGGTTGTAAGAAACATTTCCTTGAATAGTTCACAGCATCGTAGTATATCTTTTTTCAAAGTAGTCTCCTTGAACGACGGTACACTTCTTCCAGTGCGCCTAAAATTTCTGGAAGTATTGCTGGAAGCCATTTTTCGCAACCTCCCATAAGCCCTCCTGCGATGTTGTTTTCACCTAATCTGATGACTAAAATGACGTCCCTGTAAATGTTTTTTCATTGATGAAACCAGGTAAAAGTCACACGGGACGGTGTTCAGTTGGTAGGGAGATATGGAAGCACGTTAGTAGAATTTCTGACGAGGAATTATTTTTAACAGTTGGTATCGATGTGCTGGTGCGTTCTCTAGTAGAAAGTACCTGTGTCTGACCTCAGCGAAGGTTGTCCAACGCGTTTATCGTCTTTGATATGGACTCTCAGTCGTCTTTATAACGTTGATCCCATTCATAAACCTTGTGTCTCACCATGGTGGATTCATCGCACACCTTTCTTAGTATTTTCAAAGTCTCCATTGCTGTTTTACCTAATCGCTGACAGAATTTAATGCTGCAACGCTGTTCATCAAAAACAAAACTTTTTTACATCGTGGAGCAAAGATAATTAACTTAGGAAGATAACAGCTGCGTGTGCGGTTCGGTCGCATGATATAGATTAAACCAACATGAGAAATATGGAATGGTTGGGAAAATACATTTCAGACAGTTTTACTTCAGGTACTTGTTTCGTTGTCAAGAATTGCCTCATTCACCTAATTTTTGAATCGTACTACGTATTATGCAATCTGTTGCAAAAAAGTATATAGCGCCAGAAAAATTTGAGTCATGACTATGAAACTCGACATGTGCTTAATGCTTGCGCAGGTAACAAATGATTGCAAATTCAGAAAAACGAATGTTTTATTGTCTAGCAGCAGCATAAAGAATCTCAATTTTAGTAGATTGTAAAATCACCTTTGGCAGCTATACAATCCGATACGCGGTGCGGCATGAAGTCTATTAAGTTACCAATTCTTATCTACAGTAGATTCTTCCATAAGTGTTGCATCTGACAACTACCCTGGTATTATTTCCAGAAATCTGAAGTCGTTCTTTCCAACATATACCAACTATGCTGCATTAGAGATGCTCTATCTTGTGTCCTGGTTGATCATGGAAGAACAGTATATAATTATATACATCATTGCGAGAGTCAGGCAATGTGTGGACGAGCATTGTAATGATGATAAATTTCATCGATGCGTCTTCATACAATAAGCAGTACCAACATGCATATGCAAATTTTGGCAATATAATTCCGAGACATCAGAGTACCTTGTAATATAGTTAAAGGTGATCAGTTGTCAAAGTAAATTGCTCCCCAGACTGTCACACCAGTTGTTATGGCAAAGTACTGCTCACAGTACCAAACATCGGGGATTTAAATCTGACATCTCTGAATCGACACATACATGCGATAGTCATCACACTGAAAGAAAAAGTATGATTTGTCGTTGAAGATCCCATTTCATGAATCTGACACTATCCAGCTTGCTCGATATCGATACTATTCCAGACGACACTAATAGTGAAGAGTTAGTGTCAACTGCTTTAATGGATATTTAAACCTAAAGCGAAAGTCAGTAAGTCGCCTACAGACGATACGTCTTGATACAACTAAATCTTTGTCAATTAGCAAATGGTGTCGAATAGATGACAGAAACACTGTTAATGTAGATGCAACTTCTCACATGATTGCTCAATCCTCTCTTGCAATTGTGCCAGGGAAACCTAAGACCACGGTAGGCAAGTGGCGGACTGCAGTCCACTTCCGGACCGCGAAAGCCCACACTTGGACCGCCGAAAAAGATATTGCACTTGAACTTATTCATTTTTCAACAATTCTTCAATATAAAAGGAATTTTGAAATACACACTACAGTGTTTCTAAATTTTATGTCAGATCTTGTGAAGTAATTTTAAGCAAAATTCCAAGAGTTTGCAGAAGTAGGTTTTTATGTCTAAATTCTTGAACTCGCTTTATCAGCTTGATCTAGCGTCAGAATGGACTGATGTGACTACGAAGTTGTTCAAAGTTAAAAAACCTTTATTACAACGCTCGCCCCAACGCTCACTACGTTCACCAACTACCTGTGTAATCTCTTCGTGATACCGATTGGTTTCGCAAAGCAATCCCAATGGTTTAGCCAACTTCATATTTAATTGTTTCGCATTTCCATTCTGGATCATTTCGCGATCTCTTATTTTCTATGCAATAAATTTTTAGATTTCACTTTTTAAAAATTTGCCACTCT
The DNA here is from genome assembly GCA_964019185.1 of Maratus speculifer. Classification (NCBI taxonomy): domain Eukaryota; kingdom Metazoa; phylum Arthropoda; class Arachnida; order Araneae; family Salticidae; genus Maratus; species Maratus speculifer. Next base: position 144,739,583 of record OZ025301.1, on the reverse strand, counting down.
TCTTCCCTCAATTTTTCACGCACCCTCATTTATAAATTTTTATTATGTGTTAAAAATTATCTGAAAGTTTCTAACAGACCACTTTGTTATATTTCCTAATTTTGTTCGCGCCACTCACCCTCCGTCCCCCGTGACACACTATCCTTTTAAAAAAAAATTAACATGTATTATAAACAAGCTGAAAGTTTAAAACATATCACCTTGTTAGATTTCGAAATTTCAACAAAATCATGTTCTGATAGTTCCACGTTCTACCACCAAGGAGAGCACTTTATACTTAAAAAAACAATAGGAATGAAACCCCATTAAACAACATTTCAGTAGGTATATTATTCGAGGGAATGGCAATCTTAAGCAAGAATGTAATATATTTGACGAAATTACTTTTCAAAAATAGTGATAAGTGAGTTTTAGACTTTTTAAATAAGTTTCGTAAGAAATACTACCTACTGCATACTTAATGTTTCAAGTTTTTGGTAAGACAACTCTTACTGCCAAATAAAATAAAATAAAATAAAATAAAATAAAAACGCAAACAAAAATGGACTTTATTGGATTACAATGGGAATCTGTGGGAATTTGGCGAAATATCAGAAACAGCATCAAAATATCATCACTTTTGGCGATTAACTTTAGCCGTCTCACTCGGCAAAATATCTCCAAGTTGGCGAAAAACTTAGCAACGTTTGGCTGCATAACCGGATTTGCCAAAAGGTAACCCCCCCCCCCACCCTCCATTTTTGTGGTATCTACGAAGATTTTTATTGATCCATTTCTAAATCGTTTGGCCAGTTTAATCGCAAAACGCCAATTCGTTACATTTTTTATATATACAGTTATACACACACATATATATATATAATATATTATATATATATATATATATATATTATATATATATATATATTATATATATATATATATATATATTATATATATATATATATATATATAAATGGTGTACAACTCGAAAAAACGCTAAAAATCGCATTGAAAAAATGCATGAAAAATCACCAAATATTAAAAAATCGCAGATGTCAAAATTTTTTCTAATAGCAAAAAATTTAGTGATTGGAAAAAATTCATGAATAAAAAAAAAATCACACTGAACGCAAAAAAATCTCAAAAAATCGAATTAAAAATTGTTGAAATTCAAAAATCGTAGTAGACAATATTTCGTGCATTAAATTAAAAGTTTAAAACTAAATTTATCTTACCAATATCGAAAAATAGCCATAAACTACGAAAAAACCCAAAAATTTGATATTCAAAAATTCGCTGAAAATTAAAAATCGCTGTACGAGTTCCGAATATCTTTTATTGAAAAGAGTATAAAATTTACTGTTAGGTTAAAAGAATGAAACCATATTCTTTTCGCTAATGTGGAAAAATTGCCTCGAAACATTAAAAAAAACTTTGTAAAAAACGCATAAAATTTAAATAAAAATTTTTAAATCAAACTTTGAGGTGCAAAATTTCATTTCTTACAAAAGTATCTATCCCCAAAAATTTTGTAGCTCTACCTCCAGCGGTCTCTTTAGAACATCGTCGACACACTCACGGACTTCTTTCTTTATTATTATAGATTGAGCTTGAAAATGCGTCTTTGATTTCTGTCGTAGGGGAGACTGGGGTACAATGGACCACGGGGTACAATGGTCCACCTCCTATTTTTGATATTAATTCTGTTTTTGAAAGCTTAATATTTTAGTATATAGATGGCAGTCATGAAGTAGTAAAAAGAAGTTTGAAACCATGTGCATAGCTGACATTTTAGCCACTTTATACTTGATAATTGATTTGACACAGGAGGAGTAAGGCAAAAGTAAATATTTTCAGTGAAACATATGTTCATTTATTTATTACATATTTGTAATTTGAAAGACATTGTGTGGCAAAATAAAAAGCTAAGACAATACATTATTATATTTATTATAGCTAAAATAATAGAATTCTAAATTTCTTTTTTTATCATCAAGTTTTTGTCAAACTTCCATATGGGGTACAATGGACCATCAGAAACTGGGGCACAATGGACCATGGCCCATTGTACCCATGTTTTGTATCCCATGTTTTTAAATATTATATGTGAAATAGAGAATTAATAAATTATTTTAGTTCTGTGTGTAGATTAATTAATGATTCATGTTGTATTATGCATTTTTGAAATATTTATCTGTATAATATATGCTTTCAAACATAAAAATTAGCCCAAATTAAGAATTAATAATTTATTTTATTTCTGTGTGTGAATTAACTAATGATTCATGTTGTGAAATGCATTTTTGAAATATTTATCTATATAATATAAGCTTTCAAATTTAAAAATTATCCCATATTGAACTCCAAAAATTTTTAAACAAAATATTTTGTGCATTTGAGGGTTTTTTTTAATTTCATATAATTTGTTAATTCAATATTCCTGCACTTATGCATACATGCATCCATAATAAGTTAGATTTAAATAAAATAGTAGAATGAGAAAAACAAAAATATATCTACCTATTAGTTTGTATCTGGATATAATAATTAAATAAGGTAAAATTCATTAAAAAAATACAGATGATGTAAAGTAGACAGGAAAAATTTATTATATTTTTTCCTTAGTCATATATTTAGATATATACAGGGTGGTCATAAAAAAACTTTGCCGATATATGGAGCTCTAGCGGCCCGCCCGCTCAACCGATCAAGATGAAATTTCAGATATAGCTATTCAGAGGTATGAGCTCGAGATTCTCTGAACGAGAACAAAATGACGCTCACGGTTACGGTTATAGCTACAGAAACTCGAAAATTTCCAATGGCAACACGCATTTTTTTTCATCGCAAAATGATCAGCGCATGCGAAAACCCTAAAGAGAGCTAAAATGGTATGGTTATTGCAATAAACGGACGCGTTATGCTTGCACAAAATCAGCTTTACGAACGGCCCCCAAAAAACACGACCAAGGCGCACGTAGAAAATTTTAATATGACAGCGACAAAATACCAATCACGGAACGTCGTTTGCCTGATAGTCAGCGTAGAAAATGGATAAAAAGACTCTGTGTCATATGCGAATTTACTCCTTGCGCGCCAATCGTGTTATTTATAAGGGGGGGGGGGAGGGATTCGCAGAACAGTTTTTTGTGCGTGCATAATGTATCGTTTCTGGCTATACACGCACGGTTCCAACGCTCTTTAGGGTTTTCGCATGCGCTGATAATTTTGCGATGAAAAAAATGCGTGTTGCCATTGGAAATTTTCGAGTTTCTGTAACTACAACCGTAACCGTGAGCGCCATTTTGTTCTCGTTCAGAGAATCTCGAGCTCATACCTCTGAATAGCTATATCTGAAATTTCACCTCGATCGGTTGAACGGACGGGCCGCTAGAGCTCCATATATCGGCAAAGTTTTTTTATGACCACCCTGTATATTTCTTATTTTAAAGGTTTATATTTAACTTTAAGTGGCATCAGTGGACAAAAAGGATATATATTATTTTTCATATTTCTTTTAGCAATGCCAAGAAACAAGCCTAGGAAAACCAATAGAGGTTCTGTGCCACATGAAGTTATGGAACAGGCTGTAAAATGTATTGTGGAAGATAATAAACCTAATTGTTCAATCTGCGACCAGTATAATGACTTAATGATAAAAAAAAATGAAGAAAAAAGTGTTATTTTAGATAGAGCTAAAAAAGTGAATAAACAAATAAAAATGAATAATAAAATGTGAATAAACAAATAAAAATAAATAATAAAATGTGAATAAACAAATTATGATATAGTTTATTTTTCTTATTTTTAAAAAATGAACTACACTGATATATTTTTATTCAAATTACAAGTGGTCCATAGAGCCCCATGCTGTGGACCATTGTACCCCGGCATTGGGGTACACTTTGTCGGGTTGGGGTACACTACTTTGTCACTTGCTATTTAAAAAAAATATAAAAAAAATATGCATAATTATTATTTTTTAGTGGATGCAGTATAAACTTTAATGTATAGGTAACATGCATGTATTTGATCAAAAGAAAAAGAAAATCAATACTTTAATAGTCAACAGTCAATATTTACAAAAGTGGATCATTGTACCCCAGTCTCTCCTACACTGTATTTTTAAACATTAGAACAGAAATTCTTTCTTTTGAAAGTAAAAATGCATAATCCTCTTCCTTTAATTTATTTAAAAAGCTTATGTTAAATCAAAGAAAGTTTTTAAAAATACATGGTACATTAAATTTTACGATGTTCTTTTCAAAGTGTTCGCCGCTGGAACACTTCCTCATTAGTTTAAGACTGTACAATGTAACTATTTGTAGATTTAATGCATTATATATATTTAAAAATGTGTTTGTTTAACATGAAGTTAAACTAAAGATTAAGTATTAAAAGATTTAAAAGAATGCTTTGTTTCCTTGAAAAAAATTTAAAAAGTATATCTTAGAACTTATTTTGTTCAACCATTTAAGTTACTTATATTTTCTACAAAAATTCTTTTTCTTTCAAAAACTGTGTAACTACTTTAATTTAATTACTGTTGTAGTAATTAAATTAAGTTTGACTAAATAACATGCATTTTCACTATATTCCAAAAAGAAACTGAAACCTGATACTAAATTAAAAATAAAACAAAGAAAAAGGTAAGCCCAAAGTTTATTTAACTTCATTTACATAACATTGTACTTTGCGCATTTCCATTTGTGTAAAAAGATTCTAAATTTAAGAAAAATAAGAATATAAAATCTTGCGTGGACCGTAAATTATGATATAATTCTCCCCATATTAATAGTACTATAATTTAATGCCACCGTTTAATAAAAGGCAGGAGGGAGGACTAAATGCTATCCAAAACAAGTTAAAAATTGCACGTCAAGTGTAGCAAAGGATGTGCGCTTTTACTATAACGAAGTTGTAAAAATTTTCTCAACTTCGTATAATAGCATACACCATATAATACCCGAAATCTTTTGTGTAGCCCTGTAAATACTATCTGATTTCTATTATACCGGAAGTAACTTATATTAAACTTCAGCAACGTATATTAATTACATAAAATGTGAAGTAGATTAATATAATTAAAGCTTACCCCAAACATTGTTCCCAACCCCCACTCATACAATTATGCAATGGAATACTTTTGTGTGACCTTGTAAATCTACAACAAATAGCCTTTGTGCCACAGATTGATTCTTTGACCACTAATTGTATATAATGTATATTTTAGTATATACTTAATAGATGCATATCAATTTTATTATGTTCAAAAAAGTGTACCACTATTAAAATGCGCTTGAAACTTTTTCCCATTGGCCCGTAATGTAAAGGAAGACATTTGATTGTTCCTGTAAATAAACTACATCTCCGATATTCATAAAATTTGAAATGACTCGACAAAATTATACAACAGCTTTTTATTTTTAATTTCAATCGATTCGGTTGGATAGTTTTTGTTCTTTTATATGCAGACAAGCGGACGGGTTGAACGACGACTATAAGCTCTATTTACATAAATATTAAGACATCTAAATACAGTTTGGAAAACTTATAACACATTAAACAAGTTGGAAATTAATAAGAATGTATTTATTAAAATACAACACATTGCTCAGTGGTGCACAAAACAAGAATTTTAATATACAGTTGTACAATTAAAATAAATAAAATATCAACGTTTTGCGCCGTCTTCTGCGGGCGTCTTCGGGAAAATATGATAATGGAAGGACTAAGAGATGCATCTCTTAGTCCTTCCATTATCGTATTTTCCTGAAGACGCCCGCAGAAGACGGCGCCATCTCTTAGTCCTTCCATTATCGTATTTTCCTGAAGACGCCCGCAGAAGACGGCGCGAAACGTTGATATTTTATTTATTTTAATTGTACAACTGTATATTAAAATTCTTGTTTTGTGCACCACTGAGCAATGTGTTGTATTTTAATAAATACATTCTTATTAGTTAAATTTTATGGTGCAACTGTCCTGTATATATTCATTAAGTTGGAAATTATACGTTGTTGGAAAGTGTTTAGTAATCCATTTCGATCGCATGATTTTTCGTTCTTGCTTAATTATTGAATGAAATAATATTTTCACATTTTGATCCATTTCTTCTGTGGTGTAAATTTTTCTTTCTTTTTTTTCTTCCTTGTAAAAAAAACTCCAAATTTCTTATTTTCATGATGACATCTCTGTATGTAAAAAAATTGAATTGAAACATTTATTTATACACTTTTTCAACTTGTTAATAAAAGTGATAAAATATTGGCCTTTATCATTGGTCATAAAAAACTGAAAAACAAGTAGCAAAAAAAAAAAAAAAGAAAAATTGAAAAAGTATTTAATCATGGAATAAGTGTCGGAATTCCATGTTGAATTAAACGAATATTTCTTTTTTCAATGATATAAAAAAGGATTGATAAAATGTTCAACGCTTTCGCCATTTTATTTGCATGTTTAATTATTTTTACTTCATTTATTTAAAAAGGTCAAAGAAATAAAATCATTTTTTATAATTCTTAAAATTTTGCGATGCTAAAAAGAAATAAGCATTATCTTTAAAAAATGAAAGAAAAAATATTTGAATGTTTATTTAAAAAAAAAAAAAAAAAAAAAAACGCTTTTCAATTTCTGATTTCATTGCAAAAATTAACTGCAAGAATTGAAAAATAGTAATTTATAAATGGATAGAAAGTGTGAATTAATTAAATTGAATTCACATTATTTTAAAAAGGAGTAACAAAATAAAACGAACATTATATATAGTGTTTAAAAAAATTAGTTTATATTTAATAATATCAATTACAGAGATTTTTTTTTTTGTTTGTTTGTTTATTAAAAATTATAATTAATTGGTTTCATGCTTTTAACTCTTGGAAAATATTTCAGAGTTCAGAATAAATATTTGAAACAGACGAATAAATTAGATATTTTTTCAAAGATTCAATAAATTTCTAACTTTCTTAATAAATGAAAGCTATAAATTTTGTTTAAAAAACACAACAATCTCATTAGATGATAGATTTTTGCAGTAATAATTCCGTATTTGAAATTCTTTAATCTTAAAACGGCAACAGATACCGGACATATTCCATTTTTTTTTTTTTTTTTTTTTTTCAACAAAACGGAAAATTTCTGATCACCCCCATTTCACTGAAGATAACATTCCAATAAAAGAAATTTTTAACAATTTATATTTTTAATAGTAAATAGTATTTTTAATAGTAAATATATATTTATTTATATTTTTATATCTTGAGATTATACGCAGAAAATATGCTGAATCCATTGCTTTACAAGGAATGTGAATTTTTAGCTCACAGGCTATCATAGCCTGAGAGCTTATGTGCCCGTCCGTTCTGTATGTATGTTCGTATGTACGTAACGCGATAACTCATGATAAAAATATCCGATCCACTTGAAATTTTGTATGTAGGTATAGCCTGACAAGGCGCTTCCCTGATTAGTTTTTGGAGTTCATTCGATATGTATAAGAGGGGGAACGGGGGGCTCATGCCCCCCGTTAGTTGATATAGATGGGATTTTCATGCAGAATTAAGTTTTCAAAATTTAGATTAGGATCATTCTGATGAGGCGATTCCGTGACTGTTATTAGGTGTTCATTGATTAAGTATAAATAGGGGAAACAGGGGTTCTAATGCCCCCCCCCCGTTAGTTGATATAAATGGGATTTTCATGCAGAATTAAGTTTTCAAAATTTAGATTAGGATCATTCTGATGAGGCGATTCCGTGACTGTTATTAGGTGTTCATTGAATAAGTATAAATAGGAGGAACAGGGGTTCTAATGCCCCCCCCCCCGTTAGTTGATATAAATGGGATTTTCATGCAGAATTAAGTTTTCGTTCAAAATTTAGATTAGGATCATTCTGATGAGGCGATTCAGTGACTGTTATTAGTTGTTCATTGAATAAGTATAAATAGGGGGAACAGGGGTTCTAATGCCCCCCCCCCCCCCGTTAGTTGATATAAATGGGATTTTAATGCAGAATTAAGTTTTCGTTCAAAATTTAGATTAGGATCATTCTGATGAGGCGATTCCGTGACTGTTATTAGGTGTTCATTGAATAAGTATAAATAGGGGGAACAGGGGCTCTAATGCCCCCCCCCCGTTAGTTGATATAAATGGGATTTTCATGCAGAATTAATTTTCGTTCAAAATTTAGATTAGGATCATTCTGATGAGGCGATTCCGTGACTGTTATTAGGTGTTCATTGAATAAGTATAAATAAGGGGAACAGGGGTTCTAATGTCCCCCCCCCCCTTAATTTATATAAATGGGTTTTTCAAGCAGAATTTTCAGGTTTCGTTCAAATCTCTGAATAGTTTTGGAAGTTTAATGGTTAAGTATAAAAGAGGGGCATAACTCTTTTTAAATTATATAAATGCTAAATGGGTTTTTATTAAGAATTATCTAATTTGCTCTGAATTTTGGATATAGATTTTTTATATGATAAAGCATGTCTTTGATAGTATAGGAGGTTCAATGATTAAGTATAAAAAAAGAGAAAAGGGGAGAGCTGTTTCCCCTTCTTAATTTTTTTTTTTCGAACGGAATTAACCCTTGAAAATATAAAGCTTTAATGTGCAATTAGTATTTGTAGCCTGTGAGCTCAATGCCTTCAGTTTAACTGGGCAGTATTCTTTATTCCTTTTGAAATGTCCGTTGAGATTTGTAGTTAAATGAAACAGCTTTACTCTAGATCGATGTTCAACCATTTAATGTGGTGTAACCAGAGCTCTCTTGTTTAATTATGCATTATATACAGATTTGTACTATACACTTGAGATCGTCTGGAAAAGGATTATTTCAAGTCTTCCATACGAACAACTCTATTCACATCACACATAAGTATGTTTATTTTTGTAATCACGAGAGTTAGAAAGTAAATTTATTTTTATTAAGAATTCCTAAATTATTTTTATTTAATTTCAAAATGCTTCCCTTAATAGTTCTAATATATTATAATAAAAGATATTGTTTCAAAGACAAACTTTTACTATAATGTACTAAAAAAGGGGAGGGTAAGCGTTAAAGGGCAATTGGTTGAAATAAATAACTTCTTTGAAATATATAAAGTTAATTAGGAGAGATATTTTATCAGTTAAAAAAATAAACACATAAAACGGATATGCTATTTTATATCCAGCTTCCTGGCAAATAAAAAAAAAATCTGTTAATGTTCTTGTGAGGCTCAAACCCACATTCATTCACTCTTAGCACGGCGAGACGGAGCATTTATCAACCATGCCACTATTCAATCGAAGACCATTATCTTATTTTTGAAGCAAGGAATCACATTCATATGGACATTTAAGTATTCATATTGGGCAGATATTTTTGGCCCCTGAAAGATGGCGGAGGCGAATTTCAAAAGTTTTATTACAGAAAATTGTATTGTCTTCTAACTATGAAAATGGAGTTGATTATGGCATAGGAGATATGTTGAAATTGAATTTCAAGACTTGAGCCGAACGCAATTCAAGTTAACCCTTCAATTATGGACCATACAAATGGCTTCTATTTTTATATTTACTACGATTTACAAAGATTTTTATTCGTGCAGTCCTCATGAACATATGTTTAATATAAGTGTGTGGTTGAGATGATTTTTTGCAACATGATATAGATGGCCATACTTAGGACTTTGGCATATCTGGGTAAAATGTTTTGGGTAATTTTTTTTTTTAATTTCCAATTAGACGTCGTTGGGCCGATTTTGTCAATTTGCAGTTTCCACCGAGGCATTAAAACTCTCAATGTTTTTGGTGAATTTAAAAACAATCTGAGCATAATTGCGACTTTTTCGTGCTGATAAACTTTAGGACGCGCCACACACCAGTGAGGCATTGAAGAAAAAAATACGTGGGACATGCGACAATTTCATACTGATAACAAAGAAAAAAACGATTAGACTGTGTCCTGTCGCACAATTTTTGATGCATGTCTCTCTGGCCTAATATATAGGGTAAAGTGGAGACAGACGCCGCAATGGCACAGATGCCGTAGACATTGTTTAATCGATACTAGCGCTCCGTAGTACAAAGTAAGAAGTTATTTGTGTTACTCTACGCTGTGTTATCCATTGCATGCGTTTATACCACTTATTTGTTAATATTTACATATTTAATCCGATTTTATGCTTCAAACCTGCGTCGTTAGCTGCTTTAGTTATTTTAATACAGTTTTATTACATATTTTGAGCCAAATTAGAAGAAATTTCATCCCAAAACTGATTGCAACTGTAGAATAGATTTTCTCTGGATACAGATATATGTGCGTCCCTTTATCCAGCGTCGTTCATATCACACAAAATGGCGGTGAGGCAGGTAAACCAGCACTATGGAACAGATGCCGTGTAATACATTTTTGTATTTCGGCTCAATAAATTTGCCACTACAATTTCAGTAGAATTTACATATAAATGAATATCTATTCAGCACACTCTGTTGCTTTCAAAATATTATGAACAATAACATTGGTGCACCATGTGCAATAACTGAAACGTAGACCTTTTAAAATTGTCTCCATCTAAGCTGTTAGACAAAATATCTACTATTTTAGCATTCAACAGACCTATGCACAAAGTAAGAGAAAGTACAGGCCGCAAATATTATTAGCACACAGTTTATAAACAAGAAAAAAGAAGAAGGAAATGGAAGACAAAAGAAACTAGAAAGTGTTTAGGCCCTAGTAGCAAACCAATATTGGTCCAACGTTGTGCCAATATTTCATTTATTGGAAATATTGCTAATAAAACGCCAATATTGATTATATATTGGCCTTTCATTTGAAATATTTCCAATGAATTCCCAATATTGTACAAATAAAGGCGTTATACATTGGAAATATTTCCAATGAATTCCCAATATTGTACAAATTTGGCGTTACATTGGAAATATTTCCAATAAAACCCCAATATTTAACCAATATTGGCGTTTTATTGGCAATATTTCCGATGAAACCCCAATATTGGAATAATATTGGCTGCAAATATTGGCTAAATAAGGTCAAAATGTAAACATCCCAAAATGGAGCAATATTTCATTCCAGTATTGCGCCAATGTGCCATTATTGCTCCAAGATGTAGCCAATATTGTTCCAATATTGTTTGGCTACGGGGGGACAGTTCGGTGGACATAAGATGTGTAAAACAGGGAAGGGAATGATAAATTTGAAAGAAACTAATGAAATTCAAAAAAGAGCCATCTTCAGACAGTGACTAAAGTGTTCCTTTTATAAATTCTAATGGTAGTATTGAATTGGAATTTGATGATTTGATTTTCAAAGTGTGCTGAGTGTTTGAGGCCTTATCAATAAACAAATTCTAAAGCGGACTGGATTCAGTGCATCAAATGCACTGGTGACTGCATGAAAAATTATCACTTTATTGGTGGATTGTATGCAAATGGCAATACAAAATGAAAGAATCAGAAGAAAGACCAAAAATAAAAAGACTAGGGCATAAATATAACATAAATAACACTTGAATTAAGACCAAAATTCAATGTTCGCCTGGATGCAAACAAAGGATTTATATCAATTTTGCAATTATGCTGTCAATTGTTTCCAATAATTAAGTTATCTATTCATGTAAACTGAAATGTTTTTCTTTTGATTTTCATTTTTTACTTACCCATCATACGTAGCATAGGGTAAGTCTTGCAATCGTTTTGAAAATCGAAAAAAAATTTTTGATGGATTTACACGTTTTAGATAGTGGAGATTCCAAAAAACATATTTTTAGAAAAAAAATTTTGCCGTCCGTCTGTCTGTCTGTCTGTCTGTCTGTCTGTCTGTCTGTAAACGCACTATCTCCCGAACAAACTGAGATAGAGACTTGAAATTTTGTATGTAGTTAGTATGTAAGAATGGGACGAACCCTATTTAATATCAGCAACCTCGATTATCCGGAACTATTTTTTTCGGACTCTCGAAAAATTCGTTCTGATGAAAGGTATATAAAAATTTTCGAATTTGTTTGTTCTAAGAAATAGACGTAAAATGCAATAAAATAACACACATTTTGCATATAGAACGAAGTCGATCGGATTATTAGTTGCCGAGATATTTGTAATCTTGTTTTCCACTTTCTTCGATTTTTCATGACCCTGTATTTCATTCAAAATTCAATTCAGAAGTATAATTTAATTGGAAATGAGACGCTTATTCCGACGCAGTTAATTGTTAGTTAATAGGATTATTATTTTTGGAGTTATAAGGACGTTTCTTTTACGCAGTTCGGTACTACTTGAGTAGTTTGGAATTTTATATAATTTGTCGAAATTGGTACATCAGCAGTTCTTTAATACAGCATTACCATGTATATTAACAATATTTAAATTTTGTTTATGAATTGCAATGCATTGTATAAATAGTTTCACATGTTTCATTTTCATATACATATCCATGATGGGTAAGTATTACGGTGGCCCCCAACGACTAGTTGTCTTTAGTATTACTTTATGAGTTCGTCTTAAGTTTTACTTACATTTTAGATTTTGGTTAAACTGTTCACAATTTAGTGATATATGTAATTTTTGGAGGTTTACTGCTATTTATTTTCATTTTAAGTAGTTTGAAAAAATAAAAATATGATTTATTCGAAAAAAATTAACAGTGTCACTATATTTTCTGCATGCAGCATATACATATTTTTATATGACCCAGCATATAAAAAACGATGTAAAACAGTGACGTTTGGGAAAACAATTATACCTACTTTATTAGAAGTGTTTTAATTTGTTTAACAAACAAATTAGATCCTAAAGATCTTTTATTTCTAATTTCTGGTAGCTTGCTGTTTTTTTTTTCTTTTACATTACATATATATATATACCGGGTGTCCCAAAAATGACTGATCAATTTTAAAATTCAATAACTTGCAAATGGTGACAGCTAGTTAAATAATTTTTGCAGCAAGTTTATGTACAATGTCAGGAGTTTTTTTATCGTAATTTTTTTTTTAGTTCGCATATCAAACAATAGGTGGCGCTGACGGCGATTGAAGGCCTGGTCGACGCTTCACTCAGTACTGATCACCTGGCCTTCAATCGCCGTCAGCGCCACCTATTGTTTGATATGCGAACTAAAATAAAAAACTGCCGTAAAAAAAACTCCTGACATAACCCTCCTACAATTTTTTTTAATAGCTGTCACCGTTTGCAAGTTATTGAATTTTAAAATCCATCAGTCATTTTTGGGACACCCGGTATATATATATATATATATATATATATATATATATATATATATATATACATATATACATGTGTGTGTGTGTGTGTATCATATGGTAAAACAATATATAAGCCATTGATTTTAATACAAAATTACCACATTCAAACATAGAAAAAAATTAATTATTAAAATTAATGTAATCGAAATTTGCAGAACCAAATCAGAATCCTCAAGCCCTCAAATGCTTTGGATAAAACTAAAAATAAACTGTGTGGTTTCATCTTCGTATTATCCATGAAAAAGCAAATACGAATGTGGCGCTACCAACACACCTAAAACCAAAATAAAATGGAGAAAAACATTAAAAATAAATATTAAAAATAATTACATTATTAAATTGGATAGAAAAGGAAAAAAACATATCAGACACTATAGTTACCCTTAAAATGATGTAGCAAAATACACTTTTAGATTGGGTTTCTGGGAGCATATAATGAAAATCAAAAATTATAAAGAAATTTTTCAAATACCACACAATGGTAATGACTGCTCAATAGTATTTCTTATGAAATTTACATTAAAAATCCAATATCTCATGCACATCTGTATCCATAACAATACATTGGTTTACCTTTATTTCTATGAAATACTTAGAATAAATTTCATTTCATCTGAACTTCCAGCTTCAGTATCACAAATAGTAAGTAAAATATTATAATATATCTGGCAGAAATTTATTTTATTCCATTACCTATACCACGATAGAAGATTTTTTGCCACACACATTTGCAGATTATCAATTAAAAGAATTCTTTTATTTTCATTTTTGCAATTTCTTTTTCAAAGATCGTTGCATTTTAACAAAACTGAATTTTATAAAATAAATTTTCGTTTTAGAATGTTTTCTTTTTAATGCAGCATAAAATTCAACAACTTTTTTTAGCACTTTATTTCATTTAAGATGGCTATACGGTAATGTACTAAATTAAATAATGTTTTATGAATTATTTCAGCTTTGGAAGAAATTTCTTTTCATCGGCATAACAAAAGGTGCTAATTTCTTTTTTAAAAAGATCTGATCAAGAAAATTAAAATATCAGCATATATTTTTATCTTCCTGCTGTTTAGTTGTATAATCATCTGTTGAAGAAATATTTCTTATGTTTTAAAAGAAATATTGTCAATTAGCAAAGCAAAGTTTTAATAATTGCCATTCTTTTCGTCATTTCCAAGTTAATATGCAAAAAATAAAACATTCGAAATATTTCATATTTAACTTCGTAATTGTTCTTTGAAAAAAATATTAATTTTTCTTTAATTTTTTAACATTTTCAAAAGGAAATTTTTATCACAGAATAAGACATTTGTAGAATAACTAAACAATTAAATAAATCACTTTAAAAAGGCAATGAAAGATTCATGTCATAAATAATTCATCTTTTCTGAATAAATTTAGCTAATTCTTTTAATATAACCTTTAAAAAAATTACCTTATTTATGTGGCATTTAAAGAAATAGCTGAATTACGGAAAAATTGTATGAACGTAAAATTATTACAGTATATATTTTTCACCACATTTAACTGTTATTGATTCTATACTAATTTTAAAAAATAATAAATTTGAGATTCTTCTTTTGTTTTGAGTGCTGCGAAAAATGCTTTCCTTAATACGTTATTAAGTCTCTTTTCTGAATGTTTGTTAATAACGCAAATGTGTTTTTTAACAATGATAAAATTTTATTTCAAATCATAGTTTTACTAGCTGATCCACCCGGCATTGCCCTTGACCATAAATGTTTTCAAACAAATTGTAAATATTTAAAATCTCTTTTCATACAAAATAGAAAAAAAATCATTTTATCCGGAGAATGATTAAATTTAAATTTTAGAATGTTTTAAATTTCATCTGAGTGAACACAGATATCTATTTCTGTTACGAAAACCATGTTTCGGAAGGATAAAGAAACATTGTCGTTGATCCTAGCTGTTTTGAACCACAAAATTAAAGCAATAACGGAATTATTTTAAAATTCCTTTCTTCAATGAGACCTACTCCTTGCAAAATCTTCTTACAACGCGCGTGACGTTTGCTGCTCAGTTGAACAAACCCTAAGAAAACATAAAAAGAATAATTACCTAATTTACTAATTTTTTGGATGGTGCCATAAATGGATTTTAACTATCGATTATAAATCAATCAAGAAAAAATAAAATCGTCACAACAGGAAAAATTGTGCGTGTGATATTCGTTGCTACACTGTTAAAAATTTGAAACTTATGCTGGATCGTCCACTCCACCGCTTTTATAGAATATCTCTATTATAACCAATGAAAATGCTCCATAATACAGTGAAGTAATCGCTTTCTATAAAAAAGGAGGAGTGATGATGCAGCAAAAATTTAAAATTTTTAACAGTGTAGCATTCAGCCATGAAATGCAGTCGTCAAATCCCATATTTTTCGTCTGTTCCCATTGGCTGGCTGCTTCCGTGAGCTGCGTATAGCCTGCTTCGTTGCTGTGGCTTAGTGGAAAGCTGCAAATATCCTCTTATCCAGTAAGTTTGAATTTCTTTTTAAAAAATCCAGATTTAAATTTAAAAATCCGGCAGTGAAGTGCAGTTTCCGATATTAGCATCCACAGATACAAAAAATTTTATAAACCTGGGTGATATAATTTCGGAGTTATCCGCAGTCAGGCAGACAGACAGACAGACATCTCTCCTTTTATATATATAGATGAAGTAACATAAAGATGAAATAATCTGCAAATATTCATTTTAGGAATTTCAATCTATTATGGTGTAATCAGGGCTCAAAATATACCATACAAAATCCGAAACGATGTTCCGGTCCGTGAAATGGTTAAAACACATTGTTACAGTTCTGGGAAAACATTAATGCCGTGTGATTTCAAAAATCCAGCATCAAAACCATCTTTTAGTTTGTGTTTTCTTTTATATTTTCAAATTATAAAAGAAAAGCAATCCTTTTTATTAAAAATCTCAAGATCGAAATTAAAAATTCGAAAGAAGAGTATTTGAATTTTTTGTTTCATTTGTCAGAGGCAATAATTCGTCTGAAGCTGCTTATTAAGTTGGTGTTTTAAGGGAGCTTGTAGGTTTAGATCCATATTTTTGAACCTAAATTACTGAACGCCTAAAAGATAAATTTTAGAAGAGATATCTTTTCAGTCATTTATGGTGTCAGTTTGTTTGAGAAAAAGACCAAAAAATAAATAATTTGCATTACTATTCAACTTCGCAATTAAAAAGGATAATTATGTGTATTTTTCATCATTAAATAATTAAAATAATATTTAAGAGCCTACAATAGTTACTCAAAAAGCCGCGAATGATAATGTTAAGTCTATAGAGACGTTATTTTCAAATATCTTGCTCAAATTTTAATATTTGTACATATTTCTTTTACATAGGATAACCGAGGACGATCTACAACCGGGCGAGGTTTTACTCTTTTGATTTTGGTTTCATATTAAAAAAGTTGCTTTAACTTTCAAAACCGGTTTTGAAATTGAAACTATCATACTTTAAAAGTATACATATAACCATATTCAAAAAAGTAAAAACTAACCCGGTTGTAGGTCGTCCTCAGCTGTTCTATGCAAAGACAAAATCATGTAAAAATATTAAAAATTGAGCGAGATATTTGAAAATAGCGCCACCATAGACTTAACATTATAACCCAAGTCTTTTTGAATGAGTCAAGTGGGCTCTTAATACTATTCTTTTACAAAGCATATTCGCTAAAAAATGGATGACCAAAAATGGCGTTTGTTTTAATGTCTAGTAAAATTCGCACATCAAAATTCATGTACCGAAGCAAAAGCGAAATTAAATTTTCTACATTTTGCGAAATAAAAAAAAGTTTTGGCACAATTTTTCTTG
Organism: Maratus speculifer; assembly: GCA_964019185.1. NCBI lineage: Eukaryota > Metazoa > Arthropoda > Arachnida > Araneae > Salticidae > Maratus > Maratus speculifer. The sequence goes on along the minus strand of OZ025301.1, from coordinate 144,722,491 downwards.
AATGCGAATAAATAATTTGACATGTTCTCATCTGAATGTAAAAATGCAATAAATTTGCCCAAATGAATAAATTATTTCACGCATTCCCGGCTGAGTAAAAATAGCTCTATAAATTTCACTCGAGTGAAAAATTGTCTTGCAAAATGAATACGGGATAAGATATATAAAAAATATGAATGGAATGCGAAATGATATTTGGAAAAATAAATGTTTGATAAGCAGTTTCGGGAATTTTTATGTACACATTTAATGTATGATTTAAAATGTGGAACTCAGCATGTAATCTGCTAATAAATACTGAGTATTCCTAACCTGTGATTTTTTTTTTTTAATGTCACAGGTCTGCTAACTAAATATTTATTTAATTTATTTGTAGCGTACTTTTTTATTTTTAGCAAGTTCAAAAATAATAAGAACGAAAAATCATGCATTTAACATAGATTATGAAACATTTCCCAACCCATTTAAAATACTGTAAAAAGAAAAAAAGTCCTTCCGGCAGTGCCGGGAGGAAGAGGTAGCTTTCATATACTTATTGATTTATTTTAAATTAAGTTATATAAATCAAATACACCAAGCTCAAAATAGTGGAACACGATTATATGATTGAATACTAGTTTTTGTCAATACCGAATATTAATAGGAATTTTTAGAAATTAGTCTTTAGTTTTATTGAACCTGGTTTTATTTTAAGCGATTTATAGGGTCGCCAAATTCCACCATATCCATTTTAAAGCAGCATGATGGATAAAAAACCCCAATGAGCTTGATCGAAATCTTAATTCATGTGAACAAGCACACTCGCATCGAAATCGATTAATATATACGAGCGCTGTCGCGGGCAAATTGACTTAAAAAAAAAAAAAATGTCACCCACATTAGAAATTTTAACTGCTATATCCCAGGCGTTTTTTAAGGTAAAGACAAAGCAAAAAATACTCCGGAATTCATTATTAAGATAAATAGTTTAGAAAGAACCTTTTTTCAATTTCTAATTTTTTGCTTATACATCATTATATATTTAAAAGATTTTTGACAAATTTAAATGGCCGCCATTTTAAAACAAGATGGCGGATAAAGTTGGCCAATGAACTCGGTCAAGACATTGGTATGTACCATGAACACATGGAGTTATATCGAAATCAGTTTATGCATATTAACGCGTGACAAATTTCAGACCGTTTCAAAATGTCAATCACACTGGAAATTGATAGTGCTAAAACTCAGCAATTTTTCAAGATATAGATGAAACAAAAAATGCTCTGGAATCTTTGTATCAAGGTCAAAACACAAAAGAAAAACCTTTTTCAATTTATTTTACTCTTTTGCAACTAATTTTAAAATTTAAATTTAAAAAAATTAATATTCCGCCATTTTGAAACAAGACGGCGGTTGGAACTGGCCAACGAACTCTGTCCAGACATCAGTATGTCCTAACTACGCACCAAGTTTCATCCAAATTGGTGTATAAATACGCGTGTTATTACGTGACGAAAACCAGACCATTTCAAAATGTGAGCAACACTAGAAATTAAAAGTACTATAACTCAGACATTTTTTAAGATACAGACGAAACAAAAAATGCTTTGGAATCTTTGTATCAAGGTAAAATGCATAAAAGAAAAACATTTTTCAATTTCTCACTTTGTTGTACCTAATTTCAAATTTTAAATTTAAAAAAATTAAATGGACCCCATTTTGAAACAAGGTGGCGGATGGAACTAGTTAACGAACTCGGTCCAAGCTTTATTATGTACTATGTACACACCAAGTTACATCCAAATCGATTTATAAATACGAGTGTTATCGCGTGACAAAAATCAGATCGTTTCAAAATGTCAGCCATAAGAAAAATTCAAAGTGCTATAACTCAATCATTTATTAAGATACAGACAAAGGAAAAAGTGTTCTGGAATTGGTGTTTTAAGATCTAGCACATAAAATAAAAATATTTTTCAACTTTTAATTATTTCGCATTTAATTTTAAATTTTAATTTTTTTTAATTTTAAATGGCCGCCATTTTGAAACAAGATGGAGGATGATGCTGACCAGCAAACTCAGTCGAGATATTTGTATGTACTATGAACATACCAAGTTTCATTCAAATCGGTTCATAAATACGTTAGTTATAGCATGACAAAAATCAGATCATTTCAAAATGTCAGCCATAAGAAAAATTCAAAGTGGTATAACTCAATCATTTTTTAAGATATAGACAAAGTAAAAAGTGTTCTGGAATTGGTGTTTTAAGATCTAACACATAAAATAAAAAAAAATTTCAACTTTTAATTATTTCGCATTTAATTTTAAATTTTAAATTTTTTAAATTTTTTTAAATGGCCGCCATTTTGAAACAAGATGGTGGATGATACTGGCCAATGAACTCGGTCGAGATATTTGTATGTACTATGTACATACCAAGTTTCATTCAAATCGGTTCATAAATAAGTTAGTTATCGCATGACAAAAATCAGATATATATATACAGGATGTTTCGCTACCAGACCGACAAACTTTGAGGGGTGATAGTAGACATGAAGACAAACATTATTAAATAGGAAACCATGGAGCGCAAACGTTTTCCGTAGCAGCTAGGGGCCATTAAAGTTTAAGGTCCAAAACTTCAAACGATTATAAAAAACGGAAAAAAGGGTGGATTCGTTTGCGGTTTTCGCTAAAATCATTGTCTACATCACGATTTGCTTGTAAAAAATTTTTAAAGGTTACGCTTAAAAATTGTCGATAGAGGGCGCTTTAGACTTTAGAGTAACAAACAACTGTTTTTTACCGTTATTTTGTGCACGGGGTTGAAATTATTCTAAAGTTTACGCTTTAACTTAAATTTTAAGCCCAAAATCGGAAGCATTGTTATCGGGTAACTAGCGAAAATAGAACTGTGAACAGATGAGGAGATTTGAAAGCTCATAAACATTTGACAAACTAATCGATTTTGTTGCTGTTTGCGTGTAGGTCATTCCCTTGGTAATTATTTTATTCAAAATGACGTACAGCATTGGTGTCACCATTTTTTGATAGAGGGCGCTTCCGACACATCTCCGATATTTCAATGGCATTACTCCTGTATGTTTTACTACCAGACCAACATACTTCCAGGAAGTGTTAGGGATGCAAAGACGACTCGGAATCATATTATAGTGTAATGTTGAAAACGCCTTTTTTACGAGTTAGGGTTAAAAGAAGCAGAGAAAAAAGCAACTTGATATTTCTACAACACGTTCTGTCGGAACTTCTGGTAAAAGCACATATTCCTCTTTCGTTGCGCTACTCTATAGTACGATGTGGTTCGTACCACATTTTACCAACGATGTTCGCAGACACCTCGATGTAACATATGGGCAGCGGTGGATAGGAAGTGGTGGCCCGGTTAGCGGCCTGCCAGATCGTCGCACCTACTTCATTATATTAATTACTTTTTGTTACCTACCTTTATTTTAGTACTGTATAATTGTTCTGTATTTTTTAAATAACCATGCTGGGTGGGGCTAGTTGATCTCAAACCAATTAGTAGTCCCCTCCCCCCACCTGGCTCAATCTGAATCTGAATCTGTAGGGACTCCTTCTGCTGGGGTCAAAGGAAAAGCTGAATGTATGAGACTCTCGTATCGTCAGTGGAATACCTCTCAGCTCGAATTTCTGTAGCTGCCAGAAAGCTCTCCGAGATGCCAGGAATCTTTGAAAGCGCGAGGAATCGCATGCGACGCTGCTGTCAAGCATGCCCGATTACTTCTGGTCGTAGTTTCAGACACTTTTTGTAGTAAAACCCTTAACTAAATTGTTTTCTGTCACATTAACGTGTAGCTGTTTCACTAACTGTTTCTGTTGTTTTTTTTTCTCTGCTTCTTTTAATTACAACTCGCTAAAAAGGCATTTTCAACGTTACATTCCTATTTGATTCCGAGTCGCTTTGCATCCCTAACACTTCCTGAAAGTATGTTGGTTTGGTAGAAAATAAAAAGAATATTGCCCAGTTAAACTGATGGCATTGAGCTCACAGGCTACGCATACTAATTGTACATTACAGCCTTGTATTTTCGTTAATTCCGTTCGAAAAAAAAATTAAGAAGGGGAAACAGCTCTCCCCTTTCTCCTTTTTTATACTTAATCATTGAACTTCCTAAACTATCAAGTACATGCTTTATTATATTAAAAAATCTAAATCCAAAATTCAGAGCAAATCGGATAATTCTTAATAAAAACCCATTTAGCATTTATATAATTTAAGAGGAGTTATTCCCCTCTTTTATACTTAACCATTAAACTTCCAAAACTATTCAGAGATTTGAACGAAATCTGACAATTCTGATTGAAAAATCCATTTATGCAAGTTAAGGGGAGGGGCATTAGAACCCCCGTTCCCCCTGTTTATACTTATTCAATGAACACCTAATAACAGCCTCGGACTCGCCTCATCAGAATGATCCTATATCTAAATTTTGAACGAAAACTGTTAATTCTGCATGAAAATCCCGTTTATATCAATTAAGGAGAGGGGCATGAGCCCCCCGTTCCCCCTGTTTATACTTATTCAATGAACACCTAATAACAGCCACGGTATCGCCTCATACGAATGATCCTATATCTAAATTTTGGACAAAAACTGTTAATTCTGCATGAAAAACCCATATATATAAATTAAGGGGGGATTAGAACCCCTGTTCCCCCTATTTATACTTATTCAATGAACACCTAATAACAGCCACGGTATCGCCTCATCCGAATGATCCTATATCTAAATTTTGAACGAAAACTGTTAATTTTGCATGAAAATCCCGTTTATATCAATTAAGGGGGGGGGGGCATGAGCCCCCCGTTCCCACTGTTTATACTTATTCAATGAACACATAATAACAGTCACGGAATCGCCTCATCAGAATGATCCTATATCTAAATTTTGGACAAAAACTGTTAATTCTGCATAAAAAACCCATTTATATCCATTAAGGGGAGGGGCATGAGCCCCCCGTTCCCCCTCTTATACATATCGAATAAACTCCAAAAACTAATCAGGGAAGCGCCTTATCAGGATATACCTATATACAAAATTTCAAGTGGATCCGATATTTTTATCATGAGTTATTGCGTTACGCACGAACGCACATACATACAGAACGGACGGGCACATAAGCTCTCAGGCTATGATAGCCTGTGAGCTAAAAACCGAGGATTAATGCCATTGAAATGTCGAAGATGTGTCGGAAGCGCCCTCTATTAAAAAAATGGAGACACAAGAGCTGTAAGTCATTTTGAATAAAGTAATTACCAAGAAAATCACCTACACGCAAACCGCAACAAAATCGATCAGTTTGTATTATGTTTATGGGTGTTTAAAATTCCCCCCTCTGTTCACAGTTCAATTTTCACTAGTTACCCGATCCTAATGTTTCCGAGTTTGGGATTAAAATTTAAGTTAAATTCTAAACTTTAGAATAATTTCAACTCCGTGCACAAAATAAGGGTAAAAAGTAGTTGTTTGTTACTCTAAAGTCTAAAGCGCCCTCTATCGACAATTTTTGAACATAACCTTTAATTTTTTTTACAAACACATCGTGATATAGAAAATTATTTTAGCGAAAACCGCAAACGAATCCACCCTTTCTTCCGTTTTTTATAATCGTTTGAAATTTTGGACCTTAAACTTTAATGGCCCCTAGCTGCTACCGAAGACTTTTGCGCCCCATGGTTTCCTAATTACTGATGTTTGTCTTCATGTCTATTATCACCCCTCAAAGTTTGTAGGTCTGGTAGCGAAACACCCTGTATATGGTTATATATATATATATATATATATATATATATATATATATATATATATATATATGTCAACATTTGAAAGGAGGGTGGTTTTGGGGTCTGGGGGTCATGATCGGTGAAAATATACGAAAATTTTCCTGAAGTGCTTTCCTCCGGATGGCTGCAATAGGTAGCTTTTTACTTTTTGTAATGAAAGCTACCTAAAAAGGAAAAAAAACTCATCTATTAAACTCATCTCTCTATAATCTATTAAGATAAAAGTTGATGTCTATAACGCATTCGAAAACGTTATTTCTTCGATTATTATAAATAGTTGGGTAGCTACTCGATTATTTTTTTGCACCCCTATATATGGTCTATAGATTTGTTTGCACAGTACCTGGTACCTAAAAGAGTTAATTCAATTAAAACTCATAGCAAAGTTGAAAAATCGGTACCACAACTGAATCCGCAGTCGCAGAAATCACTGTTCATTGGCAGCACTGCTGACAAACATTTTTTGTTTGTCCCTGTAAATGAACGATAAATTATTTGCACACCCGGTTCTACTGAAAAAGCGTTGTAGTACACCGAATTTCAATTCTTTTAAAATAATATAATGTCCTTAAAATACACAGCAGACATTTTTTCACAATAGACCGTAGTGAAATGGAATTCTTTTGAGTGGGACTAAATTAGCCACTTCATTTTCAATACTGAATACGTCATAATAACACCCCCCCCCAAAAAAAAAAAAATAAATAAATAAATAAATAAATAAATAAATAAGCATTATTAATTACATCGCAATCGGAGCATATTAACAAGAATCATAGCTGAGGTAGACAGCAGAGGGCAGACAGATAAACGAATTCATAAACACTTGTCAACTAAGTTGAAAACTGTTAATAAGAACGAAAAATAAATGCATCAGGAATAGATTACTAAGCGCTTTCCATCACTATTAGAACAGTGTGTAATTTTTTCAATGTTTCATACGTTGAAAAGAGATATCCAAATGAACAATTCGAACATTAAAGAAAAATCATATGTCACGATAGATCATGAAACACTCTCCAACAATTTCAGAAATTTCATTTATATAGTGGTAAACTGAAAAGATGTAAGAGCTTATCGAATCGTTATTTAACTTTAAAAAATTGCATAATTTTTTTTCACATTATATTTTTTTTGTTTTAATTATAAATCCTTTAAAAGAAACGCTTACATAATAAAAACGCATTCTTTCATTTTTAACCAGCTGCATGTGGTTTTGAATAACAGTTTTGAAACTAAGCAAAAGATATAATATATCTTTTAAGATTTAATGGTTCTACATATAAAAGATTTGTTCTCTAGCTTGTATTCAATAAAGTGAACCCTTTTAATAACACGATTCCTAATCCATATTGAATAAGATCAGAACAGGGAATGCATGTACCTTTGTCGGTAGCTTTTTTGTTTTTTACGGTCTCTTCAATTGTTTGAGTACTCAAAGAACCAAGTTTGTCCGTATTTTTTAAATGCTTTTGATCGCAATCGCCTTTATTGATTTATATTTTCCTGGCGAAACATGGAATTACAAAAGTTCGTCAACCTCCCTACTTTCCAGACATGGTTCCTTACGACTTTTAGTTGTTTCCGAAATTGAAGGCGCGATTGTAAGTATCCTGTATAGAGGGTAGAGATGTAATGTATATAACGCAACAGAGAAGTTGAATATTCGAAAAAAAGTCATCTATAAATACTTTTGGCAGTGGAAGTAACTCTGAGTTAAATGTGTGGAGGTGCAAGGTGCATACTTTGAAGTATATTAAAGTCCCATTCGCGTCAATTAGCTTACATTTTTTTTCGGCCAAAGATCGGATACTTTTCAGACAAGCCACGTATTTATAAGAGTTTGAACACAGATAAGCGATCAGAGAAACCAGAATCATAAGCACTTTTCAACTATAATAGAAAGGGTTGAAAATGGCAAAAAACCATAAGCTAATTTATCTGAATATTTTCTATTATCTTGTATACTAATAAAATGTTGCAGTCAAATTGGCCTGTCGTTTGAACGTTTTTTATAGAAAATTGTACGTAACCGTAATTTGACTGATATCTGACCATAAAATGAACAATTATATGGTTGGAAAAGAGTTAAATTGTGGTTATGGCGAAGTTTTTATACAAAGACGGTCGAATAACTTAACAGCTTAAATTTTTAACTGTGTACATTAAAGATATGTAAATGTAAATAGCAATTTTAATATGCTTTTACAGAAAGTTTAAAGTTTTAAAGTGGTAAGTTGTAAAAAATGTAAGGGCTTATCTAAACATTATTTAATTTGAAAAATTTATCATAGTTTTTGCTTTCCATATGATGTATATATATATATTTAATAATAAATCTTGTTAAACAAAAGCGCACACAATAAAAACGCATAATTTTGTAATTTCAAATTTTATGAAAATCGAAAGTATAGTTCAGTTACGGGGACAATCAAAAGTATTCCGTTATATTACAGTAGATGGGAAAAAATAGTTTCAAGTACTTTTTAAAGATGTCTCACTTTTCGAACATAATACAATTCATAAGCATCTATGAAATATATACTGAAATGCGCATTCTGTACAATTTGTGATGCAAAGAATATATTTTATCAATATACAGAACCACACAAACTTATTCTATTACATAATGGTATAGGTGAAAACATTGATATAAGCATGTTTATGTTATATTAAACTTCCACATTTTATGAAATTGATATATGTTTCCGGTTTACTACAAGTTAATTTCCACATAATAGAAAGCATTTACTATTTACACAGGGTCACACAAAATATTTCGAATACTGTATCCAAAGGACTGTATATTTTAAAAACTTCGTTATATTACGAACGCATCTCATTCGCTACGTCTGACACGCAATTTTCGACTTACTTTAATTTTTACAGGGACACACAAAATATTTCAAATACTGTATCCAAAGTACTGTACATTTTAAAAACTTCGTTATAGTACGAAGGCATCTCATTCGCTACGTCTGACGCGCAATTTTCAATTTATTTTAATATGCTTTTATAGAAATTTTAATGTATTATATAGGTAAACTGTAAAAAATATAAGAGATTACATAAAACATTATTCAATTAGAAAAGTTTGTCATAATTTTTATTTTCTTTCTTTTTATCATAAATCTTGTTAAACAAAAGCTCACGTAATACAAATGCATTCTTTCGTTTTCACTAGAATGCGTATGGTTTTGAATACCAATTCTGAAACTAAGCAAAAGATATAATATGTCTTTTAAGATTTAATGGTTCTGCATAAATGCTTTGTTCTAGCTTGTATTCAATTACGTGAGCTCTTTTAATAACACGATTGCTATTCCATATTGAATAAGATCAGAACAGGGAACGCATGTACCTTCGTCGGTAGCTTTTTTCTTTTTTACGGTCTCTTCGATTGTCTGAGTACTCAAACACCCAAGGTCGTCTGTATTATTTACGCACTCGATCGCAATTGCCTTTACTCGTCTTTATTAAAGAGCTTATCAAAAAGGAAATGTTCCTAACACACTTGTTGCAATCCAGGAAGAGTATAAAAATTTAAGGAAACGAGAATAAAGAAGTCTTTTTAATTAAAATTTCTTTTTAGGAGCGTTCTTAATTATATAAATACGTAGCACCTACAGTCTTCGATACGTCCATCTGTTTGTTTGCATATAACAACGCAAAAACTACCCAACCGAATCGCTTGAAAGTTGAAATATATAATTACATAATTCTGAGATTCTTTTAAATTTTATAAAATTTGGATGTATAGTTCAACTACAGGGAGAATCAAAAGCTATTATTTTCATCATATACGGTCGGTTGTATAAAATATCTTAACAATTTATTTTCTATTTTTCTATTTCGAATTTAAAATTAATAAATTATTGTACTTTAAGTATTTTTTAAAAGAAAAACTCTGTCAAAAGTTAGACTGCAGACTGCAGGGTTTCGGTTTTTTTGTCCCATCTGTTACATTCCTGTAACAGGTATGTTACGGAACTCTGGGGGTAATGTTAAATGCAAATCGGATGTGGTTTTCGTGAGCTTGAGCGCTTCGCTTTTGCAAAGAAAACAATAAAAATTGTCTTGCAACATAATTGTTTTCGAAAGATCCGGTACAAGCCTTATAACCTCACACGGCGAATGTTTCTGAGGGGGATAAGGATATCTAATGATCAACCGAAACAACCCTTTAAGGGCGAAACTGAAACAGAATTTCGGTAACCTTTCTATTTTCGAATGAAAACAGAAATTTTCAAAAGTATATAAGTAATTAATGCGTACATATACACTGGTGTCCAAAAGTTAAGCATAATTGGTAATTAAGTAAGTAATGAAAGAAATATAAATCAAAATATGGTGAAACTCCAGGTGTGTAAACAAAATAGTATGCGTCATATATTTTCGTGAAGAGTTTTCCCCGAAATTGAACAGGGGACCGTCAACAAATTGAAAAAGAACGAAGATCTTTTGGATAACCCTGTCAAAACTAATGTAGCAAAAGCGTTCAAACTGCACATTATGATTAAGTGGCTTATTGTAATGTACTGTGTTTATTTTTATAAGGATAGCATGGATACTCGTAGAGAAATTAAGGTTTTTATAAAAACAGTCCTAAATTTTTTGCTTATAATTTGCAGAGTTCTTAATATAAAATAATGTTCTTTTCTGAAAATATGACAAACATCATTGTACATAATACCCTGTCATCAGAATTTTAAAATAATAAAAATTGCATGAAAAATGAGTAGGTTTAGTAAATAATTTTTTATTTCGCATGCGCCAACGATATCAAAATTTCATTTGCATATTGTGTTAGCTAAATGTATAGAGCAACTTCTGTAAAAGTTTCAAAAACCTAACTTGAAAATTCTGAAAATGATCGTCTATAGAATCAACTCAAAATCCTTATTCCTAAAAGGAAGCAAAAAAAATCAGGGGTTTTATCCAAATGTAGCTGTACGTGCAATGTTGTGTAGGCACTAAACAATGGAATATGGATACAGCCCCTCATTTTTTTGCTTCATTTAGGAAATAAAGGATTTTGATCTCATTCTATCAACGATAATTTACAGAATTTTTAAGTTATGTTTTTGAGACTTTTACAAAAGTTGCTCTATACATTTAACTAACATAATATGCAAATGAAATTTTAATAGCGTTCACGCATGCGCAGTAAAATATTTAGTAAATTTGCTCATTTGTCAAACAATTTTTATTATTTTTAAATTCTGATGACAGGGTATTGTGTACAATAATGCTTGTCATATTTTCAGAAAAGAACATTATTTTATATTAAGATCTCTGCAAATTATAAGCAAAAAATTTAGGACTGTTTTTATAAAAACCTTAATTTCTCTACGAGTATCCATGCTATCCTTATAAAAATAAACACAGTACATTACAATAAGCCATTTAATCATAATGTGTAGTTTGAACGCTTTTGCTACATTATTTTTGACAGAGTTATCCAAAAGATCTTCGTTCTTTTTCAATTTGTTGACGGTTCACTGTTCGATTTCGGGAAAAACTCTTCGCGAAAATATATGACGCGTACTATTTTGTTTACACACCTGGTGTTTCACCACATTTCGATTTATATTTCTTTCATTACTTACTTAATTACCAATTATGCTTAACTTTTGGACACCAGTTTATATATGTGTAATTATAAAGTAATTATACGTGAAATTATGCGAATGACCCAAGTTGGCACTCTGTGCTTTTGACCAAAACTTTTAATTCCATGTAAAATAAAATGGAATTAATTCAGTGGCGCCAAATTATATGGAGACGTGGGGCGAGAGGCCCACCCAATAATTTGATTTCGCCTTCCACGCAATTTCAATTGATTCGATTCCTAATTCATATAATCGCTGTAATGAAATTTTTTCATTGATCATATAAAAATAATTTGTTTTAAAAATAGTACGGACATCATTTAGACTTACAAGAGCGCTGAAAAACCCTTTAGCAGGTATATACTAAAGTTTCTCACTAAACAAATTTCCTACATATTTTTCCATCTGTTTTAATGTTTTGAATTGCGATAATGCACTTGTCTTAAATGTAAGCTTTTGTTGACTTTTGGTATTTTGCACTTTAAATGGTTAGCAATTTCAGTGTTATTTATAATATTTTAAGGAAGAACTTATGAGAATAATAACTTAATAAAATTATTTGTTAAATTATAATAAAATTTTAATAATTGAAGAATTTTCTTAAAAAATAATTTAACTTCGAATTATCATTTTAGTAATCTCCCCCCCCCCCCCCCCCACTTATCTTTCTTTCTCCACATGCACATGTACAAAAAGAAAAAAAAGTCTTACAAGGAAGGTCTCCATACTGGGCATACTAAGAATTTTTTGAAAAAAAAATCTGATTTAACTGCTTATGCATGTAATAAAGGATCAGTAAAAATTTAGTGGCGGAATTACAGAAGAAACTCAAAAATAAAAAAAATAAAATACTTTCGAGTATTTGTCGCGAAAAGACGAAAGCGAAACACAATTTGGAGAGCAGCATTTTCCTTTGCCAAAAGCAAATGATTTTAATACACCTGAAAATTTCTTGTCAATTAAATTTTAGAATAGGTGTAAATAGTATTTAATGAATTTACATTTGAACAATAAGAGAGTTTGACACATGGTTGATGTGATGTATTTTATATTACATATTTCTGTTGCTGTTGCTGCACTTATTTAATTTTATTACTTTAAAAATAATTCCTTATATAAAAAATACTTTCGTATTGAAAAGTATTTTTTCATATATTTTTTAGTAGTATGACAAAATAAAGGCCAGATGAAGAATGCTGCAGTAATGCTTTTTAATATCGGAGAAGTGTTTGTTTCCGTAGCAACAAAACTGAATCGACAGAGCTCAATTAGATTAGAGTTAATTTTGAGATAGAAACAATTTTAATTAAATTAGATTTGTTTTAATTCATAAAATTTCACAGTTGATTTTCCTTCTAAATGCATTATGACAAAAATATAATTAAAACAAACTAAAGCTGACAAAACTAACGTTATATAAATAAAATCTCTTTAAACAAGTTCAAGATGAAAGATTTTTACCTTAAAAAATATTTGACATTTTTTTTTTTTTTTTTTTTTTTTTTTTTTTGCCAACCGATGATAAATCGCCAAATAAAAGAAATGTTCATTATTTTTTTACGAACATTCTATCGGGGTTCCGCTAAAAATTTTTTTACAAACATATATATCCACATGAGAAGATCATTCTGTAATTTTTTGAGTATTCCCGTATGGAGACCTTCCTTGTTAGTTGTTTTAAGGAAAAATTTTTGAGCCCATCCAATATTTTTGAAAAATTGGTGCTACTGTTCATGAACTATATGAATCAACTACACGAAATTCATCTAATTAAAAAAATGTTTTTAATATACATGCCTCGATTAATCTTTTAAAAAAAATTTTTTTAATGATCATCTTTTACATACAGTATTCAAAACATTTCTGCGGTTTAAAAATTTTCTTTTACTTTCTAAATCTTCAGCTTTTAATGAGCTCGAGCAAACCGCTTTAAAATTTAGGAACACCGTGCATATAGTTTCGTGAAATTGCATAATGTATTGTACTTTATTCAATAATATTTGTATAACGTTTTTATTTATTCTATAAAGTTAAATTGCATAATCTCTTTTGAATTCATATATTTTTATTATTTTATTGTTTTGAATCCTGTTTAAAAATTCTCGTTCTTAAAACTCATTTTATTTGTTATGACATATGTTGTGTATTTGATTGATTATGAAAGTTTACAAATAAAAGTACGTTAATTTAGGGTAGTACAAGTGAAAGATAAAGATATTATAGATAATTACATAATTCTAGAAAAAATACACAAGCATCCAGTAGAATATTCTTTGTTGTCTTTAAACGATAACGCAACATAGAAAAATTTTACCTGTCGAATTCCTATTCCATATTCAGGTGTTGCAAAAGACAAGTGACTGAGATTAAGGATTGACCGATAACGGAAATGCATCACATTCTAGCAGCTAGAATAACTCGGAAGCTATTGTTTACATTTCCCTTATAAGGTTTTTCTAGATTTAAGGAGAAATAACTTTATATCTCACCTGTTGACCTTTGTACCTCATTTAAGTCTAACTTCAGACAATGTGTCTCTTTAAAAAGTGTATGTGCAATAATCTTTTTCACTTATCGAGTTTACTTTGAGATAATCTTGCAGACTTTTCAGAATTTGGGGATTTGTGTTTGTAATTATTTATATCCCCTGTTAAATATTTTTGTCAAAACATTGAAAAGAAACAGTGATTCTCGATAAATTTAAACTATTTTTAATTAGAAAGACAATCTATCGATTCTCCATTGGATGAATTAGTGTTTTCAACGGAAATTTCATACAGAGAAAGACATGGAGTATAATGCAATTCAATTTAATTTACGGTTATAATAGTTTTTAGGCGCGTTCGTAATTATATAAATACATAGTTGACGTCGAGTCCGTTCATCCATCTTATCTATCTGTCTATCCTCATATTGCAGCGCAAAAATTATTCAACCGAATGATTTTCTTCCCTTATCGAGTTTACTTTGAAGATTTAAAATATCCTGCAGATTTTTTAGAATTTGAGTGCTTCCTTTGTGTTTGCAATTATTTATTTCGGTACTTATAGGTTATCCCGTCGACCGATTTCGCCAAATTATACAAATCGCCAAATTAATAGTCAAATTATTCATATTGACATAATTTTTATTTTAAATAATGAAAAAACAAATAATTAGCATAATAAATTATGAAAATACAAATAAAAAGTCTAAACAAAAATCACTTAATGACGTTTTAAACACATGTATCTTATTTAATGTCATTGAATGTGACATCCACGGACATCCATTATTGGCATTTAATCTTATAGTTTGGCGATAATTTTTTGGTCGACGGGATAACCTAGTAATACCTTTATTTCTTCTGTTAAATATCTTTTTTAAAGATAGAAAGAAACAGTCATTCGCGATAAATTTAAACTATTTTCATTCAGAAGCAGACACCTACCGATTCACGAATGGGGGAATTACCCGTAAAGCATGGTGACGTCACTGCAATGTCGTTGTAAAGTCACATTGTGACTTTGTGACCATCGATTGTCGATGTGACGTCCGGTGACGTCGATGTGAAGTCACAGTGACTCAAATGTGAAGTCGTTATGGTTTTAGAGCTCTTTTGTGACGTTTCACAAAGTGGTCACAATGTGACAAATTTGTGAAAAATGTGTCATTTGTGACTAATTTGACATTAACATTGTGACGTAACTGTGACAAAAGCGACGATATATAAATTGCCAGAAACATGTTTTTTAAAGTAAATAACATGTTTTGAAGGATATTTATAAATTTCTAAAGATTTTTAAGAAAGTCACATCTCAGTCACAATGTAACGTCACTGAGTGGTGGCATTTTGGTCACAGATGTGATGTGACCAAAGTGACTCACTGTGACGTCACTGTGACCATGCATGCTATTAGGGTAGTGATGTCATCGGAAATTTTATACATAGATAAAGACATGGAGTGCAATGCGATTCAATTTAATTAAGAGCACACACTAGTCACGCGGTAAAAGCCGATCACTAATGGTAAGTCTATGGGCGCAATCTTTTCGAATATCTCGCTTAATTTTCAATATTTTTAAATGATTTTTTTTTCTCAGGATAGCTGAGGACATTCTATTACCGGGCTAGTTTGTACTTTTCTGATTTTCGTTGTAGTTTAATTCTGAGGACCCTTTAAATTTTGGATTCAGTGAAATTCGAGGTGTTGTGCCCTTTTTACTCTTATAAATTCTATTTCAGCAAAATTCAGAAAAAATTAAAAACGCTTCACGGAATATTAGTGTTTAAGCTTTCCAATGATATGCTTTCCATATTTCTACTGCAATTAGGCTGAGCAAAATTCGAAAAGATTTTGATCAGAAATGGTACAAAAAAAGCGTTTTAATTATATGCGCTCCGCCTCAGCCAGTCTCCGCCTCTCCTGCCCTTTTGAAAATTACAATTGGTTAACACCAATCCATTTTAGCAAATGAAAGTAACTTTTTTCCTTTCCTTGTATTTTCCTTTCTGTTATTGGTTTATAATAACGTGTTAATATAACCTCCCTTATTTCAAGGTTTGGATTTATTTTTTCTACAATTATAGATAAATTTTAACTAAAATAGTCTTGAAAAAAATCAACGACATCTATTTTTTTTGTTTTTATAAAACTAACGCTATTTTTAAGTTATAACTAACTTCCAAATAAAAAAATTATACATTTCTTTGTATATATATTTTTTTTTTCAAGTCCATACAAAACAAGGTAGATTTGATACAAGTTACAGTAAACTCCTTTTTAGCAAAAAGGAAATTCTGATAATTTTAAAATATAATTGGAACTTTTGTGAAATACATAGGTAGAATTAAAAGGACAAGGAGCTATATTTGGAATTTATAAATTTCCTTATACAGCTTGCAAAATACATGAAACAGGGGGGGGGGCAGGGGTGTGCAAAGAGAAAACTGCGCCCGGAGTAAAGTTCAGTTTGGCGCCCCATTCCCTGAACTTTTTCTTGTGACAGACTAAAAATTACATTAGTAGTAAAAATTTGGCGCCCCCTAAATCTCGATCCCGGGGCAACCACCCCCTTCGTCCCCCTCTTTTTCGCACGGCGTTGCAAGAACTACATTTTGAGGAGGCTTATTCAACACCGCGCCGTCCGAAAGGGGAGGGGTGGCGCCACATTTATACTATCAACATCGTTCTTGGGCTGTTACAAGAAAAAGTTGGGAAAGGGGGCGCCAAATTGAAACTTTGCCCCGGGCGCAGTTTTCTCTTCCCTGTGTTTGTTTTTGGTACTATACGATACTAGGCAGCCCAATTTCAGTCCAGTATTATTAAGTAAAACAGTAAAAAAAAATAAGCATTATCAGTTCGAAAAACAGTTTTATCAAAAATAAGCAGAAATTAAAGTTAGAAAGTTTTAAAGATTGGTAATTTTAAAATTGTTGATCAACTTGTTTCAAACTTTAAAGAAATATTTTTTAATATTTATTACATTTGAGGGAAACGATACACTTTTAATAGTCGTTAAAAATGGGGAATTTATCCTGCGTAATACATTTTATTTTAATATAACATAAAGGTTTATTTGCAAAGACAACGAATTGCAAATATTTATCATTATTTATCTATACTAATATTATAAAGAGGAAAGATTTGATTGTTTGTTTGTTTGCATTGAATAGGCTCCGAAACTACTTGACGGATTTGACAAATTATTTCGCCGTTAGAGGCCCCACCAGTGGCCGAGAGGTTCGGACCTCTCAACTGGTAGACGGCAGGTGCTGGGTTCGAACCCAATCGCGGCTGTCGGCCTAACCGTTCGGAGTTTTCGTGGTTTTCTTCGAACCTTGCGTAAATACGGGTTAGGTTCCCTTAGAAAGACCCCCCACGAAGGGAAAATCCCCCCTGGTCCTATATCCCTAGCGTAGATAATCGGACGTCAAAAATCAACCAACCAACCAACCTTTCGCCGTTAGAAAGCTACACTATTTCCGGTGAACATAGGCTATAGTCGCCGCTTAAAAGGATAAAAATAAAACGCCGGATAAACGAATCAAAAGCAATTTGAGAAACTAAAGGTTACCTGACCCACTAGACATATGACAATCACTGAAACATATATGAAAATCGTAACTATGCAACCCCCTCCCCCCCCCAAAAAAAAAAAAAAAAAACATTTTAAACTTTTTACCCCGACGTGATATAAAACCGTGTTTTTTAATTTTTAAAACTATTTAGCAATTACTAAAAAAAGGAAAAGAAATGCTGAAACGCAAATTAATTAAAGTTAAAAATAAATCACAAAACGATTGTTTTGGAGTTGTCAAAAAAGTTATAACAGATAGTAAATATTTTAAAGGGTAGTAAGCATCAAATATGGGGAGGGAGGATTTTTTTTTTAGGAGGAGCAGTCAAATATTTAAAATTGTAACGTTTTCTACAATTTCAAATGCGGACTGTTTCAATAAGCCTAGGGATAAATATTACTTATTTAATTTAATATAAAATTATAAAGAGGGAAGATTTGTTTGTTTGTTTGTTTGAATTGAATTGAATAGGCTCCAAAACTACTTGACGGATTAAAAAAATTCTTTCACCGTATGAAAGCTACACTATTTCCGGTGAACATAGGCTATATTATATTTTCAAAAAAATTATTTCAAATCCTTATTAAAATGCCAATATTGTAACCCAAGGTGTAGAAAAATGAACTTAAAAAATCTTTACATCGCGTGCGTTGCGAATACTATTGATTATAGAACAAAATAATGTACTACGACTTTGTTAACATGTAATTATCTACAAAAAATGTCGCAACAGCATATGTCTAACTGTTATAGTTATGTCACAATAAGTGTTTTTTATTTAAAAAAATAATTAAAATGCCGTTTCTGTAAAAGCTCTTTATTGTTACTTTGGTTTTGATTCTTATCAAAATAAATTACTTCAAAATCAAGACTGATTTAATGGTTGCCGTTTACCCCGCTCGACTAGGCTGCATCATAATGTGTGATATAGGCGTCACTGGACACAGGAGGGGAGTCAATGTCAGAGACGGCATTTTAATTATTAGGTTATGAGTGTGTGTGTAAAAATTTATAACTTGAAATTTTTCTTAAATATCCGTGAGAAGTCGGGGCGGGCTGCTATAATCTATATACATAAAGCAAAATCGTGTTAGTTACACCATTTATAACTCAAGAACGGATGGATCGATTTTTATGAAATTTTGTATGGAGGTATCTGACACCTTAGATTAACATATAAGCTATTTTTTATCGGACTACCTAAAATGAGGGTAATGTTTTTAGTAGTTGAATTTAATGAGATGAAGTGGTAGAAACAATTTGCGGTGTCAGTGGTGGCGGGGGACTGGGCGACTTGCTCTACCCGAAGAAAAGCGAGGGCGGGCCGCTAGTTATAGTATAAAAGTAAAAATAATGAAACTGTAAGGAAAATTTTGCAATTTTTTTAAAGTCTGCTATTCAGCAAATTTTACTCTCTAATAGTTTTCAGAATTGTTTCTTCTTTGGAGTTTTTTGTCGACGTTCAACTAATGCAGCTTCTATCGAGCAGAAGGCTTTTGCATGTTCCAAAACATCATAGTACAAAGTATCGTGAACAAGATTTGTCGAGATATTTACAAACTTTACAAGTTCGTATATATTTAATGGGTGACAATTCAATATAATATTGAAAAACTTTTAGACGATTTTGCAGTTTTTAGCAGTTTTTGTTTGTCCTTGTACAAGGGCAGATCTGGAGACTCCTCAAAAAAGAGGGGGGGGGGACTTTTCAGAAATTTGGAGATTCCAATCGCACCTGCAGCTCGTGTTGGGACAATTTTTTTTCATCATGAGTAGGATCGGGGCTAATTTTTTTCGTTGCAGGTCAAGTTTCGGTCCGGTTTACTTTCATTTTTTGCCGTCGTACTGGTTAAATACTTTTTTTTTTGCGAGTCGTGTTTGGGTAAGGTTCAATTCTACTTTGCCGCTGCGAGTTGGGTTGGAGTCCGGTTCTCTTTCTTTATTGCTGCTGGTTGGTATTGGGTCTGGTTGATTTCTATTTTGTGTGTGTGGAGGGAGAGGGAGGGCCGTAGCTAGAAGTGAACAATAGGGAGGGCTCAAGTGAATGTAGGGGGGGGGGCCTCAAGAGAATGTAAGGGGGGGGGGCTCAAGAGAATGTAAGGGGGGCTCAAGAGAATGTAAAGGGGACTCAAGAGAATGTAAGGGGGACTCATAATTTTTTTCTCTCGCATTGCCACAGAAAGATAAAGTAATGCATATTCATATTGTAGGTACTATGTTTCTTATTAAAAAGTGTTCTAATAACTTCATTTTATACTAAGAAAATTATAGGATGATGAAAATTTTGAGTGTATAGCTGATCAAAATTAAACATCATGCTAGCTTCTTATGTGCCAATAGGATGAGGGAGGTGTTGAACACACTTATTTTAGATACAATTTAGTAATCCTGCAAAATTGTGAAAGGTTTTCAAGTTAGATTTTTGAACAGAATTTCATTTGAATTTTCGGAACAGAAATTCATTGAGTGACCTTGGAATCTTTTCCAGAGGGGCTCAAAATATTTTAGGAGGGGGGGGACTAAGCCGCCCATAGCGCCCCCTTAGCTACGGCCCTGGGGGGGGGGGTTGAGTTGAGTACTATTTTATTGACGCTGGTTTGGTTTCGGTCAAGTTGACTTTTTACTTTTTTGCTACTGGTCGAGTGGATTTTTACGTTTTTCTTGCGGACAGAGTGGAATTCTACTTTTTATCTGCTTTTCTTTGCATTCTTTTTTGTTGCTGTAGTTGTTTTGGGGTGAAATTAATTTACACTATTTTGGGTTCTGATCTGATTCATAGTGAATTTTCAATCTCGCAAGAAGGATTCGATTCGACCCCATATTTCAAATGAAAGTCTAAATATTTTCTCCGTTATGGAAGAAAATAGTTTAAAGGAGTATTATAAAAGAAAATATCGAAGATACTATGAAATGAAACTATATAAACGCCATAACAGACATTTCCAAATAGTTAATTATGAATATTTAAGATTTTACATTTCAATTTACATGTTAAAACTGCTATTCACAAGTGTTAACATGTACATTAAAATATCCATACGGAATGTCTCGAATAGAAGATACCTCTATTTAACGAACACTTTTCAACAATTTAGCCATCTCTCTTTGGTTGATTCCGTTATGAGTATATATTAGATATTTATTTTCTATATAAAAGATAAAATTGATATTAGAAATATAAATGTTGACATTTTATAATTCCATTAAAACATGAATTGTTTTTCTTTCATTTCGATTCTAAATTGACAAAAATTTTTTTGGTCGGGTTTTGATTTGATTTCCAATGGTATTTTCGGGTTCGGATCGGAAGCAGGGCAATACTATACGCTCAGGGGTCAAATAAATTTTTTTGTCGAATATTTGAAAAATGAAGTTATTTTAAGTGCAATTCTTGGAGGAACGCTCTTTTCTGATTCAAGGGGGAAACACGAGAATCCTCAAGGGGGAGCGATTTCAAAATTTGGAGGTTCGGGCAGGAGGTGATGTTTTCATTGCTTTTGGAGATTATTTCTAAATTTTGCAGTGAGTTGTGTTCGAATCGGCTTGACATTTTTGCTGTGGGTCGGATTTGGGTCAGTTTGACTTACATTTTTTCAAATTCGGTTCTGTTCAGGATAAAATTTCACTTCTGAGAGTAGCACTCAGGTTGATTGATTGGTTGGTTGAATGGGGTTTTATGGCACAAAGTTACATCAGGATATACTGCGCAAAGAACAAGGTGGGAATTCGAGTTAATTAGAAAGTTTGGTTAGGTATTTTTTTTTTCTTTTTGAGTTTGTTTTTTGTAGTAGGCCGGATAGATTTATACTTTTTTGCTACGGACCAAGTTTGAGCAGGCTGACTTAGGAATAGGTTTTGCACTAAAGAGCAAATAATAGATTTTTTTTCTCTATAAATTATAACATTCAAGTTGAAGATGTAAAACACATTTTTTAATTCTATTAAAATACATGAACTCATTTTCTTTCATTTCAGTTTCAAATGTTCGAGTAAGGGCTCGATTTGACATAATTTGTAATTTTTGGGTTCGGATTGATATATTATGGGTCGGGTTGACTTTAAACATTTCGGATTCGGAGCATTTCTTCTTTTGGATTTTGACAAATTCGGATCTAGTATAAACTGGTTGATGACTGGATTTTTCAATAGATCAGACAATATTTTATATGAAAAACTATATGTTTGAATATTGACGAGTACATTGTATATATATTCATTTTTCTACTTAAACAACAACAAAAAAAATATTGATATAATTATATGCGATACCTTTCCCAATTTCCTTCAAATATTAGATTGATTTTGTTTCATTTTGGATTTGTTGATCTGTTTTGTATCAGGCTATTCGGTACTGAATCAGATTTTTTTCTTTTATTTATTTATGTATTTTTTTTTTTTTTTTTTTTTAGCGAGCTTGGGTTGGGTTAAAACTGAATTGCTTTTTGAGCCTGGGCATGGAAATTTAGGTTCGGGCAGACCTCTAAAAGAACGAAGTCCACGCCAGGCCCGAAGTGGAAGAAAAAATATAGTGTGGTTAAGTTTTGCAGAAAAAAAGTAAGATCCGAACTCGAAATGGTTTCCGAAAGAGTGAAGACTTGAGTAGAGATCTGGACGGGCTGGAGTTTTCAGTCTCGCCCCGGCCCGGACCGAATGAATGTTATTTTGGCCCGGCCCGGTATAAAACAAAATATTCGGCCCGAGCCTGGCCCGCTCGTTTACACTTTTACATTTCTAGGCCAGGCCAGGAACGGCCCGTACAGAAATCAGTGAAAACAGTCCAGGCCGAAAACCGCCTGCATCTTTATTTCGAAACAAAATCAGATTTTTATCATACAATTAAGATTTTTTAAAGATTACTGCATTCATATTTATTGGATGATTTTATAGAAAATTTTTACTGACAATACACAGTAAGAACATTAATGATTACTTAGGTTCTTAGACTTTCAACATTCAAATAAAGATGCACAGAAAAATTAATATGGTTTAGAATAAAAGAAAAAAAAAGGAAGTTAAAATTATCACAACTTTTGAAGCTGTGTAATAAAAAGTATATTTATGAAAATACTTCTTTATCATTTTATCAAAGATTTTCTCAAATTTAGAGGAGCTATTTTTTATGCATTTCTGATTTCATTTCTTTTTGGAAACACATGAGTTTAACAGGTGTTTTTATTCAGAAACAATGTAATGGAATGGCGTTGTCCATTTTTTGATACAAGCAAATACAATGCGCAACACGCTATATAAAAAGCTAATTTTCATGATATTTATGAAAATATTGTGAAAATTAGAGTTTTGAATCGAATTTCCGGAAGCGACAACATGCAAAAAGAGAAAAATCTAAAACCACGTGACAAGAATCTCTTATACCTTAACAAGTATATACAAAAATCTTATTTACCAAAAACGAAATATGCTGTTCGATTCCAAATCCCTTCAATAGTCAGGCTTGTCACTTTTGTACCTTTATAGTTAAAAATTAGTCAGAAAATGTGTCAAACTTTCGTGTTGTTCACAAATGAATTTAAGAAACACCAAAGAGTATATTTCCAAAAAGTACGTTAACAGTACGTTAATAGTTTTTATCCCTGTTACAAATAATGTTGTCTGCCCTATACGTCTTACGAATAATTAAGTCTAGTTCTGACCCCGACTATATGTAGAAAAACAGTGCAAACCTGATCTTGGCCCGGCTCCAGTTTGCCAAAAAATTATTATACCCGTATAGACACAAAGCAACTGTCCGATGGTGATTTCTACGCTGTACACATTACATTTATGTATTGATGTTGTTAAACTAGTATCTACTCGTGACGCACATTTATACTTATGGTCGTTAAACCCATATTCATTGAAAATAGACCTCATTTTAGCGTTTTTACCGAAATCTTTATGACACGCCGGCAGGCCAGTTAAACTTTTTTATGGGACTGGCCCATACGGCCTGTTTATTTTTTTGCCAGTCTGATACAGGCCGATGCAGATCTCTAGACCTAAGCAAGCCCTAGTCTCATGAGTTAAAACTGGCCGGCTCAACCCGGGCAGTGACAGCTTTGTCGAGTCCGATCAGGTCGCACCGTTCTCAATCTTAAACACGATTCATTTATCCTATGGACATCTAATATCATTTTCCAGACCCTTCATTGGGCTCAAAGGGGGAGGGAGCGATCGCCCCATCACTTCTGGTATTCATCATATTGAAATCTTGCTATTGAATCGCATCTTTTTATATGTCGACAGATGGTTCGTGGGAATTATTACATTGTTCTGCAATGAATAATAAATTTTGAAAGAAAACTTAATTGTAAAACACTGTAACATTAATAAAGCTAGACTGAGTGTGCGGTATCTTCCTTAAAAAAAGAAAAAAAAAAAGGACGGCGGGAAACAGATGACTAATTTCAACAGGTTTAATTTGATTATATATATAATGGAATGTTTTTATGGAAATTCTTTTTAACAGAGAGTATACGCGAAACAGCATTTCATTGCATTTCATGTTCAAAGTAGTGAACATAATTTAAATACGCTAGGAACAGTTTTTCTCCGAAGAGCTTTTTACAACCGAATTATTTTGTGTAACTCTGTAATTGAATGGCAAATGTTTTTCTCCAAATATTATACCGCAAGCATTCTTAAGTCCATTTTAGAAGTTCGTATAAATTTCATTGTTTGTAAAAGAGTAACATTATTACAACAATACATTGCGAAATTATTTTTAGACCAGAATATAATAGATTACTATGGAGATCCTCTGTGTGTATACTGTAAGTGCTATACATGACATATTTTTTATAATTGTCTTCCAGAGTACCTCAGTAATGTATATGAATTCCATTACTTTTAAATTAGTATGGCGCTCCTTGAAACACCGCAAATGATTTATCTACATAGACCATAATGTAGCGGAATAATTTTAAGTGATCCTACACATTTCTTATGTTTCTTCAATTTTTTTAAAAGTGTTTAATTTTTTAAAAGTAATTTTTGCTCCTTAAAAAACTTTGTTAGTGTTATGCAGAATTTGCAAAAAGTCCTTAAAAATATTTAAGTTTTTTGTTATTTATTAATTGGAGGTGAAAATCTGAGTTCTCTGAAATTCTGATTTAGAAAAATTTATATCACCCTTGCCCTCCCCCCTCTTGTATCAAAATTTCATTCCCGCCTTTTGCTCTCATCACAGCCATCAATATTATCCCTTCCAGAAGTATCACTTCGCTGTTTTGCTGTCTATCTCACTGTATCCATGTTTACACAATATAGCCACTTTGTTGTAACAATAAAAAATCTATCACAAAAACTCCTCCCCACTACTAAAAATGAGATTTTTCCCTCTCATCCTATTAGTAAATGCCTAGAATTTATTCATTGAAACTTTCACACATTTTATTATTTTTTAAGCCCATTTGTTAATGTTTTAAAAGGCAAATAAAAGTAAGTCATTTAAAAAACTTCTCCATCCCACATACACACCAAAATAAATAATTAATAAATTGTTTCCCCCCCCCCCATCAGCTCACAAATTTTAAACTTTTAAAGTCATCGATTTTTCGAAAACTTTTACTGTAGTAATAAATAATCAATCATAGTTTTACTGTTAACCCCACAAAAATTGATGTTTTCCCCCTATTTCTCCTTACCAAGTACATAAAATTTAGTCTTTAAATCTCTTTATTTTGTGTTTAGCCATATTTATTAATCTTTAGTCATATAGAGTAAGTCATCTAACAAATTCCCTTCATCCCCCTCCAAAATAAATAAATAAATACTTTTCATTTTTTCCTTCTCAGAAATCTCCAACAATTATATAAAGGAAATTTTAAACCAATTATTTATATGATTTATGATATTCGAACGAAATGTGGTAACTCAGCATAAAAACCTTTTTCTAAATTTAAAGGGGGGGGGGGGGTAGCTACCCTTTCTCCCCCTATACTTATTCAATGAATTCTTAAAACTAATCGCCCCTAGGAGGATACCTTCTTTAAATATTCACGGGCTTCCTAACCCAAGCCACCTGAATGATCTTTCTCTTTTCTTTTTCCTCTGATTTTTATTGTCTTCCTTTTTTCTTTGTTTTACTCTCGTTGTTGTTTTTTTCCCGGAGGTGAGAGCAATTTGTATGAGCCGATATCACTCTGTATATCGATGGAGAATTGTAAACCACCCACGTGTTTGCTGTGTGTAACGTCACGTGTTTGTAGGAAAGAGTAGAAGTTAACCGGATTCAAACGCAACCCACAACAAAAAGTAAAAAAATAAACCCGACCAGCAGCAAAAAATAGAAGCGAACCGGACAACAAATTTTGTAAAATGATCACGGAGAAAACACGAATATCTTCAAAATATCGTGAAACAGACGCACATTTTGCACAAAAATTGCAAAAAAGAACGAACATTTTACCAAAGAATTCACTCCAATAAATTCGGGTCAACCCGAACCCTTCTCGATAAAGTAACAAGTAAGAAAAATCATGCGTTAAGCATTGATTATGAAGCACTTTCCAACACATAATGAAATCTTTAACAAAACTTTGTTATTTAGGGAAATAATAGTGTATAGCCAAATATACCCAAATATGTATTCCAGTACTTTTGAACAGCTCTGTATTTCATATGCCACTTGATATAATGGGAAAATTTAGTTTAGCAAGAAAATACCCAGTAGCTTGAAATTTATTTTTCAGCATTTCATACTATCAGATGGAAACATACTTGAATACTTTTGTTCAGCCCTGTAGTTTACATTGTACCTTTATTACACGTCAGCATTAGGCTAAAATTTATTGTAAACTAAAACACTTTTAAAACAACTGAAATCACATTCTCATAAATTATCATTCATAGGCGTCGATGTACCGAATTCTTTGCGTGGCCGTGGCCCTGTATGTCCTTTTATCTATATTCTTCAAACATTTCTCAGTAAATTCAATGAAGCTCGAAATGCATAGTTTATTTAAGAACCACGTTTAAATAATTTATACTCATATTCAGAAACGTTAATGAGCTCTTTTGGGTAGCCCTGTATATCAACTATAACATTTATACACACCATATAATGTGCATATTTTTAGCGAAATATAAACGCGCATATCATAATTAAAATGCATTTCATCCCTCCATCAGCCATCATTGGACACATATACGGTACTTCGGAAAGAATATGCTATTTGAAATCTTTTGTATGGCCCTGTAAATGCTACGTACTTCATATTGTGCAAGACAGGAGCGTATAATTTATATTAAGCTTCAGTGACATATATCAATTTTATTATACATGAAACAGCTTAATATATTTAAAATATGCCACACACAATTCCCCCTTTTACCATTATCTAATGGAATTCTTTTGTGTGGCCATGTAAATGAATAATAGCTACAATATCTACAAATATACCCAATCTCGACCCAAGTAGGAATTAACCCAGACAGGAGCAAAAAATGGAAGCCAACCGGACCCAAACCCGACCCACAGCAAAAAAGTAAAAAAAAAAAAAAAACACGACCCACATAAAAAAATGAGCTCTGACCCGTGCATTACACTGGAGTATCCAAATTTCTAAAATCCTCCCCCCCCCTTGAGGACTCTCACGATCAGCCCTTGGTCTTCGCCTCCCTTTATATCAAAATTTCGCTTCGCCTTTTGAATCTGTCACAATCTTCTAAATTGCACCTTACAAAAATATCACTTCGTTTTGTAGTCTACTCCACAATACCCATATTTGTAGCATATAAGTCACTTTAGTATATCAATAAACAATCAATCACAAAATTTCCTCCCCCCCCCCTCCCACGACTGAAATTAGGATTTATCATTTTGTTCCTTTAAGTGCAGAAAATTTAGTTCTTTAAACAATTCCCACTTTTATTATTTTTTTTAACCGATTTATAAATATTTTGAAAGGCAAATAAATAATAAGTCATCTAATAAACATCTCCCCCCTACACACACACACGAAAATAAATAAACAAGTTGGAAATTGCACGTGAAGCGTAGCAAATTAGGTGCGTTCGTACAATAACGAAGTTTTAAAAATATTATTTTCATATATCAATCTCATAAAATTATAAATAGTGAATTACAATTAAAACGCTCATCAAACAATGTTCTCCCTATACCATTATGTCATGGAATACTTTTGTGTGGCCTTGTAAATCAATAACAAATGTTCTTTGCACCACAAATTATGTATGATGTATAGTATAATATGTACTTTATAGTTGCATATAAATTTTATTAAGTTCGCATGAGTGTAACACGATTAAAATGCATCTGAAACATTTTTTCCCATTGACCGTAATGTAACGGAATACTTTTGATTGTCCCTGTAATTGATCTATTCATCCGATTTTCATAAAATTGGAAATAACTCGACAAAATTATGTAATAATTATGTATTTTAAATTTCAAATGTATAGAATATATTTGAAACTTTTTCCCCATTGACCATAATGTAATTGAATACTTTTGATTGCTCCTGTAATTGATCTATGCACACGATTATCAAAATATTTGAAATAACTCGACAGAATTATGTAATAATTGCGTATTTTAAATTTCAAACGATTAAACTGCATTTGAAACTTTTTTCCCCATTAACCGTAATGTAATGGAATACTTTTGATTGCCCCTGTAATTGATCTATGCATCCGATTTTCATAAAATTTGAAATAACTCGACAAAATTATGTAATAATTATGTATTTTAAATTTCAAACGTATAGAATATATTTGAAACTTTTTCCTAATTGACCATAATGTAATTGAATACTTTTGATTGCCCCTGTAATTGATCTATGCACACGATTATCAAAATATTTGAAATAACTCGACAGAATTATGTAATAATTGTGTATTTTAAATTTCAAACGATTAAAATGCATTTGAAACTTTTTTCCGCATCCACCGTAATGTAATGGAATACTTTTGATTGCCCCTGTAATTGACCTATGCATCTGAGTTTCATAAAATTTGAAATGACTCGAC
This sequence comes from Maratus speculifer, assembly GCA_964019185.1. NCBI lineage: Eukaryota > Metazoa > Arthropoda > Arachnida > Araneae > Salticidae > Maratus > Maratus speculifer. The sequence goes on along the minus strand of OZ025301.1, from coordinate 144,694,020 downwards.
AAAATTATGTAATAATTATGTATTTTAAATTTCAAACAATTCGGTTAGGTAGTTTTTGCGTTGTTATATGCGGACAGACAGACGGACGGACGGACGGACAGACGGACGGACTGAACGACCACTATAGGTGCTACGTATTATATAATTACGAACGCACCTAATAATGTGCTTATTTCTTTTTTTTTTCCTTAGCTCACAAATTTGAAACAAACACAAATTCCACCATTTTTGAGGGGGGGGGGATTGCACTATTTTCTCCCCTACCCATATGTCACTAAATTTAAAATCTTTGAAAGTTTTTTTTTTTTTTTTTTTTTTTTTTTTCCATAGGTTTATACATATTTTATTCTAAAAATAAATAATTAATCGTAAACAACCCATAAATATCGTTGTATACCCCCTCGTTCTTTTCAAGTACACAAAATTAAAAATCTTTAAAACACTTTTAAGTTACATTTTTCGTCCTATTAATAAATATTCAAGAAGGTAAATAAGCTGTCATCTATAAAACTGTCCTACTATCTCTCCCCTCCCCCCCAAAAAAATCCGTTTTTTCCCTCTACCTCCCCTCCCCCCTTCTCAACTTACAAAATTAAATTCTTTTTTCTCTCCGTATTTTAATAAAAAAAATAATTAAAACCTGAAATCCTCCTTCTGCACAAATAATTAAGTCTTTAAATATGTTTAATTTTTTTTAAGTGCTAATTTTAAATCTCTGCTAACTATAATATTAACAAAGTCTTTTTAACTATGTAGGAAAGTGTTAAAAATAAAGCGATAGATATGCATTAAATTCTACACAAAACACATTTTTACATTTTTTGCGTATTGTGTTTGTGCATTTCATACAGTAAAATATCTTTAGAGAGATATTTAAATAAAATATTGTGATTTTCCATTAATGTGCAAGTAACTTTTCACAACTTTTCGCAGTTATTTCGTTTCTATTAGCTCAGAATTGAACCACTAAACATAAATACCAAAATTACCCGAATTTTCGGCTGAGTTGAGTAAATCCATAAAAAAAATGAATCAGTACAATATATTGTATCAAAACAAAAACCATTCTTAACTGACTGTATCACTTAAAAAACAGTTTTCAGAACCCCCCCCCCCTCCCTCCTATAGACTTTACTGCTATGTCAGTGCTCAAAATTAAAAATTGTTAGAGCTCCTTGCGGTTTTTATATAGTGCTTGTAAAAATAATCAAGAATCTAAATTTTCTTCCACCTGAAATATTGACAAAATATTTTGCTTTATTGACTTAACATCACACAAAGTTTTTAAAATTTGCTACACTTTTTCTGTCACATTTGTCACTACAAACAATAATAAATTATGTATTATGTCTATAAACGACTAGGCTGGGATTAACACCTATTTATCCTTTCTTCAAAATTTCTATTTCCTTTTCGCCCTTGCTTGCTTGCCTCTCCGCAAAAAATAAACAATGTTTAAATATTTAAATTTGTCTAAATATTTTTCTCATAATTTTATGAAGTATTTATGACTTTAACCTTCAGTGCTATTTATCTTGATAAGTTTCGTATTCTAAAAAGAATCCCTCCCCCTTACCCCCCCCCAAAAAAAATAGTTATTTAAACTACTTGTATCTGATATCCCCCCCCCCCTCATTCAATATTAATTTTTTATTTATTTATTTATTTATTTTTTATTTTTTTGTGATTGCGTTAAGTAAATAAAATAGTTTTTATTTTATAGCAATCTCTCTAAATTAATTATTCGTTTATTTTCTGAAAATCAAACCATTTTAATTTTGGAACGCTAATCGTAAAGAGATTGAAATTCTTTTGAAGCTCGACATCATTGCATTTACCCAAAGTAATGGGAAATCAGTTGAAAAAAATCCTTTAAACATGAAATCGGCTGGAATTGCACACCTTTGAAGAGAAAAATCGTCGCAGATAATTGGTTAAGAGCATTCTATTTCCTAATTGGATGATTGCATGTCAATCAAAGTAATTTTAGCCCATCCTCCGAATCCGCTGAAAAAGCGCGTCGCCATCTTGATTTGCCTTGGCGTGTGACTAGTGTGTGCTCTTAACAGTTATAATAGTTTTTAGGCGCATTCGTAATTCTCTAAACACATAATTGTCGTCGAGTCTGTTCGTTCATCTGTCTGCCTGTCTGTCCTTATATAACGGCGCAAAAACTACCAAACCGAATGGTGTTCTTCCCTTATCGAGTTTACTTTGAAAATTTAAAATATCCTGCAGATTTTTTAGAATGTGAGGGTATTTTCTTTGTGTTTGTAATTATTTATTTCTACTGTTAAATATTTTTTGTAAAAACAATGAAAAGAAACAGCCATTCTCGATAAATTTCAACTATTTTCAATTAGAAAGACAATCTACCGATTCTTGAATGGGGGAATTACACTGTTAAAACTAAAGGTTGCATATGACACTCCTAGGGTGAAACGCTTATCCCGTCAGCGACTCCCCTAAAGGAGCAAGAATTGCACAACTATGGGTGTCCTAAGGTACCCTACGGCGCCACATGGCACCCAAGGCACCCCCACGGCACCCTATGAGGTGCCATGGGGTGCCCTAGGACACCTCTAGAGGTACAATTCTGGCTCCCTTAGGGGTGTCGCTCACGGGACAAGCGTTTTACCCCCTAGGGGTGCCATATGCAAACCTTTAGTTTTAACAGTGTAATGCTTTCACCGGAAATTCTGTACAAAGAAAAAAATATGGAGTGTAATCGGATTCAGTTTAATTAACTGTTATAATAGATTTTAGGCGCATTCGCAATTATATAAAAACAAAGTTTTCGTCGAGTCCGTTCGTCCATCTGTCCGTCTATCTGCCGGCATATAATAATGCAAAAACCACCAAAGAGAATGGTTTGAAATTTAATACATATAATTGTTTCAGAATTTTGTCGTATCATTTCAAATTTTGTGGAAATCTAATCCTAACTTAGGAAGATATCAATAAAAGATGTCTCCATTATTTTAAGTCCTATCACACGTAATTAATTCAATAATATCCCATAATAAATAATGATTTTAGGTTTCCATAATGATTTCGTCTTTATTGAGATGACATCATATTATTTCCATATTACTGAATTTAATACATAATCATAGTTAATTTTGTATTCATGCACTTTGCATACTAGTGATAGACCGGAGGCGGCAGCACAGACATTCCCCTCATCGAATTCACGGATAAAAATCTATTGTAACTTTAAATTCGTTTCGGATATGAAAATGAAATCGGTCTGTCAAGTCTAGTCTTGGTGAAAAAACACCTAAAAACACGTTTTTAGTGGTTTAACTCATAGGTTTCCACTGTCTTTTTCTGCTCCCAATCCTCTATGTTTTCATACGTTTGGGTTCAGGAAAGCATAATTGTAAACCGAGGTGTAAACCGTTAAAATCTGATTTTTAGTTGTTTTTCACTAAGATAGATCTTGACAGACCGATTGGATTTTAATATGCGAATGGAGATTTAACTAATTCTAGGTGTTCATCCGTGAACACAATGAGGTGATTGACTGTGCTGCTGCCTCCAAGTTTTGAAGGCATAAAGGAGATGATCCATATATTTACAGATTATTAAACATTTATAAAAAATATTTAGGGAAAATGTTGAGCGCATAGATAACTTACCTGAAACAGTTTTTTTCTTTGTACATCATGTGAAAGCGTTTGCAACGCCAAACTCAAAAATACATATCTTTTAATTTTATAGATATTTTATTTCCAGAGATGTCATCGAAGATGTAAGAGAAAAATATGTCCTTCCTCCCCTCACTATTTCTGAATCAACTTAAACTAAAACCATGAAAAAATTAGAGGTAGTAGAAGTTATTTTAAACTTTGCAGGTAAACTATAGAGACTATCCTAAGTTTACATCGCTTTTGTATAAATCGCATTTTTTCGTTGCACACAAATTTCGATTTGATGTCTTTTAGTAAAAAAGATAAGAAGCGCTAGCGGAAGAAGTATCATGACAGAAGTATAAAAGGATTTTTAATAATGATTTTCGAAAAAAATCGATAATTAGCCGAGATATTAACTATAATTGATACAGATAGTTTGGACATGCATAAAAACACGGGCGTCATACTCTGTGCACTATCGGCTTTTAAAGCCTAGATAATAACTTTTAATGAAATATTTATGAAATGCAAACAAAAATATATTTATTGAGCAAATTGTTCCATACACGAGTAATACTCGCATCAGACTGATTATCTTATTTTGTACTAGAAAGCTATGTTAATTATTGAATAAAGTATAATTACTGTTATATGATATTAACTTTATTGATTAATGTCCTAGCACTGGTTAATTGAATGTAGTGAATTTTTCTTTTATCTTAGAATATTATCAATACCCTTTATTCTGGAAAATATATAACTTCTTTGCGTGCATAAAATAGTCGTATAACAAAATAAGATAAGTGTCAAGCGAATTCTATGCTCTCCGAAGGCGATGATATACGAGGGTAATTCGGAAAGTAACCTCCGTTTATGAATTTTAAAAAATCTAATGAAAGGAAACATGTTGTATTACTCATGTATGAAAGACACGTTCTTCAGCTACTTCTCAACATAATTGCCATATTAATTAAAACAATTATCATAAAGGTAAATCAGCTTTGAAATTCCATCGTCACAGACTCCTGCCGCCGGCCTATTCAACCGCGACTATTTTTAAATTCAACTCGCACCACTCTTTCAAGCCAAAGAATTTTAACATATTCTTTTATTCATACTGACAAATTCCGAATTGCTCTCGTAATGTTTTACTTGACCCACTATTTCTTAAAACATTTTTGGTAGTGCATTTATCAGAAAATTATATAGAAAATATGTTAAAATTCTTTGGATTGAAAGAGTGGTGCGAATTGAATTTTAAAATAATTGCAGTTGAATAGGCCGGCGGCAAAAGTCTGCGACGATGGAATTTCAAAGCTGATTTACTGTTATGGTAATTGTTTTAATTAATACGACAATTATGCTGAGAAGTAGCTGAAGAACGTGTCTTTCATACGTAAGTAATAAAGCATATTTCCTTTCATTAGTTTTTTTTTAATTCATAAACGGAAGTTATTTTCCGAATTACCCTCGTATTTTCTCACTCTTAGACAGCGGCAAACAGTGCAAAAGTTTACTGGAAAATTCATATTTAATTATTTTTTTGTGATATAGACAAAATTAATTATTGTCCAAGCATTAGTTAATTTGAATGTATATTTATTTTTATATAGAAGAATATATATTTTTTAATCTGAATGGCATTATCACATAACAAAATACGGTGAGTGTCAAGCGGATTTTATGCTCTAAGAAGATGATGATAAATTTTCGCATTCTAAAACCGTGACAAGCTGCGTAATCATTTAAGGCGCAATACTAGGCACAAAAAAAGACCCGGATGATAATGTAAAGTCTATGGGGGCGTTTTTTCTCAAATATTTCACCAAAATTTTAATATTTTTACATGATTCTTTTGCACAAGATAGCTGAGGACGATCCACAACCGGTCTAGTTTTTACTTTTTCAGTTTTGGTTTTAATTTTTTTTTAATTACTTTAACTTTCGAAACCGGTTTAAACCGGTTTTGAAATTGAAACTATCCTGCTATAAAAATATATAAGCAAAATCGAAAAAGTAAAAACTAGACCGGTTGTGGATCGTCTTCAGCTATCTTGTGTAAAAAAAAATCATGTAAAAATATTAAAATTTGAGCGAGATATTTGAAAAGAACGTTCCCATAGACTTTACATTATCATCCGGGTCTAGTGTGGGGCCTTAAAGGAATAATCATGCGCAAAAATATCTGTCTATCTATCTATTTATATTATAAAGGCCAAACGTATCTGTGCGTAACGCATATATCATTTTGCGAATGGCAACACTTTGAAATTTGAAATGAAATTTCAGTTTTGCAATTTTTGTTATTGCAAATTTTTAAACTTCTGGACATAATATTTTTCCAATTTTTACACCTTCGTGTAGGGGGGAAAAGGCGGTTTTAAATGCAGTTTGTTTGAAAATTGTATCTTAATTCATTTTTGAGACATTGTTTTCTTTTTTTTTTCTTTTTTTTTTCTTTCTTTTTTTTTTTTTTTTTTTTTAGTTTTTATTATTGCTTTTGTAATTGTGGCAATAAAAGCACTTCATTTTTATTAAAAGTAAACGGAAAAAAGCAGATTATTGTATCTTTTAGTTGCCATTTTCTTAAAAAAATGAAGAAAATTAAAATACGTGCAATATAAAAATATCGTCTGTTTCAAAATTTTATGAATTTTGGTTTTATTTCATTTTTAATTATCAATTATAAGGGGGGGGGGGATTTTTAATTCATTACAAACATACTTTATATTCGATACAACACTGTCTTTTTCAAAAATGCATTTTAAAGAATAGTTGTGTGAATTATTTTCTCCGCTTTTGCAGAATTCGTATCAAATTACTGAAAAACTACATATTTATTAAACCGTGAGTAAAATCTTTTTCCGAATTTACAAGAAAAATCAATGATTGATTCCCGGTAAAACATAACCATATTATAAACAAACAAATGAATGCAAAAAAATCATTCGATACCCAATTTGCTTCTTGAATGGCGACATTGTCTTCTTACTGTGTTTGTGTAATACTCCGCAATAATGACGTCATATGTATACTTATCAAGGCTAGCGAAAAAGACAGGCTACCGCGGTTCATGCCAGGTTTCTTTCCTTACAGACCGCTAGAATGACGTAATGCTCATTTTGTGTACCTTCATTAATGCATTCGAGTATCACGCGATTCCAGTGGTCCGTAAAAAAAGATAAATGAATGAACCGCAGTAGCCTCTCTTTTTCGTTAGCCTCGTATACTTTTTTATAATTATTGTTTAAAAATTGATTCTAAAACAAGAATGCTTTCGCGAATGCAATTGACGTCGTTTTATTAAAAAGAAGCGTGCATTTTAATGTTTTGTAGAAGTGCGTCACTTTGACCCCAACTGCTCTGCAATACTTCTGAGGTGAAAATGTTTCACTTTCGAAAATAACGTAATCGAAATCACAGCCTGATAAAACGCAATGCTTTGCAGAAAATTAGTGTGTCTTTATCGAAGAGTCATGACAGATAGTATGCATCGTGTAATCAAAAGTCTTTATTAAAAAAAAAAAAAAAAAAAAAACTTTATTATTTTTGGCTGGATGAATTCACTTCGCCGAGTTGAGAAGCAAATAAAGACGTTTTTTGCAATAATAATTCGAGTTCGAAACTATAAAAATCGTCATTTTACTTTATGTGATGTCACGGGAATATTGTCTATGTTATTCATTGCATGCAGATTATTTCAGAAAATTCCATTTACACCAAAAAAAAAAATGTAAATTATTTAATATTCCGGTTATTAGCAATCGAGACTTCGAGTATTGAATTTAAATGATTTTAAAGTTATCAAATTAGAATACCATAAAAAAAGGAAGATATTGATATGAGAAGTGCATATGTAAATTTTGAGATAGTGAAAATGATATCGGGTTCAGATTTCATGAAAAAACAATTCTATGATTGAGTCAAAGTGGAATAAACTTTGTTGTTTTTTATTTTGTAATACCAAGCCTTAATTGATAATTTAGTTATAATAACAGATCTTTATTACATTTAACTGCTTACATTGCGATTAAAATTTAATTTTGATAACTTCTAAAACTGAGTTTTATGGAAATGCTATTTTGTTAACTTTGGTTTAACTATCATTTGTTTAAGAATTAAACTTACCAATAAAAGATACATTTTTAATCGTAATTAATGTTGTAGATTTATTATTAAACCAATGAAGCGGCTTCTTCTTAAATATTTTCTTTCGTTGAAATGCGACGGATTCTACATTGTGTTAATTAATGTCGGGCATTGTGTTAATAATTGGTGGAGGCGAGTGGTCAGGGAAAAACAAAGTAGAAACAAGTTGGAAATTGCACGTGAAGCGTAACAAATGAGGTGCGTTCGTACTATAAGTTTTAAAATATTCAGATCTTGCTGGTATAGTAGAGCGTACTTTGGATACAATATAGTGGTCGAAACCTTTGTGTTCGTGTAAATATGCAGGGAGTAATTTTTATTATACTTCATTAACGTATATCTTATTCATAAAATGTGAAGTAGGTTAATATAATTAAAACACGCCCCAAACAATGTTTCCCCGTATAACATTATTTAGTGGAATACATTTGTGTGGCCCTGTAATTTAATAATAAATATTCTTTGCATCACAGATTGTACAGAATGTATATTTTAGTACATACATCATAGATTCATGTCAATTATATTATGTTCAAATAAGTGTAACACCGTTAAAATGCATTTGAAACTTTTTTCCCCATTGATCGTAATGTAACGGAATACTTTTGTTTATCCCTGTAATTGATCTATGCATCCGATTTTCATAACATTTGAAATGACTCGACAAAATTATGTAATAAATATACGTTTTAAATTTTAAACGATTAAAATGCATTTGAAACTTTTTCCCCCATTGACCGTAATGTAACGGAATCCTTTTGATTGTCCCTGTAATTGATCTATCCATCCGATTTTCATAAAATTTGAAATGACTCGACAAAATTATGTAATAATTATATATTTTAAATTTCAAATGATTCGGTGGGATAGTTTTTGCATTGTTATATGCGGACAGACAGACGGACAGACGGACGGACTGAGCGACAACAATAGGTGCTACGTATTTACATAATTACGAACGCACCTAAAAAGGGGTGAAATATCAGTATTTTTTTAAAGAGAAATATAGTCCTCTCTAATTCTTTTTATAATATCAAGTATTTTCTATTAAAAAAAAAATACTGGTTGCTCCCTTTTTTTCTGTGTTTTTCGCTGACCACTTGCCACTCTGCATTAGCTTACCCTTTCAGCTCTGGTGGTAGAATTTTCTACCACTTAATATTAATTCTGAAATGTCACACTGGCATCGGAATATTTAATCATATTTATTTGAAAAAGGTTCAATGCATTTTTTCGTATATATCGTAAACCGAATTTTTTTTTTGCTTTGAAAAATACTGCAGCCAATGTACTTTTTTAATTTCAAAGAAATTTAACCACCAGAGTTAATCAAGAGTTAATGCATAATTTTTCTTTTATCCTAGAACATTATCATTACCCGTTATTCTAAACAATATATATATTCCTTACGTTTATTAAATTGTCGTATAACAAAATACCGTAAGTGTCAAGTGAATTTTATGCTCCAAGAATACGATGATATATTTTCTCATTCTAAGATCGCGGTAAGCAGTGCAAGACCGATTTCTTTCCTTTCTCGAGAATGAAAGTTATCAGGAACTGTCTCGAGGAAGTGATGTTCTGCAGAAATGTTCTGCACATGGCTCGATACTTTCCACTAAATGCATGGTAAAGGATGGCGAAATTTATCACATTTGCATGTCAAACAATCGCTTAGTGTCCTTAAATTACATGGTTGGGGGACTTCATGTAATTGATTCTACATCAAAACACGCAAACATACGTATGTAAGGTAACTGGCTAAAGTATGAGAATATTTTTTTTTTTATATATAAAAAAACTTTACTTATGTGCATTATATTCTGGAACATAGCCGAAAATTTAGAGAAAACACGTAAACTAACTGTATGTTTTGAATAAAAATATTTTTCCTGAGTGATATATCTAATAACTAGTATAAATATATCAAAAACTATGAATCTATATTAATAAAGCAACGATGTGTGTGTGTCTGTCTGTGCGCTAAGTCAAACCGTTTGTGGTCTGAACAAATCTATTTCACGTAGAGGTCATCAAATTTTAATTAAAATAGAAAAAACAAATCTGCTGTAAGAACATGAGAATGAAAAATCGACATAGAAAGCAATGACTTAGTTTCAAATTTACACAGTTCGCCTGTGTTATGATACTTTTGCAGACCAGCACATTCAATCACCGCAACGAGTTCCGGATGAAAATCTAAGATTAATTAAATCTCGAATCACATATTAAAGCACAATCGGTCTTCCACGTCATACCTTAGTCAAAAACATTAAAAATTAAATTTTAATGGTTGACTCATAGGTTTATCATGATGTTTTCTTGATCCGAATCCTCCATGTTTTAATTCTTTTGGGTGCAGGAAAGCAAACTATTAAACCGACGAATTAACTGCTAAAATCGGATTTTTAGGTACTTTTCACTAAGATATGACTTGACAGACCGATTGCCTGCTTGCTAATATGCTAATCTAAATTTAATTAATCCTAGATTTCCATCCATGAACTCGATGAGGTGATTGCTGCAGCCTACCGGTCAATTCAGCTAATTTGAACTTTTTTGCTTCCACAATTTATGAGCAAAATGGTGTGACAGATGGACGCACAAGACACGGGAGTGATATTACGATGGTTTCATTTTTAGGTGCGTTCGTAATTATGTAAATACGTAGTACCTATAGTTTTCATTCAGTCCGTCCGTCTGTCCGTCCGTCCGCATATAACAACGCAAAAACTACCCAACCAAATCGTTTGAAATTTTAAATAGATAATTATTGTATAATTTTGTCGAATCGTTTCAAATTTTATGAAAATCTGATGCATAGATCAATTACAGGGACAATCAAAAGTATTTCATTATATTACGGCCAATGGGGAAAAAAGTTTCAAATGCATTTTAATCGTTTGAAATTTAAAATACATAATTATTACATAATTCTGTCGATTCATTTTAAATTTTATGAAAATCGGATGCATAGATCAATTACAGGGACAATCAAAAGTACTCCGTTACATTACGGTCAATGGGGAAAAATATTCCAAATGCATTTTAATGGTGTTACACTCATTCGAACATAATAAAATTGATATGCATCTATAAAATACATATTATAATAAACATTTTGCACAATCTGTGATGCAAAGAACATTTGTTGTTGATTTACAAGGCCACACAAAAGTATTCCATTACATAATGGTATAAGGTAAACATTGTTTGGTGCGCATTTTAATTGCAATTAACTATTTAAATTTTTATGAGAGTGATATTTTTAAAATTTCATTATCGTACGAACGCACCTCATTTGCTACGCTTCACGTGTAATTTCTAACTTGTCACTTTTTAAATACGGAGCCCTAAATACAATAGTTGCAGCTGCTGGCGCTCTTGCCTTTAAGGAATTTGTTGCTACTGGCAGTCTTTCTCGGCTAATAGTAAGAAAACTGTTGCTTATAAAAATATGCAAATTGTTATTTTATGCTTGAATGTTTGATAAACATGTAGAAGTAGACAGTTTATAAACCAAACAGTTATTTTAAGAGCCATTTAATGTTGAAATCAGTAAATGTAGCTCTGTTAAAAGAAAAAAAGTCAAAGGACAGTATAAGAACAAAAACTGTACACTGTCAGAAAAATTCGTCAATATACACTAAGTTATCGTTATTTTTTCACAAATAACTTCTGTTCTCCCAGAAAACGTATTTGTTCTGTGAGTTCATTCCGAAAGTCGAAAAATGAGGAAACGATTCCGTTTATATCTAGCACGCATGCGCATTGGGTCTGTTAGTAATAAATTCGAATTTATTTTTAAAATGAAAAACAAAAATATTCTATCGATTAAAATGTCTGACTTAGTTTTAAAAGACAAAAATGTTTTCGAATTTAAAAATAAATAACAATTACTTTCTTTATTCGTTCAAAAATTCTCACAATCTGTTATTCAAAGTTGGATAAGTTGAATAAAGTTCAATATACTAAGTTATTTCTATGATAAATATTCGCATATAAAATATACTTTAAGTGAAGACATTTAAAAAATATTTTAATTAAAAAATAAAATGCAAAAAAAAATTGATATTATTAAAAAAAATCTTATCGAATTAAAATAAAACATCCATGTTTTTTCTCTGACAATCTACGTTATATATTTAAAATTCACATTTATATACTATATTAATACTAAACGTAAAGAAAAAAAAAACCAGCCACAATTTCATTAAAGATGAAAACTTTCCGAGATTAACTGCAAAATTAAAAGCTTTTTAACGAAATACACCAAACCACACCCATATGAAATCAACGCTTCTATTTTAAAGCAAAATCTTCATGAGCAATCGTAGCGCTGTGGATGAGTGTTGGCCTTGTAATCCTGGGGCCTCAGTTCGATCCCCACCTCTTCCGCGTTGATTTTTTCCAAACTTTTTTCAAGTGACGGATATTTTTCCTCTTTTGACGGAGAAAAAAATAAACTGAAAAGCGTCAATGTACAGACAATGTCTGGCAGCAGTGCTGCCAGTACTTTTTCTGTGAAAAGACGGAAGTTTTTTTGAGAGTGTACATAGTAAATTAATCATCTTTTGCAAGGGCATACTTGAAAAGGTTGCGGTATGCAGTATATAATCAGTTTTTTAATTTTATAATGTTTTTTACGGGTTTTTTATTAAATTTTTAATTTTTTTTTTTCATTATTTTAATAAAGATTTATTTTAGATTTAGATAGGATAACTCCTTTAAATTGTTAACAAATTGTAAAACAGCACGATGAATAAGATTTTCTTTCAATAAACAAACTTATTGACATGCAATTATTAAAAACCAAAAGAAAACTGAAATAATAATTGAATTATCACGTGTTCTAAGCAGGAAATAGAGAAATCACGTTATAAAAATGTATTTGCACGTAAATATTAAAATCAATAACGCGCGAAATATATTTAATGGAGCAAATTACTCCATATATTAAAACGATACAATTAACAAATTAACCAGACCATATTCTAATTTAATCATTTATTAGCCATAAGAAAATCAAAATAATAAATTAGTCTTATTAATTAAAACTTCCAAGAATTATAACAGCATCAATAAAACTATAATCTACCTTATAAAAATATAAACACAGTGTAAAATCCACTATATACCTTTATAATCAGGTGCATGCGAAGACCTTATGGTGCTGTAACTAGAGTAATGGGCTCTCATACCAAAAGTCATTAGATCGAATCACCCCAATGACGTTCGCTTTTTTTGTCGGTCTATAAATATAGGAGCTTCTAAACTGCTCGATAGATGGCACTACCAGTCAATTCTTAATTTCACCGCTTTTTCAAACGAAGTTTTTATTTCTTTTATTTCTCAAAACGGAAAATCTACTAACGGAACGGAGAAAGTCTGGCAACTTGACAGTCAATAGTTTCATCGTGAATTCACAGATTTATTTTTAACAGTGTAGTGAGCTTTGCATAGCGTTGCTTGATGGTCACATTCCATATTATACAGATTTTTCTCGAAATAAATGCTTTTTCTGTTATTTAAGATTTAATTTTTTTATATACCCTGTATCTTAATTAACAATTAAAATCTTTTCCATATAGTTATGTTGCTACATTGTTTCTCCCATTGTAATATACCTCTGAGCCAAATTTCGTGACAATACAGCGAATAACACATGTAAATTTTTCCATTTTTCACTTTTGGGTGAAAAAAGTCCGGGCCAGAATTTGAACCAGGGATGTACCAGGGTGAAACCAAAAAGAAAAATGGAAAAATTTATATGTGTTATAATTAATTTACCGATTGAATAACCGTGTTTAAAATTAATCTAATGTAATTTCGTATGCAGCGATTTTCTGCAGTTCCATCTATTGACCTTCGATTTATTCTGTTGAGCTGATCCAGAGTATCAGACCAGATAAAGTGATCGTTGAGGTTAATTGGGTGAAATAGTCCTCCAGTGTTTGTGTCCGGGATGGCTCAGTTGAAAGAGGATTGACGGTTTCAGCCAATACATCCCTGTTTCGAATCCTGGCCCGGACTTTTTTCACCCAAAAATGAAAAATGGAAAAATTTACATGTGTCATAATTAATTTACCGATTGAATAATCGTGTTTAAAATTAATCTAATACAGTGAATATTAGATTAATTTTAAACACGATTATTCAATCGGTAAATCAATTATAATGGTACAAATTTTCCAAATGGATAAAAAAACTCCGGGTCAGGATCCGAACCAGGGATGTATTGGTTGAAGAATATTGAACTGATCCAAAGTATCAGACCAGATACTGTGATCGTTGAGACCATTTGGGTGAAATAGTCCTCTAGTATTTGTTGGGGATGACTCAGTTGGAAATTCATTGGCGACTTCAGCCATTATGCCCCTCGTTCAGATCCTGGCCCTGACTTTTTTCACCCACTTGGAAAATTTACACCTTTGTAACACAGTGAATAGTTTATCAATTTTCACACATTTTATGTTTTTGACCTTACATAATTTTGGACATGAATGTATGTAAATAGAATGCAATTTAGAATGTGATCGTCTATATTGTGCTAATTTCTTGTTGTGTGTAATTAAATTTTAATTGTGTATTTTATCGCTTTGCTTACTCATCTTTTATTGAATGTGATAATTATTAATTAATTATTTTAAAACACAAGAGAGCTAAATGTGGCCAATAAATCATACGTGACGTTCTCTGCCACCAATAGTAATTCAAACATTATTTGATTGAATGAAAATGCGATTATTTGAAGTTATTCGAAACCAGCGCATTAACCCTTTCCGGCACACTGTGCCCGGTCTGGGATACCTAATTATAATTCCAAACTTACAAACGGCACCAGTAATATTTTAGCAAAATTTTCCTTTCACATTAAGAAATTCAAAATATTTTTAAAAAAATCGTTTGTGAATTCCGATGTCAGTCGATAATTTCTTATTTTAGTACCGATTTTGCCCGTACCGAAAAGGGTTAAGGGGGAGCGACACGTATGACACGCAAAAAGGCTTAAGAATCCTTGTTTATCCCCTCCAGGTAATTTTACTGTAAAATTTGTCCTATTTAACCCTTTCTAGCATGGGCAAATTCTGCCAGTAAAATTGGACATTATCGACTGACACCGGAATTCATAAACGACTTTTTTAGATATGAAGAACTCCTTGATTTAAGCTTTGATTGCATAAGTGTAATTTTATTTAAAATATTATTGGTGCCGTTTGCAAGTTCGGAATTAAAATTAGATGATCCCAAACAAGGGCGAACTGTGTCCAAAAGAGTTAATCGGAGCATTTTCTCGATTCAATGAGACACAATTTTTTGTTTAAAAAAACCGGTGACAAAACGTTAAAAATTTTGTAAAAGGCTCCCGTCATGAAGTAAGTAATAAACAGTATCACGTGAAATTATTAAATAATGCTTTTCTTTTTCGTTGTGCCTAAACTTTAGAGAAACTGTATAGTTACGAACTTTTATGATTGTTATCAAAGTTATGTTAATAAGTGATTTTATTCATTCTGATGTGATTTATTTTTAAAAAAATTTACAGTTTTTAATAAATAAATAACAAGTTATTGTATAATTTTGCTTATTATTTAGTAAAAAAATGTTGAGCCTAAACTTCTGGACAGTCTAAAATAATCAATAACTGCCGGTTTTTAGCGCTGGGTTACAAACATTTTAAACAAGACAATTTTATTATTTTTATTAAATCGATAAATTGTAAATTATATTAAATATTTTTGTTTACATGAATTTAAAATTAATTAATAATCTTAAATAATGTTTCTTCCATTCTGATATGTAGAAGTAACTATTTTTTTATTAAAAAAAGAAAGAAAAGAAAAAAATGTGTTTTCATTCATTTATACTCATTTCTGAAATATTTTTCATTTTCGATTTTTTTTAGAAATAACCTTTTTTTAACCTCATTTAAATAATTAAACCTTTATCAACCGCCAGATCAAATTAAAAATATAAAAGTCATAAAAAAGCAATTTCCTATAAATTTTTATTTAGTTTTTTTTAAGTAAATTTCAGCTTAAGTTAAATAGAACTTTAATTTTGCTCTTTAAATTTTAATTAAACTTGAAGCTTTAATTAAAAGTATTCCATGGCACAATTAATAAGAGCTATTTTAAAGTGAACCTTTTTTAAAATGTATAAAGTGATTTTAAAAAAAATTCTGAAGGTACCTAACCACTTTTATTCTTTAAAAATATATAATGCTTGATTTCACTTAATAGTTATTTGGAAAAAGTCTAAAATCGACCAGAAAGTGTTTTAAATAATTTAAGAAATTAAAGGAAGCCATACGAAGGGGAAAAAATGAAAACTTCTGTGATATTTTGTCGTTATAACTTGTTTTTTAAAAAAAGGTTACTTTTTAATTTTTAATAAAAAAAAGTATGTTGTCATTTGTTACTATAAGGATAGACCGAAACAGGTTTTTAAGGCCAAATGAGAAATAGAAACCGAATTTCGCTAAGATTCCAATTTTCGGCCGAAAACGAAAATATCGATAATATTCAATAATCAATACATATATAAATATGCATAATTATTAATTAATTATGCATGTTTATTAAATATATATAATTACTAATACTTATGCGTTGTTTAGTTATTCATTTTAATCACTGAAAAAGTATATCTTGTCATTTATTATTAATAATCGACAGAAACTGGTTTTTAAGACCGAAATAGAAATAGAAATCGAATTTTGGTAAACTTCCTATTTTCGGTCGAGATCGAAAATGTCGAAAATATTTTTTTAATTAATTACAACATACATAAATATGCATAATTATTAATTAATTATACGTCCGTCCGGGTGTCCGTATATAATATTGTTTAGATATCAATACACTGTTTAAAATATCAATTGAATGAAATTTCAGTTATGAAACAGCGAATATTTTTCTGCGAAAATCAACACTCCAGAGGCAGCTGTAACAGACAGTCCCATCTCATAAAAATGACAAATGAAATGCAAAGAGGGCCGTAAAAGCATTTATTCGTTTTTTGCAAAATAAATATTGAAGGAAATAATAAATAAAACCATGTGAATATAGTAATAGAAAACAAATAAATAATCAACTCTTTCACAATGTATGAAATTGATATACTTTGCTAAGGTTTACTACAAGTTACTTTCTGAATAATAGAAAACAAATGGTATTTATAGGGATGCACAAAAGATTTCGGCTACTGTACTCCATCCGAAGTACTGTATATCATTGCTCCAAGATCTGAATATTTTTAAGACTTCGTTAACATACGAACCCATCTCATTTGTTACATTTGACGTGCAATTCCGACTTTTTTAAATGCTCTTTTATCTTTTTATTTCTAAAGATAAGGAACTCATTTCCTAACTTGGAAGAGCTTATTGTATATTTTCTTTCGTAGATACATTATATGTACTTACAAGGAAGGTCTCCATACGGGCATACTCAGAAAAATCTGAAAAAATTACAGAATGTTCTTCTCATATAGTTATATATGTTTATAAAAAAAATTTCGGCGGAACCTCCTTATAACGTCTTTAAAAAAATAATAAAAATTTCGTTTATTTGGCGATTTATCTCCGGTTGGAGAAAAAACGAAATTTTCAAAAATACGCTTTTACGCTTCGAATACTTTTTAAAGAAAAAACTTTCTATGTTTAATTTATTTAAATAAGTTTACTTTAAGTAATTTTAGTTTTGCCTTTTTACTTTACTTTAAGTGTAATTTTGTCATATACGTTAATATGTACTTATAACAAAATGAAATTAATATATTTTATCATTTAAAACACAATTTAAATTTATTAAAATTGTTCCAAATTGAAAAATACACTTTTAAATATCTGCTGCATTTTGTTGCAACGCACTCCCTTGCTTGTATAGAAAACGGTTACTTGGCCGTGAAATGGAGCTTTCTCATTGGTTGGAATAGAGATATTATATACAAGCGGTGGAGTGCGTTGCAACAAAATGCAGCAGATTTTTAACAGTGTATGACACGGTCGATTCACCGTGCTATGGAGCATTCTCATTGGTCAGAAGAGAGATATTCTATAAAAGTAGTGGAGTGACGTTGCAGTAAATGCTGCAGATTTTTAACAGTGAAGTCAATTAAAATCAATTTTCAGATTTGTTAAAATCGTCTGCTTTTGGAGTGGAAATGCACTGCTCGCCAAATCCCGAGTCGCTTTCAGCTTTTCACGCCAATTATTCCAAACTATTTTTTTTTCTTTTACATATCTAATAATGTAATTCTGCCGCTAATTTTCACTGATCCTTTATTACCTACATGAGTAGCTTAATTCGTATTTTTTTCAAAAAATTCTGAGTATGCCCCCAATGGAGACCTTCATTGTTAGATTAAGAAATATCTGTCTTTTTTTACAGTGTAAGAATTAACTACAACAACAAAGGAATCAATTACACCCCAGTACATGCTCGCTAAAATATGCCAACTTGCTGTGAAACAGCAACAATAAAATAATTTTAAAACTAAAAAGTACAAAAAAAATTAAAAAATAAATATGTTATATATATTTTAAAAAATAAAAAATATGACTTTATTATTTCAAATCCAATTTCTTTCCAATATTTATTTATGAAAAAACACTATTAATTTCCTTTAACAGTCGTCAAAAGGAAATTAATAGTAAATTGTGTTAAATAACTGAAAGTAATTGTCAGAAAATTATAGGTAATTTTTTTAATATAATCTCGATTAATATTTTCTGTAATGTTTATTTAAAGAAAAAAAAACATTTTTCATCTTGTTTATAGCCTTTGGAATGAAATTTACTCGAAAAACTTGTAAAAAAATAATTAAAAAAATTTAACATAAAATAAAAAGGCAGAAAATATTGATCGCTTTTCTTAACGTTTTTTTTTTTTTTTTTTTTTTCTATTACTTTATTAGCATGGTTTTATTTATTATTTCCTTCAATATTTATTTTGCAAAAAACGAATAAATGCTTTTACGGCCTTCTTTGCGATTCATTTATCATGTTTATGGTGATGGGACTGTCTGTTACAGCTGCCTCTGGAGTGTTGATTTTCGCAGAAAAATATTCGCTGTTTCATAACTGAAATTCCATTCAATTGATATTTTAAACAGGATTCTTTGAATATTTCAATTTTCTAAAGCTACACGTTGTTGAATATATCTCAAAAAATGTACAGTAGAGACGCGACAATTCTTGAAAGAAATATACGATTTCTTCAAATATTGTACAGAGGTTCAATCAGATAAGGCACTTTTCTGATTATTTTTGAGGAGTCATTGGTTAAGTATAAAGGGGCGAATGGGGAAAACTAATCCTCTCTGCTTTGATTTAGGTAAATCGGGTTTTCATTGGAATTATCCAATTGGCATCAAATTTGGTATACCGGCTTTTTTTTTCAGAAGGCCTTTTCCAGATTAGATTTGAAGGTTCAGTAATTAAGTATAAAGGGGGGGGGGTGATCAGTTATCATTCCTTTAATTTAAATAAATGTGTCTTTCATGCAGAAACATCTGTTTTTTTTTATTTGGTATAGGAGTTTGATTTGATTATTTACCATTTTGCTCAAGAAGTGTATTATTTTCTATGAATAATTGGCATAATTATTAGTGTATAATGTACAGTTAGTGTGACTAGCCTATAAGTCTAATGGCATCAGTTTAACTGGGAATTTTTTTTCTTTGTTATTTTATTCACATGGTTTTATTTGCGATTTCCTATAATATTTACTTTTCGAAAAACAAATAAATGCTTTCACGACCTTCATTGCTATTCATTCGTCATTTTTATGCGGTGAGATTATCTGTTACAATTGCCTCTGGAGAGTTGTTGATTTTCGCAACTGTGTATATTCGCTGTTTCATGGCTGAAATTGTGTTCAATTGATACTTTAATCAAAATTCTTTTATCTCAAGACTTTTTTATGTAATCTTGGTTAATATTTCTTGCGATATTTATTTAAAATATATATATACAGTGTATCACATAAGTGATGGGACACTTGTACTTTACAAAAGGAAACTAATCAAATAAATAAAAAAAACATGTACACATTTTTTTGTGGGTGTGTTTCATACTTAAATTTAGTAAAGATCATTACATAACATACATTTTGTCAAAATATTAAAATATTAATTTAATAAAAATACAAATGTTTAGAACGGAGCAAAAAATAGCTCACATAAGTGATGGGACACCATTATATATGCAACAAAAATCGTCTGAAATAAGCAATAAAAATATTTTTTGGGGTTTTATTTTTACTTAAAAGCAATTGGCAATAATTTATAAAATCGTCTGCAGTATTTCTCTCCTGTTTGTTTTGGAACTTTTGAGTTTTTTAGCTCTGTGTAGCCATGAATGCTAAACGAAAAGAAACTTCGCCTGAAATTCGAAAATTAGTTATTAATTTGCATATTGAACGTGGAAAATCTATTAGAAAAACTGCTGAAACAGTTAACTTGAGTCGTTCAACAGTTTTCAATATCATTAAACGATATAAAAAAAATCGTATGATTCAGGATAAAACAAGACCTGGTCGACCATCAAAGCTATCCAATGGAATAAAGCGAATTATCGTTCGAAATAAAAAAAAATCCAAGAAATAGTGCTTCAAAAGTTGCTGCTGATTTACAAGCATTATATGGAATAATTGTTAATCCTGAGACTATTAGAAGGGTAATTCGATCGGCTGGATATCACGGTAGAGTAGCCAGGAAAAAATTCTTCGTAAGTGAAAAGAATAGAAAACTCAGACTAGCTTTCGCAAAATCCAACATAAATAAGAATTCTGATTACTGGAATAAAGCTATATTTGCCGATGAGAGTAAATTTAATATATTTGGTTCTGACGGTAGAATCTTGGTGTGGAGAAAACCCAGGGAAGAATTTCGCGAACAGAACTTGGTACCAACAGTAAAACATGGTGGAGGAGGAGTTGTGGTACGGGGGTGTATGTCGTCCGCTGGAGTTGGTAATCTTGTTTTTATTGACAGTATAATGGATCAGTACAAGTATATTGATATTTTAAAGCAAAATTTGAAATCTTCAGCACGAAAATTGAACCTTCATAACGATTTTAAATTCTATCAGGACAATGACCCCAAGCACACTGCTCTGAACGTTAGACTCTTTCTGCTATATAACTGTCCTGAAATAATAAAAACACCGCCACAATCTCCAGACTTAAATCCCATAGAGAATATTTGGCAAGAATTGGAATCAAGAATTCGCAAACACACCATTTCTTCAAAACAACAACTAAAATCGGTGCTTCAAGAAGAATGGGGTAAAATCACTCCAGAAATCACAAAAGAATTAGTCGAATCCATCCCAAAAAGATTAAATCATGTTTTAAAAGTAAAAGGAAATCCAACAAAATATTAAAACCTTTTAAAAAGTAAAATTTTTGGATAAATATTTGATGGAAAAGTAAGTGTCCCATCACTTATGTGAGCCATTTTTTGCTCCGTTCTGAACAATTGTATTTTTACTAAATTAATATTTTAATATTTTGACAAAATGTATGTAATGTAATAATTGTTACTAACTTTAAATATGAAACACATCCAAAAAATTTTTGCACATGTTTGTTTATTTATTTTATTGCAGTTTCTTTTTATAAAGCACAAGTGTCCCATCACTTTTGTGAGACACTGTATATATATCATCTCATTTTGTAGTCTTTGAAATGAAATTTATTTCAAAAACTTGTAAAAAAATAATTAAAAGAAATTGATAGCAAATAATAAGGCAGAAAATATTGATCGCTTTTCTTAACAGATTTTTCTTGTTACACATTCACATGGTTTTATTATTTCCTTCAATATTTACTGTGCAAGAAACGAGTATGTTTTTACGACCATCGTTGCTATTCATTTTTATGAGATGAAACTGTCTGTTACAGCTGCCTCTGGAGTGTTGTTGATTTTCGAAGAAAAATATTCGCTGTTTCATAACTGAAATTTCATTCAATTGATATTTTGATCGGGATTCTTTGATTATGTGAATTTTCTAAAGCTACACATTGTTAAATATATTTGACAAAATATACAGTTGTGGCGTGACAAACAGTGATAAAAATATTCGATTTCTTCAAATTTTGTTCATAGTTTCATTCCTCTAAGGCGCTTTTCCGATTAGATTTGAGGATTCTTTGGTTAAGTATAAAGAAAAGAATGAGGAGACTTATGCTTAATTCTTTAATTTAAATAAGTCGGTTTTTCATGCAGAATTAGCCGATTGCCTTCAAATTTGGTATAACGGGTTTTTTCTCAAAAGGCGCTTTCGTGATTAGATTTCAAGGTTCAGTAGTTAAATATAAAGGGGGAACGATCAGCTATTCTTTCTTTAATTTACATAAAAGTGTTTTTCATGTAGAATTATCTGATTAGATTAAAATTTGAATAGTAGCTTATTGTGATTATTTACCATTTCGCTCAAGAAGTGTGAGTTCTATTCTATGAATAATAGGCATAATTATTAGTATAATGTACAGTTAGTGTAACTAGTCTATGAGATTAATACCATCAGTTTAACTGGGCACTTTTATTTTTTCTTTGTTGTTTTATTCACATGTTTATATCTATGATTTCCTTCAATATTTACTCTGCCCCACCACTGGCCGCGAGGCTCTGACCTTGAAACTGGTAGACGGTAGGTGCTGGGCTCGAACCCAATCGCGACCGTCGGCCTAACCGTTCGGAGTTTTCCGTGGTTTTCTTCGAACCTTGCGTAAATACGGGTTGGGTTCCCTTAGAAAGACCCCGACGGAGGGCATCCCACCCATAGGGCCTGTATCTCAAGCGTAGATAATTGGCCGGCATAAACAAAACCAAACTAAAATCAATATTTACTCTACGCAAAAAACAAGTAAATGTTTTTACGACCTTCATCGCTATTCATTCGTTATTTTTATGGCTGAAATTGAGTATAATTATATACTCAATTTAATGAAAATTATTTTATCACAAGACTCTTTTATATAATATTGGTTAATATTTCTTGTAATATTTATTTTAAAAAAATCTCATCTCATTTTGTATAATTTAAATTAAAATTTATTCCAAAAACTTCTAAAAAATAATTAAAAGAAGAGGTAGTAATAAGACAGAAAATATTGATCACTTTTCTTAACAGTTTTTTGTTGTTACACGTTCAGATGGTTTCATTTATTATTCCCTTCAATATAATAAAATAATTTTAAAACCTAAAAGTACAAAATTAAATATAAATTGAAAAATAAACATACTATATATATTTTTTTAAATAAGAATTTAATATTTCTAGTCCAATTTATTCTTTTTAATATTTATTTACAAAAAAAAAACATTGTTCATTTGCTTTAACAGTCGTTAGAAGGAAACTAACCGTAAGCTGTGTTAAATAACTGAATATATTTATCAGAAAATTATCGGTAATTTTTCATATAATTAGAATCTTGATTAATATTTCCTGTAATATTTTTTGTAAAAAAAAAAAAAAAAAAAAAAAATCTTATTTTATAATTAATAAAGTAAAACACTTTGTAAAATCACCATAAAATGAAAAATAAAGTAGGACTTGTTTCGAGGTACAACAATAACAGCTCGTCATCAGCTAAACCAACACGTGTCCGTAAGGGCACAGAGTCGATATGCCGTGCGACTGCTGTGCAATCTCGACTCTGTGCTCTTACGGACACGTGTTGGTTTAGCTGATGACCATCTGTTATTCATGTAGCTCGAAACACGTCCTACTTTATTTTTCATTTTAAGGTGATTTTACAAAGTGTTTTACTTTATTTATTTATTATCGCCAGTGTTTAAGGTGTTTTTTCATAATTTTATAATCTTTAGAATAAAATTTATTCCAAAAACTTGTAAAATATTTTGTACAAGTTTTTCGAATAAAATTTTCAAATTGCTTTTAATAATAATTAAAAGAAATTTTATACTTAAAATTTCTTTTAATTATTATTAAAAGAAATTAACAAGAAATAATAAGACAAAAAATATTGATCGCTTTTCTTAATGGTTTTTTGTTGTTACACGTTCAGGTGATTTTATTTATTATTTTCTCAATATTTATTTTGCGAGAAACCAGCATTTGTTTTTACGACCGTCATTGTTATTCATTTGTCATTTTTATGAGATGGGACTGACTATTACAGTTGCCTCTAGAGTGTTGTTGATTTTCGCAGAAAAATATTCGCTGTTTCATAAATGAAATTAAGTTCTATTTTGATAGGAATTCTTTGACTATTTCCATTTTCTAAAGCTACACATTGTTGAATATATTTGAAAAAATATACATTAATAGCACGACAACTCTTGATAGAAGTATGCGATTTAAACTTTGTACATAAGTTCATTCTGATAATGTAATTTTCTGATTGGTTTGGAGGATCCATTGATCAGATATAAAGCGAGAAATGAGGGAGGACTAATCCCCTCTTCTTTAATTTATGAAAATCGGTCTTTCATAAAGAATTATCCGATTGGCTTCAAATTTGGTATACCGATTTATTTTTGGAAGGCGATTTGCTGATTCAATTTTAAAGTTCAGTCTACCTGTTTGTTTAGCATGTACTACTTTGCTTATACCTTTTTTATATATTTAGACTAGCCGGATTACAACTGCCTCATCATTTATGAAAATCTTATTAAATCTCCAATAGATTTTTTACATGGCGATTAATAACCGAACACTTTCAATTTTAGACATAGAATAGTAATTAGCATAGAAATTACAAGTAACACATAAAGGAGTTAATTTGATCTTAGAATAAAATTTCTATTTATTATTATTATTGTTATTATTATTTTATCGAAATTACTTCATTAAAACAAGTCGTTATAAATTTACAAATCAATTTATTCATAATTGGTTACACGTGTTTCTAAACTTTAAAAATACTTTTATTTATATTATCTAAATATCTAAAAGGTCATAACATGTTTTGTCGAAGTTGTTTCCTAAAATTTTAGTTTTGTGGCATTGCTGCTATGGAGGGAGGGATTTATTTACTTCTGCCACGATTGGCTACTGTCCACTATATTGTAATTCATGACCGGGTACTTTCAATTTTAAAATTTTGTTGAATATTTAAAATTATACTTGTCGGATTTTTCAGTAAATTTAGAATTATAAAGAATATGTTTGGCTTTAAATTTATCAACGTACGTTTGATAAGGAGGATAATTTAGGGATGGAGATGGGATGACAAAAAAATATCAAAGAAAAATAATAATATTTGGATTCACCCTGTATATTGAAATGCAAGAAATGATGTATTTCTATAGAATATAAATACGGAGATGTGGATAGTATGCAACATGTCCACTGATTTTTGTTGCAGGGTTTTCTGCCAAATTTTAAAAAGATTCAGAAAATTTGGCAAAATGTAGTAGAAACAATCTAGTGCTATTATAATATAAATATATTAAATATTTTATAAAATATGAGCAGTTGTATGAAACAATTTTTATGGATATATTGACAAAATTTACAATTTCTCGCGATATAATTGATGTATGAGTAAAACTGGGGTGTTTTTTAAGGTAGGTTCATAATTATGTAAATACGTAGTACTTATAATAGTTGTTCAGTTCGTCCATCTGTTTGTCCATCCGACCGTCCGCCTGTCTGTATGTCCGTTCGCATATAACAGAGCCAAAACTACCAAAATGAATCGTTTGAAATTTAAAATATATAATTGTCGCAAAATTTTTTGGTGTCATTTCAAATTTTATAAAAATCGATTGTATATTTTTATTACAGGGACAATCAACAGTATTCCGTTACATTAAGGTAAATAGAAAAAAATAGTTTCAAATGCAATTGATGTTCTTAAACTCTTTCGAAAATAATAAAATTGGTATGCTTCTACGAAGTATATATTAAAATAGTCATTCTGTACAATGTGTGGTGCAAAAAATATTTGTTATTATTTTAGAGGGCCATACAAAAGTATCCCATTACATAATGGTATAGAGGGAAGAATTGCTTAGGCTGCGTTTTAATGGCATTAAATTATTTCGCATTTTATGAAACTGATGATATGCGTTGCTGAGGCTTACATTCACAATTAAACAAGCTTTTAATTAATATTTAAAAATGAAAATCGACATCTTGACCAATTTGGGGTAAACTGTGTACCTAATAAATAACTTTAAAGAATCTCACAAGTTAACATTGTTTTGATAACACTAGCAGTTATTGTTTTGTTTACAAATTACATGAATTCTGTCACATTTCTCATATAATCCAGTCCATAGCTATTTTATGCGAGCGAAAGTCGTTATGAGTTACCATAGTGAAAATAACATGAAAAATACAATAAACAAAAAATTGTACAAAAAAAGGTGTCTTAATATTCACAATTTAAAAAAAAAATTATTTAATATTAAAAATAAAAAAATAAAAGAAGAATCGACATTTGGAAATTTTGGGTTAAACTGTACCCTAAACAAATAAATTAAAAATTCCCACAAACTGTGTAACATGATTTTGATAACATTAATAATTATCGTTTTGGTTAGAAATTAGGTGAATGCCGTCACATTTCTCAAATAATCCAGTCCATCGATAAAGACGTTATGCGTTAGCACAGCGAAAATAACATGAAAAATACTATAAACAAAAAAAAAATGCAAAACAAAACAAAACAACAAAAAAAAATTAAAATGAGGAGTCACAATATTCACAATTAAAGAAGCTTTTATTTAATATTTTTTAAAAAATCGACAATTTGAAAATTTTGAATCTTAACTTTTGAACTTAAATAAACAATTTAAAGTTTTTCACAAATTGTATAACATGGTTTTGACAATTCTATCAATTATTGTTTTGCTTAGAAACTATGTGAATTCTGTGACACTTCTCAAATAATCCAGTCCATTGCCATTTTATAAAAATGACTTTATGGCTCAGTGCTGCTAAAATAACGGGAAATTTACAATAAACAAAAAATATGCAAAACAAAACAAAACAACAACAAAAAAAGCATTAAAAATGTGCTGTCATAATATTCACAATTAAAGGAGCTTTTATTTAATATTAAGGGGAAAAAATCGACATTTTGAAAATTTTCAGTTAATCTGTCCCTTAAATAAACAATTTAAAGTTTTTCACACGTTGTATAACATGGTTTTGACAATAATAGCAATTGCTGTTTTGTTAAGAAACTATGTGAATTCTGTCACATTACTCTAATAATCCAGTCCATTGCTTTATTATGAAAATGACTTTACGGCTCAGTGCAGCTAAAATAACGGGAAAATTACAATAAACAAAAAATATGCAAAACAAAACAAAACAACAACAAAAAAAAACATTAAAAATGTGTTGTCATGATATTCACAATTAAAGAAACTTTTATTTAACATTAAGGGGGAAAAATCGACATTTTGAAAATTTTCAGTTAATCTGTCCCTTGAATAAACAATTTAAAGTTTTTCACACGTTGTAAAACATGATTTTGACAATAATAGCAATTGCTGTTTTGTTTAGAAACTATGTGAATTCTGTCACATTTCTCTAATAATCCAGTCCATTGCTTTATTATGAAAATGACGCTATGCCTTAGTGCAGCGAAAATAACATAAAAAAATACAATAAAGCAAAATCTTCTTCATGCTTACTTGATTACATTGCTCAAAAATGCATAGAAAAGGGGCTAGATTGGATTATGAGATATATACTTCAAGGATATACATTGTGATACAATGAGAATGGTGAAATTTTATAGAAGATTAACAGAGCAAAAATCAAAGCACATGAATGTAATCGCCTCAGAATATTGCATTAATCTCATTTCTTAGCTGTATTTACTTATTTATTTATTTATTTGTCTTGCAATTAACATAAGTCGTATATTTCAAAAAGTTACATTCATAAAAGATTATATATCTTTTATAAAAATTATATGAGTTTGACTATGTAAACAGCTGTTTAAAAAGGAAGTGGACTACACATTTTAAATTGATACTAAATAACAAGAATTTGGAAATTGCACGTGAAGCGTAGCAAATGAGGTGCGTTCGTATTATAACGAAATTTTAAAAATGTACAAATCTTGTTGTAATAGTATATAGTGTAGTAGCCGAAATCTATGTTCCTGTATACAATCTGCTGTCTATTATACAGGAAGTAATTTCAATAAACCTGAGCAACATATATTAATTTCATAAAATGTAAAAAAATATAATTAAAACAGGCTCCGAAAATGTTTCTTCTTACAACATTTTGTAGTGGAATGCTTTTGTGTGGCCTTATAAATGAATAACAAATAGTCTTTGCATCATAGATCAGATTGTAGAGAATGCATATTTTAGTATACACTTCATAGATGCATATCAATTTCATTATGTTCGAAAGAGTGTAACATCCTTAAAATACATTTGAAACTATTTTTTAATAAAAATTAATATTTAGGTAGTTCCTGATATAAATTATTGCTGATTAGTTTTTGGCGTAAATCACTCAACAGGTGGTGCTGCTATATTGCATTTTTTACGATTTACGCAACATCTATGTCTCAAGAACTAATGCAAGGATTGTAATAAAAATTTATATAGTATAGTCTGATAGGTAATCCTTGATATAAACTGATGTTGATCAGTTTTAGGTGTAAATCGCTCAACAGGTGGCACTGCTATGCTTCATTTCTTACGATTTACACAATAGCTGTATCTCAAGAACTAGCGCACGGATGCTAATAAAAATTTAGATTTAGATAGTCCCTGATATAAATTGATGCTGATCAGTTTTTGGTGTAAATCGTTCAACAAGTGACGCTGTTATGCTGCATTTTACACATAACATTTGAAAAACATATACACTAAGATCTATATACAATAAAAATTCTCAATTTAAACATAATTACAAGCAAATAGCTTTATATTAAAGCGTAAAAAACATCACTCATTTGTGGAACACGGAATAAACTAAATTTTTTTTCCTTCGCCTTTTTTTTTTTACTATCATTGCCTGTTTTATATCCAGGAACTCAACACTTATATCCCATCTTAATTTATTTTATGAAATATCAATATGAAACATAAACGAATGAAATAAAATATCTTTTAATTCGAACATATGCATCTTAGGCATACAATCATATTGAAAGACTGCTAAAAAAACAGCCTACCACGTATTGCATCTCCCTCAATATTTACCAAAATTTCACTTTGTATTTTCGACGAGCTATGCGCATTAAGTTTCCCTCAAGGTCAAGATAAAAATACATTTTAAACTAAGTATGTGGCCACTTTCATTGGAAAAAAAACTTTTCATATATACTTTATATACGTATTTTTATGCTTAACAAACATGTACTAAGATAAAAAAAAATATATATTCTATTTTGTTTTAATGAAAAAAAATGCATCAAGATTTAAAGCCCAAATAAGTAATATTTTCGTGGCGTCAGATTAAATAAATTTTTATTTGCTTATTAAAATAAAATACACGTGCATAAATATTTTTTACCGAAATTTTTCTCGCAAATTAAAAAATACGTTCAAAAAACCACGTGTTTGATCACTTAATTGTGATTTGTAAAAGTTTTTTACTGTTTATAAGTCACATGTAAATAAATTTGTTAATTGAAAGAAATGTTATTTTCTGTGTTGTTTTTAAAAATTTTCAACAACTTAAAATAATAACTTTTCTGAAATGTTTTTTAAAATATTGCTTAAAATACTGAAAATTGTAAAAAATGACAATAAAGTCAAAGAATTAATTAAATTTAAAAAAAATAATTTCAATCAGCACACTGCGAAGTTATAATATATAAAATGACCTAAAGTTGATTAAATTCTTATGTATAGTTTTTGCTCCTACACTGTTAAAAATTTTGTGCTACTTTGAACCGAAATTTGGTGCTTAGTAGCTGCCACCATAAGATGGTGAAATCTTGTTCCAAGATTTGGAACTTCGGTTGAACCATAGTACCATTTTTTCAAATAATATGGTGTAAACTCGTTCCAAGATTTGGAGCTTCGATTGAACGTCCTATGGTGCAGCTGGTAATGGCTGCGAGCACCAAATGTTGGTTCAAAGTAGCACGAAATTTTTAACAGTGTATAAAACCTTTTTAATGGAACGATTTTGATCAATTTTAATAGTCCAAGATCCGACCGTACAAAACCCTAAGTCATCCAGTACAAGAAAAATCCGTTTATATTACTGAAGAATAATCATAGGGGAATCTAATGATCCATGTCAGCCGGAAGTAAAGTGGTGCATAAGCCAAAAATTAATACCACTAGTAAAGACTCGTAGGTATAGCATTGTGTTTTCCTACACCCAGTTTTCCGTGTTTTCATACTTTTGATTGTACGACAAACACAATGATAGGCCTACGAGTGAGCCACTAGTGGTATTAATTTTTGGCTTATACACTACTTTTTTTTTTAAGGCAGGCGTTTATCATTAAATTCTCCTATAACTATTCTTCCATAAAATAAAGGATTTTTTCTTATACTCGATGACTTAGGGTTTTGTGCGATCGGATCTTGGACTATAACATTAAGTATCTCTTATAACAATTATTCGATTTAAAAACTGTCTACATCGGCGTGTTTATTAAACATTTCTCTGTAATATTCTTATTGTCATATTTTTGTGTGCTGTAGTTTTAATATTAACTAAGAAAGACCCCCGGTCACAAAAATCTCAATGTCAGCGGCGCTGATAGCAGGAGTTACTTTTTTTTAGAATAGAGAGATTAACCCTTTGCGGCGCACTATTCTTTAAAGTTGGAATTTAAAGAAAAAAAATAGGCAATCTATTTAGGCCTAGAGGACTACACAGGTATTGTTTTGTAAAGATTGCACTAACCATTTTAATTATACCGCTGTTGCCGAAGTGGTAACCTCCCATAAGTAAAACTTTGATAAGCGCAGTGAGAAGAGCATTGCTGTGAAGCGCGTACTACAGTAAAACATTTGACCTATTATTTAAAAACAGTAGAGTTTGATTTCTGTGGTTCTGCCATCTAGAACTCATAAGAAAGATTTAAAGTAGCTATTAGAATAGTTTTTGAAATATTCACGGAGTTTTTGTGTCTCTAAACAGGGGAAACTTTAGGTGTTGCCGACCCGGCAACACTGCGCGTTAAGAGGTTAAATGTTATTTGATGGTCTCATTAGGAAATACGTTCATTTTCATTATTTATTTTGATAATATAATTCTTTTTCAATTACCTGGGGTTTTTTTTATTATTGTTATTGATATTTCCAAGTTTTTATCGCCATGTTTTCCCGCTTTTGTCCGTTTTTTATAAAATTTATTTGTCCGTTTTGTTCCGTTTATATAAAAAAATCTTCTGTTTGTATTCGAAACATAAATCGCATATTTGTATTAAATAAATGTTATAAATATTGAAAAAAAAATGCATGATAAACTTTCTTCTTTCGTCAAGCATATTTCTTCTACCTCGCCAAAGCGTCTTAATTACCTAGTAATACATACAATGTTAAAAAAAAAAAAAAAAAAAAAAAAAAAAAAAAAAAAAAAAACGGACAATTTTACGAAAGTACTACTAGTAATCTAGACGCCAGTACAATTTGATATTTTTTAACGGAAAAATTTCCTTAAATTCCAGAAAAGTTTGCTTATTTTCCTGGAATTTACGCGAATTTTTCCGTTAAAAAACAGTAAATTGTACTGGCGTCCAGATTACTAGAAGTATTTTCGTAAAATCGTCCTTTTTTTTGTTTTGTTTTTTTTTGTTGTTGTTGTTGTTTTTTCTTGTTTTTTTTTGTGTTGTTGTTGTTTGTTTGTTTTTGTATTTTTACAGTGGTGTTTACACAAATTTACATTAATACATGTATCAATGAATAAAAAATTTTGTATCACATGAAACATTTGAGAAAGGATGTGTGTGAGGGAGGGGCTATAGTATAAGAGGCCCAAACAACTTTAATTTTGTATAATAATTCTCTATGTTTTTGATAGTTTATATCATAGGCTACATAAAGCATGGCTATAAAATAAAAATTCAATAAGAACTTGATATAGAAAAAAATATATTTTTGTGTTATTTATTGATTTAATATATCTAAGTACTTTCGAAAAATTAAAACTTACTTTATTATTATTTTGTAGTTATTATCATTATTACTTTAGAAATTAACAAGAGCATTAAAGTACCTTTAAATGTTTTAAAAAAAAACATTTATAGTAATTAAATTATTAATCATTATTTTAATCATTATCAGCGGCATACATTCAGATAACTATTACTTTAATGCTAAAATTAAATACTTCACAATCATTAGTTTATATTTTTCCAATATTCTACCCCCATAATTATTGAAAAAAAACTATTTTTGAACACTCTTATCGGTTAACTTTATTTCCTTTTAAAATTAAAAACATCATATTAATGGAAGCTTAATTACTCGCCTTTTATAACTTTCACCATTAGTCATATTTCTGGTCAATTTCTACCTAATTTAACACTTATCGACCTCCTCCAACGAAAATATTTTACGCATCAATTAAGCAGTAATTAATTTACTAAGGTAATTATTCTTGAATTATCTCATTTCGTTTATATTATTCACTGATCTTTATTGCTATATTTACATTAGTTTTTAATCATTTTACCAAAAACATCTTCCTTTTAAAGTGCTTATTCTATTATCCCCGAGATAAATTGCCATAATTGCTACATTAAAATTAAAACTGATGCAATATT
Organism: Maratus speculifer; assembly: GCA_964019185.1. Lineage (NCBI taxonomy): Eukaryota > Metazoa > Arthropoda > Arachnida > Araneae > Salticidae > Maratus > Maratus speculifer. The sequence goes on along the minus strand of OZ025301.1, from coordinate 144,661,544 downwards.
TTATTAGTTCATAGTGACACTTTCGGTATTTGAACTTTATAAATTTTGAAAGAAGAGTTTTATTTGATAAATAATTACTCATGTTTATATATTTCATTGTTAGTTTTTTTTTTTTTAACTTAGTATTAAAAACTAAACGACGGCCTCATTAGAAAGTACATTCATTTTTATCAATAAATTTGATAAAATGATTATTTTTAATTTTTTATATTATTACTATTAATTTCTAGTTTTTATCATCAAGTTTTCTTCGCATTTATTTCATTTTTGAAAGGAAAATAAGCATAAAATAAATATAGTTTAATTTTTTGTAAAATCTTCTTTGATAATTCAATTATCTTAAAAATCAAGCCTAATCTCATAATTGGAATTCATGTCATTAATAAAATGTTTCATTATAATACATTAAATTAGTGAAGATCGTGGAAACACTCTAATCATAGAAAATCCTCACCCTCCTTTGATTTGAACTTGCTAGAAAGCGCAAAATAGTGCATTACTAGGACTCCAACTGGGATTCCCAGGTTAAAGACTATAGGAGGAAATTCATTATCCTTATTGTTATTATTATTATTGTTGTTATTGTTATTGTTATTATTGTTATTATTGTCGTTATTATTATTATTATTATTATTATTATTATTATTATTATTATTATTATTATTATTATTATTATCATCATCATCATTATTATTATTATCATCATCATTATTATCGTTATCATCATCATCATTATCAGTATCAGTATCATCATCATTATTATTATCATTATTATCATTATTATTATTATTATTATCATTATCATTATCATTATTATTATTGTTTTTGATGTTGTTACTAGTGTTATTATTATTTTATAAAAAATGCTTCTGTTTGTATATGAAAACAGATAAATGGCTTATTTCTGTTAAATAAGTTTTATAAATTTTGAAATAAAAACTGCATTAAAAATTTTCTTTTTCGTCAAGCGCTTTTCGTCTGTCTCGCCAAGGTCCCTGTATTGAAAAATGACCTTGTAATACATGTCGAAACAAATTCACATGCATACATATATAGATGAATAAAAATCCCTCTATCTCGTATAACATTTGGGAAACTGGGGGAGGCTATAATATAAGAGGCCCGAACAACTTTAATATTGTATAATAATTGTCTATGCCTTTGATAATCTATAAAAAGAAAATTTGGTCGGAACATGATATAGAAAAAAAATACTTTTCTCATATTTATTGATTTAATGTATCTAAGTACTTTAGAAAAAAACTTCTTTTAAAAGGAACAGGAGTATCAAAGTATCTTTAAGTGTTTAAAAAACATTATAGTAATTAAATTATTAATCATTATTTTAAAAAATATTTCTGTTTTATCTTATAAGTACTTAAGTCTACTATCAGCGACCTATATTTATGTATACTTTTACATTAAAGCTAAAATTAAATGATTCACAATCATTATTTTATATTTTCCCAATATTTAATCTTCATCCCCGTAATTCTTAAAAAAAACTATTTTTGAAAATTGTTATCGGTTGAAATTATTTCCTTTTAAAATTAAAAACTTTGCATTAATAAAAATTTAACTACTCAAATTTTATAACTTTCATCATTAATAACTATTATGGGCAATTCCTACCTAATTTTATACTTATCGATCTCCTACCAAAATATTTTCTGCATGAATAGAGCAGTAATTAATTCATTAAGATAATTGTTCTTGAATTATCTCATTTCATTTATATTATTCGCTGATCTTTATTCCTATATTTGCGTAAACTATTAACCGTCTTTTACCAAAAATACTTCGCTTTTATTTAAAAGTGCTTGATCCTTGATATGAATTGCCATAATTGTTACGTTGAAATTAAAATTAATGCTTTCTTTTATTAGTTCATATTGACACTTTCGGTATTTCATAGTTATAAATTTTGAAAGAAGAAATGCATCCTTTGAAATTTTGAAATTTTCAATTTGACAAATAATTACTCAAGTTTCAACTATTTCACCATTAACGTTTTTTTACATAGTTAAATGGTAATCGATGGTCTCATTAGAAAGTACATTAATTCTCATTAATTAGATTGATAAACTAATTCTTTTTAAATTATCTCGTTTTTTTATTATTATTATTATTACTTCCTTGTTTTTTATCGCCGAGTTTTCTTCACATTTGTTTGATTTTTGAACGACATATAAGTATAAAAGTTTAAAAAAAGCTTTTTTTTTTTTAACTTTCTTTTATAAATTTAATGATTATCTTAAAAATAAAACCCAATTTCATGACTTCAGTTTATATAGGTTAAAAAAATATTCCGTTATATTGCATTAAATTAGTGTAGACTCTGATCATGTAAAATTACTCTCTTTGATTTGAGCTTGCTAGAAAGCACGAAATAATTTATTTAAATATACCAAGAGTTCCAACCCGGCCTTCTAGAGTTGCCTAATTTTAGAAGAAAACAATATATTTTTATTATTATAATTATTATTGAAAGCTAATATCTTTCAAAATATTTTTTATTTATTTATTTTGTCAACAAACAATACCAATAAACCTCTTATATGAAAAATTTCATTAAGATATTCAAATGAATTTTTCAAATTTATTAAAAGCGATACTTTTGTATTGACCTCCTGCCACGAATTAATAACTGAAGAAATCGCCAAACATCGTATCTTAGAGTAGTAATTTTTGTTTTTATAATTTTAGTTGTTTAAATGCGTAGTTAAATTGCATGCCTTAAATTTGCGTTTATTTATTTTTCATTATTTACATCTGTATTGCCGAAGTTTTAATTTCATTATGGAATATAAACTGGAAACAATTGCCAAATTATTTATATTAATTTATGAGCAAACGGATTTATGTTTTATAGCCGTCTATATATGATAAACAAAATTAACATGCTTGAAAATTATTTTTAAACTAGTTAGACGTGGCAATCCCAAAACTTTCTTCTATCACACAGGTACATTTTAATATTTAAAAGAATAGTTACTCATGTAAATTCTTTAATAGTTTTAATTCAATACTATACCAACTGTTATTTTCATTCTGTTTTTCATATTTATTCTGCGTCCGTCAATTAATCGGAGTAAAAACGAGTTTCCGTCTCTGCACGAGCCGATGGACAATAGAATGATAGGTAGATTTTTTTTTCAAATTCAGGGAGAACCTACATGCCATACCAAAAAATAATCATACACATAAATTTTAAGTTCAACTTTAGGCATAACTTCATACGCTTTTAGGTCGTGCAATATTGAAAATGGCACAAAAATCGCTATTGCAGCGCCCCCTTCCAGCGGATTTTTTTCAAATTCAGGGAGGACGAACAAACAATAACCAAACATTTACACAAAAAATTTGGTCCAATTCGATGCATAACTTCATACACTTTTGGTCGGTATAATATTGAAAATGGAACAAAAATCGCGATTGCAGCGCCCCCTTCCGGCGGTTTATCTTCAAATTTAGGGAGGACCAACTAGCCATAGCCATACACTTTCACAAAGAATTTGGTTCAATTCGATGCATAACTTCACACACTTTTGGTCGGTACAATATTGGAAATGGCACAAAAATCGGGATTGCAGAGCTCCTTCCGGCGGAAAATTTCAAAATTGAAGGAGGACCTGCGTTCCACAGCCAGAAGCATTCACAAAAAATTTGGTTCAATTCTATGCATATTTTTATGCACTTTTTGAAGGTAGAATGGCGGCATACGGACACACACAGAGACATACACACACACATACATATACACACACATATAGACACACGGACAGACAGACATTTTGCAACATGTTTTTTTGGAATCTCTGACCCCTGAAACGTGTAAATCCGTCGAAAACCGGAAGTCGAAAAGAATTTCGATTACAATACTTTCTTCTATTGAAGTCAGAAGATTAAAAAAAAAAAAAAGAAAAAAGAAAGAAAGAAAAAGAAACATAAAAAAATAATTAAATACGATACAGTTTTCAGACAAGTTGACATACAGTTTTCAAACATATCGTATTTAATTTTTTTTTTTTTTTTTTTTTTTTTTTTTTTTTTTTTTACTATGATGTAAAAATTAAACATATTCGATGCTTGGAAGTTTGAAAATATGAAGTGAAGCTAAGTAATTTGCCGCGGTTTAATAGACTTGCGGTTTGTGTTCTGAATGTGTCTCACCCAAAGATATTTTTATGTGTTATAACAAGATTTATGAATTTCAATTTATTATATTATGCGCTTTACCAAAAATGTGTATAGAGTTGTATATAATAGCGTAGTTGTTTTCATTAAAAATGTCATTGTTTAATCTGTGTTTAATATTTAAAGCGAAGAAACACCCCCACAGGGGTATATTTGGGTCCCAACATTGCCCAAAATTTATTTATCTCGTTAATATTGTTATACAATCAAGCAATGTATCAATAATGCTGAATAATGCAAAAATGACTACTAAAATTAAGTAATAACAAAAAGTGTAAAAGTTGGTAGCTATGCTAATATCAACATTATATATTCACGTACTAACTACATTAAAATTAAAATTAACGCTTTATCATTATTCAATTATATTTTTAGCTCAATGTTTCATCCGCTTAAGTCTAAAACAATAAAGAAAAAAATCATCCATCAGGCATACATTATGAAGCACATTCCAATAGATTCAGAATAATGTAATAAAACTGTACCGTTTGAAAAATTAAAATATTCCGTCTCATTTTACCATATGGAAATGTATAACACATTTCAAAACCAAATTTTAGCTGTTCCCATCTACAATCAAAAAATTATCGATCTTTCTAATAGCCCTGTATATAATATAGAATTTTGTATCTTTTAACAACATGCATTCCAAAATTTAGGTTAGTTAAGAGATACATATATTTAAATTGAAAATTCCCCTTCAGCAATTTCCTTTAATAAGGAGAATGGTATGCGAATACTTTTGTACAACCCTTTATATGACGTATAGATTTTATATATGTTACAGGCCAAACCCGATTTTAGGCCAAACTAGATTGGCCTAGGCCAAACCGGTCTATCCTAACTCCCATCGGATAAACTACTTTTTCCTAGGCCAAACCGGTTTATCCTAACGCCCATCGGATAAACTAGTTTTTCCTAGTCCAAACCGGTTTATCCTAAAGCCAATCGGATAAACTAGTTTTTCCAAGGCCAAACTAGTCTATCCTAAGGCCCATAGGACAAACTAGTTTTTCCTAGGACAAACTAGTTTGGCCTAACTCTTATAGGATAATCTAGTTTAGCCTGCTGTTTATTGGTCTGAAATAGTTTATCCTAGGCCGATCTAGTTCATCCTAGGCCAATTCAATTTGGCGTGATTTTATTGAATTCAATGACCGTCTCAGCGCCAACATTCTAGTTTGTCCTAGGCTGATCTAGTTTATCCTAGGCCAATGTAATTTTACCTGTTTTTAGCTCACGGGCGTCAAAGCCAGAGAAATAATGGGCTCACAGGTTCTGTATGTATATATGTACGTACGTAACGCGATAACTCTTGATAGAAAAAATGTAATTTGATGGGGTTTTATCTCATCAGGCTACCAAAGCCTAAGAACTAACGTGCCCGTGGGTTCTGCATCTATGTATGTACGAAAGTACATAACGCAATAATTCTGGGTAGAAATACTAGATTTGCATCAAACTTTCAATATAGGTTTATTCTTATGAGGAGCTTTTCTGATTAGTTTTGGGAAGTCATTGGAGAAAAATAAGGGAGGGGGGAGAACGAGAGGCTGATTCGCCCCTCTCCTTAATTAAAATAAATGGGTTTTCATGCATTATTAGCATATTTTATTTATTTAGATATAGGAGCATTCTGTTGAGGCGCCTCCATGATTAGTTATGGATGTTCATTGTTTAAGTATAAAGGGAGGGGGAATAGGGGTAACACCCCATAATTTATGTAAGGGGGATTCTACGATAAAAGGTTCAAAAACATAGAGAATTCCGCCAAAAAGAAAAGTTTGAGTTTGATCAAAAACCTTTAAATTATGATTTTTGTCCCGTTTATTTACTTTTTCATATAAGGGCAAGTCATTTTATACATATTTTATAGCTTTTTCTGGTTAGTGACTCGCTCCCCTGGCAGTTATCTTGCCAGGGGAAATACAGCAGGTGACAGACATTTTCATGTAAATTCAAATTTTTTAACCGACTGAATTAGTTTTTGGGTTAATTGTGTATTTCATTTTAATTATTACCGTAATATTTAATTAGGGCTGTAAATGCAATTGAATTAAATGAATATTATAAGATTTATAACTTACCAAGGGAGATACACGATCACCGCCCGAAACCACTACACCGCACGGTCAAATCGCAACAACTAAAAATGGCGACGCTTAAATGGTTTGTCCGTTTAGTATTGCTAACTTCAAGCCAATAGATGTCCTTAAGTGCTACTTCCGATATAGCATTCCTTGAATTTATGTTTGTTTCAGCGGAACGAAATTTGACAGGGTAGATACACAAAAAAAGCGGGACAAAGGTTAATTTTAAAAATTATTTAAAATTAACAAAATTATTTTATTTTTTATTTTATAATACGTAAGTATAATTATTTAAATTCTAATTAAACATACTTTAGCTAAGCATCTGGCGGAAAAAATATATGTATTGTTTGAAAGCTAAATTGAAACCGGCAAGGGGACATGCCAGGGGAGAGACTTTTTTTGATTTTGTAAGAAATTTCTGAAAAATGTGTTTTAATTAGGCATTCAATCATGATGTTATTTAATAAAGTATATTAAGATGATGCGATTCATTGCAAAAAATAGCAACATATAGAATAAAAAATCTGTTTTAAACGGATTGCCGTACAAATTACCTCTTATCGTAGAATCACCCGTAACTGCTTTTTTTCACGCAGAATTTACTGATTTACTTCAAATTTTAGAAATAGATTCATTCTGGTAAGGCGCTTCCCTAATTAGTTTTGGGGGTTAATTGAATAAGAACAAAGGAAAGAACGGGGGATCCCGCCTAATTTTGCCAAATAGGTTTTTCATGCAGAATTAACTGATTTGCCGCAAATCTTGGATTTGTTCATTCTGAGGAAGCGCTTCATTGATTAATTTTGTTGGTTCTTTGGTTAAGTATAAAGTTAAAACATAGAATTTATTTCCTTCCTTAAATTAGATAAATTGGTTATAATACAGAATTATCAAATTTGCTTAAAATTTTGGACATGAATTCATTTGATCAGGCGCTTCTTTAATTAATTTGGATATATATATATTTTTTTGGTTAAGTATAATGGGGTAGTGGAGGATTTATCGCCTTCCTTAAATTAGAAAAATGGGGTTTTATGCAGATTTATCCGATTTTCCGTAAATTTTGAATATAGTTTTATTATTTATAAGGTGAATCCCTGAATTGTTTAGAGGGTTTAATGATTAAGTATAAAGGGAGGAATGGGGGATTACCCTCCTTAAATCAGATGAATGGTTTTTGAGCAGAATTATCTGATTTGCTTCAAATTTTGGATAATTGTTAAATTTTATAAAGCGCCTCTGTGATAAGTTTTGGGGGTTCAACGGTTAAATATAATTGGGAGAAATGGGAAAAAGTAATCCAACTTACTTTATTTTTCGAGGATGTTATTCTTTAAAAAGATATGGCTGTAATACACAATTAGTGTAAACAGCCTGTGAATGTAAAGTCATGAATTTAACTCGGCAATATTCTTTTTAATATTGATACTGACTACTGCTCCATTGCTAATCTTGTGCAAAGTGGTTTTGTCATCACCCTTATACAATGTAATTTTTTTGACGGGTTGTAGAATACTGTTAGGGGTTTGCACGGGCCGAAATTTCGAGGCCCGGGCCCTGTCCTTCCCGAAGGAATATTATTTTGCCGTGATCCGGTGTAAAAATTAAAAGTTCAGCCCGAGTCCTGCCTGTACAAAAATCAGTGAAAAGAGACTCAGTCCAGCTCAATTTGGCCCTACTCAATTTCTGCAAAAAATTCAGATTTTACGTAACATACAATTAATATTCCTATAAAAAATACTGCAAACATATTTATTGGATAAAATTACAATGTATTTTTAAATTACGATGCGTTCACAGTATGGAAAATACACAATATATTATTGATTATTTAGATTCTTAAAACTTTTAATATTCAAACAGGGATTCATTAAATAATTAATGTAATTTAGAATAAAAGAAAAAAAGGAGAGTTATAAACATCATAACTATTGAATCTGTTCAGTAAAATATAGATTTGTGAATATGTTTCTCTGTCATCCCTTAAGGGTTTTCTCAAATTCAAAAGAGCTACATCCTAACACATTTAAGAACTAATTCATTTTCGGAAATGCATAAGATTAACAGGCATTCTCACTCAGAAAATATGTAATCGAATGGCGTTAACCCTTTTATCATAAAAGTGATGTACCTTTGAGAAAATACTATTAAGGCTACGTTTTGAATCAAATTTCCGGTTACGACATCACGGAAAAGAAAAACTTGATGCCGTGATAAGAATAGCTTATATGTCGACAGGTAATTAATTTCTCAAAAATGGAAATCGCTGTTCGATTCCAAATTATGTTCAGCTCCGATCTGGCTCGAATATTCAATAATAATAATAATAATAATAATAATAATAATAATAATAATAATAATAATAATAATAATAATAATAATAATAATAATAATAATAATAAATGCAAGTCTGATCTCAGTTGGCACAAGTCTGCAGAAAAAAAGTAAAATAAGCAAGCACCATCATGTCTTTACTGTGGACAAGTTAAATTTCTGCATTGATGTTATAATCAATGACTCTTGACACACATTTATACTTATTCTAGTGAAAGACATGTTTTTTTACCGACCAAACCCGATTTCGAGCCAAATTAGATTAGCCTAGGCTAAACTATTTTATCCTAACTCCAATTGGATAAACTAGTTTTTTCTACGCCAAACTTGTTTATCTAAATGCCCACAGGATAAACTAGTTTTTCATAAGTAAGAGGGCAATCCTTCATTTTTTCCATCATAGTTAACCATTAAACTCCCAAAACTATTCAGGGAATCGCCTTATCAGAAAGAACCTATATCCAAAATTTGAAGCAAATCCGTAAATTCTGCGTCAAAAACCATTTACCTAAATTATAGGGGGTTACCTACATTGCCCTTTCTTTTACACTTATACAATAAACATCCACAACTAATCACGGAGGCGCCTTGTCAGAATGATCCTATAGCTAAAATTTCAAATGAAAACTGATAATCTTCCATGATAAATACATTTCTCTAAATTAACGGGGGGGGATTAGCCTCCCGTTCGTCCCACTTTATTCTTATCCAATAAATTCCCCAAACTAATCAGAAAAGTATCTTATCCGAATGAACCTACACCCAAAATTTGAAGCAAATCGGATATTTCTATCAACAGATATCGCATTAAGTACATACGTACGTACATACTTACATACATACATACAGAACCTGTGAGACCATTATTTCTCTGGCTTTGACGCCCGTGAGCTAAAAACAGGTAAAATTACATTGGCCTAGGATAAACTAGATCGGCCTAGGACAAACTAAAATGTTGGCACCGAGGCGGTCATTGAATTCAATAAAATCACGCCAAATTGAATTGGCCTAGGATGAACTAGATCGGCCTAAGATAAACTATTTCAGACCAATAAACAGCAGGCTAAACTAGTTTATCCTATAAGAGTTAGGCCAAACTAGTTTGTCCTAGGAAAAACCAGTTTGTCCTATGGGCCTTAGGATAAACTAGTTTAGCCTAGGAAAAACTAGTTTATACGATTGGCATTAGGATAGACCGGTTTGGCCTAGGAAAAACTAGTTTATCCGATGGGCGTTAGGATAGACCGGTTTGGCCTAGGAAAATCTAGTTTATCCGATGGGCGTTAGGATAAACTAGTTTGGCCTAGGACAATCTAATTTGGCCTAAAATCGGGTATGGCCCGTAACATATATAAAGAGTAATAGGCAAAAAAACTAATTAAATTTAAAACCGCATATTGAATTTTAAAACATAATATTCAGCAATTATTATGCTAAGTTAGTACTGTAACTAATTTCTTTTGTGTGTCCCTGTAAATTAATAAAAAATGGTATGAATACTCAGTTTTGACATGATCGTAGTGAAAGTCAGTGATTTGTATCAGTTTCAATACATATCAAACAGCGCAATGTCATTAAAATACTTTACAAACAATTTCCTCCCATATACCATAATATAATCGAGTAATTTTGGGTGTCCCTGTAAATAAACCGTTAATAGTACATACATTATATGCAATACCAAACATACTTTGGTAAACCTAAATAAGCTTTGTAAATTGCATGAAAATCCGAGTATGTTTACGAGAGTTACAGAGCGGATTAACGGGTGGGAAGACAAACCCGAATGTATAAGCACTTTTTAGATTTGTTGGAAAATGCTTTTTAGGGTGGTTTAAAAAAAAAAAAAAAAAAAATATATATATATATATATATATATATATATATATATCTGTTTTTTTTTTTCTTTTTTTTTAAGGTATAAATTTTGTATTAATTGAGAGATAATTACTCATATTTTATTTTTTTCATCGTTATTTATTTTTCTAGGGAGAGTTTTTACAGTTAAATGTTAATCGATTCCCTCGCTAAAAAGTATTTTTCACATCAATTGGGGATTAATTTGTTATGCCTAAATAACAGTTTTTGAATAATCTTTTACTCTTTTTTTTTCTTTATTAGTTTCTAGTTTTTGTTGCAACATTTTTTCCAAACTTAATGCTTTTCTGAAATAAGAAAACAAACATTTAAGCTTCATAAATCTTTCACTTAAATCGTATTTGAATAAAAATAAATAAGGTACCCTGGGGTAATAACGCCACATTAAGGTTCTACCAATTTTCACGGCTTAGTTTTAGATTGTATTTTTCAAACAAATATAGGATCTGATACAGCAAATCATTGACTATCTATATAAAATAAAATAATTTAACTGATATGTATTCATAAAATGTAATGGCGTTTTTTCTCGACCAATGCTATTTGGCGTTAATACCCACCTATATGGGTAATAACGCCATGCAAACAAAACTGTAAAATAAGATGGAATAATATCATGTAGATTGCCCAATTCTAAAAATACAAACTCTACAGCTCTAGAAATTGACAAATTGATATCTAATCTATTGAAAATGTACAATTTTTTGTGACTCTGAAAGAAAAAGAAAGGTGTGGTGGTGGCGGGGGTAGGAGGCAAAAGAATATCAGATTCTAGGCTACATTTTGCTTAAAAATGACCATTTAAATAGAATTATTAGAAACATTGCACGGATTATTTGAATCAGTATTTATATTCCCATGTATGCATTCTATGCGATAGAAAATATTGATTTTTTTTGTGAAAGTGAAAGAAAAAGGAGCGAGGGGGAGCTTCAACAGAATATACCACCCTGTGTCTCTCTTTGCTTAAAAAGTCCTGCTTAAATATGATTATAAGAAACATTGCATGGTTTTAACCATTCATAATGTAATATTTTAATCATGTGAAGTTTTATAGTAACTAGAGTTATATGTAATAAATATTTTTGTTAAACCTTAACTGCTGTTAGCGTCTCACATACCGCTGAGTTTTTCAAGTTTCAGAGTTTAACTTGCAATTTTTAGTTTAACTATAGATACCGGAAAATTTTTGTTTCATTTGGAGTCCTATTACTATCTCTAGAGACTTTTGAATAGCTGAATTTTATTTATGAAAGTCCTGTATATAAGGTTCAATACAAAAATAATATACTAAAAGTTAATGTAACATTTTATTCATCGTTAGATTAAGCGGTCTGACAGGCCGCTCACAGTAAGTTATGCGACATTTTTTGTCACAGCAGTTAAGGGTTAATACTATTATAGTAATCTAGTAAAGAGTTTTTAACCTATAACTGCACACTAATGCGAATTCTCCAAACCTACAGTTAAATTGTCGACGTTTTAAAGAACATGCTTTAATAAATTGTTAATAAATTGAATAAAATTTTTAATTAAATAATATTATCCCAAAGAGATCTCTTATTCAATTTTATACATAATTCATATGGTTATATATCATTATCTCTATATTAGCAACAAAATTAACCTTTAATTGCTGTTAGCAATCTGACTGAACACTGTACCCCCAACCCCCCACCCCAAAAAATAGCGTTTAACTTGTATTTTCCAGTTTAACTATAGTTACAACTGAAATTCTCTTTCTTTTGGAGTTCTCGTAATATTGTTAGAAATATTTGAATAGATTAAATTTAATTAGAATTAATTCTGTACAAAAAGTTTAGCGCAGGAACAGTATTCTATGATTTTTAATCATGGATCGCCTTTTAACCTTTAACTAATGTTACCGGTCTCGTAGACCACTATTTTTCTTTTAATTTTTTAGTTTAACTTGTAATTTTCAGTTCAACTGCAAAAACTACCGAAATTATGTTTCATTTGGAATTTTAGTACTATCATCAGATACTAAATAGATGAATATTAAGTATAATACTCTTGTATAAAAAGTTTAGTACAAAAACACAATCCTATGAGTTATTCCCGCCTTTTATTCATCTTTCAGTTTTGCGGTCTCACAAACCGCATCACATTCATACGTTACAATTTCTGTCACATCAGTTAAAGGTTAAATTTATAAAGTTTTGAAAAACCGAACGCTGAGAAAGCGGACAGTTAAAATTTCGAACTCAATTGAACAATCCAGTGGAAATTTAATAGAAATCTGATTTTGAAGATGTTCGAATTTGAATCTCGAAAACATTTTGATATAGTTTTATTTACAAGAGTTAAAAATTATTTTTTACATTAGTAAAAAAAAAAATAATAATAATATAATAAAAAATAAAACAAAAAGATTATTTTTAAGTATTGGACACCCCCCCCCCCCTTAATCTTACCATTTCAACAATGATGATAATGCTGTCCCATATTAATATATAAACTCCCTTCGGATATAGTTCGGCCACTGTTGGGAAACAACCGGGGTAATAACGCCAATCCCTGGCGTTATTACCCCGGGATACTTATTGCGCAGTAAATCCTAAACTACAAAATATCTCGAGAAGATATCCAAAATCTTCTACAACAATTTGAAAGTACATGAAATACACTACAAATTTATGTAATAAACAAAGTATTTTGGGATAAAAAATATTGTCTTCACATCAAAAACCTTATCTCGCAAATTTTAGATCAAGCGTTAATTTTAGTTGCTTGTAAAAACAATAAGACCTAAAAATGAAACAAATTAACTTGAAGCTGTTTTTTGCGATTTATATGACTCAAAACCCTTCTGCGCAGAGCACATGGGTGTCATTTACCTGATTATTTCATAATTATGCAAAATATAAGCACTTGGCGTTATTACCCCGCCTGGCGTTATTACCCCAGGGTACCTTACATAAAGTAAAAAAAAAAATAACTTGGCACAAACGAATAAATAACCTAAATATTTATACAGCATGGGAAATATAGTTTTCAGAAAAATTATTAAAAAAGAATACAAATATTGTCAAATCTTTATATATATATGTAAAAATCAAAAAAAATTCACCATTTTCTCGTTTCGATTTCGCTCTAAATTTTTATAAAAATATACTTTTATTTATGTTTCAGTAATATGCTAGTATTTAATTGTCAGCTAAAATTCTCTTTTTCCTTAATTTGGCGTAATATATTATTTATTTTCCTAAAAAGAACTCAAATGTATTATTTAAATGCCAATCTCTTAATTCGAAATATTAAATCTGTATTTTTTATTCCATTTCTCCATTTTAGAATAAAAACCTTTGTCGGAAGCTTTATTTTTAATATTTTATTAAAAAATCGTTCGCATTATCCAATACGGTACTTGGCTCTTGAGTGCAATGCACTTCTTTTGAGTTTTCTTACCTCCGCCGGATTAAAAAGAATTATGTTGTATCGCCACTCCTATCAACCAATGAAGTGGTTGGAAACTTTCTAGCTACGCCTCCCTGATTCCGTTGATTGGACGTTCCATGCTTACGTCAACCTTAGCTCGAACAAGGCCGTGTTCAAAAGCGGCTTTTTTTGTGCGCGCGCGCTCAGAAGATTCTGCTTGGAGTAGGTTCTATCGAAGAAGAGAATTTTAAACTTATTCAATTATTGTATTATTTTTATGGTTCAGAATTGGTAAATACAAATACCATATCTCTTTATCCTTTCAAAATATGATTTTCGTAACAGAAATACATACCTGTGACCACTCAAATAAAATTAAAGTATTCCGGAAAAGTATCACGTGACCTATTTCATGTAATTAAGCCCGATTAGCATTTAAAAAATGACAATCAACCCTGCTCAAACCTTCACGCGCGCGACGCAAAAAAAATGATGGGCGATTTGATCACGTGATTGTGCGTTTTGTGCTTATCTGTTATTGGTTGCACGTTGTTTGTTGTCAAAGTTGGTAGGTTGACTGATACAATTTAACAATTGGTGATTTAATTTTTTTTAATAATTTTATTTTTATTTATTTAAAAAACATTTATCAGTTGCTTTATACTTTTCGTATTAAATAATAGAATACTGTTGATTCTATTGTTGTAATTAATAGAATGCTGTTGATAAACCAAGGTTGAGATATCCACACGGGGGACTAGCTAAGGGGGGGGGGCTACCCTCCCAAAACATTGACAAATGTTGTTACACTTTGCAAATTTAAAACTTTTATGTCAAATTTAATTAAAATTTTAATAAAAACTGCAATACATTTGTTATTTTTGATAGAATTTGCAAAAGTTACAACTCTAATTGGGAATATTAATTTTTTTACAAATAAGAATTGTATTACATTTTCAAAGTGCGTTAACTTGGCAAAATTATAAAACGAGTTGGCGAATATAAAAATTTGACTTGACAATATTAAGGTTTTCTCCCCCACCAATAAAAAGTCTTAGCGATGGCCCTGTATCCACATATTACAAGATTGATTTGTAATCTACAATACTGGATTGATTTCAATGGAATTTGCATTGTTAGTTAGATAATTTTTCAGAAGAAGTTTTAGTATGTATATATTTCTTATTTAATGGTTGTATATTTTAATACCGTGTGGATAACAGGCCAAAATATGTCATAAAATATGAAAAACAAACGACATCCGAAATTATGTTAGTATAAGCAAAACACTTATTTATACTTTTAATAGAAAAATTATAAACATTCTAATCATACTTTATTCATTATAAAACTAGAAGGCAAACTCCAAATATTTCACTTCTTTAAAATATATGTATGCAGATATTCTTAATTTAAAAAAATGTATATCTTTTACATTTTGCTTTTATAATATTTTCCATTTTGATTTTAACACCGTAAAATATCCACGCATGCATTATATTTGCATCCTAATCTCAATAAAAAATTACTTCTAAAATTAAAAAAAAAAAAAAAAAAGAAGAAGAAGAACATTAATAATTATTTTATGCGTATACGGATATTTTCGCAGAAAACTTTTTTTTTTTCATTTTCTTAATATATGTATAAATCACTTTGGAACGATATTAATATCGTTCTAATTATCCTTTTAATATTCTAAATTTGGAATATTAAAACTTTCTCCGCAAAAATCTCATTTTCTCATATTTAAATAAGTATTTTATTATTATAATAGAAATACATGTGCTTCTGTATTATTAATATAAAATTTACCTTTAATAAAAATGTCTTATTTATTAATAAAAAGCAACCAAAAAAAAAAAAAAAAACACAAACCAACTTTTGGCCCGCGCAGGTTTCGAACCCGTATCGTCTGGGTTCAAGCTCAGCATTCTGACCATTCGACCAGCCAGCTCACTTTCATTCGTAACAGATTATCTTTATAATTGGCACTACAAGTAATTACCTCTTTGATCTGTTCTCCATCTGTTACTGAGCGAACAGTTACAGTAACTGGTGGCACAGTAGCGAGGACTGAACGCACATCCCACCAAGTATAAGTATCCACTCCATGTCCGTGGCTCCTAGCGTGCGCGTGCAGCGCGCGTAACAGCTGAACACGGCCCAAGAGTTTATTATACCGCAAATAAAACTCCCGAACGTGCGGGAAAATATTCAGAATTCGCTGCCCTCTTAACTGCTAAACAAAGTCCCGCCAAGTATCAGTAGGTTTTCGAATGTTCTTTGAGTCGTGATATGTTCCAAGCTGCGTAGTTTCAAGGACATATTCTTTATTTTCCTTTTAAAATTAATGTAACACGGAGTTGGAATGAAGCTGTTTGTCGATTTTCATGTATTGTTGACAGAAGTGTTTTGTTAAACAACATTTTATTATTCTATTCTCAGCATGCGACTTGTGGAATAGTTCATGGAAAAGATCAAAGAATAAAAGACTAAGACTTGATATCTTGCACTTTATTGGAGAAATCACCCAATGTTTTGATTCCTCTGCCTTAATCTCAAGCCACGACTTATATGAAAGAGCACTTATTTTTTTTTAACTGAGACAAGTGATTTTACGTTATCCAGCTGCGTCATGTAATGATACGTTCTTGTCGCCGTTTCACCAGGTGTTTTTTCTACGATAACGACAGTCGTCTGTGTTTCACATTTCATATATATATATATATATTTTTAATGTAGTCAAATTTGATTTTAAAAAAAAAAGAAAAAGAAAGAAAGAAAGAAACATTTTGTAGTAGAACTTTGTAATTTAATGTATTTTCATAAAAATCGTATTTTTGAAAAATGAAGCATTTGTGATGATTATTAATCCCTTTTTTAATCAATTTTTTTTTTGGTTTGTTTGTTTGTTTAAAGAATATTTAACTCTAATAAATAGCTATAAAATTTTTTCTTTGTCAGTAATTTTAATGGTAAGTTTTACCTTATTTTATCACCAAAATTCAACAATTAAATATCACAAAAATTAGTAATAAAATTTACTGGTTACTAAAATATACATAAATACATAGCTATGCTAATATCAGTATATTTATGTTCACGTAATACCAACATTACCATTAAAATTAATTCTTTATCTTTCTTCGTTTATATAATTAGTTTTCAGTGTTCTTTTCGGTGGACTTTATTTCCTTTAAAAATAAAACTTCCGTATTGATTAACAGCTAATTACTCGCATTTTATATTTTTCATAGTTGTTTATTTTTCTCAGGAGATTTTTTGCTGTTACATGTTAATCGATACTTTCACTATAGAGTATTTTTCAAATTAACTGGGTAGTAATTTGTTTGCCGAGATAATTATTTTTGAGTTATTTCTTTCCTATTTTTTTAGTCCCTAGTTTTTATTATTAAATTTTCTCCAAACTTAGTGCTTTTTTGAAAAAAGAAAACAAACATTTAAGCTTCTAATATCTTGAACTTAAATCGTATTTGAACAAAAATAAATTTTTCGAGAAAAAAAATAGCTTGACACCAACAAATAAACAATCTAGTTGCTACATCATAGGAAATGCACATTTCAGAAATTTATTAAAAATAGATACAAATATTATTTTATATTTATTGTTTGATTTATTTATTTATTTACTGTAACAAAATTTGATAAGAAGAAAACAATTTTTAATAGCACTTAATAAATTAATGCATTTTAACAATAAACGTATTCTTGAAATATGAAACATTTTTTATGATTATTAATAATTTTTTTATCTAAATCTTTTACTTAAAAACTACATAATTATAATACATAGCTATCAAATTTTACGGTTTTTCGTTGTCATAATTATTAATGCTAAGTTTTGCCTTATTTAATCACCAAAATTCAACGATTAAATAAGACAAAAGTTAGTAATAAGAATTACAGATGACTAAAAAATGCAAACGTATATAGCTATAGATAATATAGGAGGACCAATTACACTGTTTGATAATATAACATATAATAAATTCAGCTCATCAGTGTATACTAGATGTTAAAAATTTTTAATTAAAATTCATGTACTACTTACAACTAAAGTAGAATTGATTACCTACAGTTTCGAACAATAAAACTTGTTCATCATCAGGGAAACATTAGGAGATAAAACTAACACGTTACACAGTTCACATAATACAATAACGTAAAAATTCCACACTTAAAAATTCTCTATCTAATTTCAAAAGTGCCAGCTTAAATTCCTTAAATGCTTAAAAATGGTTCATTATTCCAGCCTCGATAAACAGACAGTTGATTTGTGGCTCATACTAAAAAGTTTTAAGTTAGTTATACAAAAAATTCTTTTGTTCAGTTTACAAAAGAAATGTTTGTTTCACTTGCAAAAAAAAAAAAAAGTTTGTAATGGTTACTAAAAAATTCTGTGGAATACAAATTTACAAAAGAATTTTTAGTAACCTCTTGATTTTTTTTTTTTTTACAGTGTACATCTCTTTAAAAATCACCTGGGCAAGTTTCATGTTTTGACTTTTAAAAATGAGTTTGAAAATGCATCAAAAAATCTCGAAGTGTTGAGAATGGAAAAATATTTTTTTCGGATACACCCTAAATTGGTAATCGATATTCTCATAAAAAAGTATTTTTCCTTTATTATTTTGGGAGTAATCAGTTTACCGAGAAAACTGTTTTCGAATTAACTCGTTTCAATTTTAATAGTCCCAATTTTTTTTTTTCTTCAAACTTAATGTTTATTTTTCTGAAGGAAGGAAATATACTTTTTATCTCTTTAAATCTTACAGTTAAGCTATATTTCAATGGAAATATAGTCCTAAAATAAAAACATCGAATCGGAAATTGTACGTCAAACCTGCGTTCGTACTATAGCTACATGTATAAATACAGTCGACTCTCGTTAATTCGAAATCGGATAATTCGAATCTTCGCTTAATTCGAACTAAACATGATGTCCCAAAATTTTCAATGGTAGAATAACGTTAAAAACTTTCGCTAATTCGAACTCATTTTCTCTTGACATTGTTTAATTCGAACTAACGAGAATCCCGATTTTTCATTTTTCTTTTCTTTCTCACGGATTTCAGATCATTTTTGTGAAAACTGTTCCGAACGAGTATACATGTAATCCAATGCATTCGATATCCACTTTTTTATAGCTCCGTCTGTCCATCAGAGACACTTCAAATTTTTCTTCTAATGTGCTTCTTTCTAATCATTTAATTAGTTTTTATATTTATGCATTCTAATTTATTATTATGGCATATTCTAATGATAACGGACGAAATATATTTAAAAAACACTATAAACTAATTCCTTTGTAATAGTACCATATTAAGCATGTTTTTATTTCATATTTTCCATAATTCGAACATTTCTTGTGGTCCCGACGAGTTCGAATTAACGAGAGTCGACTGTATTCCGATCTTGGTTCAATAATTGTTGCTTTCTAATGCAAAAATGGCATCAATACAAAAAATTTTATGCTCATAGATACTAAATTTAGCAAAACGGAAATAATAAGATTCCACCACAAATAAAATGTTTTCACTATAGAATTGCAAAATGATTAGCTATCATTGGGATATCACTGAATTAGTTACGTATGATGGGATTCAAAAGAGTGAAGAAAACTAGTATTAATATATCTTTAATTTAAATCGATTTTTCTTAAAATTTGAAACAGCTCGGCAAAATTCTGCACGATTACATATGTTAAACTTCAAAAAATATTAGGTGTGGTAGTTTTTGCATTTATATGCGAAAAAACAGACGACCAGACGAAGACGATTATATGCGCTAAGTAGTTATAAAACTCCTAAAATTGATCTTGACAGTAACGAATTAATAATCTCAGTGGGGAAATGAAGATTTCAGATTTTTATTAAAAATTGCTTTAAATACGGTCTTTTTTTAAATGCATGCAAATTCGATAAAAATAAAACAATATTTTATTACTAACATTTAATAATTTAATGTTTTTTAATAGTTAAAGTATTTTTGCAAAGGAAACATTTGTTGAATCCTCTTTTACTAGAAAATCTTTTGTATTCTACTTAAAGAATACTTAATTTAATACATAGCTAGTAAATTTACCGCTTTCTCCCTGCCATTTATTTTTAATTGTAAGTTTTTCCGTTTTCAATTATTGAATTTTCGCGGTCAAAAAAGGCAAAAATTACTAATGAAATTTAATAATAACAAAAAAATATAAAAGCTGGTAGCTATGCTAATATCGGCAGTATATATTTAGGTAATAACAGCATTAACATTAAAGACTATTTCCATGAGTACTTGTAGTGTAATTCACAGGTTACGATTTTTGGCTACCAGTATTTTAGTACGAAAAAATGTGATTTATTTTATCGCACATTCTCATTAATTGAATAAGGCCAAGCAGACTTTTCGAAAATAACGGGGGCAAACAAGCATAGCAATTATAAGGTAATGTGACTTACACTACAAAACCCATGGAACTAGCCTAAATTTAATTTTTATCATTTTTCGTATATATTTTTCCTGTGTATTACATATGAAAAGTCAAAAAATAATAATAACAAAAGAAAATAAAAGAAGAAGTAAGTTTGAAAAAAAATTTAGTGAAATTTTTTTCCTCAGAAAATAAAACTTCCGTGTTAACTGACAGGTAATTACACACATTTTATATCTTCCATCGTTAGGTTTTTCTTTAGGAGTTTTCATAGTTAATTGCTAATCGATGCACTCATTAAAAAGTATTTTTCTCATTAATTGGTAGTAATGAGTTTGCTAGATGATCTTTTTTTGAATTACCTCGTTTTGTTTTGTTTTTAGTCCCTAGTTTTCATTGCTAAATTTTCTCCAAACTTAATGCTTTTCCGAAGGAAGAAAACAAACATTTTAGCTTCAAAAACCTTGTACTTAAGTTCTGAATTAAAATAGATTAAACATATAAAGAGAAAAGAAATAGCTTGACCGAAATTATTCTAGAATAAATATTTTTGTTACAGCAGCTACACTGTAAAAAAATATAAATTTTACCGTAAATTTACAGAAAATGTCATTTTTTTCACATAAACCGTCAACTCTCGTGATTTTATGTGTTTTACGGGCAAAAACCATTAATGTAATGGCAAAATCCGTTGATATAGGTATAAAGTCCGGTTTTTCTGATGCCGTAAATCTCTGCTTTTTTTCAGTGTAAGGAAATATAAATTATAGAATTATTAGATAAAGATAACTATAAAAATAAAATACAATATTATGTATGAATAATGTATGAATAATATAAATTGTGTAGAAGTTAAGAAGAATCAATTTCACAAAATTAACAAGGAAGAAAATAATCATGCGTCAAATATCGATTATGAAGCAATTTACAATCCTATCAGAATAATGTAACAAAATTACAACGTTTAAAAAAAATTAAAATATTACGCATAATTTCTTCATATGGTGATGTTTAGTGCATTTAAAAACCGAATTTCAACAACATAGCCATCTACAATTGGAAAATTATCAGAATTTTTAGCAGCCTTGTGTATTTGGAAATAATACTGGATGTGGATTTCATTTTTAGTGGATTTTTATCCACTAAAAAATGAAGAATTTACACGTTTCAGACACTGAAGATTGCAAAATACGTATTTTATGAAAAAAAAAAAATTCTTATCTATCTGTCTCTGTGTTATTCGTCTGAGTGTCTGACTGTAAACACTCTATCTCCCGAACAAATTACGATAGACACTTCAAATTTTCTCTGTACTTAGTATTTAATAATGGAAGGAGGTCTTTTTAATATCAGTAAATTTGATTATCAGGAACTATTTTTTGGACTCTCGAAATATTCGTTCTAATGAAAGGGCTACTAAAATTCTCAATTTTTTTTATTTTAAGGGGTGAATATAAAAGATAATGAAAGACCATAAATTTTGCATAAAGAAGGAAATCGGTCGGATATTTAATTGCCAAGATTTTTGCGATCCTATTTTTCATGACCATGTATTTCATTCAAATTTTTAATTCAAGTATGTATTACAATTGGAAATGAGACGCTTATTCCGACACAATAAACTGTTATCATTTTTAGAGTTGTAAGGATGTTTCTTTTACGTAGTTTGATGCTAGTTGATTATCCCGTCGGACAATCAAAAGATATCGCCTAAGTGTAAGCTCAAATGCTTATAATAGCTTGCTGTAAATGTCACTTTTACTTGACATTAAAAACGTTACACATGTTTGTTACGTCATCAAGGGATTTTTAATTCGATGTTTTATTTGTAGTATTATTCTATTTTATTTGTAATCTTTGACTAATTTATATATACCTTCGTTATTTAAAATAAAATGTATGCCAATTTATGTAATTTTGCAAGTAATTAAGCAATTTATATAATTTGTCGAAATGAGTGGACGGGATAATCAAGTAATACCCGCAATTGCGTAATAGAATATTACAGTGTATTAAAAATATTTAAATATACGTTTAAAATTTATTTTGAAATTGCAATACGTATATATTTATAAATATTTTACACATGTTTTATTTTCATATTTTATGTTCTGCATAACCATGGTCGACAATATTACGGTGGCCCCCAACGACTAGTTTTTATGTTTGCACTGATTTGAATTAACTATGAAATATCATTACATTGTTTTCTAACCTCTTGTCTGTTTGTTTGTTTGTTTTTGTAAAAATATTTCTATCATAAATTATTTTGAAAATGCCGCCGTGTGTGTGAAGAAACACGTTAAAAGAGACAACTGCCTACTGAGTAGTGCATAACATTAGTATTTAGTTCACTTCATTCTCTAGGAATTAATTGTGAAAGCTTAAATTATCGAAAAATGATCCTTACCTCTCCTATAAAAGATGAACTTTTCTCAAAATAATTCTCTTTCAAGCCAATAATCAACTGTGACATTTTAACAAAAGTAAAAGTAACTGACTTTTTTTCTTTCAATAATAATTTTTTGTTATTCTGCATTGCCTTACAAAAATATAAAATACTAGCTGATCCGCCTAGCGTTGCCCGAGTCCGTAATAATAATATTAAAGGAACCTGAAATTTCTATGATTTTATCTCTAACTCGAAATACATGCAAATATGTTGTCTGAAATACATAGCCGCTGACTGCGAATTTTTTTTTTTTTTTTTTTTTTTTTTTTTTAATATTTAGCGTTAAACAGTGTCAAACTGACTGCAATGGGAAATGGGGCAGGGAATGTGTGTTTAACGATTGCGTTATTTTCATGTTAAAATGTTGATATTTATCCATAAAAAATCACATTTAAGTCACGTAACCGTTTATTTTTTCACATCGAAAAACCAAGCGAAATATTTTGAATTTCAAATTAATTATATCACTTTTAAATCCCACTGTACCATGAATGAAATCGATACTCGATGTTAAGCTAAAAGGTTAGCGTGTAGCATTATCTTTACAGAGCCGTGTTACAGTATTAAGTACATATTTTTATTCAAAACATGTGTAATGTTTACCCTATAGATAAAATCCTAACCGTAACCTAATTGTAAGGAAATCATAACCTGTCTGTAACCTAACCGTGACTTAAATATAACATAAATGTAACCTAGCCGTCACTTTATCGAAACCTATCCTAATCTAAACGTAATCTAACCGTAACTTAACTGCAATTTAACCTTAACCTAACTGTAGCTTAATCATAACCTAGCTGTAATCTAACCGAAATTTAAATATAACCTAAAACTAACCGTAATGTGGTTGTAACTTAATCGCAATCTAACTGTAACCTAAATGTAAATATCTGTAACCTAACCGCAGCTTATCTATAATATAAATGTAACCTATCGGTAATCTAACTGTAACCAAACTGTAACATAACCGCAACTTGATCTTAACTTAACTGTAACCTAATCATAACGTAACTGTAACCCAATCATAACGTAACTGTAACCCAATCGGAATTTAAATATAACTTAAAACTAACATAACAGTAACATAATAGCAAGCTAATCGCAACCTAACTGTAACATAAATGTAACCTAAGTAATATCTAACCGTAACCAAATACTAACTTAACACTAAATATCCTAACCGTGCATGTGCTACTTTAGTTCCACTTTTCATAGGGAGCAATTTTTTGTATGAACATGCGATACGGATTACTGCCGTCTGCGATCGGGTATAGCAGACGTGCTGTGCACGCTTTGCTCAGTGTTTCAGTTTCACTTTCCATCACCAGGATCAGCACTTTTTCATAAAGAAATCTAAATCCGAACGATAGTCCGATTTTCAATCTATTCGTAGATATATTACCGATCGGGGTGGGGATGCAAATAGCAATTTAAAATATTTGCTGAAATTTCTATTCGGAAATAATGGGAACCACCCCTCAATTAAGAGACCAATATTGATCTATAAGAACCTCTAATACAGCTCACTGCTGCATGCTTCAGCAAATAGCACGCAAGTTACGCATGCTCTGTAAAATACTCTAATTCCACATTTCACCTCTAGGAGCGCACTCATTTCTTGACAAACATACATCCGAATGAAACTCCGTTACCAAACCTATTCGTAGATATATTAGTCAAGGGGTTGGAGAAAGGAAATAAGAATCAATTAATAAAATTATTGTTCGGAAATAACCACTACTAATAAGTTAAGGGCAAAATATGTTAAGTATGAATATCCGGCATGGAGAGTTCCACTACCAGCAGCAATGTATAGCAGGCGAGCGATAATTTCGGAACAATTTCCTGGATTTAGAGATCGAAAAAAAAAAAACAATAAAAAACTGCGTTTAAAAATGTCTTAGAAAAAAACACTTCTGAAATTTAAAAAAAATATATGTAACATTAATATTATCAAAAATGAGAATTTATCTTCTATTTAAAATGTTTCTACTCGCTATAGCAACAGAAAACATTCGAATGTAAGTAATTATTGTTATTTTTAATTTGTAGTGGAGAAAGAGCCAATATGAACTGTTCTGATCTTTTACTTAACAGTTGAAAAACACAAGATGCAATATGGCCTGCTATTCAAATCAAGTTCATCCACGCGCCATCAATTTTTCATAAACTAAACGAAATCGCCGATTTTTGCCAGTTATTTTCGCTTAACCAATCAAAGTAGAAAAAATAGAAAGCAGGTGAAAAAGCAACATGCGTACCAAGTTGTCAAGTTGGTTGCTATTGTGACGTCATTTGAGACTAATGTGTTCTCTTAAATGTTCATTATTATTAAATATATTTTCAAAATATGTGTTTCATCTCCGCGCTGAAATTTAATATTTAGTTGAAAAATCAGTCACTTTTGAAATATGAAATACTCAGATTGGTTTATTTAATTTTATCAAAGCATTTTTAATTATTTCTTCAAAAGTTTTACACAAACAATCAACCGACAACAAGTGGAAAGAAGGAAATGTATTTCAAATGAGCGATACTTTATGAACCAACCGACCGAAAGTAAGCAGACGGAAAAAAAGGCGGGGAAAATCTATATTTTTGTTGAGAGTAAGTTTCGAAATTTAATTAATCACTCAGCTAATAATTTGAATTTTGAAATTCTGAATGCCAGGTGCATCATGAAATCCTTTGGAGTAGTATCACAAAAATTTTGAGCTCCATATGTGCCATCGTTTCCACTATCCATCGCACACATACATAGAAAAACAGACAGACATACATGTAGACAGAGCGATTTGTTCTTTTATTAGTATAGTTTGCAAAATTCTATAATAAGAATATTGACTCCTAATGTTTTAATATTCAATGTATTTTTTATTTATTAAAAATATACTAACAGAATAACAAAGTTTTAAACTATTTCCGTGCTTTTCTTATTTCCATGTATTTTCAATAACAATTTATTAACTATTTGTAATGGACAAGCTTTTCTCAAAAGAATTCTCTTTCAAGGCAATAATCTACTCTGATCTTTTAACTAAAGTAAAAACAACTGATCTTTTTTTTATTTAGTGAAATACTTTTTGTTATTCTGCATTGACTAACAAAATATAAAATACTAAAAAATTCTAATAATAATATTGAATCTCCATGTTTTAATACATCATCCTTCTACCATTAATTAAAAGTATACTGACAAAATGACTCAGCTTTAATATATTTCCATGTATTTCCAAAAACATTTTAATAACTATTTATAATAGACAAACTTTTCCCAAAAGAATTTGCCTTCACTTTAAAAATAATAATGATAATAATAATTGTAGCATTAACTTAATAAATTTACATAAAGGTATTATGCTAGCAGTAAAATGAATACTTAACCATTAATTTACATTCTTTAAAATCATCCCTCTGAGAATTTTATAAAGAAAATTTTTTGAAAATGCTTTTCAACTGATTTTATTTCCTTTAGAAAAAAAAGGAGGTTATTATTAAAAATGGTCAGCTAATTACTCATATTTTATATCTTTCATCATTAGCTATTTTTGAGGGAAACTTTACTTGGTTAATCAATCGACTTATTAAAGAGTAATTTTACTCTTAATTGAGCACTATTTTGTTTGCTAAAGTAATTGTTCTTGAATAACTTTATTTCAGTTTTATTACTCTACATTTTTTCTCTAAACATAATCACTTTTTTAAACTTGCACTTAAATTGAGTTACAACAAGTTTGAAATTGTGCATCAAACGTGCAAATAAAGTGCGTTCGTACTACCGCTAGTTTTATAAATATTCAGTTGTTGGTGCAATAGTTGTTGTACTCTTATGTGAAAGGCATGAATACAGAATTTATTACGGTTATATACACAGTAGCACTTCAATGCATCGTTTTTCAAGAGATGCGGGAAAAAAAACGGTAAATGCGGAATAACTTCAAAACACACACACACACAAAAAAAAAAAAAAAAAAAAAAACAATGTTTATGCATTACTAATGCATGGAATGTATACGGTATACTAATAAATACTAATTTGTTGCTTACTAAACTGTAAAAGAAATAAATTGAAGTAATAGAAAATTGATATTTATTTTTAAAATTTAATAATTTTGTTTGGTTTTTATTCTTTTTTTTAAAATAAAAAAATAAATTTTCAAGATATACAACATTTTTTGTAATTTCATATGTATATACAAAAGTTCATACAGTTTCAAATGTCGCAATTACATCAAGCAGAATTGACACTGGTGGCTCTTCTTTCTCGGCATAATCATTTTCCACTGCTTGTTCTTATATAATTTTAATTTTTGCATTATCACACATTTCACTTATATTTAGAACATCACAAGGCACAACATCTTGATCAGTGGAAACATAATCGCATCCTCTGCTACATACATCCACTGTTCATCAGCATTATTGTCGCCATCATCAACACAAACAGCATAAATGAGTTATTTTAAGATAAAATAAGTAATTCTAGTTTGTATGTCATATGCATTTGCATGACTTTCAATTTCATTTCGGCGAGGAGAAAAGTTTTACAACGATGAATGCGGGAATACCACTTTTGAACAACGATACTTGCGGGTTTACTTAACATTATTTAACATTATTTAGTTAACATTATTTAAGTATAATTTGTGCAGGGACCGTAGAAATAAAACGATCAATCCGGGAAAACGATGGATACGGGAACGATAGATCGGGGTTTCACTGTATTTAAAAATATGCTTGCCGGATTCTTCTGGAATTTCAGGTAGAGGTCTACACAGGCCCGACCTGGGCCGGGCCGACAGAATTAGAATAATTTTTTCAAAGGGCTGGGCGGACAAACAAAATAAACGGACCAGGCCGACAAAAATATTGGCTAAACCATACGTGCCGATAAAAAAAATTTAGCGGGCCGTTATAAAGATTTGAGCTAAAAAGATAAAAAACGGACTATTTTCAGTGAATATGGCTTTTATAAGAATAAGTATAAATGGGCGTCACGAGTCGATACTAGTTTGACACCATCAATACAGAAATGTAACTTATATAGTGTAGAAATCAGCATTGGACAGTTACATTGTGTCTAATCCAGACTTTATATTTTTTTAGGAGAACTCTTGCCGGTCCGAGATCTGGCTTGCATAAGTTTTCTACATATAGTTGAGCCGGGCCGGAACTAGAATTAATTGTTCTCGTAGGGCAGTACTTCTGGTGATGTACTTCTTGGTGATTCTAAAATTCACTTCTCAATAACGCAAAAGTTTGGCACATTACCAGAATAATTTTTAACTGTAAAGGTATAAAATTAACAAGCCTGACTATTGAAAGGATTTGGAATCGAATAGCGTTTTCCAGTTTTGGTAATTAAAATATTCGTACATGCTTGTTGAGGCATAAAAGATTCTTGTCACGTGGTTGCAGATTTTTCTCCTTTCCCATGTTGTAGCTTCCGAAAATTCGATTCAAAATGCTAACTTTGACAGAAATTTTGTAAATAGCTTGCATCAAAAAATAGAAAATGCCTTTCTATTATATACTTTCTGAATAAAAACATCTGCTAATCTTATGCGTTTTCGAAAAGAAATGGATTCAGTAATGTATCAGAAAGTAATTCCTTTGAATTTGATAAAATTCTGAATAAAATATTATAGAAATATTATCACAAACCAACTTTTTAATGTACAGTTTCAAAAGTTATGATATTTTTAACTTTCTTTTTTTCCTTTTATTCTAAACCATATTATTTTTTTAATGAAACTTTATTTGAATGCTGAAAGTCTGAAAATTGAGATAATCATTAATCTTGCTGCTGTGTATTTTCTGTAAAATATACAGTAAAACCATCCCATATATATATATGCAATATTTTTTAAAAGAATCTTAATTACATGATAAAAAGCTAAATTTTTATAGAAATAGTAGAAATCGTGTCCGACCAAATCGGACCGGGCCTAAAAATGGAAAAATATAAACGGGCTGTGTCGGGCTTAGGCCAAACTTTTGAGTTTTAGACCGGACGCGGCCAAAATAACCTTCCTTTGAGTCGGACCTGGAAATTCCTGCCCATGCAAACTTCTAATTTCAGGACTATAAAGAATACTAGCTGTTACCCGTGACGTCGTTCACGTTGTATTAAAAAAAGACAAACGCTTTAATTAAACACAACATTTCATTAACAATAATTTAAAATATATATAACACATATCTTATACCAGGTTGTGCAGTAGTTTTTTTTTATAGGGGACTTAAATAACTCAGTCAAATAAATGGAAAATGTGTTAGATAATATAAACAATCGCGAAAATGAAATTGCAACCACTTATACTGTAGAACAACTGTAACGCATCCCCATTGTACAGAAATCATGTTGTAGTGCATTTCAGAATTCCATATCAAAGAAAGAAAAATCATGTGTTAAACCTAGGTAATAAAAAAAAATATCCAACATTTTCTTAATACATAGGCCCATTCTTTTCTGCAGCTGTGTATATGATCTATGTGTTTGTAAATATTCTAAATACAATGTTAAAATTTTGCTTAGTTAGAAAAAGTATAATGAAGATTAAAATTCAACTTTATCAATTTCTAATAATAGACAGAAACTTACTTGAATTCTTTTGTAAAGTTCTGTATATTACGTGCAAATATTTATACGACCGCATATTTAGCTTAAATTATTCAAACAAAAAACCCGATTCAAATTATTGAATTCATATTTCCGGGAATCGCTATTGCACAGGTGACCATATATCCAGTTTATTGTATAGTCCGATACATGATTTATTTAAATTCTACAAACATCTTTTATTATACCAAATGTAGCTGAACTTCAGGATGCATTTACATACGATAATTGAAAAAGCTCTTCAGCAATCTTTTCTAATAGACCACACTTTGGATACAATATCTGAGATCTGGACACAGGTCCAAAATCTTTTATGCGTCTCTGTAAATGAACAACAAATGTGATGCAAATCATACTTAACTGCAAGCATATTGTAGTAAATTTCAGTATTTATCATTGTATTGATTATCTCAGTATATTAATTTCATCATGTTTGAAATAGTGCAACGCAATTAAAATACGCTGGATATATTTTTCCCCGTAGACTTGTATTACCAAATATTTTTCTGTGATCTTGTAAATGAATGTTAAACCTTTTCACCCCATTTTCTACAGAAATCCTGTTTTAGTGCACTTCAGAAACTGATATCAATTTCAATATCATTAAAATAACCTTAATAAAATAACATTATTAAATACGCTGCAAATGGTTTTTCTTCACAGACCATGATATATTGAAATACTTTTGAGCTCCCTGTACGCACACTATAAGTACTATACTTAACATATTCGATAGTAACCATGTTCTTGTGAACCTTAAAAATGCATGTGAATTACATTACATTTAAAATTATGTAACATTATCAAAATACATCACAAATGATTTTTTCGCCGTAGACCATAATGTAAAGTCTGCTTTTGAGTGCTCCTCTGATTCAGCTATAATTGCTACCTGGTTCATTTTTAAATGCCGCTCATGCTAAGGCAAATCTCAATAAGGTATGTTATTTTCGTATGAATCCCACTATATTTACTCAAGTTGAAACACGGACAAACAGACGGCATACCCCAGGCAGTCGTCATCCGGTATACAGACAGGTTGTAGTCGTAAACGCTTTTAGACCATGTTAGAAAGTGTCAAAAAGGGGGTAGTTTCCGCAAAACAAACAAACAAACAAACAAACAAAACAGAATTTTTGAAAATTTGAAAACTTATACTTTGTTTCAGATATGACGTTACATGGATATTTTTAAAATTCTTAATGGAAAGTATTCCTGTGACGTCACAATTGGTAAAAAGTTGAATTTTATAGCCTCGAACCGAAAGAAAGAAAAAGGTTCATTTTTATTACGGATTAATATCTGGAAAAACTACTAAAATATTTATATTCTTGTAAAGTGCGAAGTTATATTCTTGTGAAGTCTTCTAAGTGTAAAAGAAATTTTATATAATCGTCTGCGTGATATAAGAAGAAAAACTGTATTCCTCTGACGTCACAATTGGTAAAATCTCGGTTTTTAACCTCGAATCGAAAAACAGAATAGGTTCCATTTATTTATTTCATTTTGTTTTATCACGTGAAAATCTTTCAGTTGAAAATTAATTACAGAAAAGAATTAATTATTCCGTTTTTTTATTTTTTGGCAACTAAAAAAGAAAGATGATTAAATATTATGGGGAAAATTTCAATTTATTCTGTATGAAAAACAGTGAAACGTTGAATTAAATGTATGTTGTTTCTGTATGAAGAAAAATATTTGAATAAAATAAATAAAAATTAGCCTATGTTCATTTCAGACCAATAATATATCTATATACAAAAATTCAAAGACATTAATCCATCCGTTTTGAACCCAAGTTCATTCCAATTTTTCGGACACACTTTCACATTTATAATATACCGGGTGATCCAGAAGTTTCGGGAGTTTTGAAAAGTTAATAATTCGGAAACTATGTATAATACAAAGGTTCTGTTTTCAGATATATGCTGAGAAACATGTGGGATTTTTGTTTAGAATGAATTTTTTTAAATATATATAGTTACCATTTTTAGCAACAGGTGGCGCTGTTGTATAAGACTGAATGTACCTATACCATGCGTTATATAGACACATGAGTTCATTGCGAAACTTCTTTTCTATGATATTGATGAGATTTTGTTTTCAGGGTGGTTTATGTTCAAACATTTTTTGTAAGGTAAATGAAATTGCATTGTAAGGGAAATTTGATACAAAATTTCATGAGCAACTGCAGTGTTTAGACATTGTCTAGACCAGGCCTGTCCAACCTTTTACTAAGCAGGGGCGCATCTCAGCTTTTGGCAACCAATGAAGGGCGCCATTATAACCATGGCGTAAAACATGCAAGAAAATCATGTTTCAATAATAGTAGAAATATATATTTGCAAATGAGTCATAATGCCCCTATAGATCTGAAACGCCATGTAAAAAAAAAAAAAAAAAAAAAAAAAAAGTAAATCGTAATAAATTTCGGATAATTACATTTATTTTTATTTATTTATTTATTTTTGCGAAGAGTTAACTCAAACCTTTTTAATTGGAAGGAGCCAGAAAATGAAATATCATCTAATAGTAAAATTAAATAGTAATCAGATATATTGTTAGGTTTTTTGGGGGATGAAAATGCTTTGCAATTGGAGAATTGAAAATTTTTTGTAGGTGTAAATTTGCCATGATAAAAGGTACAGAAACAAAATCATGAATGGTTAAAATGAGAGAGTCCGAAAAAAAACATTCATTAATGTAAATTTTTTCGTGCGAATTTGTAGAAGTTGTGTGGTCTGGTGGAGAAAAAGACAGCCTTTATCCCGTCTTATAAAGCAGCCTAATGGGCAGTGAAACAACCTCAATAAGAATAACAAAAAAAATTAACTGTCCGGCATGATTTCCAGAAGAAGGATGGCTTTTTTTTTCTACATATTAATTCTTAAAGTATTAAAAAATATATTGCCGACATTTATGTATTCCTATCGGCATAATTTTCATAAAGAGTTTTATAAAGCATAACTATAAACTAGTAAAAAATTGTAACAGCGCATGGTAATTTAAAAAAAAAAAAAAAAAAATAGAACTTATCATGGGCTGTTGTCTTTCTTTTAATGCGTTGCGTATGTTATAAATGTCGATACGTGAAATACACTTGAAGAGATTTTTAAAGTAGCTCTTTTGAAAATATCAAGAATTTTAAATAAAGTATCCTTTATAAGAGAATTGTATTTAAAAATTTTAAAAAAGACTAGTAACGAAAAATTTGCATAAGGGCGCCAGAAAAACCTACAAAGGGCGCCGTGGCGCCCGCGGGCGCCGCGTTGGACAGCCCTGGTCTAGACTATGTTTAGACACATCTTTGCATGTCGTGTTGTTTTCATATCGTACAATACGTCAAGTTAAAACTGCAAAAGAATCGATGGCCATTGCAAATGTGAAATGCTATGGTAAGCAAGGTTTGAGGAAAAGGCTCATTGGAAGATCGTAATAGAAACAAGAGATCCCAAATGTCTGTTACTATCGTAAATTAGGTTGGATTCTATGCCAATACTTTGTAGAAATCACCAGTTCATGGTGAGTGCAGGAAACTTGTGATATCACGATGAACTGAAATTTCTTCTGGAATTTCTTTCTGCTCTGAAAATACTGTGCATGCTGTTTTGCATCGGATCACGGCGGTACTTATAAGCCATGAGCGTCATGATGAAACTTTGTAAACCTTGGACACTAATTCGTTCTTTTAAATGAGCTGTATCATACTATAAAAACAATACTATCGATTTTAGCGCCACCTGCTGTCAAAAAGTGCAACTAACATAATATGTTTTTTTCATCGAAAAAACAAATCCCACAAGTTTCTCAGCATTTCTGTGAAAACCGCATACTTCTATTGTTTATGGTTTTCTAATTATTAGCATTTCAAAAGTCCCGGAACTTCTGGATCACCCGGTATATAAGGATGTTTGACCTCATAGTTATCAATGTCCGTTTGATAAAAGGGGACAGTTAGGGGCCGATAAAAAAATCAAGGAAAAATAATAAGGTTTGGGGTCACCTTGAATTTTAATAAAATGCTTTTGCTGTAGAATACAAATATGACGCCAGTTTCAGAAAAATTGCCAAAACGTAGTAGAAACAATATAGTGCAAATGGAATATAAATATATTAAATAATTTATGAAGTATGAGTAGCTGTATTAAATAATTTTTATCTACGTATGTGCAAACGATAACAACGCTCTTTTGAGATAATTTTATATTTAACTCTATGGAGCAACTCATAAAAAAAATCCAGTCAAATATCGGGAAAATTCAGAAAGAAAGGACATTGTTTTAGTTACTTACAGAATTTTGTAAAAATTTAAAATGTGCATTTTTAGAAGGTTAAAAAATTCCAGTAACAGTAAAATTTAATTGTCAGTTGTTGCCATTGGGAAAATGATGTCAGCGTTATTTCCGTACAGGTTTGTCTTTTATAGATTAGTCAAGAAATTTTCAGAGATTTTTTTTTTTTTTTTTTTTTTTTTTTTTTTTTTTTTTTTTTTGTTTCAGAGTTTGCGGAGAAGAGAGATGGGGAGGGGGAGGGAGAAATCTCGAAATTAAATTAATTCTAGCAATTTTTACCAAACAAAATTAAAACAATTTTATTATTATTCGTTTTTTTTTTTTTTTTTTTTTTTTTTTTTTTTTTGTCTTTTTTATAGCTACAAATTTACAGTTTGAATAAAAATTTTCATTTAAAAAATAAACATATTATGAAGAACTGACAGCTAATTACTTCTCATATTTTGTATTTTCCATCATTAGCAACTTTTAAACGCAACTTCTTTTCAGTTAAATGTGAATTTATATACTTATTAAACGGTAATTTCCCCTTTAATTGGACAGTAATTAGAGATAATTGTTCTTAAATTATCTCGCTTAGTTTTTTTTTCACCCGTTATTATGCCCTATGGAAAAGATAATAACTTCTTAAATCTTGCACTCAACTCTCGTTGTGAAAACAATTTATCTTTTAATAAAACTGTCAGATTTTTATCATAATTAAAAAATTGAAAGGTTTTTTTTCGAATTTTGCACGGCAATTATTGTTACAGGCCCTTATTTTTTGATGTCTTAAAACTCAATATGTATTAAATATAAATCACTTAATTTTTATCAATATGTGTAATGTAAAAAGAAAAAAATATGAAAATTGTATTGTCAATCGAGACGCCAGTACTGTTTTCATATTGTAACGGAAAAAAAGTCTGTAAATTCCAGGAAATTTACAGTTTTTATACAAAAATTTTCCTTTTTTTTCAGATTTCCGTATTTTAAAATTTCCGTTTCAAAGACAAAATACATATTTTCAAGGACAAACTTACACTTCTATAAATCTTACTCTTAAAGGTCTTGGTTGCATCAAGGTCCGACTGTTTAAGACTGTTTTCATTTTAAAACTTCTTACAGAGGCTTCTTAAAAAATAATAGTAGTTTGCTATAAATAAGTCAAACATTTTTTTTTTTAATTATTGTGAAAATAAACTGGAATATTTCTTTTTCAATTGTCTCAATCTAAAAAGAATAATAAGTATTGAAAAAATATGTTATTTTTCTCTTTAAGAGATAATTATAACCACTTAATCATCGCACCCGAGACATTCACGGGCTGCAAGTTTCACGGCTTCCATTCAAAATTGTCTGATTCCCATCAGTTTTATAAAATAGTGTAATTATTTTATTTTGGTATCAATTTATTTGTCATTAAAATAGATGATTTTTTTTTTCAAAAGAGTGGTGGAAATAATGGATTTGAATTCTTAAACCGTAATTTAATGCGACCATTAAGTGGTATAAGGAATTGTTTAAACATAAAAACATAGATGACGCCACAACATTTATCGATTTTACACTTGAAAACCCATATGAAACTAATACTATAGGGGAGTCATTGTATACATATTTTTAATATACACTGTAAAACATTTCTGTAAAAACGAAGAAAACATACGGGATTGTCTATAAATTTACACTGGTTCTTGGTTAAATGCATTCGATTGAGTCACTTGGTCATTATTTTACAGACATTTTCCTTATATTATATCGAATTCCTGAAGGGATTTCTTCTTTATTTAAAGATTTTTGTTTTCTTTGTTAAAACTTATAATTCAAAATAAGCTTTTATAAAAATGTTTTGCATATTAGAAAAAAAAATTTTTTTTCATTAGAATAATTTAGAAAGGGAAAAATCATCTAATTGTTACTGGGGATTTTTATCAATTTTCCATCGCTGAATCATGAATGCTATAATTTGAACAAAATAGCAAAAGCTCCTGTAGCTCAGTCAGTATGGTTTTCTCCCAAGGTCAAGAAGTCTGGGGTTCGAACTCCAGGAGAGCTAGGAACAAATTGTGAGCAAAAATAAATGATATAGCAGTTGAAGTCGAAAAATTGAAATACTTTCAGGATCACTGACAATTAAGTGATTTATTGATTTTCAAAACTAAATTAAATTATTATCATTAAAAATAAATTTACAGGACCTTGTGTATTTTTAACGATATTAAACTACTGAGTCTATTTTAAATCTTCCAATAACTTCTCTATTATTTAACAGAATCTTGGTTTTTTTTTTTTTTTTAAATCTCTGTAATTTTACACAAGACTTAAGATGAGGGATTAGCCAGTGGCGGATGCAAGGGGGGGGGGGGTCACGGGGGTCATAACTCCCCTCTGAACGAAGAAAATTTGTAAAAGAAATTTAAAAAACGAAAAATATATGGATTTTTTTTTTTCAAATTTATCCCTTGCTTAACAAACAGAATCTTTCTTTTTAAGACTCTTTTAAAGCCATACTCAAACAAAGTAGGTAATTTCTGACATATTCATGAAATCTTTTTTAACCTCAGATGCAAGATGCATTTATTCAGAGAAAATGTGACTGATTAACGTTTTTCATTTTTCAATGCAAGCAAAGAATTTTTCGAGAAGTGTCCTTAAACTGTAGAAATTTATATTGAATTTTTAGGCTGTGGCAGCCAATTACTTCTTCATGACGGCTGTTTGTAACTGTCAAGTCCTAAAAATTTGCATATTATGCTCAATTTCTTCAATGATTTTTTGATTTTATATATAAACGAAAAAATCTTCCATTTCTTGGCATCTGAATAAAATTATACAGTTAGTTAGAATAGAATACAGTTATATGTTTGCGAATATTTATGCAACTTCTTTGTTAGGAATGAAAATACCTTTTCAAAAGCATACGAAATTTAGCTATTTTGGATGTAGGGACAATCTTCAGTAAAAAAAATTCTTATTAATTGACACAATCCTCCCCCCTTCTCAAAAAATGGCATGATCTCCCTCTAAAAGGAAAACTGAATCCTCCCTTGAGATTAGCCGTAGATTCTCTGTTATTTCCCAGAAAACGTTTAAATAGTGTACAGTCAAATTCAGCCAGTATTAGGGTTTTATTGAAAATAAAATCATTATAAGACAAGCATATGCCACATTAATTACTTCGTTTGCCAAATTACAACAACTATTTCTAAACATCATTTATGGAACTTCTTCTGTTTTGAAATGAATGCAGAATTATTCCGTAAATTTTTGTAAAACATTTACTGGATTTATACAGATTTGTAAATTTAAAATGTTAATTACAAAAATTATACTGGCTTCTGAAACATTTTACGGAAACAATTGTATATATATACTTTTTTTTTTTTTTTTTTTTTTTTTGTGTGTGAAAATCTTTTTTTTTTTTTCTTTATTTTGATAAAAGATAAATTTTCTGTGTACAAGTAAAAAAATAACTTACAAAATTGGTTATTTAAACTTATTAAAAAGAATTTATATTTTGATATAAATGCCAATTTCTGAATTTTTTATCACAGCAAATATGCAAAACATGCAAAAATGTTAAAATATAATAACTATTTTTAAGCTTTCATTTTTAACAATATACTTAGTATTAGCACAAAAACAAATTTCGTTATTCTTTATCAGAATTTAATTAATAATATATCTAGTTAATTTTTGAATACTAACATCATTTTTTATTCTAAATAGAATATTTGTACAAGCGTACTAATTTAACTTAGAATATTTAAAATATGAATAACAATTTTAAAAAAACCCTCAAACATTCAAGTGAAAATTTTCTAATCATCTATTTCATATTTTCTTAAATAAAAAAAAATTATTTTGGCATTATCTTGAACTTCTGTTTGCTAAATCAGAAGTTATTGCTTGAAATTCCTTTTACAAACACAACAGCATAATCTTATCTTGTTTTTTATGTAACCATCTGTGGCAACACTTCATTAGATAAGTTGAGAAAATATGTAAATGGAAAATCTTTAATTATGATAAAGCATTTTTATCTTTATTTGCAGTAAAATTCCTTTAATGCGAGTATCTAGTTTAAAAGAATGTTTAGTTTCCACTGATACATGGATTTTATTTTTGCTAATTTGAAACATTACACAAGGAGATGCTTTGTTTACACACATATATTTTATTCCTGATAACCATTTGTATTATTTTTTAAAAAGAATGAATGACTAAATATGAGTGAATAAAAAAAAAGTAAATATGAGAGAATTAAAAAAGATTGAATAATACAGATAATTATAAAAGATTTTGGAAATGTCTAATTTAAAAGTTATTACATTTTTCAATTTATAATGGGACATTGCACATTGCTGCTTATTATCGGTTTGTAATTCTAATAACGTACCCCGATCATGAAAGGTTATGGTTGTAGTAACAAACATTGTTGTTTGCTGTAGAAATCAAAATTTTAGAAGAGTCTGTAAGATTTATTGAAAAAATAATTATTGTTATAATTACTGTGTTTATATTAAAAATTGTTCTATACGAGTATCAGTATGGATGTCAGTTATAAAATGTATGCAAAATAAAGATAAGTACGGTGTCCTGGGATTACGCCATGTTAAGATTGCTCCAACTTTCACAACTTAATTTTAGATTTTTTTTTTTTTTTTCAAACAAATATAGGATTTCATATAGCAACTTAGGGATTATACACACAAAAAAAGAATATTTTTAAATTCTTTTTTGCATATTATTGTACTTTTTGCATATTTGTATATTAACGATATTTATTGATAAAATGTAATTCGCTGATTTCTAGAGCAATACTATTTGTCATTATTACCAACCTATGTGACTAATATGCTATGCAAACAAAACGATAAAATATTTAGAATAAC
The DNA here is from genome assembly GCA_964019185.1 of Maratus speculifer. NCBI lineage: Eukaryota > Metazoa > Arthropoda > Arachnida > Araneae > Salticidae > Maratus > Maratus speculifer. Next base: position 144,622,961 of record OZ025301.1, on the reverse strand, counting down.
GGCATGTAAATTATCCAAATTCAAAGTTACAAATTCTACAGCCCTAGAAATTGACAAATCGCTCTCATTTACCATTAATTACAATGTCAGGATTCAATAATACTCTTTTCAAGTTTTATTCTACTGGCACGAAAAAATTAGGAGCACTTAAGACATATAAATTTCTCCTTATCCTTTTTGATTTTCAACAACGTCAGTAATGCTCATCGTGCGTAAAATAAAATATAAACCCTCTTCGGATGTATTTCAAGCACTGAAAACAATCAACCGGAGTAATAACCCGTATATGTCATTATTACTTCGGCATTCTTATTTGGCAGTATTTTTTAAACTACAAACTACCTGGCAAACACATTCAAAATATTACACAACATTTTCAAAAGCTCATGAAATACACTACAAATTTATGTAATTTTTAAAAAATCCTAATAAATATATAATCTTCAAATCACGAAATTTACATCTCACATTTTTGACCGAGCGTTGATTCTGAGGTGCTTCTTCCAGCGATAAGGTCTACAAATGAACAAATTAACTGTTAGCAGTTGTTTAGCATTCAGATGACTGAGAGTCCTTTTGCGCAAAACTCGTTGGTGCCAGTTCCCGGATTCCTTCATACTTACGGGAAATATTAGCACATGGCATTATTACCGACACTGGGGTTATTACAGCAGAATAACTAATATAAATTTATGAAAGCACATAAGATGTACTATGCTAACATATAACATTTACGTAAATACATAACATAAATGTAACTTCGAGAGATTTTCGAAAAATAAAAGTACATCTCAGAGAGTAGGATAGAAAAAGAATGCATGTTACATTACATGGGCCCGTAAAGACCTCTAGCCCAGATCTCAAATACAACCATTTTGGAATATCACAGAAATGTATGACAACTATTTGAGCAACTAATGCAATTTATCTTTGGTCATCTACCAAGAAATTATGGTATCCATCCCAAGGCAGTTTGAAGCTGTTTTGCGCATCAAAGATGACCCATTCATTATATTATGAGATAAGTGGTCTTAATGATTTGGCTTGTGAGTGTATATATGTATATTTATATGTGTGTGTGTGTGTGTGTGTGTGTGTGTGTGTGTGTGTGTGTGTGTATTAATATTATGTATAAAATATAGAGCATTTATTATAAAAACAAATCAGAAATTATTACTACGTATTTAATTATTTAAATAACTTTTACAAATTGCATAGAATGTGCCAGAAAAGCAGTTTTTTATTCTATAACTATTTTCAAACACTATGAAAATTTTGAGCTTTAAATAAGATATTTGTATTCACGTATTAAAATAATGTAGGACACTTAAAATAACAGTAACAATAAAAAAGAAAAAAGAATGCTTTAAACCGCAAATGAAAAATTCTAAACGGCGCTACTTAAGGTAAACATTTCCCTTCTTTATCTTATATACTTCGGTGCTTTGTTTTCTAAGGTAGAATTTACTGTTCGAAATTGCTTTTCCAAACAGAAAGTGTAATCTTATTTTGTTTTTATTTTTTAAGGTAACATCTGTGGCAACCCATTTTCAGATAAAGTGAGAAAATGTGTGAATGGAAACTCTTTAGTTAAGGAAAAATATTTTTATCCTTATTTACAATAGTTTTTTTTCTGTATGTCTATTAATTTGGTTAAAAGAATGTTTTGTTTGTACATCTACTTGCATTTTATTTTTGATAATCTAATAACATCACTTAAATGTGCGTTTTACTTGCGCAGCGATATTTTTTTATTTATTTATTTATTTATTTATCTATTTATTTATTTATTTGTTTGTTTGTTTGTTTATTGATAATCTTGTAGCATTAGTTAACGCTACGTTTTGTTTTCACAAATATATTTTATTTCTAGTAAACATTGATATTATTTCGGTATTTAAAAATAAGTGCACAAATGTAATATAATTTTTTTAAACTGCATAAAAGATTTTAGAAAAGTTTAATTTAAAATGTGCTATATATTTTTTTTATATTATTATTATTAAATCTCTATTTATTTATTTTCTAAAGCTGTTGATCATCAAAATTCATTGTTACACCTGAAACAAAATTTGGAAGAACAGCATTTTATTTTGCGAAAACTGGTATGCGTGTTTCAAAAGTAGAAAGAAAAGAAAAGAAACGAATTAGAGAGAGAAGAGAGAGAAGAAAAGAAAGAAAAAAAGAAAAGATAGAAAGGAAAAGAAAGAAAAGGGAATTTTCGTAAACTTCTGACAAGTATTTATTCATCTAAATAACTTTAACAAATACATAGAATGCACCATACAACATGCAAGTTATACATACAAGGAGTTTTTTATTCCCTTATTTTATACTTATTTTCAAAAACTATGAAACTTTTGAATTTTAAATAATATATTTGTATTCATGTATTAAAATAACTTAAGATACATACAATAATAATAACTATATAAAAAAAGAATGTTTTAAACCGAAAGTGAAAAATTCTATACACTGCTACTTATGATAAACATATCCCTTTTTCATATCTAATGTATTTCTATTCTTTGTTTTCTAAAATACAATTTGCTGCTCGAAATTCCTTTTCCAAAAAGAAAAAAAAATGTAATCTTTTTTTTCTCTTTTACTGTAACAACTGTGGCAACCCTTTTTTAGATAAAGTGAGGAAATATGTTAATGGAAAATCGTTAGTTATGATAAAATATTTTTATCCTTTTTGTTTGCAATATAGTTATTTTTTCGTATGTCTAGTAATTTGATTAACAGAATGTTTTGTTTGCACAGCTACATGCATTTTATTTTTGATAATCCAATAATGCAACTTAAATTTATGCTTTGCTTGCGCAGGTATTTTTTTTTTTTTTTTTTTTTTTGTATTTTTTGTATTTTTTAAAAGTACATTTTGCTTGCACAAAGACATTTATATATATATATTTTTAATTGTGTAAAAGATTTTAGAAAAGTTTAATTTAAACGATGCTATATTTTTAACTATTTAGAAAGTAGTTGTCGTTCTCAGTAGAGAATTAGTAAATCTAAAGTATATCTGAATCTTTTTATTGGTTGAATTCGGCAACTTTTTGCTATTTTATTCGTTTTCTGATTGGTCCATATTTAATGTCCAAAAATGGAATACTTCTGTTTTTTAATTTATTCGTTTTCTGATGTGACCTTGTTTAATTTTCAAAAATGGAATACCTCTGTTGCCACAATGACAAAAAAGGTAATAAAAACTTTTAAAAAATACAATAATTTGAAAACAAATTGTGCTAAAGATTTCAAACAAAATTTATTTAAAAGTGCATTTTTTTTTCCTCTAAGCTACGGTGTAAAATTTTAAAATGTGGGATGTTTAGAAGTTTAAATATTTGCAGTTCCGAAAATTATAAAACTGAAATTTCATTTAAAATTTGATTAAGATGGATCTAGGAATATGAATGTTTAATCCATGTCGTACGTAATAGGAGGCGTGTTCAGAAGTCAGATTTTCTGATTAACTCGACCCAATAAAAATGCAAATTTTAAACAGTTAAAGTTGTATATGTATAAGCTGCTGTTTTATTTTTATTTTATTTTTTATAATTGTTCTAGGAATATTAATGTTTAATGCATGGCGTAGGTAATATGACTCGTCATAAAAATGATGTTTATTATTATTAATTTAAATATAGAATTTATTTACAAATTTTTAAAATTTGAATCTTTGAAAATATTATTTTCCAAATAGTCGTTGTAATTTGTTAAATTACAATTTTGTAATTTTTTATATTATTATTAAATAAGATATGCGAAAATTGGTATGCGTGTTTAAAAGTTTAAAAAAGAGAAAAAAAGAGGGGAGAAAGAAAGAAAGAAAAGAAAATAGAGAAAAGTAAAGAAAGAAAAGAGAATTTTTGTAAGGTTCTGACAAGTATTTTTACATGATATATTCATTTAAATAACTTTTACAAATACACTAAATGCGCCAGAAAAGTCGTTTTTTATTCCGTTATTTTATTCTTATTTTCAAACATTATGAAAATGTTGAACTTTAAAAAAGATATTTGTATTCACATATTGAAATAGCGTAGTATATTTAAAATAACAATAACTAGAAGGGGAAAAAATGTTTTAAAGCGCAAGCGAGAAATTCTTTACACTGCTACTTAAGATAAACCTTTCCCTTTTTTATATCTAGTATATATCGATTCTTTGTTTTCTAAACTACAAGTTACTACTGGAAATTTCTTTTCCAAACAGAAAAGTGTAATCTTACTTTATTTTTATTTTTTAATGCAACATCTGTGGCAAGCAATTTTTATATAAAGTGAGGAAATATGTGAATGGAAAATATTAAGTTAGGATAAAATATCTTTATCTTTATTTACACTAAAGTTATTTTTTTTTAATGTCTAGTAACTTGGTTAAAAGAATGTTTTGTTTACTCAGCTACTTGCATTTCATTTTTGATAATCTAGTAACATCACTTAAATTTACGTTTTGCTTGCGCAGCTAATCGCTTCTTGTTATTATTTTTTTTAATCTTGTAATATTAATTAACGGTGCCTTTTGTTTGCACAAATATATTTTATTTCTAGTAAACAATGATACTATTTTGATATTTTAGAAATAACTAAATAATAGAATGTAATTTTGAAAAATACATAAAGATTTCAGAAAAGTATAGTTTAAAAGATGCTATATTTTTGTATATTACTAGGGGGGCCCCGCCCCCCTGCTCGCTATGCTCGCCAAAACCCCGCGTAATCGCTTCGCGATTCCAAATTATTGGCTACCCCTGCTTGCTGCGCTCGCCAATATCCCATGGTATGAATAAGCAGTTGCAGACCTTTCAAATGATGCGTCACACGACTGGTGTTGTAAAGAAATTAAAAATATGCCCCCCTGGGGGGCAGAGTGGGGGTGACACACAAGACATCCATAAAATGAATAAACAGTTGCAGACCTTTCAGATGATGTGTTACACAATTGGTGTTGTAAAGAAATTACAAAATGCGCCCCTCTGAGGGCAGAGGGGGGGGGGGGTTACACACAAGATATCCATAATATGAATAAGCAGTTGTAGACCTCTCAAATGATGTGTCACACAATTGGTGTTGTAAAGAAATTAAAAATGTGCCCCCCCTGGCGGGGCAGATTGGGGGATGACACACAAGACATCCATAATATGAATAAGCAGTTGCAAACCTTTCAAATCTTGTGTAACACGACTGGTGTTGTAAAGAAATTAAAAATGTGTCCCCCCTGGGGAGCAGAATGGGGGATAACACACAAGACATCCTTTAAATGAATAAGCAGTTGCAAACCTCTCAAATGATGTATCAAACGACTGATGTTGTAAAGAAATTAAAAATTTGGCGAAATATTACAGTTATCGCCAAGTTGGCGTCACTTTTGACAATTAATTTTGGTCGCCAAATTTGGCGATATATCGCCAAGTTGGCGACAAACTTGGCGATTGTTGGCGATGGTAACCTTTCCTCTCTTTATGGTAACCCATATGGCGATGCATAGACGGAGCCCTTTCCTGATTGGTCTATTCGACTCATGGAAGGAGTGGACAACCCGGATTCGTTAGTTCCGGAAATCTTCCACATCAGCATCATTCCAGGAGTCATTCCTTTTAAGGCTAGTTTTTTTTTACTATAGAAGGATAAGTTATTATTTTTCTAAAGTTCTTAATTATATATTTTTTTATTTACTGTAAGTTCCTTTTGAAAATAATAGAAAATAATTAAAAATGTATATGCAAGCGTTATACCACAAAGACATTTTCGCCAAATGGGCTTTAGAAAATATTGCGGCAAATCTGGTGCACCTATGAAAAACGTGAACACACATGACATCCATACAATGAATAAGCAGTTGCAGACCTTTCAAATGATATGTCACATGACTGGTTTTGTAAAGAAATAAAAAATGTTCACCCCCCTCGGGGGCAGAGTGGGGTGGTGACACACAAGACATCCATAATATGAATTAGCAGTTGCAGACCTTTCAAATGATGTGTCACACAATTGGTGTTGCAAAGAAATTAAAAATGTGCTCCCCTGTGGGGCAGAGTGGGTGGTGACACACAAGACATGCATAATATGAATAAGCAGTTGCAGATCTTTCAAATGATGTGTCACACGACTGGTGTTCTAAAGAATCAAAAATGTGCCCCCCCTTGGAGGCAGACTGGCTGGTGACTCACAACACATCCATAATATGAATAAACAGTTGCAGACCTTTAAAATGATATGTCACATAATTGGTGTTGCAAAGAAATTAAAAAGTGCCCCCCGGGGGGCAGAGTGGGGTGGTGACACACAAGACTTCCATAATATGAATAAGCAGTTGCAGACCTTTCAAATGATGTGTCACACAATTGATGTTGTAAAGAAATTTAAAATGTGCCTCCCTGGGGGGGACAGAATGGGGAGACACAAAATACATCCATAATATGAATAAGCATTTGCAAACCTTACAAATTATGTGTCACACGACTGATGTTGTAAAGAAAATAAAAATGTGCCACCCCTGGGGGGGCAGAGGGGAGGATGACACACAACACATCCATAATATGAATAAGCAGTTGCAGACCTTTCAAATGAAGTGTCTCACGACTGGTGTTGTAAAGAAATTAAAAATGTGCCCCCCCCTAGGGGGGCAGAGTGGGGGTGACACACAAGACATCCATATTATGAATAAGCAGTTGCAGACCTTTGAAATGATGTGTCACACGACTGGTGTTGTAAAGAAATTAAAAATGTGCCCCCCCCCTGGGGGTGCAGACTGGGGGATGACACACAAGACATCCATAATATGAATAAGCAGTTGCAGACCTTTCAAATGATGTGTCATACGACTGGTGTTGTAAAGAAATTAAAAATGTGCCCCCCCTGGGGGTGCAGACTGGGAGATGACACACAAGACATCCATAATATGAATAAGCAGTTGCAGACTTTTCAAATGATGTGTCATCCGACTGGTGATGTAAAGAAATTAAAAATGTGCCCCCTGGGGGGACACAGTAGGAGGGGAAACACAAGACATCCAAAACATGAATAAGCAGTTGCATACCTTTCAAATGATGTGTCATACGACTGGTGTTGTAAAGAAATTAATGTAAAATGTGTAACAGTAAAATGTGAAATAGTAAAATGTGCCCCCCCAGGGGGCAGGGGGTGTGAAACACAAGACATCCATAATATGATTAAGCAGTTGCAGACCTTTCAAATGATGCGTCACACGACTGGTGTTGTAAAGAAATTAAAAATGTCTTCCCCTGGGGGGGTAGAGTGGGAGGTGACACACAAGACATCCATAATATTAATAAGCAGTTGCAGACCTCTCAAATGATGTGTCACACGATTGGTGTTGTAAAGAAATTAAAAATGCCCCCCCCCTGGCGGGGAAGAGCGCGGGGGTGTGACACACAAGACATCCATAATATGAATAAGCAGTTGCAGACCTTTCAAATGATGTGTCACACGACTGGTGATGTAAAGAAATTAAAAATGTGCCCCCTGGGGGGACATAGTAGGGGGGGAAACACAAGACATCCAAAACATGAATAAGCAGTTGCAGACCTTTCAAATGATGTGTCACACGACTGGTGTTGTAAAGAAATTTAAAATGTGCACCCCTCTGGGGGGTAGAGTGGAGGGTGACACGCAAGACACCCATAATATGAAGAAGCATTTGCAGACCTTTCAAATGATGTGTCACACGACTGGTGTTGTAAAGAAATTAAAAATGTGCCCCCCTGGGGGTCAGAGTGGGGGATGACACACAACACATCCATAATATGAATAAGATGTTGCAGACCTTTCAAATGATGTGTCACACAACTGGTGTTGTAAAGAAATTAAAAATGTGACCCCCTGGGAGGCAGAGGGGAGGTGACACACAAGACATCCATAAAATGAATAAACAGTTGCAGACCTTTCAAATGATGTGTCACACAATTGGTGTTGTAAAGAAATTAAAAATGTGCCCCCCTGGGGGGCAGAGTGGGGGATGACACACAACACATCCATAATATGAATAAGCAGTTGCAGACCTTTCAAATGATGTGTCACACAACTGGTGTTGTAAAGAAATTAAAAATGTGACCCCCTGGGGAGAGCAGAGTGTGGGGGTGACACACAAGACATCCATAATATGAATAAGCAGTTGCAGACCTTTCAAATCTTGTGTAACACGACTGGTGTTGTAAAGAAATTAAAAATGTGTCCCCCCTGGGGAGCAGAATGGGGGATAACACACAAGACATCCTTTAAATGAATAAGCAGTTGCAAACCTCTCAAATGATGTATCAAACGACTGATGTTGTAAATAAATTAAAAATTTGGCGAAATATTACAGTTATCGCCAAATTGGCGTCACTTTTGACAACTAATTTTGGTCGCCAAATTTGGCGATATATCGCCAAGTTGGCGACAAACTTGGCGATTGTTGGCGATGGTAACCTTTCCTCTCTTTATGGTAACCCATATGGCGATGCACAGACGGAGCCCTTTCCTGATTGGTCTATTCGACTCATGGAAGGAGTGGACAACCCGGATTCGTTACTTCCGGAAATCTTCCACATCAGCATCATTCCAAGAGTCATTCCTTTTAAGGCTAGTTTTTTTTTACTATAGAAGGATTGTTATTAAATCATTATTTACTTACTTTCTAAAAATGTTGATAATCGAAATTTGTTTTTACACTTGAAACAAAATTTGGAAGGACAGCATTTCATTTTGTGAAAATTCTTATTCGAGTTTAAAATTGAAAAAAAAAAGGAAAAAGAAAAGAAAAGAAAAGAAAAGAAAAGAAAAGAAAAGAAAGGAAAAGAAATGAAAAAGAAAACATGATAAGAGGGGGAACAAAAAAAAAAAAGAAAAAAAGAGAGAGAAGAAGAGAATGAAAAGGGATTTTTTGTAAGTTTATGGCAAGTATTTTTACATGATATATTCATCTAAATAACTTTTACAAATACACTGAATGCGCTAGAAAAGTAGTTTTTAATTTTGTAATTTTATTCTAATTTCCAAATGCTATGAAAATTTTTACTACCCACTAAACCCCTACTAAAATAACGTAGAACATTTAAAATAACAATAACAATAAAAAAAATGCTTTAAATCGCAAGCGAAAAAGTCTATACACTGCTACTTAAGACAAATATTTCCCTTTTTTATATGTAGTATATCTCGATACTTTGTTTTCTAAAGTACAAGTTACAGCTCGAAATTCCTCTTCGAACAGAAAGTGTAATCTTATTTTATTTTTATTTCTTAAAGCAACATCTGTGGTAACCCATTTTTAGATTAAGTGAGAAAATATGTGAACGGAAAATATTAAGTTAGAATAAAATATTTTTATCCTTATTTACACTAAAGTTATTTTTTCAAATGTCTAGTTACATGGTTAAAAGAATGTTTTGTTTGCTCAGCTATTTGCATTTTATTTTTGATAATCTACTAACATCACTTAAATTTATGTTTTTGCTTGTTCAGCTATTTGCTATTATAGATTTATATATGTACATATATATAATTTTGTAACAATATTTAACAGTATGTTTCGCTTGCGCAAATGCATTTTATTTTTAGTAAACATTGATATTATTTCGATATTTTAAAAAAAAGTGAACGAATAGAATAGATTTTTTTAAAAATGTATAAAAATTTCAGAAAAGATTAACAGATGATACATTTTTTGTTTATTATTATTAAATCTTTATTTATCTATTTATTTATTTTATAAAGCTGTTGATCATCAAAATTTGTTTTTACATCTAAAATACAATTTGGAAAGACAGCCTTTTGTTTTGCGAAAACTGGTATGGCTGCTTAAAAAGTAGAAAAAAAAGAAAGAAAGAAAGAAAAGAGGGGCAAAAAAAGAAAGAAAGAAAAAAAAAGAGCAGGAAAAAAGGGAAATTTTGTAAGTTTCTGACAAGCATTTTTTCACGATTCATTCATCTAAATAGCTTTTTCAAATGCATAGAATGCACCAAAAAAGCAGTTTTTTGTTCCATTAATTCATTCTTATTTCCAAATACTATGAAGATTTTGAACTTTAAATAAGCTATTTGTATTCACATATTTAAAACATGTAGTAAACTTAAAATAACAATAACATTTTTAAAAAAGAATGCTTTAAACCACGAGTGAAAAATTCTATAAGCTTCTACTTAAGATAAAAATTTCCCTTCTTTATATCTAGCATATCTCAATTCTTTGTTTTTTCTAAGGTACAAGTTACTGCTCGAAATCCGTTTTCCAAAAAGAAAGTGTAATCTTATTTTATTTTTATTTTTTGACGTAACATCTGTGGAAACCCAGTTTTAGATAAGTGGGAAAATATGTGAATGAAAAATCTTTTGTAATGATAAAATATTTTTATCCTTATTTGAAATAAAGTTATTTTTTCTAATGTCTAGTAACTTGGTTAAAAGAATGTTTTGTTCGAACAGCTACTTGCATTTTATTTTTGATAATCTTGTAGCATCACTTAAATTTGTGTTTGGCTTACGCAGCTATTTTCTTTTTTATTATTATTATCTTTTTATTTTGATAATCTTGTAGCATTATTTAACGCTGCGTTTCGCTTGCACAAATACATTTTATTTCTAGTAAACTTTGATATTATTTCGATATTTTAAAAATAAGTAAAAGAATAGAATACATTTTTTTTTTCAAATTGTATAAAGGATTTTAGAAAAGTTTAATTTTAAAGGTGCTATATATATAAATTTATATTATTATTATTAAATCTTTATTTATCTTTTACTTTTTTCTAAAGCTGTTGATCATCAAAATTCGTCATCTTATTTACAATAAAGATTTTTTTATGTCTAGTAACTTGTCTAGTAAATGGTTAAAAGAATGTTTTGTTTGCACATTGCATTTTATTTTTGATAATACAATAACGTCACTTAAATTTATGTATGGCTTCAGCATCTATTTGCTTTTTTTATATCTATAATCTTGTAACATTATTTAGCAATATCTTTTGCTTTCACAAATACATTTTATTTTTAGTATACATTGACATTATTTCGATATTTTAAAATAGAATAGGAACGAATAGAGTATAATTTCAAAAATTGGATAAAAGATTTTATAAAAGATGCTACATTTTTTATTATTATTCGCAAATCTTTATTTATCTATTTATTTATTTTCCAAAGCTGTTATTCATATCATATAAAATTCGTTGTTACCAAAAAAAAAAAAAAAAAAAAAAAAAAAATTGGAGGGGCAGCAATTGATTTTGAGAACATTAGTATGCGTGTCTAAAAAGAAGAAAAAAAAAGAAAACGAAAGAAAGAAAGAATGAGAAGAAACGAAAGAAACTGAAGTTTTTATAGGTTTCTGACAGAGTAGAATCGGCTGGATTCGAACACTGGGATTCCTTATAAAAACTGACAATGTTACTTCAGCGTCAACAATACCAATTTACATTTACGCAATATTTATCTGACATATTTCCTTGGTAATTTTCCCTAAGGAATCAATTACAAAACTATTTAAAAGTGGTTTAAACAGCTAATCCGTTAACCGACTTTCAAGTAAAATATTCTTATTTTGAGATAATGGTATACGGGTACTGGAACATTCAAGGTATCCCATCAATACCGAAGAAAGTCTGCACGGACAGATTTGTCGATTCGAGTACTTAAACAAGTAAGAAAAATCATGGGTTAAGCGTAGATTATGAAGCATTTTCCAACACTTCATGAAATCTTTAACAAAACTTCGTCATTTAGGGAATATAGTTGCTGTATATAGCCAAATATGTATCCCAATACTTTTGAGCAGCCCTGTATTTGATATGTTGGTTAATATACTATATACTATATACTATATAATGAGAAAATTCAGTTTATCAAAAAAATGTCTAGCAGTTTTAAGTTTCTTTTTCAGCAATTAATACTAATCGATGGAAACATACTTGAATACTTTTCTTCAGCCCTGTAGTTTAACCAGGGCCGTAACTACCACCGGGGCAGACGGGGCACTGCCCCGGGGCCCCTAAGCCTGAGGGGCCCCAAACTGATGGTTAAAAAATTATTGATTTTAATTTCTAGTCTAACTTCTTATAAAATGCCCAGCACCTGGACTAAAAGTTAGTAATTAAAAAAAAAAATCAATCTGCTAGAGTAAATATTTTTGCGTGTCCATCGATATACTCCATACGCTTCGCATGCAAAAGCAGCTCTAGAGCAGACAGCAGAATGTCGAGTCGAGTGTGTCATGGCGCCCCAGCATGTTTGCCGATTCCACCGAAGCTAGTAAGGAAGAAAACATGGGCTTCTGATCGTTTGAATAATATAAATAGCATCTAAAAAATTCTAGAAAATCTTTCTTCTTATTATAAAATCGGAAAAAAAGATCAAAATCCATTTTTTAAAAGGTTTTTAAACAGAAACGTGTGATTAAGTTAAAAAAATTCAAAAATGAACCTAAACAAAACGCTCTTTAAAGTATTCAACCAATCAGAAGTCCACATTTGCTCCCCTATGCTAGCTTTAGTGGGATCGACAAAAATTTCGCCGCCGCCAGGTGCCTTCCGAGTAGGGTTACCCAATTCTACGTGTTTAGTTATTTTGGGGCTTATCATACTACGTACGTTTAAACAGAGGCGTGCGGGAAAAAAACTGCGACCGGGGCAAAGTTTCAATTTGCCCTGGGCGCGAGGGGCCTCACTAGTTTGCCCCGGGGCCCCCAAGTTTATAGTTACGGCCCTGAGTTTAACTTGTACCTTTATTACACGACAGTAAGAAGCTAAAATTTATTTTAATCTAAAACATTTTTAAAACTATTAAAATCACATTCTCAGAAATTATCATTCAAAGGCGTCCATGTATTCAATTCTTTGTGTGGCCCTGTATATTATTTTATCTGTATTCTTCAACCATTTATTAATAAATTAAATTCAGTTCAGCGTAAAAATGCATAACTTATTTAAAAACCACCTTTAAGTAATTTAAGCTCATATTCAGAAACGTTTGCGAGTTCTTTTGGGTAGCCCTGTATATCAACTATAGTGTTTATACATACCATATAATATGCATAGATTTAGTGAAACCTAAACGCGCATATCATAATTAAAATGCATTTCAATCAACCATCAGCCATCACCGGATACACGTTCAGTACTTCGGAAACATTGTACTATTTGAAATCTTTTGTCTGTCCCAGTAAATGCTATGTACTTCATATTATGCATGATTGTATTGTATAATTTATATTAAACCTCAGCTACATATATATCAATTTTATTATATATGAAATAGTTTAATATAATTAAAAATTTGTTGCACACAATTCCCCCTTTTACCATTATGTATAGGAATACTTTTCTGTGCCCCTGTAAATGAATAATAGCTTTTTTTCACCCCATTGCTTAAAGAAAGCATATTTTAATGAATCTCGTAAATGCGTGTAAATTTGAATGTGTTTCATAGGATGTAACATCTTTAAAATTTATTTGAAACGACTTTTTCCGATAGGCTGTAATGTAACGGTAAACTTTTGACTACCCCTGTAAATAAACTAATCACGGTAGAAACTTCATTTTCAATAGGTTCGTGCTAGGGTAAATGTCAACAACATCTAAAAATTTCAGGGCAATCTGAGTTTATTTAAAGAGTTAGAGCGCGGACAGACGGACAGACAAACCGAATGCATAAGCATTTTTCAACTTTGTTGGAAAGTGCTAAAAAGGACCACAGCACTATACCTCTACGAACCATAATTTTCGAGAAACATGCAAAAGAAAAATACGACGTCATGTCTGGTGCAAGGGGAAAAAATATTAAAAGCATGAACATCATCATTTGCATTGCCGCCAACTTATACAGGGTGAGTCATAAATATCGGAACAATAGGCTATCTCCTCAAATATTGCCCGTATTGGCGTTTGTTTCATTTTGTACAAAATTGTAGTAAAAAGTTAGGGAGTCGACTTATATGCAGGGTTTTGTTTTTTTTTTTTTTTTTTTTTTTTTTTTCAGAATTTGCATTTGAAAGTTAGAGGGTCGACTTATCATACGAGTATATTCGGTAATTATTTATGAGAGTTGAAAAACAAAATTGAAGAGGCTATCGCATCCATCACTCCTGACTTGTTAACTGAAGCGCTGGAAGAACTGGTGTGTGTGTTATTTGTGACGGACGAATATCTGCACGAGGGATATAGGCCCTAGGAGGTATACTCTCCGTGGGGGTCTTTCTAAGGGAACCTAACGCGTATTTATGCAAGGTTACTCAAGGTTCGAAGAAAACCACAGAAAACTCCGAACGGTTAGATCGATGGACGCGAATGGGTTCGAACCCAGCATCTCCCGTCCACAGCTTCAAGAGCACAACCTTTCAACCACTGATGAAGCGGGAAGAATTCGACTTTAGGTTGTATGTTTGCCGTATAATTAAAGGTAAACATAATGAACATTCGCAAGAAAAAATACGTTAATTTACCTTCAATTTGACGCATGATTTGTTGTAAATAGTCAAAATTAAACTATGATAAAATATCATTGAAACTGGGACATTTTTTAATGGACACACCGTATACAGAGTGAGTCATAAATATAGAAACAATAGGCTATCTCCTCAAATATTGCCCGTAGACCCATACTTCCAAAAGGAAAAATTCATAAAAAAAGGTGAAATTTCTGATAAGATAAGTTGCAACTCCATGGGGGGTCTATTTGAAAAAATACGAAAATTAAATTTTTATACGGCCCCCGTAGGGCGAAATTCCCAATTAGAAAATTATTCCTTATCTATTCCTAAACTGAATAACAAAAATTTCATCTAAATATCTAAAACCTTGACAGAGATATTAAAATGCGAAATTCTAAAATATTCGTGACTTACACCACTTTACCTTGCCTGTAAGTGAAGAAGTTTTGGCTAATTTTCAAAGCAAGTGAGGGATCGTCTATAAATTATCTATTATTAAATGTCGATTTAAGTCAGTGCTTCTCATTTGGACATAACAAAGCAGCGCATTAAATTAAATCTAAACTTGTTTTCAAAATATGTTGGCAGTCTGCACTAGAGGTCTGCATGGATTGAAACATCTAGGTCAGGTCCCAAACCGACCCATAGGGGGAAAAGTTCGGCCCGGTCTGAAAAAATGTTAAAATAATAACCCGGACAGATCTGGAAAATAGTTTAAATCATAGCCCGGTTCAGCCGCAAATTTCTACGTAGTTTTTTACCACGTTTGCTGACGCTCACGCGAAAGCACGTGATATGGTGCCAACGTTAAGGGGCCACTCACGCGCGTGATGTGGGGTGATATCCTATAGCCAGTCTCGCGCTGGTGCGGGAAAATCTTTCACTGATTCTTTGTTATAAAAAGTAAATCGGCTTCTGGGAAAAAACCACTTCTACAGTACGGCATTCACTATCATCACATCTTCATGTAAATGGCAGCGAACGTGTTACTTCGGTGTGGGAAAAAATTGTTTCGTATGGAGGAGTTCTGACCAAAAATTTTTTTATAGCTTTTCCTTTTTTATATTTATACTTTTTATTATTAAAGAAGCGTCAAAGGCTGTAAAATATTATCTTATCAATGAATCTCTAAATGTAAATGTTTCACTTATATATCGTTAATCCATATCCCATGCGTTGGAGACATTAAAAAATGTTATGCAGTAAAACCTTTTAAGACGGAATCACATAGGAAAGAAAAAAGACGTTATATATAGATGCCCTTCCTAGGAGATGTAATTGGAGTTTATTTTTTTCTCAGGTAATATTGTATTTATTTTGCATGGATCAACATAGTTTCCATCCGTTTTTTTTTTCAAGGTTTTAATGTATTTAATTTTTTAGCCTTTGAATGTACTATTCTTTAAAAAAAGTTAAAGTTTTTTTTTTTTTTTTTTTTTTTTTTTTGCAAAATAAAGATTTAAAAATCTGTGTGTTTTTTGTAAAAATTTTGATTGAGCCGAATTTTATTTATTTTATGCACGTATTAAGTCAGCCAGAGACAGTGATTTTAATACGGGTTTTGTCGAGATTGGGATTGAAAATTTCGTCCAGTGTACACATAGGAAGAAGGAAGCAGTCCCCTCCTTTATGAAAAGTACGTTAGGCGCGACCTGGCGAGTCTTCAGAAAAAAATAACGTCTCTGTCCTGGCCCGGCCTGGGCCCAGAATACAGATTTTTTAACATAATCTCCAGGACAATAAAAAGCCTGAAGTTGTGAGATCTATATTTAAAAAAAGAGACTTAATCTGCATCTTAGAAAAAGCATTCTTTTAAATAACTGGCGGATATTTAAACAGTACATTCGTTTTTCTGCATAATGATTTTTCCCCACTATTTCTTGTCTTTAAATTATTAAATGTTAAGAATTTTTAAAGAAAAAAGAACTTGAAACACGTCATGTTTTATTTTTTTACATTAGTTTTGTTTCGGCAAATTTGAAAAAATATTTACTTTTGAAAGTATGATTTTTTTAAAGTTATATAATTTTTTCAATAAATATTTTTAATAGTTTTAAAATTAATATTAAAAACAAAAAACCTGGAACAAAACTAAAATCAGATTTTCATCTTTAATTAAATGGAAAGAAATTGAAATCAGATAAATAATGTTACGAGTTATAAGGATTTTTAATTATCCCATTTAAACCAATACTAACCACATGAAACTTTTATAAATTGTATGAGAAATTTTAGGAGTGATTTTTTTAGCAAATTATATGCCTAAAAAAGAAAAAAAATCAAAATTTTAACTTTCCTAGAACTGTTAAAGTAGCATCGTTTTTTGAGTTGCACACATTTTAATTTATGTCTAATCCCTTGAAACCTGATGAATTTTTTAAGCGGCTATAACTTTGTGAGTTTTGAAGATAGGGAGATGCAACATTTTGTGTGTTATTCAGGACTGAATAAGGAAAGTTTTCCTAATTTGAATTTTTATCCTACGGGGGACGTATAAAAATTTAATTTTTGTATTTTTTCAACTAGAACCCCCATGGAGTCGCAATTTTCCTTATCGAAAATTTCACCTTTTATTATGAATTTTTGCAATTGGAAGTATGGGTCTAAGGGCAATATTTAAGGAGCTAGCCTATTGTTTCGATATTTATGACTCACCCTGTACAGATCCATGAGGCTCGAGCCTACCCAATAATTTGACCTTTCTACCCACATGATTTCAACTGATTTAATTCATATATTTTTTTATTTATTTAATCACTGAGATAACATTTGGTTTTATTAATGTTCTTAAAATAATTTTGTTTGAAAAATATTAAGGTAATTACTTAGACTTACAGGAGCACTGAAAACCTCTTCAGAGGATGAATAGTTGAATTTCTCAAGAAAACAAATTTCCTGCACATTTTGCACTCTGTTTTGATGTCTTAAATTGACAAAGAACTTAGTTGATCAAAAAGTATGCTTTTCTTGAGATTTATTTCTTTGCACTTTCAATAGTTAGCAATTCCAATGCTATTTAAAATAAATATTAAGTATGCTTATAAGAAAAAACTTATGGGGTTACCATTTAAAAATATTATTTATAAAATTATAATTTGATTAATCATTCGTTCATCCCCCTCCCTTTCCACACACTTACGCATTAAGGCCCCTGTTCTCGCTCGAGGAAACGCTCGCGAGCTAATGCTATTCCTATGGGGAAGCATTTTTTTCACATTTTGACATTTTTTAATTTTTTTTTTTTTTTTTTTTTTTTTTTTTTTTTTTTTTTTTTTTTGCATTGGATAGCTGATGTGCATGCGGACAGCGCACCTTTTTTAATTTTTCGATTTTGGTTCCAGATATATTTTTTAAAAAGCACTTTCAGTTTCGAAACCGGTTTTGAAAGTGAAACTAACTTTGTAAAAAATATCTGCTACCAAAATCGAAAAAGTAAAAAAAGTGCGCTGTTGACATGCACCTCAGCTATCCAATGCAAAAAAAATTATTCAAAAATGTCAAAATGCGAAAGAGTTATTAGAAAAATGCTTCCCCATAGGAATCCCATTAGCTCGCGAGCGTTTCCTCAAGCAAGGACAGGGGCCTTAACGGGAAAATAATATATGCGTTATTTTACTCAAAAATTTTTGAGCTCAACCAATATTTGTGAAAAGTTGCTGCTACTGATCAGTTACATATGTAATGCATACTTTAGAATATGTTTAAAATGTCCTCTGCGTATATCGAGGCACGCATTCGCTCACTGCTTGTCCAAGCATGCCAACCCTCCCCCCCCCCCCCCGTCTGTCCACCCCGCCAAAAAACAGTTTAAAATTTGCCTTGAAATGGCTGCTTGCCCACGTTTCATAAACTTGGCGTCAAGAAAAGTACACGCAGCATGATTACGAAAAAATAAGTCACTATTTGTAGTAACTGGGTCTCGATAGACCAATTCCTTCAGACGACACAATAGTCATCGGTATTCACGGTATATGTTTTGCGTATTTTCTTTTGTTAGAATATGCAAACACTAAAGCCGTAGCCAGAAAGATATTTCGAAGGGGTATTTTTGGAAAAAAAAATTCGATTTTGTCTGATTTTAGATTTGATTTTTGCTAGTTGAATGGAAGCGAGTGTTGAGAGCTTTATTAAGCTTTATTGAGAATTCAAATGTTTACGTTTAATGTAAATTAAAAATTAAAACGGAACCCTTTTTGATTAGAAATAAAATTTTAATCTCATTCAGCGATTAAATCGGGGACGTGTCAACCAAATTAGTGTCAACTAAATTAATGATTGACATTTTTTACATAAGTTTTATTGCTAAAAATATCTTCCCCGCAAAATATATCGGAACAACTAAGTTTGTAAATAATATTTTCATTACATTCTTTAAATAATTCTTGGAATAAACAAGTCTGATGATCCGCAGCAGACTACTGTTGACATTTTATTTTAACACTTTTAACATTCTGCTCTAACAGAGTTCCATTCCAGAAAATTGGAATGAATTTCAAATTTTTTTGAGAAACTGCATTTATTTTTTCAACATACTAACGGAATCAAACATTAAAGATATGATAGCGTAGAAATTTGATTTTTGAATCACGATTACATTTTATTTTAGAATCTTGACCATGCCTATAAATATGCCAAAGCATTATTATAGTCAGTCATCCTTGCAGCAAATTTGGAGGGAGATCAAACCCTGGTGATCCCCCCATCGGTTACGGTCTTGGCAAATGCCGATTGTACATATTTCAGATAATTTTTTTCATTGCGCCGGATATAACGTCACACTTTTCTTTCACATTTTTCTGGAAAACTATGATTCGCAGAGGCATATTTATCTGGACAATTGTTATGTTCTCCAAACAAGAAATCTGACTCTGCAGAGTTTGGGCGGTTTTGATGATACACCAATAATTATCAAGAATTATCGTTTGGTAGTTACTGTGAAATTTTAATGTGACAACTTCTATCAACCATTAAAATCGGTTTTTCAAATGATTTCTACCAAGATATGACTTTACGGCCCAGTTGCTATACATTATAATATTGCCAATCGAGTTCTGTCTGAATCCCAGAATTTCAGCTTTCAACTCAATGAGGTGATTGGGTCTGTGCAGTTGTCTTTCACCCTACATAAAAAGATGCTTGAAATCGGAACTAAAAATTCTCTTATAAAGCTCCTTTACATTTTTTAAGCTGAAACATTTTTTTTTTTTCATTACATAAAATTATCTAGTTGCTTTATTTTTTAAATTAGAAGTGAATGCTCGAAATTTCTCTTCCAAATACAAACACAGTAATCTTATTTTACTTTTCTATACTGCATCTGTGGCAACACATCCTTAGATAAGGTGAGAAAAAGAAAAGGTGAAAAATCTTTGGATGTGATGAAACTCTTTTATCGTTATTTACAGTAAAATGCTTTTTTTGTTAGTATCTACAGTAAGCTGTTTTAAATTGTTTTGTTTATTCTACCTACATTCGATTTTTGATAATCTAGTAACACGCTTAAAGATATATTTCGCTTGCAAATATTTACGTATACATTTTACTTGTGATAAGCATTGGTGTTATTTCGATATTTTTTAAAAATAAGTAAATGAAAAGCATGTGAGTGTAGATTGTTTTAAGACTTTAAAAGACCATTAAATTATTTTAAAGTAAGTCTTTAATTTTCCATAACAGTTTTCGCATTTAAACAATCAAAATAATTGTTGATCGAAAAAATGCATATAGTTTCTTCTCCGATAAGATAAAACAAATATACGCTTAACATTGTGGTTTTGATATTTGGAAAGCTCGTGTGATAAAAATAGCATGTGACAAAAAACAAACATAACAAGAAAGAAAAAATCATTCGTCAAGCATTGATTATAAAGCCCTTTCCAACGCATTTAGAATAATGTAACAAAACTGCATCCGTTCGAAAATTAAAATATTACGCTTCATTTCACCATATGGAAATATATAACGCAATACAAAACCTATTAACAACATGCATTCCAAAATTTATTTCATTTAAGAGATATATATTTCAATTGAAAATTCCCTTTCAGAAATTTCCTCTAATAAGGAGAATGGCATGTAAGTACTTTTGTGCAGCCCTATATATGAGGTATAGAATTTATACATAAAGAGTAATAAGCAAAAAACTAATTAAATTTAAAATCGCATACCGAATATTAAAATGTACTCTCCAGCAATTATTACAGAAAGACAGTACTGTAACTGATTTCTTTCGTGTGTGATAAAAGAATAAAAAAGACTTTGGATCCGCGATTTCCACGTTTTTGCCATTTTCCGGTTTTCTGATTTTTTTTTCTTTAGATATATATCGTCAAAGGACGCAAAACGCAAAAAAAACGCAAATTTCGTCATAAGATCGCGTGAAAAAAATACTACTTTTGTCAAAAGATTGTAAAAAATACTATTTTCACCAAAAGATCACAAAAAAATACTATTTTTATATTAAGATGACAAAAAAATACTATTTTTATCAAAAGGTCGCAAAAAATACTATTTTCATCAAAAGATCGCAAAAAAACAGGATTTTCGTCATAAGATCCCGAGAAAAAACATTTTTCGTCAGAAAATTGCAAAAAAAAAAAAAAAAAAAAAAAAAAAAAAAAAAAAAAAAAAAACGCGTTATCCGTCAAAATATCGCGAAAAAGGAGATTTTCGTCAAAAGATCACAGAAAAAAAGTAAATTTCGTGAAATAATCGCTCAAAAAAACACTAATTCTGTCAAAGGATTTCAGAAAAAATGAGAATCTCGTCAAAGTATCGCGGTAAATGTGCACACAATATTAATGTTTTCAACAACTTTTTTTGCAGCTCAGTGGCAAAATAAACATTTGCCTATCACGTTTATTAAATAATCTTTTAAGAGAAAACATGTTAAAATTTAAATTGGAGAACTAGCTAAGATTGCTGTGCAAAAATTACACAAGAAGTACAAACAATTAGAAACTTTCATTTCAAAATTACATATAGCAGTATTTGGATAAATTGATTCACTCTGACCTCCCCCTCCCCCCAAACAAAAATATTAAAATAAAAATAAATAAATAAAATAAAATAAAACAGAATTTAAACAAAAACATTGAATTTTGTTGTGAATAAAATAAGCTTCTTAATTGTCCTACACGCGCGCTATTTAAAATAATTTCCCATTTTCCGGTTCACGCGCTTTTCGTCTTTTTAGCTCACAGGCTATCATAGCCTGAGAGCTTATGTGCCTGCCCGTTCTGTATATACGTTCATACGTAACGCGATAACTCATGATAAAAATATCCCATTCACTTGAAATTTTGTATATAGGTATATCCTGATAAGGCGCTTCCCTGATTAGTTTTTGGAGTTCATTCGATATGTATAAGAGGGGGAACGGGGGGCTCATGCCTCTCCCCATAATTGATATAAACGGGTTTTACATGCAGAAATAATACTTTTTGTTCAAAATTTACACATAGGATCTTTCTGATGAAGCACTTCCGTGATTGGTATTAGGTGTTCATTGGATAAATATAAACAGGGGAAATGGGGGTTCTAATGCCTCTCCCCTTAATTTATATAAATGGATTTTTCATACAGAATTGTCAGATTTCGTTCAAATCTCCGAATAGTTTTGGAAGTTTAATGGTTAAGTATATAAAAGAGGGGGATAACTCCTCTTAAATTATATAAATGAATTTTTATTAAGAATTTTCCGATTTGCTCTGAATTTCGGATATGGATTTTTTATAATGATAAAGCATGTCCCTGATCAGTTTAGAGGGTTCAATGATTAAGCATAAAAAGGGGAAAGGGAGGAGCTGTTCCCCCCTCCTTAATTTTTTTGCGAACGGAAATAACCCTTGAAAATATAAGGGTGTAATGTACAATTAGTATGCGTAGCCTGTGAGCTCAATGCCATCAGTTTAACTGGGCAATATTCTTTTTATTATTTTAACTTTTTGCAATCTCATTCCTTAATTAAGTATGTAAAAGTAAAGGATGGTTTAAGGAATGATTTAATAAGGATAAAAAGGCTAATTTCATTTATTTACCGTTGTATTTTCTTAATCACTACATTCTTGCAACTAAATATGTAAAGTTACAGAATGATTTAAAATGGTGATTTAAGTTATGTAGTATTTTCTAAACTATATAGCTATACATAAACTATGTAAATCACAATTAGTTACATTCACAGGGAAATTTTTGGAGATTTAGTTTAGTTCTTGCCAAATGCACGAATAACACTTACAAGGAAGGTCTCCATACGAGAATAACTCCGAAAAATAGTTGTCCGAATCTCAAAAAATTACAGAATGTTCTTCTCATACGTTAGTAAAAAAAATTTCGGCTGAACCTCCGTACCCAGTCCGTAAAAAAATAATGAAAATTTCGTTATTTGACGATTTATCATCAGTTGGCAATAAAAAGCAAATTCAATTTTTTTTTTTTTTTTTTTTTTTTTTTTTTTTTTAATATCAAATTTATTTTAAAGGAAAAAAGTTTCATGTTCAACGTATTTAGATAAATTAAATATCTTTGGTTTTATCAGTTTTAGTTTGTTTTAAGTATAATTTCGTTATATTGATATTTATATGTATTTGATTATTATTGTATTATTATATGTATTGATATTAATATGTATTCAAATTTAACCAACAAAATTTGAGATTTGAAACGAAATTCAAATTTAAATTAAAATTGTTTCAAGTTCAAAGCCCAGTTCAGCATTGTCGATTCGATTTTGTAGCTATGGAAACCTCTGGCTTTTATTTTTGAATACGCTTAAATGTAAGAAAATAATTTTATCGAATAATATTTTTTATATATGAAAATATTTTTTTAGAGGTAAATTAAATAACTACAGCAATAAATAATATATACATATGCAATTAGTACATAAATAAAATATATTAAACTCTCTCATTGTTTATGTTTAAATTGATCAAACACCATTTACGCGGATTCTAAGAATCCAAAAGTTTTCAGTTGCATTAAAATCGTTTGCTTTAGGCATGGAAAAGTGCTGCTCGCCAAATCGTGTGATACTTTCGTCTTTTCACGCCAAACATTCGAAAGTATTTTATTTTTTTTATGTTTCTTACTTTAATTCCGCCGCTAATTTTCACTGATCCTTTATTATATACATGAGTAGTTTAATTAATTTTTTTTTCAAAAAAATCTGAGTATGGACAGTATGGAGACCTTCCTTGTTAGATCAGCCATGTTCAATCTTTTCTTTCGTAGGTAGAAAAACATATATTTGTTTCTTTAAATGGGCTTCAACACAATTTATAATGTAATAATGTAAAAATGATTGTGTGATAACTTGGATAAAGTAACATAAAAATCATATGGATAAAATTACATAAACGCATAAAGTTACATAAAAAGCGCATGGATAAAATTACATAATATTAAAGTAAAGTAATACAAAGTAATATAATCATAAAAAATTATAAAAATAGTAACATAAAAATTATAACAATGGCAGTCAAATAAAATCAATATAATCATATTATGATTAGCGTATAACAAGAGGAGCATATATTTAGCATATAAACAACACTTACATCACTGAAATAAATTAGCATATAATTACCTATTCAATAACAAACACGTAGTACAATAATGTGAAATTCCACATTTTCTAGATTCTAAAAATAAAATCATTTTCTTCAAGAAATTAATTTCTTTTTTCAATGCAAATACTTTTTATCTTTTCAAACGCGAAAAAAAAAAAAAAAATGATCAGTGCTGAGTGAAGCGTCGACCTGGCCTTCAATCGCCGTCAGCGCCACCTATTGTTTGAGACGCGAACTAAAATAAAAAATTACGGTAAAAAAAACTCCTGGCATTATACATAACCCTCCTGCAAAAATTTTTTAAATAGCTGTCACCGTTTGCAAGTTATTGAATTTTAAAATCCATCAGTCATTTTTGGGACACCCGGTATATATATATATATATGTATATATATATATGAATTACTTTTGATTTATTTGTAAAAGTATTTACATACATATGTTGTATATGGAACTGTAACAGAAATGAGACTAAATAAAAAAAAATTATTTTTCAATAATCATATGATACTTAAGACATTTAGCAGAACTTTAGTTTAATTATAAATGCCGAACCCTTATAATAGACCATTGTTTGTTTTTTTCCGTTTTATTTGTTTTAATTTAACTTAGAATGCAGGCAAAAATAGCAATCGATTTTTAACCTACTACACCTTGATTTGGTAGATTTATACAATATAGAGTGTGTTTTTGATGACAAATCAATATTTTAATATTTTAAAAAATTAATTACAATTGAATACATAAATCATAATACATCGACCTTTTTATTTGTATTTTTATTAATAATAATCTACTACAGATTCGGTTTTTCGTTATTTAAAATGAATATTAAGTCAATATGTATAATTTAACTATTTGTTTATCGATTTGTATAATTTGGCAAAATTGGTCCACGGGGGGATAACCAAGTAGTACTTAAAAAACAATGGATTTAATGGTGTCCCAATAAGCGTTCACCAAAATAATTCAAATCACTATGAAACTGCAACAATGAGATATTTTAAAGACTAGAAAGTTGAAAATTATAAGTAATATTGAAAGTTGAAATTATAAATTTAAAAAAAAAAAAAAAAGAGATTAACATGTCTTAAAAGATACACTTTTATCAGTTAATAGTTTCATATTAATTAATTTGTGGTTTTAGGCTGTGAAATTAATATAAAGTCAATTACTACCTCTGACAATAAAGTTCGGTGAATAGTCCTGTAGCATTAATGTAGATGAAATATTAACGAAAGTTACCATACCATCCTTCAAAATAGTCATCTCCTATAACTATGCATCGCTGAGATCTGCTATATATGTCCTTGGAAATTCGCAAGAAATCTTCTTTTGGGATGAAGTTCAAAAGCTTCGTCATGTTTCGTTGGATGTCAGATCTCTTTCAAAGAGAGTTTGAGTCGTAAAAATGGGATGAAGTCTGGAGGATTGAGATCTGACGTGTATGGTAGGTGTTCAATTCGCACCATCCCTCATGAATTTCTTTCGGTGTCTTGCAAATTTTAAAACCAAACTTTAAACTGAGCTTTTATTCGTTCATTTTCCTGTTCTCAGTTAAGAACCAACACATTGAACAAGCACTAGTAAAGCACGTCTTACACATAACATAAACGACGCTCAACTGAACAACGGTGGGGGAAGATGGTCTACACTTGCCTCTATGCAGGTGCAGCGTTTTGTTTCCCCAGTGTTGATAAATCGGTAGTTCTGAATTCATTCACCGAACTTTATTGTCAGAGGTAGTATATTAAAATTCAGAAGGAGCCAAACAAACTGTATTATCATCTTCACCATACCGACTTACCATACATATCGACTATACCATTCGTTCATACCAACCTTCACAGACAGCTCCGGTATCAAGCCGTGCACTGTTCATTGTAAGTCACACAGCTTTAGCTCCCAAACCGACGAACTAGTCAATTGCAACAATCCTTATTACACAACACTCAAAGACATAAGTGGTACCCATCACTTCGTGCCATCCCCGATCACCCCCAACAACCCTGAAAAATGTGCTTTTCGTCAAACGATCGCTGAAATAAACGCGATTTTTGCTAAAGGATCGCTAAAAAACACGCTATTTTCGTCAGAGAATCACGAAAAACGTGGAATTCTTGTCAGAGGATTGCAGAAAAACGCTATTTTCGTCACATGATCGCTAGAAAAAGCGAAAAATTCGCCAAAGGGTGACGACTTTGATGCTAAAAATTAGAAGCTGAGACAAAAATTTTAGTCTCAACGAGGCGATTGGTGAGCGTGAATCTGTAGATCGTACAAAACTGTAAATGAAACACAGGGCTGCACAAAAAAATGATTACTTTTTGCCGATAGACAATAACTGCTGAAATCGGATTTTCAGTTATGTTATGCTTTTTCTAAAAAAGTTCAATTTTCTTTTCTTTCCCTTTTTTTTTTTAACCTTGTTAAACAGCGAAATTTCGTTAAAGATGTCTGGAATTGTGTTAGCATATATGCTTGATGCAAGATTTTTCTTTTTTGTTGTTTTTAGCAAAGAAATACGGAACAGATAATACCCATACCATTTGATGCATATTCTTCCGATTTTATGGTTTATTTTAACACCATACTAACGACACGTGTAAACCATTACCCTGCATTTCCTGTTTTCTTAGATTTCCTCCCAAATTCAAAAGAATCCTTTTTTCAAAGTTTGTTTCGGGAAAACAAACACTGTTAATTTATTTCGTCTTTTCTCTCTACCTCATTACTCCTTTTTATCAAACATCGGAGGAATTTTTCACAAGATTAAGTGCAAAGAAACGTGATGAGAAATTTTGATATCCAAGAATAAATTGCTTTTCGATTTGCAGCAAAATTTTTATGTGTAGGTTGTGACGTATTTATGTTATTTTACTGCGATAGCGTAGAAAAGCGTACATTTTACTTTATGGATCGAAAAATTCTCAAAATGGTATTAAATTAATTCGCGTTATGATACTTTTAGAAACTATTTCAAATTATGAACAACTTTAAAGTTTCAGCTTTCGGATATTTGATAAAATTTATTTTTTCTAAACTTTTACTCTTAGAAATATCTTTATTTTTGTTGCAATGATCTAGAAACTTGTATACTTTGTTTTTTGGAACGATAATGCTTTAAAATGATGTTAAATTAACCATTTTTTATAATATTTTTAAAAAATTATTATGTGTAGTGATGTATTTAGGTTATTTTACAGCGATATTGTAGAAATCCATATGCTTCATTTTATAAATGTAAAATTTCTAAAAATGGTATTAAATAAGTGTGTTTTTGAGTTTTTCTATACTTTTTCGAAGCATGAATAATTTATAAATTTCAAAACTTTTGGCTATCTGCTAATAATTTTTTTTTTCGAAAACTATTGCTGTTTGTTATATTTTTAATTATTTTTACTGCAGTGGTCTAGGAACTTGTATACTTCATTTTAAGGAATGACAATGCTTGTAAACAAGTCGGAAATTGCACTTCAGACGTAGCAAATTATGTACTAGGGGCGATCAAATGAAAAGGTACGAAACGCCCTAACTACCAAGCTGGTTGAAATTTGAATATGCCACTTTGGAATAAAGTAGTGAGACATCGAGAGATGCGATTGGAGTATACAGCGTAGTTGTGAACATGCATAGGCGCTTGTGCATGAAGGGGGAGAGAAGCAGACATCAAGTGAGTTCCGTCCAATTGACGCGGCAGTGACTGTGAGGCCACCATGGCTTTCCCATTGCAAAATTTGATGATTTAAGTGTAGTGAGGTGTCTGATCAAAGTCTGATGCAGTGAGAAATCTGATAACACCTCGCTGCCCTTTAATCATCGGTTTTGCAATGGGAAAGCCATGATGGCCTCACAGGGACTGCCGCGTCAATTGGACGGAACTCACTTGATGTCTGCTTCTCTTCCCCTTCATGCACAAGCGCCTACGCATGTTCACAACTACGCTGGATACTCCAATCGCATCTCTCGATGTCTCACTACTTTATTCCAAAGCGGCATATTCAAATTTCAACCAGTTTGGTAGTTAGGGCGATTCGTACCTTTTCATTTGATCGCCCCTAGTACTATAACAGTTATGTACAGATCTTGGTGCAATAGTATGCAGTACTCTGGATGCAGCAGAGTATCCGAAATCTTTTATGTATCCTTATGAGTACCATTTGATTTCTGTTATACAGAAAGTCAAATGTAGTAAACATTAGCAATGCTTATTTTAACCCTATACTATCGACACATGTGCAGCATTACCCTCGATTTCTTATTTTGCTCGATTTCCTCCCAAACTCAAAAGGATATATTTTTTTTTCAAACTTTCTTTCGGGAAAACAAACACTGTTAATCTATTTCGTCTTTTCTCCCTACCTCATTACTCCTTTTTATTAAACATCAGAGGAATTTTTCACAAGATTAAGTGAAAAGTAACGTGAGGAGAAATTTTGGTATCGAAGAGTAAACTGCTTTTCGATTTGCAATGAAATTTTTATGTGTAGGTTGTGACGCATTTCGGTTATTTTACCTCGATGGTGTAAAAATGCCTATATTTTATTTTATGGATCGAAAATTTCTCAAAATGGCATTAAATTAATTCCCTTTATGATATTTTTTAGAAACTATTTCAAAATATGAATAGTTCTTAAATTTTATCTTTCGGATTAATATTTTTTTTTTTTAACTTTCACTCTTAAGAATATCTTTAATTATTTTTGTGGCAATGGTCTAGAAACTTGTATAGTTCAGTTTATGGAATGATAACATCTTAAAATAGCGTTAAATTAATCATTTTTGCAATTTTTTAAAACTATTATGTGTAGTTACTATTTAGATTATTTTACAGCTATATTGTAGAAATCATATACACTATATGGCTAAATACTATCAAAATTGAATGGCCCAATCGCAAGCCCAGATATGTAGAGAGTTTAATTTAATGCCCAGCGTCGTGTGTAACCTATGGAAACAGTTCCAAGATACTGTATCCATCGAGAGAAAGCCTGGACAAGGTCTTCCAAGAGATATGACAGCCAGAGAAGATCGCTAATTGTCCATTTTAGCGATGCATAACAGTGGGGCTTCAACTTCTCAGCTCGCTCTGGACCTGTATGCAGCCACAAGAACACGTGTAACAAGAGGGACCGTTTCCAAAAGACTGAATGAGAGAGGGTTGTTTTCCAGAAGATCAGCTGTTTGCGTTCCGCTCACATCAATGAACAGGAGAGTCCAATTAGCATGGTGCAGGCAGCATAGTGTTTGGAGTATGGAGCAGAGCTGCTAGAGCGTTCCAACTTAATGCTGGAATCTGTCGTAAGTTAACAAGCTGCGCCAGCTGGTGGCAGGGGTGCAAATGAATGCGCGGGTGCAATGAATGAATGCAAATGAATGCAGATGCTTATTATCTCCGCATCTCTTGCGCATATCTTCTGAATTTTCACTCAATCATGACAGATTAATAAAATCTACGAGATTTATTGCAAAATATTTTTGTTACAGCTTGTTTCGATAAAATCATTTACATTTAAAAAAATAGTCACAACATCATTTTAATTTCGGGAGAAAAAGTAATGCAACGTTGCAAAAATGCAACGAAATGCATTATATGGTACTTATGAGTACTAATTAATACTTTTTCTCCCGAAATTAAAATGATGTTGTGACTATTTTTTTAAATGTACATGATTTTATCGAAACAAGCTGTAACAAAAATATTTTGCAATACATCTCGTAGATTTTATTAATCTGTCATGATTGAGAGAATACCTTGAAATTTATGATTGAATTTTTAATATGAATTCTTGAAATAGCTTTGTCTGTTAAAAAAAGAAAAAAAAAGTGAGAGAGATAGTCTAATCAACGATTGTAGGAAAATTATTGTTTAGAATTGTAAAATATTTAAACAAATAAATTAACAATATTTCTTTGTTTAACAAAACAACATTTAATACGTACATTTACAATTAAAGTTATTCCGAATATACGTATAATGAAATAGGTTTTTAAATTAAAAGAATGAAATATTTGCAAGTTAAATAATAAAAGTCGATACGACCAAAACATTGGATTTTTATCGTCTGCAATTCGTAAATGAAAAATGGAGCTAAAGTTGAATATTTTATTTAGTATTAAATTCTATACATTTCTAAACAGTGATAAACATTATATTATCATAGGAAATACTATGGTGTATACAATTTTGTATAACTTAGCTCATCAAGAATTTAGTAAAATGTGACACTACTTCAAAATTCTGCATTTACATATTAAGTACTTACAAAATTTAATGAGTCATCTTTCATTACATTAAAAACATAATTAAAATAGAACATATTTTAATCAGCGATATTTGTATCGCATAGTTAAATGATATTTCATCTTAGTATGTTTTATGTTAATATTTTGTCGTACTACACTTATTTATTCTATATTTATTTACAATATTTCAAACCTAAAACTTATTCTACGCAATGTTTTAAAGTAACATTTTATAGAAACAAAAATGTTTTGTTGCCATTCACACAAAAGAAACTGCAATCTACTTAATAATCCTCTAGTTATGCACCCCTGCCACTAGATGGCATATGCCTTGACCCCGCCTTTAATCTTGCCGACACCTCTTCCATAGGAGTTGGAACGCTTGAAATATATGCAGTTTTGGTATGGAGCAATGGTTGAGCGTCTTATTTGAATCCTTGTTATTTCCAGATTTTATTTGTTTTCTAATTGGTCCACATTTAATGTCCAGAAACATAATTATTCTGTTGCCACGATGACAAACAAAAGTATTAAAATTGCAAAAAAAAAAAATAATAATAATAATAATAATAACTGGTAAATAAATTGCGATACAGCTTTTAAACAAAATCCCCACAAAAGTACAGTTTTTCCCTATACGACGGTGTAAAAACTGAAAATGTATGGTATTTAGAAATTTAAAAGTTTGCGGTACCGAAAATTGTAAAACTGAAACTTCATTTAAAATTTTTTTATGATTGTTCCAGGAATGTTTAATCCATGGTGTACATAATATAGAACTCTGTTATTACGTAAGCCACGTTTCGATCATCATAAAAATTATATTTATTATTATTTTTTAAATATATAATTTCTTTATAAGTCTAAAATTTTAGTCTTTGAATACATCATTTTCCAAATGGTCTTTGTAATTCGTTAAACTACATTTATTTTATTTATTTATTTTTCTACTGCAGTTAACACACTGGATACATACTGAAGATACCGCACTAAGGAAATTATTCGCAAGTGCAAAACTTGACAATTCTACTGCTAATGATGTATTTGAAGTATTACCCAAGATTCCTTGGTTTCCGAAAAAAAAAGTAATATTTCAAAACTTGTTTTCGAATATTTCCTCTTTATCTTTAGTTCCATAAATCTATTTTGTCAAAGTTCAGAATTTTTCTTACGATTATTTATGCAAAAGGGAACAATAAGAAATTTTCGTTATCCAGGAATAAATTGCTTCCTAATTTATAGTAAACATTTTATGAATGGTTATATGTTTAGAATATTTTATTATGACAGTCTAAAAGTCATACTATTTATAAAAGAAACTTTTTATAAAATATACTTTCATTTCTCTGAAAAGTATTATTTTATGTTTTGCGCGTAAAGTGATCGAATTCTATGCACTGTAAATATGCATATTTACTTGCTATATGTGAATATGGAGGCATGATGTATACAATGAAAGGTATATACACGGTGCTGATAAAAAGAAAAAGACTCTGGCGCAAATAATCCATAGAAATGTATCTGGCATCAATCAATTAGTAATAACGTCTAATTAATCATACATTCAAATTTTGCATAGCATCAAAGTCAGTCTTACTTTTTAATATATATTTTGAATTTTTAGGCACATTTATAATTATATAAATATCTAGCACCTATAGTCGCCATCTAGTCCGTTTGGCTATCAATCTATACACATATAACAGTGCAAAAACTACGCAAACAATTGATTTAAATTTTTATGTGTATAACTGTTGCATAATTTTATCATTTCAATATTTATAAAAATCGAATAAAAACTTAAAAAGTTATCAGTGAAAATTTTATCCATTTTATTAAATCCTAATCATATGTAATTAATTGGATGATATCTTATGATATGTTATGATTCTGGGTTGCCATAATGATTACGTCCTATTTAAGATGGAGATCTATTATCCATTACACGTTAAAAGATTTTTTTATATGGTGAATATATATATGAAAAGTAAGTATATAAATTTTGAAACGAAGAAATAACTTTTATTTTTAGATTTCATTGAAAACAAAATTTGTAGTTGTGTCATAATGGCGCCATTTTTGTTGAGTTTTCCTTGGCATAATAGCCAAAGGTCAAAGCCTCAATTAATAGCTTCATAATTTCATTATCTTAATTGAATATTACTGATTACGTATAAGAATAAAGTTTTTTCAAAATTTTTCAAAAAGTTGAAAAAGTTGAAATTAAACTTTATTTAAAAATATTTTTTTTAAAGAGTTAGGTTAACCAATGTAATTTTGATTAACTACTGTAATTATTTTTCATAATTCTTTCAATCAGTTTTTTAAAATACTTTCATTTGTCGAATTTGACGGATTTCGACTTGTACTACATTACAAATGAAAGTAAAATAAAATCCCAGGAGCAGGATTTTTTTCAGCAGTCTGCAAAACAGATAGAAACTTTAAAAACTGTCTGCAGAACTTCACAAATGCACTCTTTCTGATCCCTCGCATCGCTTTACTTACATGCACTCAAATTTCCCAAGTATTTGTGATTAACATAAAAGGAGAATACTTTTAAAAATAAAATATCTTTATCCACAGAATTTTTAACACTATCATACATTGTTGGAGAAGAGGAGAAAATCCACTCCCGGCACTTGTGTTTTTAGGTGCGTTCGTAATTATATAAATACGTAGCACCTATTGTTGTCGTTCAGTCCGTCCGTCTGTCTGTCTGTCCGTCTGTCTGTCCGCATATAACAACGCAAAAACCATCCAACTGAATCGTGTGAAATTTAAAATACATAATTATTACATAATTTTGTCTAGTCATTTCAAATTTTATGAAAATCGGATGCATAGATCAATTACAGGGACAATCAAAAGGATTCCGTTACATTACAGTCAATGGGGAAAAAATTATTCAAATGCATTTTAATGGTGTTACACTCATTCGAGCGTAATAAAATTGATATGCATCTATAAAGTACATATAATATACATTTTACATAATCTGTGGTGCAAAGAACATTTGTTATTGATTTACAAGGCCACACAAAAGTATTCCATTGCATAATGGTATAGGGAGAACATTGTTTGATGCGCATTTTAATTGTAATGAGATTGATATAGGAGAGTGATATTTTTAAAACTTCGTTATCGTACGAACGCACCTCATTTGCTACGCTTCACGTGCAATTTCCAACTTGTTATTTTTGTGCTCCTTTGGCGAAATTAACATCTTTCGAGGTCTTTTGGAGAAATTTGCTCTTTTTCGCGACTTTTTGATGAAATTTATTGTTTTTTCGTGATTTTTTTTACGAAATTTGCCGTTTTTGCGATCTTTTTACGCAGTTTGTCTTTTTGCGATTTTTAGACGAAATTCGCAGTTTCTTTCGTAGTACCTGGACAAAATTCACGTTTTTTCCCGCTCCATTGACAAAATCTGCGAGGTTTTTTTCGCGATCCTCTGACAAAATTAGTGTTTTTCCCTCGATCTAAGACGAAATTGACGATTTTTTTCGAACGATTGGTGAAATTCCGAAATTTTCGGCGAGCATATATCAAGATTTGCGATGCATTTTATGCTTAAATTTTCAGATTTATGACCGATTTATTTTTTTTATTTTTGGAAATGATTGCCTTAATTTTTTAGAGAATTCGGAACAGAATCATCCTTGATTTATAGTGTAACGGAAATTTGAGCTTCGTCAATTGCATGTGGCGTGGATCATAGTACAATGCATATGGCAAATATACTCTAGCAAACTTTTTTTTAATCTAAATTTTCAGAATCGAAAATTAGTCTGCAGACCTTCTCAAGAGTCTGCGACGTGCATCACAGCGTTGCGCCTACGAATAAATTAGTCGGATGTGGCAATCCCAAAACGTTCTTCTATCTCAAACATGTTAGCACGGTAGTTTACACCAAAATCTAATAAGCAACAGCTTACGTTAAGTTCTAACTGAATCTGAAGTTTGATGAAAATCCGTGCGTTTTCTTTTTAAGATGGAATTATTGCAGAAATCATTGAAAAATCCAGATAGAAGCGCCACCTGTTGAGACATTTACTATAAACACTAAAGAATGCTAATTTATATCCGAAGCTAACTGAATCTGAAGTTTGATGAAAATTCATGCCTTAGTTCATGAGATAAAGCTATTGCATGAATAATGCCGCATAGCAGCGCCATCTGTTAGAGGATTTACAACAAAACATAATCAGCTCCATATCATACCAACGTCTAACAGAATATGAAGTTTTATGAAAATCCGTCAATTCGTTCTATAAATATAGCTATTGCGGAAATCGGAAAAAAGGCAGCAATTCAGTGTCACCTGTGAGGCAATATACATAAACATCTAAACAGCTCCAGTTTATATCAAGGTCTTTGTGAATCTAAAGTTTTGTGAAATACCATGCATTAGTTCATGAGACAGAACGCCTACAAAATTTTTATCACGTACACACTCACAGAGTGACAGAGTGACAGACAGACATTTTGTAAAAACATGTTTTTTGATTTCTCTAATCCCTAAAGCATGAAAATCCGTCGAAAACCGGAATTCGAAAATTTTCACGAATCCTTCATGTATAGAGGAAAGAAAAAACAGTTTTAAATATTTTAATAAACCATCAAGATGATAAAATCTTCTGAAATTTTCGATACATAAAATGAAGTATAACAGTTTCTAAACTATAATATATATTTACATGCTACAAATAGAAAAGCTTAAGCATATAACCGTTCATAAAAATTTTGCTAAATTTTGAAAGCAATCTATTCTTAGCTGTCAGAAATTTCTCGTCACGTCTCCTCGTACTTAATCTTGCGAAAATTTTCTCTCATATTGGATAAAAAAGTAATAGGATGGAAAAATGGGAGAAATAAATTAACGGTGTTTATTTTTCCTATAAACAAGATTATAAAAACTACTTTTTTTTTTCAAAACAAGCAGTGTAAAACCGGCTTTGTTTCGGAAAATAAAAGATCTGACATAATACTTCATATGTATCATTAATATGGTAGTTAAATGGCGAGCAGTATATTATTTACAAATGAAAAAAAAAATACAAAAGCATGAAAATCTATTATTTTCAAATTATGTAGGTATTTATTAAATTTTGGGTGCGTTCGTAATTATATAAGTACAAGCCTCCATTAAATGTCGTCTAGTCTGTCCCTCTCTCCGCATAGCAGCATCATCTGTTGCGCGATTTACACCAAAACGTAATCAGCACCATATTATATCAAGGTCTAACGAGATCTGAAGTTTTATAAAAATCCGTTTATTAGTACTTGAGATATAAGCTATTTCAGAAATCGTGAAAAAGGCAGTATAGAAGCTTCACCTGTTGGACGATATACACAGAAAACTAATCAGCTCCGGTTTATATCAGGGTCTTACTAAATCTAAAGTTTTGCAAAATTCCGTGGATTAGTTCTTGAGATAGAGCGCCGATAAAATTTTTGACCCATACAGACTCACAGAGTGACAGAGTGACAGACAGGCTAGCAGACATACATTTTATAAAAGCTTTGGTTTTCTTTGTTGTTGTTGTTGTTGTTTGTTTGTTTGTTTATTTGTTTCTATTGTCCCTAAAAGATTCAAATCCTTCGAAAATGTCACGAATCAAATACTTTCTTCCTGTATATATAGAAGAAAGTAAAAATAGTTTTAAATATTTTTAATAAACCATCAAGATGATAAAAGCTTCAAGAATTTTCGATACATAGAATGAAGCATAATAGTTTCTAAACTATAGTAATGATATACATGTAATTATATATAATCAATAAAAAACGCTTAAGCATATCACCAATCATAAAAATTTTGTTATAAACTCTCAAAGCAATCTATTCTTGGCTGTCAGAAATTTCTCGTCACGTCTCCTCGTACTTAATCTTGTGAAAAATTTCTCTTATGTTGGATAAAAAAAGTGAAAGGATAGAGAGAAAGGAAAAATAAATTAACAGTGTTTATTTTTCCTATAAACAATATTAGAAAAATTACTTTTTTCCGAAACAAGCATTGTGAAACCGGCTTTGTTTCGGAAAGTAAAAGATATGACATAATACTTCATATGTATCATCAATATGGTAGTTGAATGGCGAGCAGTAATTATTTACAAATGTAAAAAAAAAAAAAAAAAAAAAAAAAAAAAAAAAAAAATACAAAAGCATAAAAATCTATTATTTTCAAATCATGTTATTTTCAAATAACATAACATTTTGCTATAAACTCTCAAAGCAATCCATTCTTAGTTGTCAGAAATTTCTCGTCACGTCTCCTCGTACTTAATCTTGCGAAAATTTTCTCTCATATTGGATAAAAAAGTAATAGGATGGAAAAATGGGAGAAATAAATTAACGGTGTTTATTTTTCCTATAAACAAGATTATAAAAACTACTTTTTTTTTCCAAAACAAGCAGTGTAAAACCGGCTTTGTTTCGGAAAATAAAAGATCTGACATAATACTTCATATGTATCATTAATATGGTAGTTAAATGGCGAGCAGTATATTATTTACAAATGAAAAAAAAAATACAAAAGCATGAAAATCTATTATTTTCAAATTATGTAGGTATTTATTAAATTTTGGGTGCGTTCGTAATTATATAAGTACAAGCCTCCATTAAATGTCGTCTAGTCTGTCCCTCTCTCCGCATAGCAGCATCATCTGTTGCGCGATTTACACCAAAACGTAATCAGCACCATATTATATCAAGGTCTAACGAGATCTGAAGTTTTATAAAAATCCGTTTATTAGTACTTGAGATATAAGCTATTTCAGAAATCGTGAAAAAGGCAGTATAGAAGCTTCACCTGTTGGACGATATACACAGAAAACTAATCAGCTCCGGTTTATATCAGGGTCTTACTAAATCTAAAGTTTTGCAAAATTCCGTGGATTAGTTCTTGAGATAGAGCGCCGATAAAATTTTTGACCCATACAGACTCACAGAGTGACAGAGTGACAGACAGGCTAGCAGACAGACATTTTATAAAAGCTTTGGTTTTCTTTGTTGTTGTTGTTGTTGTTTGTTTGTTTGTTTATTTGTTTCTATTGTCCCTAAAAGATTCAAATCCTTCGAAAATGTCACGAATCAAATACTTTCTTCCTGTATATATAGAAGAAAGTAAAAATAGTTTTAAATATTTTTAATAAACCATCAAGATGATAAAAGCTTCAAGAATTTTCGATACATAGAATGAAGCATAATAGTTTCTAAACTATAGTAATGATATACATGTAATTATATATAATCAATAAAAAACGCTTAAGCATAACACCAATCATAAAAATTTTGTTATAAACTCTCAAAGCAATCTATTCTTGGCTGTCAGAAATTTCTCGTCACGTCTCCTCGTACTTAATCTTGTGAAAAATTTCTCTTATGTTGGATAAAAAAAGTGAAAGGATAGAGAGAAAGGAAAAATAAATTAACAGTGTTTATTTTTCCTATAAACAATATTAGAAAAATTACTTTTTTCCGAAACAAGCATTGTGAAACCGGCTTTGTTTCGGAAAGTAAAAGATATGACATAATACTTCATATGTATCATCAATATGGTAGTTGAATGGCGAGCAGTAATTATTTACAAATGTAAAAAAAAAAAAAAAAAAAAAAAAAAAAAAAAATACAAAAGCATAAAAATCTATTATTTTCAAATCATGTTATTTTCAAATAACATAACATTTTGCTATAAACTCTCAAAGCAATCCATTCTTAGTTGTCAGAAATTTCTCGTCACGTCTCCTCGTACTTAATCTTGCGAAAAATTTCTCTTATGTTGGATAAAAAAAGTGAAAGGATAGAGAGAAAGGAAAAATAAATTAACAGTGTTTATTTTTCCTATAAACAATATTAGAAAAACTACTTTTTTCCAAAACAAGCATTGTGAAACCGGCTTTGTTTCGGAAAGTAAAAGATATGACATAATACTTCATATGTATCATCAATATGGTAGTTGAATGGCGAACAGTATATTATTAACAAATGTAAAAAAAAAAAAAAAAAAAAATACAAAAGCATAAAAATCTATTATTTTCAAATTATGTAGGTATTTATTAATTTTCGGGTGCGTCCGTAATTACATAAATACAAGCCTCTATTAAATGTCGTATAATCTGTCCGTCTATCCGCATAGCAGCAGAATCTGTTGCGCGATTTACTCCAAAACGTAATCAGCACGATGTTATATCAAGCTCTAACGGAATCTGAAGTTTTATAAAAATACATTTATTAGTACTTGAGATATAAGCTATCGCAGAAATCGTAAAAATGTTGCATAGCATTGCCATCTGTTGGACGATATACGTAAAAAACTAATCAGCTACAGTTTATATCAGGGTATTACTAGATCTAAAGTTTAGTGAAATTCTGTGCATTAGTTCTTGGGATAGTGTGCCGATAAAAATTTTGACTCATACAGACTCACAGTGTGACAGACATCTTGAAAAAATATGATTTTTGATTTCTCTAACCCCTAAAAAATATGCAAATCCGTCGAAAAAGAATTCAATACTTTCTTCATATATAGATTGAGGAAAGTAAAAACAATTTTAAATATTTTTCATAAACCATTAAGATGATAACATCTTCTGAAATTTTCCAAACATAATGTTTATAATTTCCAAACATAATGTTTATAGTATAACATTTTCTAATCTATACTATTTATAATTACATGCTATCAATAAAACGCTTAAGCCTATTACCATTCATAAAAAAAAATTTTTGCTAAATTCGGAAAGCAATCTACTCTTAGCTGTCAGAAATTTCTCGTCACGTCTCCTCGTACTTAATCTTGCGAAAAATTTCTCTGATGTTGGATAAAAAAAAAGTAATAGGATAGAGAGAAAGGAGAAATAAATTAACAATGTGTATTTTTCCTATAAACAAGATTAGAGAAACTACTTTTTTTCTGCAACAAACATTATAAAACAGCCTTGTTTCGGAAAAGAAAAGATCTGGCATAATACTTCACATGTATCATTAATATGTAGTTAAATGGTGGCTAAAAGTAGAGCAGTATATTATATACAAATGTAAGGAAAATATAAAAGTTTGTAAAAGCTGTTATTTTCAAATTAACCATTTCCATTAACCATTTTTTAATTTTAGAATTGCGTGTCTTTTTTTGAGGACACCACACCAAAAAGGATTAGTTAGTTATTTATGCCTTTTTATGTGCATTCGTAATTATATAAATACAAGCACCTATCAATCGTCAACTGGTCCGTATGTCTATCCCCATATAGCAGCGAAAAAACTACCCAACCGGATGTTTTGCAGTTTAAAATATAGCCGCTACATAATTTTGTCGAATCATTCCAAATTTTAAAAAAATAGAATCAAAACTTAAAAAAGTATCAAGGAAAGTTTTCTTCATTTCATTAAATTCTATATCATAAATATCGAATTCAATGATATCTCATTGTAAGTAATGATTCTTGTTTGCCATGGTGTATGCATCCTATTTAAGATTGAATAATATTATTTCAGTATTTCTGAATTTAATATCAGGTAACCCAGAAAGTAAGCTCTGTTAAACAATGATATAAAAAGAAATAATTATAAATATCATATATATCATCCATCATTTGTATTGATGGTTTAATCAAGATGATAAAACCTTCTGAAATTTTCGATACATAAAATGAAGTATAAAAGCTTCTGGACTATAATAGTAATTTATTTGTAATTATATATAATTAATAAAAAGCGCTTAAGCATATCACCATTCATAAAAATTTTGCTATAAATTCTCAAAGCAATCTATCCTTAGCTGTCAGAAATTTCTCGTCACGTCTCCTCGTACTTAATCTTGCGAAAAATTTCTCTGATGTTGGGTAAAAAAGTAATGGGGTAGAGAGAAAGGAGAAATAAATTAACGGTGTTTATTTTTCCTAAAACAAGATTATAAAAACTACTTTTTTTTCTGAAACAAGAATTATAAAACCAGTTTTGTTTCGGAAAATAAAAGATCTGGCATAATACTTCACGTGTATCATTAATATGGTAGTTAAATTGTGGCTAAAACTGGAGCAGTATATTATAAACAAATATAAAAAAAATAAAAGTATGCAAAATCTGCTATTTTCAAATTAATTAGTTATTTATTAATTTTTAGGTGCGTTCGTAATTATATAAATGCGAGCACCTATTAATCGTCGTCTGGTCAGTCCGTCTACCCGCCTAACAGCGCCATCTGTTGAGCAATTCACATCAAAACGTAATCAGCACCATATTATACCAAGTTCTAATGGAATCTGTAGTTTTAAGACAATCCTTCAATTAGTATTTGAGATATAAGCTATTGCCAAAATCGTAAAAAAGCTGCCAGCTGTTGGACGATATACGCAAAAAACTAACCATCTTACAGTTTATATCAGGGTTTTAATAAATCTAAAGTTTTGTGAAATTATGTGTATTAGTTCTTGAGATAGAGTGCCGATAAAATTTTTGACCCATACAGACTCACAGAGTGACAGATATCTTGAGAAAATATGACTTTTGATTTCTCTAACCCCTAAAAAATGCAAATCCGTCGAAAACGAATTCATTACTTTCTTCATATATAGATAGAGGAAAGAAAAAACAAATTTAAATATTTTTCATAAACCATTAAGATGATAAAATTTTCAGAAATTTTCCAAACATAAAATGAAGTGTAACATTTTCTAAGCTATACTATTTATAATTACATGCTATCAATAAAAACGCTTAAGCATATCACCACTCATAAAAATTTTGCTATAAATTCTCAAAGCAATCTATTCTTAGCTGTCAGAAATTTCTCGTCACGTATCCTCGCACTTAATCTTGCGAAAAATTTCTCTGATGTTGGGTAAAAAGTAATAGGATAGAGAGAAAGGAGAAATAAATTAACGGTATTTATTTTTCCTATAAACAAGATTTGAGAAACTACTTTTTTTTTCTGAAACAAGCATTATAAAACAGCCTTTGTTTTGGAAAATAAAAGATCTGGCATAATACTTCACATATATCATTAATATGGTAGTTAAATGGCGGCTAAAACTGGAGCAGTATGTTATAAACAAATATAAAAATATATATAAAAGTATGCAAAATCTGTTATTTTCAAATTAATTAGCTATTTATTAATTTTTAGGTGCGCTCGTAATCATAGAAATACAAGCACCTACCAATTGTTATCTGGTCTGTCCGTCTATCGACATAGCAGCACCATCTGTTGCGCCATTTGCACCAAAATGTAATCAGCACCATATTATAACAAGGTCTAACGGAATCTGAAGTTTTATAAAAATCCATGTATTAGTACTTGAGATATAAGGTATTCCAGAAATCGTGAAAAAAGCAGCACAGAAGCTCCACCTGTTGGACGATATACAGATTCAGATTCAGTTAGGTGGGGAGACCTACCATATGGCTTGAACTCAACAAGCCCCACCTAACATTTTTTATTATTATTAAAAAAAAGTACAATTGTTTCACAAATGGTTGCCCAATTTCTTCTGGGCGAACCTAAAGTTTTTATCATATTAAAATGCATAAATTTCAAAATTTAAAATAGAAGCGTTAATTAAGACAATTAAGAGTTTGTGAATGTCTATAAAAATTTCAGATGCACTTTTTATTTAGAAAGTTCAACTAAGTTCAACTATCATAAGTATGATAGAGTAAATGTTTTTAGAAATGTTTAAACAGAGATATGATTTGATAAGCTTGCTAATGCGCAAGTTGAAATATATACTGATTCTTTTCAACGAGGGTGATGCAGTCAGTTATTTTCTGTAATAATTTCGGACATTTCAATACATATTACCACTCATTTAATTTCATATTTGATGGCTTTCGCAGATGAAAGGTTGAAGTTAGTGGACAATTTAACATGAAATGCAAGGAGGTACTTCTGTTCCCACAAGTACAGAGGTCAGAATCTACTTTGTTAAATTTAACTAGATATGAAGAAAAAGGACCATGATTTGTAGCGAATAAATATAGATTTCGATGAAACAGTAAAAAGTGTTCTGAAATTTTCGGTAGAAATTCGTATGCGTAACTGCCGGTGTCTGCATAGTCCCAATAGTTTTGCCAGTGTTGAAGCGAATCTAGCTTTAATTTTCTTTTTACTAAGGATGCTGGTAATGGATAGAATTTTGATTCTATTTGTGAGGATTCCAGTGTAGCTTCTTTTGCCAAGGTATCCGCTAATTCGTTTCCTTTTATGCCCGTGTGGCCTCTTATCCATTTGAAAACATAATTTTTAGTAGTTTTCTGTAATAGTATTATGATTGAGGTTACTAATATATCTCTTGTATTAAGGTCTTTTAAAGCTAGTAGACTTGATAAACTGTCTGTTTGAATTAATATGTTTTGAAAAATGCTTGAATTTGCCCAGATTATTGCGTCATGAATAGCTAACAATTCTGCTTGATAAACACTATTGTCATTTATTAAGGACTTTTGATCTGTTTGAATTAATTGATTGTTATAGAAAATACAGAAGGCATAGGCTGTGCCAGATTCAGTTTTTGAGCCATCGGTGTATATTTCCACTAAGTTAGTTAAATTCGGAGGTATGTCTTCTATCCAAT
Source organism: Maratus speculifer (assembly GCA_964019185.1). NCBI lineage: Eukaryota > Metazoa > Arthropoda > Arachnida > Araneae > Salticidae > Maratus > Maratus speculifer. The sequence continues at coordinate 144,580,139 of OZ025301.1, read as the reverse complement.
GTAAATACTTTTTAAATGGTTTTATCTGGCACGTTTTTAGTCTTGTTTGTATTAGGGTTGGATCGAACACTTCAGATGGTATGCCAAGCCTTAATACTTGCCCAGCTTGAGATTCTCTTTTTATTTGGTATTGTAGCGGAATTATTCCAGTTAATGTGCATAAGGCAGAGGTTGCCGTTTTCCTGTATGCTTTAGAAATCATCAAAAAGATGTCAACAACACGCGGTGTTCCCAGGTGGTCACCCTCCCAAGTACTAACCGCGCCCGATGCTGCTTGACTTCCGTGATTGGACGATATACACAAAAAACGAATCAGTTCCGTTTATGTCAGAGTCTTACTAAACCTAAAGTTTTGTAAAATTCCGTGTATTCGTGAGATAGAGCGCTGATAAAATTATTGACTCATGCAGACTCACAAAGTGATAGAGTGACGGACAGACATTTAAAAAAAAAACGTGATTTTGTGTTTCTCTGATCACTGAAACATGTGAATCCCTTGAAAGTAGGAAATTTTACGAATCCAATGCTTTCTTCTTCCACAGATAGAAAAAAAACTAAAAATAGTTTAAAATATTTTTAATAAATCATTAAGATAAGCCTTCTGAAATTTTCGATAAATAAAATGAAGTATAACATCTTCTAAATTATAGTAATGATATACTTATAATTACATATAATCAATAAAAAACGCTTAAGCATATCACGAATCATAAAAATTTTGCTATAAACTCTCAAAGCAATCTATTCTTAGCTGTCAGAAATTTCTCGTCACGTCTTCTCGTACTTAATCTTGCGAAAAATTTCTCTCATGTTGGATAAAAAAGTAATAGGATAGAGAGAAAGAAGAAATAAATTAACAGTGTTTATTTTTCCTATGAACAAGATTAGAAAAACTACATTTTTTTTCCCAGAACAAGCATTATAAAGCAGCCTTCTTTCGAAAAAAAAGGATTGATACGGTAGTTAAATGGTGGCTAAAACTGGAGCAGTATATTATAAAACAGGGCTGTCCAACGTGGCGCCTGCCGTTTTGAAGGTCTCCCTCTACTAATCTTTTTTTTTTTTTTTTTTTACAATTCCTTTTGCAAAGGACACTTTATTTAAACTCCTTGATATTTTCATGAGACATGTTTTAAAAATCTCTACACGTGTATTTCACGTATCAACAATTATAACGTACGCAACGTATTAAAAGAAAGGAAACAAACATGGCGTTTGAGATCTATAGGGGAATTATGCCTCATTTATATACAGATATAGTATATTGCTACTAATATTAATAGTCCTTCCGGCAGTGCCGGGAGGAAGAGGTAGCTTTCATATACTTATATATTTATTTATTCAAAAATACTAAGCTCAAACTAGTAGAACCTGATTATGAGCTTGGTCGAAATCTTAATTCAGGTGCACATGCATACTCATATTGAAATCGATTAATATATATATGTGATAACTCAGCCATTTTTTAAGATACAAACGAAACAAAAAATGCTCTGGAATCTTTGTATCAAGGTCAAATGCATAAAAGAAAAATCTTTTTCAATTTCTCACTTTCTTGTACCTAATTTTAAATTTTAAAATTTATAAATTTTTTTAAATGGCCACCATTTTGAAATAAGACGGCGGATGGAACTGAGTATCTAACTCGATTCAGGCCTCAGTATATACTATGTACACACCAAGTTACATCCAAATCGATTCATAAATATGCGTGTTATCACGTGACAAACATCAGATCGTTTTAAAATGTCAGACATAAGAAAAATTCAAAGTGCTATAACTCAATCATTTTTTAAGATATAGACAAAATAAAGAGTGTTCTGGAATCATTGTTTTAGGTTCTAACACGTAAAAGAAAAATATTTTTCAACTTTTAATTTTTTCGCATTTAATTTTAAATTTTAATTTTTTTAAAGATTTTCAAATGGCCGCCATTTTGAAACAAAATGGCGGATGATGCTGGTCAACGAACTCGGTTGAGACATTTGTATGTACCATGTACATACCAAGTTTCATTCAAGTCCGTTCATAAATACGCGTGTTATCACGTGACAAAAAACAGATCGTTTCAAAATGTCAGCCATAAGAAAAATTCAAAGTGCTATAACTCAATCATTTTTTAAGATATATAGAAAAAATAAAAAGTGTTCTGGAATCGTTGTTTTAAGTTCTAACACGCAAAAGAAAAATATTTTTCAACTTTTAATTTTTTCGCATTTAATTTTAAATTTTAAATTTTTTTAAAAATTTAAAATGGCCGCCATTTTGAAACAAAATGGTGGATGATGCTGGCCAACGAACTCGGTCGAGACATTTGTATGTACTATGTACATACCAAGTTTCATTCAAATCGGTTCATAAATACGTTAGTTATCGCATGACAAAAATCAGATATATATATATATATATATATATATATATATGGTTATATATATATATATATATATGTCAACATTTGAACGGAGGGTGGTTTTGGGGTCTGGGGGTCAAGATCGGTGAAAATATACCAAAATTTTCCGGAAGTGCTTTCCTCCGGACGGCTGCAATAGGTAGCTTTTAACTTTTTGTAATGAAAGCTACCTAAAATTAGTGATTTTATAAGATTGAATACTAGTTTTTATCAAGACTGAATATTAATAGGAATTTTTAGAAATTAGTCATCTTTTATTCGACCTGGTTTTATTTTAAGCGATTTAGAGAGTCACAAAATTCCACGATATCATAAAGTGTATGCCATTTTAAAGCAACATTGTGGATCGTTCAGATCAGACCGTTTCAAAATGTCAGCCATAAGCAAAATTCAAAGTGCTATAACGCAATCATTTTTTAAGATATAGACAAAATAAAAAGTGTTCTGGAATCGTTGTTTTAAGTTCCAACACGTAAAAAAAATATTTTTCAACTCTTAATTTTTTCGCATTTAATTTTAAATTTAAATTTTTTTAATTTTTTTAAAATGGCCACCATTTTGAAACAAAATGGTGGATGATGCTGGCCAACGAACTCGGTCGAGACATTTGTATGTACTGTGTACATACCAAGTTTCATTGAAATCGGATCATAAATACGCGTGTTATCACGTGACAAAAATCAAATCGTTTCAAAATGTCAGCCATAAGAAAAATTCAAAGTGCTATAACTCAATCATTTTGTAAGATATAGACAAAATAAAAAGTGTTCTGGAATCGTTGTTTTAATTTCTAACACGTAAAAGAAAAATATTTTTCAAATTTTGATTTTTTCGTATTTAATTTTAAATTTTAAATTTTTTTAAAATTTTCAAATGGCCGCCATTTTGAAACAAAATGGCGAATGATGCTGGTCAACGAACTCGGTTGAGACATTTGTATGTACCATGTACATACCAAGTTTCATTCAAGTCCGTTCATAAATACGCGTGTTATCACGTGACAAAAAACAGATCGTTTCAAAATGTCAGCCATAAGAAAAATTCAAAGTGCTATAACTCAATCATTTTTTAAGATATATAGAAAAAATAAAAAGTGTTCTGGAATCGTTGTTTTAAGTTCTAACACGCAAAAGAAAAATATTTTTCAACTTTTAATTTTTTCGCATTTAATTTTAAATTTTAAATTTCTTTAAAAATTTAAAATGGCCGCCATTTTGAAACAAAATGACGGATGATGCTGACCAACGAACTCGGTCGAAACATTTGTATGTACTATGTACATACCAAGTTTCATTCAAATCGGTTCATAAATATGTTAGTTATCGCATGACAAAAATCAGATATATATATATATATATATATATATATATATATATATATATATATATATATATATATATATATATATATATATATATATGTATGTATATATATGTCAACATTTGAACGGAGGGTGGTTTTGGGGTCTGGGGGTCATGATCGGTGAAAATATACCAAAATTTTCCGGAAGTGCTTTCCTCCGGACGGCTGCAATAGGTAGCTTTTTACTTTTTGTAATGAAAGCTACCTAAAAGATGAATTTCTTGCATGTTCTGATTAACTTGGACCAGATTAATATTGGCGCCCTTCATTGCTTGTCAGAAGCTGCAGTGCGCTCCTGCTTAGTAAAAGTTTGTACAGGCCTGTTATAAATAAATATAAAAAATATATAAAAGTATGCAAAATCTGTTATTTTCAAATTAATTAGTTATTTATTAATTTTTAGATGCGTTCGTAATTATATAAATACGAGCGGATATTAATCGTCGCCTTGTCCGTCTGTCTATACGCATGTTACAGCGAACAAAACCACCCAACCGGATGGTTTGAAATTTAACATATTACTGTTTGCAGAATTTTGTCTTGTCATTTCAAATTTTAATAACAGAATTAAATTAAAAAAGATTGTACTAAAAGTTTTCTTCATTTTATTAAATCCTATATCAGAAATAATGGATTCAATGATATCCCATTATACGTAATGATTTTAAATTGTCATGTTGATGACGCCCTATTTAAGATGGCGTAATTTTATTTCCATATCATTAAATTCAATATCAAGTACTGTCAACCGGGGCTACTCTGATCCATGCAATAAAAAAGCCTTTGTTCAACAAATAATACAGTCGAACCTCGTTAACATGGACCTCAAGGGGAATTAATTTTTTTTTTTTTTTTTTTTTTTTTTGTTAACAGTAATTAATGTTATCAGTATCAAATCTTTGTATTCATCTTTATAAGGGATACTGAAAACAGTTCATATTAAAAATAATTCACTTTAAGAGTGTTCATGTTAACAAGGTTTAACTTTACAAGATAATTTGGGGGCGTTTGCCCTTGAAAAATGTTTTATACCCTAGTACAGAGTATTTTTTTTTTTTTTTTTTTTTTTTTTTTTTTTTTTTTTTTTTTTTAGTTGAAACACATGATGCGTTTGTAAATAAATGTTTTCGTGTGTAAATTTTTACTTTTCAAACTTTCTACGATGAAATAAACTGAATAAGAACTACAAATAAGATAAGAGTCAGTATATTACCTTTAGTTATCGCTAACCCATGTGTGATTGTGACATCACACCATGTGACATTTTTTTCTTTAACTTTTTAGATGCGTTCCTAATTATGTAAATACGTAGCACCTATAGTTGTCGTTCAGTCCGTCCGTCCGTCCGCCCGTCTGTCCGTCTGTCCATCCGTCTATCCGTCCGTCCGCATATAACAACGCAAAAACTACCTAACCGAATCGTTTGCAATTTAATATATGTAATTGTTACATAATTTTGTCGAGTCATTTCAAATTTTATGAAAATTGGATGCATAGATCAATTACAGGGACAATCAAAAGTATTCCATTACATTACAGTCAATGGGGAAAAAAGTTTTAAATGCATTTTAATGGTGTTGCACTCATTCGAACATAATAAAATTGATATGCATCTATAAAGTAGATATTATAATAAAAAATTTTTATAATATGTGGTGCAAAGTACATTTGTTATTGATTTACAAAGCCACACAAAAGTATTCCATTACATAATGGTATAGGGAGAACATTGTTTGGTGCGCATTTTAATAGTAATTAATTATTTGCAATTTTATGAGATTGGTATATAAGAATGATATTTTTAAAACTTTTTTATCGTACGAATGCACCTCATTTGCCACGCTTCACGTGCAATTTCCCATTTTTTTATGTTTTTTTCTTTTCTTTTCTTTCTTTTTCCTTGTTTTTTTTTTTTTTTTTTTTTTTAGCTGCAACACATGATGCGTTTATAAATCAGTGTTTTCGTGTGTAAATTTTTACTCTCCAAATTTTCTACGAGGAAATAAACTGAATAAGAACTAAAAATAAGATAAGAATCAATATATTACCTTTAATAATCCCTAACCCATGTATGATCATAGTTTTTTCTTTAACTTTTTTATTTTATCAGGAAATATGTACCTTTTCATAAAGCTAACATGAAAACATGAGTATTTTGAGGTTACTATGTGTCAGGCTTTTTTGGTCCGAAAATAGTCCCAATTATTTAGAAATGTCTCTTATACAAAAAGATCTCTTCAAAAAAGCTTTTAAGTAATATATGTTTTTCAAATATTATTATAACAAAATGTTACATTAATTGTTTTTGTTAGTAACTGAGAATAACATACCGAAAACTTTTCTCATTTCTTTAATATAAAGAATCGGTTTATTGCATTTAAATGCTTAAGAAAAAAATATTTGTTATCAAGTTTGCTCTGTTAATTCACTAGTAGATGCTATTGAAAAAAAAAAAGGATCTTAATAAAAATGCGTTTAATTAAATATGAAATGTATTTATTTTATACGAAACTAACTGATGAGCCAAAGAAGCCCTCAACAGGGGTTACTTTGATCCAAGACTTTAAAAATAATTAAAAAATGAAAATTATGATAAATTTCTTTATTAAAACCATCCAGTTTGCTTCATTGTTTAATGTTAATTGCTTACAATTCAATTTCGACATTGAAAAATCATATGTACTCTCTTAAAAAGTGAGCCACAAAATAGCTCAAGTTGAGCTGAAATCCACTCATCTCAAAGTTGAAAGGCAGCTTCTCAAAAAAGAGTTGAAATAACTCGAGTTTTAACCAATTTAAATGAAGTTGAGCTATTTAAATAACCAATTTAGATCAAGAAGATTTAATCGTTTGAAAAACAACTCTTTTATGATCGAAAAAATTACAGCTCTTTCATGAGAAGCCAAATCAGCTCTTTCGTTTTAAGTATGTAATATTTTTTAGTAATGTACGTAGAAGTAGGAAAAGTGGCCCAAAATAGCCCCGGTTAACGGTAATCCAGAATGTCGGTAACAAACGGTAATCCGTTAAGCAATTATATTAAAAGAAACGGTTGTTAGAAAAATTAAACTACTGCATAATCAAGTACTGTTATTTGATTATTTTTCGACACAGTTACCATCATTGCTTTTATCATATCGTGACACGAGCTTCTGTTTGCCCGTTGCCAAAGAAAGATACCGCATGCCAATTTCTGAAATTGCCTATTTTTTCGAGACTATTGCCACCCTGTAAGATAAGTAATAAAATATAATCTTAAAATATATCTCTTTTTAATGATAAGAAAATGCTAAAAAAGTTGAAAATCGCAGATCTTCAAATAAATTCATTGAATCCTTCCTCATTCTGCTGTAAAAATCAAGTTACCTGACTCATTACAGAACTTTATTAAAGTATTTTTAATCAATTACAGAATAATAAATTTAAACTATATTCTAACGTATAAAAATAAATTTTCATCAAAATAATGCATAAAAATATATACTAAAAATGGATGAATTTGGATTTTAACCTTAAGGCTTTTTTTTCAGACATAAAAAGTGAATCACTTATTTACAGGGTTCGCACACTCCTTATATTTTGTAAGGACTCTGGCACCACTATTAATGATAAGAAAATTTATATTTAATTTTTAAAATACAGAATTCGCAACCACCTTCTCAATTTGCAATTTTCTCAATATTTTTCTGCACTTCTATTTTTCTGCATTTTTCCGCTGTATTGAAAATACTGTAAAAATTTAGTGGTAGAGTTGTGCGAACCCTGTATTTAGATTTTAATAAATAAATAAATGCGTTATTAGTACTAGAGGTCTGCATGGGCCGGAATTTCCAGGCCCGGGCCCGGCCCGGCCCGGCCCGGTCCGTAGGAAAGTTATTTCGGTCCGGCCCAGCCCGTTGTAAAACTCAAAAGTTCGGAGCGGGCCCGGCCCGTTTAAATTTTTATATTTTAGACCCGGCCCGGCCCGTACAAAAATCAGCGAAAACAGGCCCGGCCCGGCCCGTTACGATTTCTACGATTTCTAAAAAATTCAGATTTTTATCATGTAACTAAGATTCTTTTAAAGAATACTGCATACATAGATATCAATGGAATGATTTTACAGTATATTTTACAGCAAATACACATTAACAACATTAATGATTACTTAGATTCTTAGGCTTTCAACATTCGAATAAAGATTCATTAAAAAATTGATATGGCTTAGAATAAAAGAAAAAAGAAAGAAAGCTAAAAACATCGTTAATTTTGGAGCTGTTTAATAAAAGAAGATTTATAAATATATTTCTATATCATTTTATTATAGATTTCAAATCCAAAATCATTCTTAAATTCAAAGAAGCTTCTTTCTGATACATTTCTAAATTAAATTTTTTTTTTCTCAGAAACGCATAAGATTAGCAGATATCTTTATTCAGACACTATATAATCGAATGGCGTTATCCATTTTTTGATACAAGCAATTTAAGAATACTGCAAACAAATAAAATACTGTCATAATTAGCGTTTTGAATAGAATTTCCGGAAGCAATAGCAAGGGAAGGGAGAAAAACCTGCAATCATTTGAGAAACTATTATATCTCAACAAGGTTATACAAGTATTTTATTTACCAAAAATGAAAAACGCATTTCGATTCCAAATCGCTTCAATAGTTAGGCTTATCACTTTTATACTTTTACAATTTAAAATTAATCAGAAAATGTGTCAAACTTTCGCATTATTGAGAAATTAATTTAAAAATCATCAACAAGTATATATCCGAAGACTAAGCTAACATAAATTCTTTATCGTTGTTAATAATTTTACAAATCATGTTTTCTGCCAATAATTAAGTCGAGTACCGGTCCGGCCAGTCTATATGTAGAAAAATAACGTAAGCGTTGTCTCGGACCGGCATGAGTCAGCTAAAAAAATATTAAAACGGGTTGCACATAATGTAATTCACCGATGCCGATACACTGTGCATTTTTATATTGACGCTGTCAAACTAGTATAGCCGCATTTATACTTATTCTCGTTAAAACCATTTTCGTTGAAAATAGCTCATATTTTATCGTTTCTCCAGAAATCTTCAGAACGGGCCGGGAGGCCCGAAATTTTTTTTTTTATCGACCCGGCCCAGCCCGTTGAAAAAACTATTCTAAATCTGCCGGCCCGCAGGCCGGGCCGGGAACGGGCCACGCGCCAAGACTGGGCCCGTGCAGACCTCTAATTAGTACACTACACAAATCCAATACAGTTGAAATCTAAGTTAGAGGGTGAATTTTGCATGATTAAATAGTATATCTTGAAGAAAAATAATCCAACTGGTAAGCATGTGGCAGAAGTTGAAATTGAAGCTACATAAATGTCCATTTGCATTCGGTGAGAAAAAAAAGGAATAAATTGCTTAAAGTGCATGTAGAATAAAAGCTGATGAACATATTTTTCGGAATAAAACGGTATTTCTTGAAAAAATAATCCAACTGAATGCACTAAAAGTACTTGCCAAAAAACCGAAATGTTGAAAATATAGCTAAGTAATTGAAATTTGCTTGCATCCAGTAGAAAAAAGAAATAACCAGTTTTCTAATTAGATGTAATGAATGTAGAGATGCATATTTCCATGAAAAAAAATTGTATTTCACTTGGAAATTGAAAATAGAATTTTTAATCACCACTTGGCAAGTGACACTAGGGCGTAGGTCAATGACCAATTTTTTAATTGCCACTTTTACACCTTTAATAACAACATGGCGAGTGACGGACACTCGTTTTCTCCTCTATTTAAATCCTGCTAAATCGATTTAATACCAGCTTGCCCAGTTTTCCTTAAATCATATTTTTCTTATATCGCCTTTTTCTTAAATCGGAAAGCATTGAGGCTTGCGATGTTTGCTTAAATCGGATCATTGTAAATCGATTTAACACTAGCTTGATATGTAAGCAGTAGATACATCAAAGTAAGTAAATCAATTTTCTGGTGTTAGCTATTAATCGTTACTTTATTTTAATTGATTTTAAAGTCAATGACAAAACCGTGATTTAAGACTGACTAAATCACGATTTAAGGCAATGGCTAAATTGCGATTAAGACATTGGCTTATCTCGATATAAGGTATTGGTTTAATCACGATTTTCCATGTATCGATTTAGGATAAATGGTTAAATCAGATTTCCAAAGCAATCTTAAAATCGATTTACAGAATTGTCAAGTTTCCGGCTTTTTGAACACCACTATTATCTTAGACTAAATGCTATTGTTTTAAATAGCCTAAGTATTTCAATCAAATAAAAGAACGTTTTTTGTTTTAAAATACTGATATCGAAAAAGCTGCCAATTAGCAGCTCTGGATTTCAGAAATAAATTGATTTAAGGCCCAGGCCTAACTACAACATATTCGTTTCATTAGTATTTTTTATATATAGATAGATAGAGTTGATGTGACTGACAGTTTTCTAGTTTTGTGATGTGAAACGCAAATGATGTAATTGCAAAATATAATATATGATAATTTTGTGCAATTTTTCTCAAAAAAAAATTGGTAAGGCAACGGTTAACTTTTAGCCTCCAGTATAGTATCTAAAATCTCTTGTTTATCAAAATAAGAGCAGTTTTACAAAAGTTTGTTGTAAAAGCAAATACTGTTGATTTATTAACTATTTTCTCCCTACCTTTCTATTTCTACCAAGCACCAGAGGAATTTTACAAATTTGAGCGCGAAATGACGTTATAAATTTTTGCTGTGAAAATAAATCCTTTTCTAGTTTATAGCAAAATTTCTATGAATAGTCATATGCTTAAACTTTTTTATTGCGTTAGTTTAGAAACTCGTATATTTTACTTTACGCATGGAAAACGCCTGTTGATAGCGTTAAATAAATATCCATTATTCTTTCGTTGAAACGTATATGTTTTGAAAAATGATGTGGTATATGAATTTCGAAAATTTATTTTCTTCTCATTAGCAAAGTTATGTAAATACACTTTCAAGAAGAGTTATGCTCATACCCTTTCAACCGTACAAAGTGTTTCAGAATAAATTAACTCAAAAGATGTTAGCAAAATAAATTTTTCAAATGAGTTTAAAAACATTCAATAGTAATAACATCTGAAAATTTGCCTTGTTGGCCGATTAAATTTAGAGTTTCAGATGCATAAATATTTTAAAATTTCTTATTTATATTCATTTTCATTATTTTTAATTAATACATGATCTATTATGTAAAAATAAAAAGAATATTGCCCAGTAAAACTGATGGCATTGAGCTCACAGGCTACGCATACTAATTGTATATTATAGCCTTATATTTTCAAGGGTTAATTCCATTTTTTTTAAAAATTACGGGGGGGGGGCAGCTCCCTCTACTTCCCCTTTTTATACTTAATCATTGAACCCCTTAAAGTAATCACAGATATGATTTATCATATAAGAATTTGGAAAAAAAGTGATAATTCTGCATGAAAAACCCATTTATATCAATTTAGAGGAGGGGCATGAACCCCCCGTTCCCCCTTTTTATACTTATCCAATGAACACCTAATACTAATCACGGAAGTACCTCATGAGAATGATCCTCCATCTGAATTTTGAACGAAAACTGATCATTCTGCATAAAAAAACCATTCATATAAGCTAAGGGGAGGGGCATTAGCCCCCGTACCCCCTGTTATATATATTGAATGAACTCCAAAAACTAATCAGGGAAGCGCCTAATCAGAATATACATACATACAAAATTTCAAGTGAATCGGATATTTTTATCATGAGTTATCGCGTTACGCACGTACATACATACAGAACGGGCGCGGGCACATAAGCTCTCAGGTTATACTAGCCTGTGAGCTAAAAAGCTGTAAAGTTACTAAACTTTTTCTAGGAAACTGATATTCTTAGAGCTTTTTATGTAACGGCAACGATAAAAATTCATGTAACAAATACATGTTTGCACGCTAAATCAAAAAAATCTCTAAGGTTACTAAGTGTGTTATAAGTAAATGCGATGCCTGGAATTTTTTATGTAAAAACAGAAATTCATGTAACAAATACACGCTTTACCTGTAAATTAAAAAAAATCTGTCGAGTTACTAAGAATGTTTTAGGTAACTGGAGTGCCTAAGAACTTTTTATGCAACAGCAGCAACAAAAATTTATGTAACAGATACACGTTTGCACTGTAAATCAAAAATTTGTAAGGTTACTAAGAATGTTTTAAGTAACTGGAATGCCTAAGGGTTTTTATGTAACGGCAAAAAAAAAAAATCATGTAACAAATGCACATTTGCACTGTAAATTTTAAAAAATCGTAAGGTTACATAAGAATGTTTTAAGACGCCTAGAACGTTTTTTGTGAGTGCAACTCGGGTTACAGATAAAATTTTAGTGAAATTACTGTAATTTCAGTGAATTGTTTTATTAGGTAAGAGCTACAGATTTCAGTAGCTTTTCAGAAACTAGTTTTATGGATCTATGTATTTTTTTGTGCAGTTTACAGATAAAATTTTAGTAAGCATATAGATTTCTGTAACTTTACATCTGTGCTCTAGAGACATTTCAGTTGTTCTTGTATTTCTATAGCTTTTAAACTAACTTATAGAAAAAGTGACTAATTCTCATAGGATTCTATAAAATTTTTTCCTTGGAATTCTAAAAGCCATTTTCGTAAGGTTAGATTTTATTTTACAGTATACCTATTTACATACATCTTTTTCTTATTTATATGCATATAAACTTACATTTCGTATATTTACATGCATACATATTTGCATACACGAATTTCCAATACGTATACAAACAATATAACAGACTTTTATCGTTCACAAATGCAAGATTGACATAGCTGTCAAACCTGATGATTTTCGTGAACTACTATCTTCAAATTGAAATATTCCCTTTATTTAATTTCATAAATGTCTGATTAAATTAGAAGAATATTACTATTTGGAAATAATGTTTCGCAAAATTCGGAAAATTTAGCAGCGATGGTAATAGTAACTCAAGAGTTAGGTGTTATAATTTTAAGAGCTACCAAAAAATTTTAATCTGAAATTATTCAATGATAGATGATGTACGAACTCTTTATTCATTACAGACACTTGGTTGTTCTTATAGATCCTGGTTTTTACTTCACTTTTAATATTCTTTATAACCCTATTGCCTATTAACCGACTGTTTCATATTACTCGAAACGTGTATTTCTTTTAGAACTTTCCAACAAAGTTGAATGCTTATGCATTTGTTTTGTCTGGTCGTCTGTCCTTGCTCTAACTCTTATAAATATACTTGGTTTTTTATGCAATTGATAAAGCTTATTTGGGGTCACCAAAACATGTTCGGTATTGCATATTAAGTATATGCGATTAATGGTTCACTTAGAGCATAGGTTCCCAACGGTAGCGGTAGCGCCCCCCAGTGGGCGCTGGTACCTTCTAGGGGGGGGCGGTGGCAAGTCCAAAGGCAAATGGGGGGCGTTAAGACAGTCAAGGGGAGCGCTGCCGTGGCATACCTAGCAATTTAAGATATGTGTAGCAAAACTATCTTGCTTCCACGCTGATGTTTGGAGTCGTGATAAAAACTTAAAATATACCTTTAAATCTTAAATGAAAATCTATACAATCACACCTTCTGGCTCCCAAAAATCTAATTTTTTTTTTACGAACGTCAAAAAAATTGTCCACTGCTATTAATGGTCTTCAACAATTACGGAATGTCATAAGGAGTGCATTTGAAACAAGCTGTATCATTTGTACTCGATATGCATTAATCATTGTCAGCCATTGGTTACAAAAAATAATGTAATGAACGACTGCATAGGGCATTTTTATTACATTATTAAGGCAGTCGATAAATTTTAAGCATTTCATTGCATGAAAGATTATTCCTTAAATTTTATAGTGAAAATGATGAAGATTACAATCGCTTGCTGTTGCACAGCACAGAAGTTTATTAGTTCACAATACGTATTTGTTTGAATTGTGTTTCAATCCATTTTGACTCAATTTTTAACTTTTTTGAAAACGTAGACGAAAAATAGAGCGAAAACCTGATTATATCCAAAAATGACATAGCATTTTTTAACAGACTTATTATTAAGAATATTTAATGAAGTCAATTTAATTAAAACAAAAAAGTCATTAGCTGCTTTCTGGAAAAACTTCTGTTCAAACAAAATGCAAATAGAGGTAAATACAAACGCCTTCCTACCTTTTTAGCAGCCTCTGCAAAACAGTAATATCTATTTGCATGCGCTTACGTTTAGACGTCTTCATGCTGAATTTCCGAAGCGATTCCAGGATATTTCAAACGTAAATATTCCGAGTAGGCTTTTAAATCCTTTTTCAAATGCAGATACAGCAAATTCATTAGATTTAGTGGAGGAACTAGTGGAACCTACAACTAACGATATGGTTATCAAGAGTTCTGGCTACAAATATCAAAACTTACGAGCTCTCTTCTTTGAGTAGTGGGTAAATGTACAGACATTTTTAATTGCCAGAAAGTTTTCTGTCAAAATATTTGGCTCAACATGGGTTCAGTGAGGTAGCTAATTTACTGTTTAAGAAAAGGAGCAGACTATCCATGACTGAACATGGTATTTTGCGACTTATTTTAACAAAATCAGAACTCAACATTAACATATTGTTAAAAGTCTATTAGCCTTATTCATCTCATTTTATTTCTTACTGATTTTGTTTTTATTTCTAAATATTTAAATATATATACTATATTTGATTGTTAGATCAATTTTGAACACAATTATTCAATCGGTAAATTAATTATAACAGATGTTAATTTTTCCATTTTGGGTGAAAAAATTCCAGGCCAGGATTCGAACCAGGGATGTAGTGGCTGAAGCCGCCAATGCTCTTCCAACTGAGCCATCCCGGACACGAACACTGGAGGACTATTTCACCCAATTAACCTCAACGATCACCTAATCTGGTCTGATACTCTGGATCAGCTCAACAGAATAAATCGAAGGTCAATATATGGAATTGCAGAAAATCGCTGCATACGAAATTACATTAGATCAATGTTAAACACGATTATTCAATCGGTAAATTAATTATAACAGATGTTAATTTTTCCATTTTGGGTGAAAAAGTCCAGACCAGGATTCGAGCCAGGGATGTATTGGCTGAAGCCGCCAATGCTCTTCCGTCTGAGCCATCCCGGACACGAACATTGGAGGACTATTTCACCCAATTAACCTCAACGATCACCTAATCTGGTCTGATACTCTGGATCAGCTCAACAGAATCAATCGAAGGTCAATATATGGAACTGCAGAAAATTGTTGCATACGAAATTACATTAGATCAATTTTAAACACGATTATTCAATCTGTAAATTAATTATAACAGATGTTAATTTTTCCATTTTGGGTAAAAAAAAGCGATTTTCTTCAGTTCCATATATTGACCTTCGATTTATTCTGTTGAGCTGATCCAGAGTATCAGACCAGATTCAGTGATTGTTGAGGTTAATTGGGTGAAATAGTCCTCCAGTATTCGTGTCCGGGATGGCTCAGTTGGAAGAGCATTGGCGGCTTCAACCAATACATCCCTGGTTCGAATCCTGGCCTGGACATTTTTCACCCAAAATGGAAAAATCAACATCTGTTATATATTTCATTGTTGTTTTAATTCATTTCTACATTGTGATTCTAAATATAAAAAGTTAAAACCTGATATAGATAATTACAATATTATTTCATATTTTTATAATTAATTATTACGGAATAGGGGGGGGGACATTTTTTTAATAGGGGGGCGGTGGTCCAGAAAAGGTTGGGAACCTATGATTTAGAGGGATGCTCAAAAGAATTCGATTACATTATGGTATATGGAGAAAAATCATTTGGAAAGTATTTTAATGAGATTACACTATTTCAAATGTATTAAAACTGATATAATTCACTGATCTTCACTACGATCACGTTTAAACACATCATTCATAAATTTTTTTATTAATTTGCAGGGATATGCAAAAGAAATCGGTTATAGTACTGTCTTTGCGCAATAATTGCTCGAGAGTAAGTTATAAAATCTGTTATGTGCTTTTAAATTTAATTAGTTTTTTGCATATGACTCTTTATATATAAATTCTATACCTCATATACAAGGTTGCACAAAAGTTTTCGAATACTAATTTTCTTAATAGAGGAAATTGCTGAAGAGGAATTTTCAACTGAAATATATGTATCTCTTAAATGAACTAAATTTTCTAATGCTTGTGGTTAATAAACATAAACCTCTATATCATATACAGGGCTGCTAAAAAATTCGAATAATTTTTCGATTGCAGATGTTGTTAAGCTGAATTTTGGTTTTGAAATGCGATGTACATTTCCATAAATGGTGAAATGAGACGTAATATTTTAATTTTTTAAACGGCGCCGTTTTGTTACATTATTCTGTATGTGTTGTAAAGTGCTTCATAATATATTCTTGACGCATGCCTTTTACATGCCTTAAAAACGCTAAGATTTAATAAAAATTTGTTCTTTGCTAATTTTTGGTGTACCTTAATGTATGTGTTGTTGTTGTTGTTGCTGATTTGAGTACACAGGTAAATAGAATTCCTCGATATACAATCTTCCTTTATATAAGTGAAATATTATTCTAGATCTTTTGTTTTCGTAAATAAAAATAACTTTCTGAAACTTATTTTCGGGAAAACAAACACTTTTTATTTATAAGGCCTTTTCGTTCTATCTCGTTGCTCCTTTTACCAAAGATCAATAGTTCGGCGTACTTTTTCTTAAGATTGAGTGTGAAAAGGCCATGATGGATAATATTTTTGCTATCCGAGGATAAATTACTTTACAGTTTATAGAAAAATTTTCATGAATGATTCTATACTCTAAGCTTTTTTATTCTAGGTAGTTTAGAACGTCCCATATTTCATTTTATGCATGAGAAAACTTCTGTATTAAATCTCTTATGCTTTGCTGAAACTCATTTTAAATAATAAATAGTTTGTGAAATTCGAAACTTTATTTTTGTCTAGTTAAGTAAAATAGGAGAACCAACTCGGGCTTCCCGGGTTGCAGAATATATGTACAAATAAAATTGCAAAGTTTAGAAAATAATCAGATTAAACCTGGGAATAAACTTGGATATTTTGGGAATAAACCAGGTATTTTTGAAATAAAATTGGAAATGAACCGGGTCTATTGGCAATAAGCCCGAGAATAACACTGTTTGTATCAATGTGAAAAATAACACTAGTAAGCCTTGATTACATCCATTAATAACTATCGTAAAATAGCTATTAATCGTTGTTGTTAACAACAACGTCTTATAAGCAAAATATTTATTTATAATATAATTTCTTGTTTTTTCGTTGTGGAATATATATTATTGATATTACGATATGACACTGTTTGTACTCTATAAAAAAAGAGATTTCTTTTTTTTTACATTTAATATGAGGGTTATGCGGAAACTAAAGTATTTAAATGTTTTATGTAAAGTTTATAATTTTATGTAAAGTAAAAATTTTATATAATATTCCTTATAATATTATATTATAATATTATATTTCTTACATACTTCTCTATTTTTCCATATTTGTTTCATCATTTCTCATAACGTTCCACAAGTTTTTACATAGCTAAGTCATAGAAGTCAGCCGCATATGAGGCTACTCAGTCTTTAATGGACCCTATGCACGTGAAGTCAGAAGCCAGAGCTGCCGATATGTTAATCTGTTATTCTAGCCACTGCATCGCCCGAATTCTAGTATGCGCAGGCACAAATACCGCTAGCAGACGACTTCAACCTCGACCCATGTTGAATGGATACAATTTCACGGAAAATTTACGAATTTAGAGAATTTTCTCGCAAGAGGAACAACAATTTTGAATTTATATTATAATATATTAAGTATATGCTGCTACAACAAAGAATTATTTTCCGGTATTTTTAACAAACAAGCATTAATAACTCGCACTCCATAGACTGCTTTGAGAAATACCGCCAGTACATACCGCCAACAGCCGAATTTTAGCCTCAACCTCAGGCTTCGTGCATAAGGTCCATTGGCTGTTTCACCTCGTAATCTGTGGCGAAGTATTTGCCCCTGACAACCTCTTTTAGATGGCGAAACAGATCTGAACTGTACGGAGGGTGGTAAATCTGTTTCCATCCAATAGATCTGATCGAGTTTTGGATGTGAATGACAGAATATAGTCATCGAATTGACATGTATAACAAAAAATTCCAGAAGTCAGAAGACCGTGCCGGTTATTCTGTATTGCACATCTAGTTTAGTCAAGATAGAGCAAGGCCGTTGCTGTCAAAATCCGAATCAGCGACCGTATTTTCCAGTCAGCGGGCTGATCAACTTTTTAAAACTTTTAGAACTGACACTGTAATTAATTCACTGCAACAATACCAATACAAATGGCGTCACTTAATGAGCAAGTTATGCCAGGAGTTGGCGCTCATGCGTGTTTCAATGTTCGCACGATATTTGGTTAGCCACGATGATACCTTAGTTTCCGAATGTTCCCCGTATAATTTTTACTTTCTTCTATCTTTACAAGAAGAAAGCATTGAATTCGTAAAAATTTTCGACTTCCGATTTTCGACGGATTCGCACGTTTTAAGGTCAGAGATGACAAGAAACATGTTTTTACAAAATGTCTGTCTGTGTGTCCGTGATTTTGTCTGTCTGTATGTAAGAAATTGTGGGCACTCTATCTTAAGAACTAATACAAAGAATTTATATTCAATTAATCCATGATGTAACTTAGTGCTGATTAGTTTTTGGTGAAAATCACTCAACAGGTGGCGCTGCTATGCATCATTTTTCACGATTTGTGCAATTTGTGTTTTAAATAATTTCTTTTAATTAATTATTAATGAAATTTTAACTCCGATGCGAAATATTAGTCGGAAATAAGTGTTGAATTATTTATATTTCTTTTAAGTGAGGGGAGTAAATTTTTTGTAGTCGAGCTGCACGCGGCAATAGTAGATTTTTTTTTTTTTTTTTAACTTGCCTAATTACTTTTAAAACCATAAAAAATTAGTAAATTGAGATATTTTACAATTTTCAAACAAATTACAATTAGAAGAAAGTAATTGATTCTATTCAACGCGTACAAGTAAACTTATGCACATTTACTCCTGTACGTATAAGAGTCATTCAATACAAAATGAACAAATTAGCTTTCTTTGCCATGTCATAGATTATGAATGAAAATTGGCATATAAGTACAACATGTTTATTTATGAGTAAATGCAAAATAATAGATTTCAGGACTGTTTATTTAAGTATGTAAATTCACGTTAAAAGTTGATACAAGATTGAGTTTTTGTCGACATACTTAAAATTTTAATCTTGATTATTAGCCTTAGGCATGAAAAAACTATATCATTAATTATTTTTAGGTCAGAATGGATAATAATGAGAGAGTAAGAGATTGACGTAATTTAGGATTTGAATTTTTATTCTTTTATGAGAAAAAAATACAGAAATTGAAAAATATTAAAGGGAAAAATTCAATATTTATATTACTTATTTAAACAAGAAGGACAATTGCTGTAACTTTATAATTATTTGACGTTGTAGATAAAAATACGTACTTTAAGTACTAGATTTTTCATATTTGGCTTTTTATTCCTTAATGCGAAAAAAAAAATAAGGAAAAAAAAATGAACAGAAAAAAGCGATAATTCTATTGGTTTTTTGGACATGAAAGAAAGCTCTTGTATTTTTTCAAATTATTTGATATTATAAATAAAAATGTATCTTTTAAATATTCAAACGCTACTACTAGTCTTTTTTTTTTTTTTTTTTTTTTGAGGATTATATTAAAAATTATGAGAATTGGAGAAATAATTATCTAATAATTTTAAATTCTTATAGATGACAGTCAAACAAAGTTGTCTTGTAGGTTACAGACAACAAATTTCAAATTTCTAGCCCTAACGACATCACAGAAATCGCAATTTTTTGCTCCTCCACAATCTTGTGGTTGTTGTACCAACAGAAAATTATATCCTTTGCTACAGAAAAGATCGTTACCTTCATTTTGCTACCAACATTTCTGAAATCAGTTTGACAGTTTCAGATTACCCTCAACAAATAAACGATTCTGCTTAATATTGATAAAGTCGTTTTCAAGCACAACAAAACTTCTAGTTTTAAGTCTTACAAAAATTTGCTACAAAATCTTCTGGATTGCTTCAGAAAATTTATAGTTCGATGAAAAGAAGAAAAATATTCGTGACCTATAAACCTCCATCATATCTTACTTTCTTCTAAAGTTACATTATAGTCATCTTTCTTGCGAAAATTTTCCAAAATCTTAACGTTGGGGTTATTTCTGAAAACTTTCAAAAAAATATTCTTCTGTTTTTTTTTTTTTTTTTTAATCTATATTCCTTTTTATTAACGGTTTATTTGTGTCAATCTTTTAAAAGAATAATGATCAGGAAAAAAATTCGGAATTTTTGTTTTTAAAGAAGCAATTACCTTTTGTTTTATAAAAGCATTTTCGTAAAACAGCCGTTTGTACAGCCGTAGCTGAACAAAGTAAAAATTATTACTTTCTGAACACATTTAATGAAAACATTAGTGTATGAAAATTATTTTAATTATAAGCAAATCCCACCGCTTTCCATGCGCAGTAGTTGAAATATTCAAAGTGGAATTTGACTGATTTTGAAACGGATATGGAATTCAGAAGAGTAAGTAGAATGACACCATTTTTATTCGAACCACGGATTTCATGATCAACAGCGAGAACGTTAGCGCCGAGCATAAAGCCAAACCAGTCACTCGCTTTATACTGATCAAGTGATATGAGATCGCTTTTACACTCCATTCCAAGTGAGAAAGACGTATAGCTGATGTCTGATGAGCGATATGCACCCGTGATTGATGCTGTAGTACGCATACGTGATGCGCGGACGACAGACTTCGTGATGTGAGCTACCATTTTGGGTGCAAGGGATGATTTTCATAGTGGTGCTATCTGTTGGTTATGAGATGTGGTTATTGCTGTTACGTGTTGTTGAAGTTATGTGTTTGTCCGGATCATCAATGAGGAGAGTGAATGGAATGGCGCTGGTTGTATTTTAACTAAGGATCTAATCATCAACAGGCGAGAACGTTAGCATCGAGCAAAAAACCAAGCTAATTACTCCAAGCTAGTAATTCACTTTATACTGATCAAATAAGATGAGATCGCTACAGAGTCAATTAATTAACAAATTTTATGTAAAATTCTATAGAAATCGTAATTTAGAACGTTTTCCGCTAATTCCACACTTTAAAATTTCTATTTTTTTTTTCAAGAAATCATTGTTAGCTAGAATTTGTATATTAAAAGTAACCTTATGCAAAATCTCAAGTTTCTTGTCGCTTCAGTATCACAAATACCGTAATTTTGGCACTTTTTTTTTCCTTCTTCACCCTTAAAAATTTTGAATTTAAGAAAACCGCTTTGTTCAGGTCTTTTCATCTAAAAAGTAACAAGCATCACAAATTTAAATTTTTCTTCTTAATAATACTATAGAAATCTTAATTTAGAAAGTTTTTAGGACGCTTTCCGCGCATTTCCTCCTTTTAAATTTCAAATTTCTTAAAAACTGCTAATGCGAGCACTTACGTCTTAAAAATAAGCTCCCTGCCAAATTTCAAGTTTCTACTCCAGCGGCATTATAAAAGTAGCAAATTTTCAAAAGTGTTATGCCTCTGTATCCCTTTTAAATTTCGAATTAAAAAACTGTTATGCGGAGGCATTTGTATCTGAAAAGTGGCAGATATGTCAAATTTCAAATTCCAATCCTTAATATTCAATAGAAATTGCAACCTAGAACGGTTTTAGAACGCATTTTGAGCATTTAGCTCTTTTAAATATCGAATATTTTAGAAAACTTTTTTATAGAACATTCTCCTGTTATAAGTAACTATACCAATTTTCAAGTTCTTGGTTCTTTTAGTACTACAAAAGTCACGATTTTACAAACGTTTTTCTCCTGCATCTTTTTAGGGGCAATTGAATCAACATAAATTATGTATCCTATGTGAAAGCAGGGCTTCATTATTATTTTGCCATCATTACTTTTGAAATCAGCTCGGTAGTTCCAGCGATCACAGCTGCAACCAAACAAACAAACAAACCATACTTCTTTATAATATTAGTATAGATTGTATCGATTTTCAAGCATCAGAAAATGTTTAGTCTCAGGAATTATACTGAAAAAATCCAATGGAAAATAAAACTTTATAAGTTATAAGTAAATAATACTTTATAAGTTTTTTAGTTCGATGAAAAGAAAAAAAAATTCGAGACCCATACCGACATCATATCTTATTTTCTTCTAAAGTTACATTAAAGTCATTTTTCTGACAAAGTTTCTCCGAAATCTTAAAGTTGAGGTTGTTTCTGAAAACATTCGAAAACATATCTCGCTTCTTCTTTGTCTATATTACATTTATTTTTCTTTTGGAATCTTTCAAAAAAATAACGATCAGAAAAAAAATCGGGATTTTTTTTTTTTCAAAAAATTAAATTACAGTAGAACCCCGCAAATCCGGACCCCGTAAATCCGGATCTCCGGATAATCCGGATAGGTTTGGTCAAGCGATTGAGAAACGATTTGGTTAATTTCCATAGCATAAACTTTTTTCATCGTCGTATTCTGAATAATAAAAACTTTTTTCTGAAATCTTTTCGGAAGAATACCTTAAGCTTTCTTATTTAAACTACACCCAACGAACTACTTATGCTCAAGCGGATGCGTGACCGTACGGCTCACAAAAGGTATAGAAAACTGGCACAGCAAAAAATTACAAACTTTTTTATTACAAAGTAAACATTTTTACTGTCTCTAAATAATCAATAAGTTAAACATAAAGGTGATTTTCTGTACGTATGTTTTATTTCAATTCATTTTTTTCTTATTCTCCGGATAATCCGGATTTTCGATAATCCGGATTGGGTCTGGTCCCAATTAATCCGAATTATCGGGGTTTTACTGTACTTTTTTTATATCAAAGTATTTTCGTAAAACTAATGTATAGCGATAGCTGAAAAGATTACAATTATCACTTCCTGAACATGCTAAAAGGAAAATATTAGCATAAGAAAATTATATCACTATTAGCAAATCCCACGACTTTGCATGCATATTGTTGAAATATTCAAAATGGATTTTGGGGGATTTAGAATGAGATATGGAGTCAATTAATTAACAAATTTTATGTAAAGTTCTATAGAAATCATAATTTAGAAAAGTTTCGGTTAATTTCGCTTTTTTTTTTTTTTTTTAATTAGAAATTATTGTTAGAGAGCATTTGTACTTTAAAAGTAACCGCTATGTCAAATTTCAAGTTTCTCGTTTCATCACTATCACAAATATCGTAAGTTTGGAACTTTTTTTCTTCTGCACCCTTTAAATTTTTGAATTTTTAAGAAAACTGCTCTGCGCGTGCATATGCATCTTAAAAGTAACAGTCATGTCATGTTTTAATTTTTCTCTTTAAAAATACCACAGAAATCGTAATTTAGAAAGTTTTTGGAACACTTTCCGTGCATTTCACGCTTTTAAATTTCATATTTCTTAAAAACAGCTAATACGAGCACTTAAAAATAAATTCTTAAAAATAAGTTCCAAGCCAAATTTCAAGTTTCTAGTCCAACAGCATCATAAAAATAGCAAATTTTCACATGTTTTTTGCTTCTGTATCCCTTTTAAATTTCGAATAAAAAAAAGTACTGTTCTGTGCATTCATTTGTACACTACTGGCTATTAAAATTGCTACACCAGGAAGAAATGCAGATAACAAAATGATATTTATTGGACTAATATATTATAATAGAAATAACAAGTGATTAAGTTTTCAATAAATTTGGGTGCATAGATCCTGAGAAAGCAATACCCAGAACATCCAACTCGGGCAATAATAACAGCACATATACGCTTGGACAATGAAATGAGTCAAACAGAGATTGGTTGGCATGTACAGGTACAGATGCCCACGCAGCTTCAATACGATTCTACAGTTTTATCAACCGTAGTGAGTGGCGTGTGGTTACGAGCCAGTCGCTTGGTGACCATTGATCAGACGTTTTCTATTGGTGAGAGATCTGGGAAACGTGCTGGCCAGGGCAACAGCCGAACATTTTCCCTATCAAGGAAGGTCCGTACAGGTACAGATGCCCACGCAGCTTCAAAGCGATTCCACAGTTTATCAACCGTAGTGAGTGGCGTGTGGTTACGAGCCAGTCGCTCGGTGACCATTCATCAGATGTTTTCTATTGGTGAGAGATATGGGAAACGTGCTGGCCAGGGCAACAGCCGAACATTTTCTCTATCAAGGAAGGTCCGTACAGTTCCAGAAACATGCGGTCGGGCATTATCCTGCTGAAACTAGGGGTTTCGCAGGTCACGAATAAAGGGTAGAGCCACGGGTCGCAAAATATCAGAAATGTAACGTGCGCTGTTCAAAATGTAGTCAGTGCGAACAAGAGATGACAGAGACGTGTATCCAATGGCATGGCACCTATGCCTTCACGCCAGGTGGTGGGCCAGTATGAAGATGACGAATGCACGCTGCCAATGTGCGTTCAGTACGAAGCCGCGAAACACGGATGCGACCATCATGATGTTGTAAACAGAGCCTGGATGCAACTGAAAAAATGACGCCTCGCCATTTCTGAACTCATGTTCGTCGTTGATCACACCATTCAAGGCGCTACTGTCTATGACGCAGCGTCAAGCGAAGTCGCAGCCATGGTCTCCGACCTGAGAGTCCATGCTGCTGCAAACGTCGTCGAACTGTTTGTGCAGACACTTATTGTCTAGCAAATGACCCCATTTCTTGACTCAGGGGTCCAGACGTGGTTGCACGATCCATTGCGGTCATACGGATAACATGCCTGTCTTCTCAGCTTCTAGTGATAGGAGGCCACTGATATCCCGTACAAAGTTCCATATTACCCCTCTGAATCCATCGATTCCATATTCTGCGAACAGTCGTTGGATCTCGACCAACGCAAGCAGCAATACTGCGATACGATAAACCGCAATTCCTGTAGGCTACAATTCGACTTTTATCAAAATGAGAAACATGCTGGTACGCATTTTTCCTCCTTACATGAGGCATCACAACAGTTTTTCACCTGGTAACAACACTCAAATGCAATTTTTGTGTGAGAAACCGGCTGAACAATTTCCTCATTTGAACACATTGTAGGTATCGCTACTTGCACCTGCTTTGTCAGAATGCCCTGAAAATCTAATCATTTGCATACCACAGCATCTTCTTCCTGTCGTTTAAATTTCACGTCTGTAGCATGTCGCTTTCATGGTGTAGCAATTTTAATGGCCAGTAGAGTATCTTAAAAGTAGGAAGTCATGTCAAATTTCAAGTTCTTATTCTCAATTTTTAATAGAAATTATAACTTAGAGCTTTTTTAGAACGCTTACTGAGCCTTCAGCTCTTTTAAATTCCAATTTTTTAGAAAACTTTCTTATAAAACATTTCATGTATAAGTAACTATGCCAATTTTCAAGTTTTTAGTTCTTTCAGTACCACAAATTCGCAATTTTAGAACGTTTTTCTCTTCTACATTTTATTGGAAGTAATTGAACCTTCATAAATTACAGCCTACGTTGGAGCAGGGACTGTAACTATTAATTTATCATCATTATTTTTGAAATAGGTTCGATAGTTTAGAGCAAGGCTGTCCAACGCGGCGCCCGCGAACGCCATGGCGCTCTTTGAAGATTTTCATGGCGCCCTTTTGAAGATTTTTTGTTACAAGACTTTTTCGAAGTAAAATTGAGCTATAAAGAATAATTTCTGTAAATTCATTAATATTTGCATCAGAGATATTTTCAAAATCTGTGAAAATACATTAAAAACCAAAAAATACTGTGAAACTTAATAATGCATATTTTTACAATTTGTAATTCATTTTTTAATGTAATTATGATGTTTAAATGTGGTAATAATTAGAAATAGCTCATTTTAAAAATGAATGAGTAACAGAAAAATACAAGTTTTTCTACATTCCCCATCGCTTTGAAATACTTTAGCATGAAAGCTCCTATTATTTTTCTTTTTGCTGGCCCTTGGCTATTTTATACTAGGAATAAAAAAGCTTGATTTTCCCTTCTTGACTTTTGAAATTTTAAAAATTTGTTTTCAATTTACTTAGAAAATCAATAAGAATGAGAAGTGCAGAACAATGAGTAGAGCAGTGCCGAATAATTTTCATTTATGAAACACTTTCAAGCTATTATCTCTCTCTAAAGAAATCACCCATATTAATGGACATTATCACGTCTTTGTGTATATAACTAAATTTACGTCTTGAAAATACGTCAAAGCACATTTTCACATCCTAAAAGAAACTTATCAATATCTCATATTTCCATGTTTATTTATTTATTATTGTTGTTAGTATAGGCGCAATTGAAGTTTCTTGCACCTTGCCCAAAAAAAAAATTTTGAGATAGAACTATCATAGAAAAATGTATAGGTTATAATTTAATATATGTAACATGAACCTTTTGTCTTCTGCTCTAAAATTCATTATCATCATGTTAAGACGCGCGTATGTACTAACACTATTCTGTGCGATAGTATTGCCGCATGTTTTCAGTGGTGTAAATAATGGCGCCCTTCACTGAGTGCCACGAGCTAAGGGGCGCCCCTGTTTACTAAAAAGTTGGACAGGCCTGGTTTAGAGGTTACCCCTGCGAACACCCAACGAAACAAAAGTTATTTAGATTAATATAGATGAAGTCTATTTTCAAGTATTGAAAAATTTTTAGTTTCAGTGCTTGTAAAAATACTAGCGGCCTTCGCCCACTACGCTGGTCGGAGCTGGTCGGTTTAGACGGACAGAAGAGCATTAAATAGTTTAATAATTTATTAATTAAGGTTAATAGTTTAATTGATAGTATTAAAATGTTTAATACTATTAAAATGCATACCAAACAATGTCTCAATATATAAGTATGCAATGGAATAATTTTGTGTGGCCCTGTAAATCAATAA
The DNA here is from genome assembly GCA_964019185.1 of Maratus speculifer. Lineage (NCBI taxonomy): Eukaryota > Metazoa > Arthropoda > Arachnida > Araneae > Salticidae > Maratus > Maratus speculifer. The sequence continues at coordinate 144,553,354 of OZ025301.1, read as the reverse complement.
GAAATATTATTTGCACCACAGAATTGTACAGAATGTATCTATAGTATATACTTCATAGATGCATATCAATTTTATTATGTTGGAAAGAGTGTAAAACCATTAAAATGCACTTGAAACTTTTTCCCCCATTGACCGTAATGTATCGGAATCCTTTTGATTGTCCCTGTAATTGAATTATGCATCCGATTTTCATAAAACTTGAAATGACTCGACAAAATTATCTAATAATTATGTATTTTAAGTTTTAAATAATTCGGTTGGGCAGTTTTTGAGTTGTTATATGCGGACAGGACAGACAGACGAACGGGTAACTCGGGATCCCGGAATTTTTTCCCTTCAATTCAAAACAAAAGCGGAGTTTCTCCGTTTCCGGGATCGGAGGAGATAGCGTTACATACATATATACATACGGTCGGATTTTAATAGTGTAGATAACATTAATACAGATGAAGTCTAAATTTCAAGTATTAAAAAATGTTTAGTTTGAGTACTTATAAAAATATGCTGAAAAAAATCACTGGAAAATGTTATTGATTTAAAAGTTTTTTCCATCGATGAAAAGAAGAAAAAATTCGAGACCTATAAACCTCGATCATATCTTATTTTCTTCTAAAGTTACATTACAGTCATTTTTCTGACGAATTTTCTCCGAAATCTTGAGATTGTTTTTGAAAACTTTCAAAAACATATCCCGCTTCTTCTTTGTCTATATTTCATATATTTTTTCTCTTTACAGTTCATCTGAAGCAATCCTTTAGAAGAATAATGATAAGAAAAAATAGTCAGGATTTTTATTCTGAAAGAACCAATTATCTTTCACTTTATAAAAATATTTTCGTAAAACTAATAAACAGCATTAGTTGAAAAGGATACAACTGTTATTTTCCGAACACATGAATGTTATCTACGAGATTTATTTCACTGTTTAGAATGTTTTCCGCTCATTCCACCATTTTATATTTAATTTTTTTTTTCTATAAATTATTGTTAGTCAGAATTTGTAACTTAAATCTAACACCGATTGCAAAATTAATGTTGGCAAATTAATAATGGCAGTCCCTACTTCAACAGATGCATTTTAGGCTGGTGCCGCTAGCCCTAAAGAGATGGTAGACGGGTGTGACACCTGTATTCACCAACGCGGGTTAACTCTTGAGTTTGTGTTAAATGCTGGGCATGAAGGATTTCTCAGGAAATAGCCTTTCGAAGAAGAAAACCGTTCCGTGAAATAAATTTGAAATAGGTGGCGCCTATGTAGAATGTTTCCTTAGTTCGTATGTTGTTTACATTTATCCTGTTCATGTTCGCTACTTTCCGGGGTAAAATATAATCAAATTAACTAATAATTTTATTAACATAAGGCTTCTAGTTGATATGAAATAATTTTTTTCTAATTTTTTAATTCTGATATTCGTGACCTACGCATGTTGCCATTTTGTCATTTAGTTCCAATATTATGACTCAGTATTAATACATTGCGTGAAGTCCTTCTTTGTATCTATGTTCATATCCAGCATTTAACATGGACTCAAGAGTTAACTCTTGTTCGTAAATACAGGTGTCAGAAAAGAAGCTTGGAATTCGCTACGATGCGATGGTTAATTTTAAGATATAAACGCGTACTAAGAAGATGGTTTCTAAAAAAATCAAAACTTCAAACGAATACTGAAACAAACGTATTGAGCATAAAAGTTTCAAAATATTTTCTAAATTTTCATTTATTTAGAATTATCTTTAATTATCCTCATTTTTTCAATCTCTTTTCTGTCTAATGCAGTTCAATAGTGTAGTTTAGTCAAACTGTGGCTTAAATGCCATTTTTTTAATTATTCCTGAAAGTATAATTTATTATAATTTTATTTAAACATACAAATACCACTTGGCATTTTTCAACAATTACGCGAGCGCGGCGGTATTTGTTAGTATTATATAGTTAAATAATATTTCATCTTAGTATATTTTATCTTAATATTTAGTCTACTTCACTCGTTTATTCTATATTTATTTACAATACTATTTCAAACCTAAACTTTATTCTACGCATTAACCAGCCAACTTTTTAAAGCAATATTTTATTCTATAACAACAAAACGATTTTGTTGCCATTCACACAAAAGAAATTACAATCTATTTACTAATCCTCTTGTAGTTCGTCCCTTCCGCTAGGTGACGTATGACCTTGTTTGATGTGACCCCGCGGTCACCTCTCCCATTTATTTTAGGATGCTAATTTTTTATACTGTTTTAAGCATATGTTTGTTCAGAATTTTATGCATGCTGTTTTTTTTAATCGTCTGCCACATTTATCATTATTATTTCACAATTAATTGTTCCACTGCTAGAATAAAGTTGTTATCCAGAAACAGCATTCAAATTATTTGCAGAATAAAAATTCTGTAATGGCAACATTATCATTAGTTTTTTGGTTTACTGTTAAGCTCCATTTTCTTAAAATGCAATTTTTTTCTAAACGCGATTTTTTAGAACGAAATTTAATTTAAAATATAGTAATAAGAAATCGTTATTCAAAGATGCATGCATTAGGGTTTTTTAGGCATGGAATCGAACTTTTATTTTTCTTATAGAAACATCATTTTTTCAAGACATTCTTTGTTGTATCTATTGTGAAGAAGCAGAATTTAGTATATTGCTTACATTTATATAAAATATCTTTTAGTGTTAAGATATGGAGATTATTCCATTTAATTAAAAAATCTATTAGATAATAGAACTATTTTGTTTTACTACTTCTTTGTTTTTAGTCGTTTATCTTCTTCTAACATGTTTGAAAAATTCATTTACTAAGAATTTTGCTACACATGCTTCTAATTTCATGTTATCGTCTGCTACATCAATTATTATTATTTCACATCTTATTGTATCACAGTTAGAATGAGACTCTTATTCAATAACAAAACTCAAATATTGAGAATGGAAATTCTGTAATGGCAATACCATGTAAAGCTGCTATCAGATTCACCAACATTTCGTAAGACTTTTGAGCCAACATTTGATTTCCTCCAACTTTTCGCGAAATGTCGTCCCAAAACCCACTGTGATAGCAAACAGATATGTTCCCCCAAAATTTTTCCTCTGTTCCAAAAAAGTCTCTCCTAGTCAAGACTTTTCATCCAACATCGAACATTTCAACGAATCACAGATAAGCGATTGGTACGCGTAGGCGGTAAATATTAACGCCTGGTACTAGTAGAAACTGGTTTTCCGGCTTTTCCTCCAACTTTTTCAAAGACAATTGTAACCTTTTTCTCTCTCTGAACGGGAAAATGTTGGGTTTAAAATCGGCTGAAAAGTTTGTCTCGCCTAGAGCCCGTGAATGTGATAACAGCTTAAGGAACAGTCAGAGTCCAATTCAATACAAGAAATCCTTATCCAAGTACACGCAGAGCATTAGATATGGATTTTATGCAACAAGTTCGTCCAAACCAGTACCTGATTCTCCATCAGGGAAAGGAGTGAAAGCGCTGCCGTGTTTCTATGTAACAAGAGAATGAAGCAAAATAACAATAATCTTATAAAAGTGAACAAACGTAGTGAGATAATTGTTGCATGCTTCTGTTTTAATTGAAGGTCAAATCATGGGAGATGATGAATCATTACGGCCATATGCAGGTCAGCGTAATGTAGTTCACATCTAAATATAATATATACTCTTCTTTTTAGAAAATTCAAGTAAATATTCTAAGAATCCGTATTGAAATTTGAGAAGAATAAAATTCTTATATTAGTCAAAAGAAATTAGCTGCAGAAGAAGTAATCTCCCTAAAATCACAAGAATTCATTCTGTTTTAACACTTAGCCTTAATTTAACTTTTTGAAGGATGGTGGGACACTTTCTATATCACTTAATTTTAATCACTGTACATTTATAGCTTTCCTGTGCAGGGGGGAAAGGGGGGAAATGCTGTAAAAATTCATTTCGTTATTTAAAAGTAATTTCTTTATCAATTCTGGTGTGAATTGGAAATTACATACACAATTTCTTGATTCTGAAAGACATAAACTCTCTGTTTGAAAAACACTTGTAATACTAAACTTAACTTTGAACGTGGTTTTCATCCGGGAACTCAATGAGGTAATTGTCTGTGCTGCCACTTACCGGTCTACTAAAGATACAATTTTTCCAAAACGCGATTTTATAGAAAAAAAATTCAGTTTAAAATACAGTAACAAGAAATTATTATTCAAAGATTACATGCATTAGTTTTTTTCAGGTAAGGAATCAATTTTTTTTTTATTTTCTAGAAGCATCAATTTTTCATTGCATTCTTTGTTAATATATCTATCGTGTAGAAGCAGAATTTGGTGTATTGTTAACATTTATATAAAATATCTTTTAGTGTTAAGGTGGAGATTATTCCCTTTTATTAAAAAAAAATATGTTAGATAATAGTACTATTTTGTTTTACCACTTCTTTGTTTTTAGTCGTTTATCTTCTTCTAACATGCTTGAAAAATTCATTTACTAGGAATTTTGCTACACATGCTTTTATTTCATTTTATCGTCTGCAACATCAATTACTATTTCACATTTCATTATTTCACAGTTAGAATAAGAGATTCTTATCCAATAACAAAACTCAAATATTGAGAATGAAAATTCTGTAATGGCAATACCGTGTAAGGAACAGTCAAGAATCCAATTCAATACAAGAAATCCTTATCCAAGGACACGTAGAGCATTATATATGGATTTTATGCAGCAAGTTCGTCCAAACCGGTATCTGATTCTGCATCAGGGAAAGGAGTGAAAGCGCTGCCGTGTTTTTATGTAATAAGAGAATGAAGGAAAATAACAATAATCGTAAAAGTGAACAAACGTTGTGAGATAATTGTTGTATGCTTCTGTTTTAATTGAAGGTCAAATCATGAGAGATGATGAATCATTACGGGCATATGGAGGTCACCGTAATGTAATTCACATTTAAATATAGTATATACTCTACTTCTCTTTTTAGTAAATTTCAAGTAAGTATTCTAAAAACCCGTATTGAAATTTAAGAAGAATATAATTCTTATATTAATCAAAAGAAATTAGCTGCAGTAGAAGTAATCGCCCGAAAATCATAAGAATTCATTCTTATTTAACCCTTTGTGGCACGGTAGTTTCATAGATATACCACTTAATTTTAATTCCCAAACGCCACATTGGCACCGGAATTTTGTTTTAAAAAAAATTACGATTTATTGAATGCGTGAAATATCGCGTTTTCTTATTTACAAATAAAGTTGTTTTCAAATTCCGGTGTCAGTCATTGATTTCAATACTTAAGCAATGAATTTGCCCTGCGCCGTAAAGGGTTAACACTTAGCCTTAATATAACTTTTTTGAAGGATGGTGAAACACTTTCTATGTCACTTAATTTTAATCATTGTACATTTTGAACTTTCCTTAATCTTAAAATTGAACAAACGTTGTGAGATAATTGTTGCATGCTTCTGTTTTAATTGAAGGTCAAATCATGAGAGATGATGAATCATTCCGGGCGCAGGGGTCGCAGCGTCCCTAAAATTTTTGCAATTTTCTACCACAATTTTATAACTACAATATTTATTGTAGAATTTCATTGTAGATGTTAAGGGAATCTGAGACGAAGATTTTTGATTTAAAATACTGGTAGAAAAGTGCGAAAATTTTAGGGACGCTGCGACGCCTGCGGGCGTATGGAGGTCAGCGTAATGTAGTACACATTTAAATGTAGTATATACTCTAATCATTCCATCTCTTTTTAGCAAATTTCTAGAAAGAATTCTAAAACCCTGCAATGAAATTTACGAAGAATAGAATTCTTACATTAGGCTAAATTCCATAAGTATACTAGTATAAGTCACATGCTACGATTTTCGACTACCAGTGTTTTAGAATGGAAAAATGTGACTTATTTTATCGAAGATGTCTAATTAATTGAATAAGACCTAGCAAACTTTTTGAAAATAACGGTGCTTGATAACATATGTTTTTGTAATATTGGCTCTTGTACTAAAACAGGATACGGCAAATACAATAAAAAAAATGAAAGTAAAATGAATTCATTAAAATGAACTTTGTATTTGAAGCAAAACTATAAAATAAACGGTACTTACGCTACCGCAGCTACAGATTTGGCGGTTTTTAAGTACCGCCAATCTACATCTAAAATTTTTGCGACAAATCATAAAATAAAACACATTATTTAAAATCAAAACACTTTCAAAATTCAAAGCACTTTGTTTAAAAACAAAGTAGTCAATCGGATTTCGGTGGAAAATGGGCCGATATAGAGTTTAACATAGATTCAAAATAATATTACATCTTGTTCTGTTTTTGTCTAATCCCGAATATGCATTTTCGTAGCACTAAAAAATGGCGTCGAAAATCATTAAACAACAAGGCAACAAGGAATTCAAAAGATAACTGGATGCGCTTGCGAACAACAAGATTACTCTTTATTGGCGCAATATCGCAACTTCTACTGCGGTGCGTTAATACGTAAGTACCAAATAAACATACAGTAACCTTTAAAAATACGAAAAAAAAAATACCCTTCGTCAAATTTCTGAAAAATGGGAATTGTTGTATGTTTCTTTAATTTTCTATAGTTTTTTTATTTAATAGATTTAATTTTATTAAAACTTTTGTAAGTCAGAGAACAAATAACAGAACGCATTAGCATGAACTATTTTATAACTACTAATTATACTCAACTACTTTCCTTTAAAAAATTCTTTCCCAAATTTCAAAAAGTCCTTCACTAAATAATTAATGCTTAAGTATTTTATTTCGATTACATTTTCTTTTATATGTATCAGTAGTTGTAAGTTATGAGTGTTATTTATTTATTCAAAGCAAAATAAATATTGCAATTCCTCATGGGAAATTTTCTTAAATAAACTAATACTTATTTCCCTTCTTGTCACCACATTAATTAAATAAAAAGCATTTAAATGTTCACGAATGCTTTTGTAGAATCAAGGATACATTTATTCAATTCCCTTTACTATTTCCGTCAGAAAAATATACATTTAAAAAATAAAGCTATTTAGATGTCATATATTATTTATTATTTCAAGAAGAAAATTCCATTTCAATGCAAATTCACCGTGACTGCCACAGCAGACGATAAAAAATAAATGTAAAATCGCATTAAATTAGAATTTTCCCACCAGAAGAATGTAATTATTGTTTTTTATTTGATAAATATGCGATCCTTAATTTCCGATGCTGACTCAAATATTTATTTACTAGTTTTCGAATAGCATTTAGTTCTTTAGAAAAATAACTAGACAAGTTTAATCTTTTGAAATTAAACTCCCACTTCTCAAATTTGATAGAATAAAAATGCATTTTCTATTTTCCTTAGATTGTAAAATTACGACAATTTTAATTTTATTTTATTTTAAATTATTTCCGTCGCTTGACATTTCCTAATCTCTTGAGTTTTAAATACGAAAGAATTTGTTTTCTTTTTTCTTAAAGTATCTGTTAATCTTAAATGTGCTATTTTAGCGAAATAAAACTGTCGGCGTGAAATTTAAATTACTTTAAGAAGTTGCATACTCATATTTTCTTTTGACTAAAATTAAACTATGCGAATGGTTGCAATAATAAAAAGCTATAAATATATTTTTGATATTTTAAATTTAATTGCGAACGCTTTTTCCTGGCATGAAAATAAGCATGGAAGTGCAATATGCCGTCATGGAGGAAAAAGATAGGTGGAGGTGCAGTATGCCGTTTGGTTTAAATGGTTTTTAATATGAAACCATTTATCGCTTAAATTTTAATGTTCATATTAGGCCCAAACAAAATAAGCATGTGAATCATAGATCGAATTCTTTGACATCAGCCGTGCATTTTTTTCTCTAATTGAAAATTAGTAACATATATTTAAGTATTTCAAAGCGGCATTTCATTATATTATAAATTAAAAATTGCATTACTAAACATTTTTTTCTTTTGTGAAAGCACGTGGTTTTGTTTGGGCTTAACCCTTTGTGGCACGGTGATTTCATAGATATACCACTTAATTTTAATTCCCAAACGCCACATTGGCACCGGAGTTTTGTTTTTAAAAAATTACGCTTTATTGAATGCGTAAAATATAGCGTTTTCTTATTTACAAATAAAGTTGTTTTCAAATTCCGGTGTCAGTCATTGATTTCAATACTTAAGCAATGAATTTGCCCTGCGCCGTAAAGGGTTAATGTAGCAAATTTTAAGGTTTCATTTTTGGCGTCACCACCGGCCACTATACTTACACTATGTTCTTTCTTTATGACATGCCGTAAACATGGTTTGCACTATGATGCGCGTTATCACTCAAATTTAAATGTATTTATTCAGCCCAAACAAAACAATAACGTGGAGAAGGAACAGAATTCTTTGATATCAGCCATAAATTTTTTCCTATAAATGAAAATGATCTGCTTATATTTAATCATTCTAAAGTGGTATTTCATTATATTATGAAGTTTTTTTTTCCATTTTTGCGAAAGCACGTGGCTGTGTTTGGGCCTAATATAGCGGATTTTAGAGTTACACTTTTGGAGTCACCTCCATCCACTATACTTCATTTCTAATCTTTCTTTTTACTCTATGGAAAATGAAGTTATGAAAAGGCACGGAGGTAAGACATAGATGGAGATGAAGGATGGTAGCTGGCGTGACCAGGAAAATGCAACTCTGAAACTAATTAAAACAGGTCAAAATTAGCCTCCTTAGTCCTGAGACAAGTATTACGAAGGTCCACAAAAAACTGTTTAAAATTTCTATAAGATGAATCAGCCTTTATATCAATACTTATGATATGAACATTTATTAAAAATGCCTAAAAGTAATTAGGATGAGCGAAGCGAATCCTCTACTAGGATACACAAATTACATTTTGTCGTACACTTTATAAAAAATCTATTGAGTATTTTTACTTGAAATTAAACATAAAAATAAATTATGATCTGTAGATTTGCACAATATTAATTTTTTACAGAAAAACCTTTTAAATTTTTTTATTTTAAATTATTTATTTTATATGTTTTTCCATTACAGACGCATTTTTGCAAATAAAAAATGAAACACGTATATTTTTTCAGAAGATAAAATAAATCATGGGGTTAGTAATTATAGGTAGAATCATGATTCCACGTGAAAACAGAAAAATAAAATAAATAGCTTGGCGATTTTTTAAAGCAAATATTACATCATACTGAAAATATAATGAATGATAAACAGGCTGAATATGACTACTTTTTATATTTTAGACTACTGAAAATAACTGCAGATTTTATACTTCAAACCATAAAATAATGTTAATTTATTAAACTTGTTATATGAGAGGGAAATATGCATTTTAATAGAATACTTTATTAAGATTGGTTGGAAAGGGCGCATATTTTGGTACTCATTCCTTTTATTCATGTAATAGTTCCACGATTTCTTTTATAAAAAATTTATAATACTTTTTTTTAAGAAAATTATAGCATATTTTTAATGAATTAAAATTTGTGAAAATCCAATTATAAAAGTATTTTTTAGTGTTAAGAATTCTAATACACAATTTATTCTTATTATGTAAAATCATTTACGCAGACGATATTTACGCATTTTAAAAGAATTATGATTTTTCTTTTGGAATGTGGCAACAACAGGGCTCCCAAATGGTCCGCGAACTGAACATCAATATTTTCTTAGAAAGATTATCCTTTTATATTTTTCTTACAAATTGCGTTGAAAACGCCTCTGGAGGTTAGTTTTAGCACAAATGCTGCAGAAACCTACTATGAAATTTTCTGTTAAAAATTATTGGTATTCAGTTCGCGAACCATTTGGGAGCCCTGCAACAAAAAAAGTTGTAAACAAATAAAAATAATTGTTAAATTCGTTATGTAAAGTATTATTCGAATTCAATGGTTGAAAATCGAACCAAATGTAACACATTTACTATTAAGAAGTAATTACTATTAGTATTATTTTTACTATATTTGCCGTTTAAAAACAATTTTGAAATATGCTGAATTTACATTTCTAAAATTAAAATGCATTAAAATATAAAATAACGTTTTTACTTAATAAAGATGAAAAAATAATATTTAAAAAAATATATTGTTACTTTCAAATAGTAATCTTGTGTAATAATGCTTCGCGAATCCAAACAAAGCGTGGCTTTTGCTAGTTTTAACAATTCTAGAAATATTTAAATTCATTTAAAGGTTGTTTTTAACATCTGCTACAGGAGACATTAGGACATTAGGAGACATCAGAATACTTGCGGTTCCACAGAATCTGTGTACGGCTGGGCCAAATGATGGCATTTAAATTTGAGCAATAATCACCTCCATATTGTAAACTGTTTTTACGCATATTGCATCTCTATAATTACTTAGGATTCTGTGATGGAAAAGTCTATGCTTTTCCATTGCATTAATTTTTAAACTAATATTTCTTTTTTTAATTCTTATTATAAATGAAAAAGTTGTAAATTACATGATTATAAATTCTTTGAAATATCAGTTTCAATCAATCAAAGAATGTTTTTTTACATCACCCTTATATTGTCTAAATAAATGAACCCAAAGAAAATGAAATGACAAAGACTAAAAACTCATCTCATCTTTTTTTTTTTTTTTCTTTTTTTTTCTTGTAAGTCATTGCCACTTTTTTTCATCCGGTCGAAGTTTACTTAACACAATACTGGCGTGTTTTTTTATAATTTCGAAATCATAGCTTTCCCTTACATTCCCATTGTTTTCACTGGGAAAGAAACCGTTACATGTTAGGCTCTCATTTCCATTCACATGAACTGCAACGGGTTAAATTTAGGCTTAGCGTCAGATTGACCGAAACCTTCTGCCGGATGCTTCTTTTGTTTGGAAAAAAATGACTTTCGATTGCTTCCAATCCCTTGCGATTGAATGGCTATAATTTAAATACTGTATTATCTTTACATTCTATTTATACTTGTACGTAATCGGATATTCGGAAATCATTATTATAACTTACAACAGTCCGTTAATTTTGTTCTAAGAAAATGAGTATTTGAATCTGAATCTAGATTGCACGGATTTTACTTTTAAAATATTTAATTTAATTATTATGTTAATAAGTTCAACCCTTTATGTATTTGCAATGATTTTAAGTGCCGTTAAAGAAAAATTGATGTAAAATTTATTTATTTGTCTGCTAATAAAAATAAGTTGCATTTTTCACACTAAATTATTTTTCAATTGATCGTCCACAAATGATGTTAGGCTTGGAGGGGAGGGAGGTCGTGAAAATGTAGTAGTTTGTAACAAGGGGGTGGGAAAGAATAAGAAGAAAGGTGACATCAAACATTTTGGTTAAAATAAAAGCATTAAAAATCAGCAGATTAAATTTTGAAATTAAAATATTTTGTGTTGCTAAAGTAAAGATAAGATTTAAAGCGAAATATATTAAATTACATTTAGAATTCCAAGATACTACAGATTTGATTGCTCTGTTACATTAATATTTTATTACTATTGCATACTAATTATGTGTAAACCTTAATCACATTTCATACAAAATAATAGACCGGGCGGCGACGACACGAATGACTACGTCATCAAGTTACGGGACGAAATCACGAGGGGTCCGACAACGCTATAAATCTGGTGCGCAGCAGATTTACCGCTATGTAAATCAAGTTGAAATGAGTAAATCAAGATTTAAATAGTAAATCATGTAATAAATCAGTAAATCAGTAAATCCGGTAGTAAATCAGTAAATCCTTTAATAAATCAAGTTACAATCAATAAATCCACTAGTAAATCAGTATATCATTTAACAAATCAAGTTATAATCAGGAAATCAAGATGTAAATTGTAAATCTTATAGTAAATCAATATATCTTATAACAAATCAATAAATCCTGTAATAAATCAAATTAAAATCATTAAATCAAAATTTAAATTGTAAATCCTGTAATAAATAGATAAATCAGTGTAAAATCAATAAATCTCACTGTATTCGAATGAAAGTATTGGATTCGGGAAAATTGTCGAATTTCGGTTTTCGATTGGTTTATACATTTTAGAGTTAGAGATTCCAAAAAACATGTTTTTTCAAAACGTCTGTCTCTATGTGGCATAAATCTTGTGGGTGCTCTATCTCAAGAACTAAAGTACGGAATTTCACAAAATTTTATATTCAGTTAGACCTCTATATAAAATAGATCAGATTAGCTTTTGGTGTATATCACCTAACAGGTGGTACTGCTATGCTGCATTTTTCACGACTTCTACTATAGCTATATCTCAAGAATTAATGGACGGATTTTCATAAAACTTCAGATTCCGTTGGTCCTTGATATAATATGGTTCTGGTTACATTTTGGCATAAATTCCCCGACAGATGGCACTGCTATGCGGTACTATTCATAATTATCAGAATAGCTGTATCTCATGAACTAGGCTTGTTGATTCATTTATTTCTTTTATTATGGAAAGAAAAAGAAGTAAACTGTGGACATATTTTTCTGAAAAGCAAATTTATGCGATTTATATTTATGCCAAGCGAAGTATTCAGTTAAAGAAGGTTCAACAACGAATTAAAAACATATATTGGTAAAGCATTGTCCATAATATGCAAAGGCAGATTCAATCCTCAATTTAGAGGGGAGGGGGTCATAACACTTTATTGGGGGGGAAGGAGGGATTACATCACTTCATGATCAATTATTATATTGAAAGTTATTCTTAAATTAAAAGTGACGATTTTTTGTGATACTTTCGCTATAATTTACTTTTATTTATTATTAAAAAAATGCGTTAGTATTTTTAAAAATAAATAATTTACACAGATTTCATTTAGATATGAGGAAATTTAAATATTTCTTATATTCTCATAAATGTAAAAAATAATTTTGAAATGTTCTTAAGTTAGCATTTTATGATAATTTTTAGGACTTCAGAAATGCCGTCATTAGGGAGCAATTAGTAGTCACGTCCGGAAATTTAGTTTAAAATGCTGAATTTCATAAGATTTTTTGGAAGTTTTATTTAAAAGTTCGATTTTATTTAAAAATGGAAAGCACTTTTTTAATCACATAGTTTCAGAATAAGTACACTTGCAAATTTTTCGAGATTAAAAATGCTTCAACAAATGTGTCAGAAATTATCGAATTTTGATTTGAGTAGACCTTTACAAAATAAGAAAAATTCGCATTATTGAACAGTTGGTGGAGTGTGTGTGTGTGTGGGGGGGGGGGGGAGTAAGGATTTAAGGTATATTTAAATTTTAATGTAATTTTTAGTAATTTATTTTTTTATTTTAAACGTTCTGAAAATTTTCAAGCAATTAAATGTTTACAGTTTTACTTTGAGTGCATAATTTTTTGATAAAAACGAATTTTTTAGATTGCTTGTAAGAATGTTTTTATGATAAATTTTATTTATTCATTTATTTTTTATTGTTTGCAAAAAAAAAAAAATTATGTTTTTCAGTTTCATATTTAAAAAAAGTATTTTTAAATATAAATAAAAAACTTCAGAAATATGATTAAAGTACAATGTTATTTGATGATCATGTAATAAATTGAATATTTTTGTAAAAACATCTTTAAATTATTATAAAATTTAAATTTTTACAATACACAATTAATTTTAGTGTAAAATTAATAAGTAAACTTGCTTGTAAAAATAATTATATAATTTTGAAACGAATTTGCATTTAGAAATACCATTAAATGCTAATTTTACCTACAGATAGATGGTAGCACATGTCATAAGTGAATTCTTTCTTCGAAAGAGACAGTACAGTTTTGTATGATTGTTAATATACCTGATTTCTGAACTGTAAGGAAAGGAACAAATAAGGAATACTTTCTAACATGTAGCGAGTCCGGAAATAACGATATCATATGGGTATTTCTTTTGTAATTAATTTTACAGCACTATGAGTCGAGCAAACATCCGTGACGTGACGAGCAAACATCGTCACGTCATATGATCTGAAGAGCCAATCAGAGCAATGCTAACCGCCAGTAAATCACAAGTAAATCGGTAAATCCCAAGTAAATCAGTAAATCTCAAGTAAATCAATAAATCTCAAGTAAATCAGTAAATCCCGAATGGGGCAGTTCATCGAATGGCAGCGGTCACGTGATTTTAATGTTTCTCTACAAAACTGACGTCATCACCCCCAATGAAGCGGGAGATTTGGCGTTTTTTTTTTTTGGCGATTTTCTGGCAACCTCGTATATTTTTGTTGACATATTATAGATGTAAACAACAAATTACTATCACAAGTTACATGAAACACATACTGTAATGTATTCACATACTGTAATGTATTTCAGAATAATAATTAAATCAACGTGAAAAATTATGATTATCAATATTTAAAAAATGTATAGTAGATAAAAAAGTTTCATAAGCAGCTGTAATAAAAAAAAAATGTTTTATTACTCAACTTATTTACTTTGGAGTAAAGAAAATTTATAATTACAAAAAATATAACGATTGATTGACATATTACGAGCGGAAAATTGCATATTTATTTAATGCTTCACTTTTAACGCTTATTGTATATTCATCTATTTATATATAAATATTATTTATATAAAATCGTATTTTAATATACTAGGCTGTAATTCGAACTAAAACGCTCCTTTTTTAAAAGATAAAATTGTATTGTAATATATTAGGCTGTAATGCCGAACCAGAACGCTTTATTATTATTTTTTTTTTTTTTTTTTTTAACAAAAGCATGAAGGATTCATTGTAGATGTTATCACAACTTATTTGTGAATTTTACTTCCTTTTTAATTTCTGCTTTTCTAATGATTTTTTTTTTTTCCTCAATATTATATTTAAAATTTCTGTTACTTCTTTATATTTCTGAATTAGAATTTATTAAATTAGAAAGTAAACCAAATGCTAGAGTAAGACCAATGATATTGAGAAATTCGACATATTCGTACTTTAATATTCATAAGTTAATAAAATGCCAGCATTTTAGAATTCCCTCTATAGCATTTATCACTATTCTGAAGAATTCAGCATTCTTTTAATATTAGCCTGAACAAATTGAATCTGTGCTGTAGATATGTTTCTTAAAATAAATTTGATGGTACAGTTTAAACACTAAAAAATGTTGACAGATTTCACTCAGCAAATATAATTATATAGTATTTCTTTGACGAAAGCTATGAAATTTCTGATGTAATGATATTGCTCTCTCAAAAAATCCTGCAATTATGATCAAGAAGGAATATTACAGTCCCAATAAAAAGAATATCATAACATTATACATACTAAAATTAATAAAGCACACCTTTTAAAAAATCCTTAGGAGTTCCTTCTTACCATACTTTACTGTATTTTATTAATATTAGAATAGTTCCTTGTGGAAAACTATATTTTTTATTAGTTAGCCACAGTTTATATATTGACAAACAATGTTCTTGCCATAATCTAGCAATTTTTTATATTGCATTCATTTCATTTAAAATATAAATCTTTTATTATTTCATTAAAATAAAGAGGAAGAAAAACAGAAAATAATAAGGCAAACCAAGGCATTTTATTTAGGGATTGACTGAATACCGAATAGTTGATTTGGTATTCGGTGATTCAGCATGTAAACCGAATATTCGGTTTCGGCCGAATACTTATAAATATTCGGCTGAATTTTAAGAATAATTTATGAAAAATAATAGGTTAAGTATTACTCTAAAAGTACATGATGGCTAATGCCCATTTAATGTTATTTATTTCAATAGTATGCCTCAGTTATATAAGTGATAATTTATAAAATGATACATTATAATTATTTGTAATTGAAATTTAATATGGACAAAATATGAGGCAAAAAAAAGCTGTACGGCATTATCTGGTTGTAATGTTTCTTTTTTGTTCATAAATCCATTTTACTTTGGGAAATAAATGTTCACTGTAAACACTACTGGTAGGCGCAGATAAGTATTTCTTAACTAACTTGGATAACGTTGGATACTTATTATGTTTTTTTTTTTTTTTTTTTTTTTTTTTCAACCAAATTAACGGGTTGTCTTCCCTTGATATAAGTGGTATTACTATGTATGCAGCCAATTCATCTGAAGCTTTAATGTCTAATGTGATGATATCATTTTCAGTAGAAGGATTTTCACTATCTGTTTTTTCACTTGTAGCAATTTCAACAAAGCACTCCCAAAATGATGAATGCACAGTTTATGACAGGGCATCATTTTTATTGAAATTTTGTGATTAATTTGGCTCAGTAATTTCAGTTTGAGAGGATATATTTATTATTTATTGCACTTTATTTTTAAATACATTTTTTAATTTATTAGCAGTTGCTCCATCTTTAAAAAAAGCTGTTTTGAATCTGGGATCCAAAATAGAGGCTAGAAAATAAAACTCATCATCATAAATTTCTGAAAAACGTTCTGCGAGTCTTTTTGGTTCTTTCATGGTTCCCACTCCAAAAAATTCTACATTATCACTTTTCCAAGTAACGTTTCAATGTAGAAATAATAGGTATTACTTCTGAAATTAAAGATTTTTTGTTACTTATAATTTTTGTTATTTCTTCGAAAGGTCGGAGAAGCCTAAGAATACCTTCTATCATTATTAAAAAAGTTAATACATGCAAAAATATTTATTAAAAAATTTTAAGTATTCGGTTGCCGAATACCGAATATTCGGTGCACACTTTGACCTAATTTTCGGTAATCGGCGAAATTCCTGATTCAGTCAATCACTAATTTTATTTCAATATTAAAGCATTATTTTTATCTAAATCACAAAAAATAAAAACTGCATTAGCGAGGTAAAAAATACTATTGAAACAATTTGCTCTCAGTTAACATAAAAGTACTTAAACAAAAGGTTATTATTAAGCTAAATTTAGTTTTATGAAATGTGAAATGAAGTTTAAGTATGCAGTACCTTTTATCCTCAGTACCGAGTTAAATTCCTTATACATAGATAAGGATTTAAAAAAAAAAAAATGAAAGAGTTATACAGAATAGCAATATTTGATATTATTTTAGCTTCATATCACTTTGAATTTTTATGATATATCCATTCTTACTTTTCTAGTACATACAGCTATAATGAACCCTACTTTCCATAGTTTTTTACCAAGTCTTATTATTCTTGCAGCAATGATTTTCTTTTAATAATACAGTTAGCTCCTTCACAATGTTTAATTTTAAATCTTTAATCACTGATATTTCAATACAGAAATTTTCTGTACTTAAATAGTGATAATACTCCAATTAAATAAGGTAAACTTAAAAAATAACTAGTGGGAATAATGAAGGATTCTGAGAATTTTAAATGCCACATATATCAGTCACTCATCCCCAAGGGGTTAATAATATACAGTAGACTCCCTCAAATCCGCACAGCTTGGGACCAGAGGTTGTGCGGATTTTAGAATTTTGCAGATTTCTGATCATCGCTTTGTTTACATTTTTTAAACAGTAATTTGAGTGCAATTAATAGTGCAATTGGAACTATAACGAATGCTTACAATGTAATAAAATATTAAAATAAGTAATAAACTAAAATAGTAAAAATTTAGATAATTTATAAATTGATTAAAGTTTTAATAGGAAAGGTCAAGTTAATAATCAATAGAGTATGATTAAATATTCATTATTAAAGATTAAATGTATTTTTCCAAAATTATTCAACAAAACTTGCCTCATAAAGTTACATTACTCATTCACATCAAAATCATAAAATAAGTTTTTTTTTTTTCCAAGTTTAGCCAGGCTTAATAACAAAAAAAATCTTCATTAATGCATAAATATATTTGGTAAGAAGATTGTGATTACCAGTAATATCAGCACTATTTTGAACTTTTTCTGTAATAAATTTATTCTTCCTTCATGAAAAAACATGAACTCAGTCATATTAACAAAAATTACAAAATAAAAAACCTATGGAATTGATACATAACTAAAAAAAAAAATCAAATTCCCAATATCCAAATTGAAAGTTTCATTGTTTACATCCATAAAATATGTGCGGATTTTAGAGAGTTGTGGATATGAGGAAGTCTACTGTATATACATATGATACATATGTTTGTTGTTTTTTTGTTTATAGCAGGATTCCGTTATGAACAGGCTTTATTACAGATAATAAATTTGCTGGACATTACCATTTAAAAAAAACTATAAAGTATTATTTGTATACAATTATGTATACATTTATAATGTAAGATGCATTTGTAACCTTCTTTTATTTCTAATTAAAAAGATTTTAACCTCTATTTAAAAAGATTTTAAATAAAATTTAAAATATTGAAAATATAATTCAATTTTAATTGAAATCATTGATTAACTCTAAATGAAAATGTTTAAGAGGCTACTTCACTCAAATGAAAAGACCCGTTCGCTAATTCTAATGCTATGGGAGAAATTTATAAAAATATCTCGGTTGCATTTCAATATTTTTAGATGATTCTTTTTGCATTGGATAACTCAGATTGATCTGAATGGAGGTCGTTTTTTAGTTTTTCGATTTTGGTTGCAGATATTTTTTATGGGGTTGCTTTCGCTTTCCAAACCGGTTCCAAAAATGAAACCGTCCGTGTAAAAAATAACTGTGAACAAAATGAAAAAAGTAACTAACGTCATGCATACAGATCGATCTCAGATATCCAAAGCCAAAAAATCATTTAAAAATATTGAAATGCAACCGAGATATCTGTATAAATTTCTTCCATAGGATTAGCATTAGTGAATGGGTCTTTTCATTTGACTGAAGTAGCCCCTTAAGATATGAAAGAAAAAAAAAATGCTAAACCTTCTTGTGACTTTATTCAACCTTCTATTTGATTAATTCCTGTTTGCATGTCTGAAATTAGTCATGTCATAAAAACAGAGGCACAATACCAAAACTTTCTTGATAAAAATGAATTTTCAAATATTTGTGCTTGTTTTTATAACTGAAGCCAAGACTGCTAGACGAGTCAGGCCCTGGTAATGTTTAACCACTCTACTACTCTCTGTTTGGGTCTGAATTTAATTATTAAATATTATTATCATCACCAAGATTATTATTATTATCATTACCATAACTGCAAAAACAAAAACTTTATTAGCTATAATTAAAAAATGTATTTATTTATTTGGCATAAAATTTTGTATTAGAAAATAAACTAAAACTTTTCTAAATACTATAAAAAAAAAAAGAAGAAAAGATAGTTAATAGAAAAATGTTCATGGTAATTGTTAAATGAGAAAAGTAAAATGATTGTGAATGTACAAAAAAAGGATACAGTAGACTCTTTTAAATCCGCACAGCTTGGGACCAGAGCTTTTGCGGATTTTAGAATTTTGCAGATTTCTGGTCATTGCTTTGTTTACATTTTTTAAAAGGAAATTTGAATGTAATTAATAATGAAATCAAAAGTATAATGGATGCTTACAATATGTAAAATATTAAAATAAGTTATAAACTAAAATAATAAAAAATTAGATAGTTTTTAAAATGATAAAAATACTAAAAGCAAAGGTCAAATTAGTAATAATGTACAATTAAATATTCATTATAGAAATGAAATGTGTTTTTCCTAAATTATTCAATGAAACTTGCTTCATAAAGATACATTGCTAATTCACATCAAGATCATAAAATAATGAAGCTTTATTTCAGGTTTAGCCAGACTTAATAACTAAAAAAGCTTGATTAATACATAAATATATTTGGTAAGATTGTGATTACCATTGATATCAGCAATATCTTGATTTTTTCAGAAATAAATTATTCTTTCTTCATGAAAAAACATGAATTTAATAACCTTAACAAAAATTACAAATTAAAAAATATATGGAATTGATATAAAACTAAAAAAGTCAAATTTTGCACCTACATCTGAACTGAATGTTTCATTGTTTACATCCGTAAAATATGTGCGGATTTGAGGGAGTCTACTGTATATGTAAGTGTAACGGCAGATCCTAAAGGGAGGTCACGGGCAGGCTCAGACTGGCCCGCTGGCCGGTGCACTATTGTCTCAAGAAAACTTTGCACGCCTAAATTCTTAAGCTGCTCAAATATTCTTTCTCTTATTGAACACATGTATTCTGACTAGTGCACTAATTTTTGAGAATTCATTAAGGGAATAATTCTCACTCAACAGACAAGCAGCACAAGAAGTTTTTTTTTTTTTTTTTTTTTTCACAACAAAAAAATTAAAGATAGATCGAAAAAATTTTAGAATAGGAAACCAAAGTAATCATCTCTGCATATGATTGAGAGAGAAAACATGCACTCAAGAAAAATTTTAATAGCCATGGCGCCCTGGGTTAGATTTTCACCGAATAATTTGCAAATTATCAATACTTTAGGTCTTAATACCTTGTTTCTTCCTCCCCCTTTAAAGTCAGACCTGAATGCACCTGTAATTAAAACCATGCTTTATGAAAATAATTTGAGAAAAAAAAGACAAAAATATCAGATGGTAAAAAACATTTTGTTGTTGATTTGAAAACATGATCTTTGTTTATGAGGAATCTAAACCTGTTGACACTTTTGGACTCTGCAAGCTTTGGAATGAAACAGCGAGTGATTTTTTTTTTAAATTCACAAAATCTACAACATAATTTTTGATTAGTAATATTCACTCTATTTAATGACAAACTTTCCGTGGTTAAATAACTATAAGGAAATTCTAGTATTTATTTCAAATTTAAAAATGTTAAATTTAATCATGGAAAGATCTATTATTTAAAAAAAATGATGATTATATTGAGAAATTGTAATAGGTTTTTTTATATAATAATAATTAAGCACGCTGGACACAAAATCCTGCAACTTCGAGGAATAAAATCCGTGAGACATTTCTCTTGATTATCGAAATTTAAATATTTCCCTTGAACTCTAATTATCAGGGGGATCATGGGCTCATGAAAAAATACCTGAAATTTTAGCGAGAAAATGTTTCTGTATGGGAACAAGGGGGAAAGACAACATATTTATAACAGGAAGGCCAAATTACATAATATATAAACTTTAATTATGTTTAGCAATCTTATGAAATTGATATTTTATTTTAAGAATTGAACTATCATAAAAACTGGAATTTTGGTACAGTAAATTTACAAAATACCTGAATTGAGGTATATAACCTGAACACAATCGCCCCTGAATTATCAAAAGAATTTTGCAAATCATGGGAAGAGTGTTCTGTAAATTATTTTAGTGTAATAAAGTTAATCTTTATTAGACCATTTCTTTTTTGTATAAATTTTGGATACTTACGTATTAACGCCACTGCAGCTACAGATTTGATGGTTTTTAAGTATCCCCAATCTATGCCTAAAATTTTTGCGACAAATCATAAAATAAAACACTTTCAAAATTCAAAACACATTATTTAAAAACAAAGCAGTTAGTCGGATTTCAGTGGAAAATGGCCCGATATAGAGTTTAACTCCTGTATCATCGCTCCTGAAAAAAATAAAATTGCATCTTGATCTGTTTTTGTGCAAAACAGGCATCAAAAATCAGCAAACAACAAGGCAACAAGAAATCCAAACGATAACTGTATGCGCGTGCAAACAACGAGATTGCTCTTTATTGCAGGGTTTGAAAAAGCCCAACCCACTGGGCCCAGTAGTCTAAAACCCGGGTTTTTTCGGGCTTTTTTGAAAAAACCCGGGTTTTTACGGGTTTTATTAAAAATTTTTAGAGAACTCTTCAAATTTCTAATTTTTACATGATGCACAGTACCTAAATTTTTCATTTATCAGTGAAACAAAGGTATAATTTTGCATTAAGTATAGATTAACAATAAAAATAAATATATAAAAAGAAAATATAAATATATTTAAAAAGATTATTTTGCATCTCATAGAACTAGATTACTGGAAGAATGATATATTAAACCAAGTGCAACTGAATTTCTTTATATAAATCTTAAGTTAAACAGACTAATTTATGCAATTTCTTTCATTTATTTCAATAGTTTAAAGCAGCAACATTTATGTAAATATTTTTATGAAGAAAAAAATAGAAGTCACACAATTGAAGCAACATTTATATTGCAATAGTATTAAATTGGATTATTTTAAAGTCAATGTCAGTCATATCTATAAAGTTAGATCGTAAATGGCAATACACTTTAACTAGTTTAGTTTTGTATGCCATCTGTAAGCAATCATTTAAAGTATCTGGATACGTTTTAGATTATATTTTATTAGGGTTTTTTTAAGTTAAAGAAATATGGTTCAGAATGTTTGAAAACAAGGTACTTATACTACTAAATACAAATTAAAATAACTAATTGATTACAAAAAGTTTATAAATCAATGATAATAATAAACATTATAATTTGCTTTTCCAAAAATTAATTATTAGTAATAATTTTAATAATGAAATTATCATTTAAGTACTATACTCAAACTTTTTCACTCTTTTTTTTTTTTTTCTTTTTTTTTTTTTTGTTATAACAAGATTCTCAGAAAAACATGACTAGCAAATTCCTTGATTTTCCATGACCAAATCTCAAAAAATTCCCTGACTTTCCCAGATCAAATCTCGAAAAATTCTCTGACCAAATAAACATACAGCGAAATTTGATACTTATTTTCACAATCTTTTGCCAAAATTAGCAATTTTCTTTCTGCAATCATACTTCAATCTTTTTTTTTTTTTTTTTTTTTTTTGGCCCCAACTGTTTGATGAATTTTGTGTCATTTTTCATTTTTTCACTCAAATGTTTTCCATGATTTTTTTAGAAAATATTTGTAAATTCCCTGACTTTTCCTGTATATTTTGAGATTTTCCTGACTTTCCATGACTACTTTGAAATTCCCTGACTTTCCATGATACTAGGTACCCTGGAAATCTGTCAAGATTTTTGTGTTGAAAATTACTGTATAAACTTTCATTGAACATTGAAGAAGAATAATAAGTGTTGCGATTAATCTTAAAAGCTATAACAATACAAGCAATCAGGACGGGGATCACATTTCAACTGCCATCTTTAGGTATACATTAAGATTTAAAGCACTTGGGTGCATTTTAAAATATATAGCCAAAAAAATCTTCGTTATTTACAAACTAATTTTTTTTATGGTCATTTTATCAATACTTAGAAATTCTTTTAAATACGGTTAGTTTGAAACATATTTAAATTGGCATTTATCTTTTTATTCTCGTATCTTAGATTAAATAATGATACAGTTGTGAAAACACGAGAAAATTTGAAAAAACCCACAAATGGGTTTTTTGATGGGTTTTTTCAAGTGGGCCCGCCCGAAAAAACCCGCCCGGGTTTTTTCGGGCTGGGCCCACTTCGGCGAACCCTGCTTTATTGGCACATCAGTACAATTTATGCTGCAGTGGCGTTAATACACTACCACAGCATAAATTGCGCTGTACCAAATTTTGTAATAGTGAAACATAAATTTAGCATTTTGTATATAGATAAAGTCATGATTTAAGGCTAGAACAAAATGCCTCTTGCTACAAAATATCTGACTCGCAAAAGTAATAACTGTCAGATTGTAACAGAAATTAAATTTGTCTCATATTTAACTGATTGATAAACAAATCTTATTACGTTAAAAAAATATTTAATTTTTAACGAAGGTTGAACTTTTTGCAGCATTGCAGAAACTCTATTTCGCGCGTAGCAAAAAAAAAAAAAAAAAAAAATTCTTAGTTTTCAGTTACCGATTTCTAGAGCATCAATGGTGATAAGTGGAATGAAAGGGGTTATTCTGAACTAATTATGCCAAAAATAATCATAAACTCTAGGAATCAGACTGAGCATAATGTTTATTAATTATTATTGTGTATAAATTATGCTTTCGAAGTCATCTACATTAAAAAAATTATATCAACTTTGAATTTTCAATTAGTAACACCCATTTTTGACATTTTATTTGAGTTTCTTGGATCCAAATGGACCAGGAAATGATTGTATATCCATATTATCTTAAATCTTGATACAGCTGGAAGAGCATGATTTTGAGGATGATATAATTGAACCCATTTCAAAAACATTAATTTATATCTTCATGAAAGTCATCTGATTTTTATACTAAATTGACCCAAACATATTACAGGTTTCTTTCTCTATTCAAAAAAGTTTTTTTAATTATTTAAACTATTAATAAATTTATATTAAAATCAATGTGAAATATAAAAGCAGTAATTCTTGATTACGCCCATTAATAACTACTTTGCGTATAAAAACAGCAAAAAATGTTGATTTTCTTAAAAATTTCAAAACAAATAAATCTTTTTTCCTTATAAAAGGTATCAAGTTGAAAAGCTAATAAAAATATCAACAAAACTAAGTATTTTATTACGAAAATAAAGTAATTGTAAAAAAAAAAAAAAAAAAAAAAAAAAAAAAAAAAAAAAAAATACCATTTTTGCCTGTGTAAAAACAATAAGGACAGCAAATAAATTCAACATAGTAACCAAAGGAACTAATATTTTTTCATATATTAATGCAACCACCTCTGAAGTTTAATGATTGCAAATATTCCACCATTCCTCGACATCATTCATTTTTGCACTGTTCGGGATTGTGTTTGTGCTATTCATTCTTAATTATAGACTTGGGTTCTGATGATGAGAAAAAATGGCTTCCTTTTTGATAAACTCAATCTTCTAGATCTCACCATAAGTTATTGATAGGATTTAAAACTGGATTTCTGAGCACCCATTGCAAGACTTCAATATTTTTCTTGTGGAACTAATGTTTTGTGGAAAGGCACATTATCTCATTGTTATAGCCATCCTTTTTTTTTTCCCCTGCCAGAATTGTATCAACAAATGAGAGATGGCCAGAAAGAGTTTGTACATGTGTCCTTCAATTAAATTTTGCTAAAAACATATACAAATGGCTCCACATCTTTGAACAAAAAGCAGCCCCATGTTGCAATTGATCCACCACCTAACTGATGTTTTAATAAAAATTTTTTTTTTCTTAAATCATCTCAATAATATTTTCAACCACACAAGTGATGACTTGGGACAACAAACTGCTGCAGGTTACTTTCTCTGATGAAAATAAGTGAAACTTGAATGGTCCTGATATTATAAAAATTTAATTAAATCCAATTGATTTTTTAAATCACCAGATTATAAAACATTCACCTTTTATATAAACATTTTAATAAAATTTTTTAATTTTATTTAAGAAAGGTGTTATAATAAAAATAAATGACATTGACATGTTTCAGAACCGTCAAACAAGTTCCATTATCATAATATAAATAAAAATAAAATTTCAAAATATTTCGCAGTCAATACAAATGACACGCGACAATGAGATAACAAAAAACCTGTGCTCTTTTGTAAAAAATTCAAATATAGACCATGATCTAAAATGTAAATAAAAATAAAATTTCAAAATATTTCACAGTCAATACAAATGACACGCGACAATGAGATAACAAAAAACCTGTGCTCTTTTGTAAAAAATTTAAATATAGACCATGATCTAAAATATAAATAAAAATAAAATTTCAAAACTATTGTGACAATTTGAAAAAAAGAAAAAGAGATCTTCTCAAAACAGTTAATTGACGTAATCATTGCAGCATTAGACTGCTTTTCGTTCAGTGACGTTGAGTCACTTGTGTATATTTCCGAAAATTTTAATTCAAACATATATATACAAACTCTTTTTTGACCATCTTTCATTTGTTACAACACTTCTAGCATGAAAAAAAAAAAAAAAGGTTTAACAGCAAGATAATGCACCTATCCACACAAGCCGTAAAGGCATTCAGAATTCTCTAAGGTGGGACTTTCCTCAATAATATACTTTATACAATAATTTTTTTAACATGCCAGTTTTGAGGCAATATAATGTAAAGTTAACATCCAAAACAATGCAACTTGGATCAAATTCCCAACAAAAATTCTATGTATTGCTGACAATTTGCACAATGTTGAATTAAAACTGAACATCCTAAAGAATCTAAGCGTAGGAAAAATCAGTCCTCTAGATTAGAGGATAAAGACGTGCCATCAGCAATGCCCTTTGAAATTTTTTAAGATAAACTAAAAAGCTTTTATATGCGAACATTTAAAAAAAAATTAGAGGGAAAAAAAAGTTTTTTTTTTTTTAATTTACCTAATTTTTCTTTTATATATTAAACTTATATCTTAAATAAATATAACTGAAGTAAACTTACTTGTTTTTGTTTATATGTGTTTTCTTTTTCTTGATTTTTATAATTTTTTTTATATGTAACAAAAGCATTGACCGGGAGGAGTTTCCTGTGTGAGCGGCCGAACACTGTGTGCCAGGCGCTACCCGCGCTAGAAACTCTCCAAGCGTTATGCCTTTATTCACATATAATTACAAACATATTCTTCTGTTGCCATTGTCACATCTCACTTTTTTTTAATGGGAGATCTTCTTGAAGAGAAATCTTTAGCATGCAGGGTCACAGTTGATGCCGGGATTTGTCTATGCCTGTGATGATTCTCATAGGGGAGTGCCGATTCTGCCAAAAGGGTGCAATCTGGACAAATTTCTTTTGCAGTAGCTTTTATCCCAATACATTGCTGGCACAGCCGACACAATTCCTGTGTAACGGTTTAAATTCTAAAAAAAATAAAAAAATAAAATAAAAAAAAATTAAGTAAACAGATAAATAGATTTTGAAAAATTAAAGAAAATGTATTACTTACTTCTAAATTTTACTGCAACACTTACCTGAAAGAGATCTTTAAGGCTTTCATGCTTTGCCCTAATATCGAATTCTAGACCCAACATTTCACAAACTTCTAGAAAATTTTTCAATATTTAATTTATGCATACTTTTTCCCTTAAATGAAACTTTTTCGAAAATTTACTAAAAAAAAATCATACTTATTAATATTGATAACAATAGCTTTTTTTTTTAAATCAAATTTAACTTCTTGAAATTCATCTATGTGAGCCTGGTAGAACTGTTCATTCAGAAAAAAAATTTAACAAACTGGATCCCGATTGACAGTTCACCTTATACAATTCGGCAGGAAAGTGTTGTTCATTTGTTGTTATTATTCCCATCCATCATTTCTCTCATAACTCTGTCAATCTCAATATTATGGAAACCAACAGATGTTACATCATAATATGTAAGAAAAGCATGCGGATAGCTTGCCCTAGTTGAAATGTTAGCTATTGTTCTCATTTGTATTAATATTCATAGGAACCCCATTAAATAAATCAACTAACTACACCCAAAGCGAATGTAGTTTTCCCAGAATTAACCGTCCCCTGTAGTGCAACCCATCTGTGTTTAGGCTTTCCAATCTGATAAGCATAAAGCAATTTACTTAACAATGGTAGTAGTTTAAGGAGTATTTTTATATGAATTAAATTTTAACAAAATACTTTCATATAATAAGGGTACTAGATAAACTACAGGGCTGAACAAAAGTATTCAAGTATGTTTTGATCTATTAATATTAATTGTTGAAAGAAAATTTTCAACTAGTTAGGCGTTTTCTTGCAAGACTAAATTTACTCATTATGTAGTATATATATATCAATCGGCAAATCAAATATGCGGCTGTTCAAAAGTATTAGAATACATATTTGGCTTTGAACAGTAACACCTTATTTCTATAGATAATGATGTTTTGTTAATGATTTCAGGAAGAGGAAGTGTAAGAAAGTGTTCCATAATCTATGCTTAAGGCATAATTTTTCTTGTTTAACTTAAATGAGTTCAGAAAATTCATAAACTGTGTTATATTTATTTGGTACTTATTCAATTTCATTTAATTTAAATAAAACTTTTAGCAAATAAAATACTTATTTGAGTAGAAAAAAAATGGGGGGAAATTTGGCAGATATATGTTTTCATATTAATAGGTCTGCAAAATTGACTGTTTTAAAAGTAAAAAAACTTTAATAAAGTATTTTTAAATATATTTTTTCCGTGAAGGATTGTGAATATATCTTGCAGGAACTAGAAGGAAATATTGTAGTGTTGCGTATTGATTGAAAGGGAAAAAAAAAAAATCGACAAGCATGTACAGTGAAACTCCAAATAAGGGACACTCCGAATAACGGACACCTCTATTTAAGGGACAAAAGTTCCGGTCCCAGTCCCTTGATATAGGCCGAGTAATGTATTTACCTCTGAATAAGGGACACCTGAAAATGCGATGAAAGGAGCTGGTTTTTGCATTTCAGATAATGAAGTAGCCAGTGATGAAAACAAAAATAGATTTTTGAGAGCTTATCAAACAGACAGGCAGTCATGTTGATATGACTCAATTGATGTGCATTTATTTACCCACAATTAGTGTTTTTATCCCCATCAAAAGTAGTGCTGAAAATTGTAAGGATGACTATGAAACTGAAGAAGAAATGGAAATTGTGAAATAAAGAACTTTACAGATGTTTTAAAATATGTAAAGTTCAATACTTTTTTAATAAATGTTGCTGATAATGAAGGATTGAAATTTATATGCATGGTAAATGAACACTTGAAAGATTTGTAATGAAAAATTGAAATCTGCAAAAGAATCACTTTTGATTGATTAAGTAAGATTCTTTTAAATGTTAATGCACATTTTACATGTATGAAATATTTGTGTAAAAAATGTAAATCAATAATTCTACAAATCTTTTAATGAAGTAATCAATTAAAAATTTCAATGAATTAAATATCTATTTGTTGTGTCTGATTAACGTAATTCATATCCTTCTGGTACATTTAAACTTCACCTTTAATTTAATGTTATATTTTATGTCTATCTGAAAGATTAATTTAAAAAAAAGAAAAAACTCCGAATAAGGGACACCTCTATTTAAGGGACAAAAGTTCCGGTCCCATGGGTGTCCCTTATTTGGAGGTTTCACTGTATATCACAAATATTTTTCAAAATATACAATGTCTTTTTTATAAAATATTCTAGTATACTTATCATAATGATAAATAAGCTTTAATATAAAAATATGCAAACAGTTTACAAGTATTTGAAAAGCAGGCATGATTCTAGCACTAGAAATATTACTATTCACGTAACAGACAAAAAATTATACGAAATATTGAACAAGAAGTAATCGGACAGATTATTAAATAGAAAACAATTACAAAACACTTACGTAATATATTTCTTTCATTTACATTCAAGTCTGGATAGCGCAAAGATTTCTGAATTTTCTATTAAAAACAAATGATTAAGGCTAATTTAAATAAAGCATTTGGCATTTAAATCAAATGCGATAAAGCAGCCAAAATGGTAACCATACATTCACTTGAAAGATGCCAATAATATGTGCGTGAAGTTGCGCAGATAGAAGATTTTGGGCGGTAATGTCCCTGACGTCATGTTGGAATGCCCTATAAATCAGTAAAACTCAATTTTCAATAAATCAATTAGAAATCAGGTAAATCAACTTGATTTATAAATCTGGTACACCAAAAACTAGTTTGTCGAACCTCTAGAGAAATCATGATGTAGGTCAAAATTATTAGATGTAGATTAAAGAATGACTGGTCTGCCTCGGCATTTCTTGGGATGGTATGAGTGACAGCGGGCGCCAACTTGTCATTTCAATATCATTATTACGTCATCGAACTACGAGAGGAAACTGATGCCATATTAAAGGTAACATAACGTATTTTAAGAACATTTTGGTCAGCCTGGGCATATCCTGGTACACACCCTCGGCAGACTGAAATTTTTAACAAAAATGGGTCATAATGTAGGGTTTGTACCAGGATATGTGCAGATAGATCAAAATATTCTTAAAATACTTTAATTTATCTTTAATTTGGCACGGATTTCATCTCGTAACTCGATGGCGTGAAAGTGACGCCAAAATGACAAGTTACGCCCGCTGTTACTCATATCATACCAAGAAAAGCCGAAGCAGACCAGTCATCCCTTAATCTACATCTAATAATCTTGTCCTACATCATGATTTCATCCCGTAGCACAACATTCATGTCGCCGCCGCCCAGTTTACATGAATCATTTTTATTATTATGCTCATAAAGTTCATTAAAACACATAGTTACAGTTTAGAAATATAATTTAAAATATGATTTATAAAGTAGTGCTTTGTTCCTGAACTACAAGTGTATGTTTATGCGATATTTCATGACTTATGACAAGGGGGAGGGGGGAGACTGTGGTGAAGTGTGACATTTTCTTACAAAAGGAGGAGGAGAGGAGGGTCAAAAATGTTGAAAACTAGTTGGATGTGCCAATACCAAAACTTTCTTCTATCTCATACATACATTTTAATATTAAAAATAATAGTTACTCATTTTAATGCTTTAATAATTTTAATTCAATACCTTACCAACTTTGATTTTCATCTTAAATTTCTGCTTCAATGAATTAATCGGAGTAAAAACGAATTTCCGTCTCTGCACAAGCCAATGGACAATAGAATGATAAGCAGATTTTTTTTCAAATTCAGGGAGGACCTACTTGCCTTACCAAAAATAATCATATACCAAATGTTTAGTTCAGTTCTAGAACTAACTTCATACACTTTTATGAGGTGCAATATTAAAAATGGCATAAAATTCGGTATTGCAGCGCCCCCTTCCGGCGTATTTTTTTTTTTCAGATTCAGGGCGATCCAACTAGCCATAGCCATACACTTACACAAAAAATTTCGTTCAATTCGATGCATAACTTCATGTACTTTTGGTCGGTACAATATTGAAAATGCCACAAAAATCGCGATTGCAGCGCCCCCTTCCGGCGGAATATTTCAAAACTGAAGGAGGACCTGCTTGCCACAGCTAAAAACATTCACAAAAAATTTGGTTCAATTCTATGCATAACTTCATACACTTTTTGAAGGTAGAATGGCGACATACACACAGACACACGGACAGGCAGACATTTTGTAAAAAAGGGTTTTTTGGAATCTCTGACCCCTAAAACGTGTAAATCCGTCAAAAACCGAAAGTCGAAAAAAATTTCGATTACAATACTTTCTTCTATTGAAGATCGAAGAAAGTAAAAAAGCGTGACATCATTTATAGATCCGACCAAACAATGTGAAATAGTCGAAGCTAAATGTATTTTAATTACGGCTATTTTCTCAACATAGGTGCAGCTTTTATTCTATTAAAAATACTACACGAAAAATATGCAACTACAAAACACTTCACTGATGCAATTAGGATCACAATAGATTTATTTACACTGTTTTTATAAGAATGATGAGATTTCCATAACAGTGTTTTACATTAAGTAATCTGATTATTCTTGCAAATATTTTTCAAAAAAATCTCTAACTACCGATTTATAAAACCAGTTTTATTTTAAACTAGTTGAATGTGCCAGTCCCAAAACTTTCTTCTATCTCATACGTACATTTTAATATTTAAAAATGTAGTTACACAATACGCTAATTCAGTCACTTTAGAAGGTTCCCCTGTATTTTAAAAGTTACTCAAAAAGGTTTCCAAAAATTATGGGCAGCTAATAAAAATTTATTTTGTTAATTCTTTTTTAAATGAAAGTATTTGCTAAAGTTCCTTAAAGATGTAGAAATGCTTTAAGGAATATTGGATGATTTGGAAGTAGTTATCGAATATTTTCATTCGTGATTGTAGTAAATTTTCGTAATTTAAGAAACATCTGTCTTTTTTTACAATGTTGCTAAAAATATTTAATTGACAATTGATAGTATCCCAAAAACGAATACTTTGGTTTGAGAAAACTTATTAATACACTATAAAAACTACACGAGAAAGTTTACAAAAACCGATCGTATAAAAAAACTATTTTTTAAATCCTTAAAATATATTGGTTTTTAAGGATAAAGAACGGTTTTCGTAATTGTAGAACACTCGGAAAAGGTTAGCGTATAGTTCAGTTCCTTGTTATTTTATATTTTCATAGATTAAAAAAACATTTGTCTGCTTTTTACAGTGTAATAAACATAAAACGGAATGGTTTTAAAGAGAGGGGGGAGGAATTTACTTTTTGAAAACTGGTATTTTTAGGTACGTTCGTAATTATGTAAATACGTAGCAGGTATTTTTGTCGCTCAGTCTGTCCGTCTGTCCGTCTGTCTGTCAGTCCGTCTGTCTGTCTGTCTGCCCGTCTATCCGTCCGCATATAACAACGCAAAAACTACCCAACCGAATCGTTTGAAATTTAAAACATATAATTATTACGTAATTTTATCTAGTCATTTCAAATGTTATGAAAGTCGGATGTATAGATCATTTACAGGGACAATCAAAGGTATTCCATTACATTACGGTCAATGGAAAAAAAAAAGTTTCAAATGCATTTTTATGATGTTACACTCATTCGAACATAATAGAATTGGCATGAATCTATGAAGTATATACTAAAATATTCATTCTGTACAATCTGTGATGCAAAGAATTTTTATTATTAAATTACAGGGCCACACAAAAGTATTCCACTACATAATGCTATACGGGAAAACATTGTTTGAGGCGTGTTTTAATTATATTCAACTATTTCACATTTTATGAATAAGATATACGTTTCTGAGGTGTAATAAAAATTACTTTCTGTATATTTACAGGAACACAAAAAAAGATTTCGACTACTATATTGTATCCGAAGTACGCTGTACTATATCAGCAAGATTTTAATATTTTTAAAACTTCGTTATCGTACGAACGCACCTCATTTGCTACGTTCACGTGCAATTTCCAACTTTTTTAATACAGTAATAGATTGACTGTCGTGAGTAATTCGTTTCAATACTAGCGACGTCAATCGAAACTAACGTAAGTCGAGGTTCATTTGGTTATCTCAAAAAAGTATAAATAATAAAAATACCCCCAAAATCTAATGAACATATTCCGTTTTATTTAGGGATTATTTTACATACATTTAAGAAAAAAATGCATTTACAATACAGGAATTATAATAACTCAATAAGTGTTAACTTAAAATTGTGTTCTTTTATCTGCCCCGTTCAACTCTTTGAGGATGTTAAAAGACCTTGCAATAAAATTTGAACCGATAAATTTTTCTCTTTTATTTTTGATAGATCTTTGTAACCATAGAGGTATTTTTTAAGCTTTTCAAAGTGACGTATTTTTATTTGTTTTTTCCTATACTGTTAAAAATTTGCAGCATTCTGTCCAGTCATTCGATCTTTTTTTTTTTTTTTTTTTTTTTTTTTTTTGGAAAAAAATGGTTACATAACCATAATTTAACTATATTCTGATCATAAAATGGGCAATAATATGGTCAGAATAGCGTTAAATTATTTATGTAACCGTCTACGATTAAAACGGTCGAATGACTGGAGAGAATGCTGCAAATTTTTAACAGTGTATCATTTGGCAGTCGCGGGAAAGTTTACTTTACGGAACCAAAAGTCTTCAAAAAAGTCCAAAGTGCGTGTTAAGGGTGTATTCGAAAAAACGCTTTTCCACCTTCAACAGCTCGAAACTTTCCGATATAATTTCAGACACATTTTTAAGAGTAGAAACATGAAACTTGCTGAGGGGATTTTTGAAGAGACCTATAAGGTGCCGTGTGATGTCATTTTACGCTCAATTCATTAGAATTTGATTTATAAACAATTACCTTCTCAGCATGACCCTTTTTTTCGTCCGCAGACCTCCCGCTTCGGAAAAATCGGTACAAAATGCCGTTTTTGATTGTTTTTTCTGCAATATTTTCTGCATTTATCACAGAATCGACGATTACGGCACCTTGAGTAATTTCTGAATACGACAATTTGCCAGTTTGATGCACATGAAAGCAAAAATGAATTAAAAAAAAAAATCGGAAAATAAGCAGTTTGAATCGAAATACAACCTTAAATAAGAAAAATTTTTCCCAAGACAGACAACGTGAATGTGGAGTGAACATAATTCCGCTACTACTGTAACTGATTCATTAAATCATTTATTAAAAATATCGGTTTTCAAAAAAGGATTTTTTTTGCCTCGAAAACAATTCGATTTATAATGATAAAAAATTGGTTTAAAAGAGAAATATACAAGAATCATTTTTACCGCTTTTTCTTTCGTTTATTGTAAAAGACAGATTTATAAGTTACATGCGAAGCATTGCAAAAAAAGAAAAGAGAAGAAAAATAACGGAGAAAAATCTAGCTATTTCTTAGGTTAGGTAAAGAACAATAAAAAAGAGAGAGGAAGGAAATAAGAAAAAATGTTGAACCAGAAGTAAAGGCATTTCCTCTGTAATAAAACACGCTCGAAGAAATTCCTTGACAGAACATGAAGATTCGGACGACAATAAATAGAAAAAAAAGATGTTATTGCCATTGCTATGTCTGGTAACAACATTTTCTTTTATTTTTTTCATCTGTTTAGATCCTAACATCATTGCGCTATACTTAAAGATCACATCCATATTTTTTAGTATGTTTTTGGCTATTCAAGGTATGTTCTATTTGATAAAAAGGAAAGACAATGAAAAATGTTATAAATTCTTTGTCACTTATGGGGGTTCGTGACAAATTTTTTGTGATTGTTAACCATATGATTTCTAATCAAAATTACATCATAAAACTTCTCATAATTTTTTCAAAAAAACTTAAAAATTAAAATTTGCGCTAACAGTGGCATAATTTAGAATCGTTATTACTCGAAATATTATTTGTAGAATTTCAATTTTTTCCATATAAATAAACAGTAATATGGAAGTTTTAATTTTGATTCAGCACTTTAAAAAAATAATTTAGATAAAAACCAAAAATATTCAAAGTCAAACTTTGTTTTCAGTAAATATTATTCATTGCCGGAAAGTACTCGAATTATTTTGTTGCATCTTTATAGATGATCTATAGATCTGTATATACAGTAAATAGTGTATTAAAACTAAGTTTAATTACAAAACACATAACAGAAAAATCTAAGATTCACCTCAAAAGTGTCTTCCAGTATGCGTAAAAGTACTAGCATAATTTTGAGCAACTTGTATATTTTCTACAGATTTTTATGTATGTCTCCTATTAAGCAAAAATTTAAATTAGCAAAAAACGCTTTACACAACTGAATACGTTATTTTTTAAATAAATCGCTTTAGATGGCATTGTGCCCAGTTGCAAACATCTCTTAGTTTGCCACTAAATATATGAAGCAAAAAACTGCATAACACAATTAAATCAAGTCTAAACAATTTATCATACAATGTAATACTAACAAATAATTTTATGTATCCCTGAGTATGATCGATTATAGAATTTTATAGCACATAAATGGATTTATTAGAAAATACGAACTTGCTTATTTTCAGGTATGTTATAAAAGGAATAATTTTAAATATTCTTGGTGCTAATAAAATTAAAATTAGGTGTTCTTTTTTAGAAACACCGCGCCAAAAAGGGTTACGCTTACCTATACGCATATCAAAACTGAAAACACACTTATAGCATTTATTGCTCTTCATAGGCATTACTGTAACTGAAAATGATGTGTCCCTGTAAATGAACAATAACTGTTATATTATGTTAACTATATTGTACAGTACGACAAATATTTTGTATTGCACCTCAATAATGTACATCATTTTTTTTTTTTTTTTTTTCAAAATAAGTAACACTATTACAAAGCATCACAAATCATTTTTGCCCATAGAAGATAACGTACCGAGTTATTTTGAGGACCGATTCCTAAAAACAAGCTTTAAATGTTATATACCCCATTTTCAATTGTGAACATTCCATATAGTTAAACCTCAATTACTTATATCAATTACCGTAATTTCCGGCGTATAATCCGCGGATCAAACAATTCTTTTTCGACCCAGAAACGTTATTTATTAATTGAAGCCAAATATTTACGGCGATCTAAAATGTTAAATTTTATTTTAAATAATTTCTTGGTCAAAAACTGATTGTTTGATCCGCGGATTATACGCCGGAAATTACGGTACATGGCAGTTCAAGTATATTTACGAGAGTTAGAGCGCGAACACGCAGATCGAAGTCGTAAACACTTTTCAATTATGTTGGAAAGTGTTAAAAAGGAAAATACAGAAATAACAAAAAGTCATCAAAGTACAGTCGACTCTCGTTAATTCGAACTCGTCGGGACCACAAGAAATGTTCGAATTATCCGAAGTTCGAATTATGGAAAGTATGAAATGAAAACATGCTTAATATGGTACTATTACAAAGGAATTAATGTTATAGTGGTTTTTTTAATTTATTTCGTCTGTTATCATTAGAATAAGACTTAATATTAAATTAGAATGTATAAAAACATAAGCTAATTAAAAGATTAGAAACAAGCACAGTGGAAAAAAATTGAAGCGTCACTAATGAACAGACGGGGAACTAAGAAAGTGGTTATCAAATGCATGAAATTATATACATATTCGTTCGGAACAGTTTTCACGAAAATCAAAGAAAGAAAGTTATTCAAATGATCTGAAATCCATGAGAAAGAAAAGAAAAATTAAAAATCGGAATTCTCGTTAGTTCGAATTAAACGAGGTCAAGAGAAAAAAAGTTCGAATTAATGAAAATTTTTAACGTTATTCTGCCATTGAAAATTTCGGGACTTCGTGTTTAGTTCGAATTAAGGGAAGATTCGAATTATCCGATTTCGAATTAACGAGAGTCGACTGTATAAGCAAAAACAATTCCAATCTAGTAAAATGTAATCGGAAAAACTTTAGATTTGAAAGACTATAGATATAACAAATATGAAATTGTACGTCAAACGTGGCAAATGAGGTGGATTCTATTCTAGTTTTATAACTATTCAGATCTTGGTGAAATAATTGCAGCATTCTTATGCAAAAATACATGAATGTAAAATATATTACTGTTGTATATTACATTCAATACTATTATTTATTACATTAAATACAGTAAAAAGGAAATATTATGACTCCATCTTAAATAGAACGTCATCATCATAACAATCTAGAATCATTACCTATCAAGTTGTATTACCGATTTAATTAGGTACAATAGGAATTAATAGAATGAAGAAAACTTTTATTACTATATTTTTTAAGTTTTGGTTCGAATTTTAAAAATTTTAAAATGACATGACAAATTTCTGCAACAATTCTATACATTAACCCATTGGGGACAAGCGACACATATACGAGTCGCAAAAAAGGCTTAAGAATCCTTTTTTATCTCCACCAGTAAAATTTTACTGCTACATTTGCCTTATTTAATCGTAGTCTTTTCTCTATTTAATAAAGAACAGATTTCTTTTTAAAAAAAACCGGTGACAAAACATTACAAATTTCGTAAAAAGCTTCCGTCGCGAAGGGGTTAAATTTCAAAACATCCGGTTGAGTAGTTTTTCCGCTGTTTTATGTGGGCAGACATACAGACAGATAAACGAAAAAACGATGACTATAGGAACTACACATTCAAATAATTACAAGAGTTCCTAAAAAATTGAAAAAAAAAAAAAAAGAAATATAAAAAATAGCGAACTTATTGCAGCTACAGTGGGCTGTTAACGACATTTTCTTCTATGCATCTTGTTTCTAACATCTTTGCGCTACTTAAAGAACATATTCATAATTTTCTTCGTAAGTTTGCGGTAAATTTGTTTCCTGGAACACCCTTTACCGCATTTAAAGAAAAGAAGAACGCTTCTTATGACACATTCATCCGCTTTACTCATTATTTCCCCCTTTTCTTCTTATTAATCTTAAAATGTACACAAAACTGCAAGAGAACGTAAAATAATAGTTTTCGTGCGGTTGGTGGTTACAAATAAATGCTCCATTTTCTCTATAATTTACTATATTTAACTTTTCTTTTTACCAAAAAAAAAAAAAAAAAAAAAAAAAAAAAAGTAAGAAAAATCATGCGTTAAGCATAGATTATGAAGCACTTTCCAACACTTAATGAAATCTTTAACAATACTTTATTATTTAGGGAAATAATAGTGTACAGCCAAATATACCCAAAAATGTATTCCAGTACATTAGAACAGCCCTGTATTTCATATGTCAGTTCATATAATGGGAAAATTTAGCTCAGCAAGAAAATACCTGGTAGCTTGAAATTTCTTTTTCAGCAATTCATATTATTAGATGGAAACATACTTGAATACTTTTGTTCAGCCCTGTAGTTTACATTCTACCTTTATTACACGTCAGCATTAGGCTAAAATTTATTGTAAACTAAAACACTTTTAAAACAACTGAAATCACATTCTCATAAATTATCATTCATAGGCGTCCATGTACCGAATTTTTTGCGTGGCCCTGTATATCCCTTTATCTATATTCTGCAAACATTTCTCAGTAAATTGAATGCAGCTCAGCGTAAAAATGCATAGCTTATTTAAGAACCACGTTTAAATAATTTACGCTCATATTCAGTAACGTTGGTGAGCTCTTTTGGGTAGCCCTATATATCAACTATAACATTTATACACACCATATAATGTACATATATTTAGCGAAATACAAGCGCGAATATCATAATTAAAATGCATTTCATCCCTCCATCAGCCATCATCGGACACATATACGGTACTTCGGAAAGAATATACTATTTGAAATCTTTTGTATGGCCCTGTAAATGCTACGTACTTCATATTATGCAAGACAGTAGCGTATAATTTATATTAAGCTTCAGTGACATATATCAATTTTATTATACATGAAAAAGCTCAATATATTTAAAATATGTCACACACAATTCCCCCTTTTACCATTATCTAATGGAATTCATTTGTGTGGCCCTGTAAATGAATAATAGCTACATTTTCACCTTATATTTTATAGAATGCATATTTTAATACGTTTGACAGGGTATAACATCTTTAAAATTCCTTTGAAACGATTTTTCCCCATAGGCCGTAATGTAATAGGAAACTTTTGATTCGCCCTGTAGATAAACTAATCATGGTAGAAACTTCATTTTCGACAGGACTTGTGTTAGGGTAAACGTCAATAACATCTTAAAATTTCATGGCAATCCGAGTATATTAACGATTTTTCCCCATGGGCCGTAATGTAATGGAAAACTTTTGATTCGCCCTGTAGATAAACTAATCATAATAGAAACTTCATTTTCAATAGGGTTCATGCTAGGGTAAACCCATTGACGTCTAATACCTGGACTAAGAAATGGCAACCTTTCTTGAATCCAATATTACCTACCCACCAGCACGTGATGGTGGGTAGCAATGTGCGCCAAACCGGTTATTCTCCTTCCAAAATCTGTCATTGGAATTCCGCACCCACCAGTATCTTATATTTCGTCTGCGTTGATAGAGCTTCACGGTACACCGCCAAAGGGATCACCGCCAAAAAATGTCACCCTTTTGGCGATAAAACCTCGCTCATTCCAGCTTCAAGTATTTCGGAAGAGAACAAAGGGATCCGTTATCCAGTTGTATTTCTGATCCATGGGTAAACCTCAATAACGTCCTAAAATTTCATGGCAGTCCGAGTATATTAACGATTTTTCCCCATAGGCCGTAATGTAATGGGAAACTTTTGATTCGCCCTGTAGATAAACTAATCATGGTAGAAACTTCATTTTCAATAGGGTTCGTGCTAGGGTAAACCTCAATAACGTATAAAAATTTCATAGCAATCCGAGTATATTTACGGGAGTTAGAGCGCGGACAGGCGGACAGACGGACAGACGGCCATCCGGCCAGACGGACAGACGGACAGACGGACAGACGGCCAGACAAACCGAATGCATAAGCACTTTTCAACTTTGTTGGAAAGTGCTAAAAAATGTTACTCACAAGGAAGGTCTCCATACGGGCATACTCAGAAAAATCTGAAAAATTACAGAATGTTCTTCTCATATAGTTATATATGTTTATAAAAAAAAATTCGGCGGAACCTCCTTATAACGTCCGTAAAAAAATAATAAAAAATTCGTTTATTTGGCGATTTATCTCCGGTTGGCGAAAAAACGAAATTTTGAAAAATACGCTTTTACGCTTCGAATACTTTTTAAAGAAAAAACTTTCTATGTTCAATTTATTTAAATAAGTTCAGTTTAAGTAATTTTAGTTTTGCATTTTTACTTTACTTTAAGTGTAATTTTGTCATATACGTTTATATGTACTTATAACAAAATGAAATTAATATATTTTATCATTTAAAACACAATTTAAATTGGTTAAAATTGTTCCAAATTGAAAAATACACTGTTAAAAATCTGCTGCATTTTGTTGCAACGCACTCCCTTGCTTGTATAGAAAACGGTTACTTGGCCGTGAAATGGAGCTTTCTCATTGGTTGGAATAGAGGTATTATATACAAGCGGTGGAGTGCGTTGCAACAAAATGTAGCAGATTTTTAACAGTGTATGACACGGTCAATTCACAGTGCTATGGAGTATTCTCATTGGTCAGAAGAGAGATATTCTTTAAAAGTAGTGGAGTGACGTTGCTGTAAATGCTGCAGATTTTTAACAGTGAAGTCAATTAAAATCAATTTTCAGATTCGTTAAAATCGTCTGCTTTTGGCGAGGAAATGCACTGCTCGCGAAATCCCGCGTCGCTTTCAGCTTTTCACGCCAATTATTCCAAACTATTTTATTTTTTTACATATCTAATAATGTAATTCCGCCGCTAATTTTCACTGATCCTTTATTACCTACATGAGTAGTTTAATTCGTATTTTTTTCAAAAAATTCTGAGTATGCCCCCAATGGAGACCTTCCTTGTCAGATTTACAAAGAGAAACGTTAATCCTCTTTCGGATAATATAGTATTGCAATAATTGTTTTTATTAGTGATTTATATTTCTTTATATCGCATTTGCATAAGGTCTTCAAGGATGAAATTTGTAGTTAATGATATGCACAATTTAAGAGCATTTTATTTGACATTGGCTCTATTTTTAATTTTTTCCAACAAAATGGAAAAGTGTTTATGCTATCGGTAGGCCTGGGCCTTAAATCGATTTATCTCTTAAATCGATTTAAAGCTTACATCAGAAATCGCGATTTAGACAGTTTCTTAAATCGCTACATCGGAAATCGCGATTTAGCCATCGCCTTACATCGCGATTTAGCCATTCCCTTACATCGTGATTTAGTCAGCCTTAAATCGTGATTTAGCCATTGGTTTTAAATCGATTTAAAATAAAGTAATGATTCAGAGCTAACATCAGAAAATTGAGTTATCTACTTTGGTACATATACATTTCAAATTAATGTTAAATCGATTTAGCGATTTAAGCTAACTTTGCAAGCGCGATGCTTTCCGATTTAGGAAAAAGCCGATGTCAGAAAAAATGATTTGGGGAAAACAGAGCATGTTGGTATTGAATCGATTTAGTAGGATCCGATTTCAACACTCATCACAAGCCTCAATGTTTTCCGATTTAAGAAAAACAGTGCTAGCTTGTGCTAAATTGATTTTGTGGGATATAATTTAATACATGTGAAAATTAGCAGCGATCACTTGCCATGTGGTTATTAAAGATGTAAAAATAGCAATTAAAAAATTGACTTTCGATTGCCACTCAAATCATCATTCGCCAAGTGGCGATTAAAAAATCTATTTTGGGTTTCCAAGTGAAATGCAGTTTTATTCATGGAAATATGC
This sequence comes from Maratus speculifer, assembly GCA_964019185.1. NCBI lineage: Eukaryota > Metazoa > Arthropoda > Arachnida > Araneae > Salticidae > Maratus > Maratus speculifer. The sequence continues at coordinate 144,511,904 of OZ025301.1, read as the reverse complement.
ATCTCAACATTGATTACATCTAATTAGAAAAACGGTTATTTCTTTTTCCTACTGCATGCAAACAGATTTCAATGACAGATCTGTGTTTTCAATATTTCGTTTTTTTTTTTTTTGCCGAGTTCTTTTATCGTGTTCAGTTGGATTATTTTTTCAAGAAATACAGTTTTATTTTGCAAAATATGTTCATCAGTTTTGATTCCACATGCATTTCAAGTAATTTATTGATCATCGATGATCGATCGCCACCTAGTCATCACTCGCCAAGTGACGATTTAAAAAAATAATTATTGATCGCCAAGTGAAATACAGTTTTTTTCATCAAAATATGCATATCTACATTGATTACGTGTAATTACAAAACTGATTAAGTCTTTTTTCTATTGGATGCATGCAGATTTCAATGACTTGTTTGTATTTTCAATATCGCGTTTTTTTTTTTTTTTTTTTTTTTTTTTGGCCATGTGCTTTTAGTATATTCAGTTTGATTTTTTTTCAAGAAATATAGCTTTATTCTGGGAAATATATTAATCTACTTTGATTACACATGCATTTCAAATAATTTATTCCATTTTCACACTGGATGCAAATGGATTTCAAGGACATTTCAGTATCTTCAATATTCAAATTCTGTCGCATGCGCAGCTTTGATTATTTTTTCCCAAGATATACTGTTTAATGATGCGAAATATACTCGCCAGTATAGATGCCAAATGTATGTGATGTGTGTAGTGCATTAAAAAAACATTTATTTGTTATTTAAAATCCAAATAACATTTTATTGTGTTTTATTTATAACTGATTCACTATTTATATCAGAGAAAAATAAAAAATAAAAGTCTTAAGGTTAAAATCTAAAATAATCCATTTTTAGTTTATATTTTTATGCATTGTTTTGATGAAAAATTAATTTTCATATGTTTGAGTAACATTAGAATACTTTAGTTATAATTAATTACTATGTGATTAATTAAAAATACTTTAAGAAGGTTCTGTAATGTTTCAGGTAAGTCAATTTTTACAGCAGAATGAGGGAACATTCAACGGATTTTTCTGCAGATTTGCGGTTTTCTACTTCTTTTGTCATTTATTTATCATTAAAAAGAGATATATTTTAAGATTATGTTTTATTAGGTAGCTTTCATTACAAAAAGTAAAAAGCTACCTATTGCAGCCGTCCGGAGGAAAGCACTTTCGGAAAATTTTGGTATATTTTCACCGATCATGACCCCCAGACTCCAAAACCACCCTCCGTTCAAATGTTGACATATATATATATATATATATATAACCATATATATATATATATATATATCTGATTTTTGTCATGCGATAACTAACGTATTTATGAACCGATTTGAATGAAACTTGGTATGTACATAGTACATACAAATGTCTCAACCGAGTTCGTTGGCCAGCATCATCCGCCATTTTGTTTCAAAATGGTGGCCATTTTAAATTTTTTAAAAAATTTAAAATTTAAAATTCAATGCGAAAAAATCAAAATTTGAAAAATATTTTTCTTTTAAGTGTTAGATCTTAAAACAACAATTCCAGAACACTTTTTATTTTGTCCATATATTCCAAAGTGATTGAGTTATAGCACTTTGAATTTTTCTTATGGCTGACATTTTGAAACGATCTGATTTTTGTCACGTGATAATACGCGTATTTATGAACCGATTTCAATTAAACTTGGTATGTACATAGTACATACAAATATCTCGACCGAGTTCGTTGGCCAGCATCATCCACCATTTTGTTTCAAAATGATGGCCATTTTAAATTTTTAAAAAAATTTAAAATTTAAAATTAAATGCGAAAAAATTAAAAGTTGAAAAATAGTTTCCTTTTACTTGTTAAAACTTTAAACAACGATTCTAGAACACTTTTTATTTTGTCTATATCTTGAAAAATGATTGAGTTATAGCACTTTGAATTTTGCTTATGGCTGACATTTTGAAACGGTCTGATCTGAACGATCCATCATGTTGCTTTAAAATGGCATACACTTTATGATATCGTCGAATTTGGCGACTCTCTAAATCGCTTAAAATAAAAGCAGATTGAATAAAAGATGACTAATTTCTAAAAATTCCTATTAATATTCAGTCTTGACAAAAACTAGTATTCAATCTTATAAAATCACTAATTTTATAAGATTATTTCCACTAATTTGAGCTTAGTATTTTTGAACAATGTAACTTACTTTAAAATAAATAAATAAATGTATAAATATATGAAAGCTACCTCTTCCTCCCGGCATTGCCGGAAGGACTTTATATATATATCTGATTTTTGTCATGCGATAACTAACGTATTTATGAATCGACTTGAATGAAACTTGGTATGTACATTGTACATACAAATGTCTCGACCGAGTTTGTTGGTCAGCATCATCCGCCATTTTGTTTCAAAATGGCGGCCATTTGAAATTTTTTAAAAAATTTAAAATTTAAAATTAAATGCGATAAAATTAAAAGTTGAAAAATATTTTTCTTTTACGTGTTAGAACTTAAAACAGAGATTCCAGAACACTTTTTATTTTGTCTATATCTTAAAAAATGATTGAGTTATAGCACTTTGAATTTTTCTTATGGCTGACATTTTGAAACGATCTGATTTTTGTCACGTGATAACACGCGTATTTATGAACCGATTTCAATGAAACTTGGTATGTACATAGTACATACAAATGTCTCGACTGAGTTCGTTGGCCACCATCATCCGCCATTTTGTTTCAAAATGGTGGCCATTTTAAATTTTTTTAAAATTTAAAAATTTAAAATTAAATGCGAAAAAATCAAAATTTGAAAAATATTTTTCTTTTACGTGTTAGAACTTAAAACAACAATTCCAGAACACTTTTTATTTTGTCTATATCTTACAAAATGATTGAGTTATAGCACTTTGAATTTTTCTTATGTCTGACATTTTGAAACGATCTGATTTTTGTCACGTGATAACACGCGTATTTATGAACCGATTTCAATGAAACTTGGTATGTACATAGTACATACAAATGTCTCGACCGAGTTCGTTGGCCAGCATCATCCACCATTTTGTTTCAAATTGGTGGCCATTTTAAATTTTTTAAAAAATTTAAAATTTAAAATTAAATGCGAAAAAATTAAAAGTTGAAAAAGATTTTTCTTTTACGAGTTAGAACTTAAAACAACAATTCCAGAACACTTTTTATTTTGTATATATCTTAAAAAATGATTGAGTTATAGCACTTTGAATTTTCTTATGGCTGACATTTTGAAACGGTCTGATCTGAACGATTCACAATGTTGCTTTAAAATGGCATACACTTTATGATATCGTGGAATTTGGTGACTCTCTAAATCACTTAAAATAAAACCAGGTTGAATAAAAGATGGCTAATTTCTAAAAATTCCTATTAATATTCAATCTTTACAAAAAGTAGTATTCAATCTTATAAAATCACTAATTTTATAAGATTATATCCACTAATTTGAGCTTAGTATTTTTGAACAATGTAACTTACCTTAAAATAAATAAATAAATATATAAGTATATGAAAGCTACCTCTTCCTCCCGGCATTGCCGGAAGGACTTTTACTAATCTTACAGGGGCCAATGGTCTCAAAAATCAGCAACTTTGGTAATGTGGCCTTTCAATCTTTCTCCAATCACTATATGAATGTCAGCATTTATATTAAACACATTTTATTATAATCTAAAAGTGAAAAAGAAACAAAATTGCACCCTTTTTCTCATATCTCCCCTCCCCCCTCCTTTTAGGTAGCTTTCATTACAAAAAGTAAAAAGCTACCTATTGCAGCCGTCCGGAGGAAAGCACTTCCGGAAAATTTTGGTATATTTTCACCGATCATGACCCCCAGACCCCAAAACCACCCTCCGTTCAAATGTTGACATATATATATATATATATATATATAACCATATATATATATATATATATATATATATATATCTGATTTTTGTCATGCGATAACTAACGTATTTATGAACCGATTTGAATGAAACTTGGTATGTACATAGTACATACAAATGTCTCGACCGAGTTCGTTGGTCAGCATCATCCGCCATTTTATTTCAAAATGGCGGCCATTTTAAATTTTTAAAAAAATTTAAAATTTAAAATTAAATGCGAAAAAATTAAAAGTTGAAAAATATTTTCCTTTTATGTGTTAGAACTTAAAACAAAGATTCTAGAACACTTTTTATTTTGTCTATATCTTAAAAAATCATTGAGTTATAGCACTTTGAATTTTTCTTATGGCTGACATTTTGAAACGATCTGATTTTGTCACGTGATAACACGCGTATTTATGAACCGATTTCAATGAAACTTGGTATGTACATAGTACATACAAATGTCTCGACCGAGTTCGTTGGTCAGCATCATCCGCCATTTTGTTTCAAAATGGTGGCCATTTTAAATTTTTTAAAAATTTAAAAATTTGAAATTAAATGCGAAAAAATCAAAATTTGAAAGATATTTTTCTTTTACGTGTTAGAACTTAAAACAACGATTCCAGAACATTTTTTATTTTGTCTATATCTTACAAAATGATTGAGTTATAGCACTTTGAATTTTTCTTATGTCTGACATTTTGAAACGATCTGATTTTTGTCCCGTGATAACATGCGTATTTATGAACCGATTTCAATGAAACTTGGTATGTACCTAGTACGTACAAATGTCTTGACCGAGTTCGTTGGTCAGAATCATCCGCCATTTTGTTTCAAAATGGCGGCCATTTTAATTTTTTTAAAAAATTTAAAATTTAAAATTAAATGCGAAAAAATTGAAAGTTGAAAAATATTTTCCTTTTATGTGTTAGAACTTAAAACAAAGATTCCAGAACACTTTCTATTTTGTCTATATCTTAAAAAATGATTGAGTTATAGCACTTTGAATTTTTCTTATGGCTGACATTTTGAAACGATCTGATTTTTGTCACGTGATAACACGCGTATTTATGAACCGATTTCAATAAAACTTGGGATGTACATAGTATAGACAAATGTCTCGACCGAGTTCGTTGGTCAGCATCATCCGCCATTTTGTTTCAAAATGGTGGCCATTTTAAATTTTTTAAAAATTTAAAAATTTAAAATTAAATGCAAAAAAATCAGAATTTGAAAAATATTTTTCTTTTACGTGTTAGAACTTAAAACAACGATTCCAGAACATTTTTTATTTTGTCTATATCTTACAAAATGATTGAATTATAGCACTTTGAATTTTTCTTATGTCTGACATTTTGAAACGATCTGATTTTTGTCATGTGATAACACGCGTATTTATGAACCGATTTCAATGAAACTTGGGATGTACATAGTACATACAAATGTCTCGACCGAGTCCGTTGGCCAGCATCATCCACCATTTTGTTTCAAAATGGTGACCATTTTAAATTTTTCAAAAATTTAAAATTTAAAATTAAATGAGAAAAAATTAAAAAAATGAAAAATATCTTTTACGTGTTAGAACTTAAAACAACGATTCCAGAACACTTTATTTTGTCTATATCTTAAAAAATGACCGAGTTATAGCACTTTGAATTTTGCTTACGGCTGACATTTTGAAACGGTCTGATCTGAACGATCCACAATGTTGCTTTAAAATGGCATACACTTTATTATATCGTGGAATTTGGTGACTCTAAATCGCTTAAAATAAAACCAGGTTGAATAAAAGATGACTAATTTCTAAAAATTCCTATTAATATTCAGCCTTGACAAAAACTAGTTTCAATCTTATAAAATCACTAATTTTATAAGATTATTTTCGCTAATTTGAGCTTAGTATTTTTGAACAATGTAACTTACCTTAAAATAAATAAATATATATATAAGTATATGAAAGCTACCTCTTCCTCCCGGCATTGCCGGAAGGACTTTTTATACTTCTTTCCTTCTAAAGGTAAATGAACAGCTAAATTTATCATTGAATCTGCTTCTGTCTTACTTTAATAAATTTTAACTCAGTGTCTGTAAAAACAAATGAATGTATGTTGTTCGCAATGAAATGCTATTTGAGCTTGCTATGGTAAGTTGCCCCCAGGCTCCCTTACTCCTTAAATAATTTAGATTGTAGTGTCCAAAACAAGGCAGACACAACGAAAAAAAATCCTTTTTCTTATTTTATTTCTTAAGGGATGAGTTTATAAAAAATATTAAAATAGGTCACTAACTTTAAAAAAAAGAGAGACTTTTTGTGTGTGTGTGTAAAATATACCTCTTTTTAGTAATTTGAACAATTAAATGCTAAATTAATACGGGGGGGGGGGTGCATAAAGCCCGTATTTTGTTGCTAAAAATTAAATAATAGGTTTTATATTATAGACGGTAAAATTTATGTTAAATCGCGATGTAGCACTAAATCGCGATGTTAAGAAATCTCTACATCGCCCAATCCTAGCTTTCAGTTTGTCTGTTCGTCTGTCCGCGCTCTAACTCTCGAAAATATAGTCGGATTACCCTGAAATTTTTGGAAGTTATTGATGTTTACCTTAGCACGAATCCTCTTTCAAAAGTTTCTGCTATGATTAGTTTATTTACAGGTACAATCAAAAGTTTTCCGTTACGTTACGGGCTATGTGAAAAAAAATGTTTCAAATTAATTTTAAAGATATGGCATCCTGTCGAAAAATATTAAAATTTATATAAATGTATGAAGTTCACTAAAATATGCATTCTGTAAAATAAACAGTGAAAAGAATAGTTTTTATTCCTTTACAGGGCCACACAAAAGAATTCTATTACATAATGGCAAAGGGGAGAATTGTTTGCGACATATTTTTATTATATTATATTATTTCATGTAATTTAAAATTGATATACGTCACTGAGGCTTATTAAAAGTTATTTCACGCATAATACGGAGTGCTTAGCTTTTACAAGGACAAACAAAAGATTTCAGTTATTATATTCTATCCGAAGTATTGTATATTATCGATGATGGCTGATCGATGGATGAAATGCATTTTTAGTTATGATAAGCGCTTTTATGTTTGACTAAGTTTGTGAATGTTATATAGTGTGTATAAATGCCAAAGTTAATATACAAGGCTATACAAAAGAGTTCGTAAAGCTTATTGAATATGAGCGTAAATTACTTTAAAAGGATTTTTAAATAAATTATGCATTTTTACGCTTTTACTAAGGAAAGTTTATAAAATATAGATAAAATGATGTACAGGACAACGCAAAGAATTGGATATGTGGTCACCTATGAATGATAATTTCTGGAAATGTGATTTCAGTAGTTTTAAGAATATTTTAGTTTGAATTAAATTTTAACTAAATACTAGCGTGTAATAAAGGAACTAAGTATAAACTACTGGACAGAACAAAAGTATTCAAGTATGTTTCCATCAATTAGTATAAATAGCTGAAAGAGAAATTTCAGCCTGTTAGGTTTGGTTTGGTTTATTTTGTGCCGGCGGATTATCTACTCGAGGGATATAGGCCCGGAGGAAAGTGCCCTTCGTGGAGGTCTTTCTAGGGGAACCTAACCTGTATTTACGCAAGGTTCGAAGAAAACTCCGAACGGTTATGCCGATGGCTGCGATTGGGTTCGAACCCAACACTTGCAGTCTACCAGTTGAGAGGTCAGAACCTCTCCTTCAACTGTTAGGCGTTTTCTTGCTATATCAAATTTCCTCACTATATAGTAAATATATCAAACAACAGATCAAATAGAGGGGGTTTTAAAAACTATTGGAATATTTATTAGGCTATGGACAGTAACACCTTATCTCCCTAAATAACGAATTTTGTTACAAGTTTTAGGAAGTGTTGGAAAGTGTTTCATAATCTATGCTTAACGCATGATTTTATTAACTTGTTTTATTGTTTTTTGTTGTTTAAAAATCACACATCTCGCCTGTTTACCCCTTTCCGGCACAGACAAATTCTGTTCGTAAAATGATGAAATAATTGACATACACAAGAATTTGCAAACGACTTCTTTTAGAAAATAAGAACTTGTTATTTTAAACTTTCACTTTAAAAGCAAAATTTCATTAAAATTTTATTGGTGCTGTTATAAAATTTGGAGTTAAAATTAGGAAATCCCGACGTAAGACCGCAGCGCCGGAAAGAGTTAAAAAAATCATTGTAAGGGGCCGTCCATAAATGGTGTCCATTTGAAGGGGGGGGGGGGAGGATATCCGTGAAATTGTGTCAGTTTGTGATAAGGTGGGAGGTAGTAAGAAGAAATGTGACATTACACATTTTGATTAAAATAAAAACACTAAAGGAAGAGAGGCTGTACGATGAAGTGTGACACTTTGTAATAAAGGGGGTAGGATAAAAGATTCTGAAAAAAATAGTGTGACATCATTTATGAAAAGACCCTAAACTTTAAAAAATATTAAAATCTTGCTTCAAAAAATAATTTTGTCGAAAATGGAACAGTCGAAAATTCGCACTGTTTATGAAGTACACTGTAAAAAAAATTTCAAGAGGTTACTAAAAATTTTTTAGTAAATTTGTATTCCACAGAATTTTTTAGTAACCATTACAAACTTTTTTTTGCAAGAGAAACAAGCATTTCTTTTGTAAACTAAACAAAAGAATTTTTTGTATAACTAACTTAAAAATTTTTAGTATGAGCCACCAAGTAAATTTTAGTAATAGCTCCAAAATTATTTTTAATAACCATTACGTGGGCCCGAAGGGCAGGAATTTCCTTCGAGCTGCATCCAGACTTCTGAAGCGGAAGATTTTCGGCAAAACCGCAATAGATGGCAGCACCAAACATTGCTACTGCTCCGACAGTACATTCATAATCCCTTTATTAACGAGTACTTACACTACATATATTCAGGGTGTATTTGGCAGTGGCCAGTATCGAACCCGGGACCTTTTAGCCTGGAGTCCGTTACTATAACCACTATGCTATCAAGGCCACACCAAGTGTGTGTTAGTAATAGCTATTAAAAATATAAAATTATTAACTCTTATTCGTTGCTAACTTTTTTCTAGTAATTCTGACAGATTTTCTTGTAACCAAGATTACTACAAATTTTTTAGTAATTACAAGGATCACTAAAGTTTTTTTAGTAGATCAACACTTTTTTTTTATAGTGTATGAGCTCTTGTGTGGAACTACTATATTGCAGACCGTGGGAAACATTAATAGTGTAATTGGTTTTATTGTTACTACGCAGCAGATAACATCAAATTGGCTCGCCAAATTTCATACAGGTAACTTCGACCTCGCAAATGAGTCAGGCGAGTGCTCATAAGTAAGGGTCAATAGTGACGAACTGGTCAGTATTGAGTCTGACCCATCTCACACTGCCTGTGAATTGTTTTAAAAATATGGATAATAAACAATTTATATTACTTAAGAAACATGCTATAAAATAAAACAAATAACTTGATATATTCGGTTCCAATTCTGGTAAGAACTAAAATCATAATAAAAATAATAAAAATGCAAATCACGGTCTCACGGTCAAATACAAATGGCACGCGACAAAGAGATGTAAACAAAACTGTGCGCTCTGCTGTAAAACATTAAATTAAAAATAAACCATGATCTAAAATTATTTTCCATTATGGCTCCTCCTATTCAGGCCTTATACGAGGAATTTATTCATTAACTCTAACCATAACTGAGGAATAATAAGGAAAAATCTTGAATAAGCCCTTGATAAAATAAGAATAAATCTTGAACAGTGATCGTCGATAGATTAAGCTCAAAACCCGTTATTCTCAAAATGAAGAAAAGCGATGAGGGGATGTATCCATATATCCATTGATTTGTGTCAATATAGCATTCATAATATTGTACATGCAACTATATTTGGATACAGCTTCTCATTTCCAAGCTATGTTTTTTTTATACTATTACAAAAGTTGTTCGATACATTTTACTAACACATTATGCAAATTATATTATTATTGCGTGCACGCATGCGCAGTAAAATATTATTTAGTAAATCTGCTCATTTTTCACACAGATTTTATTATTTCTTAATTCTGATTACAGGGTATTATATACGATGTTGTTTTACATATTTTCTGAAAAGAACATTTTTTTTTTCATGTTACGAACTCAGCAAATTATAAGCAAAACACTTGGGAAAATGTGGATCTGTTTTTATAAAAACCTTAATTTATCTACGAGTATCCATGCTATCCTGATAAAAATGAACAAGGTTTATTACAATAAGCCACTTAGTCATAATCAGAAGTTTGAATGCTTATGCAACATTAGTTTGACAGTGTTATCCAAAAGATCTTCACTCTTTTTCAATTTGTTGACACCCCCCCCCCTATAGAATTTCGAGGAAAAATCTTTGCGGAAATATATGTCCTGTTCTATTTTGTTTAGACACCTAGGGTTTCATAGTAATTCCTCAAGTGTTTTTGTAGATATTTAACAAAACTTCTAAAATCGCAAGTACCCAGTTATTAATGATCGTATGGTACAGGGTCGGCGAATCTATGCCACATGATCAATTATTTTTGGCACGGCATAGAATTATTTACTCAAATCAAATAATAAAATATCTGGAATAAAATATTGAAATTAAACGAAATGTATAAATTTTGACTACCTAGATTTGTCTTAATTCAATTAGTTTAATTGGTGACCATTGTCATATAGATTAGAGACAAACAATACTAGTTATAGCAATCCATGGTTCTAATCATCTATATTTCTGAATATTGGCTCAAAAAAGTTTCAGTTTATAAAATTATCGAAAAGGAAACGCACTTTATAAGGCATTATAAGCAAAAATGCCTATGTTAAATTGGAACTTGATTATTTTTTATCTAACATGGAATATCAGAAATAAGTCTTTTAACATTAATCATTAATTAAAAAATTAAAATAATTTGATTAACTTTTGTGTTTGTTGGCACGTCAAGAAAACGTACAATATATTTTTGGGAAATTTTGGCACGCGGATGTGAAAAATTTCGCCATCCCTGGTATAGTATAAACAGCTATTCCTAACATTTTGACCTAAAAAAATTGTTTACTTTTTAAACTATATTTCACTTTCCTCGTGAAAATACTTTTATGTAGATTTGCCTTTAATAAATAGTTACAATAGAGAAGCTTCTTTTTTCATCGGTTCATTAAACTATTTCCAGTTACATCGAGATTAGCTTTCGCGAGCTGTATAGTATTTAAAACAAACTTTGTAGCGTTTCCGCTTTATTAGTGGCATAAAGTTAGTGTTTAGCGTTCTTCATGATTGCATTTTGTGCCATTTTGAGCTGTTAATCCAAAATACGTCACTAAATTGCGTTTAACATGAGACTTAAAATTGTTTAACATAGTTTTTTTAGCATCGCCCTATAAAGTGAAATGTTTTTAAATGGTGGGTTTCAAAAGTTAACAAGATGAGTAAAATAGATTTTTCTAAGGTGTAAAATGCAAGTATTTTAGTGGAGCATCGTCCGATAACTATGTTATAAGAATCTCAAAGTCTAAAATTTTTCAGTGATTAATGTGGAGCTCCAATGAACCGTTAACATTTCTATTTAAGGCTGTTCGCAACTGCTCTGCTCAACAAGCGCAAAACGTTTTGACATATTTACAAATTCATTCTTTATAATGGAAAAGTATAAAATTGGAAAGCCTGACTATGGAAGCGATTTTGAGTCGAACTGCATTTTCCATTTTCAGATAAATAAATTACCTATTCAGTTATAAAAGATTATGATCACGTGAAAAAGGTTTTTTTTTCCTTCCTTGTGTGGTTATTTTTCTTTCGCACGGAAATTTGGTTCAAAATGCCGCAGTTCGACGCTATTATCTAAAACATCTATTACGTTTGAAAAAACAAAAAAAACAAATAAAAAATTGTAATTTAAGAAATTACACCAACCATTTGAAAAATGTTTTACTCTCGAAACATTCATCTATCATTTTAAGCTAAATACCAGTTGTTTTATTGTGTATTATCCGTGCCACTGCTATAATTGACTTTATACATGCTGCAATTTGAAGGTACGGTTCGTTTGAGTTACATCACTCCATTGTCGCCAAGCATAAAAGTTGGCGACGAAAGAAACATTTCAAACTATGTAACATTGTTGGTGCAAAAGTAATCATTATTAAAATACAGCTTTGGCATATACTGTTTTATTTTCCAGAGCAGAATTTTGGTGATGGAGGTTTTAAACCAAAGTCGATCGCAGCACGTGCATCTGTGAATGGGTTCATCAGACATTGAATCAAAAAAGTTTTTTTCCAGTTTTTCCCAAGCCGATTGCTTTTTAGTTTTCTTTTTAGGTAGTGGAAAATCAAGAGTAATAGCTATAACATTTTCCGGCTTGTTAGAATCACTATTGGCACTCAAATTTTCCTGGTTAGAACCGACCGATTGTAAAACGCCATGGCTAGTGGATTGGTCACCCTCGAGACATTATATTTTACAATTAATCGGTTCGGCATTAAATTGCTCCCTTTTTCGTGATTGCTTTTCAACACGTAATTGGCTTTCAGCGGCTCGGTAATCTTTTGATTTTCTCGTTTTCTGCATTGAAAGACGTTTTTGCGCCAAACCAAATACAGTACTACTTAGTTATCCCGTCGACCAATTTCGCCAAATGATACGAATTGCCAAACTAATAAGCAACTTATACATGTTGACTAAATTTTTTATTTTAAATAACAAAAGAACAGATAAATTAGTAAAACATTAATAAAAAGTCGAAATAAAAATTATGATTGTTTAAGTACGCGTATTGTGTTTAATGTCATTGAATGCGACATTCACTTCTTTGGCTTCAGCTTTTTCCGTATCTGTTAATTTCCGTCTACACATTTTTAAATTTGTTAGTTTTCTCCTTTATTACAATGATTTTAAACATTTTAATTTCCTATTCAAATAAAAATTCTTCTAAAAATAACGAATTTAATTTAAATTCAAATAAAAATTCTTCTAAAAGTAAAGAATTTAATTTAAATTCAAAAGTGACCACATCATTTTGTCAATCCTCCACCGAAAACAACAACCATTTTTCAATGGTTAAAAAAAAAAAAAAAAAAAAAAAAAAAAAAAAAAAAAAAAAAAACAGTTCTACAGTGCGTGTCAAAAGTTTAAGCACAATAGCAATTTCAAAATAAAACTTTAAATATTAACTTTATTTCAATACCTGTCTTGTATATGTTATTAATATGTATTTTAACACCATATTTACTGAAATTAACTTTCAAATTTTATTTCAAACCATGGAGTTTAAGAATAGAACAAAAATAACCGTGTCAAAAGTTTAAGCACAAAATCGTTTTTATGCAAATTTTACATTCTGACGTAAGCGGTTGCGCACGCAAACAATTTCTGGGTGCATAAGAAGAGAGCAGTTGTTGTTTTCCAGTTAATGCAATATTCCCAAGTCGGAAGAATTTTTAGAGGAGGAGGTGATAAAAATCTGGAATATGAGAGCAAAATGTAAGTATGTTTCTGAAATTACAAGTGGATTGAAAAGATCAAAACGAGGTATTTTTCAAATTTCGGCTCGTGATAACGAGCCAAACGGAAATTTCGTTCAGGAAGGCCGCGAGTGACTAGTTTGCGCGAAGATAGCCGCATCAGAAATTTGGCTTCAACTGGTAATTACTCCCTTTTGGAAATAAAACATGCAGTTGGAGGACAAATATCTAAAAAAATCTGTTCATAGAAGAGTTTTGGAATTCAAATACATCAAATACCGTAAAATGGCTCGATTACCGTGTCTCAAACGACACCATAAATAAGCTAGATTACAATGGGCCAAAGAGCATATGTCATTTGGTGAAAAGTGGCTGAATGTCATATTCAGTAATGAAAAAAAATGGAACCTCGATGGCCCTGATGGGTTTAAGTACTATTGGCATGATCTCGCAAAGAACCTAGGTAGAAGTGTATTTAGCCGACAACATAATAGTGGTTCTGTAATGGTATGGGGGGCTGTTTCTTTCAATGGTCAGACATCTCTAGCGTTCATCAGTGGTCGTGAAAACTCTGAAAACTACCAAGAGGCACTTGCCAATCATTTGCTTCCTTTTGCCGTTATTTTGGGGGGAGAAAAATGGTTATTTCAACATGATAATGTTTCGATCCATACCTCAAGCTCAACTTTATCGTGACTTAAGTCGAAAAAAGTGTCTGTTTTGAAATGGCCGGCAATTAGACCTGATTTAAACCCAATAGAAAATATGTGAGGTATTCTCACTCATAAAGTTTATCCGAATGGAAAGCAGTATTCTTTGGTAAAAGATTTGAAAGATGCCATTGAGAGCGCTTGGTTTGAAATTGAACCAGAAACAATACAGAACCTCATTTTATCGATGGAGGGCCGTATATTTAAAGTAATTCAGCAAAAATGAGCAATAATCAAGTATTAATTTTCTCTTATTCTTGTTCTGTTAAAGATAAAAAACTACTGTGCTTAAACTTTTGACACACTCATTTTTGTTGTTTTGATAAATTTTATCATTTAAGATAAATTTTATAGCATAAATCTGTTAACTATCTTTTTAAAACTACAATTTGTAGGTTATGTAAAAAGGAAAGTAACTTTCACTCATTAATGAAATTTTATTTTGAAATTTTCTGTTGTGCTTAAACTTTTGACACGCACTGTATTAGATAGTTTCTGAATAATAACACATGCTAGTTTTATGCATTTCTGAACAAAAATAAATTAAAACTCGTGTCATAAAGTCGTCCTTTAGAATTTGAGAACAATTTTAACGAGACATCATCTATTTACGCATTTATTTCGCAACTGTCGTTCAATAGATATAATTTTTTGCCTTAAACTCTTCCGAAGACTTATATAACAAGTTGCAAATTGAAAATCAAGTGTAGCAAATGAAGTGCGTTCGTACTATAAGGAAGTTTTTAAATTATGCAGATCTTGATGTAATATACGGTGCTTCGGATACCGTAGAGTGGCCGAAATCTTTTGTGCATCCCTGTAAATATTGTCTGCTTTCTATTATACAGGAATTAAGTTGTAGTAAACCTCACCAACGTATATCAATTTCATAAAATGTACAATAGTTTAATATTATTAAAATGCGCCATAAACAATCTTTCTTTCTTATACCATTGTGTAGCTTTGCAAATTAATAACAAATACTCTTTGCACCACAAATTGTACAGAATATACATTATATTATGCACGTCATAGATTATATTAATTCTGTTATGTTCAAAAGTGCGTAACATCATTAAAATGCACTTCAAACTGTTTTTTCGCATTGGCCGTAATATAACGGGATACTTTTGATTGTCTCTGTAATTAAAATATGCATCCAATTTTCATAAAATTTGAAATGACTCAACCAAATCATGCAACAATTATATACAGTCGAGCCTCTATATAACGAAATCCATCGTTCCAGTAAAAAATTCGTTATATAGAGAAATTCGATGTATAGAGTATGATGTTAAAAATAGTATTTAATGTGTAAATTTTGAACAAATATTATTTTTGATCTTTTTAATTAAGAATTTGAAATGTTTAAAAGTATATATTAAACTAACATTTTATTTCTTACTTATTTAAGCAGTTTCAAAAAAGAGAAAAGACATTTATTTGAAAGCTTAATGAAAATCAAATAAGGAAGACTTACATAAATTTCAGAGGAAGAAATCTGTAATTTTTTGTTGTTTTGATTTTAAAATTACAATTGTTACGCTCTCAAAAAAATTTCTCAAATTTTAGCAAGGAATGAAAAATTGTAGTTGATATTTTCCTCTATTTGAAGGTCTCTCTTATGTGCTCTCATTGATTCCTCTTTTATATGTGTAACAATTCAATTGACTGTGTTTTGAGAAGGATGTTGAAAGGTGTGTGGGAGGTGGGATGAACTTGTTAGATTTAAAGAATAAGGAGAGAAGTAATATTTATAAAAAAAAAAAAAAAAAAACCCTCTCCACTGAACGATAAATCAAAAATAAGTGATGGAAAATTGATTCCATATGATTTCGAAGCTTTTTTAAAACTGAATAAATTAAGATCAATTTATGAAAAAATTCGTAATATGGAGATAGATATTTCGCTATATAGAGTCTGTTTTTAATGTAATCATGCGAAAAGGGGGCCGTTCTTACTAAAAATTCGTTATATGGAGAAATTCGATGTATGGAGTTTCGTTATATAGAGGTTCGACTGTATTTTAAATTTCATATGATTCGGTTGGGTAATTTTTGTGTTGTTATATACGGACAGACAGAAGGACGGGAGGATTGAACGACGACTATAGGTGCTATGTATTTACATAATTACGAATACACCTAATAGGAATGGCTATGCGTCTAGCATAGATTATGTAACACTTCCCAACACAGTTAAAATAATATAACAAAACAGAATCTTTTAAAAAATTAAAATATGTCTAATTCAACCATTTGGGAAAGAATGGCACACTTGAAAACTGTATTTCAGGTGTTCCCATCTACTATCAAAAAATTATTCTAATTCTTTAGGCAGCCCTGTATATTATATATAGATCTATTAAATACATGAATGCAAATATTTAGTTCATTTATAAAACATATACTTCAATTGAAAATTCCCTTTCAGCAATTTCCACTATTAATAAGAGAATGGTACATGTATCTTTTGCATAGCATATATGTATAGAATTTAAATGCAACGAGTAATTTGCAAAAACTAGTCGTTGGGGGCCACCGTAATACTTACCCATCATGGATATGTATATGAAAATAAAACATGTGAAAACTATTTATACAATGCATTGCAGTTCATAAACAAAATTTAAATATTGTTAATATACATAGTAATGCTACATTAAAGAACTGCTGATGAGCCAATTTCGATAAATTATATAAAACGCGAAACTACTCAAGTAGTACCGAACTGCGTAAAAGAAACATCCTTATAACTCCAAAAATAATACTAATATTAACAAACAGTTTACTGCGCTGGATTAAGCGTCTCATTTCCAATTAAAATATACCTCTGAATTGAAATTTGAATGGAATACAGGGTCATGAAAAATCGAAGAATGTGGAAAACAGGATTACAAATATCTCGGCAACTAATATTCCGATTGACTTCGTTCTTTATGTAAAATTTGTATAATTTTATTGCCTTTTACGTCCATTCCTTAAAATAAAAGAATTTAAAAATTTTTATATACCTTTCATCAGAACGAATTTTTCGAATGTCCGAAAAAAATGGTTCGGATTATCGAGGTTTTTATTATTAAACAGGCTTCATCCCATCCTTGCATACTAAGTGCATACAAAATTTCAAGTCTCTATCTCAATTTGTTCGGGAGATAGAGCATTTACAGACAGACAGACAAACGGACGGACGGCAAAAAAAAAAATTCTAAAAATACGTTTTTCGGAATCTCCACTATCTGAAACGTGTAAATCCGTAAAAAAAAAATTTCGATTTTCAAAACGATTGCAAGACTTACCCTATACTACGTATGATGGGTAAGTAAAAAAATAATAATGATAAAATTTAAAAACGTATACCGAAATTGAAAACATACTTCCAGTAATTGCTCAATGACAGTACTGTAACCCATTTCTTCTGTGCATCTCTGTAAATGAACGACAAATGCTATAAATTCTGTAGTTCCATCATAATCGTCTTAATAAAATTCAGCTATTTATATCAGTATCAATGCATTTGAAAGAGTGCTATGTCATTAAAATACTCTTCAAACGATTTTTCCCAACATACCATAATAAAATGGAATTCTTTTGAGTGTCCCTATAAATGAACTATTGATTCTACAAACTTCATATACAATACCGAACATGACATGGAAAGCATTATCAACATATTTCAACTGCATGTACGTAAATCCGCGTATATTTACGTGATTTACATATGAGTTAGTGGACAGGCGACCAAACTACTTTTCAACAAAGTTGAAAAGTGTTAAAAATCTTACCCGAACCCACCTCATCTCTAGTATATGCACACTTAACTTTGACATCAGCCTATTTATCGTCAACATATTTCATTTTTTTAAGTCTCACTGGATTATTATTTTTTAATATATATTATTTTTAATGATCTGCGACCAAATTGCGACTAAATTCTTCATTTGGCGAGTAAATAAGCGATTAGATTCGCCAAATTGCTAGTGCTCAATTTTAGCTTTTCCTTTCTTTTCTTTTTCGTTTTTCATGCATATATATATTTAATATATTTGTAGCGGATAGTTGAATTTAGATTAATAACAATCGTTGTCACAATTATAAAAAATTAAGTTATTTTAGAACATATTGAAAAAAAAGAAAAATACATTAAAGAATTCAAGATTTTTTTTTTTTTTTTTTTTTTTTTTTTTTTTTTTTTTTTTGGGCTACACGGCGAATTTATTTTGCTAATACTTCTTTCATTTGGCGAATGTTTTTTATTTTTTATTAGCCAAATTACTAATGTTGGTCAAATGTCAGCGAGAACACTGGTCACAAGTCTTTTTCATTGAAAAAAATAGAATTACTTCTGGAAATAGTTTTATTTGTTTTATATTTTTAAACTAGCGGCCTTCGCCCGCTACGCTGGTCGGTTTATCTAAAGAAATCTTGAAGAAGTAGTTAGATAAGGTTCAGACATACATTAAAAAAAAAAAAAAAAAGCAAGTCGATCATTCAAAAAACGTTGGGAAATATCAAATATTTACTGTAATTTTTTAAGAAAAACAAAGTTTCGAAAAAAAAATTAAATCGAAAAAAAAATTACACTGACATATTAATGCAAGGAAATTTTCCCAGAGAGAAAATTCGCCTTGAATACAATATTTCAAATTCTTTTAATTGCTTATAGGCGTTAATGCCAACATAGTGAAAAAAAATTCCATGCTGGGAATCGAACCCGGGCCATCAGTATGGCGCACTGACGTTCTACCGACTAAACCACATGGAACGACATCCAGCTTGAAACTTTCTCATACTTAAGTAGACTGGCGAAAACATAACGATAGCGCGTTTTAAAATCGCACAGTGACATCTATTGGATTTTATATGTACTAAAAAACGTTATGTACTAAAAAACGTGAGCAGCGCACCTAATAGTTTCTTTTGTTTCTTTTTTGTCTGTTGTCCGATTTTGATGAAACAAAGCCTATACACTGCCCGGGAGTGTGCATTCTTCATTAGTGAAAACCGCATAAAAATCCATTCAGTAGTTACGAAGATAACCTCGAACAAACAGACAGACAGACAGACAGACAGACAGACAAAAAATTCAAAATTTTTTTTTTTGTGTTTCATTGGTTTTCTTTTATCGCCCTGACTCCATTTTTGTCAATTATCTTCAATGTACAGACACACCGGGTCCTACTGTTTTATTATATGTATAGATTATAGACATAACCCTTCTCCCAAATATCTATGAACAGAGTGCCTATTTATCCCCATTTCCGTAGATTTCTGGTTACAAGGGCCTTAAGGGTGGATTCGAAAAAATATTTTTCCACCCTCAAGAGCTCAAAGTTTTCCTGTACATTTTCAGACTCATTTTTAAAAGTAGAAACAGGAAACTTGCTGAGGTGAGGTGATTTTTGAAGAGATGTATAGGACGCTGTGCGGTTTCATTTTTCACTCAATTCATTAGTATTGAATTTATAAACAATTAATTTCTCAGTGTTATCACCTTTTTTTTCCTTGCCAGATCTCCCGCATTTTTTAGTGCTGCCATCTATTGAAACTATATTTAAATAAAATGTGTTTGGTGCTGCCATCTGTTAATTAATTATATTACTAATTAATTCTATCAACTCATTTCCTGACATTTTGGCCATTCCTTTTGAAGAACTTTTTTATATTCAGAAAGGAAATCCCTCAAAATTCTGTTTTTCTTGCTATCTTTACACGGAAATTATGTTTTCCTTTCGATCTTTTAGCGGAAATTGCTCTTTTCCTTTGATCTTTAGATGAAAATTCAGTTTCTCGCCTCCCCCCCCCCCCGATCTTTTGAAGAAAATTGTTTTCTCGTGATCTTTTGGCGAAAATCAGGTTTTTCTTCGATTTTTCGATGAAAATTGCACTTTTCTTATTTTTTCACGAAAGTCGCGTTTTTCCCCGCGATTGTTTGAAAAAAATTGTGTGGCGAAAATCGCTTTTTACCCCCACGACTTTTTTAGCTTCCGGTGCTATTTCTTTCAGACAAGCTAAAAAATGTCGTGTCATCAGCCCTGAATTTTCTACTCACCGATTTTGATAATTATTTTTTTTAATGAAAGCTATTTATTTGTAGTTGTGCCCATTTTAGCTATTTTTTAATTTATTTTCATTTTTGTGTTTTATTTTTAATTTTAAATGCTTTTTACGATATTTCTTGAAAATGGTGGCAACTCAGTTTAGTTTTTCTCTCGATAATAAAAATTTATTTTCCAAAATGGTTGCGTATAATTATGCAAGAATCAAAGTAAAAAAAATATATTTACTGAGAAATAATATTAATAATGTAAATAAAATAACAGAAAATAATTTATGATAAAAATTAATGTCTAAAGCAAAAAAAGAAAAATTTCAAATGAGGAAAATGATGTCAAATGATGCCATTCAGCAACCAGATAAATGGGAATTACAATATTATTACGGATGCCTTTTTCATATTACTAATAACAGTAACGTTTAAAAAACATTTGAAGAGAAAATGGCGTCACTATTTAAAACATCGCATTTTTACTCATAACGATATTAGGTACGACTCTGGTTATCCCGTCGACCAATTTCGCCAAATTATACAAATCGCCAAACTAATAGCCAAATAATACATATTGACTTAATTTTTATTTTAAATAACGAAAAAAGAAATGATTAGTAGAATATTAATAAAAATACAAATAAAATGTCGAAATAAAAATCACTTAATGACATTTTAAACACATGAATCGTGTTTAATGTCATTGAATGTGACATTCACGATCATCCATTATTGGCATTTAATCTTATAGTTTGGTGATAATTTTTTGGTCGACGGGATAACCTGGTAGTACCCGATATTACATTTCAATATTTCTTTTCATTATGAACACTGAGATTGAGATTTTACTTTCAGATGACTTCAGTTAGTGAAAATAATGTCACAGTAAAAATAAAATTAGCTTTTTTTTTTTTTTTTCAATAAATCTATTTTCTTGTGAGTGCATATAAAATAAAATTTCTGGATTTCGCCGACACTCAGATTACAATTTTAACTGAAGATGTGCGAATATTTGCATACAAAATTGTAACTGGCAAACTTGACATTTAGTTTGTAAATATATTTATTATATATTGATTTAATAATGTAATTACTTTTGCTTTTTTTTAAAACCAAATCGATGTCATTCAGCAACCAGATAAATGGGAATTACAATATTATTACGGATGCCTTTTTCATATTACTAATAACAGTAACGTTTAAAAAACATTTGAAGAGAAAATGGCGTCACTAGTTAAAACATCGCATTTTTACTCATAACGATATTAGGTACTATTCTGTTATCTCGTCGACCAATTTCGCCAAATTATATAAATCACCAAACTAATAGCCAAATTATACATATTGACATAATTTTTATTTTAAATAACGAAAAAACAAATAATTAGTAGAATATTAATAATAATATTAATAAAAAGTCGAAATAAAAATCACTTAATGGCATTTTAAACACATGAATCGTATTTAATGTGATTGAATGTGACATTCACGATCATCCATTATCGGCATTTAATCTTATAGTTTGGCGATAATTTTTTGGTCGATGGGATAATCTAGTAGTACCCGATATTACATTTCAATATGGACACTGAGATTGAGATTTTACTTTCAGATGACTTCAGTTAGTGAAAATAACATCACAGTAAAAATGAAATTAGTTTTTTTTTTTTTTTTTTTTTTAATAAAACTATTTTTTTGTGAGTGCATATAAAATAAAATTTCTGGATTTCGCCGGCACTCAGATTACAATTTTAACTGAAGATGTGCGAATATTTGCATACAAAATTGTAACTGGCAAATTTGACATCTAGTTTGTAAATATATTTATTATATATTGATTCAATCAAGGCTACCTTATCATAATAACAGGCTTGTCATTCAGAAGAATGTCTATAGGTGAAAATATCCCTATAGCTGCCAACTTATTATATGACTTTGTCTCATAAGTAACGCCGCCTAATGCATACTGCTGGTAATATTCCATGCACAAATTCATAGAAAAAAATGGAAAATATTTCAGGTTTTCACCTTAGTTGGCGTTACCTACGGGAAAATCATGTGGTTTTTGACCACGTGTACTGCGGACAAAGGAAACTTGGCGAATGACAAGTCTGTTATTATGATAAGGTAGCCTTGGATTCAATAATGTAATTACTTTTGCTTTTTTTTAAACCAAATCGATCGGGTCTTTTAAACATTTCATTCGTCGAATTCGACGGGATTCCACTCTTTTATTGTTAAATTGCATTTCCTTTTACTCAAAGTCTATAAAAAAGCGTTTAAACTAAAGAAAAAATTCGTTTTTGATGAACCTAGTCAATGAAGAAGTAGCACGTCAAATTGTATCTCTTTATTATTCCGCAATTCCAATATCTCAGAGAGAAATTGCTATTCAATTGGGTATTTCACGCCGTTCTGTTTGCACACATAAACACAAGAAAAATGAAGTTAGTTCATTGCAATCTAAACGGGGTCGTCCTTCTAAAAAACCTCTATCGATTTTTGGTACTTAGGTATTAACGCCACCGCAGCAAAACTTGTGCAAAATAATGGCGCCAAAAATGAGCAAAAAAATGCATTTAAAGGTACTAAAAAGCACTAAAAAGCACTAAAACACTAAAAAATCGCTTCAAAAATCAGCAAAAAACAAGGCAACAAGGAATCCAAAAGATAACTGCGGTGGCGTAAATACGTAAATACCCATTTTTTTTTTTTTTTTTTTTTTTTTTTTTTTTTTTTTAAATTTTGCTATGGCAGAATCTACATTCAACTTGCGTTTTTGAAATTCCTTGAAACATTTTTTTTTTTTTATGGATTTAATAGTAAAGGCAAAATTTTGGTCTTAAAACATAAATAGCAAAATTAGTATACGATTGGCAGCACATTGGATATAATTCGCCAAGGTTGCATCATGGCAGCATGGATCAAAGTTCCGTAAAAGTAAAGCAATGATGCCCCAAATTTGGGCAAAGTTACCACAATTGACTGAATTCAAAATAACTACTTATCCACCAATAGCATTCAAGAGATAAAAAAAAAGCAACCTTAAATGTTGAAGATCGCAACAACCACATCGAAACATATATCGCCAAAAAAGCTCGCCATAAAAAGAGGTTATGGAATTCTTTTCTAACCTCCACTACATACTTGCAATTGGCGAAAAACCCTATTAGGGAAGGTTAATTGAAATGTGGAATTAAAAGTTTTTTTCTTAGTGGTTTGGAACTGTTGCATGCCAAATTGCAATAAGTATTGCTCGAAAATTTACCAATTTGGCATGGTCTTTGCTTATGGAAAATTCAGTTGCTTATCATTTAAAGGAAAAAAAAAACTAAAAATTTAAATTTAAACTTTAGTACTTTTGGAGAATTTTCAAAATAAGTTTTAAAATAATTACAATTTAATATAAGAAATCAAACATTTGAAAAATTTAAAAAACTATTCTAAACAATTTCATTTAAATTTAAAAAATAAATAAATAAATAAAAATTGTAAATTTAAACCTAAAATACGTTACAACTATCATATCATGAATATGGAAAACGCTAAAGTACCAGCATTGTTAAAAGATAAGATATTAAATAATAAAAGATAATAACTCATTACTATTATAAAAAAATTAGAGGGAAAAAAAAGAAAGATAGTTCTTTACTTTTATTAATTGATCACGGTAATCTGACTGATATAACTTTTATACAAATTAATCATTCATGATTTAGGCAAATCAGCTTCTGCAAATTTTGAGAGAAATCTTGAAGGAGTTATTCGTGTTCTTCAGGCATTTTCGTACGACGTTTTGATCGTCTTCGCCGGGTGGTGGAACGCTTGCGTCTTCTCCCGCTGCTCGAACGTTTACGTCTTCTTCCGCTGCTCGAACGCTTGCGTCTTCTGCCACTACTGGAACGTCGACGTCTCCTACTTCCAGACCGTTTCCTAGATCTGGACCTGCGTTTAGGCTTAGCTCTTGGGCGAGTTCTGCTACGCGATTTCCTGCGCCTTGCAGTTTCATTGACTTTGTACTTTCCATTTGCCAATTTCTTCAAAAGTCCTTTGTCAACAGCATTATTAAGATTTGATTGGATCAAGGTTTCAGAATCCGCCATATTCAAGAGTTTTTTAGACGTCAAATATCGCAAAATGTTGGCTGAAGACGAACCTCTAGTCTGACCAAGATGACGAATGGATTTCAAAATTGCCTTTTCGATATCTGTCGATGCTTTTCTCATTTGCGACATTATTTTCAACTGCTTCCGTATTAAAGACAATAATTTGGAAGGAATTCAATAAACTTTTCGCAAAAAATAAAATATTACGATATATTAAAAAAAAGTCGAGATTAGATTCCAGATTAAGATGCTTTAAAAATGGAAAGAAATATTTTATTCTAGAAAATTTAACTTTATCATTGCTCGTGGTCATCTGCGTGACCAAAATAAATTTATAAACATGGAGCTTCTATGAAAGAATGAAACCCAATTAGCTGCACTACAATGGTGCGATAATGGGAAAATTATGATAGATTCTATCAGTGATTACGTCACAGGCGACTCAACTGCACATATCGACTTCAAATTGGTTCCAAACAAACAACAGAGTTCAGAGAAAGGCATATAGGTGTTGGTTCGGAAGAAAACTAAAATTGCAACAGTGAAAGATATAAAAAGTTCGAAATTCGGCCCAAACACCTTTGGCTCGATTTGAAAACTTTTCCTAGTCCAAGAAATCCAGTTCTCGCTCCACTTGCTTGTGTTATTCTTTTTTAGTGGTATCATAAACAAGCAATGAAAGCACGTTTTAATGGTGCATGTATGCACTCGTGGTCCCGAAAGGGTTAATTCTTAACAGACTACGTACAATAGATTCTCCATTGCCACTTTTTTCTTGGATTGCTGTGTCTTATCCACATGAAAATAGCATGCATTAAAATGCAAAACAAGATTTCAATTTTCTGTCACGCAAATGTGCTTTGAACTGTTTATCCAATTGAAAATGTTAATAATCATATTAAAATTAAATCTTAACAAATATATAATTTGCACAGCTTTATATGTTCAGCAATGTTGTTCTTTCCATTTTTTCATTAAAATTTAGCTTTGTTAATACCAAAAATAAAAACTCATTTGTTTCTATGTGTGATAGATGGCGCTCTTTTTTTCAATATGGCGTCTATAAGCTACCTCAAATTTCATAGTATCATCGAAAAATGAAATCCTTGGACCCTTGTAAATCCAAAAATGTATATATCACCAAGTCCCCAGAGATGAAACCAAAAGCCCTAATTTTGTCTGCTGGCTCAACGACTAATGCGTATTTAATGCGCGACGTACTTTTATGCTAGTCGAGTGCATATATGCTAGTCGAGTGATAATATTAATAATGTAAATAAAATAACAGAAAATAATTTATGATAAAAATTGATGTTTAAAGCAAAACTAGTCGTTGGGGGCCACCGTAATACTTACCCATTATGGATATGTATATGAAAATAAAACATGTGAAAACTATTTATACAATGCATTGCAATTCATAAACAAAATTTAAATATTGTTAATATACATAGTAATGTTATATTAAAGAACTGCAGATTACC
The DNA here is from genome assembly GCA_964019185.1 of Maratus speculifer. NCBI lineage: Eukaryota > Metazoa > Arthropoda > Arachnida > Araneae > Salticidae > Maratus > Maratus speculifer. The sequence continues at coordinate 144,486,154 of OZ025301.1, read as the reverse complement.
AATTTCGACAAATTATATAAAACGCCAAACTACTCAAGTAGTACCAAACTGCGTAAAAGAAACATCCTTATAACTCCAAAAATAATAATTCTATTAACTAACAATTAACTGCGTCGGATTAAGCTTCTCATTTCCAATTAAAATATACCTCTAAATTGAAATTTGAATGAAATACAGGGTCATAAAAAATCGAAGAATGTGGAAAACAGGATTACAGATATCTCGGCAACTAATAATCCGATCGACTGCATTCTATATGCAATATGTGTGTTATTTTATTGCCTTTTACATCCATTCCTTAGAACAAAAAAATTCGAAAATTTTTATGTACCTTTCATCAGAACGAATTTTTCGAGAGTCCGAAAAAAATAGTTCCGGATAATCGAGATTGTTGATATTAATTAGGCTTCGTCCCATTCTTACATACTAACTACATACAAAATTTCAAGTATCTATCTCAATTTGTTCGGGAGATAGAGCGTTTACAGACAGACAGACAGACGGACGGCAAACTTTTTTTTCTAAAAATATATTTTTCGGAATCTCCACTATCTAAAACGTGTAAATCCGTCAAAAAAATGTTTTCGATTTTCAAAACGATTGCAAGACTTACCCTATACTACGTATGATGGGTAAGTAATAAGAAAAATTTCAAATGAGGAAAATGATGTCATTCAGCAACCAGATAAATAGAAATTACAATATTATTACGGATGCTTTTTTCATATTACTAATAACAGTAACTTTTTAAAAAAATTTGAAGAGAAAATGACGTCATTATTTAAAACATCGCATTTTTACTCATAACGATATTAGGTACTACTCTGTTATCCCGTCGACCAATTTCGCCAAATTATACAAATCGCCAAACTAATAGCCAAATTATGCATATTGACATAATTTTTATTTTAAATAACGAAAAAATAAATAATTAGTAGAATATTAATAAAAATATTAATAAAAAGTCGAAATAAAAATCACTTAATGACATTTTAAACACATGAATCGTATTTAATGTCATTGAATGTGACATTCACGATCATCCATTATTGGCATTTAATCTTATAGTTTGGCGATAATTTTTTGGTCGACGGAATAATATAGTAGTGCCTGATATTACATTTCAATATTTCTTCTCATTATGGACACTGAGATTGAGATTTTACTTTCAGATGACTTCAGTTAGTGAAAATAATGTCACAGTAAAAATGAAATTAGTTTCTTTTTTTAATAAAACTATTTTTCTGTGAGTGCATATAAAATAGAATTTCTGGATTTCACCAGCACTCAGATTACAATTTTAACTGAAGATGTGCGAATATTTGCATGCAAAATTGTAACTGGCAAACTTGACATTTAGTTTGTAAATATTTTTATTATATATTGATTCAATAATGTAATTACTTTTGCTTTTTTTCTTTTAAACCAAATCGATCGGGCTTTTAAACATTTCATTCGTCGAATTCGACGGGATTCCACTCGTTTTATTGTTAAATTGCATTTCGTTTTACTCAGAGTCTATAAAAAAGCGTTTAAACTAAAGGAAAAATCCGTTTTTGATGAGTTTAGTCAACGAAGAAGTAGCACGTCAAATTGTATCTCTTTATTACTCCGCAATTCGAATGTCTCAAAGAAATTGCTATTCAATTGGGTATTTCACGCCGTTCTGTTTGCTATTATATTGATAAATACAAGAAAATGAAGTTAGTTCATTGCAATCTAAACGGGGTCGCCTTTCTAAAAAACCTCTATCTTTTTTTTTTTCTAATCGGAGGCGAAATTGAATTCTGCAATGGCAAAATCTACATTCACCTTGGTTTTTTTGTTTGTTTTTTTTTGTTTTTTTTTTTGTTTTTTTTTGTTTTTTTTTTCTAATCGGAGGCGAAATTGAATTCTGCAATGGCAAAATCTACATTCACCTTGTTTTTTTTTTTTTTTTTTTTTTTAAATAAAACTATTTTTCTGTGAGTGCATATAAAATAAAATTTCTGGATTTCGCCGACACTCAGATTACAATTTTAACTGAAGATGTGCGAATATTTGCATACAAAATTGTAACTGGTAAACTTGACATTTAGTTTGTAAATATATTTATTATATATTGATTCAATAATGTAATTACTTTTATTTTTTTTTTTTTTTTTTAAACCAAATCGATCGGGTCTTTTAAACATTTCATTCGTCGAATTCGAGAGGATTCCAGGGATTTCGAGGGGATACTTCGCCATTCGATAAAGAAATTGCCGGGTTTTTTTTTGCGATTTGATGAAGAAAATTGACGTTTTTTCTCGATTTTATGACAAAAATTGCCGTTTTTTTCGCGGCCTTTTGATAAAAATCGTCGTTTTTCAATGATCTTTAGACGAGAACAGCATTTTTTGCGATATTGTGATGAAAACAGCATTTTTTCGCGATCTCTTGACGAAAACAGCATTTTTTTGGGAATATTTTATCGAAAATCGCTTTTTTTTTTCGCGATCTTGGGATCATTCAACGAAAATTGCATTTTTCTCGAGATCTTTTGGAGAAAACCGCTTTCTTTTTTCGCGATCTTTTCACGAAAATTGTATTTTTTCACGCGGTCTTTTGATGAAATAAAAAAATCGGAAAAGCGGAAAATGACAAAAAAGCGGAAAATCGCGGATCCGCGGAAGAATCTCATGCCTGTTTTGAACTGACGCAACGGGAGAAGCAGAAGAGAAAAGAGGGAAAGAACACTACGCGCAGTCGCAGATGGATGGTATGAGAGGAGGAGACCGGCTTAGTGCGCCGTGCATGAAGTGCGCTCGGCGTCAAAGTGACCGGATATCGTTGTCACCCCCGTCTCTTGTACTTATGAGCACAAAGTGACAGCTTCTTTTGCTTGGCGTTAATTCGCTAAATTGGGCGCTTTAACGATAATGTCGGCTATCAATAATTTTTTTTTCTTCAGTTCATAAAAATTTTGCGTAATAATAAAGATTTTTTTTTTTTAGCATCCGATGCTATTTCTTTCAGACAAGCTAAAAATGTCGTGTCATCAGCCCTGAATTTTCTACTGAACCGATTTTGATAATTATTTTTTTAAATGAAAGCTATTTATTTCTAGTTGTGCCCATTTTAGCTATTTTTTAATTTATTTCCATTTTTATATTTTATTTTTAATTTTAAATGCATTTTTACGATATTTCTTCAAAATGGTGGCAACTTAGTTTAGCTTTTCTCTCGATAATAAAAATTTATTTTCCATTATTACTTTCCACAAGTCAGAAACTTTATTTCATCAGTGAACATGTCCTCGCATTTAAAAGAAAAAAGTTAATTGTTTTCGTAAAATTTAACCACAATAAAATGATTGCATATAATTATGCACTAATTGAGGTAAAAAAATATATTTACTGAGAAATAATATGAATAATGTAAATAAAATAACAGAAAATAATTTATGATAAAAATTAATGTCTAAAGCAATATAAGAAATATTTCAAATGAGGAAAATGATGGCATTCAGCAACCAGATAAAATGAATTTACAATATTATTACGGACGCCTTTTCATATTACTAATAACAGTAATTTTTAAAAAACATGTGAAGAGAAAATGACGTCACTATTTAAAACATCGCATTTTTACTCATAAGGATATTACATTTCAATATTTCTTTTCATTATAGACACTGAGATTGAGATTTTACTTTCAGATGACTTCAGTTAGTGAAAATAATGTCACAGTAAAAATAAAATTATTATTATTATTATTATTATTATTTTTTAAAATAAAACTATTTTTCTGTGAGTGCATATAAAATAAAATTTCTGGATTTCGCCGGCATTCGGATTACAATTTTAACTGAAGATGTGCGAATATTTATTATTTTAAAATTGTAACTGGCAAACTTCACATTAAGTTTGGAAATATATTTATTATATATTGATTCGATAATGTAATTGCTTTTGCTTTTTTAAACCAAATCGATCTCTTTTATCTTTTAATCTTTTTATATTTTTCTATATTTTAATCTTTTAAATATTTCATTCGTCGAATTCGACGGGATTCCGCTCGTTTTATTGTTAAAATGCATTTCCTTTTTCTCAGCGTCTATAAAAAAAGTGTTTAAAATAATGAAAAAATCCGTTTTTGATGAATCTAGTCAATGAAGAAATAGCACATCAAATTGTATATCTTTATTATTCCTCATTTCTAATGACTCAGAGAGAAATTGCTAATCAATTGGGTATTTCACGCCGTTCTGTTTGCTATTATATTGATAAACACAAGAAAAATGAAGTTAGTTCATTGCATTCTAAACGGGGTCGCCCTTCTAAAAGACCCTATCGATTTTATTTTATTATTTTTTTTTTTCTAATCGGAGGCGAAACTGAATTCTGCAATGGCAGAATCTACATTCATCTTGTTTTAAATATTTTTTAAATCACAGAAAAGTGGGCAGTATAGAAATGCATATCCGTTAACATAAAGTGCACAAACTGAAAAAAATAAAGAAATAAAAAAGGGAAATAAATAAAAGCATGATGATGAAAAACCTGTATACATATTTTTTCACAAGAAATTTAAACATTGGAAAATTTTTTTAAACTACTAGCGAAAAGAAAATTTTATGAAGAAATAATGCTTGTTACCTAACAATATGACATTTTTTTCAAACATATTTTTTAACTAGGACTTCCCTTAGAGGGATTAGTCTGAGCGATATTGCTGAGAATACACATTTAATAACTTGTGATAAGTAAAGAAAATGAGATGTTAACTTTAATTGGTCATTCATTGTGATAAAATATGATGGAAATAAGCATATTGAATCATAGAATTACAAAATCTTATATAGAAAATTGCATATACTATTTTTATAAAAGAAAAGCAAACCATGCATGGATATGAAATTGGAAATATGCAAAATGTTAACAGTAATACAGAAAATAAAACACCAAATTTTTCTATATTGGAAATATAATTCTTTGAAATGATGTCATGAGCATAAACAGAAGCTTCGCACCGATTTAAGAAACTATAAATAACATAAACTATTATGTTTGAAGAGAATGGAGTGTATTTTATATGGTGTGAAATCCATCCGAATAGTTTATAATGTTGAATATCTGTTTTCCACGGATGCAATGAGGTTGTCGATAAGAGTTAAGGAATCCTTTTTTTAAAATTTGTCCTAAACGAGCACTTACATCTTATAAGTTACTGTGATGCCAAAGTTATAGTTTCTGACCCCAACAGTATCCTAGAAATTGCAGTATTCTCAATAAATTGGGTTTAAAACTTTTTCTAGAAAAAAAAAAATGTTTAATTTGTGAAATTAAATTGTCGAATGTTTTAGAAATCGTTCATAACGAGAATATTATATCTTAAAAGTTGCCACAAAAAAAAAAAAAAAAAAAAAAAAAAGATTTTAAATTTTTAGTCATATTAACATCAAAGAATTCTCAATTTTAGAACTTTTTTGCTCGTGCATTGATGGTGATTATTGTTCCTACGCAAAATATAGTATATTTTGCAGAAAAGATGGTTACCAACATTTTTTGCCCACATTATTTTTTAAATCGGCCAGGTACTCCCAATGATAACGAAAAACACACAAACGTTAATGCTTTATAGCATAGAAATACAGAATCAAAAGCTTTTTATCTCCTATTATATACACATAAATTATCTAATTAGTGCTAGCAGATGCATTTTTAAATATACATAGATCAATATAATGCTTCATTTTTCTTTTATTAGTAATTCTTAGTATTCATTTTTCATTTATTTGTAATATTCAGTAAAAAACTCACTTTTTTAAGCCCGAATTACGTCAAACTTTTTATAAAAGTGCCTAAGTCAATATAACAGCGAAGTATTGTGAAGAGTATTAAATACAAGGTAGTAAGACACTTAGCCAAACGCAGGTAATAAATCGCCAAATATTGTTCTTTTCTCCCTCTCTCGAAATGCATTTTTTTCGTACATTTAAAAAACACGATTTTGAGTCATCTTATTTAAAATTGAAATAAATAAATAAGAGGAAGCAATAATAGCATAAGTCAAAACATTTTATTTCAGCATCAAGGAATTGTATCGTAGTTACACATGTGGAAAAAAAGCTGCTTTTGTCCAAAAAACGTTGTCTTCACTAAATTTGAATCCGATTAAAAAAAGTACCGTGATTAATTAAAATGTTATAGGCAGAGCTGCCAAGTCTCCGGCATTTTGGATACCGGTATTTTCATACAGAAAATGTTTTATTAAATTGGAACATTCTGCGAATTTAAAAAATAACTTTTCCTATAAAAAAATTCTGCTGTGCAATAAGCGGGGGATTGGCATCTCTGTATAGGAATATTTCGTAATCTACTTTTTAAAAAAAGCAACGACCATTTTTCGGGTACAAAAAGTATTGCTAATTGTTCCATTTTGCATATAAAGTACTGATTGTAATATTGATACATCTATGGTGATAAATTTCCAATAATTTTTCAAATCCCATTTATTTCATTAAAAATATAAATCTTTTATTCATTTAGTTTGAAATAAATGGCTTTTAACTAATTTCATAATACTTTTGAAATATCACTTTTCATTGGCCATTTTTTTAAAGCATTTAGAAAATGGTTGTTGTCTTCAGTCAAATATAGACTTTGGTCTGTCCGCATTTTATTTTATTATTATTATTATTTATAAATGGTGGAAAAATATTCATACTTAATCCATAACGTACATAATATATGACTCTGTTATTACATAAGTCACCTTTTTATTATCATAAAAATTATGTTTTTACTGATTTTTATTAACTCAATAGGAAAAATTTTGTGCTTTGAGCAATAAATGTCCGCATTTCATTTATTTAGTATTTATTTTAACAAAATTCTTTGTATTTAGAAGAATTTTTATTTAAATAGGAAATCCAAATGTCGCTGTTAATAAAGAAGAAAGTTACAAAAAAAAAAGTTACAAAACGAGTAGACCCATACTATCAAATATGGAAAAACGACGAATCCAAAAAAGACGTCGTATGAAATATCATCTTTTAAAGCAAAAAAACGAGGTCTGATTATCGAACCTACTGATTACAAAATGTGCATTACATAAAAAAAAAAAAAAAAAAAAAAAAAAAAAAAAAAAAAAATACTGCAAATATTGATTTTTTTTTTCGTTTGTGCAGTTTTGGCTTCAAAAGGTGCGCTATGTTGCAAAAAGATATAAGCGACTATGAAAACACACTTTTTAAACGTTCATGCTCAGTTTTACAAATAAATATGGCACATATATGCCCTATACACACCGAGGTACCTAATTGGTGCCAAAATGGCGTTCAGTTGCCTAACATGCTGGTTATCATATAAATGTTATAATAAATTGTTTGTTCTAAAAATATTATCATTTATTGGTTGTTATTTCTTTTTTTTAATAACAGAAAATGTTTCGTTTATTCCTTTTTTTTCATTTTGAAATAAATATATAACGTGTTATTATAGCATGCTATATGTATCTGGTAATCAAAACTATGTTTTCGCCTAATTGGCATAAAAAATCTCGCCAAACCCGGTGCTTATATCTCTAGTATATTATCTCAAGTATTTTATTTATGTATACTATCATTGTTTTTACATACCACTTACTTCTTCTTGTATATAAAAATAGGTAAGTGGCTCCTTTATGCAGTATAAATTGTATAAATCTTTAAAAAATAGCCCCCGTTGCCCCTTTTTGGACCGAATTGAAAAAAAAATCAATGTCTAATTCCAGTATTGCTCCCAGGTATGCATACAAATTCCAAATTTCAAAGTTTTATGCCAAGAGGAAATGGATGAAAAATGGGAAAAGATGTCACATATGCACCAGAGTACATAATTGGCGTCAAAATGGCATTATTTTAACCTGAGATGGTAACACGGCTTTATTTATTTATTATTTGTTTATTTACTCATAAAATGATTATTTACTTTCATTTCCTTTTTTTAATTATATAAAATATTTCTTTTTATAGTTATTAATTATTATTATTATTTTATCTACTGGAAGTTTTTTGAAAATAGAAAATAATTTAAAAATGTGTATGTAAGCGTTATTTGAAAACGGAGTTTACGTCAAATGGGCTTTGAAAAAAAATGCGCCAAACTTGATGCGCTTGTGGTATCCATGCCGAAAAATTAGTGACCAGAATTGACTTCCACACACACAAACAAAATATAAGTTAAAAGAAAACATGCAATAAAAATAAATATAAAGGGAAAATGATGTCATAAAAGAAACTTTTTATTTTAAAACGTAATTGTTTCTAATTTTCACACGCGAAATATATAAAACATTCTTTTAGCGATCAAAACTAGTCGTTGGGGGCCACCGTAATACTTACCCATCATGGATATGTATATGAAAATAAAACACATGAAACTATTTATACAATGCATTGCAATTCATAAACAAAATTTAAATATTGTTAATATACATAGTAATGCTATATTAAAGAACTGCTGATGTACCAATTTCGACAAATTATACAAAATGCCAAACTACTCAAGTAGTACCGAACTGCGTAAAAGAAACATCCTTATAACTCCAAAAATAATAATTCTATTAACTAACAATTAACTGCATCGGATTAAACGTCTCATTTCCAATTAAAATATACTTCTGAATTGAAATTTGAATGAAATACAGGGTCATGAAAAATCGAAGAATGTGGAAAACAAGATTACAAATATCTCGGCAACTAATTATCCGATCGACTTCGTTCTATATGCAAAATGTGTGTTATTTTATTGCCTTTTACGTCCATTCCTTAGAACAAAAAAATTCGAAAATTTTTATATACCTTTCATCAGAACGAATTTTTCGAGGGTCCGAAAAAAATAGTTCCGGATAATCGAGGTTGCTGATATTAAATAGGGTTCGTCCCATTCTTACATACTAACTACATACAAAATTTCAAGTCTCTATCTCAATTTGTTCGGGAGATAGAGCGTTTACAGACAGACAGACAGACAGACAGACGGACGGCAAAATTTTTTTTCTAAAAATATGTTTTTCGGAATCTCCACTATCTAAAACGTGTAAATCCGTCAAAAAAAATTTTCGATTTTCAAAACGATTGCAAGACTTACCCTATACTACGTATGATGGGTAAGTAAAATGCTATTAAGAGATTATCACAAAATCTCAAAATCAAAGTTTTTATGACATTTTTTTAATATAAAAAAATAACAGTTTTATTTTCCTGCATGATTAAATTTTAAAATTTTTTATTGCATTCAATATTTTTGAGTGCGTAAATGATTACTATTTACTCCATGTACTGATTCGGTTATCTACGAAAATATCCAGCCGGTGAAAATCACGCGCACCAAATTTCTGAGACGTATGCAAATAAATTGTGCTTTTTTATCCGTTGATTAATATTACTTTTAAACTATTTGGAATTAATTTTTAAAAGTAGGTGCATTCACCAGATTACCTTCATAGGTACCTTCTGGTAAAAACAGAATCGAAATCCGACGAGTACTTTTTGAGATTTGCTTGACGAAAGAATTTTTTTGACTTTTAATATCGTTACGTACTCTGAGTATAAGACTTCGCTACGCTCAGACAAATATTTGACATAGCATAATTATATATGGAAACAAATATTTTCTTCAATTTTAAATTAATTTCTCATTTACTGTGCATTCAGATGCTTCATTCTAAGTTTAGATGTTCATCCTAGGCGGTTTTTTAACTGAAACTTAAATCTGTATTTTTTAATAAAATTTGATTTTTACTGAATATATAATTGTTATAATCAATCATGTTTTTCTTATGCACATGCTTACAAAAATTAATTCTAAGAAGATGAAGAACGTAAAATTTCCTTATGAATTCAAAACTGAGAATTGCGCTTTCATTGGAAAAACATGCATCTAAAAGGGGTCGGGGGTAAAGAAATTTATTATCTTAAGTTGCACTTAAGATACTTTACAAATTCCCTGCTGACAACACAAAACATTATGACTCATTGTCTGATTCATTTTTATGCTTAAAAAAGAATGAAATTAACAGGCATATTGAAACGATTTTCAATTAAGTAGCGTTTTCCATTTTCAGATAAATAAATTACTTAGAGTTATAAGTCATTCTTGTTACGTGACAACAATTTTTTCTTCTTTCTCGCACTGCTATATCGAGAATTTGGTTCAAAACTCCAGCTTTTACTGTATGTTCTGTAAAATCATATGTGTTTACCATGAAATAAAAAACTCATTCGAATATATTCTGAATTAGAATACCTTCTAATTTAATGTGTTTTGGAGCAAAAATGAAATCAGAAATGTGTCAGAAAATAGCTTCTTTAAATCTGAGAACAGCCTTAATAAGATTGTTTTCAAACCCAAACTGGTTACATTCCAGAATTCATATTTGTTTGTACTTGGATGAGAGTGACAGATACTGTTATTTAGAAAGCATGAAATCAAACGGTATTTCCAATTTTCATTAAAAGCAATCTTTCTCAAAATGTTGTTAAAAAGCATTTAGAATTATAACTAAATTTCAATAAAGCACTCTAAACTGAATTTTCAGATGTTATAAAATAATAAAATATAAAATTTTCATCGAACAACAATCGCTTATAATTCAACATGTAATTCAGTTTATATAAAAATGAAAGGTTATTAAATTTTAAGTCAATTCAAAATCATGTCTGTCAGTAACATGCTTTTGCGTTTAAAAGTGAATACGTAAATTTATAAATTACAAGGAAAATTCTTACAACATCCTTAAATCTTAAAACTTTCAATCACACGATTTTCTAATTTCGTATTAAATTAATACATCTGCTCAAAATATAATTTTAAGCTTTTTGTATTATCGATAAATATAAAATATCATTTTTAATAATAAATGGTCTCCTATAAAAGAAAAATACATTTTAAATAATAGGTTGTAATTGATTTTATGATTTTCATCTTCAAAATATTTTTTAATTAATTTTTAAATAACTTTTTTAAATAAAAAGCCAAATTTTTAAATTGAAATATTGGATCAATTACTTGGTAACTCAGAAAAAATATCAAATACATGAATGGATGAAAATAATGTTGTGAAAAGAAATAAAATATTAAGTCTGATCTGACGAACATAAGTTTTTAGTATTTTTGTTTGGAAATGCATGAAACTAGCATGTATTGCTGTTCAGAAGCTATCTAATCGCACTCACACCCCCTTTTTTTTTTTTTTTTTTTTTTTTTTGAAAACACAATAGTATTTTCAGTGTCAAAGTGGGCGTTTTGAACCGAATTTTCTTGCGAAAAAAGAATAACCATTCAAATTGGGATGAAAATGTGTTTGTCATGTGGTTGAATTCGCTTATAACTCAATAGGATAATTTATCGGTCAATAAAAAAAAAAAAAAAAAAAAAAAAAAAAACACAGTTCGATTCCAAATCGTTTTTACAGTCACGACTTGACTTACTAAGCAGAGCATTTGAGAACAGGCTGAATGATTTTTAAAACAATCCTAAATTGAACCTTTCTCCATCCTGCTTCATTTAAAAAATACTACTAATAATAATACTATAAGTTACATTAATAAACTTATATTAATAATAAATTAAATCTGCTACTGACAGATTTGGTATTATTTGACGGGGAAAAGAGTGAAAATCAATGAAATTTTAACTATAAAATTTTAAAGATTATGATAAATACTTTATAAATATACTCTAATTCTTTCCCAATGACTCATTTCCTAAACCATTAGTTGTAAAGGCATAGTTTCAATAGCAAATATGTTTTTAAGTTGTTCTTTATCGTATTAAACCGCTTATATATATATATATATATATATTTAAGTTACAGAATTTTTTAATGGGATTTAGATACTTTTTTATTTAGTAAAACTTATTTCTTGTACTAATAAGTAAAACAATAAAATTTTCCTTTTAATTATAAATAAAACTTATCAAGTTATGTTAACATAAATTTTATGGATTTTCAACATGTTTCTTCATTAAAAATGAAAAAAAAAAATCATCTTATCTAAATGTTACGAATCAAAATAAAAAATTTCTTAACAATCATGTTTTTTTTTTCTTTTTAAATTAACAGTATAGATAATCAATGGAACATCTTGAAAGAGCTAGCAAAATTTAGGGCGACAGTTTGCACCGCACCCATTTAAATCAGAAGTTCCCTTTTTTTTGTTGTAAATACTATAAGTATCCTCTACTTGAGGAATTATAGTTCATTTTAATATTTTATTTGTATTTATTGCATTGAATATCCTATAAGATGTAATGCAATGCTAAAGGAATGCAGACCATGTATATATAAGTATTGTGTTTATTGTCACCAAGATTTACTATGACTGGATTTGTGTTCAGAAGACTTTTTGAAAAAAAAAAAAAAAAAACCGCTTTAAGGCAACCCTCAATACAATGATGGATTGCTTATATCACCCCCTTCCGGCGCACTTGATATAGGTAAGGTCGAAGCTGTGGGTGCACTTTATGATCACCGTGAGAGGAGGTGCTGTGCGGATTCAACTATTCACATGGCAAAGAACTCTTTTCTGGGATTTTCTTTCTTCCGCGAAGAGAATTTTATTTTGAAAGCAGAAAAAATTATGTTTGGATACAACAGGAAAAAAATTCCCTGTGTTTTCCAGATTTTTTAGGATTTTTTTTTAATTCCCTGGTTTTTCCTTGTTTTGAAAGGGTATTTTGAAATTCCCTGTGTTTTCCCAGTGGCATGGCAACCCTCTTTGATGTGATGGCAGAAAATATTCAGGAAATAATCAATAAAATATAATTAATATACATATTTCTCTGATGTGGTGCAGAAATCGGGCTGAATTTAAGCTTATCATTCGGCAACAATTTCAATGATGATTCTCAGTGGTTAATTTACAGTTACAATAACAGATTCATTCAACAAATCAAAATTCGGAGAGAATCCTTAAAAGAGCAAACATTTTTCTCATACCAGCAATTAATTGTATAGAAGAACAAACAAAAGAAAAAGGTTATATTGCTACTTCCATGATTAATGGTGAGATGAGTCAGCCCAAATTGTAAGAGATTTAATTTGATTAATGTATGAATAACAATGTCATTGGTTTGTTTCACGGTAAAATAATGTATTTAGCAAATCAGCTTTCTGATCAAGATTGTGCAAAAACATTATTTACATTTCATCAGTGTTTTTTTTTTTTTTTTTTTTTTTTTTTTTTTTGAAGAATTTTAAACAAATTTAAGCTGTGCTGTGCAATATTATTGGCAAAAAATGCATTTTTATTTGAATTTTCAAAGAAGTTCCGATTATTTTTTTATATCCAGTAAACTCTCAACTATCCAGCCTAATGTGGTGCACAGGTAGGCCGTATGACAAAAAAGCTGGAGCTCTAGCAATGTTTACTCACATTCTGCCCTCACCACACTATGATATTAAAAACATATGTTAGACATTGAACATTTTGCTTTTACACATGTTTTGTTTGAGTAGCACACAACTTTTCAATTTCTGCTCTTTTTATTTTTATTTATTTATTTATTTCAGTCACCAATTGTATTTTTACCAACTCCAAAGCAATAATTTTGCCATTATCCCAGACGGCAGTCAATTTATATTATGTAATTTAATCTCCATAGTCACAACAACCTTTTCTGTTCACCACCCACTTTGTGAATCTTCAATAAATAATAAACATGAAGTACACCACGGAAGCTAGGAACAGTGGTAAGCAACGGCTGTACTTGTTAACATCTGAAGCACAAGTAATGAAACAGATTATAAGACTTAACTTCAGCGCTGTAGCTAGAAGTGAATAATACAGGGGACTCAAGAAAATGTAGGGGCGGGGGGGGGGCTCATATTTTTTCTCTCTTTCTCTGTGACGCAGAAAGATATATTAGTGCTTATTCACACTGTAGGTACTATGTTTCTCATTAAAACGTTCTAATAACTTCATTTTATGCTAAGAAAACAAAAGGATGATGGAAACTTCAAGTGTATAACTAGTGCAATATTAAACATCATGTTAGCTTCCTATGTGCAAATACGATGAGCAAGTGTTGAAACACTTATTTTAGTACTACAATTCAGTATTTCTGCAAAACTGTGAAAGGGCCTGAAAACTAAATTAGATTTTTCAATAAAATTTCATTTGAATTTTCCGAACATAAGTTCATTTAGTGACCTTGGAATCTTTTCCAGGGACGTCTCAAAATGTTTTTTTGGGGGGGGGGAGGGGGCTGACAGGGTTGGGTTTCTGATATCAGAAACTGGTTTTTGATGGTTTTTGAAATGACAAGCATCAAAAACTGGTTTAAACCATCAAAAATTGGTTTAAACCGTCAAAAACTGGCTTAAACTGTCAAAAATGTGTAATGTGCTTTAAAACATTTTAAGAATAGGAGGAAAATATTGAATAAGTTTTAATGATTTAAGTAATTTTTTATTAAACATTAATTACTGTAATTTAATTATTACAAAAAAGTTAAATTATTTTAAAAATGCAATAAAACATTTGTTTTTTAGAATGTTCAAACAGAAGAAATGATTTTGTACAGTTAATAATCTGGATCAATTTTACCCTGCAGCATCCTATAGCACATAACCAATTTAGCACATTTATTTACATCCAAACGATTTCTGAGTTTAGAGTGTATGAAGCCAAAGTTAGAAAATACTCTCTCAATTGATGATGAGCTAGCAGGGCTTGATAGTAAAAGCCTTGCTACTTGAGCAAGTTTGTCATAAATCTGAAAATTTGGCCTGTCTCCAATTTTTTTCCCCGGAAATGATAATATACAATATAGTAATAATGAATTTTTAATATTACATCTAATCTTGTATATGTGTAACAGATACTTAATGTGAAATTTTACAGATCAGTGTAGCATTTGAGGTTTCTGACGGGGTTTTTGACATGACGGTTTAAACCATGGTTTAAATTGGATAAAACCGCACACTGTCAAAAACTTGACAACCCTGGCAGCTGAGCCACCCATAGCACCCCCTTGGCTATGACCCTTCTAATTTTCTCCCCTATCTCCTTGTTTCTCATTGCTCTTCTATTGTATTCTACAATTCCTTCTTGCTCCTTTTTATCATGAGTTAGTATTTTCACGTGAACAGGAACTTGCCACAGTCAATTGTAACATTTCTCTTATTTTTATTTTTTTTTTTTTACCTGGCTGAACAGTTGGGAGTTGAGTTTATTAAAAATACAGTTGAGTCTCTATATAATGAAATCCACTGTTCTAGTAAAAAATTCATCATATAGAGAAATTCGATGTATAGAGAATGATGTTAAAAATCGTATTTAATGTGTGAAATTTGAACAAATATTATTTTTGATCTTTTGAATTAAGAATTTCAAATGTTTAAAAGTAAATATTAACCTAGCATTTTATTTCTTAATTATTTAAGCTGTTTCAAAAAAGAGAACAGACATTTATTTGAAAGCTTAATGAAAATCAAATAAGGAAGACTTGCATTAATTTCAAACGAAGAAATCTGTAATTTTTTGTTGTTTTGATTTTGAAATTGTTACGCTCAAAAAAAAAAAAAAAAAAATGCTCAAATTTTAGCAAGGAATGAAAAATTGTAGTTAACATTTTAGTCCATTTGAAAGCCTCTCTTATGTGCTTCTCATTGATTCCTCTCTTACATGTGCATCAATCCAATTGACTCTGTTATGAGAAGGATGTGGAAAGGTGTGTAGGAGACGGGATAAATTCTTTGGATTCAAAGAACAAGGAGAGAACTAATATAAAAAAAAAAAAAAAAATCAGCACTGACGATAAATCAAAAATAAGTGATGGAAAATTGATTCCATATGATTTTGAAGCCTTTTAAAACTGAGTAAAGACCAATTTATGAAAAAATTTGTTACATGGAGATCAATATTTCGCTATATAGAGACTGTTTTTAATGTAATCATGCAAAAAGGGAACCGTTCCTACTAAAAATTCGTTATATAGAGAAATTCAATGTATAGAGTTTTGTTATAGAGAGACTCGACTGTATCTGTAATTGTCACCTTGTAACACACCTTGCCCTTCGCTATGCTTTTCAGAGGCCAGAGAGCACTGTTTGCCATTTGGTTCCTTTTACGGAACATCTTTTCTTACCCCCCCTCCCCCCAGTGGAGTTGTGAATTAGCCCAGCATAAGAAATGTCACACTGCTGACTGTTAAAATGTGAACGCCTTAACCAAGGTGTATCTTGTTTATATATATGCAGCTTATGTCTTCAAACCTCATCTTGTAATCGTGTTATGTGTGTCTTGTGATGTTTTTGAAGAATGAATGTTTTGTGATGTAAATAATTCTTCAGTTATTAAAATGTTCGTCACAACTTGTTAAAATGATTTATGATAATACTCATTCTAGCCAGAGTTGATGCAAATAGTATTAAGCAAGCAAAGCGAACTGGGATCACATAGCAGTTGCAATCTGAATTGCATTTTATTGTAGCATTAATGAGCAGTGGCATGGGCATGGGAGCTAGTCCCCTAGTAATAAAAAATTAATCTTCTTCCAAAGACAATTATTTTGGATGCAACAATAGAAAAAATTTAGAAAATAACAGTCAGGAAAACAAATACAACAATAAAATATAATAATTTTATTTAACAGTATATATATGATACAGTATTTAAAAAGTATATCCTACACAATTTTTTAAAAATACATCACCGAACAGTTTGGCCATTACATTCATACACCATGCCTCTGTCAGCTAAATCTTTTAAAACTTTAGCAATGTTTTTGCAGTCATCTAAAAATAAAAAAAGAAAGAAAAAATAATCAATATTAAGTTTAGTTATATTAGTTATATTAAGTTATATTAAGTTAGTATTAAGTAAAGTTTCTTAAAATAAAATGTTAAAAAGTTTAAGATAACACTAATGTAAAAAATAATTAAAAATAAATTGATAATAAGTAATAAATCATGTGAGTGTCTGAGGAGTTTTCTATGTTTTCATAAAAATTATAATAAAAATAAAGCCAAATTTTCTTGCATAGTTTGTTTCTAAAATATTCTTCATGGCTCTTTATCTTTCATATAGCTTAAAATGCAAATCTGTTAAAGATATTTTTGTTTACAGCTGATTTAAGTTGAAATCAGAGTTGCAGGAAAAAATGACCTACTCAGACTCTGAGATATTTTAACGATTCCAACTTCCATTCTAACTCCATGCTGGCTAATGTTCTAATGTTGCCTATTGGTTAAAATAATGATGGAATATAAGAAAAATAAAGCTAAAATCTCACTACTTCTTTATTGATTCTCTTTTTTAAGGCCTCAAAAATAAAAAAGGAAAAAATTATATTTTCTGTTTTATTAATTTTACAATTTCATGCCTGAATACCCGAAAAATTCAACTATTGAAGTTTAAAGAACACAAAATGGAAATTTTACTATTTTGGATCTGCAGATTTAAAAGAAAAAGAAAAATTGGTTCAACTTAGATTTTATTTAGCTATATCCTTCAGACTCAAAAAATTACTATGAGAACACAGAAAAATAATGATGAAAATTTTAATCTTGGAAATAGTTAAAATTCTATTAATTCTAATGAAAAGAAAAAAAAAAAAAAAAAAAAAAAAAAAAAGAATAATCATCTATGTCACATGATCATTTAGAACATTTCTTAATTTTTGAAAATAATGTATGATTTTATAAAATTACAGAGGTGGCAAATTTGCATAATAAATGAATAAGATGTAGATTTTTTACACAGTTTTTGTCATTATTTTAATGACCAGTATATAATATTTTCTTCCCTTTTTTTCTTACTAAGAATTTAATTATTTTGGTTACTATTTTTGTTGAAATGCTACTATTTTTGTTTCCATCGTAGACTATTAAAGCAAGTATTTCTGATTACATTAAGAAATGACACTGCTGTAAAAGTGGCTGGAAATCAACATTAAACAAACATTAGTCACATTAGTGAGGTATTGATATCTTATTTAATGTAATTAAATACTTTGTCAGTCAATTTTAATAATCCTAGAATGAAACAGGTTTTGCCTATTCATTGTGCCTCCTTCCTTAGAAATAAAAATATAATTAGATGATTATTTGGAAAGTCACAGATATTTAATTGTAATATCCTCAAATTTTAATTTCTTCAAACACTTTTAAGATTTACGTAAAAGTACATAAACTACATTTTACTGGAATTTTTTTAATCCAAGAAAATTAAACATGGAGTCAAAAGTAAGTCATCAATTGAAAAATCAAAGTTATTGCAATTTTAAATGTATAGATGACCTCTTATAATGAAATAAACAACATGCAACTATGAAGAAATTATTTTCATTTTTTCATTAATTAGAACTGTTGTACAGTCATTATTAAAAATTTTTAAGGAAAAGCTTTTTACATTTATCGAATGGTAAATGCTGTACAGTCGTGAAAAAAAAAAAAAAAAAATCCCATATTAACTCTGCAAAAAAATAGTAGAAGAAGGTTTTTGGTACCAAACGGTTGAAATAAAGTCTACTTTTAAATAATGTATATAACATTTGTTTAAGGGACTATCTACAAATAATCTTCAATAGCAGTACATAATTTTGATAGCATAAATGAACTTTACACAAACATAACAAAATTGAAACATATATTGCATCTCTCTATTCTAAAAAAAAAAAAAAAAAAAAAAAAAGAAAGAAAGAAATGTTGGCACCACCACTGTGAATGGATTTTTTATGACCAGGGGTCTTTTTTAGCTAATATTCAGAAAACTACTGCATACAAAAAAATTGATAATATTATAGAGCAGGCCTGTCCAACCTTTTATTAAGTAAGAGCGCACCTCAGCTCTTGCATCATTCACTTGACCAAAACATGCAGCAATATTATCGCAAAGTATTAGTATAAACGCATGTCATAACATAATGCAAATAAATCTTACAGTGGTAGGCCAAAGGCCCTACAGTTCTGGAGTAAAATATATTAAATTTCAAATTATACATTTTTCCATGAGAGGATGTATCTCAAAAATGTTTGTAGAGTAAAATGGAAAAAAATTTAATCACGGCAATAATAATATCAATAAATAAAAATAAATAAATAAACGTGGAAATCAGAAATGTTACTACGTTTCTTTAAGAATGTGAAAATAAGCTATGATTTATTTTGAATGACTGAATTAGTTGTATAAAAAAATGCAAAAACAAAGACAGGCATAATGGTGACAGGTGGTTCCTGAGAGATAGTTTGAAATTATATTGACGTTTTGTAAGCAAAATAAGAAAAAAACTTAAATTTTAAAAACCAAGAAGGAATAATTAAACCGCTTATCCTGCAATGTAAAAAAAAAAAAAAAAAAAAATTGAGTTTATGGCAAAAACTGCTGACAGCATTGTTGCAAGCAGTTTTTGCCATAAAAATTGCTGAAAAAATTACGTCGAATTTCACTGCAATTTTTATGGCAACACTGCTGCCAGCAGATTTTGCCCTAAATTTAACGGATTTTTTTTGCAGTACAGGCATAAGACAGCCAGTGAGCCAATGTGACAACAGAAGAAAAAAAGGTAAATTTCGAAGCATATGTATCGCCAAAATGTTGAGAGAGATGAGAAATATTTATTTTTCTGTTACTTCTTAATTATTAAAAATATCTGTTGGACATTCCTCTCAGTCCACACAACTTTGAAGAATGTCCGTGGTAGATATAGCTGCCACCACCGATATTATTAGGTGATATCGGTCACCCACTGTGAGGTTTGTGTAAATGAAGACTTACGCTGTCAAGTAAGTGAATTATCAGTTTATTAAGAATATATGTACACACTAAATACGCTATTTACAAATATATACAATTACAACTCGGATATAGGTGATCCGGTTCAACATTAAATTAGATACAGTAAAGATTGGCTGTGTACTATTCCAATTACACTTTCCACCTCACACTCAATACACGTTAAATTCACTTTATTGGAGCTCAACCTTGAGTCTCCAAACACAAGTATACTAGGCCTGCAAGTATACTAGGCCCCAGGTTAGTGCTCTGGGCTAAGAAGCCCAGAGCACTAAACACCAGGACGTCTGTGTCCTTTGCTCACCATAAAACGCACTACTTATGCTCTTCCACACAGAGCAACCTCTAGGTCCGAAACCTAGGTACGGAATGACTTCCCTGAGACAAACATGCCCTTCTCAACTCACTGGGTCACACGAATGTCAACCCCCTCTGGAGCTTCCTCATTGGGCACATTCCCCCACCCTTTCTTGCCTAGTGACATGTTGCTAATCTGCTCATCATCCGCATACTTCACTGACAGATGGACATGCCTCTGAGCAATCTTCTCTTTCTCTTATTCACCACCTGCAAAGGATTAGCTGGCAATTCCCCTTTCCACGAAGAAGGAATGTCACCTTGGAAATTCTGTACACAACCACACAATACGAAATATTGAAATAGAGACATAGTAGAAATTCCATTCTTTAGCCGAGGTGGCATCAGAACCGGACAATATCTATTTCCAAATATTATCAAACTAACCAAAACTTACAAAATTTAACAATCATAATTACACTTTAAAACAATAACTACAAATCATGAAAATATGCACAATTAAATTTTCAAAATATGTTTCCATTTTTTAATTATTTGAGAGCAAGTAATTGTGTAACTCTCATTGAACTCGCACAAAAAAATTAGAAAAAAATTGTTTAAAAATAACGATAAACATTTTCAACTTTTATCTCGCCTAAGATATAAAATAAAAAATTCATTAAATGTTTCTGGTGGAAATCTTGATTAAAATTAGGTGGTATATAATATATCCTACCGCCTCTAAATGGGTTTTAATCAGTTTTAACAGTTTTTTAAAATATCTCTGACGCAAATACTAATGATTTTAAATAAAGCATTCTTTATAATGGAATTTTACTTCTAAAAAATCTAATAACAGGAAACCTTCAAAAGGGCGCCAAGAAAATCTTCAAAGGGCACCATGGCGCCCGCAGGTGCCACATTGGACAGCCCTGTTATAGAGAAATGTTCAATTAACACATTGAAGTAGACAGTTTTTAAATTGAAGAATTATTTTGAGATATTTAATATTAAAGTTGATCAAAATTGATCCATTAAAAAAGTTTACAGGAGCAAAAACATTACAGAGAAATTTCATACTTTTTTTCATGGATATTCCTTTGAAACACGCGGTGTGCAGACTGCATTAATTTTTTTAATGACTGATTTTTTGAGGGTTTATTTTAATTTTAATTTGAAGCTTTCGGCATTTCCAAAAACATTTTTTACATATTCTGGAAAAACTTATAATTTTAATTTGTTGTCAATCATAAAAACAGCACACATAACGTTTTGTTTAAATTAAAAATTTATTAACACATGACTATTATAAACAGAAAAAAAACTTCGAAAGAGTTAAATAATTACTTGTTAAAAGCAGGAAAATATTCAAAATTATGTCATAAAAATTGTTTTACACAAGCATATTAAAAAAAGAAAGAAAACTATCAAATAATCAATTATTTGATATCTGTTAAAAGCAATAAATGTCGAAAATGATGTTTTATTTTAAATTTCTAAATACTAACATTACCAAGCAGCTTAAATTAAAAAGATATATTTACACATATATGACAGATTTATTTCATATTTCAAGATGATCTTTTAAAATATTTTTGCCAATTTCAAGATGGAACAAACAATAATATTAGCTTTTTAAAAACAAAAGTATTTTTGGATAAATATTACAAAGAGAAAAAAAAGTTTGGTGGAAATCCTGACAGATTTAAAATGTTACATTTTAAATCTGTTGGTTTAAATCATTTTCTTAAATCATTATTAAAAAAACACAGAGAAGCAAAGACTTGGTTTATTTATATTAGCTAATTTGGCCTTAAAATCCCTTGTAAAAAAAAAAATACATGGAAGCATGTTTGCAGCGAGATAATCATCTGTTCTTTAATAATAATTCAATCTTCTGTAAACATTTTAAATCAGATCAAATTAACAGATTTTTGAAATCTGAACAGGGGTACGTAAGATAGTTTATAGGGGTATGTATGGAAAGTATCCCCCAATTATCTAAATAATAATAATAATAATAATATATTAAACAGGAAGGAATAGGTTACAAATGTATCACCAAATAGCATTTCAAAGTTTAAAATAATAATTAAGTAAACCAAAAAATATAATTAAAAAATATAAGCACAGTCAAAACATTTTTTTTATAATCATAATAAGCCGCTAATTTTTAAAAGAAAATTTTTTACCTAATCCTGAATGCAATCTTCCTTCATGTTGTAATTGACAATACTTCATCATAGTTACCATATTCCTAGGATATAATTGGGCCATCTCAGCAAAAGACTAAAAAACAATTTTAAATCAAATGATTAAGTGACATATATAAAATTTATTTTACGTTATTATATAATTTTCAATGAAATCACAAATTATAATATGACACAATTTTTAAACATAGTTTGCCACACACACACAAAAAAAGTAGTAGAAATAATTGCTATAGTGAGCTAAAATTACTAAAATACTTACAAAAATATTGGGGGAGGGAAAGATAAAAAATATCCTCAAAAAGTTTACAACGTTTTCTTAATACAAAATTTACTTATCTCACTTCATCCTACCACTTGGGTATGAGCCTCATGCATATGTAATGCATAAAGTGTTCAGAATCATTCATTATTCCAACCAGTTATTTTATACTGTAAATTTTGTCTTACAAATCAGCATTCCTAATTATACAAAAATTTTTGTTTTCAAAAAACAGCAGTAAATAACTAAAAATTCTGTAAAAGATGCTCGTTATGAAAGGGTTAAAAGAATGTAACTTCTTTTTAAATATAGAATTTACTTATCTCAGTCCACCACATCTTAAAGGTTACGTATTTTATTTTTCAGATTATAAAATTTACTTATCTTCCTCCATCCCATCTTAAAGATTATATATTTTTTTCATATTATAGAATTTAATTATCTTCCTCCATCCCATCTTAAAGGTTAAAACTTTAAATACATTTATTTACATAAGACCATTAATAGTAAACAATATTAACCATTTGAAATTGACCATTGAATTAAATAATTTATATAAATCACAAATTATATGCATGATGAAACGATATTGCTACTCTTAATGGAAAATCCTATTAAGTGGTATCGGAGAACTGCATAGTAGAAATCTTTCTGACAGTACACAAAGGTTATGCACACAGCAGCAATTACCTTTGCGCACGATATTTATAAAATTGCTAATTTAGCGACTGATGTTATACATTAAAAATTATATATATATGATACACTAATAGAAAAAAATTCATAATGAATATTCAAAATGAAAAGATATCAATTACAAATATCCAATTTTATACATTCATAATTACTGCCGCTAAGCAGCATAATACAATAAAACCTCCATAACGGACACTCCCGAATAGCGGACACCTCTATTTAACGGACAGTTTTCTGATCCCCACTCCGAAAACCTAAATTTTTGTATGTTTAACCTCTGAATAACGGACATTCCGAATAGCGGACACTTTATTTGGCGATAAAGGATGAAGAAGTATGTTTTAAAGAGAAAAAAATAATTAAAAAAAAGCAAAAAGGCCTCTGAATTTATCAGGACAACGTGTCACAAATTTTGTGATCACTGATAAATATAGATAAAGAGCTGGGGAAAATCTCCCCCCCCCCCCCCCCCCATGTTCAGTGCTAAATTCAGGGTGTAGCCCGGGAGGAATATCTCCCAGAGCATTGAAATGTCACCCAAGAATATTTTGAGATTTTATGCTTTTAAAGGTCAAAAAGTGCAATCCTTCCCTTCCCGCCCGGAACTCTACAATGTCCAATAACGTCACATAGAAAAACAAATTACATGTAATCGCAAACAAAAGTAAACTTTTGTAGCCGATTATTTCACGAGAATATAATAAACAGTGGATAAAAGTGTGTATAAATTTATTTCAATTTTATTGATTAAAAAATATTTTAAATTTCCGATTAATTATATAATAGAGGTTTTAGGACATATAAAAGTAAATTAATGAAACATTAAGCATTTCTTAGCGATTTTTGAATCGCTGAGGTTTTCTCAATAGCGGACACCTCCGAATAGCGGACAATTTCTGCGTTCCCGAGGTGTCCGTTATTTAGAGGTTTTACTGTAATTTGAATGCTAATATAAGACCATTAATAGTAAACAATATTAACCATTTGAAATTAACCATTGAATTTAATAACTTATATAAATCACAAATTATATGCATGATGAAACGATATTGCTACTCTTAATGGAAAATCCTATTAAGTGGTATCGGAGAACTACATAGTAGAAATCTTTCTGACAGTACACAAAGGTTATGCACACAGCAGCAATTACCTTTGCGCACAATATTTATAAAATTGCTAATTTAGCGACTGATGTTATATATTAAAAAATATATATATATGTACACTAATAGGAAAAAATTCATAATGAATATTCAAAATGAAAAGATATCAATTACAAATATCAAATTTTATACATTCATAATTACTGCCGCTAAGCAGCATAATAATTTGAATGCTAATATAAGACCATTAATAGTAAACAATATTAACCATTTGAAATTAACCATTGAATTTAATCACTTATATAAATCACAAATTATATGCATGATGAAACGATATTGCTACTCTTAATGGAAAATCCTATTAAGTGGTATCGGAGAACTACATAGTAATCTTTCTGACAGTACACAAAGGTTATGCACATAGCAGCAATTACCTTTGTGCACGATATTTATAAAATTATTAATTTAGCGACTGATGTTATATATTAAAATATACATATATATGATACACTAATAGGAAAAAATTCATAATGAATATTCAAAATGAAAAGATATCAATTACAAATATCAAATTTTATACATTCATAATTACTGCCGCTAAGCAGCATAATAATTTGAATGCTAATATAAGACCATTAATAGTAAACAATATTAACCATTTGAAATTAACCATTGAATTTAATAACTTATATAAATCATAAACTATATGCATGATAAAACGATATTGCTACTCTTAATGTAAAATCCTATTAATTGGTATCAGAATATATATATATATAGAGAGAGAGAGAGAATTTATTCCCTCCCTTTATCTCCCTCTACCCCCACTTTATCCCCCCCAAAAAATTAAATTCAGAATAATTACAGATATAAAAATTATTAAAATATTTCAAGTAAAAAGTGAATTATGACTGGATTAACAACATATCCTTCTCCAATAAATATTGGTTTAAGGCAGTTAGTTCTTAAAACGATATTTTTCCTTACTCAACAATAATAAACTTCCTAACACATTTACAGTTTCATTTTTAAATATAAAGACATGATACTTGCAGACATAATTATTAAAACAATTTGTAATTGTACTTTTTTTTTTCATTTTTTCTTAAATTATTTAGATGTTGATTATAAGCTATTGTAGTCTTAAGATGGTAGTTTTTTTTCTTCTTATCACTCTTATGCTATCATGTCTGATAATTCAGATCAAAATACAAATTTTGACAGCATTTTCTAAAAGATCTTTTGCTTTTATAAAAAACACTGTACTGTTCATGTAGACAGTTTCTGAATGAGCGCATATGTCAATTTCATATGTTTGCTAAAAACAAAAAAGAGGAGGGGGAGGGTAAAGAATGTCTTCTTGGATTTCAGAAGAGCCTTGAAAATAAATATCACTTGTGAACACTGTTTTCTTTTTTGCAGGATTTTCTGGTATTTTTAAAAGAAAAATGCAAAAGTAGTTAAAAAAAATTATATAAATTTTTTTGGCACGAAATTGCTTTTTTGGTATAAACTTTAAAAACATAATTGTCATAGACCTTACACTCTAGGAAATAAAAAATCAAAAAATAAGAAGATTCTTTTTTTTTTTTTTAATACAGAAAGGAATTATATATATAACAGATACTAGGGTACACTAGTCATTGGGAGCCACCCTAGTACTTATTTATCATGGATACGCATACTATAAAATATGAAAAAAAGAC
This sequence comes from Maratus speculifer, assembly GCA_964019185.1. NCBI lineage: Eukaryota > Metazoa > Arthropoda > Arachnida > Araneae > Salticidae > Maratus > Maratus speculifer. The sequence continues at coordinate 144,460,130 of OZ025301.1, read as the reverse complement.
ATGCATTAACTATTTATAAAATGCATGGCAATTCCAAAATATAATTTAAATGTACATTTAAAAATCTTTATGCATAGTAATGTCCTATTACAGAATTGCTGGCACTACTTGATTATCCCATTGACCAATTACGACAAATAGTATAAATTACCAAACTACTTGTAAATTATACAAATTCGCAAAATTTTTATTTTAAATAACAAATGAACAAATAAATTAGTAAAAGATTAATAAAAATTCAAATTAAATGTCAAATTAAAATCACTTATGATGCAACAAATTTAATGTCAAGTGGATGTGACATTTACGATAAGCCATTATTGGCATTTAATCTTACAGTTTGGCAATAGTTTTTTGGTCAATGCGATAATCAAGTAGTAAAAAAAAAAAACATCCTTATAGCTCCAAAAATGATAAAAATTACTTACTAAAAGTTTACTGACTGAGATTAAGTGTCTCATTTCCAATTAAAAATATATTTGAATTGAAATTTGAATGAAATACAGGATCATGAAAAATCAAAGAGTATGGAAAGTAAGATTATAAATATTTTGATAACTAATTACGAAATCAATTTCATTTTTTATTCAAAATTTATATTTTTTTATTGTCTTTTACAGTTACTACTTAAAAAAAAAAAAAAAAAAAATTCTCTACCTTTCATCAGAACAAATATTTCAAGAGTCTGAAAAAAAAAATAAGTTCTGGATAATCGAGGTTACTGATATTCAACAGCTTTCTTTCCATTATTACATACTAAATACACACCAAATTTCAAGTTTCTATTCCAATTTTTTTCGGGAGATAGAGCATTTAAAGACAGACAAACACACACACAAACTGACAGACCGCAATTTTTTTTTTTTTTTTTTTTTTGTCTAAAAATGTTTTTTGGAATTCCAATGTCTGAAACATGTAAATCTATCAAAAAAAAAAAAAAAAAAATCCACTTTTCAAAACAATTCTTGGTCTATACTATACATGATGGCAAAATAAATTTAATGAAAAATAAAGTCTCTGATTAGTAAAAAATATTCACATAAAATTGAAGCTTATGAAATGAAACAATTGATCAAAGAATTATACCAAAAGAAGTACAATATTTCAAATATTTTTGTGACCAGATCCTGGATTTATATGAAGCAAAACTGAAGAAAGGTATTTTTAGGATCAACATATGAAAATTTCCTTCAATCTAGTTGTCATTGTTGCTCTTAGAAACAACAAAAACTAAAAAACTATGGTAAATGAGATGGTGAAATATAATATAAGATTGAGGAATGCAATGTGACTTTTTTTTTCTTTGGCATTTATATCTTAATTCTTTTTTCAATCTTCAACTTAAAAACTTCATCAATAAACAAATAAAATGAATGAAACACAAATTTTACAAATGTGTAATTAAACTACACATTTTAACCGCTGAAGTTATCATAATTAAAAAGGCTTGCTTTAAGTGGTAAAAACTTTAGAAGTTTCTTTTGTAATTTACTCCTGGCATGTGACTAATGCAAAAGCATAGTTTTTAATACATTTTAAAACTTTATTTGAATCCCCAATCATTATGTTTCATACAAAAATGATTTTGGCAATATTAAGCAAATTTAAAAGTATATATTAAGCATAAAAAATATACTAGATAAAAAAAAAAAAAAAAAAAAATACTTCATGTAATTTGTAACCCAGGAAAACCAGGTTGGATCTTCTAGTATACAAAACACAAAAAGCAGAAGCTTCTTTTTTTAATTCCTTAATGAACTCTGTGTAATGAAAAGTTGCATTATAAAACTAAAAGGAATTATAAATAACAACAATAAATAAAAATTCTTTCTCAAAAAAAAAAAAAGAAAAAAAAAATTAAACAGAATTTTTAAATAAACTTAGTCAATATCTCAAATTTTGAGGTTCAGAAACACACTTAGATGATGAAGCATTCTCTGTCATTCAGTAAAATGATTTTTTTTTTCTTTTTTTAACACAACTAATGTCATACCGAGTTGGATAATTAGGCTGAGCAAACAGAATCCTCTACTAGGCTACACAAATTACATTTTGCCGTACTCTTTACAAAAGAACTATTCTGTGTTTTGACTTGAAATTAAACATAAAAATAAATTGTGGTCTGCAGATTTGCACAATGTAATTTTTTTACAGATCAACCTTAAAAAATTAATTATTTTAATTCATTTTACATATCTTTCCATTACGGACACATTTTTGCCAATAAAAAAATGAAACACGTACATTTTCAGATGAAGAAATAAATCATGGAATCAGTAAATATAGATAGAATCATGATTAAATAAATAAATAAAATATATTTTCATTATTCTGCCAAAAATTTCTTTCAGCTTATCGAACTATGCTCATTCCTTAAAACCATATAATAGTTTCACGATTTCTTCGATGAAATATTTAAAATATCTTTTTTTTTTATGATAATTATAGCATATATTTAATGAATTAAAATGAGTGAAAATTCAATTATTTACATTCAATTAAAAAAAATTTTTTAGTGCTAAGAATTCAAATACACAATTTATTCTTATTTTGTGAAATCATTTATGCAGACGATACCACGCATTCTAAAATAATTACATTATGATTTTTTTTCTTTTTTGTTTTGTGAAGTGGCAATAAAAGAATTGTAAACAAACAAAATTAATTAATATTTTGTATAATTTTGCTTCAAAAATACTTTTATTTATATTGGAGGCATAAATAAAAAAAATTCCAAGAAAATTCTTAGTTATTTGTTGGAATTTACATTTCTAAAATTAAAATACGCCAAAACATGAAGTAATGTTTTCGCTTAATAAAGATGCAAAAGTAATTAAAAAAATTATACTGTTACTTTCAAATATTTATCTTATGAAATAATACTTCGCAAATCCAAACAAAGCATGCTTTTGCTAGTATATATCTACAATAAAATTTAATAAATATCACAATTTATTTCCAATTTAAAAAAAAAAAAAAGATTTTTGGTCTTTGGAGTTTTATTGTATTCATAGGTTTGCAGTTTTATTTAGTTTGAACTTGACTCTCTTACAATCTTGTTTTAAAATAACTTTATCATAGATAAAATTTTTATTTAAATTTGAAAATTAGAGTAATAATTTATGGTACTATTCTGTTATCCCGTCGACAAATTTCGCCAAATTATACAAATCGCCAAACTAATAGTCAAATTATACATATTGACATAATTTTTATTTTAAATGATGAAAAAACAAATAATTAGTAGAATATTAATAAAAATATTAATAAAAAGTCGAAATAAAAATCACTTAATGACATTTTAAACACATGAATTGTATTTAATGTCATTGAATGTGTCATTCACGATCGTCCATTATTGGCATTTAATCTTATAGTTTGGCGATAACTTTTTGGTTGACGAAATAACCTAGTAGTACCTAATTTATTAATGCAATATAAACGTTACTGATAGAAGAAAAATTGATTGAAAATACAATACAACATTAATTATCTTCAAAAGCTCATCATATATATGAAAAATAAACTAAAATTATACACACACATATACATATATATAAACTTTACATACAAAAGAGAACTCATTTTCAATTCTAACAATACAACTTTATAAGTTTATAATAATAACAACTGCTCCACTTTAAAACAAAAAGATCATTAAAAAAAAATCGCACACACAAATATGTTTACAAAATTTAAAATAGCCAAAGATATTTAAGTACATTTTTTTAGACATAAATAATTGTTTTCATTTCTTAAATGCAACTTAAAACAAAGAACCAATTAAACATACCACTTTTACATTAATCCATCTTTTCAAAAAATCTGGTACAGGTATTCTGAAGAATTTACATTGCATTGGCAATCTACAAATGAAATTTAAGAAACATGATGAGTGCAAGTCATTCCATATACAATTTTTTTAAACATGATTTTATTTTGTTACATATAACCAGGGTTTTTGCTGCTGCTGGCTATTCTGCCAAATCACTACAAAATCTTCCATTTGGTGAGTAAAAGAACAATCAGACTTGCCAAATTGCAAAAATTCAATTTCTACTCTTTTTTTTTTTAATGTGTTTTGTGCTTATACAGTGGAGATTCTTGGATATTAGCAGGGGTGCAGAATATGTCCGATCAGGTGATCTAGGATCGGGGGAAATTTCAATCACATGGGGAAATTTTGCAGTAACATATATAATTGATTGCAATTTAACAACGAATTTCATAATTCCCTAAGATAGATACAAATAAATGTAAATTTTGCCATCTCTGAGAAAACCATAACCAAACACAAGCCACACAATTTTATTTTATTTTTAAAAATTATTAATTGCATTAAACTTTACAATTAATTGAAGTAAATAATCATAAATAAAATATCTAATTAATAATTTTATAGCTTTTGTTTAAGTACTGTTTATTCAGTTTTTAGCAAATTACAATTTATTATTTAATTATGGTGAAATTTTTGAGTAATTGCAAAGTATAGTTTATATTCTAGGGGGAGGGAAAGGACATCACTCAAAGAGTTAAAGGTATTTAATAGACTTTTATATAATGGGCCAGTAGTAATGTCTGCGCTGTCAATTATTCAGGTTTACAATTAATTAAATAATGGTAGTCAAACCTATTATAATTCTTCAAAACTTATTTTCATCAAAAGTATTGTTAAAAATACAAAATGTAAATTCAATTTTACTGAAATATGGAATTTTTCTGAAAAATTTAGTTAATTCTGAAGAATGAGAAGAAAATAATTTATTTACATTCTTAGTATATTAAAAACCTCAGTCTATTTGCTCAAAAATACTATTTAAATGTTTTACAATAAAATCAGGATTTTATCAAATTGTTAATTTCTAGCACTAAAAATTTTTTACATCACAAATAAAATTTTTATTCCTAAAAATACAATGGATGTACATTATTTTAAATCACACTTTTTTTTTTATATCTATAAATAGAAATCAATTTATAGTTTCTTTATACCTAGCATTAAATAAAATTATTTTTTTAAAACACAGGTAAAATGTTTAATCACTCATTTAAATTTCATAAACCTATGCATATTTAAAATTTTGGGGATAAAACCAGCAAGGAATTTATCAAATAAATTAAAAAAAAAAAAAAATTCCAGCTTAAAAGAAATTAAAATTTTACATCACAAATAGAACATTTAATAATTCTTAAACTTACATATATTTTAAGTCCCAGTCTCCACATGTAGCACAAGCAAACTTTACATCATTATTTAACAAATTTTCTGCCTCCAGCCACCTGTGGAATTTCTGAAAAATAATGCACAATAAATCAAACTTACATAATTGTACATATTCAAAATAATATACAAAGAATTTTTTTTTTAAATCATGGTTGAACAGACTAGTAATCAGGATTCTCACTGCTAATCACCATTGTGATAAATCACAGCAAAATCCTCCATTTGTCAAGGGGAAAAAACTATCAAAATCATCAAATTATGAGAACTTTTTTTTTTTCCCCTCATGCATACAGGCGACACTCTGAATGATGGATACTGCTTATCACATTCAATCATATCATACTAATTACAGCATTTTATTTCAGGGGAGAATTATTTCCATTTTGGTGGATTTTCAAATTTAATCAACTTTTATCATCACTATTAGCCCTACTTAAATCACCTGCAGCACAAAAAAAAAAAAAAAAAAAAAAAAAATTCTAAGTTTTTTTTTTTTTTTTTTTTTTTTTTTTTTTAATTTATAAAATTTTTTTTTTCTTTATTGTAGCAATAAAAAATCAATCTTTATACCTAAATTTCTGATATTTCTTTTGCTGGTCTTTTCCCAATACAAAACACACAAAATTTAAAATCTTTCATTTTCTGCCTTTTACTGCTTAGAAACAACAACAAAAAAATATAACCAATCCTCAAAGTAATCTTTTCTTCCAAAATTTGCAATTTGCACTTTTACACCTTTTGCTGCTTTTTTTAATAAATGTAAAAAAAAAAAATTAACTGTTTACATTTTTTCTTCATGCCTTTTTCGTACCAACAAACAATCATCTAAATTTCCTGCCTCCACCCCCAAAATATTTGCATTTCCAATCCTCCCCATGAACACACATAGCTTAAAAAACACAAATGATTCTTAAATATAAAAAAATTAGTAACTTAAAAACAAATTGAGATAAGCTTTCACACAAAGTGCATTTAAAAGTACATTTTTTCCTTATATGACGGCATAAAAACTGGAAATGTGCAATGTTTAGAAATTTAAAAGTTTGCAGTCCCAAAAATTGTACATCTGAAATTCCATTTAAAATTTTTGATTGGTCCACGAATATTAATGTTTAATCCATGGCATACTTAATATATGACTCTCTTATTAAGTAAGCCACTTTTTGATCATCATAAAAAAATTATATTTATTTTTGTTTAAAATATAGAATTTATTTATAATTCTAAAATTTTAGTCTTTGAAAATATTTTTCAAATGGTCATTGTAAGTTTTTAAATTACATTTTTAAAATAATATTCTAGCAACAATAAATAATTTATCATTTTTATAAAAAAAAAAAAAAAAAAAAAAAAAAAAAATACTTTCCTTTCCTAATATGACTATAAATTTTTAAATGAAGGTCTTCTACATATTGAAAATTGTGCCATCTTTTTAAGGGGTGCTCTATTCACTTTTAAAACCCTATTTGAGTTCCTTGAATCAAAGCAGCCCATAAAAAGTGGAATTTATACATTGTTTCTTAAATTTTCATAGAATAATAATAAAATGTGTCAAAGTTTAATAAATAAATTTATAAAAAGAAGAATACTTTTCAAACAGATATATGAGAACATCCAATTAGTTATCAGAAAAATTATATAAAATTTTGTAGTGTAAAACTAACTCACTTTAGATTTAAAAGAAAATAGCAGAGTTTTCCCCAGAGGGTTTCAGGAGGATGCTCCACCTCTCCTGCCCTTTTTTTAAAAAAATAGCGCCCCTCTTGTCTTTCATCCAAAAACTAGTGCCCCTCTTGCCGCTCATTCAAAAAAATAGCGCCCTTCTTGCCCCACATTTGAAAAAACGCAGCTCTTTCAGCGATGATGCGGACGCGCTACAGCACATAAATTACGTAAAAAATCAGCGACTGAACGTAAAAAATAACTCTTACACCTCCCATGGGGCACTTAATTGCGCCAAAGAATCACGAAAAAATGGTAACTTCGTTAAAAAATTACAAAATAACAACTAATTTCTGGCAAGATTCGCAAAAAAGGCTAATTTTGTCACAAAATCCCAAAAAAGTGGCAGATTTCCTCAAAAGATCGTCAAAAAACGAAAAATTTCGTTCAAAAACCACGATAAAACAAAAAATTTTGTCCAACGGTTAGTAAAAAACTGAAAATTTCGTCAAAAGATCCCGTAAAATGGCAACTTTCATCAAAAAATGGTGATAAATCGGTAGATTTTGTCATAAAATTTGCGAAAAAACGCAAATTTCGCCAAAAATTCACAAAAATAACACAAAATTAGTCAAAATATCCTGAAAAAATGAAAGATTTCGTCAAAAAATCGCAAAAGTTAATCGCAGAAGTGAATTTTTCTGTTTTAAAAACAAATTTTCCTGTTTTAAAATTGAATTTTTATTGCTCCAAAAGCGGAATTTCTCGATTTACAATCATTTTTGTACGAAGAGAAAATTGCACCCGGCCATAATTATATAATTAGAATTTGATGCCCCCCCCCCTCCAGCTGCATGGTTCTGTTAACAATCTGTTTATTGTCCAAATCATTCTAAATGTGACTCCTGAAAGTATCTGTTCATTAAACAAAAAGAACTCTTTATTCAAGAAAAGCATTCTTTTTTAAAAATATTTTTTTCAATAAATTCGTTGTGCCTTAAAAAAAAAAAAAGAAATGTGAACAAGATTCCACTCCCGTTACAAACTATGTGCTTTCTTTTTTTCATGACCCTGTGTTTTTTCAGGTTTAAACGTAACAAAATTGGTGGTTTTTCAAGATCTTTTGAAGAAATTCGCCATTTTTTGTCATCTTCTTACAAAATTTTATGTTTTATTCGCAATCTTTTCACAAAATTTGTTGTTTTTTTGCGATTTTTTAGCAAAATCTGCCGTTTTTTTCGTGATCTTTTAACAAAACCTGCAGTTTTTTTGCTATCTTTTAACAAAATAGGCCTTTTTTTTTGCAATCTTGTAACAATATATTCCTTTTTTCGCGATCTTTTATCAAAATTTACATTTTTTATCTGCTTTTCAATTTTTTGACGAAATTTTTGACTAAATTTCTGTATTTCCACAATTTTTTGAACTGCTAGATTCTAGATTCAACTCCATAAAAGTGCCCTTAAGAATGTAAAAAGTGCCCTTTTCAGAACAGTAGCACCCTGCCCCTTTTTAAACCTGGGGGAAACTCTGAAATAGCATAATTTTTTTTTCGGTTAATCTTCAACATTTTCTTCTATTTAATATTTTATAACTGAAGATGGACACTTTAGGCCTTCGAAAAGTAAAACTTATCTATGTCTCAAAAACTACTGAAGGAATGAGATACGTACATCATATACCCACACATGTTTTTTAGAGTATTGTTTCTTGGCTGTAAAAATTAATGTTGTTCATAATTTAAAAAAAAATTAACATGAATTTATTAATAGTTTTTGTAATTAAAATTTGTTTTTCAATTAAAAAAAATTTAATGTATATAGCATTAAAAAATATCAATGGGATGATTTTTTCTTAAGATAATAAATAACCATTCATCACATGAATTAATGCTAAGATTCTTGAATTACTAGAGGGGAAGGGTATCGAAAAATTCTTGCACTGGCTTCACTTTTGATAAGGATAGCTCTGAACACATTAAAACAGAGAAACATGTTTTAGATTGCAAAGAAATAAAACATCTTTTCTTTATTTGACTAAATAACATAGTTTAAATTATTACTTAAAATAATAATAATAATAGTAATAATAATTCAAAAATTAAAAAAATATATGTACAGTATGGAACCATTTATCTGGAAACCAGTTAACCGGAAAATCAGTTATCCGGAATGATATTTCTAATAGACTGATGTTAAAATCTTTTTTAGAAAAAAGTGACATACACAATCAGTTTGACACATACATTGCTTGAAACAATTGTATAGTTTGATAACAGCATCTAGTATTTGAAATAGAAGCTTATAACATATTATAGATTAATAAATAATATTATAGATGTTTTCATTTCTATGCCGAAAAAACAGAAGAATTTTTGTTCAAGGAGTTCCCATAAATTATCTTCTTTCAAACTCTAACAATTGATATTACTTGCATCAGATTCTTGGTTCAAGTTATCTTAATAATCAATTTAAAATTAGAAGTAATACCACAACTACATATGTTTCACAAAACTTATCAAATGGATGCTACTTTAATGCTCAACCAGTTAACCAGAAAAACCAGTTACCCGGAATTATAGATGAAAACTGGGAAATTCGATTAGTAGTCAGTGGCCGGTAGACCCTACATAGAGGTTTCATTAGTGGCCACTTTTTAAAAGTTAGTAGCCACTTTTTAAATATAGGTCAAAATGATTTTTTTTTCTTTATTTAGCGACTAGTGAGTAACAAAATACTTGATTAAAAATAAAACTGACATTCCATTGAATGGAAAAATATAAATTAGTAATTAACACTGCAGATAAAATTATAAGTGATAAACCATTTTTAAATTTTAAATTTAAAAATAATTTCACATCTTTCTTGGATATTTTATTTTTACTTAAAACTTACAAGGAAGGTCTCCATACGGGCATACTCAGAAAAATCTGGAAAAATTACAGAATGTTCTTCTCATATAGTTATACATGTTTATAAAAAACATTTCGGCGGAATCTCCTTATAACGTCCGTAAAAAAAATAATAAAAATTTCGTTTATTTGGCGATTTATCTCCGGTTGGCGAAAAAACGAAATTTTGAAAAATACACTTTTACGCTTCGTATACTTTTTAAAGAAAAAACTTTCTATGTTCAATTTATTTAAATAAGTTAAGTTTAAGTAATTTTAGTTTTGCATTTTTACTTTACTTTAAGTGTAATTTTGTCACATACGTTTATACGTACTTAAACAAAATGAAATTAATATATTTTATCATTTAAAACACAATTTAAATTGATTAAAATTGTTCCAAATTGAAAAATACACTGTTAAAAATCTGCTGCATTTTGTTGCAACGCATTCTCTTGCTTGTATAGAAAACGGTTACTTGACCATGAAATGGAGCTTTCTCATTGGTTGGAATAGAGATATTATATACAAGCGGAGGAGTGCGTTGCAACAAAATGCAGCAGATTTTTAACAGTGTATGACACGGCCAATTCACGGTGCTATGGAGCATTCTCATTGGTCAGAAGAGAGATATTCTTTAAAAGTAGTGGAGTGACGTTGCAGTAAATGCTGCAGATTTTTAACAGTGAAGTCAATTGAAATCAATTTTCAGATTCATTAAAATCGTCTGCTTTTGGCGAGGAAATGCACTGTACGCCAAATCCCGCGTCGCTTTCAGCTTTTCACGCCAATTATTCCAAACTATTTTATTTTTTTACATATCTAATAATGTAATTCCGCCGCTAATTTTCACTGATCCTTTATTACCTACATGAGTAGTTTAATTCATATTTTTTTCAAAAAATTCTGAGTATGCCCCCAATGGAGACCTTCCTTGTTAGTAGGATCTAATATCATCAAGATTGGCAAAATAATTAGTAAGTTTGGCGAGTGCTGAATGTACAGATAAATATTCTTTGCTTTGGCTGAGATTTCAAAACTCCAGATGTCTTATTAAGGCAATCAGAGAGTGCCAATGTGTTGGTGAGGCAGAATAAGTCTGCTTGGTGGCAGTAAAGTCAGATGTTAAATTTGCAGTATTACTTGTCTGGTGACGAATGCTAATTTTGTCCTATATACTTAAAGTAAAGGGCTATAATGTTTCAATCTTCTTGACACCTACATAAACTTTAATCATAAATTTAAAAAAAAAAATGTACCAGCCAACTATTACTGGTACAATTAGTGAGCATAATGGCAAGAGGAAAGATATATGGTAAAAATGGTATAATTTATTTGAAATGCATGTGGAATTAAAATTGATGACTATATTTTATAGGAAAAAAACTATTTCTTGAAAATATAATCCAAATAAAGAGTTCATGGTAAAAAAGCCAAAATATAGAAAATACAAGAAAGCTGGTAAATCTGCTTGCATCCAATAGAAAGAAAGAATTAACCAGTTCACTATTATTAGATGTAAACAAAATAAAGATGCATGTATCCATGAAAAAAAGCTGTATTTCACAAAGAAATTTAATAAAAAATTTTAATTGCCAAGTGGCGACTAGGGTGGCGATTGATCACCAATTTTTAATCGCCACTTTTACAACTTTAATCGCCACGTGGCGAATGGCGACCGTTAATTTACACCTATACCCGGAATACATCAGACTCCAACCTTTCCGGATAAATGGTTCTGTACTGTATATATATATATATATATATGGACAATACTACATGTTCTAATATGTTTCATAACTTTGTAGTTCTAACTGAAAAAAAACATCTTTTTTTCTTTTTTTATATATAATGAAATAAGTGAAAAGAAATATTTCAAATGAAATGTACGAAACATTTATATTTTAAATTAAATTAATGCAATATGAATGATGGTGATGAAAACAATATCAATTTCTTAAAACAACATACTTCAAAAACATCTTCAAATGTAGGGTGACTGTCTACAATTTCTTGAGTGATGCCAGTTAACTGCAAATTCAAATAAAAAGAAGCATTATAAAATATGAAATTAAGTGGCTAAAATATATGCATAAAATAAGATTCATAGAGTCTTTTAAATCTGAACTAGAGAAGAATTTATTGATAATTACACTGGTGAAAACAATTGAAGGGACAAATGGTTTAAAAAAAAAATGAACAAAATAAGTTATGCCTATACGCAAATAAGGTATCAAATGATAATTAAGCTCATTATGGACACACCTGCTGAGCAGTGATCTGCGTCGCCATAAGGTAGTGGCGCTACGACCGCTTTTGTGTAAAGGTACTTCATTTGCTCTCCGATGCTTGTAGCATGAGGACGTTTTGAATGCTCGCAGAGGAACCCAATCCTTGTTTTTTGAATTTCTTTTTAAACCTATCGTTAATATGGCTAGTCGTCATGGTCTAGATGATGCAACAAGATGGCGGATTGTTGGAAGACTCGAGACCGGCGAATCACAAGCTACATGTTGTAAAGAGCTCAGGGTTCCGAGAAATGTGGTCTCCACTCTGTGGAAACAATGCACAGAGACAGGAACAGTGGTCCGCTGACCTGGTCAAGGCCGTAAGAGTGCAACAATGCTGGCTGAAGACTGTTATTTGAGAGTTTTAGCTAAAAGAGATAGGTCCGCTACAGTGACATAACTCTCTCGTCACCTGTATAATGCAACAGGAACATCCATTTCACGGATAACAGTCACCCAGAGACTTAATGCAGGTGGCCTGTATGCCAGACGCCCTGCAGTCTGCATCCCTTTAAGTAGGAACCACAAAAAGGCTCGTCTGGCATGGTGCCAAGAACACCTGTCTTGGACAGAGGATAATTGGGGGCAGGTACTCTTCAGTGATGAGTCACGATTCAGTCTGGACAGTGACTCGAGAAGTGTTCTCATATGGAGAGAACCCGGGAGTCGATATCGGCCCTCTAATATTGTCAAAAAGGACCATTATGGTGGAGGTGGTTTGATGGTCTGGTCAGGTATCATGGCAGACGGGTGTACTGACCTCCATATGTTTGATAGAGGTACTCTGACAGGTCAACGATACAGGGATGAGATTCTTGCATCCTATGTGCGACTTTTTCACAGAGCATATGGACAAAATTTCATCTTTATGGACATCCACATAGGGCTCAGTTGGTAGACGAATACCTCGAATCGAAGGATATTCAACGAATGAAGTGGCCTGCGATGTCCCCAGACCTTAATCCCATCGAACATGTGTGCGATGCCCTTGGACGATCAACTGCAGCTTGAAGACCAGCTCCAACAACTATCGATGAGCTCAAGGGGGCCTTGGTGCAAGACTGGATGCGGTTGCTACAGGGATTGATAAAGACATTAATAAACAGTATGAAACAAGGATGTGAGAGTTGTGTAGCTGTTAAAGGCGATCACACGCCTTATTAGACATGTTTTCCTCTAACTGACAGAGCGTCAGACATGTTTTCCTCTGACTGACAGAGTGTCAGTCGTCAGCTGTGCTGGGCACTTGCCCAATTTCCATATTTAGGGTGCAGGTTGCGCCCATATTTTTTTTCCATGCATTAGTCTTGTATCGGGTGATATTTTGGCCAAGTAAACCATAAAGACGTTTCATTTCAGTTTTAAAGCTAAATTTTTATCATTTTATGCAGTTATTTTATGTAATAACTAATAAATTATTTTAATCATCCATTATAATTTTCAATGCTAACTACATTCAAATCACTGTTTAAAAAACATAAACAAAACAGTGACCAGAAATTTGCAAAAGCTCTTATTTCAAGTTGTGCGAATTTAACAGAGTCTATGGCTTAGAAGTTAACTATATCTATAGTAAAAAAAGAAAAATGTTTCTTTGTATGTGAGTTGTTGGTGATAGCTAGGATAATCTACTGCATACAGTGGCCTGAAAATGGAAATTTTTATATAGATAGTGCAAAATACATAAAAATGTGCCTAAGGCTTAATTTTTTTTTTTTTTTTTTTTAATACAATAGACGTTTTTGAATCCACACTGCTTGGGATCTTTCACTTCTAGTGCTGTAACTAGAAGTGAAAGCAAGGAGGGGGGGGGGGGATATATTTTTTCTCTTTCTGTTGATGCAGAAAGATAAATTAGTGCATATTCACATTGTAGGCACTATGTTGCTTCCTGTTTGCAATAATTTCATTTTATGCTAAGAAAAGAATATGGTGCAGAATGAAAAATTGCAATGTATAACTAGAGCAAAATTAAACATGTCAGCCTCACGTATACAAATAAGATGTGTGAATGTTGAAACACTTATTTTAGTTACAATTTAGTGTTTCTAAAAAACAGTGAAAGGAACTTAAAACTAAATTAGGTTTTTTGAACAGAATTTCATTTGTATTTTTAGAACTTAAATTTATTTAATGACCTTGGAATCTTTTCCAGGAGAGGCTGAGCCTCCCCACCTACCTGGCACATCCCCTATCTATGGACCTGCTTAGGACTAGACATTGTGCAGATTTCTGGTCATTGCTTTGATTGCATTTTAAAAACTTAATTTGAATGTTATGATGCAATGAAAATTATAATGAATGCTAGCAGTATATACAAAATGTTAAAGCAATCAAGCGACAAATTTAAATAATAAAAATATGATGATTTAAAAAAGGGATTTAAAGTAAAGGTCGAATAAATAATTACTAATGTGTCATTAAATGTGCACCATAAAGATTCATTTTTCTTGAATTTTTCAATGAACCTTTCCTTGTAAATGTATGTAGAATACTAATTGAAATCGAAATCATAAAATAATGAAGTTTTATTTCAGGTTTAGCCAGACTTAATAACCAAAAAAGCATGATTTGCTTGTCCATTTATGATACATGTATGTCTAAAAGAAAAATATTTACTAATCAGTCATCATTGTTTAACTTATTACTAAAAAAATGTCAATAATGAATTCTTCTTTAAAACAAAGGAATATTACAATTTTTTTTAAATATGTATATATATTTACTCTTTTAAGGATAAAGTTTGTTCTTTTTATTGTAGTGTGGAAAGAGATATGGGAAGCAGACTCAAGCAGAAGAAGAAAGAGAAGACAGCACTCTCTTCCTCAATCTTTGAAAATGTAAAAAATTTTGTCACTTTTGACCAACACATTAGGCAATCTCTTAATATAAATCTTGATTATTCCTATGGGGGATCCAAGGCAACTATCTCGACATTAGTCAGTGGCCACCATTAATTTTGCCCTTTGTATTATGTATCATCAAAATATCCATTTTACGTACTGTGTACATATGTATGCATAAATTATTTTTATTTATTGCACATCCACACTGTAAGACCTTGGTGAGATCGTAACTCGACTTGGGTGTAACCAAGCCGAAAAGAGGACTAAATCAGATAACTCATAAGAGGTCAGTTACAATAATACAATAACTTTAACTTACTTGAGTACAAAATTTCGTCAACTGAGTGTTTACGATTGGCCGAACATAAGAATGAAATATAGCTTCTGTTTCAAAGGTTTTGCTACTCACTTTAAGAACAGGAAATTCGATTATTTCCTGCAGAAAGAAAACAAATTATTATAATTAATTTGTAATACTACATTTTTAGTGATGGGTTTTTTTATTCCTTGCCAATTAAAATAATTTATAAAATACCTGCGGTACAACAGTAACTGGCGAATCACAAGTTGCCTCAAAGTCCAAAACAAGAAAATAATCGTATTTTTGATCTTTTCTTTCAGCTATCCTTGCTGGTAATTTTAAAAATGGAGGCGGTACAAAAGTTTTTTCAGCTTCATTAGTAGCTTCAACAACTTTAGTACAAAAGGATTTTGACAGTGTGAAATTTGTATAGCATACAAATGTTCTAGGAATATTCAACAGTATTTTTCTTAAATTATTCATTATTAAAGGACACTTTTCATTTAAATTAAGAATTCTTAATGAGATTAAGATTGTTACTTTAACTTTTCTTTTCAGTACAAAATTGCAAATTAGTGAAGCAGACAGCCAAAACACAGCATGTTTGCAACAGTTTCTAGTAACAGGTGATCACTTTACGGTACTGTAACGCTTGACTGATAGCGGACTGTTATTTAAATCACTTAACTAGAAATATTAGAATTTTCAATGAGAATTAAAAATCAAGATCGGAAAGATTTTTAATATTAAACTTTAATTTTCAAATTTTGAAAGTTTAGATAATTTTCTTCTTTTTCATATTTTTACTGTTTTCTCTTTCATCGTACGAATAAACCAGCCAATCAACTATTAATTCGTATGCAAGCTTGTTTACATGTTTTTTTTTAATTTTCGGTTAATGAATTTTGACTAATTGAATGATAATAACAGTTCAAGTGTGAAATCCAGAAGTTAATGTTGCTTTTTATAACTAATTTTCTTAGATGTATTATAGCTTCAAATATATTTCTCTTTTTTTGTTTTTGTTTAAAAGTCTTTAAATAAATTCAAATGGATCCAGATAACGAAGAAAATAAAACTGTGTGCATCGTTTGCCAGAAGGAATTTAAACGTAGATCAGCATTGTATAGACATTTACGAGGAGTGCATAAACTAACAATTGAATTTACGAATCGAAAATATAAATTTAAATGTCCAGAACCTTCTTGCTCTGTCACTTTTCATTTAGCCAACTTGTTACGAAATCATATCAAGGATGTACATGGAGTACCGATTCAGATGTGTTTCAAGAAGTTTAACACATACGATGGTTAATTTTTCTCTTATCAATGATATATTTTATTGTGATAAAAAAGTACTTACTTAAATATATTTAAATGCTATTGCTAAAGTTTTATTACATTTCCTTCATAATGTACATTATCCCTTTTATGATTAGGGAAATATAATAGCGAAATATTTATATTTATAAATTTTAGTCCTTACTTATGTGTATTCTGAAAGTTCTAAGTAATTTATTTTCTAAATTAGAGTTCAGCAATTATTTAGTTTTAAAACAATAGTAAAATTAGAGTCAGGTAAATAGAATTTTTTTTTTTTTTTCAAATTAGTGCGTTACAGAAATCAGATATCATTTTTCTATGAATAACAAAATATTTTGCTCAGTGTTGCCATGTAGTTGAAAGCCGAATTCCTCAAAATTTCTGAAATTTTTTCCAAATGAGTCCTTTTTTCAGGAAAGACCCCAATGCAATTTCTATTCTAAAAGGGAAGATTTCAATTCGGTCTCGAAAAATTTTTAACTAATTTTTTTCCCCAAATAAAGAATTTTTTTTGAAAAATTTTTCTTTTTACAAAAAATAAACATTTAAAGTCATCACAATTTTGCATGTATATTCGTAGATAATCGGCGAGAATAAGAGATGTATTTTACAATGACAAGTTTGTAAACGTGTGTCAGTTAAATTGTCACAAGTCGATGATGCTGGCCTATCATAACATTAGCTCCACACACTTTTTATACCAATAACTTTTTCAAGATTTAGACCATCTCTTTGATGTTTGAATGAATCCGAGATGATGTAGGCATAATTTTCTTCTATCTGACTTCAGCTATAAAGCATTCTTTTCAATTTTTTCATTGCTACTGAAGTACCTATTCTAGTGCAAAGCATCTTTTTTGCATCACTGTGATTTTGTAAAACAAATATAACTGATTTCAACATCTTTAATTAAATCTTTTAAAAAACACAGCAAATGAAAACGTTACTTAATTACCAATTATGCTTAACTTTTGGACTCCAGTGTAGTATATGTCTTATAATTTGTCATTATATATTTAGTAACTTGGTGATTCTTTTTCAAGAACCACTATTACAAAGAATAATCAATTTCATAATAAAATGAGTTAATTTTTATCTATACACTATAATTTAAATTCACTGAAATCTGTAACATTTTTCTTAAAGTTGTTTTAAAAAATATCCTATTTCTGTTACCGCAAATTGATACAAATTTGTCATCTTTAACCGGGTCATTCTTGAAAAAAGGGTCTATTTCAGTCCTGGCATCATTTTAAAATTTTTGCTTTATTTATTTGTGATTTTTTTTTATTGTTTTGAATATTTAAAGAATAGAGAATCTTTTCATACAATTTACTAGTCTATAGCTATTTTATTTTGTGTCTTAATATTAAGTAATACATGGGAAACCTCACCTCCGTGGGTGTCCCCCATTCACATTTTTAAAAATTCTTAGATTAAAAAGTGAAATAAATTAAATGTTAAATAATTTTTATTGTTAATTCTTTTTTAAATGAACCTTAACTAATTTAAAAATGGGTTTCAATAAATTAAATAATTTTTGCAAATGCATTTTTAAGTTATGTTTTTGTTTGTCCCAATTGAAATTCTCAACTCCGTTACTAACAGTTTTAGCTTCAAACATTCATTCATAGAAGGCAGTACTGTTAAATAATTTGTATTAAAACAAAGGAAAATAACTCTCTTTGTTAGCTCTGTGAAAAAAAATTGTCATTTGTTCTCAGTTAAAGCTTATTTTATTCAAATAAATAGAATTTCTTTATTTTGTTTTTTGGGATTCTCCACTCCATTACTGCCAATGGAAGGTAAGCAATGCATTATATTTATTTATTTTACGTTTGAATTTGAAAGTTATCACAACACATACAATCCTGTGTGAATAACATTAGTTTTGATTCAAATATTTGCAAACAGTGCATCATTATATGAAATATCCTCACCTCCATTACTCTCACCTCCGTTACCTTTGCTAATCACGGAGGTGAGAAAGTGAAATGGAGGTGAGATTAAATTAAATATAAGTACTTAAAATTAATCAAAATAAAAGTTAATGGTTTACTTAACAATTATTATACTAACATAATATAATAAATATTGATATAGTTTATTTCTGTTATTGGTCTGATCATTTGTAGCCTAGATTTCTAATTAAGTTGCTATCAAATATTTCACAGCTTTCACTAGCTATGTTTTAATAATTTATCTCTGTTGATTTAATCGATTCTTTGCTCAAACTAAACAAAAAAGTACGAGAAAAAATAATAACTATTATAATTAAAAAATTTTTAGATAATTGATTATAGTTTTAAGATTTATTAGAGAGCAAAATGATTATTATATTTCAAATATTTTTAAATAATTTTCTGTTATGAGACTCTAACAATGGATATTAATAGACTAGCATAATTCAAGTGATTTAAATACTTTTATATCTTAATATTCTATTAGTGGCATGAAATTAAACATATAGGGTAGCTAGCATATATTAAACTGTTACTTTAATTCAATAAATCCTATACAGTAGACTCCCTCAAATCCGCGCAGCCTAGGACCAGAGGTTTCGCAGATTTCTGGTCATTGCTTTGTTTACAGTTTTTAAACAGTAATTTGAATGTAATTAACAATGAAATTGAAACTTTTATGAAGGCTTACAATATAATAAAACATTAAAATAAGCAATAAACTAAAATAATAAAAATTTAGATAATTTTTAACATGCTTAAAATATTAAAAGCAAAGGTCAAGCTAATAATGTAAGATTAAATATTTATTATAAAGATAAGATGCATTTTTCATATGAAATTTGCTTTATAAAAATACATTACTAATTCACATCAAAATCTTAAAATGAGGAAGTTTTATTTCAAGTTTAGTTAGACTTAATAACCAAAAAGGTTTGGTTACTACATAAGTATATTTGGTAAAAAGATTTGAATAACACCAGTGATACAACAAAATCTTAATTTATTCCAAAATAAATTTATTCTTCCTTCATGAAAACACATGAATTCAGTAATATTAATGAAAATTACAAATAAAAATAAAAATGGAATTGATGTAAAAATAAAAAAGTCAAATTTTATCCCTAAATCAAAATTGAATGTTTCATTGTTTACATCTGTAAATTATGTGCGAATTTTAGAGAGTTGTGGATTTTAGGAAGTCTACTGTATATAATTTTTTTTAGTACTATGATAAAGAAAAGAAATGAGCATAATAGTATAAAAGGTCGAAAAAAATTGTATTGCCAATAAAAAAAATAAAGAGAGAGAACATACAAAGAATATGTGATGCGACAAAAAATGATCCACTTAGGCTTGAGAAGGAAAGGTAAAATTAAGATAAAATTAAAAGCATTAATAAAATGACACCACAAGAACAAATAAATGTTAGAAAAAATTGGCGAGAAAAGAGCAAGAAATCTTACAACCTAAGAAAAAAGAATTAGAGAAAAAGATTGAAGAAAATATTCCTCCAGCAAGCTTATATATTAATTTTTCTGACATATGTCTTATGCTGTATAATTCATAAAATGCACATAAACCTTTTTTTTTTCCTTCACTCTCATAATTGGTACTTCCACAATCTGTTTCAAGCAATTTTTTTCAAAATTCCCAATATTGGTGCATGGGTAAGGGTTGAGTATTTGTGAAAATAAAAAAGTATCAATTCATTTGTAAAATCATGTCCGTAGAAATGAATGAGATGTATATGGTGAACTTTCTGAAGAAATCAAAGATTGGGGTGGTTTTTATTTTTCCAGAGAATGATGACACAGACTTTATTGATCAGAAACAGATACTAGAAATTCTAAATGAACCCACTTTTAACAGAGCCCATTATGTGCGCAATAAATAAACCTTATTTTTGATAATTTTTAAATTATAAAATTTTAGAGCAGTATATGCATTTGTTTTTATTTCAATGTGTTATATTCCTTTCTAGTTTAAGATTTTTAGCTACTTTTAATAAGTATATACATTAATAAGAATATGCATCTCCACTCCGTTACCAAAGTCTCACCTCCGTTACCACTAAATTTTTTTAATATTTTTTTATTAAATAAATAAAATTTATTGAACAGGACCATAGCTTTATGAGTGTTCCTCACTTGCTTATGAAACCCAGAAAAAAAATTAAGTGAAAAAAAAAGTTTTTAAATTTAAAAAAAAAATTCTGAAATATGCCCTTTTTTGAAGAATGACCCAACCCTCCGAGTGTCTTGAGGGCTTTCCTGCATTTCCATAGAAATGCTTATAAAAATAATCTTTGTTATAATTTTCTTTCCCTGTTTTCTTCTAAAATAGACTTCATGTCCTTTGTTTGATATGCATCTTGAAATGCAATTATGTTTAAAATATCTTTGTCTACAACAGATTAAAATTGTTTCTGAGAAACGGAAAAATATGGGCAAACCGCTCAAATGATTAATACATAACTACCAAGTTTGTTTTCATTTAATTTACTTTTAAATGTTATATTTACCATTTTTATGCTAGGTCAGGTTATTTTTAATATTTTCTAAATCATAATTATTTCAACTAAGTTTGCATGTTATACCATATTGATTGTTTTTTTCCCCCCTTAGAATTCAAGAAATGGAAGGATGCTGTACAAGATAGGACTAAAAGTTTATATACCTCATGCCAGAATAAGAGGGGAGACAAATATAGGCACTTTTTATATACTTGTTATAGGTATGTGAAATTTTCCAAATAAAAAGTATTGAATATAATAATGATGAGAGATCTGTTTAGAAAAACTGTTTAGTTTGAGGAGACTGTTTTCCCTTTCTACATTTTTTTTTTTTGTACTTTAACCACTTAACCGTCTGCCCCGAGATAACTCGGGGTTAATAGCACTGTTTCCCCATACCCATCGCCGGTGAAGTGGTTAATAAATATGCTTTAGTTTAATTATTAATATATTTGACCAATTATTATTTTTTAGATTTTCAAATATGTATTACACAAGACTGCACATGGATTTTTAGACACGTGTATTATTACATTTTAATATATACAGTAACCACCACTTAATAAAATTATATTTGTTCTGAGCCAAATTGATTTTAACAAACGGCAAACATTTTCGAACTCAAAAACGACAGTGGTACCCTGTAAATTAGAAAAGAAATGGCAAAATGTGACAATGACATTAATAAACAGAATTAATTATTTTTGTCCAAAATTACTTAATCATTCATTCAAAATCAATAACTATCATGCATATAAAAATAATAAATACTAACTAAATACAGAATTCATTTACGGTAGATCCCACACAAATAAAACCACCATGATTTTGTGCCATACTTAGAGACAAAATAAAACCACGAGAACAAAATCAATATATTAAGAAAAAATATATAGAAATAGAAATGCATATTTACAAGGAATAACTCACTTCCTGCCCCACTTGATCAGAAAAAAAGAATGAATGTATTAAAAAAAAGTGGGTAAAAAGTGTCCCACTGAAATAAAGCTCTACGTTTTTTTTTTTTTTTCGTTAATTTGAAAAAGAAAACAAAAATTTTAATTTTCATTAAAGATTGAACTGATTACTTTACTGCTGAAGAAATTTTTTGAGTTCATTAACCGGCGATGCTGAATTTATTGGGTGGCAGTTTTAACAGAAGTTTGTATTGATTTGATTCCGGTCCTAAAAATCTGGTCAGATTAAATGGTTGATTTTATTAACCAGTGATTTTATTAAGCAGCGGGTACTATATATATATATATATATTACTAATCCATATATACAGTCTAAAATGATGAAATATAACAAATCTTTGTGTACTTTTATTATTATTTTTGGAAAATAATTTTTTTAATATTTATTTTAAAATGCTATGCACATTAAATGTACATAGTAACATTAGCTTTTATTATTATTAGATCTGGTGGCTTTGTCCCTTCAAAGGCCTCTGGTAAAAGAAGGATAACCCCCAAAAAGATTGATGGTTGGTGTCCGTCTGGTATGGAAGTTAAAGTTTTTTACGGAGGAGGTGTTCAAGTTAAATATTGGATGACTCACTTTGGCCATGAATGTGAAGTGGATCGGCTAAATCTTTCACGTAAAGAAAAACTTATAATAGCCAGTAAGTATAATTTTCTTTTCTTTTTTTTTTTTTTTTTTTTTGATTAATCATTCTTTAAAAGATTGTATTACTGCAGACATGAAAGAGTTCCTCCTAAAGGAGGAATCCCACCTTTTTAAAAGTTATTTTGGACATCCGCTAGATTGATGCAAAAATGCAAAGGAAAATTTTGAATGAAGGTGGGGGGAGGGGGTGCCTGAAAAATTTTGATTTCCGACATTTTTTCTACTGGAACCTTTGTAGTACGTTCTTGAATTATTGTGTAAAAGAGACATAAAATGAGCTTATATCATACAAGCATTCTGAAAATTGTATAGATGAAGTTGTTTAAAATGTTTTTCAAAAATTAATTTTTTCAGACTTTAGAGATTGAAAGTGAAAATAAATTTCTTTATGGAAATATTTGTATCACTTACACAACACTTTAGGTAATTTCTGTCGGGCCGTAGCTAGAAGTGAACAATAAGGGGGGGGGGGGGGGGTCATAATTTTTTTTCTCTCTCTCTCTGATGCAGAAAAATGAATTAGTGCATTTTCACATTGTAGGTATTATGTTTCTTATTAAACTGATGTAATAATTTCATTTTATGCTAAGAAAAGAATAGGATGATGAAAACCTTGAGTGTTTAATTGGTGCAAAATTAACCCGGCAGGGTTTTTACAATTGTAACCACTAATTTTTTTAAAGTAATCTTCAACTTATTTTATCACAAAATTTGTAAGAATTGTCTCCGTCTCAATAAAGTGACTGTTATTATTTGATTTTATTGGTGGCAAAGTTAAAATCATTCATATTTTGGGTAAGCGCGCATTCTCCCTGGTTAAACATGTTAGCTTCATATGGTATAAATAGGATGGGGAAGTGTTGAAACACTTATTTTATATACAATTTAGTGATTCTGCAAAACTTCGAAAGGGTTTCAAAACTAAATTAGATTTTTTAACAGAATTTCATTTGAATTTTCAGAACAGAAATTCGTTTAGTGACCTTGGAATTTCTTCCAGGGAGGGGGGGGGGCTGAGGCACCCATAGCACCTCCTTAGCTACGGGCCCAGAATTTCTGTGATACCTTTTTGGGGATGCATTTCTTAAGAAAAGGTCATTTTGCAAGGAGATTGTTTTCTTTTGGAAAAGAAAAAAAGGGGGGGGGGGTTAACACCTAAAATTTCCAAATTAACATTTGTTTTAGAATTTTTTAATGGCTGTACTTTATAAGTTCATCAGATATATTTGGATTTACACCTTTAGCATTATTAATACTTTCTAAGGTAAGAAAAAAAAACAATCATACATGCAGTTACATTTAATTTTTATTGCCTAAGTATCCATTAAAATGACACTTAAATTATAAGAGTTTTGCACCATTGTATACATGGGGGGAAATTCAACCTTTTTTCTTGTTTCCCGCTTTCATACCTGATTACTATACTACATATTTCCATATATAAGCCAATCTGTGTATCTCCAGATTTACTAAGAACATCCGATAGAGAGAGAGAGAGAGTATTTCTTCCATTTAGTTCTCAATCATGCGTGAATTCAGAGTCGGAATTCTAATTACTACAATTACAGTAAGCCGTCAAAATAGTTTGTAATATGAAGCCAGTTATTGCTCAAATATGAATGCCCTCATTTGACCCGAACAAGATAAGCATATAAAAGAAGGGTTGAATTAATCAGAATGATGGGAATATTGTTTGACAGTGCACTATATGTGTCTAGCCTAACTAGTGCAAAAATTTTGTTATTACATACTTATAATGTTAAAATATTACAATTGCTCCTAAAATTTATAGATAAAGGTTCCTCCCAAAAATAAAAAAAAATCCTAGTGCTAACCCTAAATTTACAAGAAATTCAAAATTTCTTGTACATTTTTTTTTTCCCCCTTCAGTTTTTTTTTCCTGCAGAGATATTAAAAAGAACATACTTTTTGATTCTTAATCATTGCTAGAAATTCAATTCCTTTGAAAGTATCTCATTTCTTTTAAAATCTCCTTTGTCTGTATAAGAGTGATGTGGTTTCAAGTTCTCTTAACTTTTTAAATACTAATTAAAATTATACAAAATCTTGGACAAAATTACATAAAAATTAAGTTTTGAATGTTTAACTTCTTTGTTTTTCAGGTTGCTAAAATAGTGCATTTCTTTTTATTAAATACAATGTTAAAGCTGTCTAAAATTTGTATTATAATTATTATTTTATTATTGTATTATAATTCTTGTTATTGTATTATTATAATTATTATTGTGTTATAATTATTATCTTACCTTATTTATGACAACTATAGAGCACACTGAGATTATGAAGAATATCCAGCAAACTCCAAACTTGAACTAATAAATTGGCAAAGATTTAATCATTTCATGACAGAATAGAGAATTTTATCAAAAAAACAAAATGATTTCTTTTTGCCAAACTATTTAATAATGATTTGCCATGTACTGTCAACTATGGCACTTTTTTTATTTATTTTCAGCACTTTCAGAAGAAGTCTATTTCTTCCAGGGAAAAAAATGTATAAATTAATTTCTTAGTATAAATTTATATTTACTTAGTACTATTTAAAAAAACATTAAGTTAGTAGAATAGAACCTCAATTACCCAACACTCATTTATCTGGAACTCTCTGTAAACCGACATCAGTTTCCTGACCTTTCTTCTCAGCTTTTATTTTTTACTTTAAAATTTCTTCTGTATGAAAGTGGTCCTTTCCAAACTTTGAATATAGATAAATATATTGGTCCCCTTTCTTAAAATCCCTTTGAAATTAGATTGAGCTCTCCAAGTTTCAATCTCATTAAACATCCTCTCTCTTCCCCCTCCCCCCTCATCTCCTGTAAACACGATCCTATTTTTCAATTCAAACGCTTCCCATTTCAAAATTTAGAAGGCCTTACTGCTGAGTGCCACAACATTTGAATGCTATAGTGCCCTCTGATTGTAAGCAAGCATAGGAAGAAAACTTCCTTTGGCATTTTTTCACGCACAGAAGTTTTCACAGCTGCACAATTTCAATAGGCGGAGGAGAAATCAATTTCCTGATTTTTCTATCCAAGTTTTTTGTTTCAAAATAAATTTATTTTCAAGTATAATTTGAATTTAGATATTTATTTAACAATTTAAATAGTCATAATAGCAATTCTATGATGATATTGCATATTAAAATAGATGATAATTGATAAATTCTCAATTTTTTTTATGTAGGTTCAATCCCAATTTTGTCAGATAATCAAGTTTCTACTGTACTTAATTAAAAATGTTTTAGTAATAATTATTATTATTTAAAACTGTTCATTGTTCAAATATCTGTGAAGTGAAAGTTATTTTAGATTTAGGGACATCCACTAAGATTTTAGATTTATATTCATTGAAAGATTTAAATTAAATATTAATAAACTGACTCTATAAATAGTTCATTTGAAACATGAAAATCACCTTTATTTACTACATAAGAAAATATGAGAACATTAAAAAATAATTCGCTAAAATACATTACCGATATAAGTGTGATAAAACATACAAATAGTTTTCAAAAATTAAAAATGCTAGATATTAAACATACATATAAAAAAGCATTCCAAGCTCCTTCAGCTAAAACTATGTGAATGTCAGTGAGAAAATACTAAAGGTAATGCTCTTTCCTTTTTCTTCCCCTCCCCTTTTTCATTATTATTGGTAAAAGTTTAATGCAAGCAAACTGTTGTTGTAATGATGTGTGATCTTATTAAATTCTATTTATTTGGTATTGCTTCATATTACAGGAGAGTTTGGCCTCACGGGTGATTGAATTTTCTTCTCCCCCCCCCCCCCCTTGCATTTTTAATGCATCAACCACCTGTGAGCATTCTGCAAGAAAATTCTTGTCATTGTATGTCAGTCAATTTCAAGTTTTTCTTCTTGACAATGACTTAGGTTTAGAAAAAAGTGTCTGGAATGTTTTTTTATGTATATGTTTATTATCCAGTGTTTTTAACTTTTGAAAACTATTTGTGTATTTTTTCACACTTATTTTAATAATGTATTTTAGTGAATCACTTTTGTTATGTTTTCATATTAAAGTTAAATATATTAATGTTAAATATTAAAATTATTTTGACAGAAATGTATTTAATAACTTGCTTATAACTGAAATATACATAAGAATAAAAATATTTGGAAATTTGCTGCATTTTCTTATATTTCTCTTTCTTGAGAATGATCCAATTATGTCTTTTCATATGCTTCAAAATATTGGTTTAAATATTAATAAATTTTATCAGTGAACTTGTTCTTTCACATGAAGTTTTTTATGAGAACTTAATGTTTGGCTGTTTTGCAAAACATTATTATGGAATTAATTTTTTTTTTTCTTTTTCAGAAAAACTGAAAGAAGGGCTTAGTTTTGAGAAAATATTAGATGACATACGAGAATCCATTGTTGATGGAGAAATAAAAAGAATACATCTTTTGTCTCGAACAGATATAAGTAATATTTCTAAGGCTTTTAAAATAAATAAAAAAGATAACTTGATGAAAGAAGAAGCTCCAAATATCAGTGCATGGGTACAAAGTATGGAAGCATTAGGAGAAGATAGTCCTGTCATGTTTTTTAAAGAAAAGGGAACTGAACATAAAGTGTTAAAATTGAATGATTATCTTTTAGTTACAATGACAAAAGTACAACAGAAATTACTTGAAATGTGCACACATCACATTATTTGTTTAGATGATATTAGAATTTGTCAGTCTTACAACTATCATTTAATAATATTGATGACAATAGATGATTCTGATATTGCTTGTCCTTTAGCTTTTGGTGTAGCAAATAAAGTTGATGATTCTATAGTTGCTTTAATGTTAGAAGTATTAAGTTCAAAAGTAGGCCCTATTACTACTAATATTTTTATGGGCTCAGATATTCCTGCCCTCTATTCTACATGGCAAAAACATATGGGCACTGCTAGTGCTCATTTATTATGTACCTGGCAAGTAGACAAAGAGTGGCGAAAATCATTGGAAAAATTAACATGTTCTGAAGAAAAAAAAGTAAGAGTATACAAAACTTTAAAGCAGCTGATGTTAGAAACTGATTTCAAGACATTTCGTTCTCGAATTGAAGACACCCTTAATCAGTTAGAAGCTGATCCGGACTTCAAGCGTTTTTGTGTTGTTTTCAAGACAAAGTATGTTGAAAGATGTGAACTATGGGCATATTGTTATCGCTCAGAACAGCTTTTACTCTATAGTGCTATTCTTGAACAGATTCATAAAGATCTTATAGAGTGCTATGAAGAGGGAAGAGTTGCAAATTCTTTTGTTAAAACTTTGAATTTGATAATTGGATATAGTAGGGATAAAATGTTAGCAAAATTGCAAAAGCTTCCTAGAGAACTTCAAATTGGCAATCTTGGAAACATTTGTCAAACCCATCAAGAAATTCAAGAGATTGATGTTGTGAAAACTCAAAATGTTTCTGAACAGTGTTTACAAGTTCCTACTATAGAAAAGGATTGCTGTTATGTAGAACATAATATTAAAAAAATCTGTCCTTCTGATTGTATTCCAATATGTAGCTTATGCAATATTTGCTTCCACAAATTTACTTGTACATGTATAGAAAACTTTTTTAATCTGAATATCTGTCGGCATATATATGCTTCTGTAAATATGATGAAAAACCAGTGCAAGCATTCAAAAGAGCAAATGACTGAAAAAAGAAATTTTGTAAATCCCGAAGAAGCTGTGTTCATTGATGGTGACATCACAGTAACCAGGGAGGAGATTGTAGAGAGCACAAGAGATAACTTAATCAGTACAAATATTGAAGAGGACTCGGAAAGTACAATGGATGACAGTATACTTGGTGGGGATGGAGAAGATGACACAAATTTCAATGAAGAACAGTATGTCTTAGATGAAAGCATTGAAATAGAAAGTGATAATGAATTTGCTGAGGAGCATGACATAGAACAGGATACTGAAGACAGTGACAAGGAATTTTTTGAAGGAAATTGTGAAGAAGGATTTGATGAAGAAAATTATGATGAGTTTGCTGAAGAAAACTATGAAGAAGAATTTGCTGAAGAAAACTGTGAAGAAGAATTTGCTGAAGAAGGTTGTATGGAACAGACTATTGCAGAGAAAGATGATTCTACAAAAGATTGTGACACAGAAAATGTTCAAGAACATTCTGACAATGATGATTGTAATACAGAATCATCACAAGTATCGCTCATGCAAAAAATGGCTTATATTCATGATGTACTGAGTAACAAGACTTTCAGGCCTGAAGTTTATGAAATTGTTAATGAATATGTTGATAAAATTTTAGAAATTCTAGACAGTGATAATCCATGAATTTATAACACATGTTGAGAATATTTTCAAAAAAAAAAAAAATGCATTATATAAATTTTGAGTTTGTGCAGTCATTACTTTTTGTTTGCTTTTATTTCTCCTTTTTTACAAAACAAAATTAATATTTTAGTTTTTAACAATGTATGCATTCATAAATAATATAGACTTTTTTTTTTTTTTTTTTTTTTTTTATAAAGTAAAGTTATGTATGCAAATGGATCAAAGTATATTTCAGTTCTTTCATGGAATAAATTATTGGTTATTTAGTTTATTGAAATAAATGAATTATTATATTTTTATGAAATTTTAAAAAAAATTCATATCTATCATTGTAGCATATCTAAAGCACATTCTTATGCAATGTATAATTAAGTTTATGATACTTTGAAACTCAACTCTGAAAATTCAATTAAGAATCATTGAACATTGAACAAAATATTTAATACTGTACAATTATTACTAGTATTTTGTTACTTCTTTATTCCAATTACATCTTTCCAAAAATAAAATTTCTCAAAGTTCCTGTTTCATTATGTTCATTATCGTGAAATTATTTAGCCATCATATTAAAATCTAATGTTCCATGTTTTTTCTTAACAACGGTTGCTAAAATCTTGTATTTTGTCACTGTTTTCAAGACTCATAAATCTATTGTTATCGCTATGAATGTTATAAAAGGAAATATTTTTGTATTTATATTTTACATACACTATTGTGAGGATGTCTTGTTGTACAGTTTGTTATATGGTATTTATTTAATTGTAAATAAATCTGATTATGTGTATAATTATTACATTCTTGTTTGTTGCATCATTGTTACTCATTCTTTTTTATCTGTAAAAGCTCAAGTTTTAAATAACTTTCATACATATACAAAGAGTAGTGTAGGGAAAAAATGAATAGAATTATGAAATTGTTTTAATTAGAACAATATTCCTTGCATGGAAACAAAAATGTTTCTATCAGGGTTGGTGAGTTTTTGCCATAGGTGGAAAAAAACCTGGTTTAAACCATTCTGATAAAAATAAGTTTTTGCTAAAGTGGTGGCAAAAAAATGCTGTAAATTATCCCCCTCCCCCCCCCCCCCCCCAAAAAAAAGAGAAAAAAATATTTCATGAAAGAAAAAATAAACTTAATACTTAGTTAAAAAATCAATATCCTAAATTTATTTTTGAGCTCTTAAGTTAAATAAGTATAATTATGCATTTTATGAAATATAATGAATGTAACTTTTTGTCTCTTTCTTGGAGTGTAAGAGGGAGGGGAAAACATTCTAGTTTCTTAACCAGACATAAGAGAAAATTTTTCTAATACATAATTTTCAATTTAATTTAATTACTTTTTTTATCTATAACAGACTAGATTCATCAGATAAATAATTAAAAATTGGTATCAAAGACTTGTACATTTACGTATTTTTAAGGCATGTTACATAGAACAAAAATTGCAAAGTTTTATAAAAACTTTTCTTAATTAAAAAAATATTAATGGCTGACAAATTATTTTAATGTATAAACATAATTCTTTAATTAGTTCTTAAATTTCTTCTAAGTATTAGACTGAATCCCACATATTTTATAAAGATTTAAGATGTATAAAAATATTTAATTATATTTATCAATTTGCAAATTAAATAAAAATTAACATATTAAATTACATGTTATAAAATTTAACTGTTTATATCATTATTACCCTTATTAGCTTACAAATTTTATTACACTTTAAAGACAATTAAGAATTTGCTATATTTGTTGGTATTTATCATTTTTGCCCTGGTTTTTTCCAGTTTTTTGCCACTGTCATGGCAAAAATGCCAACCCAGGTTTCTATCATATTGTACCCTAACACCTCTCAGTATTCATAAAAACAGAAATGAAGTAGAATTTTATGTTCTGTAACTCATTAGAGATGCAACAGGTATCAATTTGGCCATATAATGGAAATCATGTAAAATTTGCTGCCAGATATTTAGCCACCCAATTATTGTGTACTTCTTCCTTTCTCTTTTTATACTTTTTTTTTCTTTTGCATTAGTAATTCATTTGTTTTCTTTTATCTTTTTAAATGTTCAGTTAACAGTGATTATTATAATTATTTTTCACTTTAATACTAGTATTATAATTTCACAATAATTACATATTTTCAAGACTGTAGAAAAGGGTACATAATAGTATACAGTATGTACCTCCTTAACCCCCCCCCCCAAAAAAAAAAAAAAAAAAACTTTAATTAGGATGAGCGAAGCGAATCCTCTACTAGTCCACTCAAATTACAATTTGTCGTACGCTTTACAAAAAAACTATTCAATATTTTAACTTCAAATTAAACACAAAAATAAATTATGATCTGTAGATTTGCAGAATATAATTTTTTTTACAGTAAAACGTTAAAAAAATTATTATTTTAATTAATTTATTTTACATGCATTTCCAATACGGACGCATTTTAGCAAATAAATAAAAAATGAAACGCGTATATTTTCAGAAAAAAAAGTTTAAATCATGGAGTAAATAATTATAGATAGAATCATGATTAATTTATTAAATAAACCATGTTTTCATTATCCCGCAAAATCGTTTGCACAGATGACACTTAAACATTTTAAAAGAATTGTATTATGGATTTTTTTTTTTTTTTTTTTTTTTTTTTTTTTTGTAAACTGGCAACAAAATAATTGTAAACAAATAAAATTAATTCTTAAATTTGTTATATAAATGAAAAATTAAAAGATCTGCGTGAAGTTGTTGGTTCAAGCTCTTTATAAATATTTTTGCGAAGGTCGTATTGTGGCTAAATAATATCGACTCATTAATCAGAAGGATTTTATAGAAAAATAAGACTTTAATAAGTTCACAAACACAACAATAATTATTCGTTAAAACGTCACTGCGAGAATGAGAGAGCGCTTCGTTAAAAGGTAATTCCATTAATTGAGTTGCCATTCGCAGAAAGTAAAAAGTTCTCCCACGCGGAGAGAATTACAGCAATTCTCATACGCTAACATGTATAAAAACGAAGAAATTAAAATAAAATGTTTTACAGGTAAAAATTCATAGTATCAACGAAAGCAGATTTCAAATGTTTTTTCCAAAAAATAGGATTTTGAAGAAGTAACTTTCTTCAAGCTTTCTTCAAATATATTATTCTAAAATAGCTATCAAAGATTATCGGATGTTGATTACAAAGATTGGAAACATGCATATTTCAAACAATTAAAAAACACCAGTGGCTACTTGAAATTGTAAAAACATCTTTAAAAGAGCTTTTAGTTGAAAATTTAAAAAAATTTTGTAAAAGTTTGCTTCGAAAATATCTTATTATGCCAGTTTTACATCATAAATAAAAAATTAAAATGCACCAAAACATAAAATAACGTTTTTGTTTAATAAAGATGCAAAAAAAATAATAAAAAAAAATATTGTTACTTTCAAATATCTGTTTTATAAAATAATGCTTCGCGAATCCAAACAAAGCATGGCTTTTGCTAGTTTTAACATTAAATAGTGCTTAAAATAATCATTCAATTTAAGAAGTCAATTTGTGACTTGACTTGAGTTTCTCTAGATAATTTAAAATAACATTCCCTTTGCCTATTTTTGTTCTAGCTTTGTTTTAAATGTTTCATGATTAAAAAAAAAAAAAAAAAAAAAAAAAGTGAGTATTAATTTTATTTTTTACAGGCAAAGTTCAAATAATTGTTAGATGATGTAGAGATTGTATAGATTTGGTGAAATTAACCTTGAATAAAAAAATAAAATATTGTAATGTTTTCAAGATCTTCCAAAATTAAAAATAATTGTGCATATTAAATGTGAAATAATGATAATTTTCATACATTTTATTATCTGTATTATATATTATTCTATGATATGCAGTGAGTAATTAGTTAACAAACTTAATCCATTCCAAAACCATGTTCACTAACTGGATTTTTCGTTAAACGATTATAGATGTAGTGTAGATTTGTATGGGAATTCAATTAATTTGTTCTTAAAAAGTAAATACTACATAAAAAATTACATAAATATTATTTTTATATCAGGTTTAATATACATTATTTAATATAGGCAGATCATATTTTGATAGCATTGTCTATGCCATGGCATAAATAAAAATAAATGTCACCTGTCAGTAGAAACTTTTAGGACTACATTTATTGACTATGGCATTAAATCATATCAATTTATCATTTTAACTTTCAAAAATTCCTTTGTTCTCTAAAAAATTGTATTTACTGCAGGATCCAATAAAGTTTAATTGGAGCCTAGAGCCTTTTGATAATTTGTGAACTAAATTCCAATTAAAATAGTTAATTTGCAATTAAAAACATTTCTTTAAAAATTGACAGAAAATATAGGAACTAATATTTCTAATTTGTTCATTCTAATTTGGAGGCAGAGCCATAGATAAGAGGGTGCTAAGGTCGGCTCACAATTTCTGCTCCTGAAATCCAATATTCTTCAAAAATCTAATTTATTCTTGAGGCCCTTTCACAATACTAAATTGTAACTAAAATAAGCGTTTCAACACTCACTCTTTCTATTTGCACACATGAATCTAACATGATATTTAATATTGCACTAATTATATACTTGAATTCTTCATCATCATATTATTTTTTTAGCATAAAATGAAGTTATTACAACAGTTAATAAGAAACATAGTACAGTAGACACCCTCAAATCCGCACAGCTTG
Source organism: Maratus speculifer (assembly GCA_964019185.1). Lineage (NCBI taxonomy): Eukaryota > Metazoa > Arthropoda > Arachnida > Araneae > Salticidae > Maratus > Maratus speculifer. The sequence goes on along the minus strand of OZ025301.1, from coordinate 144,426,460 downwards.
GGACCAGAGGTTTTGCAGATTTTAGAATTTTGTGGATTTCTGGTCATTGCTTTGCTTACAATTTTTTAAAAGTAATTTGAATGTAATTAATAATATAATCACAAGTATAATGAATGCTTATAATATGCTAAGATATTAAAATAATAAAAATTTAGATAATTTTTAAAATGATAAAAATACTAAAAACAAAGGTCAAATTAATAATAATCAATAATGTATAATTAAATATTCATTATAAAGATGAAATGTGTTTTTCCTAAATTATTCAATGAAACTTGTCTCATAAAGGTACATTACTAATTCACATCAAGATCATAAAATAAGAAAGCTTTATTTCAGGTTTAGCCAGACTTAATAACTAAAAAAGCTTGATTAATACATAAATATATTTGGTAAGATTGTGATTACCTATGATATCAGCAATATCTTTATTTTTTTCAGAAATAAATTATTCTTTCTTCATGAAAAAACATGAATTCAATAACCTTAACAAAAATCACAAATTAAAAAATATATGGAACTGATATAAAACTAAAAAAATCAAATCTTGCGCCTACATCTGAACTGAATGTTTCATTGTTTACATCCGTAAAATATGTGCGGATTTGAGGGAGTCTTACTGTATCTACAATTAGAGATGTACCAGATGTAGATTTTTGCCGGATACCGAATAATTTATCATTTTTAATTTCAATAATATTTCAATTTTATGCTTGTTTTTTTAAAAAAAATTAAATTATTGTAATTTTATATTATGTAAGTATCAATAGATTTTAATTCATTAATTAAGGGAAAGTTACTTAAAAACAGATGCATAGTAATAATTAAATATTGAAGTTTAATATTATTTTGCCTTTTCATTTCTATTTATAAAACTTCTAACTTTACATGCATATTTTTTTTCTCTTATCACCAGATTTAGGTAGTGTCTTAACCTTTATGCAGGGGCTCGCTCAGTGTCTACCTGAGAATACACGTAAGCCTGGACAGATGCTGTCACAGCCCCTACGTAAAGGTTAATGTTTTTTTTTTTTTTTGGGGATACATTTTTTGTTGACACATAATTAGCAAAAAATAGGACAGTTATGTTTGTTACTCCTCTTGATTCTGAGTGGGAGTTACAATTTTTCTATTAAGAGCCCACAATAGTCACAAAAAATTTACTTCAAAAATACCCGGATGACCATGTTAAGTTTATGGGAGCGTTCTTTTCTAATATCTCGCTCAAATTTTAATATTTTTTCATGATTTTTTTGCACAAGATAGCTGAGGGCAATCCACAACCGGGCTAGTTTTTACTTTTTCAATTTTTGTTTCAGATTTTCTTTAAAAAATTACTTTAACTTTCAAAACCGGTTTAAACCGGTTCTGAAACTGAAACTATCATAATATAAAAAATATATAACCAAAATCGAAAAAGTAAGAACTAGCCCAGTTGTGGATTGCCCTCAGCTATCTTGTGCAAAAAAATCATGCAAAAATATTAAAATTTGAGCGAGATATTAGAAAAGAACGCTCCCATAGACTTTACATGGTCATCCGGGTCTTTTTGAGTAATTTTTCTGTGACTATTGTACGCTCTTAAGCTCTTTTTTTGCATTGGTAGAGCAAGTCTCAGATTGAACTTATTTAAAAAGTCACTTGCAATTTTAACATGACTGGGTGACTTATAACAAGGTGTAATTCAATTGCTTTGGAAATGCTTACTAAAATGTTAGAAAAAAAATGCAATTCATGCATTTAATGGTTTTTTTCTTTTGTTTTTACCACAATTTTTCTATTGTTGACTGCTTAACATGTGCAATTGATGTTCCAGCAAAATTTAAATAGTTTCGTTAATATCAGCACTTTTTTGTTCTTGATTTTCTAAACAAACACACTATGAATCTAGAGTATGAATATTTATATACTAGCGGCCTTCGCCCGCTACGCTGGTCGGTTTATCTAAAGAAATCTTGAAGAAGTAGTTAGATAAGGTTCAGACATACATTAAAAAAAAAAAAAGCAAGTCGATCATTCAAAAAACGTTGGGAAATATCAAATATTTACTGTAATTTTTTAAGAAAAACAAAGTTTCGAAAAAAAAAATTAAATCGAAAAAAAAATTACACTGACATATTCATGCAAGGAAATTTTCCCAGAGAGAAAATTCGCCTTGAATACAATATTTCAAATTCTTTTAATTGCTTATAGGCGTTAATGCCAACATAGTGAAAAAAAATTCCATGCTGGGAATCGAACCCGGGCCATCAGTATGGCGCACTGACGTTCTACCGACTAAACCACATGGAACGACAGCCAGCTTGAAACTTTCTCATACTTAAGTAGACTGGCGAAAACATAACGATAGCGCGTTTTAAAATCGCACAGTGACATCTATTGGATTTTATATGTACTAAAAAACGTTATGTACTAAAAAACGTGAGCAGCGCACCTAATAGTTTCTTTTTGTTACTTTTTTGTCTGTTGTCCGATTTTGATGAAACAAAGCCTATACACTGCCCGGGAGTGTGCATTCTTCATTAGTGAAAACCGCATAAAAATCCATTCAGTAGTTACGAAGATAACCTCGAACAAACAGACAGACAGACAGACAAAAAATTCAAAAAAAATTTTTTTGTGTTTCATTGGTTTTCTTTTATCGCCCTGACTCCATTTTTGTCAATTATCTTCAATGTACAGACACACCGGGTCCTACTGTTTTATTATATGTATAGATAAAATATTTAGCTTGCTGGAGACTTTATTTTTCTAGATGATTTTTAATCCTCAATATTTTAGTACTTACAAGATGGCCTCAAATTGCTCTAGCAGAAAAAATGCAAAAAATTGATTGTGAAACTGATAATATGTTAAAAAAGGAATGATTCTTTCTCTAAGAAAATGCATAATTCATTTTGACAATACTTCAATGATATTGCTAGAGAAATAGAAACAAATACATCTATTAAAAGTTTATTATCAAAACATTCAAATGAATTGAATTTTTACTTATCACAGCCACTGATACCAAGGGTGGGCAATCCACTGACATGGTGGCAAGAAAATAAACATTTTTATCCTACTGTGTCAAGATTAGCAAGGAAGTACTTGTTGCCCCTGCTACTACTGTTGAAAGTGAATGTTTATTTTCAGAAGGAGGAAATATTTATAATAAAAAAGCCTGAAAATGCTAAGCGCCTAATGTTCCTACATTATAATTTACCTTTAATAAAATTTAATTATAAATAATTAGTTGTCATATTTTGAATATATCTTCATTTACATATAAACATTATAATTTCATAATTGTGAAAATATATGAGTAGTATTTCTTTTTGTTGGCAAGGAACAAATTAATTTTACATTTTTTTTTTTAAATGTAAAAATTAGAATTTAAAAAATGTTTCACTATTCGGCAATCGGATATTAAAATATTCGGCCGGAACTAATATCTGGTTTGAGTGCCGAATAAGCAGGATATCCGGTGCATCCCTACCTACAATGTGAATTTGCACTAATTTATCTTTCTGTGTCAGAGAGAAAATATGACCCTCCTTACATTTTCTTGAGCTTTCTCTCCCCCCTCCCTTCCCCTGCCTCTATTATACACTTCTAGCTATGGCTCAGTTTGTAGGCCTTAAAATGTAGTACTCTGTTCCCTATAGCCTATGAATTAATTAGACCGTACATATACAACTATTAAAATGCCCTCTAAGTTGACAATATATGCAATTAAATAAAACTGAGCAAATCTGAATCACAGTATTGCTTTGTTTTATGAGATACTGTATTTACTCATGTATAATACCCACTTTTACACCCAAAATTTAGGGCAAAATACCCTGGGTGAGCATTATGCACCAAATAATATTTTTACTGCTTTGTGTAATCACACGACATACCTATGAAAGTAGAAATGTATTCATAGAAGAAATTAAAACTGAAATCTTGCTAATTAGTATTCTTGCATCTTTATTTCAATTCTTGCACATTTTTATACAAAAGCAGCAGTAGCATTATTTAAACACTCCTTAGGAAATGCTCATTGCTGCTACTGCTTTTTATGTAATGGTAACAACAAAAATTCATGTAACAGATACTGATTTGCACTATAAATAAAAAAAAAAATTCTTCAGAGATTGTTTTAGGAAACTGGGAAACTTAGAACTTTTTATCTAACTGCGACCCGAGTTACAGGTAAAATTTTACTAAGATTAATATAATTTTACAAGATGCATTTGTTAAGCTACAGATTTCTATAGATTTACAAAAATCAATTTTTGTAAATTTCTTTTTCCTTGGTTTTTTTTTTTTTTTTTTTTTTTTTTTTTTTTTTTTTTTTTTTATACAGTGCATTGATAAAATTTTAGCAAGAATACAGATTTCTGCAACTTTACATTTGTAGAATTAGTTTTTTTTTTTTTTTTTTTTTTTTTTTACTATGTAGACGTTTTCAAGTATTTCATTCGCAATTGATGTCACCATATAATGACACTCACTCCCTATACAAAGTCCAAAAAGAAAAAAAGAATGACTTCTTTTCTAGTCTGACGTAATATTTGTTTCAATTTTCTTTGCTGAAATTCATTTGATCATCCATACCCTTGCATGTCAAATTTATATGCGTGTTATATACGAGACACAAAAAATCATCATTTTTTTATTCTAAAATACTGGGTGCACATTATACACACATGTGCGGTATACACAAGTAAATACGGTACTCTTTAGTGGATCTAAATGTGTTTTAATTATGTTTACCTATATGGATCCCTATGTTTTTTTGTTTGTTTTTTCCCCTAATGTAGGGGTGCACAACCTTTTCAAGAGGAGGGTTACTAACAAATATGTCTGGGTGATCAAGAGCCATATCAATAACAACTCTATTTCCAGAAGTCCACTTTCATTTGCAAGGTTCTGTAAATATGCAAAATTGCAAGATATGGACGACCAAGAATCTGTCCAAACTACAGCCATTACCTCTTCAGTCTGAAAAGACCTGTACTCTTACTGGGAAGCAGTATAAAGCACTCCAGAAGCGTCAGTGTATGGATCACACTATATTCATGCAAGATGGTACTCTTCTGCACATTGCTGAAGCAGATACTGAGTGCTAATTTCATAGAAGATAGGATCATAAGAGCCACCTTTTTCCAACAAAGTGGTTGCCACGTTTACTTTAAAACCATGATTTCTGACTTTGGGGAACCTGAAGAATGTTGTTTACAGTTGGTGGATTCAGAACCAAGTTGACTTGAAGGCAAGCATCACACCCATAGTACCAGTGTAGATTACCTTTTGATCTGTTGTGGAGTATGCCATTTTGTGATCCCAGTTAGTAGCAGCACAAGGCGGAGGATATATCGAACAATTTATGCCTTAATCATCAGCAAGATGTTTGTTCCATAAAGCTCTATTTTTATTTTTTAATTTTTGTCATTGTCGTTATTGGCACTCTAAACACGTATTCTTGTCTTTTCGCTAATAAGTTTGTAGTAAATCCCTGGACTCTATTTTTTCCTTTTTTTTTTTTCTAACAACATTCCTGTGTTTAACAAATGCATTTTTTGTCGTTCTCCTGACATTATCCTAACAGCACCATCTATCAGCACATTTTGTAAATATTTTTTTCCTTCGACAAACAAAATTCCATTGCCTCACGATAGTTCTGCTAAAATATCAAGTCATTCTGACCAGTAGTTTTAAAATTATTGATTTTTGAAATCGTAACTTTAATTACAATCACTCAGTATATTATTAGCTAATAGAGATTGGTTCTACATTTTTTTTTTAAATTCATGCTTTGTTTTTTTTTAATTAAGAAATCAATAAATGGTATACATAAATTCTTAAAGTTACTCGAAATACTTCTATTATATATGCAAAGTCAATTCTGTCAAGATGTGATCGCAAGGAACTGGGAAAAAAATTATTTCAGACAGGCTTCTGTTAACCTTTTGCTTACGGGCTAATACAGGTGGTTATTTTCATATTAACTTGCACCAGAATTTATAAAAAGAAATCTTTCAAGCAGATTTTTCCTGAAATTTTCCTAGTATTAGTATATAACAAAGATTATATTTTAAAAAGTGGTGCTAGTAGAATAAAAGGAAATAGTTTCTAGGATGACATTTGTTCCAACCCTGTAATCAAAAAATTAAAGAAATGCAATTAATTATACTTCTAAGATAGATTACCTTAATAAAATCTATTGTTTGTTTCCCTGAGATCCTGAAACTCTTCCGTATGAGACAAGATTCTATTATAGGAACATTTCATTCTCACAAATTTTATTTGTTTCATTAAAAAGCGGTGAAAATTCCTTTCAGACAAGTTTTTTGCAAATTTAATTGTATGCAAATGATATTAAGAATATGTAATGTTGCTGTTAAGGCAGGATTCTATTTCAGATTATTAGTATTTTCATAGATTTTACTATTCATATAACATAAATATTTATATAAAAAATATGTATATATCATTGTACGAACTTGTTATTGATGACAGTAATATGTATGTATCAGGGCTGTAGCTAGAAGTAATCTATAGGTGGGGCTCATAATTTTTTTTTTTCTCTGACACAGAAAGATAGATTACTGTATATGTATACACATATATACTACAGATACACTGTAGGTACCATGTTTCTTATTAAACTGTTATAATAACTTCATTTTATACAAAAAAAAAAAAAAAAAAAGGTATATGATGATGAAAATTTTAAGTGTATAACTGGTGCAAAGTTAAACATCATGTCAGCTTTATATGTACAAATAGGATGAGGGAGTGTTAAATTACTTATTTTAGATACAATTGAGTAATTCTGCAAAACTGTGAAAGGATCTCAAAACTAAATTAGATTTTTGAACAGAATTTCATTTGAATTTTCAGAACAGAAATTCATTTAGTGACTTTGGAATCTTTTCTAGGGGGTCTCAAAATATTTTAGGGGGGGGGGGGGCTGAGCCGCCCATAGCACTCCCTTAGCTACGGCCCTGGTATGTATACAAATTAGGGAAGGGCATTATTTATCGTATTAGGATAAATAACAGTATTACTACGATAGAACCTAATATTGCATTAATATGTTACTGAAAAGTCCCTGTTAAATAAATAACACATGGTTCTTAATGACAGCATCTTCCTTCACTTGTTTTAATCAAGATTTCATTTTTTGTACCTCTAAAAAAGAATAATATTCATTAAAAACGTCTTTAATCGTTTCTTTTGAGACGTTTGCCGAATAATGTTGAATTCAAACACTTTTCTCAAGAGGGATTTCTGTGGTCTGGAAGAGGAACATTATAGAGTTCCGGGAGGTAGGGGAGAAGCATTGCTTTTTCTGACCATTAAAAACTCAAAATCTCGAATCTTCCGAGGAAACATCTCATTGCTCACCGGCACCCCCCTCACCCGGACCATCCCCTGAATTCAACACTAGCACTCAGCATGACTCTATCTTCACCCCTAGTTATGACCTGCTCTGTTAGGTATGTGATGCTAATTTTTTTGCAGTTCATCAATCACTATGACTAGTAGTGAATACATGCATGAATAGTAATAACTTATACCGTTAATTAAATACTTTTTCTGATTGGTGCCTGATGATAGGTCACCATCGTAACACACTTTCTCCTATTTTAATAGCACAAAATACTACAGCCCAATATCTAGAGCACAAAACACAGAAATTTTTAGATCAGGAAAATATTTGAAAATTTATTAGAAAAACCTCATGCTTGAAGTGTTTTCCTCGATAAAGAATATATTATAATCAATATATAAATATATTATATATAACACATAGATTAATGATTCAAAAACAATTAAATTCTGTTTAAAACATCCCAAAACATGTAAATCGATTAAAAGTCGGAAGTCTAAAATCATAAATCATTGCTTTTCATGAATCATTTCTCTTTAGTAAAAATATGAAGGAAAAATGTATGCGGAAATGTATATTCGACATATCCAAAAAATTGCTTTAAATGCAATCTTATGTTGCAAATGCATTTTAAATTAATAAAGTTTTATATTTTAAAAAGAAAATCCTTTTTAAATGCTGCATAACCTAGCGTATATGATTGTTAGATTTTGTTAGTATATTTCCTGTTACGTAAATAAAAAAAGCAATTATTTCTACCTTTTCACCCCGAAAATATAGCAAAATTTGAGTTCAGAGATTAATTTTATAAAAAGTACCTTTTTTCTACATATAACTACAATGCATTTATTTATAATTTAGTGCCTTAAGAATTCAATTCTCGATTTTAATTGGAAATTCTACTTTAAAATTAACAAAACAATATTTTGTCACATTCAAATAAAATGCTTGAATCAATGCATTTTTAATTAATTAGCTCATTTAAAACGTCTACATTCAAACTTCAGATTGATTTGAATTTAAAGCAGCAATTGGAAATCAACCGATGCGCGTAACCACGGGGGGGAGGGGGTGCCCGGACAGCCCCCCCTCCCTGCTTGCGCAGACCCATTCACAATTATTTAAAAAATTTGCACCCCCCCCCCTTATTAAAATATCCTTAAAAACCCTTATTAAAAAAATCTCACAATTATACACTCTAAGATAAAAACCTGTCTAAAAAGGAATTTAAAACTGTTTTATAGGCTTCCGTTTTAGAAGGTTTTACTACATAAAATAAGATATTGTTTGTATCCAGCAAGTACAGCCCGGACAGCCCCCACCCCCTGCTTGCGCAGACCCATTCACATTTATTTAAAAAATTTGCGTCCCCCCCCTTATTAAAACACCCTTAAAAACCTTTATTAAAAAAAATTTCACAATTATACACTCTAAGATAAAAACCTGTCTAAAACGGAATTTAAAACTGTTTTATAGGTTTCTGTTTTAGAAGGTTTTACTATATAAAATAAGATATTGTTTGTATCCAGCAAGTTCAGGTTAAAAATTCTGGGCACCCACCCGTTCAAAAGGCTGGTTACGCCTATGCAATAGGGTGGGCCGAAAAAAACTTTTTTTCGATTTTCGATTATGGCGGGTGCGGAAAAGTGGCCACTGGTGGCACTCAGTTCACACACAAAATTTGAGATTTTTTGGACTTTTCCTTACCCTGACACAAATGGCTTGAAGATTTGCAAAAATGCTGATTTTTGAACTTTTTTAGCTAAAAATTTAAAAATGTTAAATTAAATTTATTTTGGCTGTATTTACTTGAAAAGGCAGCTTTAACGTACCAAATGCTTAAATAAGTTCTGATAATGCATTATTTAATTGCTAAGTGTTTTTTAAATAAGCCGATTTTCATAGCTTTTTCATGTATAACAGGCAAAATATGTATTGGTTTGAATCGTTCGTTAATTTCTCTCTTATTTATGTTCCTTGGTCTTTAAATTTTTTCTATGTGTCAAAGGTCATATATTTGGGCAGCGGACAGCAATATAACTCAAAAACAAAGCTGGAAGGTGAGCAGGGGTGAAGTAGGACTCAAAGAGTACGCAATGCCTCATCGTAATGTTGAGGGAGTTAAGGAGGAAATAGAAGAGAAAATTGCGATAAGGGATTGTTATTATTTTACTTTGCTCAAAGCCTGCGACATATGTTCAGTGTGGACGTGAAATCTTTTCCTAGAGAGATTCGGTACTTTCTGGATCATTTGACGTACCATTACAGTGTTTTGTGCGTTTTATTACGACGAGCTTAGAAATGGATAGTACGAAGGTCCATGGCAATGTAAAAGACACGCAACAGCATGAAAAATATCCTTTTTGGGGCACCTTGCTTATTGAAAGAATTGCAATTGCCAACTTATACTAATATCATGCGGCACTACTACTGGTTGTGAAGCGATATGGCAGCAAATCGAGAAATCCAAAATTAGTCAATAGATGTTATTAAAATGGTAGGTGAAAAAGTTACCATTGAAAAAAAGCTTCCATACCAATCTTTTCCCAACGATCAATTTACAAAAAAGATTAAAAACTACTAAAAGGTTTCACCATATCGTTCGAATTCTTCGCGGGTTGTCTTTACTTTCAAGCCCATACGATTACAGGATTTTCCCAATGATCTACACTTCTTTTAATAGTGATAGTTTAAAATAATAGTTTAATGGCAGGTGAAAAAATTACCGAAATCTGAAAAACAGTTTCCATACTAGTGTTTACCCAACGATCAATTTACAAAAAGATGAAAAACTACTAAAAGGTTTCACCGTTTTGTACGAATTCTTCGTGGGTTGTCTTTACTTTCAAGCCTATACGATTTCAAGATTTCTCCAATGATCTACGCTTCTTTTAATAGTTTTTAATCTTTTTGTAAATTCATCGTTGGGAAAACACTGGCTTTTATTCAGATTTCGGTAACTTTTTCATCTACCATTTTTAAAACATCATCTATTGACTAATATTTTTTTTCTGCTATATCGCTTCGGAACCAGTAGTAGTGGCGTATGCTATCAGTATAAGTTGGCAATTGCAAGTCTTTCAACAAGCATGGTGCCTAAAAAGGATACTTTTCATTCTGTCGCGTGTCTTTTACATTGCCATGGACCTTCATAATAGCCATTTCTAAGTTCGTCGTAATAAACCCACAAAACACCGTAATGGTACGTCAAACGATCCAAAAAGAACTGAATCTCTCTAGGAAAAGGTTTCACATCCACACTGAACAAATTTCGCAGATTTTGAGCATGGTAAAATAATAACAATCCCTTATCGCAATTTTCTCTTCTCTTTTATATCTTCCTTTACTCCCTCAACATTACGATGGGCATTGCGCACGCTTAGAGTCCTGTTTCACCCCCTTCTTATTTTCCAGCTTTGTTTTTGAGTTATACTGCTGTCCGTTGCCCAAATGTATTATCTTTGACGCATAGAAGAAATTTAAAGACCAAGGAACATAAATACGAGAGAAACTAACGAACGATTCAAACCAATACATATTTTGCCTGTTATACGTGAAAAAGCCATGAAAATCGGCTTATTTAAAAAACACTTAGCAATTAAATAATGCATTATCAGAACTTATTTAAGCATTTGGTACGTTAAAGATGCTTTTTCAAGTAAATACAACCAAAATAAATTTAATTTAACATTTTTAACTTCTTAGCTAAAAAAGTTCAAAAATCATCATTTTTGCAAATTTTCAAGCCATTTGCGGCAGGGTAAGGAAAAGTCCAAAAAATCTCAAATTTTTTGTGTGAACTTAGTGCCACCAGTGGCCACTTTTCCGCACCCGCCATAATCGAAAATCGAAAAAAGTTTTTTTCGGCCCACCCTACTATGCAACCACAGAAGAAATAATTCCCTAATATTCGCTAATTCAATATCTGTTAGATTTTTCACCAGTTTTTCAATTCAGTTCAGTTATGTAGTTCTTTTCTGTTAGATTTTCCACCCGTTTTTCAATAAATGTAGTTTTTTACATTACAAAAGAACACTTTATCGCTTCGTAACTGTTGTTTATTTTCAAACGTTTTGTTGCAAATTATTTGACAACCTTGAAAAGTGCTGAGTAATACAATTTATCTGAGGATAATTTTGTTATCGTTAACGACTTTTGATTTAAAGTTTCGTTTCCTGTTTGGTTTTTATTCGCGGTTGCTGAAGAAAGAGGATAAATAAAAAATGATTTAGTCTCCTTTTTATTAAATATAAGAAAGACTGAATTTGAGATTTGTGGATTTGATTTCTAAAGGGCTCTTCTGGGAGGGGGGGGGGGGGGGGGTTCACCCCCCAAACATACACCTTCAAATTTCGCTTATTTAGTTCTCTACCATTTTTAACATGGCACCCCCCCCCCTTTCGGTGACTCACCTAATTTTGCTCATTTCTTCACTTCATTTCAATCTTTAAAAGGCTATAACTTTGCTTCTATGGGAGCTAAAGCGGAGAAAAATATTCTAGCATAGCTAAATTTTACTCGCCATTCTTTTTGCTATTTCAATTTTCTGGTTTTTCCCTATAGGACCATTTTAGGGGGGGGGGGCAGGGGGGGCGTTTCTGATTTTTTGATGCAATATGTCTATCGAAAGCTTATGCTTCATACTTTACAAATCTAGCATAAAAAATTTTCTCCCGTTATTCTGGGTCACGTTACGGACCCATAATGGGTTGAAATTTAAATTTCTCAAACTTCTTCTAGGTCTTTTGCCAAATCGGTATCAGAAAAAAATTGTGCCAACGTGATGTGTGTATGACATCTGCGCCATATAAATATTATTCAGTCTTTTTTTATTGCAATTTTTTTATGTAAAACAATATGCATTATTTTTCATGCACAATTGCGCATTAAATGAAAATTGTAATGTAATTTTTGTAGTAGTACTTTATAATAATGAATAAAAAAAACACATTATTTAAAAGTATTTCCTGCACAATAAAATGTTTCCTGACGATTACAAAAAAATATGTCCTGACAATTCAAAAAATAAAAACGTAATTGTCCAAGTTTTCACTTCTGTCGGCACTCCAAAAATGTCACTTTTTTTAGGGGGGGGGGGTGAAAATTTTGTGGAAATAAGTCTTATTTTTTATTTATGTATGGATCCATATAAAAAAGTATAAGCTAGTGAACTTTGGAACCATTTTAATACAACTCATATTCCAAATATTAAAATATTTGAGAAAAATTATTAAAAAATTATTTTCAATTTAATCATTTTTGATACTAAGTAAATGCAATTAAATTTCTTATAAATTGAATCTGGAATGTTTAGATAAGATTTTAATATTTACAAAATATAAAATACAGTACAATATATTAGGTTTACAGCTTTCTGAAAGACATAAAAATAGTAGGATAAAATTTAGATGAGTTCAAAGTATTAGAATATTTTATTTTGCGCAACAATATTACCTTATTAATATGAAGTAAATGGTAGTTAATTTTTTGTAGCACCCTCTTTTGCTTTCATAATAGCGTACAATCGATCTTGCATACTATACATATCTGCTATTAAGAAACTAGTAAAAAAAACTGAGTCTGGAAAAAATTTCATTTTCTACCATCTGTCCTATCTCATAAGTTTCTTTGTCCTATCAGTTAATATTTGTTTTATGTTTTGCAGCCGCTCTAGTAGTGGCACCACGCGTTGACTTGCTGTACGAAAATTCAGTAATCGCCTATAGATATTTTCTTAAATGTTGTTGCCCCACCAGTGGCTGGGAGATTCTGCCCTCAAAACTGGTAGACGGCAGGCGCTGGCTTAGAACAAAACCCAATCGCGGTCGTCAGCCCAATCATTCGGAGTTTTCCGTGGTTTTCTTCGAACTTTGGATTTCTTTGCGTAAATACCCTTAGAAAGGTCCCCCTCCCCCCACGGAGGGCACCCCCTTAGGGCCCATATCCCATGTGTTGTCCGTTTGGGAGCATATTTAGCAATTGTTTATAAATTGTTTATTGTATTCTGTTACAAAAATAACAGGATGTTGGAACCTGTTACCAGCGCTACTGTGGAATGATGTAACCTGTTAACCAAAAATAACCATATTTCCCATCTCTAATACAAATACACAAAACTTGTAAAAATGGAATCTGTCTATAATAGAATTCTCTCTTAAACAAAAAAGCTCCATACTTTCAAAAAGAATACTCCACAAAATTGGCGTAGCTAGAATGGGTGACACCCGGGGCAGATGCAAATGGTGTGAACCCCCTTCCCCCCCCCCCCCATCTATCATATTTTTTGAATAACAATTCTACATTATTACAAATAAATTTCAACATTTTTTGGAGAACTTTTAAGAAACTTATATTGATAAAATAGTAATATTTTCAATAACAATATTCATAACAATATATTATTTGAAAAGAAATATTTTATTATTTTTTATGCTCTATACTTTAGTCAATCCATTCAGAAGTATCCTTCAATAAAATGCACAAATGTAATTAAGAATTTATTTGTAACATATATGTAAATGTTTTAACATTAGAATATAATGGAATAAACTGCTATTTAAGTTCAAATGTTTAAATAAAATAAACTAATTAGATTTGCCAATTCTAAAACTTTCTTTTGCAAATGAAAGCTGGGTGTTACCCAGGGTGGACCGCCCCCAGCGCCCCCCATTAGCTTCGCCACAGCTACACAATTACATCTGTTATCACGAAAACCTATGTAAAGCAGAAATTTTAACCAACATTTGCGATTTTATCTTAACAAGTTTTACTATACGTATGACCTGAAAGAAAAATTTTGGACCCCTCCCGAAATAAAATCCTGACCACGCCATTGTATAAATGGTAATAAATATTCGAAAATTCTGCAACACCACTTGCCGTAATTTTATCCCTTCGTAGATGTCAGTTTGTAATGCATGATGGAGCATCTCTGTTCAGACAAAACGCATGAAAATATGGTTGAATGATATTAATTAATACCGACGTATTTGTATGACCAAGCAAATAACCTGAACTTAATCCAAGGGGCTATGGAAATATAATGTTATCAAGTTTGTGGTAATTTTGGACGCCCTCCCCCCAGGTGTGTGTGAAGAGAAAACTGCGCCCAGGGCAGAGTTTCAATTTGCTTCTCCCCCTCAACTTTTTCTTGTGACAGGCCAAAAATGGCACTGGAGTATAAATTTGGCGCTCCCTAAATTTTCGCGCCCTGGGCGACCGCCTCCTTTCAATATCAAACATTATCGTCTTTCGACCCTCTCCTCTTTTAAGGGAATGATATCGATAACTGGTTACATTTATTTTTCGCATTCTTTATTGATTCAAATGTCAGTAAAATACTACAATTTATATCAAATAACATTCAAAAGAAAAAGTTACTATTTAAAAGTATTCTATAATAGCATTTTGTTATATAATGCATTCAACAGTAATAAAATATAAATTGCAGCTGCCCCGGGAGGTGGGGGGAAGCAGAAAGAAATTCTTATCATCAAAACTAGTGGATAACATTCTTTCTCTTTTATTTATTACTAAACACAAGCTTCCTTTTAAATGCACTTCACATATGGTTTCTCGAACTGTGATTATTGATGCATACACATTTGAAGAAGAATAGGAATGTCAAATGTTGGGGTATTTTACGTTTTAAAATTAAATAATTTTATACTAACTTTGTTATTTTTTAATAATAACTTTGTATTTTCATAAAAATAGATGACAGATTAAAAAATGATAACATATTATTTTTAGCCAAAGACCATGTCAAATTCCCCTCCCCCCTAGAGATATATTATGGTATATGCCAGATCCCTCATCTGCCCTAAAATAATAACATTATATTTGCACAGCCCCCAATAGGATATGATTGGAACCGTAAGAAAAATAAAGTTCAAGAGACGCACCCATCCAGTATCAAGGAACTGCAGGAGGTAGTAAGCACTTAATTGTTGTTGGTTTTTTTCCTTTTTTGGGGGGAGGGGGGAGGCAACATAAAAATAAAGAATAAACACCACTTTTACCATACTAAAATATTTGCCTTACTTAATCAGAAAAATATCTGATAATCAATAAAAATAAATGTACAGTTAGAAATTAAGCACTTAATCGCCGCACCCGAGACATTCATGGGCTGAAAGCATGACTTTTATTCAGAATTGTTTGATTCCCACCAGTTTTATAAAATAATGTAATTCGTTTTATTCTGGTATCGTTTAGCTTGACATTAAATAAAATGAATATATATTTTTTTTTTTTTTCAAAAAAGGGATGGCAATAATGAATTTGAATTTTTAAACCGTAATTTAAAGTGACCATTAAGGGGTTAATGACATAAAAAAGCTTTTAGTAACGAAGCAAGTAAAGTATTCTTGCCCAAATCCTGTTCTGGCAACACATTTAAAGAAATTAAAAAAGTTGTTGGTACATGTGTTTGACTCTAAGTCGTTACAATACTATAAAAACTTCAATATAATAATTATAACTGTTAATTTTTTTAAAATGTCAGCTTTTGGCTAAATGATTTAAATTGACTTTTGGGTTAGTAACAATCCGGTAGCATCATAATATTAGGGGAAGTTGAGTTCCCACAAATATTTTTTTCCAAATACAGCACTGGGTGTCAGTCAATCATTTCATCATTTTATGAACCTTTTCGTAAAATGATTCTTCCTTACTGGGTTAGGAAGGCAATTCCAGCCCAGCAATCCTATGTGATTCCAAGTCTTCTAGTTTTTCTACCTTACCTCCCTTCAAAGTTTGTAACATCTTGACTGGGACACTGTATATGTACATACAGTATACTCCCAGACTTTTATAAAACCAAAAACTTTCTGCGCATGTAATATAATGTAAAAAACTTTCTGCAAATTTAATGTTGGGTGTAATTCGCGTTTTTTGCACGATTGATGGTCATAATTCGCGTGTTTTATGCAATTTATGAATGTAATTTGTGTTTTTGAGCGATTTATGAATGTAATTAGTGGTTTTTTATTCAATTCATGAATGTAATTCGCATTTTTTATGCGATTTATGAACGTAATTCGCTATTTTTATACAATTCATGGGCGTAATTTGCATTTTTTAAGCTTTACCAACGAAATTCGCGATTTTATGCAATTTATGAACATAATTTTTGTTTTTTATGCAAATCATGAATGTAATTCACATTTTTTATGCAATTCATGAACGTAATTCGCATTTTCTATGCAATTCATGAACGTAATTAGCTATTTTTATGAGATTTATGGAAGTAATTTGCATTTTTTTAACTTTCTGCCGACCAAATTTGCTTTTTTTGAGCAATTTATGTACGTAATTCGTGTTTTTTATGCGATTATTGGATGTAATTCGCACTGTTTGAGTGATTCATAGGTGTAATTCACATTTTTTATGCGATTTATGAATGTAATTTGGGTTTTTTTGAGCGATTTATGGACCTAATTTGCATTTTTTATGCGATTCATGAACATAATTTGCATTTTTTATGTGATTCATGAACATAATTTGCATTTTTTATGTGATTCATGAACATAATTTGCATTTTTTATGCGATTCGTGAAAGTAATTCGCATTTGTTACACGATTTATGAACGCAGGGGTAGTACTGACCCTAGGTGAAATTTCAGGACATACTTTTTTCAAAATTTCAGGACACATTTACCCGACATACTAGCCGAAATAAAAGAATCAAAATTCATTTAAGCTTGGAAAAAGAAAATACCAATCATCACCAATACACACAAATTTAAAACCAATAATCTATACAGGTTATTTCAATGGTCACTATAAATCTGAATATAAATTTAATTACTATCAAAGATTGGAAGCATTTCTAATAATGGTAAAATGGCATGCATAAAATTTTGCATTATAAATTAACGTAATTCGCTATTTTTGCAATTCATGGATGCAATTTGCGTTTTTTGAGCTTTCTGCCGACAAAATTTGCATTTTTTGAATGATTTATAGACGTAACTCGCGTTTTTTTATGTGATTCATGGACATAATTCGCATTTTTGGAGCGTTTCATGGATGTAATTTGCGTTTTTAGCGCGGTCTTTGGATGAAATTCGCATTTTTTACACGACCTTCGGAAGAAATTCACAGTTTTTGCGTGGTATTTTGTCGACATATTTTTTACATGATTCATTGTTGAAATGCATGTTTTTTTTGCGATTCTTTATTGAATTTTGTGATTTTTTCAAGGTCCTTTGATGACATTCACGTTAACAATAAATAATTTGTTCATAAAATTGAGTGAATATTTTTATTTTTTGGTACTAAAAAAAGTACAAAAATATAAATTTGATACAAAAATAAAAAGTATTTTTTTCTTAAAATTATCTGCACATGTGTCTATATTATGCGACTCTGTATACTCCCTCAAATCTGTACAGCTTAGGATCAGAGGTTGTGTGGATTTTAGAATTTTGCAGTTTTCAGGTCATTGCTTTGTAAACATTTTTTAAACAGCAATTTGAATGTAATTAATAATGCAATCGAAACTATAATGAATGCTTAAAATATAATAAAATAATGAAATAAATAATAAACTAAAATAATAAAAATTTAGATAATTTTTAAAATGATTGAAATATTAAAAACAAAGGTAACTTAGTAATCAATAATGTATGATTAAATATTCATCAGGGATGCCGCGGACGCGCTATAGCGCGTAAAATACGCAAAAAATTGGCGACGGGACGCAAAAAAATGGAGATTACGCGTCCCGCGGGACGCGTAATTTTCGTCAAAAATTCGCAAAAAAGGCAAATTTCATTAAAAAATCGCGAAAAAACGAATAATTTCCGGCAAATTTCGTCAAAAATTTTGCGAAAAAAATGACTAATTTTGTTACAGAATCCAGAAAAAAGGCAGATTTTCTCAAAAAATCGCGAAAAAACGACATATTTCGTCCAAAAATCGTGATAAAACGGCAAATTTTGTCTAAAGATTCGCGAAAAACGGCAATTTTCATGAAAAAATCGGCACATTTCGTCAAAAGATCGCGAAAAAACGGCACATTTCATCAAAAAATCGCAAAAAAGACAAATTTCGTTAAAAAAATCGCGAAATAACGAATAACTTTCGGCGAATTTCGTAAAAGATTCGCAAAAAATGACTAATTTTATTACAAAATCTCGAACAAAAAGCAGATTTCCTCAAAAAAATCGCAAAAAACGACAAATTTCATCCAAAAGTCGTGATAAAGCGACAAATTTTGTCAAAAAATTCGCGAAAACAGCAATTTACATCAAAAAATCGTGATGAAATAGCACATTTCGTCAAAAGATCGTGAAAAACCGACTCATTTCGTTAAAATATCGCGAAAAAACGGCAAATTTCATCAAAATATCGCGAAAAAACGGCAAATTTCGTGAAAAAAATAGCTTTACAATGATATTTTCGTCAAAGGGGTACGAAAAAAAAGTTAATGACAGGATAGAATTTTTCTTTTCCAAAAACTAACTTTCCTGCTTCCAAAGTTTTTTTTTTTTTGCTGCTCCAAAAACAGATTTTCCTGCTTCACAATCTGTTTTTAATTGTTCTGATTATTTTGTTATGTATATTGTTCTGATTTTTTAGAAAAACTGTCTTTTTCAGTAAATCAGTTTTACCCCTTTTTAAAAGAAATGTGAACAATAGTGGTACTTTGTTATCTTCTAAACTCAAATGAGCATTATTTTATAATTTGTATCTTGCGCATTTATTTTAAAAAAAGTAAATATCTCTTAATAGTTAAAAAAAATAATATTGGCTTTAATTATTTATACATTAATTAAAACAATAATTATTGCATTTAACTTTTCTTTTGCAAATGAACAAGTTCAATTTTTGCGTCTAAAAATATGACTTATTAGTGGGGACCCGCTTTTTTGAAAAAGGGACCCAGAATTTTAGAAGTCCTGGGTCCCTGGGACCCAGGATTTTTCAAGTTCGGCGGCATCACTGTTCATTATAAAAATGAAATGTATTTTCTCTAAATTATCCAATAAAACTTGCGTCATAAAGGTACATTACTAATTCACATCAAAATCATAAAATAAGGAAGTTTTATTGCAAGTTTAGCCAGACTTAATAACCAAAAAAGCTTTATTAATACATTAATATATTCGTTAAGAAGGTTGTGATTACTAATGATATCAGCAAATCTTGAATTTTTTCACAAATAAATTTATTCTTCCTTCATGTAAAAAACATGAATATAATATTAACAAAAAATACAAATTAAAATATACATAAAATTGATTAAAAAACAAAGTCAAATTTTGTCCCTATATCTGAACTGGATGTTTTCATTGTTTACAACAAAAAATTATGTGTGGAATTCAGAGAGTTGTAGATTTGAGAGAGTCTACTGTATAGTTTTGAAAAACCTAAATAAATAACATCAAAACTATAAATATTAAATACAAAACCAAAATACAAACTATTAACCAATTTTCCCTAAAATGTTTAGATGATTTAAAGAGAAAAAACTCTAAATGTGCATGATAAGATTAACTGTAACTATTATAAAAACTTTTAGATTATTCGTTTTAATTCACACTAGCAGATTGATAATTAGCATAAACAAACATATAAAATTAAACAAATAAATAGGAAATTCATCCTTAAAATTTATGTAATAACTGATCATCAACAGAAGCAAATAGATATTGAATAAAAAAAAAAAAATCAACACCCCAAATAACAAATATATATTTTATTCATAACAATCTGAAATCAATATATAAATAAATATCGTTAGCATTTTTTCAAAGTAAAAATGATAGGAAAGTTTTTATATAAAAGATTGCTTTTAGGTATTTTTTTTATCTTGAATTCATTTATTATCATTGTACCAATAATGATTTAATAATAATATAAAATATACAAATGTTAATTCTTAAGTGGATAGACGAACCCGAAAATTCATGTGATTAAAAGAAAAAACAAACAATTTTAATTTATGTTAATAGATTGAGAGGCAGCTACACAAACCACTACCTCATCGAAATGGCAGATGAAATTCGAAAAATTCGTACATTAAAGTGCAACTGATCTGCTAAGCTATATCTTGGTGGAAAACATCTGAAAACTCAATTTTAGTGGTTGACTGAAAATTATATTTTCCTGCTTCCAGTCTTCCATGTTTTCATACCTTTGGGTGCAGGAAAGCATAATAATATAAAACTACTTGTCAATCACTAAAATTAGGTCTGCAGCTGATTTCTACCAAGATATAACTTGGCAGACCAATTACATTTTAATTTGCTAATCGAGTAATCCTGGAATTACAGCTGCCAACTTGATGAGATATTGGTCTGTGTACTCACCTCCCAGTCTATAATCAAATAAAATAATTTATTACATAAAGAGAAAGCTCTTCAATGAATTACATTACTGACTACTGTAACTTGAAACTACTATAATTTTATCCAAATATTCATCAAACATTTTATATTCTTCAGGTTTAAAAGTCCTATTGTTTAGCATATCATGGATAAAAACAACTTTATGCAGTAAAAATGATTTGTATTCTTCAGACTCACTTGAGTCTTTTCCATCAGTTTCTTTATTGCATTCATTTTCTAACCTACTAGTATTTCTATCACACTCTTTTGTAGTACACTCTTCATTACTGCGCTCCTTTTCCTTCTCTATACACTTTTCAACAATAAAATCGTTTTTAGATTGTTCACTATCTTGTTCTCTGCAAGGCTCTTTGCATAAAAGTTCCTGATCACATTCAATTGTAATGCATTCTTCACTGATATCGACATCAAAATTTGAAAAACTTTCTTCATTATTATCACAAACCTCACTATGATTTGATGCGACCACCATTTCTTCTTCAGTATTCACATTTATTGAATTCTGTGTTGAACATTCAAAGATTTCGTGTCTTGTAATCTTTTCATGCCTTATCACTTCTGTTTCTGCATTTCCACTAATTCCAACTTCATTTTCATGCATTTCACTGCACTGATTTTTTAACATATTTACTGATGCAAGAACATGACTGCATACATTCAAATTAACAAAGTTTTCAACACAACTACACGTAAATTTATGAAAACAAATCGAGCATATACTGCATAATGGTACACAATTCGAAGGACATATATTGTCTGAATTATATTCCACAAAACAGCCATCACGCTCAACAACAGGTGCTAATAACAGCTTTTCTGAAGCATCCGTTTTCATAAGAGCAATTTTTTCGATTTCTTCATTGCTCAAAAAAATATTCCCAAGCTCCCCGGTCTGGAATTCTTTAGGTATGTTTTGCAATTTTTCTAGAACTTTATCTCTACTAAATCTAAATATTGAATTTAAAGGTTTAACGAAAGAATTTAAAACTCTTCCTTCTTCATAACATTCAACAAGATTTTTATGAACTAGTTCAAGAATTGCACCATAATGTAAAACTTGCTGTGAACGATAACAAGAGGCCCATAGTTCATTTCGTTCAACATATTTTGTTTCAAAGACATCCCAGAAGGGTTTTAATTCAGGATCAGCTTCTAACTGTTTTAACGTTTCATCTATCCGACTGCGGAACAACTTAAAATTAGTTTCTACCATAAGCTGCTTCAGACTTTTATAAATTCTTCCCTTTTTTTCTTTGGAACATGAAAGCTTGTCCAAAGCTTTCCTCCAGTCTTTATCGACCTGCCAAGTACATAATAAATGGGTATTGGCTGGACCCATGTGTTTCCGCCAGGTAGAATAAAATGCAGGAATATCTGATGACATGAAAATATTAGTTGTTATTCTGCCAACCTTAGAATTAATAATTTCCAAGATCAGAGAAATGACATTTTCATCAACTTTATTTGCTATACCATATGCTAATGGACAAGCAATGTCAGAATCATCTATAGTCATTAATGTCACTAAATGGAAATTATAAGACTGAGTAATTCTGATGTCATCTAAGCACACAACTCTATGCGAGCAACTTTTAAGCAACATTTGCTGCACTTTGGTCATTATAACTAAAAGGTAATCATAATTTTTCAACATAATATGCTCAGAATGTTTTTTCTTAAAGAAAATAACAGGAGAATCTTTTCCTAATGTTTCCATACTTTGAACCCATGCATTGATATTTGGACATTCATCTTTGTTAAAAACCTCCTTTTTATTTATTTTAAAAGCTTTAGATATATTATTGATATCTCTACGGGACAGAAGATGTATTCTTTTTATGTCATCACCATCAACAACACTCTCTCGTACATCATCTAGTATTTTCTCAAAACTTAGACCTTCTTGAAGTTTTTCTGAGGAGAAAATAAATAAATAAATAAACACATCATGAGACAGAGAAGAGCATGAGATAAAATAAATAAATAAATAAATAAAATAAGAGAACACAGAAAAAAATAACAAAATAATAATTTTAAAAAAATGTAATTTAAAGAATTACAATAACCATTTGGAAAATGATTTTTTTCAAAGACTAAAATTAATGACTTATGAATATATCCTATATTAAAAAAAACACATGGTTTTTATAATTAATCAATTGAATATTAGATTGTTTCCTTTTTTGTGATCGTCCCACATTTTGTAATTGATGGATTCGATAATCGGACCTCTTTTTTTCCTTTAAAAGATGATCTTACATACAAAGTCTTTCTTTGGATTTGGTTAGTTCCATATATGATAATTTGCATCTATCCATTTTGTAACTTTTTTGCTTTCTACTTTATTAACAACGACATTTCGATTTCCTACTCAAATAAAAAAATTTCTACATGTAAAGAATTTCCTAAAAAAAAAAAAGAAAGAAAGAAAAATTGCTTAAAGCAAAATGCTTTAACATTTCCCATTGAGTTAATAAAAATTAGTAAAAACATCATTTTTATGATGATCAAAATGTGGCTTACATAATACAGAAAAATAATTAAATTTAGTGGAGGAACTCTTAGAACTCACAATTAATGAAATGGTTATCAAGAGTTCTGGCTACCAATATCAATATTTTTCAGCTTTCTACTCTGAATTATGGGAAAGTGTACACAAATTTTTTTTATTGCCAGAAAGTTTTCCTTCATCATATTTGGCTGAATATGGGTTCATTGAGGTAACTAATTTACTGCCTAAGAAAGGGAATAGACTGCACATGACTAAACATGTCGATTTGCGACTGATTTTAACGAATTTGGAACCCAATATTAACAAATTATTCAAAGCCTACCAGCCTCATCGATCTCATTTTATTTCTTAATAATTTTGTGTTTGCAAATATTTTTGAAAAAAAATTACTAAATTTGATTGTTGAGTAAATTAATTTCTACGTTGTGATTCTTAATATAAAAAGATAAAATTCGGTATAGGTAATTATAATAATTTCCTATTTTTATAATTATTATGGAAGAGGGGGGGGGGTGGAATATTTTTTCTTGTAAAGGGGGGCGGTGGTCCAAAAAAGGTTGGGAAACTATGCTCTAAATCATGAAATCTTTGGTTATTAACTCATATAAAAATATTGCTTTTAATAAATTTCCAAACATTATTTGAATATAAAATTAAACTTTTCAAATAAAAATGCTTTTGTGTGTTATTAGAAAGCTATCTAAAAAAATATATATAAATTGTTAACTCTGGTTACCCCATATATTATAGGTGAAAACTGGGAAATTCGATTAGTAGCCAGTGGCCAATAGACCCAGTTTCATTAGTGGCCACTTTTTAAAAGTTAGTAGCCACTTTTTAAAAATAGGTCAAAATGGCTTTTTTTTATTTATTTAGCGGCTAGTGAGCTACGAAGTTAAACATATTTGGTTAAAAATAAAACTGTCATTCCACTGAATGGAAAAATATGAATTGGTGATTAATACTGCAGATAAAATTATAAGTGATAAACTATATTTAAATGTATATTAATGCATTGTATAAAACAAACAAGGAAATTGTATTTTTAAATTTTAAATTTAAAAATAATTTCATCTTTTTTGGATATTTTATTCTTATGTAAGACTTCCCGCCTCACACAGAGAGAGCTGAAAGCATCACCGTAGGTGGCACTGTCACTACTAAGTGGCAATCGAAATATATAGCAATTAGCGCATCCCTTTGATACAACGGCGTGTCAAATGTGATGATAGCTCGACCACACATCGAAATAAATGTATCAATTAGCGCATCCCTTCGGGATAACGGAGTGTCAAATGTAACTATAGGTCGACCACCCGGGGCACAGCTTTCAAGTACCGAAGGAGGTAAGATTTTCCCACGAAAGGAGAAAGAGGGGTGCAGTGCGCAAAAGAGAGTGGAATGCACAGGTGCTCTCAAGAAGAGGATAAAAGAGGGAGAAGGGGGACAGAGAGGTGCTGGACTGGTTTTGGTTGCCTTGGAGAGGAGAGCGTAGAGCACAGGATTGAGTGGTGCTCGGAGGATGCGAGACTTTGAAAAGTCTGCGGAGAATGCACGGACTGTATGCATCAAGTTAAGCTGGCTGCCACCTCTTGATTAATTCCCAAACTGGACTAATGAACTTTAAGTAATGATTAAAATACTCTGATTGAATAATCTGTTTACAGATGTACTTAAAATGTAAATAAATTACAATTTGATTACTGAAGCAGAGTAGTTCATGATCATAAGCCTCGGAAGTAGCCTCACCGCTTTTCGCTACCATAATCTACTAGAGGCTTCACACTTACTTAAAATTGGTGGTAATTATTAAGTTTGGCGAGTGTACAGATATAAATATTTCTTGCTTTGGCTGAGATTTCAAAACTCCAGATGTCTTATTAAGGCAAAATCAGAGAGTGCAAATGTGTTGGTGAGGTGGAGGAAGTCGGCTTGGTAGCAGTAAAGTCAGATGCTAAATTTGCAGTATTACTCGCCTAAGTGGCGACTGCTAATTTTGTCCTATATTTTTAAAGTAATTGGCTATAATGTTTCAATCTTTCTTGACACCTACATAAATTTTAATCATAAATTCAAAAAAAAAAAAAAATTGTACTAGCCAACTATTACTGGTACAATTAGTGAGCATATCGCAAAAGTGAAAGATTTAAGATACAGCAATGTCCTTAAAATCTCTTTGCATCCAGAGGTAAAAATGGTATAATTTATTTGAAATGCATGTTGAATAAAAATTGATGACTATATTTTGTAGGAAAAAAAACTATTTCTTGAAAACATAATCCAAATAAAGAGTTCATGGTAAAAAGCCAAAATATAGAAAATACAACAAAGTTGCTAAATATGCTTGCATCCAATCGAAAGAAAGAATTAACCAATTCACTAATTAGATGCAAACAAAGTAGAGGTGCATATATTCATGAAAAAAGCTGTATTTCACAAAGCAAATTAATAAGATTTTTTAATCGCCGAGTGGCGACTAGGGTGGCGATCGATGGCCGATTTTTAATTTAAAGAATTAGTTAGTATTCACTAATTAAATGCAAACAAAGTAGAGATGAATATATCCATGAAAAAAAAAACTGTATTTCACAAAGCAAATTAATAAGATTTTTCAATCGCCGAGTGGCGACTAAGGTGGTGATCGATGGCCGTTTTTGAATTTAAAGAATTAACCAATTCACTAATTAGATGCAAACAAAGTAGACATGCATATATCCATGAAAAAAGGAGCATTTCACAAAGTAAATTAATAAGATTTTTTAATCGCCAAGTGGCGACTAGGGAGGCGATCGATGGCCGATTTTTAGTCGCCACTATTGCAACTTTAATCGCCACGTGGCGAGTGGCGACCATTAATTTACACCTATACCATATATTCAGTACTTTGGGAGGACTGGGTTATCTCAACACCTACATGATATTATTACAAGGGCAAATAAACCCGGGTTGTATTTCTATCCCCTAGTATATTTAAAATACCTGTTTAAATTGAGAAGATTCCCTTGGAAGGGGGTGCTGTCGTAGTGTCATCTACATGATCCCATAATCGGCAAAGTGAAGCCGAATTTCCAAACGGGTCGGCCTGCCAAAAAATCAAATGGGCCATCTAGGCTGGCCCAATAAAAGAAAATGGAGAGAAAAAAAAAAAAAAAACCATTCCTGCTGGCCTGATATCAAAATTTAGGTGAAGCCAATAAAATATTAAATATTTTTTATGAATGTCTTTCGCGAGAATAAGTACAAATATGCATCACAAGCCGATGCTTGTTTGACAGCATCAATACAAAAATATAACATGTCCACTAGAAAGACATGACATGGTGTTTATTTCTTTCTTTATTTATTTTCTGCAGACTTGCGCCCTGCCATTTTTTTTTTTTTTTCCCTTAATGGAGGTGAGTGGCGCGATAGCTTTTGAAGAAAAAAAGCTTACTGAATCACCTAATTGTTCTGTCTAGCTTTAATTGGCATATTTGCAATCATTTAAATATTTTCACTTTTTCATTTGGGACATATTGATTAAAATAATAATCTACATTTTTTTTTTCTTTCATATCTTTTTACAATCTGTATTTTGAAATTTGCAATATTAATTTTTTAACTTTTTTGCAACTTTTCACGCTTTTAGAAGTAGTGGGACATATTATATACCACCTGATTTGAATCAAGATTTGGCAGCAGAAACTTTTACTTAAATTTTATGTTTCCAACTTTAGAGAAAAAAGTTTCAAAATTGATTTCTTTCTTTTAAAATAATTTTTTGTTTTCAAATATTCCTTTGTGAATTCTACATTACAGAGACACACTTGTTTGCCCTCAAAGGGCTAAATACCCGTTATAAAATTTTAATGCATGTTATACTATTTTTATATGCATAATACTACACAAGTACTGTGAGTTTCATGCGACATTTGGAACAAAAATGTAAATATCTCATTGTGTGTTTTAGCCACATACCATAAAAATCCATATTCCAAAGTAAGCCTTCACTGACATTTGGCAAATATTTATTTATTTATTTATTTATTTATTTATTGAAATGCACACTACAGAATAACCCATTTACAGTGTTGCAAGAACATCAAGAGACACAAGACTACAGAAATATATACACATATATATAAAACACAAATAATTACAATAATATAATTACATGTAATAAAACGTGAATAAAACAAAAATTAAGAGATTAAAAGTTCAGAACATTTATCTTTGAAGACATGATGTAATAATACTTTCTAATTAAAATTAATGCTTTACTTTTATATATATATATATATACATATACATATATACACACATACATACATACAAACAAACAAACAAACAAACACACACACAAAAAAAAAATTATTTTTATCCCACAAAAGCTTTTACTAAAAATGCCTTTTGTTGTTTTAACTGCAATCTTTTAAAAATAATTACACAGTTTTTTAAAAATTCAGTTCATGTTAATAAAGAACAATAACTATCCACTTAAGCATACACAAATTAAATTTACATTCTTAGTTGTAAATTTCAATATGTTGACAGACGATTTTCGATTCTGTGTAAGAAGTTTATTAATGAAGCTTCAACATGTGAAAATATATTTTTAGTTTTAGAAGATTTTCTTTAAATTTTATACCATGTATATAAATTGAAACTAAATTCTTTTTAACTTTAAAGAAAATAAACATTGTCAAAAATATATTAACCAGTTTTATTTTCCCTTTTTTTCCACAAAAAAAAAAATGTTTTCCACTGGTAATTATGAGTTTTGAATGAAATTTTTCATACATGTAACTTATAACTTAGTATTAGTAAAAAAAATTTCTCATTCATTTTAAATGTGATGTCATTATTTATCTAGCACCATTAATTACTGATATCCATGTTCCTTGAATACTTAATTACTACTATAAAATACCTGTTTTATTTCAACTATGACATCATATTTTACGAAATATTTTGTTAATAATATAATTTTATTCCTTTTACTTTTTATTTAGAAGTAGAGAATAGAAGGAATAAATTTTATCTAAAAAATGCCTATTGATTCTGTATGAAAAAGAAATGTTGAATTAAGGAAAATATTCGAATAAAATAAATAAAACATAACCTATGCTCTTTTCTGAGCTATAATTTATCAATATGCAAATATACAAAGACATTAATTCATCATTTTTGAAATTAACTTAATTCAAATTTTTGGACACACTTTCAAATTTATAATATTATAAAGATTAGGGTGAATGGTTGCAAGGCAACTATTTGAAGAAAATGAAATAAATACATTTGAAATTAGTAAATCTCTAAAGCAAAATGTTTTATACAATTGGATTACATTTATAAAAAAATCTCTAAAATTTACAGTAATAATTTAAAAAATCTCATAATAGCATAAGCAAAATTTCACAATGATATGAATAATTTAAGCCCATATTGGTAAATTTCAGTATCCATTATCATTTAATTCTATTAATCAAATAAGTAATTTTCTTAGAACAAATGAAAATTTGAAAGTCATTTGATTCGCCATATATTATTATGCATAATAAAATATTCTATGTTTTCCGAACGAATGAATCAAATATAACAAAAAACTATACAGCTGAATCTGAGTATCTCACCAACATACCCACTTAATTTCAAATCAATCGGATGCTATTTTGCTAAATATTATCACAAAACAGGCAGACAGACGGGAAAAAAAAATTGTTTCTCCACAGTAAGCCTTCACTGACATTTCAGCAATAAAACAAAAGTGTAAAGCAAAAAAACTGTTTTTAATATTGCATCAGAAAATACAATTTTATAAATTCTCGATATTAAGAACTTCAATACTTTCCAATGTGTTAATATTTTTTGGTTGTTTTAAATAAATGTTAAAATAGATGCATGGGCAAAGAAAATTTTTTAGTCCTCCAAAATTGTTATACTCCTTCAACGATTTACAATGTTTGTAGGAGATATTAAAAAATTAATTTCAACCTGTGAAAAAAGAAGTGACTGCATATTAAAAGTAAGCTGGAAAATTTATTTAAAATGAAATGAATGAAAAGCACGTATTTCAAATGTATGTAATAAATGTATTTTACAGTAAATAGTACATAATTGAAAAGTTTGAAATTTAAATGAAATGAATACAGTAGACTCCCTCAAATCCGCAACTCTCTAAAATCTGCAACTCTCTAAAATCCGCACATATTTTACGGATGTAAACAATACAACATTCAGTTCAGATGTAGGTGCAAAATTTGATTTTATTAGTTTTATATCAATTCCATATATTTTTTTAATTTGTAATTTTTGTTAAGGTTATTGAATTCATGTTTTTTCATGAAGAAAGAATAATTTATTTCTGAAAAAATAAAGATATTGCTGATATCATTGGTAATCACAATCTTACCAAATATATTTATGTATTAATCAAGCTTTTTTAGTTATTAAGTCTGGCAAAACTTGAAATAAAGCTTCATTATTTTATGAACTTGATGTGAATTAGTTATGTACCTTTATGATGCAAGTTTCATTGAATAATTTAGGAAAAACACATTTCAGTTCAATAATGAATATTTAATATTACATTATTGATTATTAATTTGACCTTTGCTTTTAGTATTTTTATCATTTTAAAAAGTGTCTAATTTTTTATTATTTTAGTTTATTATTTATTTCATTATATTTTTGATTTCATTATTAATTACATTCAAATTACTTTTTAAAAAATGTAAACAAAGCAATGACCAGAAATCTGCAAAATTCTAAAATCTGCAAAACTTCTGGTCCCAAGCTGTGCGGATTTGAGGGAGTCTACTGTACATATAAGTGATGGCAATGGGAACAAACAGTGTTTGATAATTTAGTACCAACATCCAGCTAACATAAAAATACCAAAGGGGCTGTGTATGTATAAATAATGTTATCATTTTAGGGGCAGGGTTGTTATGATTTTGCCCAGCCCAAAAAACCCGGGTGGGTTTTTTCTGAAAAAACCCACTTGAAAAAACCCAGGAAAAAACCCAAGTGGGTTTTTTCAAAATTTCAACTTTAAATTACATATATAATGTATTTATATTACATATATAATATAATGTAATATATTTCTTAATATCAGAACACCACTCGTAAAGTTTATAACCATCACCCCCACCCCAAAGAAAAGAAATGTCCTAACTATACCATCACAATTTTTAAAAGAAATAATTGTTAGTTAATCTCTGTAGCATGTGTAAGTAACAAACAATTTTTTTCCCATTAAAATAATACTTTGATGTGTAATCTGTTCTATGTTATACAATAGAAACTCATAACAAAATACCATATATGCTTAGAATCCTAATTTAATTATGTAGACATGTAGAATTACTTGGCTTATTCTATTATTTAATAATAATAAAAAATACTTTAAAAATTATTACTAATAATCAATTTATCTTATCATAATTTTGATTACTGTCATTGATTTATATATATTTGTAATAATCAATTAGCTACTTTAAATTTAGTAACAAGTTTTTTTCCAAGCATTCTGAACCATCTCCAATAACCCACAAAAATCTGAAAAAACCCAAAAAACCCTGAAAAAACCCAAAAAACCCTGATAAAACCCCAAAAACCCTGAAAAAACCCCAAAAACCCTGAAAAAACCCAGTGGGTTGGGTTTTTTCTGAAAAAACCCGGGTATTTAACAACCCTGTTTAGGGGGGAGGGAAGGTCTGGCATATCATATCGTAAGATATCTGGATGGAGATTTTGGTCTCTTGTTGTCAAAATATCATTGTTAATCCAATCAATTTTTTTTTTTTTTTTTTTTTTTTTTTTAAATTTGTAACATGGTCTTTAGTTCAAAATAGCATGTTATCTTTGTTTAGTCTGCTATCTATTTTTATGAAAACAGAAATTTATTAAAATCACTAAATTATTACAAAATTATTTCAGTCTAAAATATAGAAACCTCAATGTTTGACATTCCTATACTTCTTCAGATGTGTACAGAAATATAACAAGTTGGAAATTGCAAGTGAACGTAGCAAATGAGGTGCGTTTGTACAATACCGAAGTTTTAAAAATATTCAGATCTTGCTGATATAGTAAAGCGTACTCTGGTTACAGTATAGTAGTGGAAATCTTTACGTTTCTGTAAATATGCAGGAAGTAATTTTTATTACACCTCAGCAATATATATCTTATTCATAAAATGTGAAATAGTTGAATATAATTAAAACACATACCAAACCATGTTTCCCCGTATAGCATTATATAGTGGAATACTTTTGTGTGGCCCTGTAATTTAATAATAAAAATTCTTTGCATCACAGATTGTACAGAATGCATATTTTAGTATATATTTCATAGATTCGTGCCAATTCTATGATGTTCGAATGAGTGTAACATCATTAAAATGCATTTGAAACTTTTTCCCCATTCACCGTAATGTAACGGAATCCTTTTGATTGTCCCTGTAATTGATCTATGCATCCGATTTTCATAACATTTGAAATGACTCGACAAAATTACGCAATAATTATATGTTTTAAATTTCAAACGATTAAAATGCATTTAAAACTTTTTTCCCTATTGACCGTAATGTAACAGAATCCTTTTGAATGTCCCTGTAATTGATCTATCCATCCGATTTTCATAAAATTTGAAATGACTCGACAAAATTATGTTATAATGATGCATTTTAAATTTCAAATTGATTCAGTTGGGTAGTTTTTGCATTGTTATATGCGGACAGACAGACAGACGGACAGACAGATGGACGGACTGAGTGACAACAATAGGTGCTACGTATTTACATAATTACGAACGCACCTAATAACAGTTTGAAATGAAACTTGTGTTTATAAATAAATAAAACAGAAAGAATAATGTTGACCACTAGTTTTGTTAATAAGAATTTCTAACTGCACTCACCCCACCTCCGTTCAGGGCAAGTGCAACAACACTTTATTACTGCCTAATGCATTATTAACAAAAAACTATTATAAAATACTTTTAAATAGTAACTATTTCTTTTAAGTATTACTTGATATAAAGGGATATTTAATTGACTTTTTATTTGAATCAATAAACAAATATGAAAAATAAATGTAACATATTCAGCGTTAGAATTCCTAAAAAAAAGTCACTGGTCCCAAGGACCAGTAAGCATGAGAATTTACTGGTCCGCAGACTTCATCACTGGTCCGCTACATAAAATTCTATTAAATAATTTTAACACTTAGAGTGGCCTTCCCCCCTCCCTCCACCCTGGAAAATAAACCAATCTTACTTTGCATTTGTCCAAAGTTTTCAGCATAATAAAATGTAAAATTATAATTTGCTAAAAATTAAATAAACAGTACGTAAAGAAAAACTATCAAATTATTAATTAGATATTTTATTTCCTATTACTTATTTCAACTGACTAAGGTTTAATGCACATTTTTTTTTTTTTTTTTTCGATTTTTCTCAAGATTTTAGCCAGAGTGGTGGAATTGTAGCTAGTGTCAGTGACGCAGCTGGACTTGAAAAATTCTGGGTCCCTTTTCTACAGAAGCGGGTCCCCACTAATAATAAGTCATATTTTTCGACGCAAAAGTTGAACTTGTTCATTTCCACAAGAAAAATAAAATGCAATAATTGTTTTAATAATAATAAATAATTAAAACCAATATTAATTTAAGAGAAATTTTCTGTACTTTTAAAAAATAAATGCTCAAGATACAAATTTAACTATAAAATAATGCTTATTTGAGTGTAGAAGATAACAAGTATCACTATTACCTGCCCCATTTTAAAATGGGACAAGACAGGTTTACTTAAAAAGACATTTTTGCTGAAAAAAGGGATATTTTTGTTGAGTAAATGGTAATACTCAAATGATGCTTAATGAAATGGTGCTTTCAGGAGACGCATTCACTCAGAAAGATTAAGAGGGGAAAAAAAAAAAAAAACTATTGGGAAGCAGGAAAATCAGTTTTTGGAGCAGCAACAACAATTTTGAAGCAGGAAAATTAGTTTTTAAAACAGATAAATTCTCTCCCGGCTTCACTTATTTATTTATTTATCTTCGTGCTTTTTTGTCGAAATTTCCGTTTTTCGCGTTATTTTGACTAAATCTTTTGTTT
This sequence comes from Maratus speculifer, assembly GCA_964019185.1. Classification (NCBI taxonomy): domain Eukaryota; kingdom Metazoa; phylum Arthropoda; class Arachnida; order Araneae; family Salticidae; genus Maratus; species Maratus speculifer. The sequence continues at coordinate 144,393,124 of OZ025301.1, read as the reverse complement.
TTTCGGGATTTATTGACGAAATGTACCATTTTTCGCGATATTTTTTGACAAAATTTGCCGTTTTATCGCGATTTTTGGACTAAACTTGCCGTTTTTATTTTTTTGACGATATTTGCCGGGAATCTGCCGTTATTTAGCGATTTTTTTTAACAAAATTTGTTCCTTTTCACGATTTTTTGACAAATTTTGCCGTTTTATCGCGATTTATTACGTGCACACGATATTATAGCGTATTGTCGCGATACGCTTTTTTTGAAGAAATCTGTTTTTTTTTCGCAACTTTTTGAAAAAATCTGCCGTTTTTTATTATTTTTTTGACAAAAATTGCCATTTTATCGCTATTTTGGACGAAATTTGCCGTTTTTTCGCGATCTTTTGAAGAAATCTGCCTTTTTTTGGATTTTGGAATGAAATTAGCCATTTTTTCGAGAATTGTTTGACAAAATTTGCCGGAAATTAGTCGTTATTTCGCGATTTTTTAACGAAATTTGCCGTTTTTTCGCGATTCTTTAACGAAATTACACGTCTTGTGGGACGCGTAAGAGCTATTTTTTTGCGTCCTTATCGCCGATTTTTTGCGTAATTTACGCGTTATAGCGCGTCCGCAGCATCGCTGATTAATAAAAAAAAAATCTTATGTGCGATCGGTTGCGGTTCTCTCAGGGTCTGAAAAAAGGCACTGGTCTTGCGGACCACTAAATTTTTCAAATTAGTGGTCCGATTGAATTATCGGTGGTCTCGGACCAGCGGACCACCAAGGATTTCGAACGCTGATATTTGTACTCTCTCTAAATAAAAAAAAATAAGATCTAAAAAAAAAAAAAAAAATTACACTTTGATAACAATATTATTACCTGGGAGGGGTGGGGTGGGAAGGAGTTCAGGGGATGATAATGTACACTGTTAAAAGTGAAGGTGACAAATTGGTGCCATTTGGGACCGGGAGGTGAAAAGGCCCTAGGGTCCATTGGAACCCGGAGCATTTGGAACCCTAGGGTGCCATAGGGGCTTGGATATATGGTTGCAGTGCCGACAGGTCTCATACTGGGTGATTGGAGCTAAATAAGGTGCCATGCACTTCGTATTGGCAGCATTGTGGTACCTCATCGGGTGACTGGAACCATGTGCATGCGCTGTGACGTGTGTCTTTTTGTTTTCTGTGAAGGCAAGTAAAATCTATGGCTATGAGTGAATGAAGGTGAGCTCAATGGCTGAGCAGTTAGAACGCTGAGCTTGTAATCAGACATTGTGAGTTCGAATCCTTCAACGGCCAAAAGTTGGTTTGTATATTTTTTAATTTTTTATTATTGGACACTCTGGATTAAGGGTGCCATCTTTTCACCCTAATTAAAGGTGCCATTCTGGCTCTTTTAGGGATTTCACCAGTGAGACAAGCCTTTCACCCCTAAAAGATGCAATGTGTCACTATTAGTTTCAACAGTGTATGACATCAAAAGCGGGGATGTGAGGGACCAAAAATTACAAGTTGATAACGTGATACTTGCACAGTTCCAAGTAGATAGATAAATGGCAGTTTGAAATACTTACGGGCAATCATAAGCTTCTCTTTATGTGATAGATTCAAACAATCTACTTCACACTCATGGCCGAAGTGGGTCATCCAGTATTTAACATGAACTCCTCCTTCATTGAAAGCTTTAACTTCCATGCCTGCAGGACACCATCCATCAATTTTCTTGGGAGTAAGCTTTCTCCTTCCTGAAGATTTTGAAGGAATGAAACCCCCAGATCTAAAATTATATTAAAACAATTAAAACTGAATAGAAAAATAAAATTCAAGAAATATAATTATTTATTAACAGACAGTAAAAAAAAAAAAAAAAAAGAAGAAATTACCATCACAAACAAGAAACACTTGGAATAAATTTCTTGATTACAAGAGCCTTGGCATGAAAAGGAATAGACCAGGAGGTGACAGCACAGACACTCACCACATCGAGTTCACAGATGAAAATCTAGATTAGTTAAATCTCGATTCACATATAAAAATGCAATTGGTCGGCCAAGTCATGTCTTGTTTTAAAAAAAACTAAAAACCTGATTTTAATGGTTGACTTGTAGGTTTACCATTGTGCTTTCCTGCACCCAAAAGCATGAAAACATAAAGGTTGGGAGCAGGAAAACATAATGGCAAACATATGAGTCAAAAACTAAAATCAAATTTTTGTGCATTTTTCACCAAGATATGACTTCAGGAGTCTGTCCAGACTTTTCTCACAGGGTCCTGTTTTGTAAAATTGTAAATTTTTTTCTTATATTTGTGAAAATTCTAGTCAGAATTTTGAGAATTTTAAATTATCGATGCCTTCAGGTTCTATTTTTCATATATAAAAAGCTAAGTAATATGTTCTTTGGTGAGTTCAACTGCTTATTTAGAAGCCAGATTTGATTATTAAATGATTAAATTTGTGAAAAATTCAATTTGAAGGGGAAAAAATTCTGTAAAAGGTCTATTTAAGAGACAAATAATTTTGTGAAGGTCTTGTTTTGTGATAAAATGTTTTGTGAAGGGTCCTGTTTTAAGTTAAATTATTTTGTGAAGGTTCGTTTAAAGGACCTAAAATTTTCCTTAACATATCTCTGGACTTGGAAGACCAATTGCATTGTAATATGCAAATCAAGAATTATTTAATCCTCATTTTCACCCGTGAACTCAATGAAGTGATTGTCTGTGCAGAAACCTCCTGGTTTAGAAATCTTTCACACATATTTTCTGACATCTTATTCACTGTTTCATATACACAAGGTTTCTATAATATCAACAGACATATGTTGTGACATATTTTGATATTTATTTTCAAAATATTTATGATGCTTGATTACCCAGCAGCAGATTTTCTTTCAGCAATCTGCAACACAAGTAGAAACTTTACAAACAGTCTGCAAAACTTAAGGACAAGTACCATCTTTCCAATCCCTCGCATTATGTTAAATGCACTCAAACCTCCCAAGTATTTGTGGTTAACATTAAGGGAAAGTACTTTTAAAAAGAAGTTACTTTTGTCCTCAGAATTTTTAAACACAATCACATATCATCCGAAAGGAGGAGAAAATACATTCCCGGTGCTATTTTTCCCACGGCTCCTGGGAGCCGACAGCACAAATCCTATATTATCAGGTACAAGAAAAACACCTTTATTTTATGGAAGAGTAGTCATAGGGGAATCTAATGATTCATGTCTGCTGGAAGTGGTGTATAAGCCAAAAATTAATACCACTAGTGGGCGACTCGTAGGTTTAACATTGTGTTTGCCGTACAATCAAAGGTATGAAAACACGGAAAACTGGGAGCAGGAAAGCACAATGATAGACCTATGAGTGAGCCACTTGTGGTATTAATTTTTGGTTTATGCACCACTTCACTTCTGGAGATTCCCCTATTACTACTCTTGCATAAAATTAATTTTTTTTTTTTTTTTTTTTGTGCTTGATTACATAGGTTTTTGCAGGGGTGTAGCTAGGTATTTTGGCGCCCGGGGCAGGAAGACATTTTGCTCCCCCCCCCCCCTCCCCTCACCAGAAAAAAAAAAGAACAACATTATTTCCCCTTGAGAGAAGAACATGCTTTATTTTGGCTTGTATCGGGAGAAAAAGGAGTTGTTACTATTCCTTGTTTTTAAAGATTCAGCTGGTTACACAAACATGCGAAACTAAAATGTGTGGAACCCAATTATTAAAGATTTATAGTTTTCACAGAATGTAAATTTCCAAGCGGGTGAAAAAAGTCCGGTTCAGGATTCGAACCAAGCATGTATTGGCTGAAAAGCCACCAATGCTCTTCCAACTGAGCCATCCTGGACAAATACTAGAGGACTAATTCACCCAATTAACCTCAGCGATCACATAATCTGGTCTGATACTTTGGATCAGTTCAACAGAATAAATCAATGGTTAATATATGGAACTGCAGAAAACGCTGCATACGAAATTAGATTAATTTATAAGACGATTATTCAATCGGTAAACCTTGTACATTACACATCCCAGACAGCTTCAAGAGTTATGATGTTTTCAACTTTTTTTTTAACACTGTAAATTTTTAATGAATCTTTATTTGGATGTTGAAAATCGAAGAATCTAAGTAAGGCATTAATATTGTTATAGTGTATTTCCTGTAAAATATACTGTAAAATCATCCTATAAATAAGCATGCAGTATTTTTTTTTTTTTATCTTAATTATATGATAAAAGTCTGAATTTTTTTTCGAAATAGTAGAAATTGAGTAGGGCCAGATCGGGCCGGGCCAAAATAACTTTCTATCGGGCCATACCCGAGAATGGAAATTTCTGACCCGTGCAAACCTCTAACGTAGGCAGCAAGGACCCGTGCAAGAGATTCATTTGGAAAGAGATAAATATCACTAGTGGTTTGTAGTGACAACAAATGTGTGCATAGCATGCCAAGTCTACACCGGGAGGGGGGATATTTTATGGAAATTGTATTGGTAATCATGATGCCATTACTGTTTTTAATGGAATTTACTGTTCATTCTCAATTTACTGTTTTTAACGGAAGGATTTCCATAAATTTCAAATCTCCCCCCCCCCCAATTTCCTTAAAATTGTCCGTTTCTTTTTTTCATTTACAGTATACGCTGCCGAAGACAGCGGAGATACATACCAGAGATTCATTTCTGAGGGGGTTTTTTTGTATGTTTTTTTTTTTAATATGAATAGATGTTTTAAACATCCACGGTTCGTTTGAAAAAATCATCGAGTGAGTGATAAGTAAGCAAAGGAAAAATGTTTTTTTATGCCAAAAATACGACTACGAGTCACCGATAGGCCTTTTGATTTATAAATTGGAGGAAAAACAATTCAAAATCTCCATCAATGATTGACAGTAATGGATCTCTCCATTTCTCCCACCTTCACCAAATTCTTTTTGATAAGAGATTTGATAAAACATTCGTACACACATGCACACACACAAAAAAAAATCAACAATTCCTATTTATGTCAAAATATGTGAAATAATTTCGGTTAAAAGAGCCTCTCAATTTGGTGCCCCCTTAATCCTTTTGCGTCCCAATTCAGGTACATATCTTAAATACAAAGTGCATTGAGCCATCCCTATAGAAACATTTCTTTCTTCATTATTTGGATATAACAAAGTATCTTACTATAGGTGTAAATTAACGGTCGCCACTCGCCACCTGGCGATTAAAAATCGGCGATCGATCGCCACCCTAGTCACCACTCGGCGATTAAAAACTCTTATTAATTTTTTTTTGTGAAATACAGCTTTTTTCATGGATATAGGCATCTTTACTTTGTTTACTCTAATAAGTGAATTGGCTAATTCTTTCTTTCTATTAGATGCAAGCAGATTTAGAAACTTTGTTGTATTTTCTACATTTTGACTTCTTACCATGAACTCTTTATTTGGATTAAATTTTCAAGAAATAGTTTTTTTTCCTACAAAATATAGTCATCAATTTTAATTCTACATACATTTCAAATAAATTATACCATTTTTACCTCTGGATGCAAGGAGATTTTAAGTACATTGCTATATTTGCTATCTTTCACACTTGCCATATGCTTGATTAATGTTTATGTAGATGTCACGAAAGATTGAAACATTATGGCCAATTATTTTTAAAATGTAGGACAAAATTATCACTCGCCACCAGGCGAGTAATACTGCAAATTTATCATCTGACTTTACTGACACAAAGCAAACTTCCTCCATCTCACCAGCACATTGGCACTCTGACTGCTTTAATAAGAGATCCGGAGTTTTGAAATCTCAGCCAAAACAAAGAATATATTTATCTGTACACTCGCCAAACTTAATAATTACCACTTGCCAATCTTGATGATATTAGATCCCGCTAAGTTTTAAGTAAAATTAAAATATCCAAGAAAGATGGGAAATTATTTTTTAATTTAAAGTATTTAAAATTTAAGAATATACAATTTCCATGTTTGTTTTGTACAATGCATTAATATATATTTAAATATAGTTTATGACTTATAATTTTATCTGCAGTATTAATTACTAATTCATATTTTTCCATTCAGTGGAATGCCAGTTTTATTTTTAACCAAATACTTGTAACTTTGTTACTCACTAGCCGCTAAATAAATAAAAAAAATCATTTGGACCTACATTTAAAAAGTGGCTACTAACTTTTAAAAAGTGGCCACTAATGAAACTGGGTTTACCGGCCACTGGCTACTGATTAAATTTCCTAGTTTTCACCTATATATCTTACTAAAGAAAACATTCATGGACACACATACAAAAAAAAAGAAAAATAAATAATTTTTTTTTATTTATTTTCAAAGTATGTGTGATAATCTCAATTTGGTGCCCGGGACAACCACCCCCCTTGCCTCCTCTTAGCTACGCCACTGGGTTTTTGTGCTGTCGGCTCATGAACTATGTGTTTTTATTTTTATATGCAACTTTGATAAAAGTAGCGTTTTTTTTGCAATCTTTTGGCGAACTTTTCCGTTTCTTCACATTATTTTGATTAGATTTTCTGATTTTTGCAGAAATCTTTTGACTAAATTAGCCGTTCTTTTACGATCTTTTGAAAAATTCTCAGGTTTTTTTTTTTCATAATACCTGGTCAAAATTTACGGGGGTTTTTTTTGCAATCTTTTGACGAAGTTAGTCATTTTCTCACAATATTTTGAGGAAATTTGTAATTTTTTTTTATCTTTTGATAGAATTTGACGTTTTTTTTTCGTGATATTTCGAAGAAATTTGTTTTTTTGTGCTATTTTGAAAAAATTTGCCTTTTTTGCAACCTGTTCTCATATTTTCAAAATACCTGGACAAAATTTGTGTTTTTTCGTGATCTTTTAAAAAAAATTGTCATTTGCTCGCGTTTTTTTTCCTCCAAAATTAGTTGTTTTTTTGGGAATTTTTAGAGAAATTTGTTGTTTCTTCTGAAGAAATCTTTTGTTTTTTCATGATATTTTGGTGAAATTAGACATTTTTTGCAACCCATTGACAAAATTTGCGTATTTGCATAATACTTGTACAAAATTTGTCGTTTTCACCCAATCTCTCGATCAAATTTGTCGTTTTCTCGGGATCTTTTCATGAAATTTCCTGTTTTTTCGCAATCTGTTTACAAAATTCGCCATTTATTTCAGGATCTCCTGTCAAAATTTACTGTTTTTACGGGATATTTTGAAGAAATTTGCTGTTTTATCCGCGATTCTCTAACAAAATTCGTGTTTTCCCCAAGAACCACTGCGAAATTGTCAATTTTCCTTCGAATGATTAACAAAATTGATTTTCTTTTTCTTTTTTGGAGACCATTTGGGGACGTTATTGTCCCTCATTTATACTTTAGGGTGAATCCGAGCTTCATCAGTAGTAAATGGAATGGATCATAATACAATGGCACATAACAAATTTCTAGTAAACGTTTTTTCTACACTTTAAGAGTTCAATGATGCCGCTGGACTAAGAATAAGTCACATTTTTCGACGCAAAAATTGAATTTGTTCATTTGCAAAAGAAAAATGAAATGTAATAATTATCGTTTAAAAAAAAAAAAAGTAAATAATTAGAATTAATATTAATTTTTGAAACTATTAAGAGAAATTTTCTTCACCTTTTTAAAAATAAATGTGCAAGACTGATTTATTGAAAATGACATTTTTGCTCAATAAAAAGAATACTTTTATTGAGTAAAGGGACACTTTTTGTTTAATGAATAGATTGCTTTTAGGAGTCACATTTACTCAGAAAGACTTGGAGCAGTCATGACGGATTGTAAACCAGGAAAATCCATTTTAGGAGCAGCAAAAAAAAACAATTTTGATGCCAGAAAATTAGTTTTTATTACAAGAAACTTCACTATTAACTTTTATTAACTTCACTATAACTTATCAGCATTAACTTTTTTCCTGTGCCCCTTTGACGAAATCTATGTTTTTTCGCAATCTTTTGATGAAATCTACCGTTTTTTCGGGATCTTTTGATGAAATTTGGGTATTTCGTGAATCTTTTAAGAAAATTTGCCCATTTTTCGAGCATCTTTTAATGAAATTTGCGTCTTTTTCTGCAAAGTTTTGACAAAACTTGCCGCTTTTCACGAATTATTTGACAAAATTTGATGTTTTTAAGCAAACTTTTGACAAAATTTGACCTTTTTTTTGCGATCTTTTGACAAAATTTGTCATTTTTTTTTTCGATCGTTTGAAGTAATTTACTTTTTTTCAAGATTTTGTGACAAAATTTGCATTTTTTGTGAATTTTTTAATGAAATTTGCTGGTTTATCGCAAATTTTTTGACAAAATTTTTCGTTCTTTTGCGATACTTTGCGAAATCGGTCTTTTTATCGCATTTTTTTTGGCAAAATTTGCCACTTTTCGCGATCTTTTGAGGAAATCTGCCTTCTTTTTGAGATTTTGTGATGAAATTAAACATTTTTTCGTGAATCTTTTCACAAAATTTACCAGAAAATAGTCGATGTTTTGCGATTTTTTAATGAAAGTCGCCGTTTTTTGCAATCTTTTGGCAAAATTACACGTCCTGTGGAAAGTGTAAGAGCTACTTTTTTGCGTTTTGTTGCCAACTTTTTACGTATTTTTCGAATTGTAGTGCGTCTGCGGCATGCCTGCAGTTTCAAAATAGTCTGCAGATGCTCTCAAGAGTCTGCGACGTACGTCGCAGCATTGTGCTGATTCTGTTACCGGGCTTGATTATTTTTGATATGATGCTGGATATTTTCATACATTCGAGATTTGATATTCAGTTTTAAAATATTAAGTAATACTAGCTGTTACTGGTGCTATCATTCAGGAAGCATTAAAAGGAAGATAAATGCATTAGTTCTGTGAAATATTTCTCACCAGATTATTTTAAACACATATGAAATTAACAGGGTGGCTACAGAAATAATGAAAAAAAGTTCCCTGATTTTTCCTTGATTATCTGTATCAGATTTCCCTGATTTTTATTGTTGATTAACATATACAGTATTTTTTTAATGTATGCTGCTTTCTCGTATAACACACTTATCCAGCTTGCAAATATCTCTTTTGGGAGAAAAAACAAAAATTGCACAGTATTTAATTTTCAGAGGTGCCAAGTATTGCGATTTATCCATAGTTATTACGGATACGTAACAAACATTGCGATATTACAGGGAATTGGATAAAAAAATTGCTAATTTTATCAAAAGATCACTTGAAATAATCTGAATTTTGACATAGGATTACAGAAAAAACACAAAATTTTGTCAAAAGATCGTATTAAAAAAAGGCTCATTTTTTCAAAATTTCATGAAAAAAGTGCAAATTTATTCAAAAGATCATGGAAAAGCACGAAATTAGTTCTAAAAATTGTATAAAAAGGGGCAAATTTCATTCGAGGCTTGCATAAAAAAAAATGTGAATTTCGTGAAAGGTTCGCATAAAAGCATGAATTTAGTCAAAAGATCAAGAAAAATGCACTAATTTCATCTGGATAATTCCATGAGCACATGCCATGTAAGTCACATACTACGATTTTGGATACCAGTATTTTAGAACGGAAAAATTTGACTTATTTTATCAGAGATATTTTATTAATTGAATAAGGCCATGCAAACCTTTCAAAAATAACGGTGGCCAACAAATGTGACTTACACGACAAGTGCTCATGAAAATACCCATCTAAAGATGGTGAAAAATCACACAAATTTTATCTAAAGATCATGAAAAACACGCAAATTTCATTTTAATATTACAAAAAATGCACAAATCTTGTCTGAAGATTGTGAAAAATACGCATAATACATTTTTTTTTTTTAAGTGAAAAACAAGCAAATTTTGTCAAAAAATCATGAAAAACATGCAAATTTTGTCAAAAAATCACGAAAAAGTGTACAATTCGTCAAGAAATTGCCAAAAACATGCAAATATCATCTAAAGATTGCTAAAATTTGACAAGTTTCATCAAAAGATCGCGAATGAATTAACTTTTTTAATTTTTGGTTTATGGGACAATTTAACTTTGATGCAAGCAGATATCGCTTGGCAGCAGTATGGATTTATATCTCTTTATCACATTGTATTATATTTTAAATGCATGGTAATGAATCAACATTGTTGGTAAGGTGAAAACTGTAATATTTTCACATAAAGAAAAATTTCCCTGATTTTTGTGTATTTTTTATGAAGTTCCCTGATATTTCCAGATTGATAAACTTCCCTGATTTTTCCCTGATTCCATGATTTCCAGAATTTGTAGCCATCCTGATTAACTCTTTGTTACATTTTATAGGAGGCAATGTGGTATTTATTATTTATAGGGGCTAAGCCACAACTCAATCATAAAGAAGTGAAATTTTGTGCCCAAATACAGATGGTTGAAAAATACGCAAATTAAGAGAAGATTTGAAAAAGATTGAATAAAAGGATCATCTGGCATTACAAAAAAAAAAGGCAATGATGAAAATAAAGCAACATGGTGTGAATATTTTACTCTTTTGTGCTTGTGAAGCATTTTTTTTTTTTTTTTTTAGGAATGAATGGTATAAAAAACTTAAATGGAAAGTACTCGTTGCATGATATAATTGAGCTTACATTCCATTAAATTAACTAGGTATTGAAACCCAATATTAATTATTTGGCATTCAAGATGCCATAACAGAAATCTAATTTTTTTACTACTTTCTAAAATATAATTGTTATTTTAATAACTATTGTAATGTAATATCTACACATATATTACATGTATATTTTTAAATCCCAATCAACACAAATTTAAAAACTAAATCCACTTTTTCTTTCTGAAATTCCATGCATTAGAAGTCGAAAATTTTCACAAATCCAATACCTTCTTCTAATAAAGATAGATGAAAGTAAAACTATATATACAGTACAGAACCATTTATTTAAAATGGTTGGAATCGGATGTATTCCAGATAACTGGTTTTTTTTTTTTTTTTTTTTCTATTTAAGGAGGCTGGTCACTCAGCAGTCAAATTCCCCTTGGTAATTTTAAGTCTATGGGTGTTTGATGCATTCTTATATTCAAAATATCTCTGCAGGGAATTAATATTTTTAACTTCTTTTTTCAAGGTTCTCTTCTTAAAGAATGTCACTTTTTTTTCTTATTTGTCGAAATATTTCTAAAATTTATGCTCAATTTAATATTTTATGCTTAACAAATTGACGAGCTGGAAGTAAAGTTTTAATGCTTTATATAGATTTTAGAAATATTTTGAAAACTAAGATTAAAAAAATGCATCCTTTAAGGAAAGAACACTGAAAAAAAGAAAGTTAAAAATATTAATTTCCCGAGGAGATATTTTTAATATTAAAATGTATTAAATGCCTATAGACTTAACATTAAAAAGGGGAATTAGGCCACTGAGTGACTAGCTGCCTTAACTGGTTAGGCATTAAAACAACAGCCATAAACCATTTAATAAGTTTTGTAGAATATACATGGTTGTGGCATTATTCCTGATTTCAAATTGATTATTAGGTTACTCCAATTAAGAAACCAGATGCAAGTTAGATTAGAGTTAGAACCAGCAGTTAGAGCAAGTTAAACCAGATGTAATTGGAGGTTATGTTTCATAGAGATTTTTAGTGCATATTTTTAGAACTGTAAATCAAAGATAGCTATTTAGAATTTATATTTTAAATGCAAAAACAATGTCTAAAATATTTACATATTTAGCAGACATTTTGAATGTACTTATTTTTATTAGCTTCTGTTGTGGATAGTTGAATTTCCATTTTATAATAAATTACAAAAAAATAGGTTATTTTAGAACATATTAAAAAAAGGACACAATTACAATAAGGAGGTTAAAGATACATTTTTCTATGTTCCACATGGAATCTATTTTGTAATTCATTTATTTTATTTTATTTTTCATTTGGCTACTGTTTTTTATTTCTTTTCCTCAAATCTCTAATATTAGAAAAAAGGCAGCAACAACACAGCATATATACATATATGCAAAAGTAGATACACAGTTGGTACAGTTAGATCACATTTGTAAGATCTCCGGCTGGTAGAGTGCAAAGCTGATTTCATTTTACACTATAGGAAGAATAGCCTCTGAGGACTAGACATTCTCTAGTATCCATGGAAACAGTGTCAAATGTTGTTTTCTATTTTCTTTTCTGAGTAACAATTTCTTTTAAATTAAATGGATTGTGCACCTTCAACTGATTCTTGGAATAAGCTTTTCCGAAGTATTTATTTTTTCCTACATTTTTGAAAAATTTTAATAAAAGCATGTCTATTTATGACTAAAACACAGATTTAACTATTGCTTGGCATCTGACTTTGCGGTTATGTGCAAAATTTGCTAATTCTATCAACCTAAATATTCAGATCCAATGTAAACAAATTAGCAAATAATGTAAACAATAATGTAAATAAAGAAAGTATTAATATGTATGAGATAGAAGAAAGTCTTGTAACTGCCACATCTGACTAGTTTAAATGATATTTTTCTATATATTTTACTTTGTTAAATATATTTAACTAAGAATTTTTTTCTAATCATACATGCATATCTGACAGCATATAATATATAAACTATACCACTTACCTGTAACAAGTATACAAATAACGCCTATATTTATCACATCGTATATTCTGACAGGAAGTATACAGACTTTTAGTATTGTCTTGTTCAGCATCTTTCCATGCTTTAAATTCTATCAATAAAAATATACATAAAATGTACTTATAAATTAACAAAATGAAAGTTATAAATCATTATACATGAAGAATTTTACAAATAATACATTTAAGAACATAAGAAAGTTTATGAAGAAACATAACTAAAAGTGTTGAAATTAACAGCATTACAAAAGTATGTTAAAACAGCAAATAAAGCCTTTGAGCAAAAATGTATTTTAGGATAGAGAACCAATAATTAGAAATGCACAAATTATGCATGAAGAGATAGCATACAGCTGTTTTGAATCTACAATCGAGATTTTTTATAAGTGCAAGGTTAGAAAAAGCAAAGCTGAACCATAATCGTTCGTTTTCTATCCTTAAACATTACAGTTTTTTTTTTTTTTAAATATTTGAGTAGTTTGAAATTATTGAAAATTTAATAATAATCAACATGATTTTTTCTACTCATGATGCAGCATTCAAATACAGTTTACAGTTAAAACAATATATATATCTTTTTAATGCCTGGCCCTTCCTATTAATAATTTATAATTGAAACATATTATTTTATTCATATTACTCTTAGAGTATCATAACATAGCTTTGCTTGCTACAGTTTCTTTGAATATCTGGTATACATAGATATTTTTAGTTATTTTTTTTTTTTAGTGTCCTATAAAACAACTTTATAAATACTATGTATTTTATTTTTAATAATGAATATATTATAATCGTAATAAGATTATCAATTATATGGCAATCAGATTATATTTAAATGAATTAGAGAAGGGGTTGGCATTTTTGCCGGCAAAAAGGTATTTTTGCCAGGACAGTGGCAAAAACTGGAAAAAACCAGTGGAAAAATGGAAAAAAAACGGCAAAAATGGAAAAAACCTATTTGTCTTTAATGTGTAATAAAATCTGCATGCTAATAAGGATAGTTTAGTAATGTTATAAACAATTAAATTTAACAGTGTACTGTTTAATATTTTAATTTAATTTGCTAATTAATTAATATTAAATATTTTAAATCTTTGAAGAATAATTGGGATTCAGTCTTCCTTAGGAATTTAAGAACAAAATAAAAAATTACATACCTAATTATTTTATCTTAAGTCAGCGATATGTTTAGGAAAATTTTAGGTTCTTTAAAGGACCCTTCATAAAATAATTTATCTTAAAAAAGGACCCTTCACAAAATTATTTAATCTCAAACAGGACCCTTCATAAGATTATTTAATCTCAAACAGGACCCTTCATAAAATTATTTGTCTCTCAAATAGACATTTCACCTTCAAACTGAACTTTTCACAAATTTAATTATTTAAGCACACCATCAAATATGTCCAGCAAGTAGTGATGCTATTGAAAGATTTTCTTCAAGTTTTTCACTTGTGCAAACTAAGATTCGAAATAAACTATCAACAGATGCTCTTTCAAAACTTTACTGTTATGCCATGCTAAAGCAGCAAAATTTTGGATGTGAGGAAGATATTGCTGAAATATTTGAAATTTCATAGTTTTCTATTTTAAATATAATTTTATATTAAATTAAATTTAGGTTACTATAACTGTTTCTTTGAATTTCTAACATATATAAACTATAAACATAAATTTTTTACTTAGTCTCAACAGTTCTATTATATGAATTATTAATAATTGCATAAACATAAATAAATGAAGTTTCTATTTATTTATATAAAATTGGTATTTTTTTCATTTATAACCTTGTTATAAAAATTACTATTCTGTCATAAAATGCATAATTATACTTATTTAACTTAAAAGTTAAAATAAATTTAGAATAATATTGATTTTTTAATTAAATATGCAGTTTTTTCTTTTGTGAAATAATTTATCTCTTTTTGGCAAAAAAAATTAAATGGACAGCCTATTTTTGCCAGGAAGTTTTTACCAGGTTTTTTCCACCTTCCGCAAAAACTCACCAACCATGCTTTCATGAAATATTTTTTCTCTTTCTGGGGAAAAAAATTAAATGGACAGCCTATTTTTGCCACCTTTTTGGCAAAAACCTATTTTTGGCAGGACAGTTTTTACCACGGTTTTTTCCACCTTCGGCAAAAACTCGCCAACCCTGATTAGAGCACATGATAGTGTGACTCTGGAAAAATATAGGCCGTCAGGTAGGAATCTTTCAAAAAAGAGATCACTATTCTAAAAAAAAAAAAAAAAAAAAAAAAAAGAGAGTACATTTTTTAAATAAAGGAAACACTATTCGAAAAAAGAGAGCACATTTTTTTTTAAAAAGGACACACTTGTACATTGTTCATCAAAAATATTTTGAACTGGTTTGTTTAGAGTCCCCTAGAATTTTCAATATTTTCCCCAGAATTAATTGAATTGCTATGAAGCACATAGGGAATGTCATAAAGAGCTGGCGGGCACATCAAATGGGTTTTAGCTCTTTGGAGACAAGCGACACCAAGCATACGTGCCACAAAAAAGCTTAAGAATCCTTGTTTAATCCCACCAGTAAAAATTTACTGTAAAATTTGCCTTATTTAATCGGAGCATTTTCTTGATTTAAAAAGGCACAAATGTTTTTAGAATCTGGTGACAAAATATTAAAAATTTCACAAAAGGTTAACGTCGTGAAAGGGTTAAAAAACTGTCGGGTGCATTAAAGAAATAAAAAGGGCTGCCGGGTGCTACACCTTGCTAAAACGGTTTAGAGTAGAGTCAACACAATACAAGCAGACAAACCAATGTCATAAACACTTTCAACTATGTTGGTAACGGTAAATACTAAATACAGAAAGAATATCTTATTTTCTTTCGCTCAAGTATGAAAATTCTGAAAATTGAGCAGGTAGAATAAAATATGGAACAGGCATCCCATGGTAAACATTATTTTTATTTTGCCACAGGCTTAGCAAGTGAAAACAGCATGCTAGTTTTATTTTATTATGAAATTAAAATAATTTTATCATGAGACACACACACATTTTACACATAGTTAATTCTATCTAATCAGTAGTGCTGCACCGAGTAGCACTTTGGCCGAGTACCGAGTTACCGAGGCTGAGTAGTTGTTTATAAGAAAGAACTATCAATGCACATGAAGTGAACTTTAAGAGTACCATGTCTGTGTAAATATAATAAACATACTTCTTTAACATATAATCATATATTTTTTAATTAACTTTTAAATAATTTCTAATTAACTAATTTGAAATACACTCTTTAAAGATCATCTTTTAAATTTCAAACAGTTTAAAACAGTAGCATTTTTTTTTTTTTTTTAAATGGAAAAGAAAAGTGATGATATATAAAAATTAAATTCAGCCAAATGTAAATTAACTGATTCTTCAATTTACAAATTCATTTTGATACTTGAAATCTGTACCAAGAATGATTATTGGTTGCTGTAATTTTGAATAAATCAAAGAACTGATGTTAAAAATAATGATGTAAGCTTGCGTTATTCACAATATGCAACTTGCAATAAAATCATGTTTATCACCTAACAGGCTATTTTAGATATGTTAGCTATAGTTAAAAACATTATAGGAGGATTCTGACCATTCCATATAGTTGCATGCTCAAATTTCGAAAAGATTCAGTTTCCTTGCCTGGATCCAAAAAGATTAATTATAATAGAATAATTAAATGTAATAAACCATAAAATGGAGCTCAAAAATATAATATATTGAAATTGTTGCACGATTTTAAACAGCCTCTTTGAATTTATACTGCTGAAAGTAAGATAAATTTAACCACAGTTCAGTAGCAATTACTGTGAAGGTGAAGTGTTAAGAAATTGTTATTTTCATTCAGAGTAATCATAACATCGATGAGCTCAAATGAATAGATCCCCATATGAAGAGTAATACTACCAATTAAAACATTCCTAAATTATTTGGAAAAATAAAGTTTTGGTCATTTTAATTGTGATACACTGAAAGGCGGATTAAAAAGTGAACTGGGGGAGGGGAAGAATTTGCATTTGTGTCCTTTTTTTTTTAACTTTTCCATATTTTGTTGACACATTTTTATATATTAAATAAAATATTTTTTTAATAATTGCAAATATTATACATTTATATTCAAATAACTTTTACAGATCAGTTATAAATTCCTTTGTCTTCAGTAATGTTATAAAGAAATCAAAAACATTTAAAGCAACAAAATATTTTATTTCTTTTTGTAAACTAGTTTCAGTGTCATAGCATACCATCATCAGTGCAAAGTATGATGATATGGTATGCTATGGCAAGCAGAACAAGCTTGCAAGAAGAGATGAACTATTTTAGTGCTTTAAACTTTCATTTATATTGTATTGTGATAATAATTTCTCATTGTAATGATAATAAATGCTTAGAAATGAAATCATCACAACTGCTCGGTAATGTATTAGGTACTCGGCCCCATATTTGGCCGAATACCTAGTACTCAGCAAATTGGCCGAGTATGCCGAATATACCAAGTACTCGGTACGGCCCTACTAATCAGTGTTAAAAATACTTGGTAGTTTGCTGGTCCAAGACCACCAAAAATTCAATTGGACCACTAATTTCTAAATTACTGCTAAAACAAAAGAAAATTTTGCAAGAAATTAAATGTATTAAATTTAGTAATTAAAGCCAAGCCAACTTTTAACATGTTCATTAAGATTTTCACTGAAAGAAAAATGTAATTTCAGAACATTATTTTCTGTTTCTTGATTGGTTTGATTTAAAATTGGTAACAATAACACAGATTACAAAACATGCATGCAGAGGTATGATATAAATAAATAAAGATTAAATATTTAATATGTGAATTATCATTTGCTATCAAAGTGTAGAACCAACATTGTGAAAACTGTCCAAATTGAGGATCAGAGTCAATAATATAGACAAACTCATAAAATCTGTAGTTTGCAGATAATTTTAATTTTTTTTTTTTAATCGAGACCCCGGGTGGAGAATCAGGAGACACAAGTCATAGAGTTTTGAGAATGTCTGCAGACTATTTTTAAACTGGAAAAAAATTACTGGAAATTATTTGCTTTTGTGTTAAGAAATAAATTTAAATGTTGATCATTTTTAAATAAAGCTTAGTGGCTCTCTACTCACATATAACTATTCATTGCTACTGTTAGCGGCGACATAGGACTTCAGAGGAGAGCGGCGTTTTTTTTTTTTTTTGCAGAAAATTTTAAAGAAATTGTTTGAATTTGCAGACAGTTTTACATTTTATCTAAGTCTGCCAGGGATCAAACCCGGAATCCCAGGAATAGTGCTCCAAACGCCCCATCATTTAAGCTATGAGGACAATGTCCAACTAGGGCATTTCTCACTCCTATATGTTGGTAAGGCTGCACTGCAGCACAAGATGGTGTCTTCATGAGCACATAATCTTGAGGAGTAACATGAGACAACAAAAAACTCAGCATTCGTGAACTTAATTAATTTTTCAACAGTGAAATAACGCATGTAAATATTGAATGTTTAATATGTGAATTATCACTTACAATCTAACCACAGAACCAACATTGTGTGTGCTTGGAGGACTATTTCAGGGGTTCTGGGTTCGATCCTCATCTTGGACATTTTTCACAATGTTGGTTCTATGCTTAGACAGCAAGTGATAACTCACATATTAAATATTCAATATTTTCAAGCGTAATTTCACTGTTGAAAGCTTAATTAAGTTCACCAATCCTGGGTTTATTTGTGTCTCATGTTATGCCTCAAGATTGTGTGCTCATGATGACCATTCCATCTTGTGCTGCAGTGCAGTCTTACCAACATATAACAGTGAGAAATGCCAAATTGGGCATCATCCTCATAGCTTAAATGGTACAGCATTTGGAATGCTATTCCAAGGGTTCCAGGTTCAATTCCCCGCTTGGACATTTTTCACAATGTTGGTTCTATGCTTAGATAGCAAGTGATAATTCATATACAGTAAAACCTCTAAATAACGGACATCTTGGGAACGCGGAAACTGTTTGCTATTCGGAGGTGTTCGTTATTGGGAAAACATCAGAGAATGAAAAATCGTTAGGAAATGCTTAATGCAGAGTTTCCCCCAGGTTTAAAAAGGGGCAGGGCGCTACTGTTCTGAAAAGGGCACTTTTTTGATTTTTAAGGGCACTTTTATAGAGTTGATTCTAATGGTTCAAAAAATCGTGAAAAAACAGAAATTTCATCAAAAAGATGAGAAAAAACAAAAATTTCGCCAAAAAAATTGAACAAAAAGAAAAAAAAAAAGAAAAATTTTGTTAAAAGATTGCGAAAAAACTTTCGATTTTGTAAAAGATCGCAAAAAATAGCAGGTTTTTTAAAAAAAGAATTGCAAAAAAACCGGCAGATTTTGCTTAAAAAATCACGAAAAAACAACAAATTTCATGAAAGATCGCGAAAAAATGGCAAATTTTGTTAAAAGATCGTGAAAAACAGCCGATTTTGTTAAAAGATTGTTAAAAGACAAGCCTAATTTATTGAAAAAGACCATTTTTTTTTTTTTTTTTTTTTTTTTTTTGAAAAAAAAAGAAGAAGAATATTTTTGTTGAATAAAGGATTCTTTTCGTTTCATAAACGGGTCCTTTCAGGATTCACATTTAAAAAGTTTTGGACAGTCAAAAGAGGATTGTTAACGGGAGGGGGAGAGGAGGAGGTCGCCTCGGGCGGGGAAATTTAGGGGGCCAAATTTATACTACTAATGTCATTTGGACACTACTAATCTCATTGTCACAAGAAAAAGTTGGTAGGGGAGGAAGGCCTCAAATTCTAATTATGCTCCAGGTGCAATTTTCTCTTTACACGCCGTGATTGTAAAGCAGGAAAATCTGCTTTTTGAGCATTAAAAACACAATTTTGAAGCAGGAATATTAGTTTTTAGCAGGGGTGCAGAATATGTCCGATCCGGCGATCTAGGATTGGCGGAAATTTTAACTACTCGGGGAAATTTTCCAGAAATATGTACAATTAATTTTTATTTTAAAACCAAATTCCATTGTTTCTTGAGGTAGAAAAATTTCCCTACAAATAAAAAAGATATGCATGGCGATCTTTACATAATTGATCTCAGAATAATATGTACCATATATCAGGAGTGATTCTGTTCTGAATTTCTGAAAATTTAAGGCATTCGGTTTCGAAAATTAAGTCATCAATCTGAAAATTCAGACATAAAAATACTGGGAATTTTACTCAAGAATTCCGGTAAAAACTCTAATTTAATCACAAGATCGCAAAATAATCACAAATTTAGTCACTAGAATGTAAAAAAGCCACCGTCAAAATATCCTAAAATAGCTGCAAACTTCGTCAAAAGATCGCGATAAACGGCAAGTTTCGTTAAAAGGTTGCAAAAAAACCGCAGGTTTTCTCAAAAAAACGCAAATTGAACTTGAATTATGTCAAAACATCACAAAATAAATGTACAATTCATCAAAAGATTGCAAAACAACTGCAAATTTCGTCAAAAGGGGCGAAATAATCGCGAGTTTATGGGGACATGAACGCATGAAGTTTCGCCAAAAGATCGCAAAACAACCACAATTTCTGTAAAAAGACCTTGAAACAAGACAAATTTCGTCAAAATGGGCAAAATAGTCTGAAAATTTGTTAAAATATAACAAACATTCTCAAATTTCGCCAAATCTTCACAAAACTGCAAATTTTTTCAAATAAAGGCAAATCAACTGCTAATTTTGTCAAAAAACCAAGAAAAAACACGTAGTTATTGCTGGGAGTGGATTCCCCCCCCCCACACACACACATATTTTTCCTTACTCTGCTGCAACCTTTCCAAAAAAATTGCTGTAATCTTTAGAATTTTTTTTAAATTTTCATTTTAAATCAGAATTGCCCTTGCTATATATACTCACGCATAAGTTGAGAAATATTGAAAAAATAAATTTTCGATACCTATGGTAATGCAGCATTTATCTATAACATACCGTAAAATTTTGGGGGAATTTTCATGCAGATTGGGGGGAAATATTGGGAGTAGAAACATTTTCTGCACCCCTGGTTTTTAGAACAAAAAAATTCACTTCTGGCATTAACTTTTTTTGTGTGTGTGTGTCTCTTTTACGGAATTTGCATTTTTTCACGATCTTTTGACGAAATCTGACGTCTTCTCGGGATATTTTGAAAAATTTTGCATTTTTTCGAGAATTTATGGCAAAATTAGCCGTTTTTCGTAAATCTTTTGACAGAATTTTCCATTTTATTGCGATTTTCGGATGAAATTTGCCGTTTTTCCGCAAATCTTTTGACGAAATCTGTCATTTTATCGCGATTTTTTGACGAAAATTGCCGTTTTTTCATGAATTATTTGACAAAATTTTCCGTTTTAACGCGATTTTTGGACGAAATTTGTCGTTTTTACGATCTTTTAAGGAAATCTGCTGTTGTTATGGGATTTTGTGACGAAATTAGCCATTTTTTGAGAATTTTGCCGAAATTATTCGCTATTTTGCGATTTTTT
Source organism: Maratus speculifer (assembly GCA_964019185.1). Lineage (NCBI taxonomy): Eukaryota > Metazoa > Arthropoda > Arachnida > Araneae > Salticidae > Maratus > Maratus speculifer. The sequence goes on along the minus strand of OZ025301.1, from coordinate 144,372,050 downwards.
TTTTTTGTGAAATTTGACATTTTTTTGCAATTTTTTGACGAAATTACACATTTTGTAGGACGCGTAAGCGTTATTTTTTGTGTTTTGTCGACGATTTTTTACGTAATTTACGCGTTACAGCGCGTACGCATCATCGCTGAAGGGCTGCATTTTTTCAAATGTGGGGCAAAAAGGGCGCTATTTTTTTGAATGAGCGACAAGAGGGGCGCTAGTTTTTGGATGAGGGGCAAGAGGGGCGCTATTTTTAAAACTAAAGGGCAAGAGGGGCAGAGAGCTCTCCTGAAACCCTCTGGGGGAAACTCTGCTTAATGTTTCATTAATTGTCTTTTATATGTTCTAAAACCTCTATTATATGATTAATCTGAAGTTTAAAATTATTTTTTAAGCAATAAAATTGAAATAAAATCGTGCACACCTTTATCCACTGTTTATTACATTCTTATGAATTTTTTTTTTACAAAACTTTACTTTTGCTTGCGATTACATGTAATTTGTTTTTCAATGTGACGTTATTAGACACAATAGAGTTCCAGGCAGGAAGGGGAGGTTGTACTTTTTGACCATTAAAAGCAGGGTTGGGTTTCTGACATCAGAAACTGGTTTTTGACATGACAAGTGTCAAAAACTGGTTTAAACTGTCAAAAACTGGTTTAAACCGTCAAAAACTGGCTTAAACCGTCAAAAACGTGTAATGCTCTTTAAACATTTTAAGAACAAGAGAGAAACATTGAGTAATTTTTTGTTTAAAATTAATTATACTGTAATTTAATAATTACAAAAAAATTAAATTACCTTTTAATTGTAATAAAACATTGTTTTTAGAATATTCAAACAGAAGAAAATGATTTTGTACAGTTAATAATCTGGATCAATTTTACCCCACAGCATCCTATACCACTTAACCAATTTAGCATATTTATTTACACCCAAATGGTTTATGAGTTTAGAATGTATGAAGCCAAAGTTACAAAATACTCTCTCAATTGGTGCTGAGCTAGCAGGGCTTGATAGCAGAAGCATTGCTAGTTGAGCAAGTTTGGAAAAGGCAGGCCAAATTTTCAGATTTATGACAATTTTTTTTTTTCTTCCAGAAATGATAATATACAATACAGTAGGGATGCACAACCTGTGGCCCGCGGGCCAAAAGTGGCTCACGATGTGTTAACGAGTGGCCCGCGAACTTCGTCAATTTACAACTAGAAAAAAATGCAATTTTTGTGTAAAAGTCAAAGAAAAAAATTGTAAATTTCGTCAATTTACCGCAGGAAAAAATAAAATTTCATCGGTCGCTTAAGAATCGAAAATTTCGTAGAACGTGCATGGAAAAATCGCGAATTTCATTGATCAAGTTCAGAATATTCTCACATTTCGTTCATCAGGTTTAAAAAAATCGTGAATTTTGCCTATGAGGCTCGAAAAAAATACCAAATTTTGCCGATCGGATATGGAAAAATAGCACGTTTTGTCAATCAGAAAGACATCAAGAAAAAATCGTCAATATCAAAGCAAGAAAAAAATCGTCATATTTGTTGACAATGCACAAAAAATAGTAAATTAAACGCATCAGTTGCGGAAAAATCGCATGTTTTCTCGGTTTATTGTGTGAAAAAAAAAAACGTGAATTTTGTTGATCAGGCACGAAAGAAATTGCGAATTTTGTCGATTAAGTAAGAAAAAATCGCAAAGTTCGTTGATAAGGCACGGGAAAATTGCGAATTTTGTGATGATGCGCGGAAAAGTTGAAAATTTTGTTGATTGGCTGCAAAACAATCATGAAATTTAAGTTTATCGAGAAAAAAAATGCTGAATTTCATCTTGCCGCGTAAAAAAATTTCGTCAAAATTAGTTAAAAATCTTGAATTTCGTTGATATGGCGCGGAAAAACCGCAAATTTCTTTAGTTAAAAGTGGAAAAGCGCACATTTCGTCAGTCGGACACGAAAAAAATCGAGAGTTTTATTGGTCGGACACGAGAATATCGCGAATTTCGTCGATCTCATGCGGAAAAATTGTAAATTTCGTCGATCAGGCTCAAATAAAATTGCGAATTTCGTCTATATGGTGCAGAAAAATAAGGAGTTTTGTCTATGAGGTTAAGAAAAATCGCGAATTTCGTCAATCGGCTTTATAAAAATTGCGAATTTGGTCCAGAAGGTTTGTAAAAATTGCGAAATTCGTCGATCTGGTATGGAGGAATCGTGAAATTTATCAGTCATGCGAAAAAAATCCAAATTTCGTCGATCAGCTTCGTAAAAATCGCGAATTTTGGCGATCGGCTTCAAATTTTGCTGTTCAAGCAAATGTTCAATGTTCGAAGTTGTTCAATGAATTTTCTCTATTGGCTTCGAAAAAAATCGCAAATGTTGTCGATCAGGCTCAAAAAATCGAGAATTTCGTCTATCAGCTTTGTAAAAATCGTGAATTTTATCGATCGGCTTTGAAAAATCGCGAATTTGCCGAACGGCTTTGAAAAATCGTGAATTTTGCCGATCGGCTTCGTTAAAATTGCTAATTTTGTTGATCAGACGCAGAAAATTTTTTGGATTTTCTCGATCGGCTTAGTAAAAGTCGAAAATTTCGTCAATCAGCCGTGGAAAAAATCACGAATTTTATCGTTCATGAGAGGAAAAAGCGCAAATTTCGGCGTTCGGTTAAGTAAAAATCGCTAATTTTGTTGATCACGCGCGAAAAAATTGTGAATTTTCTCGATCGGTTTCGTAAAAATCGCGAATTTTCTCAATTAATTTTGTAAGAATCGCAAATTTTGTTGATCATGCACGGAAAGATAAAATTTTCTCGATCAGTTTCGTAAAAATTGCGAAATTTGTCGGTCACTTCTTAAAAAGTCTAAATTTGGTCGATCAGGCATGGAAAGTTGCAAATTTTGTTGATTGGGAGTTGAAAAATTGGGAATATCAGTGATGAGGCACTGAAAGATCTTGATGAAGGGCTCCTTCCCTCTCCTTCATTCATAAATTTTGCATTTTTTTTTCGGCATTTAGCCACTTATCATTGTTTTTTCGCACTTTTAATAAAACAAAATTTACTGTCCTGAATAAAGTCAAGGAATATTATTACATCTTGAGAATAAACCTTGGTATATCTCTTATATATATAGACGTAAAAACTGCTGATTTATTCTCACCAACTGAATTGGATATTTTGACTGGTTAAGCGAATCTAAAGGGGTATCCCCCCCCCCCCCCACTTCCCTCTGAAAACATATTTTTTATCTGGTTATAGGTCAGAGATCACCTTCAAATTCGAATTCTCTCTATGTTATTGATGTGGCCCTCGACCACTCAGACATTTTTGTAAGTGGCCCTTCTCTTGAAAAGGTTGTGCACCCCTACAATACAGTAAAAGTGAATTTTTAATATTACATCTAATATTGTATATTTGTAACAGATGTTTAATGTGAAATTTTACCTAGATCAGTGTAGTATTTGAGGTTTCTGACGAGGTTTTTGACAAGAGGTTTTAGCCATGACCGGACTTGTATAAAACTAAAAACTTTCTGCGCACGTAAATATTGGGTCAGAAACTTTCTGCTAATTTAATGTTTAATAAAATAACGTGTTATATTATTTTGACATGAACGGAATTTGCGTTTTTTTACGTAATTTATAGACGGAATTCACATTTTCTATGCGATTCATGGATAGAATTTGCGATATTTGCGTAGTCTTTGGACGAAATTCGCGTTATTTGCGCGGTCTTTTGCCGAAATTCGTTTTTTTAGCGCGGTCCTCTGTCGAATTTCGCTTTTTATCGCGCAGTCCTTTGTTGAAATATGCATTTATTACAGGATTCTTTGTTCAAATGCGCGTTTTAACGGAATTCATTGTTGAAATTCACGATTTCTTCAAGGCCTTTTGACGAAATGTGTGTTTTTTCGCTATCTTTTGACGAAATTTGTATTTTTTCGTGACTCTTCGACGATATTTCGCGATTTTCCTCCGAAATTTGTGTTTTTTCCGTGTTAATTTGACGAAATTAGAGGTTTTTTGCGAACGATTGACGAAATGGAATTTTTACGACAACCGTTTTTCAAAATTTACGATTTTTGATGTCCGAAATTTCATACTGATGAATTTTTGAAGTTTTCGACATCAAATGCCTTAAATTTTCGGAAAATTCGAAAATCGGTTCTGTTGTTAATTGTACGCTTACAGTATATAATTCGTACATAAGATTGGGGGAATATTTTTAATTTTTTAATACTTAAAAAAAAGAAAAAAATTACAAAATTAAAAATTGTTTCATTTGTAAAATTTTCTGCCAAGATCATAAAACTTTCTGCGCACGACGTGCGCGCGTGCGTCTATATTATACAACTATGGCCATGACGGTTTAAACCACGGTTTTAACCGGATAAAACCGTACACTGTCAAAAACTTGCCAACCCTGATTAAAAGCATAAAATCTCAAAATCTTCTGGGGTGACATTTTGATGCATTCAGAGATGTCCCTTTCGGGAAACCCCCTGAATTCAATACTGAATGTAAGGGAAGGGGTAGGATTTTCCCCAGCCTATCCTTTACATTTATCTGTGATCACAAAATTGTGACACACTACCTTGATAAATATAGAGACCTTTTAACTTTTTTTTTTCTCATTATAGAAATACTTTTTCATCCTTTATCGCCGAAAGCAATGTCCGTTATTCAAAGGTTAAACATACAAAAATTTAGGTTTTGGAAGTGGAGTTTGGAAAACTGTCCGTTAAATAGAGGTGTCTGCTATTCGGGAGTGTCCGTTATGGTGGTTTTACTGTATTAAATATTCAATATTTTCAAGCATAACTTCGCTGTTGAAAAACTAATAAAGGTTAAATGTTTATTTTTTTTCATAGATTAAAAATTTTGAAGGTTGCCCTTTACTGGCATATCTAACATAGAACCTTTTCATGTCTGCAAAACTTGTGATATTACTGAAATTAATCCAGAAGTTTGGAATAATGTCTAATATAAGTAAGGTAATATGATACACCATGAGTATAAAAACAAACATGATAAAATAAGAAATCTACAAATCAGACAAACAAGTAGCTAAATGTTACTAATTGATGCATTATTTTTGCAAGTTATTGAAACAAGAAAACTAGAATCTAAAATTTTAGTTTCAAATAAGACATTTGCTGAATATTAAATTGTTAAAAATTAATATACATTGATTAAAGACAAAACAAAAGTCATACCCTCATACGTGTTAAAAAATTTCACGCACATTTCTATTTGTACGTTATGAACATCTTGAATATGCTTTCGTAACAAATTAGCCAAATGGAATGTTAGCGAACATGAAGAGTCAGGGCATTTAAACTTATTTTTACGATTTGCAAATTCTACTGCAAGTTTATGAACTCTTCGTATGTGATAGTATAACGCAGATCTACGTTTAAACGTCTTCTTGCATAGATCACATACAATGCCAGTGTCTTCTAAATTCTGGTTGTTATCCTGATCTTGACTATTGTCTTGATCCATTTAGAAAATGTTTTACAGATTTAGGGACGGTTAAATACAAAATGTAAAAAAATAGATGTTAATGAAAAATAGATTATAAAATAACAAACTGTCAATTAACAAACACAACAGCAGCATTGCATTGGTTGGATGGTTAGTATGTAAACAACGGAAGTGTTCAACTGCTACGCGCGCTGGACGCGAGAGCTCAGGCGCCACGGTCATGGAGTGGGTTCCTATCGCGGACGGGATATCCGTTCACTACCCGCTACCGTGCGCATATAAGCAGACCATACTGGAATTCATGTATGGAGGGTAATAGAGCTCTGCTATTGGCTAATCTGTAATCTGACGTCTAAACTCCGCCTCTCGCTCCTTCCGAGCTGCGGAACTTTTCGCCAAATTTTGGCGAAATTGTACTCCATTTAGATAAGTCTATGGCACCCCTGCACTTGGTCCCGCATTTTAATAAAAGCAACCCATTCGTTCTGTGGGTCGTAAACAAACAAGTCAGACGAAGTATAAAATGTCACAAATTTAAAATCAAAATAATATTCTGCACCACTTACTTTTTTATCATTATTTTTTCGTACACAAATTATTGTATGCATTAAAATATACATTTTTTAAGTGTTTTGTTTCATATAGATTCTTTAGAGGATGATTATTTAATTTTTAATCTTAATTTTTAGATATTCAAATTTTATAGTGCTAATCATTTTAATTAATAGAAATTGTGTATCTGATATTTTCTCAAACAATAACGCACTACATTACGAACAATACATTATTAGTGTTAGTTATTTTGTAATTGGATAATGGTGAAAACTTATTGCAATACTTATTTAGAAAATATTAACTAAGCTTTTAACTCCATATTTTTATGCATTTTTTTCTCTTTCTTATTACATTACATATTAACTATACAGCTTTTTTTCATATTAAAAAAAGTGCTTAAATTTACAAATGGGTGGGACAAAATTAAATTTTAATATTAATGTTATAATTATTATTTTTTATTCCAAATTGCTGAAAAGTTAAGCAGTTCGGAAATACTTCATATTTAAATTTACAAATGGTTTGTTTGACGTACCAAAAACACAATGTTAAATATAGGGACAAAAATTAAGTTTTAGTAACTAACATTATAGTTATTATTTTTATTCCAAATTGCTATTTTCATTGTTTGCAATCATCAAAACAAAAGAATGATTTTTAAAGATGAAATTTAATTAAAAAAAAAAAAGTCAAGGTAAATTTATTTGTTTAGAAATGCTATCAAATGAGTACAAATAAAATGATAAATTTACGTCAAAGAAGAAATTTTTAATATTTTTAACCCGTATCTGATACAGGGTCGTACTGGCCCACCGGGCAGCGAGGCAAATGCCCGGTGCGCCCCTCGTTACGTTTTTTTTTTTTTTTTCTAATGGGAGTATTTTAAGTTATGCATTGTGAAAGGCATAAAATTTCAAAAATTTTCATTTGGCAAATTAAAGGTAATGACATATTTAGCATTTTTATCAAACATTTAGCACCATAGGTGGCTGCGCTGTAGTTTTACATTTATTCTGCTTTTTTGTGAAAATACAAACGCTGAGAAAAAGAGGTGGAATGCCAATTTAAAAGAAAAGATTTTTATTTTAATTGGTCACATTGTGAGAAGTGACCTTGTTCAGGTTTTTTCAGCGCCTTTATAAAAATAAGTATAAAAATAACTAATATCGTGTTTTTGTAATCATGTTTTTGTAAGCGTGGCGCCCTTTGTCAGATTTTTTTTCGGGGCCTCTAAAAAATAACTTTTAAAAAACTAATATCGGTTTTTGTAATCATGGCGCCCATGGGCAGGTTTTTTCCGGTGTTTCTGTAAAAATAACTTTCAAAAAACTAATATCGAGTTTTTATAATCATAGCACTCTTGGTCAAATTTTTTTCCATCTTTATGTAAAAACAACTTAAAAAAAAAAAAACTAATATCGTCTTTTTGCAATAACGGGCTCCTTATCAGATTTTTTTTCAGCGCCTTTGTAAGAATAACTTAAAAAAGAATAATATTGTGTTTTTGTAATCATGGCGCCTTTCTTCAGTTTTTTTGGTTACTTTAAAAATAACTTTTAAAAAACTAAAATCTTGTTTTGGGAAACATGACGCCCTTAGTCAGATTTTTTTTCAACTCCTCTGTAAAAAACCCTAAATAAAACTAATATCGTGTTTTGTAGCGCCCTTGCTTAGATCATTTCCAGCGCTCTTTAAAAATAACTTTCCAAAAACTAATATTATGTTTTTGGAATCGTGGCGCCCTAGGTCAGCCTTTTTTCGGCGCTTCTACAAAAATAACTTTTAACCCTTTCATTCCCAGTGAGTCCAAATGGCATCATGACATTATTTTATTTCTATATTTAATTCGGATATTTCGAATTCATACCAGAAAATTAAAATAGAAATACTTGTTTTATGTAATAGCAAAAATTCCATAATTAAATAAAGAGAAATTTATCAGTGAACTTTTCTGGTGTAAATTCAGATTCTTTGAACTATGGATTTTCTAGAACGTATTTTACCATGGGAATGAAAGGGTTAAAAAACTAATATCGATTTTTATAATTATGGCGCCTTTGGTCAACTTTCTTCAGCACCTCTTGTAAAAAATAACTTTTAAAAACTAATATCGTATTTTGGGAAACATGGCGCCCTTAGTCAGATTTTTTCAACACTTCTGTAAAAAAACTAAAAATAACTAATATCATTTTAATGTAATCATGGCGCCCTTGTTTAGATCTTTTTCGGCGCCTCTTTAAATATAACTTTCAAAAAACTAATATTATGTTTTTGGAATCGTAGAGCCCTGGGATAGATTTTTTTCGGCGTCTCTACAAAAATAATTTTTAAAAACTAATATCGGTTTTTCTAATTACTGCGCACTTGATTAGCTTTTTTCAGCGCCTCTTGTAAAAATAGCTTTCAAAAAACTACTATCGTGTTTTGGGAAACATGGCGCCCTTGGTCTGACTTTATCAACACCTCAGTAAAAATAACCTAAAATAGACATATCGCATGTTTTTGTAATCATGGCGCCCTTGTTTAGATCTTTTTCAGCGCCTCTTTAAAAATAACTTTTAAAAACTAATATCATGTTTTTGAAATCGTGGCGCCCCAGGTCAGACTTTTTTCGGCGCTTCTACAAAAATAATTTTCAAAAAACTACTATCGTGTTTTGGAAAACATGGCGCCGTTGGTCATCTTTCTTCAGCACCTCTTGTAAAAATAACTTTTAAAAACTAATATCGTAAACATGGCGCCCTTAGTCAGATTTTTTCCTCTGTAAAAAACCTCTATAAAAAAAAACCTGTTTACACTTCTTTAAAATAACCTAAAAAAAAAAAAAAATAATAATATCAGTTTAATGTGATCATGGCACCCTTGTTTAGATATTTTTTTGGCGCCCTTTTCAAGGATAACTTTCAAAAAACTAATACCATGTTTTTCGAATTGTGGCGCCCCTGGACAGATATTTTCAGCGCCTCTACAAAAGTAACTTTTAAAAAACTAATATCGGTTTTTGTAATTATGGCGCCCTTCGTCAGCTTTTTTCAGCGCCTCTTGTAAAAATAACTTTCAAAATATTAATATCTTGTGTTTGTTATCATGGCGCCGCTGGTCAGATTTTTCTTTTTTTTTTTTTCAATGTTTCCTTAAAAATAACTTTCAAAAAACAAATATCATATTTTTATAATCATAACACTCTTGGTCGGATTTTTTACCGTGTTTATGTAAAAAAACTTTCAAAAAACTAATATCGTCTTTTTGTGAACATGGAGCCCTTGATCATTTTTTTTTTTTCAACGCCACAGAAAAATAACTTTCAAAAAATTATTACCATAATTTTGTAATGCTGGCGCCCCTAATCAGATTTTCTTTTCTTTCTTTCGTTCAGCTCTTTGGTGAAAAGAACTTTAATAAACAATTATATTGTTTTTGTAATAATACTGACCCTTACACATACATAAATTAGTGCTCCTAGTTCTAATAAAATGAAGCACTCTGTAATTTCTTAATGATAATATAGGTCTTAAGAACTTACAGTCACCGCCAAAAAAATCTTGACACTTTCGATTTTTGATGTTTTGTTACATATTTAAAAATATACACAAGGAATCATTCTGAAACTACTTGTGTGTAAACAAAATAGTACACGTCATATATTTTGACAAAGATTTTCCCCCGAAATCTAACAGGGGACCGTCAATAAGTTGAAAAAGAACGAAGATCTTTTGGATCACCCTGTCAAAACTAATGAAGCAAAACAGTTCAAACTGCAGATAATGATTAAGTGGCTTTTTGTGAAAAGTTGTGTCGATTTTTATGAATATAGCTTGAAAACTCGTAGAGAAATTAAAGTTTTTATAAAAACGGTCCAAAAATTTTCCAAGTTTTTTGCTTATAATTTTCAGAACTCTTCATAAAACACAATAATCTTTTCAGAAAATATGACAAACAACATTGCACATAACACCCTGTAATCAGAATTAAAAAATAATAAAAAATGTATGAAAAATGAACGGGTTTACTAAATAATTTTTTACTGCGCATGCGTCAACGCTATTAAAATTTCATTTGCATATTATGTGAGTTAAATGTATAGAGCAACTTATGTGAAAGTCTCAAAAACATAGCTTAAAAACTCTAAAAATTATCGTCAATAGAATATGGTCAAAATCCGTTATTTCCAAAATAAAGCAAAAAGATAAGGGGTTGTATCCAAATATAGTAGTACGTGCAATACTGTGTAGGTACTAATCAATGGAATATGGATACAGCCCCTCATCTTTTTGCTTCATTTTGGGAATAATGGATTTTGACAATATTCTATTAACGATAATTTTCAGAGTTTTCAAGCTATGTTTTTGAGACTTTCACATAAGTTGCTCTATACATTTAACTAACATAATATGCAAATGAAATTTTAATAGCGTTGACGCATGCGCAGTAAAAAATTATTTAGTAAACCCGTTCATTTTTCATACATTTTTTATTATTTTTTAATTCTGATGACAGGGTGTTATGTGCAATGTTGTTTGTCATATTTTCTGAAAAGATTATTGTGTTTTATGAAGAGCTCTGAAAATTATAAGCAAAAAACTTGGAAAAATTTTGGGCCGTTTTTATAAAAACTTTAATTTCTCTACGAGTTTTCAAGCTATATTCATAAAAATCGACACAACTTATCACAATAAGCCACTTAATCATTATCTGCAGTTTAAACTGTTTTGCTTCATTAGTTTTGACAGGGTGATCCAAAAGATCTTCGTTCTTTTTCAATTTATTGACGGTCCCCTGTTAGATTTCGGGGAAAAATCTTTGTCAAAATATATGACGTGTACTATTTTGTTTACACACCAGTAGTTTCAGAATGCTTCCTTGTGTATATTTCTAGATATTTAACAAAACATCAAAAATCGAAAGTGTCAAGATTTTTTTGGCGGTGACTGTATATTATCATTAATTTATTAAATGATAGTATAGGCCAGATTATGAAGAATAATTTTTCAGGAGAATTTGCAACGGAAACTTATGTAAATTTTGCTTTTGAAAGAAGAATAGGCTAATTTTTTATATCGATTTGAAAAGTCAGTAATTTTTAGCATCCAAAAATGCCAATATCTAAAAACTGTTTTTATACTGGATCTGATCTGCTTAACCTCTTTAAACTTCAAACACCACCGCAAGTTACAAAATGAAAAATACACATGTAATCCATATAAATATATAAACCCCTGAAAATCAACGTCGTTCAGAGAAGCGCAGATGTTTGTGTTCAGCTTTGAAAGCTGTTAGTCAATAACATGAGTGTTCCCAAGAAGACAAATTGTCATTTCAGGGGGGGGGGGGTTCAAGTTAACTGAATATGAGCTCTGCATATACCCAGTGTGACTGTAGTAATTAATATCAGGTGTGACATTTTTTATTCATTATACCGAATTCTGAGATTTCTGGATCTCTATCTTTCTGGAGAAAATACAAGCAAATCTATTGCTTGCACAGCCTTTGTAAATATAAGTCCGCTCATTTGAAATACTACCAAAACACATTATGTCCAAGGGAAAAGAGAGTAGCGAAATCAGTCATCTATTGTCCTTTCCACAGAAACTGGAAAAGCATGTGTTTCTAATTTTCAGCCGATACCCGGTACGGTATACATAAAGTGCTCTTGCGGTGCAGTGCAACCTGCTTCATTTTTCTCGTTTCATTTTCACCCGGTGTCAAAGAACAATTCCCTCTTTACATTATATGCTTGTGTCCTGAGTTATTTACCTGTTTAGTCGCAATCTTAAAGATTTAAAAAAAAACTCCACAGAAACCGGAAATACACGTGTTTCTAATTTTCAACCGATCCAGTTCCAAACAATTCCGCCTTTAGTTTACATTATTTGCCTGTGTCCTGAGTTATTTAGATATTTAGTTGTAATCTTAAATATTTTTCTATATAAGCTCGTGCTTCGTACTTTTTTAAAATAGTGTAAGTGTACAGCACTCTAAAAATTTCATCACCATTGACGTTGCATGCACTTTGCATAGCAAGATCTATGATTTGCCCATTGAAAAACAATGTAAGGTAAGATTACTTATTACACTTTTTTATTATTAATAATTGTATCATTTTCGCAAGAGTATTAATATACATATATACATATATATAAACTGTTTAAAAAACACTATTCAAATCAAAACTTCTATATATCATTTTATTGTTTAAAAAAAAAAAAACTTTTTTTTTTTTAAATAATTTACACAAATTGACATTAATCTTGCCCCGAACTAAAATAACTTTTCTCACAATTCTTACGCCATACTTAGTATTTGTATTCTTGAGAGTATATTACATAAAATATTATTGAGTTGTATTATATAATATTTTGCAATTTTGAGTTTGATACAAATAATTTTTTTAAATTGTTTTATTTTAATATTTATTTTCGATTTGGAAACAATTGTATGGTGATTGTTATTCGGATATTCGGGATAATGTTTGAATTTACTAAGTAAAGTGATATATAGTTAAAATCAAATTTAACTTTTTATTAGTTAAATAATTTTTAATAAATATTAATCCATTAATATTCATAATATTTTAAAGTCAGCTGGGGGAGATGAGTGAAAGAGGATGTTATTGACCAGAAAATTTTCAATGAAAGATTTTATTTCTTGAGATTTGTACTGGGAAAAAAAATTCTATTCAGAGCACTTCTAAAACAAAGTAATTTTACTTTTTAAAAGTTTAATTGTTTACAAGGGAAAAAAAAAAAACTTTTTAAGTCACATTATCATTTTGTCAATTTCTTGTAAGATAAAGAATTTTTTACACCAAAATTAGTATTTGTATCCTAGAGGTTGTATTATATAAAATATTATTGAATTGTAAAAAATAATGTTTCGAACTTTGAATTTTGAGTCAATGAATTAATTTATTATTTTAATTTTAATTTGTTTAATTTTAATTTTTTATTTTTTACTTGGAAATAATTGTGTAGAGACTGATATTCAGATATTCGGGATAAAGTTTGAATTAAATAAGTAAATGTAATACATAGTTAAAATCAATTTTTAATTCTTATTAATTAAACAATTTTCAATAAATATTAATCCATTCCATATTCATAATATTCCATATTTCTTGTGATTTTCACTATGAAAAAAATTCTATAAGACGCTTTTGATACAAAGTATTTTCTTTTTTTTTTTAAATTTAATTTTTTAGAAAAAAAAGTCACATTGTTATTTTATTAATCGATTTCATAATAGGGGAAATTTTTTTATATGTACATAAAAGGAAAAACATATGTATTTGTTTATAATATGTATCTGTTTTTCCTTTTTTTTATATGTATTTTTTATATATAGTCTAAATTTAATTTGAAACTAATTTAAGTAGTATTGAAGAAAAAAAGGAAAAACAAATACTCCCCCCCCCTTAAAAATAACAATAATAATAAATCACATAAAAAAAATTTAATTCCTATTACGGTTTGGAAAAAAAAATTACATCATAATTAGTATTTGTATCCTAGAGATTGTATTATATAAAATATTATTGAATTGTATAAAATGTTTTGAACTTTTGTGTTTTGAGCCAATGAAATTGTTTTAATTCGTTTTATTTTTATTTTTTATTTCGAAATAATTTTATGGATGCTGTTATTCAGATATTCGAGCTAAAGTTTGAGTTATATAAGTAAATGTAATATATAGTTAAAAGCAAATTTTACTTCTTATTAGTTAAATAATTTTCAATAAATATTAATCCATTCCATATTAATAGTATTCCATATTTCTTGAGATTTGTATTGTACTTTTTAGGGCATCACAGATACATTTATTTAATATGCAATTCTTCTTCACATATGTTAATTGATGTAATGCGGTTAAAGATAATTAACACAATGGTTAAATTTCGCAAATATTTTTACTTAAATCCCCACTATTTCCCAATAGTAATATTCGGCTTATTTAATCTATCATTAGATAACGTGAGTGAAATTACAGTGATGCCGCTGGACGTGAAAAATCCTGGGTCCTTGGGACCCAGAACTTCTAAAATTTTGGGCCCCCTTTTTTTTCTCTTTTTTACAAAAGCGGGTCCCCACTACTAATAAGTCATGTTTTTCGATGCAAAACTTGTTCACTTGCAAAAGAAAAATGAAATGCAATAATTATTTTAATAATAATAAATAATTAAGTAAAACCAATATTAAGTTTTTTAAATTATTAAGAAAAATTTTCTTTGCTTTTTAAAAAAAAATGTGCAAAATATATATTTAATTATAAAATAATGCTTATTTGTGCGTAGAAAATAACAAGAGTCACTTTTGTTAGCATTTCTTTTATAAAGGGGCAAGACAAATTTATTGAAAAAAACATTTTTTCTAGTGAAATAGAAAAACTTGTTGAGTAAAGGGGTATTTTTAATTTAATGAATGGGTACTTTCAGGAGTTAAATTTACTCAGAAATACTTGGAGCAGTTAAAAACGGATTGTGAAGCAAGAAAATCCGTTTCTGGAGCAGCAAAAAAAAAAAAAAAAAAAAAAAAAAAAAAAAAAATTGAAGCAAGAAAATTAGTTTTTGGAACAGGAAAATTCACCCACGGCATTAACTTTTTTTTTTTTTTTTTCATGCTCCTATGACGAAATTTGTGTTTTTTTACGATCTTTTGATGAAAGTTACTGTTTTTTCGGGATTTTTTTTGACGAAATTTGCGCTTTTTTGTGAATTTTTTGACAAAATTTCCATTTTAACGCGATTCTTAGACGAAATTTGTTGTTTCCCTTGAGGAAATCTGTCGGTGTTTCGAGATTTTGTGACGAAATTTGCTTTTTTCTCTAATTTTGACAACATTTGCCGTTTTTTCGCTATTTTTTTTGACAATTTGCTGTTTTTTTCGCGTACTTTTTTGACAAAATTTGACGTTTTATCATGATTTTTTTGACAAAAATTGGCGCTTTACGGGAATTCTTAGACAAAATTTGCTTTTTTTTCGCGATTTTAGACAAAATTTGTTGTTTTTCGCGATCTTTTGAGGAAATCTGTCGTTTTTTAAGATTTTGTGACGAAATTAACGATTTTTTCGCGAATCTTTAGACGAAATTTGCCGGAAAATAATCGTTATTTCGCAATTTTTTAAACGAAAGTCGCCTTTTTGCGATTTTTTGACGAAATTACGCATCCTATGGGACTTGTAAGAGCTATTTTTCTGCGTCCCGTCACCGATATTTTGCGTAATTTATGCGCTATAACGTGTCCGCGGTATCCCTGTCGAAAATAGAGGTATACATTTTTTTAAAAGTGTGGTGGAAACAAACCCTCTAAATTGGCTTGCCTAATATCAAGATTTTTTAAAAGTGCAATGTTTTGCGGAGAACTGTTTTCGTGTCTATTACATTTCTGTAACTATATAATATTCTTTTGGGTGACATATATATTTTAGGAATAAAGTTTTTATAACAATGTACTCGTATATTATGTAGTATGTGTGTGTGTGCGCATATATATATATATATATATATATATATATATATATATATATATATATATATATATATTTGTGTGTGTGTGAGTATGTGTATATATATATGTAAAAAAGGGCGCAAATCCATATATATGTAGATTAGAGAGTCCAGGGGTAATATTACATAAGTTTAATAATCTTGATTAATGTGCAATATTTACAAGGGAAAAAATAATTAAAGGATTAAGATTAAGGGGCATCTTCGGTCTTTCAGACCAGAGCTCGGCTAAGTACGTCTTCATCAGGCTGGATCCGGCATCATTCTAACTCCTCTGTACTTGTTGCTCAGGCCCTTTCGTGTGAAAGTGTTAACTATGCAACATTTAATTCACATGTGGCTGTAAAAAGGTCGTACACGTGTTGTACTTTGCTATGGGGCGGATGTCGAGTCGGCCAAATGCATCTGAAGCGAGCCTGTTGCTATGGGCTCGCTATATCGACACTCGGCCAATCCGACATGCAGCTGACCACAGCTGAACGTGTACACTGATAGGGATACTTAAGATAAACTATTTATAAAAACAATGATATTTCAAACAAAACATACAATATTTCGAAGCATATAAAATGGTACTAAGTATGTAAAAAAAATATGTCCTATATACGATGAAACAAAATAAATCATAAGTCTGAGTTCTAAAAAGAAAAAGAAAAGAGAAAAAAAAAAGTCAAATGTCCTGAGCACCAATGTCTAATATATTGTAAAAGTTAAATGTTTGTGCCAAAAAAAAATCACTTGGCACTTGTTAACATAATCCTGGTTAATGAAATAATAATAATGATAAAAATGCTTTAGCCAGCCAATCAAAAAAAAAAGCACTTGACTTAGCTTTATTTATTGCTGTGGCATATTTCACATTCGAGGGAATAATTAAAAAAAAAAAACACCATTATTCCCTCTTCGAAGCGTGGAGGAGTAAACACAAAACTAAAACCACATCTGTGTTTGTGATTTTGCAAAAGAAAGAAGAAGAAAAAAAAACACTCGCAAACGTAGAAATTATCTTGCAGTAAATTCTTCCAGTCACTATGAGTCAATTTATATCGACTGTGTCCAATATTTCATCATGTCAGCTGCCGTAGTTGTAATCTGTGGGCCTTCATGTGACCCAATTTTTTTAACTTGATATCGTTCGTTGGGATGCACTGCGGTAATCCGGTATGGGCCGAAAAATTTAGGACGGAGTTTTAGGCCCGTACCAAACTGAGTTCTTTTTATCGCGACCAGATCGCCGATTTGATAAGCAGTAGCAGGTTTCCGTTTCTTATCATATTGCATACGAGTCATTTGCTGTTGTTTTAAAATGTGCGTCTTTGCGACATCTCTTAATTGTTTTTTATGGTCTACT
Source organism: Maratus speculifer (assembly GCA_964019185.1). NCBI lineage: Eukaryota > Metazoa > Arthropoda > Arachnida > Araneae > Salticidae > Maratus > Maratus speculifer. The sequence goes on along the minus strand of OZ025301.1, from coordinate 144,355,173 downwards.
GCTAATTGAGCCTCTTCTGTTTCTAAGAGTTGTCGGATGTGTAAGTCTTCTTTATTTTTCATTTTAACGCCAGTAAGAATTTCGAAAGGGGAAAAGTTGGTAGCGGATGAAATGGTGCTATTTATTATCCTTTGCACCGGAGCGACATGTTTGTACCACTTTTCGGGATCGTCCAACGATAACTTTGTTAATATTGGGATGAGTGTGCCATGTATTCTTTCGATTTGGGAGTTTCCCCGGGGTACTCCCGTGGTGATCGGATGGTGTTCGATGTTTTCTTCCTTACAGAAGATTGCGAAGTCGGCTGACGTGAATGCGGGGCCTTTGTCTGTGATAATGCGTCGGGGATTACCAAATGTAGTTTGCTGTAATTTCAGTTTATCTAGTGCGTCTTGCGCCGCCGTAGATTTTACTGGATATAACCAGAAAAATTTTGTAAATGCATCCACTACAGTAAATAAATGTTTATAATTTTTATTTGTTGATGGGAGTGGTCCGAGAAAATCACAATGATATGTATCCAGTGGCGTGTCACCTTTTGGAATCGGGTGTAAGAAACCTTCTTTTTTACCCAATTTCCGAGATGCTAAAATGCACGGAACACAGTTTATCACGATGGTTCGTGCGAGTTCGGATAGTTTCGGAATAAAAAAGTTCTGAGATGCTATTTCCTCAGTTTTTTTAGCTGAGAAATGGCCTTTAGCATGTATATCCTGGAGAATATTAAGCTGCATCGCTTCGGGGATAACTAATAAATCTCTGCCACGTTTAATTTTATACAGTACGTTGTTACGAAGCACAAAATCAGCTACCGGAGAGCTTATCGCTGCGGCCTTGATGCCGGCTATAAATGGGTCTCTGTCTTGTGCTTGCATAATTTTTAGAGTTAATTCATCATGCGTAATCTGCATGACGGGGTATCTGCTAAGGCAATCGACATGCTGCATTTTTGCAGCTGGTCGGCGTTTTATTTTGAAATCGAAATCTTGTAGAAATAAGGCCCAATGTGCAATTTTGGGTGTGAGTTCCTTTTTTCCATCGTTTTCTGAAAGGCCTGACAATCCGTGATGATTCGAAATTTAGTGCCATGCAGATAAACACGAAATTTTTTTTAGTGCTTCGATGACCGCTAGTACTTCTAATTCGTAACTGCTCAACTTCTCTTCCTGGGGGGTTGTTTTTTTGCTCATGTATTGGAGCGGGTGAAAATGACCGTCGGGGGATTTTTGCATAAGCGTCGCGCCAAAGCCATATTTACTGGCATCAGTGTGCACTTCGAGCTCCGAGCCGGGTACAAAAATGTGTAGAACTGGATTACTGGTGAGTCGATTACGTAGTATATGCAGTGCTTGCCGTTGCTCCGGACCGAAATCGAAAGTCGCTGTTTTACGTAACAAATCACTTAGGGGGCGTGCAATAGAAGCGTATCCCGGTATGAATTTTCGAAAATAACCCGTTAGCCCGAGTAAGGATTGCAGCTGTTTAACATTTTTAGGCTCCGGGAAATGTTGGACTGCTTTAATTTTCGCAGGGGATGGCGCTATAGTGTTATGCTCGATAATATGCCCCAAAAATTCTATTTTGCGCTGTAAAAATTGACATTTCTTAAAATTAATCTCCAATCCGTAATCAGAAGCAGTATCTAGTACACGTTTTAAGTTATGGAGTCCCTCTTCTTCCGATTTTGTAGGAATTACAAGATCATCCATGTATAATATTAATACACCTTCCATGAGTAATTCACGGAAAACACACGCGAGATATCTCGTAAATGCTGAGGGGCTTGAACAAAGGCCAAAAGGGGCCTTTAAAAATTCATAAGTCCCGTCGTGCGTGATAAAAGCTGTATATTTTGTACTGTTTGGGTCTACATCAACATGGAAGAACCCATTCTTAAGATCAAGGGTCGTAAAAATTTCAGCTTGTTTGAGCTGATCCAATATGTCATCAATTAGGGGTAACGGAAAACGATCCTTCACTATTTTTTTTATTTAATTTTCGAAAATCAATGCATAAGCGCATGGAATCGTCTTTTTTTCTTACTAAGACAACGGGGCTTGCGTAATCGCTATACGACGGTTTTATAATGCCGTCCCGCAACCACTGTTGAATTTGGTCGCGGATTAATTCTTTTTCGCTTAGGGACATTCTACGGGGGCGTTGATACACGGGTATATCATCATTTAATACTATCGACATTTTTAAGTCTGTGCTCTTCGTTTTTGAGGGTTTGTAGGTTTTAATTAAAGTAGCGACTTCCGTACGAATGTTATGATCGATAATGTGATTTAGATCGATCTCGTCCTGTGTTTCGAACACATTAATGCAGTTAATGAAAACATCCGCTTGGGGAGTTTTATGGAGCGATATCCCGTCCTGACCACACGTTAGTGTACCCTGTGTAAGCACGTCCCGCCCTACAATAAAGGGGGTGGACATTTGTGATGAGTTTACGACATAAACTCTAATAGAGAACAGAGTTCCATCTATTTGAATATCCGTTTTAAATGATCCTAATGGCGTTAAACTGCCACCACCAAAACCGCCCAGTTGTATGGTTTCACATTGTAGGAGAGGGGAGCCAACTAATTTATAAAAATCCTCTCTTATTGCTGTAATCGCGCTTCCCGTATCAATTAATGCGTCTATTATGACATCCGCAATTTTGACTAATTTATTCATGTTGGTATACGATTGCTGTGAGTCTACGACGTGGACTTTCTTATCGCGCTTTAACCCCGAATGTTGTTGAGGAGGGGTGCCTCGGGTTGTCGGCTGTTTCTCCCCAGTGCGCTCGCCACATTCAAAAGACCGATGGCCCCATAAAGAGCAATTAAAGCATTTTGGGCCCTTATTTTTATTATGACAATCTGCGGAAACGTGGTTCCCTAAACCGCAGTTATAACAGATAATTTTACGTTCATTTTTAAGGTGTGGTGTAGGAGTAGTGCCTTTCGCATGATACGACATGCGTTTCACCTGACCACTGGCTGATCGGCAAATTTCATCATAAATCACTAGCTTTTCCTTAAATTGTAGCAAATTAGTACATCCAAATAGCACAGCTTTATTTTGTGCGGAGTCTTCTATACCCTGAATTATGTAATGCATTAACGAAAGATCATCGATGTTTCCATTGTTCGCAATTTCGCGCATTGAAAGAAAATATTGTACTAAATTTTCCGAGGGACGTTTCCTACGATTCATTAATACTTGATGAACATGTGCTGAGGACGCAAAATGGGAAAATTCTGATAGCAATGCTTGTTTAAGTTCGTTATAAGAGGTTATATGAGGTTCACTGTGAATATATTGAAGAGCTAAATCTTTCAACCCGCGTTCCGCGAAAATGAATTTTTGAACATCTGTAAGCGCAAATGATTGTGCCAAATTTTCAAAACGAGCAAGCCAATTAATTACATTCTCCGTATTTAATCCTCGGAACGGTGGAATTAAATTCTCGAAATCTGTAAATGAAATTACTGGTCTAGTTAAAGTGGGTTCGTGTGTTCTAGTAAACTCGGAAGTTATGTTGCCATTTCTATTAACAGAGTTAGAGGGGAGGGGGGTGGTTCCGGGTCGTCAATTTCAGAATCAGTCGCAATTTTAATAGAATTCGCAAAGGAATTTAAGTCGGTCAATGCCGTGAGGATTCGAGTTGCAATTTCTTCTTCAGTACCATCTATTTCGATGGCCAACAAATTGGCAATTGCGATAAATTCGAGTTTCGAGAATTGAGCAGTTACTTTAGTCAATTTCGCGCGGAAATCAGCGCTGTCACTTGCAAAGTTAAATCCTTCAAATTTGCGCAAATTTTTCCTGTTAGAGCGCAAGTCATCACGCTCAAAAATGAACTGGTGTAACAACTTGATTTTATTTGCTTTAGCTAACTTGAGCATCGCACATATCTGTGGTATTTCCGTCAGAAACATGATGGAAGCAACAAGCGAGAGAGAAAGAAAAAAAAGGAGTACTCACTAGCGAGAAAGTTCTTATCCGAGCCGGCGCACCGTCAAATATGGGTCACTCCCATAAATTCACACAGCTGTTCTCTTTGAACAGTCGCTCGAAAGACGTGGCATTTTCCGCTGTGATAAATCCTCAGGAGAGCTCGTTGAATTGCTTGTCTATCGATGTAATCCAATGGCACGGATAAAATCGGCCGTTTGTCTGTCTCATGTCGCTGATGTTTGGGGGTACAAGTAGGCCGGCCCCCATGTAGATTAAGGAGTCCAAGGGTAATATTACATAAGTTTAATAATCTTGATTAATGTGCAATATTTACAAGGGAAAAATAATTAAAGGATTAAGATTAAGGGGCATCTTCGGTCTTTCAGACCAGAGCTCGGCTAAGTACGTCTTCATCAGGCTGGATCCGGCATCATTCTAACTCCTCTGTACTTGTTGCTGAGGCCCTTTCGTGTGAAAGTGTTAACTATGCAACATTTAATTCACACGTGGCTGTAAAAAGGTCGTACACGTGTTGTACTTTGCTATGGGGCGGATGTCGAGTCGGCCAAATGCATCTGAAGCGAGCCTGTTGCTATGGGCTCGCTATATCGACATATATATATATATATATATATATATATATATATATATATATATATATATATATATATATAAGGATTTGCGCCCTTTTGTAAGGCAATCGGCGCCCCTGTTATCCATTTTGCCACCGCCCTTTCTGTTATGCCAGTACGACCCTGATCTGATATGTAATTTTTTTTAACTACTGCCTTTGTAGATATGGTAAAAAGAAATTTTGATTTTATGTTTTCATACAGACAAAAAGAAAAATGCATAAGAAGGAAGTGTAATTTTCAGGAAAATATAATATATAGAATTCAATATATATATATATATATATATATATATATATATATATATATATATATATACAGGGTGTCCGAAAAGTCTGGAAACGGTCGAATAACTCGAAAAATACATATGAGATTGAAAAACGTAAATATACGTGTTAAATATTTTTAAATAAGCTACTCAGTGATACCAAATTTGACCTTCGTAACCGACCCCCTGGGGGTCAGAGGGGGTCCAACTTTGAAATCTTAAATTATAACCCCCATTTTTTATTGCAGATTCAGATTTTACGGACAAAAATACGCAACTTTTGTATTTGATGTTTATTTCGAATCCTCGTTTATCACGGTGTAATTGAGCATATTAAATCGATACATATTTCGGCTTTTCCAACGGGATTTTCCCTAATCGAAACTAATTGGGGAGAATTTATGACATCAAATTCCTAGTCTTTTGCAATAATAGCGTTTCCTGAAAATCACCCATGCCGATTATTTCGGTAGTGCTACACAGTTAAAAATTCGATCCATTTGCTGTAGCGTCACTCCACAGCTTTTATAGAATATCTCTCCCATGACCAATGAGAATGTTCCATAACACAGTAAAGTATCACTGTAAAAAAATTTACCTTTTTGCTGCATCGTCACTCCACCGCTTTTATAGAAAACGATTAAGTTACTGTGTTATGGAGCATTCTCATTGGTCACAAAAGAGATATTCTATAATAGCTGTGGAGTGACGCTGCAGCAAATGGGTCAAATTTTTAACAGTGTAGCACTATTGAAATAATCGCCACGGGTGATTTTCAGGAAACGCTATTCCTACAAAAGACGAGGAATTTGACGTCAAAAATTCTGCCCAATCAGTTTCGATTAGAGAAAATCCCGTTGGAAAAGCGGGAATATGTATCGATTTAATATGCTCGATTACATTGTGATAAACGAAGATTTGAAATAAACATCAAATACAAAAGTTACGTATTTTTGTCCGTAGAATCCGAATCTGCAATAAAAGATGGGGGTTATAATTTAAGATTTCAAAGTTGGACCCCCTCTGACCCCCAGGGGGTTGGTTTCGAAGGTCAAATTTGGTATCACAGAGTAGCTTATTTAAAAATATTTAACACGTATATTTACGTTTTTCAATCTCATATGTATTTCTCGAGTTATTCGGCCGTTTCCAGACTTTTCGGACACCCTGTATATATATGTATATTTTTATTGAGGGAAAAAGGAATAAAAATAAATGATTATTTATTTATTTATTTATTGTTACAATAAAGTAATAGAGCAGAAAAAATTAAAAAATATAATAAAAGTTTTTTTTTTCATTTTAAGAAAAGAAGATTAGATGACTAATTTATTTTTAAAAAGTATAAGTAAAAATAAAAAAAAACCTCACTTGTTTAAAAGAATTTAAATTCAATCTGCTCCCTTACGTGGGAAAGGAAATATTAATCAATTATATATTGTGACAATAAAATGATAAAGTATAGCATATATATATATTTTTTCGATTAAACAGTTTTAAAGTTTGAGTAGTGTGTGTGTGTGGGGGGGGGGGGGACAGAAAAACCGAGAAGCAAAATCTTCATGGAAAAGGGACAAAATACACGTATTTATGAATTGCGGAATTTTTTTGCCAAAGTTTGGCAAAAAATGCAGTTGTGCGAAATTGCACCTTTGCACTTGGTTCTCCATTTTAAAAAAAGCAACCCTTTCGGTCTTCATGAAATCACTGAGGTGATTAATTGTGGCGTTGTGGGTCATGTAATGGGAATTCTTGTATGTCACATCTACAAACAAATCAATGACAAAGAAATATCACTCATTTAAAAGCAAATAATATTCTGGAAAACTTGCTCATTATTTCCACTACACAACTTATTGTACAAACTGATATATACACTGACTGAAATTTTATTTAAAAAAATTTTAAATGTAGGTAAATTCATTTGTTTAGAAATGGTATTAGATGAACACAAATAAAATTAATACATTTACATCAAAGGAAAACTTTTAATCCGTATCTCATCTGTAAAAACTTTCTAACTATCACCTTTGTAGATATGGTAAATAGAAAATTTTTATTTTGTTTTCATTTAGCAGAAAAGTAATTAAATATGCATAACCAGAAAGTGTAATTTTCAGTAAAATAATAAAATTCGTTTACACTTAGTTTATGAATGATTGTTCTCGACAATACCCTTTTGTATCTTAATTTTCAAACATAAAACTTTATATTTACGTTCATAGTGATGAAAGTAAGTTGGAAACAAATTACTATTATTTTATTATTAATTTTATTTTTAATTTTTCTTTCCAATTAATAATTACATCTTCAGTCATAAGTTTTTGCTGTCTTGCGACAACAGTTTTTTCTCCTGCAATATCGTACACAGAAATTCGATTCAAAACACTAACTTTAAAGACAATTTACTAAAAAATCTCTTGCCATTACAAAAAGATGAAAAAAGAACAGATTCGATTACATAGTTTCAAAATAAAAGGACTTGATATAATTGTAACAAAAAATGTGTCAGAATATAGCTATTGTAAATTTCAGAATAGCTTTAACATTATTTTTTTAATACACTAATTCAAGTGTATTAAATTCTAAAAATCCTACTCCATATAAAAAGAAAAATAAAGCATTATATTCTAAAAATCCTACTTAATATAAAAATAAAATATTATATTCTACAAGAATGTATTAAATGTATTTAAAATATTTTTAAATCATATTACTGCTTAGTTGTGATGTACCGTATATACTCGCGTATAAGTCGACCTCCTAACTTATGTTGTTAAAAATAAGAAAAGATTCAAAATCCGCGTATAAGTTGACCCCCCCTCCAAAAGGGGGGACCGATTGACTTTCCCCCGAAAAGGACTGATTCCTCAAACTCGTTCTGAAATGTATCATCCGAAAAATTATGCTTCATGTCATAAATCGGAATCGGAGAATTACAAAGAAAAAATGGATTCATTCCGTTTTTTCTTGGACTCGTTCCTTTTTTCTCAAATCGTTCCATTTTCTCAGATTTGTTAGACTCGTTCTTTTTTTCTGGAATATGTTCCATTTTTCTCTGAATCGTTCTTTTTTTTTTCGGAACGAATTCGTATGACTCGTTCCTTTATGTGAACTATTCAGACTGGAACGATTCCTTAAAATGGACGATTTTGCCCATCGCTATTTTTTAGCATTGGAAATGTGTTCTTGACATAAATCACACACTTTTTTTGTTCTTTGCAACAGGTTAGGGTATGTTATTTTTTTGAAAAATAAACTAAAAATGATCTTAAATTCAGAATCGTTGAGGTTGGAAGGGTTCCAGATTTTGGATTTTGTACTCTACAAACAATGGGATGCTGCAGCACCGATTCACTAGCAAATTATTTTCCGATATTTTATCTATAGTTTTTTTTTTTTTTTAGATCTCGCGTATAAGTCGATCTCCCCACTTTGAAGTTCTTTTATTGTCTAAAATTTCTCGACTTATACGCAAGTATATACGGTAGTTAGTATGTTTTAACTAAAATTTGTTTGGAAATGGACAAAATGTCCTTAGTGGGGGTCTTTCTGAGGAAACCTAACCCTCATTTACTCAAGATTACCCAAGGCTCGAAGAAAACTCCGAACGACTAGGCCGACGGGTGTAACTGAGTTCGAACCTAACACCCTCCGTCTATCAGTTTAGAGCGCAGAACCACTTAGCCACCGGTGGGGCTAAAAGTGAATGGAATCACGCAGTTTTTTTAATACTTTTCAATAAATTAAATTTTTTTTCAGTTATAAGCATTTACTGTCTCATAACGTCAGTTGTTTCATTTTCTATGCTATCATATTTGGAAATCCCGTTCAAAACACCATTTTTATATGATATGAAAATAATTAGTCATATATCTACATCTACAGATTTATATTCAAGTATTACCAACGACGTACCGGTGCCAATGAAAGAGGCAGGAATAATGACTTTGTCTTTAGATCAATTTTTGTTTGTGACAGAGATTATTTTGCAATTGGATGGTTTATTTTTATTATTATTTAGTCATATAACATGGTAAGAATATTTCTTTCAGATTTTTAGTTTGTGGTTTGACAATAATTTAAATTTCCAGTGTTATACAAATCGTAATCGCTCTTCATATGGTTATCATTTCTTTTGGAAACTCTACTGGTGGCGAAACTGTACTCTGCAATTTACAAAGTCACTTTCAGATGTAAATAAATATATTCACCATATTATTTTAAGAGAAAGCAATCAAGTAGTGTTTCCTCTATTTCTATAAAAGTGTTGAATTTTAAAATTTTTAATTTAAAATTCTTTTCTGGGTCATGCTCAATACATATGTACACCAACGCATACTGATTTTAATCCTATACTTAAAAATATGACCTAAATCCTTTACATTTCTGGCTAATTGCTGAAATAGAGTGTTAAAAGTAGAAATTATTTATATCGAATAATGAAATATCCAATAATCCTGAAACATGTAAATTATTAAGAAAAATAAAAAATGTCATTAGATTTCTTCCAAAAAAAAAAAAAAAAAAATGTTTTACTGAGAAAATAACCAGTTGTTTTAAACCATGGTTAAAACCAATTGATTTAAATTGTGCAAATCCTATTTTTTAATGAAATGAATGAAAATTTTATATTTCAAAAGAAATTAATACAATAAGAATAATTCCTATAGAAATGATATTTAATAATTTATCTGATGTGGTGCCCGGCTGACATTAAGTACCCAAAAGTGTTATGAATTTGAACAACAGGATCAAATGGTATAACAAGGATTACACTATTCAATATCTCTCCCTCCATAACAGGTAAATAAAACACATCTCTCAGCTAGATTAAAAATTAAAATATGAGAAATGTTGCAAAGTTGTTACTGAACAAAAATTCTAGCATTTCATAGGCGTAACCAGCCTTTTGAATAGGGGAGGTGCCCAGATTTTTTAACCAGGACCTGTTGGCTACAAACAATATCTTATATAATAAAACCTGTTAAAACGGAATCTCATGAGACTGCTCAAATTTCCATTTTAAACAAGTTTTTATTTAGAAGGTATAATTGTGTGGTATTTTTTTTTTTTTAAACAGCCGAAACACAATTTTGTTTTAGTGAGGGGTATTAGAAGAGGTTCAAAACAAAATCTAATGGTAAAAAAAAAAATATATATATAAATTTTCTTACAACAGTGATATAAGACAGAGACTGTGTGTGGACACAAGTGTGAAACTTCGAGGCACCCTAATGTCTAATAAAAATTAAAAAAGAATTTTTATTATGCTGGAAACTTTTATAGGTGCAAAAAAAAGCTGTATGAGGTCTAAAATATTATATTAATCAAAGTCTTGTAGATGAAATTTAGTCCGATGATAAATCTCATCCGGCGAAATATACATACATGTGTGTGTAACGTGTGTATGCATAAACCAGCAGCATAATTATGACCATAATAATAAATGTCACAATAAATAAAAAAAATTAAAGTATTTAGTCAAATTTTATGATAAAACCCCATTATAAACTCAGATCTCAGAGCCACAATAAAAATATTACTGCTAGTGTTTCGTAACCAGGTACCACATCAGATTAGGCATACCATAGAGGGTTTCAGTTATAAGTAAACAAAGTAAGTACAAAAGTTTAAGTGCAAATGTCACTTAAACTCGATAACTTTTTATTTATCAAAAAATTAAATATGCAATTCCATTTCCAAATCGCTTCAATAGAGAGAAGTCTATTGACATCTAATCTTGTGCTTTAATTTTGTGCTTTTATGTTACAAAAAGTCATAAAATATGTCAGAAAGTTTTGCGTTTGTTAAGCATGGATTTCAGAAACTCTTTAAGAGAATATAATAAACTATTCTTACTTTCTTTGGTTAATGTGGCTTCTGGAGATTTGATATGTTACACAGTTACTTTTTCTTTAAAAATATCCTGAAATTGTCTTGATTTTTCTAAAGCTCGTTTTCTCTTTTCTGGCCATCCCATATTTTTTAAATACACGTGATAAAGTGCAAAGTATATTTACAAATTAAATATAACTTTTTTGGCCCATTTCGGAATGATGCAAGCCAAGAGAATGAAAACTGAACAAAACAGATTTTTCTCTCCTCGGAAAATCCTATAATGTGATTGGCAGGCTTTAATTTTTTTTTAAATCATTATTATTATTTAAAATATAAAAATTATTAAGCACAGCCTCTATATCTAGATGCAAATGTTTTTGTTTTTCTCAAATATTCTCAGTGGCAGGGGGGGGAGGTCTATTGTTAGTGTGAACATATAATGTAATGGCGCCTTGCAAACGTTGGATTAACGATGTGCCAGTAGTGTCTGGCGCCTGCTTACCGATCATTTGGAAATCTAAAATACTCTACTTTATAAAATATTGTTGTTGTGTTCCACAGAAGTGATATATGAATACAATATATGATCAGGATATATGAAAAACAAAAATAGTTAATTGTTTATTTCTTATATTGTTTTCAAGGTACTACTCTGTTATCCCGTCAACCAGTTTCGCCAAATTTTACGAACCACCAAACCAATAGCCAAATTATACATATTGAAGTAATTTTTATTTTAAATAACGAAAAAAACAAATAATTAGTAGAATATTAATAAAAATACACATAAAAAGTCTAAATAAAAATCACTAAATGACATTTTAGACATGTGAATCGTATTTAATGTGACATTCACAATCATCCATTATTGGCATTTAATCTTATAGTTTGGAGATAATTTTTTGGTCGACGGGATAACTTAGTAGTACCATTTTCAGTTTTTCTTTTTTTTTATGAATGCTAATTATTTTACTTCGGTTTTAATCCTTCATGTGTCTGCGTGAGTGGGGGAAGGGAGGTGCCCACATAGACGCAAATTGGGCTCTGATTTTTTAAAAAACTGATTGCTTTTATATAGCCTGGCTAATTATTAAAAAACTAGAAGATAGCCCGTCAAAATGACGTGTTTGCATTTTTAAAGGATGATAAAAAATTACAACAACTGTGGTCAATCATAGCTACCTTAGGCTGAAACAATTTTGATAAATACAGCAGAGGAAAAAAATCTAACAAAGAAAGAAAGAAAGAAAATTTTAACAGAAATCTGCATTTAAAACTATAGCAAAACTATCTGGTAGATGGGGGTGGGGTTTATAATGAAATTTAAAACGCACACGCGGTTTGCTTAAATAAAAAGTTTTAATTAAATAGTGTTTTTGAAATCGTGAAAAGATTTCAAAGCAAAGTAAAATGTAGTGACGTCATTTACAGCTCCCACTGTAAATCTGACCATTGAGAATGCTCCATTACGACTATGGAACGGTTTCATTGGTCAGAAAATAGATTGCCTTTAAAATCGGATAATTTTTCACAATGTTTTTTATAGATTTGAAATTCTCAAGAGTCATTCATGGCTGTAAAGAAAAAAAAAATTAAAGCAGCCCGAATATAAAAATTTTAACAATATTGCATTTAAAACGCACCTTCACTTTCCTTTAATAAAAAGTTTTAATTAAATGTACACTGTAAAAAATTTGACTCATTTGCTACAGCGTCACTCCACCGCTTTTATAGAAAACTGTTACTTTACTGTGTTATAGAGCATTCTCATTGGTATTAAAAGAGATATTCTATAAAAGCTGTGGAGTGCCGCTGCAGCAAGGGGTCAAATTTTCAACAGTGTACTTTTTGAAATCGTGGAAAGTTTTCAAAGCGAAGTAAAATGTAGTGACGTCATTTACAGCTTCCACTGTAAATCTGACCAATGAGAACGCTCCATTACGACTATGAAACGTTTTCATTGGTGAATGAGTTTCTTTTTCTCGTGGATAGGTTGACCCCGGAATTGTCATACACGGAGGGGTTTTATATATATAATTAAAATCTAAGTCTGGGGTGTGTCAGAACCTGGACCTGTCTTGGACTATCCTCAGACTTTTAGATGAGGTAGATTTCGCTAGCCATGTCATTACACATACAAACAATTTTCTTTCAGAATTTCCCCCAGAGGGTTTCAGGGGGTCGTTCCGCCTTTCTGCCCTTTAGTTTAAAAAATAGCGCCCCTCTTGTCATTCATTCTAAAAAATAGCGCCCTTCTTGCCCCACATTTGAAAAAACACAGCCCTCCAGCGATGATCTGAACGCGCTATAGCGCGTAAATTACGCAAAAAATCGGCGACGGAACGCGAAAAATAGCCTAATACGCGTCCCATGGGACGGGTAATTTTGTCAAAAAAAGGCTAATTTCCGACAAGATTCACAAAAAGGCAGATTTCTTCAAAAGATCGAGGAAAAACAATAATTTTTTTTCCAAAAGTCGCGATAAAACAGAAAATTTTGTCAAATGAGTCGCAAAAAACGACAACTTTCGTCAAAAAATAGCGATAAAACGGCAGATTTTGTCAAAAGATTTACGAAAAAAACGACAAATTTCGTCCAAAAATCGCAATAAAACAACAAATTTTATGAAAAATTCTGTTTTTTGCGGTATTTTCACGAGATTTGTCGTTTTTTCGCGATTTTTTTTTTAGCAAAATATGCCGTTTTTGCGATCTTTTAATAAAATTTCCCATTTTTTTCATGATGTTTTCACGAAATTTGACGTTTCTTGGCGTTTTTGTAGCAAGATTTGTCGTTATTTGCGATCTTTTAACAAAATCTGCTATTTTTTGCGATCTTTTAACAAAATTGGCCGTTTTTTCGCGATCTTTTAGAAAGATTGGCCGCTTTTTCGCGATCTTTTAACAAAATTTACCTTTTTTTCTTCTTTTTTTTTCAATTTTTTAATGAAATTTTTGTTTTTTCACGACTTTTTGAACCGCTAGATTCTAGATTCAACTCTATGAAAGTGCCCTTAAAAATGAAAAAGTACCCTGAAAAATGTAAAAAGTGCCCTTTTCAGAACAGTAGCACCCTGCCCTTTTTTAAAGCTGGGGGAAACTCTGTTCTTTTATTGGTTTAGATGCAAACTATTATTATTGCATTTGTATTATTTTTTCCGAGATATTGAAATTTCTTGTTTAATGCAGGATTCTAATACAGATAAGTTATTTTTTCACAGGCTTTGCTCTGTTTCGAATTTTTATTTATATAGCTGCCAACCTCCCTTATTTTTTAATTCAATAAAACATGTTTGGAACCAGAAATTTAATAAAGATAAAAATATATAAGAACCCTTTTGAAAAACGACATATTTTATTAAATAAATTTTCTGGGGAAAAAAAAAGTTGACCTTTTGAAAATCCAAAAGGTTTGAAACTATACATTTGTAAAACCTAATGGATTTTTTTTTTTTTCCCCACAAATTGAAGTTGAGGTAGGAATGTAACAAGCTGTTAATTCCCAAATTGGCTAAGTCCGAACTTAACAATCTGATTGGGTAAAACTGAAGGAAGTGACGTATATTCGAGCCAGTGCTAAAAAAATTAAGAACAACTGGACCCAACGCAGGAATTTGCTCAATGAAGTTTCATGTATTCAGAGGTTTTGAAGATTAAAGAATACAGATTTGTCAATTTTTCTATATAATGCATAAAAATTTGGACTAAGCCAATTTGGGAATTAACGGTTCTTAAGAATGTGGGGCGACAATTGAAATTCTGCACACAGGCACCCCCCTGCATTACTAAATCCCTTAAAAATTAATATCTTAAATCATTAAATTGAATTTACTCTTACATCAGCAATACATAATAAAAGATAGAAAATTTCAAAAAACAATAAGTGACTTACTTTTCATAAAGATAGGCAATGAATCCAAATATAAGTAATCTTCAGCAAAATAAAAATGTGTAGCTTCTACATGCATCAAGGATATAAAATGTGATTTAGCCTGCAAGTTTGCATCCCAAAAGACTAAAGATTATTTCTAACCTATAGCCTTCCAGGCACATTCCCAACGGGCCATCACCAATGAAGCAGATGTAGAAAAAACAGAGGGTACATTCTAGAGTGTATATACTATAGCTTTCTTGAGAAACAGATGGTATATGGTGTTTCTTGAAAAAATTCTGCCACTACATCCCTGACCATCATAGAAGTAATAAAAAAGCCTCAACTCAGTATATTTTTCTTTTTTGTCATCATGCTCGTGACGATAACTGATGAATAGGCCCAGAACAGATACATCTCAACACCTATTCACATATTTCTTGTTACATTTCTATCATCAAATGTAGCAGCTAAAGACACTAGCAAAATAAAAGAGAAAAGAATATCATACATGCATTCATATACATAAATTAATTTTTTAAAAGCAAATATTATTTACAAATGCATAAGTATTAGTTAGCTAGTATATTTATATTATTAGACAAAAACCAAAATAGTTACACTACTGTACTATCTAGATATTTATTACAGAATGCTAATTATGAAAATACATTCAAATATTGGAATAAATTTATCGCATGGTATTTTCAAAAGGATATGATACTGCAGGATATGATATAAGGAACAGATGTAGTATTCGCCCAGAATCCGCCACCTTGTTTTTTTTCTTGGCACGAAAAACCCGTTTTCGCCAAGTAGCGATTGCAGCCAAATGCTCATTTATAACCACTTTAGGCTTAAAGAACTTTGAAAAACTTGAGATTTAACATTTAAAGAAAAGCGGAACAGAAAAATTATATTTTAACAGAAATCAGCACTTCAAACGTTTTTCTAAAAAAAGGGAGGAGAAATAAATAAAAGGTAAATACATACATTTTAAAGCAGTACAGTAAACAAAATATTCATTATTAAATGCACACAGAAAAAAAAAAAAATTATTGCAAAAAGAAAAGAAACCAGGTCTTAATTCGCTACTTATAATAACAATATTAATTTGAAAAAAGGGGGGATGAGAGATTCATAATGAATGAATAAATAAATGAAATATTCATTGTTCGTAACACATAAATCAAATATTCATTAAAAATACATTTAGAAAAAAAAAATTAAATTATTTGACCATCAAAATAAATTTCCCACAACACAATAGCATTTAATAATCATCGTTTTTCTATTTGATAATCCTCCCACTGAATTTCCCTAATAATTTCCAAAAATTTGTTAAAAACATGAATTTTTTTGTCTGCACACGCTCTATCAAAAAGGAACATTGCCAAATAATAACAAAACAAATAGCAAAAAGAAAATAGATTGAAACAATACAACCTGGCAACCACGTGATGGAGATTTCAGGGTGAATACTACATCATAGCCACCAAAATAGTTACACTACTGTACCATCTAGATAGTTATTACAGAATGCCAATTATGAAAATGCATTCAAATATTGGAATAAATTTATAGCATGGTATTTTCAAAAGGATATGACACTGCTGAGATATCGGAGAAATACTGCAGGATATGATATAAAAGTTCTTTTGATTATATTAAATTTTCATCAAGTTTTGGGATAAAATTGTAATAAAGATTCACAAATGATGAGCTTCAATACTTTAAAAATCATCTTTGTTTACAAATCCCCCCCCTCCCCTCCATTTTTTAATTCCCTGAGCAAACTTCATATAAAAAAAGGCCTTTACAAAGTTAAATTTCAGCAAAACACTAGTCATGCATAGCTTAAAATTGTAATCACTCTCAAGATTTAAATTCTATTTTCTTTTTTCCTTAGGAAAAGTGACACATTTTAATATAACACAATATTAATAAATAAATTGCAAAAATTAAGGCAAAAGGTTGGAAACGTAGACAGACCTCTCAGAAGTCAGAAATATGCAAAATAAGTTTATTTTCTAAATTTTGAATGAATAAAATTGAACTGTTGATAGAGTAAAACATGGCTTTTCAATATCAGATAAAATAATTTGTTCTTTGAAAACAAGCATGCACTAATGTTGAAATTACCAGTTTGTAAATACAGCCAAATACCAGGGTCAAGGTTTAAAAATGATAGTTTTCAATATAAATTACAAATAGTACTTATTTAGCTAGATTAGTATATTTGAGATATCAGAATTTATTTTAAATGAAAAAAAATTGCTGCTGCACTGTTACACCTAGTAGCCATTTTCAAATTTTTTTAGTTAGTTTTGTTGTGGTAGTCAGAAAAAGTGTGAATTTAAAATAAAAAAGGGTAAGTTAAGCTTATTTAATCTGTAAATTGCATGAAATACTTATTTAATAATAATTTCCTGCATTTTTTTTTTTTAACAAAATAAAGTAAAATTAATATTTTAAAACAAAAAAAACATGTGGGGTAAAAGTTATACTGTTAGGCTTAACAAAAAAATAAATAGAAATTTATCATAATAAACTTGTTTTTTTTTATGCAATTATTTAAAAATAATAATACAAATTATATATACCGTAATTTCTGGTAGAAACGCCGCAGCGGCGTAAACGCCGCATCGCGGAAAATCATTCAAAAAAATTTAGAAAATGGTCGTAAACGCCGCATCGTCGTAAACGCCGCGGTAATCGCTGTTAACATGTTAAACAGAAACACATTAATAAGCTGTATTAAGAAATCATAAAAATGAAATTATTAATAAAAAATTAATAAATAAATACAAAATTAATAATATTATTTAAATACCGTATTTTCGGGAATAAGCGCTGCGACGCATACGAGTTTAAAAGTAAAAATATGCTTAATGCGGCGCAGCGGATACGGTGATTTTTTTTCCTAACAGTGCCGTAAAATACCGTTAATCCGCCCCCCCCCCAAACGTGACGAAAAATCATAAAATAATTAGAGAGGGGCGCTTACACGGGATTTTTCCACGATCGTTTCACAAAATTTGCAGGAATGAATCGTGAATCTTTGAATGAATCATGAATTTTGATAATTGAAGCAATACTTGAAAAAAAAATTGGTTTAAAAAAAAACGTAAATTCTGTCGAAAAACGCAGAAAAAAGGAGAAATTTGTAAAAAAAGCATGAAATCAATTAAAAAAAATCTTTAAAAAAAGCTCATTTCATCAAAGATTCATCATTCATTCATTTCATCATGATTCATCACTGAATCTTTGGAACGGGGGAAAAAAATCGGATTTAGAACAAATTTTCTGAAAGTTATAAAAGAAGAGGAGGAGAAATTCAGGAAATTCATTCGAAAATGCAGTTTTCGTTTATTCGTAATCTAATGCGAAATTTGCGTAACTTTTTGCGGTCTTTTAATGAAAATTGCCATTTTTTCGCGATATTTTGACGAAATCGAAATTAATTTTTTTTTGCAACCATTTGTCGGAATTCGCGATACATTTTATGTCCGAAATTTTGGAATTATAATCGATTTTTTTTTAATTTTCGGAAAAATTCAGAAAAATATCACTCTTGTTTGAAAAAAAAAATGCTCGTAAACGCCGCATCGGTAGAAACGCCGCATCGCTTGAAATTTCAGTTTAAAACACGTAAACGCCGCGGCGTTTCTTCCAGAAATTACGGTACTACATTTAATTTAAATATTGAGGAACTAATTATCAAAATTCGAAAAATGAACAAAAGTTGAGTTTTTGGAGATTCTAATAGCACAACAATATTAGAAATGTACTGTTAAACTTACTAAAATGAATACAGCTATTCTAACTTTACATTTGTCATGTTTTAGAAAAATAACTTTTTTAAATCTTCAATTCAGTCAGGCAGGTTAAAAAAAAAACAAACTGTCCAGAAAAATACATTAAAAACGATCTTTTAACAAAATTATAGCAATAGCAGTCCTTTACATTGCTAAATTATCTGGCACAGCTGTCATATCCGCACCACATTGGTGCGATTGCTACTAATTAGTGATTTTATGCCCTGCATGGTAACCTACTCATTGTTTCTTATTAATAAATTGTTTATTTTTCATTTCTTTTTTAAATTGATATGAATTATTTTGTTCTATAATTAATTTTTATTATTTTCTTTATAAAATAGAAAAAATTAAAAATGGTATTAGAAAAGTATGTTATCAAATTGGCATCGAAAGAAAAGCACACCAACGTGGTGTGCATATGTCATCTGTGCCAGTTATTTATACTTCAACTGTTTTGTGCAATTATTCATGCATAGCATAAAATTGTAATAGCTCCTTCAAAATTAAATTTTTTCTTTTAAGGAAAGGCTGCACACTTTAAAATATATACGTAAAATTAATAAATTACTGAAATTAGGACAAAAGGATGAAAATCTGGACAGTCTTCAAATTTCAAGTTAGAAATATGCAAAACAAAAATTCATTTTCTAAATTTTAAATCGGTAATTTTGTTTTGATAAAATCAATTATTTCTTAAACTTTATTTACAAAGAACATTTAAAATGCACATGCAATAAATATCTTCAAAAAGCCTCTTATCTTTGTTCTATACCACCTAAAAATTGAACTGCTGATAGAAAAAAAAGATGAATTTTCAATATCGGATAAAATACTTAGTTCCGTAAAGATAAGCATGGTGTTCTTTGAAATTATCAGTTTGCAAATGTGGCCAAAAATTAGGGTCAATGTTTAAAAACGATAGTTTTCAATAAATACAAATAGCAATTATTTAGCTAGATTAGTATATATTTCAGATATCAGAATGGATTTTCAATGAAAAAAAAAAAAAAAAATTGTCGCTGCACTGTTACACTTAGTAGCCATTTTCAAATTATTTAATTAGCTTTGTTGTGATAGTCAGAAAAAGTGTGGATTTAAAGTAAATAAAAGGTAAGTTTCATCTTATTTAATCTGCAATTTGCATAAAAAAGAATAATCTCCTGCATTTTTTTTAAACAAAATAAAGTAAAATTAATATATTAAAGCAAAAGAATGTGGTATAAAAGTTATACTTAACAAAAAAATGAAATTTATAACAATAGAATTGTTTTTTATGCAAATTACTTTCAATGTTAAACAATGTTGGGCTATTCTCTTCAGATTAATAGATTGAAGAAAATTTAATTTAAATTAAAACATCTAAGCTTACTTGTATAGTATAAGCCATACAAATTCCAAAGAGTTGTTTAAAAAACCAGGCCTAGGACCGCTGAGTCACTCTTGAAAAAGAGAGGAAAGAGACTAAATTGCAAGAAAAAGAGACTAAAAGAGACCAAAATTTAAAAAAAGAGACTTAAAGGAGACCAAATAAAAAAACATTTTTCTCTCTTCACTTAAATGTTTTTGGTATCCAGACAAGCACTATAAGATTTGGCACTATTTGCGGAATACATTTTTAATGCATTTCAGTCGATTTTGAAAAAATTGCAAATTTTGTTGATTGGTTGCAGAAAAATATCTCAAATCGCAATATTTCATCATGGAAGAAAATCAAAAATTCACCAAATGATCACAGGAACAATACCATGAAATTCCAGGAAATATAGTGAAATTCATCAAATTGTCAATAAAAAACAAATCACAAAATTTGTCACGTGATCTCGGGAAAAAAATTCTCGAAATTAGTCAGATGTTCTTAGGATAAAAATCACAAATCATCAGATGGTCTCGAAAAAAAATCACGAAATTAGTCAAATGGATCTTGTGTTAAATATCGTATAATTCATCAAATGAGTCTCGAAGAGAGGGATAAATCACAAAATTCATTAAATTATTGTAAAATTCGAAGTGCGATCATACAAATAATTGCTAATTTTGTCGAAGGTCACGGAAATAAATAGTGAAATTTATCAACTAGTCGCCAGAAAATAACAAATTTCGTAGAATAAAGCCATAAAAAACTAGTATGTTGTGGCCATCTCAAAACTTTCTTCTATTTAAATCACGTCAATTAAACCATTTAAAAAGTGCAAACGTAGCATAGCAGCGCCACCTGTTGTGAGATTTATACCAAAATGTAATCAGCGTCTAATTATGTTATATATTATAGTGTACCAGAATCTGAAATTTCATGAAGTTCTCTGCATTAGTTCTTGAGATATAGCTATCGCAAAAAATGTGCAAGATATAGGATAGCAGCGCTACCTATTGGGCAATTCACACAAAACCCTAATCAGCGTCTATGTTTCTCAAGGTCTTCCGGAATCTGAAGTTTGGTTAAATTCTGTGAATTAGTTCTTGAGATATAGCTATTGTGAAAATCCTGAAAAACGTAGCATAGCAGCGCCACCTGTTGTGAGGTTTATACCAAAATGTAATCAGCGTCTAATTATGTTATATATTCTAGTGTAACAGAATCTAAAATTTGATGAAGTTCTCTGCATTAGTTCTTGAGATATAGCTATCGCAAAAATCGTGCAAAATGTAGCATAGCAGCGCCACCTATTGGGCAGTTCACACCAAAACCTTATCAATGGCAATGTATCTCAAGGTATTGTGGAATCTGAAGTTTGGTGAAATTCTGTGCATTAGTTCTTGAGATATAGCTATCATGAAAATCATGAAAGACGTGGCATAGCAGCGCCACCTGCAGGCCAATTTACATCGAAACTTAATCAGCGTCTATGTATATCAAGGTCGCACAGAATCTGAAGTTTGGTGAAATTCTTTGCATTAGTTCTTGAGATATAGCAATCATTAAAATCATGAAAAACGTAGTATAGCAGCGCCACCTGCAAGCCAATTTACACCAAAAATCAATAGGCACTAATTCATATCAAGGTCTAACTGAATATAAAATTTTATGAAATTTCGAGCATTAGTTCTTGAGATAGAGCGCCCACAAATTTTTTGTCACATACAGACAGACTGACAGACATTTTCTAAAAATAGTCAAAACATGTTCAGGACCTTCTAAAACGTATAAATCCGTCGAAAATTTTCATGAATCCAATACTTTCTTCTTGTAAAGATAGAAGAAAGTAAAAATCAAGGATGCCTGTCAATGGGTTACATTTCCTGAAGTTTTACAGCAGTTGAGGGGGTGGGAGGGAAAATATATCTATCGGCATTAATTATGCATTTTTTATTGGGTATCTTTGATAAAATACATTTCTTTCAGCGATCCTTTCACAAAATTCACGTTTTTTTTATGCGATCATCTGTTGAAATCAGCGTTTTTTCAACAATCTTTTGACAAAATCTGCGTTTTTCTCACAATTTT
This sequence comes from Maratus speculifer, assembly GCA_964019185.1. Taxonomy (NCBI): domain Eukaryota; kingdom Metazoa; phylum Arthropoda; class Arachnida; order Araneae; family Salticidae; genus Maratus; species Maratus speculifer. The sequence goes on along the minus strand of OZ025301.1, from coordinate 144,333,348 downwards.
TTGACAAAATTCACTGTTTTCCGCGATCTTTTCCCGAAATTTGCGCGATCTTTTCACGAAATTGACGTTTTATCCGCGATCTTCAAACGAAATCGGCGTTTTCCCGCGATCTTTATACCAAATCAGCAATTTATCTGCAATATTTTAGCGAAACCGGCCATGTATAGTAATCTTTTGTCGAAATCGGCGGATTTTCCGCGATCTTTTGACAAAATCGGCGTTTTCCCAGATTTTTTTGATGAAATCGGCGTTTTTTTCGACGATCTTTTTACAAAATTTGCATTTTTGCGCAATAAAAAAATCGAAAACGGCGTTTTATCCCCGCGATCTTTTGACGAAATCGGCGTTTTTTCCGTGATCTTTTGATGCAATCGGCATTTTTTTCAATGATCTTTTGACAAAATATTTTAAAGCTATCTTTTATAGAAAACGGCGTTTTTTTTCGCGATTTTTTGATGAAATAATCGTTATATCTACAATCTTCAGAGGAAATCGACGCTTTCCCGCGGTCTTCATACGAAATCCGCACTTTATACTTTAATGTGATCTGCACAGGAAATTTACGTTTTTCAGCGATTTTTTGACAAAGCTCGTTGACATAAACATTGACGAAATCGTCGTTTTCCTCGAAATAGTGACGAAATGTGTCCTTTTTCGGCGATCCTTTCATGAAATTTGCATTTCTCTGCGATTATTTTTTCCGCACGCAAAATCGTACAATCGTATTGTTCATTAGTACAACCGTACACTTCGAACAAAATCCGTAGAAGTTGGCATCTATGAATATCGCTTTTTGATTTTACGATCATTTGACGAAAGCTCGGTTTTATTTCGGCATCGTTTGAAAACAATCTCAGAGTATTTTTTTTTTTTTTTTTTTTTTTTTTCGCAATCGTTTGGCGAAAATCACGAGTTTATTTTGGGATTGTATGGAAATAATTTTATTTCGAGATCGTCTGGTGAAAGTCGCAGCTTGATTTCGCGATCATTTTATGAAAATCGCAGATTCTTAAAAATTAAAAAACGTGATCCCCGTATATATAACGACCAAACGAAGAATTCTGAGATTTCTTCCTGCAACCCACTGAGGAATTTCTCAATTGTTTTTCACAAGATCGACTGACAAGTTTTGCAGTATGTTTCTACCACTGATTGACGGATTATACGTGTTATTTTTCTCGCGAAAATGACAAAATCGTGATATTCTTCCCGCGACCGAATGACGAAGTTTATGATTTTCACCCCTCGAATGGTTATCGAATTTTGCGTTTTTATCAGGCCACAGATTGACCAAATTCACTTTCTTTTCAATGTCCGACAGAAAAGTTTTGCGATTCTTGCCCGCGAACGATACGCTAATTTCGTAACCATTTTTCCACGACAGAGTGACGAAATTTAGAATTCTTTCCACTGCAAAATAGAGACAAATTTGGTACATTTTTTTCCGCGACTAAGTTTCACTATAGTTCCACGGAATTTCATGGTTTCATACTTCGACAGATTAACATAATCCATGATTTTTCCGCCGGTTTCCGACTGAAAAATTTTGCGTTTTTTACCCGCGAACAGTTAACAAATTTCGGATTTTCTTGCGATAAATTGACAAGTTTTCCGATATTTCCTCGCGACAAATTGTTGAATTTCGCGATTTTTTCCCCGTTATCAAATGAGGAAAGTTACGATCTTTTTGCTGCGATTGATCGATGGGTAAAGAATATTTAAAAAAAGAAAAAAAGAAAAGAAAGTAAAAAGAAAGAAAAAAAGCGAAAAAAGAGACTAAATCTGAAAAATATAGACTAAAAGAGACAAATGCAAAAAAATAGCGAGAAAAGCGAGTTTAGCGACTCGCTCCGAGGCCTGAAAAACAGAAAATAACAAGGATTTGCGAGAGAAAAACTATTGCAAACTACATATAATGCATTTAATTTAAACAAAGATGAACAAATTATCAAAATTGTAAAATGAGCGAAAGTTGAGTTTTTGGATATCCTTATATTGCAGTATAATTAGAAATCTACTGTCAAATTTACAAAAATGAATAGCTATTTTAATTTTACATTTTCTGAAATACACATAAGGCAACTAATTTTATTGCTAAATTTTAGAAAAATGACTTATTTCAATTTTCAATGAGGACAAATAAAAAAAGATACTACACACACAGCATACACACACATGTACTATAAATAAAATAGATGTACTGCAAATAATTATAATATATATACTTTCAACTATAATAATTATAGTTTTGTTCCTTTTCGAAATGGAGTCATATATTTGCATTTATAAAAGAAATGTTTTAAATAAAATTAACATCTCTAGTAGATTATTTTAATTGCCTTTTAAGAATTCCTGAACATTTTAAAGTTCATATTATATATTTTATGAAAAAAATACTTCATTTCATCTAAAGTATTTAAAAAATTTTTGTTCAAATTTTTGCCCGATGCACAACAATTCGTTTCCACGCAAAAACATTGCATTTCCGGATATTATTCCATTTTCAAAATACTCAAAGAATTTATTTTTAACATAAAATAAGGTATTTTCAATATTTCAGAGTAAAACGTATTCAGATTACATGACATAAACATAACAGTTGTCTAAAATTAACATAAACAAAGGCTCCTAAATAATATTTGATTAAAAAGTTCACATTACATCTTTGGGTATTTTTAGTAGCTTAAAAGCAGCTATTTCCTGTAATTGCTCAAGAGGCATTTCCACACTGCTAAAAAAAAGTAAAAGATTTAAATATGATATAAAAAATTGCACACAAATTTTATGCATGAAATCGTGATTCAAGAAGAAATAAAATAAAAAAGCAATGTATATTTTCTACATACATACAAACCCATGCCGATTTAATCCGAAAAAATAAATACAACCTAAGTTTTTAACCCTACCAAAAAACGTTTAATATTTATTATTATTATTGCGTAGGACGAATTTATTGTATTTTCTAATTAAATATGGTAGAGTTTATGCGTAAAAAATATACATAATTTCAGTGTTGAATTCAGACACTTTGCACTAAAATACGCACTAATGCAGAATTTGAACAAAACAAAAATAAAGGATAATAGTGGTTTGCAGCATACTTTACCTGCTTGGAATTGTTACAGTAAACTACCCATGCTGTTTTTGTAGATTTTATTAAATCTGTCCTGAATTCGACTTATTTTTAACAGTCTTAATTAAAGAATAAACGTCTAATAAATAATTAGTAGCACGTGTTCAAAACCTCCGACGAATGTTGATGTTGAACAGCAACAACAATTGTCACGTGATTTGGCGACTTTTCAACTGCTTGCAATTTCGCCAAAATTTGGCGAAAAGTTTCGCAGTTCATGCAAGGCAGTTTACAGATTAGCCAATAGGAGAGCTCTAATTTCCCCTATACATGAATTCCAGTATGGTCTGCTTATATGCCTACCGTGCTACAGGTACTGCAACTGTGCGCTCAATAACAGGGTGAGAACAGACTACGGATATGATTACCGTGCTAATTATAAAGATAATCTGTTGCTAATGAATGTGAGCACACTGGCTGAATGGTTAGAGCATCGAGCTTGCAGTCAGAGGTTATGTCGAATGTCGCGCGATGTCGAACAGACTACGGATATGATTACCGTGCTAATTATAAAGATAATCTGTTGCTAATGAATGTGAGCACACTGGCTGAATGGTTAGAGCATCGAGCTTGCAGTCAGAGGTTATGTCGAATGTCGCGCGATGTCAAATGCATCGCGGGCCAAAAGTCGGTTTATGATTTTTTTTTTTTTTTTTTTTTTTTTTTATTGTTGGTGGTTGCTTTTTATTAATAAATAAGACATTTTTTAAAGATAAATTTTGTATTAATAATACAGAACCACATGTATTTCTGTTATAATAATAAAATACTTATTTAAATACGAGAAAGTGAGATTTTGCGGAGAAAGTTTTATATTTCAAACCCTTTTATTATTCTAAATATCGTTCCAGTGATTTATATATATATTAAACAAATTAAAAAAAAGAAAGTATTCTGTGAAAATAACCGTGTACGCATAAATTTATTCTTAATGTTTTTTTTTTTTTTTTTTTTTTTTTTTTTTTTTGAAAATTTTAGAAGTTTTTATTGAGATTAGGATGCAAATATAATGCATGCGTGGATAATTTACGGTGTTAAAATCAGAATGGAAAATATTATAAAAGCAAAATGTAAAAGATATACATTTTTTTAAATTAACCCAGACAGCATGCAAGCTTACGTAAACGGTCATTTTTTTTTTACTTGCCATTATCCTGCAAAGCTCGAGGCAAAGCTACATTATCTTACCGTATACCACGGGCACAGTGAACATTTTGAATACTAGGTTTGCTTGACAATCGTGTAACCAACCCATGTTCGTAAATCATTTGGAGGATTAGTACGGTTCGGCGCATGCGCAGTCTTTTGTCTGTCAAAAAAACAAAAAAAAAAGCCGCTATGTCATTCTCATTGCCGCCATCTCTTTCCTATGTCTGCTAGAAATTACCTAAAAGTTTGGTAATTTTGTTATTATTACATTCTTTTTTCTTTATTTGTGCGCTATTTTCTTTATTTTTTCTTTAAAGAGCTAGAAATAGATATTATTTTCGTCCATCAAACCAAGTGCAGGCTCTGGTTTCTCTTCAAAATACGAGCTAATCTTTCGCCTTTTACTAAAGATTACCGTGGAGAGGAACAACTCAATGAGCCTAAAACTAAATTTTGGAATCCCACCGAAAGGTGGGGCGCTCCTTAAAAACAGAATACACTTTATTAAATTTACCTTACAATCTGTGTTGTTTTCGCCTATTTTAAAATCTGACCTCAGTAAAGTATCAAAAGATTTTGTTTCGATTTTTAGGCCTATGTTGCAGATTTCTGTTTACTGAGAAACATGAATGTGAAGTGCTTTTCACAGAACTTCTGTTTCTACATCAGGAAAATCTTCCGTTTATTGTGAGTCGGACATTAATTTTGAAAAAATATTTTCATATTCAGATCAAACACGCAGAATAGAAAACATTAAAACTACCAGATTGCTTGGTTGAGCGATATTGTAGGATAATTGTCATAAAAATTGAAATTTCTTACTTTATCTTTTGGGTTTTTTTTCATACTTTCTCTCATATATTATTAGGAATGAAATTACCTTTCCTACATGTCTAAATAGTAAGTTTCTAAAGATGTCAGGTGCAAGACTTAAATATAGCAGTTCTTGTCCGAAACTGTTCTAGAAGATGGTTACTAAGCTTATATAATCGAAACAGGTCACTACTTAATTTCCCTAATAAAGACAAGCTTCTTTTTAAATCTATTCAGTTGTTCATTTATTTATCTGTGCGCCGGACCAGGAGAAACGGTGACTCCGCCCATCTTGAAATTCGATGAAGACGGATTGCATCTTAAACGCGGATATTTTTTTTCTTCTTAAAAATTTCGTTTAATTTGAATTTTACGGAACTGAGATTTGATTCCTGTTATTTTGGTGTATTGAAGGTTCGTTTTGATGGAAATACGTTTTTACATATGAAGCTGGACAGAGAGCCGGAGTATGAAAAATTCGCTTTCAGAAATAACATATTTTAATCATAGTGAACGTTGAAAATATTCAATCTGCTTTTGAAAGAAAAAATACTTTAGAGCATTCCACAGCGATTATTCTGTACTATATTCGAGAAAGATAGAGTTTTCCACAACTATCGGGAGTGTTTTGAAATATTCCTAGTTCCACACCACATATTTCTTTGAGCCATTATTGGGCGTGTATATATAGTCCGAGCAGGTTATTCTATGTGTACTTGCTTCGGCAGTACATATACTAAAATTGAAACGATACAGAGAAGATTAGCATGGCCCCTGCGCAAGGATGACATGCAAAATCGTGAAGCGTTCCACATTTTTTTTTGCATTTAATTAACTTTTTAAAGCAGTCTGATATTTCATTAGTTTCTAAAATACTGCGTCTCATATGCGTTCGAGAAATTTAAGAAGAGTTCTGTCTGTATCTTCAGTTTGAAGAAAACCGAATGAAATCGTTTCAATTTACCCGAAATCTACACTCTTTTCGAAAACGGATCAACTCTATCTCTCTAATTTGTTTTATATTATTCGTCTCATCTCCGAAAAGCTCGAAAGACGTCTGTCTTCTGAAAAATGCAGTGAAACTCTCATTAAGAATATTGGCATATTTTAAAGGTCTCTTTGAAAATAATGAATCTCGAAGTCAGGAATTACAAATGTGCTTTGACGTAGAGTTACGCCTTTTTATATTTCGCAGTCGTATCGAAAGAGAAAGATGGATCTTAATATAAGAATCTTACAAACTGTGGAGCGCTGTATCAATATACAGTAGCTCTAAATTTGCGGCTGGTTTTCTGCTTTTCTTTAAAATGGAAACCACTCAGAGCAAGCTGCGCCCTTCCCGAAAGACTCCAAGTCTAACGGGCGCGATCATCAATGGCTCCTTCTACATTTTATAGTAGACGGAACCGGCTTCAAGCTCGGGGCGAAACCCCACTCCACATCATCGTGGTTGGGTTTTCTGCGATGTTCGGTGAGCGAACACGCTAATCATACTATAGGAATGATCCTATGAAGTATGATCTTGCCGTGATATGTACAACCCAAAATTACCAAGAAACATAATTCTAGCTACATGCTGGTCATCGATGAACTCTGCTGCACACGTGTTCTGACAGTTCAAGCAAACGCCTCGTGGGCAATTTCTTACAGACAACGAAAAATAATTGAGGTTTTTTTAAAACGGAAGACCCTATTTGCTAATTAGTGCAGTCGCATGACTACCTGTTTTTCCCTTTTCTCGAGCTGTTTCGTGGATAATTCTATTCAAAATCCTAACTTTGACAGTATTTTCTGAAAGATCTTTTGTCTTTACAAAAAAAATTCAAAATGTCTTTCGATAACATAGTTTCTGAATAGCAGCACCTGCCATATTTATTTCATGCGAAAAATGGTTTAAAAAATAGATCAGAATCCAGATAGCCTGTTTGGATTTGAGAACCGCCTTAAGTGATTTCAAATTTAAATTTATTATAGAGGCGTAAGCATTGCATCGCATTTCACGCAAAGTTAATGCGTCTCATGCATTCGTAGTTTTTCGAAAATGATAGATTCACAGTTATCTTAATTCTGAAAAATTACTTTGGGACAGTGTAGCGAAGGCACAAATTTATGTGAAGAAATTTAATCGCCCCGCACCGGTAATCTAAAAGAGCTAGAAATACATATAATTTTCGTTCATCAAATCAAGTGCATGCTCTGGTTTCTCTTCATAATACGAGCTAATCTTTCGCCTAGTGTTGTGTAGGACACGGAAAATTCATGACGTTTGTATGAGGTACAACCGAAACACTTTTGTCATGACAATGTCATGCTTCAATTGAGTGAGGTGGTGAGGAGTTAAAATCCAGGAACTACAATTGTAGTTGGGACGGAAGCGAAGGCTATCCGCTTTCTTTCTGAGTAAACTGTATGGCTGTATGCAGCCTAAATCTGACAAGACGTCAGGGGGTGGGTACTTTAAAGTGGTTCTCAGGGTGATAAATAGAAGTATAATATTATAATAATAAGTGTAATACAGTTTTCCGAAAAATCAAATAAAATTAGTGGCTGGATGGCGAATTAATGCAATAACGCGCGTTTTATCTGATTAGAAGGATTTTTTTTTGTAAACGGAAATGATGTCATGTTACCATGTTAGTAGTGTGTAGTGTTTTTTTTAACTGCAAGTAAATATTTATGTAATTAAGCCTGACATCTGAGAAGGGGAAGGGAGGGGATATACTGAACTGTGACACTTTGTGACAAAGGGTGGGTGGGAGGGTGTAAAAGATTTTTGAAATAAAAGTTTGACATCATTTATGAACAACCCCTAACAGTACTATGTAAAAATAAATCAGTGTATTTGTAAAGAATTGAAATTAATTTTTTTAAATAAATAGATTTTAAAAAAATGTAAAAGTAAATGTATAACTTGAATTGTTCAGCATATACTGAGCAAGAAGTAGGACTTTGGAAATGGGAAACCTTAGTGAAGAATCTTAGTATTTTTAAAGAAAATTTACAAATAATTGTGACAAATTATAATGTATATTTTTGCTTCATAATATTCAACTGAAAAATAACATTTACGAAAATTAATATGTTTATTATTATTATATCTAGTGCAAAAGAAAATTTTGATCTCTTTTCAATGTTGAATCCAAGCATTTTTTCTCCGCGAGGAGCTTCTGTGATTTCCGGCTTCCGGGGGGTGGGGGGGGGGGTATAAATCCCGGGCCACCCCTGAAATCAGCACGATATCTTTCAATAACCTTCACTTTAACAAGAAGATGTGTTTGATTGTTTATTTATTATTCCGAGAAAATAATAAATAGGGCAATTTAATCCCTCCCCCCCAAAAAAATACTAATAATAAGTAAATAAATAATAAAAAGAACAGTTTACAAATATAAAAGCAATTTTAAGATTTCCAGCGTATTGTGACGTAAAGGATTTATAGAAATGTTAGTTTCATTTATTTATTTATTTATTTTTAATTCTGCTTAAAAAAAAAAAAAAAAAAAAAAAAAAAAAGGAGCTTAGTTCTCTACGAGCTACACTTGTCAACCCCCCCCCCCATTCCCACTATAAAAATAGTTAATTTGATCGGTTTTAAAAAGCTTAATGAGGATTGGATTATAATTAAACAAAAACAGTAACGATCGCCTTGTAAACGGGTTTTAATTCTTTTCGCCTTTACGAAAAGGGTTTAAGACCAAATCAACTGTTGTTAATAATTGTTTCACGTTTGAATAATTATGATTACTTAAACAGGTAAAAATCATCTTAATGACAATATAACACAGAGTCTCTCCTATTGCTTCCCGGTATTTTTTAACAATGCTATAAGGAAATAATTTTAAATAAGTGATTTTAGATGTAACGCTCTAAATCTAACTTTTCTTTCTTTTTATAATATTCAGGTGAAAATTATTTTTATCGTTAAAAAAAAAAAAAAATATTTGCGTTGTCTTTGAATTGGCAACAATATAAGAGAGATTAAATCGAAATATCAAATAAACCTCTCGTGTACGTATATGTCTTGTGTATTTCGTGTAAATAGTTTTATTTTTATTTTAACTGTTTGGCATTGTGATTTGGCTATTATAATCTGACATAACTCCATTTGACATAACTCCATTTACGATTTTTAACGCACGTAAATGGATTTATTATTTTACAGTTCTCTTTCTCTTTTAAAATTCTGTGTACATATAGTTTTTACGCCGTAGTTTTCATATTTTCCTGTTTTCATTAAGTAATATTCATTTTATTTTAATTTGAAAGATTTTTTCCTGTTTATAATACGTATAAATAAATTTTTAATCCGAAAGAAATATTCTTTGTGCTGTTATTTTTAGATGACAAATATTTAAAATAATACGCTTTTCTAAAATATGTAAAAAATATATTTCGAAGTGATGAAAATTTGAATTTAAAACTGAAATAAATCTTCAACTAATTAATGAAATAATTAAATAAATAAATAAATGCAGCCTGCACACCGGAAACTTCTAATGTATAAAATGATTTAAAATGTTTAAGTTACTATGTATAGCTTTTGCTCCTATAAAACTTTTTTAGTTGAGCTATTATGATTAACTTTAACATTAAATATCTCGTAGAAAATATTCGATTTCGAAACTCCATTTGGAGGAGGGGGGGGGGGCATGGCTCCTTTTTGGGGGGGTGGGGGGTGGGGTCACATCATTTAAGAAATTTTTTTATTGAAGGCTGTTTTCATATCAAAAATAGTTACTTTTCTGATATTTTTGGTAATTCGTTTTCATTCGTAAATACAAAAAAAAAAAAAAAAAAAAAGCATTAATATTCGTAAATAAATTAAAAAAAAAAAATACGCAGTTTATTAGATACTAAGAAATTGAAGATTTTCCTATTTTCTTATAAAAGCAAAGAATCCTTCAGAAAATAAGCATTTTAAGCTTTGACAGTTACAAAAAATGCTGTTAACGAGGGAGCAAATTGACCTGTTCCAGTTTAATTTCACAAATTTTACAGAGTTTATTTTTACACATTTTCCCGAAAGATTCTTTGTCTTTATCGAGAAATGAAAAACACTAATTTATCACATTTGTTCTAAATAAGTGCACTTACAAATGTCTTGCATCTGAAATTAAAATTGACTTACTGAATGTGCCAGACCTGCTTTGTATTTAAACGCAGCTTTAAACAATTAGAAATACTCATATTGTTGAGCAAGGGATAAATTTGAAAGAATTTACTGTATATTCCATTTTTTAAATATGCTTTAGAAATTTTATCTTCGTCCAGGAATGGCAGGAGGATCATGACCCCGTGACGTCCCCCTTGGATCCGCCACTGGTGACTGGTATAACTTTAAAGGCATAAAATGGATAAACTTGGCTTTTGAAGGAATTTAGAAATCGAATAGCATTTTCTCATTTTGATAAATAAATTATTTGTTGAGATACAAGGGATTTTTATCACTAGGCTGCTAGTTTTTATCCTTTTCTGTGCCGTCGTTCCCGAAAATTCGATTCAAAATGCTAACATTGTTGGTATTTTTCTCAAAGATGTACCACCTTTATGAAGAAATGGATAACGCCATTTGATTACATAATTTAAGAATAAGAACACCAGCCAATCTTATGCGTTTCCGAAAAGAAATGAATTTAGAAATGTATTAGAAAGTAGCGCCTTTGGATTTTAGAAAAGCTCTAATAAATATAGATAAATATTTTCAATAATTAACTTTTTATAACGGAGCTTTGAAAGTTGTAATGTTTTTAACCCTTCTTTTCTAACTAAATTAATTTTCTAATGAAATCTTTTTTGAATATTAGGATTTCTAAAAATCGTAATCATTAATTTTGCTACTGTATATTTTCAGCCTTGCGTAAACATTCTAATTTTAAAATATAATGTAAAATTATCCTACAGGTATCTATGCGGTATTCTTTAAAGAAATCTTAAATATATGTTAAGATTTTATTTTATTATTATTATTATTATTTTGAACTGAACCGGATTAAATCGTGTGGGGTCTGTTTTGGCTGATTTTTGTACCAACAAGACATTTAAATGACATTAGGCCGGGCAGAGCAGACTTCTAAATTACCCCCCCCCCCTCTCCCCCGTCTACATAAAAAAAAGACGTGACAATGACAACTTTTTAAAAGGACGGCTGGAACCGATTCTATTTCTAATCGGTTTTTGTAAATCCTTTCCTATTTTAAATGAAATATACATAATGAGGCGTAAGCATTGCAACGCATTTCACGCAAAGTTAATGCGTCTCATGCATTCGTAGTTTTTCGAAAATGATAGATTCACAGTTATCTTAATTCTGAAAAATTACTTTGGGACAGTGTAGCGAAGGCACAAATTTATGTGAAGAAATTTAATCGCCCCGCACCGGTAATCTAAAAGAGCTAGAAATACATATAATTTTCGTTCATCAAATCAAGTGCATGCTCTGGTTTCTCTTCATAATACGAGCTAATCTTTCGCCTAGTGTTGTGTAGGACACGGAAAATTCATGACGTTTGTATGAGGTACAACCGAAACACTTTTGTCATGACAATGTCATGCTTCAATTGAGTGAGGTGGTGAGGAGTTAAAATCCAGGAACTACAATTGTAGTTGGGACGGAAGCGAAGGCTATCCGCTTTCTTTCTGAGTAAACTGTATGGCTGTATGCAGCCTAAATCTGACAAGACGTCAGGGGGTGGGTACTTTAAAGTGGTTCTCAGGGTGATAAATAGAAGTATAATATTATAATAATAAGTGTAATACAGTTTTCCGAAAAATCAAATAAAATTAGTGGCTGGATGGCGAATTAATGCAATAACGCGCGTTTTATCTGATTAGAAGGATTTTTTTTTTGTAAACGGAAATGATGTCATGTTACCATGTTAGTAGTGTGTAGTGTTTTTTTTAACTGCAAGTAAATATTTATGTAATTAAGCCTGACATCTGAGAAGGGGAAGGGAGGGGATATACTGAACTGTGACACTTTGTGACAAAGGGTGGGTGGGAGGGTGTAAAAGATTTTTGAAATAAAAGTTTGACATCATTTATGAACAACCCCTAACAGTACTATGTAAAAATAAATCAGTGTATTTGTAAAGAATTGAAATTAATTTTTTTAAATAAATAGATTTTAAAAAAATGTAAAAGTAAATGTATAACTTGAATTGTTCAGCATATACTGAGCAAGAAGTAGGACTTTGGAAATGGGAAACCTTAGTGAAGAATCTTAGTATTTTTAAAGAAAATTTACAAATAATTGTGACAAATTATAATGTATATTTTTGCTTCATAATATTCAACTGAAAAATAACATTTACGAAAATTAATATGTTTATTATTATTATATCTAGTGCAAAAGAAAATTTTGATCTCTTTTCAATGTTGAATCCAAGCATTTTTTCTCCGCGAGGAGCTTCTGTGATTTCCGGCTTCCGGGGGGTGGGGGGGGGGGTATAAATCCCGGGCCACCCCTGAAATCAGCACGATATCTTTCAATAACCTTCACTTTAACAAGAAGATGTGTTTGATTGTTTATTTATTATTCCGAGAAAATAATAAATAGGGCAATTTAATCCCTCCCCCCCAAAAAAATACTAATAATAAGTAAATAAATAATAAAAAGAACAGTTTACAAATATAAAAGCAATTTTAAGATTTCCAGCGTATTGTGACGTAAAGGATTTATAGAAATGTTAGTTTCATTTATTTATTTATTTATTTTTAATTCTGCTTAAAAAAAAAAAAAAAAAAAAAAAAAAAAAAAAAAAAAAAAAAAAGGAGCTTAGTTCTCTACGAGCTACACTTGTCAACCCCCCCCCCCCCCATTCCCACTATAAAAATAGTTAATTTGATCGGTTTTAAAAAGCTTAATGAGGATTGGATTATAATTAAACAAAAACAGTAACGATCGCCTTGTAAACGGGTTTTAATTCTTTTCGCCTTTACGAAAAGGGTTTAAGACCAAATCAACTGTTGTTAATAATTGTTTCACGTTTGAATAATTATGATTACTTAAACAGGTAAAAATCATCTTAATGACAATATAACACAGAGTCTCTCCTATTGCTTCCCGGTATTTTTTAACAATGCTATAAGGAAATAATTTTAAATAAGTGATTTTAGATGTAACGCTCTAAATCTAACTTTTCTTTCTTTTTATAATATTCAGGTGAAAATTATTTTTATCGTTAAAAAAAAAAAAAAAAATATTTGCGTTGTCTTTGAATTGGCAACAATATAAGAGAGATTAAATCGAAATATCAAATAAACCTCTCGTGTACGTATATGTCTTGTGTATTTCGTGTAAATAGTTTTATTTTTATTTTAACTGTTTGGCATTGTGATTTGGCTATTATAATCTGACATAACTCCATTTGACATAACTCCATTTACGATTTTTAACGCACGTAAATGGATTTATTATTTTACAGTTCTCTTTCTCTTTTAAAATTCTGTGTACATATAGTTTTTACGCCGTAGTTTTCATATTTTCCTGTTTTCATTAAGTAATATTCATTTTATTTTAATTTGAAAGATTTTTTCCTGTTTATAATACGTATAAATAAATTTTTAATCCGAAAGAAATATTCTTTGTGCTGTTATTTTTAGATGACAAATATTTAAAATAATACGCTTTTCTAAAATATGTAAAAAATATATTTCGAAGTGATGAAAATTTGAATTTAAAACTGAAATAAATCTTCAACTAATTAATGAAATAATTAAATAAATAAATAAATGCAGCCTGCACACCGGAAACTTCTAATGTATAAAATGATTTAAAATGTTTAAGTTACTATGTATAGCTTTTGCTCCTATAAAACTTTTTTAGTTGAGCTATTATGATTAACTTTAACATTAAATATCTCGTAGAAAATATTCGATTTCGAAACTCCATTTGGAGGAGGGGGGGGGGCATGGCTCCTTTTTGGGGGGGTGGGGGGTGGGGTCACATCATTTAAGAAATTTTTTTATTGAAGGCTGTTTTCATATCAAAAATAGTTACTTTTCTGATATTTTTGGTAATTCGTTTTCATTCGTAAATACAAAAAAAAAAAAAAAGCATTAATATTCGTAAATAAATTAAAAAAAAAAAAATACGCAGTTTATTAGATACTAAGAAATTGAAGATTTTCCTATTTTCTTATAAAAGCAAAGAATCCTTCAGAAAATAAGCATTTTAAGCTTTGACAGTTACAAAAAATGCTGTTAACGAGGGAGCAAATTGACCTGTTCCAGTTTAATTTCACAAATTTTACAGAGTTTATTTTTACACATTTTCCCGAAAGATTCTTTGTCTTTATCGAGAAATGAAAAACACTAATTTATCACATTTGTTCTAAATAAGTGCACTTACAAATGTCTTGCATCTGAAATTAAAATTGACTTACTGAATGTGCCAGACCTGCTTTGTATTTAAACGCAGCTTTAAACAATTAGAAATACTCATATTGTTGAGCAAGGGATAAATTTGAAAGAATTTACTGTATATTCCATTTTTTAAATATGCTTTAGAAATTTTATCTTCGTCCAGGAATGGCAGGAGGATCATGACCCCGTGACGTCCCCCTTGGATCCGCCACTGGTGACTGGTATAACTTTAAAGGCATAAAATGGATAAACTTGGCTTTTGAAGGAATTTAGAAATCGAATAGCATTTTCTCATTTTGATAAATAAATTATTTGTTGAGATACAAGGGATTTTTATCACTAGGCTGCTAGTTTTTATCCTTTTCTGTGCCGTCGTTCCCGAAAATTCGATTCAAAATGCTAACATTGTTGGTATTTTTCTCAAAGATGTACCACCTTTATGAAGAAATGGATAACGCCATTTGATTACATAATTTAAGAATAAGAACACCAGCCAATCTTATGCGTTTCCGAAAAGAAATGAATTTAGAAATGTATTAGAAAGTAGCGCCTTTGGATTTTAGAAAAGCTCTAATAAATATAGATAAATATTTTCAATAATTAACTTTTTATAACGGAGCTTTGAAAGTTGTAATGTTTTTAACCCTTCTTTTCTAACTAAATTAATTTTCTAATGAAATCTTTTTTGAATATTAGGATTTCTAAAAATCGTAATCATTAATTTTGCTACTGTATATTTTCAGCCTTGCGTAAACATTCTAATTTTAAAATATAATGTAAAATTATCCTACAGGTATCTATGCGGTATTCTTTAAAGAAATCTTAAATATATGTTAAGATTTTATTTTATTATTATTATTATTATTTTGAACTGAACCGGATTAAATCGTGTGGGGTCTGTTTTGGCTGATTTTTGTACCAACAAGACATTTAAATGACATTAGGCCGGGCAGAGCAGACTTCTAAATTACCCCCCCCCCCTCTCCCCCGTCTACATAAAAAAAAAGACGTGACAATGACAACTTTTTAAAAGGACGGCTGGAACCGATTCTATTTCTAATCGGTTTTTGTAAATCCTTTCCTATTTTAAATGAAATATACATAATGAGGCGTAAGCATTGCAACGCATTTCACGCAAAGTTAATGCGTCTCATGCATTCGTAGTTTTTCGAAAATGATAGATTCACAGTTATCTTAATTCTGAAAAATTACTTTGGGACAGTGTAGCGAAGGCACAAATTTATGTGAAGAAATTTAATCGCCCCGCACCGGTAATCTAAAAGAGCTAGAAATACATATAATTTTCGTTCATCAAATCAAGTGCATGCTCTGGTTTCTCTTCATAATACGAGCTAATCTTTCGCCTAGTGTTGTGTAGGACACGGAAAATTCATGACGTTTGTATGAGGTACAACCGAAACACTTTTGTCATGACAATGTCATGCTTCAATTGAGTGAGGTGGTGAGGAGTTAAAATCCAGGAACTACAATTGTAGTTGGGACGGAAGCGAAGGCTATCCGCTTTCTTTCTGAGTAAACTGTATGGCTGTATGCAGCCTAAATCTGACAAGACGTCAGGGGGTGGGTACTTTAAAGTGGTTCTCAGGGTGATAAATAGAAGTATAATATTATAATAATAAGTGTAATACAGTTTTCCGAAAAATCAAATAAAATTAGTGGCTGGATGGCGAATTAATGCAATAACGCGCGTTTTATCTGATTAGAAGGATTTTTTTTTGTAAACGGAAATGATGTCATGTTACCATGTTAGTAGTGTGTAGTGTTTTTTTTAACTGCAAGTAAATATTTATGTAATTAAGCCTGACATCTGAGAAGGGGAAGGGAGGGGATATACTGAACTGTGACACTTTGTGACAAAGGGTGGGTGGGAGGGTGTAAAAGATTTTTGAAATAAAAGTTTGACATCATTTATGAACAACCCCTAACAGTACTATGTAAAAATAAATCAGTGTATTTGTAAAGAATTGAAATTAATTTTTTTAAATAAATAGATTTTAAAAAAATGTAAAAGTAAATGTATAACTTGAATTGTTCAGCATATACTGAGCAAGAAGTAGGACTTTGGAAATGGGAAACCTTAGTGAAGAATCTTAGTATTTTTAAAGAAAATTTACAAATAATTGTGACAAATTATAATGTATATTTTTGCTTCATAATATTCAACTGAAAAATAACATTTACGAAAATTAATATGTTTATTATTATTATATCTAGTGCAAAAGAAAATTTTGATCTCTTTTCAATGTTGAATCCAAGCATTTTTTCTCCGCGAGGAGCTTCTGTGATTTCCGGCTTCCGGGGGGTGGGGGGGGGGTATAAATCCCGGGCCACCCCTGAAATCAGCACGATATCTTTCAATAACCTTCACTTTAACAAGAAGATGTGTTTGATTGTTTATTTATTATTCCGAGAAAATAATAAATAGGGCAATTTAATCCCTCCCCCCCAAAAAAATACTAATAATAAGTAAATAAATAATAAAAAGAACAGTTTACAAATATAAAAGCAATTTTAAGATTTCCAGCGTATTGTGACGTAAAGGATTTATAGAAATGTTAGTTTCATTTATTTATTTATTTATTTTTAATTCTGCTTAAAAAAAAAAAAAAAAAAAAAAAAAAAAGAGCTTAGTTCTCTACGAGCTACACTTGTCAACCCCCCCCCCCATTCCCACTATAAAAATAGTTAATTTGATCGGTTTTAAAAAGCTTAATGAGGATTGGATTATAATTAAACAAAAACAGTAACGATCGCCTTGTAAACGGGTTTTAATTCTTTTCGCCTTTACGAAAAGGGTTTAAGACCAAATCAACTGTTGTTAATAATTGTTTCACGTTTGAATAATTATGATTACTTAAACAGGTAAAAATCATCTTAATGACAATATAACACAGAGTCTCTCCTATTGCTTCCCGGTATTTTTTAACAATGCTATAAGGAAATAATTTTAAATAAGTGATTTTAGATGTAACGCTCTAAATCTAACTTTTCTTTCTTTTTATAATATTCAGGTGAAAATTATTTTTATCGTTAAAAAAAAAAAAAAATATTTGCGTTGTCTTTGAATTGGCAACAATATAAGAGAGATTAAATCGAAATATCAAATAAACCTCTCGTGTACGTATATGTCTTGTGTATTTCGTGTAAATAGTTTTATTTTTATTTTAACTGTTTGGCATTGTGATTTGGCTATTATAATCTGACATAACTCCATTTGACATAACTCCATTTACGATTTTTAACGCACATAAATGGATTTATTATTTTACAGTTCTCTTTCTCTTTTAAAATTCTGTGTACATATAGTTTTTACGCCGTAGTTTTCATATTTTCCTGTTTTCATTAAGTAATATTCATTTTATTTTAATTTGAAAGATTTTTTCCTGTTTATAATACGTATAAATAAATTTTTAATCCGAAAGAAATATTCTTTGTGCTGTTATTTTTAGATGACAAATATTTAAAATAATACGCTTTTCTAAAATATGTAAAAAATATATTTCGAAGTGATGAAAATTTGAATTTAAAACTGAAATAAATCTTCAACTAATTAATGAAATAATTAAATAAATAAATAAATGCAGCCTGCACACCGGAAACTTCTAATGTATAAAATGATTTAAAATGTTTAAGTTACTATGTATAGCTTTTGCTCCTATAAAACTTTTTTAGTTGAGCTATTATGATTAACTTTAACATTAAATATCTCAAAGAAAATATTCGATTTCGAAACTCCATTTGGAGGAGGGGGGGGGCATGGCTCCTTTTTTGGGGGGTGGGGGGTGGGGTCACATCATTTAAGAAATTTTTTTATTGAAGGCTGTTTTCATATCAAAAATAGTTACTTTTCTGATATTTTTGGTAATTCGTTTTCATTCGTAAATACAAAAAAAAAAAAAAAAAAAAAAAAAAAAAAAAAAGCATTAATATTCGTAAATAAATTAAAAAAAAAAATACGCAGTTTATTAGATACTAAGAAATTGAAGATTTTCCTATTTTCTTATAAAAGCAAAGAATCCTTCAGAAAATAAGCATTTTAAGCTTTGACAGTTACAAAAAATGCTGTTAACGAGGGAGCAAATTGACCTGTTCCAGTTTAATTTCACAAATTTTACAGAGTTTATTTTTACACATTTTCCCGAAAGATTCTTTGTCTTTATCGAGAAATGAAAAACACTAATTTATCACATTTGTTCTAAATAAGTGCACTTACAAATGTCTTGCATCTGAAATTAAAATTGACTTACTGAATGTGCCAGACCTGCTTTGTATTTAAACGCAGCTTTAAACAATTAGAAATACTCATATTGTTGAGCAAGGGATAAATTTGAAAGAATTTACTGTATATTCCATTTTTTAAATATGCTTTAGAAATTTTATCTTCGTCCAGGAATGGCAGGAGGATCATGACCCCGTGACGTCCCCCTTGGATCCGCCACTGGTGACTGGTATAACTTTAAAGGCATAAAATGGATAAACTTGGCTTTTGAAGGAATTTAGAAATCGAATAGCATTTTCTCATTTTGATAAATAAATTATTTGTTGAGATACAAGGGATTTTTATCACTAGGCTGCTAGTTTTTATCCTTTTCTGTGCCGTCGTTCCCGAAAATTCGATTCAAAATGCTAACATTGTTGGTATTTTTCTCAAAGATGTACCACCTTTATGAAGAAATGGATAACGCCATTTGATTACATAATTTAAGAATAAGAACACCAGCCAATCTTATGCGTTTCCGAAAAGAAATGAATTTAGAAATGTATTAGAAAGTAGCGCCTTTGGATTTTAGAAAAGCTCTAATAAATATAGATAAATATTTTCAATAATTAACTTTTTATAACGGAGCTTTGAAAGTTGTAATGTTTTTAACCCTTCTTTTCTAACTAAATTAATTTTCTAATGAAATCTTTTTTGAATATTAGGATTTCTAAAAATCGTAATCATTAATTTTGCTACTGTATATTTTCAGCCTTGCGTAAACATTCTAATTTTAAAATATAATGTAAAATTATCCTACAGGTATCTATGCGGTATTCTTTAAAGAAATCTTAAATATATGTTAAGATTTTATTTTATTATTATTATTATTATTTTGAACTGAACCGGATTAAATCGTGTGGGGTTTGTTTTGGCTGATTTTTGTACCAACAAGACATTTAAATGACATTAGGCCGGGCAGAGCAGACTTCTAAATTACCCCCCCCCCCTCTCCCCCGTCTACATAAAAAAAAGACGTGACAATGACAACTTTTTAAAAGGACGGCTGGAACCGATTCTATTTCTAATCGGTTTTTGTAAATCCTTTCCTATTTTAAATGAAATATACATAATGAGGCGTAAGCATTGCAACGCATTTCACGCAAAGTTAATGCGTCTCATGCATTCGTAGTTTTTCGAAAATGATAGATTCACAGTTATCTTAATTCTGAAAAATTACTTTGGGACAGTGTAGCGAAGGCACAAATTTATGTGAAGAAATTTAATCGCACCGCACCGGTAATCTAAAAGAGCTAGAAATACATATCATTTTCGCCCATCAAACCAAGTGCATGCTCTGGTTTCTCTTCATAATACGAGCTAATCTTTCGCCTTTTACTAAAGATTACCGTGGAGAGGAACAACTCAATGAGCCTAAAACTAATTTTTGGAATCCCACCGAACGGTGGGGCGCTTCTTAAAAACAGAATACACTTTATTAAATTTACCTTACAATCTGTGTTGTTTTCGCCTATTTTTAAATCTGACCTCAGTAAAATATCAAAAGATTTTGTTTCGATTTTTAGGCCTATGTTGCAGATTTCTGTTTACTGAGAGAAACGTAAATGTGAAGTGCTTTTCACAGAACTTCTGTTTCTACATCAGGAAAATCTTATTTTTATTGAGAGTCGGACATTAATTTTGAACAAATATTTTCATATTCAGATCAAACACGCAGAATAGAAAACATTAAAACTACCAGGTTGCTTGGTTGAGCGATATTGTAGGATAATTTTCATAAAAATTGAAATTTCTTACTTTATCTTTTGGGTTTTTTTTCATACTTTGTCTCATATATTATTAGGAATAAAATTACCTTTCCTACATGTCTAAACAGTAAGTTTCTAAAGATGTCAGGTGCAAGACTTAAATATAGCAGGTCTTGTCCGAAATTGTTCTAGAAGATGGTTACTAAGCTTATATAATCGAAACAGGTCACTACTTAATTTCACTAATAAAGACAAGCTTCTTTTTAAATCTATTCAGTTGTTCATTTATTTATCTGTGCGCCGGACCATGCGAAACGGTGACTCCGCCCATCTTGAAATTCGATGAAGACGGATTGCATCTTAGACGCGGGATATTTTTTTTCATCTTAAATATTTCGTTTAATTTGAATTTTACGGAACTGAGATTTGATTCCTGTTATTTTGGTGTATTGGAGGTTCGTTTTGATGGACATAGGTTTTTACATATGAAGCTGGACAGAGAGCCGGAGTATGAAAAATTCGCTTTCAGAAATAACATATTTTAATCATAGTGAGCGTTGAAAATATTCAATCTGCTTTTGAAAGAAAAAATACTTTAGAGCATTCCACAGCGATTATTCTGTACTATATTCGAGAAAGATAGAGTTTTCCACAACTATCGGGAGTGTTTTGAAATATTCCTAGTTCCACACCACATATTTCTTTGAGCCATTATTGGGCGTGTATATATAGTCCGAGCAGGTTATTCTATGTGTACTTGCTTCGGCAGTACATATACTAAAATTGGAACGATACAGAGAAGATTAGCATGGCCCCTGCGCAAGGATGACACGCAAAATCGTGAAGCGTTCCACATTTTTTTTTTTTTTTTTTTTTTTTTTTTTTGCATTTAATTAACTTTTTAAAGCAGTCTGTTATTTTATTAGTTTCTAAAATACTGCGTCTCATATGCGTTCGAGAAATTTAAGAAGAGTTCTGTCTGTATCTTCAGTTTGAAGAAAACCGAATGAAATCGTTTCAATTTACCCGAAATCTACACTCTTTTCGAAAACGGATCAACTCTATCTCTCTAATTTGTTTTATATTATTCGTCTCATCTCCGAAAAGCTCGAAAGACGTCTGTCTTCTGAAAAATGCAGTGAAACTCTCATTAAGAATATTGGCATATTTTAAAGGTCTCTTTGAAAATAATGAATCTCGAAGTCAGGAATTACAAATGTGCTTTGACGTAGAGTTACGCCTTTTTATATTTCGCAGTCGTATCGAAAGAGAAAGATGGATCTTAATATAAGAATCTTACAAACTGTGGAGCGCTGTATCAATATACAGTAGCTCTAAATTTGCGGCTGGTTTTCTGCTTTTCTTTAAAATGGAAACCACTCAGAGCAAGCTGCGCCCTTCCCGAAAGACTCCAAGTCTAACGGGCGCGATCATCAATGGCTCCTTCTACATTTTATAGTAGACGAAACCCCACTCCACATCATCGTGGTTGGGTTTTCTGCGATGTTCGGTGAGCGAACACGCTAATCATACTATAGGAATGATCCTATGAAGTATGATCTTGCCGTGATATGTACAACCCAAAATTACCAAGAAACATAATTCTAGCTACATGCTGGTCATCGATGAACTCTGCTGCACACGTGTTCTGACAGTTCAAGCAAACGCCTCGTGGGCAATTTCTTACAGACAACAAAAAATAATTGAGGTTTTTTTAAAACGGAAGACCCTATTTGCTAATTAGTGCAGTCGCATGACTACCTGTTTTTCCCTTTTCTCGAGCTGTTTCGTGGATTCAAAATCCTAACTTTGACAGTATTTTCTGAAAGATCTTTTGTCTTTACAAAAAAAATTCAAAATGTCTTTCGATAACATAGTTTCTGAATAGCAGCACCTGCCATATTTATTTCATGCGAAAAATGGTTTAAAAAATAGATCAGAATCCAGAATGCCTGTTTGGATTTGAGAACCGCCTTAAGTGATTTCAAATTTAAATTTATTATAGAGGCGTAAGCATTGCATCGCATTTCAAGCAAAGTTAATGCGTCTCATGCATTCGTAGTTTTTCGAAAATGATAGATTCACAGTTATCTTAATTCTGAAAAATTACTTTGGGACAGTGTAGCGAAGGCACAAATTTATGTGAAGAAATTTAATCGCCCCGCACCGGTAATCTAAAAGAGCTAGAAATACATATAATTTTCGTTCATCAAATCAAGTGCATGCTCTGGTTTCTCTTCATAATACGAGCTAATCTTTCGCCTAGTGTTGTGTAGGACACGGAAAATTCATGACGTTTGTATGAGGTACAACCGAAACACTTTTGTCATGACAATGTCATGCTTCAATTGAGTGAGGTGGTGAGGAGTTAAAATCCAGGAACTACAATTGTAGTTGGGACGGAAGCGAAGGCTATCCGCTTTCTTTCTGAGTAAACTGTATGGCTGTATGCAGCCTAAATCTGACAAGACGTCAGGGGGTGGGTACTTTAAAGTGGTTCTCAGGGTGATAAATAGAAGTATAATATTATAATAATAAGTGTAATACAGTTTTCCGAAAAATCAAATAAAATTAGTGGCTGGATGGCGAATTAATGCAATAACGCGCGTTTTATCTGATTAGAAGGATTTTTTTTTGTAAACGGAAATGATGTCATGTTACCATGTTAGTAGTGTGTAGTGTTTTCTTTAACTGCAAGTAAATATTTATGTAATTAAGCCTGACATCTGAGAAGGGGAAGGGAGGGGATATACTGAACTGTGACACTTTGTGACAAAGGGTGGGTGGGAGGGTGTAAAAGATTTTTGAAATAAAAGTTTGACATCATTTATGAACAACCCCTAACAGTACTATGTAAAAATAAATCAGTGTATTTGTAAAGAATTGAAATTAATTTTTTTAAATAAATAGATTTTAAAAAAATGTAAAAGTAAATGTATAACTTGAATTGTTCAGCATATACTGAGCAAGAAGTAGGACTTTGGAAATGGGAAACCTTAGTGAAGAATCTTAGTATTTTTAAAGAAAATTTACAAATAATTGTGACAAATTATAATGTATATTTTTGCTTCATAATATTCAACTGAAAAATAACATTTACGAAAATTAATATGTTTATTATTATTATATCTAGTGCAAAAGAAAATTTTGATCTCTTTTCAATGTTGAATCCAAGCATTTTTTCTCCGCGAGGAGCTTCTGTGATTTCCGGCTTCCGGGGGGTGTGTGTGTGTGGGGGGGGGTATAAATCCCGGGCCACCCCTGAAATCAGCACGATATCTTTCAATAACCTTCACTTTAACAAGAAGATGTGTTTGATTGTTTATTTATTATTCCGAGAAAATAATAAATAGGGCAATTTAATCCCTCCCCCCCAAAAAATACTAATAATAAGTAAATAAATAATAAAAAGAACAGTTTACAAATATAAAAGCAATTTTAAGATTTCCAGCGTATTGTGACGTAAAGGATTTATAGAAATGTTAGTTTCATTTATTTATTTATTTATTTTTAATTCTGCTTAAAAAAAAAAAAAAAAAAAAAAAAAAAAAGGAGCTTAGTTCTCTACGAGCTACACTTGTCAACCCCCCCCCATTCCCACTATAAAAATAGTTAATTTGATCGGTTTTAAAAAGCTTAATGAGGATTGGATTATAATTAAACAAAAACAGTAACGATCGCCTTGTAAACGGGTTTTAATTCTTTTCGCCTTTACGAAAAGGGTTTAAGACCAAATCAACTGTTGTTAATAATTGTTTCACGTTTGAATAATTATGATTACTTAAACAGGTAAAAATCATCTTAATGACAATATAACACAGAGTCTCTCCTATTGCTTCCCGGTATTTTTTAACAATGCTATAAGGAAATAATTTTAAATAAGTGATTTTAGATGTAACGCTCTAAATCTAACTTTTCTTTCTTTTTATAATATTCAGGTGAAAATTATTTTTATCGTTAAAAAAAAAAAAAAATATTTGCGTTGTCTTTGAATTGGCAACAATATAAGAGAGATTAAATCGAAATATCAAATAAACCTCTCGTGTACGTATATGTCTTGTGTATTTCGTGTAAATAGTTTTATTTTTATTTTAACTGTTTGGCATTGTGATTTGGCTATTATAATCTGACATAACTCCATTTGACATAACTCCATTTACGATTTTTAACGCACGTAAATGGATTTATTATTTTACAGTTCTCTTTCTCTTTTAAAATTCTGTGTACATATAGTTTTTACGCCGTAGTTTTCATATTTTCCTGTTTTCATTAAGTAATATTCATTTTATTTTAATTTGAAAGATTTTTTCCTGTTTATAATACGTATAAATAAATTTTTAATCCGAAAGAAATATTCTTTGTGCTGTTATTTTTAGATGACAAATATTTAAAATAATACGCTTTTCTAAAATATGTAAAAAATATATTTCGAAGTGATGAAAATTTGAATTTAAAACTGAAATAAATCTTCAACTAATTAATGAAATAATTAAATAAATAAATAAATGCAGCCTGCACACCGGAAACTTCTAATGTATAAAATGATTTAAAATGTTTAAGTTACTATATATAGCTTTTGCTCCTATAAAACTTTTTTAGTTGAGCTATTATGATTAACTTTAACATTAAATATCTCGTAGAAAATATTCGATTTCGAAACTCCATTTGGAGGAGGGGGGGGGGCCTGGCTCCTTTTTTGGGGGGTGGGGGGTGGGGTCACATCATTTAAGAAATTTTTTTATTGAAGGCTGTTTTCATATCAAAAATAGTTACTTTTCTGATATTTTTGGTAATTCGTTTTCATTCGTAAATACAAAAAAAAAAAAAAAAAAAAAAAAAAAGCATTAATATTCGTAAATAAATTAAAAAAAAAAAATACGCAGTTTATTAGATACTAAGAAATTGAAGATTTTCCTATTTTCTTATAAAAGCAAAGAATCCTTCAGAAAATAAGCATTTTAAGCTTTGACAGTTACAAAAAATGTTGTTAACGAGGGAGCAAATTGACCTGTTCCAGTTTAATTTCACAAATTTTACAGAGTTTATTTTTACACATTTTCCCGAAAGATTCTTTGTCTTTATCGAGAAATGAAAAACACTAATTTATCACATTTGTTCTAAATAAGTGCACTTACAAATGTCTTGCATCTGAAATTAAAATTGACTTACTGAATGTGCCAGACCTGCTTTGTATTTAAACGCAGCTTTAAACAATTAGAAATACTCATATTGGTGAGCAAGGGATAAATTTGAAAGAATTTACTGTATATTCCATTTTTTAAATATGCTTTAGAAATTTTATCTTCGTCCAGGAATGGCAGGAGGATCATGACCCCGTGACGTCCCCCTTGGATCCGCCACTGGACTATAACTTTAAAGGCATAAAATGGATAAACTTGGCTTTTGAAGGAATTTAGAAATCGAATAGCATTTTCTCATTTTGATAAATAAATTATTTGTTGAGATACAAGGGATTTTTATCACTAGGCTGCTAGTTTTTATCCTTTTCTGTGCCGTCGTTCCCGAAAATTCGATTCAAAATGCTAACATTGTTGGTATTTTTCTCAAAGATGTACCACCTTTATGAAGAAATGGATAACGCCATTTGATTACATAATTTAAGAATAAGAACACCAGCCAATCTTATGCGTTTCCGAAAAGAAATGAATTTAGAAATGTATTAGAAAGTAGCGCCTTTGGATTTTAGAAAAGCTCTAATAAATATAGATAAATATTTTCAATAATTAACTTTTTATAACGGAGCTTTGAAAGTTGTAATGTTTTTAACCCTTCTTTTCTAACTAAATTAATTTTCTAATGAAATCTTTTTTGAATATTAGGATTTCTAAAAATCGTAATCATTAATTTTGCTACTGTATATTTTCAGCCTTGCGTAAACATTGTAATTTTAAAATATAATGTAAAATTATCCTACAGGTATCTATGCGGTATTCTTTAAAGAAATCTTAAATATATGTTAAGATTTTATTTTATTATTATTATTATTATTTTGAACTGAACCGGATTAAATCGTGTGGGGTCTGTTTTGGCTGATTTTTGTACCAACAAGACATTTAAATGACATTAGGCCGGGCAGAGCAGACTTCTAAATTACACCCCCCCCCCTCTCCCCCGTCTACATAAAAAAAAGACGTGACAATGACAACTTTTTAAAAGGACGGCTGGAACCGATTCTATTTCTAATCGGTTTTTGTAAATCCTTTCCTATTTTAAATGAAATATACATAATGAGGCGTAAGCATTGCAACGCATTTCACGCAAAGTTAATGCGTCTCATGCATTCGTAGTTTTTCGAAAATGATAGATTCACAGTTATCTTAATTCTGAAAAATTACTTTGGGACAGTGTAGCGAAGGCACAAATTTATGTGAAGAAATTTAATCGCACCGCACCGGTAATCTAAAAGAGCTAGAAATATATATCATTTTCGCCCATCAAACCAAGTGCATGCTCTGGTTTCTCTTCATAATACGAGCTAATCTTTCGCCTTTTACTAAAGATTACCGTGGAGAGGAACAACTCAATGAGCCTAAAACTAATTTTTGGAATCCCACCGAAAGGTGGGGCGCTTCTTAAAAACAGAATACACTTTATTAAATTTACCTTACAATCTGTGTTGTTTTCGCCTATTTTTAAATCTGACCTCAGTAAAATATCAAAAGATTTTGTTTCGATTTTTAGGCCTATGTTGCACATTTCTGTTTACTGAGAGAAACGTAAATGTGAAGTGCTTTTCACAGAACTTCTGTTTCTACATCAGGAAAATCTTACTTTTATTGAGAGTCGGACATTAATTTTGAACAAATATTTTCATATTCAGATCAAACACGCAGAATAGAAAACATTAAAACTACCAGGTTGCTTGGTTGAGCGATATTGTAGGATAATTTTCATAAAAATTGAAATTTCTTACTTTATCTTTTGGGTTTTTTTTCATACTTTGTCTCATATATTATTAGGAATGAAATTACCTTTCCTACATGTCTAAACAGTAAGTTTCTAAAGATGTCAGGTGCAAGACTTAAATATAGCAGGTCTTGTCCGAAACTGTTCTAGAAGATGGTTACTAAGCTTATATAATCGAAACAGGTCACTACTTAATTTCACTAATAAAGACAAGCTTCTTTTTAAATCTATTCAGTTGTTCATTTATTTATCTGTGCGCCGGACCATGCGAAACGGTGACTCCGCCCATCTTGAAATTCGATGAAGACGGATTGCATCTTAGACGCGGGATATTTTTTTTCATCTTAAATATTTCGTTTAATTTGAATTTTACGGAACTGAGATTTGATTCCAGTTATTTTGGTGTATTGGAGGTTCGTTTTGATGGACATAGGTTTTTACATATGAAGCTGGACAGAGAGCCGGAGTATGAAAAATTCGCTTTCAGAAATAACATATTTTAATCATAGTGAGCGTTGAAAATATTCAATCTGCTTTTGAAAGAAAAAATACTTTAGAGCATTCCACAGCGATTATTCTGTACTATATTCGAGAAAGATAGAGTTTTCCACAACTATCGGGAGTGTTTTGAAATATTCCTAGTTCCACACCACATATTTCTTTGAGCTATTATTGGGCGTGTATATATAGTCCGAGCAGGTTATTCTATGTGTACTTGCTTCGGCAGTACATATACTAAAATTGGAACGATACAGAGAAGATTAGCATGGCCCCTGCGCAAGGATGACACGCAAAATCGTGAAGCGTTCCACATTTTTTTTTTTTTGCATTTAATTAACTTTTTAAAGCAGTCTGTTATTTTATTAGTTTCTAAAATACTGCGTCTCATATGCGTTCGAGAAATTTAAGAAGAGTTCTGTCTGTATCTTCAGTTTGAAGAAAACCGAATGAAATCGTTTCAATTTACCCGAAATCTACACTCTTTTCGAAAACGGATCAACTCTATCTCTCTAATTTGTTTTATATTATTCGTCTCATCTCCGAAAAGCTCGAAAGACGTCTGTCTTCTGAAAAATGCAGTGAAACTCTCATTAAGAATATTAGCATATTTTAAAGGTCTCTTTGAAAATAATGAATCTCGAAGTCAGGAATTACAAATGTGCTTTGACGTAGAGTTACGCCTTTTTATATTTCGCAGTCGTATCGAAAGAGAAAGACGGATCTTAATATAAGAATCTTACAAACTGTGGAGCGCTGTATCAATATACAGTAGCTCTAAATTTGCGGCTGGTTTTCTGCTTTTCTTTAAAATGGAAACCACTCAGAGCAAGCTCCGCCCTTCCCGAAAGACTCCAAGTCTAACGGGCGCGATCATCAATGGCTCCTTCTACATTTTATAGTAGACGGAACCGGCTTCACGCTCGGGGCGAAACCCCACTCCACATCATCGTGGTTGGGTTTTCTGCGATGTTCGGTGAGCGAACACGCTAATCATACTATAGAAATGATCCTATGAAGTATGATCTTGCCGTGATATATACAACCCAAAATTAACAAGAAACATAATTCTAGCTACATGCTGGTCATCGATGAACTCTGCTGCACACGTGTTCTGACAGTTCAAGCAAACGCCTCGTGGGCAATTTCTTACAGACAACAAAAAATAATTGAGGTTTTTTTAAAACGGAAGACCCTATTTGCTAATTAGTGCAGTCGCATGACTACCTGTTTTTCCCTTTTCTCGAGCTGTTTCGTGGATAATTCTATTCAAAATCCTAACTTTGACAGTATTTTCTGAAAGATCTTTTGTCTTTACAAAAAAAATTCAAAATGTCTCTCGATAACATAGTTTCTGAATCGCAGCACCTGCCATATATATTTCATGCGAAAAATGGTTTAAAAAATAGATCAGAATCCAGATAGCCTGTTTGGATTTGAGAACCGCCTTAAGTGATTTCAAATTTAAATTTATTATAGAGGCGTAAGCATTGCAACGCATTTCACGCAAAGTTAATGCGTCTCATGCATTCGTAGTTTTTCGAAAATGATAGATTCACAGTTATCTTAATTCTGAAAAATTACTTTGGGACAGTGTAGCGAAGGCACAAATTTATGTGAAGAAATTTAATCGCACCGCACCGGTAATCTAAAAGAGCTAGAAATACATATCATTTTCGCCCATCAAACCAAGTGCATGCTCTGGTTTCTCTTCATAATACGAGCTAATCTTTCGCCTTTTACTAAAGATTACCGTGGAGAGGAACAACTCAATGAGCCTAAAACTAATTTTTGGAATCCCACCGAAAGGTGGGGCGCTTCTTAAAAACAGAATACACTTTATTAAATTTACCTTACAATCTGTGTTGTTTTCGCCTATTTTTAAATCTGACCTCAGTAAAATATCAAAAGATTTTGTTTCGATTTTTAGGCCTATGTTGCAGATTTCTGTTTACTGAGAGAAACGTAAATGTGAAGTGCTTTTCACAGAACTTCTGTTTCTACATCAGGAAAATCTTACTTTTATTGAGAGTCGGACATTAATTTTGAACAAATATTTTCATATTCAGATCAAACACGCAGAATAGAAAACATTAAAACTACAAGGTTGCTTGGTTGAGCGATATTGTAGGATAATTTTCATAAAAATTGAAATTTCTTACTTTATCTTTTGGGTTTTTTTCATACTTTGTCTCATATGTTATTAGGAATGAAATTACCTTTCCTACATGTCTAAACAGTAAGTTTCTAAAGATGTCAGGTGCAAGACTTAAATATAGCAGGTCTTGTCCGAAACTGTTCTAGAAGATGGTTACTAAGCTTATATAATCGAAACAGGTCACTACTTAATTTCACTAATAAAGACAAGCTTCTTTTTAAATCTATTCAGTTGTTCATTTATTTATCTGTGCGCCGGACCATGCGAAACGGTGACTCCGCCCATCTTGAAATTCGATGAAGACGGATTGCATCTTAGACGCGGGATATTTTTTTTCATCTTAAATATTTCGTTTAATTTTAATTTTTCGGAACTGAGATTTGATTCCTGTTATTTTGGTGTATTGGAGGTTCGTTTTGATGGACATAGGTTTTTACATATGAAGCTGGACAGAGAGCCGGAGTATGAAAAATTCGCTTTCAGAAATAACATATTTTAATCATAGTGAGCGTTGAAAATATTCAATCTGCTTTTGAAAGAAAAAATACTTTAGAGCATTCCACAGCGATTATTCTGTACTATATTCGAGAAAGATAGAGTTTTCCACAACTATCGGGAGTGTTTTGAAATATTCCTAGTTCCACACCACATATTTCTTTGAGCCATTATTGGGCGTGTATATATAGTCCGAGCAGGTTATTCTATGTGTACTTGCTTCGGCAGTACATATACTATAATTGGAACGATACAGAGAAGATTAGCATGGCCCCTGCGCAAGGATGACACGCAAAATCGTGAAGCGTTCCACATTTTTTTTTTGCATTTAATTAACTTTTTAAAGCAGTCTGTTATTTTATTAGTTTCTAAAATACTGCGTCTCATATGCGTTCGAGAAATATAAGAAGAGTTCTGTCTGTATCTTCAGTTTGAAGAAAACCGAATGAAATCGTTTCAATTTACCCGAAATCTACACTCTTTTCGAAAACGGATCAACTCTATCTCTCTAATTTGTTTTATATTATTCGTCTCATCTCCGAAAAGCTCGAAAGACGTCTGTCTTCTGAAAAATGCAGTGAAACTCTCATTAAGAATATTAGAATATTTTAAAGGTCTCTTTGAAAATAATGAATCTCGAAGTCAGGAATTACAAATGTGCTTTGACGTAGAGTTACGCCTTTTAATATTTCGCAGTCGTATCGAAAGAGAAAGATGGATCTTAATATAAGAATCTTACAAACTGTGGAGCGCTGTATCAATATACAGTATCTCTAAATTTGCGGCTGGTTTTCTGCTTTTCTTTAAAATGGAAACCACTCAGAGCAAGCTCCGCCCTTCCCGAAAGACTCCAAGTCTAACGGGCGCGATCATCAATGGCTCCTTCTACATTTTATAGTAGACGGAACCGGCTTCACGCTCGGGGCGAAACCCCACTCCACATCATCGTGGTTGGGTTTTCTGCGATGTTCGGTGAGCGAACACGCTAATCATACTATAGAAATGATCCTATGAAGTATGATCTTGCCGTGATATATACAACCCAAAATTAACAAGAAACATAATTCTATCTACATGCTGGTCATCGATGAACTCTGCTGCACACGTGTTCTGACAGTTCAAGCAAACGCCTCGTGGGCAATTTCTTACAGACAACAAAAAATAATTGAGGTTTTTTTAAAACGGAAGACCCTATTTGCTAATTAGTGCAGTCGCATGACTACCTGTTTTTCCCTTTTCTCGAGCTGTTTCGTGGATAATTCTATTCAAAATCCTAACTTTGACAGTATTTTCTGAAAGATCTTTTGTCTTTACAAAAAAAATTCAAAATGTCTCTCGATAACATAGTTTCTGAATCGCAGCACCTGCCATATTTATTTCATGCGAAAAATGGTTTAAAAAATAGATCAGAATCCAGATAGCCTGTTTGGATTTGAGAACCGCCTTAAGTGATTTCAAATTTAAATTTATTATAGAGGCGTAAGCATTGCAACGCATTTCACGCAAAGTTAATGCGTCTCATGCATTCGTAGTTTTTCGAAAATGATAGATTCACAGTTATCTTAATTCTGAAAAATTACTTTGGGACAGTGTAGCGAAGGCACAAATTTATGTGAAGAAATTTAATCGCACCGCACCGGTAATCTAAAAGAGCTAGAAATACATATCATTTTCGCCCATCAAACCAAGTGCATGCTCTGGTTTCTCTTCATAAAACGAGCTAATCTTTCGCCTTTTACTAAAGATTACCGTGGAGAGGAACAACTCAATGAGCCTAAAACTAATTTTTGGAATCCCACCGAAAGGTGGGGCGCTTCTTAAAAACAGAATACACTTTATTAAATTTACCTTACAATCTGTGTTGTTTTCGCCTATTTTTAAATCTGACCTCAGTAAAATATCAAAAGATTTTGTTTCGATTTTTAGGCCTATGTTGCAGATTTCTGTTTACTGAGAGAAACGTAAATGTGAAGTGCTTTTCACAGAACTTCTGTTTCTACATCAGGAAAATCTTACTTTTATTGAGAGTCGGACATTAATTTTGAACAAATATTTTCATATTCAGATCAAACACGCAGAATAGAAAACATTAAAACTACAAGGTTGCTTGGTTGAGCGATATTGTAGGATAATTTTCATAAAAATTGAAATTTCTTACTTTATCTTTTGGGTTTTTTTCATACTTTGTCTCATATGTTATTAGGAATGAAATTACCTTTCCTACATGTCTAAACAGTAAGTTTCTAAAGATGTCAGGTGCAAGACTTAAATATAGCAGGTCTTGTCCGAAACTGTTCTAGAAGATGGTTACTAAGCTTATATAATCGAAACAGGTCACTACTTAATTTCACTAATAAAGACAAGCTTCTTTTTAAATCTATTCAGTTGTTCATTTATTTATCTGTGCGCCGGACCATGCGAAACGGTGACTCCACCCATCTTGAAATTCGATGAAGACGGATTGCATCTTAGACGCGGGATATTTTTTTTCATCTTAAATATTTCGTTTAATTTGAATTTTACGGAACTGAGATTTGATTCCTGTTATTTTGGTGTATTGGAGGTTCGTTTTGATGGACATAGGTTTTTACATATGAAGCTGGACAGAGAGCCGGAGTATGAAAAATTCGCTTTCAGAAATAACATATTTTAATCATAGTGAGCGTTGAAAATATTCAATCTGCTTTTGAAAGAAAAAATACTTTAGAGCATTCCACAGCGATTATTCTGTACTATATTCGAGAAAGATAGAGTTTTCCACAACTATCGGGAGTGTTTTGAAATATTCCTAGTTCCACACCACATATTTCTTTGAGCCATTATTGGGCGTGTATATATAGTCCGAGCAGGTTATTCTATGTGTACTTGCTTCGGCAGTACATATACTAAAATTGGAACGATGCAGAGAAGATTAGCATGGCCCTTGCGCAAGGATGACACGCAAAATCGTGAATCGTTCCACATTTTTTTTTTTGCATCTAATTAACTTTTTAAAGCAGTCTGTTATTTTATTAGTTTCTAAAATACTGCGTCTCATATGCGTTCGAGAAATTTAAGAAGAGTTCTGTCTGTATCTTCAGTTTGAAGAAAACCGAATGAAATCGTTTCAATTTACCCGAAATCTACACTCTTTTCGAAAACGGATCAACTCTATCTCTCTAATTTGTTTTATATTATTCGTCTCATCTCCGAAAAGCTCGAAAGACGTCTGTCTTCTGAAAAATGCAGTGAAACTCTCATTAAGAATATTAGCATATTTTAAAGGTCTCTTTGAAAATAATGAATCTCGAAGTCAGGAATTACAAATGTGCTTTGACGTAGAGTTACGCCTTTTTATATTTCGCAGTCGTATCGAAAGAGAAAGATGGATCTTAATATAAGAATCTTACAAACTGTGGAGCGCTGTATCAATATACAGTAGCTCTAAATTTGCGGCTGGTTTTCTGCTTTTCTTTAAAATGGAAACCACTCAGAGCAAGCTCCGCCCTTCCCGAAAGACTCCAAGTCTAACGGGCGCGATCATCAATGGCTCCTTCTACATTTTATAGTAGACGGAACCGGCTTCACGCTCGGGGCGAAACCCCACTCCACATCATCGTGGTTGGGTTTTCTGCGATGTTCGGTGAGCGAACACGCTAATCATACTATAGAAATGATCCTATGAAGTATGATCTTGCCGTGATATGTACAACCCAAAATTACCAAGAAACATAATTCTAGCTACATGCTGGTCATCGATGAACTCTGCTGCACACGTGTTCTGACAGTTCAAGCAAACGCCTCGTGGGCAATTTCTTACAGACAACAAAAAATAATTGAGGTTTTTTTAAAACGGAAGACCCTATTTGCTAATTAGTGCAGTCGCATGACTACCTGTTTTTCCCTTTTCTCGAGCTGTTTCGTGGATAATTCTATTCAAAATCCTAACTTTGACAGTATTTTCTGAAAGATCTTTTGTCTTTACAAAAAAAATTCAAAATGCCTCTCGATAACATAGTTTCTGAATCGCAGCACCTGCCATATTTATTTCATGCGAAAAATGGTTTAAAAAATAGATCAGAATCCAGATAGCCTGTTTGGATTTGAGAACCGCCTTAAGTGATTTCAAATTTAAATTTATTATAGAGGCGTAAGCATTGCAACGCATTTCACGCAAAGTTAATGCGTCTCATGCATTCGTAGTTTTTCGAAAATGATAGATTCACAGTTATCTTAATTCTGAAAAATTACTTTGGGACAGTGTAGCGAAGGCACAAATTTATGTGAAGAAATTTAATCGCACCGCACCGGTAATCTAAAAGAGCTAGAAATACATATCATTTTCGCCCATCAAACCAAGTGCATGCTCTGGTTTCTCTTCATAATACGAGCTAATCTTTCGCCTTTTACTAAAGATTACCGTGGAGAGGAACAACTCAATGAGCCTAAAACTAATTTTTGGAATCCCACCGAAAGGTGGGGCGCTTCTTAAAAACAGAATACACTTTATTAAATTTACCTTTCAATCTGTGTTGTTTTCGCCTATTTTTAAATCTGACCTCAGTAAAATATCAAAAGATTTTGTTTCGATTTTTAGGCCTATGTTGCACATTTCTGTTTACTGAGAGAAACGTTAATGTGAAGTGCTTTTCACAGAACTTCTGTTTCTACATCAGGAAAATCTTACTTTTATTGAGAGTCGGACATTAATTTTGAACAAATATTTTCATATTCAGATCAAACACGCAGAATAGAAAACATTAAAACTACCAGGTTGCTTGGTTGAGCGATATTGTAGGATAATTTTCATAAAAATTGAAATTTCTTACTTTATCTTTTGGGTTTTTTTTCATACTTTGTCTCATATATTATTAGGAATGAAATTACCTTTCCTACATGTCTAAACAGTAAGTTTCTAAAGATGTCAGGTGCAAGACTTAAATATAGCAGGTCTTGTCCGAAACTGTTCTAGAAGATGGTTACTAAGCTTATATAATCGAAACAGGTCACTACTTAATTTCACTAATAAAGACAAGCTTCTTTTTAAATCTATTCAGTTGTTCATTTATTTATCTGTGCGCCGGACCATGCGAAACGGTGACTCCGCCCATCTTGAAATTCGATGAAGACGGATTGCATCTTAGACGCGGGATATTTTTTTTCATCTTAAATATTTCGTTTAATTTGAATTTTACGGAACTGAGATTTGATTCCTGTTATTTTGGTGTATTGGAGGTTCGTTTTGATGGACATAGGTTTTTACATATGAAGCTGGACAGAGAGCCGGAGTATGAAAAATTCGCTTTCAGAAATAACATATTTTAATCATAGTGAGCGTTGAAAATATTCAATCTGCTTTTGAAAGAAAAAATACTTTAGAGCATTCCACAGCGATTATTCTGTACTATATTCGAGAAAGATAGAGTTTTCCACAACTATCGGGAGTGTTTTGAAATATTCCTAGTTCCACACCACATATTTCTTTGAGCCATTATTGGGCGTGTATATATATACCGAGCAGGTTATTCTATGTGTACTTGCTTCGGCAGTACATATACTAAAATTGGAACGATACAGAGAAGGTTAGCATGGCCCCTGCGCAAGGATGACACGCAAAATCGTGAAGCGTTCCACATTTTTTTTTTTTTTGCATTTAATTAACTTTTTAAAGCAGTCTGTTATTTTATTAGTTTCTAAAATACTGCGTCTCATATGCGTTCGAGAAATTTAAGAAGAGTTCTGTCTGTATCTTCAGTTTGAAGAAAACCGAATGAAATCGTTTCAATTTACCCGAAATCTACACTCTTTTCGAAAACGGATCAACTCTATCTCTCTAATTTGTTTTATATTATTCGTCTCATCTCCGAAAAGCTCGAAAGACGTCTGTCTTCTGAAAAATGCAGTGAAACTCTCATTAAGAATATTAGCATATTTTAAAGGTTTCTTTGTAAATAATGAATCTCGAAGTCAGGAATTACAAATGTGCTTTGACGTAGAGTTACGCCTTTTTATATTTCGCAGTCGTATCGAAAGAGAAAGATGGATCTTAATATAAGAATCTTACAAACTGTGGAGCGCTGTATCAATATACAGTAGCTCTAAATTTGCGGCTGGTTTTCTGCTTTTCTTTAAAATGGAAACCACTCAGAGCAAGCTCCGCCCTTCCCGAAAGACTCCAAGTCTAACGGGCGCGATCATCAATGGCTCCTTAGACATTTTATAGTAGACGGAACCGGCTTCACGCTCGGGGCGAAACCCCACTCCACATCATCGTGGTTGGGTTTTCTGCGATGTTCGGTGAGCGAACACGCTAATCATACTATAGAAATGATCCTATGAAGTATGATCTTGCCGTGATATGTACAACCCAAAATTACCAAGAAACATAATTCTAGCTACATGTTGGTCATCGATGAACTCTGCTGCACACGTGTTCTGACAGTTCAAGCAAACGCCTCGTGGGCAATTTCTTACAGACAACAAAAAATAATTGAGGTTTTTTTAAAACGGAAGACCCTATTTGCTAATTAGTGCAGTCGCATGACTACCTGTTTTTCCCTTTTCTCGAGCTGTTTCGTGGATAATTCTATTCAAAATCCTAACTTTGACAGTATTTTCTGAAAGATCTTTTGTCTTTACAAAAAAAATTCAAAATGTCTTTCGATAACATAGTTTCTGAATAGCAGCACCTGCCATATTTATTTCATGCGAAAAATGGTTTAAAAAATAGATCAGAATGCAGATAGCCTGTTTGGATTTGAGAACCGCCTTAAGTGATTTCAAATTTAAATTTATTATAGAGGCGTAAGCATTGCAACGCATTTCACGCAAAGTTAATGCGTCTCATGCATTCGTAGTTTTTCGAAAATGATAGATTCACATTTATCTTAATTCTGAAAAATTACTTTGGGACAGTGTAGCGAAGGCAGAAATTTATGTGAAGAAATTTAATCGCACCGCACCGGTAATCTAAAAGAGCTAGAAATACATATCATTTTCGCCCATCAAACCAAGTGCATGCTCTGGTTTCTCTTCATAATACGAGCTAATCTTTCGCCTTTTACTAAAGATTACCGTGGAGAGGAACAACTCAATGAGCCTAAAACTAATTTTTGGAATCCCACCGAAAGGTGGGGCGCTTCTTAAAAACAGAATACACTTTATTAAATTTACCTTACAATCTGTGTTGTTTTCGCCTATTTTTAAATCTGACCTCAGTAAAGTATCAAAAGATTTTGTTTCGATTTTTAGGCCTATGTTGCAGATTTCTGTTTACTGAGAGAAACGTAAATGTGAAGTGCTTTTCACAGAACTTCTGTTTCTACATCAGGAAAATCTTACTTTTATTGAGAGTCGGACATTAATTTTGAACAAATATTTTCATATTCAGATCAAACACGCAGAATAGAAAACATTAAAACTACCAGGTTGCTTGGTTGAGCGATATTGTAGGATAATTTTCATAAAAATTGAAATTTCTTACTTTATCTTTTGGGTTTTTTTTCATACTTTGTCTCATATATTATTAGGAATGAAATTACCTTTCCTACATGTCTAAACAGTAAGTTTCTAAAGATGCCAGGTGCAAGACTTAAATATAGCAGGTCTTGTCCGAAACTGTTCTAGAAGATGGTTACTAAGCTTATATAATCGAAACAGGTCACTACTTAATTTCACTAATAAAGACAAGCTTCTTTTTAAATCTATTCAGTTGTTCATTTATTTATCTGTGCGCCGGACCATGCGAAACGGTGACTCCGCCCATCTTGAAATTCGATGAAGACGGATTGCATCTTAGACGCGGGATATTTTTTTTCATCTTAAATATTTCGTTTAATTTGAATTTTACGGAACTGAGATTTGATTCCTGTTATTTTGGTGTATTGGAGGTTCGTTTTGATGGACATAGGTTTTTACATATGAAGCTGGACAGAGAGCCGGAGTATGAAAAATTCGCTTTCAGAAATAACATATTTTAATCATAGTGAGCGTTGAAAATATTCAATCTGCTTTTGAAAGAAAAAATACTTTAGAGCATTCCACAGCGATTATTCTGTACTATATTCGAGAAAGATAGAGTTTTCCACAACTATCGGGAGTGTTTTGAAATATTCCTAGTTCCACACCACATATTTCTTTGAGCCATTATTGGGCGTGTATATATAGTCCGAGCAGGTTATTCTATGTGTACTTGCTTCGGCAGTACATATACTAAAATTGGAACGATACAGAGAAGATTAGCATGGCCCCTGCGCAAGGATGACACGCAAAATCGTGAAGCGTTCCACATTTTTTTTTTTTTTTGCATTTAATTAACTTTTTAAAGCAGTCTGTTATTTTATTAGTTTCTAAAATACTGCGTCTCATATGCGTTCGAGAAATTTAAGAAGAGTTCTGTCTGTATCTTCAGTTTGAAGAAAACCGAATGAAATCGTTTCAATTTACCCGAAATCTACACTCTTTTCGAAAACGGATCAACTCTATCTCTCTAATTTGTTTTATATTATTCGTCTCATCTCCGAAAAGCTCGAAAGACGTCTGTCTTCTGAAAAATGCAGTGAAACTCTCATTAAGAATATTAGCATATTTTAAAGGTCTCTTTGTAAATAATGAATCTCGAAGTCAGGAATTACAAATGTGCTTTGACGTAGAGTTACGCCTTTTTATATTTCGCAGTCGTATCGAAAGAGAAAGATGGATCTTAATATAAGAATCTTACAAACTGTGGAGCGCTGTAATGTTCATCGTTCAGGAGAAGGCGCCTGTCAATCATTCATGACGTAGTAGCGGACGAGTCCATTAGCCCTCGAACGGTCAAACGGTTATCGCAGGGAAGTGTAGTTTGCAATATTTAAAGCTCTTTTGCTATTTTGGCGCATTTTTTTTTTCTCTCTCTGGTAGAACAACGTTTTTTTCTAATTATTATGTGGTAGCTGTTTATCATTTTCCTTTAATGACCAGAGATAAAAATATTTCTTTTATTTTGTATATGTTTTTTTATTGTGAGAACATTTTTTTTGTAAATTAATTTCATAGAAAAAATAAAAATTTCGGAATACTGATGAAGAAAAATGCATGTTCTTTGCCTAACACTTATTTTTGTGATTAGTTCGGTTTATATTAATAAAACTTTTGCATACAAAAATATGGAAAATGCTAGTTTTAAACAGAAATGTTCGATAAAAATGACGAAACAGACAGTTCTTTAAATTGGGTTATTATTTATCGTTGAATTTTGTAGAGATAGTTCCGTTTAAGTTTAATAAAAATCAAAAACTGTGAACCGCCATTTAACAACCGTTCGTATGCATATATTTGAAGAGAATCTGTGCTATGCAGTGTGCAATCATTTTTTGATGTGACTAATTTTTGGAGTTTTTAGTTTTTAACTTTTAATTTTTATCGAAAATGTTATTATATTGGCAGAGATTCA
Source organism: Maratus speculifer (assembly GCA_964019185.1). Lineage (NCBI taxonomy): Eukaryota > Metazoa > Arthropoda > Arachnida > Araneae > Salticidae > Maratus > Maratus speculifer. The sequence goes on along the minus strand of OZ025301.1, from coordinate 144,293,412 downwards.
TTTCATACAAGCTGACCGACCCGCTGTTACCTCGTCCCGTGATAATAACTAAACCCCTTCGCGACGGGAAAATTTTACGAAAATTTTAATGTTTTGTCATCGGTTTTTACAAACAGAAATTTGTGTGTTAATAAATCGGAAAAATGCTCCGGTTAAATAAGGCAAATTTTATAATAAAATTTTACTGGTGAGTGTAAAAAAAGGTCTTTTTGCAGTGCGTATACGTATCACTCGTCCCCAAGGGGTTAAATATTAAATAAACTCAATTCAGTGTTGAATGATTCTATATATATATTAATCGAAAAACTTTCTATATGATCCTAATGCAGAAGAGTGGCCAAGAGTTTCTTCCCTCGAAACTTGTAGACAGCCGTCGGCCTAATCGTTCGGAGTTTTCAGTGGTTTTCTCCTAACTTGGATTTCTTTGTAAATACGAATTAGATTCCCTTAGAAAGATCTCCACGAAGGGCAACCCCCCCCCCCGCCTTAGGGCCCTTATCACAATCCAATTACAGAACATCTCAACTGGTCATTTAATTACATATCAATATTTTTAAAACAAAAGAGATTAGCGCCTTTTTTAGACTCTGTGGCGTCGTAACAGGTATGACGAGAGTCGCTCGTGGGGATGCAAAACCCCCTTATATAATAAATCTTTATGTCCCAGATTTCAATTGGAGGGGGGGGGGTTAGGATATCAAGATTCAATTTTTATTTATTTATTGAATAACAATGCATATGAAATACTTCGTGAGAGAAATGTGAAATAATATACTGATTTATAGTTTCAAATTAAGTCCCCCCCCCCTGGTTTTTGTTTAATAAAGACTATGCTGTTTCTTTAGACGTAACGGCTACATGGTACATATAGAAGATTATTAATTAATTTTCACAGATGAATTAAAAATGGGTCATATGCCTTCAGGGAGGACTTTCAAGGGGAAAGTGACTCGAATTATCGCTTTCGTACAAGGAAAACCCTGAAAACCTTGCACAGTCACCCCGCTCAGACCGCGCTGGTATTGAACCTGCGAACGTAAGTCCAAGCTTCTCATTTTGTGGCCAGCATGCTAACCACAGGGCTGAGTGGAACCCGACTATATCAGTAAATTTGTTTGCTATAGCTCAATAATTTAAAAAAAAAAAACTAACAATAATAATTTTTGTTAAAAAAAAAAAAAGAAAAAGAAAAAAGAAAGAAAGAAAAAAGAAAAAGAGCGGAAATTAAAATTAAGGTTTTAATAAGGGGAAATAAAAATGGAAATGGAATGTGAAAAATGGACTGTAGAAGCTGATAAATTATAAAGTTTCTACACCACTCATCTCTGAATCAGATTCAGAACAAGAAGATCCAATATCATTATTACTAGTTGAATCGTCGAATTCATAATCCGTTTCCGAATCAGAATTTACGATAAAATGGAGCTTTTCTACAGTTTCTTCAACCAGGCCATCATTTTCCCAATATTTGTTTTCGAGTTCTTCGATGCGATTGCAATATTTCTTCCATGATTCAGCAGTTATGCTATTTATTGCGTCATGGGTAAGTTTGAAAAGTGTTTCTGTGTTGAGGTTGCTTTTCGTATTCCTTGCACGAATGTAACGTTTTATATCTGCCCAAACTAACTCTATTGGGTTCAGATCACAATGGTAGGGGGGCAGCCTGATGATTTCATGGCCATGTCGTTTCAAGAGTTCGTCGACACAATACTTTTTTGATGGACACGCATTGGTTGAAATAATTTCGAAAAGTTCAGCTTTTCTCATATTTTCATCGAATTTAATACTCTTTTGCTTCAACCACTCGATCATCACTTTTTTTGTATCATATTTTTTTGGAACTGGATCTTCAATTTTCGTATGGTACGAAGCGTTATCCATACAAACGACAGAATTTGGAGGAATGTTTGGCATTAATTTCTCTTTCAGCCACTTTTCAAAATTATCGTAGTTCATCTGGCCATGATAATCACCAGAAGCACTCCCTGCTTTGAAAACCAAATCGGCATTTGGAATAAATCCAGATTCAGACCCAGCATGTAGGACGATTAAGCGGTGTCCGGCTCTTTCTTTCATAAGAGTACCAATCTTTTCACTCTTCCAGCATTTTGAAAAAGTGAGATTACAGTCAATCCAAGTTTCGTCTAGATATATTATATTTCGCTGGCTCTCTCTATATTTTTTCATTGCCCTGAGAAATCGAAATCTCCAAGCGACAATGTCTGCTCTTTCGATCAGAGCACTTCTTTCGTTTTCGCATCTTTTCCAACGAAAGCCAACTTTGTGGAGAAATTTTCTTAATGTATCCCTTTTCCATGGGAATTTTATTCTCTCTTTTACCACAGGGAGAAGTGAATCAAGAGATGGCACTCTGTTCGAAGCATAAAATTCGATTACAATACGTCTTAGGACGCACAAATTAAAATCGTCCAATACAGCATTTCTTTCAGCATTTCGTTTGCGAATTTTTCCTGGTGACGAAAAAGTTGTATTGGCTTTGGATTCTTTCTTTATTCGCTGTATTGTTCGAAGGGACATTCCAGTGGCAGCAGCCGCACGCTTTTGTGCTTGTGATAAAGGAAACAAAGGTTTCTGTGCGTTTGCTTCCATTTCAAAAAACTTTGTGACATTACTCACAATCATTCTTTCCTTCGAACGAATGGTTTTTCCTCTCGGAGGCATATCAGATCAATAACAACAGTTAGTTATTTACAAATAACGGTTTGTTTTGAAAAAAACAGTTTAATAATAATAAATCAAGGAGAGAAACGCAATACGCTGCTTATCGGTTGAAGAAAAAACAGGTACATGGCGAGGCGAGCTCGCATAGCAATGTCGGAGGGGTAATTGGCGATTTTTTTTTGTCCTAATGTAACCCTTGTTCCCAACCCACTCTGCCTTTTTCGAAGTGGACTTTCCTTCGGAGAGGGAGAAACCAACCGCCAACTCCTGACCTACGGACTATATCAATATACAGTAGCTCTAAATTTGCGGCTGGTTTTCTGCTTTTCTTTAAAATGGAAACCACTCAGAGCAAGCTGCGCCCTTCCCGAAAGACTCCAAGTCTAACGGGCGCGATCATCAATGGCTCCTTCTACATTTTATAGTAGACGGAACCGGCTTCACGCTCGGGGCGAAACCCCACTCCACATCATCGTGGTTGGGTTTTCTGCGATGTTCGGTGAGCGAACACGCTAATCATACTATAGAAATGATCCTATGAAGTATGATCTTGCCGTGATATGTACAACCCAAAATTACCAAGAAACATAATTCTAGTTACATGCTGGTCATCGATGAACTCTGCTGCACACGTGTTCTGACAGTTCAAGCAAACGCCTCGTGGGCAATTTCTTACAGACAACAAAAAATAATTGAGGTTTTTTTAAAACAGAAGACCCTATTTGCTAATTAGTGCAGTCGCATGACTACCTGTTTTTCCCTTTTCTCGAGCTGTTTCGTGGATAATTCTATTCAAAATCCTAACTTTGACAGTATTTTCTGAAAGATCTTTTGTCTTTACAAAAAAAATTCAAAATGTCTTTCGATAACATAGTTTCTGAATAGCAGCACCTGCCATATTTATTTCATGCGAAAAATGGTTTAAAAAATAGATCAGAATCCAGATAGCCTGTTTGGATTTGAGAACCGCCTTAAGTGATTTCAAATTTAAATTTATTATAGAGGCGTAAGCATTGCAACGCATTTCACGCAAAGTTAATGCGTCTCATGCATTCGTAGTTTTTCGAAAATGATAGATTCACAGTTATCTTAATTCTGAAAAATTACTTTGGGACAGTGTAGCGAAGGCACAAATTTATGTGAAGAAATTTAATCGCACCGCACCGGTAATCTAAAAGAGCAAGAAATACATATCATTTTCGCCCATCAAACCAAGTGCATGCTGTGGTTTCTCTTCATAATACGAGCTAATCTTTCGCCTTTTACTAAAGATTACCGTGGAGAGGAACAACTCAATGAGCCTAAAACTAATTTTTGGAATCCCACCGAAAGGTGGGGCGCTTCTTAAAAACAGAGTACACTTTATTAAATTTACCTTACAATCTGTGTTGTTTTCGCCTATTTTTAAATCTGACCTCAGTAAAATATCAAAAGATTTTGTTTCGATTTTTAGGCCTATGTTGCAGATTTCTGTTTACTGAGAGAAACGTAAATGTGAAGTGCTTTTCACAGAACTTCTGTTTCTACATCAGGAAAATCTTACTTTTATTGAGAGTCGGACATTAATTTTGAACAAATATTTTCATATTCAGATCAAACACGCAGAATAGAAAACATTAAAACTACCAGGTTGCTTGGTTGAGCGATATTGTAGGATAATTTTCATAAAAATTGAAATTTCTTACTTTATCTTTTGGGTTTTTTTTCATACTTTGTCTCATATATTATTAGGAATGAAATTACCTTTCCTACATGTCTAAACAGTAAGTTTCTAAAGATGTCAGGTGCAAGACTTAAATATAGCAGGTCTTGTCCGAAACTGTTCTAGAAAATGGTTACTAAGCTTATATAATCGAAACAGGTCACTACTTAATTTCACTAATAAAGACAAGCTTCTTTTTAAATCTATTCAGTTGTTCATTTATTTATCTGTGCGCCGGACCATGCGAAACGGTGACTCCGCCCATCTTGAAATTCGATGAAGACGGATTGCATCTTAGACGCGGGATATTTTTTTTCATCTTAAATATTTCGTTTAATTTGAATTTTACGGAACTGAGATTTGATTCCTGTTATTTTGGTGTATTGGAGGTTCGTTTTGATGGACATAGGTTTTTACATATGAAGCTGGACAGAGAGCCGGAGTATGAAAAATTCGCTTTCAGAAATAACATATTTTAATCATAGTGAGCGTTGAAAATATTCAATCTGCTTTTGAAAGAAAAAATACTTTAGAGCATTCCACAGCGATTATTCTGTACTATATTCGAGAAAGATAGAGTTTTCCACAACTATCGGGAGTGTTTTGAAATATTCCTAGTTCCACACCACATATTTCTTTGAGCCATTATTGGGCGTGTATATATAGTCCGAGCAGGTTATTCTATGTGTACTTGCTTCGGCAGTACATATACTAAAATTGGAACGATACAGAGAAGATTAGCATGGCCCCTGCGCAAGGATGACACGCAAAATCGTGAAGCGTTCCACATTTTTTTTTGCATCTAATTAACTTTTTAAAGCAGTCTGTTATTTTATTAGTTTCTAAAATACTGCGTCTCATATGCGTTCGAGAAATTTAAGAAGAGTTCTGTCTGTATCTTCAGTTTGAAGAAAACCGAATGAAATCGTTTCAATTTACACGAAATCTACACTCTTTTCGAAAACGGATCAACTCTATCTCTCTAATTTTTTTATATTATTCGTCTCATCTCCGAAAAGCTCGAAAGACGTCTGTCTTCTGAAAAATGCAGTGAAACTCTCATTAAGAATATTAGCATATTTTAAAGGTCTCTTTGAAAATAATGAATCTCGAAGTCAGGAATTACAAATGTGCTTTGACGTAGAGTTACGCCTTTTTATATTTCGCAGTCGTATCGAAAGAGAAAGATGGATCTTAATATAAGAATCTTACAAACTGTGGAGCGCTGTATCAATATACAGTAGCTCTAAATTTGCGGCTGGTTTTCTGCTTTTCTTTAAAATGGAAACCACTCAGAGCAAGCTCCGCCCTTCCCGAAAGACTCCAAGTCTAACGGGCGCGATCATCAATGGCTCCTTCTACATTTTATAGTAGACGGAACCGGCTTCACGCTCGGGGCGAAACCCCACTCCACATCATCGTGGTTGGGTTTTCTGCGATGTTCGGTGAGCGAACACGCTAATCATACTATAGAAATGATCCTATGAAGTATGATCTTGCCGTGATATGTACAACCCAAAATTACCAAGAAACATAATTCTAGCTACATGCTGGTCATCGATGAACTCTGCTGCACACGTGTTCTGACAGTTCAAGCAAACGCCTCGTGGGCAATTTCTTACAGACAACAAAAAATAATTGAGGTTTTTTTTAAAACGGAAGACCCTATTTGCTAATTAGTGCAGTCGCATGACTACCTGTTTTTCCCTTTTCTCGAGCTGTTTCGTGGATAATTCTATTCAAAATCCTAACTTTGACAGTATTTTCTGAAAGATCTTTTGTCTTTACAAAAAAAATTCAAAATGTCTTTCGATAACATAGTTTCTGAATAGCAGCACCTGCCATATTTATTTCATGCGAAAAATGGTTTAAAAAATAGATCAGAATCCAGATAGCCTGTTTGGATTTGAGAACCGCCTTAAGTGATTTCAAATTTAAATTTATTATAGAGGCGTAAGCATTGCAACGCATTTCACGCAAAGTTAATGCGTCTCATGCATTCGTAGTTTTTCGAAAATGATAGATTCACAGTTATCTTAATTCTGAAAAATTACTTTGGGACAGTGTAGCGAAGGCACAAATTTATGTGAAGAAATTTAATCGCACCGCACCGGTAATCTAAAAGAGCTAGAAATACATATCATTTTCGCCCATCAAACCAAGTGCATGCTGTGGTTTCTCTTCATAATACGAGCTAATCTTTCGCCTTTTACTAAAGATTACCGTGGAGAGGAACAACTCAATGAGCCTAAAACTAATTTTTGGAATCCCACCGAAAGGTGGGGCGCTTCTTAAAAACAGAGTACACTTTATTAAATTAACCTTACAATCTGTGTTGTTTTCGCCTATTTTTAAATCTGACCTCAGTAAAATATCAAAAGATTTTGTTTCGATTTTTAGGCCTATGTTGCAGATTTCTGTTTACTGAGAGAAACGTAAATGTGAAGTGCTTTTCACAGAACTTCTGTTTCTACATCAGGAAAATCTTACTTTTATTGAGAGTCGGACATTAATTTTGAACAAATATTTTCATATTCAGATCAAACACGCAGAATAGAAAACATTAAAACTACCAGGTTGCTTGGTTGAGCGATATTGTAGGATAATTTTCATAAAAATTGAAATTTCTTACTTTATCTTTTGGGTTTTTTTTCATACTTTGTCTCATATATTATTAGGAATGAAATTACCTTTCCTACATGTCTAAACAGTAAGTTTCTAAAGATGTCAGGTGCAAGACTTAAATATAGCAGGTCTTGTCCGAAACTGTTCTAGAAAATGGTTACTAAGCTTATATAATCGAAACAGGTCACTACTTAATTTCACTAATAAAGACAAGCTTCTTTTTAAATCTATTCAGTTGTTCATTTATTTATCTGTGCGCCGGACCATGCGAAACGGTGACTCCGCCCATCTTGAAATTCGATGAAGACGGATTGCATCTTAGACGCGGGATATTTTTTTTCATCTTAAATATTTCGTTTAATTTGAATTTTACGGAACTGAGATTTGATTCCTGTTATTTTGGTGTATTGGAGGTTCGTTTTGATGGACATAGGTTTTTACATATGAAGCTGGACAGAGAGCCGGAGTATGAAAAATTCGCTTTCAGAAATAACATATTTTAATCATAGTGAGCGTTGAAAATATTCAATCTGCTTTTGAAAGAAAAAATACTTTAGAGCATTCCACAGCGATTATTCTGTACTATATTCGAGAAAGATAGAGTTTTCCACAACTATCGGGAGTGTTTTGAAATATTCCTAGTTCCACACCACATATTTCTTTGAGCCATTATTGGGCGTGTATATATAGTCCGAGCAGGTTATTCTATGTGTACTTGCTTCGGCAGTACATATACTAAAATTGGAACGATACAGAGAAGATTAGCATGGCCCCTGCGCAAGGATGACACGCAAAATCGTGAAGCGTTCCACATTTTTTTTTGCATCTAATTAACTTTTTAAAGCAGTCTGTTATTTTATTAGTTTCTAAAATACTGCGTCTCATATGCGTTCGAGAAATTTAAGAAGAGTTCTGTCTGTATCTTCAGTTTGAAGAAAACCGAATGAAATCGTTTCAATTTACCCGAAATCTACACTCTTTTCGAAAACGGATCAACTCTATCTCTCTAATTTTTTTATATTATTCGTCTCATCTCCGAAAAGCTCGAAAGACGTCTGTCTTCTGAAAAATGCAGTGAAACTCTCATTAAGAATATTAGCATATTTTAAAGGTCTCTTTGAAAATAATGAATCTCGAAGTCAGGAATTACAAATGTGCTTTGACGTAGAGTTACGCCTTTTTATATTTCGCAGTCGTATCGAAAGAGAAAGATGGATCTTAATATAAGAATCTTACAAACTGTGGAGCGCTGTATCAATATACAGTAGCTCTAAATTTGCGGCTGGTTTTCTGCTTTTCTTTAAAATGGAAACCACTCAGAGCAAGCTCCGCCCTTCCCGAAAGACTCCAAGTCTAACGGGCGCGATCATCAATGGCTCCTTAGACATTTTATAGTAGACGGAACCGGCTTCACGCTCGGGGCGAAACCCCACTCCACATCATCGTGGTTGGGTTTTCTGCGATGTTCGGTGAGCGAACACGCTAATCATACTATAGAAATGATCCTATGAAGTATGATCTTGCCGTGATATGTACAACCCAAAATTACCAAGAAACATAATTCTAGCTACATGTTGGTCATCGATGAACTCTGCTGCACACGTGTTCTGACAGTTCAAGCAAACGCCTCGTGGGCAATTTCTTACAGACAACAAAAAATAATTGAGGTTTTTTTAAAACGGAAGACCCTATTTGCTAATTAGTGCAGTCGCATGACTACCTGTTTTTCCCTTTTCTCGAGCTGTTTCGTGGATAATTCTATTCAAAATCCTAACTTTGACAGTATTTTCTGAAAGATCTTTTGTCTTTACAAAAAAAATTCAAAATGTCTTTCGATAAAATAGTTTCTGAATAGCAGCACCTGCCATATTTATTTCATGCGAAAAATGGTTTAAAAAATAGATCAGAATGCAGATAGCCTGTTTGGATTTGAGAACCGCCTTAAGTGATTTCAAATTTAAATTTATTATAGAGGCGTAAGCATTGCAACGCATTTCACGCAAAGTTAATGCGTCTCATGCATTCGTAGTTTTTCGAAAATGATAGATTCACATTTATCTTAATTCTGAAAAATTACTTTGGGACAGTGTAGCGAAGGCAGAAATTTATGTGAAGAAATTTAATCGCACCGCACCGGTAATCTAAAAGAGCTAGAAATACATATCATTTTCGCCCATCAAACCAAGTGCATGCTCTGGTTTCTCTTCATAATACGAGCTAATCTTTCGCCTTTTACTAAAGATTACCGTGGAGAGGAACAACTCAATGAGCCTAAAACTAATTTTTGGAATCCCACCGAAAGGTGGGGCGCTTCTTAAAAACAGAATACACTTTATTAAATTTACCTTACAATCTGTGTTGTTTTCGCCTATTTTTAAATCTGACCTCAGTAAAGTATCAAAAGATTTTGTTTCGATTTTTAGGCCTATGTTGCAGATTTCTGTTTACTGAGAGAAACGTAAATGTGAAGTGCTTTTCACAGAACTTCTGTTTCTACATCAGGAAAATCTTACTTTTATTGAGAGTCGGACATTAATTTTGAACAAATATTTTCATATTCAGATCAAACACGCAGAATAGAAAACATTAAAACTACCAGGTTGCTTGGTTGAGCGATATTGTAGGATAATTTTCATAAAAATTGAAATTTCTTACTTTATCTTTTGGGTTTTTTTTCATACTTTGTCTCATATATTATTAGGAATGAAATTACCTTTCCTACATGTCTAAACAGTAAGTTTCTAAAGATGCCAGGTGCAAGACTTAAATATAGCAGGTCTTGTCCGAAACTGTTCTAGAAGATGGTTACTAAGCTTATATAATCGAAACAGGTCACTACTTAATTTCACTAATAAAGACAAGCTTCTTTTTAAATCTATTCAGTTGTTCATTTATTTATCTGTGCGCCGGACCATGCGAAACGGTGACTCCGCCCATCTTGAAATTCGATGAAGACGGATTGCATCTTAGACGCGGGATATTTTTTTTCATCTTAAATATTTCGTTTAATTTGAATTTTACGGAACTGAGATTTGATTCCTGTTATTTTGGTGTATTGGAGGTTCGTTTTGATGGACATAGGTTTTTACATATGAAGCTGGACAGAGAGCCGGAGTATGAAAAATTCGCTTTCAGAAATAACATATTTTAATCATAGTGAGCGTTGAAAATATTCAATCTGCTTTTGAAAGAAAAAATACTTTAGAGCATTCCACAGCGATTATTCTGTACTATATTCGAGAAAGATAGAGTTTTCCACAACTATCGGGAGTGTTTTGAAATATTCCTAGTTCCACACCACATATTTCTTTGAGCCATTATTGGGCGTGTATATATAGTCCGAGCAGGTTATTCTATGTGTACTTGCTTCGGCAGTACATATACTAAAATTGGAACGATACAGAGAAGATTAGCATGGCCCCTGCGCAAGGATGACACGCAAAATCGTGAAGCGTTCCACATTTTTTTTTTTGCATTTAATTAACTTTTTAAAGCAGTCTGTTATTTTATTAGTTTCTAAAATACTGCGTCTCATATGCGTTCGAGAAATTTAAGAAGAGTTCTGTCTGTATCTTCAGTTTGAAGAAAACCGAATGAAATCGTTTCAATTTACCCGAAATCTACACTCTTTTCGAAAACGGATCAACTCTATCTCTCTAATTTGTTTTATATTATTCGTCTCATCTCCGAAAAGCTCGAAAGACGTCTGTCTTCTGAAAAATGCAGTGAAACTCTCATTAAGAATATTAGCATATTTTAAAGGTCTCTTTGTAAATAATGAATCTCGAAGTCAGGAATTACAAATGTGCTTTGACGTAGAGTTACGCCTTTTTATATTTCGCAGTCGTATCGAAAGAGAAAGATGGATCTTAATATAAGAATCTTACAAACTGTGGAGCGCTGTAATGTTCATCGTTCAGGAGAAGGCGCCTGTCAATCATTCATGACGTAGTAGCGGACGAGTCCATTAGCCCTCGAACGGTCAAACGGTTATCGCAGGGAAGTGTAGTTTGCAATATTTAAAGCTCTTTTGCTATTTTGGCGCATTTTTTTTTTCTCTCTCTGGTAGAACAACGTTTTTTTCTAATTATTATGTGGTAGCTGTTTATCATTTTCCTTTAATGACCAGAGATAAAAATATTTCTTTTATTTTGTATATGTTTTTTTATTGTGAGAACATTTTTTTTGTAAATTAATTTCATAGAAAAAATAAAAATTTCGGAATACTGATGAAGAAAAATGCATGTTCTTTGCCTAACACTTATTTTTGTGATTAGTTCGGTTTATATTAATAAAACTTTTGCATACAAAAATATGGAAAATGCTAGTTTTAAACAGAAATGTTCGATAAAAATGACGAAACAGACAGTTCTTTAAATTGGGTTATTATTTATCGTTGAATTTTGTAGAGATAGTTCCGTTTAAGTTTAATAAAAATCAAAAACTGTGAACCGCCATTTAACAACCGTTCGTATGCATATATTTGAAGAGAATCTGTGCTATGCAGTGTGCAATCATTTTTTGATGTGACTAATTTTTGGAGTTTTTAGTTTTTAACTTTTAATTTTTATCGAAAATGTTATTATATTGGCAGAGATTCATTTCATACAAGCTGACCGACCCGCTGTTACCTCGTCCCGTGATAATAACTAAACCCCTTCGCGACGGGAAAATTTTACGAAAATTTTAATGTTTTGTCATCGGTTTTTACAAACAGAAATTTGTGTGTTAATAAATCGGAAAAATGCTCCGGTTAAATAAGGCAAATTTTATAATAAAATTTTACTGGTGAGTGTAAAAAAAGGTCTTTTTGCAGTGCGTATACGTATCACTCGTCCCCAAGGGGTTAAATATTAAATAAACTCAATTCAGTGTTGAATGATTCTATATATATATTAATCGAAAAACTTTCTATATGATCCTAATGCAGAAGAGTGGCCAAGAGTTTCTTCCCTCGAAACTTGTAGACAGCCGTCGGCCTAATCGTTCGGAGTTTTCAGTGGTTTTCTCCTAACTTGGATTTCTTTGTAAATACGAATTAGATTCCCTTAGAAAGATCTCCACGAAGGGCAACCCCCCCCCGCCTTAGGGCCCTTATCACAATCCAATTACAGAACATCTCAACTGGTCATTTAATTACATATCAATATTTTTAAAACAAAAGAGATTAGCGCCTTTTTTAGACTCTGTGGCGTCGTAACAGGTATGACGAGAGTCGCTCGTGGGGATGCAAAACCCCCTTATATAATAAATCTTTATGTCCCAGATTTCAATTGGAGGGGGGGGGGGTTAGGATATCAAGATTCAATTTTTATTTATTTATTGAATAACAATGCATATGAAATACTTCGTGAGAGAAATGTGAAATAATATACTGATTTATAGTTTCAAATTAAGTCCCCCCCCCCCTGGTTTTTGTTTAATAAAGACTATGCTGTTTCTTTAGACGTAACGGCTACATGGTACATATAGAAGATTATTAATTAATTTTCACAGATGAATTAAAAATGGGTCATATGCCTTCAGGGAGGACTTTCAAGGGGAAAGTGACTCGAATTATCGCTTTCGTACAAGGAAAACCCTGAAAACCTTGCACAGTCACCCCGCTCAGACCGCGCTGGTATTGAACCTGCGAACGTAAGTCCAAGCTTCTCATTTTGTGGCCAGCATGCTAACCACAGGGCTGAGTGGAACCCGACTATATCAGTAAATTTGTTTGCTATAGCTCAATAATTTAAAAAAAAAAACTAACAATAATAATTTTTGTTAAAAAAAAAAAAAGAAAAAGAAAAAAGAAAGAAAGAAAAAAGAAAAAGAGCGGAAATTAAAATTAAGGTTTTAATAAGGGGAAATAAAAATGGAAATGGAATGTGAAAAATGGACTGTAGAAGCTGATAAATTATAAAGTTTCTACACCACTCATCTCTGAATCAGATTCAGAACAAGAAGATCCAATATCATTATTACTAGTTGAATCGTCGAATTCATAATCCGTTTCCGAATCAGAATTTACGATAAAATGGAGCTTTTCTACAGTTTCTTCAACCAGGCCATCATTTTCCCAATATTTGTTTTCGAGTTCTTCGATGCGATTGCAATATTTCTTCCATGATTCAGCAGTTATGCTATTTATTGCGTCATGGGTAAGTTTGAAAAGTGTTTCTGTGTTGAGGTTGCTTTTCGTATTCCTTGCACGAATGTAACGTTTTATATCTGCCCAAACTAACTCTATTGGGTTCAGATCACAATGGTAGGGGGGCAGCCTGATGATTTCATGGCCATGTCGTTTCAAGAGTTCGTCGACACAATACTTTTTTGATGGACACGCATTGGTTGAAATAATTTCGAAAAGTTCAGCTTTTCTCATATTTTCATCGAATTTAATACTCTTTTGCTTCAACCACTCGATCATCACTTTTTTTGTATCATATTTTTTTGGAACTGGATCTTCAATTTTCGTATGGTACGAAGCGTTATCCATACAAACGACAGAATTTGGAGGAATGTTTGGCATTAATTTCTCTTTCAGCCACTTTTCAAAATTATCGTAGTTCATCTGGCCATGATAATCACCAGAAGCACTCCCTGCTTTGAAAACCAAATCGGCATTTGGAATAAATCCAGATTCAGACCCAGCATGTAGGACGATTAAGCGGTGTCCGGCTCTTTCTTTCATAAGAGTACCAATCTTTTCACTCTTCCAGCATTTTGAAAAAGTGAGATTACAGTCAATCCAAGTTTCGTCTAGATATATTATATTTCGCTGGCTCTCTCTATATTTTTTCATTGCCCTGAGAAATCGAAATCTCCAAGCGACAATGTCTGCTCTTTCGATCAGAGCACTTCTTTCGTTTTCGCATCTTTTCCAACGAAAGCCAACTTTGTGGAGAAATTTTCTTAATGTATCCCTTTTCCATGGGAATTTTATTCTCTCTTTTACCACAGGGAGAAGTGAATCAAGAGATGGCACTCTGTTCGAAGCATAAAATTCGATTACAATACGTCTTAGGACGCACAAATTAAAATCGTCCAATACAGCATTTCTTTCAGCATTTCGTTTGCGAATTTTTCCTGGTGACGAAAAAGTTGTATTGGCTTTGGATTCTTTCTTTATTCGCTGTATTGTTCGAAGGGACATTCCAGTGGCAGCAGCCGCACGCTTTTGTGCTTGTGATAAAGGAAACAAAGGTTTCTGTGCGTTTGCTTCCATTTCAAAAAACTTTGTGACATTACTCACAATCATTCTTTCCTTCGAACGAATGGTTTTTCCTCTCGGAGGCATATCAGATCAATAACAACAGTTAGTTATTTACAAATAACGGTTTGTTTTGAAAAAAACAGTTTAATAATAATAAATCAAGGAGAGAAACGCAATACGCTGCTTATCGGTTGAAGAAAAAACAGGTACATGGCGAGGCGAGCTCGCATAGCAATGTCGGAGGGGTAATTGGCGATTTTTTTTTGTCCTAATGTAACCCTTGTTCCCAACCCACTCTGCCTTTTTCGAAGTGGACTTTCCTTCGGAGAGGGAGAAACCAACCGCCAACTCCTGACCTACGGACTATATCAATATACAGTAGCTCTAAATTTGCGGCTGGTTTTCTGCTTTTCTTTAAAATGGAAACCACTCAGAGCAAGCTCCGCCCTTCCCGAAAGACTCCAAGTCTAACGGGCGCGATCATCAATGGCTCCTTCTACATTTTATAGTAGACGGAACCGGCTTCACGCTCGGGGCGAAACCCCACTCCACATCATCGTGGTTGGGTTTTCTGCGATGTTCGGTGAGCGAACACGCTAATCATACTATAGAAATGATCCTATGAAGTATGATCTTGCCGTGATATGTACAACCCAAAATTACCAAGAAACATAATTCTAGTTACATGCTGGTCATCGATGAACTCTGCTGCACACGTGTTCTGACAGTTCAAGCAAACGCCTCGTGGGCAATTTCTTACAGACAACAAAAAATAATTGAGGTTTTTTTAAAACAGAAGACCCTATTTGCTAATTAGTGCAGTCGCATGACTACCTGTTTTTCCCTTTTCTCGAGCTGTTTCGTGGATAATTCTATTCAAAATCCTAACTTTGACAGTATTTTCTGAAAGATCTTTTGTCTTTACAAAAAAAATTCAAAATGTCTTTCGATAACATAGTTTCTGAATAGCAGCACCTGCCATATTTATTTCATGCGAAAAATGGTTTAAAAAATAGATCAGAATCCAGATAGCCTGTTTGGATTTGAGAACCGCCTTAAGTGATTTCAAATTTAAATTTATTATAGAGGCGTAAGCATTGCAACGCATTTCACGCAAAGTTAATGCGTCTCATGCATTCGTAGTTTTTCGAAAATGATAGATTCACAGTTATCTTAATTCTGAAAAATTACTTTGGGACAGTGTAGCGAAGGCACAAATTTATGTGAAGAAATTTAATCGCACCGCACCGGTAATCTAAAAGAGCTAGAAATACATATCATTTTCGCCCATCAAACCAAGTGCATGCTGTGGTTTCTCTTCATAATACGAGCTAATCTTTCGCCTTTTACTAAAGATTACCGTGGAGAGGAACAACTCAATGAGCCTAAAACTAATTTTTGGAATCCCACCGAAAGGTGGGGCGCTTCTTAAAAACAGAGTACACTTTATTAAATTTACCTTACAATCTGTGTTGTTTTCGCCTATTTTTAAATCTGACCTCAGTAAAATATCAAAAGATTTTGTTTCGATTTTTAGGCCTATGTTGCAGATTTCTGTTTACTGAGAGAAACGTAAATGTGAAGTGCTTTTCACAGAACTTCTGTTTCTACATCAGGAAAATCTTACTTTTATTGAGAGTCGGACATTAATTTTGAACAAATATTTTCATATTCAGATCAAACACGCAGAATAGAAAACATTAAAACTACCAGGTTGCTTGGTTGAGCGATATTGTAGGATAATTTTCATAAAAATTGAAATTTCTTACTTTATCTTTTGGGTTTTTTTTCATACTTTGTCTCATATATTATTAGGAATGAAATTACCTTTCCTACATGTCTAAACAGTAAGTTTCTAAAGATGTCAGGTGCAAGACTTAAATATAGCAGGTCTTGTCCGAAACTGTTCTAGAAAATGGTTACTAAGCTTATATAATCGAAACAGGTCACTACTTAATTTCACTAATAAAGACAAGCTTCTTTTTAAATCTATTCAGTTGTTCATTTATTTATCTGTGCGCCGGACCATGCGAAACGGTGACTCCGCCCATCTTGAAATTCGATGAAGACGGATTGCATCTTAGACGCGGGATATTTTTTTTCATCTTAAATATTTCGTTTAATTTGAATTTTACGGAACTGAGATTTGATTCCTGTTATTTTGGTGTATTGGAGGTTCGTTTTGATGGACATAGGTTTTTACATATGAAGCTGGACAGAGAGCCGGAGTATGAAAAATTCGCTTTCAGAAATAACATATTTTAATCATAGTGAGCGTTGAAAATATTCAATCAGCTTTTGAAAGAAAAAATACTTTAGAGCATTCCACAGCGATTATTCTGTACTATATTCGAGAAAGATAGAGTTTTCCACAACTATCGGGAGTGTTTTGAAATATTCCTAGTTCCACACCACATATTTCTTTGAGCCATTATTGGGCGTGTATATATAGTCCGAGCAGGTTATTCTATGTGTACTTGCTTCGGCAGTACATATACTAAAATTGGAACGATACAGAGAAGATTAGCATGGCCCCTGCGCAAGGATGACACGCAAAATCGTGAAGCGTTCCACATTTTTTTTTGCATCTAATTAACTTTTTAAAGCAGTCTGTTATTTTATTAGTTTCTAAAATACTGCGTCTCATATGCGTTCGAGAAATTTAAGAAGAGTTCTGTCTGTATCTTCAGTTTGAAGAAAACCGAATGAAATCGTTTCAATTTACACGAAATCTACACTCTTTTCGAAAACGGATCAACTCTATCTCTCTAATTTTTTTATATTATTCGTCTCATCTCCGAAAAGCTCGAAAGACGTCTGTCTTCTGAAAAATGCAGTGAAACTCTCATTAAGAATATTAGCATATTTTAAAGGTCTCTTTGAAAATAATGAATCTCGAAGTCAGGAATTACAAATGTGCTTTGACGTAGAGTTACGCCTTTTTATATTTCGCAGTCGTATCGAAAGAGAAAGATGGATCTTAATATAAGAATCTTACAAACTGTGGAGCGCTGTATCAATATACAGTAGCTCTAAATTTGCGGCTGGTTTTCTGCTTTTCTTTAAAATGGAAACCACTCAGAGCAAGCTCCGCCCTTCCCGAAAGACTCCAAGTCTAACGGGCGCGATCATCAATGGCTCCTTCTACATTTTATAGTAGACGGAACCGGCTTCACGCTCGGGGCGAAACCCCACTCCACATCATCGTGGTTGGGTTTTCTGCGATGTTCGGTGAGCGAACACGCTAATCATACTATAGAAATGATCCTATGAAGTATGATCTTGCCGTGATATGTACAACCCAAAATTACCAAGAAACATAATTCTAGCTACATGCTGGTCATCGATGAACTCTGCTGCACACGTGTTCTGACAGTTCAAGCAAACGCCTCGTGGGCAATTTCTTACAGACAACAAAAAATAATTGAGGTTTTTTTTAAAACGGAAGACCCTATTTGCTAATTAGTGCAGTCGCATGACTACCTGTTTTTCCCTTTTCTCGAGCTGTTTCGTGGATAATTCTATTCAAAATCCTAACTTTGACAGTATTTTCTGAAAGATCTTTTGTCTTTACAAAAAAAATTCAAAATGTCTTTCGATAACATAGTTTCTGAATAGCAGCACCTGCCATATTTATTTCATGCGAAAAATGGTTTAAAAAATAGATCAGAATCCAGATAGCCTGTTTGGATTTGAGAACCGCCTTAAGTGATTTCAAATTTAAATTTATTATAGAGGCGTAAGCATTGCAACGCATTTCACGCAAAGTTAATGCGTCTCATGCATTCGTAGTTTTTCGAAAATGATAGATTCACAGTTATCTTAATTCTGAAAAATTACTTTGGGACAGTGTAGCGAAGGCACAAATTTATGTGAAGAAATTTAATCGCACCGCACCGGTAATCTAAAAGAGCTAGAAATACATATCATTTTCGCCCATCAAACCAAGTGCATGCTGTGGTTTCTCTTCATAATACGAGCTAATCTTTCGCCTTTTACTAAAGATTACCGTGGAGAGGAACAACTCAATGAGCCTAAAACTAATTTTTGGAATCCCACCGAAAGGTGGGGCGCTTCTTAAAAACAGAATACACTTTATTAAATTTACCTTACAATCTGTGTTGTTTTCGCCTATTTTTAAATCTGACCTCAGTAAAATATCAAAAGATTTTGTTTCGATTTTTAGGCCTATGTTGCACATTTCTGTTTACTGAGAGAAACGTAAATGTGAAGTGCTTTTCACAGAACTTCTGTTTCTACATCAGGAAAATCTTACTTTTATTGAGAGTCGGACATTAATTTTGAACAAATATTTTCATATTCAGATCAAACACGCAGAATAGAAAACATTAAAACTACCAGGTTGCTTGGTTGAGCGATATTGTAGGATAATTTTCATAAAAATTGAAATTTCTTACTTTATCTTTTGGGTTTTTTTTCATACTTTGTCTCATATATTATTAGGAATGAAATTACCTTTCCTACATGTCTAAACAGTAAGTTTCTAAAGATGTCAGGTGCAAGACTTAAATATAGCAGGTCTTGTCCGAAACTGTTCTAGAAGATGGTTACTAAGCTTATATAATCGAAACAGGTCACTACTTAATTTCACTAATAAAGACAAGCTTCTTTTTAAATCTATTCAGTTGTTCATTTATTTATCTGTGCGCCGGACCATGCGAAACGGTGACTCCGCCCATCTTGAAATTCGATGAAGACGGATTGCATCTTAGACGCGGGATATTTTTTTTCATCTTAAATATTTCGTTTAATTTGAATTTTACGGAACTGAGATTTGATTCCTGTTATTTTGGTGTATTGGAGGTTCGTTTTGATGGACATAGGTTTTTACATATGAAGCTGGACAGAGAGCCGGAGTATGAAAAATTCGCTTTCAGAAATAACATATTTTAATCATAGTGAGCGTTGAAAATATTCAATCTGCTTTTGAAAGAAAAAATACTTTAGAGCATTCCACAGCGATTATTCTGTACTATATTCGAGAAAGATAGAGTTTTCCACAACTATCGGGAGTGTTTTGAAATATTCCAAGTTCCACACCACATATTTCTTTGAGCCATTATTGGGCGTGTATATATAGTCCGAGCAGGTTATTCTATGTGTACTTGCTTCGGCAGTACATATACTAAAATTGGAACGATACAGAGAAGATTAGCATGGCCCCTGCGCAAGGATGACACGCAAAATCGTGAAGCGTTCCACATTTTTTTTTGCATCTAATTAACTTTTTAAAGCAGTCTGTTATTTTATTAGTTTCTAAAATACTGCGTCTCATATGCGTTCGAGAAATTTAAGAAGAGTTCTGTCTGTATCTTCAGTTTGAAGAAAACCGAATGAAATCGTTTCAATTTACCCGAAATCTACACTCTTTTCGAAAACGGATCAACTCTATCTCTCTAATTTTTTTATATTATTCGTCTCATCTCCGAAAAGCTCGAAAGACGTCTGTCTTCTGAAAAATGCAGTGAAACTCTCATTAAGAATATTAGCATATTTTAAAGGTCTCTTTGAAAATAATGAATCTCGAAGTCAGGAATTACAAATGTGCTTTGACGTAGAGTTACGCCTTTTTATATTTCGCAGTCGTATCGAAAGAGAAAGATGGATCTTAATATAAGAATCTTACAAACTGTGGAGCGCTGTATCAATATACAGTAGCTCTAAATTTGCGGCTGGTTTTCTGCTTTTCTTTAAAATGGAAACCACTCAGAGCAAGCTCCGCCCTTCCCGAAAGACTCCAAGTCTAACGGGCGCGATCATCAATGGCTCCTTCTACATTTTATAGTAGACGGAACCGGCTTCACGCTCGGGGCGAAACCCCACTCCACATCATCGTGGTTGGGTTTTCTGCGATGTTCGGTGAGCGAACACGCTAATCATACTATAGAAATGATCCTATGAAGTATGATCTTGCCGTGATATGTACAACCCAAAATTACCAAGAAACATAATTCTAGCTACATGCTGGTCATCGATGAACTCTGCTGCACACGTGTTCTGACAGTTCAAGCAAACGCCTCGTGGGCAATTTCTTACAGACAACAAAAAATAATTGAGGTTTTTTTAAAACGGAAGACCCTATTTGCTAATTAGTGCAGTCGCATGACTACCTGTTTTTCCCTTTTCTCGAGCTGTTTCGTGGATAATTCTATTCAAAATCCTAACTTTGACAGTATTTTCTGAAATATCTTTTGTCTTTACAAAAAAAATTCAAAATGTCTTTCGATAACATAGTTTCTGAATAGCAGCACCTGCCATATTTATTTCATGCGAAAAATGGTTTAAAAAATAGATCAGAATCCAGATAGCCTGTTTGGATTTGAGAACCGCCTTAAGTGATTTCAAATTTAAATTTATTATAGAGGCGTAAGCATTGCAACGCATTTCACGCAAAGTTAATGCGTCTCATGCATTCGTAGTTTTTCGAAAATGATAGATTCACAGTTATCTTAATTCTGAAAAATTACTTTGGGACAGTGTAGCGAAGGCACAAATTTATGTGAAGAAATTTAATCGCACCGCACCGGTAATCTAAAAGAGCTAGAAATACATATCATTTTCGCCCATCAAACCAAGTGCATGCTGTGGTTTCTCTTCATAATACGAGCTAATCTTTCGCCTTTTACTAAAGATTACCGTGGAGAGGAACAACTCAATGAGCCTAAAACTAATTTTTGGAATCCCACCGAAAGGTGGGGCGCTTCTTAAAAACAGAATACACTTTATTAAATTTACCTTACAATCTGTGTTGTTTTCGCCTATTTTTAAATCTGACCTCAGTAAAATATCAAAAGATTTTGTTTCGATTTTTAGGCCTATGTTGCACATTTCTGTTTACTGAGAGAAACGTAAATGTGAAGTGCTTTTCACAGAACTTCTGTTTCTACATCAGGAAAATCTTACTTTTATTGAGAGTCGGACATTAATTTTGAACAAATATTTTCATATTCAGATCAAACACGCAGAATAGAAAACATTAAAACTACCAGGTTGCTTGGTTGAGCGATATTGTAGGATAATTTTCATAAAAATTGAAATTTCTTACTTTATCTTTTGGGTTTTTTTTCATACTTTGTCTCATATATTATTAGGAATGAAATTACCTTTCCTACATGTCTAAACAGTAAGTTTCTAAAGATGTCAGGTGCAAGACTTAAATATAGCAGGTCTTGTCCGAAACTGTTCTAGAAGATGGTTACTAAGCTTATATAATCGAAACAGGTCACTACTTAATTTCACTAATAAAGACAAGCTTCTTTTTAAATCTATTCAGTTGTTCATTTATTTATCTGTGCGCCGGACCATGCGAAACGGTGACTCCGCCCATCTTGAAATTCGATGAAGACGGATTGCATCTTAGACGCGGGATATTTTTTTTCATCTTAAATATTTCGTTTAATTTGAATTTTACGGAACTGAGATTTGATTCCTGTTATTTTGGTGTATTGGAGGTTCGTTTTGATGGACATAGGTTTTTACATATGAAGCTGGACAGAGAGCCGGAGTATGAAAAATTCGCTTTCAGAAATAACATATTTTAATCATAGTGAGCGTTGAAAATATTCAATCTGCTTTTGAAAGAAAAAATACTTTAGAGCATTCCACAGCGATTATTCTGTACTATATTCGAGAAAGATAGAGTTTTCCACAACTATCGGGAGTGTTTTGAAATATTCCAAGTTCCACACCACATATTTCTTTGAGCCATTATTGGGCGTGTATATATAGTCCGAGCAGGTTATTCTATGTGTACTTGCTTCGGCAGTACATATACTAAAATTGGAACGATACAGAGAAGATTAGCATGGCCCCTGCGCAAGGATGACACGCAAAATCGTGAAGCGTTCCACATTTTTTTTTTTGCATCTAATTAACTTTTTAAAGCAGTCTGTTATTTTATTAGTTTCTAAAATACTGCGTCTCATATGCGTTCGAGAAATTTAAGAAGAGTTCTGTCTGTATCTTCAGTTTGAAGAAAACCGAATGAAATCGTTTCAATTTACTCGAAATCTACACTCTTTTCGAAAACGGATCAACTCTATCTCTCTAATTTGTTTTATATTATTCGTCTCATCTCCGAAAAGCTCGAAAGACGTCTGTCTTCTGAAAAATGCAGTGAAACTCTCATTAAGAATATTAGCATATTTTAAAGGTCTCTTTGAAAATAATGAATCTCGAAGTCAGGAATTACAAATGTGCTTTGACGTAGAGTTACGCCTTTTTATATTTCGCAGTCGTATCGAAAGAGAAAGATGGATCTTAATATAAGAATCTTACAAACTGTGGAGCGCTGTATCAATATACAGTAGCTCTAAATTTGCGGCTGGTTTTCTGCTTTTCTTTAAAATGGAAACCACTCAGAGCAAGCTCCGCCCTTCCCGAAAGACTCCAAGTCTAACGGGCGCGATCATCAATGGCTCCTTCTACATTTTATAGTAGACGGAACCGGCTTCACGCTCGGGGCGAAACCCCACTCCACATCATCGTGGTTGGGTTTTCTGCGATGTTCGGTGAGCGAACACGCTAATCATACTATAGAAATGATCCTATGAAGTATGATCTTGCCGTGATATGTACAACCCAAAATTACCAAGAAACATAATTCTAGCTACATGCTGGTCATCGATGAACTCTGCTGCACACGTGTTCTGACAGTTCAAGCAAACGCCTCGTGGGCAATTTCTTACAGACAACAAAAAATAATTGAGGTTTTTTTAAAACGGAAGACCCTATTTGCTAATTAGTGCAGTCGCATGACTACCTGTTTTTCCCTTTTCTCGAGCTGTTTCGTGGATAATTCTATTCAAAATCCTAACTTTGACAGTATTTTCTGAAAGATCTTTTGTCTTTACAAAAAAAATTCAAAATGTCTTTCGATAACATAGTTTCTGAATAGCAGCACCTGCCATATTTATTTCATGCGAAAAATGGTTTAACCTTTAGCTTCCGGGGGGATTACCGTAGTCCCAAGAAAATAAATCTTGAAGAATACGGGGTTGGGATTATCGTTATCCCGAAAACTTTTTCCCCTCCAACATGCGGAAAAAGAAATCATTAAGACCGTTTCGCTCAATAGGGGTCCGACTGATTATCGAGCTAGGGAATTTCTGTAGGGAGGATGTTAATTATCCTAGGGAAATGCCGGGAAAAAAAAACTTGGCAAAAAAAATAAACATTGTTTGCGCAGACGACGTAAAGCTGCTTCTACCCCAGTGGCTACAAGGTATTTCAGATAGTTCTTGTTTGTGAGACATAATAATGAATAGATTATATTTAGCAAGTAGTTTTAGAGATTTAGCGTTGCTAATTTTGACTACACGTTTACTCTTAGAATGTAAAATGAAGCATTATTATTTTTTTTTTTTCTTACTAACGCACTAAATATTAGAAATTACGTACGTAATTTTACGCACTGAATTGAAAAAAAAAATCAAATGTTTATAATTATTATTATATTTACGGAACTTACGAATATTCTCAAGCCCAAAGGAGTTAGTTTTTGAAGCTTTTCTGAATTCATTTTTATTATTCAAAAACATACGAAATTGTTAACATATGAAACATATGAACGAGACGTGAAATTCTTATTTAAAAATTACATAATTGAATGGCGTTTTTAATTTATTTAATAAAGGCAAAAGCATTTCAGAAAATAATGTAAAATTTGGCGTTTTGAACAAAATTTCCGATCACGAAATTTAGGGAAAGGTGGAAATTTGCTGGTTGTATTTTTGTTGCGGTAATGTCAATAAGTAATTTATTTATAACAAAAACAAAATGGAAAAACTAAATTCGATTCCCAATTCTATCAAAATCCTATCCTGTCAGGTCTGACAATTTGATGCCACACGTTAAGAATTATTCAGAAAGTCATACGAAATTTGAATTTTTGTTGCGGTAATGTAAATAAGTAATTTATTTATAACAAAAACAAAATGGAAAAACTAAATTCGATTCCCAATTCTATCAAAATCCTATCCTGTCAGGTCTGACAATTTGATGCCACACGTTAAGAATTATTCAGAAAGTCATACGAAATTTGTATTTTTGTTGCGGTAATGTCAATAAGTAATTTATTTATAACAAAAACAAAATGGAAAAACTAAATTCGATTCCCAATTCTATCAAAATCCTATCCTGTCAGGTCTGACAATTTGATGCCACACGTTAAGAATTATTCAGAAAGTTTCACATTAGAAACCAGCTTGATTCTATGGTCACAGCCTACTAAAAAGTCATGCGCAACTATACCTTTTGCATAAATGAGAATGGAATTATACATTATCTGCTTCAGAAAATTGTCGAATTCTAGAATTATTTATTATTTCTAAATAACTTATTCACCGTCAAATTCAAATGAAATAATTTTTATTTATGCAAACCATAATAAAGATTGCATTAATAATTTCTTAGTTATTTTTCATATGACTCCAAAAAGAAAAAGAAGAAGTTCGCAATTTAGCACTGTTTTGTTGTTGTTGTCGTTTTGTACGCTTATCAATTACTTCGAAACTATTCGACTGATTCATGTGCCCTTTTTTTTGTTTGTTTCATTGAAAGATTATTCTCAGCAATTGGTCAAGGACTGAATTTAAATTTCATGAAAATTGCCGCAGGGCTTTTTTTTAGAAATTTAATAACAATACAAATAAATAAATTAAAATAAATAAACTCATTTAAAATATTTAATTTTTAGCGATTTTGATCAAATAAAGTAGCTCTATCTTCTTCTTCTTTTTTTTTTTTTTTTTTTTTTGCTAGAATGTTGCAACCACAAAGTTTATAATAATAATTATTATTTATATAGCTATTATTCTCGAATCAAACAAGGGAAAACAAAAAATAATGATTTAATTATTAAAAACTTTCATGGTGAAACAATTGTTAAAAAATATAATAAATAATAATATAATTAAATTTAAAGTAAAAGCAAAAAATATATTTAATAATAATAATAAAGCCTAAAAAGTTGGAAAGAGTTTGAGTTTCTTCAAAACTTCTGCGGTACACTCGTTTAATTTGAAGAATCATATTTCTATGGTGGTGGGATTGTTACTCTAACACAGAATGGTTCAAAAGTCTGAATTTCATATAAATTAAAATAATTAATGTTTTTTTTTAACCTTCATTGGTAAATTTTGTTTTAAAAGCTAACTTTCACAGTGTCTTGCCTTTACGGAAAAATAGAAAATACTATACAATCTCTTTGTTTCTAAATAAAAATACCATAAATTTCATAAATATGTATCTATATTATAAAGGCGAAACGTATCTGTGCGTAACGCATACGTAATTTTGCCAATGCCAACACTTTCCCATGCAATTTCGGTTTTTCAATGTTCACTACAACAAATTTTTACACTTCTAACCATCGCACATTTTAAATTTTTATACTGCTGTATAGAAAGAAAAATGTACTTTTTAGTGCAATTTGTTTGAAAACTCTATCTCAATTTATTTTTGAGATATTAATTTTTTTATAGTTTTTAGTACCAGTTTTGTAATTGTGGCAACAGAATCACTCCATTTTCTCCTGAAATTGAAAAAAAAAAAAAAAAAAAAAAAAAGGAAACAAAAGAAAAGAAATTAAAATGCGCAGCGCTTTTCCATGCAATTTCGGTTTTGCAATTTTCGATTTTGCAAATTTTACACTTCTAAGTATCGCACATTTTAAATTTTTACACATTGTATAGAGAAAAAAATAAACTTTTAAATTCGTACTTTTTTCCCCAGCTCCACACTTAATTCGCAGAAAAAAGGAATTCGTATGGGGGCTTTTTAAATGTAAGAGATTAAAGTAAAATGTTACAGAACTACATACTATATGGCTATTAATGGCCGGACACTTTCAATTATGGACATTTTGTCAAATATAAAATAAAAACATATTTATAGGATTCTTCTGAAAATCCAGGATGTCAAAGATGATGTTTGATCTCATATTTATGAATGCCCATTTCATAGTAAGGAAACTTAGGGAGCCGATAGGAAAAAAAAACAAACAAAAAAAAAACATAGAAAAACTATAATATTTGGGAACCCTCTTTACATTAAATTATACGAAACGATCTGTCGTGCAGAGTAGAAATATATGGATATTGTACAACATTTCTACTGATTTTTGCATAAATAGAGAGTATAATAAGGGAAATATAGCATTTTTTTAAGTGCAAAAAAAACCGTGATAGATTCGGAGTTTTTAGACACTCCGCTCCCCTCACAGAAGAACAAGGGGAAAATAGACAGTTCATTCAGCTTTTACGTTCAGCTTTTTATGAAATTTGGGGTATTTTTATATAAAATGATATTGTCCCGTTGTACAGTTTTATGAGGAAGATAATCATAGTTTATTTACTCCCCCTTCTGAAAAGCGGGAGATAAGCAAATTAACAGAAACTCATCTGATCTGTTATTTATAAAATTAGAAAACATGCTGACAATGTTATCTTCTAAAGCCGTGATAGATTTGAAGTTTGAAGACCTCCTTCCCCCCCCCCCCCCAACATGCACAGAAGAACAAGGGAGACTGAATTTAATATATATATATAGTACACAGTGTTTATATTCTAATTCTCCATATCTTACAAAAATTGATCATTATGACAATGAAAGGTTTTGAGATAACTTTTAAAGCCCTTTCTTCTTCCCTTCCTCATCCTCGGCAGAACAAGAACGTCAAAATTTCAAAAAATCATCTTATTCTAGTATTTATATTCTAAGATAAACCAAGTGTATTATTATTGGACTCATTTAAATATGATGTGATTTTAAATATGTTAGCTTTTTTTATGGATGCGCTTTAGTCAAAGCGCTTTTTTCCGTTTTATTTCTTTATTTTTTTTAATTATTTTTTTAATTTCTTTATTTATTTAAACTACGAAAATACAAATGGAAGGGCCAGATAGCTTTGATTGTCTCTTTTTATAGTAATACAAGAGGACTGTATGTATTTATCAATTTTTAACCCTTTCAGGGTCAAGGTATTTATGTTCAAAAATGCTCAATTAATTTATTAACTCTGAAATTTACAAATTTATTTGAAAATAACTAAAAGCTCTTTTTCACATATACTATGAAATTCAAACTGTAATAAAAAAATTACTGGTACCACTTGGTATTTTGGGCATTAAAAGTAACAGTTAGCAGACTGCAAACGGCGGAAGGGTTGAAAGCCCTTGAAGAAATTTTAACACCAAAATCTTCTTCTCTGCTGTGTTGACAGAATTTTCATATCCAGACTTCATCCAATATTTCTTTATAATAATATTCGGTTAATTATTTTACAGATTAAATTAAAGTAATACTATTCGTAAATATTCGTTTTAGTTATAGTTAAAAACGAAGACCTTAATAGTAAACATAAATTACGTTAGATATCTCTTTATTATTTGTTACTATATTGTTTAACGATTCCTTATATGTTAATTTCTAATTTTTTCTTATCGTGAAATTTCTTTTTCTGTTTTAATTTAAATCGTTGAAATAATATTAACAATGATTCTTAAGGAAATCACTTATGCGTTATTCAAATATTTGAAAATTTAGCACTTTTTAAAATAATGTATTTTTGTATTACCATATATACTTATAGTAATTTTGCCTATAACAAACCTTCATTTTTTTATTATACCCTTCAAGAAACCAAATGCTATTAAAGCATTCAATAAACATCCATCAGGTTTTCTAATTATTTTTAAAAAAGACCGCTCAATTACTACTAATATATGTTTTATTTAATGGCACGCACTTCACAGAAAAAGATCATTTTTATCATTATAAATTACATCTTTTCAACGAACCTAAAGCATTACTTTCGATTCCGACAAGTAAACATAAACAACTTTCTCTGAGGGAAGAAAATTCCCTTACATTTTCACGAACGTGTAAATCATTAACACATGTTCCAAATGATAGCATCATCTTCTGGTCACCTGCGGTGAAGGGTCATTGAGAAAGGGGGATGAAATCGCGTCAGTTCTCCCGTTGTAAAAGGATATTTTAGATTTCACTGTCCCGAAAGCTAAAGGTTAAAAAATAGATCAGAATCCAGATAGCCTGTTTGGATTTGAGAACCGCCTTAAGTGATTTCAAATTTAAATTTATTATAGAGGCGTAAGCATTGCAACGCATTTCACGCAAAGTTAATGCGTCTCATGCATTCGTAGTTTTTCGAAAATGATAGATTCACAGTTATCTTAATTCTGAAAAATTACTTTGGGACAGTGTAGCGAAGGCACAAATTTATGTGAAGAAATTTAATCGCACCGCACCGGTAATCTAAAAGAGCTAGAAATACATATCATTTTCGCCCATCAAACCAAGTGCATGCTGTGGTTTCTCTTCATAATACGAGCTAATCTTTCGCCTTTTACTAAAGATTACCGTGGAGAGGAACAACTCAATGAGCCTAAAACTAATTTTTGGAATCCCACCGAAAGGTGGGGCGCTTCTTAAAAACAGAATACACTTTATTAAATTTACCTTACAATCTGTGTTGTTTTCGCCTATTTTTAAATCTGACCTCAGTAAAATATCAAAAGATTTTGTTTCGATTTTTAGGCCTATGTTGCACATTTCTGTTTACTGAGAGAAACGTAAATGTGAAGTGCTTTTCACAGAACTTCTGTTTCTACATCAGGAAAATCTTACTTTTATTGAGAGTCGGACATTAATTTTGAACAAATATTTTCATATTCAGATCAAACACGCAGAATAGAAAACATTAAAACTACCAGGTTGCTTGGTTGAGCGATATTGTAGGATAATTTTCATAAAAATTGAAATTTCTTACTTTATCTTTTGGGTTTTTTTTCATACTTTGTCTCATATATTATTAGGAATGAAATTACCTTTCCTACATGTCTAAACAGTAAGTTTCTAAAGATGTCAGGTGCAAGACTTAAATATAGCAGGTCTTGTCCGAAACTGTTCTAGAAGATGGTTACTAAGCTTATATAATCGAAACAGGTCACTACTTAATTTCACTAATAAAGACAAGCTTCTTTTTAAATCTATTCAGTTGTTCATTTATTTATCTGTGCGCCGGACCATGCGAAACGGTGACTCCGCCCATCTTGAAATTCGATGAAGACGGATTGCATCTTAGACGCGGGATATTTTTTTTCATCTTAAATATTTCGTTTAATTTGAATTTTACGGAACTGAGATTTGATTCCTGTTATTTTGGTGTATTGGAGGTTCGTTTTGATGGACATAGGTTTTTACATATGAAGCTGGACAGAGAGCCGGAGTATGAAAAATTCGCTTTCAGAAATAACATATTTTAATCATAGTGAGCGTTGAAAATATTCAATCTGCTTTTGAAAGAAAAAATACTTTAGAGCATTCCACAGCGATTATTCTGTACTATATTCGAGAAAGATAGAGTTTTCCACAACTATCGGGAGTGTTTTGAAATATTCCAAGTTCCACACCACATATTTCTTTGAGCCATTATTGGGCGTGTATATATAGTCCGAGCAGGTTATTCTATGTGTACTTGCTTCGGCAGTACATATACTAAAATTGGAACGATACAGAGAAGATTAGCATGGCCCCTGCGCAAGGATGACACGCAAAATCGTGAAGCGTTCCACATTTTTTTTTTTGCATCTAATTAACTTTTTAAAGCAGTCTGTTATTTTATTAGTTTCTAAAATACTGCGTCTCATATGCGTTCGAGAAATTTAAGAAGAGTTCTGTCTGTATCTTCAGTTTGAAGAAAACCGAATGAAATCGTTTCAATTTACTCGAAATCTACACTCTTTTCGAAAACGGATCAACTCTATCTCTCTAATTTGTTTTATATTATTCGTCTCATCTCCGAAAAGCTCGAAAGACGTCTGTCTTCTGAAAAATGCAGTGAAACTCTCATTAAGAATATTAGCATATTTTAAAGGTCTCTTTGAAAATAATGAATCTCGAAGTCAGGAATTACAAATGTGCTTTGACGTAGAGTTACGCCTTTTTATATTTCGCAGTCGTATCGAAAGAGAAAGATGGATCTTAATATAAGAATCTTACAAACTGTGGAGCGCTGTATCAATATACAGTAGCTCTAAATTTGCGGCTGGTTTTCTGCTTTTCTTTAAAATGGAAACCACTCAGAGCAAGCTCCGCCCTTCCCGAAAGACTCCAAGTCTAACGGGCGCGATCATCAATGGCTCCTTCTACATTTTATAGTAGACGGAACCGGCTTCACGCTCGGGGCGAAACCCCACTCCACATCATCGTGGTTGGGTTTTCTGCGATGTTCGGTGAGCGAACACGCTAATCATACTATAGAAATGATCCTATGAAGTATGATCTTGCCGTGATATGTACAACCCAAAATTACCAAGAAACATAATTCTAGCTACATGCTGGTCATCGATGAACTCTGCTGCACACGTGTTCTGACAGTTCAAGCAAACGCCTCGTGGGCAATTTCTTACAGACAACAAAAAATAATTGAGGTTTTTTTAAAACGGAAGACCCTATTTGCTAATTAGTGCAGTCGCATGACTACCTGTTTTTCCCTTTTCTCGAGCTGTTTCGTGGATAATTCTATTCAAAATCCTAACTTTGACAGTATTTTCTGAAAGATCTTTTGTCTTTACAAAAAAAATTCAAAATGTCTTTCGATAACATAGTTTCTGAATAGCAGCACCTGCCATATTTATTTCATGCGAAAAATGGTTTAAAAAATAGATCAGAATCCAGATAGCCTGTTTGGATTTGAGAACCGCCTTAAGTGATTTCAAATTTAAATTTATTATAGAGGCGTAAGCATTGCAACGCATTTCACGCAAAGTTAATGCGTCTCATGCATTCGTAGTTTTTCGAAAATGATAGATTCACAGTTATCTTAATTCTGAAAAATTACTTTGGGACAGTGTAGCGAAGGCACAAATTTATGTGAAGAAATTTAATCGCACCGCACCGGTAATCTAAAAGAGCTAGAAATACATATCATTTTCGCCCATCAAACCAAGTGCATGCTGTGGTTTCTCTTCATAATACGAGCTAATCTTTCGCCTTTTACTAAAGATTACCGTGGAGAGGAACAACTCAATGAGCCTAAAACTAATTTTTGGAATCCCACCGAAAGGTGGGGCGCTTCTTAAAAACAGAATACACTTTATTAAATTTACCTTACAATCTGTGTTGTTTTCGCCTATTTTTAAATCTGACCTCAGTAAAATATCAAAAGATTTTGTTTCGATTTTTAGGCCTATGTTGCACATTTCTGTTTACTGAGAGAAACGTAAATGTGAAGTGCTTTTCACAGAACTTCTGTTTCTACATCAGGAAAATCTTACTTTTATTGAGAGTCGGACATTAATTTTGAACAATTATTTTCATATTCAGATCAAACACGCAGAATAGAAAACATTAAAACTACCAGGTTGCTTGGTTGAGCGATATTGTAGGATAATTTTCATAAAAATTGAAATTTCTTACTTTATCTTTTGGGTTTTTTTTCATACTTTGTCTCATATATTATTAGGAATGAAATTACCTTTCCTACATGTCTAAACAGTAAGTTTCTAAAGATGTCAGGTGCAAGACTTAAATATAGCAGGTCTTGTCCGAAACTGTTCTAGAAGATGGTTACTAAGCTTATATAATCGAAACAGGTCACTACTTAATTTCACTAATAAAGACAAGCTTCTTTTTAAATCTATTCAGTTGTTCATTTATTTATCTGTGCGCCGGACCATGCGAAACGGTGACTCCGCCCATCTTGAAATTCGATGAAGACGGATTGCATCTTAGACGCGGGATATTTTTTTTCATCTTAAATATTTCGTTTAATTTGAATTTTACGGAACTGAGATTTGATTCCTGTTATTTTGGTGTATTGGAGGTTCGTTTTGATGGACATAGGTTTTTACATATGAAGCTGGACAGAGAGCCGGAGTATGAAAAATTCGCTTTCAGAAATAACATATTTTAATCATAGTGAGCGTTGAAAATATTCAATCTGCTTTTGAAAGAAAAAATACTTTAGAGCATTCCACAGCGATTATTCTGTACTATATTCGAGAAAGATAGAGTTTTCCACAACTATCGGGAGTGTTTTGAAATATTCCAAGTTCCACACCACATATTTCTTTGAGCCATTATTGGGCGTGTATATATAGTCCGAGCAGGTTATTCTATGTGTACTTGCTTCGGCAGTACATATACTAAAATTGGAACGATACAGAGAAGATTAGCATGGCCCCTGCGCAAGGATGACACGCAAAATCGTGAAGCGTTCCACATTTTTTTTTTGCATCTAATTAACTTTTTAAAGCAGTCTGTTATTTTATTAGTTTCTAAAATACTGCGTCTCATATGCGTTCGAGAAATTTAAGAAGAGTTCTGTCTGTATCTTCAGTTTGAAGAAAACCGAATGAAATCGTTTCAATTTACCCGAAATCTACACTCTTTTCGAAAACGGATCAACTCTATCTCTCTAATTTGTTTTATATTATTCGTCTCATCTCCGAAAAGCTCGAAAGACGTCTGTCTTCTGAAAAATGCAGTGAAACTCTCATTAAGAATATTAGCATATTTTAAAGGTCCCTTTGAAAATAATGAATCTCGAAGTCAGGAATTACAAATGTGCTTTGACGTAGAGTTACGCCTTTTTATATTTCGCAGTCGTATCGAAAGAGAAAGATGGATCTTAATATAAGAATCTTACAAACTGTGGAGCGCTGTATCAATATACAGTAGCTCTAAATTTGCGGCTGGTTTTCTGCTTTTCTTTAAAATGGAAACCACTCAGAGCAAGCTCCGCCCTTCCCGAAAGACTCCAAGTCTAACGGGCGCGATCATCAATGGCTCCTTCTACATTTTATAGTAGACGGAACCGGCTTCACGCTCGGGGCGAAACCCCACTCCACATCATCGTGGTTGGGTTTTCTGCGATGTTCGGTGAGCGAACACGCTAATCATACTATAGAAATGATCCTATGAAGTATGATCTTGCCGTGATATGTACAACCCAAAATTACCAAGAAACATAATTCTAGCTACATGCTGGTCATCGATGAACTCTGCTGCACACGTGTTCTGACAGTTCAAGCAAACGCCTCGTGGGCAATTTCTTACAGACAACAAAAAATAATTGAGGTTTTTTTAAAACGGAAGACCCTATTTGCTAATTAGTGCAGTCGCATGACTACCTGTTTTTCCCTTTTCTCGAGCTGTTTCGTGGATAATTCTATTCAAAATCCTAACTTTGACAGTATTTTCTGAAATATCTTTTGTCTTTACAAAAAAAATTCAAAATGTCTTTCGATAACATAGTTTCTGAATAGCAGCACCTGCCATATTTATTTCATGCGAAAAATGGTTTAAAAAATAGATCAGAATCCAGATAGCCTGTTTGGATTTGAGAACCGCCTTAAGTGATTTCAAATTTAAATTTATTATAGAGGCGTAAGCATTGCAACGCATTTCACGCAAAGTTAATGCGCCTCATGCATTCGTAGTTTTTCGAAAATGATAGATTCACAGTTATCTTAATTCTGAAAAATTACTTTGGGACAGTGTAGCGAAGGCACAAATTTATGTGAAGAAATTTAATCGCACCGCACCGGTAATCTAAAAGAGCTAGAAATACATATCATTTTCGCCCATCAAACCAAGTGCATGCTCTGGTTTCTCTTCATAATACGAGCTAATCTTTCGCCTTTTACTAAAGATTACCGTGGAGAGGAACAACTCAATGAGCCTAAAACTAATTTTTGGAATCCCACCGAAAGGTGGGGCGCTTCTTAAAAACAGAATACACTTTATTAAATTTACCTTACAATCTGTGTTGTTTTCGCCTATTTTTAAATCTGACCTCAGTAAAATATTAAAAGATTTTGTTTCGATTTTTAGGCCTATGTTGCATATTTCTGTTTACTGAGAGAAACGTAAATGTGAAGTGCTTTTCACAGAACTTCTGTTTCTACATCAGGAAAATCTTACTTTTATTGAGAGTCGGACATTAATTTTGAACAAATATTTTCATATTCAGATCAAACACGCAGAATAGAAAACATTAAAACTACCAGGTTGCTTGGTTGAGCGATATTGTAGGATAATTTTCATAAAAATTGAAATTTCTTACTTTATCTTTTGGGTTTTTTTTCATACTTTGTCTCATATATTATTAGGAATGAAATTACCTTTCCTACATGTCTAAACAGTAAGTTTCTAAAGATGTCAGGTGCAAGACTTAAATATAGCAGGTATTGTCAGAAACTGTTCTAGAAGATGGTTACTAAGCTTATATAATCGAAACAGGTCACTACTTAATTTCACTAATAAAGACAAGCTTCTTTTTAAATCTATTCAGTTGTTCATTTATTTATCTGTGCGCCGGACCATGCGAAACGGTGACTCCGCCCATCTTGAAATTCGCTGAAGACGGATTGCATCTTAGACGCGGGATATTTTTTTTCATCTTAAATATTTCGTTTAATTTGAATTTTATGGAACTGAGATTTGATTCCTGTTATTTTGGTGTATTGGAGGTTCGTTTTGATGGACATAGGTTTTTACATATGAAGCTGGACAGAGAGCCGGAGTATGAAAAATTCGCTTTCAGAAATAACATATTTTAATCATAGTGAGCGTTGAAAATATTCAATCTGCTTTTGAAAGAAAAAATACTTTAGAGCATTCCACAGCGATTATTCTGTACTATATTCGAGAAAGATAGAGTTTTCCACAACTATCGGGAGTGTTTTGAAATATTCCTAGTTCCACACCACATATTCCTTTGAGCCATTATTCTGCGTGTATATATAGTCCTAGCAGGTTATTCTATGTGTACTTGCTTCGGCAGTACATATACTAAAATTGGAACGATACAGAGAAGATTAGCATGGCCCCTGCGCAAGGATGACACGCAAAATCGTGAAGCGTTCCACATTTTTTTTTTGCATTTAATTAACTTTTTAAAGCATTTTTTTTTTATTAGTTTCTAAAATACTGCGTCTCATATGCGTTCGAGAAATTTAAGAAGAGTTCTGTCTGTATCTTCAGTTTGAAGAAAACCGAATGAAATCGTTTCAATTTACCCGAAATCTACACTCTTTTCGAAAACGGATCAACTCTATCTCTCTAATTTGTTTTATATTATTCGTCTCATCTCCGAAAAGCTCGAAAGACGTCTGTCTTCTGAAAAATGCAGTGAAACTCTCATTAAGAATATTAGCATATTTTAAAGGTCTCTTTGAAAATAATGAATCTCGAAGTCAGGAATTACAAATGTGCTTTGACGTAGAGTTACGCCTTTTTATATTTCGCAGTCGTATCGAAAGAGAAAGATGGATCTTAATATAAGAATCTTACAAACTGTGGAGCGCTGTATCAATATACAGTAGCTCTAAATTTGCGGCTGGTTTTCTGCTTTTCTTTAAAATGGAAACCACTCAGAGCAAGCTCCGCCCTTCCCGAAAGACTCCAAGTCTAACGGGCGCGATCATCAATGGCTCCTTCTACATTTTATAGTAGACGGAACCGGCTTCACGCTCGGGGCGAAACCCCACTCCACATCATCGTGGTTGGGTTTTCTGCGATGTTCGGTGAGCGAACACGCTAATCATACTATAGAAATGATCCTATGAAGTATGATCTTGCCGTGATATGTACAACCCAAAATTACCAAGAAACATAATTCTAGCTACATGCTGGTCATCGATGAACTCTGCTGCACACGTGTTCTGACAGTTCAAGCAAACGCCTCGTGGGCAATTTCTTACAGACAACAAAAAATAATTGAGGTTTTTTTAAAACGGAAGACCCTATTTGCTAATTAGTGCAGTCGCATGACTACCTGTTTTTCCCTTTTCTCGAGCTGTTTCGTGGATTCAAAATCCTAACTTTGACAGTATTTTCTGAAAGATCTTTTGTCTTTACAAAAAAAATTCAAAATGTCTTTCGATAACATAGTTTCTGAATAGCAGCACCTGCCATATTTATTTCATGCGAAAAATGGTTTAAAAAATAGATCAGAATCCAGATAGCCTGTTTGGATTTGAGAACCGCCTTAAGTGATTTCAAATTTAAATTTATTATAGAGGCGTAAGCATTGCAACGCATTTCACGCAAAGTTAATGCGCCTCATGCATTCGTAGTTTTTCGAAAATGATAGATTCACAGTTATCTTAATTCTGAAAAATTACTTTGGGACAGTGTAGCGAAGGCACAAATTTATGTGAAGAAATTTAATCGCACCGCACCGGTAATCTAAAAGAGCTAGAAATACATATCATTTTCGCCCATCAAACCAAGTGCATGCTCTGGTTTCTCTTCATAATACGAGCTAATCTTTCGCCTTTTACTAAAGATTACCGTGGAGAGGAACAACTCAATGAGCCTAAAACTAATTTTTGGAATCCCACCGAAAGGTGGGGCGCTTCTTAAAAACAGAATACACTTTATTAAATTTACCTTACAATCTGTGTTGTTTTCGCCTATTTTTAAATCTGACCTCAGTAAAATATTAAAAGATTTTGTTTCGATTTTTAGGCCTATGTTGCAGATTTCTGTTTACTGAGAGAAACGTAAATGTGAAGTGCTTTTCACAGAACTTCTGTTTCTACATCAGGAAAATCTTACTTTTATTGAGAGTCGGACATTAATTTTGAACAAATATTTTCATATTCAGATCAAACACGCAGAATAGAAAACATTAAAACTACCAGGTTGCTTGGTTGAGCGATATTGTAGGATAATTTTCATAAAAATTGAAATTTCTTACTTTATCTTTTGGGTTTTTTTTCATACTTTGTCTCATATATTATTAGGAATGAAATTACCTTTCCTACATGTCTAAACAGTAAGTTTCTAAAGATGTCAGGTGCAAGACTTAAATATTGCAGGTATTGTCAGAAACTGTTCTAGAAGATGGTTACTAAGCTTATATAATCGAAACAGGTCACTACTTAATTTCACTAATAAAGACAAGCTTCTTTTTAAATCTATTCAGTTGTTCATTTATTTATCTGTGCGCCGGACCATGCGAAACGGTGACTCCGCCCATCTTGAAATTCGCTGAAGACGGATTGCATCTTAGACGCGGGATATTTTTTTTCATCTTAAATATTTCGTTTAATTTGAATTTTACGGAACTGAGATTTGATTCCTGTTATTTTGGTGTATTGGAGGTTCGTTTTGATGGACATAGGTTTTTACATATGAAGCTGGACAGAGAGCCGGAGTATGAAAAATTCGCTTTCAGAAATAACATATTTTAATCATAGTGAGCGTTGAAAATATTCAATCTGCTTTTGAAAGAAAAAATACTTTAGAGCATTCCACAGCGATTATTCTGTACTATATTCGAGAAAGATAGAGTTTTCCACAACTATCGGGAGTGTTTTGAAATATTCCTAGTTCCACACCACATATTTCTTTGAGCCATTATTCTGCGTGTATATATAGTCCTAGCAGGTTATTCTATGTGTACTTGCTTCGGCAGTACATATACTAAAATTGGAACGATACAGAGAAGATTAGCATGGCCCCTGCGCAAGGATGACACGCAAAATCGTGAAGCGTTCCACATTTTTTTTTTGCATTTAATTAACTTTTTAAAGCATTTTTTTTTTATTAGTTTCTAAAATACTGCGTCTCATATGCGTTCGAGAAATTTAAGAAGAGTTCTGTCTGTATCTTCAGTTTGAAGAAAACCGAATGAAATCGTTTCAATTTACCCGAAATCTACACTCTTTTCGAAAACGGATCAACTCTATCTCTCTAATTTGTTTTATATTATTCGTCTCATCTCCGAAAAGCTCGAAAGACGTCTGTCTTCTGAAAAATGCAGTGAAACTCTCATTAAGAATATTAGCATATTTTAAAGGTCTCTTTGAAAATAATGAATCTCGAAGTCAGGAATTACAAATGTGCTTTGACGTAGAGTTACGCCTTTTTATATTTCGCAGTCGTATCGAAAGAGAAAGATGGATCTTAATATAAGAATCTTACAAACTGTGGAGCGCTGTATCAATATACAGTAGCTTTAAATTTGCGGCTGGTTTTCTGCTTTTTTTTTAAATGGAAACCACTCAGAGCAAGCTCCGCCCTTCCCGAAAGACTCCAAGTCTAACGGGCGCGATCATCAATGGCTCCTTCTACATTTTATAGTAGACGGAACCGGCTTCACGCTCGGGGCGAAACCCCACTCCACATCATCGTGGTTGGGTTTTCTGCGATGTTCGGTGAGCGAACACGCTAATCATACTTTAGAAATGATCCTATGAAGTATGATCTTGCCGTGATATGTACAACCCAAAATTACCAAGAAACATAATTCTAGCTACATGCTGGTCATCGATGAACTCTGCTGCACACGTGTTCTGACAGTTCAAGCAAACGCCTCGTGGGCAATTTCTTACAGACAACAAAAAATAATTGAGGTTTTTTTAAAACGGAAGACCCTATTTGCTAATTAG
Source organism: Maratus speculifer (assembly GCA_964019185.1). Lineage (NCBI taxonomy): Eukaryota > Metazoa > Arthropoda > Arachnida > Araneae > Salticidae > Maratus > Maratus speculifer. The sequence continues at coordinate 144,254,756 of OZ025301.1, read as the reverse complement.
TGCAGTCGCATGACTACCTGTTTTTCCCTTTTCTCGAGCTGTTTCGTGGATTCAAAATCCTAACTTTGACAGTATTTTCTGAAAGATCTTTTGTCTTTACAAAAAAAATTCAAAATGTCTTTCGATAACATAGTTTCTGAATAGCAGCACCTGCCATATTTATTTCATGCGAAAAATGGTTTAAAAAATAGATCAGAATCCAGATAGCCTGTTTGGATTTGAGAACCGCCTTAAGTGATTTCAAATTTAAATTTATTATAGAGGCGTAAGCATTGCAACGCATTTCACGCAAAGTTAATGCGCCTCATGCATTCGTAGTTTTTCGAAAATGATAGATTCACAGTTATCTTAATTCTGAAAAATTACTTTGGGACAGTGTAGCGAAGGCACAAATTTATGTGAAGAAATTTAATCGCACCGCACCGGTAATCTAAAAGAGCTAGAAATACATATCATTTTCGCCCATCAAACCAAGTGCATGCTCTGGTTTCTCTTCATAATACGAGCTAATCTTTCGCCTTTTACTAAAGATTACCGTGGAGAGGAACAACTCAATGAGCCTAAAACTAATTTTTGGAATCCCACCGAAAGGTGGGGCGCTTCTTAAAAACAGAATACACTTTATTAAATTTACCTTACAATCTGTGTTGTTTTCGCCTATTTTTAAATCTGACCTCAGTAAAATATTAAAAGATTTTGTTTCGATTTTTAGGCCTATGTTGCATATTTCTGTTTACTGAGAGAAACGTAAATGTGAAGTGCTTTTCACAGAACTTCTGTTTCTACATCAGGAAAATCTTACTTTTATTGAGAGTCGGACATTAATTTTGAACAAATATTTTCATATTCAGATCAAACACGCAGAATAGAAAACATTAAAACTACCAGGTTGCTTGGTTGAGCGATATTGTAGGATAATTTTCATAAAAATTGAAATTTCTTACTTTATCTTTTGGGTTTTTTTTCATACTTTGTCTCATATATTATTAGGAATGAAATTACCTTTCCTACATGTCTAAACAGTAAGTTTCTAAAGATGTCAGGTGCAAGACTTAAATATAGCAGGTATTGTCAGAAACTGTTCTAGAAGATGGTTACTAAGCTTATATAATCGAAACAGGTCACTACTTAATTTCACTAATAAAGACAAGCTTCTTTTTAAATCTATTCAGTTGTTCATTTATTTATCTGTGCGCCGGACCATGCGAAACGGTGACTCCGCCCATCTTGAAATTCGCTGAAGACGGATTGCATCTTAGACGCGGGATATTTTTTTTCATCTTAAATATTTCGTTTAATTTGAATTTTATGGAACTGAGATTTGATTCCTGTTATTTTGGTGTATTGGAGGTTCGTTTTGATGGACATAGGTTTTTACATATGAAGCTGGACAGAGAGCCGGAGTATGAAAAATTCGCTTTCAGAAATAACATATTTTAATCATAGTGAGCGTTGAAAATATTCAATCTGCTTTTGAAAGAAAAAATACTTTAGAGCATTCCACAGCGATTATTCTGTACTATATTCGAGAAAGATAGAGTTTTCCACAACTATCGGGAGTGTTTTGAAATATTCCTAGTTCCACACCACATATTCCTTTGAGCCATTATTCTGCGTGTATATATAGTCCTAGCAGGTTATTCTATGTGTACTTGCTTCGGCAGTACATATACTAAAATTGGAACGATACAGAGAAGATTAGCATGGCCCCTGCGCAAGGATGACACGCAAAATCGTGAAGCGTTCCACATTTTTTTTTTGCATTTAATTAACTTTTTAAAGCATTTTTTTTTTATTAGTTTCTAAAATACTGCGTCTCATATGCGTTCGAGAAATTTAAGAAGAGTTCTGTCTGTATCTTCAGTTTGAAGAAAACCGAATGAAATCGTTTCAATTTACCCGAAATCTACACTCTTTTCGAAAACGGATCAACTCTATCTCTCTAATTTGTTTTATATTATTCGTCTCATCTCCGAAAAGCTCGAAAGACGTCTGTCTTCTGAAAAATGCAGTGAAACTCTCATTAAGAATATTAGCATATTTTAAAGGTCTCTTTGAAAATAATGAATCTCGAAGTCAGGAATTACAAATGTGCTTTGACGTAGAGTTACGCCTTTTTATATTTCGCAGTCGTATCGAAAGAGAAAGATGGATCTTAATATAAGAATCTTACAAACTGTGGAGCGCTGTATCAATATACAGTAGCTCTAAATTTGCGGCTGGTTTTCTGCTTTTCTTTAAAATGGAAACCACTCAGAGCAAGCTCCGCCCTTCCCGAAAGACTCCAAGTCTAACGGGCGCGATCATCAATGGCTCCTTCTACATTTTATAGTAGACGGAACCGGCTTCACGCTCGGGGCGAAACCCCACTCCACATCATCGTGGTTGGGTTTTCTGCGATGTTCGGTGAGCGAACACGCTAATCATACTATAGAAATGATCCTATGAAGTATGATCTTGCCGTGATATGTACAACCCAAAATTACCAAGAAACATAATTCTAGCTACATGCTGGTCATCGATGAACTCTGCTGCACACGTGTTCTGACAGTTCAAGCAAACGCCTCGTGGGCAATTTCTTACAGACAACAAAAAATAATTGAGGTTTTTTTAAAACGGAAGACCCTATTTGCTAATTAGTGCAGTCGCATGACTACCTGTTTTTCCCTTTTCTCGAGCTGTTTCGTGGATTCAAAATCCTAACTTTGACAGTATTTTCTGAAAGATCTTTTGTCTTTACAAAAAAAATTCAAAATGTCTTTCGATAACATAGTTTCTGAATAGCAGCACCTGCCATATTTATTTCATGCGAAAAATGGTTTAAAAAATAGATCAGAATCCAGATAGCCTGTTTGGATTTGAGAACCGCCTTAAGTGATTTCAAATTTAAATTTATTATAGAGGCGTAAGCATTGCAACGCATTTCACGCAAAGTTAATGCGCCTCATGCATTCGTAGTTTTTCGAAAATGATAGATTCACAGTTATCTTAATTCTGAAAAATTACTTTGGGACAGTGTAGCGAAGGCACAAATTTATGTGAAGAAATTTAATCGCACCGCACCGGTAATCTAAAAGAGCTAGAAATACATATCATTTTCGCCCATCAAACCAAGTGCATGCTCTGGTTTCTCTTCATAATACGAGCTAATCTTTCGCCTTTTACTAAAGATTACCGTGGAGAGGAACAACTCAATGAGCCTAAAACTAATTTTTGGAATCCCACCGAAAGGTGGGGCGCTTCTTAAAAACAGAATACACTTTATTAAATTTACCTTACAATCTGTGTTGTTTTCGCCTATTTTTAAATCTGACCTCAGTAAAATATTAAAAGATTTTGTTTCGATTTTTAGGCCTATGTTGCAGATTTCTGTTTACTGAGAGAAACGTAAATGTGAAGTGCTTTTCACAGAACTTCTGTTTCTACATCAGGAAAATCTTACTTTTATTGAGAGTCGGACATTAATTTTGAACAAATATTTTCATATTCAGATCAAACACGCAGAATAGAAAACATTAAAACTACCAGGTTGCTTGGTTGAGCGATATTGTAGGATAATTTTCATAAAAATTGAAATTTCTTACTTTATCTTTTGGGTTTTTTTTCATACTTTGTCTCATATATTATTAGGAATGAAATTACCTTTCCTACATGTCTAAACAGTAAGTTTCTAAAGATGTCAGGTGCAAGACTTAAATATTGCAGGTATTGTCAGAAACTGTTCTAGAAGATGGTTACTAAGCTTATATAATCGAAACAGGTCACTACTTAATTTCACTAATAAAGACAAGCTTCTTTTTAAATCTATTCAGTTGTTCATTTATTTATCTGTGCGCCGGACCATGCGAAACGGTGACTCCGCCCATCTTGAAATTCGCTGAAGACGGATTGCATCTTAGACGCGGGATATTTTTTTTCATCTTAAATATTTCGTTTAATTTGAATTTTACGGAACTGAGATTTGATTCCTGTTATTTTGGTGTATTGGAGGTTCGTTTTGATGGACATAGGTTTTTACATATGAAGCTGGACAGAGAGCCGGAGTATGAAAAATTCGCTTTCAGAAATAACATATTTTAATCATAGTGAGCGTTGAAAATATTCAATCTGCTTTTGAAAGAAAAAATACTTTAGAGCATTCCACAGCGATTATTCTGTACTATATTCGAGAAAGATAGAGTTTTCCACAACTATCGGGAGTGTTTTGAAATATTCCTAGTTCCACACCACATATTTCTTTGAGCCATTATTCTGCGTGTATATATAGTCCTAGCAGGTTATTCTATGTGTACTTGCTTCGGCAGTACATATACTAAAATTGGAACGATACAGAGAAGATTAGCATGGCCCCTGCGCAAGGATGACACGCAAAATCGTGAAGCGTTCCACATTTTTTTTTTGCATTTAATTAACTTTTTAAAGCATTTTTTTTTTATTAGTTTCTAAAATACTGCGTCTCATATGCGTTCGAGAAATTTAAGAAGAGTTCTGTCTGTATCTTCAGTTTGAAGAAAACCGAATGAAATCGTTTCAATTTACCCGAAATCTACACTCTTTTCGAAAACGGATCAACTCTATCTCTCTAATTTGTTTTATATTATTCGTCTCATCTCCGAAAAGCTCGAAAGACGTCTGTCTTCTGAAAAATGCAGTGAAACTCTCATTAAGAATATTAGCATATTTTAAAGGTCTCTTTGAAAATAATGAATCTCGAAGTCAGGAATTACAAATGTGCTTTGACGTAGAGTTACGCCTTTTTATATTTCGCAGTCGTATCGAAAGAGAAAGATGGATCTTAATATAAGAATCTTACAAACTGTGGAGCGCTGTATCAATATACAGTAGCTTTAAATTTGCGGCTGGTTTTCTGCTTTTTTTTTAAATGGAAACCACTCAGAGCAAGCTCCGCCCTTCCCGAAAGACTCCAAGTCTAACGGGCGCGATCATCAATGGCTCCTTCTACATTTTATAGTAGACGGAACCGGCTTCACGCTCGGGGCGAAACCCCACTCCACATCATCGTGGTTGGGTTTTCTGCGATGTTCGGTGAGCGAACACGCTAATCATACTTTAGAAATGATCCTATGAAGTATGATCTTGCCGTGATATGTACAACCCAAAATTACCAAGAAACATAATTCTAGCTACATGCTGGTCATCGATGAACTCTGCTGCACACGTGTTCTGACAGTTCAAGCAAACGCCTCGTGGGCAATTTCTTACAGACAACAAAAAATAATTGAGGTTTTTTTAAAACGGAAGACCCTATTTGCTAATTAGTGCAGTCGCATGACTACCTGTTTTTCCCTTTTCTCGAGCTGTTTCGTGGATTCAAAATCCTAACTTTGACAGTATTTTCTGAAAGATCTTTTGTCTTTACAAAAAAAATTCAAAATGTCTTTCGATAACATAGTTTCTGAATAGCAGCACCTGCCATATTTATTTCATGCGAAAAATGGTTTAAAAAATAGATCAGAATCCAGATAGCCTGTTTGGATTTGAGAACCGCCTTAAGTGATTTCAAATTTAAATTTATTATAGAGGCGTAAGCATTGCAACGCATTTCACGCAAAGTTAATGCGCCTCATGCATTCGTAGTTTTTCGAAAATGATAGATTCACAGTTATCTTAATTCTGAAAAATTACTTTGGGACAGTGTAGCGAAGGCACAAATTTATGTGAAGAAATTTAATCGCACCGCACCGGTAATCTAAAAGAGCTAGAAATACATATCATTTTCGCCCATCAAACCAAGTGCATGCTCTGGTTTCTCTTCATAATACGAGCTAATCTTTCGCCTTTTACTAAAGATTACCGTGGAGAGGAACAACTCAATGAGCCTAAAACTAATTTTTGGAATCCCACCGAAAGGTGGGGCGCTTCTTAAAAACAGAATACACTTTATTAAATTTACCTTACAATCTGTGTTGTTTTCGCCTATTTTTAAATCTGACCTCAGTAAAATATTAAAAGATTTTGTTTCGATTTTTGGCCTATGTTGCAGATTTCTGTTTACTGAGAGAAACGTAAATGTGAAGTGCTTTTCACAGAACTTCTGTTTCTACATCAGGAAAATCTTACTTTTATTGAGAGTCGGACATTAATTTTGAACAAATATTTTCATATTCAGATCAAACACGCAGAATAGAAAACATTAAAACTACCAGGTTGCTTGGTTGAGCGATATTGTAGGATAATTTTCATAAAAATTGAAATTTCTTACTTTATCTTTTGGGTTTTTTTTCATACTTTGTCTCATATATTATTAGGAATGAAATTACCTTTCCTACATGTCTAAACAGTAAGTTTCTAAAGATGTCAGGTGCAAGACTTAAATATTGCAGGTATTGTCAGAAACTGTTCTAGAAGATGGTTACTAAGCTTATATAATCGAAACAGGTCACTACTTAATTTCACTAATAAAGACAAGCTTCTTTTTAAATCTATTCAGTTGTTCATTTATTTATCTGTGCGCCGGACCATGCGAAACGGTGACTCCGCCCATCTTGAAATTCGCTGAAGACGGATTGCATCTTAGACGCGGGATATTTTTTTTCATCTTAAATATTTCGTTTAATTTGAATTTTACGGAACTGAGATTTGATTCCTGTTATTTTGGTGTATTGGAGGTTCGTTTTGATGGACATAGGTTTTTACATATGAAGCTGGACAGAGAGCCGGAGTATGAAAAATTCGCTTTCAGAAATAACATATTTTAATCATAGTGAGCGTTGAAAATATTCAATCTGCTTTTGAAAGAAAAAATACTTTAGAGCATTCCACAGCGATTATTCTGTACTATATTCGAGAAAGATAGAGTTTTCCACAACTATCGGGAGTGTTTTGAAATATTCCTAGTTCCACACCACATATTTCTTTGAGCCATTATTCTGCGTGTATATATAGTCCTAGCAGGTTATTCTATGTGTACTTGCTTCGGCAGTACATATACTAAAATTGGAACGATACAGAGAAGATTAGCATGGCCCCTGCGCAAGGATGACACGCAAAATCGTGAAGCGTTCCACATTTTTTTTTTGCATTTAATTAACTTTTTAAAGCAGTCTGTTATTTTATTAGTTTCTAAAATACTGCGTCTCATATGCGTTCGAGAAATTTAAGAAGAGTTCTGTCTGTATCTTCAGTTTGAAGAAAACCGAATGAAATCGTTTTAATTTACCCGAAATCTACACTCTTTTCGAAAACGGATCAACTCTATCTCTCTAATTTGTTTTATATTATTCGTCTCATCACCGAAAAGCTCGAAAGACGTCTGTCTTCTGAAAAATGCAGTGAAACTCTCATTAAGAATATTAGCATATTTTAAAGGTCTCTTTGAAAATAATGAATCTCGAAGTCAGGAATTACAAATGTGCTTTGACGTAGAGTTACGCCTTTTTATATTTCGCAGTCGTATCGAAAGAGAAAGATGGATCTTAATATAAGAATCTTACAAACTGTGGAGCGCTGTATCAATATACAGTAGCTCTAAATTTGCGGCTGGTTTTCTGCTTTTCTTTAAAATGGAAACCACTCAGAGCAAGCTCCGCCCTTCCCGAAAGACTCCAAGTCTAACGGGCGCGATCATCAATGGCTCCTTCTACATTTTATAGTAGACGGAACCGGCTTCACGCTCGGGGCGAAACCCCACTCCACATCATCGTGGTTGGGTTTTCTGCGATGTTCGGTGAGCGAACACGCTAATCATACTATAGAAATGATCCTATGAAGTATGATCTTGCCGTGATATGTACAACCCAAAATTACCAAGAAACATAATTCTAGCTACATGCTGGTCATCGATGAACTCTGCTGCACACGTGTTCTGACAGTTCAAGCAAACGCCTCGTGGGCAATTTCTTACAGACAACAAAAAATAATTGAGGTTTTTTTAAAACGGAAGACCCTATTTGCTAATTAGTGCAGTCGCATGACTACCTGTTTTTCCCTTTTCTCGAGCTGTTTCGTGGATTCAAAATCCTAACTTTGACAGTATTTTCTGAAAGATCTTTTGTCTTTACAAAAAAAATTCAAAATGTCTTTCGATAACATAGTTTCTGAATAGCAGCACCTGCCATATTTATTTCATGCGAAAAATGGTTTAAAAAATAGATCAGAATCCAGATAGCCTGTTTGGATTTGAGAACCGCCTTAAGTGATTTCAAATTTAAATTTATTATAGAGGCGTAAGCATTGCAACGCATTTCACGCAAAGTTAATGCGTCTCATGCATTCGTAGTTTTTCGAAAATGATAGATTCACAGTTATCTTAATTCTGAAAAATTACTTTGGGACAGTGTAGCGAAGGCACAAATTTATGTGAAGAAATTTAATCGCACCGCACCGGTAATCTAAAAGAGCTAGAAATACATATCATTTTCGCCCATCAAACCAAGTGCATGCTCTGGTTTCTCTTCATAATACGAGCTAATCTTTCGCCTTTTACTAAAGATTACCGTGGAGAGGAACAACTCAATGAGCCTAAAACTAATTTTTGGAATCCCACCGAAAGGTGGGGCGCTTCTTAAAAACAGAATACACTTTATTAAATTTACCTTACAATCTGTGTTGTTTTCGCCTATTTTTAAATCTGACCTCAGTAAAATATCAAAAGATTTTGTTTCGATTTTTAGGCCTATGTTGCAGATTTCTGTTTACTGAGAGAAACGTAAATGTGAAGTGCTTTTCACAGAACTTCTGTTTCTACATCAGGAAAATCTTACTTTTATTGAGAGTCGGACATTAATTTTGAACAAATATTTTCATATTCAGATCAAACACGCAGAATAGAAAACATTAAAACTACCAGGTTGCTTGGTTGAGCGATATTGTAGGATAATTTTCATAAAAATTGAAATTTCTTACTTTATCTTTTGGGTTTTTTTTCATACTTTGTCTCATATATTATTAGGAATGAAATTACCTTTCCTACATGTCTAAACAGTAAGTTTCTAAAGATGTCAGGTGCAAGACTTAAATATAGCAGGTATTGTCCGAAACTGTTCTAGAAGATGGTTACTAAGCTTATATAATCGAAACAGGTCACTACTTAATTTCACTAATAAAGACAAGCTTCTTTTTAAATCTATTCAGTTGTTCATTTATTTATCTGTGCGCCGGACCATGCGAAACGGTGACTCCGCCCATCTTGAAATTCGAAGAAGACGGATTGCATCTTAGACGCGGGATATTTTTTTTCATCTTAAATATTTCGTTTAATTTGAATTTTACGGAACTGAGATTTGATTCCTGTTATTTTGGTGTATTGGAGGTTCGTTTTGATGGACATAGGGTTTTACATATGAAGCTGGACAGAGAGCCGGAGTATGAAAAATTCGCTTTCAGAAATAACATATTTTAATCATAGTGAGCGTTGAAAATATTCAATCTGCTTTTGAAAGAAAAAATACTTTAGAGCATTCCACAGCGATTATTCTGTACTATATTCGAGAAAGATAGAGTTTTCCACAACTATCGGGAGTGTTTTGAAATATTCCTAGTTCCACACCACATATTTCTTTGAGCCATTATTCTGCGTGTATATATAGTCCGAGCAGGTTATTCTATGTGTACTTGCTTCGACAGTACATATACTAAAATTGGAACGATACAGAGAAGATTAGCATGGCCCCTGCGCAAGGATGACACGCAAAATCGTGAAGCGTTCCACATTTTTTTTTTTTTTTGCATTTAATTAACTTTTTAAAGCAGTCTGTTATTTTATTAGTTTCTAAAATACTGCGTCTCATATGCGTTCGAGAAATTTAAGAAGAGTTCTGTCTGTATCTTCAGTTTGAAGAAAACCGAATGAAATCGTTTCAAATTACCCGAAATCTACATTCTTTTCGAAAACGGATCAACTCTATCTCTCTAATTTGTTTTATATTATTCGTCTCATCTCCGAAAAGCTCGAAAGACGTCTGTCTTCTGAAAAATGCAGTGAAACTCTCATTAAGAATATTAGCATATTTTAAAGGTCTCTTTGAAAATAATGAATCTCGAAGTCAGGAATTACAAATGTGCTTTGACGTAGAGTTACGCCTTTTTATATTTCGCAGTCGTATCGAAAGAGAAAGATGGATCTTAATATAAGAATCTTACAAACTGTGGAGCGCTGTATCAATATACAGTAGCTCTAAATTTGCGGCTGGTTTTCTGCTTTTCTTTAAAATGGAAACCACTCAGAGCAAGCTCCGCCCTTCCCGAAAGACTCCAAGTCTAACGGGCGCGATCATCAATGGCTCCTTCTACATTTTATAGTAGACGGAACCGGCTTCACGCTCGGGGCGAAACCCCACTCCACATCATCGTGGTTGGGTTTTCTGCGATGTTCGGTGAGCGAACACGCTAATCATACTATAGAAATGATCCTATGAAGTATGATCTTGCCGTGATATGTACAACCCAAAATTACCAAGAAACATAATTCTAGCTACATGCTGGTCATCGATGAACTCTGCTGCACACGTGTTCTGACAGTTCAAGCAAACGCCTCGTGGGCAATTTCTTACAGACAACAAAAAATAATTGAGGTTTTTTTAAAACGGAAGACCCTATTTGCTAATTAGTGCAGTCGCATGACTACCTGTTTTTCCCTTTTCTCGAGCTGTTTCGTGGATTCAAAATCCTAACTTTGACAGTATTTTCTGAAAGATCTTTTGTCTTTACAAAAAAAATTCAAAATGTCTTTCGATAACATAGTTTCTGAATAGCAGCACCTGCCATATTTATTTCATGCGAAAAATGGTTTAAAAAATAGATCAGAATCCAGATAGCCTGTTTGGATTTGAGAACCGCCTTAAGTGATTTCAAATTTAAATTTATTATAGAGGCGTAAGCATTGCAACGCATTTCACGCAAAGTTAATGCGTCTCATGCATTCGTAGTTTTTCGAAAATGATAGATTCACAGTTATCTTAATTCTGAAAAATTACTTTGGGACAGTGTAGCGAAGGCACAAATTTATGTGAAGAAATTTAATCGCACCGCACCGGTAATCTAAAAGAGCTAGAAATACATATCATTTTCGCCCATCAAACCAAGTGCATGCTCTGGTTTCTCTTCATAATACGAGCTAATCTTTCGCCTTTTACTAAAGTTTACCGTGGAGAGGAACAACTCAATGAACCTAAAACTAATATTTGGAATCCCACCGAAAGGTGGGGCGCTTCTTAAAAACAGAATACACTTTATTAAATTTACCTTACAATCAGTGTTGTTTTCGCCTATTTTTAAATCTGACCTCAGTAAAATATCAAAAGATTTTGTTTCGATTTTTAGGCCTATGTTGCAGATTTCTGTTTACTGAGAGAAACGTAAATGTGAAGTGCTTTTCACAGAACTTCTGTTTCTACATCAGGAAAATCTTACTTTTATTGAGAGTCGGACATTAATTTTGAACAAATATTTTCATATTCAGATCAAACACGCAGAATAGAAAACATTAAAACTACCAGGTTGCTTGGTTGAGCGATATTGTAGGATAATTTTCATAAAAATTGAAATTTCTTACTTTATCTTTTGGGTTTTTTTTCATACTTTGTCTCATATATTATTAGGAATGAAATTACCTTTCCTACATGTCTAAACAGTAAGTTTCTAAAGATGTCAGGTGCAAGACTTAAATATAGCAGGTATTGTCCGAAACTGTTCTAGAAGATGGTTACTAAGCTTATATAATCGAAACAGGTCACTACTTAATTTCACTAATAAAGACAAGCTTCTTTTTAAATCTATTCAGTTGTTCATTTATTTATCTGTGCGCCGGACCATGCGAAACGGTGACTCCGCCCATCTTGAAATTCGAAGAAGACGGATTGCATCTTAGACGCGGGATATTTTTTTTCATCTTAAATATTTCGTTTAATTTGAATTTTACGGAACTGAGATTTGATTCCTGTTATTTTGGTGTATTGGAGGTTCGTTTTGATGGACATAGGGTTTTACATATGAAGCTGGACAGAGAGCCGGAGTATGAAAAATTCGCTTTCAGAAATAACATATTTTAATCATAGTGAGCGTTGAAAATATTCAATCTGCTTTTGAAAGAAAAAATACTTTAGAGCATTCCACAGCGATTATTCTGTACTATATTCGAGAAAGATAGAGTTTTCCACAACTATCGGGAGTGTTTTGAAATATACCTAGTTCCACACCACATATTTCTTTGAGCCATTATTCTGCGTGTATATATAGTCCGAGCAGGTTATTCTATGTGTACTTGCTTCGACAGTACATATACTAAAATTGGAACGATACAGAGAAGATTAGCATGGCCCCTGCGCAAGGATGACACGCAAAATCGTGAAGCGTTCCACATTTTTTTTTTTGCATTTAATTAACTTTTTAAAGCAGTCTGTTATTTTATTAGTTTCTAAAATACTGCGTCTCATATGCGTTCGAGAAATTTAAGAAGAGTTCTGTCTGTATCTTCAGTTTGAAGAAAACCGAATGAAATCGTTTCAATTTACCCGAAATCTACACTCTTTTCGAAAACGGATCAACTCTATCTCTCTAATTTGTTTTATATTATTCGTCTCATCTCCGAAAAGCTCGAAAGACGTCTGTCTTCTGAAAAATGCAGTGAAACTCTCATTAAGAATATTAGCATATTTTAAAGGTCTCTTTGAAAATAATGAATCTCGAAGTCAGGAATTACAAATGTGCTTTGACGTAGAGTTACGCCTTTTTATATTTCGCAGTCGTATCGAAAGAGAAAGATGGATCTTAATATAAGAATCTTACAAACTGTGGAGCGCTGTATCAATATACAGTAGCTCTAAATTTGCGGCTGGTTTTCTGCTTTTCTTTAAAATGGAAACCACTCAGAGCAAGCTCCGCCCTTCCCGAAAGACTCCAAGTCTAACGGGCGCGATCATCAATGGCTCCTTCTTCATTTTATAGTAGACGGAACCGGCTTCACGCTCGGGGCGAAACCCCACTCCACATCATCGTGGTTGGGTTTTCTGCGATGTTCGGTGAGCGAACACGCTAATCATACTATAGAAATGATCCTATGAAGTATGATCTTGCCGTGATATGTACAACCCAAAATTACCAAGAAACATAATTCTAGCTACATGCTGGTCATCGATGAACTCTGCTGCACACGTGTTCTGACAGTTCAAGCAAACGCCTCGTGGGCAATTTCTTACAGACAACAAAAAATAATTGAGGTTTTTTTAAAACGGAAGACCCTATTTGCTAATTAGTGCAGTCGCATGACTACCTGTTTTTCCCTTTTCTCGAGCTGTTTCGTGGATTCAAAATCCTAACTTTGACAGTATTTTCTGAAAGATCTTTTGTCTTTACAAAAAAAATTCAAAATGTCTTTCGATAACATAGTTTCTGAATAGCAGCACCTGCCATATTTATTTCATGCGAAAAATGGTTTAAAAAATAGATCAGAATCCAGATAGCCTGTTTGGATTTGAGAACCGCCTTAAGTGATTTCAAATTTAAATTTATTATAGAGGCGTAAGCATTGCAACGCATTTCACGCAAAGTTAATGCGTCTCATGCATTCGTAGTTTTTCGAAAATGATAGATTCACAGTTATCTTAATTCTGAAAAATTACTTTGGGACAGTGTAGCGAAGGCACAAATTTATATTGAAGAAATTTAATCGCACCGCACCGGTAATCTAAAAGAGCTAGAAATACATATCATTTTCGCCCATCAAACCAAGTGCATGCTCTGGTTTCTCTTCATAATACGAGCTAATCTTTCGCCTTTTACTAAAGATTACCGTGGAGAGGAACAACTCAATGAGCCTAAAACTAATTTTTGGAATCCCACCGAAAGGTGGGGCGCTTCTTAAAAACAGAATACACTTTATTAAATTTACCTTACAATCTGTGTTGTTTTCGCCTATTTTTAAATCTGACCTCAGTAAAATATCAAAAGATTTTGTTTCGATTTTTAGGCCTATGTTGCAGATTTCTGTTTACTGAGAGAAACGTAAATGTGAAGTGCTTTTCACAGAACTTCTGTTTCTACATCAGGAAAATCTTACTTTTATTGAGAGTCGGACATTAATTTTGAACAAATATTTTCATATTCAGATCAAACACGCAGAATAGAAAACATTAAAACTACCAGGTTGCTTGGTTGAGCGATATTGTAGGATAATTTTCATAAAAATTGAAATTTCTTACTTTATCTTTTGGGTTTTTTTTCATACTTTGTCTCATATATTATTAGGAATGAAATTACCTTTCCTACATGTCTAAAAAGTAAGTTTCTAAAGATGTCAGGTACAAGACTTAAATATAGCAGGTATTGTCCGAAACTGTTCTAGAAGATGGTTACTAAGCTTATATAATCGAAACAGGTCACTACTTAATTTCACTAATAAAGACAAGCTTCTTTTTAAATCTATTCAGTTGTTCATTTATTTATCTGTGCGCCGGACCATGCGAAACGGTGACTCCGCCCATCTTGAAATTCGATGAAGACGGATTGCATCTTAGACGCGGGATATTTTTTTTCATCTTAAATATTTCGTTTAATTTGAATTTTACGGAACTGAGATTTGATTCCTGTTATTTTGGTGTATTGGAGGTTCGTTTTGATGGACATAGGTTTTTACATATGAAGCTGGACAGAGAGCCGGAGTATGAAAAATTCGCTTTCAGAAATAACATATTTTAATCATAGTGAGCGTTGAAAATATTCAATCTGCTTTTGAAAGAAAAAATACTTTAGAGCATTCCACAGCGATTATTCTGTACTATATTCGAGAAAGATAGAGTTTTCCACAACTATCGGGAGTGTTTTGAAATATTCCTAGTTCCACACCACATATTTCTTTGAGCCATTATTGGGCGTGTATATATAGTCCGAGCAGGTTATTCTATGTGTACTTGCTTCGGCAGTACATATACTAAAATTGGAACGATACAGAGAAGATTAGCATGGCCCCTGCGCAAGGATGACACGCAAAATCGTGAAGCGTTCCACATTTTTTTTTTGCATTTAATTAACTTTTTAAAGCAGTCTGTTATTTTATTAGTTTCTAAAATACTGCGTCTCATATGCGTTCGAGAAATTTAAGAAGAGTTCTGTCTGTATCTTCAGTTTGAAGAAAACCGAATGAAATCGTTTCAATTTACCCGAAATCTACACTCTTTTCGAAAACGGATCAACTCTATCTCTCTAATTTGTTTTATATTATTCGTCTCATCACCGAAAAGCTCGAAAGACGTCTGTCTTCTGAAAAATGCAGTGAAACTCTCATTAAGAATATTAGCATATTTTAAAGGTCTCTTTGAAAATAATGAATCTCGAAGTCAGGAATTACAAATGTGCTTTGACGTAGAGTTACGCCTTTTTATATTTCGCAGTCGTATCGAAAGAGAAAGATGGATCTTAATATAAGAATCTTACAAACTGTGGAGCGCTGTATCAATATACAGTAGCTCTAAATTTGCGGCTGGTTTTCTGCTTTTCTTTAAAATGGAAACCACTCAGAGCAAGCTCCGCCCTTCCCGAAAGACTCCAAGTCTAACGGGCGCGATCATCAATGGCTCCTTCTACATTTTATAGTAGACGGAACCGGCTTCACGCTCGGGGCGAAACCCCACTCCACATCATCGTGGTTGGGTTTTCTGCGATGTTCGGTGAGCGAACACGCTAATCATACTATAGAAATGATCCTATGAAGTATGATCTTGCCGTGATATGTACAACCCAAAATTACCAAGAAACATAATTCTAGCTACATGCTGGTCATCGATGAACTCTGCTGCACACGTGTTCTGACAGTTCAAGCAAACGCCTCGTGGGCAATTTCTTACAGACAACAAAAAATAATTGAGGTTTTTTTAAAACGGAAGACCCTATTTGCTAATTAGTGCAGTCGCATGACTACCTGTTTTTCCCTTTTCTCGAGCTGTTTCGTGGATTCAAAATCCTAACTTTGACAGTATTTTCTGAAAGATCTTTTGTCTTTACAAAAAAAATTCAAAATGTCTTTCGATAACATAGTTTCTGAATAGCAGCACCTGCCATATTTATTTCATGCGAAAAATGGTTTAAAAAATAGATCAGAATCCAGATAGCCTGTTTGGATTTGAGAACCGCCTTAAGTGATTTCAAATTTAAATTTATTATAGAGGCGTAAGCATTGCAACGCATTTCACGCAAAGTTAATGCGTCTCATGCATTCGTAGTTTTTCGAAAATGATAGATTCACAGTTATCTTAATTCTGAAAAATTACTTTGGGACAGTGTAGCGAAGGCACAAATTTATGTGAAGAAATTTAATCGCACCGCACCGGTAATCTAAAAGAGCTAGAAATACATATCATTTTCGCCCATCAAACCAAGTGCATGCTCTGGTTTCTCTTCATAATACGAGCTAATCTTTCGCCTTTTACTAAAGATTACCGTGGAGAGGAACAACTCAATGAGCCTAAAACTAATTTTTGGAATCCCACCGAAAGGTGGGGCGCTTCTTAAAAACAGAATACACTTTATTAAATTTACCTTACAATCTGTGTTGTTTTCGCCTATTTTTAAATCTGACCTCAGTAAAATATCAAAAGATTTTGTTTCGATTTTTAGGCCTATGTTGCAGATTTCTGTTTACTGAGAGAAACGTAAATGTGAAGTGCTTTTCACAGAACTTCTGTTTCTACATCAGGAAAATCTTACTTTTATTGAGAGTCGGACATTAATTTTGAACAAATATTTTCATATTCAGATCAAACACGCAGAATAGAAAACATTAAAACTACCAGGTTGCTTGGTTGAGCGATATTGTAGGATAATTTTCATAAAAATTGAAATTTCTTACTTTATCTTTTGGGTTTTTTTTCATACTTTGTCTCATATATTATTAGGAATGAAATTACCTTTCCTACATGTCTAAACAGTAAGTTTCTAAAGATGTCAGGTGCAAGACTTAAATATAGCAGGTATTGTCCGAAACTGTTCTAGAAGATGGTTACTAAGCTTATATAATCGAAACAGGTCACTACTTAATTTCACTAATAAAGACAAGCTTCTTTTTAAATCTATTCAGTTGTTCATTTATTTATCTGTGCGCCGGACCATGCGAAACGGTGACTCCGCCCATCTTGAAATTCGATGAAGACGGATTGCATCTTAGACGCGGGATATTTTTTTTCATCTTAAATATTTCGTTTAATTTGAATTTTACGGAACTGAGATTTGATTCCTGTTATTTTGGTGTATTGGGGGTTCGTTTTGATGGACATAGGTTTTTACATATGAAGCTGGACAGAGAGCCGGAGTATGAAAAATTCGCTTTCAGAAATAACATATTTTAATCATAGTGAGCGTTGAAAATATTCAATCTGCTTTTGAAAGAAAAAATACTTTAGAGCATTCCACAGCGATTATTCTGTACTATATTCGAGAAAGATAGAGTTTTCCACAACTATCGGGAGTGTTTTGAAATATTCCTAGTTCCACACCACATATTTCTTTGAGCCATTATTGGGCGTGTATATACAGTCCGAGCAGGTTATTCTATGTGTACTTGCTTCGGCAGTACATATACTAAAATTGGAACGATACAGAGAAGATTAGCATGGCCCCTGCGCAAGGATGACACGCAAAATCGTGAAGCGTTCCACATTTTTTTTTTTGCATTTAATTAACTTTTTAAAGCAGTCTGTTATTTTATTAGTTTCTAAAATACTGCGTCTCATATGCGTTCGAGAAATTTAAGAAGAGTTCTGTCTGTATCTTCAGTTTGAAGAAAACCGAATGAAATCGTTTCAATTTACCCGAAATCTACACTCTTTTCGAAAACGGATCAACTCTATCTCTCTAATTTGTTTTATATTATTCGTCTCATCACCGAAAAGCTCGAAAGACGTCTGTCTTCTGAAAAATGCAGTGAAACTCTCATTAAGAATATTAGCATATTTTAAAGGTCTCTTTGAAAATAATGAATCTCGAAGTCAGGAATTACAAATGTGCTTTGACGTAGAGTTACGCCTTTTTATATTTCGCAGTCGTATCGAAAGAGAAAGATGGATCTTAATATAAGAATCTTACAAACTGTGGAGCGCTGTATCAATATACAGTAGCTCTAAATTTGCGGCTGGTTTTCTGCTTTTCTTTAAAATGGAAACCACTCAGAGCAAGTTCCGCCCTTCCCGAAAGACTCCAAGTCTAACGGGCGCGATCATCAATGGCTCCTTCTACATTTTATAGTAGACGGAACCGGCTTCACGCTCGGGGCGAAACCCCACTCCACATCATCGTGGTTGGGTTTTCTGCGATGTTCGGTGAGCGAACACGCTAATCATACTATAGAAATGATCTTATGAAGTATGATCTTGCCGTGATATGTACAACCCAAAATTACCAAGAAACATAATTCTAGCTACATGCTGGTCATCGATGAACTCTGCTGCACACGTGTTCTGACAGTTCAAGCAAACGCCTCGTGGGCAATTTCTTACAGAAAACAAAAAATAATTGAGGTTTTTTTAAAACGGAAGACCCTATTTGCTAATTAGTGCAGTCGCATGACTACCTGTTTTTCCCTTTTCTCGAGCTGTTTCGTGGATTCAAAATCCTAACTTTGACAGTATTTTCTGAAAGATCTTTTGTCTTTACAAAAAAAATTCAAAATGTCTTTCGATAACATAGTTTCTGAATAGCAGCACCTGCCATATTTATTTCATGCGAAAAATGGTTTAAAAAATAGATCAGAGGCCAGATAGCCTGCTTGGATTTGAGAACCGCCTTAAGTGATTTCAAATTTAAGTTTATTATAGAGGCGTAAGCATTGCAACGCATTTCACGCAAAGTTAATGCGTCTCATGCATTCGTAGTTTTTCGAAAATGATAGATTCACAGTTATCTTAATTCTGAAAAATTACTTTGGGACAGTGTAGCGAAGGCACACATTTATGTGAAGAAATTTAATCGCACCGCACCGGTAATCTAAAAGAGCTAGAAATACATATCATTTTCGCCCATCAAACCAAGTGCATGCTCTGGTTTCTCTTCATAATACGAGCTAATCTTTCGCCTTTTACTAAAGATTACCGTGGAGAGGAACAACTCAATGAGCCTAAAACTAATTTTTGGAATCCCACCGAAAGGTGGGGCGCTTCTTAAAAACAGAATACACTTTATTAAATTTACCTTACAATCTGTGTTGTTTTCGCCTATTTTTAAATCTGACCTCAGTAAAATATCAAAAGATTTTGTTTCGATTTTTAGGCCTATGTTGCAGATTTCTGTTTACTGAGAGAAACGTAAATGTGAAGTGCTTTTCACAGAACTTCTGTTTCTACATCAGGAAAATCTTACTTTTATTGAGAGTCGGACATTAATTTTGAACAAATATTTTCATATTCAGATCAAACACGCAGAATAGAAAACATTAAAACTACCAGGTTGCTTGGTTGAGCGATATTGTAGGATAATTTTCATAAAAATTGAAATTTCTTACTTTATCTTTTGGGTTTTTTTTCATACTTTGTCTCATATATTATTAGGAATGAAATTACCTTTCCTACATGTCTAAACAGTAAGTTTCTAAAGATGTCAGGTGCAAGACTTAAATATAGCAGGTATTGTCCGAAACTGTTCTAGAAGATGGTTACTAAGCTTATATAATCGAAACAGGTCACTACTTAATTTCACTAATAAAGACAAGCTTCTTTTTAAATCTATTCAGTTGTTCATTTATTTATCTGTGCGCCGGACCATGCGAAACGGTGACTCCGCCCATCTTGAAATTCGATGAAGACGGATTGCATCTTAGACGCGGGATATTTTTTTTCATCTTAAATATTTCGTTTAATTTGAATTTTACGGAACTGAGATTTGATTCCTGTTATTTTGGTGTATTGGAGGTTCGTTTTGATGGACATAGGTTTTTACATATGAAGCTGGACAGAGAGCCGGAGTATGAAAAATTCGCTTTCAGAAATAACATATTTTAATCATAGTGAGCGTTGAAAATATTCAATCTGCTTTTGAAAGAAAAAATACTTTAGAGCATTCCACAGCGATTATTCTGTACTATATTCGAGAAAGATAGAGTTTTCCACAACTATCGGGAGTGTTTTGAAATATTCCTAGTTCCACACCACATATTTCTTTGAGCCATTATTGGGCGTGTATATATAGTCCGAGCAGGTTATTCTACGTGTACTTGCTTCGGCAGTACATATACTAAAATTGGAACGATACAGAGAAGATTAGCATGGCCCCTGCGCAAGGATGACACGCAAAATCGTGAAGCGTTCCACATTTTTTTTTTTGCATTTAATTAACTTTTTAAAGCAGTCTGTTATTTTATTAGTTTCTAAAATACTGCGTCTCATATGCGTTCGAGAAATTTAAGAAGAGTTCTGTCTGTATCTTCAGTTTGAAGAAAACCGAATGAAATCGTTTCAATTTACCCGAAATCTACACTCTTTTCGAAAACGGATCAACTCTATCTCTCTAATTTGTTTTATATTATTCGTCTCATCACCGAAAAGCTCGAAAGACGTCTGTCTTCTGAAAAATGCAGTGAAACTCTCATTAAGAATATTAGCATATTTTAAAGGTCTCTTTGAAAATAATGAATCTCGAAGTCAGGAATTACAAATGTGCTTTGACGTAGAGTTACGCCTTTTTATATTTCGCAGTCGTATCGAAAGAGAAAGATGGATCTTAATATAAGAATCTTACAAACTGTGGAGCGCTGTATCAATATACAGTAGCTCTAAATTTGCGGCTGGTTTTCTGCTTTTCTTTAAAATGGAAACCACTCAGAGCAAGCTCCGCCCTTCCCGAAAGACTCCAAGTCTAACGGGCGCGATCATCAATGGCTCCTTCTACATTTTATAGTAGACGGAACCGGCTTCACGCTCGGGGCGAAACCCCACTCCACATCATCGTGGTTGGGTTTTCTGCGATGTTCGGTGAGCGAACACGCTAATCATACTATAGAAATGATCTTATGAAGTATGATCTTGCCGTGATATGTACAACCCAAAATTACCAAGAAACATAATTCTAGCTACATGCTGGTCATCGATGAACTCTGCTGCACACGTGTTCTGACAGTTCAAGCAAACGCCTCGTGGGCAATTTCTTACAGACAACAAAAAATAATTGAGGTTTTTTTAAAACGGAAGACCCTATTTGCTAATTAGTGCAGTCGCATGACTACCTGTTTTTCCCTTTTCTCGAGCTGTTTCGTGGATTCAAAATCCTAACTTTGACAGTATTTTCTGAAAGATCTTTTGTCTTTACAAAAAAAATTCAAAATGTCTTTCGATAACATAGTTTCTGAATAGCAGCACCTGCCATATTTATTTCATGCGAAAAATGGTTTAAAAAATAGATCAGAATCCAGATAGCCTGTTTGGATTTGAGAACCGCCTTAAGTGATTTCAAATTTAAATTTATTATAGAGGCGTAAGCATTGCAACGCATTTCACGCAAAGTTAATGCGTCTCATGCATTCGTAGTTTTTCGAAAATGATAGATTCACAGTTATCTTAATTCTGAAAAATTACTTTGGGACAGTGTAGCGAAGGCACAAATTTATGTGAAGAAATTTAATCGCACCGCACCGGTAATCTAAAAGAGCTAGAAATACATATCATTTTCGCCCATCAAACCAAGTGCATGCTCTGGTTTCTCTTCATAATACGAGCTAATCTTTCGCCTTTTACTAAAGATTACCGTGGAGAGGAACAACTCAATGAGCCTAAAACTAATTTTTGGAATCCCACCGAAAGGTGGGGTGCTTCTTAAAAACAGAATACACTTTATTAAATTTACCTTACAATCTGTGTTGTTTTCGCCTATTTTTAAATCTGACCTCAGTAAAATATCAAAAGATTTTGTTTCGATTTTTAGGCCTATGTTGCAGATTTCTGTTTACTGAGAGAAACGTAAATGTGAAGTGCTTTTCACAGAACTTCTGTTTCTACATCAGGAAAATCTTACTTTTATTGAGAGTCGGACATTAATTTTGAACAAATATTTTCATATTCAGATCAAACACGCAGAATAGAAAACATTAAAACTACCAGGTTGCTTGGTTGAGCGATATTGTAGGATAATTTTCATAAAAATTGAAATTTCTTACTTTATCTTTTGGGTTTTTTTTTCATACTTTGTCTCATATATTATTAGGAATGAAATTACCTTTCCTACATGTCTAAACTGTAAGTTTCTAAAGATGTCAGGTGCAAGACTTAAATATAGCAGGTATTGTCCGAAACTGTTCTAGAAGATGGTTACTAAGCTTATATAATCGAAACAGGTCACTACTTAATTTCACTAATAAAGACAAGCTTCTTTTTAAATCTATTCAGTTGTTCATTTATTTATCTGTGCGCCGGACCATGCGAAACGGTGACTCCGCCCATCTTGAAATTCGATGAAGACGGATTGCATCTTAGACGCGGGATATTTTTTTTCATCTTAAATATTTCGTTTAATTTGAATTTTACGGAACTGAGATTTGATTCCTGTTATTTTGGTGTATTGGAGGTTCGTTTTGATGGACATAGGTTTTTACATATGAAGCTGGACAGAGAGCCGGAGTATGAAAAATTCGCTTTCAGAAATAACATATTTTAATCATAGTGAGCGTTGAAAATATTCAATCTGCTTTTGAAAGAAAAAATACTTTAGAGCATTCCACAGCGATTATTCTGTACTATATTCGAGAAAGATAGAGTTTTCCACAACTATCGGGAGTGTTTTGAAATATTCCTAGTTCCACACCACATATTTCTTTGAGCCATTATTGGGCGTGTATATATAGTCCGAGCAGGTTATTCTATGTGTACTTGCTTCGGCAGTACATATACTAAAATTGGAGCGATACAGAGAAGATTAGCATGGCCCCTGCGCAAGGATGACACGCAAAATCGTGAAGCGTTCCACATTTTTTTTTTTGCATTTAATTAACTTTTTAAAGCAGTCTGTTATTTTATTAGTTTCTAAAATACTGCGTCTCATATGCGTTCGAGAAATTTAAGAAGAGTTCTGTCTGTATCTTCAGTTTGAAGAAAACCGAATGAAATCGTTTCAATTTACCCGAAATCTACACTCTTTTCGAAAACGGATCAACTCTATCTCTCTAATTTGTTTTATATTATTCGTCTCATCACCGAAAAGCTCGAAAGACGTCTGTCTTCTGAAAAATGCAGTGAAACTCTCATTAAGAATATTAGCATATTTTAAAGGTCTCTTTGAAAATAATGAATCTCGAAGTCAGGAATTACAAATGTGCTTTGACGTAGAGTTACGCCTTTTTATATTTCGCAGTCGTATCGAAAGAGAAAGATGGATCTTAATATAAGAATCTTACAAACTGTGGAGCGCTGTATCAATATACAGTAGCTCTAAATTTGCGGCTGGTTTTCTGCTTTTCTTTAAAATGGAAACCACTCAGAGCAAGCTCCGCCCTTCCTGAAAGACTCCAAGTCTAACGGGAGCGATCATCAATGGCTCCTTCTACATTTTATAGTAGACGGAACCGGCTTCACGCTCGGGGCGAAACCCCACTCCACATCATCGTGGTTGGGTTTTCTGCGATGTTCGGTGAGCGAACACGCTAATCATACTATAGAAATGATCCTATGAAGTATGATCTTGCCGTGATATGTACAACCCAAAATTACCAAGAAACATAATTCTAGCTACATGCTGGTCATCGATGAACTCTGCTGCACACGTGTTCTGACAGTTCAAGCAAACGCCTCGTGGGCAATTTCTTACAGACAACAAAAAATAATTGAGGTTTTTTAAAAACGGAAGACCCTATTTGCTAATTAGTGCAGTCGCATGACTACCTGTTTTTCCCTTTTCTCGAGCTGTTTCGTGGATTCAAAATCCTAACTTTGACAGTATTTTCTGAAAGATCTTTTGTCTTTACAAAAAAAAATTCAAAATGTCTTTCGATAACATAGTTTCTGAATAGCAGCACCTGCCATATTTATTTCATGCGAAAAATGGTTTAAAAAATAGATCAGAATCCAGATAGCCTGTTTGGATTTGAGAACCGCCTTAAGTGATTTCAAATTTAAATTTATTATAGAGGCGTAAGCATTGCAACGCATTTCACGCAAAGTTAATGCGTCTCATGCATTCGTAGTTTTTCGAAAATGATAGATTCACAGTTATCTTAATTCTGAAAAATTACTTTGGGACAGTGTAGCGAAGGCACAAATTTATGTGAAGAAATTTAATCGCACCGCACCGGTAATCTAAAAGAGCTAGAAATACATATCATTTTCGCCCATCAAACCAAGTGCATGCTCTGGTTTCTCTTCATAATACGAGCTAATCTTTCGCCTTTTACTAAAGATTACCGTGGAGAGGAACAACTCAATGAGCCTAAAACTAATTTTTGGAATCCCACCGAAAGGTGGGGTGCTTCTTAAAAACAGAATACACTTTATTAAATTTACCTTACAATCTGTGTTGTTTTCGCCTATTTTTAAATCTGACCTCAGTAAAATATCAAAAGATTTTGTTTCGATTTTTAGGCCTATGTTGCAGATTTCTGTTTACTGAGAGAAACGTAAATGTGAAGTGCTTTTCACAGAACTTCTGTTTCTACATCAGGAAAATCTTACTTTTATTGAGAGTCGGACATTAATTTTGAACAAATATTTTCATATTCAGATCAAACACGCAGAATAGAAAACATTAAAACTACCAGGTTGCTTGGTTGAGCGATATTGTAGGATAATTTTCATAAAAATTGAAATTTCTTACTTTATCTTTTGGGTTTTTTTTTCATACTTTGTCTCATATATTATTAGGAATGAAATTACCTTTCCTACATGTCTAAACTGTAAGTTTCTAAAGATGTCAGGTGCAAGACTTAAATATAGCAGGTATTGTCCGAAACTGTTCTAGAAGATGGTTACTAAGCTTATATAATCGAAACAGGTCACTACTTAATTTCACTAATAAAGACAAGCTTCTTTTTAAATCTATTCAGTTGTTCATTTATTTATCTGTGCGCCGGACCATGCGAAACGGTGACTCCGCCCATCTTGAAATTCGATGAAGACGGATTGCATCTTAGACGCGGGATATTTTTTTTCATCTTAAATATTTCGTTTAATTTGAATTTTACGGAACTGAGATTTGATTCCTGTTATTTTGGTGTATTGGAGGTTCGTTTTGATGGACATAGGTTTTTACATATGAAGCTGGACAGAGAGCCGGAGTATGAAAAATTCGCTTTCAGAAATAACATATTTTAAGCATAGTGAGCGTTGAAAATATTCAATCTGCTTTTGAAAGAAAAAATACTTTAGAGCATTCCACAGCGATTATTCTGTACTATATTCGAGAAAGATAGAGTTTTCCACAACTATCGGGAGTGTTTTGAAATATTCCTAGTTCCACACCACATATTTCTTTGAGCCATTATTGGGCGTGTATATATAGTCCGAGCAGGTTATTCTATGTGTACTTGCTTCGGCAGTACATATACTAAAATTGGAACGATACAGAGAAGATTAGCATGGCCCCTGCGCAAGGATGACACGCAAAATCGTGAAGCGTTCCACATTTTTTTTTTTGCATTTAATTAACTTTTTAAAGCAGTCTGTTATTTTATTAGTTTCTAAAATACTGCGTCTCATATGCGTTCGAGAAATTTAAGAAGAGTTCTGTCTGTATCTTCAGTTTGAAGAAAACCGAATGAAATCGTTTCAATTTACCCGAAATCTACACTCTTTTCGAAAACGGATCAACTCTATCTCTCTAATTTGTTTTATATTATTCGTCTCATCACCGAAAAGCTCGAAAGACGTCTGTCTTCTGAAAAATGCAGTGAAACTCTCATTAAGAATATTAGCATATTTTAAAGGTCTCTTTGAAAATAATGAATCTCGAAGTCAGGAATTACAAATGTGCTTTGACGTAGAGTTACGCCTTTTTATATTTCGCAGTCGTATCGAAAGAGAAAGATGGATCTTAATATAAGAATCTTACAAACTGTGGAGCGCTGTATCAATATACAGTAGCTCTAAATTTGCGGCTGGTTTTCTGCTTTTCTTTAAAATGGAAACCACTCAGAGCAAGCTCCGCCCTTCCCGAAAGACTCCAAGTCTAACGGGCGCGATCATCAATGGCTCCTTCTACATTTTATAGTAGACGGAACCGGCTTCACGCTCGGGGCGAAACCCCACTCCACATCATCGTGGTTGGGTTTTCTGCGATGTTCGGTGAGCGAACACGCTAATCATACTATAGAAATGATCTTATGAAGTATGATCTTGCCGTGATATGTACAACCCAAAATTACCAAGAAACATAATTCTAGCTACATGCTGGTCATCGATGAACTCTGCTGCACACGTGTTCTGACAGTTCAAGCAAACGCCTCGTGGGCAATTTCTTACAGACAACAAAAAATAATTGAGGTTTTTTTAAAACGGAAGACCCTATTTGCTAATTAGTGCAGTCGCATGACTACCTGTTTTTCCCTTTTCTCGAGCTGTTTCGTGGATTCAAAATCCTAACTTTGACAGTATTTTCTGAAAGATCTTTTGTCTTTACAAAAAAAATTCAAAATGTCTTTCGATAACATAGTTTCTGAATAGCAGCACCTGCCATATTTATTTCATGCGAAAAATGGTTTAAAAAATAGATCAGAATCCAGATTGCCTGTTTGGATTTGAGAACCGCCTTAAGTGATTTCAAATTTAAATTTCCCCCCAGGGGAATACCTTCTTTAGGTATTTACGGGTTTCGCGACCCCGGGATCCCGAGCGATCTTTCTCCTTTCCTTTTTTCTTCTCCTTTTTAGTTGTCTATCCTTTTTCCTTTGTTTCACACTTTTTAATCTTCTCTTTTCAGTTTGTTATCTCTCTCTGTTCTTGTTCATGTTTGATAGTTATACTAACTTTTTTGTTTACACAGTTCCTGTTCTACTAACTTTGTTACCGTTGTTTTGTTTCAAAAAAAAAAAAAAAGAAAAAAAAAAAATTTAAATGTTTAAAAGACAAAAAATACACCTTTTTTTAAGCTCCCTCTGAAATAACTTTTTATACAATAGTGGTTTTTTTTATACACGTGAGACACTCTGGGTGTTGAGGTTTCTTTTAACCTCATCGCCTCGGGTCTTCCTTTTTAGGTTGACCTCGAGTCCCAGGGTGCAGGGCATCTCTGAGCTCTGGTTCCAAGTACGGGGGGCGCCATGCTTGCATGGTGATTGTTAGGAGTAACACCAGAAGACTGGTGCCTTTCGATGTAAGGGCCGGCTGTAGGTTGGACAGAGCTGTAAAGGCTTACCTACGGCTACCCATTTCCCTTGGAAAAGAACCGGAGCTTCGGAGATGCTATCGAGTTTAACCCAATGTTCGAAAAACGTGGGGGTCTGTTGGAAATAGTTTTCGCCCTTTTGAGACCTGCACCAGACGTAACGGTAAGAAGAAGGGTCGGTGACCAGGCCCGATGCCTGGCGTTTTATAAATTCTCTATCTAATATGGCGACAAATCAAGGAAATAAGACATGCGATGTGGTAGCCCCACAACCCCTCATTGCTTTAAGCTCAAGCCTGCCAGTAGAGTTAAATGACGGCCAAATCAATTCTTGGGCCGATAGATCAGATGATTCATGTTCCGAAAGATTTTTTGTAGTCAAAAGACAAGAAGGCACATTTGACAAAACATCCCCATTTTTGATTCACAAATCCATTCAAGGATTGATTGGTGAGCCAAAAACAATAAAAAAAATACGATCTGGTGAACTATTAATTGAGGTATACAATAGCACTCAAGCTCTAAATTTAAAGAAATGTACACATTTTGCAAATATCCCTGTCTCAATAAGTCTCCATAGAACCTTGAACACATCTCGTGGGGTAATATCTGAATCAGATCTTTTGCATGTTGCTGATGAGGAAATAGTAGAAAATTTGAAAGAGCAGAATGTCATAGAAGCTAGGCGAATAAAAATCTACCGTACAGATGAAAAAATACCAACCAATCGAATTCAGATTCCAACTAAACACATAATTCTTACTTTCAACTCACCAAACCTTCCCAAATATATAAAAGCCGGGTATCTCTCATGCTCTGTAAGACCTTATATCCCAAATCCACTGCGTTGCTTCAAATGCCAACGCTTTGGGCACTCAAAAACCAATTGCCGAGGTAAACTTGTCTGTGGTCGGTGCAGTGATCCCGACCACGATAGTACTCAATGTAATGCTACCCCACGCTGTGTTAACTGTAAAAAAGACCATCCATCATATTCAAAATCCTGCGAAAAATGGAAAATCGAAAAAGAAATACAAACAATACGCACTAAAGATAATATACCATATCCCGAAGCCAGGAAAATAGTTGAATCCAGGACACCAAAAGTTGGAGTTTCATACGCAGCCGCTTTATCTAAAACAGTCCAGAAAACATATCAAACTATTTCAACTCAAACCGATTTCCCTACTGAAAATAATTCCAAAAGAAAACAAAGAGAAAACAGCCTTTCTGATACAACTACTAAATCGACTCAGTTTCCCTCTTCTGGATATGTAAATCCTGCTCCTCCTAAAATGCCACAAAATACATCAAAATCACTGCAATCTCTTACTCCTAAACCCCCACTCAAAAACAAAAGTTCTCAAAATATAACTAAAACACCATCTCTAAAATCAAATCTTAGATCTGATATTGAAAAACATACCCTACGTATTAAATCAGCTGCATCTACTGAAAACCCATCCAAAAAGAAAAAAAATAAAACATCTAGAAATCAAACCCATCAGCAACAGAATCAAAAAGAAGAAACAAGTATGGATGATGATGCCTTAAAACTTCATCCTGAAAGGGATGAAGTATTGGACGATGAGGATAGTAGCATGTCTACTACCTCTGAACAAAATGACATAGATATACATATCTGACACTCTTTTTATGTCTAATATCATCTCGTGGAACTGCCGTGGTTATCATAATAAACGTGACGAAATCCGTAATATACTCTCTGACCATCAACCACTCTGCCTTGCTCTCCAGGAAACCCATCTAAAACCTAATGACAAAGCGAAATTACGCAACTATGCAACCTACAGGAAAGACTTTACAGGTAGTGACAGGGCCACTGGTGGGGTGGCCCTCTTTATTTCTCGCAATCTACCCCATTCACAAATTAACTTAAATACCAACTTGCAAGCCGTTGCAATCAGTGTTCATATAAACAGGCTTATTACCATCTGCTCTATTTACCTACCACCAAATACATCTATTCAGGCAGCAAATCTTGACAATCTCCTTCTGCAACTACCCACTCCTTACATCATTGTGGGAGACTTTAATGCCCACAGTCAACTGTGGGGTAATCGTGACACTAATCAACGTGGAGATATGATTGAGAAAATTATATCAGACAATGGCTTATGCCTGCTGAATAATGGAGATCACACTTACTTTCATGAGCCATCCTGCACATTTCATGCAATAGACCTTACTATCTGCTCACCATCTATTTATCCATATTGGAACTTCTGGGTTTCCGATGATCTTCACGGCAGTGACCATTTTCCCACCTTTATTACACAGACTACTCCTAATAGGAATTCAAATAACTGTTCAAACCATTATATATATGACAGAGCCAATTGGCAAACTTTTACCGACCTTGCCAAAATCACAAGTGATATGATTGAAGGTCACATTGACAATGCACTTGATAATATTATCCATTCTATTATCAGTGCTGCGAATATCAGCATTCCCAAAACATCCTCTACAACGCGGCACAGAAAGCCTTGGTGGAATGCTGACTGCCAACAAGCGAAAAAAAGACAACAAAAAGCTTGGGGTATTTTTCGGAGGTACCCCAATGATGCTAATTATATTGCTTTCAAAAAAGCAAAAGCTGACGCTAGGAGAGTGCGACGCAAAAGCCAACGTGAATCCTGGATCAACTATGTATCTAGCATTGACAGTAACACTTCAAGTAAAACCCTTTGGAAAAAAGTTAAAAATTGTATGGGTCTCTATTCTGAAAATAATGTCTCTATATTAAAACATAATGGTCAAACTATAGCTTCACCCAACAATATAGCGGAAACAATAGCTAATACCCTCGCTTCTAATTCCAGTTCTGACTCTTACCCAGAACCCTTTCTATCATACAAAAGACAGATGGAAACTACCCGCATTAATTTTAATACTCGCTCCTCTTATGATTATAATCTCCCTTTTACTACCTCAGAACTTTTAAAATGTTTACAAAAAAGCCGCAACTCAGCTCCAGGTCACGATGGCATTACATATACCATGCTAAAACATCTCAGCACTACCTCTCTTAATAACCTTCTTGCTTACTACAACAGAATTTGGACAGAACACACATTTCCTAAAGCCTGGTGTAAAGCCATTGTTATCCCCTTTCCTAAACCTGGGAAGGACCCCAGTGATCCAAATAATTACAGACCAATCGCACTCACTAGTAGTCTCTGCAAACTTTTTGAAAAAATGATTAACTGTCGACTGGTACATGTTCTTGAAGAAAAAAATTGTCTTGCTGCCTTTCAAAGCGGTTTCCGACGTGGTAGGTCTACTACTGATAACCTCATTCTTTTAGAAACTCATATACGGAATGCTTTTTTAAAACGTAACCATCTGGTTGCAGTTTTTTTTGACATGATGAAAGCATATGATAAGACTTGGAGGTATGGTATTCTTTACGATCTTTTTAATTTGAACTTTCGCGGAAACCTCCCGATTTTTATTAAGAACTTCCTTGCCATCCGTCTGTTTCAAGTTCGGATTGGTGGGGTTTTGTCTGACTTTTATACTCAAGAAGAAGGAGTACCTCAGGGCAGTGTCCTGAGTGTGACTCTTTTTGCTATCAAAATTAACGATATACTTAACCAATTGCCACCATATGTGCATGGTACTTTATATGTAGACGACTTTAAAATATTTTGTAAAGGACAAGATATGCGCTTTATCGAACGACAACTACAAATTGCTATCAACCGCATTATTCATTGGACAGACAGAAATGGTTTTATTATTTCCCAGGACAAATCTTCTTGTGTGCATTTTTGTAGACGGAGGGATCTGCATCCAGATCCTGAAATCTTTATTGAAGCATCTCAAATTTCTGTTGTTGACTCTGTTCGCTTTTTAGGATTATACTTTGACAGTAAGCTTACTTTCTTGCCACATGTGCTACAATTACGTAAAAAGTGCGAACGCTCGCTTAATCTAGTCAAGGTGCTCTCGAATACTTCTTGGGGAGCGGATCGTGGTTCACTCCTTAAAATATATCGGTCTATGATTCGTTCCAAAATTGACTATGCCTGCCAGGTCTATGGTTCCTCATGTAAATCTGTTCTTAAAAAATTGGACACTGTGCACCACAGTGCACTTCGTATTTGTTCTGGTGCATTCCGTACGTCCCCTGTGCTTAGCCTCTATGTTGAATGTAACGAACCTGCACTACATCACACCCGTGAAAGGCTTTCCCTCGATTTATACTATCGAATCCTTTCACATCTCAATCATCCTTTACATTCCTATTTACTAGATACTGACAATGAACTTCTTTATCAGCACCGCCCTTCATGCATTCCACATTTTGGTATTAGAATGAGACAGATTATTGACAATAGCTTTCTTAGCAACATTGAAACATATCCATGTTCAAAGCACCTTTTCCCCCCTTGGGATTCTCATAATATCATCTCCCTTCATCCTTTTAATACTTTTGACAAAAATAGTTTGGCTCCTGTTGTATTTCAACAGCTTTTTGCAGATCATCGGGCACAGTACAAAAATTTTAAAGATATATATACAGATGGATCTAAATGTGGAGATGTTGTTGGCTGTGGAATTGTTTTTGGTGATAATGTATTTAGTTATCGACTACACTCATCTGTCTCTGTGTTTACCGCCGAATTAATCGCAATAGATAAAGCTATATCCTTTATATCACATCATCATCATTGTACCTCTTTTATCATTTATACAGACTCTAAAAGTTCTATAGATGCAATTAACTCCACTACATACCATCCCATTATTTATTCTATTTTGAGTCGTTTTAAACAACTTATCAGGGACGGATATAATATTCTATTCTGTTGGGTGCCCGGACACATGGGTATTCATGGTAATGAGATAGCAGACAAGGCAGCAAAACAGGCTCGCAATATTTTATATCATCGGATTCCTTTAACTGACATTAAACATAGCATCAATAGTTATATCTACAATAAATGGCAAGAAAGTTGGAACTCTGAAATAAATAATAAACTACATCATATTAAACCCACAATTATAGTCTGGCCCACTTATTACCCTAGGAAAATTGACGTTCTTCTGACTCGTCTTAGAATCGGACATTCCAGGATTACTCACAAACATCTGCTACTTAGAGAGGATGCACCCATGTGTCCACACTGCTATTTTGATCACTTGACTATCCATCATATTCTAACTGACTGTCCGGGCCTCCGGCACTTGTACAGGACTTACTTTAATACTTCATCGCCTATTCTGACAAACCTCATTGGGGAAACACCTCATGGGGCACTCTTTGCCTTTTTAAAAAACGCAGGATTTTATTTTGAAATATGATTTTATATTGCTTATTACTTTTCATTTTATACTCTAGGTTCTTAGATTACACTTTCTATTTATATACTTTTTATTCCATATCCTAATTTTATGCAAATAATTTTTACTGTATTTACCTGATTATATCTGGATGGGATAACCCATCCAGATATTTTATACTTTTGCTTTTTTAGTCTTTGTTTGGCGCAGCATGTCCCTAAAGGGATTTTGTGCCATTAAATCCCATACAACCAACCAACCTGTTATTTTGGTGTATTGGAGGTTCGTTTTGATGGACATAGGTTTTTACATATGAAGCTGGACAGAGAGCCGGAGTATGAAAAATTCGCTTTCAGAAATAACATATTTTAATCATAGTGAGCGTTGAAAATATTCAATCTGCTTTTGAAAGAAAAAATACTTTAGAGCATTCCACAGCGATTATTCTGTACTATATTCGAGAAAGATAGAGTTTTCCACAACTATCGGGAGTGTTTTGAAATATTCCTAGTTCCACACCACATATTTCTTTGAGCCATTATTGGGCGTGTATATATAGTCCGAGCAGGTTATTCTATGTGTACTTGCTTCGGCAGTACATATACTAAAATTGGAACGATACAGAGAAGATTAGCATGGCCCCTGCGCAAGGATGACACGCAAAATCGTGAAGCGTTCCACATTTTTTTTTTTGCATTTAATTAACTTTTTAAAGCAGTCTGTTATTTTATTAGTTTCTAAAATACTGCGTCTCATATGCGTTCGAGAAATTTAAGAAGAGTTCTGTCTGTATCTTCAGTTTGAAGAAAACCGAATGAAATCGTTTCAATTTACCCGAAATCTACACTCTTTTCGAAAACGGATCAACTCTATCTCTCTAATTTGTTTTATATTATTCGTCTCATCACCGAAAAGCTCGAAAGACGTCTGTCTTCTGAAAAATGCAGTGAAACTCTCATTAAGAATATTAGCATATTTTAAAGGTCTCTTTGAAAATAATGAATCTCGAAGTCAGGAATTACAAATGTGCTTTGACGTAGAGTTACGCCTTTTTATATTTCGCAGTCGTATCGAAAGAGAAAGATGGATCTTAATATAAGAATCTTACAAACTGTGGAGCGCTGTATCAATATACAGTAGCTCTAAATTTGCGGCTGGTTTTCTGCTTTTCTTTAAAATGGAAACCACTCAGAGCAAGCTCCGCCCTTCCGGAAAGACTCCAAGTCTAACGGGAGCGATCATCAATGGCTCCTTCTACATTTTATAGTAGACGGAACCGGCTTCACGCTCGGGGCGAAACCCCACTCCACATCATCGTGGTTGGGTTTTCTGCGATGTTCGGTGAGCGAACACGCTAATCATACTATAGAAATGATCCTATGAAGTATGATCTTGCCGTGATATGTACAACCCAAAATTACCAAGAAACATAATTCTAGCTACATGCTGGTCATCGATGAACTCTGCTGCACACGTGTTCTGACAGTTCAAGCAAACGCCTCGTGGGCAATTTCTTACAGACAACAAAAAATAATTGAGGTTTTTTTAAAACGGAAGACCCTATTTGCTAATTAGTGCAGTCGCATGACTACCTGTTTTTCCCTTTTCTCGAGCTGTTTCGTGGATTCAAAATCCTAACTTTGACAGTATTTTCTGAAAGATCTTTTGTCTTTACAAAAAAAATTCAAAATGTCTTTCGATAACATAGTTTCTGAATAGCAGCACCTGCCATATTTATTTCATGCGAAAAATGGTTTAAAAAATAGATCAGAATCCAGATAGCCTGTTTGGATTTGAGAACCGCCTTAAGTGATTTCAAATTTAAATTTATTATAGAGGCGTAAGCATTGCAACGCATTTCACGCAAAGTTAATGCGTCTCATGCATTCGTAGTTTTTCGAAAATGATAGATTCACAGTTATCTTAATTCTGAAAAATTACTTTGGGACAGTGTAGCGAAGGCACAAATTTATGTGAAGAAATTTAATCGCACCGCACCGGTAATCTAAAAGAGCTAGAAATACATATCATTTTCGCCCATCAAACCAAGTGCATGCTCTGGTTTCTCTTCATAATACGAGCTAATCTTTCGCCTTTTACTAAAGATTACCGTGGAGAGGAACAACTCAATGAGCCTAAAACTAATTTTTGGAATCCCACCGAAAGGTGGGGTGCTTCTTAAAAACAGAATACACTTTATTAAATTTACCTTACAATCTGTGTTGTTTTCGCCTATTTTTAAATCTGACCTCAGTAAAATATCAAAAGATTTTGTTTCGATTTTTAGGCCTATGTTGCAGATTTCTGTTTACTGAGAGAAACGTAAATGTGAAGTGCTTTTCACAGAACTTCTGTTTCTACATCAGGAAAATCTTACTTTTATTGAGAGTCGGACATTAATTTTGAACAAATATTTTCATATTCAGATCAAACACGCAGAATAGAAAACATTAAAACTACCAGGTTGCTTGGTTGAGCGATATTGTAGGATAATTTTCATAAAAATTGAAATTTCTTACTTTATCTTTTGGGTTTTTTTTCATACTTTGTCTCATATATTATTAGGAATGAAATTACCTTTCCTACATGTCTAAACTGTAAGTTTCTAAAGATGTCAGGTGCAAGACTTAAATATAGCAGGTATTGTCCGAAACTGTTCTAGAAGATGGTTACTAAGCTTATATAATCGAAACAGGTCACTACTTAATTTCACTAATAAAGACAAGCTTCTTTTTAAATCTATTCAGTTGTTCATTTATTTATCTGTGCGCCGGACCATGCGAAACGGTGACTCCGCCCATCTTGAAATTCGATGAAGACGGATTGCATCTTAGACGCGGGATATTTTTTTTCATCTTAAATATTTCGTTTAATTTGAATTTTACGGAACTGAGATTTGATTCCTGTTATTTTGGTGTATTGGAGGTTCGTTTTGATGGACATAGGTTTTTACATATGAAGCTGGACAGAGAGCCGGAGTATGAAAAATTCGCTTTCAGAAATAACATATTTTAATCATAGTGAGCGTTGAAAATATTCAATCTGCTTTTGAAAGAAAAAATACTTTAGAGCATTCCACAGCGATTATTCTGTACTATATTCGAGAAAGATAGAGTTTTCCACAACTATCGGGAGTGTTTTGAAATATTCCTAGTTCCACACCACATATTTCTTTGAGCCATTATTGGGCGTGTATATATAGTCCGAGCAGGTTATTCTATGTGTACTTGCTTCGGCAGTACATATACTAAAATTGGAACGATACAGAGAAGATTAGCATGGCCCCTGCGCAAGGATGACACGCAAAATCGTGAAGCGTTCCACATTTTTTTTTTTGCATTTAATTAACTTTTTAAAGCAGTCTGTTATTTTATTAGTTTCTAAAATACTGCGTCTCATATGCGTTCGAGAAATTTAAGAAGAGTTCTGTCTGTATCTTCAGTTTGAAGAAAACCGAATGAAATCGTTTCAATTTACCCGAAATCTACACTCTTTTCGAAAACGGATCAACTCTATCTCTCTAATTTGTTTTATATTATTCGTCTCATCACCGAAAAGCTCGAAAGACGTCTGTCTTCTGAAAAATGCAGTGAAACTCTCATTAAGAATATTAGCATATTTTAAAGGTCTCTTTGAAAATA
Source organism: Maratus speculifer (assembly GCA_964019185.1). Lineage (NCBI taxonomy): Eukaryota > Metazoa > Arthropoda > Arachnida > Araneae > Salticidae > Maratus > Maratus speculifer. The sequence continues at coordinate 144,218,568 of OZ025301.1, read as the reverse complement.
ATGAATCTCGAAGTCAGGAATTACAAATGTGCTTTGACGTAGAGTTACGCCTTTTTATATTTCGCAGTCGTATCGAAAGAGAAAGATGGATCTTAATATAAGAATCTTACAAACTGTGGAGCGCTGTATCAATATACAGTAGCTCTAAATTTGCGGCTGGTTTTCTGCTTTTCTTTAAAATGGAAACCACTCAGAGCAAGCTCCGCCCTTCCTGAAAGACTCCAAGTCTAACGGGAGCGATCATCAATGGCTCCTTCTACATTTTATAGTAGACGGAACCGGCTTCACGCTCGGGGCGAAACCCCACTCCACATCATCGTGGTTGGGTTTTCTGCGATGTTCGGTGAGCGAACACGCTAATCATACTATAGAAATGATCCTATGAAGTATGATCTTGCCGTGATATGTACAACCCAAAATTACCAAGAAACATAATTCTAGCTACATGCTGGTCATCGATGAACTCTGCTGCACACGTGTTCTGACAGTTCAAGCAAACGCCTCGTGGGCAATTTCTTACAGACAACAAAAAATAATTGAGGTTTTTTTAAAACGGAAGACCCTATTTGCTAATTAGTGCAGTCGCATGACTACCTGTTTTTCCCTTTTCTCGAGCTGTTTCGTGGATTCAAAATCCTAACTTTGACAGTATTTTCTGAAAGATCTTTTGTCTTTACAAAAAAAATTCAAAATGTCTTTCGATAACATAGTTTCTGAATAGCAGCACCTGCCATATTTATTTCATGCGAAAAATGGTTTAAAAAATAGATCAGAATCCAGATAGCCTGTTTGGATTTGAGAACCGCCTTAAGTGATTTCAAATTTAAATTTATTATAGAGGCGTAAGCATTGCAACGCATTTCACGCAAAGTTAATGCGTCTCATGCATTCGTAGTTTTTCGAAAATGATAGATTCACAGTTATCTTAATTCTGAAAAATTACTTTGGGACAGTGTAGCGAAGGCACAAATTTATGTGAAGAAATTTAATCGCACCGCACCGGTAATCTAAAAGAGCTAGAAATACATATCATTTTCGCCCATCAAACCAAGTGCATGCTCTGGTTTCTCTTCATAATACGAGCTAATCTTTCGCCTTTTACTAAAGATTACCGTGGAGAGGAACAACTCAATGAGCCTAAAACTAATTTTTGGAATCCCACCGAAAGGTGGGGTGCTTCTTAAAAACAGAATACACTTTATTAAATTTATCTTACAATCTGTGTTGTTTTCGCCTATTTTTAAATCTGACCTCAGTAAAATATCAAAAGATTTTGTTTCGATTTTTAGGCCTATGTTGCAGATTTCTGTTTACTGAGAGAAACGTAAATGTGAAGTGCTTTTCACAGAACTTCTGTTTCTACATCAGGAAAATCTTACTTTTATTGAGAGTCGGACATTAATTTTGAACAAATATTTTCATATTCAGATCAAACACGCAGAATAGAAAACATTAAAACTACCAGGTTGCTTGGTTGAGCGATATTGTAGGATAATTTTCATAAAAATTGAAATTTCTTACTTTATCTTTTGGGTTTTTTTTCATACTTTGTCTCATATATTATTAGGAATGAAATTACCTTTCCTACATGTCTAAACTGTAAGTTTCTAAAGATGTCAGGTGCAAGACTTAAATATAGCAGGTATTGTCCGAAACTGTTCTAGAAGATGGTTACTAAGCTTATATAATCGAAACAGGTCACTACTTAATTTCACTAATAAAGACAAGCTTCTTTTTAAATCTATTCAGTTGTTCATTTATTTATCTGTGCGCCGGACCATGCGAAACGGTGACTCCGCCCATCTTGAAATTCGATGAAGACGGATTGCATCCTAGACGCGGGATATTTTTTTTCATCTTAAATATTTCGTTTAATTTGAATTTTACGGAACTGAGATTTGATTCCTGTTATTTTGGTGTATTGGAGGTTCGTTTTGATGGACATAGGTTTTTACATATGAAGCTGGACAGAGAGCCGGAGTATGAAAAATTCGCTTTCAGAAATAACATATTTTAATCATAGTGAGCGTTGAAAATATTCAATCTGCTTTTGAAAGAAAAAATACTTTAGAGCATTCCACAGCGATTATTCTGTACTATATTCGAGAAAGATAGAGTTTTCCACAACTATCGGGAGTGTTTTGAAATATTCCTAGTTCCACACCACATATTTCTTTGAGCCATTATTGGGCGTGTATATATAGTCCGAGCAGGTTATTCTATGTGTACTTGCTTCGGCAGTACATATACTAAAATTGGAACGATACAGAGAAGATTAGCATGGCCCCTGCGCAAGGATGACACGCAAAATCGTGAAGCGTTCCACATTTTTTTTTTTGCATTTAATTAACTTTTTAAAGCAGTCTGTTATTTTATTAGTTTCTAAAATACTGCGTCTCATATGCGTTCGAGAAATTTAAGAAGAGTTCTGTCTGTATCTTCAGTTTGAAGAAAACCGAATGAAATCGTTTCAATTTACCCGAAATCTACACTCTTTTCGAAAACGGATCAACTCTATCTCTCTAATTTGTTTTATATTATTCGTCTCATCACCGAAAAGCTCGAAAGACGTCTGTCTTCTGAAAAATGCAGTGAAACTCTCATTAAGAATATTAGCATATTTTAAAGGTCTCTTTGAAAATAATGAATCTCGAAGTCAGGAATTACAAATGTGCTTTGACGTAGAGTTACGCCTTTTTATATTTCGCAGTCGTATCGAAAGAGAAAGATGGATCTTAATATAAGAATCTTACAAACTGGGGAGCGCTGTATCAATATACAGTAGCTCTAAATTTGCGGCTGGTTTTCTGCTTTTCTTTAAAATGGAAACCACTCAGAGCAAGCTCCGCCCTTCCTGAAAGACTCCAAGTCTAACGGGAGCGATCATCAATGGCTCCTTCTACATTTTATAGTAGACGGAACCGGCTTCACGCTCGGGGCGAAACCCCACTCCACATCATCGTGGTTGGGTTTTCTGCGATGTTCGGTGAGCGAACACGCTAATCATACTATAGAAATGATCCTATGAAGTATGATCTTGCCGTGATATGTACAACCCAAAATTACCAAGAAACATAATTCTAGCTACATGCTGGTCATCGATGAACTCTGCTGCACACGTGTTCTGACAGTTCAAGCAAACGCCTCGTGGGCAATTTCTTACAGACAACAAAAAATAATTGAGGTTTTTTTAAAACGGAAGACCCTATTTGCTAATTAGTGCAGTCGCATGACTACCTGTTTTTCCCTTTTCTCGAGCTGTTTCGTGGATTCAAAATCCTAACTTTGACAGTATTTTCTGAAAGATCTTTTGTCTTTACAAAAAAAATTCAAAATGTCTTTCGATAACATAGTTTCTGAATAGCAGCACCTGCCATATTTATTTCATGCGAAAAATGGTTTAAAAAATAGATCAGAATCCAGATAGCCTGTTTGGATTTGAGAACCGCCTTAAGTGATTTCAAATTTAAATTTATTATAGAGGCGTAAGCATTGCAACGCATTTCACGCAAAGTTAATGCGTCTCATGCATTCGTAGTTTTTCGAAAATGATAGATTCACAGTTATCTTAATTCTGAAAAATTACTTTGGGACAGTGTAGCGAAGGCACAAATTTATGTGAAGAAATTTAATCGCACCGCACCGGTAATCTAAAAGAGCTAGAAATACATATCATTTTCGCCCATCAAACCAAGTGCATGCTCTGGTTTCTCTTCATAATACGAGCTAATCTTTCGCCTTTTACTAAAGATTACCGTGGAGAGGAACAACTCAATGAGCCTAAAACTAATTTTTGGAATCCCACCGAAAGGTGGGGTGCTTCTTAAAAACAGAATACACTTTATTAAATTTTCCTTACAATCTGTGTTGTTTTCGCCTATTTTTAAATCTGACCTCAGTAAAATATCAAAAGATTTTGTTTCGATTTTTAGGCCTATGTTGCAGATTTCTGTTTACTGAGAGAAACGTAAATGTGAAGTGCTTTTCACAGAACTTCTGTTTCTACATCAGGAAAATCTTACTTTTATTGAGAGTCGGACATTAATTTTGAACAAATATTTTCATATTCAGATCAAACACGCAGAATAGAAAACATTAAAACTACCAGGTTGCTTGGTTGAGCGATATTGTAGGATAATTTTCATAAAAATTGAAATTTCTTACTTTATCTTTTGGGTTTTTTTTCATACTTTGTCTCATATATTATTAGGAATGAAATTACCTTTCCTACATGTCTAAACAGTAAGTTTCTAAAGATGTCAGGTGCAAGACTTAAATATAGCAGGTATTGTCCGAAACTGTTCTAGAAGATGGTTACTAAGCTTATATAATCGAAACAGGTCACTACTTAATTTCACTAATAAAGACAAGCTTCTTTTTAAATCTATTCAGTTGTTCATTTATTTATCTGTGCGCCGGACCATGCGAAACGGTGACTCCGCCCATCTTGAAATTCGATGAAGACGGATTGCATCTTAGACGCGGGATATTTTTTTTCATCTTAAATATTTCGTTTAATTTGAATTTTACGGAACTGAGATTTGATTCCTGTTATTTTGGTGTATTGGAGGTTCGTTTTGATGGACATAGGTTTTTACATATGAAGCTGGACAGAGAGCCGGAGTATGAAAAATTCGCTTTCAGAAATAACATATTTTAATCATAGTGAGCGTTGAAAATATTCAATCTGCTTTTGAAAGAAAAAATACTTTAGAGCATTCCACAGCGATTATTCTGTACTATATTCGAGAAAGATAGAGTTTTCCACAACTATCGGGAGTGTTTTGAAATATTCCTAGTTCCACACCACATATTTCTTTGAGCCATTATTGGGCGTGTATATATAGTCCGAGCAGGTTATTCTATGTGTACTTGCTTCGGCAGTACATATACTAAAATTGGAACGATACAGAGAAGATTAGCATGGCCCCTGCGCAAGGATGACACGCAAAATCGTGAAGCGTTCCACATTTTTTTTTTGCATTTAATTAACTTTTTAAAGCAGTCTGTTATTTTATTAGTTTCTAAAATACTGCGTCTCATATGCGTTCGAGAAATTTAAGAAGAGTTCTGTCTGTATCTTCAGTTTGAAGAAAACCGAATGAAATCGTTTCAATTTACCCGAAATCTACACTCTTTTCGAAAACGGATCAACTCTATCTCTCTAATTTGTTTTATATTATTCGTCTCATCACCGAAAAGCTCGAAAGACGTCTGTCTTCTGAAAAATGCAGTGAAACTCTCATTAAGAATATTAGCATATTTTAAAGGTCTCTTTGAAAATAATGAATCTCGAAGTCAGGAATTACAAATGTGCTTTGACGTAGAGTTACGCCTTTTTATATTTCGCAGTCGTATCGAAAGAGAAAGATGGATCTTAATATAAGAATCTTACAAACTGTGGAGCGCTGTATCAATATACAGTAGCTCTAAATTTGCGGCTGGTTTTCTGCTTTTCTTTAAAATGGAAACCACTCAGAGCAAGCTCCGCCCTTTTCGAAAGACTCCAAGTCTAACGGGCGCGATCATCAATGGCTCCTTCTACATTTTATAGTAGACGGAACCGGCTTCACGCTCGGGGCGAAACCCCACTCCACATCATCGTGGTTGGGTTTTCTGCGATGTTCGGTGAGCGAACACGCTAATCATACTATAGAAATGATCCTATGAAGTATGATCTTGCCGTGATATGTACAACCCAAAATTACCAAGAAACATAATTCTAGCTACATGCTGGTCATCGATGAACTCTGCTGCACACGTGTTCTGACAGTTCAAGCAAACGCCTCGTGGGCAATTTCTTACAGACAACAAAAAATAATTGAGGTTTTTTTAAAACGGAAGACCCTATTTGCTAATTAGTGCAGTCGCATGACTACCTGTTTTTCCCTTTTCTCGAGCTGTTTCGTGGATTCAAAATCCTAACTTTGACAGTATTTTCTGAAAGATCTTTTGTCTTTACAAAAAAAATTCAAAATGTCTTTCGATAACATAGTTTCTGAATAGCAGCACGTGCCATATTTATTTCATGCGAAAAATGGTTTAAAAAATAGATCAGAATCCAGATAGCCTGTTTGGATTTGAGAACCGCCTTAAGTGATTTCAAATTTAAATTTATTATAGAGGCGTAAGCATTGCAACGCATTTCACGCAAAGTTAATGCGTCTCATGCATTCGTAGTTTTTCGAAAATGATAGATTCACAGTTATCTTAATTCTGAAAAATTACTTTGGGACAGTGTAGCGAAGGCACAAATTTATGTGAAGAAATTTAATCGCACCGCACCGGTAATCTAAAAGAGCTAGAAATACATATCATTTTCGCCCATCAAACCAAGTGCATGCTCTGGTTTCTCTTCATAATACGAGCTAATCTTTCGCCTTTTACTAAAGATAACCGTGGAGAGGAACAACTCAATGAGCCTAAAACTAATTTTTGGAATCCCACCGAAAGGTGGGGTGCTTCTTAAAAACAGAATACACTTTATTAAATTTATCTTACAATCTGTGTTGTTTTCGCCTATTTTTAAATCTGACCTCAGTAAAATATCAAAAGATTTTGTTTCGATTTTTAGGCCTATGTTGCAGATTTCTGTTTACTGAGAGAAACGTAAATGTGAAGTGCTTTTCACAGAACTTCTGTTTCTACATCAGGAAAATCTTACTTTTATTGAGAGTCGGACATTAATTTTGAACAAATATTTTCATTATCAGATCAAACACGCAGAATAGAAAACATTAAAACTACCAGGTTGCTTGGTTGAGCGATATTGTAGGATAATTTTCATAAAAATTGAAATTTCTTACTTTATCTTTTGGGGTTTTTTTTCATACTTTGTCTCATATATTATTAGGAATGAAATTACCTTTCCTACATGTCTAAACTGTAAGTTTCTAAAGATGTCAGGTGCAAGACTTAAATATAGCAGGTATTGTCCGAAACTGTTCTAGAAGATGGTTACTAAGCTTATATAATCGAAACAGGTCACTACTTAATTTCACTAATAAAGACAAGCTTCTTTTTAAATCTATTCAGTTGTTCATTTATTTATCTGTGCGCCGGACCATGCGAAACGGTGACTCCGCCCATCTTGAAATTCGATGAAGACGGATTGCATCTTAGACGCGGGATATTTTTTTTCATCTTAAATATTTCGTTTAATTTGAATTTTACGGAACTGAGATTTGATTCCTGTTATTTTGGTGTATTGGAGGTTCGTTTTGATGGACATAGGTTTTTACATATGAAGCTGGACAGAGAGCCGGAGTATGAAAAATTCGCTTTCAGAAATAACATATTTTAATCATAGTGAGCGTTGAAAATATTCAATCTGCTTTTGAAAGAAAAAATACTTTAGAGCATTCCACAGCGATTATTCTGTACTATATTCGAGAAAGATAGAGTTTTCCACAACTATCGGGAGTGTTTTGAAATATTCCTAGTTCCACACCACATATTTCTTTGAGCCATTATTGGGCGTGTATATATAGTCCGAGCAGGTTATTCTATGTGTACTTGCTTCGGCAGTACATATACTAAAATTGGAACGATACAGAGAAGATTAGCATGGCCCCTGCGCAAGGATGGCACGCAAAATCGTGAAGCGTTCCACATTTTTTTTTTGCATTTAATTAACATTTTAAAGCAGTCTGTTATTTTATTAGTTTCTAAAATACTGCGTCTCATATGCGTTCGAGAAATTTAAGAAGAGTTCTGTCTGTATCTTCAGTTTGAAGAAAACCGAATGAAATCGTTTCAATTTACCCGAAATCTACACTCTTTTCGAAAACGGATCAACTCTATCTCTCTAATTTGTTTTATATTATTCGTCTCATCACCGAAAAGCTCGAAAGACGTCTGTCTTCTGAAAAATGCAGTGAAACTCTCATTAAGAATATTAGCATATTTTAAAGGTCTCTTTGAAAATAATGAATCTCGAAGTCAGGAATTACAAATGTGCTTTGACGTAGAGTTACGCCTTTTTATATTTCGCAGTCGTATCGAAAGAGAAAGATGGATCTTAATATAAGAATCTTACAAACTGTGGAGCGCTGTATCAATATACAGTAGCTCTAAATTTGCGGCTGGTTTTCTGCTTTTCTTTAAAATGGAAACCACTCAGAGCAAGCTCCGCCCTTCCCGAAAGACTCCAAGTCTAACGGGCGCGATCATCAATGGCTCCTTCTACATTTTATAGTAGACGGAACCGGCTTCACGCTCGGGGCGAAACCCCACTCCACATCATCGTGGTTGGGTTTTCTGCGATGTTCGGTGAGCGAACACGCTAATCATACTATAGAAATGATCCTATGAAATATGATCTTGCCGTGATATGTACAACCCAAAATTACCAAGAAACATAATTCTAGCTACATGCTGGTCATCGATGAACTCTGCTGCACACGTGTTCTGACAGTTCAAGCAAACGCCTCGTGGGCAATTTCTTACAGACAACAAAAAATAATTGAGGTTTTTTTAAAACGGAAGACCCTATTTGCTAATTAGTGCAGTCGCATGACTACCTGTTTTTCCCTTTTCTCGAGCTGTTTCGTGGATAATTCTATTAAAAATCCTAACTTTGACAGTATTTTCTGAAAGATCTTTTGTCTTTACAAAAAAAATTCAAAATGTCTTTCGATAACATAGTTTCTGAATAGCAGCACCTGCCATATTTATTTCATGCGAAAAATGGTTTAAAAAATAGATCAGAATCCAGATTGCCTGTTTGGATTTGAGAACCGCCTTAAGTGATTTCAAATTTAAATTTATTATAGAGGCGTAAGCATTGCAACGCATTTCACGCAAAGTTAATGCGTCTCATGCATTCGTAGTTTTTCGAAAATGATAGATTCACAGTTATCTTAATTCTGAAAAATTACTTTGGGACAGTGTAGCGAAGGCACAAATTTATGTGAAGAAATTTAATCGCACCGCACCGGTAATCTAAAAGAGCTAGAAATACATATCATTTTCGCCCATCAAACCAAGTGCATGCTCTGGTTTCTCTTCATAATACGAGCTAATCTTTCGCCTTTTACTAAAGATTACCGTGGAGAGGAACAACTCAATGAGCCTAAAACTAATTTTTGGAATCCCACCGAAAGGTGGGGCGCTTCTTAAAAACAGAATACACTTTATTAAATTTACCTTACAATCTGTGTTGTTTTCGCCTATTTTTAAATCTGACCTCAGTAAAATATCAAAAGATTTTGTTTCGATTTTTAGGCCTATGTTGCAGATTTCTGTTTACTGAGAGAAACGTAAATGTGAAGTGCTTTTCACAGAACTTCTGTTTCTACATCAGGAAAATCTTACTTTTATTGAGAGTCAGACATTAATTTTGAACAAATATTTTCATATTCAGATCAAACACGCAGAATAGAAAACATTAAAACTACCAGGTTGCTTGGTTGAGCGATATTGTAGGATAATTTTCATAAAAATTGAAATTTCTTACTTTATCTTTTGGGTTTTTTTTCATACTTTGTCTCATATATTATTAGGAATGAAATTACCTTTCCTACATGTCTAAACAGTAAGTTTCTAAAGATGTCAGGTGCAAGACTTAAATATAGCAGGTATTGTCCGAAACTGTTCTAGAAGATGGTTACTAAGCTTATATAATCGAAACAGGTCACTACTTAATTTCACTAATAAAGACAAGCTTCTTTTTAAATCTATTCAGTTGTTCATTTATTTATCTGTGCGCCGGACCATGCGAAACGGTGACTCCGCCCATCTTGAAATTCGATGAAGACGGATTGCATCTTAGACGCGGGATATTTTTTTTCATCTTAAATATTTCGTTTAATTTGAATTTTACGGAACTGAGATTTGATTCCTGTTATTTTGGTGTATTGGAGGTTCGTTTTGATGGACATAGGTTTTTACATATGAAGCTGGACAGAGAGCCGGAGTATAAAAAATTCGCTTTCAGAAATAACATATTTTAATCATAGTGAGCGTTGAAAATATTCAATCTGCTTTTGAAAGAAAAAATACTTTAGAGCATTCCACAGCGATTATTCTGTACTATATTCGAGAAAGATAGAGTTTTCCACAACTATCGGGAGTGTTTTGAAATATTCCTAGTTCCACACCACATATTTCTTTGAGCCATTATTGGGCGTGTATATATAGTCCGAGCAGGTTATTCTATGTGTACTTGCTTCGGCAGTACATATACTAAAATTGGAACGATACAGAGAAGATTAGCATGGCCCCTGCGCAAGGATGACACGCAAAATCGTGAAGCGTTCCACATTTTTTTTTGCATTTAATTAACTTTTTAAAGCAGTCTGTTATTTTATTAGTTTCTAAAATACTGCGTCTCATATGCGTTCGAGAAATTTAAGAAGAGTTCTGTCTGTATCTTCAGTTTGAAGAAAACCGAATGAAATCGTTTCAATTTACCCGAAATCTACACTCTTTTCGAAAACGGATCAACTCTATCTCTCTAATTTGTTTTATATTATTCGTCTCATCACCGAAAAGCTCGAAAGACGTCTGTCTTCTGAAAAATGCAGTGAAACTCTCATTAAGAATATTAGCATATTTTAAAGGTCTCTTTGAAAATAATGAATCTCGAAGTCAGGAATTACAAATGTGCTTTGACGTAGAGTTACGCCTTTTTATATTTCGCAGTCGTATCGAAAGAGAAAGATGGATCTTAATATAAGAATCTTACAAACTGTGGAGTGCTGTATCAATATACAGTAGCTCTAAATTTGCGGCTGGTTTTCTGCTTTTCTTTAAAATGGAAACCACTCAGAGCAAGCTCCGCCCTTCCCGAAAGACTCAAAGTCTAACGGGCGCGATCATCAATGGCTCCTTCTACATTTTATAGTAGACGGAACCGGCTTCACGCTCGGGGCGAAACCCCACTCCACATCATCGTGGTTGGGTTTTCTGCGATGTTCGGTGAGCGAACACGCTAATCATACTATAGAAATGATCCTATGAAGTATGATCTTGCCGTGATATGTACAACCCAAAATTACCAAGAAACATAATTCTAGCTACATGCTGGTCATCGATGAACTCTGCTGCACACGTGTTCTGACAGTTCAAGCAAACGCCTCGTGGGCAATTTCTTACAGACAACAAAAAATAATTGGGGTTTTTTTAAAACGGAAGACCCTATTTGCTAATTAGTGCAGTCGCATGACTACCTGTTTTTCCCTTTTCTCGAGCTGTTTCGTGGATAATTCTATTCAAAATCCTAACTTTGACAGTATTTTCTGAAAGATCTTTTGTCTTTACAAAAAAAATTCAAAATGTCTTTCGATAACATAGTTTCTGAATAGCAGCACCTGCCATATTTATTTCATGCGAAAAATGGTTTAAAAAATAGATCAGAATCCAGATTGCCTGTTTGGATTTGAGAACCGCCTTAAGTGATTTCAAATTTAAATTTATTATAGAGGCGTAAGCATTGCAACGCATTTCACGCAAAGTTAATGCGTCTCATGCATTAGTAGTTTTTCGAAAATGATAGATTCAGAGTTATCTTAATTCTGAAAAATTACTTTGGGACAGTGTAGCGAAGGCACAAATTTATGTGAAGAAATTTAATCGCACCGCACCGGTAATCTAAAAGAGCTAGAAATACATATCATTTTCGCCCATCAAACCAAGTGCATGCTCTGGTTTCTCTTCATAATACGAGCTAATCTTTCGCCTTTTACTAAAGATTACCGTGGAGAGGAACAACTCAATGAGCCTAAAACTAATTTTTGGAATCCCACCGAAAGGGACAGTGTAGCGAAGGCACAAATTTATGTGAAGAAACTTAATCGCACCGCACCGGTTATCTAAAAGAGCTAGAAATACATATCATTTTCGCCCATCAAACCAAGTGCATGCTCTGGTTTCTCTTCATAATACGAGCTAATCTTTCGCCTTTTACTAAAGATTACAGTGGAGAGGAACAACTCAATGAGCCTAAAACTAATTTTTGGAATCCCACCGAAAGGTGGGGCGCTTCTTAAAAACAGAATACACTTTATTAAATTTACCTTACAATCTGTGTTGTTTTCGCCTATTTTTAAATCTGACCTCAGTAAAATATCAAAAGATTTTGTTTCGATTTTTAGGCCTATGTTGCAGATTTCTGTTTACTGAGAGAAACGTAAATGTGAAGTGCTTTTCACAGAACTTCTGTTTCTACATCAGGAAAATCTTACTTTTATTGAGAGTCGGACATTAATTTTGAACAAATATTTTCATATTCAGATCAAACACGCAGAATAGAAATCATTAAAACTACCAGGTTGCTTGGTTGAGCGATATTGTAGGATAATTTTCATAAAAATTGAAATTTCTTACTTTATCTTTTGGGTTTTTTTTTCATACTTTGTCTCATATATTATTAGGAATGAAATTACCTTTCCTTCATGTCTAAACAGTAAGTTTCTAAAGATGTCAGGTGCAAGACTTAAATATAGCAGGTATTGTCCGAAACTGTTCTAGAAGATGGTTACTAAGCTTATATAATCGAAACAGGTCACTACTTAATTTCACTAATAAAGACAAGCTTCTTTTTAAATCTATTCAGTTGTTCATTTATTTATCTGTGCGCCGGACCATGCGAAACGGTGACTCCGCCCATCTTGAAATTCGATGAAGACGGATTGCATCTTAGACGCGGGATATTTTTTTTCATCTTAAATATTTCGTTTAATTTGAATTTTACGGAACTGAGATTTGATTCCTGTTATTTTGGTGTATTGGAGGTTCGTTTTGATGGACATAGGTTTTTACATATGAAGCTGGACAGAGAGCCGGAGTATGAAAAATTCGCTTTCAGAAATAACATATTTTAATCATAGTGAGCGTTGAAAATATTCAATCTGCTTTTGAAAGAAAAAATACTTTAGAGCATTCCACAGCGATTATTCTGTACTATATTCGAGAAAGATAGAGTTTTCCACAACTATCGGGAGTGTTTTGAAATATTCCTAGTTCCACACCACATATTTCTTTGAGCCATTATTGGGCGTGTATATATAGTCCGAGCAGGTTATTCTATGTGTACTTGCTTCGGCAGTACATATACTAAAATTGGAACGATACAGAGAAGATTAGCATGGCCCCTGCGCAAGGATGACACGCAAAATCGTGAAGCGTTCCACATTTTTTTTTGCATTTAATTAACTTTTTAAAGCAGTCTGTTATTTTATTAGTTTCTAAAATACTGCGTCTCATATGCGTTCGAGAAATTTAAGAAGAGTCCTGTCTGTATCTTCAGTTTGAAAAAAACCGAATGAAATCGTTTCAATTTACCCGAAATCTACACTCTTTTCGAAAACGGATCAACTCTATCTCTCTAATTTGTTTTATATTATTCGTCTCATCACCGAAAAGCTCGAAAGACGTCTGTCTTCTGAAAAATGCAGTGAAACTCTCATTAAGAATATTAGCATATTTTAAAGGTCTCTTTGAAAATAATGAATCTCGAAGTCAGGAATTACAAATGTGCTTTGACGTAGAGTTACGCCTTTTTATATTTCGCAGTCGTATCGAAAGAGATAGATGGATCTTAATATAAGAATCTTACAAACTGTGGAGCGCTGTATCAATATACAGTAGCTCTAAATTTGCGGCTGGTTTTCTGCTTTTCTTTAAAATGGAAACCACTCAGAGCAAGCTCCGCCCTTCCCGAAAGACTCCAAGTCTAACGGGCGCGATCATCAATGGCTCCTTCTACATTTTATAGTAGACCGAACCGGCTTCACGCTCGGGGCGAAACCCCACTCCACATCATCGTGGTTGGGTTTTCTGCGATGTTCGGTGAGCGAACACGCTAATCATACTATAGAAATGATCCTATGAAGTATGATCTTGCCGTGATATGTACAACCCAAAATTACCAAGAAACATAATTCTAGCTACATGCTGGTCATCGATGAACTCTGCTGCACACGTGTTCTGACAGTTCAAGCAAACGCCTCGTGGGCAATTTCTTACAGACAACAAAAAATAATTGAGGTTTTTTTAAAACGGAAGACCCTATTTGCTAATTAGTGCAGTCGCATGACTACCTGTTTTTCCCTTTTCTCGAGCTGTTTCGTGGATAATTCTATTCAAAATCCTAACTTTGACAGTATTTTCTGAAAGATCTTTTGTCTTTACAAAAAAAATTCAAAATGTCTTTCGATAACATAGTTTCTGAATAGCAGCACCTGCCATATTTATTTCATGCGAAAAATGGTTTAAAAAATAGATCAGAATCCAGATTGCCTGTTTGGATTTGAGAACCGCCTTAAGTGATTTCAAATTTAAATTTATTATAGAGGCTTAAGCATTGCAACGCATTTCACGCAAAGTTAATGCGTCTCATGCATTCGTAGTTTTTCGAAAATGATAGATTCACAGTTATCTTAATTCTGAAAAATTACTTTGGGACAGTGTAGCGAAGGCACAAATTTATGTGAAGAAATTTAATCGCACCGCACCGGTAATCTAAAAGAGCTAGAAATACATATCATTTTCGCCCATCAAACCAAGTGCATGCTCTGGTTTCTCTTCATAATACGAGCTAATCTTTCGCCTTTTACTAAAGATTACCGTGGAGAGGAACAACTCAATGAGCCTAAAACTAATTTTTGGAATCCCACCGAAAGGTGGGGCGCTTCTTAAAAACAGAATACACTTTATTAAATTTACCTTACAATCTGTGTTGTTTTCGCCTATTTTTAAATCTGACCTCAGTAAAATATCAAAAGATTTTGTTTCGATTTTTAGGCCTATGTTGCAGATTTCTCTTTACTGAGAGAAACGTAAATGTTAAGTGCTTTTCACAGAACTTCTGTTTCTACATCAGGAAAATCTTACTTTTATTGAGAGTCGGACATTAATTTTGAACAAATATTTTCATATTCAGATCAAACACGCAGAATAGAAAACATTAAAACTACCAGGTTGCTTGGTTGAGCGATATTGTAGGATAATTTTCATAAAAATTGAAATTTCTTACTTTATCTTTTGGGTTTTTTTTCATACTTTGTCTCATTAATTATTAGGAATGAAATTACCTTTCCTACATGTCTAAACAGTAAGTTTCTAAAGATGTCAGGTGCAAGACTTAAATATAGCAGGTATTGTCCGAAACTGTTCTAGAAGATGGTTACTAAGCTTATATAATCGAAACAGGTCACTACTTAATTTCACTAATAAAGACAAGCTTCTTTTTAAATCTATTCAGTTGTTCATTTATTTATCTGTGCGCCGGACCATGCGAAACGGTGACTCCGCCCATCTTGAAATTCGATGAAGACGGATTGCATCTTAGACGCGGGATATTTTTTTTCATCTTAAATATTTCGTTTAATTTGAATTTTACGGAACTGAGATTTGATTCCTGTTATTTTGGTGTATTGGAGGTTCGTTTCGATGGACATAGGTTTTTACATATGAAGCTGGACAGAGAGCCGGAGTATGAAAAATTCGCTTTCAGAAATAACATATTTTAATCATAGTGAGCGTTGAAAATATTCAATCTGCTTTTGAAAGAAAAAATACTTTAGAGCATTCCACAGCGATTATTCTGTACTATATTCGAGAAAGATAGAGTTTTCCACAACTATCGGGAGTGTTTTGAAATATTCCTAGTTCCACACCACATATTTCTTTGAGCCATTATTGGGCGTGTATATATAGTCCGAGCAGGTTATTCTATGTGTACTTGCTTCGGCAGTACATATACTAAAATTGGAACGATACAGAGAAGATTAGCATGGCCCCTGCGCAAGGATGACACGCAAAATCGTGAAGCGTTCCACATTTTTTTTTTTTTCATTTAATTAACTTTTTAAAGCAGTCTGTTATTTTATTAGTTTCTAAAATACTGCGTCTCATATGCGTTCGAGAAATTTAAGAAGAGTTCTGTCTGTATCTTCAGTTTGAAGAAAACCGAATGAAATCGTTTCAATTTACCCGAAATCTACACTCTTTTCGAAAACGGATCAACTCTATCTCTCTAATTTGTTTTATATTATTCGTCTCATCACCGAAAAGCTCGAAAGACGTCTGTCTTCTGAAAAATGCAGTGAAACTCTCATTAAGAATATTAGCATATTTTAAAGGTCTCTTTGAAAATAATGAATCTCGAAGTCAGGAATTACAAATGTGCTTTGACGTAGAGTTACGCCTTTTTATATTTCGCAGTCGTATCGAAAGAGAAAGATGGATCTTAATATAAGAATCTTACAAACTGTGGAGCGCTGTATCAATATACAGTAGCTCTAAATTTGCGGCTGGTTTTCTGCTTTTCTTTAAAATGGAAACCACTCAGAGCAAGCTCCGCCCTTTCCGAAAGACTCCAAGTCTAACGGGCGCGATCATCAATGGCTCCTTCTACATTTTATAGTAGACGGAACCGGCTTCACGCTCGGGGCGAAACCCCACTCCACATCATCGTGGTTGGGTTTTCTGCGATGTTCGGTGAGCGAACACGCTAATCATACTATAGAAATGATCCTATGAAGTATGATCTTGCCGTGATATGTACAACCCAAAATTACCAAGAAACATAATTCTAGCTACATGCTGGTCATCGATGAACTCTGCTGCACACGTGTTCTGACAGTTCAAGCAAACGCCTCGTGGGCAATTTCTTACAGACAACAAAAAATAATTGAGGTTTTTTTAAAACGGAAGACCCTATTTGCTAATTAGTGCAGTCGCATGACTACCTGTTTTTCCCTTTTCTCGAGCTGTTTCGTGGATAATTCTATTCAAAATCCTAACTTTGACAGAATTTTCTGAAAGATCTTTTGTCTTTACAAAAAAAATTCAAAATGTCTTTCGATAACATAGTTTCTGAATAGCAGCACCTGCCATATTTATTTCATGCGAAAAATGGTTTAAAAAATAGATCAGAATCCAGATTGCCTGTTTGGATTTGAGAACCGCCTTAAGTGATTTCAAATTTAAATTTATTATAGAGGCGTAAGCATTGCAACGCATTTCACGCAAAGTCAATGCGTCTCATGCATTCGTAGTTTTTCGAAAATGATAGATTCACAGTTATCTTAATTCTGAAAAATTACTTTGGGACAGTATAGCGAAGGCACAAATTTATGTGAAGAAATTTAATCGCACCGCACCGGTAATCTAAAAGAGCTAGAAATACATATCATTTTCGCCCATCAAACCAAGTGCATGCTCTGGTTTCTCTTCATAATACGAGCTAATCTTTCGCCTTTTACTAAAGATTACCGTGGAGAGGAACAACTCAATGAGCCTAAAACTAATTATTGGAATCCCACCGAAAGGTGGGGCGCTTCTTAAAAACAGAATACACTTTATTAAATTTACCTTACAATCTGTGTTGTTTTCGCCTATTTTTAAATCTGACCTCAGTAAAATATCAAAAGATTTTGTTTCGATTTTTAGGCCTATGTTGCAGATTTCTGTTTACTGAGAGAAACGTAAATGTGAAGTGCTTTTCACAGAACTTCTGTTTCTACATCAGGAAAATCTTACTTTTATTGAGAGTCGGACATTAATTTTGAACAAATATTTTCATATTCAGATCAAACACGCAGAATAGAAAACATTAAAACTACCAGGTTGCTTGGTTGAGCGATATTGTAGGATAATTTTCATAAAAATTGAAAATTTCTTACTTTATCTTTTGGGTTTTTTTTCATACTTTGTCTCATTAATTATTAGGAATGAAATTACCTTTCCTACATGTCTAAACAGTAAGTTTCTAAAGATGTCAGGTGCAAGACTTAAATATAGCAGGTATTGTCCGAAACTGTTCTAGAAGATGGTTACTAAGCTTATATAATCGAAACAGGTCACTACTTAATTTCACTAATAAAGGCAAGCTTCTTTTTAAATCTATTCAGTTGTTCATTTATTTATCTGTGCGCCGGACCATGCGAAACGGTGACTCCGCCCATCTTGAAATTCGATGAAGACGGATTGCATCTTAGACGCGGGATATTTTTTTTCATCTTAAATATTTCGTTTAATTTGAATTTTACGGAACTGAGATTTGATTCCTGTTATTTTGGTGTATTGGAGGTTCGTTTTGATGGACATAGGTTTTTACATATGAAGCTGGACAGAGAGCCGGAGTATGAAAAATTCGCTTTCAGAAATAACATATTTTAATCATAGTGAGCGTTGAAAATATTCAATCTGCTTTTGAAAGAAAAAATACTTTAGAGCATTCCACAGCGATTATTCTGTACTATATTCGAGAAAGATAGAGTTTTCCACAACTATCGGGAGTGTTTTGAAATATTCCTAGTTCCACACCACATATTTCTTTGAGCCATTATTGGGCGTGTATATATAGTCCGAGCAGGTTATTCTATGTGTACTTGCTTCGGCAGTACATATACTAAAATTGGAACGATACAGAGAAGATTAGCATGGCCCCTGCGCAAGGATGACACGCAAAATCGTGAAGCGTTCCACATTTTTTTTTTTTGCATTTAATTAACTTTTTAAAGCAGTCTGTTATTTTATTAGTTTCTAAAATACTGCGTCTCATATGCGTTCGAGAAATTTAAGAAGAGTTCTGTCTGTATCTTCAGTTTGAAGAAAACCGAATGAAATCGTTTCAATTTACCCGAAATCTACACTCTTTTCGAAAACGGATCAACTCTATCTCTCTAATTTGTTTTATATTATTCGTCTCATCACCGAAAAGCTCGAAAGACGTCTGTCTTCTGAAAAATGCAGTGAAACTCTCATTAAGAATATTAGCATATTTTAAAGGTCTCTTTGAAAATAATGAATCTCGAAGTCAGGAATTACAAATGTGCTTTGACGTAGAGTTACGCCTTTTTATATTTCGCAGTCGTATCGAAAGAGAAAGATGGATCTTAATATAAGAATCTTACAAACTTTGGAGCGCTGTATCAATATACAGTAGCTCTAAATTTGCGGCTGGTTTTCTGCTTTTCTTTAAAATGGAAACCACTCAGAGCAAGCTCCGCCCTTCCCGAAAGACTCCAAGTCTAACGGGCGCGATCATCAATGGCTCCTTCTACATTTTATAGTAGACGGAACCGGCTTCACGCTCGGGGCGAAACCCCACTCCACATCATCGTGGTTGGGTTTTCTGCGATGTTCGGTGAGCGAACACGCTAATCATACTATAGAAATGATCCTATGAAGTATGATCTTGCCGTGATATGTACAACCCAAAATTACCAAGAAACATAATTCTAGCTACATGCTGGTCATCGATGAACTCTGCTGCACACGTGTTCTGACAGTTCAAGCAAACGCCTCGTGGGCAATTTCTTACAGACAACAAAAAATAATTGAGGTTTTTTTAAAACGGAAGACCCTATTTGCTAATTAGTGCAGTCGCATGACTACCTGTTTTTCCCTTTTCTCGAGCTGTTTCGTGGATAATTCTATTCAAAATCCTAACTTTGACAGTATTTTCTGAAAGATCTTTTGTCTTTACAAAAAAAATTCAAAATGTCTTTCGATAACATAGTTTCTGAATAGCAGCACCTGCCATATTTATTTCATGCGAAAAATGGTTTAAAAAATAGATCAGAATCCAGATTGCCTGTTTGGATTTGAGAACCGCCTTAAGTGATTTCAAATTTAAATTTATTATAGAGGCGTAAGCATTGCAACGCATTTCACGCAAAGTTAATGCGTCTCATGCATTCGTAGTTTTTCGAAAATGATAGATTCACAGTTATCTTAATTCTGAAAAATTACTTTGGGACAGTG
Organism: Maratus speculifer; assembly: GCA_964019185.1. Classification (NCBI taxonomy): domain Eukaryota; kingdom Metazoa; phylum Arthropoda; class Arachnida; order Araneae; family Salticidae; genus Maratus; species Maratus speculifer. Next base: position 144,198,852 of record OZ025301.1, on the reverse strand, counting down.
TAGCGAAGGCACAAATTTATGTGAAGAAATTTAATCGCACCGCACCGGTAATCTAAAAGAGCTAGAAATACATATCATTTTCGCCCATCAAACCAAGTGCATGCTCTGGTTTCTCTTCATAATACGAGCTAATCTTTCGCCTTTTACTAAAGATTACCGTGGAGAGGAACAACTCAATGAGCCTAAAACTAATTTTTGGAATCCCACCGAAAGGTGGGGCGCTTCTTAAAAACAGAATACACTTTATTAAATTTACCTTACAATCTGTGTTGTTTTCGCCTATTTTTAAATCTGACCTCAGTAAAATATCAAAAGATTTTGTTTCGATTTTTAGGCCTATGTTGCAGATTTCTGTTTACTGAGAGAAACGTAAATGTGAAGTGCTTTTCACAGAACTTCTGTTTCTACATCAGGAAAATCTTACTTTTATTGAGAGTCGGACATTAATTTTGAACAAATATTTTCGTATTCAGATCAAACACGCAGAATAGAAAACATTAAAACTACCAGGTTGCTTGGTTGAGCGATATTGTAGGATAATTTTCATAAAAATTGAAATTTCTTACTTTATCTTTTGGGTTTTTTTTCATACTTTGTCTCATTAATTATTAGGTGAAATTACCTTTCCTACATGTCTAAACAGTAAGTTTCTAAAGATGTCAGGTGCAAGACTTAAATATAGCAGGTCTTGTCCGAAACTGTTCTAGAAGATGGTTATTAAGCTTATATAATCGAAACAGGTCACTACTTAATTTCCCTAATAAAGACAAGCTTCTTTTTAAATCTATTCAGCTGTTCATTTATTTGTCTGTGCGCCGGACCATGCGAAACGGTGACTCCGCCCATCTTGAAATTCGATGAAGACGGATTGCAACTTAGACGCGGGATATTTTTTTTCTTCTTAAATATTTCGTTTAATTTGAATTTTACGGAACTGAGATTTGATTCCTGTTATTTTGGTGTATTGGAGGTTCGTTTTGATGGACATACGTTTTTACATATGAAGCTGGACAGAGAGCCGGAGTATGAAAAATTCGCTTTCAGAAATAACATATTTTAATCTTAGTGAGCGTTGAAAATATTCAATCTGCTTTTGAAAGAAAAAATACTTTAGAGCATTCCACAGCGATTATTCTGTATTATATTTGAGAAAGATAGTTTTCCACAACTATGGGGAGTGTTTTGAAATATTCCTAGTTCCACACCACATATTTCTTTGAGTCATTATTGGACGTGTATATATAGTCCGAGCAGGTTATTCTATGTGCACTTGCTTCGGCAGTACATATACTAAAATTGGAACGATACAGAGAAGATTAGCATGGCCCCTGCGCAAGGATGACACGCAAAATCGTGAAGCGTTCCACTTTTTTTTTTTTTTTTTTTTTTTTGCATTTAATTAACTTTTTAAAGCAGTCTGATATTTTATTAGTTTCTAAAACACTGCGTCTCATATGCGTTCGAGAAATTTAAGAAGAGTTCTGTCTGTATCTTCAGTTTGAAGAAAACGGAATGAAATCGTTTCAATTTACCCGAAATATACACTCTTTTCGAAAACGGATCAACTCTATCTCTCTAATTTGTTTTATATTATTCGTCTCATCTCCGAAAAGCTCGAAAGACGTCTGTCTTCTTAAAAAGGCAGTGAAACTCTCATTAAAGTTATTAGCATATTTTAAAGGTCTTTTTGAAAATAATGAATCTCGAAGTCAGGAATTACAAATGTGGTTTGACGTAGAGTTACGCCTTTTGATATTTCGCAGTCGTATCGAAAGAGAAAGATGGATCTTAATATAAGAATCTTACAAACTGTGGAGCGCTGTATCAATATACATTAGCTGTAAATGTGCGGCTGGTTTTCTGCTTTTCTTTAAAATGGAAACCACTCAGAGCAAGCTCCGCCCTTCCCGAAAGACTCCAAGTCTAACGGGCGCGATCATCAATGGCTCCTTCTACATTTTATAGTAGACGGAACCGGCTTCACGCTCGGGGCGAAACCCCACTCCACATCATCGTGGTTGGGTTTTCTGCGATGTTCGGTGAGCGAACACGCTAATCATACTATAGAAATGATCCTATGAAGTATGATCTTGCCGTGATATGTACAACCCAAAATTACCAAGAAACATAATTCTAACTACATGATGGTCATCGATGAACTCTGCTGCACACGTGTTCTGACAGTTCAAGCAAACGCCCCGTGGGCAATTTCTTACAGACTACAAAAAATAATTGAGGTTTTTTTAAAACGGAAGACCCTATTTGCTAATTAGTGCAGTCGCATGACTACCTGTTTTTCCCTTTTCTCGAGTTGTTTCGTGGATAATTCTATTCAAAATCCTATTTTTAACAGTATTTTCTGAAAGATCTTTCGTCTTTACAAAAAAATTCAAAACGTCTTTCGATAACATAGTTTCTGAATAGCAGCACCTGCCATATTTATTTCATGCGAAAAATGGTTTAAAAAATAGATCAGAATCCAGATAGCCTGTTTGGATTTGAGAACCGCCTTAAGTGATTTCAAATTTAAATTTATTATAGAGGCGTAAGCATTGCAACGCATTTCACGCAAAGTTAATGCGTCTCATGCATTCGTAGTTTTTCGAAAATGGTAGATTCACAGTTATCTCAATTCTGAAAAATTACTTTGGGACAGTGTAGCGAAGGCACAAATTTATGTGAAGAAATTTAATCGGACCGCACCGGTAATCTAAAAGAGCTAGAAATACATATCATTTTCGCCCATCAAATCAAGTGCATGCTCTGGTTTCTCTTCATAATACGAGCTAATCTTTCGCCTTTTACTAAAGATTACCGTGGAGAGGAACAACTCAATGAGCCTAAAACTAATTTTTGGAATCCCACCGAAAGGTGGGGCGCTTCTTAAAAACAGAATACTTTATTAAATTTACCTTACAATCTGTGTTGTTTTCGCCTATTTTTAAATCTGACCTCAGTAAAATATCAAAAGATTTTGTTTCGATTTTTAGGACTATGTTGCAGATTTCTGTTTACTGAGAGAAACGTAAATGTGAAGTGCTTTTCACAGAACTTCTGTTTCTACATCAGGAAAATCTTACTTTTATTGAGAGTCGGACATTAATTTTGAACAAATATTTTCATATTCAGATCAAACACGCAGAATAGAAAACATTAAAACTACCAGGTTGCTTGGTTGAGCGATATTGTAGGATAATTTACATAAAAATTGAAATTTCTTACTTTATCTTTTGGGGGGTTTTTTCATACTTTGTCTCATGTATTATTAGGAATGAAATTACCTTTCCTACATGTCTAAACAGTAAGTTTCTAAAGATGTCAGGTGCAAGACTTAAATATAGCAGGTCTTGTCCGAAACTGTTCTAGAAGATGGTTATTAAGCTTATATAATCGAAACAGGTCACTACTTAATTTCCCTAATAAAGACAAGCTTCTTTTTAAATCTATTCAGCTGTTCATTTATTTGTCTGTGCGCCGGACCATGCGAAACGGTGACTCCGCCCATCTTGAAATTCGATGAAGACGGATTGCAACTTAGACGCGGGATATTTTTTTTCTTCTTAAATATTTCGTTTAATTTGAATTTTACGGAACTGAGATTTGATTCCTGTTATTTTGGTGTATTGGAGGTTCGTTTTGATGGACATACGTTTTTACATATGAAGCTGGACAGAGAGCCGGAGTATGAAAAATTCGCTTTCAGAAATAACATATTTTAATCTTAGTGAGCGTTGAAAATATTCAATCTGCTTTTGAAAGAAAAAATACTTTAGAGCATTCCACAGCGATTATTCTGTATTATATTTGAGAAAGATAGTTTTCCACAACTATGGGGAGTGTTTTGAAATATTCCTAGTTCCACACCACATATTTCTTTGAGTCATTATTGGACGTGTATATATAGTCCGAGCAGGTTATTCTATGTGCACTTGCTTCGGCAGTACATATACTAAAATTGGAACGATACAGAGAAGATTAGCATGGCCCCTGCGCAAGGATGACACGCAAAATCGTGAAGCGTTCCACTTTTTTTTTTTTTTTTTTTTTTTTTGCATTTAATTAACTTTTTAAAGCAGTCTGATATTTTATTAGTTTCTAAAACACTGCGTCTCATATGCGTTCGAGAAATTTAAGAAGAGTTCTGTCTGTATCTTCAGTTTGAAGAAAACGGAATGAAATCGTTTCAATTTACCCGAAATATACACTCTTTTCGAAAACGGATCAACTCTATCTCTCTAATTTGTTTTATATTATTCGTCTCATCTCCGAAAAGCTCGAAAGACGTCTGTCTTCTTAAAAAGGCAGTGAAACTCTCATTAAAGTTATTAGCATATTTTAAAGGTCTTTTTGAAAATAATGAATCTCGAAGTCAGGAATTACAAATGTGGTTTGACGTAGAGTTACGCCTTTTGATATTTCGCAGTCGTATCGAAAGAGAAAGATGGATCTTAATATAAGAATCTTACAAACTGTGGAGCGCTGTATCAATATACATTAGCTGTAAATGTGCGGCTGGTTTTCTGCTTTTCTTTAAAATGGAAACCACTCAGAGCAAGCTCCGCCCTTCCCGAAAGACTCCAAGTCTAACGGGCGCGATCATCAATGGCTCCTTCTACATTTTATAGTAGACGGAACCGGCTTCACGCTCGGGGCGAAACCCCACTCCACATCATCGTGGTTGGGTTTTCTGCGATGTTCGGTGAGCGAACACGCTAATCATACTATAGAAATGATCCTATGAAGTATGATCTTGCCGTGATATGTACAACCCAAAATTACCAAGAAACATAATTCTAACTACATGATGGTCATCGATGAACTCTGCTGCACACGTGTTCTGACAGTTCAAGCAAACGCCCCGTGGGCAATTTCTTACAGACTACAAAAAATAATTGAGGTTTTTTTAAAACGGAAGACCCTATTTGCTAATTAGTGCAGTCGCATGACTACCTGTTTTTCCCTTTTCTCGAGTTGTTTCGTGGATAATTCTATTCAAAATCCTATTTTTAACAGTATTTTCTGAAAGATCTTTCGTCTTTACAAAAAAATTCAAAACGTCTTTCGATAACATAGTTTCTGAATAGCAGCACCTGCCATATTTATTTCATGCGAAAAATGGTTTAAAAAATAGATCAGAATCCAGATAGCCTGTTTGGATTTGAGAACCGCCTTAAGTGATTTCAAATTTAAATTTATTATAGAGGCGTAAGCATTGCAACGCATTTCACGCAAAGTTAATGCGTCTCATGCATTCGTAGTTTTTCGAAAATGGTAGATTCACAGTTATCTCAATTCTGAAAAATTACTTTGGGACAGTGTAGCGAAGGCACAAATTTATGTGAAGAAATTTAATCGGACCGCACCGGTAATCTAAAAGAGCTAGAAATACATATCATTTTCGCCCATCAAATCAAGTGCATGCTCTGGTTTCTCTTCATAATACGAGCTAATCTTTCGCCTTTTACTAAAGATTACCGTGGAGAGGAACAACTCAATGAGCCTAAAACTAATTTTTGGAATCCCACCGAAAGGTGGGGCGCTTCTTAAAAACAGAATACTTTATTAAATTTACCTTACAATCTGTGTTGTTTTCGCCTATTTTTAAATCTGACCTCAGTAAAATATCAAAAGATTTTGTTTCGATTTTTAGGACTATGTTGCAGATTTCTGTTTACTGAGAGAAACGTAAATGTGAAGTGCTTTTCACAGAACTTCTGTTTCTACATCAGGAAAATCTTACTTTTATTGAGAGTCGGACATTAATTTTGAACAAATATTTTCATATTCAGATCAAACACGCAGAATAGAAAACATTAAAACTACCAGGTTGCTTGGTTGAGCGATATTGTAGGATAATTTACATAAAAATTGAAATTTCTTACTTTATCTTTTGGGGGGTTTTTTCATACTTTGTCTCATGTATTATTAGGAATGAAATTACCTTTCCTACATGTCTAAACAGTAAGTTTCTAAAGATGTCAGGTGCAAGACTTAAATATAGCAGGTCTTGTCCGAAACTGTTCTAGAAGATGGTTATTAAGCTTATATAATCGAAACAGGTCACTACTTAATTTCCCTAATAAAGACAAGCTTCTTTTTAAATCTATTCAGCTGTTCATTTATTTGTCTGTGCGCCGGACCATGCGAAACGGTGACTCCGCCCATCTTGAAATTCGATGAAGACGGATTGCAACTTAGACGCGGGATATTTTTTTTCTTCTTAAATATTTCGTTTAATTTGAATTTTACGGAACTGAGATTTGATTCCTGTTATTTTGGTGTATTGGAGGTTCGTTTTGATGGACATACGTTTTTACATATGAAGCTGGACAGAGAGCCGGAGTATGAAAAATTCGCTTTCAGAAATAACATATTTTAATCTTAGTGAGCGTTGAAAATATTCAATCTGCTTTTGAAAGAAAAAATACTTTAGAGCATTCCACAGCGATTATTCTGTATTATATTTGAGAAAGATAGTTTTCCACAACTATGGGGAGTGTTTTGAAATATTCCTAGTTCCACACCACATATTTCTTTGAGTCATTATTGGACGTGTATATATAGTCCGAGCAGGTTATTCTATGTGCACTTGCTTCGGCAGTACATATACTAAAATTGGAACGATACAGAGAAGATTAGCATGGCCCCTGCGCAAGGATGACACGCAAAATCGTGAAGCGTTCCACTTTTTTTTTTTTTTTTTTTTTTTTTGCATTTAATTAACTTTTTAAAGCAGTCTGATATTTTATTAGTTTCTAAAACACTGCGTCTCATATGCGTTCGAGAAATTTAAGAAGAGTTCTGTCTGTATCTTCAGTTTGAAGAAAACGGAATGAAATCGTTTCAATTTACCCGAAATATACACTCTTTTCGAAAACGGATCAACTCTATCTCTCTAATTTGTTTTATATTATTCGTCTCATCTCCGAAAAGCTCGAAAGACGTCTGTCTTCTTAAAAAGGCAGTGAAACTCTCATTAAAGTTATTAGCATATTTTAAAGGTCTTTTTGAAAATAATGAATCTCGAAGTCAGGAATTACAAATGTGGTTTGACGTAGAGTTACGCCTTTTGATATTTCGCAGTCGTATCGAAAGAGAAAGATGGATCTTAATATAAGAATCTTACAAACTGTGGAGCGCTGTATCAATATACATTAGCTGTAAATGTGCGGCTGGTTTTCTGCTTTTCTTTAAAATGGAAACCACTCAGAGCAAGCTCCGCCCTTCCCGAAAGACTCCAAGTCTAACGGGCGCGATCATCAATGGCTCCTTCTACATTTTATAGTAGACGGAACCGGCTTCACGCTCGGGGCGAAACCCCACTCCACATCATCGTGGTTGGGTTTTCTGCGATGTTCGGTGAGCGAACACGCTAATCATACTATAGAAATGATCCTATGAAGTATGATCTTGCCGTGATATGTACAACCCAAAATTACCAAGAAACATAATTCTAACTACATGATGGTCATCGATGAACTCTGCTGCACACGTGTTCTGACAGTTCAAGCAAACGCCCCGTGGGCAATTTCTTACAGACTACAAAAAATAATTGAGGTTTTTTTAAAACGGAAGACCCTATTTGCTAATTAGTGCAGTCGCATGACTACCTGTTTTTCCCTTTTCTCGAGTTGTTTCGTGGATAATTCTATTCAAAATCCTATTTTTAACAGTATTTTCTGAAAGATCTTTCGTCTTTACAAAAAAATTCAAAACGTCTTTCGATAACATAGTTTCTGAATAGCAGCACCTGCCATATTTATTTCATGCGAAAAATGGTTTAAAAAATAGATCAGAATCCAGATAGCCTGTTTGGATTTGAGAACCGCCTTAAGTGATTTCAAATTTAAATTTATTATAGAGGCGTAAGCATTGCAACGCATTTCACGCAAAGTTAATGCGTCTCATGCATTCGTAGTTTTTCGAAAATGGTAGATTCACAGTTATCTCAATTCTGAAAAATTACTTTGGGACAGTGTAGCGAAGGCACAAATTTATGTGAAGAAATTTAATCGGACCGCACCGGTAATCTAAAAGAGCTAGAAATACATATCATTTTCGCCCATCAAATCAAGTGCATGCTCTGGTTTCTCTTCATAATACGAGCTAATCTTTCGCCTTTTACTAAAGATTACCGTGGAGAGGAACAACTCAATGAGCCTAAAACTAATTTTTGGAATCCCACCGAAAGGTGGGGCGCTTCTTAAAAACAGAATACTTTATTAAATTTACCTTACAATCTGTGTTGTTTTCGCCTATTTTTAAATCTGACCTCAGTAAAATATCAAAAGATTTTGTTTCGATTTTTAGGACTATGTTGCAGATTTCTGTTTACTGAGAGAAACGTAAATGTGAAGTGCTTTTCACAGAACTTCTGTTTCTACATCAGGAAAATCTTACTTTTATTGAGAGTCGGACATTAATTTTGAACAAATATTTTCATATTCAGATCAAACACGCAGAATAGAAAACATTAAAACTACCAGGTTGCTTGGTTGAGCGATATTGTAGGATAATTTACATAAAAATTGAAATTTCTTACTTTATCTTTTGGGGGGTTTTTTCATACTTTGTCTCATGTATTATTAGGAATGAAATTACCTTTCCTACATGTCTAAACAGTAAGTTTCTAAAGATGTCAGGTGCAAGACTTAAATATAGCAGGTCTTGTCCGAAACTGTTCTAGAAGATGGTTATTAAGCTTATATAATCGAAACAGGTCACTACTTAATTTCCCTAATAAAGACAAGCTTCTTTTTAAATCTATTCAGCTGTTCATTTATTTGTCTGTGCGCCGGACCATGCGAAACGGTGACTCCGCCCATCTTGAAATTCGATGAAGACGGATTGCAACTTAGACGCGGGATATTTTTTTTCTTCTTAAATATTTCGTTTAATTTGAATTTTACGGAACTGAGATTTGATTCCTGTTATTTTGGTGTATTGGAGGTTCGTTTTGATGGACATACGTTTTTACATATGAAGCTGGACAGAGAGCCGGAGTATGAAAAATTCGCTTTCAGAAATAACATATTTTAATCTTAGTGAGCGTTGAAAATATTCAATCTGCTTTTGAAAGAAAAAATACTTTAGAGCATTCCACAGCGATTATTCTGTATTATATTTGAGAAAGATAGTTTTCCACAACTATGGGGAGTGTTTTGAAATATTCCTAGTTCCACACCACATATTTCTTTGAGTCATTATTGGACGTGTATATATAGTCCGAGCAGGTTATTCTATGTGCACTTGCTTCGGCAGTACATATACTAAAATTGGAACGATACAGAGAAGATTAGCATGGCCCCTGCGCAAGGATGACACGCAAAATCGTGAAGCGTTCCACTTTTTTTTTTTTTTTTTTTTTTTTGCATTTAATTAACTTTTTAAAGCAGTCTGATATTTTATTAGTTTCTAAAACACTGCGTCTCATATGCGTTCGAGAAATTTAAGAAGAGTTCTGTCTGTATCTTCAGTTTGAAGAAAACGGAATGAAATCGTTTCAATTTACCCGAAATATACACTCTTTTCGAAAACGGATCAACTCTATCTCTCTAATTTGTTTTATATTATTCGTCTCATCTCCGAAAAGCTCGAAAGACGTCTGTCTTCTTAAAAAGGCAGTGAAACTCTCATTAAAGTTATTAGCATATTTTAAAGGTCTTTTTGAAAATAATGAATCTCGAAGTCAGGAATTACAAATGTGGTTTGACGTAGAGTTACGCCTTTTGATATTTCGCAGTCGTATCGAAAGAGAAAGATGGATCTTAATATAAGAATCTTACAAACTGTGGAGCGCTGTATCAATATACATTAGCTGTAAATGTGCGGCTGGTTTTCTGCTTTTCTTTAAAATGGAAACCACTCAGAGCAAGCTCCGCCCTTCCCGAAAGACTCCAAGTCTAACGGGCGCGATCATCAATGGCTCCTTCTACATTTTATAGTAGACGGAACCGGCTTCACGCTCGGGGCGAAACCCCACTCCACATCATCGTGGTTGGGTTTTCTGCGATGTTCGGTGAGCGAACACGCTAATCATACTATAGAAATGATCCTATGAAGTATGATCTTGCCGTGATATGTACAACCCAAAATTACCAAGAAACATAATTCTAACTACATGATGGTCATCGATGAACTCTGCTGCACACGTGTTCTGACAGTTCAAGCAAACGCCCCGTGGGCAATTTCTTACAGACTACAAAAAATAATTGAGGTTTTTTTAAAACGGAAGACCCTATTTGCTAATTAGTGCAGTCGCATGACTACCTGTTTTTCCCTTTTCTCGAGTTGTTTCGTGGATAATTCTATTCAAAATCCTATTTTTAACAGTATTTTCTGAAAGATCTTTCGTCTTTACAAAAAAATTCAAAACGTCTTTCGATAACATAGTTTCTGAATAGCAGCACCTGCCATATTTATTTCATGCGAAAAATGGTTTAAAAAATAGATCAGAATCCAGATAGCCTGTTTGGATTTGAGAACCGCCTTAAGTGATTTCAAATTTAAATTTATTATAGAGGCGTAAGCATTGCAACGCATTTCACGCAAAGTTAATGCGTCTCATGCATTCGTAGTTTTTCGAAAATGGTAGATTCACAGTTATCTCAATTCTGAAAAATTACTTTGGGACAGTGTAGCGAAGGCACAAATTTATGTGAAGAAATTTAATCGGACCGCACCGGTAATCTAAAAGAGCTAGAAATACATATCATTTTCGCCCATCAAATCAAGTGCATGCTCTGGTTTCTCTTCATAATACGAGCTAATCTTTCGCCTTTTACTAAAGATTACCGTGGAGAGGAACAACTCAATGAGCCTAAAACTAATTTTTGGAATCCCACCGAAAGGTGGGGCGCTTCTTAAAAACAGAATACTTTATTAAATTTACCTTACAATCTGTGTTGTTTTCGCCTATTTTTAAATCTGACCTCAGTAAAATATCAAAAGATTTTGTTTCGATTTTTAGGACTATGTTGCAGATTTCTGTTTACTGAGAGAAACGTAAATGTGAAGTGCTTTTCACAGAACTTCTGTTTCTACATCAGGAAAATCTTACTTTTATTGAGAGTCGGACATTAATTTTGAACAAATATTTTCATATTCAGATCAAACACGCAGAATAGAAAACATTAAAACTACCAGGTTGCTTGGTTGAGCGATATTGTAGGATAATTTACATAAAAATTGAAATTTCTTACTTTATCTTTTGGGGGGTTTTTTCATACTTTGTCTCATGTATTATTAGGAATGAAATTACCTTTCCTACATGTCTAAACAGTAAGTTTCTAAAGATGTCAGGTGCAAGACTTAAATATAGCAGGTCTTGTCCGAAACTGTTCTAGAAGATGGTTATTAAGCTTATATAATCGAAACAGGTCACTACTTAATTTCCCTAATAAAGACAAGCTTCTTTTTAAATCTATTCAGCTGTTCATTTATTTGTCTGTGCGCCGGACCATGCGAAACGGTGACTCCGCCCATCTTGAAATTCGATGAAGACGGATTGCAACTTAGCCAAGCCGTATTAAACTCTTATCTTAGCCAAAAGTCTCAGTTTATTCGGAAGCAAGGGGAGCGATTCTTGTGCTAAACCGGTCGCGCCGGGCGGAATTCATTGCTTTTCTTTGGGATTTTCCTTAGTGATTAATGCCGTCGGAATCACAGCGGAAATGCTGGGAAAGAGTTTTCGCTTTACTTTGTTGGTTGTCGTCAGGCCCTGACTATCGACTGTCGCCCGGGTGACTAAATTTCTGAGGGACACAATTTTTTTTAATAATTTGGATGAGTGAAACTTATCCTCTACTAGGCTACACAAATTACATTTTGTCATATACTTTACAAAAAAAATCTCTTCAGAATTTTGACTTGAAATTAAACATAAAAATAAATAATAATCTTTACATTTGCATTTTTTTTTTTTTTTTTTTTTTTTTTTTTTTTTTTTTTTTTTACAGAATAATTTAAAAAAAAAATTATCATATTAATTAATTTTGCATGTTTCTCCATTATGGACGCATTTTTGTAATTAGAAAAAGAAACGCGTAAGTTTTTAGAAGAAAAATATATCATGGAGTTGGTACGTTTTCGCTTAATGAAAATGCAAAAATAATACGAAAAATTTTTGTTACTTTTAAATATATATTTTAGAAATATTTCTTCGCGAATCTAAACGACGCATGGCTTTTGCTAGTTCAATTTGATGAAAAGATTTAGGGTAGATTTATCAGTAATGAGCACCCTTCAAAGTTTTTGGTGTATGGAAAATAAATAAGTAAATACACAATAAAAAAATGACTTTTAGTATTGTTATTTATTTATTTTTGTTTCATAGCTGCTCCTTGCATGTTTATAATCTGAGTTATTGCTGACAGTCTTTATCAAATCATTCATAAAACAGAAATTATTTAAAATAACTATTCACAAAATTTTATGTACTTTTAAAATTTTAGGACCAGTGTTCATTAGTGAAATTCTTAATTAGTCAATTTTTAGAATTTGTTGGATAACAAAAGTGGTGAAAAGTGCAAAGCTAAACATTCAAATTTTATGTAGCAAGAACAAACTTTTTATAAATTGTAGCTGCTTTTAATTAAATCCTTGGGTTAATCATTTTTTGAATATATATATCGGATTAATTTATTTTGTAATTCTGATTTGCATATTTTATAATCTGTCAATTAATCAAACCAATCAGGTAACAAAGAATAACATTAAATGATCAAGGGCATAGAAAAGGTGGGGCTCATAGAACTTCAACCCTTCACATTCTAATAAAAGCAATTTTTTTAAGCCATGTATATATTTCAAAAGTCTATTAATTTCTGTTTTCAATTTTTGATTATTGACCTCTGAAAAAAAAAAAATTCTTCATATAAAAAAGCTATAAATAATAATTACATTTATAGTAGTAATGAAATTAGTAAATCTGCAGTTCAGGGGGGGGGGGGGGTCCACAAACATCAGTTCAGCAGTTTTATTTTGAAAACACTTTATTTAATATATGTAAAAACACTTTGCAGTTTCATTTATTTCATATTCATATTATTAGTTATTCAAAGAAATATATCAAGTCATTTTAGAAAAGTTAAATTATAATAAGAAATATGACTCCATAGGCTATTCCAGAACTTCCTTTTAAAATATATTTATATCCCCCCTTAAATGTCTCTTTAATTTGATAACTATAATTCGTTAAATTTAAATCTTTTATCTAAAATTATTAAAAAATTGAGCATAGCAAGAATTAATTTGAACAATTATTTTTATAAATATTTTATTAATTATTACTAACCTAATTCTTAAATTTATTTGAAAAGTATTTTTTTTTTCATTAGCATACTTTTATTAAGTTCGTAACTTAAATACAACCAAAAAAATAATTATCTATATAAAGTACTTTTCGTGGAGTGTCCATTATTGGAAGTTTGGATGTTTTGATTTATTTAATTTCTTTACAATTAAATTTTGATTAACATTGGAAAATATGATCATGGAATTTCCTAAACATTATTGATAGATTAATAAAATATTAAAAATTGAAATTTAATAATTACAATTATTAATTTAAAATATATTCTGCCCAAACCATCACTTTGTCGAGTTCACAGATAAAATTCTAGAATTTGTTGAAACTTGATTCACATTTTAAAATGCAATTGGTCCGCCAAAGCATATATTGGTTTCTATCACCTTAAAACCCAATTTTAGTGGTTGAATGATAGATTTATCATTGTGTTTTTCTGCTCTCAATCGTCCATGTTTTCATACCGTTGGGTATAGGAAAATACAATGATAAAACAACCACTAAATTCAATCACTAAAACTGGATTTTCAGGTGTTTTCCTCTAACATTTGACCTGGCAGACTAGATGCATTTTAATATGGTAATCTCGATTTAACTAATCCTAGAATTTCATCAGTGAACTCTGAGGCGATGGTCTGTGCAATAGCCTCACAGTGTACCAACCCACTTTCGAATTGTGCTCCTAATGTGTTAAACCTATGAATGTAGAATGCATTCGTATATTAAAATACTGCCTTGAAAAATTAACATTTTAACTTCTTTTTTCTGCAGAAAAAAATGCATTGATTTCTTCAGGAAAAATTTAAACAAAGAAAAATGCACTTTTATTGAAAAAATAAAATTAGACAAAATTATGAAAAACAGCATTTATTAAAGTATTTATGAAACATTAGGGTAAAATCCCACAGTTCTTTGTACTCTTCACAGAAAAGATGGACATTAGTCAGAATTCTCTAAGAACAGCTGACATGTATTAAAAACACAACAAAGCCCATCACAATTTTGATCAACATCAAGGTAATAATATATAGTTTAATATCACAATGTTATTTTTTTTTTTTTAGCTGGAATTCTTTTTTAAACAATGCATGCTCTAAAAAAAATTGCCATAAAAGGAAAAAGCAAAAATTCTATCGAAGTCAACATTATGCTTGTATAACACAAAATTTTAGATCTATCTAGTGACTAGTAATATCTTGGAAAATAGATATCAAAATTTATCAAAGCACCCAATATGAAAGAATTATTTTTAAGGAATCAATAACAAAATATACTAATATATTATAGTATCACGAAGAAAATAGGAATAAAATGTGTTTAGAAATAACAGATTATTGCTCATTGAAACTTAAATGATAATAATAATAAAAACCAATTTTTGATTTAAAAAATGATAAAAGAATTTTGAACAATTGATTGGATTTGTTGCAAAAAATGAGGTAACTCCACTTAAACAAGTCAAATTTTTTTGTTAAAAGAAAAGTACCCTATTCTATGGTAAAAATAGAATGGCGATTAAGAGTTTGAAAGTTCCTCCCCCTCCTCTCAAGTTTTTTTTTTTTTTTTCTTTTTCCATCACAGTCGTAAAATTAGGATATGTAAAAATTCCCCATGTTTCCTGCTCAATAATGTGAAGCTTTGTGACTGAATTGATAACGAAGACTGATATTTCCAAAAATTATATTGAGCCATACAGGTGAACAAAGAAAACTCTTCAATCCAGATTTTGAGGGCTTCGAGCTTGATGCCATGCTAAAAGCAGCAATGTAATGGATGGTATACGGGCACAGTAACCCTCTGGATTTTTTAAAAAGGAAAACCGTATATAACCTCTGTTTAAAAAAAAAAAAAAAAAAAAAAAAAAAAAAAACTATAGCATATACACTTTAGGATATATCTCTGTTTTGAGTGTATACCTTCTGCTTAGAGAGTATACCCTCTGATTTTTTTTATGACTACATCACTGGTAAAAAGTGTGCCAAGTTGTGGCACAAACTTTAAGTGACTATTGATAGGGATCTGTGTTTTATGCTATTGGGAACTAAAATGGCCCATAGAGGCACTGCTCACAGCCTTCGATACAGGGTAACTGTCCCTTTAATTTCCTTTTAACTAATGTTAAAGTCCCATTGAAACAATTCTTTATTATAAATGTATTTAAAAGTTTTAAATATTCAAATTTGTATAATATTTACTTCGTCATATAAGACAGAAAACAAATGTCACAGGAAATCTGAAATTGTGTAAAAGAATAATTATTCTGAATCAATTTAAAATGCATGTAATGCAATAAATTTACACGGTGTTATCCTGAATGGAGAGAAGTTACATCCTATCTCCACCAGATGTTAGAGTGCTTGAATTGCCAATAGATGGTTAGACCAACCAACATCTCCTTAGATTTAAAAATTACATAAAAATACTTAAAATTCAATATAAATATTTTAAATAAAATTTTAGAATCTTAAATTATTAAAAATGAGGCACCCTGCAATATTTAGAAAATTTTGATTAAAATTAGGTCAATGAAACATTGTCAGCAAAAGTATTGCTCCCACAAGTGCAGTAAATGATATTTTTAAGCTTATTCTGACTAATTTTGAGGAGTGTATCACTTAGGATGGGTGTGACATTTCTTCCATAAAATATGCTAAATCAGGATGGGTATTCTTTTGTGGTATAACATTCATAAGACTAACTACATACATTAAAAAAAAAAAAAAAAAAAAAAAAAAAATTACATTTGAAAATTTCTTTATAAGTATTTTTTAACTCCCCAAAAGTGGAAACATGGAGCTATCGCTTTCTGCAGCAAATCCTTCAATTGCAGTCCCATGGTTACAATAAAGTTGCAACTCTAATTTCAATAAGTTTTGCGACTTAGAAAAATAATAGTAATTTTTTATAATTTTTATTGTATAGTTTTTTTTCTACTGTAGCAAAAATGAAAATTCTCATTGCCAATGTACATTAAAAAAGAAAACAATAATAAAATTGATTATGCTTCTTTGGATTTTACTTTTTTTTTTTTTTTTTTTTGCCAGTGATATGTTAAAATAGAATAATACTAAAATCGTTTTAATTTATTTAAGAGGACTTACTGATCATGAAATATCCTTTTACAGTAATTTTTTATTTACATATCATATTAAATAACATTTTTATATTTGCCATTGAAAAAAGTTTTATATTATTTTTATTGTCATGTCATCGATAAAATTAAATACTACTTGATATGAAAAATTTCAATAGAATTGAAGTTATTTGATTTATTTAGTGTTACTTCATCTATGAATAGCAATATTTTTCTAACATTAAAAATAATAACAATTTCAAAAATTAAATTTTTACTTTTATAAAAAAAATACAACAAATCCATTTTTAATAAAAATAATTCAAAAATCTTAAACGTTGTTTACTTTGATTTATGTTTTAAGGTCAAGTCATATCCAAAATGTATTTCTTTTCAGTTATTGTGAATGAGAATTTTCAACTTTAATAATCATACTATAGAAAATTCATTAGTTAAATCCTTTTTTTTCTTTTAATTAAATTATTAAGTGACATATCACTTTAAATTATTTTACTATCATGCATAAAATATGAAACAAATCATTTTTTTTTTTCTAAATTTAATAGCTCCTAATTTTGATAATAAATCCTCATTATTTAGCATATTATTGGGAAATAAAACCCTACAATCTGAACATGGCATGCAAATTTTAGTTCAGCTCGTGAACTATGATAATGAAATACAGAAAAATATGAATACTTCTAAAAAAGTGATAAACACTATCTGTAAATACAATTTCAAAATGAGAAAGTATATATATTAATAAAGTGAAAAATTGTGAAATACAATTGATTTTCAATGTTTCTGAGAATGATAAACAAAATGAAGATACTTATAAAGTAATACCAGATCGGATTTTCTCAGGGAAATTTTTTGGTGACGAAAAGGCAGACTGCAATGCTTAATTTACAGGAAAAAATAAACACTTTGTAAAATAAAATCACTGTTGAGTATAACTTTAATATTTTAGTGGCTGATTTCCTGATAAGATTTTTGATCTGAAACAATTAGTTGGATAAATATTGCTAAATTTTGGCAATAAGTAACATTTTAGGAGCTTGATTTATGTAAAAAATTAAGCGTTGGCTGAAACAAATTATTAATCGAGTTTTAAACCCAGACAGATAAAAGAAACCGAAAATTTTACGTTTCTGATATGCAGTTTTATTTTAAATATTACAGTGGTTCATTTTCTAATAAAAATATATATAAAGATTTTGATATAAAGTCTTTATGAACAAATTGTTTCTTATTCTGTGAATTTTTTTAATAAATAAAGATTTAGGTACATCACATTAATGCATTCATTAAACTTTTCTTATTATTTAACATGGACAATTTCTTAGAAATAAAATTTTCATGTTTCTTTCAATTGTTGCGCAATCATGCACTATTGTTTTATACCAACATCAAAAAGTATCACAAATATTTAAAGTAGAGTATTACATAGTCAAAATAGGTCACATTTTTGTCACCAGAAAAGTCACCAAGAAAATGCGATGGGATAACTAATAAGTATCAAAATGAATTAAAAAATATGAACCACCTAAATATTTACATATCTTCAGGAAAGAAATAACTGATAAAACACTTAAGCTTTTCATACAAAAACAGCTAGCATATTTTAAGCAGTAGAGTTCATTGTTGCACAGAGTATTGCAAAATATTTACAAATCTTATTTGTCCATGCCTTTGGCATCTGCTTGCTTACATTACTTTTTCAAGTCTCACAGATTTAAAGAACTCATTTTTTGATTCAATAAGTACTCAAACATAACCTCAAAACATCTACAATTATCACAGTTAAGATCTTATTGTATAAAAAACATTCTTTGGACATTTTGCAGATTTTATATTTTTTCTATTTTCATCTGACTTAAAACAGTTTTATTGTGAGTGCTTTCTGGCCGGAAAATGTTTTCTCAGTACTTGCACATTATTCATGCCAGGAAAATAGATCATATCAACAATGGCAATTAACAATACTTATTATAATTTTTATTTTATTTTTTTATTTATTTATTTATTTTTTTTTATTCCTACATTATAACTGCATAGCAAATATTATACTGTTGCCTTGTAAAAAGCAGTTGCAAAGTATTTATATAAAGCTATACAATATGATATAGAATAGATATGTATATTATATTCACATAATTTCTATAGGGTACATAATACTATATTCACTCCAGCAAGTAAAATAAAGTAATGATGGTAAAATACTGCATTTTCCTGCACATAATCTGTAGATTATCTGTTAAAAAACTTCAAGAATTTTAAGAGTGGATTACCTGCTAAAATTCTTTTTAAGAAGAAGTTCATGTCAGATATCATGTTTCTACCAGCAGTCATAAAATAAAAATATAAACAACTATTGCATGATTGTCTGCTATTGATGGTTAAGAGAATTGTTCTTGATTGGTTCACATATGACGCTGACCTGCTACTGAGAGTGAGTTCTAATTTTGATGTTATATTTTTTTTAGCCTTTTGGCAAGATGCTTATATGAAGAACAAAAGGTGTTTCTTAACTCATCTCTTTTAAAATTTGCAATCTCAATCATTTAACTGAATGAAACAAAGCTTATAAAGCTGCCTGACATCACGCACACATGTTAGATGCATTCAATAAACATGAAACTTAAACAACTTTGAAACATCATGCATTGTTATCGCATTGAAAGTTATAAATATGTCTAAGAGAAAACCTGTTAGTTACTCTGCTGAATTTAAACCGATTGTTACTTCAAAAAAATCAGAAGATGATTTTCAAACAGCAATTATTAATAAATTATCTGTATTCAGAAGAAATTCTATGTTTATATATAAGATTCATCAATGAGAGAAAAAAGAAAAAAAAAAAGAGGGAGGTTGTATTTTTTAATTTGAAATTATTTTATAATTATTTTTATTTTATTTGTAATTATTTTATTACAATAATTTAAACAGAACAACTAAATATATAGGGAGGTTATTTATTAGTACTACTTTGGAATATTGAAAACAATGAGTAATCCTTGTATAGTCTGCAGATTATATGCAGGTGCAGATTATCTGTTGAAATTTTTTTAAGGCCCCTGTCCTTGCTTGAGGAAACACTCGCGAGGTAATGCTATTCCTATGGGGAAGCATTTTTCTAATAACTCTTTCGCATTTTCACATTTTTGAATAATTTTTTTTGCATTGGATAGCTGAGGTGCATGCCAACAGTGCACCTTTTTTACTTTTTTTGATTTTGGTTGCAGATATTTTTTAAAAAGCACTTTCAGCTTCAAAACCGGTTTTGAAAGTGAAACTAACTTTGTAAAAAATATCTGCAACCAAAATCGAAAAAGTAAAAAAGGTGCACTGTCGGCATGCACCTCAGCTATCCAATGCAAAAAAATTATTAAAAAATGTCAAAATGCGAAAGAGTTATTAGAAAAATGCTTCCCCATAGGAATAGCATTAGCTCGCGAGCAAGGACAAGGGCCTTAAGATCTAAAAATTGTACTGGTGGATTATGTATATGCAGGAAAATATGGTACTGTTGTAAATATTTTCTGTTACTAAAAGCCTAACACAGCCATACTCGAGATTTTTTACTTGCAGGCCTTAAACATATATTTGGAACATTACACAGATTGTAACACAGTTACATAATTTTAAAAAATTAATTAAAATAATGAAACAAAAGTAGTATAACAAAACAAACTAATAAAATTATTTAGCTGGATCGAACATTTGTCAAGGAGGAAATATTTCTTAAAAATTTTAAAAGCACTATTTCCAAACAACATACATCAAGCTAAATTTCTATTGAAAATGATGTAGAAATAAGCTGCAAAGATTGTTGTTTAGAATACCAATGGTATGCTTTGCAGCTCTTTTGCCCAAGACAATTTGAATAAGAATATTCACGATGCAATAAATATTTAACATATTAATATAACATTGCAGCATTTTCAAGTTCGAAAGACAAATTTTTTTTAATAAGCCAGATTTTTTAAATGGAAAAGCTTTAATATAGAAATATATAATGTAAATTTAATCAATTTGGAATAATGTTTTAATATCGTTTTTATAAACATCTTTGTTAATTTTTATGTCTCATGCCACACTTCAAAGGAATTTGGCTACATGCAGAATACAGGTTGAGTATGACTGCTGCAACTTGTTAGGTACTTAAAAAATTATACAGCATTAGATTTTTATATATTTTAAGTTTGCTTTTATATTATTCCTCATTTTTAATGGTGTTATATATTTAACAATACAACTGGCAACTGTCACACATTTTTGACGCTCTATCTTCTTGACATGAATAATATACAAATACTTTTTTTTTTTTTCTAAAAAGAAAAACAACTAATTGTAATTTTATATCAAATGGAAACAGCATAATCAGGTACAGAATGGGAAAAAGAATCTTCAATGGATGAAAATAAAATACACTGTTGGCAGCAACATCTTTTTTGGCAGGTAAAAGAATATAACTCTTTTTCTCCTAAATCACAGATCTGTCGACGCATATTTCAACTAATATAGATTCAAACTTTCTGGAATGCACCAAATGAATTCACCACTGTGACAAATTTCATTGTTTTGCTCATCACAAATAATCATAAAAAGCAATATCCAAAAGATAAAATTTATCCAAAATTGGACATGGAGAAATTATTTTTAACATCTCTCCCTTAAACTGATTCTTATTGGATAGTATTTTAAGAATTACAATCAGTCTTTATCACTTCATGTGTTATTTAACTATTGCAAAGCTGAAGTTTAGCTCACTAAACATGAAAAATTCACTGGCTCATTCCAGAATTATTAACAATCTGTCCTTTAATCAAACAAAAATGCTGCAGAGAAATGCATTTTTGATAAGCTGCTGTGTGGACTTTCCTCAAATATTTAAAACAGTTTTCAAAAGTTTTATGCATTTGGCTAGAGTCATTTTTATGTAGCGAGACCAAGATATTGATCTCCCTCAGATGATGAAAATATTGGTCTTGTAAGTGTAGTCTTCAATATGCTGTTGTGTTCTTCCAATGAAGTCTGTGCGTAGTGAAGTACTAGTGACTTCAGAGTTGGGTGAGCATCATATGGTTCTGCAAATCCAAAACCATTTTCGGCTTTATGGATTAAGCAATGATTAACATTACTGTCGACACTGAAAAGAACAAGAAATAAAAAATTATGTATCAAGAATAGATTATGAAGCACTTTTCAACACATTCAGAATAATGTAACAAAATTGTGCAGTTTAAAATAATTAAAATGCGTCTCATTTCACCAGATGGAAATATACAATACATTTCAATTGAATTTCAGCTGTTCCCATATACAATTGGAAAATTATCTGAATTTTTTAGTAGCCCTATATATGAGATAAAGATTTGTATCTATTAACAACAAGCATTTTAAAATTTAGTTCATTTAAGCAATACATATATTTCAGTTGAAAATTCCCTTTCAGCAATTTTTTCTAATAAGAAGAATGGTACGCAAGTACTTTTGTGCAGCCCTATATATGAGGTGTCTTCCCCCTCCCTAGGAGTCACACAAATCCCGCCTAATAAAAAGTGAATTAAATACAGATTGTGAAAAACCTCTGATTGTGTCCATTAATTTTAAGTGTAAAGAAAAATTTTACAATAGCAAAAATACATGATGAAGCCATTTTTTTGCCTTTTTTGGTGCAGATTTCAAAATAAAATTGAATGAGAAAACTTAAAAAAATAAAATCTTGAATAAGAGAAATTTTTAAATTCTTATCTTTATGATGAATGATCAATGATGCTTGAACAATGATACTAAAGGGGGGGGGGGACTACAAATTTATGAGTAAAATACAGAAGCATTTATCCAGAATGTTTTTAATAGATTAACTTCAGAAGCTTTTTGAAAAAAATGCCATACATAGCCAATTCGACATGTGAATTTTGACTTATGTAGAATTACTGTTTTGAAGGTATCCTCATAAACTGCTTTTTTTCAGCATCATTAATCTTTTATCTTTATTAGGTCAGATAATTATTCCGATTAATAATTAATTTGGAATCAAACAAACATTTACATAGCCACATGTACACTACATATCTGAATATATGCTTTGATGGTCAAGACCAGGGTCGGACTGGGTCAGTGTAAAGGGCGCAGACCTTTGATTTTCAGAGGGCACGAAAATTTGTACGAACTTTTACTTCCCTGTGCTGTATATAACTTGCCAAAATTTAACATACTCGCATAGCACCAAATAATAATACGAGTACCAAGCAATAATATGAATTTAACTTATATCACTATTTCTAATTCTATAGGTAGAAGACTTTGCGGTATTCACCGCACGTGTTTAACCCTTTGAGGGGCAAAACACTTCCATTCTTAAAATGCTGAAATGACTGATTGACACCAGAATTGAAAAACAAATTTTCTTACAAAAAGATGAAAGCTTTTCTTCACGTACTTGATAAGATTAAAAATTTCATATCAAAATTCTGGTGCCAATGCGGCATTTCACAATTAAAATGAAGTGGGATATATTTTATCCCATCGTCCTTCAAGGTTTTGAAAGTTCAATCATACCTACAAAATAATAAAAAATTTTTTTAAACAAATCATGTAATATTTAAAATCACCTTGTTGTTGATAAGTGCAGGGCTTTTTTTTTTTTTTTTAATCGATAGATACCCTGGAAGAAAAAAATTATCACCCCTATCAATTTTCCTGAAAATGACTGTTTATTAAAAAATAAATACATGTTGATTTGGAATAATATTTACTGTTAAATGCTTTTCATAAATTTTGCTTTATAGGATGTCTACATATTAAAGCAAAATACATCCGTTGATTTATCAAATGGTAACATCCACTTTTGCCATTCTAAGTTGGAATTCTTGGAATTTAGTGCACTAATCAGAATGTATGTTTACAAAGAGTAAAAAAATATCGGAGCGACTGAAGCACTTACACTTAGGGGCGCAAATTTTACCCTGGACGAGGGCGCACCGGCCCTCGGGCCGATGGGCCGGCGGACCAGTCCCAGCCTGGTCAAGACATTAGGCAGAATGTATCTGATTCAATCATTCTGGATGAGAGTAAACATCACAAAATATGAGATTTTGAAAAAAAAAAAAAAAATTATTGAAAACAATTCAAAATTTCAAGAGGTAAATTTATTTTCTTTTGGAGAATAAAAGGATACCATGTAAAATTGTTAAACTTTGAAGAGCTTAAATAATAAGTTAATTTTTATGTAATTATAATTATATATGTATTATCTGGCATATGTATGCCAAAATAATGAAAATTTCATTCAAATACATTTTTCTCATTCTTGCTTTTTTCTATTTTTGGTCTAACATTTTAATTTTGTTTAAATAAATATGCTTTCCCTCTAGTAGCCCAAATCCAATGTAAAGTTCAAATATTATTTGTAAATTATTAGACTACTCAATTTTTACAAAGACTTTAAACACTATTTAAAAAAAAAAAAAAAAAAAAAAAAAAAAAAAAAATATTTAAAAGATCTTGCTGATAACTATGATTTTACTACTGCTGACTTGAACTATACCAGGAATAAGAAGAATTGTTCTGAAGCACCATCTTTACAAAGGACTAAAATGCATAGTACAGGAAAATTTTCAGTGACAATCCTATTTTAACTATGAAAAATTATTTGTAAAATACAGAATTTTCTACCATCCTCATATATATGTTATACAAGGTATAATTACTAATTAGAAATTAAAAAAACTAGAAAAAGATGTTTGTACAGCATAGCAGAGAGACTTTTAGTTTGCACACAGCACAAATGTGACATGCCAGGAAAAACAACCTAAAAGCTTATGTCTTAATTACTTTGTGTTATTATTAATGTAATAGCTCTTGAAAACAGTTCTAAGAATAATTTATAATAATAATAATAGAATCGGATAACATTTAACAGAAATTTAATTCTGTGGACTGCAATTTTCATATTTTGTGATATTCACTCATAAGCAGTTCTGTACCACATTAAAAATTTCAACTATAAACAATACAGTGAAAATTTTTATTATAATATTCAACTCACTTTTAAATTATAAAAAACTATAAACAGTACTTACACTATAGATAATGCAAAATCTCCTGTCCGACTGTTTCTGATTAGGAAAGTCCCATTTGGTTTGCCAGCTAATAACTTTTCAGCATCAGACCTTGAACATTCTTCTAATAACCATGTTGACTCATTGTTATGTGGCAGATCTTTGACTGAGGTGATAGGTCTGTCAAAACAAACAATCCTGCTATTAATAAATATAAAACACAGTGATATAAATTATAAACCCCAAGTAAGAAAGGGTAATATTTCAACTGCCAATTTCAAACCATCAAAACAAGAGAACTCAAAATGGATTCTCTCTAGTTTGTAATTTTTTTTTAAATCCACACTTGCTGTTCATGATGTAAGCTATTAATTTTAGTTAAACCACATTTTAATATTCATTCCATGGTACTAGAAGTTGTGCAGATTATAAATTTTTACACAATGTAGGACATTTCACAAAATTACAAATATGGTTTTCAAATAAGTTCAGACTAAATCATTCTTAAAATTTTTTCATGTAATAATAGCAGTTTTTTTTTCATTAAGTAGCACTAGGCAATAAGCATGAAATAATGGTTCAAATTTAGTCCTCTACAGCAGCGCTTATCTACCTTTAACCTTTTTCTTTTAAAGAACCTCCCATTTTTCAAAAACATGCCCCCCCCCCCTCCCTCAGCTAGATAATAACAAGTATGATTTTTTTCATTAATAATATTCTGATCACAACCATATAGGCAAAAAATTGCCTTTCAAGCACAGCAAATGAAATGTGTTTATACTATAATAAAATTTTAAAGTTAATCAGATCTTGGTGCATTGGATACAGTACATTGGATACAGTATGGTAGTCAAAATCTTTTGTGTCCCTATAAATTCTTTCTGCTTTCTATTATACAGGAATTAACTTGTAATAAACCTCGCCCCAAACAATGTTTCCCTATATCATTATGTAATAAAATACTTTTCTGTGGCTTTGTAAATTGATAACAAATATTTCTGGCACCACAGATTGTACACAATACATATATTTTAGTATATGCATCATAGATGCATAACAATTTTATTAAGTTCAAAGGAGTGTAACATCATTAAAATGAGCTTGAAACTACTTTTTCCCATTGACTGCAATGTACAAAAATACCTTTGTTTGTTCGTGCAATGAAACTACACATCTGGTTTTCATAAAATTTGAAATAATAGAACAAAATTATGCAACAAATGTATATTTTAAATTTCAAATGATTCATTTGGGTAGATTTTGCTCTGTTATGCACAGACAGAAAGACTGAACAATGACTATAGGTATTATGTATTTGCATAATTGCAAACACAGCCAATAAATCCACACAAATAACATTATTTCTGATATTTTTTGTGACTTTACAAACCATCTTTATTTCCACCATTAGGGATATTATTTTTACCATATTTTTACCTCCAAGCAGGCCCGCCGTATACCCCAATGTTAGACTACCTCAGGTTTGAAATTGATGCTATAGAGGAGAAAATTTTTCTAGTTGGAATGCAAAACATTTCTTAGCAGCAAAATTCAATTTTTATATTTGAGAAGTTCTGCATTACATTATCAATTGAGTTACATGCATTATTTTCATAAAAATTTTCTGCCATATACTTAGAAATAATTCAAGTTAACCACTTTTCTAAAAGGAAATTATACTCTACAAATATTTACAATTATGAAATATTTTCAGAAAAATATATAAATTTAAGGGATTAACTAATTCTAGCTTACCTAGGACAAGTTTTCTTTGCACTGGCCGAGTTCTGAAGTAATTTACTATTGCTGTCTTTAGATGCACCTTGTGAATGTAAGGATCTACAAAAGTAACATGCAACACATTTTAAGTAACTTTATGTAGTTATTTTATACAGTACTGTAATAAATATCTATTCAATACAAGTTTTGAAATCAAAACATTTCTTTTTTCATTTAACACACCAGTAATATTTTAAGAATTATCCTAATGATGTTTCATAAGCAATATTTAAAAACGTGTTACTTATAGATAAATATAAACTTCAAAAGTTTTCCCTGGCAAACTTTACCTTTAAATAAATAAATAAATATTTAAAAAAAATCATTAAAAGCAATGAGGTTCTCTTTTGGAGGCTCACTTAAATTTTAGATGGAAAACTGGTCAACAATGCTTCATAAACTATATTTAAATTGTTTTACTTATAGACAAATATAATCTTCAAAAGTTTTCTTTTGCAAACTTTACTTTCCAAAAACTAACTAAATAAATAAATATGGAAACTATCCTTTTTGCACCCAGAGTAAATATTCTGGCACCCCTCCTCCTCATGCACAATAAAAGTTATTGACCACATGTACTAAACAAAATAAAAAGTAATAAAATTCCTTAAAATTTAAAAATAATTTAATAATAATTAAAATGCAAGCAAGAAATATGTAAACAATGCTTTCATAGAATAAACATTAAATTTGTGCGATATGCATCTGTGCTAGAAACGGGATCCTAATGTTAGACCATGGGACTGTTCTTTTTAAAATTTCACAATTGCATATTAATAGTTTAAACGATTTTTTCTAGCTTAGAATAGGTGAGATTAAGTTCTAACTGGGTTTACTTTTCAACTTTAGCCGCAGATTTTTTTCTTTTTTAATTAAAATTACATTAACAAATTTGAAAATAACGCTTTTACAGGCTTAATATTAGCTTAGGAATTCCATTATACATTATAATATTATGCATATTAATTTTTGTATGAAACAAACAAAATTCTCACCCCCCCCCCCCCCCCTGCAATGCCTGATTTCAGCCCTGACTTCATATACATTCTAAATAATCAGACTTTCCCATGTTAAAATTATCTTTGAGAAAAACACAAATATTTGATGACAATTGTAGCAGATATTTCCAGATAACTGTAAAATACTTACAAGTGGGCTTCCCTTTGTCTGTTTAAAGATAATAATTTAGGTTTCAGAGTTGAAATTTCTCTTTCTAAAGAGCGGGAATAGGAAGTCAGATGCTTAAGGTTCACATCAAGCTCCCTTTGGTGTCCTTGTAAAGTTATAATTCTTTTCCGAATTCCATCTATGTCTAAGCATCTAAAAAGAAAATGATTCATATAAAATAAATTGGATTAAATTTCATTTGTTATTATTAAAATACTAAAAATCTAACAAAAAAAAAATTAAACACTTTACTCTTTATAGTCAAATATTCCCACATTTTAAAAATAAGAATGTCTGTAAAAATTATTTTGTAATATTTATTGTACATATTAAACATTTATTTCTTTAAATTCAACGGATTTTTAAATATAACTTCACTAGCAAATCTGTTCCAGAGATTATGGACAGCAAAACTTTGATTAAAACCAGTTAACTGCAAACACAGAAAACCTATCTTCAGGCAAAGCACTGATACTATTAATTAGTAAATATTTTAAACTACAATGAAACTGTGTAACCACCTCTCTGAACAACTATTTTTTTTTTTTTTTTTTTTTTTTTAATGGAACGAAATCATTCCCATAAACTCAATATTAATTTTACCTCCATACAGATATGATCCCAGTTAAACTCCCTCCAAGAGTGACCAATTTCTTTGAAGAAAATGTAACAAATTCCATTTTTTACTGGTTGCTTGAAGAAGGTTTTTTATCAGAAAAATAATTCAGAGAAATTTCAATAAATTGTTCATTAAACATCTAAACTAAATTTACATTTTTATTATTATTATTTCTATAACTTTTGAGTATTTAAATTTAAATCCTTTTGTGCCTTTTTTTGACTATGAATTTAACTCTGATGACAAATTAAGTTTGATGGTCAATACACTTCCCCAGCTCTATTCTATCAGGAAACTATCAAAGAAATAAAGTAATGAAATAGTCATTTGTCATTCATAAGAAAAAAAAAAAAAAAGAAAAAAGAAAATGCATTTATTTATTGAACTTCGAAAGGACTTGGAAATAAAATTTACAAAAGATAAAATTGTAAAATCAAAGCAAAAGACAATGTATTCCTTTTTTAAACTCTGCAGTAATTAACTTATGTAATTAACTTTTCATACTTGAATTTTTATATTTTTTCCAAATGTGAAAAATAAATTTTATTAATATAATTGTTTCAAATTAAAATCTAGATTTAAACATGACCTCCATTAAGAAATCATCTCTCAGAGCAACTAATTTTTTATTGGAACAGAACTATTCACAGTATATTTCATGATAATATCTATAGTGTTTCTGTAACTTTTAACAATTTGTAGTGTTAAAATTATTTAATAGTGCATTTATTAAGTTTGGTTGAAAACAGAACATATATAGGATATTAATTATATCACTTAAATTTAAATATTTATTTTTCAGTTAAAAGTCAGGAGTCCCTCACTCAGAAATCAACCATTCGATAAAGAAAACAAGTGTTAATATGAGTGTAATTTTATGTAAGTGTTAATAATTATGTATAAAATTACATCTTAAAAAGTTTTCGAAATCTTTTACATATTTTCTACAGTAACATGTTATGTAGCTGACAGGTATATCATATTAAACTTCATAGATATTTTTGACTTAAAATGTAGGGAGTTAGAAAAAACATTTCATTGTCAACAATAAGCGAATTAATTTATTGAGAAAGCATTTAAGAAAGCATACTTATTTAATAGAGAAATCTTTTTTAAGTTGGAAGATGCAAACCCACTGTGTAACACTGAAAGTTATGTGGGGTGGCTGGATTACCCTACCCTATTTAGTTTTATACAAAAATGTATCAAAATTAGAAAAAAAAAAAAAAAAAAAATCAAAATGCACAAATCAACAGAAACAGTTCAGATCAGAAAACTACACTGCTTAGAATAAAAAATTTCCAAACAATAATGGTCTTGTAGAGAGACAGAGTCACCCCATTACCACATGGATTCCAAGAAATGATTGATTAATGTGAAGAAAGGAAAGCTGGGCCATAGCTAGAGGTGACAGACCCCTCCCCCCTAAAATATTTTGAGCCTCCCTCGAAAAGATTCCAAGGTCACTAGATGAATTTCTATTGTGAAAATCCAAATGAAATTCTGTTATAAAATCTAATTTAGTTTTGAGGTCCTTTTACAGTTTTGCAGAAATATTAAATTGTAACTAAAATAAGTGTTTCAACACTCGCTCATGCTATTTACACACATGAAGCTAACATGATGTTTAATATTGCAAAAGTTATACATTTGAATTTTTCCTCATCATATTCTTTTCTTAACATAGAAGGAAGATATCACAACAATTTAATAAGAAACATAGTAGATACAATGTGATTATGCTCTAATTTATCTTTCTGCATTAGAGAGAGAAAGAGAAATTATGACCTCCCTCCTACATTTTCTTGAGTCCCCCCCCCCCTAATTATTCTATTTTAACTATGGCCCTGAAGGAAATCCAAGTAAAATTAACATTACACCTACCAAGTGGAGAGTTAGACTAAAGATACTGAGAGGCTGATTTATTAAAAAATATTTCCTTCCCTACTGATGTTTTGATACAAATGGGGTGATTTTGGTGCCTTGTGAGATTTCCTCTGGGATTAACCCCTTAACTGGTTAATTTTTCCGTTCAATAAATTGAAAATAGCAGATTCAAACCCTATTTAAATAAAATATTTATAAAATTTAGTCTAAACATTTCTGTCTTTCAATAGTATGAAAATTTTCTTAAAAATAATACTGGTGTCAAAAAGCTTTAAATGATGCAATAAACAAATTTGCCTTGCCCGAACGCCGTTTGAGCAAACCAGTTAAGGGGTTTTTAATAACTACTGGTTGTAAATAATGTATACAAATCAATTACATTTTCAAAAATAAATTAGGCAGATTACTTACGGAGCAATATCTGCAGTTTGCTTCTGGCTGCCATCTACATAACTTTCAAGCAAAGCAACACAGTCATTTACAGCATCTAACAAATTTTGTTTAACAGAAGTATCGGTTTCCATTTTTTCATAGTCTTTATAAAATTTGTCATACAACTGAGAACTTTTCATATATTCCTGGTTCAAGTTATTTAAGGCATCACCCTAAAATAAACATAAAATTTGTTAAATAACAAATAATATAATAATTTGAAATCAGAATTCAATAAAACGTTAATGCAGTACAGTTTCCAAAATCAAGAATCATTCCAGTATCAACAATTCTGAATTTTAAAGTTTTAGAATAATAAGCTGAATTTGAGGGAATAAATGCAGTGCTGTAGTTGGGTGAGAACACATTGGGAAAAACATTTCCAGAAATATTTAGGTTGTTACTGTTAAAGAATGACAAAAAAAGCATACAATATTTTTTTTTCTTACTTAAGCAAAATGAACTTAGAATGGAAATGAGTCTAGAGAGAGCTAAATTCTCTTTTTTAAATCATGAAAACTTTATTTCAATATCTGGATGTGAAAGAGCATTCCGAGTCTTTATATTTTAGAACATTTTAGAAAGTTGTGTGCAAAATGTGGTCTGACAATGCAAAATTCTATATAACACACAACCACATTTTTAGTTTTGAGAAATAAAGATCTTATAACATTTGTATGACATTTTTACTGTTTCATCTTAAAACATTCAACAATTTTTAGAAAAAAAGGACATAAATTTCATTTTTTTTTTTTTTTTTAATCGACTCTTCTTCTGTAATAATGCAAAGTTCTAATAACAGAAAAGTTCCATTACTCAACCCATTTCACTTCCTAAGTAACTATTTAATCAACAAACAGTTGCTGTGATGACACATGTGACCTTATTGTTGGAACTTCGTCACATTTAAAGAAGTTTATTTGGGAAAAAACAAAAAAAACAAAAAAAAACAAAAAAAAAAAAAAAACAGAATGGTGAGATATATTTAAAATATTTCCAGGAAACAGTAAGATAATTTTTGGTACCATATTTTCTTACATATAATCCACAGTCACAATTTTTAGCACTTAAAAAATAGCAAATAATCTGCACTGGCTATAATCCACAGGTTACTGTTTTCAACAGTCCAAATTACTAATAATAAACTACTTCCCTATTTATTATTTTTTTTTTATTGAATGATAAATATAATGGGTGAAATGTAGTTTACTCTCCTTCGCCAAGGCGACTTTTTTTTTTTTTAGCAATGAATGTTTCGATATGGCAACCCTGCATTTTCATTTTCTCCTCTCGGATCTTCAATATGGCAATCCTAAGGAGTGCTCCAGTTTACGTATTCTACAGATTTCTAAGCCGTTTCTGATTGGACGCTACTTTTTGTTAAATGTTTTCTGATTGGACGAAAGATGAGAACTTGAAAGAAAGCTATTTCTAAGCCGTTTCTGATTGGACTCTTTTTTTTGTCTTGAAAGAGAGCTTTTAAATTTTTGAATATCGTTATTCCTGCTTAGAAATTGCTTCCTGTAGCATTGCTTTTGGGAGTTGCGTCTTGCATTAAACGAGTGAGTTTATTTATGAGACAATTTAACTCTGATATATGATTGACCAGTCAATCCGGAGCAGAACAAGAATATCCGGAGCAATTTAATCCGGAGCAAAACAGCAGCTCCGGGTAAGTAAAAATTTTCCTTTTATTTGTCTTTAGATTTGTATTTTATGTGCTTTTTGTTTATTTTGATTGCCGCCATCTTGGAAAGTGCGTTTTTGCGTAGTGTCTCTTGGGCCCACCACACACTAGTGAAACATTGAACGAAAAAACGTGCGACATGAGACAATATCACACTGTACAAAATATGACTAATTTGCTGCATCGTCACTCCACCGCTTTTATAGGAAACGACAACTTCAGGCTATCGTGGAGCATTCTCGTTGGCCAAAAGAGTGATATTCTATAAAAGCAGGGGAGTGACGATGCAGCAAAATAGTCATATTTTTTACAGTGCACCCTGATATCAAAGAAAAAACCGGTTTGACTGCATCATGTTGCACGATTTTTGACGCATGTCTCTGTGGTGTGTGGCGGGCCTTGGAGCAAGAAGCTCCAGGAGACAAGATGCAAAAACGCGCCAATTTGGCGATTTTTGAAAATCGTGCCAAGAAGGAGAGTAAACTGCATTCGCACCAATATAATAAAATAATTGAAAATTAAAATAATTACAAGTTAAAAAATACAAAGGTTTTTTTTTCATTGAATCTAATATCTGAAACATAGAATTTCTTGTGAATATAGATAATTTAATTGCTGTTTTTAAATTGTCTTCTGCTTTTTAAATAATGTTCACTTTAAATTCCGCAATAAAATTAAAACATTTTCTTTTAGACATTATAACTTTCAACACAATAACAATACAAGATGTTTCAAAGTTGTTTATTTATGCTTCATTCAGCTAAATGATTGAGATTGCAATTTTTGAAAAAAAAATGAGCGCTTTGTTCTTCATAGAAGCATATTACCAAAAAGCTTTAAAAAAAATATCTTAAAAGTTAAAAGCCCCTCCCACTAACAGGTACATGTCATATATGAACTAATCAAAAGCAAATCTGTGAATGGTTGATAGCAAAAAATTGTGCAATAGCATAGCTGTTTATATTTTTATTTTATGACTGTTGATAGAAACTGGATATCTGACATAAACTTCTGCTTAAAAAGAATTTCAGCTGATAATCTTACTTAAAAAGAATTTCAGCAGATAATCCACAATTTTGAAGTTTTACAGATAATCTGCAGATTATGAGCATAAAAATATGATACATTAAGTTTAAAATCTTGGGAAAACAACGAGAGATTCTTTTAAAAAAAGAAAAAAAAAGTAAAAAATTACTTACATGGATATATTTGGAATAAGGATGCATGAGCGTGATATCTAATATTTTATTGTAGTGTGCTAGTGATTTGTGCTGATAATAATGTATTAATTCGACCACAGAGGAGAAAACAAGAGGCTCGGAAAACCCATATTTTCCATTACTGTGACAGATTTTTATTAATTTATTACTTCCATCCTTCCTACAAAAGAGATAAATATGAAACATTAAGCATCATGAAGAGATTCCAATAAATCAGTTCATTACAAAATTAATTGAATCACCAATCATTTAAAAAATAACATAAGTCTTAGATTACAAAAATTTCTGGAATAATAATAATAAAAAAAATGCATTATAGACAATACTATATATTAAAGAACTATTTATTTATTTATTTTATTTTGTGTATTTTGACAATTTTTTCTTTACAATAAAGTTATAAATCACTTTCCATATTCAGTATAGTTTAGAATTTTGTTTTGAAACAATCAATGAGATGAAAATTTATTTTGCTGATTCATTTATCTATTTAAAGATTGTGAAGCATGATTAATTGCATAACTCTACAACCTCTTTACATATACTTAAAATGCACATATACCATACTTTGAAAAACTTTGCTTTATGTTACAAATTATGAATTAAAAATAAAGAAAAATAATTACCTTAAGGTCAAGGTATATTCCCCAGAACCTTTATTAGATGAATTCCGAACAAGGAATGTACCATCTGGGGTATTGGCAAGTTTAACATTTACTTCTTCCCTGTAAAAAGATGTAATGAACAATAAAAAAACCATATAGTAATTTAAAAAAAAAAAATCATTTTAGTGCAGGTATAATATAAAAAAAAGAAAGAAAGAAAAAGGAAGACTATTAATTTTTTTCTGTTATTAGTTTTGAGTGAAGTTACATAACAAAAATAATAATGAATGGTAAATAAAGGATATGCTTAGTTATTTCAGGTTTAATGAAACTAATTTCATCAAAACAAAGAGGAGAAAGTTTGGCTAATAATTTTAAATTTGGATGAAAATTTATTTAGCTCCTTGGAAATGAGGATCATGTATCTGTGACCCATACGGTGCTCAGAATCCTTGATTATTCCTAACAATTATTTTTTATTGTAAATTTTGCTTTAGTTTATCAGGACATTTAGGGAAAAATATATTTATTTTAATGTTGTTTATCCCTGTAACAAAAAAGAAAAAATTGTAAGATTCAAGATAATAAAATTATGTTGAAAAATGGCATATTAAAAGTTTCACAAAGTGAAAAAAAAAAAAAAAAAAAAAATCTAAAAACTCACTTAAAAAAATTCTCAAAAATTTGTATTTTCATTTTTATTTCTTTGTATTTTTATTTTTTTAAAAATTCTAGAGATGTAATGCATTATAATATATACCTAGTAATGTCACCCCAAAACCACTCAGCATCTTCGACATTCTCTTGTTCAGTATGGCAAAATGCTGATTGTGCTGCTAATTGTTTTGATTCCATAATGGCATTTAAATGAGGGGGCCGTGCTGAAAGACGATGAGAAAACAACATTAATGCATGCATTGTAAAAAAAACCCTACAAAAATACTGTAAAACTTAAATGCAAATACTGAATATATTGTTTATAAATTTCTCAATTCTCAACAGTGAAATTATGTTTGAACTTATTGAATATTTACTATGTGATTTATCACATTGCAAAGAAAGCCTAGAACCAACAGAGGGAAAAAAGGTCTAAGCTGAGAATCGAACTTGGAACTCATTTAATAGTGCTCCAAGTGATCTACTTTTTAAGCTACAAGGACAATGACCAACTGCTTAATATTCCTCACTCGCATATGTAGGTAAGGTTGCTTCTTGTGCTGTGGTTCCAGCCTTAGCAACATATATGAGTGAGAGATGCTAAATTGGACATTCTCCGTGTAACTTTAATGATAAAGTACTTTGAGTGCTATTTCATAGGTTCCAGGTTCGATTCCCAGGTTAGACATTTTCTGCTCTGTTTGCTCTACACTTTGTTAACAATATGATAAATCAATATTAAATATGCAAATCATTAAAAAAAATAATAAAGAATGAGTTTTAATATATTAATTTAAAAAAGAAAAATGGCAGTGTTTATAAGTATAAAAGTAAAAATCAAATGTGATGCTATTGATATTTATTTCTGCATTTTTGTACTCTATATAGTAAAAATAAAGACTGACTAAAAATTCAGTTTCATTTTCAGTCCAAAATCTAAGTTTCACTAAAAATTAATTGCTGGTAAAAATGTTGCAAAAATTTCAGCCGAAAGCATGTATCCAAAAAATCTCATTTATTTCTTTAAAAATTTCAACATTAATCATTCATTTGAACTGTATTGGCTCAAATGAGACACTATTTATTTATTGATATGAACTTCATTATTTATAATGATCAATCATGACTGACTTAAGATACAAGTACAAATTACAAAGCAAGCAGTGTATGTATGACTAAACACCGAAATTGCTTTTCCCAAGCTCATTAAAAATTGCATATTTCACAGTAATCAAAAAGTTCTGATATAACAGAGATCATATACAAGAATTTTTATAAAAGATAAATTAATCGTGTGATTGATCATACATTGAACTTGTATGATCAGATACCATTCTGTGTGGTTCATGAATTAATTGCATTTTAACTTAGTATAGGAAAATAGATTAGGTTAGAGGCATAGAGAGCCATACACTTATAATTGTATAATTAATTAATAATTATGTACATGTATTAATTACCTTTTAAAAAATTTAGACATTTTTGTTTTTGCTGCAAATTACTGAAATTTGGTTTTGAGAACATGTTTTGGTCAATCCTGAGTTGTAAGTACCAACTGATGCCACTTCAATAAATAAATTAGATATTAATTTTTATAAAACTTTAAAAATGAATTAAAATATAATACATATAATTTGTCACATTTTACAGTGCACTTTTTTTAGCTTTCAGTGTTTTATTTTAGGTACATATTTACTAGTACAGATTTTACAATATTTATTTTATGCAACATTTCCTCCGTTAACTACAGTACATTAATATATTTATATATATATATTTAATTTATTTATTTTAAGATCTTTAGAACAAGATTACATACAATAAATAAATGTTGTTAATACTATGACTAAAATTACTAGTATGACAAAAGGGACATGTTTAATTTTTTTTCATGTTTTTTATTTCAAATTAAGTAAAAGATTCAATAGGATCTAAAAAAAATTAAAAAACTAAATTAGAAATGCTTTAAGGCTATTCTTAACTGCCCTGCTCTATCAAATTCAAAAAGTTTTGACACATTATAAATTCATTCTTAAACAGAAAGACATAAAACTGGAAGATCTGACTATGAAAGTGATTTGGAAATGAACTGTGTTTTCCATGCTCTAATAAAAAAATTACCAAATAAGTTATAAGTGTTTTTGATCAAATGACAAAGGCTTTTTCGGCTTTTTTTTTTTTTTTTTTTTTTTTTTTTGGGGGGGGGGGGGGGAATTCAGTTCAGAATTTCTACTTTGACACTATTTTCTGAAAGATCTATTGTGTTTACCAAAGAACGGAAACAAACAAAAATCAGTTTGAATTGATAGTTTCTGAACAACAACCCTTGCTAGTTTTATGCATTTTCAAACAAAAATAAGTTAAAACTTATGTCATAAAGTTGCCCTTATGGATTTAAAAACAACTATAACTACATTAAGCTCATCATGCCTTACCATTTTCAACTAAAATATATGTGCTAACTTCAGAAACTGGATAAATTAAAGTCCTTAAAGCTATGTCTAATTGTTTCTAAAGAATAAATAAAAATGTGAAAATTATAAAATCTTACTTGATTGTGAAGAGAATTCAGGTAATTTTTCACCCCATTCTCCTTTTAGTAGAAGAAGCTTGACTATTCTCATATGAGCTTCAGAATTTTGAATTATATGCCTATAAATAAACAATACATAATACTAAATATTTAGGTTAAATTATAATTTAATATTTTAAAATTCCAAATAATCATAGGGTTTCTACACAATTAAATTCAATAAAAAAAATTCCCTGACTTTTCCATGTTTTCCCCCCGATTTTTTTCTAAATTTTCCCTGATCTTTCTCAATAAAAATTCAGCTTATGTACTGTTGTAAAGCCCTTCTCAGTGAACAACTTTAAATTAGATAAATGCTAAAAAAAGTAAACACTGGATGAAACTGGTTTTTAATTATTTTTCGTATCATGCTGTTATACAATTAAGCATAAATTTATTTTAAAAAAATTTAATTTCATGAATAATTAATTCAAAATTTTTTCGTTTGCAATGATAAATAGGATTCTGATGTACAGCATTACATCGAAAATTCCCCAACTACTTCAAATATTTAAAAATTTCCTTGACTTTTAGCCTAAAGTTTCAAATTTTCTGACTTTTTCATGTTTTTTCTGACCCACTGGCATAGCTATATAATATAGAAACCAAGCACAAACACCATGTGCAAAAAAATTTTCAAAAAATACAGAACTTGAAAAAGTTAAGAAAATATATGAATCTTTTGTTTTTGTAACTAACTTTTTTTCAATACCAAAATTCTAATTATTACCCAATTTTATGTATGATACATATATTGTCTGTCCAAAATTAAAACTTTAAAGATTTAAAACATTGTTACGACATCACACACCCTTTTATTTCTATTTTCCTGCAGACTTGTTGCTGATGAGTTTTTCATCAGCAGTTGCAGTGACTTTTTAGCCCATCAAAAATTTTCATATAATTATAAGAGTGACTGGCATTTTGTGCAAAGATATCACAATATTAAGGACTGGGTTATAATGAATTGACAAAATAATTGAAAAGAATTCA
This sequence comes from Maratus speculifer, assembly GCA_964019185.1. Lineage (NCBI taxonomy): Eukaryota > Metazoa > Arthropoda > Arachnida > Araneae > Salticidae > Maratus > Maratus speculifer. The sequence goes on along the minus strand of OZ025301.1, from coordinate 144,160,786 downwards.
CACATTGTTCTATCATGGATTTTTGCTTTATTATTTTTTAATTAAAATAATTATTCTTTAGTTAATATTAATTAATCTAATTTAAACAGCATTTTTTAAAACTATGGTTTTTAATTCAAATCATAAAAATAACATAACACTCAATTTTATTAAATATCAAGTTAATCTGTAGAAAAACTTTGACCTAATATTAATGTGCACTGAAAGTTTTTGGTTTTATATAGTAGGTATTTAGTTTTACATAGCCCGTAGGAACACTGAACTAAATAATCTAAACTTACACAATATTTTCTAGAGGTGGCCTTAGTAATGTGTGACTTAAAACACGAATGACTGCATCTGGAAAGCCACGATTCCCCCTGGAGTGTTGAATACAGCAAATTCGGCAGAGGTGAGCCATCAGTGTCTGCAAAGTGACTTTGTGATGAACGGGTAACTTTTGAACAAGATCCCCTAAATAAATGGCACAGTTTTTGTCTATTGGAATTTCTACAGGAAAAAAAAACAAGTTTATTTTTTAAATAATCACATTGCATTATAGCACATAAAAATGACAAATAAAAAAGAACAGAAATGCTGCTGTAAGTAATTATACAGTATGTAAAAATATATAATATTTTAAGGCTTTTGATTATTATAATTTTAAGAAATATCAGAAAAATTCAAAAGTTGAATTTTCACTTAACATTTGAAACTATTTCACAGGTAATAGGCTTCTAAAATAAATACAGAAGGAATTCCATAAATAATATATATATGCATAGCTAAAAATAAAAATTGTTTTACTAAAAAAGGGTATTAAAAATTTGTTACAATATTCCATTACAAAATGAACTGGTTTTTAAATTATTAAAAACCATTGATGTTAAAAATTATATTGTAAAAAAAAAAAAAAAAAATAATGTAACTCATGATCTTTGAATTACAAAAGCTATCACTTTCAAGTGGTAGTTTCCCAAACATTTTTATAAGGAAGAATTTCTAAAAGATTTTTCAAAATGTTCTTTATTGTATTCATTCTGCATTGATTTAGATGAAAAATATACATTCATTAAAAATTATGTTAACATTTTATCATGTATGAATTTACAAAAATTAATGCATGAAGAATAGTTTAGAAAGGTCCTTTATGAAAATAACCAAGCCACTAAATAAAGAAAATTTTCACTTGAAAGAAATGCAAAACATGTAAAAGAGTGTTTAAACCTACTAGAAGCTTCAATGAACTTGTCATAATTTTGCACAATGGTTAAAAACATTTTTATAAGCAACAATTGTTTAAAATAATTTAAAAGGTTTTTATTGTATTTGTTTGGCATTGAGTCAAATGAAAATATCAAACATTCACTAAAAATTACCTTACGGGTGTATTCGAAAATAATATTTTCCCACCCTTAACAGCTCAAAATTACCCAATACATTTTCAGACTCATTTTTAAAAGTAGAAACATGAAACTTGCTGAGGTGATTTTTGAAAAGATGTATAAGATGCCATGGGATTTTATTTTTAGTCTAATCCATTAGAATTTGATTTATAAACAATTACTTTCTCAATATGACCAATTTTTTTGTTCCCAGATCAGCCACTTTGGAAAATTCAGTTCAAAATGTTAAATTTGACAATATTTACTGCATTTATCGAAAAAAACCACAAGTACAGTACATTGTGTAGTTTTTAAATAAAAAAATTTGCCAGTCTGATGCATTTGAGAGCAAAAATTAAATTAAATATAAATCAGAAAAAAAGCAGTTTGGATTGGAATACTTCCTTAACATTTTATCAGGCATGGATTTACAAAAATTAATGCATGGAGAATAGTTAAAAAAAACATCCTTCATGAAAATAACCAAGCCATTAAATAAAGCAAATTATCATTTGAGAGAAATGCAAAACACATAAAAAAAAAAAAAGAGTTTTTAAACTTACTAGAAGCTTCAATGAACTTGTCATAATTTTGCACCGGTATCACAGGATTGCGCAGCTCTCTTAAATATTTAACTAAGGCACTGGTTATAAATGGTAATTGAAATCCCTTGAAATCTAGATTCTTAGGATCTAGTAAGAAGAAACAAAGTTTTAGAAACTATATCAAATATTTCTATTCATTATAACAAAAGACTGCATGAAGAATAATAGTGTATAAAAAATATATACAGTACAAAACCATTTATTTACAATAGTTGGATCAGTATGTGGTACAGATAATTTTTTTTTCTGTATAACTAGTTGGACATTAAAGCAAAATCCATTTGATCAGATTGGTAGAATATATGTTGCTTTAATTTATTTATTATTCAAAATAATAGAGGAACATGGATAGAAATTTATGTTTAATTAAAGATAACTCTAGAACAAAAACAGATGAAACCACTGCATTAATGCAGCAACACTAATTAAATTTGAATAGTATTTCTTTTCCAGTAATATTTTCAATTAAAAATTCAGCAAGCTACAAACTTGGAGACCCTCAAAATCAAAGGGCCCAGAGTCACAGTCAGATGGTCCATGCTTCAATTAGCCTTGCTATAAAGATATTTTCTAATTTATTGCCAAGATCTTATAACGCATTTTAATTAATTTACTTATTAAAAAAAGAAAACATAAAAATATGTATAAAAAACTATGTCTGATTAAACATAACTCTAGAAGATAAGAACACTGCATCTATGCGGCAACACTCGTTACATTTGCATAGTATGTTTTTTCTGAAGTATCTTCAATTAAAAATTCAGCTACACATTTGAAAACACTCAAAATCAAAAGATCTGGGACAGGGACGCAGCTACAGATAATTTTTCGGGAAAGGGGGGGGGTACCCCACGGGGTCCAATTGAAACAAATTGCAAATGAAATGATAAATGCAATGTGTGGTATGTAGTGATTATAATTTAGTCAGCACAACAATAAAAAATTCTTTAATATTTTAATAAATACTTTCAAAAATCTAGAATTTCTCAATTTGATGCTCAAATTACCCAATTTCAGATATATTGGAGGGAGTTACCTCCCATTAGCCCCCCATCCCGACACCTCTGTCCAAGGTCACAGTATAAATCCATGTTTCGATTGACCCTGCTAATAAGGCCTTTTCTAATTTATTGCCAAGATCTAATAAAGTATTTTCATTTTAATTAACTTACTTATTCAAAAATGAAAACATAAAAATATGTATAAAAATTTGTGTGTATTTAAACATAACACTAGAACAATAACAGGTTGCATCTATGCAGCAACACTCGTTACATTTGCATAGTATGTTTTTTCTATAGTATCTTCAATTAAAAATTCAGCAGCTACTGGGTAAAACCAGATCCAGGGGTGTGGCAGTTCAATTAGAATGCAGAAATTCACAGCAATGCATATAAAATGAAGGTAATTAATGCAAAAAGGAGGTAGTCACACTTTAAATACCTTTGCAGGTGAATGTAGTAATAGGGTGTAACTGCACTCAGTCTAAATTTATAGGTATTTATAAAAGGAAGAGAATATTAATATTCCAGAAAAAGTTATTACCATAATTTTTTAAAACTTTAAGAATAAAAAAGGAATACATATTTAAAAAAATAAATTGCAGATAAAGGGAGGGAAAAAGAGAAAGAAATTAAGAAAATAAATTTTAAAGAAAAACAGTAAAAACTGCTATAAAATTAACAATAATACAGCAGATTTTACTTTCTTCATTAAAATGCTGGGCAAAAATCTTGCTACTGTGTTGCAATGCTAATAAAAATATGTTTTAAATAATCATAATGCTGCATACTTATTATACTTACTGCTATTCCACTCATGTCAAAAGACCTACTCGGTAATGTTAATCTAATGGAAGAATTTTTTTTTAAGATACCTTGTTTGCATTTCAATAATTTTAAATGATTTTTTTTTGGGGGGGGGGGGGGGGCAATGAATAGCTGAGTTAGATCTCTACAAATACCATTTCTTATGTTTTTCATTTTATTTATAGATTTTTTTTTAAAATCAGATACCCTTACTTTAAAAACCAGTTTCAAAATTTAAACTACTCTGATTCAAAAACTGCAAAAATTGAAAAAGTAAAAAACAGCTTTTTTTAGAGATTGACCTCGATTATTCTGTGCAAAAGACATTTAAAAACATTGAAATTCAAACGAGATAAATTTTTTTCATAGGATTGCCATTAGTGAAAGGATGATTTTGTGAGAGTGAAATAGCCCTTTAAAGAAATACACTATAAATATTAGAATTATTCTTATTTACAATTAATAAAGCATTAAATTTAATTAACAATTGCATTTTATTACTTTACATTTTAATATCAGTCCCATAATTGCCATACTTTACACATATATTCATCTTAAATTACTAACATATATTTTAAATATACATAAATATGTACATGAAACAAGTTTTAACCCATACAATGGATCTAAACATAATTTTATTCAACAAATGAAACAAAGTGGAAACATTCATAATCTTAATCCACAATGAACGTTACTCCCCTCCTCACCCCTAACATGATCAGACACTATTATATTTGTATTTTAGTTAATCAGGTTTTATCATAAATGATTTTTTTTTTTTTTGGGGGGGGGGGGGTCCATGCTCCTTTCTGCCTACCCCCCCCCCCCAACATGATCAAGTACTTTTAGTATAAATGATGCATTTTTTTACCCCCTTCTGTTTATGCCCTTTCTCTGCTTATCCAAACAATCACGGAAATTTGCCTGTATCAAAGTTTAGATAATTCAGATCAAGTGGTTCTCTACTTTAACACAAGCTAGCAATTTTTATGCTTACAAAGCAGTACCTACGAGTTGGGCTAATAGAGCTGAAGCCCTCCCTCTGAAATTTACAGTAAAATAAAGTTTCTTTACGGAATTTTAGCAAAATCTAATGAAATCTGCTATGATTAAATTCAAATGGAACAAAAAATCTGTTTTAGATATGTTAATAAAATGTGTTAGAAATCATTTTTTAAAAAAGTGTGCTTTTTCTACCTTGAAATATTTCATTTCAAGAAAGTTACTGTTATTTACAGGCTCTCTTTGCACACATTTTATTGTAGAAAACATGATGTGTGGTGATCAAAAGTGCATTATTAATTTTTATTATTTACTATTTATCAGTTTAAAAATTAGTAATTTAAAGTAGAACATAGATTGAAGCGTCTTCCTAGTATGAATTTTAAAGTCTTGAACCTTTTTTAAGTTTTACTTAAATATGGTAGAGTAAGAAAACTTAAATAATTTCTAATTTGCATTTTACTTTTTTTTTTTTTTTTGCTGTTAATTGAGATACCATTTAATAGATAATATTTAGTATTTTGTTTGTAAAAATACAGTATAATCATGCAATTATACTAAGTAAAACAAAAGCCTGCTTAAAAAAAAAAAAAAAAAAAAAAAAAAAAAAGGAAAAAAAAAATCCTAGTCTTATAAGATTTTATCTTAGCAGGTTTGAGTTTGACTGTATAATATATGCTTTACTAGCTATGATAACTGTTTCAGCTGGGTGGTTCTCCCTTAGAAACTTTAACTGTATGTCATCCTCATCCAGTGTTGAATATGGACACTTTTCTTCTGGAGGGATTTCTAGGATGGGAGGGGGGGAGGGGAGAAATTGCACTTTTTTACCACTGAAAACACAAAATTACAAATCTTCCAAATGAAACATCTCATTTTTTTTTTTTTTTTTTTTTTTGGGGGGGGGGGGGGGGGGTCCCTCCTTGAAACCAAACCCTGTAATCAATACTGATCTCAATCCACTCTGAAATAAGCTATGCCCCTGCTTACAAGCATTTTCTTTTAATGGGATTACATTATATTATCGGAGAAAATAAATTATGAAATTTACTAAATAAACATCAGATATTAACATAATTGAACATATGTTTGACATGTTTTAACATAACACATTCCATTAATCATAAGATATTTAATTCATGTTTGACATGTTTTAACATAATTGATATAATTCTTCCAAAAGATATAAAAATATAGCTTATTACCTTCAGAAAATATCTGCCTCATCATGGAAAGATTTTGTAGAGGTGCTTTATAGGCTAAATATAGATCATCTGAAAAAAAATATATATAAGTAAGAAACAAAAATTTTGTTGCAAATATAGCAAAAATTTTTAATTCAATCTGTTGACATTTGAATTAAATAAAAGATATTGATATTGGAAAACAATTGAAGAATGCATAACCAAGGTTAGGAAAAAATAAAAATAAAAACTACATGGACGAGTATCTAAGTTTTTTCATTTAGATTAACTTAAAGATGTGGTTTTACTCCAATGGTGAGGTAAGACTGAATAATTTTTCTTCTTATAAATAACCATTCATTAATAAAATTGTGATGAAGTAGCCTTTAGATCACCATATTTTAAATATTATAATGCAGAATGTTTGGTACTACTATGTTATCCCGTCAACTAAAAAATTATCGCCAAACTATAAGATTAAATGCCAATAATGGATGATCGTGAATGTCACATTCAATGACATTAAATACGATTCACGTGTTTAAAATGTCATCAAGTGATTTTTATTTCGACTTTTTACTTGTATTTTTATTAATATTTTACTAATTATTTGTTTTTTTGTTATTTATAATAAAAATTATGTCAATATGTATAATTTGGCTATTAGTTTGGCAATTTGTATAATTTGACGAAATCGGTTGACAAGATAACAGTAGTAACGAATATTTATGCAAAATTATCAATTATGATGGAAATTTTAGCTTCAAAAAGAAATTTTTAAATAAGATATGTGGTTTTACTTTACTTCCACCTATACTAATTCATGAGTTATTAAGTTTATATGTTGCAATAAATATTTATCTAATATCTATCTTATTACCTAACAGCAATCCTTAACTTATATGCCAGGAATTATCACATAACTACTGAGAAGTCTCTAAGATCGCTTGATCGAAAGATTAATAAAAGACATTTATTGAGTTTATAAGTTCTAGTGTCATTTTCTTTAAACATCCTGTATATGTTAAAAAAATAAATTATTTGTTGCATAACTATGTGAGCAGTTTTTGAGTATGCTTGATCAAAAGATGAATAAGATGCTTGATTAATTTCATAGGGTACAGTTTTTGTACTTAACTTTATGTATAGGTCTATTATAATTAAAAACCTATTCAGAAGGTTCTAACGATAGTACTAGGGGCTCCAAAAGAGAAAATTTTCTTAGTATCTATAGTTAAATGGTTGGTTGGTTGGTTGATTAGGGTTTTATGGCGCAAAATCCCTTTAGGGACATGCTGTGCCAAGAACAAGGTGAGAACAAAAAGTTCAAAAAAACGTAATACAGCTTAAAATGTAAAAGTTAAAATGTAAAAATAGCATTAAAAGGCTGTCCTAGTATTTGTCATAATTAGAAAGTCAAGTTAGGATTAAAATCTGTCTCCAAATGTCAAAGTTAAAATCAAACAATGTCTAAAAAGAAGCACAAAAATATATAAAAACAATTTAAAAGGGTAAAATCACTGAGGTCTATATTCTTCAAAAGTAACATTTTCATCATCATCACTCGAGTCGTAAGATGCCGACTCCATAGCCTCCTCCACGTACTGATTCATCTGCCTTGGATCTTTGAGATTAGCTGTAGATGGGCTATGACATGATTTTCTCTGTTTATTCTTCACAGTTTGCCACTGTGAAGAACCCCGAATAGTTTTATTCTCTTTTGTTTTCTGGGTAGGTTTTACAGTTAGATTAGTTTTGGGTTTGTGGGAATTTGATGCAGATGAATCAGGTGTTTTTCCATTCTCAGGTTTGGTTATATTTTTTGATTGGCTTGATTTCTGTGCTTGACTAGTCCAATATTCAATTTTCACAGGTTCTGATGACGGTTTCCAAAGCACTAATTTTGGCAACACTCTGGTAACAGCAGTAGCGTGGGCATCACAGGTCTTTTTCTTTATAGGACTAGATGTTTTTTCAGGAGAACTGTTCTTAAAAGGAGCTTCAGTCTGGGTACTAATGTGTCTTACAGGTTTTGTTTGTTGCTTAAGTAAGCTAGAGTAAGAAACTCCAACAGATGGGGTTCTCGATTCTACAATTTTACGAGCTTCAGGGTAAGGAAGGTTTTGGGTTATTTTTATAGTAATGATCTCTTTTTCACGGTTCCAAATAGGACAGGAGCGAGAATATGATGTATGATCACCTTTGCAATTTGCGCAGCGTTCCTGTTTTTCACAAGTTTTACTGTCGTGGCCAACTTCTGCACTATGTGCACAGGTAACAGTGCCACGACATTGGCCATTAGTATTGGTATGGCCATAACGCTGGCATTTAAAACAACGGATCGGATTAGGGATATAAGGTCGGACTGGACAATTTAAATAGCCTGCTTTAATTCTAGTAGGTAAAATATGGCTATTGAAGGTTAATATTATATGTTTAGTAGGAATTATCTGACCATTTCTACGGATAGTGATATGGCGGACATCTACGACATTTTGATCCTTTAAGTTAGTTAGAAGTTCTTCTTTTGGGGAAAATAACAGATCTGGTTCAGATATTACACCACGACAAGAATTTAAAGTTGGATGTGCTTTAACAGATACAGAAAAGGTGCCTATTGTATTACTATTGGACAAAAATTGTGACTGGTTGGCTGTAGAAACTTCAACCAGTAAATCCCCAGACTGTAATTTTTTGAGGGAATGGCCATCACCAAGAACAGATTGAAAGGTTTTAGCAATAACAAATGGTGAAGTTTTTTTGAAAGAGCTATCAGAGAGGCTATCATTGCGTTTAATTACGAAAAATCGAGTAAAAGAGGAATTCTTTGACATTTGTTGCTCTCCACATGGGAGAGAGATAGATGAAAGAAGTTTTTCCATCCATATTAAGTGAAAAAGGAATTCGGACCCCGGCCGCACCACCCACTCCCGAGCCCAACAAGGGGATGTACATTCGTGCACCAGTGCTAACCAGGGTCTATACGGTCACAAGACAATCCTATGTCAGTCTCCACCCTTAACGAGATGACTAGTAATTGCTCGCTCACTTGATCCCTAAAGCCAGTGACAAAAGTCAGCTGACCAGCCGATTGATGCATACGGGACCAATATGCACCTCCCGTCTACCTGAAGCAGAGGCCAAAGCAGTGTGTTGGTTTCCCTCAACTACCAGGATCCCCCTTTCCAGGGACACGGGTCGCCACGCACGGCCAACACGTGGGTGGTTTACAATTCTCCATGAGTCGATATACAGGATGTATCGGCCCATGCAGAATTGCCCTCACCTCCGAAGAGGAAACCACAATGAGAGTGAAACAAAGAGGAAAGGAAGACCAGAGGAGTAAGAGGAAAAGGAAAGGAGAAAGATCACTCAGGTGCCCCGGGGTTGTGAAGCCCGTGAATACCTAAAGAAGGTATCCCCCTGGGGGGGAAAGAGCTATCAGAGAGGCTATCATTGCGTTTAATTACGAAAAATCGAGTAAAAGAGGAATTCTTTGACATTTGTTGCTCTCCACATGGGAGAGAGATAGATGAAAGAAGTTTTTCCATCCATATTAAGTGAAAAAGGAATTCGGACCCCGGCCGCACCACCCACTCCCGAGCCCAACAAGGGGATGTACATTCGTGCACCAGTGCTAACCAGGGTCTATACGGTCACAAGACAATCCTATGTCAGTCTCCACCCTTAACGAGATGACTAGTAATTGCTCGCTCACTTGATCCCTAAAGCCAGTGACAAAAGTCAGCTGACCAGCCGATTGATGCATACGGGACCAATATGCACCTCCCGTCTACCTGAAGCAGAGGCCAAAGCAGTGTGTTGGTTTCCCTCAACTACCAGGATCCCCCTTTCCAGGGACACGGGTCGCCACGCACGGCCAACACGTGGGTGGTTTACAATTCTCCATGAGTCGATATACAGGATGTATCGGCCCATGCAGAATTGCCCTCACCTCCGAAGAGGAAACCACAATGAGAGTGAAACAAAGAGGAAAGGAAGACCAGAGGAGTAAGAGGAAAAGGAAAGGAGAAAGATCACTCAGGTGCCCCGGGGTTGTGAAGCCCGTGAATACCTAAAGAAGGTATCCCCCTGGGGGGCTATAGTTAAATGGAAAATTACAAATTAAACTGTTAAAATTGAAAAAAGCAGCAGTGTGATAAGGTCCAACAGTTAAGGATTAATACCCCCCTCCCTTTTTTTTCCCAAATATTTTGAAAAACTTTCATTTATAATGTTCCCTATTTGAAGCATAGAAATGATAAATTAGTTCAATAAAATACAAAAGAAATTGTAATCTATTTGTATAAATTTACTAAAATAGATAAATAATATGATAATTTACCTGAAGTCTGTTTAGCCCTTGATTCTATTTCTGTTATACATTTTAATACAAAAGAAGGGGCATGTTGCTCTGCAACGTTAAATTCTGAAGAGAGATCTCTGTCAAACACAACTGCAAAAGAAGGAGGAAAAAAGGCAAAATTAAAATCGGATCTTCCCTCCTGTAAAGTTACTGCGAACGCTTATATTTCACACATTTTTACACAGTTGTTTATTACATATTATGATCGTTAATTTCTTTTAAAACAAGTTTAAACTAACAATAAATGTATAGGTTCACTGAATCAAAAAAGAAAATTGAAGGTAATTTGAAAAAAAGGTGTAAGACATGTGAAGTACAGTGATTGATTTTTAAAAACTTTAATGGTTTAACTTATTAATATTTTTAATTTATTTTCAAAAACATTAAATTGATCTTTTAGCCAAAAGTGTTGTATCTATATAAATAGGGCAAAATATCCTATCTCAAAAAGAATCTCATTCTTTCCTATTTAAAGCCTTAAAATAAATATAAACATTCTGGAAAGACACTTTTAAACAACTTTATTTACATAACTTTCACATGCTTCAGCTAATATAAGTCCTATTTTGATTTGATGGTTCTTTAATAGAACATTTCAAACAAACTTCAAAGATTTAAAAAATATTTGATATTATTTGGGAATGAAAGTTGGAAAAGTAAAGAAAAGGTCGAAATTTTTTTTCTCCAAATATAAGGTGGCGCCAAATTCTTAAAATTTAAGTATCATTTTATCAGATACTTGCATAATAAAATCAAATGTAACTGCATGTATGATTGATATTTTTTATTTATTATTTTTTTTTTTTTAATTCAGAAAACATTAACAATGCTAAAAATGTAAATCCAAATATATCTGACCAACTTATGTGAAATACAGTCATTAATTTTCCAAAACAAATTACTCTAAATGGTTTAGTTGTTGAAAACTCTCTCTCTCCCCCCTCCAAAGTCGCCTTTGCTGCACTGATTTTAGTCTTCAGAAATATATCTCAAAGTGCTGTATAAAAATCACAAAATATTCTATTAAAAAAAAAAATCCTTACTGTGAATTAAAAAAAAAATCTTTGAATGATTTCATTTAACTTCAGAATGCTTACATGATGTAAGCTCACCTTTCACTTTGTCTCTTTTGCACACCAAATCAAGAACAAAATCCAAGGATTTGACAAGACAAAATGTCCTATTACTAAATTTTCCAGTCTCCCCCCCCCCTTCCCCCCCCCTCCGCGCGCCCTTTTCCTTCCAAAAAAGTTTTTTTGTATCAATACAGAGAATGTTGAAAATTTCTTTAAAAAAGCTGGAATTCCTCCTGTAGGATGACCTCTTCAAAAATCTTATCACAGACTATTACAGGGCTGGGGTAATTCTGTTCTGACTGTTCTAAAAGTTTAAGGCATTCGGGTCAGAAAATTCGGACTTTAAAAAATATCATGGAAAAATATCGATAATTTTGACAAATATTCGCCGAAAAAAACAATTTTGTCAAACGTCAGTGGGAAAAAGCGCGAATTTTTCAGAAAATCGCTAAAAACATGCAAATTTCGTCAAAATTTCGCAAAAAAAAATTCTGCGCAAGTTTTGTTAATAGATCGCAGGAAAATGATCAATTTTATCAAAGAATCGTGGAAAAAACGTTAATTTTGTGATAAAAAATCGCAGAAAAACGCAAATTTAATAAAAAAAAAATTCTGAAAAACGCAAATTTAATCAAAAGACTGAAAAAAAAAACCAAAAAAAAACGTAAATTTCGCCAAAGCATTGCTAAAAAAACGTTGATTATGTGAAAAGATTGCCGAAAAAACACAATTTTTGTTAAAAAAAAAAAAAAAAGGCTAGAAAATTAGTAAAATTTGCCAAAGACTGGCGACTTAAGACACAGAAAGATAGTCACCAAAGCAAAAAATTTAGTTGCTACGTAGAAATTGGCGACTTTGAATATGCACCAATATTTGAAATATGTAATAAAATAAATGCATATAATAATCTTTGCAAATAAATATTTAATAAATTATTGAGTTGTTGTTTTTTTATTTATTTTATTATTATTTTTTTAGTTTTAAGATTTTTCTTACAATTCGAATGCTTCACTTTGATTAACATACTTGATATTTAAAATTAGATATAAATTTTAGATGCAGTTTTATAAATAAAAAAAAGAAAGAATCATTCTTCAAGAACAGCATACAGAAAATTAAATAAAAATAATAATAATAATAATTTTCCGAGGAAATATTTAATTTAAAGGAAAATGGCCCAGTTAAACTGATGAGACTGAATTCACAGGCTATTCACACCGATTGCATATTAACTATTATTTCAAAGACTAATTCTCCTCGAAAAATAAAAAAGTCAATAAAAAACCCCAATCAGCTAAATTAAAAGGAGGGGGAGGGGGTTAGCTCCCTCATTTCTCCCCTTTATACTTAATCCTTTCAGGTGAGGAATAATTTTCTGCTTAAAATAACTTTCACTAGAATTTATAAACGAATTTATTAGAAATATGAACTTCTTTATTTTCAGGTATGCTATACTTTGTTATATATATATATATATATATATTTGTTATATGTATATATGTTAAACTTTTAATTAAATATTCTTGGTGCCAGTAAAATTAAAATTAGGTGTCCTTTTTTTAGGAATAAAGCGTCGGAAAGAGTTAACCAATGAACTTCCAAATCTAATCAAGGAAGCGCATTATCAGAATAAACCAGCATACCAAATTTGAAGAAAATGGTATATTTCTGCATGAAAAATCCGTTTATTTAAAATAAGAGCGGAATTTGCTTTGATACCTCCCCCTTTACATTTAAGCAATGAAGTTCCTGAACCAATCAGAAAAGCGCCTTCTTAGAATGAACTTATATACCAAATTGAAGCAAATAGGATATTTCTAACAAGAGTTATCGAGATACATACAAAACCTGTGGACACATTAGCCTGTGAGCTAAAAAAATACGGATGCATTCGAAGCCAACAGATTTAGCCTTTACAGCGGAGAATTTGCATCCTCACTGATAAGCCTCTCTGCCACTTCGATTTGAGAATAAATAGCAAGCAAAGAAAAACACAATAGTATATAGCGAAACTATTATGACGGCTATAATTATGTAATTATTACTATAACAGTACTAAATGTTATAACATTCTAGAATGAATTATTTTAGCCGTGCTTCCTCCAACCCTCGATTACACATATATTTTATCTTTCCACGTGCAAATTTCAACATAAGACAAAATATATTAAATCCCTAATTTGCATTTTCAGGCAATTTGTGTGTTTCATTACATATCCCCCCCCCCCCTCCTCAGAACTTTTTTAGCTGAATATTTTAAAAAGCCTTTTACACCATTAAATAATTACGTGCTTCGAGTGTTCAATTTTGATCTAACAGAAAATACATCAAAATTAGGGATGCAGTTTTAGCTGGCTCAGTAATTTTCGTCTACGAAGCCATATCGTGCAGCAGAATACACATACATGCATTAGTAAATTATCTAAACGGCGATATTCGGTGACCAAATACACTAAAATCCCCGAGATTTATTTAGCCAGGGAAAATTAATCAGTATCTAGACCTTGAACGTAAAAAAAGGGCCAGTAAACGAGAGAGAGACATAGAATTAAATAAATGACCTTGCAGCCGACTCATCTGAATTCTCCTCATAGAAGCTTTGGCGATTTCAAGGACAAAGAATGAACAGGGAATAAGCTATAGACATGGGACAGTTTGTTAAATCCCTCCCTTTCATCTACCCCCCCCCCCCTATACCAGATGCAAATGAATAATTTTATCGCATTGTAATATGTGAAAAATATTTTAAGCGCACGATAAATGAAATTTTGTAGAAAATCCCGCATTTGGAAATCACGGTTACTTGCGATTTGAGAAATTGAAATGGGGAATTGGTTTTCCTTTAAACGAATTAAATGTAAGTACAGTGGAGCATAGTTTATACGACGCCGAAGGGACTACCCAAAAACGTCGTATAAACGATAACGACGTATAATCGATTTTCACTTCCAAAACTAGAATTAATTATGTTTTCACTTAATGTTAATGTTTAACGTTATGATTTGAATGAATTTGTAAATTAAACAAACCAAAATAAACAATTAACCAAAAAAACGGGGGGGGGGGGATTAGTAAGCAATTTAAATATGCGTACCTTTATTTATGTTTCACCGAAATTTCCTCATTTGCAGTACATCATTTCCTTTCCATTTAAAGTCAAAGATCAAAAACCGCGGGTGGCCAACTAAAAGTCGCCAATACTGATAACAGTTAGAAGGATAGTCTATTTGCAACTTAAAACAGGTCGGGAAAGCTGACCATCACCGAAAAAAGAACGACCCCTTCCAGTGTAATCTGTTACACGTAAGCTGATTTTTCAGACTAATCGAACACCAGCCCACATTTTTATAATGTGGAGTGCATTTAAACGCACTCTTTGGTGTCATTCACAGCTGCCAATTTCCGCTCGTTCGTAAAATATACAAGAAAAATAAACAAAAATAAACCTATAAAAAATCGAAAAATCGACGTATAAACGATTTTCGGCGTCGTATAAAAGATATATTTTTACATTAAAATGAATAGGAATGAATCGGGACCACTTTAAAACGTCGTAGAAATGTAAACGTCGTATAAGTGATCGTCATATAAACGATGCTTTACTGTACTGTTTCGCGAGTAACAAATTGCTTGGAAAGTTACGGAAAATCTAAGAATATGATTTTTTTTTTTTTTAACAATTGATAGACTATCCATCGCTAGACATTTTGTTGTGCAATAAATTTGAAAAACCGAATAGCTTAAACTGCACGACATAAGCCATAAATAAAGGCGGATCCAGCCGCAACTGTCTACAGCACCTAGTCACCAGAAACATGTTAACTTTATTACAGAGTGAGATCTTGGAGAACTGAATAAGATTCTTTATTTCTGATGTCGATGGTCACGATCAAACGCTACCCCCCCCCCCCCCCACCTCTTTTTACTTACTTAGGCTACCGGGGGGAAGGGGTAGAGTGACAAAAAAATGTAACCAAAATTAAAAAAGATAATAATAACAAAACTATACAGATTAATCTAAGCCACCCATTACGGGTGCTAGTCACTCAGCAGCCGAATTTCCCTCGGTAATGTTAAGTCTATGAACATTTGGTGCATTCTTATATTCAAAATACCTCCTTTAAAAATTAATATTTTTAAACTCTTTTTTTCCAGTGTTCTCTTCTTAAAGGATGTTACTTTTTTTTCTTAGTTATCAAAATATTTCTAAAATTCAATATTTATGTTTTAAAAACTAAAGAGCTGGAAGTAAAATTTAAAAGTTCATACAAAATTATACAGAGATTTTTGAAATATTTTGATAACTAAGAAAAAAAAAGTAATATTCTTTTTTTACAAAAAAAGGTAAAAATATTAATTCCTTAAATAGATATTCTGAATATAAGAATGCATCAAACGTCCATAGACCTAACATTACGCAAGGGGATTCGGCCGCTGAGCGACTAGTACCCTTAAGGCTCCTGTCCCAGCAAACAAAGACACTCACGAGTTAATGCTATCCCATGGAGAGATTATTTTTCTAATAACTCGTTTGCATTTTGATATTTTTCCTTTTTCCTTTTTTGTATTAGGCAGCTGATATTCCACTCTACATCGTTCCTGTTTTGCTTTTTCAAATTTAATTGCAGTTTTTTTTTTTTTTTTTTTTTTTTTTTTGCTTTTATTTTCAAAACCTGTTCCGAAAATGAAAGTGTCATTCTAAAAAATATCTGCAACCAAAATCAAAAAAAGTAAAAAAAAAGAGAGCGATTTAGAGAGGAACCTCAGCTATCCAATGCCCCCCCCCCTCCCCCCCCCCCAAAAAAAAAGAAAAATAAATAAAATCGAAAGGCAAACGAGCTATTGGAAAATAACCACCCCCATAGGAAAAACATTAGCCTTCGAATGCAGGGATAAAAGGCTTAAAAAAGTGCCCCCCCCCCAACTCTACGTTATGTCCCAAATTAAGAATGCACGAAAATTTCAACTTCTAAAACCTTTTTCGTGAACTCTTGAATTTACATTAGAAGATTTACAGAATTATTTAACTAATTTTAGAAAGATTTAGCTAATTAAACTTGTATTCATAAGGATTTCGTGCAATATTTATTAACTTCACTTAAATCTTTTATTTAATTTAGTATTTTAAAGAATAAGAAAACGTACAAATATAATGCTCTTACAATAAAAACATAAAAAGATTTCCAAACTGAAAAATTTCCTCTACAATACCACAATCCTTCAAAAGAAAAAAAAAAAAAAAAAGTGAAGACATGCAAATGTAAGATAAAGCATCCTTTTTAAAATATTTTTGTTTTGTGCAACTAATAATGCTTTTAGAATGAGATAAAATATCTAAAAAAACATTTTAAACTACTAATTACTACTTATTACTACTAATCGATGTACTAAAAGGATTTTACAGCAAGTTTTATAATAATACTGGCATAAATGATTAAGAACTTCAAAAAGCTACTTTCCCATCAATAGCACTTTATTATTTTTTTTAATCTGCGAAACTTTGGTCGTCATACTGCCCACTTGACTGGTGGCGACTGTAGTGTCTTAAAATAATAATTAAAAAATATATATATCTCGAGATTATTGTACACTCAGATCTTAATGAGGTCCGGGGTACAAAAATCTTCAAATTTTCTTTAAAAATTTCAAGCAGTAGTTGCCATGAAAGCGACTACTTGTAAAGGTGCGGGTTTTTTTTTTCATTATTTCTCTTATTTAAATTGTTATAAGTCAAGAACCGTTAAGGTAAATAGTTCAAATTTGGAACATGTTCAATTATTTTACTTTAATTTTGATTCAGCAAATTAAAAATATATACAGGGTGTCCCAAAAGGTCGTTTACAAACTTAACATGGGGGTCTGTCATATCATGATGAACAATATTAAATAGGAAACTAAGGGTCCCAAACGTCTTCCAAAGGAGATATGCGCCATTAAAGTTTAGGGTCCAAAAATTCAAATGATTATAAAAAACAGAAAAATTGATCGATTCGTTTGCGGTTTTCACTAAAACTATTCTTTATGTCAGTATTTTCTTGAAAATAAATTATAAAGATAAATTTCAAAAAATGTCGATAGAGGGCGCTTTAGACTTTGGAGTAACGATAAACTAGTTTTTACCATTATTTTTTGCATTTCATTAATTTTTTTAGAAGCTTAGATATAAACTTAAATTTTGAGCTCAAAATCTAAATCGTTGGAAGTTGTTAAGTAGCACAAACTGAATTGCGGGGGGGAGGTTCAAATTTCAAATTATTATAAAAAACGGAAAAATTGGTCAATCGATTTGCGATTTTCACTAAAATTATTCTTTATGTCAGTATTATCGTGAAAATATTTTATAAAGATAAAATTCAAAAAATGCCGATAGAGGGCGCTTTAGACTTTGGAGTAACGTACAACTATTTTCTCCGTTATTTTTGGCATCTCATAAATTTTTTTTAGAAGCTTAGACATAAACTTAAATTTTGAGGTGAAAATCTGAATCGTTGGGAGCGGTAAAGTAGCGCAAACTGAGCTGTGTTCAATGGGGGTGGGGAGTTTCAAATTTCAAATGATTATAAAAAACGGAAAAATTGGTCGGTTTTCGCTAAAATTATTTTTTAGGTCAATATTTCTTTGAAAATAAATTTTAAAGATAAATTTTAAAAAATCCGTTAGAGGGCGCCTTAAACTTTAGAATAACCAACAATTAACTTTTTTTTTTTTTTTTTTTTTTTATCTAATTAAATGCTTGCAAAAGTTTAGACTTAAATTTTGTGCTCAAAATCTAAATCGATAGGAAGGGTTACGAAGCGCAAACTGAACTGTGTTCAGGAGTTGAAACGTCACCATCCCCACCCCTCGAACGCAGTTCAATTTTTGGCCGCTTAATTACTCACAATGATGCAGATTTTGAGCACAAAATTTAAGTTTGAACTTTTACAAGCATTTTATTAGACACAAAAAATAACGGTTAAAAATAGTTGTTGATTACTTATAAAGTTTAAGGTGCCCTCTGACGGAATTTTTTGAAAGATATCTGTAAAATTTATTTTCCAGAAAATATTGATATAAAGAATAGTTTTAGCGAAAACCAACCAATTTTTCCGTATTTTATAATCATTTGAAATTTGAACCTCCCCACCCCCATTGAACACAGTTCAGATTGCGCTACTTAACCATTCCCAAAGATTCAGATTTTTATCTCAAAATTTAAGTTTATATCTAAGCTTCTAAAAAAATTTATGAGATGCAAGAAATAACGGAAAAAAATAGTTGTACGTTACTCCAAAGTCTAAAGCGCCGTCTATCGGCATTTTTTAAATTTTATCTTTGTAAATTATTTTCAAGATAATACTGATATAAAGAATAATTTTAGTGAAAATCGCAAATCAATTGACCAATTTTTCCGTATTTTATAATCATTTGAAATTTGAACCTCCCCCCGCAATTCAGTTTGCGCTACTTAACCACTTCTAACGATTTAGATTTTGAGCTCAAAATTTAAGTTTATGTCTAAGCTTCTAAAAAAATTTAATGAGATGCAAAAAATAATGGTAAAAACTAGTTTATTGTTACTCCAAAATCTAAAGCGCCCTCTATCGACATTTTTTGAAATTTATCTTTATAATTTATTTTCAAGAAAATACTGACATAAAGAATAGTTTTAGTGAAAACCGCAAACGAATCGACCAATTTTTCTGTTTTTTATAATCATTTGAATTTTTGGACCCTAAACTTTAATGACGCATATCTCCTTTGGAAGACGTTTGGGACCCTTAGTTTCCTATTTAATATTGTTCATCATGATATGACAGACCACCATGTTAAGTTTGTAAACGACCTTTTGGGAGACCCTGTATATTTACTTTTGATTTTTTTTTTTTAAATCAAGATTTTTTTTCAATTTTTACTTTAAATACTTTTATTTATTTATTTTTTTAAAATGCTGAATCAAAATAAAAGCTTGCATATTTATTTTTTATTTAAGTGAAAAAAAAAAAAAAAAAAAAAAAAAAAAAAAAAAAAACCCTGAAATTCTATAAATAATATTTCGAGTTATAACAATTTTAAATTACCCCACTTTAATAAATTTTAATTAAAATTTTTTCAAAAACATTATGAGAAGTTTTATCCTATGATTTTATTTACAAATAATATGGTTAACCATCAGAAAAAAAATTCAAAACCTCAACTCAATAAATAAAAAATGTTAAAATGTGTCCCGTATCCCCTTTTAAGATTAAAATTCGGAAAATCTTCAAATACAGACCTGAAGGATTTTTCCCTTGCTTGCAGTGTGACTGGGACGAGAGACTGTAACTGCAGCCACACACTAAGGAGATTTAAAATTTTACTTTAGAAAAATTTAAATCTTTTTAATGATACTAATGACTCATTTACATCATGGTTTTAATTTGTCTAAGAGCTTCGAGATTTTATCTAACCAGTCTGTGTACAAATGTAGCGGTACCGATAAAGTGAAAAACGATTTACAGGGTGATCCGAAAACAGAAAAAAATAAATAGAAATTCAACAAACCGAAAAGTAAAGAGAGTGGGAAGATGCAATTTTAACTGAAATGTACAAAATCGCATTGGATTTTTTTTTCTTTCCGTTAATAATAAAAAGTTGTACTGGAATAATTATATTTGCCGCATTGAATTTGACGAATACTTTTAAGTGAAAGTAGCTGCGATGTGCTCAGATACTCAGCAGAAAATCAAAAATTATTTTTGTTAAGATAGTGGGCAGACAATTAATTCAAGACCAGTGTTGTATTCGGACATTTTTTTTCTTTCTAGAACTAGAAGGGATTTCCTTAACTATTGCGAGACAGCGGGAGGGGGACACTGTTAAATTCTGGGAGTGTTGAATTCAGACATTTTTCTCAGGGAGGGATTTTTTTTTTTTTCAGGAACTACGGGAAAGAGGAAATTGCATTTCTAGACCAACAATAAACACAAAATTCCCAAACTCCCGAGGGTAACTTTTAATGCTCTTGGAGGGGGGGGGGGGGGGGGGATAACCCTTTCCTCGGCACTCATTGAATTCTACACTGAGACCAAAAGTGTTAATTTTCGGCGACAAATACAATTAATCTGGCTCCCCCCCCCCCCCTCTCTTGCTGTCCAAAAAATCTTTTATTTATGCGAAAACAATAGTGTTGATTTTGATACTTTAAGAATTATAATTTTTTTTTCGACTTTTGGATCACCCTGTAGATCGCAACACTGAACTGTTTCCGGTGATTTTATGTTACCAATCAGTGCATGTCTATGGCAACTATGTTAAAGTCATACCCAATGTAAATAGCAAATACAGCTATTTTGTCATCCTGGCACGTCGAACGTAACTTTATGCAAGACACAATAATGCAATATCCCTTCTTGAATTTAATAAACTCTCAAAAACCTGCAGACGCTTAGACAATTTAGACCATAGTGTAAATGCGTCTTAAGACAATTTTATGAACAGTACAGAGAAAAGGTAATGCAGTACTTATCGATTAACTTAAGCAAACTTAAAATCAATCAGAGAAATAACGAAAGAATACAATGTGAAACTTTGGTAACAATTGGTATTATTTAATAAAACACATCAGGGGCTGGTTAAGAAACACTGATATATTTGTAAGCCAAAATTCAGAGCCAATTCAATGTAAATTCAGTGTTTTGAATAATTAATTCACCATTTTACAGAAGTACAATTGGCTTTTGGAATATCTAAATAGTATCTGAACCAAAAGGGAATGATTTGAATTTTCGAACATTTTAATTGGGGAATATTTCAGATTTTCTCTTTTTTTTGGAGGGGGGGGGGGGAGTATTTATTTGTAAAAAACAATTAAAAAACGTATACATATAATGATTATTGTACGTTGTTATCGAGTCAAAGCAGAAAACAAACAAATCTGACAATTCTGAAGGTCTTTAAATAACTATTCATATTCGTTTTTTTGGATTTTTTTTTGGATATGTGTGCATGTGTGTGTGGTGGTGGTGGGGGGGAGCATTTTCCCAGAACCTTAATCTTCAATCCCTTTCACCCTCACCTCTCCTAGTTCGTTCTTGGGCTATGAGTGTTTTTAATATGATGCTGAAGGGGAGAGGGTCAGAAAAAGGGGGGAGTGGAGGTTAAATTCAAAATATTATGCGAATCTATGTACACAGGATAGTTAATACAAATTATAAAGTTCTGGGATCCATTTAGCCCCGAGAGGCAAAAATGTTTTAAATAGACATTTTGGGGCAATATCTGGGGCCCTTCAGTTTAGGGAGCCCAGTGTAAAGCGCTCCTACTTGGACAGTGAATGTTTTGCCTCAACATTCGCTAAGAAATCTAATTTACACAATCATTTATATTTAAAATGTTGGAATAAGAAAAGAAAACTACACACAAAAACATTAATTAGAACTAAGCAATACATTTATTAAACATATAATTCATAAAAAATGAAATTTCAATTCTTAAGACTCAAGTGCTAATAGCTGGGTAGAGAAGAAATCTCTTTTGCCTTTTCATCAACTTGACGGTTTCGGGTAGTTTAATGTTAATTTTTAAGGTTCAATTTTAATATTTTGACGTTTGTAATTTTTTAAAATTTGATTTTATGCAAATAACTTTCGAGTCTAAGATTCGAAATTTCATGTTTTGATAACTTACATTTTTAATTGTATCAATTAAGATAGTTTTAGTGCTTATGATGCAGTTATTTTAATAGTAAAATATGAAACATGTATTAAAACATACCTTGGCACATATTATGAGTTTGCATCAAATTTAGTATACAAAAATGACACTTTTCGCAAGTCAAAATGCCGATATTGCTTGATGTTGATACACCTAAACATGTAGGAAAAAGATGCATAAACACCCAAGATAAACAATGAATTAACAAAACAAAATAATTTTTTAAATTTTGTGAAATTTTGAGAAGAAAAGGAAAGTAGAAATGTAACACTTACTGTCCCCTTTCAACAAACTCGCTGGAAAAGTATGCTACAAAAAGAGAAAGAAGATTTTAAAATTCACAGTACTATATACACACATATAACATAAATACACATACATATTTCAAAATACACAGTACAATCATACATTTGCACACATTTATACAAAGTTTAGTTTAGCACCAACCACATTGTATTACACTGGTGAACAATAAAATATATGTTCGCTAAGAACAAAACATGTTAGAACATGTTGCAACTACGAAACTGTTCAAATATGAACTCAGAGCAAGGTAATACGCAACAGCCTTATTTTAGTCCAATTATGCATGGGCATAAACCACACCGTGGCGCTGCAAACGATAGCTGGATAAATAAGCACGTGCAGGTCAACGCTGTATGAAGTATACATGCAAAAATTACCAGTTTTTGCATGTAAGGCCATAGCCAGAAAACTATTTTGGAGAGGAATTACGGCCATGCTTTCTTATCTTGATTTATTTTGGATTTGTATTTTATTAATTAAATAAAGGTAAGTGTTAAGATTTTAATTAAGTTTTATTACCAATTGAAATACAATGAAATCTCCCTAAAGTGACCACGTTCCGTTCTAATAAAAATTGGTTTTATTTCCAAGTTCTTTCAAAGTTCAATAAATAAATGCGATTTGTTTTTGGTCGGGAAAAAGCAATAACGATGTTATTACTTTATCTATAAGGAAAGGACCTGTTTACAAACAAACACTTTTGCCAACCAATCTACCAGCACATTTTTGTCGTTACGATCATTGTGGGATTCTTCTTAGAGACGAAGGCCAATCATACCATAGACCTGTCGAACGCAGATCAATCATATCGCTCTAATTCATGTGCACATTAGGAGTTGTAAAGAATGAACATATAAGGCCTGATTACTGCTCAGCCAACTAGGCCGTGGCCTTGGGCCCACTGCAGAAGGGGCCCAAATTTAATAAAATGATTTAGAAAAAAAAATCTTAATATTGCAATTGTTTTCTCAAAACCCCAAAATTATTTTAGTTGGCAACCGTATGATAATCTAATGATAACCCTTCGAGTACTTCCCTTCTGGGGGGAATATAATTGCTATTTTAGTACAAAGGGGCTCTGATAAAGGTGCTGGGCCTAGGGCCTTCTACAATCTTAATCGGGCTCAGCGAATAGGTTTTTCTTGTTTATCCACAGTTGTTCGACCCACAGTGACGTCAACTGCCCTTTCTTTATTTTTTTGAGAGTTTCCTGACAGTATATGGCTGGGAAGTATGAAAACATAGAAGATTGGGAGCAGGAAAACATAATGGTAAACTTATGAGTCAACCGCTAAAATCGGGTTTTTAGGCGTTTTCCACCAAGGTCTGACGTGACAGACAGATTACGTTTTAATATACGAATCGAGATTTAACTGACCCTAAATTTTCATCCTTGAACACTATGAGGTGATTGTCTGTGTTTCCCCCTCCCGATCTATTTGTCTTTGTAAAGTTAAAACAGAATCACGTGGCGCTGGGCAAAGTTTTATTGCATGACTGAACTATGGATTTTCTATGACCAAAGTTAGGTTTTGTTAAACGTTTCCAATTATTTTAGCGAAGATAGCTTTAATAAGCTGTTGTACCTATGGATGCAAAAAGAGACCAATTAAGTAGGTTTACTTACAATCTACTGGTATGTTTTTATTTATTTATTTATTTTTTTTAACATCTGAAGGATCTGAAGAATCCCCTAAGAAGATTCTTCCTAATAGTTAAAGTTTATGCATGAAAAAACTCTGAAAATTACACATGCCTTGCTGTTCTTTTCCCTCTAATAGAAGGCGTTTTGGAAAATTCGCTTTGGGTAATGAAAAAGAGAAAGAAAAAACTATTTAAATTTATTAGATGAAATTCCTCTTTTTTGGACCCTATTATTAATGTAATTTCGAAATATAGTTAGTTGAAACTAGTATTACTAAACTTTTGGGTTTTGTTCGACAGCATTTCTGTTCTGATAAGCCTCATTATTGCAGACTCATTTTCATAAATGAACTCGTGCGTTCATACAGCCGGACTGCAACATGTTGTGCGGAACATTATTAAGCACTTTACGCACAGCTGCACCAAGTTATTACATCATAGTGTAAAATTCTCAGACACATGTTGCAGATGAAAGATGGATATGTTTGATGCTATTTCAATCTACGAATACAAGCTATTTTTATGTAACCAAACTTCTGTTTAAATCAGGGTAGCGAAGTCGGTGGGAAAAATGGTCGACTCTGACTCCGGGCTGGCTAATACAATAGTGTTGCCTGTTGCTTAAATTTATCAGCAAACGAAAAATGAAGCAAGAATTTCACTTTTTTGGGATTAATTCCTCTGTTCAAAGGGTTTCAAAAGAAAAAAAATGAAGGTTTATTAATTTTACAATTTCGGTTCCTTCAAACTCGAAAAATCCAACTAACAAAATCCGAAGAAAACAAAACGAAAATTTTTACTATTGTGGATCCGCAGATTCTGAAAAGAAAATCGTGGAAAGATAATTTTTGCAATGATCAATTTTGTTGTAGGGTAACATCCCCAGTAATTGGCATGCACCAGTGATTGGCATATCCTACAAAAATGTCCTTAAATAAGATTTATATCCATTCTTTTAAAAATTTAAGACCATATACCAGTTATATGCTCATTTACTTTACAGATTATAACTTTTATTTATGTTACTACATGACAATAGTGCCTAGGAAAGAGAAACAATTATGGCTTGTATCAAATTAGCCATTTTTGTTGCAAATGTTCTTCTCTGGCTTAAGAAAGACATGCATATCAATTTATTATTATCTGATTTATAGTATATTTTAAATTTTAATTGACAACAGTTTTGTTTAGTTGAAAAGGGTTACTTTAATTGTGTAAAAGTCTAAGTGCCAATTACTGGTGATCACAGCAACTTTTTATAAATATATTTTTATAAAAATACTTTTTAAAATATTTTTGCTTTTTAGTGGGTAAAATAAATGCACAGATATGCACTCTTTGATTTAAAAACATTTGCAAGTAAATGTTTTATTTCTTGGTAATGAAAATAGAAGCAAGTTTAAAGACAAATCCTTAATGTGCCAATTACTGGGGATGTTACCCTACAATATGAAAGTTTTAAATTTGTTTCCTACTAACAAATATTCTTTATTCTAAATGAAATAAATAAAATAAAAAATAGTCCAAACCAGTTGCAGGCTTAGTGACCCATGATCAAAATTCACTGAATTTTCGCCATTCAGAGCTCCCACTAGTCCGATTTTAGTGTTGCCTTCATCTCACGAAATCCCATTTATCCTGTCTGTCACTCACATAGTCTGCACACAGAAATTGTAAAAAATTGAAACTTGAAATTTTGTGCACTCAGCTGAATACACTCTGCAGATGACAACTCAGAAATTTTTGAAATGTTTTTAATTCAATGAATTTGTCTTAAAATAAACTTGTACAAACGGACATCTCAAAGAATTATAAGCCCAGATGGTAGAGCATTGGTCTTGTAAATGATAAGTCGCGGGTTCATCTTCTACTGTCGGATATTAAAATTTTGCAAAACGCATTTGAATACCAGTAATTCTTAAGAAAATTTTTCGTAGTAAATTTTTACAACATTTGGACGTAGAAACAACCTTCGGTGTCGGTTTTCACAAAATTTAGAAAAAAAAAATATTTTTAAACTAAGAGGGAGTTTTTTCTCTAGACATCTTCTTAAGTAAAAATAATGCATTATAACTTACTGTGCAGCCCAGATGTTCAACACCAGCAGTAACTGCTTTCTGAAAAAACTCTTCCTTAATGCCCATTTTCTGCAAAAGAAAAGAAAACACATTTAACTAGGTGAATCTAAATAATCCAAAGTATTACAATTATGCTGTTAGAGGGAGAATTTTATTTGAAGACTTATAAGAATGTATTGCTAATTTTGCATCAAAATGAATGGAATTAAGGGTGTATTTCGATCCAAACTACTTATTTTCCGATTTATTTTTGAATTTATTTTTGCTCTCAAATGCATCAAACTGGCAAATTGTTTTATTTAGAAAGTACATGAGGTGCCGTGATTGGCGATTCTTTGATAAATGCAGAAAATATTAAAAAAAAGCAATCAAAAACGGCAATTTGAACCGATTTACCGATTTTTCTGAAGCGGGATATCTGAGAACGAAAAAAAGGGGTCATACTGAGAAGGTAATTGTTTATAAAGCAAATTCTAATGAATTGAGCATAAAAAGACACCACACGGCACCTTATACGTCTCTTTAAAAATCACCTCAGCAAGTTTCATGTTTGTACTTTTAAAAATGTGTCTGAAATTGTATCAGAAAATTTCGAGCTGTTGAAGATGAAAAAGCATTTTTTTCGAATACACCCTTAATAGTTGTTTTATAGCATTGGAATGTCATTACCCCTTTCATTGTATCCAGAAAAATGCATAATATAAATACAAAAAGAAAAAAAAAATCATGCAGTATTTTTTTTTTTTTTTTTTTTTTTTTTTTTATGGAATTTTAATAAGTACTTGCAATAAATTTACAGCTCTTAAGGGAGCAGTTTAAGTTTACAACAATTTTGTTTATTCTTAAAGAATATGATTTTAATGTTGAACTGCCTATATTTCAATGTTCAACTAAAAGTACATTTTGAAGAAAAAAAAATCTCAACTATATATTTAATTAATTTTTTTAAAGTTTGTAAAAATTTAAATTTTTTTAAATCCTACCACTTTCAAAAAATTATATTTTTGTCCTTTAAAAAGAAAAAAAAATGTATCACATAAGATTGCGCATGACTTAAGATATTTTTAATATCGCAATTAATGTAATTTTTTTAACTTGATATGTATATATACTTATATATATATCCATTAATTTTAAAACAATATATAAACCATTGAACTTAATACAAAATTACCACACACATACACAAACATAATACCATCAATTGTAAATACAATATGCAACATTTAAACATGAAAAATGAATCAAAAGGAACATAATCAAAATTTGTAGAACCAAAGTAGATTCATCAGACCCCAAATACTTTGGAACTATGAATAAAAAGTGTGGTTTCGTCTTCGTATCAGCCATGCAAAGCAAAATAACACGAATTTGGGGTTACCAACAAAACATAAATCCTCAATAGTATGAAATGATGAAAACTAACTCATCTTAATATATTCATTTTTTTTTTTTTTTTTTTAATAACAAAAAATCTGAAGGATAATTTCATGCGCAGATTTATCACATATATATATAAAAGAACATGTGGGAAAAAAAATCTATCTCAAATACTAAAACAGCCTTAGCATTTTTAAAATGCAGTAGAACCCCGCTAATTCGGACCCCGTTAATCCGGATCGGTTTGGTCATTATTTTTTCAAGTTTGAGAAGCGATTGGCTAATTTCCATAACATTAACTTGTTTCATCGTCGTATTCTGAATTTAAAAAAAAACTTTTTCCGAAATCATTTCGGAAGAATTGAGCAAAATAAACATTTTTATTGTCTGTAAATATTCAATACGTTTAACATAAAGGGGATTTTCTGTAAGTATGTTTTATTTTATTTTATTTCACTTTTTTCTAATTATGCGGATAATCCGGATTGGGTCTGGCCCCAATTCATCCGAATTATCGGGGTTTTACTGTATGAAAGTGAAGAAAATATGAACATGGATAAAAATCCATTAAAGTTTCATTTTGTATTGGTAATTCCGCTGACTGTATTAATAATAAAGTTATTTTCATTCCGATTTTTACTAAAGACAAGTCTTTTAAGGTGTCTCATACTTTTTGAAATCTTTTTACCGTCAATGAAAAGTGATGTAGTTTCAAATTCTCATAACTTTCTAAACACTTAATGAAATTACATTAACTCTTTGTAAATCAGTGTTGTTTGTTTACATTAACTCTTTGTAATATACAAATAATCACATATAATAAAAATTACAATTCAGTTAGTAATTAGGCATATGTGAGCTTATTAACTTGAACCCAGGATTCTTCGATTTAAATCAGCTTGATTTTAATCATGATTAATATTACGATTTAAATCAGTTAAAAAATATCATAGATTTAAATGAGTTTTTCGCTTAAAATATTTTTATTTAAATTTAAGAGCTGTAAACAAATTTAATAATATACTTTAATATAATTTAGTTTAATATAATACAGATAATCAAACAGTTTTTAGAAAAATAAAGGTTAAGCTTTGTCAAAAAGTTTAAACCGTGTGAAGTTAAACTTCCAATTTTCATTTGAATAAAATTGTAAGTATCTTGCAACAATAAGGAAATCTAAGCAGAAATATATTAATATTGGAATATTTACTTGTTAGTAGTTAAAAAACTTCTGCAAGTTGGGGTTGAAAAAAAAAAAAAAAAAATGCATGAGTGTATGTGCTGCTTATCGTACTAAAGTTTGAGAAAAATCTGAACTATTCAATGATTTTTTTTTTTTTTTTTTTTTTTTTTTTAAATCTAATATAGTTGATCTCGGTCTCTTTGAATGGGAGAAGATACTTGTTGCAGTCATCGAAGAGTCTGATACTAAAAAACTTATAGAATTCATTATCAACTAGCTTTTTACTGAAAAAAAAAAAAAAAAAAAGACAAATCTGCATTCGACAAAAAATTAAAATTTGTTCTTTGGGGAAAAAAAAAAAAAAAAAAAAAAAAAAAAGATCAAGCTATTGGGCAAAATTTACTTTTACTCTTTACTATTTTTACTGAATACTTAAAAATATTAATATAAGGTAAGTTGCAGAGTGTTAAACAGATAAAAATAATTAACTTCAGCTCATTTAATTGCAAAATATAGCATAAAATACTTAAAAACCCTAATTGTGTATAGGGTAACACACCATAAAATATAAAATTTTAGCTGAAGATTTTTTTAAAAATTATTTCTATTATTCACCGATATAGATTTCAATTTGTTTTCATAAAAATAGAAAAAATCGTGGAATGAAGAGCTAAATTAATTTTATAACAAGTTACCTAAGTAGTATTTTAAAGTACCGCCAGGGCAGAAAGACTTAAAAAACACTAAATAATGCATAACTCGTGTGCCATGAAATGTACATTGTGTATTAGTAATACATAATTAATAATATCATTAATACATATCCCGTATTAATTAGATGATTATTCTAAATTTATGCTTTTGACTATTTATGAATAAGAATAGAAAAGAAATCATGCATCAAACCCACTAATGATGTTATTGTGAAAGGAAAAATAATGATGTCATTTGTGTGGTTATGTCTAATTATTCCGGATACGGCACAAAGCTCGTTTTGTATAAGTATATTGCATAGTGTAGATATGATAACACTATAAATTAAAGAATTAAGACTTTTAAAAGAGACAGTTCATCTTTTCAAGAAATTTATTTAAAAAATATATGGCTCAGATGGTGAATTCAGTGCATTTCGATGTTCAATTAAAAGTACATTTTGAAAACAAAATTTTAACTATTTAAATTTTTAAAATAAGTTTAAAAAGTTGATTTTTTTAATTCCTATTAATTTTTTAAAATAGTGATAATTTTTTACCCAATATGCAGTGTAAAATGATTAAATCTAAAAATTTTTAGATTCTTATACTTTAATTAAAAAATTATTCATATACTTTTATTATATGAAATATGAATTACATTTTTATATTCATGTACTTTTATTATATGAATTACTTTTTTATATTCATATACTTTTATTAAAAAATAAAAACCCTGAAGGATTATTCCATGGGCATATTTATCACATGATTTTTGATCGTGTTAGCTGACATTCTACAAAATTATATTTAATTGAAAAAATCTGTTAAAGTTATCAATTAGAAAAATGCTTTTTCACCTACATTTTGTAATCCAGAAACTCTAAATTTATGACCTCGTTATAACGTATATAGTTTTAACGAATATTTTCATAGATAATATTCTTCAAACATGTGATAACGCCCCCTTTCCCTTAAAAAAAGAAAAAAAAAATGAAAATAATTATCTGCAATAGCTTTAAGTAATTATTTATTTTGGAAAAGAATAATAAAAAGACTAATATAAACATATATAACAAATATAAACAGAACTCTTTATTGTCTTAGTGGACATTAAAAATCCATCAAAGAAAATATTAAAATTTAGTTAACATGTCTATTAATGACAAAACTTTTTAGAATTCGGGCAAAAGGCTTTACCTTACCAAGCATAAAAAAAAGAATATGTTTAGTAAGCTAAAAACATTAAAATAATGTTATCTTTCAACAATTACTTATAGGCATCTTTTATTCTACTAAAAAATAAATAAATAAATAAATAAATAAATAAATAAATAAATAAATAAAAATAAAAAATAAATAAAATAAGTGAAAAATTGTGTACTAAGGAAAAAAATACTATTTTTTTAAGAGATAAAACTACAAAAGACAAGTATTACATTTATTACGATTTAAGAATCGAGTGATTTAAAAAAAATAATATTTTTAAATTAATCTAAGCATTATTTCTTGTAACCATTTTACAAAAAATCTATAACTACAAATTTAATCAGATAAATTTAACAAGTGCACGGAGGCTTGAGGAATTTTTGTTAAATCTATAATCTATAAAAAAGAATTAAAAATTCTACTAAACAAAATTAAAACTATTACCATCAAAGTAAAGGGAGAAGATGAAAATAATTCTTTGCATACTATCATAACACTGATGTATCCAAAAATTCCAAAAGAGACCAAACACTGAATTGAGAATTACTGAAAATCGCCATCTTGACTGTGGAACTGCTCTCTGCTTCCAACTGGGCAGCTAGCTCACCGACGAATGCACAATTAACACGGTTATCACCAAAAAGCATCAGTTCATATCAGAGACTTTTATCGCATCACTCAAGATAACTGGGAAGGGGTTATAAATATACATTAAATATTCATAGGGGCACGGACCTGTATTTAATGGATCCTACTGAAGAGTTGAGAACAGGATCGACAGGGGAATTAGTAGTCTGTGGGTCCGATTCTGCGACTCTGCAGAGAATGGTCAGAAGATGAAAAGATCAGGTGCTGCATGCAACCATTTTTGCAGCAGAGCCAAGTGACCAAGATAGCGCCAGGTTAAAGTTCGCTGCAAAGTGATAAGGTGGCACACAAAAAAAGCTTTTTTAACAAATCAAGGGACTGGGAGATTGGCACTGGCCTTGGACATTGCACATGCCGCCGCTGCAGCGAGCGCACATTTTAATCTCCTTTTCATTTTTTATTCTCTGCTTTATGATTTTTTTTTTTTTTTTTTTTTTTTTTTTTTAGTAGCGCGGGTTAAAGAGGAACGCGGGTATAAATCAATCGCGAGAGATAAACGGGTTTTTAAAGATTCAGTATACGCTGCTTGTAGTATTGAGGACACTCACTCAACCCATTCGGTGTGAGCGAAAAGAAAAAAGATAATTCGGGACAGGGCTGGAGTTGTAAGTGCCAAGCATAATGAGAAGGGCAAGGAATGTCTGAAAGAATGATGTGTGTGCTCTGGGAGAGAAAGAAGAAAGAAAAAAATTGACGATAATGGCACTTAAGTGTTATACAAGATCTGATGGAGACGAGACAAAATTCCCGTACTAGGATGTAAAGATTATCTCTATTACCACTCTCCGAGGATGAATAAGAAGTTTAAGATTGCGGAGTGGAAATTTATAATTTTAAGTTGGGTTAACCTTGATGAGAGTGAGGAATGAATAGCTGAGTGATATACTCAATGACGTGTGTGTGTGGGGGGGGGGGGGGGCATTGTCCTGTAGAGAAAGTGCCTCCCGGTGCCCAAAATATCCTCGCTCTCGCAAAGATGACAAATTTTCAATTTGATTGGAAAAATCTCCGAGGATTATAAATTTTCTGTGAGGAAAAAATTATTTGAATTCACTACTAGTTGTAGACTCGAGGTCTGGGATCGCATAAAGTCTTTTCTCATAACAAATTAGGAGTGAAGGAAGACGTAAGTTTTTACCTGGAGCTCAATTTTTTCCACAATTCTGGATGAGGTAAATAAATGAGATAATGGAGTTTTGCAACGATCCTGGAGTAAAGAAAAAAAGAATTCGGGACAGAGATGGAATCATAAGTGCCAAGCATAATGAGAAAGGCAAGGAATGTCTGAAAGAATGTGTGTGCTCTCGGAGAGAAGCAAGAAAGAAAGAAAAAAAAAATCACTGATAATGGTATTAAAGTGTTACACAAGATCTGATGGAGACGAGACAAAATTCCCGTACTAGGATGTAAAGATCATCTCTATTACCACTCTCCGAGGATGAATAAGAAAGTTAAGATTGCAGAGTGAAATTTATAATCTGAAGTTCAGTTAACCTTGATGAGAGTGAGGAATGTATAGCAGTGATGCATTCAGCGAGATGAATGTGTGCGGAGGAGGGGGGGGGATGGTGATTGCCCAGGTGAGAAAGTACTTTCGGGTGCCCAAAATATCCTCTCTCTCGCAAAGAGTTTAAATTTTCTGTTGAATTGGGAAAATCTCTGCGGATTATAAATCGTCTGCGCGGAAAAATTATTTGAACTTACCACTGGCTGTAAGCAGGCCCGAGGTCTGAACGTTGAAAAAGTTGTCTGAGATTGCAAAAAAATCTGTTCTTATAATAATTAGGACTCAGGGAATTCAAGTTTTTAGCTGGAGCTCATAATTTTTTCCACAATTCCGGCTGTGGTAAGTAAATGAGAAACTGCAACTTTCCAATGGTCTTGGTGTAAAGAAAAAAAGAATTCGGGACAGGGCTGGGACGCAAGTGCCAGAGAAGGGCAAAAAATGTCTGAAAGAATGATGCGTCTGCTTTCGGAGAGAAAAAAAGATTTAAAAAAAAAAAGATCGATGATAATGGCACTTAGGGTGTTATATAAAATCTGATGAAGACGAGACAAAATTCCCGCACTAGGATACAAGATTATCTCTATTATTACCATTCTCCGAGGATGAATAAGTAGTTTAAGATTGCAGAGTGAAATTTATAACTTGAAGTTGAGTTAACCCCAATTGAATAAGGAATGAATAACCGAGAGATATATTCAGAAAGGTGAGTGTGTATATATGTGTGAAGGGGGTGGAGGGGGAGTTTCTCCAAACAGATTGACCGCTTTAATTTTTTGTTATTTTTTTTATTAATTAAGAATCAATGATATATCAATTTACAAAAAGCTTATAATTACAATTTAATAGGTTAAATTTAACAGAGCGAGGCTTAAGGGATTTTTTTTAAAATACATAATTTGGGGAAAAAAAAAAGATTAAAAATGCTATTAACCCCTTGTAGACGAGCGACACGTATACGTGCCGCAAAAATATTTAAAAATCTTTGTTTATACCCACTATTAAAATCTTACTGTAAAATTTGCCTTATTGAATTGGGGCATTTTCTCGATTCAATAAAATATAAATTTCTGTTTTAAAAAACCATTGACAAAACATTAAAAATTCCGCAAAAGGGTCCGCGAAGGGGTGAAAAAAAAACAGAATTAAAACTATTACCATAAGAGTAAAGAGAGAAGATGAAAATAATTCTCTGCATACTACCATAACACTGATGCATTCAAAAATTCGAAAAGAGACCGAACACTGAATTGAGAATTGCCAAATTGACTGCGGAACTGCTCTCTACTTACAACTGGGTACCCCCGATACTCTCTCTCGCAAAGATTTTAAATTCTCTATTGGAATGGCAAAATCTCCGGAGATTAGAAATCTTTTGCATGGAAAACAATTTGAATTCATCACTGGCTGTAAGACCAGAAGACTGAACTTTGGAAAAGTTGGATATCAAAAAAGGTCTTTTCTTATACAGGGTGGTCACAAATATCTTATTTTAAAATTCCCTGATATTTCCATGATAATTCCAGGTTAGCTTCAAATTTCCATGTTAACATTAAAATAATGAAATTTTCATAGAAATTTTTTTTTAACAATATAACTTTAATACATAGTCAATTTTTTTAAAATATATATATAAACTTTTACTAAGTTTATATATGAAATAATTCACACAAGTTTTTATGTAGTTAATGAAAAAGTAAACATTATTGGTTGTTAGATCTTGTTGCACTATACAATGTAAGAATGCTGTACTATCAAAAGGTTATCTAGTAAAGATCTGGTTATATATATATATATATATATAAAAAAAAAAAAAAAAAAAAAAATACAATGCTTCACAGTAATGACAAAAGGGACAAACTTCAAATAAAAATAGTTGATACTTGTTTATTACCTTGTCGCTTAGATGCTAGATTTTAGCCAGGCCATTTTAAGGGACTACTTCCAGTCAAATGAAAAGACCCATTCACTAATGCTAATCCTATGGAAGAAATTTATACAGATATCTCGGTTGCATTTCAATATTTTTAAATGATTTTTTGGCTTTGGATATCTGAGATCGATTTGTATATGCATGCCGTTAGTTACTTTTTTCATTTTGTTTACAGTTATTTTTTACGAGGACGCTTTCATTTTCGGAACCGGTTTAAAAAGCGAAAGCAACCCCATAAAAAATATCTGCAACCAAAATCGAAAAACTAAAAAACAACCTCCATTCAGATCAATCTGAGTTATCCAATGCAAAAAGAATCATCTAAAAATATTAAAATGCAACCGAGATATCTTTATAAATTTCTTCCATAGGATTAGCATTAGCGAACGGGTCTTTTCATTTGAGTGAAGTAGCCTCTTAAACTGATAAATAGTGATGGTGCAATGCGAAAAAAAACTGTGATAAAAGAATATCCACAAATAAAGGAAACTGGTTGAATGGCTGCAAAATAACACTTGTTCGATTTTTTTTTCTTTCCAGATTACCGTAATCATATAAGAAATTCACATTTGTTTCAATAAATTTTCAGGTTCAATTTGAATCTCCCTGATAATTCCATGATATTTCCATGTTTTCCAGGTCTGTGACCACCCTGTTATAATAATTAGGAGTGAAACTGGACGTAAGTTTTTAACTGGAGCTCATAATTTTTTCCATAATTCTGGCTATAGTAAATAAATGAAATATTGGAGCTTGGCAAAGATCTTGATGTAAAAAAAAAAAAAAAAAAAAAAAAAGAATTCGAGACAGGGTTGGAGCGTAAGTGCCAAGCATAATGAGAGGCGCAAGGAATGTCTGAAAAAAAAATTATGTGTGTGCTCTCGGAGAGAAAGAAGAAAGAATGAAAAAAATCGATGATAATGGCACTTAAGTGTTATACAAGATCTGACGGAGACGAGACAAAATTCTTGTGATGCAAGATTATCTTTATTAGCACTCTCTGTGGATGAATGAGAAGTTTAAGATTGCAGAGTGAAATTTATAATTTAAAGTTGAATTAACCTTGGTTAGAATATGAATAGCCGAGTGGTATATTCAGTGAGGTGTGCGTGAATGTAGAGGGGGGAGGGGATGGGAAAGTCTGTGTTCAATTCATGCAACAACGCAACATTAGACACAACATTAAACAAATTCTATACACTGACCGATATAGAACATGATGTAGTGCACATCAGTAATGTATATAGGTTTCATTGTAGCAGTTTAATATTATTAAAATTAGATTTAGATCATTGCAATAGTTTAATATTATTAAAATCATCATTTTGTGGTTTAGGGTAACAACTCGAATTCTGAAAAATAAGATTTCGCCTGTTACGCGTATCAGCCTTTCATATTTTAAAATAAATAATAACTAAATACAATTCTTAAACTTTTAAAATTGAAAAGTAACATTTGGATCATTCTGTATGATGCAACTATTTTTCAGTTTTAAAAAAAAATCAGCACATAGCCTTGGAATTATATATATTCAGTTTGAATGGAGTTAATTAAAAAATAAATATCAAAAGAAACTTAAATAGAATGGATTTCAATTCAATTGTAGCTATCTTCAATGATGGATCAATTGGCTTTAACCATTCCTCGTTTTGTTCCAAAGATATATCCTTCAAAGGGAATCTATAAGAATATCCTGAAATTCATTTGAAGTCCCAGACTTATTTCTCTCTGTAATGAATGACTTTTAATTGACATTAAGTTTCTCAGAAGTAGAAAAAGTATGATTCAGTATAATGAGGTCTGAAGAACCTGGAAAGCTAAGCATGCATCATAGCTCTTTGTTTAAGGAGAAGTATCCATAGCTTTGAAATGGTGCGTTCATAAAAAATATATATCTAAGATTGCTGAAGATACCTTAAAGCAAATCACAAATAATTATACTCGCAGAATGAAGATTTAATTAATTCAATGGTGCTTAAAGAAGATCACTTGCAAATGAATAAATGAAGATGGACCTATCAAACTTTCTCTTATCAGAAGGTCTTTTAAAGTATAATAAGTTACAGCTATAATTGACAAATGCAGAGCAACAATATTATTTGTTAGAGGAAATAATTTGGGCTCTTTGAGGAAAATTCTGTCTGTTTTAGTGAAATTTATATCTTAGGCGGTCAGAAACCTAAAATTTTGTATGTCACTATCGAGTTTTTAATCAGCAGCCTGTTAAATGCAGATGCACACACAGTTAAAAACTTACATCTAGAAGTTATGGCTCATAATTAGTCTTGTAATTACTTTTTGGAGTGTCTATAAATAAATTCTATACACTCTATAATCGATACAGAACATGCGATAGTGCACACCAGTAGTATATATAGATTTCATTTTAATAGTTTAATATTATTAAAATCATCATTTTGTGGTTTAGAGGAACAACTATAGAAGTAGAGTAAGATACAGTATTGTATCTTTCTCGGAGTAAAAAAGGATTCCACGTGTTACACTTACCAGCTTTTCATACTTTCAAATAAATAGTAACTAAATACAATTCTTAAATTTTCAAACCAAAATGTAACTTTTGGATCATCCTATATGTGATGCAACTGCTTTTCAATTCTTTTAAAAACAGAGCATAGCCTTGGAATCAGCCATTCAGTTTGAATGGAGTGAAATAAAAAAGTAAATATCAAAGAAACTTGAATAGAATAGATTTCATCTCAATCTATCTTGTCCACGATTGTAACAATCTTCAATGATTGAGCAATTGGCTTTAACTATTTCTCGTTTTGTTCCAAATATATTCTCTTGAAAGGGAATCTATAAGAATATCCTGAAATTCATTTGAAGTCCCAGACATATTTCTCTCTGTAATGAATGACTTTTAATTGACATTAAGTTTCTCAGAAGTAGAAAAAGTATGATTCAGCATAATGCGGTCTGGAGAGCCTGGAAAGCTAAGCATGCATCATAGCTCTTTGTTTAAGGAGAAGTTCTCCATAGTTTTGAAGTGGTGCATTCATTAAAAAAAAATAATTATAAGATTATTGATGATATCTTAAAGTAAATCACAAAGAATTATACTCGCAGAATGAAGATTTAATTAATTCAATGGTGCTTGAAGAGGATTAATAACAAATGAATAAATGAGAATAGATGGACCAATCAAACTTTTTTTTTTTTTTTTTTTTATCAGAAAAACACAAGTGTAAGAAATCCCTTAAAGAATCATAAGCTACCGGTAGTTAACAAATGCAAAGTAAGAATGATATTTTTAGAAGAAATAATTTGAAATTTTTGGAAAAAAAAAAAAAAAGAAAGAAAGAAAGAAAATTTAAGAATTAGTATTAATAGTCCGCATTAGTAAAATTTTTATCTTATGAGGTCAGAAACCTTAAGTTTCGTATGCCAGAATGGATTTTAGAATTTGCAGCCTGTTATGGATTTTTTCCCTTATCATATCACAGATGAAAACACACACCTAGCAGTTATGGCTCATAGTTAGTCTTGTAATAGTTTTTTGAATGTGTCTGTCTGTAAATAAATTATAAATTCTATGTACTCTGCAATCTATATGAAATATACCGTAGTGTCATCAGAACTACATATAAATTTAATTGAAATAGATCATTATTAAAATGCACTGCAAACTAAATAAATATAATATATATGACGGAATGAAATTTTCGCCTTGCTTTTAACATAAAATGTATAATATGAACTTTAAAATGTTCAGGTTTACTTAAAAGGCGATTAAAATAATCAAATACAGATGTTAATAGTTAATTTAATTTTAAAACATCTTAGTACTTTCAACCCTTTAATCACACTCTTCCTTAGAGAATATTTTCTTTATTTATACAAATACATGATTCCGTTTCGAAAATGAAAACGAAACTCGTGACTTGAAGATGCATATTTTTTAAGTTTTATATCGTATTTAACATTGTCAGTCACCGGTGACTAAAGCGGC
Organism: Maratus speculifer; assembly: GCA_964019185.1. Taxonomy (NCBI): domain Eukaryota; kingdom Metazoa; phylum Arthropoda; class Arachnida; order Araneae; family Salticidae; genus Maratus; species Maratus speculifer. The sequence goes on along the minus strand of OZ025301.1, from coordinate 144,122,157 downwards.
CTAAACAGAAAGTTCAATGTCAGTAACCGTGGCACTCAACGTGTTAATAAAAGTTTATAATTTATTTTATTAGTAATAATTTATGCTACATAACTTTCATTTTACATTAGTCGGCACAAGTACTACTTTACTTGTAACATTTCACCAACCACGCGAAGCAGATAAGCAAAGCTTTGGCAGCAAAGTGAAAAGCATTCGGAAACCGAGATTCTCAGAATAGATATTAAGTAAAAACCAAGAGGGAAATTAGAGAAGACTTTTCACTCCATCAAACTAAAACGAGGATAAGACGAACTCGCAGAACAATTGCAAGAAACAAACGACCTTGCCCGCCCCAAACAAAAGCTTTACCGCTAGTTTCCTGATGCTAACATCTTTTTTAAACCACACAGGCTTATGTCAATGACAGGTCAATTAACTTAACACGCAATAAAAAACTGGGACGATTATCTAACTACTACTACTACTAAAGTTTTTTTTTTCCCTTTTGCTCCCCACCTGGCAAGAAAGGTAGCTTTTTTTTTTCTTAATTCTACAGAATGTCGATAAATTTAAAAGAAAAAGAAAAAGGACAGGGTGCTATTCTATAAAAAGGGAACTTTTGCAAGAGAATATATTATTGTCTTTTAGTTAAAAAAAAAAGTGGGAAAATATGCAATATTTAGGTATAATTAATAAAGTAACATTAATTTTGAATGATTTCATGATATAAAAGTAAAAAGTACTGTTATATTATAAAATCGTTGAATGATCCCGCCCCTCCCTTTTTTCCCTCCTACAGAAATGAGAAAATCGTTTCAAATGAGAATCATTTTTTGCAAGTTCTTGAGCAAATGGATTTCGAAATAAAAAGTTATTAAATCTTTTAGATTTTTAAACATGACAAGTCATTTTAAATCCTAAGATTTTAAGAAATTCACCTTTTACACATAAACATTTGAAAGAACAATTTTTTATTTTATTTATGGTAGCAAGAAGAATTATAGAATAATTTTATTTTATTTAGGTGTAAATTTTTACAACTCTCTTAAGTAAAATAAAATTGTTCTTTGAAATGTTTATATGTAAAGAGATTTAGAAATACTAAGGAATGGAGAAAATTTTTACTAGAAATCAATGTATAGAACTAGTGGTGCATTTTAATATTTTTAAAAAGGGCAGGGTGCATTTTGTAAATTTGAAAAAAGGCAAGGGTACTGTGCTCTTCAAAAATGGCTTAGAATGAACACTATAAAATGAATGATTCAAACTAGAGATAAACCGAAAATTAGATTTCGTTTTTGGAGATAATACATTGCGAAATTCGTCTGAAGCGAAACGATCGCTTTTTCAAAAATCCCGTGTTTTTTTTGAAATTTTCAGCATTTATTCATAGATATAAGCTGTATTCATATGAGACATTATTTATTTATTACTATGAACTTCATTATTTGTAATTATCTGTTTTGACTGACTCAAGATGAGAGTGTAAATTATAAAGGAAGTAATACATATGACTATAAACATTGGATACGCTTTTCAAATACTCATGAAAAGTTGCAGCCTTAATAGTAATAGAATTTTTTTAGTTTGAAACAGCAGAAGTGTTTGGAATACATTTTGAGAAAGTTCTAGCATAACATATGATCCTTTATAAAAATCACTATAAAAGATAAATCGAGATATGTATACATTAAACATTTTTTAATTAGATAAAATTCGTATAGTAAGAAATTCATTTTGGGCCGTTGATGAATTAATTACATTTTATTGTATATGAAAAAGGAAGATTTTGATCAGAGGCCTGCTAAAACGAAATCTTTCTATGTTCAATTGGAATTTTGGCTTAGAACGTTTCACTGTGTTATATAAATAAGCTCACTTTGCAAGTTATAAAATAATATTGCTAAGGACATAAAAAAAACTTTTTTCTTTTTTTTTTGGGGGGGGGGGAGGGGGGGGTTCAGATTAAGCAGTTATTGTATGGTATTGATTTAAACATACGATGTGGAGTTTTTACGTTTCAGGTGGGATTCCGCTTACACAGGCCTGATATCGTTTTCAGAATTCTTGTTAAATAAAATGCAAAGAACACCTATAAAAATATACAATTCGGAAATTGCACGTCAAGCGTAGCAAATGAGATTCGTTCGTACTATAACGAAGTTTTAAAAGTATTCAGGTTCTGGTGTACTAGTATGCAATACTTTGGATATAGTATAGTACCCGAAATTTTTTGGGTGTCCCTGTAAATACTATCTGCTTCTATTATATAGAAAATAACTTGTAGTAATCCTCAGCAACGTATATCAATTTCATAAAATGTTAAACAGTTTAGTAGTATAATTAAAACGCGCACCAAATAATCTGCTCCCATACCACTATGTAATGGAATACTTTTGTGTGGCTTTGTAAATTCATTATGAATGTTCTTTGCACCACAAATTATACAGAATGTATATTTTAGATATATTTCATAGATGCATATTCATTTTATTATGCTCGAAAATGTAACATCGTTAAAATGCACTTGGAACTTTCTTTTTCCCTATTGGCCGTAATGTAACGGAATACTTTTTATTGCCCTGTAATTAAACTATACATCCGATTTTCATAAAATTTGAAATAACACGACAAAATAATGCGAAAATTACACATTTTAAATTTCAAATAATTCGGTTGGTAATTTTTGCTCTGTTATCTGCGTCCGGGCAGACTGTCTGAAAGACGACTAGTGTTGAATTCAGACACTTTTCTCCGGGAGGGACTTCTGTGGCTTTTTTTGGGGGGGGGGGGCATTATACAGTTCCGGGGGCGAAATTGCAATTTTATATCATTGAAAATACAAAATTAAAAATTTTCCGGGGGGGGGGCATTTCATTGCTCCGGTGGGGAAATGTCCTCCCCCCCGGTCACCCCCTGAATTCAACACTGAAGACGACTATAGGTGCTACGTATTTATAAAATTACGAATGCACCTAAAAACTAGGTTTTTACCTACATTTTATCACCTGGGAAAAATCGTCTAGCAGTATACAGTAAAACCTCTAAATAACGGACACTTCGGGAACGCAGAAATTATCCGCTATTCGGAGGTGTCCGCTACTGGGAAAGCCTTAAAAATACAAAAATCGCTAAGAAATGCTTAAAATTTCATTAATTGACAGTTATATGTCCTAAAACCTTTATTATATGATTATTGAGAAATTAAAATAATTTTTTAAACAATAAAACTTAAATAAAATTGTGCACACCTTTAACTGTTGTTTGTTACATTCTTATAAAAAAAAATGTGTAACAAAAGTTTACTTTTGCTCACGATTACATGTAATTTGCTTTTCAATGTGACGTTATTGGTAATTATAGAGTTCCAAGCGGGGATGGGGATTGCACTTTTTGATCATTAAAAACATATAATCAAAAAAATCTTCCGGGGAGACATAGACATTTGAATGCTCTGAGAGATGTCCCTCCCAGACAACCCCCTGAATTCAATGCTGAACGTGAAGGAGAAATTTCCCCAGTCCACCCTCTACATTTATCTGTGATCACAAAATTTGCCACATATTGCCCTGATAAATGTAGAGTCCTTTTTACTTTTTTTCCCTTTCATTTTTCCTCGTTAAAAAATACTTTTTCATCCTTTATCGCCGAAAATGGTGTCCGCTATTTGGAATGTCCGTTATTCAGAGGTTAAACATACAAAAATTTAGGTTTTGGGAGTGGGGATTGGAAAACTGTCCGTTAAATAGAGGTGTCCGCTATTCGGGAGTGTCCATTATGGAGGTTTTACTGTATTTAATTAAACGCATTTCACTCCATAATTTTATTCAAGAGCAAAAAGTCTTGCATACATTTTTAACTGATATCCAGTGAAATATTACGGAAATTGTAATTGGATCATACAAAGTAACTTTAAACCCAATTATGATGGAAAAGGAGAAGGAAAGAGAGATATCAATTGTTGCGGAACAGCTGTGTTAAGGAACATTGAAAAAAGCTGGAACAGTTGGTTTTAGTGAAATCTGCAGAATACTGAAATCTTTTCGCATTCAAAACTATTATTTCATATTTTTGTAGTTTTTTTTTCCCCCTCGGCTTTTATTACAGGCATGAAAGTGGGAAATGACAAAAAAGGGAGAAAATTTTTTCCCATCAATACAACAGTGCTAAACTGTTATAATTTAAGTGTCATATTAACTGAGAATAAAATTAAATGTAACTGCACGTATGATTGCCCTTTTTTTTAAATTTATTAAGCTTTAATAATGCTACAGGGTGAACCAAATATATTCGATCCACTTATGTAAAGTACAGTCATTAATTCTCCAAAACAAATATTATTCTGAATAATTCAGCTGTTAGGCCCGCCACACACTAGTGACTAGTGAAACATTGAACGAAAAAATGTGAGACATGCGACAATTTCACCCTGGTAACAAAGAAAAAACCCGTTTGACTGCGTCATGTCGCACGATTTTTGATGCATGTTTCACTAGTCTGTGGCGGCCCTTAAATCTCCTCACCTTTTTTTTTTTTTTTTTTTTTTTTTTTTTTTTTTTTTTTAAAGAAAGAATAATCTCCTCCCTGCTAAATTGATCTTTGCTTAAGAAATGCAACTCAAAAAAGGTATCGCAGATATTACCCAAAACTGTTGCACAAATAGCATAAAATATTCTGTTCCAAAAAGAAACTTCCTTTCACTTTGAATTTTCAAAGTATAAAAAAGATTTCGTTCTTAAAAGACATTCAGAACAACTTCATTTACACTACTTTCAGATGCTTATATGTAGAAGCTCACTTTTCAGTTTATGCTTCATTTGTGCAACGATTCAAGTGCTAACTCCAAGGGTTTGAAAAGGCAAAATGTCCAATTATTAAATTTTTGCCCCCCCCCTCCCCCTTAATTATCCTTGCAAAATTTTCTTTGCATTTTTGCACCAATCCAGAGATTGACGAAAATTGCTTTAAAAAACCTTCCTTTAGGAGGAACTTTTTCATTCTTGTTATTAGGTTTACGATCCTTTTTTTTTTTTTTATAAATAACATTTTCACGTTATTAACAACTTAACTGATCAATAATTTTTAACTAAACTTTCAAATAATGTCTATTTTTTTCCATGTCTTTAACAGAATTTTTAATCTTTTATCACCGGTTTTTCAAAACAGAAATTTTTGACGAATAGAATAAGAAAAATACTCGGATCAGTGTTCTCGCTGTCGCTCGCCAATGCGCCAAATTGCGACTAAATTCTTCATTTGGCGAGTAAACAAACGATTAGATTCGCCAAATTGCTAATGCTCAATTTTTTCTTTCGGTTTTTTTTTTCTTTTTTGTTTTTTATACATATGCATATATATAAATATATTTAATATATACATATTTTTTTATATTTGTAGCAAATAGTTGAAGTTAGATTAATAACAATCGCTGTCACAGTTATAAAAACTTAGGTTATCTTAGAACATATTGAAAAAATGAGGTATATTAAAGAATTAACGATTTTTTTTTTTTTTTTTTTTTTTTTTTTTTTGTGCTACACTGCGAATCTATCTTGCTAATACTTTTTTCATTTGGCGAATGTTTTTTATTCTTAATTAGTCAAATTACTAACATTAGTTAAATGTCAGCGAGAACACTGACTCGGATTAAATAATTTCAAAATCTAAATAGATAAAGTAATGAAATTATTTGTTCACGCCCAAAAAAATTTTCATTTATTTACTGTATTTCGAAAGGGGTTGGAAATAAAAGTTATAAAAGATAAAACCGTAAAATCAAAGCAACCATCAATGTATTCATATTTTAAACTCTGCAATAATTAACTTAATTTTTGTTGTGATGCTTAAATTTATATATTTTTCCTAGTGTGAAAAATAAATGTTAATAGCATTAATTTTCAACAATTAAAATCTAGGTTTTAACATGACCACCGTTAAAAGACCACCTCTTAAACCGGACAATTTTTACTAGAACGGAACGTGACTGCTTTAAAGAGGTTTTACTGTATTTATAGAAAACCAAAATGACAAATTATCAGTGTTTCTAAAATTAAGAAAGTTTTAAAAGAAAGAAAAGAAAAAAACAATAACAAAATAATAATAAATAAAAAGAAAAAAAGCCACTCGATACTGACTACCAATATCTACCAATACCAGTTTTTTCTTTCATTTAAACATGAATTTAGTGAATTGGCTACACTCTTAGTAAGGAAAAGTACAAAACAGTAAACATTCTTTTACATTTGTAAAACTCTATACTAATAATAGAACTAAAGGAAGGCACAAATTAGCACGGCATTTTTACATCTTACAGCATTTACATTAAGAGAGTTAAAACACGTCAATCAAAAAAATCATCCTAAATAGGTTACATGACAAAATTATCGTTTCAACTGATGGAAATTTCAGTGTTAGCAGTGACAATGGGTAATTAAGAATTTTTGAGCATTATTTAATTAGAGGTGATAAATTTAAATGCAGAAAGAGTAACAGTTAGTGAGTGACCCTTAGAAGGAAGGTAGAAAAAAAAAGTAAAAGAACATTTCAACAGGTCTTACAACTTTTAACAATGGATTTAGCCAGTGGCTATAAAAGGGGATACCTGTTGGGCGAGTGGTATGATACAAGCAAAGGTATACGACTTTAAAAGAAAAAGAAATGGATGATATACAGTCGAACCTCGATTTAACGAATTGATTGGGACCCACAAATCCGTTCATTAAATCGAAGCAATTCGTTAAATCGAATATCAATTTTTGTAAAGAGTATGGTATAAAAATATCAATACAAAATACCCTTAGATATACAGATTTTAAAAAAGAATGATAATTGTTTACTACGAGCTTAAAAATTATAAGTTAGGAGATCAACTTTTAAATTATCTATATTCCTTAATATTATTTGCTTTTGAAATTTAATACATCATACATACATACTTATTGGCACTTTGGAAAGAAATCCTTGATAGTGTTTTGTTTCGACTTTATAAAATTGTTTGTCGATATTTTCTAACTCCGTAAGAACAACACCATTAACCTCGTGTGACAAAAAATAATTTTTTAAAGTGTTCAAGCTGCAAATTGATTCTTGGAATATCACCTTTTTTATTTGAATTTCCGTTTCTTCATCATCTTGACTACTTTTAGAATTTTCATTCTCTTTCTGTTCAATATCACAGGTGCTTAGCTCTACATATTTGTCTGCAATATTGTCATGTTTCTAGTTGAAAAAGGGAAAAGACTGTCTTTTGAATCCACCCAGAAATGAGCAAAAAATGTAACATTTGGATTTAGAAGTGAAAGATTCAAAGTTTTAATTTTATCTGCGAATGCGATTTTTTTTTCAGCGATTGTTGTTCGTTAAATCAAAAATTTTTTAAATCAGAGCATTTTAGCATCCTTTTTGTCGGGACAGAAAAAATATTCGTTAAATCGGAGAATTCGCTAAATCAAAGCACGTTAAATCGAGGCTCGACTATATTTAGTTGCAATTTAAATCAGTAAAAGAATAAAATTCATACTTTAAGACAATTAGAAATTCATTCATCATATACAAGATATCTTTTAGAAATTTCCTCGGAAAAGTAAAGTTTATGATTTTAAACAAATCATATTACAGGTGGCTAATGCACAGTTCATGACAGCGCTTATTATCACATCGGCAATAAATTCAAACTGATATTTTTTTGACTATGAATAATTGGCGCAAATCTTCTGACTAATTAAAAATAGCGTTATTTTCGATCGCATTCAAGTTTTTAATGTTACGAAAAAATGATCTTTGCATTGGTCTCTTTTTATCGTATTATCTAAATTGTACACTAGACGCGATAATGATTCTTTTATTCAGATTAATCATTTTATTCGATTATTCTTCTAAATAATTAAAAAATGTATGATCTTTACCGTCATTGCATTTAGGTACTAACTGCTGTGAAACACGAACTTTGTGGAGATCTGTTTCTTTCACATAATCTAAATTATACACTAGAAGCCATAACAATATTTTATTCAAATTAGTCAAATTCTATTCAGAGTATTCTAAATAATTAAAAATTATATGATCTTTATCGACTGTGTTCAGGTGTTTACTTCTATGAAAAACGAACTTTGCAAAGATCTATTTCTTTCACATAATCTAAATTATACACTAGAAGCCATAACAATTTTTTTATTCAAATTAGTCAAATTCTATTCAAAATATTCTAAATAAATAAAAATTATATGATCTTTATCGACATTGTATTCAGGTGTTTACTGTTATGAAAAACAAACTTTGCAGAGATCTATTTCTTTCACATAATCTAAATTATACACTAGAAGCTATAACATTTTTTTTATTCAAATTAGCCAAATTTCATTCAAAGTATTCTAAATAATAATAAAAAGAATATTGCCCAGTTAAACTGATGGCATTGAGCTCACAGGCTACGCATACTAATTGTACATTACAGCCTTGTATTTTCGTTAATTCCGTTCGAAAAAAAAAAAAAAAAAAAAAAAAATTAGATGGGAAAACAGCTCTCCCCTTTTTCCTTTTTTATACTTAATCATTGAACTTCCTAAACTATCAACAAGTACATGCTTTATTATATTAAAAAATCTATATCCAAAATTCAGAGCAAATCGGATAATTCTTAATAAAAAACCCATTTAGCATTTATATAATTTAAGAGGAGTTATTCCTCTCTTTTATACTTAACCATTAAACTTCCAAAACTATTCAGAGATTTGAACGAAATCTGACAATTCTGATTGAAAAATCCATTTATGCAAGTTAAGGGGAGGGGCATTAGAACCCCCGTTCCCCCTGTTTATACTTATTCAATGAACACCTAATAACAGCCACGGACTCGCCTCATCAGAATGATCCTATATCTAAATTTTGAACGAAAACTGTTAATTCTGCATGAAAATCCCGTTTATATCAATTAAGGGGAGGGGCATGAGCCCCCCGTTCCCCCTGTTTATACTTATTCAAGGAACACCTAATAACAGCCACGGTATCGCCTCATCCGAATGATCCTATATCTAAATTTTAAACGAAAACTGTTAATTCTGCATGAAAATCCCGTTTATATCAATAAAGGGGGGGGGGCATGAGCCCCCCGTTCCCCCTGTTTATACTTATTCAATGAACACATAATAACAGTCACGGAATCGCCTCATCAGAATGATCCTATATCTAAATTTCGGACAAAAACTGTTAATTCTGCATGAAAAACCCATTTATATCCATTAAGGGGAGGGGCATGAGACCCCCGTTTCCCCTCTTATACATATCGAATGAACTCCAAAAACTAATCAGGGAAGCGCCTTATCAGGATATACCTTTATACAAAATTTCAAGTGGATCCGATATTTTTATCATGAGTTATCGCGTTACGCACGAACATACAGAACGGACGGGCACATAAGCTCTCAGGCTATGATAGCCTGTGAGCTAAAAAATTGTGCGATCTTTATCGACTTTGTGTTCATTTTTTTACTGATACCAAAAACGAACTTTGCAGTTGCCCGATTTGTTTCATTATTTTCTAAAAATTGTCCACTAAACGCGATAACAGTTTTTTATTCAAATTAGTCAAATTTTATTCAAAATAGTTTACTAAATTAAAAATTGTAGGATCTTTATCGATATTGTAGTCATGTTTTTACTACAACGAAAAACGAACTTTGTAGCGGTCTTTTTTTTTTTTTTTTTTTCACATTATCTAAATTACACACTAGACACGATAATAGTCTTTTATTCAAATTCAAAATAAACGCTTGTGTAACGCTTAAGTAACTTTATTCAATAATTTCTCGGAAGAAATTCTAAAATTTAAATGCATGAATAGAGCTAGACAGACTAGACTGTTTCATGCAGACTTTCTCGGTAATAATTTTCAAACAGTGTTGCAAAAATGTTCACAAAATTTCGCGGTTGAATTGCTAAGTGATGGTGGTTTTGACAAACCAAATCGTAGTTTCGTGCAGAAAAAAATCATTGTTCGTGAGGATATGCTCCAAAACACATGCTAAAGATATATTCAGTATAGTTTAAGGCAGTTACCTATCGGAAACGTTCGAAAAGTTAGATTTATGGAATGCATAATGACTTGCAGAAGCCTTAATTTTACCTGTCTGAATTTTTTCTCCATTTCAACCTTTAAATTGTAAGGAAAAGAGACTTCAGCAAAAGTTAAGACGGGTCAGATCATACCTGAAAAACATCGACCAAGGATAATTTTTCTAGTTTTTATCTCATTGATAGGGTTATTCCTTCCTGAACGTTCACCATTTCCTAGTCTCTATTTTGCAAATACTTTTGTAAATATATGTAAATATTTTTATTTCTCTTATTTATACTCTCATCCATTTTATTTATTTTGTATGGTGCCCTTAAAGAGCCTTTGGTTTTTTTGGGGGGGACCCAGCTTCCCCCCCCCTCCCTCTTTGTTTCTGACGTTCTGTTTGTCAGACTTTGGCTATGACTTGAATTGTTCCATGTATTATTTCTCTACTAGAGGTAAGGAGTTGATTTCTCCAGACACTCTGAAAACTAACTAGTCCAAGTCAAGTCCAAGATCATATCTGATTTTGTTGATTTTTACCTGGGCCACACCGAAAATTTAGGCCTGAAGCGGGGCGAACCGGACTAAATAAAATATACTTTGTCCGTGCCGATCCTAAAAATTACGGATCGTAACATCATCCCAAGTCCATTACCGGAAATTTGTCACCAAATTCAAGTTTTTTTTTTTTTTTGTTTTTTTTTTTGTTTTTTTCCTCTAGAACATGTACAATCACGAATATAATCCTGTTCTTAGAGATCCACTCCTTATATTTAGTCTTCTTTCAAATCATTGCTATTGAGTTCGGTTTCAGATTAAGCGTCTATTCGTTGCAGTGCCATCTATAGCTGCTATTTGGAACTAAAACCAGGAATCGCCGTAAAAACCTCCCTACATCTTACAGAACCCTCCTGCTAGTATGTATTTTAATAGGTGTCCCATCAGCAAGTTATTGAATTTTTAAAAACAGTCGGTCCTTTTTAGGACACCCGGTATGTAGGCCAACTATAACCAACAATTATTGTAAGAGCTGTATCACACGGAGAAAGATTTTTCGGCAAGCGTTTTACAAAACACGATCGTTCATTTTGCTGAGTGTTCGGTAAACAGGTTTTTCAAACTTCTCGCGGGGTTATTTAATTCCTCGCTCCGTTCCTATTGGTCAGTTGATCAGCGCTGAATGAATAACCAACATTTTCCGTGCAAAACAGGAAATGTTCTGTAAGCAAGTTCGGCCAGCAAATGCTCCCCCAAATCAAGGTTACCTAACTTTTGCTCACTGTAAAGTTGCGTAGGGGAAAATGTTCTGCGAAACACGTCCGTGTGATACCGCTATTAGACGATCGATCCGTCGGAGTTTAAGGAGAACCACGAACACGGAAGACTTCAGGAACTCTGACTACGAAAACCCATTAGAAAATTTTACACTATCATTTATAATTTAAACCCTAACATTAACATTACTTTGAATTTAAGAATGAAATGGCAACAAGATCGTCAAATTCGTCATCATATGCAGCTAATTCTTTTTGCTAGACCATGCACGTTTTCGTCATAACTATGATTCATACTTATTTAAAGCCTTTCTACATAGCGACCGAAAATGTAAACACAGAACTAGTCTGAAATTTTCAAGATTACTACAAAAAGACCTTGTACTTGTCAGCAGTTATAACTCTAATATATAACAATAATCAAATAATTCTTTCTTAGTCAACCACATTCTAAAATAACAGCAATATTAAATATTCAAAACAAGTCATTAACATTAAAAACCACGACTTTTGATGGAGAAAAACTAAAAGAACGGTAGTAGCAATTAAAATCAAGAACAGGTTTTAAAATTCTGCAACAACAGGGCACCTTTTATTTAAAATATATATCAAACATTATTTAAATATACAGGGAAATAGAAAAATGACCTGACAAATTTCAATGCAAATGTTCTTAAAGTAGAAATAAAAAAGGGGGGGGAAGTGTAACCAGACAGGACCAGTTTGGACTGGAATATTGATATGCAACGATAACCATGGTTTGCGCAAGGTCACGTGGTCCCAATACGTGATTAGAACGTATAAGTTTGTCAGAATAGCAATGTCAAAGCGAGGTACACCTTAGAATAAGTTTCCACCATTAGTTTTAGGTGATAATTCTCGGAAAGCTACTGTTAGGATGACATAACTGGAATACGGCAGAAATAAAATTAGCGATTACAGTGCGTGACGATGAAGGATTTTCTATTGAATAATCAGGTTAATTCTTGATTATTTATTAACATATTGTCTAGCCTGGAATTAGTAAAATCTTAATGCTAAAAATACATTCAAAGTCTGAAGCTTTTTTTTTTTTTTTTTTTTTTTTTTTAAACGAGTAATTTTTAAAGGGTGTTTTAGAATCACAATCATAAGAAAAAAAATTAAGATTTTTTAAAAAATCCTTTCGGGGTCTAGTGTACTATTAATAGTACATGTATTTTCATCGAGTATCACTTTGTCTTAATAATTACAGTTTCTACATATAGAAATAATAATGTCTGTATGTCTTTCTTATTATGACTTCATTTATATTTTGATTTTTAATAGTAACTATAATAATAAAAGGATTTTTTTTTTTTTTTTTTTTTTTTTTTTTTTTTTTAAATTTCGGGTCTGGGTTAATTGTATTTTCATAGATTATTATTTTGCCTTAATAATCATTTTGTTACTTTTTAAATATAAAAACAGTAGTAAATGTCTGTCTGTCTTTCTTATTATGACTTCGTTTATATTTTGACTTTTAGTAGTAACAGTAATAATAAAAGTTTGCTTAATTTTTTTGCACCTTTGGTGATTCCTTTATTTTATTTCACTCTTTAAAATATAGTTTTTTTTGTCCTGAACAAATGATGTGTGATAAAACGTAAAAAAGCATTAGAAAGTTGTAATATCTGTTAAACCCCGTTGTAAAAGAATATTTTCCAAGTGCCTCCAAAAACTCTTTCTTAGCCTATTATCATATAAATATGAATTGAATATTACACAAAATAAACACATTCGTTGCATTTTAGATAATGAGATAATCTTCAAACATCAATAAGTCTAATTGGATTGCTACGATTAATATTATTAAAGTAAAAATAATTTTTTTTTCTCAAAATGAAAAAAATATTCGGACCAGAAAGGGTTAATAAAAAAAAGTGACATCAAGTACTGATTAATGCTAAATCTTAATTTCAAGTTTATAGCATCGATTAAAAACGTGCCTCAATAAAAGGAGATAGAAGGCAGCAGTTTGTTACTGATTATTCTGTATTCAAAAGGTTTTCACCGTTAAGTCACAAAGATAGTGTCGGAATGACATAATGAGAATACGACAGGGAAGTCTATCTTATTTATCACAATATTTTTGTCACAGAAGTTTAAAATTAGAAAAGTACTACAATAAAAACGCCAAAACTTTTAATTGGAGAAATTTTTAAAGTGCTCTAGAATCACTAATCATATGAAAAAAAATTAAGAGTTATTTATTAGTACATATAAAAATTGTGTTATATCAGATACTGATTAAAAATACCATAATTTAAAATTTTAATTCACAGATCCGATAAAAAAGATGTCTCAATCAAGGGAGAAAGAAGAGAGCAGTATTATTCAGTATTCAAAAGGTTTCCACCATTAGTTTTAGATGATAGCGTTGGATGACGTAACTGGAATACGACAGAGAATAAAAATTAGCGATTACGGTGCCTAACAATCAAGATGTTTCTGGTGAAAAATCAGGTTGTCTAGTTTATTTATTACAATATTTATCGAGTTTAAAATTAGAAAAGCATTACAATAAAAAGTTAAAAGATTTTTCATTGGATAATTTTTTGAAGTACTTTATAAAGGATCACATATGAGGAGCCCAGAAGCCAAGGGGTACAAGTGACAAAATGTCGATTTGGAGTAAATTGAGTTAAAGATAATTGATGATAAATTGGAACATCAATAACAATTGACTAAATTGAAATAGGAAACATCTGCTTGTTGCATTCTAATCTTTGAACTCTCATTTCAATAACTGTTAAAAAAATAGGGTACAATTTTCTTTAAATGTATAATTAATTAATATTGTTTGTTTTTCGAAAAAAGTGGTTTATCTCTATAACTCAGCAAATAATAAGAAAATGACCTATATTTCTTTACCTGAAATGAAAAAAGCATATTTCCGGATACCCTGTGCACTTAACTCAATTTTTTCAATTTTGTCACTTATACCCCTTGGCTTCTGGGGTCCTCATATGTGCTTTCTGAAATAAAATAAAAAGTATGTTGAGAGATGCAAGATATTTATTGGAACAAAAATTCTAATTTCTCAAATTCATTTCACGCAAAAGTATTTCTTAACCTCTTTGTGACGAGCGTCTTTTACCGGTTTTTTAATTATTTGTAACAGGTTTTTCAAAACAGCAAGTTTTGCCTAATTTAATCGGGAAAATGCCCCGATTAATTAAGGCAAAGTTTACAAAAAAAAAAAAAAAAAAAAAAAAAAGTGTGGTGACGCTTTTTTCCCAAAGTTTAACCAAATGAGAAAAAAAAAAAAAAAACTTTCTTCGAGATTTGGATATCCTTGCGTAAATACGATTTAGATTTCCTTGGAAATATCCTCACAGAGGGCATACCCCTTCGTGCAGATAATCAGCCGTCATAAAAACAAGAACAATTATAAATTTACTTGGATGTACAGGTTAAAGTTTCCAACAAAGTCCAGTTCAAAAGCTTCAGATTTTCCCCCTTTTCTTCCTTAATATTATTACTCTTACAATCCTTATGCAATAGAATTTTGCAAAATCTTCTTCGATCGAAAATAAAGCTGAAATTAGTCTAGCCAGAAGAATTTTAGATTGTCGTTGTATTTCCTAATAATTTCCATAGACTAAAGACTAGCTATCTAAAAGAAATATTTCAGGAACGTATCTTGCATAAACGTAAGTTATTTCAGAATTAAGAATACGGTTTTATCAGAAGTAGTTATTTCTGTAGTTTTACAACTTATAATTTTAGTAGAAGTAAATAATATAAGTTATAAGATTTAATAACCGTCAAACATGGTACACTCAAAAAACTGTGAAATTACTTTCTGTTAATTATATTTCTTTAATCAACAAAAATTTTCCTCTTTGATGCGTCCATTTTCCAGAGTTGGAAAAGAATTTTTCTTCTTTTCAGAAACAGAATATCAATTATCCTAAGCCAATAATTAAATTGAAAAAACAAGAGGGGGAAAAAATAAACTTAAAAAGGAAATACCAATGAATAATTAATAAGTTAAAAATTTCATGCGAAAAAAATGTTTAAATGCAGTGTTTTACATTTAAATTGATTATATTTAAATTTTTGTCAGAAGGTGTAATTTTCGCGAAGGAATTAATTTCTGAATAGCAAAAATAGACCAACGTATCTTAACTTATGAGGTAATTCCACATTTTTTTTAAACGAAGCAATATTTCCATAACATTAAGAACATTTTCAAGATATTATTAGCTATGAATATAATAAATTAACATTTATATGAGGTAATAATGAATTAATTATAAAATAAAAAGTCTAATTTTTAGATATTTTTTTTCTTGCTTCACGGTACAGCATAAGCAAGATAAATATTTGAAAAACTCTAATGTATTTTTAGATAAAAATTCTAGAATCCTAAGTTGGCTATATAAATCACATGACTATGCTCGTTTCTATTTGATTTTGATTCTATTTGACCGCTTTCATTTATGTGCAAATGAAGCAGTCTATCCTATCAAAATCAAAATGATCACTGTGACGCAAGACTTTAAAGATTACACATATACACTCAATAACTACCGATAAGTGATAAGTACTGAAGAAATTACACTTTAAAATGCAGATTTCTGACAGCAAAATTGCAGTGACAATCCATTTACTACAATAATTTTACATATTAAAGTAGCGTGAAATACAACTGATAGCAGCAATTTAGAGGAAAAATCCGAGAAGCATTACGTAGTCAAGGACAAAACCGTACACGGAATCGAGTGCCAAGTAATAAAATGTCGAAATAAAGTGATACAGGGTCACGCTAAAAGTTACCGTAATTTTGATAACATTACAATGAATACAATTGTATTTAAATTACAATTATAAGCCATAACATTACACAGAAAAAGGCGTTCACTATTATTTTTGAAATTGCCATGGCATGTCAAATTCTAAAGAATAAAAATTTCCCCGATTTCAAGTTGTGATTTTATTCCGATTAAGAAAAATTAGAGGGTTTCTTTTTTATTTCTTTATGTAAGATGTCGGGAAGTTTTTTTTTTTTTTTTTTTTTTTTTTTTTTTTTTTCTGTTAATTGTGATTTTCGATGTTAGTTTAAAATAACAGCGATAGTAGATGGCGCTGAAAGCAATAGGGGCTTGATTTTAGTCTTTCTCTTATCTTAGTATTTATTCGAAAGAAGGTTGTTAAACATATGGAGTGGGCCTCTAAGAACAAAGTTGAACTGGCGACTGATAACCACTCCATATATTTAACCTCCTTTCTCGTATCAATACTAAGAGAAGAAAAATCGAGTCCTAAAAATGTAGCGCCTATTGCTTGAAACACTATTTGTACCTGCTATTTTAAACTACAATCGAGAATCGCAGTAAATAAATTCCAGACATCTTACATAATTCTCCTGCAAGAATTTTTTTAACAGTTGTCACCATTTGAATTGATTTTTAAAATAGGTTATTGAATTTTAAAATAGATCAGTTAATTTTAAAACACTCCGTAATTGCATGACATGCTACAGTATTTTTGGAATGATTTTATTGTAAATATGTATAGTAAATAATAATAATAATATAAATTAAAACACTTCAAAAATAGTTTTTATTAAATTAACAACCACTATTACAAAAAATTATAATAACAATAGATTAGTTAAAGGTAAGTTAGATTTCAATAAAATTCATTTGCAAAATGTTATGAATTGCCACTACTTTGTTACAATTTATGAAGAAAGATTAAGTATTTATAGGCTTGTATATGAGGTATAATTCTTGCTATAAGGTATAATTTTTTTTAGAAAATAAAATGTCCACAACAAACTAAAGGATTAATTTTATAATAAAATGATATATTGAAGAAATATTGTGTAGCATTGCAATAATTACAGCTTATAATTATTCTAGCGATGGAATTATCAAAATTCTCTTTCATACTCTGAATTGGGTAAAGTAAAAATGAAACAGTTTTACCAACGTAAAATTGATGAGCTTAACTTCGAAACACGATGAAGCATTATTTAATTTTACGGTATGTGACAGAAGTTCAAAGCAATTTTATTAAAATGTCGAAAAAGGGGGGGGGGGGAGAAAATGTATTTGACTGAAATTATGCTTCGTATACTAATTACAGCTGCAATTAGTTTTAAAACAATAAGTCAATTTATGATAAAATAGTTTTAGATTATAGTCAAATAAAAAACAATGCTAATTATCAAAATTTTATCAATTTCTATACTTCGTATCAAACTTTGAAGCAGAAGAGTAATTATATAACACCTGTATGCCTGTATAATTTCTCGAGGAAAGAAAAAAACAAATAAATAAAACATAATTGAAAGATTCATTGAAAAGGGCTCTGTAATTATACACTGCAGAAATGCTTTGTAACGTTTACCAGACGTACAGTCAGTAATTACAGACTATTATTACGTTATCGATGCGACTATCAAAATTCTATTTCATATTCTATATAAGATTTAAAAAAAAATGATGAAGTTGTTTTAGAAACGTAAAAATGACATCAGAATACAATCCACCATTTGGTTATTTAAATCATTGCATAAGACAGATACCACAATGTACTTTTATATTATAACTTTATGGCATGCTATAAAAATTGGAACTATTTTATTACTATTTTATTTTAAATATTGATATTTAAAAATAAATTAAATTAAAAGTATTTTTTTTTTATTATAAAGATTATACTTTGGTTTAATCTTCAAAATCATAACCAGAAGAGTAACCATCACTCCTGATAATGGTTTTGCAGATTAAACCGAAACAGAGTTTTATTTTATTCATGTATTTTTATTTTATATCAACATTAAATTTATGAATAAAGTATACGTTGAATAAGAACATCTATTTTGTTTAGTAATCTTTCTAAGTTACCAATTATTGTAGCATAACATTTTAAAACAATAATCCAGTTTTGACAAATTTTAAAATTTCGTTATAAAAGGAATATTTTTTTATATAAAATTTTCACATTTTTACCAAACTTCCAAGCAGAAGAGTGTGTCATATGACACTCCTAAATTCTAAATAAGCTATCAGTGTATTTTATTCAGTAAAACAAAAAATAAAAATTTAAAAGAATAGTTAAAAAATGATAAATTTATACATATTAAAAATACTTTGTAACATTTAATAAAATCGTAGTGTTAAAAATTACAGATAATTATTTTACCAATGCATTTATCAAAATTCTATTCCACACTCTAAATTGGATAATAAGGTAAAAATTAAACAGTTTTAGCAACGTAAGATTGATGAGTTTAGCCTTGGAATACAATCCAAACATTTGGTTATTTGAATCGGTGGATAGAACCAGCAATCAGCGTGTATTTTTATGCACCTATCAATCATTCTTGAAATGTTACAGTTACAGTGCAGATCTCTAGAAATTAAATATGTACATAACTGACTGAACGATAAGTGGCACTGAGCCGAAATAGAAACAGAAAGTCTTAAGACCCCTGTCCTCGCTCGAGGAAACGCTCGCGAGCTAATGCTATTCCTATGGGGAAGCATTTTTCTAATAACTCTTTCGCATTTTGACATTTTTGAATAATTTTTTTTGAATTGGATAGCTGAGGTGCATGCCGACAGCGCACCTGACCTGTTTTACTTTTTCGATTTTGGTTACAGATATTTTTTACAAAGTTAGTTTCACTTTCAAAACCGGCTTCGAAACTGGAAGTACTTTAAAAAAAATATATCTGCAACCAAAACCAAAAAAGTAAAAAAGGTGCGCTGTCGGCATGCACCTGAGCTATCCAATGCAAAAAAATATTCAAAAATGTGAAAATGCGAAAGAGTTATTAGAAAAATGCTTCCCCATAGGAATAGCATTAGCTCGCGAGGACAGGGGCCTTAAGAAGTAACTCGTTGCTGGGAGGGATCCCCCCCCCCCCCCTGACGCAATATTGGTTGATGTATCTTTTTGTTTGACATTTTATGCATAGCTGCTCACCTTTTTTGTTTTAAATCAAACATATTTTGAATCAGTAATTTTACTTAATACTACAAATACTACATAGAATACATGAAATAAATACTATATAGAAACAAGACATTTTGTTAAAGAAATTTTCTATTTTAAAACTATTTATTTAGCTCGGAGGGAAGACGGGGGTAAACTTTTAAAGCCATTTCATTGAAAATAACTCATATTTCATAATTTTTGCTCAAGTCTTTATAACGGGCGAGTAAATTTTTGTTATCGGCCCGCCTGTATGGCCCGTTCAATTTTTTTCCTGCCCGGTCAGTTGGAAAATTCGGAACCATTCCGCAGGCCCGGGACCGTGCAGACCTTTAACTGACACTGAACATTCCGTTTAAGCCACCTCTTATTTAAGGTTATAATCCTTTAATAAATAAAAGTTAAATGAACTTTCAACAATTGCTTAAAACAATATATATATTTTTTTTTTAGTTTTTCATATTTTACGCTGACAGACACCGGTGACTTACGCAGTCTAAACAGAAAATTCAGTGTCTGCGATTAAAAAGAATCCGGTGTAAAATTTTCCTAATAAGATACCGCCTAACTCTTTGGAGACGAGCGACCAGTGTACGTGCCACATAAGGTGCTCAGAATCCTCGATTATTCTCTCACCAGTAAAATTTTATTGTAAACACTGCTTTGTTTTATTTAATCCGCGCATTTTCAAGATTCAACTAGGCAAAAATTTTCTGTTTTTAAAAACAAGTGATTAAAAATTAAAAATTCCGTAAAAAACGTTCGTCTCGAAGGGGTTAAGATGCGAAATTTTCTCGGTCCCTTGAATCGTATCTTAAACGAGTTCCTCCTCTATACTGCACAATAAGGTTTAAAAATAAAATAAAAAAAGTAACTAAAATTATTAAATTGGCGAATTTAGCCTTGGAATATAATGCAGCATTTCATTATTTAAATGCTGGTGTTGCAAACGACGGCAATCGGAATAAATTTCTGCACATATGATCCATCTTTCTGGAACAGTTACAGTGTATATCTCCAGCAATTAAATATATGCAGAACTGATTGCACGATAAGTAATACACAGCTGAAATAGAAACAAAAAGCCATAAAAAATAACTTTTCTGAGAGGTTTATTTTTATTTTTTTATTATTCTTTTTCTATTTCTGTAAATGGCAGCGATTAAAGCGAGCTTTTCGATAGCACTTCAGTACACAGAATAATTTTATTCGCTAAGAAGGACTGACGCAAAAAACAATTTTCACACTTGAAGGTTCTAAGAGAGGACATATATCATGACAATGCAGTTTCACGAGAGAAGAGTTAAGTGTTATATTTTTAACTCAACTTGATATATATATATATATATATATTACAAATTTATGTATCGAATGTGACCGGCAATTTTATTCCTGCTTACTTTATAGATATAAAGATGAGAGAATATTTTAATAAAAATTTTAATAAAAATTTTAATTTTACTTAAGAAAGGTGTTATAATAAAAATAAAAA
This sequence comes from Maratus speculifer, assembly GCA_964019185.1. Classification (NCBI taxonomy): domain Eukaryota; kingdom Metazoa; phylum Arthropoda; class Arachnida; order Araneae; family Salticidae; genus Maratus; species Maratus speculifer. The sequence continues at coordinate 144,101,381 of OZ025301.1, read as the reverse complement.
TAAAATACATTGACATGTTTTGGAACCTTCAAATAAGTTCCATAGTCATAATATAAATAAAACAAAATTTCAAAATATTTCTCGGTCAATACAAATGACACGCGACAATGAGACATAAATAACAAAAAAACAGGCGCTCTATTGCAAAAAATTAAAATATAAACCATGATCTAAAATATAAATAAAAATAAAATTTCAAAATATTTCACGGTCAATACAAATGACACGCGCCACTGAGATATAAAAACACCAAAAAACACGCGCGCTATTGTAAAAAATTAAATTAAAAATAGACCATGATCTAAAAGAAATTCCAACATGGTTCATCCCATTCAAGCTCTCACGAGGAATTTATTCATCAATTCTAACCATAACTTAGGAATAATAAAAGAAACGGTATCATTGCAAACCTTTCTTAAATAAAATTAAAATTTTTATTAAAATGTTTATATAAAAGGTGAATGTTTTAAAATCTGATGATTTAAAAAATCAATTGGATTTAATTAACTTTTTACCACAGAGAGAATATTTATTAAGTAAACTCTCGTTATAGCGGATTTCCAAAAAAGGCCTCTTTTTGCTTGCACTAATCGAAGTCCGCATCAAAGATGTACACATTTGAGTTGTCTAAATCAACCGGTACATTTGCATTATTGCAGCCCCGACAATTAAGATTATGTCAAGATTTTAGTTACGATTTTGCCAAGATCTCCGAAAACTAACGGGCAAAACAGGAAATATTTATTAGTAGTAACCAGAAGCACCCGTTTTATAAATTGCTTTTTTCTTTAAATTAGTGGCCAATTTTCTACTTAAAAGTGCTAAATAGTACATTTTTGTTAAAATTTTTATTAGTATTAATTTAAAATTGAATAGAACAAATAAATATGCCTAATGCTAACAAAAGCCATGCTTTGTTTGGATTCGCGAAGCATTATTTCATTAGATAAATATTTAAAAATAACAATATTTTTGCATCTTTATCAAGCAAAAAAGTTATTTTATGATAGAGGACATTTTAATTTTAAAAATGTGAATTCAGCCAAATAACTAAGGATTTCCTCGAAATTTAAATTTTCTCGTCATTTTTTTCATATATATATGTTACAGGTCAAACCCGATTTTAGGCCAAACTAGTTTATCCTAACGCCAATCGGATAAACTAGTTTTTCCTAGGCCAAACCAGTTTATCCTAACGCCCATCGGATAAACTAGTTTTTCCTAGGCCAAACCAGTTTATCCTAACGCCAATCGGATAAACTAGTTTTTCCTAGGCCAAACCAGTTTATCCTAATGCCAATCGGATAAACTAGTTTTTCCTAGGCCAAACTAGTGCTCTCGAAATTAAGGGTGGAAAAATTAGCCTCCTGTTTACCCCCCCCCCCCTTTTATTTTCATGCGATGAATTTCCAAAACTAATCAGAAAAGTACCTTATCAGAATGAACCTACATCCAAAATTTGAAGCAAATCGGATATTTCTATCAATAGTTATCGCGTTACGTACATACATGCGTACATACATACATACAGAACCGGAGAGTCCATTATTTCTCAGGCTTTAACGCTTGTGATCTAAAAACACGGAAATTTACATTGGCGTAGGATAAACTAGATCAGCCTAGGACAAACAAGAATGTTGGCGCTGAGGCGGTCATTGAATTCAATAAAATCACGCCAATTTCAATTGGCCTAGGATAAGCTAGTTCAGACCAATAAACAGCAGGTCTAAACTAGTTAATCCTACAAGAGTTAGGCCAAACTAGTTTGGCCTAGGAAAATCTAGTTTGTCCTATGGGCCGTAGGATAGACTAGTTGGGCCTAGGAAAAACTAGTCTATCCGATGGGCGTTTGGATAAACCGGTTTGGCCTAGGAAAAACTAGTTTATCCGATGGGCGATAGGATAGACCGGTTTGGCCTAGGAAAAACTAGTTTATTCGATGGACGTTAGGATAAACTAGTTTTGCCTAGGCCAATCTAGTTTGGCCTAAAATCGGATTTGGCCTGTAACATATATATATATATATAATAGAACTAATCTGTAATATTTTAACAGAATCAAACTGACTGGTAAATTATACGGACCACAATCGTCCACAATTGGTAATAAAGCAAGAAACTTGTTCAAACATGGCCTCTTTTAAAATTCAGAGTATTCAAAACAATTTAAACGTCAACAGTATTTCGTAAATTTTACTGCACAAAATCGCGACCATAAGATCCGATACGAAGATAACAGCATTAAACGTATTCAAGAGTGATGTCACCTCACAATCATCAATCAAACTGCATATACAAAAATACTTTTAAAGTTATACATATATATGTATTTTAAATAAGTTATAAATCAATATTCAAAGCATAAAATTTAAATCAGAATGATTATATCCTATACATCATTTTAACTTATTTTATCCAATACAAAATTGTCTAACTTTACACTGAGTGGAATGTAGAATATTATGTACCCAATTATTGCAACTGAATACATAAGTACTTAGGTCATAAGATCAGTACTTAAATAATCAGGATGACGTCACAGTTCCATAATAAGTTTTATTGGTTCTAAGCAAGAAAACTGGCAAAAATATGATGTATTTTAAAATTTACTGGCTTTAAAATGACTAAAAAATCACTTCGAAGGCATTACTGCACAAAATCGTGAGCAAGAGCAGTGATCCCACTGGAAAATAACATTAAATGTATTCAGGTGTGAGTGATGTCACAAAGTTGCACCTCACCATCATCGATCAAACTGCATATAAAAAAATACTTTTAAAGTTACGTATTTTAAAATTAGTTAAAAATCAATATTCAAACCATAAAACACAAATCAAAATGATTAGGTATTATTCATCATTTTCAAGTCTTGTATCCAACATAAATTCGTCTAATTGTACACTAAATTAACGAATGAGTGGAATGCAGTATTATATTCTGTACCCAGTTACTGAAACAGAATACATAATTACTTAGGCCATAAGATCAGTATCGGGATAATAAAGATGACATCACATTTCCTCAATAAATTTTTCTGGTCCTAAGCAAGAAAACTGGCATAAACGTGACGTCTTTTAAAATTCAATGACTTTAATATGACTGAAACGTCACTTCGGAGGCATTAACTGTACAAAATCGTGAGCAAGAGCAGTGACCCGATAGGAAGATAACATTAAACGTATTCAAGTGTGATGTCACAAAGATGTACCTCACTATCATCAATCAAACCGCATACAGCAAATTGTCTTGAAATGGTGAAAAAATCATGATTACCCATTTAAAATATAAGCTACTTAAAGAAGATTTCAAGGAAGATGAATGAGGTTTAGGAACTGAAGATAAAAGGCTAAAAAGGATGTAACAAGTACGCGTGACCAGAAAAAAAGGAAAAAAATACCGCACGAAACTCATTCCACGGCAATAATCACGGTACGGTACCAATATGTACAAAATTCACGCATGCGAAATCAATTAAAAATCATATAACCATTAAACTTATGGGCAATTCTTTGAAAAAATACATTCGTGAATTGCACTAACCGATCGTTTAACTCCAGAACCATCACGATGGCAAGGCGTGAAAATTATTCCGAAAGTATCACAATGCATTCCCCGTTTATAAAGATCTGCTGATAGGGTGGGCTTCAACGCAGCTTTTTTACCCCATGGTTTATATTATCTCGAAAAGTTGGATATTCTAATCGTTATTTTGGCAACAGCGATAATGATTAAGAATTTTTAGGTTATGGAACTGTGTCAAACTTCTCTAAATGTTCCCCATCAAATCATGCAGATACAAAAGTCAAAGAGGCACCTGCATTCAAACCTATTCTAGATGAATTGAAGATAGGAGATGCTACAATCGCCTGAGCATGTAGCCATGCCCATTCCCTATCTAGAATCTAAAAAAAAATGGACCCCGGAAGAGGATGTAGATGCATACTCGGCAATTAATATTCGAAGATTGTACATATGTTAATGCAGATCCTTTTTTTTTTTTTTTTTTTTTTTTTTTTTGCGAAAGCAACCTATGAAAAAATTCTGGCCTACAACAGCTAGATTAGTTCAAATTGGCGAATGCAGGGTGAGTTTAGCTACTACGATATTATAAAAAAGTGATAAATCAATGATTTAATTTTTCTCCAAAAACAGTAAAAAATCTTTCAAAATTAAATTAGAGATTTGTAAATCATGCCTCCCCCCTAAAAATAAATAAATAAATAAATAAATAAAAATAAATAAATAAAAAGCAAGTAGGATTGTTTCAACGAAAAAAAATAATGCAAGATCAGTTTAAAACTGGTAATTATACTTAATCAAGCAAATACTCAAGAACCCATAAAATTAAATGGCTCACAAGCCACTGTTTCGTATTTTCACCTTTAAATGAGGATTTTAGATTCTATGGAACGTTATCAAGTATACATAAGAAATTTTAAAAATCACGTGTTACAGTATACAAGAAACATGTTTTCAAAAGGAGAACTGACTCAAATTTTCACTTTAGGAGGTTAGAAACTCTTTTTGAAAATTATTTTTTCCTAACTACTTATACATGTGGTCGGCACAGATTATCAAGCTAATCTATTTTTCATCAGAAGAGGGTCAACATTTGTTTTAGGGAAGACCGGGTGAAAAGAAAAATAGCAGGGAGTGTAAATTACATTCAAAGACAAAAATTTGTATTTTAATATCATTGGTTGGTTGGTTGGTTGTATAGGGTTTAATGGCACAAAATCCAGATAGGAACATGCTGCGCCAAACAAAGACAAAATATACTAAACGTGATTTAATTTCATTGGAGATATTCAAATCATCTATTCAAGTGTAGCGACGATCGTGCTTTTTTGATCATTTGGAAAATGGCTGTTTCTTTCGGTTCATTTTTTCCCCCTATATGACGGTGTAAAAATTGAAAATGTGCGACATTTAGAAGTTCAAAAATTCGCAGTACCGAAAATTGTAAAATGATTAGTCCAGGACTATTGATGTTTATTCCATGCCGTACGTAATATATTACTTATTACGTAAGCCACGTTTTGAACATCATAAAAATTATTTTCTTTTTTAAACATAGAATTTATTTATAAGTCTAAAATTTTAGTATTTGAAAATATTTTCCAAATGGCCGTTGTAATTTATTAAATTACATTTTTGGGGGAAAGAGGGACAGAAGGGATAGGTGCACTGCACAATCTGGTTCTCAGTTATGCACTACATTTGGCAATAAGCCGATTGTTGGATAATTCTTGCTAGGCGGAATGTGAAGAATTTAATACCCAACTGAAATAAAGGTTTTTAAATAAGTGAAGAAGAAAAAAGAACTTAGAGACTTCACAGCAGAAAATGATAAGGAAAACGTAATAAATCTGTCAGCTACATATGACGCACTTCTTATCAAACAGAACTAGTGAAGTCTTGCAGTAGGAAGACTTTCAAAAGAAATATGTTCAAATTGAAGAATAAAATAACAAATAGGATAAGAAAAAAAATCAATAGGAAATTCTTTCTGCAATGGCAGCAGACGGTACTACATGGCACTAAAATGTCACGCATGTTAAGCCAATTACAATAAAATTATCAGCAAAATCACGGACATCGCTCAAAGTAAAGCATGTGAATTATTATCTGATCCTTTAACCTCTACCAGGGTCACGACAGAATGGGGTACAAAAGGAATTACAAATCGTGCAATAATGTCTTCAGATTTACATAAAGAAACTCAACATGTCTTTCTCCCACGCCTCTTTTTATTACCATGCATTTAACATTGCCGGCCAATCCCATTTTGGTGTTCTACAAAAATCAGGTTAACCCTATTCTCATAAGTCGTCTGCTTTAGTTCGGTTTATTTTTCTTTCACCGGCGAGATGGCGCTAGAAGCGGAAGTACTATTTGAAGATTTTTCCCACACTCACCTTGGAGTCCCGGTGAAGGGTTATAAAACTTACTGCCGGCATGGCTTACAAGGACAGAGCAGATTTTAATAGGGATTACGAGGAAAAACAGGAAACGGGTGCCGCGGTATATATAAAGTATATACCGCTTAAATAAACTATATCTGCTGGGGAACTCGAAATATTTGTCCTTTGCTGATAACGTTATAGGCAAAACCAAGACTAAATAGAAAAGATTATCATAAACAGACTATGATTAAAAAAAAAAAAAATCTGGAAATATTGTATTTGCCAAACAAAAGTTTCATAACTTATTAGCTACGGCGCAATATATATTGATTACATATTAACATTTTGCACTCCACTGGCACCTATATGGTGACAGTAGATTTGTGGTTTCAATTATTATATTTGCCCAAGATAAATTTAACAACTTATTAGCTAAAGTGCAATACACATATTGATTAGACATTAACCTCTTGTACAGCAATTATTAGTTTCGGTGTAATACGTATTAACCTTTTCCACACCACTGACACCAAGAATCTGTACTTAAGGATGCAAGTCACTGACCGACCGAATTCTCCTCGGTAAGGTAAAGTCTATCGGCGCTTAATGCATTCTTATATTCAAAATATCTCGTCAGCGAATAAATATTTTTAACTTTAAAAGCGAATTAATATTTTTTGCAAATGGTTAAAGTTGTTAGCGACTAAATTGGTTTTGGCTAAATTTTACCCAAAATTTTATTTTTTTAAAAGACCGTCTTGTTTCCCAGGTGCAAGAGGGATCCGAATTTGAAAGAAAATCCCCTCTCTGTCCCTATATTTTTATAGGGCTATTGTGCGAAAATCTTTATGGGGATAGGGGAACAACCAATTTCTCTTAAGGCTGCGAACGAACAGCACTACTTTTTATTATACTAAAAGAGCAATAAATCTATCGTTGTTTCCGAACGGAACAAAGGTGAAACCTCTTTAAATGATTTTTGAGGGACTGACCCTACCAAATTGACAAAGGAAGGGAAAGTTTTATCTACCCCATCTTCAGTCGTAAAGCTGTCAACTGATTTCGAGTTCGATTTCTCTCTTGAAGTTCAAAAAAGTTCACTGAAAAAGCAATTTACACATCAAAGCGCCGACACGAAAGATCAAAAATAGCGATGCCTGACCGCAAGAAGTTAGTGCTATGTGTCTGGTCCTTAAATCTTTCACGCTGGAGCACTAAATTAGAAAAAAAAATCATACACTGTGGTAACCGATAAGTTAGTGAAGACCAGGGGGTAATTGTGACTACCGCCATAAAGAAGAAAATTGTGCATGGTAAAATTTCGTTTCACGCTTAAGATATTAACCTCATAATGAATTTTTCATTTTATATATTCTTTATCACTAGCCTGAAGCGTTTCTGAAATCCAAATAGTAATTTGAACAAAGTCTATTAAATTGTTTTATAAACGGATTTGTCAGTTTGGTGTCTTAATTAACCCCAAAGAAATGTGTGTAGACACGCATAAAGAAGAAATATAGTGCTCTTAATTATCCCAAACTCTTGTGATTGCGAGTTTTTGATCGGGTTATTATAACCATCTTTTTAACTTAATAAAATGGGAGTGGAGGGGGGGGGGATAGTGAAAATTAAAAAAATTAAGAGGTGTTCTTAAAGAGTCAAAGTTACTTCCTATGTACTAAATACACCAGTTTTCCAAATAGGAAAAAAAAAAATAATAATGTTGAAAATGCATAAAGTGATCATAATTACGCCTCCTGATCCTAAACATTTAAATTGTCGATTGATGAAGTTTTATCACATTCTTAAACATACTTAAAATCTACGAAGATAAGATTTTAGATTTAGAAAACTTGTTAAATTTTAAACCTTTCAGGGTCGCCGTTTGCAGTCTGCATTCCCCATTGGCACCAGTAATTTTTAGTACAATTTTGATCTAATAAATATAAGTGAAGAAACGCCTTTTTTTTTTTTTTTTTTTTTTTTTTTTTCAAATAAATTTGTTCATAAATTGCGGCATGAATTAATTATCTAAACATTTCTGGGTCAGAAATGCCAGGCCTCTGAAAAGGTTAATCACCATCACCAGGTACATGCGAAAAAACCCGTTTTAAACAGCTTTTCGTTTTAGAAAGTATAGAATTTATATCATAGAGACAACTACATTTTTTTGCGTTATTACATTTTTGTTAAACAGATTTCGTTTTTAATGCTTTTAAAATAACAAACAAGATTTAAAACAGTAACATTAAATAAATATTTTTTAATTTTTAAAAATTATTTAAGTATCCAAAAAATTTATCGTTCGAATTCTTAAAATATAGCAGAAGGATGCAAAACATGATAAAATTAGTCACAAACCGGCCAAGGATATGAAGGCGCGTGATTTCGACAAATTGGATGATAGGGATAACATTGCGAAAGCGATATCTTTAACCCGATAGATCGATATAGTTTTTCATTTTCATCGGCTGATTAGATTACGCTGGTCTTTAAAATTGTTTATCTATTATGTCTAAATAAAACACAAGTGCGTTGCCGGCCTGATTTATGAATAATTTATGTTCGAATGGAGCACTTCCAATAATCAAGCTTCATAAATTGTTTATGTGCGCGTTTAAAACTTGGGTCCATATTTAATTCCCATTTTTGATCGATTGTAATTTTGAGGGTTTGGAAATTCCCCATGACGTAGTAGCGATTTTAAAAATTAGTAAAAAAAATGTGCCCAATTAAACTAATGGCATTAAGCTGACAGGCTATTCACACTAACTACAGTAAAAACCTCTAAATAACGGACACCTCGGGAACGCTGAAATCGTCCGCTATTCGGAGGTGTCCGCTATTGGGAGAAACTCAGAGATTCAAAAATCGATAAGAAATGCTTAATGTTTCATTAAGGGTGTTCTTAAATCAAAAAGGGCAACTTTGTGACATATGCTTAAATTTATTTTTTTTCGGAAATGCATAAAAATAGCAGGTGCTGTCATTCAGAAACTGCCTAATTGCACTCAATTTTCTGGGGTTTTTTTTAAAAACACAATAGATTTCTTATAACAATCCTTCAAAGTTGACGTTCTTGAGCGCATTTCCCGACTAAAGCAGAGAGAAACCGGTCGAAAAGCAGAAGAAAAACGGGTGATTACGTGATCGAAATAGCTTAGAACTGGATAGGTAATTTAATTGTCATAAAATGGAAAACTAAGTTCGATTCAAAATTGCTTCCATAGTCAGACATTCCAATTTTATAATTTTCTGTTAAAAAATGAATTTTTAAATGTGTCAAAACGTTTTGCTCTTGTTGAGTGGAGCAGTTAAGAACACCCTTAATTGACTTTTATATGTCCTAAAACCTATATTATATGATTAATCAGAAATTAAAATTATTTTTTAAGTAATAAAACTGAAATAAAATTGTGCACACCTTTACAAACTTCGTCACAAACTTTGCAAACCTTTACACCATTTGCAAATTTCATTTCTTCTAAACTCTGCTACAAAAACTTACTTTTGCTTGCAATTACATAAAATTTGTTTTTCAATGTGACGTTATTAGACTCTATAGAATTCTGGGCGGAGAGTAGGGATTGCATTTTTTGTCTATTAAAAGCATAAAATCTTCCGGGAGGAACTGCAATGCTGAAAAAGATGTCCCTCCTGGGCAACCCTGAATTCACACTAAATATAGGGGGGGAGATTTTTCATAGCCCACTCTCTATATTTATCTATAATCACAAAATTTGTGACACATTGCTCTGATAAATTTAGAGGCTTTTTTACTCGTTTTTCGTGGGTTTTTTTTCTTTGGATAAAAAATTCTTTTTCATCCTTTGTCGCCGAAAATAGTGTCCGCTATTCGGAATGTCCGTTATTCAGAGATTAAACATACAAAAATGAAGGTTTTGGGAGTGGGGATTGCAAAACTGTCCGTTAAATAGAGGTGTCCGCTATTCGGAAGTGTCCGTTATGGAGGTTTTACTGTATCTATTAAACTCTTGTATATGTCTGTTATTCATAAAACAAACTCGCTCTATTTAAGCATAACGGTAAATAATCAGGGATGCGCCTCATCAGAATAAACTGGTATACCAAATTTGAAGCAAATTTGAGAGATATTTGAAAAGAACGCTCCCATAGACTTTGCATTATCAACCGGGTCTTTTTCAGTCACTAGTGTGGGGCCTTATAGCTCGCTCGAATTGTAATATTTTTACATGATTTTTTTTTTCTTCATAGAATAGCTGAGGACGATCTACAACTGGTCTAGTTTCTACTTTTTCAATTTTGCTTATATAGTTTTTATATTATGTTAGTTTCAATTTCAGAACTGGTTTAAACCGGTTTTGAAATTTATATATATATATATATATATATTTTATATCTGAAACCAAAATTGAAAAACTAAAAACTAGGCCGGTTGTGGATCGCCCTCAGCTATCCAATGCAAAAATCATGTAAAAATATTAACATTTGAGCGAGATATTTGAAAAGAACATCCCCATAGAATTAACATTATCATCCTGGTCTTTTTCTGTGACTAGTGTTGTGCCTTAAACCTGGGGATAGTGTTATGGATGTTTTATTTCTCATTCATATGCGAAATAATTATGAAAATAAATTCATAAAAAGTTAAGCAATATTAAAATAAATAAATAAATAAATAAAGCCAATCTTGGTTGCAGGAATGATGTAGATTAATATTGTGAAATGAATATTTTTTTTTAACTCAAGAGGATCGATATAGTTCTTCCACTTTCATCGGCTGATTAGATTGCTCTGATCTTTAAAAGTATTACTTGTATAAAACGTGTCTTCTATCGCCATTATTATCGGTCTGTTTCATTAATATTTATGCTAATTCTATACCCTGAAGAAACATACTTCTTAAATGGGTTACGTGTACCTTAAACCTGAGGGCAGTGTTAAGGCTACTCGTCACTTACAAGGAAGGTCTCCATTGGGGGCATACTCAGAATTTTTTGAAAAAAATACGAATTAAACTACTCATGTAGGTAATAAAGGATCAGTGAAAATTAGCGGCGGAATTACATTATTAGATATGTAAAAAAATAAAATAGTTTGGAATAATTGGCGTGAAAAGCTGAAAGCGACGCGGGATTTGGCGAGCAGTGCATTTCCTCGCCAAAATCAGACGATTTTAACGAATCTGAAAATTGATTTTAATTGACTTCACTGTTAAAAACCTGCAGCATTTACTGCAACGTCACTCCAGTACTTTTATAGAATATCTCTCTTCTGACCAATGAGAATGCTCCATAGCACGGTGAATTGACCGTTTTCTATAAAAGCGGTGGAGTGACGCTGCAGAAAATTGTACAGATATTTAGCGGTGTTGTAGCTTGTGCAACACTGTTAAAAATCTGCTGCATTTTGCAGCAACGCACTCCACCGCTTGTATATAATACCTCTATTCCAACCAATGAGAAAGCTCCATTTCACGGCCAAGTAACCGTTTTCTATACAAGCAAGGGAGTACGTTGCAAGAAAATGCAGCAGATTTTTAACAGTGTATTTTTCCATTTGGAACAATTTTAATTAATTTAAATTGTGTTTTAAATGATAAAATATATTAATTTCATTTTGTTATAAGTACATATAAACGTATATGACAAAGTTACACTTAAAGTAAAGTAAAAATGCAAAACTAAAATTACTTAAACTAAACTTATTTAAATAAATTGAAAATAGAAAGTTTTTTCTTTAAAAAGTATTCGAAGCGTAAAAGCGTATTTTTAAAATTTCGTTTTTTCGCCAACCGGAGATAAATCGCCAAATAAACGAAATTTTTATTATTTTTTTACGGACGTTTTAAGGAGGTTCCGCCGAAATTTTTTTTATAAACATATATAACTATAAGAGAAGAACATTCTGTAATTTTTGCAGATTTTTCTGAGTATGCCCGTATGGAGACCTTCCTTGTTAGTTTCCTTATTCCCCCCGGTGATGTTAAGTCTATGGGTGTTCGATGCATTTCTTATATTTAAAAAATATTAATATTCCGATATTTTATTTCTGCATTCTGTGTATTCTTCTTAACCCCTTCGCGACAACAGCCTTTTACGTTATTTTTAATGCTGTGTTACTTTTTTTTTTTTTTTTTTTTTTTTTTTTTTTTTTTTTACAAATTTGTGCTTCATTAAATCGAAAAAATGCTCCAATTAAATAACACAAATTTTGCAGTAAAATCTCACTGGTGCGGATAAAAATTGAGTTTATTATTATTTTTTTATGTTGGTCAATTATCTACAAGTGAGATATAGGCCCTAAAGGGGTGGGAGGCCCTCCGTGGGGGTCTTTCTAAGGGAACCTAACCCGTATTTACTCAAAGAAATCCAAGGTTCGAAGAAAACCACGGAAAACTCCGAACGGTTAGACCGACGGCCGCGATTGGGTTCGAACCCAGCACCTGCCTAAAAAGATTTAGAGTACATTTTGCGGCATGTATATGGGTCGTTCGTCCGCAAAAGCTTAAATTTTTTTCTTTCTTTCTTTAGTTGTTAAAATATTTTTAAAATCCGTGCTTAATTTAATATTTTATGTGTGAAAAGCGAGCGAACTGCGAGTTAAATTTTAACACTTTATATAAAAATAACCCTTAAATGATGTGACCAAAATCATAACTAATGTGAAGCGATCTTTGAGACCGCAAGATGGAAAGATAAATAAAATGCATGATTAACTCATGGGATGGTACTTTTATACTAAACTCTTTGTCCCAAACTATTGTAAATAACATTCACTCATTTAAAAGCAAGAAAAAAAAATAGCGACATTTGCTAAAAAAGTTTTTTATTTAAAATTATAGTAAACAAAAGCTGTTTTGAAAAAGAAAAAGGAGAGGTGAGGAAATATTTCCGCTCTCTTCTCAAGCTACATCTCATTTCCTTAATGGTAATTTTGTAGAGTCGAAATAATTGCATTAAACAAATGATGCTGAGTTGGATATTGAAAAAGGAATTAGCACTTAGAATTAGATTCTCAAATTATTCATCCTGCTAAACGATTTAAGAGGACAAAGACACGAAGCTAAATAAGTTATTCGAGCATAATTAAAGAAAAGTAGAATTGCATATGAATGTTTATTAAAAAATGAACTTTTAAAAGCATTCAAAGATTAAGTGGAGAAGCGCGTTCGCTATATTTACAACCATCCTAAAAAAGTGACTAAAAGCAGGAAGAGAATTTACGCACATAACTATAATATGATAGTAATTTGAAGCATTCATTCGCAACGAATGTTACGTAATTATGGTATGAATTCAAAATTATCTGATAATTTTCGTCTGCTAAATATACAACCGTAACAACAGTGTTGAATTCAAGGGGGTGGCCACTCCCCCGGGATTATTAAATGTCCCCCCCCCCCAGAAATTTTGAGATTTTGAGTTTTCAATGATCAAAAAGTGCAATTTCCACCCCCCCCCCGAACTCTATCATGCCCCCCCCCCCCAGAACTACAGAAGACCCTCCCGAAAAAAAGCATCTGAATTCAACACTGCGTAACAAAACTAGAATTCTATTGCAACGATGCCAAAGGTTTGATTTAACTGAGAAATGTAATCATTTTTTCAAAATAATTCTATCAAATCAAAAAATTGCTTTAATGAGCCGCTGCCCTCAAAATTCCCTGATCGCGAAATGCCATGTTAACCAATGGAAAAATTTTGTAGCGCGATGACTCATTACCTAATATAATTATTAAAGTACCGTTTTCACTGTCAGAAAATAGACATCAGTTGCCGGCGAGTGCGTTCGTTATTATGCGTAATTCGTAATTACCTACAGTCGTCCGCCTATCCGCATGAAACAGTAAAAACTACCCGATTGAACTGTGAAATTTAAAATATATTATTGCTGCATAAATTTGTCGAGTTATTTCAAATTTTATAAAATTGGATGTATAGTTTAATTACAGGGACAATGAAAAGAATTCAGTTACATTATGATCGATGGGAAAAAATAGACTGAAGTGCATTTAATGATGTTACACTCTTTCGAATACAATAAAATCGATATGTATCTATGAAATATATACTAAAATATATGAGGACCCCAGAAGCCAAGGGGTATAAGTGACAAAATTGAAAAAAATAAACTAAATACACAGACGACCTAAAAATGTTTTTTTCATTTCAGGTAAAGAAATATAAGTGATTTTCTTATTATTTGCTGAGTTATAGAGGCAAACCACTTTTTTCGAAAAACAAACAATATTGATTAATTATACATTTAAAGAAAATTGTACTTTATTTTTTAACAGTTATTGAAATAAGAGTTTAAAGACCAGAATGCAACAAGCAGAAATTTCCTATTTCAGCCCACTCAATTGTTATTGATGTTCCAATTTAATATCAATTACCTTTAAACTCAATTTACTCCAAATCGAAATTTTGTCACTTGTACCCCTTGGCTCAGTGGCGTAGCTAAGGGGGGGCAAGGGGGGCGTCCGCCCCGGGCGCCGAGGCCTAGGGGCGCCAAATTGAGAGAAATTGTTATATATCTATATTGGGGTGGGGGCGCAAAATTTCTTGCTGGCCCCGGGCGCCAAACAACATAGCTACGCCACTGCCTTGGCTTCTGGTGTCCTCATATTATGTGCAATCAGTGGTGCAAAGAGTAATTGTTATTCATTTACATCGCCACACAAATGCATTCCATTACATAATAGCATAAAAGGAAACAGTTTTTAGGACGCGTTTTAATTACAATAAACTGTTTCGCATTTTACGAAATTGATATACGCCGCTGAGCTTTACTACAAGTTACTTCCTGTATAATAGAAAGCAGATAATATTCCCAGGGACACCCAAAACATTTCGAATACTATATTGTATCCGAAGTACTGTATACTATTAAATTAAGATCTGAATATTTTAAAAGTTCGTTAAAATACGAACGAACCTTATTTGCTATGATTGACAGGCAATTTCGGACTCGTTAAAAATCGTCTACGTCATTAAGTATTTTTAGGATAGGATTTTTTTTTTTACTTTAATTTACTGTAGTGTCACACAAAAATTAAAAAAAATTGGGTAAAATTTCCGGTTTGATTAGTGTTAATTCAAACATATTGATTAAACATCCATAATGGTAATTAAAGACTTTCGTTTCTAAAAATCTCTGCCAAATTAGATAATAGGACGAAGACACTATACTAATTTAAATATATTTAATTCGAGTGTATTCAAAATAAAATGGCGTAGCGCATGTGAAAAATGTGGAAGCTCAGTGTCTACAATCATAAACAATGACTAAAAACAGGAAGCGAATTTACCCTCATTACCATAAATTTATTACAGTAATTTGAAGCACTCATTTGCAACGAATGCTATCTAATCATGATGCGAATTCAAAATTATCTAATAATTTTCGCCTGTTAAGTACACAAACATTACAAAACTAGAATTCTATTACGACGCTGCCGAAGCTCCGCCCCTGAAAGTGCACGTAAAGAACATAAGCCTAATAAAATCCAAAGATAGTGAGCATGGTCATAAATGAGTATTTCCTGGATTTTTATTTGGTTTTATTCTTTTTCTTTTCTCCTGCTCAAGGTCGGTGGTAGTGGAAACACTTTTTCATTTTTACTTTTTCTCTTTTTAGTTTTCTAAGCAGGGCTCTACTACAGTGATGGATAGATAGAGACTTTTTTTTTTTAGTTTCGTTTCCAAGGGCAAAAGCAGTGAGGAGGTAAGGGAAAAAAAAAAAAGCCGGCCATTTTTTTTTATATCTTTTTTCTCTTTCATATAGGAAGGAATGTTAGATGGAGCGTTGAAAGAGGTAAATTCTAAAATAGAATAGGAGACGGAGCTTTGTTTACGAGAATTGGCTGAAATCTAGAATGCAGAAGTGTCAACAAATTCATCAGTTTTAGAAAAGTGGAAGACCTCATTAGATACTGAAGTCAAAGTTTTAAATGATGTTAGCACAGCGAAACTTCCGTAATTGAGCTTTTTACAGCTCCATATTTTTCTCTTCATAGCTGGATACATTGAAGGATTTAAACGGAAGCATGGAAGTTAATTTAAATTTTGAACAATGTAATCTCATCCTCCTCCCCCCCCCCCCACAAAAAATAATTCTGTAATAAAATATATATATATGTTTTTTTTTTTTTTAAATATAAGACAATATTTATAATAAAAAAATGTACCTATAATAGACCGAAAAGCTGCAGCACAAACAATCACCTCTTAGAGTTAGTTCACAGATGAAAATCTAGGTACGTTAAAACTGGATTCGTATATTAAATTGCAACCGATCTGCCAAATCATATCTAGATGATGGAAATCGCCTAAAAATCCGATTTTACCGGTTGACTCGTAGGTTTACTATTGTGCATTCCTACACCCAAATATATGAAAAAGGTGGAGGATTGGGAACCGAAAAATATAATGTTAAGCCAATGAATCAACCGCAATAATTGGATTTTTATCTGTTTTCTATCAAGATATGAATTAGAAGACCAATTTAGTTTTAATATACGAATCGAGATTTAACTGACCCTAGATTTTCATACTGACTTCTAAGGTAGAACTGAAATAGTATCTTAACCTTTAACTAGTGTTACCGGTCTCACAGACCACAGTTTTTTACAATTTTTAGAGTTTAACATGTAATTTTCAGTTTAAGGGGGCTCAGGGGTTGAAAACTTAAAAAAATCGATTTTTTTAATGATCTAGTTTTATTATTCAATTAATTCTGAACTCAATGCAAAAAACCGCATAAAAATATTTGCATTTTTAACGGAGTTATAAGCATTTACGTATCAACACTTTCATAGCTGCTCCCATATAATTTCAACTTTAAGTCGCGTTTTCTCAAAACTTGATTTTTGGCGATTAACACCAAGATTTAAAAAAAAACTATCCGATGGAATGGCTTAATTTTTTTTTTTTTTTTTCCTTTGCATGCGTATAATATCATTATCTATAGAATGAATTAATATAGTTTAGATAGTTTAATATTTTGAGTATTTTTAATGAAAAACAGTTGTATTTTTTAAGAGTTTTTTAAATTTTCAAATTTGAGAGTTTTTTTTTAATAATGTTGTTTTTTCGTGATAGTTATATCTTTAATTCATTCTATAGAGTAAAGTTTATGGATCATTTTAAAGCAAAAATTAGGTTCTTATGTCAATTTAACGTTAAGATATCTTGGTGTTGGTGATATAACACATAATTGTTTTACATAAATTGTTTTACATAAATTTTGCTATATTCCTTATTATATTACATTGAGGTACTTCATTTTATAAGACTACAAACATACCTTTAAAATATCAGAAAGCTTAAATTAATTACATTGAATACTTTTGTTTTTATATGGACTCTAAGCGAGAGCTTTATTTTCATGTTTTTCCGTATCGATCAACCCCTTAACCTTTAACTAGTGTTACCGGTCTCACAGACCACAGTTTTTTACAATTTTTAGAGTTTAACATGTAATTTTCAGTTTAACTACAAACATTACCGAAATTTTGTTTCACTTGGAACTTTAAGTACTATAACCAGAGACTTTTAAATAGGTGAATGTTAATTATAATAGTCTTGTACAAAAACTTTAGTACAAAAACACCATCTTATGAGGTAATCGCGCCTTGTATTCATTTTTCGATTTTGCGGTCTTACAGACTACTTCATACTACAGTAGACTCCCTCAAATCCGCAAACCAGAAATCCGCAACTCTCTAAAATCCGCACATATTTTATGGATGTAAACAATGAAACTTTCAGTTTGGATATTGGGACAAAATTTGATTCTTTTAGTTTTGTATCAATTCCATATATTTTTTTATTTGTAATTTGTTAATAATACTCTATTCATGTTTTTTTCATGAAGGAAGAATAATTTTTTTTGGAAAAAATTCAAGATATTGCTGATATCACCGGTAATGACAATCTTTTTACCAAATATATTTATGCATTAATGAAGTTTTTTTGGTTATTAAGCCTGGCTAAACTTGAAAAAAATTAGCCTTATTTTATGATTTTAATGTGAATTAGTAATGTATTTTTTGAGGCAAGTTTTGTTGAATAATTTTGGAAAAATATATTTAATCTTTATAATGAATATTTAATCATACACTATTGATTATTAACTTGACCTTTGCTATTAGTACTTTAATCATTTTAAAAAATATCTAAATTTTTATTATTTTAGTTTATTACTTATTTTAATATTTTATTATAGTGTAAGCATTCATTATAGTTCTGATTGCACTATTAAGGGCACTCAAATTACTGTTTAAAAAATGTAAACAAAGCAATGACCAGAAATCCGCACAACCTCTGGTCCCAAGCTGTGCGGATTTGGGGGAGTTTACTGTATAAAGTTACATTACAATTTATGTCGCATCAGTTAAAGTTTATTCCCTCCTCCCCTATAAAGAAAGGTGTGGCTATTGGCGAGACAAAATACAGTAAGCACGTTTGATACTTTTTTTGCACAGAAGAAACTTTTTTTAAACCTTGAAAAATTGCTGTATCTATTCTTTATATTTATCCACGCACAACACGCATTCGCGTATTCATCATAAAAAAGTATCTTGGGATTTTATCTACTTTTACAAGATAGGTCCTACCTTTACATTAAAAAAAAAAAAAAAAAAAAAAAAAAAAATGAATAGAAATCAGCAGTTTAATCTGACAAACTCATTATATTAATACGGAAAAAAATTCAATAAAAGAATGTTAAAAATCTTTCTTTTTTGGCCGAATCTTTATAGCAATAAAAGCCTCACGAATAAATCTCATAAATTACAGTTGTATAAGTGCCAAATGTCCTTGCTACTCGCTCAAAGTGAGCAGTTCAAAAGAGGGCGTGTCTATGATGAAGTAATGAAGTTATGAGAGAAATTAATTTGGTGTGCAACAAGTTGAATTCTATTTTGGATCATTTGATCCATTATATATTTAACACTGACATAACAAATGCTAGTGACATTTATTTCAAGTTTTACTTTCTTTTAACTTTACAAGAATAAGGTATTGGATTCGTGAAAACTGGTTTTCGACGGATTTATACGTTTTAGAGGTCAGAGAATCCGAAAAACATGTTTTTACAAAATGTCTGTCTGTGAGTCTGTCAATCTGTGACAAAAAATTTGTGAGCGTTCAATCTCAAGAACTAACACACGAAATTTCACAAAACTTTAGATTCTGTTAAACTTTGATGTAAACTAGAAATGATTAGATTTTGATGTTTATTGCTCAATAGTTGGCGTTGCTATGCTGCATTATTCACGATTTCCACAGTAGCCATGTCTCAAGAGCATAGATTTTCATAAAACTTTATACTTAGTACACATCTTGATATAACATGATGCTGATTAAGTTCTGCTGCAAATCGCTCAATAAGTAGCACTGCCACGGTGCATTATCTCTAGAATTAGCTCTATATAAAGAACTAATACACGATTTTTTTTTAAAAAAACTTCAGATTCAGTTAGTCCCTGATATAGATGAATGTCGTTTAGTTTTTGGTATAAATCTCCCTACAGATAGCGCTGTTATGCTACATTTTTTACGATTTCGTAATAAATGTACCTCAAGAACTAATGCATGGATTTTCTTCAAACTTCAGATTCAGTTAGTATCTGATAAAAAATTAATCCTGATTAGTTTTTGGCGTGCATCATCCAACATGTGGTAATGTAGATTTGCAATGGTTCTATTTAAGGATTTTCATCAAACTTCAGATTTAGTAATAAGTTGACATAAGTTGTTACTCACTAGATTTTGGTTTAAACCACCTAGCCGATGGCGCTGCTGTGCTGAATTTTTCAGGAAGTTTTTGCATAATATACATGCATGAGATACAAGTAAAAACTAATTTGTGTGCATGAGAAGAATTTGATTACCAAAGGGTCAACGTCAGTGTTGAATTCAGATACTTTTTTCCGGAAGGGACTTCTGTGGCTCCAGGGGGAAAATTATAGTTTTTGACCATTAAAAACACAAAATCTCAAATTTTCCAGGGGGGGGGGGCAATTCATTGCTCTGGGAGGGGATATCACTCCCCCCCCCTGAATTCAACACTGGTCAACGTTTTACTAAAATCTCAGTACAGACAATTTCGTCTCCACAGAAACTAGGAATATTTGTTATAATTATGACAAAAAATTCTAATAAATATCTGGTTGAAGTTTGCCGCTGTGTTAATCAGACTCTGCGTATGAGTACACTCGCAACAATGGATTGGACAAAATAATTTTACATGTAACTTTGGGAGCAAAGTTAAATGACATTACAAAAATTGATGCACTTACCACATCTTGTAACTTGTTCTTGTGAGTACTATCGAAATGAGGCCTACTATCAGGAGTTTTGTAGATGTTCCATTGGGGTCCAGAGTTTGAACCCCGACACTTGCAGTTGCATCGGTCTTCACTTGATAGCATTAAACCCCTTAGTTGCATTACCGCGCTAGGTCGGTCTGATGCACCGCCCAACGTCGCCTCATCTGAGAGCTAACGCCAGGCCGCTTTCACGACGACTCACACCTCAACACACTTATTACCTGTATATCAAAAAAATAAAACATTCATATTAAAAAAAATCTTAATTGCTGGGCCACAATTACACATTTATGAAAATAAATCGCATTTCTTACTTTAAAATGAAATTATGTTCACATTATAAAATAAAGAATGACCTTGAATGGTCAAGGCATTCAAAAATTGTTCCTACACAAACTTCTTACTTTTTTACAACATAATACAGTGAAACCTCCAAATAAGGGACACTCCGAATAAGGGACACCTCTATTTAACGGACAAAAGTTGTGGTCTCATAGGTATTCCTTATTTGGAGGTTTCACTGCATATGACCTGAGTATGCAGTGTTAATAAGTGATCACTCACGTGAACACAACAGATACAGAACCGATTTAAAACAATTTTGTTTTTCGTACAAGTAGCATCCTAGAGTTCAAATAATCCCAATTTTCTGCATTTAATCCATTCGCTTCGGTATATGTAAAATCTCATTGCTTTATTCATACATTCCCCTTTCCGGAGCAATGAAGTGTTCCCCCGGAAAATGTGAGTTTTTATATTTTCAATGGTCAAAAAGTGCGAAAATTTAGTATTAGCTGAATATCGATTCGCATAGTTGAAATTTAATCTGTCTGCGAAATCATATCTTGGTGGAAAACATACAAAAATTTGATTTTAGCAGTTGACACATAGGCTTACTACTGTGCTTTCCTGCACCCAAAGTATGAAAACATGAAGGATTAGGAGCAAAAAAACATAATGGTAAACCTGTTAGTCAATCATTAACCGTTTAAACGCCAATGTTCCCAAATGGGAACATTGCATTATTTGTAATACAAAAGATATATTTTCCAACATAATAACGATGTCCTTATTTTTCCTATAAAATTTAAGGTTGATTTGAACTTTCGAAAAAAAAAATATTTATGTATAAGCATTTATCACAGGCATAAAGAATATGTAAATTCCTTAATTTGCATACAAAATATATTATTTGCTTTTATCGATTTCTCTGTATTATTTACAATGACCGCTAGGAATCTAAGTGTTTTTGGAATTCGAGAAAATACTCAACAACAATATACAATAGCATATAGCGGAAAATAATTTGTTATATTTGCATAGTTTGTCAATCAATAATCATGTTCCAAAGTGCGAACACCGAAATAAAAACAGACAAAAATTCTGCAGAAATATTTTTTGGTCATTTTTTAAAAATTTGTATGCATAAATTAAAACATTTGAAGCTGTAATATAGTTAAAAAAATTATAATTACATTGCGATGTTAATTCGGCGTGTAAACGGTTAAAATCGGGTTTTTAGGTGTTTTCCTCCAAGATATACATGACTTGGCAGACCGATTGCGCTTTAACCCTTTATCTACCGACGGTACTTAAAAGTACCATTAAAATAACTTATAAATTTCTTTTAATACATCAGTAAATTGTAATACTGTTTAGAATGAGTTACACACACATTACTTTACCTTGTTCCAAAAGCATTATTGGTTACACAAAACAAAAATATTTTTAAAAGGATGATTTATTTTGCCTTTGCATCTTTCCGGCTTTCTTGGAGCAGAGCGAGGGGGATGGGGATTTTTCAATGCGGAAATATTTCTATTTTTATATTGTAAGAACATCATATTTGTATATTTTATAATTCTACAAAATACTAAGAAAATAATTAAAAATAAAAGCTTTGAGTAGGGTTATAAAAAATTGCACAAAATCCCTGTAAAATCAAATTTAATTAATCCTTCTAAATCCTTCAATCCTTCTAAATTCCTTCAAATATTTATTAAAAGATTATGTAAATCTTTAAATTTAGTTTAAACAATCTGCGTAAAATGCTTTAGACTATAAAATTTTCATGAATTCATAATCCGGTAGATAAATCTCGACTTGCGTATTAACCCTTTAACTAATCTTAGTTTTCAACCGTAAACTCTATATGAGGCGATTGTCTATGCTGCCTTCTCCCGGTCTATAATATTAAATTGAATTTAATAAATAAATGAATGAATTGCTGAAAATGCAAAACACGAGTAAAAAGAAAAACAAAAGATTAAAAAAATATCTAATTAAATTAAAAAATTTTACGACACGCGATGGCTACATCATCGGTGATTATAAAAAGATCGGAGAAAATGTTAAGTAGCCGATAAGATAGACCGTAATCTTTTACACGGGTAAACATTTTCTAATTTATTCACTTATCCAACGTCTTGGCTATTTTTTTTTTTCTAAAACGTATTTTACACGCTTTGAAATCTTACAGGAAAAAAAGATAAGCAATAAAAATTGCAAAACTTAACATAAAAAAAGAATACTTTTTTGAAGTGCAGTGAGCGGTATCTGTTATCCTAATATTAAGATATTTTTATATATTATCTCTTCACACGCACGTGCGTAATGAATGACATGAAATTTCCATATCTTCATTTTGCCTTTAAAACCAGTCGTTGGGGGCCACCATAATACTTACCAATTATGGATATGCATAATAAAAAATATGAAAATATAACATGTGTAAGTAAACTATTTACAAAATGCATCGGAAATCCAAAATAAAATGCAAACGTATATTTAAATATTTTTAACACGTAGTAATGCTCTATTAATGAATTTCTGATGAACCAATTTCGACAGATTATATAAAACGCCAAATTACTCAAGCAGTATCGAATTGCGAAAAAGAAACATCCTTATAACTCCAAAAATAATAATCATATTAACTAACAATTTACTGCGCCGGATTAAGCGTCTCATTTCCAATTAAAATGTATCTTTGAACCGAAATTTGAATGAAATACAGGGTCATGAAAAATCGAAGAATGTGAAAAACAGGATTACATCTCGGCAACTAATAATCAGATCGACATCGTTCTTTATGCAAAACTTGTGTTACTTTATTGCCTTTTACGCTCACTCCTTAAAATAAAAAAATTCGAAAATTTTTATATACCTTTTACAGGGTTCCAAGCAAAACATGACGGACAAATTCCCTGATTTTCCATGACCAAATCTCAAAAAATTCCATGACTTTCCCTGACCAAATTTCAAAAATGTCTTTAACCAAATGGGAATACAGTAAAATTTGCTACTCATTTTCCCAACCCTTTGTCAAAATTAATGTTTCTTTACCGTCAATTGTTCTTCAAACTTTTTTTTTTTTTTTTTTTTTTTTTTTGCAACTTTTGATGAATTTTGAGATTTTTTTCCAGAGACTACTTGATGACTTTCGCGTCCTTTTTCATTTTTTCACCAAGATTTTTCCATGACTTTTTTGAAAATTTTTGTAAATTCCCTGTCTTTTCCTATATGTTTTGAAATTTTCATGATTTTCCCTGACTACTTTGAAATTCCCTGACTTTCCAGATTTTCCAAGATGCTGCCCTGTTTTATCAGAACGAATTTTTCGAGAGTCCGAAAAAAAAAAAAGTTCAGGATAATAGAGGTTACTAGTATAAAAAAGGCTTCGTCCCATTCTTACATACTAAGTACATACAAAATTTCAAGTCTTTATCTCAATTTGTTCGAGATAGAGCGTTTACAGATAGCCAGACACACGGCATTTTTTTTTTCCTAAAAATATGTTTTTCGGAATCTCCAATGTTTAAAACGTGTAAATCCGTCTTTTTTTTTTTTTTTTTTTTTTTTTTTTTTTTTTTAAACGATTGCAAGACTACGTGTATGGTGAGTAAGTTAACAAAGTCTCGTCACAAAAATAATGTTTACAGGGTAAATTGTGAACAGTATTATAAGCAGGGCTACGGAGTCGGTGGGGAAAAACATGGCCGACGCATTATTTATCACGTTTTAATAATAAACTATTTCACTTTTTAGGAAAATGATAGACGTTGCGGAGTTTTACTACAAGTCACTTCGAGATAGAAAGCAGATAGTATTTATAAGGAAACACAAAAGATTTTGACTACAATACTGTATCCGACGCACTGTATTACACCAAGATTGGTTGGTTAGTTGGTTGGTTAAATGGAGTTTTATGGCACAAGGTCCCCTGTGGGACATGCTGCGCCAAGAACAAAGTAGATGTAAAATAAAGTTAAAATTTAAAAAGTTAATATTACATTAAAAACCTCTGATAGAGACGAATTAAATAGAAGATGGAATTGTGGTGACACATGAAATTAAAAACAATAAAAACCAGTCATAGGCAATTACAAATGTAAAAAGTTAAAATTCCAAAAGTAGTTAAAATTCTAAAGTAATTAACAACATGAAAAGAAACACAAAAGGTCAAATTTACAGAACATATAAACATAAAAACCAGAAGCCAATAAAAAACTAATTAAGTTCAGCCAGGCACATATTCCTCATAGACAGTGTTTTCCTCGGAATCCGAGCCACTGCCGTAAGCCTCGGATTCCATAGCCTCCTGTACATAGTGCTGCATCTGCCAGGGATCTTTGAAATTCCTAATGCATGGGCTTAGCGATGAGCTTTTCTTTCTTTTAACGACAGTCTGCCACTTGGGAGATGCTGGAGATGGGGTTTTCTTGGTATCTGTTTGTTTTTTGAGTATATTTGATTTCTGTGCTGTTTCTGAGTTTGTGGCAGCTTTGGACTTAGTTTGGGGTTCAGATGATTTTTTGGATTGAACTGCTAGTTTCTGTCGTCGTTTCTCAAGATCAATTATTTTAACAGGTTCAGAGGATGGTAGCCGGCATTCTAGTTGCGGATTGCCAGAACATTTGGTTGGAAGACATATCACGGGATTCTTTGATTGGGGTGTTTGTTGATTGTGTTTTGGCTGAATTTTTTGATGACATAGACACGTCAATCTGGGTGCTAATATGTCTTACAGATTTAGACTGCTGTTTCAATAGGCTTGAATAAGACACGCCGACAGACGGGGTTCTGGATTCTACGATTTTACGAGCTTCTGGGTAAGAAAGATTTTGCGTTATTTTTACAGTTAGAATTTCTTTTTCACGGATCCAGTTTCGGCAAGAGCGAGAGAAAGCTGTATGATTACCTTTGCAATTTATGCAGCGTTCTGGTTTTTCACATGAATTGCTATCATGGTCAACTTCTGCACAGCGTGCACAGGTGAAGGAACCGCGATAGTTAGTTTTAGTGTGGCCGTATCGCTGGCATTTAAAACAAGGGTTAGGAATGTATGGTCTGACAGGACAGTTCAAGTAGGCTGCTTTAATTCTTGTTGGTAATGTAGGGCTATTGAATGTCAGAATGATGTGCTTCGTAGGAAGCACTTGTCCATTCCGTCGGATAGTAATACGGCGGATATCTGTGACATTTTGGTCTTTCAAATTTGTTTGAAGTTCTTCTTTGGTACAGAGTAAAAGGTCAGGTTCAGACATAGGAGCCGACTTCGGTCCCACAGCTGGGTCTGCCATAAGAGCAGTTTGTTTGTGGGGGTCAGCGATGTAGTGGAGAGTAGAGGTCTGCACGGGCCGGAATTTCCAGGCCCGGCCCGGCTTATTGTAAAACTCAAAAGTTCGATCCGGGCCCAGCCCGGCCCGTTTAAATTTTTATATTTTAGGCCCGGCCCGTACAAAAATCAGCGAAAACAGGCCCGGCCCGTTTTGGCCCGTTACAATTTCTACGATTTCTAAAAAATTCAGATTTTTATCGTATAACTAAGATTCCTTTAAAGAATACTGCATACATATCTATGGAATGATTTTACAGTATATTTTACAGCAAATACACATTAACAACGTTAATGATTACTTAGATTCTTAGGCTTTCAACATTCGAATAAAGATTCATTAAAAAATTAATATGGCTTAGAATAAAAGAAAAAAGAAAGAAAGCTAAAAACATCGTTAATTTTGAAGCTGTTTAATAAAAGAAGATTTATAAATATATTTCTATATCATTTTATTATAAATTTCAAATCCAAATTCATTCTTAAATTCAAAGAAGCTCCTTTCTGATACATTTCTAAATTCATTATTTTTTTTTTCTCAGAAACGCATAAGATTAGCAGATATCTTTATTCAGAAACTATATAATCGAATGGCGTTATCCATTTTTTGATACAAGCAATTTAAGAATACTGCAAACAAATAAAATACTGCCATAATTAGCGTTTTGAATAGAATTTTCGGAAGCAATAGCAAGGCAAGGGAGAAAAACCTGCAATCATTTGAGAAACTATTATATCTCAACAAGGTTATACAAGTATTTTATTTACCAAAAATGAAAAACGCTATTCGATTCCAAATCCCTTCAATAGTTAGGCTTATCACTTTTATATTTTTACAATTTAAAATTAATCAGAAAATGCGTCAAACTTTCGCATTATTGAGAAATTAATTTAAAAATCATCAAGAAGTATATATCCGAAGACTAAGCTAACATAAGTTCTTTATCGCTGTTAATAATATTACAAATCATGTTTTCTGCCAATAAGTAAGTCTAGTACCGGTCCGGCCAGTCTATATGTAGAAAAATAATGCAAGCGTGATCTCGGATCGGCATGAGTCAGCTAAAAAAATATTAAAACGGGTTACATATAATGTAATTCTCCGATGCCGATACACTGTGCATTTTTATATTGATGCTGTCAAACTAGTATGGCCACATTTATACTAATTCTCGTTAAAACCATTTTCGTTGAAAATAGCTCATATTTTATCGTTTCTGCTTAAATCTTCAGAACGGGCCGGCAGGCCCGAAAATGTTTTTTATCGGCCCGGCCCGTCTGGCCCGTTCAATTTTTTTGCCGGCCCGGCCCGTTTATGTTGTTTGTCGGCCCGGCCCGTTGAAAAAACTGTTCTAAATCTGCCGGGCCGGGTACGGGCCACGGGCCAAGCCCGGGCCCGTGTAGACCTCTAGTGGAGGGTACACGACGGTATACGCCGTATACCCTCTGGATCTTTTTAAGGAAAACCGTATACCCTCTGTTTTTCAAAAAAGCTATAGTATATACATTGAATGGTATACTCTGTTTTGAGCGTATACCCTCTGCTTGTTTTTTAAGTACACCACTGGATGCGGTGTAGCTGAATATGCAATTTGTCGAGCTACAAGGCGAGCAAATCGAGCCGAAATGAACCAGGGGATCTGGAAGAGCCTTGTATTTTACAATATCTTTTGACAAAATTCACATTCCACCCCCTCCCCCCAATCTTTTGACAGAATTTGCATTTTTCCGCAATCATTTGAGGAAAATCGTGTGTTACTTTTTTAGGCAATCCTTGATGGAGATCGCATCTATTTTGCGTTTATTTCACAGAGACCTAGTCATTTTCTCAAACTTTTGATGGGAATAGTGTCTTTTTCACGATTCCTTGACATAAATTGCGTTTTCCCCACGATCCTTTGACGATAATCACCATTTTTTTTTTTCAATATTTTGATGAAAATAGAGTCTTTTTCGCGATTCTTTGACAGAAATTGCATTCCCCCCCCCCCCCCAA
Source organism: Maratus speculifer (assembly GCA_964019185.1). Taxonomy (NCBI): domain Eukaryota; kingdom Metazoa; phylum Arthropoda; class Arachnida; order Araneae; family Salticidae; genus Maratus; species Maratus speculifer. Next base: position 144,073,543 of record OZ025301.1, on the reverse strand, counting down.
TCTTTTGACAGCAATTACGTATGTTTCGTGTTCCTTTCACAGAAATAATGCTTTCTCTCTTCCCGATCATTTGTCGGAAATCACATTCTTTCGCAATATTTTGACAACAATTTTCTTTTGTGATCCTTTGACGAAAACCTTTTTTTTTTTTTTTTTTTTTTTTTTCAGTAATCTTTTGATGGAAATCACGTCTTTTTCACTATCCTTCGACAGAAATTGCATTTTTCTGCAAACTTTATTCCGCTTTTTCTGCGATCCTTTGATGAAATTAGCGTTTTCCTGAGATCCATTGAAGGAATTCGCTCAATTTTGCATTGTTTTTGTTGTCTGCTACAACTAAAACTCCCTTCCATAAAAATGTCAACAAATTTTAATGTATATTTGCATCGATCAAAAGGATAGTAAAATTCAGTACAAAAAACATAAAATTCACGTTTTTGCAGAAAAATAGCATGCTTGTAAAAAAATATGAGCTGGGAATTTCAGATTCAAATCAAATTTTAAACGGGATGATCAAAAAGTGGAGTTATTTTAAGTCCGGACACTTTTATACGAATTCTTAAAAATCAAAAAAACACTTCTTTTCCCGTCCTCGGGAATTTTCAAAAGGCAAAATTGAGTCAAGTAAAGTAGGACGGAAAACTTGCACCCTTGATCACAATACACATATGTGACGATCAACTGATTCGATTCTCCGATAATCAATATAGTCACTAATAATAATTTAAAACAAAGGTCAGCGGCTTGGATTTTAAACACACTTTCAGGCATAAGACCGCAAAAAGATTTTTAAAAAATGAGGAAAAGCGTGTGAGATGGGAAAATGAGAAATTACATAAAATAGCTTGTTTTTAAACATCTGCTACATTGAATAAGATTATATTCACAATTTTTTACTATATACTTTTGTTCAAATGCTACTTAGAAGGAGGGAGAGGGGGGATCAACAATTTATGCAAGTACTATCAGTAATTTTAAACTGAAAGTTTCTATTTTGAGTCCATGATTCTGATTTAATGTTTTTTTACACAGCTATCTTTACGAGATGTGCAATACACACTTTCTCATGCTTTACTCAAAATATCGGTTAATAAATATGGCAAGCTAATTGTGTGTGTTTTTTTTACGATCTTTTGCCAAAATTTGTGTTTTTCTCGCGATTATTTTTCCAAAATTTGAATTTTTCTCACTATTTGTCTCCGTAATTTGTATTTTCTCGCGATCTTTTGTTAAAATTTGCATTTTCTCGCGATCTTTTGCCGAAATTTGCATTTTTTCGCCATCTTTTGCCGAAATTTGCATTTTTACGCGATTTTTTTTACTGAAATTTGCAATTTTTTTTCTGAAATGTGCGTTCTTTCCGCGATCTTTTGCCGAAATTAGCGTTTTTTCCGCGATGCTTGGCATTTTCCTGTGATTCTTTTATAAAAAAAATTTTCTTGGTATCTTTGAACGAAATTTGAGTTTTTTCCACGATTCTTTGCGTTTTTCCTGCTATTTTATGACGAAATTCGCGTTCTTTACAATTATCTTTTGCTGAAATTCGAATTTTTCCGCGATCTTTTGCCGCAATTAACGTTTTTCTTGCGATCTTTTTCCGAAATTTGCATTTTCCCAAGATTTTATGGACAGAAAAATTGCTTTTTCTCTGCTATCTTTAAACGAAATTTGAGTTTTTTTTTTTTTTTTGCTATTCTTTATGTTATTACAGCTATTTTTTGACGAAATTTGCGTCTTTTCCGCGATCTTTTGCCAAAATTTGCGATTTTTCTGGTGTTTCTTGCTAAAATTTGCGATTTTCGTCTGATCTTTTGCCGAAATTTGCGTTTTTCTTGCGATCTTTTTTCGCAATTTAAGTTTGTGATCTTTAGTCGTAATTTGCATTTTTCCTCGCAACCTTTTGCCGAAATTCGCGTTTTTTCCACAATTCTTTGATAAAATTTGTTTTTCCTTGATATCTTTGAACAAAATTTGAGTTTTTTACGCGATTCTTTGGATTTTTCCTGCTATTTTTTGTCTAAATTAGTGTCTTTTTCAGTGATCTTTTGCCGAAATTCGAATTTTTCCACAATCTTTTGCCCCAATTTATGTTTTTCTCGCTATCTTTTTCCGAAATTTGCATTTTCTTGAAGATTTTTTGACAGAAAATTGCTTTATCTCTGCTATCTTTAAACGAAATATTAGATTTTTTTTCCGCTATTCTTTGCGCTTTCCCCGCTATTTTTTAACAAAATTTGCGTCTTTTCCGCGATCTTTGTCCAAAATTTGCGATTTTTCTGAGGTTTTTCGCTAAAATTTGCGATTTTTCTCCGATCTTTTGCCAAAATTTGAGTTTCTTTCACGATCTTTAGTCAAAATTTGCATTTTTCTTCGCAACCTTTTGCCGAAATTTGTTTTTCTCACGATTCTTTGCCAGAATTCGCTTTTTTCCTACAATCTTTAATTGAAATTCGCATCATTTGCACGCTCTTCGACCAAAATTCACTATTTTCTCAAGACTTTTTGAAAAATTAGACAGATTTTATGTTTTTTTTTTTCTGCGATTTTTTGAAAGAATTCATTTTTCCCGCTATTATTTGAAAAATTCATATTTTCTGCGATCTTTTGCGAAAATACACGTTTTTCTCTCGATCCTTTGAAAAAATTTGGGTTTTGTCCCACTATCTTAGAACATAATTCTCATTTTTTTCTATGATCCTTGGCGATAAAGCACGTTTCTCACGCTACTTTTTGACGAAAATTTCAAAGATCTTTTGACAATTAGTATGTTTTTTTCATGATCCTTTCACAAAATTGACGTTTTTTCGCGACCCTTTGACAAAATCCCACGATCTTTTAACGAAATTAGCATTTTTTCCCCGCTATTTTTTTAACACTGTTCACGTTTATTACCCAATGTTTTGACGAAATTTGAATTTTTTCGCGATCTTATCTTCGAATTTTCGGATTGATGACCTTTTTTTTAAATTACGGAACAAATTACTCCCGCAACAAGCGGCAAAAAGCGGCAAATCGCTCATCCGCGAAAAAATCTCATACCTGCATTTTTCAGGGCATGTCTAAGGCCAAGATATTGCAAGGTCTGCCGATATTTTTCAGGGTCTGCGCGGCAGACCCGCAGACCCGGAACTCGGCGCCACTGGGTTCAGATATTACACCACGGCTTGTATTCAAAGTTTTGTGTGCTTCTACCGAAACGGAAAAAGAACCTATTGTAGAGCAGTTAATGAGAAGTCCTGATTGTTTGGTGAAGAAACCTCGACAAGCAAGTCTCCCCCCAGATTGCAATTTTTTTAGCGAATGACCATCTTTCAAAAACGACTGGAAAGTTTTAGCGATAACAAAAGGTGAAGTCCTTTTGAAAGAACTATCAGAGTGACTATCTGTGCGTTTAATAACAAAAAAACGTATAAAAGGCGATTTCAGTACAATTTGTTGCTCTCCACAAGGGAGAGATACAGAAGGAATTGAAGTATTTCCATCCATATTTTTTTTTAAAAAGCAATTCAGACCCCGGCCGCACCACCCACTACCGAGCCCAACGAGGGGGTGCACATTCGTGCACCAGTGCTAACCAGGGCCCATACGGTCACAAGACATTCCTATGCCAGCCTCCACCCTTAACGAGATGGCTAGTAAATGCTCGCTCACTTGATCCCTTAGCCAGTGACAAAAGCCAGCTGACCAGCCGATTGATGCATACGGGACCAATATGCACCTCCCGTCTACCTGAAGCAGAGGCCAAAGCAGTGTGTTGGTTTCCCTCAACTGCCAGGATCCCCCTTTCCAGGGACACGGGTCGCCACGCACGGCCAACACGTAGGTGGTTTACAATTCTCCATGAGTCGATATACAGGATGATATCGGCTCATACAGAATTGCCCTCACCTCCGAAAAGGAAACCACAACGAGAGCGAAACAAAGATGAAAGGAAGACGAGAGGAGTAAGAGGAAATAGAAAAGAGAAAGATCACTCGGGTGCCCCAGGGTTGTGAAGCCCGTGAATACCTAAAGAAGGTATCCCCCTGGGGGGGGTATTACACCAAGATCTGTCAGTTTTTAAACTTCGTTATAGTACGAACGCATCTCATTTGCTACGCTTGACGTACAATATCGGAATTTGTTTTATCAAAATATGCTTATCATGTAATTTTTTTATATCATTTATATATTTCCTCATAAAGTTTTCTTGGCAACTATATACCGGGTGTCCCAAAAATGACTGATGGATTTTAAAATTCAATAACTTGTAAACGGTGACAGCTATTTAAAAAAATTTTGCAGGACGGTTATGTATAATGTCAGGAGTTTCCCCCCCCCCCCGCAATTTTTTATTTTAGTTCGAATTTCAAACAATAGGTGGCGCTGACGGCGATTGAAGGCCAGGTCGACGCCTCACTCAGCCCTGATCACCTGGCCTTCAATTGCCGTCAGCGCCACCTATTGTTTGAAATTTGAACTAAAATAAAAAATTACGGGGGAAAAAAACTCCTGACATTGTACATAACCCTCCTGCAAAAATTTTTTAAATAGCTGTCACCGTTTACAAGTTATTGAATTTTAAAATCCATCAGTCATTTTTGGGACACCCTGTATATATATATATATTTATATAAATATTTTTACAAATAAAACCACATATTTTTAAGCTATTACTGTTTATTTTTTATACTCGCAATGAAAACAGGTGTAAATAAATTTTTCAACTGCAGATTACGTACATTTGCCTCTAGCAATATTCTTTAATTTCCCCTCTTCCCAAACACATAAAATAAAGACTTTTACAGACTATATGCTTGATGATGAATTTTTAACTTCAGAACCAATCAAGTTTTTCTGATGAAATCCGCTCTAGCAGGAGGAAATGATATATTTCTCCATGAAATATCTGCAGAAAAGAAAAAAAAAAATAGATTTTTACGGGTCAAACGCAATAGCTTTATTTTAAGTTACTATACCCTTGTCATTATAGCCATTGAAAACCTAATCATATTAATGATTATCATATTTTTCAGATACAAATGGGAGCTGGCTTCTAATTTTATGAGAAATATCATCTAATGGGTTACGGACAGTAGGCCAACTTTTGAAAAATATTTTACTCAAAAAATTTTGAGCCCGCCCAATAACAAACACAACTTTTTTCACCTATAAGGACCACTATTCCACCTATAGTGGCGGGGGAGAAGAAAATGATTAGATTATAATTTGAAGTCAGATTATGGTTTTTCGAAACAAATTTTTAAATTATTATAATTTAACTAAAATTTGATAAATAATTTTATCAAATTACATTCTTATAATTTTTTCTTTTAAATACATTAATATTTATTATAAATAACAAAAATTGATAACTATTGAAAGTGCAAAAAACTAATATCAAGAAAACATATCTTTTAGCCACCTAAATGCTCTATTGATTCAAGACAATAAAAAATGGATAACTGAGTTTTTTTTTTTTTTTTTTTTTTTTTTTTTTTTTTTTTTTTTTGAAGAGAGATATAAATTAATTTATACATTTTCTGAAGAGGCTTTCATTCAGGATTGGGTTTCTGACGTCAGAAACTGGTTTTTAACATGACGAGTGTCAAAAACTCGTTTAAAAAGGTCAAAAACTGGTTTAGACCATCAAAAACTGGCTTAAACCGTCAAAAACATGTAATGTGCTTTAAAACATTTTAAAAATAAGAGGGAAACATTGAATAAGTCTTAATGATTTAAATAATTTTTTATTTAAAATTAATTACTGTAATTTAATAATTACAAAAAAATTAAATTACTTTAATTGCAATAAAACATCTGTTTTCTTTTTAGAATGTTCAAACAGAAGAAAATGGATTTTGTACAGTTAATATTCTGGATCAATTTTACCCCGCAGCATCCTATAGCACATATATAACCAATTTAGCACATTTATTTACACTCAAACAATTTATGAGTTTAGAGTGTATGAAGCCAAAGTTAGAAAATACTCTTTCAATTGATACTAAGCTAACGGGGCTTGATAGCAGAAGCATTGCTAGTTGAGCAAGCTTGGAGGCAAGCCAAATTTTCGGATTTATGACCGATTTTTTTTCTTCTTTTTTTTCCAGAAATGATAATGTGCAATACGGTAATAATGAATTTTTAATATTACATCTAATGTTGCATATGTGTGACAGATATTTAATGTGAAATTTTACAGATCAGTGTAGTATTTGAGGTTTCTGACGAGGTTTTAGACAAGAGGTTTTTGACATGACGGTTTAAGTCCCGGTTTAAATCGGATAAAACCGCTCACTGTCAAAAACTTGCCAACCCTGCTTTCATTGCTAGTATAAATGTAATTGATGTCATTATGTTTTAACAAAATTATTTTGAGAACATCAATAAAGCCAAATTTTATTTCAGTGAGGGTGGACGGATAGATCAAGTTATCGGGTGGGTTCGCGCTCCCAAGGGCCCATATAAGTTGGCGCCACTAGTTACGGAAAATCTTAACAAGATAGCTGTTATAATTACAGCCAAAAATTGTCAACTCGCAAAAAGACGAGTTCCCATTACGTAAGCGTTGCCCTTATTTTTACTTGTTTTATTTTTTACTGCATGACTTCCGATATCTTCCGTTTATGCTGTAAAATAAGTTTTTCTGCCGAAATTCATCAAAGCAAGAGGAGATGATTTATTTCTTCACGAAATATCTGCAGGGGGGGGGGGATTTTTTTCATGTCAAACGTAATAACTTTACGTCATGTAACTATATTTTTGTCATTAAAACTATCAAAAATGTAATCGCTTAATGATTATCAGATTTTTCGCGTACAAATAAGCTTCTAATTTTATAAGAAGTATGCACTAACGGAAAAAAAAAAAATCTGAACATTAGATAGCTTTTACTATTACAACCAAAAATTATTAGCACTCAAAAAATACAAGCTCCGCTTATATTAAGGTCGCTCTTCAGCTTCCGTTATACTGTAAGATAAGTTTTTCTGCCAAAATTCACCAAAGCAGGACGAAATTATTTCTTTCTCCATGAAATATCTGCAGGGGGGAAAAAATCCATGTCAAACTTAATAGCTTTACTTCATATAACTATATTCTTGTGATTTAAAGTTATCGAAAACGTAACCACTTAATGATTATCTGATTTTTCGGGTACAAATGGGCTTCTAATTTTATGAGAAGTATGCACAGATGGGTTATTAAAAAAACTGAACATTATAGCCGTTACTATTGTAACCAAAAATTGCTAACACGCAAAAAATACAAGCTCCGCTTATATAAATCTTGTCCTTCATCCCCCCCTCCCCCCGCCTATATACATTCTGGCTTGCGATATTTTCGTTTATACCGCAAAAAACGTTTTTCTGTCAAAATTCGTCCAATCGGAAAGTAATAATTTTTCCTTAAAATTTCTGGAAAAAAAAAAAAAAAAACAGTTATTCTGTCGGATTAAACGTAATAAGTTTATTTTGTGTAGCAATACCAGGCATCAAAATTATTCAAAATGCAATCGCTAATGATTATTAGATTTTTCGAGCTCAAATCAGAACAGATTTCTAATTTTATGAGAAATATGTTCTAATGCCTTACGGAAAAAAATCTGAACATAGCAGTTAGAATTGCAACCAAAAACTGCTAGCACGTAAAAAGACAAGCTCAGATTATAAACGTTGCCCTTAATAGTTTTTCCCCCTACATGGCTTGCGATATTTTCCGTTTATATTGTAGAATAAGTTTTTTTTTTTTTTTTGACGAAATGTATCCAAGCGAGAGGAAATATTTTTTACTCCTTAAAATGTCTGTTCCTCCGCCCCCCCCCCCCCCGAAAAAAAGGACACTTTTTCGGATCAAACGTAATTTATCTATTTTATGTAACTATAACCGTCACTAAAACTATCGAAAATGTGATCATACTTTATATGACTATCATATTTTTCGGATGAAAATTGGAAAATGCATCTAATTTTAGGAGAAGTATGCTGTAACGAGTTGCCAAAAATTCAGAATACAAGGCAGCTTTGTATTATTAACCCTTTCAGGTCTGGTGTACTATTAATAGTACCAAGGCTAACTTATCATAATATCATGATATTATGATAAGGGGGCCTTGAATAGTACATGTCTTTTAATGAAGTATTATTATGCATTAAGAAATACTTTTGCTTCTGTTTAAATGCAGCAATGTTACTATATGCCTATGCATTTTATATATCACTTTATTTATGTTTAGGCATTTAGAAATAACAATAATACAGTCGAGTCTCTCTATAACGAAACTCCATAGATCTAATTTCTCTATATAACGTATTTTTAGTAGGAACTGTTCCCTTTTCGCATGATTACATTAAAAACAGTCTATATAGCGAAATATTCTATCTCCATATAACGAATTTTTTCATAAATTGGTCATAAAAAACAGTTTAAAAGCTTCGAAATCATATGGAATCAATTTTTCATCACTTATTTTTGATTTATCGTCAGTGCTGAGGGTTTTTTTAAATTTATTTATTTATTGCTTCTCTCCTTGTTCTTTAAATCCAACGAATCATACCACCTCCCACACATCTTTCCACATCCTTCCCAAAACAGTGTCAATTCGATTGATACACATGTAAGAGAGGAATCAATGAGAAGCGCATAAGAAAGGCCTTCAAATGGAGGAAAATGTTAACTACAATTTTTCATTCCTTTGTAAAATTTGAGTATTTTTTTTTGAGAGCGTAACAATTTTAAAATCAAAAGAATAAAAAATTACAGATTTCTTCGTCTGAAATTAATGCAAGTCTTCTTTATTTGATTTTCATTAAGCTTTCAAATAAATGTTGAAGAAAAAAAAAAATATATATAATAAAAGCATATTATAAAAACAGCTCTTTATTTTACTATTTGGGGTATGTAATTATCCAAAAATGCGGCTAGAATCTATGAAATTGTGTTTATGGTAATTACTTGAATACTGCTGTAAAGTAAATCAATATTTTCTAATGTTTTCTCAATAAATTAGAAATTATAAAATTTTGAAGACTATACATAAGTGCCAGTTATAAAACATTGCACAATGAATATTTGATATATATTAGTAACAATGGCCGGGATTTGCTATAGGGGCCAACTTCTAGGGCGAGAATGAAGACAATACATCATTTCCTCCAAGAATAATTAACAATGAAAAGCAAAATTTGACTGTCAAATTTCGTCAAATTCAGGTGTTTCTCATGGAATACAGTTTCATGCAAAAAACAGCACGCTTACCCTAGAATGACACGCATATTTTTCGAATGAATCTGACAAAGTGAGATCAACAAAACCCCGATTTTTTTTTCTTTTTTACTGATAAAAACATAGTTGTGTTTGCTTTTATATAGACTAAACAATAATACACATAAAATCAAAAAATGTACATTTGACAAAAAAACAGAAAAAAAAAAGCCGATCAAGTGCCAGTATTATTCGTCTACAGAGGGTTCCTTATAGTAACTGGGCATTGCACTGCACAAATATATCTTTAAAATTTGTTATATCTAGACTTTAAAAGCCGGTGGTGCATAGAGTATACGCCGTGCGTGTATTTATGTATGCCTAAACTGTCGGTGTCTCAGTGTTGATATCTAACCTAATTACTAACCATTTTTTAGGAAAATCATAATCATCAATCCTTTTATATTTCTGTGACGATAAGTATCCCCAGGGCTCTTCAACGCCTTTGCGAACGCCCGCAAATGTGCGTAGCGGAAAAATGCTATTTTCTCAAAAACTGCGGGAACTAGGATAACAACTGTAGTTTTCTCGAAAAAATTAAGTTAATTTTTACTTATTTAATATATTTACATACTTGCCAACCTCCCGCTTTTTTTTTAATTAACAAAACATATTTTAAACCAGAAATTTTATTTAATTAATGAAATCATGTATGTTTCAATTATCTGTCATGTAAAAAGTAAAAGCATTTAATTTAACAGATTTTCCGGTTGAAAGTGGGTTTTTACATTTTAAAAAAAGCGGGAGGTTGGCAACTATGTATTTATAATTCAGTATATTCATAAATACGAGAGAGAAGTGACATTTTTGCATAACATTTTCAACAATATTTTTGAAAATATACCCAACGAAAGCTTTCACAGTATACCCGACATCATATAGAAATAATGTAAATATATACAGGGGTTATAAAATAAGTATTTCCTTTAGGAGCTGTTTATAGCTTGAAGGAATAACCCGAATAAAACAAAATCGACGCACTTACTATTAGAGAAGAGGGGAGAACAATGGAATAATAAAAAAACCAGTAACAGTAATCGCCAACAGGGCGATCTGGGTCCTGTCGCTTCAACCACCGTCGCAATCGTCAGAAAAATCAAGAAATTATCACTTTTTTTTATTAAGTGGACTATTTTTAAAATTAAGGCTGGATCTTGCAAAGAGAGTCATATACAAAACTACTGGTAGAAATGAAGCTTCTTGGTTTTATTCTTTTCGATGATTACAATTTTTGCATTAAGAAAACTCGTAGAGCCATCTGTTGGTGATTATGGGTACTTTTTTTTTTACTGTTCCATTGTTTTCCCCCTTCTAACCCATCTCGAATAGTAATGGCACCGAGTTTGGTTTCATTTGAGCGCTTATAAATTAGAAATTACCCATTTTATAACCACCAAGTATATATTTTTTCATGTAACTTAACTCCTCTACATTTTTCCTAAACATAAGTATTTTTGAATGGTTAAATACATTTTAAGTATGTGGCTCAATCTCAATAGCCTTTATTAGACGAACAAATTGATATAGGAATGACCTAATATTGGTTCCGTTTTTACTTTTTTAGTTACGGAATCCTAAAATATACTAGATGTACATGTTTTTCTTACCAATATAACACTTTAGCATCCATTTTTTGGGGAGGGGGCGGGAGTAGAGATGTAAATTTTCCGGAAAAATATAACTGTCGGAAAAAAACCGGTTTTTTACCGGTTTTTTTCGGAAAAAACGGAAAAATTGGAAAAATTGATTTTTCATGACTGTTTCTCCCAAATAAATTATATTTTCTTGGAGAATATTAAATAATAAACATTTTTTTCCCATTTATATGTATTAAATGAAAATTATTTTCACTTTATATTACAAAATAAAAAAAAAGTAGCAAAGCCTGCTTTTTAAAAGTTTAGTTTTTTTTCCACAGCCTAAGAATTTTTATTAAATTCTATTGTTTATTATATCATACCTCTGTTGAAATGATTTTTCAGTTACATGTTTAACTACCAATTGACCTCATGTAAAAACCTGAGCCAATATGTCTGCAGTTTGGAATGAAATAAATTATGCATTCCATTTACATAAGTATAGTTTTTCAGTAAATGATACTAGTTTAAAGAAATTATGGCAGTTTTGTCATTATTATGAATATCAGTATTCAAAAATTCCATTGTTTGTTTAAAAAATGTATATTTTTACATTATTACTTTTTTTTTCTTGGAATTCTAATTTTATTTCCTTTATAAAATATGTTTAGTTTTGGTATAGCTTTCCAATCTCAACTCAAAAAAGTTTTGATTTAGTTTTATAATCTAAATTCAAACAAAACTAAGTTTTACATTGGCTTACTCAGGTCTGCAACTAAAAAATAGCATAGGATTTATTGACTGTTAAATTTTTATTCACTAAAAGCAGATTTTTTTTTTTTTTTTTTTTTTTTTTTAGTTTAATTAAATATAATTTTTTTCTTTTTACCCGGAAATCTGGTATTCTATTCTTGAGTAAGAAACCATATTCAATAATGTTTCCACATGGTAATTTTATATTTCTAAGAGTGGAACTCAAAAGTTATGAAAACAGAACACTACAAATAGAAAATGCTCACTATTTGAGGAATTAACAAAAGCAGTTACATGCAGAGATAAACTTCTACTGTGCTTTAGAAAATAGAAAACTACAAAAATTCAAAGTTTAATCAAGAGGGAAAGTATAATTCGGAACGTAGTTACATAAAATATGGGGTTTTTTTTTCATCACAGCTGTACTTTTCTAATGCAAACTGTCCATGTTTTTGCAACATTATTGTACATTTTTTATATATAATGGAGGTCAATTTTAGATTCAACACCTTGAAAAAACATTCAATTAATCAGCTATAACGAAATCTTGAAAAATGCAGCTAGTGCCTTCTATAGGGGATTTTACACCAAAAACTAGACAACAATAATATATATCAGAAACTGTAATTTGATTTTTTTTTAAATCGTCCTTGAGGAAAAGCTATTGTGATAATTATGAATAATGCAGCATAGCAGCGTCATCTGTTGAGCAATTTACACCAAAAAGTAATGAGCACGAAGTTATGTCAAAGATTAACTTAATCTGAAATTTTATAAAAATACATACATTAGTTTGAGATAGAACTATTGTGGAAATTATGAATAATGCAGCATAGCAGTGCCATCAGTTTGGCGATATATACTAATAACTAAACACCTCGAGTTTATATCAAGGTGTAACTGAATCTAAAGTTTTGTGAAACTATGTGCATCAGTTCCCAAAAATTTGTCACATACAGACTCACAAAGTGACAGATATTTTCCAAAAACCATCAAAACGTGTTCAGGACCTTCTAAAAGCTTTAAATACACCAAAAACTGGAAGTCAAATTTTTCACGAATTCAATACTTACTTCTTGAAAATATAGATTAAAGTAATAAATGCATGCTTCAAAATTTTATGTTGAATTTTTAATTTTATCATTTCCATTAATCAGCATATTATTGCAATAATTTTACACATTAATTAATTTTTAAAAAGAGAAGTTGCATTTAATTACATATCTAGATTTTTTTTAATGTAATCAAGTTTTTGTGAAATTGCGAACTTTTTGTATATACTTGTACAAAATATATTCAGAATTTTTGAATAAGAAATTATTACTATATTTAGGTTGCTATTTACACATTTTTAATAAGGTTATTTATGCAACTTAATAACGTTATTTATCAAGTTGCATATATGCAACTTGATAAGATTCAGCTGCTGTATGGCATGAGATTTTTTTTTCTTCAATCACTGCACTTGTGAAAGATTCAATTTGTTGATTAAACTTTTTCTGAAAAGTCTATTTTCAAGAGAAATTTTGCAAAGGGTCTTGTGTTTCAAACAAGAAAAAAATGTGAAGAATCCTTTCAAGTCTTCTCAAATAGATTTCTGCTCAGAGATCAGATTACGCACATTAAAATTTTCATGTAAGACACTCAACATAAAAATAAAATAAATAAAAAGTATGAGAATGTAGCTATTACAAAATTTTCACTATATTATTTCATAAATGAAATTTCAATTTTTCCAGTTCGGAAAAATTGAAAAATAAGCCTTCGGAAAAAACCCGAAAAAAACCGTTTTTTCCCCAATTTTTCCGGGTTTTTTCTGAGCATTCCCATCTCTAGGCGGGAGGGTGTTATTTATAAAAACATAATAATTTTTTATTGACTAATTGGTAGGAAAAGGGATGAAAAAAATATTTGAAGTTAAAAAAATTTGCATACATTTTCAAGTTCTTGCATCCAACTCTCTTCATCTAGCTATCCGAAATTTCGCTGCAAATCTAAGCGATATCGAAATCGGTATCGAATGTCAATCCATTGGAACAATAACTTTGTATTCAATGAACAATAATACTCATTTCTTGGGTTCGAGGCTATAAAAAATTGTTTTCTTCGGAAAGACATCCATAACCGCACTATTGAAAAGCATTGTATTTATGCTTACATTTTTAATTTTATATGGAGTTGTAGAACTCTTTAGGGACAGGTATAAGCTATACATAAATTCTTTCCACTATTTTAATGCAGTATTCATGTGCTGTTGGAGATGTTTATAGCTTGAAGGAATAACCCGAATAAAACAAAATCGACGCATTTACTATTCGAGAAGAGGGAAGAACAATGGAATAATAAAAAAAAACAGTAACAGTAATCGCCAACAGATGGCGCTTGCATGGATATTTTTTATTTTATTTATGAAAATAAATTTTTTTAATAAGTATATATGAATTTTAATTAAGATGTATTTATCGTAATAAGTCGTATAAAATAAACCTGCAGTACTTTACTTTGTATTTAAGCTCCATCAAATAAGGTAAACAAATGGCTAACCACTTTTTAACACAACGTAATTTTTCACTCTTACATCATATGAATACTGTCCAGAAAAAAAAAATGTCATTAAAGAATTTGCCATAAAAAATTATAAAAAATTGTCAACGCGTGACATTTTAGGAAATGAAAGAGAAAAAAAAAACCTTGTTGTTTGCGAGACCCCGGTGAGTTATTCTAGCAGTGGCGCAGCGAAGGGGGAGGTTTTGGGTCAAAACCCCTCCCAGAGCTGAGAAAGATCACTATAATTGTGCTTATATGAATCAATACCAAGCATAATATTTAAACATTTTGGGGTATTTCGGAATCGGCCGCTTGAGAACCAGATTTCATTTAATAAGGTGATTCAATTAAATGACGAAAATTTCTACGTAAAACTGTAAAAGTGCATATTATATGGATTTGTTAAGTAAAAATTGGTTATTTGAACTAAATCACTTTTCTGAGACGTATTCTGCTAAAAGAATGATGATTTCCTGCCAGACAGATGCTCTTTCAGTTTAAGTATTATACAGTAAGTATTCTAATTAATACTGATTCTATTAACCGGCGATTCAAATAACCGGCAAATTTTATCAGAAACTCAAAACCCCTCCTAGAACCGAATTCTGGCTGCGCCACTGTATTCTAGGGTTTAAAAAAATTATAGTTGAAAAAAATGTTTACTTCTAAATCCTCCTTCAAAGCAGAATATCTACTTCCAAAAGGTCTTTGAACAATTTCAAACAACCTTTAATCATTAGTCTAGTTTGTTACAAATTATGCATGCAAGAGCAAGAAAATACTAGTTAACGCATATCGATAAAAATCAAAACTGCGAATTAATCAGCTTAATTAAGTGTAAAAAAAAAGGAAAATATTAAAAAAAATATCTTCAAAGACGTTCAAGGACAGCGACCTTCACCTAGCATATATGCTGTATTAGTTAAAGAAAAACCGCAAACCTGCATGATTGAAAGCTTTAAGGGTGTATTTCGATTCAAACTGCTTATTTTCCGATTTATTTTTACATTCATTTTTGCTCTCAAATGCATCAAACTGGCAAATTGTCTTATTCATAAAGTACACAAGGTGCCGTGATTATCGATTCTTTGATAAATGCAGAAAATATTGCCAAAAAAACAATCAAAAACGCCATATTGAACCGATTTTTCCGAAGCGGGAGGTTTGGAAAGGAAAAAAAGGGTCATTCTGAAAAGGTAATTGTTTATAAATCAAATTTTAGTGAATTGAGCGTAAAATGACATCACACGGCACCTTATACATCTTTTCCAAAACCCCCTCAGCAAGTTTCATGTTTCTACTTTTAAAAATGTGTCTGAAATTGCATCGGAAAATTTCAAGCTGTTGAAAATGGAAAAGCGTTTTTTCGAATACACCCTTAATGGCTGTTAGTTTTTTAACTACAGTCGAACAGTGAGGTTAATATGAACCTCAAAGGGAATCAAAATTTTGTTCATGTTAACAGTAATTCATGTTATCAGTATCATAACTTTGTATTCGTCTTTATAGGGGACTGTGAAACAATTCATGTTAAAAGTAATTCAAGCTAAGTGTGTTCATGTGAACGAAGTTTGACTGTATTAGCATTTTTGCAATTATAAATAATATGTTGAATCCTGATATGCATTTTAACCTTCCGGTAGTAACAGGGGCGAGGCGTTACTCCAGCCCCCATTACACTACTGAAGATGATAATTAAGAGTCATGTGCGGGTCGGGCTCCCGAAATTCGCCTTAGAAATTAACCAAAACCCGACTATTTCAACCCAAACCCATTATGAAAGAAAAGTAAATCATGTTTTAATGCCATCAGAAGAATAATCTACAAATGTACCACTTGCACCATTTTTATATTTTACAAAGAAAAATGAAAAAAAAAAAATCTAATATTCAAAAGTTTAAATATTCACATATAGTAATAAATATAGTAGGTTTTGGTTGTCCAATTTTTATATTATAATAGTCTCAATTTTAAATTTAGTGCCAACTAATTTCTTTCTTTTAGAAAAATCTCTAACTAAAATCGAGAAAGTAAAAACTAGTCCAGTTGTAGATCGTCCTTAGCTATCCTATGCAAAAAATCCATGTAAAAATATTAAAATTTGATCGAGATATTTGAAAATAAAGCCATTTGAATTTAACATTATCTTCCGGGACTTTTTGGAAGATTAGTGTAGGCTCTTAAGGCTGTTGGTCACTTATCTTCCGAATTACCCTCCATAATGTTAAGTCTATGAACATTAGATGCATTTTTATATTCGAAATATCTTTCTAAGGGAATTAATATTTTAAACTTCTTTTATCAACTTTCTCTTCTTTATACATGCCAATTTTTTTTCTTAGTTTTCAAAATATCTCTAAAATCTACGCTTAATTTTATTTGAAGTGTTAATATTTTACTCCCAATTTGTCAGTTTTTAAAACAAAATATTAAATTATGCATAGATTTTTAAAATATTTTGAGAACTAAGTAAGAAAAGGACATCCTTTAAAAAGGCAACACTGAAAAAAAGAAGTTAAAAATATTAATTTCCCGAGGAGATATTTTGAATATAAAAATGCATCAAACAGCCATAGACTTTAACTTTATGGAGGGAAATTCGGAAAAAGAATGACCAGTACCCCCTTAAGGAGACAATGGACCTTTATTCAGGGCCGTAGCTAAGGGGGCGCTATGGGCGGTTCAGCCCCCCCCCCCCCCCTGCAAAAGATTCCAAGATCACTAAATGAACTTCTGTTCCAAAAATTCAAATGAAATTCTGTTAAAAAATCTAATTTAGTTTACAGACCCTTTCGCAGTTTTGCAGAATTACTAAATTGTTGTCTAAAATAAGTAATTCAACACTCTCTCATCCTATTTGTACATACGAAGCTATCATTCTGTTTAATTTTGTACCAGTTATACACTCAAAATTTTCATCATCATATGCTTTTCTTAGTATAAAATGAAGTTATTACAACAGTTTAATAAGAAACATAGTGAGTATGCACTAATTTATCTTTCTAGAGAGAGAAAAAAAAATTATGAGCGCCCCCCCCCCTATAATCTCTTGAGCCCCCCCTATTGATCACTTCTAGCTATGGCCCTGCCTTTATTTGAGCAAAATCGTCGCAAAAAAAGTATATTTCTGTGGTATAATAGTACCTTAACAGTTTTTTCTCATTAAAATATCATTTATGAAGGTTTTAATAAGTAAATAATAAAGGTAAGTGTACTTATATACTTTAAATCTGTCGTTCTCAAAACTAATTTCTCAGCGTTTTAAAATTTTTGAAGTGCCTTTTTTTTGCGACGTAATTTTTGATCAATATTTTTGAAATTGATAAGGACATATCCTGATATTTGTTTAGAAAGAAAACGCGTAAGCTTTTTAAAATTCGTCTTCGTTAAGATAGTCAAATTTGAATTTTTACTTATTAAAAAGGCAAAGTTTTGATGAAAATCATTATGGAATTTTTTAAAAAAATCTATAAATTATTAAATATTTAAGAGTTAAAAAAAAATTTACACAAATTTGTTTATAATAGAGTTTTAAATGATAAAAATGCAAAAACAAGAAAATATCTAAAAAATTAAAAAATTTTATTAAGATTGGAAAGTTTTTTGAAGGTGTTCTATTATGCTTTTGGTGATATATATATATATGCATAAAACTTCAATTTCTTTGAGGGGGGGGGGGAATTAACATCCACCGTCCCCTTAACTAAAAAAATTTCGAGCCCACCCACTATTTTTTAAAAATTGGCGCTACTGCTTTCATCCATAAAACATGCAAAATTTTTTTTTGTGAAAATGTATCATAATCTGTTCTTTCCACTAAGATCTTCAATTGAAACTTACATCTACATAAAGTGACTAAATCTAGACAACGATATCATGAGTCAGAGAGTTAAGAAAAAGTTAAATTTTCCATTACAACATTCAATTGGTGAAAAAGGTTGACGTCCTTCTTTCAATACAAAACTTTCATAATGCATTTCTGAAAAGAGAATTTAACGAAATGCAAGCAGTGATATATATTTAGTTTTATGACTTGTGGGGATAAAGCTATCCAACGCTTCTTACACAACTGCACGTATTCTTTTTCATCGGGTTAAGCACGTGCGTTTTTGTAAAAGAAATTCATCAAAATCAACGATGTAGTGGTTATGTGTTTTAGAAAAGAAAACACAAAAATCAGATCTAGAATATGTTTTATCATGGTAAAAAGGAAGGGGGATGGGGTGCGGAGCATATAACTTTCATGAAAAATAAATCTAGATTTTTGCATTTAGTTTTTCAATGTTCATTAAATATGGTAGAACAAATCAACAGACAAGAATATATCAAATGTTGAATTCAGACATTTTTATCTAGGTGAGATTTTGTGTCACTCCGGTCGGGGTATGGGGGAGAGGGGGGGAGAAGGGCCATAGCTACTAGTAGGGGGGGGGGCAAGAAAATGTAGGGGGGTCTTTTTTCTCTCTCTCTGTGACACAGAAAGATAAATTAGTGGATATTCACGCTGCAGTTATTATGTTTCTTATTAAACTGTTGTAATAACTTCATTTTACGAGTTAATTTCATTTTAAGCACTGATATATATTTAGTATCAATTCTAAATCTCAAGCTGAAATACAGTCTCCGCCTACACTTCACCTGCCCACAAACTAACCCTGCTGTAAGAAATCTCACAACTCCCTGTTTCACTTCTACTTTGTAATTTTCTGAGTAACTATAGACCCTAGTGAAATTGTTTCGTTTGGAGTCCAAGTACTACTGTTATAGACTTCTGAATTGGTAAATACTGGTGTACAAAAAATTTAGTACTGAAACAGCATCTTGTGAGTTAATCCAGATTTCAACTCATCTTTTGGTCAAGCGGTCTCACAAATCGCTCATAGTAATTAAGTAAAACATTTATTCCATAGCAGTTAAAGGTTACAATGATACTACATGTAATTAGAGCAAAAATTATTAAACTCAAAGATCGCACTAATTAAACCTATTTTTTCACCAATGAAACTATGATCAACATCATAATTAAGATCTTTCATCGATTACAACTGTTTAAAGTAATTGCTATCTGAAAAATCTATAAATTACACTTTCTACTATAGGGAATGTAAAACATGTTTCATATTAGCATCGAGTCTTAACCTACTTCAGAACTATTATTCATAAATTATATTCCGGAACCAAGATGCTGACCAAGCACAGAAACTGAGACGCCCTGTAAAATTTATACTTAAGGGTCCCCAGGAGCTAAAATTACTTCTAATAGGCATTTTGAGGGCCTTTTAACTTCTCCCCCTCCTTTCATTAACTCAGTCTGATACAACTGTAAAAATCCCCTTCCTCAGAACTATCCATGTCCCTGGATATGGGGCTCATTAATTTGAAAATATTTTCCATCTACTCACTGTAATATATCTTCTATAAAATTCAAGGCCAGTTCGAAGAGTATGTAAGCCGCAAAATTGTACAAACCGCAGGTGAAGGGGACGCCATACAAATGGGCACAAAATAATGCTCGTAAAAACTGTGCTGCTAAAGAGAGATTTGAGGGGGGGGGGGGGGGGGTCAGAAGGCGATTTTCGGAATTGTGATCACAAAGTATTCTATCCTAGAAATATTTTGTCATTGTGAAAAAAGTGATGAAAGAGGAAAAAAGGAAACAGAAAAAATATTAAAAAGAAGGCAGGGACTAGTATTTTAACATATAATTGCATTTCGAACATTTTGCATAATCCTTCCCCCCCCCCCCCCCCTCCACAAAAAAACCACAAAGAAATCAAATACTGCACAGATTTCATTCATTTTTAAAACAACAATTAACAAAAAGCTTTTATATTTTCAAGTGTTAACAAAATAAATAAATAAATAAATAAAAATAATAATAATAATAAAAAATCCATATAATTTTTATTTGAAAATAAATACGAATTTTTTATTTAAAATGTGCTAAACTCTTAAATATATAAAATGATATAGATTCAACATTAAAATAAAAATTCAAGTAGTGAATTTTGTAAAGTAATTCTTTCATACTTTTGCATGTAAATAAATAAAAGCAAACAGCACTACTAATTTTAAAAGACATTCACGAGTAAAACAATTCCAATAAATGTCCTATGATCGGTTTAAACCGGTTTATGATTCAACAACAATAAAAAATTATTTAATTCAGACTTTTTTTCGGAAGTAGAAAAAAAAAACTACGTAAACAAATCAACGAGTTGGTGCTCCAGTGAATTACATAAACAGTAATCACCGGTTTCGATGTTTTAAAGGATTGTTTACATAAGAAACCGGTATATACTCATGTTTGGAGATAAACAATGTTATCAGTTCTAGTTTTGTGTTTAAAACAGAAACTAATGAGCAGAAAAAAGGGAAAGTGTTTTGAAAATACAAAATGTGAAAGGAAAGGAAATAATGAAAGATGATATAAATACAAAATAATTCCGGATGACCTTGAATTGAAGTTGATTAAATGGAAATGTATTCAATCACAGGTTGGTTGATTTTTGACGTCCGATTATCTGCGCTAGGGATATAGGACCAAGGAGGGAGTGCCCTTCGTGGGGGTCTTTCTAAGGGAACCTAACCCGTATTTACGCAAGGTTCGAAGAAAACCACGAAAACTCCGAACGGTTAGGCCGACAGCCGCGATTGGGTTCGAACCCAGCACCTGCCGTCTACCAGTTGAGAGGTCCCAACCTCTCGGCCACTGGTGGGGCATTCAATCACAGGATTTTGATGAAAAATAGCTGCGATTTCTATTAAATATTTTTTTCATTATGTGAGTGTTAAAATTCATTTACATCGTTAACGTGTTTATTGCAAAAAGGTACAGTAGTGGAAAAGAAAAAAGTAAACACTCGCTACTAACTCAAGAAATTATCGTAGAAAAATTTATTAGTACCGAACGATTGGAAATAAAGTCTACTTTTGTATATGAGGACCCCAGAAGCCAAGGGGTATAAGTGACAAAATTGAAAAAAATAAACTAAATACACAGACGACCTAAAAATATGCTTTTTTCATTTCAGGTAAAGAAATATAAGTGATTTTCTTATTATTTGCTGAGTTATAGAGGCAAACCACTTTTTTCGAAAAACAAACAATATTGATTAATTATACATTTAAAGAAAATTGTACTTTATTTTTTAACAGTTATTGAAATAAGAGTTTAAAGACCAGAATGCAACAAGCAGAAATTTCCTATTTCAATCCACTCAATTGTTATTGATGTTCCACTTTAACATAAATTATCTTTAAACTCAATTTACTCCAAATCGAAATTTTGTCACTTGTACCCCTTGGCTTCTGGGGTCCTCATATGTGATCGTGCTTAGGGGGGCGGGGGGGCATCTACATATTAAAACGAACTCTAAATTTTTTTTTTTCAATGGCAATACCCAATTTTAACAAAATATTTCAAATCTTTCGTTCAAACTATATCTAGACACAAATTTCAAATCGTTTGAAACCTAAGTTTATAATCATCCAAAATTTAGTGCTTCTAATGTTAAATTACATTTTCATACTTTTATTAATATCTCCTGAAATTATGCTCCTTAGAGGTATTTGAGAAATTGAATACCGATGGTCAATTTCTGATGGCCTTGAAAAAAAAAAAAAAACTAGATTTTAAAATGACGGTTTTCTTTTCTGCTGTGAAGAAAAGATAGAATTTATAGATTGAAATTAATGTACAAATATTTTTATTATTTGCAGACTTTTATTAGCTATTATTTTATTTACGCGATTATTTACGATTAATGTTATTAAATATTCAGTTATTGATTCGATCCAAGCGATGTTTACCTGTCCTCTATTAAAACATTTTAATAAAATGTGATCGAAAATTTCAAAAGGAAGTTGGTCAGCTTCAACTGACCTTGAACAGGGGCATAAAGAGGAGTAATCGCTTGGCGAAAACAAGATAAATTTAAAGAGACAGCTCACTTCTGCGCATGCATGTATGTGTTATGCTATGATTGCGATAATACAAAAGGAAATTAGAATATAAGTATGGATATCATCCGCAAGTTTATTCTAATTTACTATGCCATTTAAATGCGATTATATACATGTGATTATGGTGATTAAATAATCGATTACTGATTCGATCCAGTAATGTTTATCTTACGAAAATATGATGATAGAAGACTTTGGAAGAACTGAAAACTGATGTTCAGTGACGTAGCTAGCGGCGGGCGAAGGGGGCGTTCCGACCCGGGTGTCACCCTCTAAGAAAGGAGTGACATCCAATCTTTATTTGCAAATATATATATATATTCTTACAGAATTTTGAAAGAGAATTCTGAAATAAAATGAAATTTCTAGCGCATCAAGCAACAGAGTTAATTTTCTTTTCTTGGATAATCTGAAATTTTATACAGAATGGGGTGTCTAAATAAGATATGCAGCAAAAATAGAAAACCAACCTATCCAACGAGTGGGTAAGCAAGTGCAAACTTTAGCATTTTGTATTTAAATTACAATTTTGTATTCATTCCTTCGAATTATCTATAAAATCCCATCAGGCATGCAAAAAATGTTGAAATTTTATTTGCAATAACGTAGAATTGCGATTGAAAAAAGTATGGCGGATTTGGAGGGAAGAGGGGGTGACACCATTTACATCTGCCCCGGGTGTCACCCATTCTAGCTACGCAACTGCCAATGTTAATTTTTTTTTAAATGGTTTGAGTCCGGGAAGGAGGGGGGGGGGGACGGAAAGAGCATTGCTAGCTAGTAAATATAATAAAGTTGATTAGCTGAAAACAGCTTAAATTTAAAGAGAGAACTCACTGAAAAGTTTGCTTTTGATTATATAAACACGTTTATTATCCGTAATTAATTTAATTATTGTACATATGAGATACATTAGTACTTAGGAATTATTTGCAGTTAATGATGAATATTCGATTACTGATTCATTTATGTTTATCTCATAGGTTTTATGTAAAAAGAAATAGATAATCAAAGATTTCATTGAAATTGAATACTAAATAATCGGTTCCAAATGACTTTCGACCAGGACTAAGGGCAATCATTCGCAGAAAACAAGCAAAATTTAAAGAGATCACCCTTATTCTTGTGACAGCGAATATACATGAAAATTAAACACGTTTATTATCCTCAATTACGCATTACGGTATTCAACAGGTATATTAATACGTGGATTTAGTAATTTATTAGTAAAGATGATAATACAAATGTTCAATTATCTAATCAAATCAATCGTGCAATGTTTACCTGCACATCACGAATAAGTAATTACAATTTTGGTAATTTATAATTAAAATGATAGTTAATACATAATGTGATTACAATTTTAGAGAAATACTAATTTTCAAATTTCGAGTGATTTTGAACTGGTTTAAGGAGCAATTGCTAACTGAAAATAAGCTACAGCTACATTAGCTTTTTTACATTTGATGTGTTCTAAGCTTGATTGTGACAGTATGTAAGGCGATTAAAATACATGTTTATTAGTTGCAGTTTACCATTAATTACCATGTTTAATGAGAATATTAGAAAACAATTTAAAAATACTGTTCTTGAATAAGCAATACATAGTAGTAATTTAAATAATATTCGGAAATTTAAATAATATTTTCGAATTTTAAGTAATATTCGGATTTAAGTTTTAGATTAGGATGTAGTACATGTAAATTCGCGATGGTAAAACAACACTGCATTACTTAATACTTAAGCAATATTTCATACTCAACATCGTATAATAACTGGCAACTGCTATTATTCAAACAAAACACTTTATACTGCTAAATAGGAAAACAAGAACTGATAAATATACATTTTTTTTCCGTATTATAAATAAAAATTTATAGATTGAAAGTTTAAATTGAACAATTCATAAATAATTGACAAAAATAAACAAGCGAAAATTTCATGCGATAATTTCTAATTATTTATATTTTCAGTTGTGCCAACTTTTGTAAAATATTGGGAGGACTTAAATTTTTTTCAGTAGAGACATACAGTATTTCCTACTTACTGTGTGTGTGTGTGTTTAGAGAAGGGCGAAAGAGGAATTGATTAACAAAAAAGATACAGTCGACTCTCGTTAATTCGAAATCGGATAATTCGAATCTTCGCTTAATTCGAACTAAACATGAAGTCCCGAAATTTTCAATGGCAGAATAACGTTAAAATTTTTCATTAATTCGAACTCATTTTCTCTCGACTTCGTTTAATTCGAACAAACGAGAATTCCGATTTTTCATTTTTCTTTTCTTTCTCACGGATTTCAGATCATTTGAGTAAATTTCTTTCTTTGTTTTTTGTGAAAATTGTTCCGAACGAATATACATATAATCCAATGCATTTGATATCCACTTTCTTAGTGCTCCGTCTGTCCATCATTGATGCTTTAATTTTTTCTTCCATTCTGCTTGTTTCTAATCTTTTAATTAGTTTATGTATTTATACATTCTAATTTAATATTAAGTCATATTCTAATGATAACAAACGAAAAAATTTAAAAAACACTATAACATTAATTCCTTTGCGATAGAACTACATGTTTTCATTTAATATTTTTTATAATTCGAACCTCGGATAATTCGAACATTTCTTGTGGTCCCGACGAGTTCGAATTAACGAGAGCCGACTGTAAATTGAAATCAAATTATGTTTTTTTTTAAAGTAAAACATAAAATTACTGTAACTTAATTATATTAACATAAGTTCTTCCTTATAAATACATTAATATTTATTATAAATAGCATACAAATTGTTAACTTTTAAATAATCAATTTTAACTTAAAGTATAAATACAACAAATTTTATCACTTATTTGTCTGATAAAAAATATTTTAATTACATACTCTTATCTTTTTTTCAAAACTGTACATTGACATAAGCACTTAAAAACATATACGTAATGTAATTAGAAATTATGAAAAAAATATCTGCTTGTTTATCTTTTCCAATTTCACGTGTACACACAGATCTTAAAACTTTTAACCGAATATTATTTCAAATACAATGCATTGCTCTTTTAACTCTAATATTTATGACTGTTTATCAATACTCTCATAAAAATGTTTGGTATTTAATGACAAACTGTAGGTACATGAATTTTTAACACTGTCATAATCGTAGCATTAGTACACATATCGCCTGTGCAAAAGCTAACAGTCCCTTCAAATATAACTTGTTTTCAGCTAGCAATTGTACCTAAAGCTAGTACAAAATCATGTTTATATTCAGGGATTAATAAAGCTTAAGATAAAACATTGCCAAAATTTTATTTTTATGTATTTTGAGGCATATGTACAGTTTTACTATGCTATATATACTATACTATAGTATCACTACATATAGTATTATTATGCAATGTACCATCCTATAATAATATGTAATATTATAGGATGGTACATTGCATAATAATCTATGTACTATCATATATTTTGCTAATATTTCGCTAGTCGGTAGTTTCGGACACAGCTATGTACTATCATATATATAGTATTCCTATGTACAGTAATAGCTTATAATGTAAATTATTATCCTCATCAGCAAATTCAACATTTAGATTCAGTTAATTACCAATCTGTACTATACGTTAGCTAATAACAATGCACAAAACATTTAAGCGCATGAATTTAACATTAATAAGTACTAGTATAAGAAACAATATTGCGAATTCATTTCATTTGTTAAATCTAAGTATAAATGTTTAGACAACAATGTTCAACAATTCCTCGAGTACACCCAAAAGAATGTGTCTAAATTCAATGTACATAAGTGTAATAGATATACTGACTTCTGTTATATAACAAAGCACTTAAAATGTATAAGATAAATAAATGTTTAAAAAAAAGCGACAATACGGATTTTTTAAATGACAACTTATCACTATTGCAAAAAATTTTACAAAGTTGTTATACAATTAAAAATAATGCATGACAGTTTTTTATTAATGTAAATCCAAATAAATGTAATAATAAATATGCACAATACTCGCAGGTGATCCAAAAATTAGTAGTAAAAACGCATGTTACCAGATATCTCCACTCCCGCTTTATTTATACTAGTTTCAAATAGAAGTTTCTAAAAAATAACACTGCGGATAGTATATATGTTTTCAAAAAATTTTTGCTCTTTAAAATTTGACAAAATTTGAGAAAATATAAAAGATGCAGAAATAAATGTCACCATACTAATAAATGAAATATAATCAATATGTATAAGTTGATCAGAAAAATGATAGTAAAATTTAATCACTAGTTAAACGAAACCTCTAGCCGGTTTTTTTAAATTTTGAAAAACATTTTTGGGAAAAATAACATTATGATGTTAGAAGTATTATGTATACTTTTATTTGTGCATATTTTCGAAAAATAATTCTCCTGTAAAATTGTACAAATTTCGGACACAGTAAAAAGGTGCAGAAATAAATGCGATATAATTTCGACAGAAACAAAATTAATGCATGTCAGTTTGTTATTAAATATACACATGCTAAAAGATGCAGCAATACATGTCATATTCTAGTAACTGAAATATAATAAATATGCATGATATTCACAAGTCGATCAGAAAAATTATAGTACAATTTAATCACTAGTTAAGTGATGCCTCTAACTGGTTTTATTTTAATTTTCAAATGAATAAATAAATAAGTAAATTGGTGAAAATAATATACTATGAATATATATTAGAAGTATTATGTACATTTTGTATATATTTTGAAAAAATAATTCTCCTGTAAAATTGTACAAAATTCGGAAACAATAAAAAGATGCAGCAATAAATGTCCAAAAATAATACATGTCAGTTTGTTATTAAATACACTTGCTAATAAATGCAATAATTTAATATATGTGTATGGTACTTATAGGTACAAGGTCGATCATAAAAATAATAATCAGTCGGTAGCTCAGCGGTATCTCCAGCCGGCTTTATTTAAATTTTCAAAGGCATTTTTCGGGAAAATAATTTATTGTCAATATAAACGTATACAATGTATATTTTTATTTATGTATATTTTTAAAACATGTTTGCGCTTTAAAATTGTACAGAATTCGTAACATTAAAAGAGATACACCAATAAACGTCAACGTTTCAATGTAAATAAAAACAATGCATGTCAGTTTGTTATTAAATACACATCCTAACAAATGCAATAATTTAATAAATATGCGTAGTACTCACAGGTCAATCCGAAACTTGTTGGAAATATTGAATCACTAATTATCCGAGAATTTTCACGCCGGCTTTATCACTGCACAATGATTTGATTTTGGAAGAAATTATATACATAAGATGGAATACCATGAAATTATTGAACATTTACTCATTTAATGCACACCAAAACATATCGCAGCTAGCTCTTTTCGGTTGCCACAGTATATCTAGCAATTCATTTGTAGCTCTTAGCAGCTAGCGCTCTAAAGTAGAGCACACGTTGACTGAAAAGCTTTTACCGAAAGAGTTACAGATGAAACATCGCTCGCAAGAGCAGCTCTGTTCCGCTCCCCCCGGCAAACAGGGTTGCCATATTAAAAGGACTCTGTGTGCCGAATGGGAACAGAAACGGTCGCCAAGTTGCCTGGGTTACGGCTATGAATTTGGGACCTTTTTGCTGGTCTAAGAACAGAGAGAGAATGAGAGAGCTTAATCTTGAATTGTTTCGAAATGGGAAGCATAATTATTGTGGATTCTGAAAGAAAGCAATTAAAACCGAGTCTTTATATAGCGAAATATATTAAATTTTTTGTTTCATTTTTAGTATTTGCTAATCAATTTATACTTTAACCCTTTTTTCATTTTTTTTTCTTCCCTTAGTTAACTGAGAGATTTCGACTTCTTGGGAAGTGTGAAGGATAATTATTCGTAGGCATAATAAAATTTAGTCTACATAATATTTCAGAATAAAGTTAAATTTTGTCATGTTTAGGTTTTTAATAACCTCATTTCTTTAAGATCTAAGAGATATATATTATTTATAGTTAACTTCTTTTCTGATAGAGAAGTTAGCGAGAGAAATTAAGAAGTTCCAAGCATAATTATTACAGCTAGAAGAACATAGTTAAAACTTCGCAATAATTATTACATAGAATAACGTAAAAAGGTTAATTATTACATAGGCATAATTAAATTTTGTCTATATAATATTTTAGAAAAAGTTCAATTTTGTCATGTTTGAGTGTATAATAACGTCATTTTTTTAAAGTTCTTTTTTACTGATTAAATAATAAAGAGAGATATACTATTTATAGTTAACTTCTTTTCTAATAGAGAAATAGAGAGCTTAATCTTAACCTGTTAAGGAGTTTCAAACATAATTACTACGTTTAGGAGAAAACAGTTAAATCTTCGCGATAATTATTACATAGGCATAATTAAATTTGGTCTGTGTAATTTTTGAGAATAAAGTTGTATTTTGTCATGTTTGAATATTTAAAACCCCCATTTTTTAAAGACATTTTTGCTGATTGAAGAATAAAGAGAAATTTATTATTTATACTTTTTTTTTTTTTTTTTCTAATAGAGAAGAGTAAGAGAGAGAGAGAGAGAGAGAGAGAGCTTAATCTTAACTTTTACAGAAGTTCCAAGCATAATTATTGCGTAAATAAGAACACAATTAAAACTTAGCAATGATTATTACGTAGAAAGGATAATTATTACATAGGCATAATTAAATTTGGTCTGTGTAATATCTCAGAATAAAATTAAATTTTGTCATGTTTGAATGCTTAATAACTTCATTTATTTAACCTTTTTGCTGTTTAAAGAATAAAGAGAGATATATTATTTATAGTTAAATTCTTTTATAATAGAAAAGAAAGAGATTGAGAGCTTAATCTTAACTTGTTAAGAAGTTTCAAGCATAATTATTACGTTTAGAAAAATACAGTTAAAACTTCGCCTTTATATTTCAGAATGCATTTATATATTTATTTACAGTTTGTGCAGTTTATAAATTTTATTTCTTTCTTCTTTAAGACATTTTTTTTTACTTATTAAAGAAAAAAGTTAGCTTAATCCTGACTTGTTGGGAAATTAAAAACACAATTATTACGTCTGTAGTATTATAGTTAATGTTTTTATATTTCTGATTTATTTATTTATTCTTTTGAACGAGTTAGAAAATACTTAATGAATCTTGACTTACTGATCGGTACTGACACTTTAGTTAAAAAAAATTAAATTTTAAAATTAGGTACAAAAAAAGTAAGAAACTGAAAAAGATTTTTCTTTTGTGAAACACAAAACGGCCTTGATACAAAGATTCAAGAGCATTTTTTATTTCATCTATATCTTGAAAAATGGCTGAATTATAGCAGTTTCAATTTCCAGTGTGGTTGACATTTTGAAACGGTCTGAAATCTGAAATCTGTCACGCGATAATACGCATATATTTATAAACTGATTTGGATATAAATCCTTGTGTACATAGTACTTACCAATGTCTTGACCGAGTTCACCGGCCATCTTCATCCGCCATCTTGTTTCAAAATGGCGGCCATTTAAGTTTGTCAAAAATCTTTTAAAAGTATAATGACATGCAAACAAAAAATTAGAAACTGAAAAAGGGTTCTTTCTAAAGTATTTATCTTTAATAATGAATTCGGAGTATTTTTTGCTTTGTCTTTACCTTAAAAAACGGATGAGATATAGCAGTTTGAATTTCTAATGTGGATGATATTTTTTTTAAAAATAAATTTGCCTGCAACAGCACTCGTATATATTAATCGATTTCGGTGTGAGTGTGCATGTGCACATGAACTGAGATTTCGACCAAGGTGAGTGGTTTGTTTTATCCATCATGTTGCTTTAAAATGGCATACACTTCATGATATCGTAGAATTTGGCGACTCTATAAATCGCTTAAAATAAAACCAGGTTGAATAAAAAATGACTAATTTCTAAAAATTCCTATTAATATTCAGTATTGACTAAAAGTAGTATTCAATCTTATATAATCGGATTCCTCTAATTTGAGCTTCGTATGTTTAAATAATATAACTTAATTTAAACTAAATAAATTAATAAATAAGTATATGAATGCTACCTCTTCCTCCCGGTACTGCCGGACGGGCTTTTTAACCTTGCTTTACTTATAAAAGTTTAGTCTTTACAGCGTTTCGCAATTTATTAGAAATTTATTCCTTTTCAATGTTTAACTTTATGATCTTAAAATTCTTTAATATTTCGTAACGTAATAAAATTTAAGTATTATTTTCAGTATTTAGTAATCTTATAACCTTAAAATCGCTATATTTTGTCAGATAAGAGAGAGGGAGAGAGAAAGAGCTAATATTATCTTCATTTTGTTACAGAGATTAGTCTTTACAATATTTGACATTGGAATTCTATTTAATTTTTAGTGTTTAGTAAGTTTATAACATTTTTATTACTCCAGAGTAGAGCCGTAGCTAAGGGGGCGCTATGGGCGGCTCAGCCCCCCCCCCCTAAAATATTTTGAGCCCACCCCTGGAAAAGATTCCAAGGTCACTAAATTAATTTTTGTTCCGAAAATCCAAATGAAATTCTGTTCAAAAATCTAATTTTATTTCGAGACCCTTTCACAGTTCTGCAGAATTACTAAATTGTATCTAAAATAAGTGTTTCAACACTCCCTCATCCTATTTGTACATATGAAGCTAACATGATGCTTAATTTTTCACCAGTTATAGACTCAAAATTTTCATCACCATGTACTTTTTTTAGCATAAAATGAAGTTATTACAACAGTTTAATGAGAAACATAGTATCTACAATGTGAATATGCACTAATTTATCTTTCTGTGCCAGAGAGGGAGAAAAAAAAAATTATGAGCCCCCTCCAATTTTCTTGAGCTCCCCCTATTGTTCACTTCTAGCTACGGCCCTGCTCCAGAGAAAAACGAAAAAGAAGAACAGAGAGAGAAAGAAAGTATATTTAACCTTGATTTGCTTATAAAAGTTTAGTCTTTGCAGTATTCCGCAATTTATAAGAAATTTATTCGTTTTCAGTGTTTAACTTTATCTTCCCAGGATTTTTATAATATTTCGGAATCTATTCAAATTTAAGCTTTATTTCCAGTATTTAAAAATTATATCAGTTTAAAATTGCTTTATTTCATCAGATAAGAGATTGAAAGAGCTTATTTAATCTTGATTTTGTTATAAGGATTAGTCTTTAGAACGTTTGACTTTGAAACTCTATTTTATTTCTAGTATTTAATAACTTTGTCATATTAAGGTATTTTTATTACTTTAGAGAGGAAAGAGAAAGAAAAACACAGAGAAAGAAAAAGTTTATTTAACCTTGATTTGGTTATAAAAGTTTAGTCTTTGCAGTATTCCGCAATTTATAAGAAATTTATTCGTTTTCAGTGTTTAACTTTATCTTCACAGGATTTTTATAATATTTCGGAAACTATTCAAATTTAAGCTTTATTTCCAGTATTTAAAAATTATATCAGTTTAAAATTGCTTTATTTCATCAGATAAGAGATTGAAAGAGCTTATTTAACCTTGATTTTGTTATAAGGATTAGTCTTTAGAACGTTTGACTTTGAAACTCTATTTTATTTCTAGTATTTAATAACTTTGTCATATTAAGGTATTTTTATTACTTTAGAGAGGAAAGAGAAAGAAAAACACAGAGAAAGAAAAAGTTTTTTTAACCTTGATTTGGTTATAAAAGTTTAGTCTTTGCAGTATTCCGCAATTTATAAGAAATTTATTCGTTTTCAGTGTTTAACTTTATCTTCACAGGATTTTTATAATATTTCGGAAACTATTCGAATTTAAGCTTTATTTCCAGTATTTAAAAATTATATCAGTTTAAAATTGCTTTATTTCATCAGATAAGAGATTGAAAGAGCTTATTTAATCTTGATTTTGTTATAAGGATTAGTCTTTAGAACGTTTGACTTTGAAACTCTATTTTATTTCTAGTATTTAATAACTTTGTCATATTAAGGTATCTTTATTAATTTGAGAGGAAAGAGAAAGAAAAACACAGAGAAAGAAAAAGTTTATTTAACCTTGATTTGGTTATAAAAGTTTAGTCTTTGCAGTATTCCGCAATTTATAAGAAATTTATTCGTTTTCAGTGTTTAACTTTATCTTCACAGGATTTTTATAATATTTCGGAAACTATTCAAATTTAAGCTTTATTTCCAGTATTTAAAAATTATATCCGTTTAAAATTGCTTTATTTCATCAGATAAGAGATTGAAAGAGCTTATTTAATCTTGATTTTGTTATAAGGATTAGTCTTTATAACGTTTGACTTTGAAACTCTATTTTATTTCTAGTATTTAATAACTTTGTCATATTAAGGTATCTTTATTACTTTAGAGAGGAAAGAGAAAGAAAAACACAGAGAAAGAAAAAGTTTATTTAACCTTGATTTGGTTATAAAAGTTTAGTCTTTGCAGTATTCCGCAATTTATAAGAAATTTATTCGTTTTCAGTGTTTAACTTTATCTTCACAGGATTTTTATAATATTTCGGAAACTATTCAAATTTAAGCTTTATTTCCAGTATTTAAAAATTATATCAGTTTAAAATTGCTTTATTTCATCAGATAAGAGATTGAAAGAGCTTATTTAATCTTGATTTTGTTATAAGGATTAGTCTTTAGAACGTTTGACTTTGAAACTCTATTTTATTTCTAGTATTTAATAACTTTGTCATATTAAGGTATTTTTATTACTTTAGAGAGGAAAGAGAAAGAAAAACACAGAGAAAGAAAAAGTTTTTTTAACCTTGATTTGGTTATAAAAGTTTAGTCTTTGCAGTATTCCGCAATTTATAAGAAATTTATTCGTTTTCAGTGTTTAACTTTATCTTCACAGGATTTTTATAATATTTCGGAAACTATTCGAATTTAAGCTTTATTTCCAGTATTTAAAAATTATATCAGTTTAAAATTGCTTTATTTCATCAGATAAGAGATTGAAAGAGCTTATTTAATCTTGATTTTGTTATAAGGATTAGTCTTTAGAACGTTTGACTTTGAAACTCTATTTTATTTCTAGTATTTAATAACTTTGTCATATTAAGGTATCTTTATTAATTTGAGAGGAAAGAGAAAGAAAAACACAGAGAAAGAAAAAGTTTATTTAACCTTGATTTGGTTATAAAAGTTTAGTCTTTGCAGTATTCCGCAATTTATAAGAAATTTATTCGTTTTCAGTGTTTAACTTTATCTTCACAGGATTTTTATAATATTTCGGAAACTATTCAAATTTAAGCTTTATTTCCAGTATTTAAAAATTATATCCGTTTAAAATTGCTTTATTTCATCAGATAAGAGATTGAAAGAGCTTATTTAATCTTGATTTTGTTATAAGGATTAGTCTTTATAACGTTTGACTTTGAAACTCTATTTTATTTCTAGTATTTAATAACTTTGTCATATTAAGGTATCTTTATTACTTTAGAGAGGAAAGAGAAAGAAAAACACAGAGAAAGAAAAAGTTTATTTAACCTTGATTTGGTTATAAAAGTTTAGTCTTTGCAGTATTCCGCAATTTATAAGAAATTTATTCGTTTTCAGTGTTTAACTTTATCTTCACAGGATTTTTATAATATTTCGGAAACTATTCAAATTTAAGCTTTATTTCCAGTATTTAAAAATTATATCAGTTTAAAATTGCTTTATTTCATCAGATAAGAGATTGAAAGAGCTTATTTAATCTTGATTTTGTTATAAGGATTAGTCTTTAGAACGTTTGACTTTGAAACTCTATTTTATTTCTAGTATTTAATAACTTTGTCATATTAAGGTATTTTTATTACTTTAGAGAGGAAAGAGAAAGAAAAACACAGAGAAAGAAAAAGTTTATTTAACCTTGATTTGGTTATAAAAGTTTAGTCTTTGCAGTATTCCGCAATTTATAAGAAATTTATTCGTTTTCAGTGTTTAACTTTATCTTCACAGGATTTTTATAATATTTCGGAAACTATTCAAATTTAAGCTTTATTTCCAGTATTTAAAAATTATATCAGTTTAAAATTGCTTTATTTCATCAGATAAGAGATTGAAAGAGCTTATTTAATCTTGATTTTGTTATAAGGATTAGTCTTTATAACGTTTGACTTTGAAACTCTATTTTATTTCTAGTATTTAATAACTTTGTCATATTAAGGTATTTTTATTACTTTAGAGAGGAAAGAGAAAGAAAAACACAGAGAAAGAAAAAGTTTATTTAACCTTGATTTGGTTATAAAAGTTTAGTCTTTGCAGTATTCCGCAATTTATAAGAAATTTATTCGTTTTCAGTGTTTAACTTTATCTTCACAGGATTTTTATAATATTTCGGAAACTATTCAAATTTAAGCTTTATTTCCAGTATTTAAAAATTATATCAGTTTAAAATTGCTTTATTTCATCAGATAAGAGATTGAAAGAGCTTATTTAATCTTGATTTTGTTATAAGGATTAGTCTTTATAACGTTTGACTTTGAAACTCTATTTTATTTCTAGTATTTAATAACTTTGTCATATTAAGGTATCTTTATTACTTTAGAGAGGAAAGAGAAAGAAAAACACAGAGAAAGAAAAAGTTTATTTAACCTTGATTTGGTTATAAAAGTTTAGTCTTTGCAGTATTCCGCAATTTATAAGAAATTTATTCGTTTTCAGTGTTTAACTTTATCTTCACAGGATTTTTATAATATTTCGGAAACTATTCAAATTTAAGCTTCATTTCCAGTATTTAAAAATTATATCAGTTTAAAATTGCTTTATTTCATCAGATAAGAGATTGAAAGAGCTTATTTAATCTTGATTTTGTTATAAGGATTAGTCTTTAGAACGTTTGACTTTGAAACTCTATTTTATTTCTAGTATTTAATAACTTTGTCATATTAAGGTATTTTTATTACTTTAGAGAGGAAAGAGAAAGAAAAACACAGAGAAAGAAAAAGTTTATTTAACCTTGATTTGGTTATAAAAGTTTAGTCTTTGCAGTATTCCGCAATTTATAAGAAATTTATTCGTTTTCAGTGTTTAACTTTATCTTCACAGGATTTTTATAATATTTCGGAAACTATTCAAATTTAAGCTTTATTTCCAGTATTTAAAAATTATATCAGTTTAAAATTGCTTTATTTCATCAGATAAGAGATTGAAAGAGCTTATTTAATCTTGATTTTGTTATAAGGATTAGTCTTTATAACGTTTGACTTTGAAACTCTATTTTATTTCTAGTATTTAATAACTTTGTCATATTAAGGTATCTTTATTACTTTAGAGAGGAAAGAGAAAGAAAAACACAGAGAAAGAAAAAGTTTATTTAACCTTGATTTGGTTATAAAAGTTTAGTCTTTGCAGTATTCCGCAATTTATAAGAAATTTATTCGTTTTCAGTGTTTAACTTTATCTTCACAGGATTTTTATAATATTTCGGAAACTATTCAAATTTAAGCTTTATTTCCAGTATTTAAAAATTATATCAGTTTAAAATTGCTTTATTTCATCAGATAAGAGATTGAAAGAGCTTATTTAATCTTGATTTTGTTATAAGGATTAGTCTTTAGAACGTTTGACTTTGAAACTCTATTTTATTTCTAGTATTTAATAACTTTGTCATATTAAGGTATTTTTATTACTTTAGAGAGGAAAGAGAAAGAAAAACACAGAGAAAGAAAAAGTTTTTTTAACCTTGATTTGGTTATAAAAGTTTAGTCTTTGCAGTATTCCGCAATTTATAAGAAATTTATTCGTTTTCAGTGTTTAACTTTATCTTCACAGGATTTTTATAATATTTCGGAAACTATTCAAATTTAAGCTTCATTTCCAGTATTTAAAAATTATATCAGTTTAAAATTGCTTTATTTCATCAGATAAGAGATTGAAAGAGCTTATTTAATCTTGATTTTGTTATAAGGATTAGTCTTTAGAACGTTTGACTTTGAAACTCTATTTTATTTCTAGTATTTAATAACTTTGTCATATTAAGGTATTTTTATTACTTTAGAGAGGAAAGAGAAAGAAAAACACAGAGAAAGAAAAAGTTTATTTAACCTTGATTTGGTTATAAAAGTTTAGTCTTTGCAGTATTCCGCAATTTATAAGAAATTTATTCGTTTTCAGTGTTTAACTTTATCTTCACAGGATTTTTATAATATTTCGGAAACTATTCAAATTTAAGCTTTATTTCCAGTATTTAAAAATTATATCAGTTTAAAATTGCTTTATTTCATCAGATAAGAGATTGAAAGAGCTTATTTAATCTTGATTTTGTTATAAGGATTAGTCTTTCGAACGTTTGACTTTGAAACTCTATTTTATTTCTAGTATTTAATAACTTTGTCATATTAAGGTATCTTTATTACTTTAGAGAGGAAAGAGAAAGAAAAACACAGAGAAAGAAAAAGTTTATTTAACCTTGATTTGGTTATAAAAGTTTAGTCTTTAGAGCATTTCGCAATTTATTAGAAATTTATACGTTTTCAGTGTTTAACTTTATCTTCACAAGATGTTTATAATATATCTGAATGTATTCAAATTTAAGCTTTATTTTCAGTATTTAAAAATTATATCAGTTTAAGATCGCTTTATTTTATCAGATAAAGAGGGAAGGAGAGAGAAAGAGCTTATTTAATTTTGATTTTGTTATAAAGCTTAGTATTTATAATATTTGACATTGGAATTCTCTTTTATTTTTACTGTTTAATAATTTTATCCTATTAAGATATCTTTATTACCCAGAAAGTAACGAAAAGGAAGACCAGAGCAAAAGAAAGTATCCACAATTTATTAGAAATTTATTTGTTTTCGTATTTAATTTTATCATCTTAAGATCTTTATAATATTTCGGAATTATTCAAATTTAAGATTTATTTTCAATATTTAGTAATTTTATCACATTAAAATCGCTTTATATCATCAGATAAAGAGAGAGGGAGAGCGTAACAGCTTATTTAATCTCGATTTTCTCATAAAGATTAGTTTTTATAATATTTGACATTGAAACTCACTTTTATTTTTATTGTTTAATAATTTTATTACCTTAAAGTCTATTACTACAGAGAAGTGAGGAAAAGATATTAACCTTGATTTGTTTTAGTCTTTATAGTATTTCACAATTTATTAAAACTTTATTTTGAATGTTTAATAATTTTATACTATTAAGGTATCTTTATTACTTCAGAGAATTGCAAGGAAAAAAAAAAAGAAAAAAAGTAAAGAGAGTTTATTTAATCTTGATTTGCTTATAAAAGTTTAGTGTTTATAGTATTCCGCAGTTTATTACAAATTTATTTGTTTTCAGTATTTAACTTTATCTTCTTAAGATCTTTAAAATATTTTGGGATATATTCAAATTTAAGCTTTATTTTCAGTATTTAATAATTTTATCACCTTAAAATCATTTTATTTCATCAGATAACAGAGAGGGCGAGAGAAAGCGCTAATATAATTTTCATTTTGTTATAAAGATTAGTCTTTATAATATTTGACATTGGAATTCTATTTTATTTTTAGTGTTTAGTAAGTTTATCATATTTTTATTACTCCAGAGAAAAACGAAAAAGAAGAACAAAGAGAGGGAAAAAAGTCTATTTAACCTTGATTTGCTTATAAAAGTTTTGTCTTTACAGTATTCCGCAATTTATTAGAAATGCATTCGTTTTCAGCGTTTAACTTTATCATTTTCAGATCTTTATAATATTTCGAAATGCATTCAAATTTAAGCTTTATTTTCCGTATTTAGTAATTTTATCATCTTAAAATCGCTTTATTTCATCAGATAAGAGAGAGGGAGAGAGAAAGAACTTATTTAATCTTGATTTTATTATACAGGTTAGTCTTTATAATATTTGACATTAAAATTTAATTTTATTTTTAGTGTTTAATAATTTTGTTATATTAAGATATCTTTATTACTTCAGAGAGGAAAGAAAAAGAAAAAGTCTATTTAACCTTGATTTGCATGTAAAAGTTTAATCTTTACAGTATTTCGCAATTTATTAGAAATTTATTCGTTTTCAGTGTTTAACTTAATCATCTTAGGATTTTTATAATATTTCGGGAATGTATTCAAGTATCAGCTTTATTTTCCGTATTTAGTAATTTTATAACCTTAAAATCACTTTATTTCATCAGATAAAAAGAAAGGGAGAGAGAGCTAATATAATCTTCATTTTGTTCTTTATAATATTTCACATTGGAATTCTATTTTATTTTTAATGGTTTAATAAGTTTATCATATTTTTATTACTCTAGAGAAATGCGAAAAAGAAAAACAGAGAGAGGAAAAAAAAGCCTATTTAACCTTGATTGGCTTATAAAAGTTTAGTCGTACTTCGCAATTTATTAGAAATTTATTCGATTTCAGTGTTTAACTTTATGATCTTAAGATTCTTTATAACATTTCGGAATGTATTCAAATTTAAGCTTTATTTTCCGTATTTGGTAATTTTATCTCCATAAAATCGTTTTATTTCATCAGATAAAGAGAAAGCGAGAGAGAAAAAACTTATTTAATCTTGATTTTATTATACAGGTTAGTCTTTATAATATTTTGCATTAAAACTTAATTTTATTTTTAGTGTTTAATAATCTTGTCATATTAAGATATCTTTATTACACCAGAGAGGAAAGAAAAAGAAAAACAGGGAGAAAAAAAAAGTCTATTTAACATTGATTTGCATGTAAATGTTTAATCTTTACAGTATTTCGCAATTTATTAGAAATTTATTCGATTTCAGTGTTTAACTTAATCATCTTAGGATTTTTATAATATTTCGGAATGTATTTAAGTATCAGCTTTATTTTCCGCATTTAGTAATTTTATCACCTAAACTCGCTTTATTTCATCAGATAAAAGGAAAGGGAGAGAGAGGGAGCTAATATAATCCTCATTTTGTTCTTTATAATATTTCACATTGGAATTCTATTTTATTTTTAATGCTTAATAAGTTTATCATATTTTTATTGCTCCAGATCTCCAGAGAAATGCGAAAAAGAAGAACAGAAAGAGGAAAAAAAAAAGCCTATTTAACCTTGATTGCAATCAAGGTTAAATAGGCTTTTTTTTTCTTACTCTAAATAACTCACTCTAAATCTCCGCTTATAAAAGTTTAGTCGTACTTCGCAATTTATTAGAAATTTATTCAATTTCAGTGTTTAACTTTATGATCTTAAGATTCTTTATAATATTTCGGAATGTATTCAAATTTAAGCTATATTTTCAGTATTTGGTAATTTTATCTCCATAAAATCGTTTTATTTCATCAGATAAAGAGAAAGCCAGAGAAAACTTATTTAATCTTGATTTTATTATACAGGTTAGTCTTTATAATATTTGACATTAAAACTTAATTTTATTTTTAGTGTTTAATAATTTTATCATATTAAGGTGTCTTTATTACTCCAGAAAAAAAAAAAAAAAAAAAAAAAAAAAAAAAAAAAAAAAAACGGAAATGAAGAACAGAAACAGAAAAAAGAAGTCTATTTAACATATTGAACACTTGATATTGAAATTCCATTTTATTTTTTGGTGTTTAATAGTTTATCATCTTTAAGGTTTTTAAAAAAATTTCGCAATGTACTTAAATGTAAGCTTTTTTTTTTTTTTTTTTTTTTTCAATATTTAATAATTTTATCAAATTTTTATTTCTCTGCATAAGTGAGAGGGGGAAGAGAAAAAGCTTATCTAATATTGATTTGATTATAAAGGTTAGTCTTTATAATATTTGATATTAGAAATTTATTGATTTTTAGTATTTAATAACTTTGTGATCGTAATGTCTTTATAATAGTTCGATATGTAACCAAATATAAGCTTTATTTTCAGTATTTACTACCTTTATCACATTAAGATCGCTTTATTTCATCAGATAAGATAGAACGTAAGAACTTATTTAATCTTGATTTGATTAAAAAGATTATTCTTTATAATATTTCACATTGAAACTTTATGTATTTTATCTTATATGTTAAATAACTTTATTATCTTAAAATTTCTTTATCATTAGAAGGAAGATGGAGAAATGTGCTATTCCAGATTTGTTTATAAAGTTTAGTTTTTACAATATTTCACAATTTATTTAAACTTTATTTTTATTATTATTTTTAAGTGTTTAATAATTTTATCATATTAAGATATCTGTATCACTTCAGAGGGGAAAAAAAAGAACAGGGAGAAAGAGAATCTACCTAGTCTTGATTTGCTTATAAAAATTTAAGTCTTTACAATATTCCACAATTTTTTAGTAATTTATTTGTTCTCAGCGTTTAACTTTATTATATTAAGCTCTTCAGAATATATATATTCAGAATATAACATTTCAGAATATATTCAAATTTAAGCTTTATTTTCAGTATTTATTAATTTTATCACCATAAGATCGCTATATTTCATTAGATAAGAGAGAGAAAAAGCTTATTCAATCTTGATTTTGTTTTAAAGATTGGCCTTTATAATATTTGACATTGAAACTGTTTATTTTTTATTTTTTAGTGTTTAATAATTTATCATCTTAAGATCTTTAGAAGATTTCTAAATGCATTTAAATTTAAGGTTTATTTTCAGAATTTAATAATTTTATCAATTTTTTATATCTCAGGATAAGTGAGAGGGAGAAAGAAAAAGTTTATCTAGTTATGATAAAGATTATAAAGATTAGTCTTCATAATATTTGGGGTTAAAAATTTACTTATTTTTAGTGTTTTGAAACTGTGATGGTAATGTCTTTATAATATTTCCTAATGTAGTCATGTATAAGCTTTATTTTCAGAATTTAATACTTTTATCCATTTAAGATCGCTTTATTTCTTCAGATAAAGCAGACGAAGAGAGTAAGAATTTATTTAAATTTTATTTGATAAAATAAAATAATATTTTTTATAATATTTGACACTGAAACTTATTACCTTAAATTTTCTTTATTTACTAGAGAGAAAAGGGAGAAAGATGCTGTCCTTAATTTGTTTATAAAGCTTAGTCTTTGTAATACGTATTTCACAATGTATTAAAACTTTATTTTATTTTTTATTTCCAGTGTTTAATGACTTTATCATTTTAAGATATTTTTATTACTTCAGAGAAAAAGGAAAAGAAATAACAGAATGAAAGGGAGCCAGCCTACTTAACCTCGAGTTGCTTATAAAAATTTAGTTTTTATAATATTCCACAATTTTTTAAAAATTAATTTGTTTACAGGGTTAAACTTTATCATTTTAATGTCTTTATAATATTTCAAAATGCATTTAATTTTTAAGTTTTATTTTCCGTATTGAATAATTTCATCAATTTAAGATAATTTTATTTTCTCGGATAAGAGAAATATTGAGAGTTAGAGTTTATTTCATTTCGATTTTGCAATAAAGATTAGTCTTTATATT
Organism: Maratus speculifer; assembly: GCA_964019185.1. Classification (NCBI taxonomy): domain Eukaryota; kingdom Metazoa; phylum Arthropoda; class Arachnida; order Araneae; family Salticidae; genus Maratus; species Maratus speculifer. The sequence goes on along the minus strand of OZ025301.1, from coordinate 144,032,104 downwards.
ATTTGACATTGAAACTTTATTTTATTTTTAGTGCTTAGTAACTTTATTACCTTAAATTCTTTTTATTACAACAGAAAAGAGGGGAAAAGGTATAATTTAATCTCGATTTGCATATAATGCTTATGTTTAGTCTTTATAATATTTCACACGTTATTAAAGCTTAATTTAATTTTTTATTTTCAGTTTAATTACTTTACCATTTTAAAATCTGGTTTTTGATACAGGGGAAAGAGGAGAATAAGTTAGTTTATTTAATTCTGATTTACTTATAAAGATTAGTCTTTTTAGGTGCGTTCGTAATTATGTAAATGTGTAGCACCTATAGTTGTCGTTCAGTCCGCCCGTCCGTCTGTCTGTCTGTCCGCATATAACAACGCAAAAACTACCCAACCGAATCTTTTGAAATTTAAAACATATAATTATTACATAATTTTGTCGAGTCATTTCAAATTTTATGAGACTCGGATGGATAGATCAATTACAGGGACGATCAAAAGTATTCCGTTACATTACGGTCAATGGGGGAAAATGTTGCAAATGCATTTTAATCGTTTGAAATTTAAATTACATACTTATTACATAATTTTGTCAATTCATTTAAATTTTTTTGAAAATCGGATGCATAGGTCAAATACAGGGACAATCAAAAGTACTCCGTTACATTACAGTCAATGGAAAAAAAGTTTCATATGCATTTTAATAATATTACACTCATTCGAACATAATAATATTGATATGCATCATGAAGTACATATTATAATATAGATTTTGCATAATCTGTCGAGCAAAGAACTTTTGTTATTGATTTACAAGGCCACACAAAAGTATTCCATTACATAATGAGTATAGAGAGAACATTGTTTGTTGCGCATTTTAATTGTAATTAACTATTTACAATTTTATGAGATTGATATATGAGAGTGATATGTTTAAAACTTAATTATCGTACGAACGCACCTCATTTGCTACGCTTCACGTGCAATTTCCAACTTGTTTAAGTTGCGTTCGCAATTACATAAATATTTATAGACTAAGAGGCGGCAGCATCGACAATCACTTCATCGAGATCATGGATGAAAACCTAGGATTAGTTAAATCTCGATTCGTATTTTAAAACGCAATCGCACTGCCAAGTCATATCTTGTAGAAAGTACCTGAACACGCTATTTTAGCGGTCGACTCATAAGTTTCCCATTATGTTTTCCTGCTCACAATCCTTCATATTTCCTTTTTTTTTTTTTTTTTTTTTTTTTGAGTGCAGGAAAGCATAATGGTAAGCCTACAAATCAAGTGCTAAAATCGGGTTTTTAAGTATTTTCCAGCAAGAAATGGCAGACCGATTGCGTTTTAATATGCGAATCGAGATTTAAAATCCTAGATTTTCATCCTCGATTACTTGATTATATATGCTGCTGCTCAGTGGCGCAGCCAGAATTCGGTTCTAGGGGGGGGGGGGAGTTGAGTTTCTGATAAAGGAGATTGCCGGTTACTTGAATCACCGGTTAATAGGATCAGTACTTATTAGAATATTCACTGTCTAATACTTAAACTCAAAAAGCATCTGTGTGGCAGGAAATTATAATTTTTTTTAGCATAATGTGTCTCAGAAAAGCGATTTAGTTCAAATAACCAATTTTTACCTAACTAATCTATGTAATAGGCACTTTCACACTTTTAAGTAGAATTTTCACCATTTAATTGAATTACTTTATTAAATGAAATCTGATTAAAAAAGCGACGGTTTCTGAAGTGCGCCAAAACATTTCAATATTAAGTTTGGTTTTTGATTAATTTAAGCGGCAATTATAGCAATCTTTTTTAGCTCTGGGTGCGGTTTTAACCCCAAAACCACCCCCTTGGCTGCGCCACTGCTGCCGCTTCATGGTCTATTAGCATCTATAGTGGTAGTGTGGTCCATTCACCTTTCTGCATTAACAGCTCAAAAAGTACCCAAATAAATCAATTGGAATTTACTATAGATAATTGTTTCAGAATTTTATTGAGTCATTTCAAATTTTAAGAAAATCGACTCAAAACTTAAAAGATATCAATGGAAGTTTTCTTCATTTTATTAATTCCTTTGTATAAGTGATCATTCTGGGATGCCATGTTGATTACGTCGTACGTAAGATGGAATTCTAATATTTCAGTGTTATCGAATTAAATGTATATAATCGTAATGAATTTTGTCTTTATGCATTTTGCAATAAGAATACAACAGTTATTCCACCTAGATTTGAATATTTATAAAATAGTTATAGTACGAATGCACCTCATTTGCCACGTTTGACATACAATTTCCGATTTGTGTATGTTTCGTAATGAATGAAAATCAGTAGATCTAATCCGGGTTTCCCGGGTGGAACAACATATGTAAAACATTTTTAAAATGAAAATCGATTAAATATATATTTTTTAATATAATCGGTGATTGTCCACCACACACACACACGCACAAAAGATTAATTATATACCAAGTAAAGTTTTGAATCTTATTAAAAACTATAAAGTTTTTCGTATAAGCCACATGCCAGGAATTGATAGAAAAATAAATTGCCAAAGATTTCACTGCTTAGATCAACTTTTTTTACTGTGATTATTACAGAGCTTAAGTTTTCAGTTTGATTACATAGGCGTTTAATTTTTGTTGTATTTGTTTACTTATTGAAGTTTTAAATTCCGATAAGATCTGTTACTTGGAGATAAATGTTGAACTATTTTTATTTTTATTTATTTATTTATTTATTTTGTGAAAATGAATTATTTTTTCTTAAACGAGCTGCATATTATAGAGACAGATTTTAAAATGATAATAATGGCTAAAAAAAATATTTTCATATGTTAAAATTTTTCGTATCGAAAAATTTATTTACAATATTACTTTTGTTTTCAAAATCGTAAAATATTAGTAAATTTACATTAATCAAAATCAGTCTTTTTTTTTCTTTTTTAAGTTAAAAAACGAGAAAGAGAAAGATTAAAATTACAATGAAAAGAAAAGAAAAACTTGTGTAATTTTGAACTACTGAAGAGCATATTGGACGCATTTAAAAATCTGTGTTTATATATGATATCTAATTAACATGTTATAATTGGGATGATTAAATATTACGTCTAGAAGATGATAATTGAAGCTTAGCTTTTATATTCGCTCATATTTATTAAAATTCGTTATTCTATTTTTACTGTTTAGTAACTTTTTTCGATAAACATAATTATTATGCATGAAAAAAGAATATAGTTAAAACTCAGTCTTTATGATACCTCTTAATTTATTATGTTTTTTAAGCGGTTGGCAACTTTATGAGCTTAACTCTCTAGTTCTCGATTTCGTTTTCGCAAATCGGTCTTTGAATTAGCAGAATTAAAATGTTATTAAAATTATGATAAAAAAATTATTTATAACATGGCTTGGATTTTTAAAAGACATCATTCGAAATAAAAAAATTTCGAAAGTCTTTCATATAACATTTCTTTTTATCCTTTAACCCTTTATCTACCGACAGTACTTATAAATACCATTAAAATAACTTATTATAAAATTCTTTTAATATGTCAGTTAGTTGTAATACTGTTTAGAATGAGTTACAGATACATTACTTTATTTTGTCCCAAAAGCATTATTGGTTACACAAAACAAAAATATTTTTAAAAGGATGATTTCTTTTTGCCTTTGTATCTTTTCAGCTTTCTTGGCGCTGAGGGAGGGGGATGGAGATTTTTCAATGCGGAAATATTTCCATATTTATATTGTAAGAACATCATATTTGTACATTATATAATTCTAGAAAATACTAAGAAAATAATTAAAAATAAAAGATTGGAGTGGGGTTATAAAAATTGCACAAAATCCCTGTAAATTGAAATTTAATTAATCCTTCAATCCTTCTAAAATCCCTCAAATATTTATTAAACGTTTATACAAGTATTTTAATTTAGTTTAAACAATTTACGTAAAATGCTTTAGAATGTAAAATTTCCATGAATTCATAATGCAGTAGTTAAAGGGTTAATTTAGGAGTCTCATATGAGGCTTAGAGGAACGAGAGGGATAAGATTTCTTTGCTATAATATTTCCTAAAGTGTTATGTGAAGGCATTCGAACGCTCATGCTAAACCAATGGTGGTAGCGTCCTTTTCAAAGTTATCGCTTGCATTTTAATATTTTTAAATGATTTTTTTTTCATTAGTTGAGGTCAATTCATTACAGAGTTATTTTTTACTCTATCGATTTTTAGTTGAAGATTTTTTATAAAATTACTTTCACTTGTTTCATTTTCGGTGAGATATTTTCTAAAAACAGCGAAATTGAATTCAGAGCTTTCTAAAACATATAACTCCGTCAAAAATCGGTAGTCAAAAATTTTCACAAATCTAGTACTTCCTTCGAGTTTTTGAAGAAATAAAATTCCCTTAGAAGCATTTGTAAGATCTAGCGTAATAGATATATTATCATTAATAATAAAAAGACAAAAAACAAAAACAAAAAAAAAGTCTGTACATATGTGAAGCATAATATTTCATTCCTATTAATAGTGGAGATTTGTTGAAACAGAATATACTAAATATATAAATATAGATAATAATACAAAAGAAGTTTTACGTACTTCATATTTAAACTTATTCTAATATGTCATTAGTCCCCTTATTAGGTGTATTCGTAATTATATAAATTTTAAAATTATATAAAAATAAGTTCGTAACACCAATAATCGTTATTTGTTCAGTTCGTCCGTCTGTCTGCTTGTCTACCCGCATATAACGGCAAAAAAACTATCTGACTGAATGGTTTTAAATTAAATATGTATAATCGCTGTAGAATTTTGATAAAAAATTTCCTCTTTCTATTGAATTCTATCATATGTAAGGAATTCAATGATATTTCATTGTAAATAAGGATTCTATGATGCCATGGTGGTTATTCCAATAAATATCATACATAATTCATACAACCATATCCCACGATAAGTAACGATTCTAGGTTGTCACGGGAATTGCGCTCTATATAATATAAAGTAATATTATTTCCGTAATTTTGAATTTAACATATATAATCATAATAAATTTTATTCATGCATTTTTGCATAAAAATGCAACAGCTGTACGTAATCCTTGAAACATTAAATCTCACAAAATATTATAAGATAACCCAAAATTATCTTCAGAACTAAAATAAATGAAATAAGGTCCTTACATTGAGTTTCATACAGCAATACCGTGTGAATTGTTCTAATTTAGCCTTCAAAATACATATTTTTATTAACAAATCTAATCAAAATTTATAATACGTTTGTGTAAAAAAACTTTCTTATAAAGTGTACTCTAATGCAACATACTTTTTAAAATCAAATGAATAGAATTGAAGTGCAATTAAACCGACATACAAAAGTTCTTTTTTATGACAATTATTTAAAGGAAAAATTTCAAAATATGGCATCATTATTATCGAGGAAAAAACTACTTTTTCATATCTTCACTTCAAATCTGATAGTTCTTTCCAAATTTTGCTTCATTATCGTCTGTCATTTTGCCAGTTAAAGACAGAAGTCTAGAAAATTATTATCTATCTCCTATTCAGTGGAAATTTATATATAAAAAATTATTATGCAAGGATATTTATGAGAAACCAGCATTTACATAATCTTTGTGGTTAAATTTTACATGAAAAGTTTTCCCCTTTTCTTTAAAATATCAGAGTTGTAGATTGTGCATCTATTAGCGATCAGAGTTAAGATGCATTGGAAAACTAAAAAAAGAAAAAATAGAATAAATGAATAAGCTAGTAATTTACTCTGTAATTTTTGTAATGACGGAGAAATCAATAACAAAATATTAAGAAAACTAAACGTTGTCTAAGTAGCGTAATGATTCTTAAAACCTTTTTGAAACAATATAAATTTCTAAACGTTATTCTTTTTGAAATATACAGGATTGAAGCGCCACTTAACAAATATGTCAAAAACATTTTTAGAGCAGATATTTGAGTATAAAATTTCAGAATAATGGCATCTGGGGGGAAAAACCTTTTTCTTCCTTCATTTCGAATCTTTTGAAGATTTTGCCTCATTATAGTCTGTCTTTTGGGCAGTTAATGACAAATATCTAGAAAATTATATTTCTTTAATTTCTTGAAGTTAATATAACAAGAGCAATTCTGAGCAAAGTTTCTTGTGAGAAATTGGCATCTTCAGATTTTCTTTAGCTAAAACTTTGAATGAAAAGTTTCCCTTAATTGAAGTTGATAGTCTTTAGGCGACCACAATAAATCGTTGATCGTAAGGTAAAGATGGAAAATAATAATAACAATAAATGAACAGGCTACTAATTTACCCTGTAATTTAGAAACGACGACAAGTAAATAAAACTTTTTAGCTGAAAGTTTTCTTAAACAAAATAAATGTAATGACTCAGAAAAACTTCTTGGAATAACTTCAGGAAAAAATTATAATATCAAAAAATAATCGATTCTGGAAAAAAGAAAGTTGAAGAATCATTGTAGATCAATAAGATATTAAGTTCTTAGAAGAAGATGGGAAAAAAAGAAAAAAAAAGAAAAGGAAAGAAAAAAGAAAAAACAGATAAGGAGAAAAAAGATCGCAAAATAGAGGTTTCAAAGCTAATAAATAAAAGTTTCTGTCACGCATATATTATGTTAGATTTTCCATTATAAGGTAAAACTGTTTTAATCCAGGGATTGCATATTCCATTGAAATATCAAATATACATAGTGAATTAGAAATATAATATTTATAGGGCTTCTACGGCGACTATTTTTTTAATTCTAGCTGGCACCACTTTCTTTAAAAAGAAATCCTTAACAGAGATGTAATTCAAAATTTATTTTAGAAAAAAATGTAGAAAACAGAATGTAAAAAAAAATCGCTTGTGGTAATCCTGTAATTAAGTATTAACTGAAATCATTTTTTTTTTTTTAATATTTCTATTTTCAGCCGAAAACAGAAATGAAAAGGATCGAACAAAATCTTTTTAAGCAAATAATACATACATAAATATATACAATTATTAATTTAGTATACATTTTATTAAATATGCATAAATATTAATGAATTATACCTGTGAATCAAGTTGGCTCTCTATATCTCTGACAAATGAGCTGTTAATTCCCAAATTGGCTCAGTTTAAACTATGTATCTATTATATAGAAAAATGGACAAATCTGTATTCTTTAATATTCAATTACAGAAAAACCTCTGAATAGCATAAACCTCATTGAACAGATTCCTACATCGGGTCCGGTTGTTTGTAATTTTTTTTTTTAGCACCGGTTCGAATATACGTCAGTTCCCCCAGTATTAGCCAATCAGATTTCAGAGCTCGGCTGAGCCAATTTGGGAATTAACGGCTCGTCTCTGGCCAAAAGCTTTTCATTTTCAGATAAAATAAAATGCGATTAATTCATCAAGACAACAGAATGATTTTCTAATTATTCGAATTTCATCTAATTAAAAATGTTTTATGTGTAATACTTCAATTTATATTTTATAATGATTTTTGTAAATGGGAAATATAATTCAACACTGGTAATTCTAGTGTAATTCAATTGTACAAGAATTTTCTCAAAGAAAATTCGAAACAGTTCTGAAGTTTGAAACAAAATTTTTTCTATCGGCGTTAGGTCTGCAGCTTCTAACCCTTTGGTCTCCGACATCTCTTACGCAAATTTTATTCCCCCGCCACAACATTTTTTTTTCTTTTAAGTGCATAATTTAAAAGGCACTTCATGTACATAATTTTAAAAATGCTCTGATTAAATGTGGCAAATTTTATTTTCCTTTATTACTGGTGACAAAAACAAACTGTGCAAAGAAAGATGATGTCGCTGCTTTATAATTTGCAACCTCGTCTTTAGTCAGTCATGACTGAAGATTTAAACAGGGACGTTCATAACAAAAAATTTAAAATGTTTCATTTAAGCTGATGTAGATCAAATCAATGTGTAATGTCGAAAATTCCAGAAAAAAGGAAGTAGGTTTTTGGAATATAGATAGCTGTGGTAAGCCAAAGTTTTTGGCAGTATTTTTCCCGAAAACGAATTTTCAGTAAACTCTGATTTTGGACTGAAAATGAAACCGAACTTTTTTGCGAAATTGGATAAGTCCTTAAAACTAAATTAAATTTTTGAACAGAATTTCATTTGAATTTTTGGAATATAAACTCATTTAGTAACCTTCGAATCTGTTTAGGGGCGGCCCAAAATGTTTTAGAGGGGGGAGGGGAGTTGAGCTGCCCGTAGCAACCCTTTAGCTACGGTCCTGTATACAATATTGTGAAATTATAAATGAGAAACAACTTACCAAAATAGACCACTGATAACGAAACAGCCATGTATGACACAAGTTTTGAACAAATATTTCTTTAGGGAAGACAACGCACATTATCATCTAACTTATTAACTAATTAAACATTCACAATTGATTTCAGTTTTACATCGATATTTCACTACGACTAATTTTTTAAGGATACTGAGGTATTCGAGCTGCATAGCTGGTTTTATAGAACGACGCTTCTGTGTTATCAGATGTTGTCATAAAAACTTGTGTGTATATTTTTATGTACCGCAAATAAATAATGACGTTCATTAACTTTTAAATTAAAATACTCATATTTTGAAAGTTATTTTAGTGTTGTTATCTCTCTGATTGGTTTTATTTGTGTTTGTCATATTAATTATTTTATTCGTAAATGTCGTACTACTGTTTGTTTTATCTCTGACTTACTCCAGATAAAAATATATATTATGTTTTTTCTTTTTTGTCTGATAAAATTAGTCTGGCAACGTAGACTTCTAAATTGTGTTATAGAATGATTAATTTCAAAATAAATTTTAGAACGTGGGATTTTCCACGTGTGGTTCGTTCACACTTTTTTTTTAACTTTTGAACTACGTTTCAAAATTTGGGGGGTGAGGAAATAAACTAAACAGGTATCTAAAAAGGAACAAAAAAATAAAGTGCTTGTTATGCGTAACATCAGAATAATTTTGTGACATATAAGAATATTTATGCGTCGCATCTATTTTTTGAAGTTTTCTTGGTCTTCTTTTTTTAGGTGCATTCGTAATTATGTAAATACGTCCCATAGTCTTCAATCGGTCGGTCAGTCTGTCCGCACATAATAATGCAAAAACTACCCATCCAAATCGTTTAAAATTTAAAATATCTAATTATTATGTAATTTTGTTGAGCTGTTTCAAATATTATGAAAATCGGATGCATATAGTTCGATTATAAGGAAAGTCAAAAGTATTCCGTTACAGTATGATCAATGGAAAAAAGAAAAAAAAAATCAGGTTTATTTTAATAATGTTACACGCTTTCGAACATAATGAAATTGATATGTATCCAGGAAGTATGTACTAAAATATACATTCTGTACAATCTGTGGTGCATAAATATTTGTTATTTATTTATAGGGCAACACAAAAGTCTTCCATTACATAATGGTATAGGGGAAAACATTGATATGGGTGCATTTTAATTGTATTAAACTCTTTCACATTTTATGAAATTGACATATATTGCTGAGGTTCACTACAAGTTACTTCATGTATAATAGAAAGCATACAGTATTTACAGGGACACATAAAAGATTTCATATACTATAGTGCATCCGAAGTACTGACTGTATTCTATTACACTAAGTCTTAATATTTTTAATCATCGTTATAATACGGATGCAACTTATTTGCTACGTTTGAAATGCAATTTCTGAATTGAATAAATAATAATAAATGTTTGCACAAGAAAGAAAAATCATGCTTCATGCATAGATTATTAAATATTTTCTGATATTCCGAGAATATAATTTCTATTTCACATCTTCCATATGTTTTCGATTTCTTTTCAGTGGCCCTGCACTAAAAAAGTTAAATGCTATACGTCATCGCAATATACTAAAATTTTACTCAACCAAATCATCATTAATGCATTCAAAAATCTATAATTGCTATAGATAATATTGATAAGAATACTTTTTTTTAAATTTTATTATCGAAGATAATAGTGGCTAGAATTCATTTTTTTTTTTTTTTTTTTTTTTTAATATTCCATAGACCAGTACTTTCTGGTATATGTGAACCAGTCGGGGCAGATGAAGAGAGTCTAGTAGACCAGGAGGCGGCAGCAAAGATAATCACCCCATTGAGTTCATGGATGAAAATCTAGGCTAAATCTTAATTTGCATATTAAAATACAATCGATCTGCCAAATCACATCTTCGTGGAAAACACCTAAAAACCCGATTTTAGTGGTTGACTTATAACAGAATACTATATTATAGAAGGATTACTGGTGTTAAAAACAAATTTTGCAAAGAAAAATGGTGTCACTGCAGTGGCGACGACATAGTGCAATGAGTTAATAGGTAAATGAAAAGAGTTTTCAAAGTTTTATCATATATGCATTGCTTGCTTTATAATTTGCACTCACATCTTGAGTCAATCATGACTGATGATTATAAACAGGAAAGTTCATAGGCAATAAATAAAAAGTGTTTGAATTGGTGCAAGTCAAATCAATGAGTAATGTCGAAAATTCCAGAAAGAAGTTAACTAGATTTTTGGAATACAGATAGCTGTGGTAAGCCCGAGTTTTTGGCAGCATTTTTCCCGAAAACGAATTTTCAGTGAAACTTTGATTTTGGGCTGAAAATGAAACCAAATTTCCGGTCGATCTCTAGTAATAATAATATGCATAGCAACAAATGAGTATTAGTGAAAAAACATTGATAACACTGGCAATAATTAATAATTAAAGTAATACACTTTGATAAAATCCCCATTATGTTTTTAAGTTTCTAATCTTCCATGTTTTCATACTTTTGGATGTAAAAAAGGCATAATGATAAACCTACTAGTCAACCTTTAAAATCGGATCTTTAGGTATTTTCCACCAAGATATGATTTGGTAGATCAATTGCATTTTAATATGCGAATCGAGATTTAACTAATCTTAGATTTTCATCCATGGAGTTGAGGAGGTGATTGTCTGTGCTGACACTTCCCGGTCTTTCGAGAACAAGCGATGAATTTGTTCAAAAGCCAACATATGGTAAGAACTAAATAAATGAGTTAATATGAAAATTATTTAGTCATTGACTATTAAAATAATAATAATAATAATAATAAGTATGATTACACTCTTCTTTATTTATTTTTACTTTGTATAAAGATGGAATTTTCTAATCAACAAAAATCTACATTCAGCTTTTGGATTTTAGCAACGGTAACTATGTTTACAAAATGGCGAAATGAGTCGGTCACGTTGGAATTCGATGCTTTGCTGGTAAGTTTCTTTCTTTTATTATTTTAATTCGTTTCGATCATTTTTTGCGATTTTAATTGCAGATGTTAACATTTGTCTTATGTCCTTTATAATAATTACTGTTTTTTCCCACACTTTTAGTAATTTTTTAAAACTATTTTAGAGTGACTATGAACAGATCATTAATTTAAATGGATGTGCTGTGCAGAAAAATAAAAAAAGAATCGAAATTTATTAATTTCTTTAAAAATCTCATTTCCTATGCCTAATTTGTTGAAAAACATTAATATTGAAATATATATAAATTTTATTTTGCTCAGATCTTAGGAGGATAGAAGATTATAAAAATAAATAATATATATATATATATATATATATATATATATATTGATATATTTTATTGAAATTTTTGTATTTTGGACTATTTTAAATTGTCGTAGTTGAAGATTCAGAAAAAAAGAAAAAAAAAAGGGTTAAAGTGATTGAACTTTCCTAAGAGAATGAGAGAGAAAGGGGAAAACGAGTTTCTCCAAGCGCCCACAGAGAAGACAAGATAAAAGATGACCAACCGAAGGATGAAACGCACGGTGCCAGTGTGTCGGGCTTCTAAAACATATGTTCTTCGTATGTCACATCACAGCATCTTTAGTTTTTTCCTCTCTCTGATTTTTTTTTCTTTCACTTGTTGAAAATTCAAGCATGGTTCATTACTTCTTCAAACTTTCACTACTTTTCCACCATTTAATTAATTGTTATAATCTCCATTAAATAAATGCACAAACAAAAACAAAAGTAACAAGTAAATTTTCTTTTCTCAATTTGTTTTTTTTTTCACTTGTTGAAAATTAAATATAGCTCATTACTTTTTCCTAAACTTTCACTACTTTTCCACCATTTCATTAATCGGTATCATCTCCATTAAATAAATGCATAAATAAAAATAAAAACAATTAGTCATTTTTTTCTTTTTTTTTAATATGATTTTTCCACTTGTTGAAAATTCAAAAATAACTCATTGCTTTTTCCTAAACTTTCATTACTTTTTCACCATTTCATTAATTGTTATAATCTCCATTAAATAAATGAATAAATAAAAAAATAGTAAATTTTTTTTCTCAATTTGTTTTTTTCACTTGTTGAAAATTCAAATGTACTCATTACTTTTTCCTAAACTTTCACTACTTTTCTACCATTTCATTAATTGTTATAATCTCCATTAAATAAACGCATGAGTAAAAATAAAAGCACAAGCAATGTCCCTGATATCAAATTTTATTTTTCTCAATGTGTTTTTCACTTGTTTAAAATTCAAGTGGTACTCATTACTTTTTCTTAAAATTCCATTATTTTTCCACCATTCCGTGACCTGTTATAACTTCATTAAATAAATATACAAAACTAAAACAATAAAAGCACAAGCAACGCCCCTGTCATCAATCAAGTTTTCTTTTTCTCAATTTCTGTTTTTTCATTTGTTAAAAATTCAAGAGGTACTCATTATTTTTTCCTAAAATTCCACCATTTTTCTATCATTCCGTGACCTGTTATAGCCCCATTAAATAAATACACAAAATTAAAAATAATAAAAGCACAAGCAATGTCCCAGTCATCAATCAAGTTTTCTTTTTCTCAATTTCTTCTTTTTTTTTCTTTTTCATTTGTTAAAAATTCAAGAAGGCTCATTACTTTTTCTTAAGTTTTCACTACTTTTCACTCATTCCATGCATTGTTATAATCTTCAATTTAATAAATGCATAAATAAAAATAAAAGCACAAGCATCATCCCTGATATTAGTCAAATTTTCTTTTCTAAATTTTTTTTCACTTGTTGAAAATTCAAGTTGAGTTCATTACGTTTTCTTAAACTTTCCCTATTTTTCCACCATTTCATAAATTGTAATAATCTCCAATAAATAAATGCATAAACAAAAATAAAAGCACATGCAACGATCTGATATCATTCAAATTTCCTTTTCACAATTTATCTTTTACTTGTTGAAAATTCAAGTGGTGCTCATTACTTTTTCTTAAAATTTCACTACTTATCCACCATTCCGTGAACTTTTATAATTTTTATTAAATAAATACATAAATAAAAATAAAGCACAAGCAACGTCTCTGACATTGATCAAATTTTCTTTTCCTTAATTTCTTCTAATTTTTTTTTCATTCGTAAAAAATCCAAGTGGAGCTCATTTTTTTTCTTAAGTTTTCACCACTTTTCCATCATTCCATGAATTGTTATTAATTTTCATTGAATAAATACATAAATAAAAATAAAAACTCAAGCAACGTCCCTGATATCGTGAAGTTTTCATTTTTTTCATTTTTTTCCCTTATTGAAAATTCAAGTGGGGCTTATTATTTTTTCTTAAACTTTCACTACTTTTCCACCTTTCCATAAATTTTTATAATCTCCATTAAGTAAATACATAAATAAAAATAGAAATACAAGCAATGTCCCTGATATCCAAAATCAATCAGTCAATAAAATTTCCTTTTTCTTAATTTTATGTAGATTTTGTAAGAAATACTATCTATAACATTCTTCCTCTATGTTAAAATTTCTGAAATTTTTTTGCAAGATCTACAGCGATCATGATCCCCAGAACCTTAAACCACCCTCAATTAAAAACTTTATTTCTATCTATTTATTTATCTGACTATATCACTTTTTTAAGTGAATACGATAACTTCCATACTTCTGCACAAATCCTTTTCAAACTGTTACATAAAATCAAGTAGCAAAAAATCTCGGTCAAGTTCGATAATGAACAAAATAGAAGTAAGGGGGTAGAATTAGAGAAGGGCTTTGTGAAAACCAAAAAAACCCCATAACTTATTAGTTATAATACATATCGAATCAGTTTAAAGTTCTTAAAATCTTACTTTTAGGAAAAAAAAAAAAAAAAAAAGACAAAAACTTATGTATGACAGATTTTTGATAAAATTAAAAATGTGCTCAAGGGATAAAAAAATAGGGTTTTAGGAAGAAAAAAAAATCATAATTTCAACAATTCTAAGAATATAAAATCCAATTAAATTTATTATAGATCTTCTTAATGTTATCTTTAACTTTTATATTGACAAGTTTTTGATAAAACCCACTCTTACGCAAGAAAAAAAAACAAAAAATGAATAAAAAAACGAAAACAAAAGGAGGAGGGATTAAAGAAAAAAAATCTAAAATTTCGACAAAAAAAAAAAAGAAGGAAAAGAAAAGAAAGAAAATGAAAACAAAAGGGGGGGGGGGAGGTTGAGGAAGAATAAAAAATCTACAACTTCGTCAATTCATAATACTAGTTTACAAAATTAAACTTTTTGTCTGTTGCCGCGAATTCTGTGGTTGATATTGTTCACTTATGACTTGTTTTTGTCAAATCTAACCGGAAAATTTTTTGAGCAGCTCGAGTTACTTTGTTTTTTATTTTTATCATTGAAGCATATATATTGATTGATAACAGGCGTATTTTACTGTGTTAAGATTAGTTTCGCAAGCTTTTGCGTCATGAGTAGCTCAAGGAGACGTTTTTTAAACAATCCAGATCATTTTTGCTACATATGCGGAGAATGTATGTTTAACAATTGTAGTAAAGTTATATCAGAGTTGGTGAAAAATACCTATTTTGAGTATTTTGGGATGCTCTTGGATCAAAATGAGAAGTCTTGACCTCCCAAATGTGTTTGTAAATCATGTGTGGAATATTTAAGATTATGGAAAAGTGGTAAAAGGGGTGCCTTTAAATTTGAAACACCAACTATTTGGCGAGAACCACGAAATCATCTCGAAGACTTTTATTTTTGTAGCGTGAACGTAAACGGTTTAAACACTAAAAATCGAGCTAAATGGCAGTACTTGTTGTGTTCAACATTCAGTGCATCCTTCACCTGTCTCTTCAGAACCTAAAAATATATCTGAGCCATTAGAACAAGACATTGAAGGACCAAGCTCATTATAAAATTTCCCCAGCTCACTATGGAGAAGATTAAAGCCGGTATTTTTGTTGGCCCCCAAATCAGATAACTTACGAAAGATACTTAATTTGTAAGTTTGATGACTAAGTTAGAACTAAAGGCTTGGACAGCTTTCCTCTCTGTGATACGGAGAATTTTCTCGGAAACAAAAAATCTGAAAATTATATTGAACTTGTAGAAGACCTTCTGCTACAATTAAAAAATATGGGGTGCAATATGAGCATAAAACTCCACTTCCTCCATAGTCCCCTGGAAGGTTTCCGGAAAATTTAGAAGGTATGAGCGAAGAACAGAGAGAGAGTATGCATCAGGACTTACGCGTCATGGAAGAGCGCTATCAGGGTTTCTGGGATACGAATATGATGTCTGATTATTGTTGGTCTCTGATACGTCATTTTCCAAAGTCTACGCATCGGAGAGGATCTTTAAAACGAAGTTTCTTAGAAATCGATGATTAATTATTTTTTTACTAAAGCTTTTCTTAGTAAATACATGTTTTTTTTCTGTTAAATACCTACATAGTTGAAACTCAGAAACTAGAGCTGGTTAAAATATTCTAATTATTCAAAATTTTTTCGGCAACAGATGTACTGTAAACTAGTGTAAGATATGAAATCAGCATGAATTTATTATAAATCTTCTTAATATTACCTACAACTTTTATATAGATAAGGTTTTTTATAAACCAATTTTTATAGCAAAAACAAATAAAAAATACATAGCGGTTGGAGAAAAAATTATCGTATTAGGGGCGCACAAAAATCCAAACCGCTTATTTTCTTAAGCATTTTTAAATTCTTTTTTGCTCTCAAAGCATCTATAATTGGCATGTTCTTTTATTCAGAAACTATATAATGTGCTATATTGATCAATTTTTTGATAAAGGCAGAACCTATTTCAAAAAATCATGTCAAACTGGACATTTTGAACAGAGTTTTCCTGAAACGACGGTATTGAGAACGTACTGAAAGCGATCATTGTAACATAAAATAGACGGGTCATTAACATCTTAATGTCATTGATAAAACCAAGAAATTTTTTTGTAAAAATCTAAAATAAAAAATTGTGAATAATAATAATAGAAAAATTTATACACTAAATACATAACTTGACAGGATGTTACATTACATATTTTACGAAATTTTTGCACTAGTACTTTGCTACCGTGTAATTTTCAGGATAATTTAATAATTTTTGATTAAACAATTTTTTATTACATCACTTTCTTGCTATAAAAATACCTTCAGAGCTCATAACTTATAAATCAAAACCCACATTTCCTTGGAAAGCTGGTATGTAATATAATCCTGAGTGCAGGATATAGAAGCACTGCAGGCTGTAAAATGATCACTGTAACAAGAAATGGGTCATTACCAGCCTAATCTCATTCATAAAGTTGAGAAATATTTTCACTAATTTGATTTGAAGTTGTTGTAAACATTTTGTATGCATTTTAAATAAAAAATTATGAATAATAATAATAATAATAATTTACACACTAATTAGATAATTTGACATTACATTACGTAATTTACAAATTTGTTTGTACTGTTATTTTGCAACCGTATTATTTTCAGGAATAATTTAATAACTTTTTATTATATCATTTTCTTTCTATAAAAATACCAGGGGTCATAATTTATAAATCTAAAAAGCACATTTTTTTAAAAAAGCCGTTGTGTAATGTAATCCTGAGTACAGAATTTAGAAGTACTGAAGGCTGTAAAACTATCATTATAACAAGAAATGATCGGGTCATTAACATCTTAAAAGCCATAGATAAAACTGAGAAATTTTTCAAACAATTTAGATTGTAGTTGTTGTAAAAATTTTGTAAAAATTTTAAATAAAGTTAATAATAATAATAATAATAATAAAGATTTACACACTAATTACACAATTTGCCAGGATGTTATACAATTTTCGAATTATTTTGTACTGATATTTTGAAACCGTATAATTTTGTGGATAATTTAATAACTTTTGATTAAACTACTTTTTATTACATCATTTTCTTTCTATAAAGATACCGGAGGTCATAATTTATAAATCAAAACTCACATTTCCTTAGAAAACCGGTATATAATCTAATCTTGGGTGCAGATCTACAGGCATTGAAGGTTGTAAAACTATAATTGTAACATGAAATAACCAAGTCATCAACATCTTAATGTCATTGATAAAATTGAGAAATTTTTCAAACAATTTGGTTTTTAGTTTTTATAAAGATTTTAAATAAAAATATTAATAATAATAATGAAAAGACCTACACACTAATTACATAATTTGACAAGATGTTACATTACATATTTTTCGAATTTTTTTGAATTTATATTTTGCAACCGTATAATTTTCAGTATAATTTAATAACTTTTGATTAAACAACATTTTTGTTACACCATTTTTCTTTCTATAAAAATACTGGAGGTCATAATTTATAAATGAAAACCCACACTTCCGTAGAAATCCGGTATGGCTAATTCCATGAAAATGTGTCATATCTGTCACATACAACGATTTTTGGCTACCAGTATTTTAGAAAGGGAAAATGTGACTTATTTTACCAGTGATATCTCATCAGGTGAATAGGGTAAAGCAAACTTTTCGAAAATAACGGTGGCCAACAAGCATGGCGATTTTTAGCTGTGTGACAGATATGACACGTTTTCATGGAAATGACCGTATGTAATCTAATCCTGAATGCAGAATATTAGAAGTACTGAAGGCTGTAAAGCGATCATTGTAACATAAAATAGCCGGGTCATTAACATCTTAATGTCATTGATAAAACTGAGAAAATTTTCCAACAATTATTGGTTTGTAAATGTTGGAAAAATTTTGTAAAAATTTAAAATAAGAAATTGTGAATAATAACAGAAAGATTTACACACTAAATACATAACTTGACAGGATGTTGCATTACATAATTTACGAATTTGTTTGCACAGATATTTTGAAATCGTTTTATTTTCAGGATAATTTAATAATTTTTGATTAAACAACTTTTTATTACATCATTTTCTTTCTATAAAAATACCGGAGGTCATAATCTATAAATCAAAACCCACATTTCCTTGGAAAGCCAGTATGTAATGTAATTCCGAGTGCAGAATCTAGAAGCACTGAAGGCTGTAAAGCGATCATTGTAACATAAAATAGCCAGGTCATTAAATCAACATCTTAATGTCATTGATAAAGTTGAGAAATTTTTCAAGAATTTGGTTTGCAGTTGTTGTGAACATTTTGTATAAATTTTAAATAAAAAATTATGAATAATTATAATAATAATAATAATAATTTACACACTAATTAGATAATTTGACGTTACATTACGCAATTTACGAATTTGTTTTCACTGATATTTTGCAACCGTGTTATTTTCAGGAAAATTTAATAACTTTTGTTTAAACAACTTTTTATTACATCATTTTCTTTCTATAAAAATACCAGGGGTCATAATTTATAAATCAAAACGCACATTTTTTTTTTTTAAGTTGGTATGTAATCTAACTGTTGTAAAAGTTTTGGATAAATTTTAAATAAAAAATTATCAATAATAATAATAATAAAGATTTACACACTAATTACACAATTTGACAGGATGTTATACAATTCTCGAATTATTTTGTACTGATATTTTGAAACCGTATAATTTTCAAGATAATTTAATAACGTTTGATTAAACAACTTTTTATTACATCATTTTCTTTCTATAAAAATACCGGAGGTCATAATTTAAAAATCAAAACCCACATTTCCTTAGAAAGCCGGTATGTAATCTAATCCTGAGTGCAGAATCTAGAAGCACTGAAGGCTGTAAAGCGATCATTGTAACAAGAAATGGTCGGGTCATTAACATTCTAATCTCACTTAGCAGCAAATGTTGCTTTTCTTTTTTTCTCCCCTTTCTTTTTATCTTTTTTAAGTTTGTTACCTCCTTTTTTATCTTGAATTGGTCCCAAGATAAAGATACGTTGTAACGAAGACGCTTACGAAAATGCTACGAAAATTAAGATAATTTATTGATTTGAACAGTTGTTTAGTGCAAGATCCGATATTTTTAAGGTCATTTTTTAGTGCATTCTTTTGTTTAAAATGAAAAAAAAAAAAAAAAAAAAAAAAAAAAAGAGAAAAATCTTAAGGGGTGAATAACTGTGTAACGCCCTTTAAGATAATTTTTGTTCGTTTTACGAATATAACATATTCTGACGAAGATAACTAGAGATGAATTCCAGGGTGGATCCAGCTCTCCATTTACAGAGGGGTCATGATAGTTCAAGAGCCGACCGCACAAAATCTTAAGTCATCGAGCACAAAAAAAATCCTTTATTTTATGGAAGAGGAGTAATAGAGGAATCTCATGATCTATGTCTGCCGGAAGCGAAGTGGTGCATAAGCCAACAAGCTGGAAATTGCACGTGAACGTAGCAAATGAGGTGCGTTCGTACGATAACGAAGTTTTAAAAATATTCAGATCTTGCTGATACAGTAGAACGTACTTCGGATACAGTATAGTAGTCGAAATCTTTGTGTTTCTGTAAATATGGAGAAAGTAATTTTTATTACACCACAGCAACGTATATCTTATTCATAAAATGTGAAATAGTTGAATATAATTAAAACACGCCCAAACAATGTTTCCCCGTGTAGCATTATGTAGTGGAATACTTTTGTGTGACCCTGTAATTTGATAATAAAAATTCTTTGCATCACAGATTGTACAGAATTGCATATTTTAGTATATATTTCATAGATTCATGCCGATTCTATTGTGTTCGAATGAGTGTAACATCATAAAAATGCATCTGAAATTTTTTTCCCATTGACCGTAAAGTAATGGAATACCTTTGATTGTCCCTGTAAATGATCTATGCATCCGACTTTCATAACATTTGAAATGACTCGGTAAAATTACGCAATAATTATATGTTTTAAATTTCAAACGATTAAAATGCATTTGAATTTTTTTTTTCCCCCATTGACCGTAATGTAACGGAATCCTTTTGATTGTCCCTGTAATTGATCTATGCATCCGATTTTCATAACATTTGAAATGACTCGACAAAATTACGCAATAATTATATATTTTAAATTTCAAACGATTAAAATGCATTTGAAACTTTTTCCCCCATTGATCGCAATGTAACGGAATCCTTTTGATTGTCTCTGTAATTGATATATCTATCCATCCGATTTTTATAAAATTTGAAATGACTCGACAAAATTATGGTATAATTATGTATTTTAAATTTCAAACGATTCGGTTGGGTAGTTTTTGCGTTGTTATATGCGGACGGACAGACGGACAGACAGACAGACAGACGGACAGACGAACGGACTGAGCGACAACTATAGGTGCTAAGTATTTACATAATTACGAACGCACCTAAAAATGAATACCACTAGTGAAGCTAGCTAAACTCGTAGGATTAGCATTGTGTTTGCCATACAATCAGAAGTAGGAAAACGTGGAAAAATGTTTGCAGGAAAATACAATGCTAATCCTGCGAGTCAGCCACTAGTGGTATTCAGTTTTGGCTTATGCACTACTTCGCTTCCGGCAGACATGGATCATGAGATTCCTCTATTACTACTCTTCCATAAAATAAAGGATTTTTTTCTTGTGGTCCATGACTTAGGGTTTTGTGCGGTCGGCTCTTGGACTATGAGTCCTTAGTTTTAGGGGGGAGTGGGTATGCTTCATTTCTTGCAAGGTGGGGGGGGGGGGTCATATCTCTTAATAAGCAATTTTTATACTGAGGCCTTTATCAAAATTGCTTCCTTTCTGAAATTTTTAAGGAGGGATTTTTATTTTTAATCGTAAAAATAATTGCTTTAATATTCGTAAAAATATAAAATTTACGTATTTTATTCAGATACCAAGAAATTGAAGAATTTATAATTTTCTTATAAGGGCAAAGAATCATTAAGAAATAGACCATTTTAAGCAAATTTTAATACATGACAGCTATAGAAATGTCGTCATGAAGGAGCAATTGGCTATTGCTTGTTGATATTCAATTTAACCGTCACATTTTACGGAGATATCTTAAAATACTCTTTGGCATTTATCGAAAAATAGAAAACGTTAATCAATCACATTTTTATGCATGTTCAAATGTCTTACAGCTGAGATTGAAAATGACCTCATAGATGTGTCAGAAATTACCTATTTTAGATTTAAAAAGAGCTTTAAAGAATCAGAAAGATTCTCATTGTTGTGAGGGGGGTGAATTTGAAAGAATTTAATATATTATTTCATTTTTATAAACCGCTTAAGAAATTTTGTTTATTCCCCTTTAACATAGATGTCAACATCTCTTAATTATTCTGGAGCCTGATCCGAGATGAAGATATTTTCAACCGGAAATTTTATTTAACCAAAAATTTCAAAACGAAATCGAAAATGTACCAGAAAGAAGACACACTTTTTTATATATATTTTTCGGTTCGAACATGCAAATTTTGAGTCGGACTCCAGAAAGATTATGAGATGTTGGCATCTATGCCTTTAGGGGGGGGGGAGGGGGGAGTCATGAACCCCGTGACCTCCTCCTTGGATCCGCCACTGTATCAACAGAAAATTCGGTTTCCTTTCTGTTTTCGGCCGAAAATCGAAGTTTGGGCGAAAATTAAAAAAATTTGTCTAAATTCCGACCGAACCAGAAATCAACCAAAATTATCCGTATTTCAAAAATTTCATTTCTTTCTTTTTTTTTTTTTTTTTTTTTTGGGGGGGGGGGGTCTTTTTTTAGCATTATCCATTGATTTGAACTGAATTAACTCATATGAGACACTATTTACTGCTATGAACTTCATTGTTTATAATTATCAGTCATGACTGACACAAGATGTTAGTGCAAATTATAAAGCAAACAATACATGTATGATTACACTTTAAAGATGCTTTTTACGTGCTCATTAACTGTTCCAGACTTTGTAGCAATTAAAAATGTTTAGTTTGAAACCAAAGTTTAATAATCGAATAATCTAGCGTAACAGAAGATAATTACAAGAATCATTACAAAAGATATATCGATGTTTGTATGCATAAAACTTTTTTTAAAAGATGAAATATCATATATAATTCATATAATTAGAAAATAATTCTGTGTCATTGATCAGTTACATTTTATTTTACATGAAAACAAAAAGTTTTGGTCAAAGGCACAGGCAGCCAACTTTGACCACACATATAATCGATTAATAATTATGTACGTTTAATAAACATGCATAATTAATTAATAATTGTGTACATATATTTATGCCTTATTAAAAAAAAAAAAAAAAAATGGAAGCTGACGTTTGTGGCTGAAAATAGGAAGGTATACCGAAATTAAGTTTCGGGCTTAAAAACCAGTTTCGGTCGATCTTTAGAGGTAACTATTAGATTACTTTTAGGTGCAGGAGTTTAAAAATCTAGGCACCAGCGTTCAGTCTCCCATCAGTAAATTTTATTCGTTATTTTTTGTCTAATATTTCATTTAATTTTTTTTTATAAAATGATATAGGGCCTATACACAAAATCAGATACATAGCCGTCTGCGAATAATAATCTGTATATGTGTGATTTCAGTGGTTTTAAACATATTTTAATCTTATTTAAATTTTAACTAATTAGTGGCGTGCATATGAAGATAGTAGCTACAATACATGACTGCACAAAAGTATACAAGTTTGCTTCCGTCTATGGGGATAAATTGTTGAAAATGAAATTTCAACTTATTATGCGTTTGTAAAACTTTTCACCATAGTTGAAAAGTGTTTAATAAATTGGGCTTGTTGATCCGAATTCTAACTAGAGTTAATATAGTTGAATTGCTCAATTATTTATATGTTATTTAGATTTATTACGCCATGATCGGTATTGAAAATAAAATATATAGCGTTCATAGTTTATTTACAGTGATATACAAAGGTATTCCATTACATTATGGTCTATGTGAAAATGTCGTAATTATGTAAATACGTAGCACCTATAGTCGTCATCTGTTCTGTCCGTCTGCCTGTCTATCTATCCGCATACAACAGCACAAAAACTGACCAAACCGAATGGTTTTAAATGGAATATACATAATCGTTGCAGAATTTCTTCGAGTTGTTTCAAATTTTTTGAAAATCGTATCAAAACTTAAAAAGATATTAATGAAAGTTTTCTTCATTCTGTTCAATCCTATCATAAATAATTAAATCAATGATTTCCCCTGATAGGAAATTATATAAGGTTGTCATGGTGATTCCGTTCTATTTAAGAAGGAATCCTATAATTTCCCCATTTCTGAATTTAATACATATAATTGTAATAAATCTGTATTCCCGCATTTATCAGAAGAGTGCAACAGCTATTGCACCAAAATGTAAATGTTTATAAAACGTGATAAATAGCGTGAACACACCTCATTTGCAATGTTGATGCACAATTTCCGACTTGTTTCATACTTGGAAATAGGCAAAAAAATAGGAGAGATGATTTTTTTTTTTTTTTTTTTTTTTGGATGAAACAAACATATTATGTTAGTTACACTTTTTGCCAACAGGTAGCGCCAAAGTTAATGGTATTATTTTTTATGGTATGATACAGCTCACTAAAAAGAAAGAATTGGTGTCCATGTCCAAGAGTTACAAATTTTTATTATGACGCCCATAGCTTACAAGCAGGGATTAGTGGACGGTATACGCGGGTATACGCCGTATACCTTCTGGATTTTTTTAAGAAGCACCGTATGCCCTCTGTTTCTCAAAAAGCTATAGTATGTATACTCTTTAGGTATACGCTCTGATATGAACCTGTATCCTCTGCTTAAAGCGTATACCGTCTGCTTTTTTTACGACTACACCACTGCTTACAAGTACCGCCGTGAACAGATGCAAAACAGCGTGCACAGTGCACAGTATCCTCAGAGCAGAAAGAAATTCCAGAAGAAATTTTAGTTCATCGTGATGTAACAAGTGCACTGCACTCACCATGAGCCGATGATTTCCATTGAGTATTGGCATCAAAATCTACCTCATTTTATTCGATTGCAACAGGCATTTGGAATCTCCTGCTTCTATTACGATCTTCCAATGAACCCTTTTCTTAAACCTTGCTTACCATAGCATTTCCCATTTGTAATAACCATCGAATCTTTTGCAGTTTGAACTTCACGTATTGTACGATAAGAACTGAACTCGACATGCAAATAAAGCATGTCTAAACATAGCAGTTACTCATCGAATTTTGTATCAAAATTCCCTTTCAATGCAATTTTAACTACTTAAAAAAAAGTGTATAAACCATCCTTAAAATGAAATCTCATGAATATCCTTGAAAAGATGTTTCGCAATGAATTCATGTGTCTATATAACGCATGGTAAGCTATATTCAGCAGTGTTGCCAGATTGTCTAAAGTCAATTTTCCCAAAATTTCTGAAATTTTCCCCAAATCAGTGCTTTTTTCCAAAAAAGTCCCCAACATAATTTCTACTCAAAAAAGTAAAATTTCAATTTTCAAAATTCCACTATATAATTTTTGTATCTATTTTAAACTCAAATTTTTTCCCCAAATCAAGCATTTTTTTAAAAAATCCCCCATTTACAAAAAAAAAAAAAAAAAAAAAAAAAAAAAAAAAACTTTCTGTTGATTTTATTTACACTTATACTAATAATTTTTTCAAGGTTTAGGCTATGTCGTATCAGTTGAGGTTTGAAAAAATTTGAAATCGTGTTGGCATCATACGCTTGCTTCTATTTTACTTGATCTGAAAATTCATGTTGCGATAGTCCAAGATAGGTTGTAATTCATCTGTCATACACCTAAATTATTATAACATTGTATACAATGAGCATGACCACAAGAATAATGATTGATACCTCTGATGTCTGACTTTATTTTCGTTTCCCAAATCAAAATCAAATTCGAGACAGATTCTGTGTTGTCAGAAGACTAAAAGTAAACTTTACGTGAAATACGGAAAAAATCCCCATGTTTTTCCCCAAAAATGTTGATAGTCCCCAAACATTTCCCCAAGAACTACTTGTCCCCAAAAAATTCCCCTGAAGATTCAAAATTCCCCAAAATGGGGACAAAATCCCCAATCTGGCAACACTGATAACCAACCGGCATTAAACCATTCAGTCTTGTACAGCAGCGCCACCTGTTGCTAAAAATTGTAACATATATTAAAAAAATTCATTCTAAACAAAAATTCCACCTGTTTCTGAGCATATATCTGAAAACCGGACCTTTGTATTGCGCATAGTTTCATAATTATTAACATTTAAAAACTCCCGAAACTTCTGGATCACCGGTATTTAAAAAGTACTATAACATTAATTGCTTTGTAATAATACCGCTTTAAATATGTTTTTCTCTTATACTTTCCATAATTCAAACTCTGGATAATTCGAACATTTCCTGTGGTCCCAAAGAGTTCGAATTAACGAGAGCCGACTGTAAATATATAAAATATAGTGTGACATGTGACAAGGGGGAGTACGGGAAGCGTGACACTTTGTGAAAAAGGGGCGGGAGGAGGATCAAAAATATTGAAAAAAGTGTGACATCATTTATGAAGAGCCCCATACGGTAAGTTCTAAAAATATTAAAATGCTGTATTTTCATGGAAAATACACCTTAGCGCATATTTTTATACATGTAGCTTATTAGGAAGTGAATTAAAAATTGATTACTTAAAATAAAATAAAACACGATTTAAGCAAAAATATTTTATTATTGCAAATAAAATAACTTTCTTAGTTGCCTTTAATACGCGTTGTTTAAAAATAATTTCTCATATTCAGGTTCACGCGCTTTTCCTCTTTATTTAATTTTTTGCAATCTCATGCCTCTCAAAAGTTCAGCCCAAACCCGGCCCGTTTGTATTTTTACATTTCTAGGTCCTGCCTGGCATGTATAGAAGTTAGTGAAAACAAGTTCGGCCTGGCCCATTCTGTTCCGACACAATTTCTGCTATTTCTAAAAATTCAGATTTTTATCATATAAATAAGATTTCTTTAATAAATACTGCATACATCAATGGAATGATTATATAGTATATGTTACAGGAAATTAGAGGTCTGCGCGGGCTCGGGCTTGGTCCGTGAGCCGTACCCGGCCCGGGCGGAATCGTTTCGAATTTCCTAACGGGTCGGGCCGGACCGGACCGGCAGAATTAGAATAGTTTTTTCAACGGGCCGGGCCGACAAACAAAATAAATGGGCCGGGCCTATGAAAAAATTTTCGGGCCTGCCGGACCGTTCTGAAGATTTCAGCACAGCAATTTTTCAACAAAAATGGTTTTAACGTGAATAAATATAAATGTGCGTCACGAGCCATACTAGTTTTACAGCATCGATATAAAAATGTAACTTATACAGTGTAAAGATCGGCATCGGACAGTTACATTGTATGCAACCCATTTTAATATTTTTTTAGCTGATTCGTGCCGGCCGAGATCAAGTTTGCGTTATTTTTCTACATATAGACTTGCTGAACCGGAACAAGACTTAATTGTTCTGAAGATCTGTAGGGCAGACATGATTTGTAGAATTAATTACAGCGATAAAGAACTTATGTTAGCTTAATCATTGGATATATACTTCTTGAAGGATTTTAAATTAATTTCTCAATAACGCGAAAATTTGTCACATTTTCAGATTAATTTTTAATTGTAAAAATATAAAAGTGATAACCTTGACTATTGAAGAAATTTGGAATCGAATAGCGTTTTTCATTTTTGGTAAATAAAATACTTGTATAACCTTGTTGAGATGCAAAAGTTTCTCAAATGGTTTCAGGTTTTTCTCCCTTCCCATGCTATCGCTTCCGGAAATTCTATTCAAAACGCTAACTATGACACTATTTTATTGTCTTGCAGTATTCTTAAATTGCTTGAATCAAAAAATGGATAACGCCATTTGATTATATAGTTTCTGAATAAAGACACCTGCTAATCTTATGCGTTTCTGAGAAAAAAATGAATTTAGAAATATATCAGAAAGGAGCTTCTTTGAATTAACGAATGTATTTGGATTCAAAATCTTTAACAAAATAATATAAAAATATTTTTATAAATCTTCTTTTATTAAACAGCTTCAAAAGTTAAGATGTTTTAACTTTCTTTCTGTTTTCTTTTATTCTAAGCCATATTAATTTTTAATGAATCTTTATTTGATTGTTGAAAGTCTAAAAATCTTAGTAATCATTAATGTTGCTAATGTGTATTTCCTGTAAAAATATACTGTAAAATCATTCCATTGATATGTATGCAGTATTCTTTAAAGGAATCTTAATTATATGATAAAAATCTGAATTTTTTAGAAATCGTAGAAATAGTAACGGGCCAAAATGGGCCGGGCCAGGCCTGTTTTTACTGATTTCTGTACGGGCTGGACTGGGCCTAAACACAAAAATTTAAACGGGCCGGGCCCGGGCCTGGAAATTCCGGCCCTTGCAGACCTCTACAAGAAATACACATTAGCAATGCTGAATGATTACTCTTTACACACAAAAAACAAGTTGAGTTGCACAAAAAGTGTAAAAATTCAAAACTCAAAATAACATGATTTTGGAAACTTTACATTCTAATAAATCATGATAGAAAAAAAAAAAAAAAAAAAAAAAAAGGTGATTTAAGTAAAGAAACATAGCAGGCATCAATAGTAACCTTCAGATATGCGAAGAGACACACAATCCTTGGCCTTCGACATGGAAAAAGCCTATTAAAAGTAACCAAATCTCTCTCTCTCACACACACACACACACACACACACACACAAAAAAAAAAAAAAAAAAAAAAAAAAATGAACATGTAAAAATCAAGGTCATGGTTGTCCATATAAGGAAAATTAGTCCACAGCTGGGCTATAATAAATTTTTTTCTAAGCGCTGATTTATTTCGGTTTATCTGTAGTATTTGCTTAGTTAATTCAACTAACCAGTCAGCTGATGCAATAAAAGGGGTTATTACGTGAACTGTTAAAAGATTGATAGACCTCAGCGGCGCCATTGGGTACTTATAGACTGCCCATCTGCATTAAATTTTTGTTTAAAAAGTTAAATGTCTAATTTTGGAAAAGGACATATTGCAAGAAGTCTTTAAGGTTTTTAGAGATTTATGCTTAGTGCTGTTCTTTGCACCCTTTGAGCGGCTGGATTTAATAATAGTGCGTACTAGTAGCGATATACAGTAAAAAACCTTAAATCCGCACAGTTTAGGACTAGTAGGATTTAGTACCTTCGTAGGTTAGGACCTTAGGATTTTAGTTTTTTGCGAATTTCTGGTCATTGCTTTGTTTACATTTAAAAAATAATAGTTGCATTTAAGGTTATAATAAATGCGTACAATATAGTAAAATATAAAATAAGTAAAGTAATAAACTAAAAAATAAAAACGTAAATAATTTTCTTTAATGATTAAAATATTAAATGCAAAGTCAAGTAAATAATCTATAATGTATAATTAAATAGTCATTATAAAGATGAGATGTATTTTTCTAAATTAGTCAGTGAAACTTGCTTCATTGAATAATTTAGAAAAATTGTGTAACAGTGCAAGAAAATTTGTGCACTACTAATTTATATAAAAATTATAAAATAAGTTTTATTCTAGGTTTAGCCAGACTATAATTAAAAAAGCTTGATTGATGCATAAATACATTTGGCAAAGAGATTAAAAAATATAATACCTTTAACAGAAGCAATTATTTTTTCTAGCTGTAGATTGAGTATTATAATATAATATATGATCTACTAATTTTTAATGTAATTATTGTTATAATTTTAATTTTATCATCTACATTACTTGTTATAACTGTAACCTTTAACCTGTTACTGAGTCACATGTAATTTAAATCTGCCTTAGCTCTTAAATGAAATATTTCACTTGAATTATAGATCATTCTAGATTTAGGCTTGGTAAATATTTTAGTATATGTATATATATATATATATATAGTATATATATATATATATATATATATTAATAAATATTTTATTATTGTTATTATTTAATTTTTTTTAATAAATTCCTTTTTTTCCTAATTTGTAACAGTAAAAAAAGTACGACAAGTCGCGTGCATTATGGGTCGAATTTCTTAGCTTTTAGAACGACCTATAACAGAAACTGGTTGGATGATTTTGCTTTTTTATTAAACCATGCACCCCTGATGAGTAGTTTAATAAAAAAGCTTTCTACTGACCATTTATCCATTTACCTTTCATAATTTTGTTTAATCTGCCTTCTATATCACTTCAAACTTGAAATGATTTTAATAGGCTGATTGTAAAAATACTGGTTTTATTCGTTTATTGTATGGTAATATCTGAATTACGTTGGTTAAATTTATAAAAGTATATATATATATATATATATATATATATATATAAATCAGCAATATTAACAAAAATTACAGATTAAAATATATATAGAATTGATATAAAAAATAAAAATGTCAAATTTTGTCCCTACATCTGAATTGAAAGTCTTATTGTTTACATCTATAAGTTATGCGTGGATTTGAGAGAATTGCGGATTTTAGGATTGCAGATTTAAGTTAGTTTACTTTATTACCATTAATTCTGCTTGAAATGTGAATTATAAAATCAATGTGCATTGAAAAACAAAATTATCATTCTTTCATAACTTTAATAATGCACATAGCTACCAACTCTTTTGTTTCTTTTTTAATAGTGTTAAGATAACGTAGTTTGAACTAGCGAAATAATTAATGAAATTTTATTGGTTTCTATGCGATTATGACTTTTTCGGTTTATCCGAAATATTTGTTTAGTTAACGAATTAACCATACAGCTGATGCAATAAAAAGAGTTATTTCGTGAACTGCTAAAAGATTGATACAACTCAGGGGCGCCATCGGATATTTATAGACTTGTTCGTCAGCATTAAATTTTTGTTTAAAAAGTAAAATAAATATTTTTAGAGGACATACTGAAGGAAAATTTTAAGGTTTTTGAAGATGTATGATTAATGCTATTCTTTACATTGGTTCAGCGGCTGGATTTAACCATTAAAGTGAACAATATTTTTGAAAAATCTTTCAAATAATGCCTATTTTTTTCATGACTTTTACAGAATTTTTAATCTTTTATCACCGGTTTTTCAAAACAGAAATTTTCATCTAATTGAATCAGAAAAATGCTCGGATTAAATAATACAAAATTTACAATAAAAATTTACTGGCGAGAATAATAAATCATGATTGGTACATGTATGCCCCTACGTCGTACGGACAAATCATGATTGGCAAGAACACGCAGCCAGTATGACGTACGGGCAAATCAGGGAGGTGATTAATAATACAGTCGAGTCTCTCTATAACGAAACTCCATACATCGAATTTCTCTATGTAACGAATTTTTAGTAGGAACGGTCCCCTTTTCGCATGATTACATTAAAAACAGTCTCTATATAGCGAAATATTTATCTCCATATAACGAATTTTCTATATAAATTGGTCTTAATTTATTTAGTTTTAAAAAAGCTTCGAAATCATATAGAATCAATTTTACATCAATTATTTTTGATTTATCGTTCAATGCTGAGTTTTTTTTTTATATAAATATTACTTCGCTCCTTGTTCTTTAAATCCAACGAGTTCATCCCACCTCCCACACACCTTTCAACATCCTTCTAAAAACAGAATCAATTGTATATTGTTATACATATAAGAGAGGAATCAACGAGAGGCCTTCAAATGGAGGAAAATGTTAATTACAGTTTTTCATTCCTTGCTAAAATTTAATCTTTTTTTTTTTTTTTTTTTTTTTTTTTTTTTTTTTTTTTTGAGAGAGAGAGAGCGTAAATTTTTTAAAATCAAAACAACAAAAAATTACAGAAATTAATGCAAGTCTTCCTTATTTGATTTTCACTAAGCTTTCAAATAAATGTCTATTCTCTTTTTTGAAACTGCTTAAATAATTAACAAATAAAATGCTAGGTTAATATATACTTTTAAACATCTCAAATTCTTAATTAAAAAGACATTATACACATTAAATAACATTAAATACTATTTTTAACATCATTCTCTATACATCGAATTTCTCTATATAACGATTTTTTTACTGGAACGATGGATTTCGTTATATAGAGACTCGACTGTATTGCGTATTACTGGCGATATATTACTCTTCATGCTGTTTGGAATGTGAGTTATAAAATCAATATGCATTGAAAAACAAAATTACCATTCTTTCTTAACTATAATAATTATCTGTTCAGTGTGCATAGCTATCAACTTTTTGTTTTTACATTCATGTTAAATGAACGTAATTTGAACCAGGAAAATAATCAACGAAATGTTACTGGTTTCTAAGCGATTATGATTTTTTCGATTTATTAGAAATATTTGTCTAGTTTATGAACTAATTATACGTCTGATGCAATAAAAGGAATTATTTCATGAACTGTCTGATAGAACTCAGTGGCGTCTTCGAATATTTATAGACTGTCCATTCGTATTAATTTTTTGTTTAACCATTTAACGATCATTGGTTTCGCTACGAAACCACAAAATTTTAATTCGTATATGCAACATCGAGACCGGAATTTTTATTTTAAGAATTCCATTTTATTATGCATGAGAAAAATCACCTTTTCATGTTTACATAAACATTTGTTCACAATTACCGGTGTCATTAATTTATTTCAACATCTTAGCAAAGAAAATGCTTTGACCGTTAAAGGGTTAAAAAGTAAAATATATAATTGCAGAATGAGGATATATACAATGGAACTTTTTAATTTTTGGAAATTCATGCATACTTACAAGGAAGGTCTCCATACGGGCATATTCAGAAAAATCTGAAAAGATTACAGAATGTTCTTCTCATATAGTTATATATGTTTATAAAAAAAATTTCGGCGGAACCTCCTTATAACGTCCGTAAAAAAATAATAAAAATTTCGTTTATTTGGCGATTTATCTCCGGTTGGCGAAAAAACGAAATTTTGAAAAATACGCTTTTACGCTTCGAATACTTTTTAAAGAAAAAACTTTCTATGTTCAATTTATTTAAATGAGTTTAGTTTAATTAATTTTAGTTTTGCATTTTTACTTTACTTTAAGTGTAATTTTGTCATATACGTTTATATATACTTATAACAAAATGAAATTAATATATTTTATCATTTAAAACACAATTTAAATTGATTAAAATTGTTCCAGATTGAAAAATACACTGTTAAAAATCTGCTGCATTTTGTTGCAACGCACTCCCTTGCTTGTATAGAAAACGGTTACTTGGCCGTGAAATGGAGCTTTCTTATTGGTTGGAATAGAGATATTATATACAAGCGGTGGAGTGCGTTACAGCAAAATGCAGCAGATTTTTAACAATGTTGCACAAGCTACAACACTGCTAAAAATGTGTATCATTTTCTGCAGCGTCACTCCACCGCTTTTATAGAAAACGGTCAATTCACCGTGCTATGGAGCATTCTCATTGGTCAGAAGAGAGATATTCTATAAAAGTAGTGGAGTGACGTTGCAGTAAATGCTGCAGATTTTTAACAGTGAAGTCAATTAAAATCAATTTTCAGATTCGTTAAAATCGTATGCTTTTGGCGAGGAAATGCACAGCTCGCCAAATCCCGCGTCGCTTTCAGCTTTTCAAGCCAATTATTCCAAACTATTTTATTTTTTTACATATCTAATAATGTAATTCCGCCGCTAATTTTCACTGATCCTTTATTACCTACATGAGTAGTTTAGTTCGTATTTTTTTCAAAAAATTCTGAGTATGCCCCCAATGGAGACCTTCCTTGTTAGTGTTTTTGTTTGTCGCGCTATATCAGTATTCATACTATTTGGAATGCAAACTCTAAAATTAATATGTATTGAAAATCAAAATTGTCATTCTTTCTTAACTTTAATAATTATCTATTCAGTGCGCATAGCAACCAGCTTTCCATTATTATTATTATTATCTTAACGTAATTTGAATCAGGAAAATAATTAATAAAATGTTACTGGTTTCTATGCGATTATGAATTCTCCGATTTATTCGAAATACAGTAAAACCTCCATAACGGACATTCCCGAATAGCGGACACCTCTATTTAACGGACAGTTTACCGATCCCCACTCCCAAAATCTAAATTTTTATATGTTTAACCTCTGAATAACGGACATTCCGAATAGCGGACAGTAATTTTGGGAATAAAGTATGAAAAATTGTTTTTTAACGAGGAAAAAAAAAGTAAAAAGCCTCTAAATTTGTCAGGGCAATGTGTTCAAAATTTTGGGATCACAGACAAATGTAGAGAGTGGGCCGGGAAAAATCTTTCCTCCCACGTTCAGTATTAAATTTAGGGAATGCTCCGGAGGGACATTACCTCCCGGAGCATCACAATGCCCCGCCTCCACTCCCCTCTGTAAAAGATTTGAGATTTTATGCTTTTAAAAAATGGCAAAATACAATGAGCAGTTACACTTTTTTTAAGATGATTCAGAAAAATCAAAACTATTAACAGGGTTAAAATTTCTCATTGAAAAAAAATTACATGTAATCTTTAAACGCAAATGAAACTTTTAAAATACATTTTTTCCGTAAGAATGTAATAAACTGTGTACAAAGGTATGTACCATTTTATTTCAACTTTATTGCTTAAAAAATTATTTTAATGTATGATTAATCATAGAATTTTTGGACATATAAATGTCAATTAATGAAACTTTAAGCATTTCTTAACAATTTTGTAATCTCCGAGATTTTTCCCAATAGCGGACACCTCCGAATAGCGGACAGTTTTCGCGCTCCCGAGGTGTCCGTTATTTGGAGGTTTTACTGTATTTGTTTAGTTAATGGACTAATCATGCTGCTGATGCAATAACAGGAGTTATTTCGTGAACTGCTAAAAGACTGATAGACCTCAGTGGCGTCATCGGATATTTATAGACTGTCCAGTCGCATTAATTCTCTGTTTAAAAAGCAAAATGGAAAATTGTGGAATGAGGATATATTCAACGGAGCTTTTTAAAGTTTTTGGACATTTATATTCTTAAAAGGGAATCACATTTTCTGTTACTAGCACCGATATCTGGTGCATTTTGTAGCCATATACATATAAGTTAGAGAACTCATAAAAATTCTCTAATAAAATCACAATTTATATATTATTTTTACATTTTATATTTTTTTATTACTGGATTTTCATTTGTTTATTTTACGCCAAATGTGAGTTAAATTGCCAAATATGCAGCTACAGAATTTTAGCTTCCCTTATTTTGGGGCTATGACAATTGGCTAGGATTGCCGGAAAATTCTACTTTTAAAAATACGCCAACTTTTAGACGCCAAAATATGAATATAATGTCATATTTTTTCAAATCCAAATTCGTAGGTTTTTAGAGGAATTTTTAAACTTTTTCAATATTTTATATTTATTATTAACTAATTTTATTTTTAAATGCTTTGCTTTAAAAAAAAAAAAAAAAAAAAAAAAAAAAAAAAAAAAAAAAAAGAAAAAGAAAAAGAGAAAACCCCTATGTTTTAGTTTGATAACTGGCCTCGATAATAGCATTTTCAGAAAGTTATAACTGCTGCAAAATCAAAAAATATGACTTTAACAGAAATTTTTCTTTTCGCTTCTCAAACTTCTTAATATAGGTCTTAAAAATGCACCAAGTCTCTATTCTAAGTGCGAGCAACACCAAAAGAGGTTCACTTGTTAGTGTTATTGTTTGTCGCGCAATATCTGGATTTATGTGGTTTGGAATGCAAATTATAAAATCAATATGCATCGAACAACAACAACAACAACAAAAGTTGTCATTCTTTCTTTAGTTTAATGATGATATTCAATACCAAACATTCAATGTATTCCGCTACCAACTTTTTTCCCCCTAAGTCAAATTAACCAAAAATCAACAAGAAAAATAGTTAATGAAATATCTGATGTTTTTATGGTGTTATTAATTCATTTCTTTTATTTGATAAAATTTATAGTTTTAGTTCATTTGAAAACCATCGGAATTTTCGCAGTTGTAGGAAAGTCGGTAATGTCTTATGATATTAAAAAAAAATAGACCACAGTTGCACTATAATAATAATAATAATAAAAAAAAATAAGTGCTGATTTATTTTGGTTTATCTGGAGTATTGTTTTGGTTGATGAACATAACTATACACCTGATACAAAGAAAGGAGTTATTTTCTGAAATTCTATAAAATTGAAAAAACTCAGCTGCGTCATCGGATATTTTATAGAGTGTATTTGCATTAGAGGTCTGCACGGGCCGGAATTTCCAGGCCCGGCCCGGCCCGGCCGGTAGGAAAGTTATTTCGGTCCGGCCCGGCCCGTTGCAAAACTCAAAAGTTCGGCCCGAGCCCGGCCCGGCCCGTTTTGGCCCGTTAAGATTTCTACGATTTCTAAAAAATTCATATTTTTATCATATAACTAAGATTCCTTTAAAGAATACTGCATACATATCTATGGAATGATTTTACAGTACATTTTACAGCAAATATACATTAACAACGTTAATGATTACTTAGATTCTTAGGCTTTTAACATTCGAATAAAGATTCATTAAAAAATTAATATGGCTTAGAATAAAAGAAAAAAGAAAGAAAGCTAAAAACATTGTTAATTTTAAAGCTGTTTAATAAAAGAAGATTTATAAATATTTCTATATCATTTTATTATAGATTTCAAATCCAAATTCATTCTTAAATTCAAAGAAGCTCCTTTCTGATACATTTCTAAATTCGTTTTTTTTTCTCAAAAACGCATAAGATTAGCAGATATCTTTATTCAGAAACTATATAATCGAATGGCGTTATCCTTTTTTTGATACAAGCAATTTAAGAATACTGCAAACAAATAAAATACTGTCATAATTAGCGTTTTGAATAGAATTTTTGGAAGCAATAGCAAGGGAAGGGAGAAAAACCTGCAATCATTTGAGAAACTATTATATCTCCACAAGGTTATACAAGTATTTTATTTACCAAAAATGAAAAACGCTATTCGATTCCAAATCCCTTCAATAGTTAGGCTTATCACTTTTATACTTTTACAATTTAAAATTAATCAGAAAATGTGTCAAACTTTCGCACTATTGAGAAATTAATTTAAAACTCATCAAGAAGTATATATCCAAAGACTAAGCTAACATAAGTTCTTTATCGCTGTTAATTTTACAAATTATGTTTTCTGCCAATAATTAAGTCTAGTACCGGTCCGGCCAGTCTATATGTAGAAAAATAATGCAAGCGTGATTCCGGCATGAGTCAGTTAAAAAAATATCAAAACGGGTTACACATAATGTAATTCTCCGATGCCGATACACTGTGCATTTTTATATTGATGCTGTCAAACTAGTATGGCCACATTTATATTTATTCTCGTTAAAACCATTTTCGTTGAAAATAACTCATATTTTATCGTTTCTGCTTAAATCTTCAGAACGGGCCGGCAGGCCCGAAAAAAAATTTTCGGCCCGCCCCGGCCCGTCTGGCCCGTTCAATTTTTTTGCCGGCCCGGCCCGTTTATGTTGTTTGTCGGCCCGGCCCGGCCCGTTGAAAAAAACTATTCTAAATCTGCCGGCCCGGCCCGTTAGAAAATTCGGAACGATTCCGCCGGCCCGGCCCGCGGGCCGGGCCGGGTACGGGCCACGGGCCAGGCCCGGGCCCGTGCAGACCTCTAATTTGCATTAATTTTTTGTTTTTAAAAAATATGCATAATGTTAGTGAGGAGATATATTCAAGGGAATTTTTTAAGGATTTTGGATATTTATACAGGGTGCAATATGATATCTGTCGTCCACGTTTAATTTCTCAACCTTTAATCGTAGACATATAATTCCAGTTACAAAAATTTTTGAAATGGTGTAAATATTCATGTTGTAACATTGTTTAATGTAAAAAATCAATTTTATGAAAATTACAAAATCTAACTTTTTATACGGTCCCCCAGTTCCTATAGTTATATTTAGTAAAAGTTCACATACAGTCGGCTCTCGTTAATTCGAACTCGTTCGGACCACAAGAAATGTTCGAATTATCCGAAGTTCGAATTATGGAAAATAAGAGAAGAAAACATGCTTAATATGGGACTATTACAGAGGAATTAATATTATAGTGTTTTTTTATTTATTTCGTGTGTTATCATTAGAATATGACTTAATATTAAATTAGAATGTATAAATACATAAACTAATTAAATGATTAAAAACAAGCACATTGGAAGAAAAATTTAAAGCGTCACTGATGGACAGACGGGGCAGTAAGAAAGTGTATATCAAATGCATTGGATTATATGTATACTCGTTCGGAACAAGTTTCACAAAAATCAAAGAAAAAAAAGTTATTCAAATGATCTAAAATCCGTGAGAAAGAAAATAAAAAATGAAAAATCGCAATTCTCGTTAGTTCGAATTAAGCCATGTCAATGAGAATGAGTTCGAATTAATGAAAAATTTTAACTTTATTCTGCTATTGAAAATTTCGGGACTTCATGTTTAGTTCGAATTAAGCGAAGATTCGAATTATCCGATTTCGAATTAGCGAGAGTCGACTGTACATCATAACAGATATAACACAAAAAGTTTGACTTCTGTACCACAAAAATTAACAGAGTTATTAAATTTCAAAATTTGAGCCTTTTGTATACGATTGTGTCTTTCCAGTGTTGCCAGATTGGGGATTTTGAACCTCTAGGGGAATTTTTTGGGGACAAGTAAATCTTGGGGACACGTTTGGGGACAATGAATATTTTTGGGGAAAAACTTGGGGAATTGTCACAATTTCAATTTTTACTTTCAGACATTTTCCAATACTGGCCCTGTCTCGAATTCGATTTTGGTTTGGAAAACGAAAATAAAATACAGAAATATTAGATATAAAACATTCTTGTGGTCATCCTCACCGTTTACATGTACTACAGATTCATCATGATCTGCATTGGACAGCTAAAGAAATAGTTCCGTACTTTCCCCATCTGAATTTTCAGATAAGTGATTCAGATTTTCCTTTCATCGCGAATGGAAACACAAACACAGAAATATATTTCATTTAATAGTACAGATTTATAAAACAAAAATAAAAACGATTTTATAATCTTTTTGTTGTTGTTGTTGTTGTTGTTGTTTTTAGCTTTCAATGTACATGCAAAATTCTATTGAGATTAAATGTTTATTTTTTTCATAAATGGGGAATTTTTTCAAAAAAATGCTTGATTTGGGGAAAAAATTGAGTTTAAATTTGTTAAAAAAATTTTATAATGAAAAATTGAAAATTGAGAACTTGCCTTTTTGTGTAAAAATTGCGTTGGGGACTTTTTTTGAAAAAAGCCCTGTTTTGGGGAAAATTTCAGAAATTTTGGGGAAATTGACTTTCGACAATCTGGCAACACTGTTGGGGAATTTTGAACCTCTAGGGGAATTTTTTGGGGACAAGTAAATCTTGGGGACATGTTTGGGGACTATGAAGATGTTTGGGGAAAAACTTGGGGAATTGTTATCACAATTTCAATTTTTACTTTCAGACATTTGCCAATACTCGATCTGTTTCAAATTCAATTTTGGTTTGGAAAATGAAAATAAAATACAGAAATAATAGATATAAATCATTCTCTTTTGGTCATGCTCACCGTTTACATGTACTACAGATTCATCATGATCTGCAATATCCCCCATCTGAGTTTTTAGATAAGTAATTCAGATTTTCCTGTCATCGCGGATAAAAACACAAGCACAGAAAGGCATTTTATTTAACAGAAGACAGGGTGGCGAGTGATCAGGGAAAAATACACTCAAAAAAGGTGTTTAGTACCAGCATTTTATTAAAAAGAAATTTGCCTTGTTTAATCCTTTTATATGATTTGAAGTATTTTCTAAAAGAAAATGCTGGTGGTTTCCTTTTTTTTACTGCATTTTTCCCAGACCGCTCGCCACACTGAGATTTATACAACTAAAATAAAACTAATTTATAATTTTTTTTGTTGTTGTTGTTTTTAGCTCTGAATATACAAGCCAAATTCTGTTGCGATTAAATATTTATTTATTTATTTATTTTTTTTTAATAAATGGGGAATTTTTTCAAAAAAATGCTTCATTTGGGGAAAAAATTGAGTTTAAATTTGTTAAAAAATTTTTATAATGGAAAATTGAAAATTGAGAACTTGCCTGTTTGAGTAAAAATTGCGTTGGGGACTTTTTCTGAAAAAAAGCACTGATTTGGGGAAAATTTTAGATATTTTGGGGAAACTGGTTTTCGACAATCTATTGGGGGATCAGTTAGGAATTGAATAAGTACTTGGAAATTGAAATCAAGCCGCAATATCTTTTTTTTAATACTTATTAGACTTTTTTAGACTTATCTTTTTTTAACTTAACCATAGAGACTGGAGGACCGTATAAAAAGTTAGATATTGTAATTTTTATAAATTTGACTATTTACATTAAGCAATGCTACAACATGAATATTTACCTTATTGAAACATTTTTGTGATTGGAACTATAAGTCTATAGCCAACGGTTAAATATTAAAGGTCGGTAATAGATAACATATTGCACCCTGTGTACTTTTTAGTGCTGATGTTTGTTTTCACTTGGTGTATACCTGGTTTTAATAATAATACACTTTAGTGGCGATATTTCAATGTTCATACTTTTCGGAATGTAAATTATAAAATCAATATGCATTTTTAAAAAAAGTTGTCATTTTTTCCTTAGGTGTATGTTTATTACTAAATATCATACATTCAGTGCATATAGCTACGAATCTTTTGGGAATTTTCCACACACACATGCAAAAAAAAAAAAAAAAAAAAAAAAAAGAAGAAGAAGAAGAAGAAGGTTGGCGTGCATGAATACACGAGTAAATTGTTTTGCGATTAAGAAAAATTAGACCACATCTCAGCTATAATAACCGTTTTTAAATGCTGCTTTTTTAGTTATTTATTTACCTGAAGAATTCATTTAGGTAATGAACATAACCATGCAAGTGATGTAATAAAAACTGTTATTTCGAGAGCTGATAACACATTGATAGAACTCAGCAGGGTCTTCGAATATTTCTAAACTATCCAATCGGCAGTAAAGTTTTGTTTTAAAAGTGAAATATGTTATTTCGAAACATGGAACTTTTTCTAAGGAGCTTTTAAAGGTTTTTATGACATTTATACTTAGTGATTATTTTTTGTGTGCTTTCAACAACTAGATTTAACAATAGTAACAATAATTCAACACTACACTAGTGGCGCTATTTTAGTATTCATACTGTTTGGAATATAAATTATGCAATCAATATGTATTGAGAAAAAAACTGTCATTTTTTTCTTAACTTTAAGAATCATCATAATCTAGCTAGCAACTTTTGGATTTTTGTTCAAGTCAAATTAATATAATTTAAACCAGAAATGATGATATGTTTCTCGTTTCTACAAGATTGAGATTTTTTTTTTTTTTTTTTTTTTGTTGTTTATTTAAATTAGTTGTTTTGGGAATGAGTTAGTACAGCTAATGCAATAAAAGAAGACATTTCGTGTATTGCTAAAAGATTGACAGAACTCAGCAAATCATCAGACATTGTCCACGTGCAGTACTTTCCTATATTATAAAGGCCAAACATATATCTGTGTAACGCATACGTCATTTTGCGAATTGCATCACTTTGAAATTTCAGATGAAATTTCGGATTTGCAATTTTGCTACTGCAAAATTTTCAAATTCTAAACATCCCAAATTTTCAAATTTTACATCTTCGTATAGGGGAAAAATGTGCTTTTAAATGCAATTTGTTTGAAAACTGTATCTTAATTTATTTTAGAGCTATTACTTTTCTTCAAGTTTTCAATACCTCTTTTGTAATGGTGGCAACAGAAGTACTCTATTTGTATTAAAAGTAAAAGAAAAAAAATAGATCACTGTATCTTTTTGTTGCCATTTTCACATTAAAGGCGAAAAAAAAATTAAATTAAAGTACGTGCGATGTGAATACAGAATTTTACGATTCTCAAATGGATGAATTCATTTAGCAGAGTTAGGGAAGCAAATAAAGAAGATCTTTGCAATAATTCGAGTTCGATACTATAAAATTCGCCATTTTACCTTATGTGGCATCACAGGAATTTTTTCTATCGTATTTATTGCATGCAGTTTATTTCAGAAAATTTCGTTTATACTTAAATGAATATAAATATTGTAAAGTATATTTCCAGCTGATATCGAGAATTAAAGTTTTGAATTAGAATAATTTCAAAATGATCAAATTAATATATATATATTAAAAGTTGGTTACGTATATGTGAGATGCATATGTAGATTTTGAAATCCTGTAAATGATGTCAGGTTTAGATTTTATTGGGAAAAAATTCTATGGTCGAGTCAAAAAAGAATAAATTTTACTGTTTCTTATTTTGGAACACAAAACATAACAGCTTAATTGATAACTTTGTCATAATAACAGATCTTTATTATGTTTTACTATTACATGCATGTTTAAATTTAAGATTAATTTTTTTTTTTCGCATCTGAGTTTTATAGAAATAGTGTTTTGTTAACTTAAGGTTAAATACCATTTGTTTAAGAGTTTACCAGTATCAGGTGTACTTTTTAATGTAACTAATTTTTGTAGATTTATTATAAATCGTGGACACAGTTACTTCTTAAATATTTTCTATCGTCGAAATTTGACGGTACCTTGTTTGTTTAAAAGTAAAGTGGATAATTTTGGAAAGAGGATATATTCAGTGGAATATTTTAAGGCTTTTAATGGAACTTTGCAATGTTATTAACTTTTAAACCTCTATATATTTAGTGCTATTGTTTTCACTCTTTCACAAGCTTAATTTAATATCAGTGCACATTAGTGGCGCCATTTGAATGTTCGTACTGTTTGGTTGGTTGTATTTGTGACGGCGAATTGTCGGCATGCACTGTAAAAATTAAAGATTTAAAGTTGGGTTGTAAGATTTCTGGGTAATGTTCCCAAAAGGGTACAGTAGTATTCCCAAAGTAGTTAACCCAAAATGGTTCGAAACAGAGCAGATTCTAAATAACATTAAAAATATCAAAATTTCTTTGATATAATGTATATACATCACCCAAGATGTTTTGATTGTTTTAATGTTATTAAGGATCTGCCGTTTTTAAAAACCACTTTGGGCTAGAAAGTGATCTTTCTAATTTGGAACACTGCTGTATTCAAAAATCTTATAACTCGATTTGGGTCGTTTGTTTTTACAGTGCAAAGGATAAAGGCCCCAGGGGGACGGGATGCAATTTGTGGAGGTCTTTCTAGGAACCTAACACGTATTTACGTAAGGAAATTCAAGGTTCGAAGAAAACCACGGAAAACTCCGAACGATTAGGCCGACGCCGCGATTGGAATCGAATTCAACACCTGCTGTCTACCAGTTTCGAGAGCAGAACCTCTTACTACTGGTGGGGTCTCGTACTGTTTGCAATGCACTTAATAAAATCTTTATGCATTGGGGAAAACTGCCACTTTTGTTTTAGCTTTAATCACTAATCCGGTGTTATTAAATCCCTTTTTTTGGAGGGGGGGGGGGTTGGGGGAGCAAAATTGGGATGTTTTATTGGGTCGGGTTACTAGATTTTACCCGAATCTTCAAACCTTACCCGATCTTATTATGTCGGTTAAGTTCTTTTTCTTTTTGGCTGTTGGTATGTTAGATTTAAAATATACGATGTTAGACACAAAATTCTTTCGGACCCTATTTTTTTACTTTTCAAAAGTTAAAACAAAGTAAAAAGTTGTTTCTTTCTTTCTTTTTATTATTTTATTTTTTAAATCTTGTTAGGGATTGCTTTGAATTCTGAGCTTGGATATGCTGCATCTTTTGCCCCCCCCCCCTCCTTCCCCTCGTCTTAACTATATTTTTATTTTTAAAATATTCGTGAAAATTAAAAAAAAGAAAAATAAAGAATGGGCAGAGGGCAGACACATATTCTTAAAAGTTTTTCATTTACGTTGAGAAAACTTCTTTTTTTTTTCTTTTTCTTTCTTTCCTTTTTTTTTTTTTTTTTTTTTTTTTTCAAAATTACTTTAGAATTTTCAAAATGATTTTTTTAAAAG
The DNA here is from genome assembly GCA_964019185.1 of Maratus speculifer. Classification (NCBI taxonomy): domain Eukaryota; kingdom Metazoa; phylum Arthropoda; class Arachnida; order Araneae; family Salticidae; genus Maratus; species Maratus speculifer. The sequence continues at coordinate 143,988,798 of OZ025301.1, read as the reverse complement.
AAATTTCATTATTCTGTTCTTAAAACAAAATCATCTATAATCTTAAGTAGTGACTATATAAAATATCATTAATTTATATAGTAAGTTTATCATTAGTAAGCCATCATTATTTTACATAGTAAGACTATATAAAATATTATTAAGATTTTTATGATCAATTAACTATTAGAGCACACAGCTTTAATTATTTAGCTATCTTGCCTTTATTTCCCCCAAAGCATAGATTTTTATGTACATTAACAAATCTAAGATGCTTTGTGTTATCTAGTCTAAATTTAGTGCTTTCAGATTCAGGAAGTTGTTAAATGATAAAGGAAGAGTGTTTATGTTGGAGCCAAATTTAAATATAAAGGTAATAAAAAGCTTGTTCCCAGAAACAACTCGCAGGTTTGCATACAAATAAGATAATAAATATATTAAAGAAATGATCACAAATCAGGCAATTTTTAACATCAGCCACGTAGTTCGTAGGAGAGCTATAAATGCGAACGTGGGGGGAAATAAAGTGCTTATTTGCATCGTGGGAGACTTTAACTATATCTAAAACGTCCTTGGTTAAATAGATAGCTTTTATGAATAAGTGACACGTTATTTGTTAATGCCTATTTACATATGACAATGACATTCACTAATTTAGAAGCAGTAGAATTTTTAATGACTTATAAATCAGATATATTTTAAGCGATATAAACGTCTTGCAGTTTTATGTGTATTTGTAAGAGATAGAGTCAATTCATGAAGTAATAATCAAGAATGTCAATCGAAGAAAGAAAAGTTAATGTTTTGCAAGTTTCATAATGTTTTGATTCGAATTTTCTTTTTTAGGTGCGTTTGTAATTATGTAAATACGTAGCACCTATAGTCGTCGTTCAGCCCGTCTGTCTGTCCGCATATAACAAAGGAAAAACTATATCCAACCGAATCATTTGATATTTAAAATATATAATTTTTGCATAATTTTGTCGAGCAATTTCAACTTTTTTGAAAATCAGATGCATAGTTTAATTACAAGGGCAATCAAAAGTGTTCCATTACATTACGGCCTATGGGAAAAAATAGTTTCAAGTGCATTTCAATGGTGATGCACTCTTTCGAGCATAATAAAATTTATATGCATCTATCAAGAATATATTAAAGTATAAATTTTGTAAAATATGTGGTGCAAAGAATATTTATTATTGTTTTGCAAAAGTATACAAAATATTCCATTACATAATGGTATAGGGGCAAACATTGTTTGAAACGCCTTTTAATAATATTAAACTACAGTCAAGTCTCTATATAACGAAATCCACCGTTCCAGTAAAAAATTCATTCTATAGAGAAATTCGATGTATAGAGAATGTCGTTAAAAGTCGTATTTAATGTACGAAATTTGAACAAATATTCTTTTTGATCTTTTGAATTAAGACTTTGAAATATTTAAAAGTAAATATTAACCTAACATTTTATTTCTGAATTATTTAAGTTGTTTCAAAAAAGAGAACAGACATTTGTTTGAAGGCTTAATAAAAATCAAATAAGGAAGACTTGCATTAATTTCAGACGAAGAAATCTGTAATTTTTTGTTGTTTTGATTTTAAAATTGTTACGCTCTCTCTCTCTCTCTCTCAAAAAAAAAAAAAAAAAAAAAAAAAAAAAAAAAAGCTCAAATTTTACAAAGGAATGAAAAATTGTAGTTAACATTTTCCTCCATTTGAAGGCCTCTCTTATGTGCCTCTCATTGATTCCTCTCTTGCGTGTGTATCAATCCAATTGACTCTGTTTTGAGAAGGATGTGGAAAGGTGTGTGGAAGGTGGGATGAATTCGTTGGATTTAAAGAACAAGGAGAGAAGTAATATATATATATATATATATATAACCTCAGCACTGACGATAAATAAAAAATGCGATGGAAAATTGATTCCATATGATTTCGAAGCTTTTTAAAACTGAATAAATTAAGACCAATTTATGAAAAAAAATCGTTATATGGAGATAGATATTTCGCTATATAGAGACTGTTTTTAATGTAATCATGCGAAAAGGGGACCGTTCCTGCTAAAAATTCGTTATATAGAGAAATTAGATGTATGGAGTTTCGTTGTAGAGAGACTCGACTGTATTTCACATTTTATGATATAAATACACGTTGCTGAGATTTACTAAAAATTACTTCCTGTATAATAGGAAGCAGATAGTACTTACAAGGATATAAAAAATTTCGGATACCCTACTGTATCTGAAGTACTGTATACTACTACACCAAGATCTGAATATTTTAAAAGCTTTTTTTGTGGTACGAACGCATCTCATTTGCTACGCTTGACGTGCAATTTCCAACTTGTTTTGAATGCGATCAGATCAGCATAGTTTGAAATGTGCAAGCAAATGTTGCAGAAAAATATTAATGTTAATTTTAATGTTAATCCTGTTATTTCAGTATGTTTTACAGTGTGTCCTGTTACTTAACATGTTTGCTAAACGTGAAAATTGTGTTATGTTTTTGTTATTTGCAACCGTATCATATATAAATAATTTACATTATAAAGATCGTTTAAGGCTCTTCTTAAATCAAAAAAAGCAACTCAGTGACATAAATTTTAATTTATTTTTGTTCGGAAATGCATGAAACTAGCAGGTGTTGTTATTCAGAAACTATCGAATTGCACTCATTTTCCCGTTTTTTTACAAACATAATAGATTTTTCAGAAAATAGTATCAAAATGAGCGTTTTGAACAGACTTTCCCGCGCGAGATAAGAAAATCCAGTCAAACTGTTGTAGAAAAGACGTTGTCACGTGGTCAAAAAAGCTTCTGACTCAATAGGTAATTGATTAATTAAAAAATGGAAAAGTAGAATAGATTCCAAATCGCTACCATGCTCGGCTGTGCGATTTTACATTTAAAAAATAAATTTGTAAATGTATCAAAACATTTTTCAACTGTTGAACAAAGCAGTTCAGAACACCCTTAATTTATTGTTGTCAACGGACAGATGCTTAATTTTGAGTAAAAAAAAAAAATCCATTTACAAGAAGTGAAGGTAATAATTACACAAGGAGGGGGGGGGAGGGGAGGGGTGGCGAATGCACCAATGAATATTAGTTTGTAATCAACCGAAAAAGTTGTTCATTTTTAGAGTGTGTCTTCCAAATTTTACAGTATTTTAACAGCTTGTCTATTAATTGCTGTATTTCTGAAACTTGGGAAGTCATGAGAGAGAAAAACTTTAACTGTATTTTAAGCTATTTAAGAGTGAGTATAATTATAGTTATAAATAATAAATATAGCTTAATAATATAATATTAAATATAGTTTAAAATTCATCACTCATTTTTGGAACACCCAGTAATTTTATGGTATAGTAACAACAGAAGTGCCGCCATAGTTATTTATTTATTTATTTATTTATTTATTTTTTTTTTTGGGGGGGGGGGGCAGTCTCCCTCTTCGATATTTGTGAACTTGGGAAATTTAAGCTTTGAGTTGCGAAAGTCTAGATTTTTTGAAAGACCTTTTTTTCCTTTAAAAAATATATAGTAAAATAAATATGACTTTTGTATTGTTTTGGCGATTTCTTTTCTCTGAATTGCAACTGTAAACAAGTTAAATAACTAAAAGAAATACAAAATGAAAGCATCCAGATTCGATCTGTCATGGTTTTTCTCTTTTTTTGAAAATATCATACATCCACTAGAACTTAATTCAGTACCTTAATTTGTCTACCTTTGGGCCGTTGCTACATGTGAAAAATTGGATTGGCTCAAGAGAATGTAGGGGGGAGGGAACTCATAATTTTTTTTTCTCTCTCTCTGACGCAGAAAGATAAATAAGTGCATATTCACATTGTAGGTACTATGCATCTTATTAAACTGTTGTGATAACTTCATTTTATGCTAAGAAAAGTATAGGATGATGACAATTTTGAGTGTATAACTGGTGCAAAATTAAATATCATGTTAGTTTCATATGCACAAACAAGATGAGGGAATGTTGAAACACTTAATTTAGATACAAATTAGTATTTCTACAAAACTGCGAAAGGATATCAAAACAAAATTAGATTTTGGAACAGAATTTCATTTGCATTTCCGGAACAAAAATTCATTTAATAACCATGGAATCTTTTCCAGGGGATGGGGGGGGGGTGGTTGAGCCGCCCATAACGCCCTCTTAGCTACAGCCCTGTGTCTACCTCTATCCATCAATACCTGACTCTAATCCATGTTGTTTATTTCCTCCAAAATTTTTGAACTTAACTCAAAAATTTCAAAATAACATTAGTTAATCTTATTAAGGATCACTGACATTATTTTCATATGAATAGTGAATATGATTTGTCATCAACAGAAGACAATGAATTCAAAACATTGAACTAGTGCTAGCTGACTAAAAATAAAATTAAAATAAAATTGTTTGATTTTTGTTGAGAGTAAACATTTTTATCAAAACATATCCTTCTGTTACAAAGAAAAATCTTTGGCGCTATAGCAATAGGTCACCACCAGGATGATTTTAAAAGGTTCTTAGTCGCTGCCATACATAAATCTGCAAATATCCCAAATTTTCTTTTAAAATAGCATTATGCCGGGTGCGTCATAAATTCGTGCAAACTTTGAAAATCCATAATAAAAATAGTAATACTCGAAAAAATTTTCAGTTTGCGTGAGTAAGATCAGACGGATTTTGAATTTTTTTTTCCGTATAATAAAAAATGATCCCAAAAGTAACCAATAGAGGGCGCTCACACGTTATATTGAGCCGTTTATGCAAATCAGGCAAGCAATAAAACACCTAGCTGGAGATGGATTCGCCATTCGATATTGGCAGCATGCTATCGTTACCAGATCGAGCACTGGTGGTTAAACTTTTCTATAAGAATAGTAAATCCACAAATATTGCATCGCGAAAGTTTCGCATGTTGAGCATATTTTACAACCTTATAATAAATGCACAATGGTTGTTATTGTGATTTGTTTCGTTGTCTATTTGTGTTTGCCTGATTAGCATAAAACGTTCCAATATGGCGTGTGAGCGCCCTCTATCGGTTATTTTTGGAATAATTTTTTATTATAGTCGGAAAAAAATCCAAAATCCGTCTGATAATACTCGTGCAAACCGAATTTTTTTCCGAGCATTACTTCTTTTATTATGGGTTTTTAAAGTTTGCACGAATTTATGACGCACTCTGTATTTTATTACTAGAAAATAAAAATACGATGCCTCTTTCCCCTTCAGTTTGATCTAAAAAAGCATTAAATTAGTTGAAATGGAATAAATAATTTTTAAGAATTTTTTTTTTCACATTTATGTACGTACATGAATTTAAAAAAATTCAATTTCAGAAAGAATGGGTGTCAAAGCTTCTTTAACTATTCATTTTTAAAATGTCTGTCTTATCATTTGATTTTTATTTTCATGCCAAATTATTCCATGATAGGAAAATGGAAAACATTTAATCTTGATTTAAATTATCTAAGTGATGGAAATGTACTTAAACTTTTATAAAACAAACCAATAATTAGAATTCTTTTGTTTTTAGTTTCAGTGTTTTTCTTTGGAAAGAATTTTTTTAGTCATAACTGTTATTATCCTACATACATTGCATATATCATTTGAATTGGAAATTAGAATAGTTTGTATCAAGTTGGGAAATTTTCGATCCCCCCCCCCCCTCTTCCCCTCCTAATAAATATCTGTAGTTACTCCCCTGATTAGCAGCATTACTTTTTGCTATAGATAGTAAAAAAATTATTAAAATAAAATAAAAATAAATAAAATAAAATTTGTGATTTCACAAATTACAACGATTATTTGGAAAATGATATTTTCAGAGACTAGAATTTTAACAACTTACAAATAAATTCTATATTTAAATTAATAACAATAATAAATATAATATTTAGGATGATCATAACGAATTATATATTACGTACGCCATGCATTAAACATGAATATTCCTAGATCAATGATATAAAAGTCCTTCCGGCAGTGCCAGGAGGAAGAGGTAGCTTTCATATACTTATTTATTTTAAATTAAGTTATACTATTCAAACATACGAAGCTCAAATTAATGGAACCCAATTGAATACTAGTTTTTGTCAATACTGAATATTAATAGGAATTTTTAGAAATTAGTTATCTTTTATTCAACCTGGTTTTATTTTAAACGATTTAGTGAATCGCCAAATTCCACGATATCATGAAGTGTATGTCATTTTAAAGCAACATTATGGATAAAACAAACCAATGAGCTTGGTCGAAATCTTAATTCATGTCCACATGCACACTCATGTTGAAATCGATTAATATATACGAGTGCTGTCGCGGGCAAATTGATTTTTAAAAAAAGTCACCCACGTTAGATATTCAAACTGCTATATATCTCAGGCGTTTTTTAAGGTAAAGACAAAGCAAAAAATACTCCGGAATTCATTATTAAGATAAATACTTTAGAAAGAACCTATTTTCAATTTCTAATTTTTTGTATGTACATCATTATACATTTAAAATATTTTTGACAAACTTAAATGGCCGCGATTTTGAAACAAGAGGGCGGATTAAGTTGGCAGGTGAATTCGGTCAAGACATAGTTATGTAGTATGTACACATAGAATTATATCCAAATCAGTTTATAAATATGCGTATTATAGAGTGACAAATTTCAGACCGTTTCAAAATGTCAACCACACTGGAAATTGTAAGTGCTATAACTCAGCCATTTTTCAAGATATGAAACAAAAAATGCTCTGGAATCTTTGTATCGAGGTCAAACACACAAAAGAAAAATCTTTTTTAATTTCTTACTTTTTTGCACCTAATTTTAAAATTTAAATTTTTTTAAAAAATTAATATTCTGCCATTTTGAAACAAGATGGCGGATGGAACTGGTTAACGAACTCGGCCCAGGCTTTAATATGTACTATGTATACACCAAGTTACAACCAAATTGATTCATAAATACGCGTGTTATCACGTGACGAAAATCAGATCATTTCAAAATGTGAGCAACACTAAAAATTAAAAGTACTATAACTCAGCCATTCTTAAAGATACAGACAAAACAAAAAATGCTCTGGAATCTTTGTATCAAGGTGAAATGCATAAAAGAAAAATATTTTTCAATTTCTCACTTTCTTGTGCCTAATTTTAAAGTTAAAATTTTAATTTTTTTTTTTAAATGGCAGCCATTTTGAAACAAGATGTCGGATGGAACTGGCTAACGAACTCGGTTCAGGCTTTACTATGTACTATGTACACACCAAGTTGCATCCAAATAGATTCATAAATACGCGTGTTATCACGTGACAAATATCAGATCGTTTTAAATGTCAGCCATAAGAAAAATTCAAAATGCCATAACTGAATAATTTTTTAAGATATAGACAAAATAAAAAGTGTTCTGGAATCGTTGTTTTAAATTATAACACATAAAAGAAAAATATTTTTTAATTTTTAATTTTTTCGCATTTAATTTTAAATTTTAAATTTTTAAAAAAATTTGGTGGTTTTGGGGTCTAGGGGTCTTGATCGGTGAAAATATACCAAAATTTTCCGGAATTGCTTTCCTTCGGACGGCTGCAATAGGTAGCTTTTTACTTTTTGTAATGAAAGCTACCTAAAACAGTAGTTAATTGATATACAGCTTTAACTGCTTAAAATGTGCATTTTTATTTAATGGAATTAAACAGACTGACTTTTGAACACTTCATATTACGTACAACATAGATTAAACATTAATATTTCTGGACCCATCATGAACAAACTTTAAATGAAATTTCAGTTTTACAATTTTCGGAACTGCAAATTTTTAAACTTCTAAACATCGCACATTTTTAATTTTTACACCGTTGTGAAGAGAAAAAAAATGCACTTTTAAATGAAATTTGATTGAAATCTTTATCACAATTTTTTTTCCAATTATTATTATTTTCTTAAATTGTTATTTCTTTTTTTTTTAATCTTTTTTGTCACTTTGGCAACAGAAGTGTACCATTTTGGACATTAAACATGGACCAATCAGAAAACGAATAAAATAAAAACAGTTGTTTAATTCCACCAATAAAAAGATTCAGATGTGCTTCAGATTTCCCAGTTTTGTACCGAGGACAACAACTATTTTCCAAATAGTTAAAAAAAAGAATTAAAAAAAAAATGAATGCTGTATCAAAGTAATCTAACATTGACCTTGAATTTTCTGCACAAATTACTCATATTCATACTCTACGTCCATATGTATGCACTAAACTTGCGATAAAGATTAATTTAACTAAAAATATGAGAAAAAAATAAACGAAAATGTTATTTCGGTATTCTGGAATAATTATAAAACTTTATCAGGATTTAGGAGAGCTTATGACTAAAAATTCTGTCACAAACCATAATAAATAAATTTTCCTTTTTTCCTCATCTTTTAAAAAAATGTATACTTTACATAAAAATGTACTTTGTATCGGCGCCATCCAAAAATATCCTTGGAATTATCATTAGTATTGCTGCTTTTAAAAAATGATTATCCAACACTTTTTTTTTCCCTTTCCGAGAGATACAAAATTATCAGTCTAGTTTTTAACACACGTGTTTACCCCCTCTCCCTCTTCTCTGTATTTTATTCAAGGTAACTCAGTTATTTTCTTTCATTTTCTACAATGCAATATGCAAAATACACTAAAAGAAATTTTAGAGTATCTAGAATGCTTGGTAGAGATATAAAAATCGCCTATCAGAAATACTATACTTAAAAATATATTAGATTCTTCTAATATACGAATAATTCTGTTCTAAAAAAACAAGTTGGAAATTGCACGTGAAGCGTAGCAAATGAGGTGCGTTCGTACGATAACGGAGTTTTAAAAATATCACTCTCATATATCAATCTCATAAAATTGTAAATAGTTCATTACAACTAAAATGTGCACCAGGCAATGTTCTCCCAAAGTGCTACTGTGAAGTTACCATTATGTAATAGAATACTTTTGTGTGGCCTTGTAAATCAATAACAAATGTTCTTTGCACCACAGATTATACAAAATGTATATTATAATATGTACTTTATAGATGCATATCAATTTTATTTTGTTCGAATGAGTGTAACACCATTAGAATGCATTTGAAACATTTTTCCCCATTGACCATAATGTAACGGAATACTTTTGATTATCCTTGTAATTAAACTATGCATTCGATTTTGATAAAATTTGAAATAACTCGACAAAATTATGTAATAATATGTATTTTAAATTTCAAACGATTAAAAGGTATTTGAAAATTTTTTTCCCTTTGACCATAATGTAATGGAATACTTTTGATTGTCCCTGTAATTGATCTATGCATCCAATTTTCATAAAATTTGAAATGACTCAACAAAATTATGTAATAATTACGTATTTTAAATTTCAAACGATTCGGTTGGGTAGTTTTTGCGTTGTTATATACGGACGGACGGACAGACGGACGGATGGGCGGAATGAGCGACAACTATAGATGCTACGTATTTACATGATTGCGAACTCACCTAAAAAGTAATTAACGCTGTCATCACCGCTGAGAATGCATTTTTTGTGACCCATGGTCTTTCTTTGCTAATATTTAGAAAACTACTGCATACAAAAGTATGAAAAAGTATGAAAATTGGTGGTAGTATGGAGAAATGTTTGGTAAACACGCTGATTGCAGGCAGTTTATAAATCGAATATTTATTTTAAGAAATATTTAATATCAAATTTGGTCAAAATTATTCCATTAAAAAATTTTTACAGGAGAAAAACTATACGCAGGAATTTAAACATTTTTAGATCATTTTATACATTAGAAATTCCCGGTGTGCAGACTGCATTTATTATTTTAGGTAGATTTCGAATGAAATACTACCTATTGCATTTGCACCGGTATCGTATATATATATATATATATAGCACTTTAAGAATAATGTGTAACGGCAGATCCAAACAAATGTTTTTGTACATTTGATTTTTTTTAAATTGTAGCACTCTGATCGAAACCCACTGCCACTACATTATAATAGTCCTTTTCCATATCCATTCATATGTATTTGCTGTGTTTTAAAACTGCCCACCGCTGATGAGATCCACAGCCTTTTTATATTGTCTTTATACTGTTTTTCTTACTCGTTTTTATTTCCTTTAAAGTTTAATAGTTTGATATCTTTTTTCATTATGGCACGGGACTTTGGATCTGCCGTTACACATTATTCTTAAAGTGCTATATACATAATTTACGTGATTATTGCAGCTATAGCGCTGATCATGTGGATTTTTCGTGAACTTAAGTTCACTCAATACTTTAAAAAATTTTTGGACTATATATATATATATATATATATATATATATATATATATATATATATATATATATATATATCACTTTTTTATGGACACGATAACTTCTATAATTCTTTACCAATCTCCATCAAACTGGTACATAAAATCAAAGGGGATAAAATCTCGGCTAAGTTCGTTAATGGGCAAAATCGGACCAAGGGTGTCGAAATAGGGGGCATTTTTGTGAAAACAGAAAAAAACCCATAACTTCTTAATGAAAATAGATATCGAATCAGTTTAAACTTTATATTACTTCTAAATAATGGGCCAAAATTTTATGCATGACAGATTTTTGATAAAGTTAAAAATGGTCTCAAGGGGCGAAAAAAATAGGGTTTTTGGGAGAAAAAAATCATAACTTTGTCAATTCTTCAGATATCAAATCCGTCTAATTTTTTTATAAATGTTCTCAAAATTATCTAAAACTTTTGTATTTACAATTTTTTGATAAGACAAACTCTTATCGGTAAAAAAAATTAAAAACGAAAATAAAAAGGGGGTTTGGAAAAAGAAAAAAATCTATAACTTTGGCAATTCTTAAACTATCAAATCCAATTAAATTTATTTTACATCTTCTCAATAATATCTACAACTTTTATATTGACAAGTTTTTCATAAGACCAACTATTATTGCAAAAATAAATTAAATAATAGTAAGAGTTGAAGAGAAAACTTGAAATTCAAACTGCTTATATTCTGACTCATTTTTAAATTAATTTTTTGATTCTAAACGCATCCAAATTGCAGGTTGTCTTATTTATAAATTATATAATGTGATGTATTGGCCATTTTCTTGATAAAGATAGAATTTATTTAAAAAAAGACTGCTAAAATGAGTATTTTGAACAGAATTTTCCGTAGTGATCGTGATTGAAATATTGTAGAAATATTCATATAACAAATTGCGTTTTTTCTGACTTATTTTAAAATAAATTTTTGCTCTAAAATGCATCCAATTGGCAGCTTCTCTTATTTAGGAACTGTATAATGTGGCGTATTGGTCAATGTTTTGATAAAAACAAAATATATTTTTTAAAAAGGCTGTCAAAGTGGGCACTTCGTACAAAATTTCCCGAAACGATTGTGATTCAAGAATTGTTGATGTATTCATAAAACAAATTGCTTAATTTATGACTAATTTTTAAATTCAATTTTGCTTTCAAACGCATTCAGTTGACAATTTTTTCTTATTTAGAAACTATATATTGTGCTGTATTGACTGATTTTTTAATAAAGTCAGAATGTATTTCAAAATATGCTGTCAAAATGGGCATATGAGCTTAATGGGCTTAATGCATGTAATATTTTAATGTCTAAAATTTAATTTTTATAGAACTGAAATTAAAAACTAAATATACGAAATTATAGAAACAAAATCTGTTAAACATTTAGAACTGTACGATGAGTAGAAAATAACTCTCTACAAAAATTAATGCCGCATTCAACATAAGGCCTTTGTTTTATAAAATGCATTCGAAATAAGTAAAGTGATTTGCAAGCTCTGCAAGTGTAACTATGGCGTTATGGTATTACACTACTGCAAGCTGCCACAGGACAGCCCGTAAGACATGGTGACTTCACCGATACGTCGTTGTGAAGTCACATTGTGACTTTGTGACGATCGATTTTCGATGTGAAGTCACAGTGACTAAAATGTGAAGTCGTTATGGCCGTTTTAGAGCTCGTTTGTGACGTCACAATGTGACAACTTTGTGAAGTCACGGTGTGACAGATTTGTGAAAAATGTGTCATTTGTGACTACTTTGACATTAACATTGTGACGAAACTGTGACAAAAGCGACGATATTTAAATTGCCAGAAACATGTTTTTTAAAGTAAATAACATGTTTTGAAGAAAATTTGTAATTTTCTAAAAATTTTTAAGAAAATCACATCTTAGTCACAATGTGACGTTACTGAGTGGTGGCATTTTGGTCACAGATGTGATGTGACCAAAGTGACTCACAGTGACGTCACTGTGACCATGCATGCTATGAGGGAGGTCCCTGTTTCGATCCCCATCGAGGGTAAGTGACATTTCTTCGCTGTTGATTAAGTAAAATGTATGTCTTATAACCTGATGTGTCTTTGTCTAAAGAGAAAAATCATAAAGCTGCCAGTTTGTCCTAGAAAATTCTTTTTTGGCTTTCAAGCGAAAACTTTTATATAGATAAATAGGGAAAAAAAACGGAATTATTTTGTGGAAAACACGGAAAAATTTCTGGAAAAAAAATTTCCGTTAAAATACGGAAATAGTACTGGCGTCTAGATTACCAGTACAATTTCTGTTATTTAACGGAAATTTTTCTACAGTGTAACTTTTTTCTAATTTGGCCTCTGTTTTTACGCTCTGATTAGCCAATTTACTAAAATTGACTAAAAATCAGGGAGAACTCTGTGTGTAATACCCTAGTAAACCTTTAGTTTTATACACAAAGGTACTGGGTATGGATTCTATTTATTTGAAATAACTATTACTTTATTTTGAAGTATGTTAAACGTTTAGTAAAGATAAAAAAATAAAAAAAAAAAAAAGGTCGTCGGCAATGTGTATTTTATGTAAAAATGTACTTTGAATGGATTCTGTTTAAAAAATCGCATGTGAAATTATTGTTATTATAACTTATAACCTCTATAATATTTTTATCAACATATTTTTTTTTTCTTTTCGAAACAATACGATGTTATTAGGTTTGTTATTAATACACGAGTTTGTCTTCTTCTTCTTCTTCTTCTTTTTTTCTTTTTAAGATAATTCAACCATTTCTCTCTCTTTTTCTACAGTGCAATTCTTGCAAATACACAAGAAGAAATTATTGAATTCCTTGTGAGTTTAGAGCAATTTTAAAAGATCGTCTGCTATAAATATTTTACATAAAATTTATCGTTATTTGGTGCTATACATTTTACATAAAAATGTGTGTTAATCTCGAGTATCTAGATCCTTTACAGCAGATCAAAATTTCATCTACATGCGAATTTTACATAAAAATGTACTGGGAATCGATAACATGTATTTGACATAAAATTATTTTGATTTGGAGTATTTGAAACATTTAGTACAGATAAACGTATTTTTTACATTAACCTTTAAGGGTCCATTTTTTTTCAATTTTTAGAAAATTTAACTTTTACGTTAATAACATTATCACTAGATTTCTAAATTGATTAATTAGTGTTTATATAATATTTTATTGTCTGAAAGATAACGATGATTGCTGTTTTGCATAATATTCAATTCATATTCATATGAGAATAGAGTAAGGAAGAATATTTGGTGATGTTTCGAAAATATTGAGTTACATTAAGATTTAACTTATATCACAACTTTCAAATACTTTTTTCGCTTTATTATATATTATTCTTTCAGAAAAGTAGCTTTTATTTTAAATTTAAAGAGTGAAATAATGTTTAAAATAAAAGAATCGAAAACGGCGCAAAGAGAATTTAAGCAAATAATAATATTAATAATAATTGTTACTAAATGCCTAAATATAAATGAAGTCATATAGTAAATGTATAGACATATATTAACATTATTGCATATAAATAGTAGCGAAATTATTCCTTAAAACAAAGTAATACCTCATTAAAAGACTTGTACTATTAATAGTACACCAGACCCGAAAGGGTTAAAATGTACCTTGAATGGATTCCATTTAAGAAATCGCCTTTCAAAGTTCAACACATTTTTTTTCTTTTTGGAATAATACGAAATTATTAGGTTCGTTTTTAACACACGTGTTTGTCTCTATTTTTTTCTAAGATAATTCAACAATTTTTGTCTCTTTTTCTACGGTGCAATTCGTGCAAATACACTAGAATAAATTCTGTAGTATCTAGAGCGTTTAGTGCAGATCTAAAAATCATCTGCCATCGAAGAACGTTCAGAAGATCCCTACGTGTGGGAAACATTGACGCATGACCACAGTAGCGTGTTATAAAATAAATACAGCAGTTTTTCTTTTATGTCATAAGTGCCACTTGAAAATTTTCTTAATCTATCTCAGATATTTCCATCTGATGGAACTGATTGATACTTTATGTGTCAAATTTTGTCAGGATTTCCAAGAGTAGCGAAAACTTTTTTTTGACAGATAGCATTTTTTGCGTTCGATTTGCTTTCGTGCTAATTCTATTCTAAAAGCCAGGATACGGATATTACATCGAAATTTTTAACATGCGAAATGTATTTTGTAAAATATGAAAATGTTGATAAATGAGCTGAGTTGAATGGCCAGTTCGTCTGATTATCCTCTTCTGTTCCGAAGCTAAAATAATAATGCAAATAGGGTAACATCCCCAGTAATTGGCACATTAAGGATTTGTCTTTAAACTTGCTTCTATTTTCATTACCAAGAAATAAAATATTTACTTGCAAATATTTTTGTAATCAAAGAATGCATATCTGTGCACCTATTTTGCCCACTAAAAGCAAAAATATTTGAAAAAGTATTTTTATAAAAATATATTTATAAAGAGTTGCTGTAATCACCAGTAATTGGCACTTAGACTTTTACACAATTAAAGTAACCCTTTTCAACTAAACAAAACTGTTGTCAATAAATATTTAAAATATACTATAAATCAGATAATAATGAATTGAAAAGCATGCCTGTCTTGAGCCAGAGAAGAAGCATTTGCAACAAAAATGGCTAATTTGATACAAGCCATAATTGTACCTCTTTCCTAGGGACTATTGTCATTTAGTAGCATAAATCAAAGTTATAATCTGTAAAGTAAATAAGCATATAACTGGTATAGAGTTCTGCATTTTTAAAAGACTGGATATAAATCTTATTTTAGCACATTTTTGTAGGATGTATCAATCACTGGTGCCTGCCAATTACTAGGGATGTTACCTAACTTATTCATTGTTTTTAAATGACATTGTAAATGACAGAATGAAAAATGTCCAAGCCGATCCCCGGCTTGGAAATTTTGCACTATATTGGTTCTGCGACTTGTTAGCAATGTGATAGTTACATATTAAATATTCAATAATTTCAAACGTATTTTCACTGCTGGTAATTAATTGGAAAATTAATTCTAATTAAATGATGTATTCACTGATGCTGGGTTTATTTGTGCCTCATGTTACGCCACACGTTAGTGTGCTCATGTAGACGTTGTCATCTTGTTCTGCAGTTGCAGCCTGACCAACAAAATGTAAGTGAGAAATGCTAAGCTGGGCATCGTCCTCGTAGCTTAAATGGTAGAGCACCCGGGTTGCATTTTCAGAAATAATCACGTTTTGAGCACCTTATCGTCAGAACAACGATTGGCGCGGAGATGAAGTCAATGCTACGCACCCTTTCTTGTTTGTGACGTCAAACGCCTAGCGAATAGCAACCCTTCCTTCTGCAAAGAGATCGCGCTTATTGTTAATTTGTTTTTCCGTAAATGTTATCAAGCAAAGACTATAATATGAGGAAATGTTATTCACCGTTGTTTACGTTTAAAACATAGCTTAAAACAAAGAGCTTTTTCAGATTAAAATGCTTTAAATTTCACAGAACATCTAAAAACAGTTATTTTTATTTTTCTCAATTCAAAAATATTATTTAATTAACTCGCTATGTACGAAGAAATTGAGAAGTTAATTAAAAACAGTAGTAAAGATTCACTTGTAATAAATATAAATCTATTAATCATATGTTTTATGACACATTTAAACTTAGTTTATTTTGTGTTTGGCGAAGCAGCTAGCTGAGCGTTCTCGCTTTCGCCAACTCGCCAAGGCTGGTGCTCAAAACGTGATTCTTTCTAAAAATGCTTCCGGGTTCAATCCCCTTCTTTTACATTTTTCATTATGTTGGTTCTACGACTTGTTAACTATGTGATATTCACATATTAAATATTCAATAGCATCCATATTTTACCTTTAGTAATCTACGTAAAATATATTTAAAATTCATATTTGTATCGTATATTAATACTAAACTTTAACCTCTTTAGTTCTGAGACAAATATTATGTGGGACTACAAAAACCAGTTTAAAATTATTATAAAACATTTCCAAAGATACATTAGTATTTATATCGATTTATCTAATATATACACATTTATTAAAAAGTTATAGATGTAATTTTAACAATTTTAGAAGAATTTAAATTAGTTTAAAGGGTATTTTTAGTATTGCCTCCAGGTGACACCAAGACTGAGTAAGATAAAAACTCCAGAAACAATCTTAATAAAAACGAAATCACCCCGAAATTACATTAAAAACTAATAGCTTTTTAAAGAAATCGATCAAGCCATGCCCATCTAAAGCGAACACATTTATTTCAGAGAGTTTTGCTGCTGTACCGCTACAACCCTGTGCTAGCATGCCTACTACGTAACGGTGGGGTGGCTGGCTCGAATCTAGCATCTATCACTTTTGCCTTTTTCTCGACTTTCTTCAGTTGACGGATATTTTTCCTCTCGGAACGGAGAAATAAATGGATATTCGTCAATTAACCCTTTCCGGCACGGGCAAAATGTGTTAGTAAAATAAGAAAATATTGACTGACACCGGAATTCACAAACGATTTTTTTAGATATTTTGAATTCCTTAATTTAAGCCTTTGTTGCAAAAGCAAAAATTTACTAAAATGTTATTGGTGCCGTTTGTAAGTTTGGAATTAAAATTAGGTATCCCACACCGGGCACAGTGTGCCGGAAAGGGTTAAAAGAAATATACCGGTAGCATAGCTGCTAGTAGATTTTCTATGAAATCAAGAAAACTTTTTTGGGGGTGAATGAAAGCCGATGTCAATGCTGTAGGGACACCCTATATATACATATAGTTCGACTTACAGTGCTCAGCAAAAGTTTAGACACTGGTGTTTTTTAACCTTTAAATAAAAAATACGAACAGGTGAGTTTTAAAAATGGCTATAATTATTTTCAAATAGATTTTAAACAATGTAGAATAAAAATAATTGTTATAATATAAGATAATATTTAATTTAACTGAAAAAGTAAAATTTGCATATTGCAAAAGTTTAGTCACTTTTTTGATTTTTAGCCAACTGTTCATGGAAAAAATTCAAATTTCCAAGTTATGATGTCACATGTCCGAAGTATTTAATTATACCTCGATATAGCATCTGTTAATGAAGATACCGCGAACTAAAAATATTCAGTTAGATGAGGTAATTGAAGTAGGAAAGCTGAAATGGAAAGGGAAGACCGTTGCAGAAGTTTCAACTACATTGAATCATACAAAGTGGTCTGTCTATGAAGTATAGTCTAAGGATGACTCCTTCAAAACAAAACATAATCTGGAAGACTTTGTGTGACGAGAAAATGAGATGACAAAAGGATCCAGAAACTGACATTTGCACAAATAATGATTGCTAATCACAGTAGTAACAAAAGGAGAGTTTGGGCTCAGTCGGTGGGACCGTGGGACCCTCCCACCGCCAGTCCCACCGCCCCGCCGCCCCATCTCCGGTCCCACCGCCGTTCCCTGCGGTCCCACCACCCCCATCTCCAGTGCCTCCCCCCTCCGCTAACACCCCCTAGCGGAAAAAAAGGAACATAAAAAAGGGTTAATGTTCTACTATAACATGAGGGTGAATGACCTTCCCTATTCAAAAATATTATGATTCGCATCTCAACACGGAATCATACTATAAGATGACGATTAAATTTATATTTGAATTTTGAACAACCATAATTTTAATGAGTATTATTAATTAAGCGAAACAGTGGAAAATCTCAGTTTTTAACCATTTTATTTAGATTTCTTCAACTACAAGATGAGATTATCAATTTAACAGAAGAAAGTTAAACATATATTTGAATTTTGATTGATAGACATCTTAATGAGTATTATTAATTAAGTAAAAACAATAGAAAATACCAAGCTTTATAGAAAAAGACTGATTTCTTACGATTTTTATCAACTTAAAGAGAGAAAACTTAAACGTACATTTCTTTTTTTAAGTGGTTATCACCTTAAAGAGTATTTTTAATTAAGCAAAACAGTGAAAAATATAAATTTTTATTTGATTTCTTAAGATTTTTATCAACTACACGATCAGTGTATCGGGTTAAAAGTTGACAGTTAAACATATATCCTAGTTTTTCAACAGCTATAACCTTAATGAGTATTGTTAATTAAGTAAAAAACAATGGAAAATATGAAGTTTTATAGAAAAAGACTGATTTCTTACGATTTTTATCAACTTAAAGAGGGAAAACTTAAACATACATTTCGGTTTTTAAGTGGTTATCACCTTAATGAGTATTTTTTATTAAGCAAAACAGTGAAAAATATAAAATTTTATTTGATTTCTTAAGATTTTTATCAACTTACAAGATCAGTGTATCGACTTAAAAGTTGAAAGTAAAACATTCATCCTAGTTTTCAACAGCTATATCTTAATGAGTACTGTTAATTAAGTAAAAACAATGGAAAATATAAATTTTTTTGAAAAAAAAAAACAGATTTCTTACGATTTTTTCAACTCAAACTTCAGAATATCAATTTGAGATAAAGAAATTTAAACATACATTTCGGTTTTTAAGTTTTATCAGTTTAATAAGTATTATTAATTAAGCAAAACAGTGAAAACTATAAATTTTTAGTCGATTTTTTTCAACTGAAACTTCAGAATATCAATTTGAGAGAAAGAAACTTAAGCATACATTCCAGTTTTTGAACAACTATTTCCTTAATGAGCATTATTAATTAAGCAAAACAGCGAAAAATATTAAATTTAGCCAATTTCTTTAGAATTTTTACACTATAATATCAACTTAAGAAAGGAAACTTAAACATTTATCTTAGTTTTTGAACAGCAATCACCTTAATGAACATTGTTAATTAAGCAAAAAACAATGGAAAATGTAAATTTTTAACCGATTCCTTCATTTTTTTTAAAGTATAAAATCAGAATAAACAATTTAAAATGGAAATTTAAACATATTTTTTTAGTTTTTGAACAGTCATTACCTTAATGAATTTCGATAATTGAACAAATAATAGAGAAACTAATGATTTTTTAATGAAAAAGGCGAATTTAAACGAATATGCTTAACTTTTGCTCTAAACGGTAATTTCATCATACTTTTATATACCAACTAAGTAGAATTTTAATAAATAAACGGAATTAATTCGAATTTAAAAACCGAAATGTATGTTTAAATTTCTTTATCTCAAATTGATATTCTGAAGTTTGAGTTGAAAAAATCGTAAGAAATCTGTTTTTTTCACACTTCAAGAAAAACTCAACACACGCGAATTTGAAGCTAAAGCATCTTGTATTACGTCATATTCAAACTAAAACTTTTTTCTGCACCCCCCCCCCCATTCATCCAACATTCTTCAAAGGTAGGGGAACATAACAAAAGAATTTTGACGTCACAACTTACAAAGGTATACAACAAAATATATACGTTCAAGAAAAAAGTATCACCTAGATAGAAAAAAAAGAAGAGATTTAAACTATTTATCCATCCTAGTTTTATAACAGTTACCACAATATCTCAAAATTAAAATTTGGAAGACATAATGAGAGTAATTAATTAAGCAAAATGATAAAAATATTAATTTTTCAGGGGGGGGGGAGGTGAATTTAAGCGAATTTGATTAGTTTTACAATAGTCTTTTGAACCACAACGTGGAAATATGAATTTCTAACAGAAGAATTAAAAGTATATTTTAATTTAACAACAAAAACTTAACAAGTATAATTAATTAAGTATAAATAAATATCAATTTTTAAGAAAAAATGAATTATTTTCGTGAAATTTTCAACTTTGAAATACATTGTTTATATATTATTACAAGATACTAACTATATTGCCAAACTTCAACTATTTTTAAAAGTTTGAATGTCTTTACAAATCTTACAACAAATAGTATGCATTTTTTTATTCTAGAAAACCGAAAAAGTCACTTCTCGCTGCTTTAGATACTTGACATATTAAAACTACTTCGAGATATTCTACCCATATTATTAATCAAATTAGGACATAATTAATCTTACGCTTCAAAAATTTCTGAATTTTTATAATACTTTCGGGTCATTCCATGTCAACTGGCCTAGAGGCTCCCACTCGACCCCCTTCGATTTTTATGAAATTGATACAGAATATACATGTGGGTATATAATGAACATTTGAAAACTCTTTAGTCCAAAAAATTGTATAGTTGGAGCACCAGGGGTCCATTTGTACCAATCACTATTTCATGGTTGTACAAAAAACGGCCAAATCATGAAGTTTGGCATCATATTGCTCATGATATATGAAACCTTACTTATTGAAAATAGGTGATCTAGTACAACTTTTTCTGCTAAAAAATGTAATTGCAGTATTAAAAATCTCAAATCAAAACTATCGTGATTACTAGGCCTCAAAGTAGGCCGTTCGGCCAATCTGGTTGAATTTTACTCTTACTTTAACATGCTGTAACTACTGCAAATATTATTTTAAGAATTTGTCGCTTTACAAACTAATTACCTATGGATGTATAGTAAATCCGCTGTAGTTGTTTTTTGATTGTTGTTGTAGTTGTTTTTTGATATTCACTAAATTATTGATGTTCAAAGTCTAATAAAAAATTAAAATCGTCGATTTTCCCCCATATTCAAAAGCGTATATCTCAAAAGGGACACTTCTGATTTGGTTACATTTAATATGACTGGAAAGAGCATGTCTTAATTTATAAAAAAAACTTTATTTCGTTTTGGGCCTCTTAGATACAGAAGGAAAATAATAAAATTAAAAATCCTATTGTACGAGATAATCCAGATACATACAAGAAAGTTATATATTACGACAGGGTCTTTCAAAAGATTTTGCGCCATTCTTTTTTCTTACAACAATTAATGCATATAATAATTATCACTTTTCCTGATCACAGTTACTTCTCCTTTACCATTATGAATGATATGTAACCGCATTGCCAATGCATATTCAATAACTAGGCAAGACTAGCTCCTGGTTGGGTATTGCATGTTTTAAATTTTGAATGTGGGTACCTAACGGGATCCATAGATTATTATAGACTAAATGTTTTGATTATTTCAAGCTCCCATTATGTTGATTCCTGATCCTCTATCTATACAAAACATTACTCATTGGTTCAGTTTGTCAAATTTCTTATTGATTGAGATTGCAACAGCTTTCGGTAAATTATATTGCTGGCTAATTTTTGTTTTTATTGGAAATGAAACAGTAATTATATGCTCTTCCGGAATCCAACAGAGGTCCTGTCTAGTGGGCTAGTAAAATGTTTTCAATGGTCTATGAGGGGGCATAAAATTTATTAAGACATCGTTGCCAAGATTTTCAATACCAATTCTTCAATAAAATCTTCAATTGTCATCTGCTTCGTTTCTAACGTGTCATGATCTGTGTGAACCCATTGTTTAAATTCAATGGTGTCTTCTGGATCACTATCTTCGAAAATACTTTCCAAAAATTTTTTTAAATCATCTGTTCCAGGACATTCTTCGCAGCGATGAAGCATACAATCTTTAGAATTCAAGTTACAAGCTGTTTTACTTATAAGGCATTTATAATCTACATCAGTTGGGCAGCTTGCTAGTATCAACTTCACATTTTGATGCATTTTACACACATATTGGGAATGTGAACCTGCTGCAACGACAGTCACACACCATTTTGGTTTTAACTCGCAAAATTTGGAGAATCCGATTTCCGGTCCATTACTACTTCGATAGACTGTAAACATTTCTTTCAAATTGCTTAGTAAATATGCTTCTGCATCTGAACTTTCCTTCCATCTATCCGAGCAGAAATGAAATCTTTATTCCTGGACATATTAGATTAAATTCTTTATCTTGAAAAACAATTTAATACTTTTATGTTTTCTGGCAACTTCTTTTCAAACTTTGCTCTAGGTGAAGCCAATATCCCGATGTCTGCTTTTAATTTCCGCGCTGCTTTTACCATTCTTTCTGAAACTTCATACTCTTCCATAACTTCTTTTATTGTCCAACTTTGAGGTGCCATTGTTAATATTTGTATTTGTTCTGGACGTTTTGACAGGTGTAACTTCTCCTTCAATTCTTTAATTAGCTGTTTGTAATCTAAACAGTCTAGGCATTGGCTGCATGTAGTAGGTTGTCTTAATTTACATGGATCTATACCAGCAACAATAGTTATTTTCTTTGAAATCACATCTTCAGTTTCACTTATCTTTCGCTTTGCATGTCTTTTAATATCTCTTGTTGATGTTCGTTGAAATTTTAAAGGAGATAAATCAATAGCTGTTAGACTTTTGTTCAACTTTTCTGTTACATCTATTTCATCTTGCTCCAATTCGCTTGAAGAAGAGGACCATGTTGTTCTTGTTTCTTCGAATTCTTTTCTGCATGATCTACATATTTTTTGGTCTGGTTTGACATTTTTCTTAGTTTCTTAGTCTGTCAAATGATTAGAACTTTCTAAACTGATGGACCGCAAAGATTTTCGTACGCAATGATTGTCTTTACTGAGAGAAATACAGCATATTCTCTTATGAAACTCAAATTCATGCAAAAGCAATGTTTCGTGATGAAAGCATATTTGAGAATTTTCTTCAAGATGCAATAAACTTCGTCGATTAACTCCTGTTCTTCAAAGGAAAATTCTTTAAAAAGCCTAAAACCGTTATGTGCACAATAAATCGTCAAATGGCACTGAGAATTATCAGCACAGCCAATGCTGCATTGACTCTGATCATAATCATGAGAATCCATAGAGCTAAAATCTTGATACAGAATGTTTTAACTGTAATGTAAAGCATAAACTGAAAGAGAAAAGGAATATTTTTGTATAAATCTTCTTAAACATGCAATACCCAGTCAGGAGCTAGTCTTGCCTGGTTATTGGATATAACTCGCAGGCAATGCGGTTACAAATCACTCATAATGGTAAAGGGGAAGTAACTGTGACCAGAAAAAATGATAATTATTACATGTATTAATCGTTGTAATAAAAAAGAATGGTTCAAAATATGTTGAAAGACCCTGTCATAATATATACCTTTCTTGTATGTATCTGGATTATCTCGTACAACAGGTTTTTGAATTTTGTTATTTTTCTTCTTTATCTAAGAGGCCCAAAATGAAATAAAGTTTTTTTTAATAAATTAAGATATGCTCTTTCCGGTGGTACTAATTGTAACCAAATCAAAAGTGTCCCTTTTGAGATATACGCTTTTAAATATAGGGCAAAATCGACGATTTTAATTTTTTATTAGATTTTGAACATCAATAATTTAGTGAATATTTAAGCAATCAAAAAACAACTACAGCGGCTTTACGATATATCCATAGGTAATTAGTTTGTAAAGCGACAAATTTTTAAAATAATATTTGCAGTAGTTACAGCATGTTAAAGTAAGGGTAAAATTCAGCCAGATTGGCCGTACGGCCTACTTTGAGGCCTAGTAATCACGATAATTTTGATTTGTGATTTTTAATTCTGCAATTACTTTTTTTAGCACAAAAAGTTGTACTAGATCACCTATTTTCAATAAGTAAGGTTTCATATATCATGAGCAATATGATTCCAAACTTCATGATTTGGCCGTTTTTTCTACAACCATGAAATAGTGATTGGTACAAATGGACCCCTGGTACTCCAACTATACAACTTCTTGCACTAAACAGTTTCCAAATGTTCATCATATACCTACATGTATATTCTGTATCAATTTCATAAAAATCGAACCATGCCAAAATTTAGGACACTTGACATGGAATGACCCTTTCATCAAACTTTATTCTTGATCCTATACAGGGTGAGTCATAAATATCGAAACAATAGGCTATCTCCTTAAATATTGCCCGTAGACCCATACTTCCAATTGCAAAGTTTCATAAAAAAAAGTAAATTTTTTGATAAGATAAGTTGCAACTCCATGGGGGGTATATTTTAAAAATTACGAAAATTAAATTTTTATACGGCCCCCAAAGGATAAAACTTCCAATTAGAAAAAATTTCCTTATCCATTCCTGAATTGAACGAAAAAAAAATTCATCTCGATATCTCTAAATCCCTAAAAGATATTAAAATCCAAAATTCGTGACTTACACCACTTAAGCATATCTCTGAGCGCAGCGATATCAGTTCATTTGAAGTACAATTTAGGGACCGACCATAAATTTACGCATTATTAAATGTCGATCCAAGACAATACTTTAACTTTTAGATATAAAATAAAAGCATATAGGTTTCTGATTTAAACTTCCTTGTAATATGCTAGATGTCTGCAATATCTCGAGATTGGCGCCAGGCTCGTAACTGGCGCGACTCATTGGCACGACTCGCATCACTTATCAAAAGTGTTATTAAATTAAATGATATTAATTAAACTCTCATTAAACGTGTCTTTAAAACTTATTGCCGCAGGCAATAAATTTAGTAAAAATAGTAATATCGATAATGACACTTCTATCAACGGAATTATTGAAAACATATTTTAATAAATTACACTGAAATATTTTCAAAAATCTACTTTTTAATACTCAGCTTCAAAATTTATGTGGTTTTAAACCCATTTTTACTTTTTTCTATCTTTACAAGAGAAAAGTATTGGATTCATGAAAATTTTGAATTCCGGTTTTTGACAGATTCACATGTTTTAGGGCTCAGAGACACCGAAAAGCATGTTTTTACAAAATGTTTGTCTGTGTGACTGCTCCTGTATCTCTGTATATGGCATACATTTTTTGAGCGCCCTATCTCAATAACTAATCCACGGAATTTAATAAAAAATTATATTTACTTAGTCCTGAATATAAATTGGAGCTGATTAGTTTTTGGTGTGAATCGTTTAACAGGTGGCCCTACTCTACAGGCTTTTGTGCGATTTCCGTAATAGCTGTATCTCGAGAATTAATGTAAGGAATATCTTCAAATTTCAGATTCAGTTAGTCTTTGACATGAATTGATGTTTTTTATATTTTGTTGTATGTAGCTCCACGTGTGGCGCTGCAACACTGCAGTTGTTACGATTTCTGCAATAACTCTATCTTACGAAATAATGCAGGAATTTTCATAAAAAGTCAGAATCAGTTACTTCTTGACATGAATTCGTTTTGTTTACGTTTTTGTATCAATCGTCTGTCGGGTGGCGCTGTTATACTGAGTTTTGTATAATTTACAGAATTTCAGTGTTATCAAGTACTAATGCATGGAATTTCGTATCTTTAGAGTCCTCAGATTGCTACATCCGAGTAGTTTATTTATTCCAAACGGCATTTAAAAAAAATATTTATTCGAATGTTAAAGTCTAAGAGTATAACATTTCTGCTGCGTAATTTTTATGCTAAACTCCCACTAATATTCCGTTATAAGTGTATTTAATTGATCAAGATTTAATGCGTTCGAACAAGACATCTTTTAAAAAATTCAACTGAATAGTTTCAACTTAAAACGTTTAACAGTGTGTTGCCCGTAATTAGGTTTTTTATGCCGACCAATTATTTACAATAGGAATATAGGTCCTAAGGGGAGGGGTGTCCTCCGCGAGGGTCTTTCTAATGGAACCTAACCCGTATTTATGCAAAGAATCGCAAGGTTCGAAGAAAATCACGGAAAAGTTCAAACGGTTAGGCCGACGGTCGCGATTGGGTTCGAACCCAGCACCTACCGTCTACCAGTTTGAAGGCCCGTAATTAGAGGCACCTTTTACGCATCGTGTAATAGAAATTTTAACAAGAAAACTATGAAGTTGACAGGGCCAAAACAACACACAAAAAAAAAAATTGAAATCGACGTGATAAAAAAATGGGGTTTTAATCAATTGACGCATTTAAATAGTAGTTAAAGAAGGCGAGAATGGCAAAACTTAAACAAAATCTGAAATTGAAACTATACAAGACGGATTTAATCACCTAGGAACTTTTAAAAAGTATTTAAACGTTAAGAGCCCATGTTTGTTTAAAACTAAATGCACTTTTTTGCATCAGATGTTTTTATTTCAGTATTTCTCATTTTTAAACTTACATAAGTCAATAAACGTCAGTTACGGTAACAGTCCCGCTAGTTCAATAGTTTTTTAACATCTCAAACTGTCCAACGCGCCGAAAAAAGATTTCACCTCAGAAAATTTATTTTTAAAAATATGATTTGTTTACAAAAAATTGTATCTTTTTTTATATTGCTATTTTAAGTACTTTTATTTAAAAAAAAAATATTATTTAAAATGCTAAATCAAAATTGAAAATTAGACAATTTCATTTAATTAAAAGAAAAAAAATTCAACGCGACAAATAATGTTTTGAGTTATAACAATTTTAATTTACTCTAAATTTTTTGAAAAAAAAATATTTTATTAAGTATTATGATGTTATAATACTTATAAATTATATGGTTAACCATCACAAAACATTCAAAATTCTAACCCTAATAAATGCTTCCTGGACACCTTACAGTAACATTCTTTCTTCAATTACACGCATTTCAATTTGTGTCTGATCCCTTGAAACCTCACGATTTATTAAAATTGTCATAACTCTCTGAGTTTTTAAGATATCAAGATGAGTTTTTTTTTTGTTCAGTTCAGGAATGGATAAGGAAATTTTTTCTAATTGGAAGTTTTATCCTCTGGGGGCCGTATAAAAATTTAATTTTCGTAATTTTTAAAATAGACCCCCCATGGATTTGCAACTTATCTTATCAAAAAATTTACTTTTTTTTATGAAACTTTGCAATTGGAAGTATGGGTCTACGGGCAATATTTAAGGAGATAGCCTATTGTTTCGATATTTATGACTCACCCTGTATATGTTAACAGTACAGAATTTTAACATCTGTTTTTATCAATTTATCAGAAAATTATTGAAACACACAACATTTTCCAAATATGAATATTATCTTTACAGTTTAATAATACAAAATATACACTAATACAAAGTTTAATTTTTCGAAACATTTCATATTTCACACAAAAATATCTGAAAATTTTACCACATAAGAGCAAATATTACGCTAATTTTTTATCATTAACATTGTGCAGATCATTACACTATTGCTTTTAAAAATACAGACATCCACTTTCGAATCAATTTTCCAAAAACTGTAAATGAAATTACTTCATCTCCTTACAAAAACCCAGTTTTAACAAAATTTCTTGAAAAATTAACGAAGAATTTACTTTTACCATATTGCCTACATACTGAAACAGTAAAGAAAATTAATAGTTATTTAATCTATAATAATAAAGAGACAAGTATGTTTGTGTGTCAGTGCTGTTCTGAAGAGACCGCTGCATGTAGAGTTACAAAATTTGGAAGGAAGGTACCTCTATACATGTAGTTTTGCATCTCGAAGCCCGATTTTCGATTTTTTGATTAGATTTTTTTAAATAATTTTTTAGGCGATTTTTAGCATACTTTTTGTGGTTTTATCCCAATAGTCAAAGGAATACGGTTTCATTCTTTTAACCCAATATAGTAATTTTTTGTCTCGTTTCAACAAAGTTTATTCGGAATTCTAACATCGATTTTTAAATTTTTAATGAATTTTTTAATGCGATTTTTTGTGTTTTTTCACATTTTGGGGGTTTTTTAATATTGATAAAAGGAAAATTTTTTCGAACTTTTATTTTAATGCCCAAAAATTTATCTGCTACGATTCTTAGATTTCAACAATTTTTAATTCGATTTTGAATGCGATTTTTAACGATTTTTCGAGATTTTTTGCGCTTAGTGTCTATTTTTTTTCCATAGTTTTTCTATAAAAAAATTGAACCGTTGAGAATGCATTAGGTAGAATTTTTTTGTGAAATCTACCTAAAATGTCAAAAGTTTAGGTACCACTATTTTTTAATAGAAATTTCCTCAAATATCTTAAATTCTTCCTTAAGACCGCCACCCCTTCGAGTAATATATCTCCTGATAGGTTTTTTAATGGAGTTTCGTTTAGACATAGTTTTGATAAGTATAGAGTGTGCTCCCTGGTGGTGGAATATGGGACCAACAGACAGCGATTTTGCTAAAATTGGGAAATCTTACAATATGATTTGTTTTAAACTGTAAGATTGTTTATAATACATGATTAAAAAAAAAAAAATGGTGTAACATATTTCAGGGTGCGAAAAGAGAGGAGCGCGTACAAAATTAGGAAATGTAACAAGAAGGCCTGTTTGAAACTTTAAGATAGCTTATAATACATACTAAAAATTTTTAAACGCCGACGATGTCCTGGAGAGACTGCTGCACGAAGAGCTACAAAATTTTGGTAGAAAGTTCCTCTATATATGAAGTTTAGAACCTCGAAGGTCGATTTTGGATTTTTTTTAATATAAATTTTATTTGATTTTCTATTCTTATAATGTTTCGAGCCGTTAGCAGTTTTTATAACGTTTCGAGGCGGTTTTTCCCCATTAGCGAAAAGAATGCGGTTTCATCCCTTTAACCTAATATAGTGAATTTTGTTCTCTTTTCAATATAATTTATTAGGATTTCGCGTAATGACTTTTGGGTTTTTAGTGAATCTTTTAATGTTTTTTCGTATTTTTATATTAGTAAAAGGAATTTTGACTTAATCTTTTAGTTTAATGTACTAAATTTTATCTACTAACAGGGGCATGCGAAGAAAAAACTGCACCCGACCCGAAGTTTCAATTTGGCACCCCCCCCCCCCTCCCCGCAAACTTTTTTTTGGTGATAGACCAAAAATGACGTTGGTAGTATAAATTTGGCGCAAACCAAATTTCCGTGCTCGTGGCAATCGACCCTTTCGTTTCCCTCCCCTTTTACATGGTGCTGTCTGTTAAGATTCATGAATTTCGGTAATTTTTAATGCGATTTTTCGAGATTTTTTGCGCTTGATGTCGAATTTTCATCATTCATAAAACATTTCCAATTACAATGTTTTACCCTATTAGAATAAATTTTTAACCCATCTATTTTTTAATATTAGTGATTTTTTATGCATTTTTCAATAAAATTTTTAGCGGTTTTTTTCCCGAGTTCTATGGTAATTTTTTATATTCGAAATAAAAATTGATGATTAAACTTTTAATCGTATGTAATTTTAGAGATTTTTAATGCATTTTTTAAAAGATTTTTCACGTACCGCCACGATTTTTTATCATCCATAAAAGATTTCCTTGTAATACTTGATTATGCTGTCGATCAATTTCGCCAAATCATATAAATCATCAAATGACTCGCCAAAGTATGCAAATTGATGTAATTTTTATGTTAAATAATGAATAACAAATAAATTAGAAAAACATTAATAAAAATACAAATAAAACAATGAAGTAAAAATCACTTGATGACGTAACAAACATGTGTAACGTGTTTAATGTCGAGTGATGTGACATTTACGATCAGCCATTATTGGCATTTAACCCCTTCGCGACGAGAGCCTTTTACGAAATTTTTAATGTTTTGTCACCGGTTTTAAAAAACAGAAATTTGTGCCTTATTGAATCGAGAAAATGCTCCGATTCAATAATGCAAATTTTATCGTATGATTTTACCGGTGGGAATAAACAAGGATTCTTAAGCCTTTTTGCGCCACGTATACGTGTCGCTCGTCCCCAAGGGGTTAAACTTATAGTTTAGCAATTAGATTCTTGACCGACCAGATAATCAAATAGTACTGATTGCCGATTATCCATTTGAGCAAATTTGGATTACTGTGATTTTAAAATTAACTAGAGAATTTTGGTGCATTTTTCAGTGCCTTTTTAATGCAGTTTTCAATGCTATTTTTAATTAACTGTTTAATGCAATTAATACACTTTTTTCTATCCCCACAGTAATGTTTAAACAATTAAAAAAGGAATTTGGTTTCAAACTTTTAGACTAATTTAGTAAATTTCACCATCTACATTTTTAAAATTTTCTCTATTTTCAATGCGATTTTTGGATACATTTTGTGTGTTGTGTCGACTTTTTTGTAATTCATGAAAAATGTGATTGCTGTGTTGTACCCGACTACAATAAATTTTTATTCTCGGGATGCATTTACATTTAGCGATTTTTAATGAATTTTTCAATGATTTTTTTTAGTGATTTTTAAAAATTCACGGCTATTTTTTAAAATTTATAAAAGGAATTTAATTTAAAATTTTTATCCTTACTCTTTTAAAAAATTTTGCCATTTACGAATTTTGGAATTTAGCAATTTGTGATGCGATTTTTAGGATTTTTTTTTTTTTTTTTTGGTGTCAATTATTTTGCCATTCATGAAAGTTTTCCAATTGCATTGTTTTACCCTTATATACCCTAGCCTAATGTATTTGATTTTTCTATGTATCTATATTTAATACGATTTTTCGAGATTTTTCGTCTTGCACTTCTGAATTATCGTTCACCGAGTTTTTTAAAATATTAATAATATGTTTAAAGTTTCTGATTACACATAGCATGTATGAATACAATCTTTAATTTTAACTTTTCATATTTCAAATAACCTATTTTCGAAACCAAACTATGTGAATTTTGCCACAATGCTTATCATCATACAATGATTTGTGTTTCATACTTTCTAAAAATTATCAGATACTAGCGGCCTTCGCCCGCTACGCTGGTCGGTTTATCTAAAGAAATCTTGAAGAAGTAGTTAGATAAGGTTCAGACATACATTAAAAAAAAAAAAAGCAAGTCGATCATTCAAAAAACGTTGGGAAATATCAAATATTTACTGTAATTTTTTAAGAAAAACAAAGTTTCGAAAAAAAAAATTAAATCGAAAAAAAAATTACACTGACATATTAATGCAAGGAAATTTTCCCAGAGAGGAAATTCGCCTTGAATACAATATTTCAAATTCTTTTAATTGCTTATAGGCGTTAATGCCAACATAGTGAAAAGAAATTCCATGCTGGGAATCGAACCCGGGCCATCAGTATGGCGCACTGACGTTCTACCGACTAAACCACATGGAACGACAGCCAGCTTGAAACTTTCTCATACTTAAGTAGACTGGCGAAAACATAACGATAGCGCGTTTTAAAATCGCACAGTGACATCTATTGGATTTTATATGTACTAAAAAACGTTATGTACTAAAAAACGTGAGCAGCGCACCTAATAGTTTCTTTTGTTTCTTTTTGTTACTTTTTTGTCTGTTGTCCGATTTTGATGAAACAAAGCCTATACACTGCCCGGGAGTGTGCATTCTTCATTAGTGAAAACCGCATAAAAATCCATTCAGTAGTTACGAAGATAACCTCGAACAAACAGACAGACAGACAGACAAACAGACAGACAGACAAAAAATTCAAAAAAAAATTTTTTGTGTTTCATTGGTTTTCTTTTATCGCCCTGACTCCATTTTTGTCAATTATCTTCAATGTACAGACACACCGGGTCCTACTGTTTTATTATATGTATAGATATACTCCTCAGAGGAATTTCTATCATATGAATGAATGAAGAAAATTTAATTTATATTACATGTACACGAAATTGATTGCAATATACATGTATTCAATAAAAATAAATAAATAAGCGATTATTTATACATTAAACCTTTACTAAATATATATTTCTTTCATTATACTGATGTTTCAACAAGATGAGCCAAAACAGCAGCAAACTTCAGAAATTAATGATCTGAATGATTCATCCCTAGCACATGTAGCGTTAATGAATAATACATATGTAAGTACTTATATGAGAAATACTAGAATTAATATATGAAACGTAATTACAGAAAATTTAAAAACATTTGTCTTACTGCCTACACTTTAACGAGTGCCTTTTTACCTATATTATTGAAGAGAATCCTAATTTTTTGTATTTATTTCTATTACAGATGTGTTCTATTTGGCTACAAACACTTCTTAAGTAAATGGAATTTAACAGAACATACAAAAATCCATACAGGTGAAAACCTTATACTTGGGAAGATTACCAAATGCTGTTTTCAAGGAGATGTGAATCAAAAATGCACACATCATTATATAAAGCATCGTCAGTTATATGTAAACTTAGTGAAGATATTCAAAAATTAGTCAGACGTTTGAAGAATTTAGAAATAAAGGAAGATATTTAGACTATTTATCCATCATATTTTCATAACAGTTACCACAATATCTCAAACTGAAAATTTGGAAGACATACACACAGCTGAAAAGAAATTTTGTTACCCGTGATTCTTCTAACCAACATGAATGTATATATATTATTTTGCAATGTATTCTTTAAATGCTCACATTAAATATTCTTTTATATACATATATCGTTGTGTTTATTCTTCTAAAATCTATTACATTAATGGAATACATAACATTTTAAGTGAAACAACGCTTTCACAACTTAAAAAATGCATAAGAACATACAAAAATAAGCAGATGTATGAAAAAATATGCAAGTTTTCTAGAAATAGTAACAAAAAATATTTACAATATAAAAAAATTACAAAAGTAAAAAGGAAAAACCCAAATGTAAAGCAAAAAAATCACAAAGTGAAACACTCACAACAAAATTTTTGAAAAAAAAAAAAAATACAACAAAAATTTTTTTACAAAAACCAAAACTTCAAAAAAAAAAATTAATTTTTTTTTTTTTTTTTTTTTTTTTTTTTTTTTTTTTTTCAAAAACATTTTTTTTACAAAAATTTTTTTTTTCAAAATAACTTTTTACAAAAGTTAAAAAAAAAGTTTTAAAATGTAAAAAAAAAAAAAAAAATGCAAAAAAAGTTGCAAAAATTACAATAAAAGTTATGAAAAAGTCTCAAAAATTTTGTTGTTTTTAATAGCAAATATAATGGTTTCACTATTATATACTATATTACACTATATTATGCACTCTACAACGTAAGTCGTAGATAAGAATAACAAATAATGTTTTACAAGTTTAATAAATAGCAATAAATAATCATTATCAATAATAATTATGTAAGAAAGAAATACTATGTTTTAAAAAAGAAAAAACAATAAGTTCTGATAAATTTTCACTTTATCACATAATTTGCATACAGTATAGCATTCTTAAATGCCTTGTAGCATTTCTAAAGTAAATTATATTTTCATAACACGGAGAACATTTTTCATATTCTATCATTAATTGCTTTTTACATGAATAATAGAGCCATATTTAAAACTTTTCCATGCGTATTTTAAATCAATGAATAACTTAGCATGCATTCGAATTGCATTAATTGGTATTTATAGAAATTTTAATTATATCGTTTATTACCACATTTATCAAAATATTTTCCTTTAAACGTGAAAGGTTTCCCGAATTAACGTAATTTTTACAGTGTTTTATTTAACTGAACTTGGTTTTTGTATGCAGGTCCGACTTAGGCTATCTAAGATCCACTCCCTTCTATCTAACAATAGAAATTGTTTGCAAGTAATATGGAATTGGCTAGTACTAAATTTTATACATATTGTATCTACACTATTAAAATCCGACCGTATGTATGTTGTTGTATGTGATGCTATCTCCTCCGATCCCGGAAACGGAGAAACGTGGCGTTTGTTTTCAATTGAAGTTGGAAAATCCGGGGATCCCGAGTTGCCCGTTCGTCTGTCTGTCCGTCCGTCCGTCTGTCAGCATGTAACAACTCAAAAACTACCCAACCGGATCGTTTGAAACTTAAAAAATATATAATTATTAGATAATTTTGTCGAGTCATTTCAAATTTTATGAAAATCGGATGCATAGTTCAATTACAGGGATAAGCAAAAGGATTCCGATACATTACGGTCAATGGGGAAAAAAGTTTCAAGTGCATTTTAATGGTTTTACACGCTTTCAACTATAATAAAGTTAATATATATCTATGAAGTATATACTATAATATACATTTTGTACAATCTGTGGTACAAATAATATTTCTTATTGATTCACAGGGCCACACAAAAATATTCCATTGCATACTTATATATTGAGACATTGTTTAGTATGCATTTTATTAATATTAAACTATTTAATACTAACAATTAAACTGTTAAATGCCCGTGATTAATAAACTATTAAACTATTTAATGCCCGTCTGTCCGTCTAAACTCTAAACCGACCAGCGTAGCGGCGAAGGCCGCTAGTGTAATCTATAAATTTCGTAGATATTATTCACATCTGTATACAAGATATCGCAAAAAAAGATGATCACAACTTTAAGAATACATATTAGTAAGATAATTGTAGAATAAAAAGAAAAATACTTACAGAGGTGTGAAAATTATTAGAATAATTGTGATTTTTTCAGTTTTTCTTGATTAATATTGCATTACTTGCAATTTTTCATAAAAGTAATTTGTTTTGTTGGTCTAGTCAAGTTTGCAATTCTTTAATTTGGTTTTGGGGATAAAATAATTTTAAAAGCTGCCATTTTTTAAAAAGAAAGGTATTTTATCCAAAGTAATCAAATTGTCTCCATTGCATAAAGAGTTAGATTGATTAGCAAACAAATGTAAAATTCAATTCTAAATTGTTCTGCTCGCTGTGTTAGTATTTGATTTCCTTTCTTGAATTGGTATCAGTATTAGTTTATTTTTAAAACAGATCTTTTAGCCGTTTTGATTAGTTTATATTAATTGATAGCTTTTTCTCGTTTGTCAAAGGATTATTCCGTGATTAAGGGCAAAGCAAGTGATATTTCTCCTAAAAGACTAGCTGTGATAAAGTGTCTCATTCAAGAAAATACCGATACACAGAACAAAATCGCTAAAAAAGCAAAATTTTTGCAAGCATCTGTTTATAGAACATAAAGAGTTCTGAGCTCCAAATGTGGATATGAAATTTCTAGAATAAGGATATGCGGAAGAAAAGGTAAGTTTACAGCAAAAACAGAAGAGAAATTATTTAAAACTGTTAAGGCTAACAGAAGAGCAACTAGCCATGAACTAAAAATCTTTTTGTAAGCGTATGGAATAAATGTATGTGATTCTTATATTCGTAGAAGGCTTAGCTCAGCTGGAGTCAGTGCTCGTCATCTTCGAAAAAGACTAAAATCACATCCTCTATGGCAAAGAAAAGATTTGCTTGAGCAAAAGTTGTACAATAGCAATTCAGAAATTACTGAAGAAAGTTTGGAAATATTAGTTTTCCCTTAATTAATCAATTAAACTTAGATTATTCATTTCTTTTCTTGAAATCATGTTTTTTGCATACTGGCTAAAGATGTAAATCTGTTTATAAATTTCTTTATAAATTTCTTTATAAGAATATTTCTCAACAAATAAGATATTTCAAGGAATTGTTTATCTTTTAGGTATGTTTTTTCTGATGAATCAATGTTTATCATATCAGAAAAAAGCAGCCATTATCTCAGGAGAAGTACCAGGGAAGAAATTTTCCGAAATTGCTTAGTACAAAAAGTTAAACATCCTACTAAATTAATGGTTTAGATCGTGATGCTTTCTGAGGGTACTATACTCTTATACGTTGTAGAAGGCAATATGAAGCAGTATCAGTATGAAAAAGTGCTTGAACACAGATTAATTCCACAATAAAAAGACTGGTTTCCAAATGGAAACTTCATATTCATGCCTAATGGAGTTCCTTGCTATAAATCTTCATCTTTTACCAAACGTTTCGATGAAAAAAATATAAAAAACTTTCCATGGCCTAGAAATAGCCCCGATATGAATCCCATAGACATTGTAATGAAAATTTAAAGAATTGCAGCATCACAAACAAAAATGATTTGATAGAAAGACTCATCCGAATTCGGCAGCATGACGATGAAATACAAATTAATAGCTAAAAATTCATACAAAGTATGCCAAAACGTATCGAATCTTCAATAAAAAGTATGGAATGCACACTAAATATTAAATGTGTGAATATTTTTAAAATAATGTGTTATATTTTTATTTTAACAAGATTTTATTAAAAATTTCACAATTATTCTAATAATTTTCACACCTCTGTAGTTAAACTGATGACATTACGCTCATAAGATATTTACATTAATTTTATATTATACCCTTATTTATGCCTATAATTTATAAAATCGAACTCACTCTTTTTGAGAAAAACAGTACATAAATTAAGGGGGGATTAGCCCCCCGTTCCCCACTTTATACTTAAGCATAGATACCAACATCAACTTAAATATTGCAGAGTCTGATCCAATGCAAACATGTTTTCAACCAAAAATTTTATTTAAATAAAAATTTAAAAATGAAATCTGAAATGTAACTTACTGAAAAAAGGACATATTTCCTTATATATTTTTTCCGATTAAAGATATTATCATAAAAATAATCAGGAAAGTATCTTATCAGAATGAATCTATTTACAAAATTTGAAGCAAATCGTATATTTTAAAGCACACAAAAATTAAAGTCTAATTTTATTTACATTATTTGTATTAATTGCATTCAAGTCTGTCTTAATATGCATGCACCTTTAATATATCGTGTATTTCTATTCGGAGATATCGCGTTACATACATATATACGTACATACGGAACTCGCAGGCACATTAGCTCTAAGGCTTTGGTATCCTATGAGCTAAAAATGATGGATTGGTTGATAGGAGTAATTGTTTTCAAATTTTTATTTTCTTATATTACATTGAATATGTTGGAATGTGTCATAATCTATGCTGGACACAGCTGTCAATCGCCATTGTATCAAATCCCGACAAAATGCTTCATTTGACAATTTAACATAACAATCAAACTCGCCAAATACCGAGTGCTCACTTTCTTCTCTTTTTGTATGTATATGCTATTACAGTCGAGATTCTTATACGTGTTGGTGAACGATTGATATCTTTGAATGTTCAATCGTACCGTGTTATTTACATTGCTCTATTAAAACGATACTAACTCAACATGATTAAATTTAGCAACAGCCAAATACACGAAAAGGACTATGCGATAAATGGGTCTCTATTGATAGTTAAACAAAAACAAAATTACTTGCATCAAACATTAATTTTGAGCTCAAAATCTAAAACGTTGCGAGTGGTTAAGTAGTGCAAACTGAATTGTGTTCAGGTGTTGAAATTTGAACCATCGCCCCTCCTTATGAACGCAGTGCAGTTTGCGCTATTTAACCACTCTCAACGTTTCTGATTTTGAGCTCAAAATTTAAGTTTACGTCTAAGCTTTTGAAAGCATTTAATGAGATAAAAAAAATAACGGCAAAAAAAACAGGTGTTCCTTACTCCAAAGTCAAAAGCTTTTTTTAACTTTATCTTTAAAATTTATTTTCAAGAAAATACTGACATAAAGATTTTTTTTAGTAAAAACCGCAAATGAATCGACCATTTTTTCCGTTTTTTATAATCATTTGAAATTTTTTATCCTTAACTTTAACTGAGCCTATCTCCTTTGGAAAACATTTGAACTGTTTAATATTGTTTGTCTTGACGTGTACTACCACTCTTTAAAATTTTGCCCAAGAGTTAGATTCATCCTGTATATAAATATAATGTTTTTAGAAGCATGGCAAAATGCGATAAATGGTATCGAAAATTGACCTTTTTTATTCAAATAGACGCCACTTTGTTCAGTTTCGATTTTTTGCTCTCCAAGTTTTACAGCTTCAGGCAATTTTGTGTACGTTCATAAGCCTTAACAAAAATTGATTGCAGGCGACTCTGGTGATCCCAATTGGAATAGCCTAGTATACACGCTAGGAGAACCACTCACACAACTTCAGAAACTTCGTCAATTTTAGATTAAAAAGTTTAAAACGATCTTCAAATGTATTATATAATATGAAAAATAATATCCTGAACTAACATTTTAATTCCTGTTTTAAGAAAAATCCAAAAAACATATTTTTCGGCTTTTTACAAGCAAATCTCTCCATATCATAGATTAAGTTATAAGATAATTTGATATTCTTAATATTTTTAACATGAGAAAATAACCTTCATTAGAAAACTACACGAAAAACTGTTATTTTTTTAATTAAATATAATTATTGGACTCCATTTAGCAAAATAAATTATAGCATTATTCTGTTTTAACTATGGTTAAAGAAATCAAATTGTAATAACAAACCTCTCATTTTGTTTTATTTCCAAAAAATGCAATTAGTTTCTATAAATTGAATTATTCAATACTATAGTCGAAATAATGTCACATTATAAACCAAAATACAAAAATTAGTTTAAGAATAGTTAATGTAGATTTTATGCTCACTTATATTACTAAGTGGAGATAATAACTATATTTACTGGCTGTTAATGGTATTTAATAAATAAAGGAATAACGACTGTGTTTTTTAATTGTCTCCAGTGCATGTGAAATTTAGTATAAATTAGTCATAAATAGTTTACTTAATTTGAGGCTGCCTACTCATAAATAATTTTTAAAATGAATAAAATACGTAGAAGTTTCTTTAAAAAAGCAATAGAAATATATAGATACTTACAGCAATATAATTAAAGAATAATATTTGTTTATGAAATTCTCAACTTGAGTGGAAAAAAATCGGATGTATAAAAAATGAAATAAAATAAAAAGACTTATATGGATTTTTTAACATTGCGTTATTGATAAAGAAAACCCTTTTATGAAATAAAAAGATAATGATGAAAACTTTATTAATATTTTAAAAGACTAAATGCATACTAAATGTGACCTCAGACAGAAACAATTGCGAATTCAAAAATAATTTATGTAATTGACACCTGCGTCTTATTTGTTCGCTTACCAATGATTCCACAATGTTTAGCGAATGTCATAGATGAATTTTCAGATAAATTTCGCGTTTTTTTTTTTTTTTTTTTTTTTTTTTTTTTAATCTCTCTGATTAATTTATAGATAAGTCACGGTCAATTTGCGTAATATGTTGCCTGTATATTTGTATAATTTATTTCATAGTTTTGCTTAATTAAATGATTTTAGTATGCTATTTTTTCACTTAAAAAAGAAAAATCGAACCTTATGCCGATATATAAGAAATAAGAATACAACATTAAATAGTTCAAATTGCAAAAAATATGTACAGAAAAGATTTCATAGAGTTCCTTGAGGAATACTTCAACGACGGGATCATTGCTGGCGAGTAACAGGCATTGATATTGATTGGCTTCTATATTTCCTAGATCTTAATCCATGTGACTTCTTCTTCTCGGGCTACTTGAAAGACACTGTTTATCCTAAGAAACTTCAAACTTTAGAATAGCTTGACCAATTCCTCTGTGAGGCATGTGTATCCGTTTCAAAAAAAATTTTGCAATGAGCGATTTTTT
Organism: Maratus speculifer; assembly: GCA_964019185.1. NCBI lineage: Eukaryota > Metazoa > Arthropoda > Arachnida > Araneae > Salticidae > Maratus > Maratus speculifer. The sequence continues at coordinate 143,949,387 of OZ025301.1, read as the reverse complement.
ACTCGTCCTAATAAATAATTATGCAAATCTTCTAACGCAGTTTCGAAAATTCACGAAAACGGCTTTAGAAGATGAAATTTTCCTGAATGATTTGGGACATAAGGCTTAAGGGTGTTCTTAACTGATCCTCTCAACAAGCGAAAAACGTTTTGACGCATTTACAAATTCATTTTTTAAGAGAAAGTTATAAAATTTTAATGCCTGACTATGAAAGCGATTTCGAATTGAACTTATTTTTCCATTTTATGATAATTAAATTACTTATCGAGTTATAAGCTATTTCGATGACGCAATCACCCGTTTTTCTCCTCCTTTTCGACTGGTTTTTCTGCTTTCGTCGGGAAATATGCTCAAAAGTGTCAACTTTGAAGGCTTGTTATGAAAATTCTATTGTGTTTTTAAAAAAACAAAAGGATGAGTGCAATTAGACAGTTCCTGAATAACAACACCTGCTATTTTCATGCATTTCCGAACAAAAATAAATTAATGCATGTGTCACAAAGTTGCCCTTTTTGATTTAAGAACATCCTTAAGACACGTTTCAAGGGAGTAGACAACAGTTTCGTATTAATCGGGATCACGTATTAAACGTAATTTGCATAATGTTGCAGGAACTGAGCATTATTCACACATCTGATAGTCTAAAGCAGCCGTACTCAACCTTTTTTTCTGGCGGGCCGCACAGGCCCCGATCATGACTAATTGGGGCCCTGGGCAAAGATAAACTAGGGGGCCCCCATTTGAACTACTGCAACATTAAACAATATTTTCACATCTTGGATTTTAAATAGAAGAAGATTCTTAGCTTTGTCAATTCTAAATTAAGTACCTTAATAAAAATACTCTTTATTATTATTAGTAGTAGTAAGTCGACTTTCGTTAATTCGAAATCGGATAATTCGAATCTTTGCTTAATTCGAACTAAACATGAAGTCCCGAAATTTTCAATGGCAGAATAACGTTAAAATTTTCATTAATTCGAACTCATTTTCTCTTGACTTCGTTTAATTCGAACTAACAAGAATTCCGATTTTTCATTTTTCTCATCTTTCTCACGGATTTCAGATCATTTGAATAACTTTCTTTCTTTGATTTTTGTGAAAATTGTTCCAAACGAGTATACATATAATACAATGCATTTGATATCCACTTTCTTTGAGCCCCGTCTGTCCATCAGTGATGCTTTAACTTTTTCTTCCATCGTGCTTTTTTTTCTAATCTTTTAATTAGTTTATGTATTTACCTTTTCTAATTTAATATTAAGTCATATTCTAATGACGGCAGACGAAATAAATTTAATAAAAAAGAATATTGCCCAGTTAAACTGATGGCATTGAGCTCACAGGCTACGCATACTAATTGTAGATTACAGCCTTGTATTTTCGTTAATTCCGTTCGAAAAAAAAAATTAAGAAGGGGAAACAGCTCTCCCCTTTCTCCTTTTTTATACTTAGTCATTGAACCTCCTAAACTATCAAGCACATGCTTTATCATATTAAAAAACCTATATCCAAAATTCAGAGAAAATCGGATAATTCTTAATAAAAACTTATTTAGCATTTATATAATTTAAGAGGAGTTATTCTCCTCTTTTATACTTAACCATTAAACTTCCAAAACTATTCAGAGATTTGAACGAAATCTGACAATTCTGCATGAAAAATCCATTTATACAAGTTAAGGGGAGGGGCATTAGAACCCCGTTCCCCCTGTTTATACTTATTCAATGAACACCTAATAACAGCCACGGTATCGCCTCATGAGAATGATCCTATATCTAAATTTTGAACGAAAACTGTTAATTCTGCATGAAAATCCCGTTTATATCAATTAAGTGGGGGGGACATGAGCCCCCCGTTTCCCCTGTTTATACTTATTCAATGAACACCTAATGACAGTCACGGAATCGGCTCATCAGAATGATCCTATATCTAAATTTTGAACGAAAACTGTTAATTCTGCATGAAAATCCCGTTTGTATCAATTATGGGGGGGGGGGACATGAGACCCCCGTTCCCCCTGTTTATACTTATTCAATGAACACCTAATGACAGTCACGGAATCGCCTCATCAGAATGATCCTATATCTAAATTTTGAACGAAAACTGTTAATTCTGCATGAAAATCTCGTTTATATCAATTAAGGGGAGGGGTATGAGCCCCCCGTTCCCCCTCTTATACATATCGAATGAACTCCAAAAACTAATCAGGGAAGCGCCTTATCATGATATACCTATATACAAAATTTCAAGTGGATCCGATATTTTTATCATGAGTTATCGCGTTACGCACGTACGAACGTAACATACAGAACGGACGGGCACATAAGCTCTCAGGCTATGATAGCCTGTGAGCTAAAAAAGCACTATAATATTAATTCTTTTATAATAGTACATGTAATGTATAATACCGTTTTATTACTTACATATATTTAGTGTAATTACATAATGTATAATTACACTAAATTTTATTTAATTCTCCATATTGAGCATGTTTTCATTTCATAGTATCCATAATTCGAACTTCGGATAGTTCGAACATTTCTTGTGGTCCCGACGAGTTCGAATTAACGAGAGCCGACTGTAGTTGTAATAATAGTAGTAGTACAAAACAAGACTCTTTATAATTTTAGCAACTTGTTACATTACAAGATGAATTTAATAACTTCAACTTGTGGAAAGAGTGTTAAATATTCTAACATATAAATATGAATTAATCGAGTTACTGTCTTTTGCATCTTTGTAAGTTGTACTACACACACTGATTATTTTCAATCACTAAAATTTAGATATGATTTAAGTTCAACGCTAACACAATTTAATAAAATCAAAATATCATTTCTTACTTAATAGTGGTTGAGATTAGCTTTGTGAAAGCATCGAACTATGTGTTTTCAATATGAAATTTGTTTTCCAGAAAGTTAGATAAAATGTTAAGAATTAAATTCGTATTTTGTATTTGAAAATTTTTAGAGTTGGATTTGGGAAAAAAATAATATATGAATTTGGGGGCCTCTTGATGTCCGGGGATCGTAGGCAATGTCCCGATTTGAACATTCGATAAAAAATGCATGGGGCCGCAAATATGTTTCTTACCTTAGGCGGACCGCACAATCTTATAAAAGAGTTAAAAAACAATATTAGTAAAAGAAAAAAAAAACATCATTGGTATTACAATGCAATATAAGAAAGACGATATTATAAGTAGGGTTGAATGTATATCACGGAAAAAAATTTAACAGAATATTTAATACCACTCGTTCCAAACAATAAATGTGGTAGTAGTTTTCTTCTACAAATGGTATAGAAATTGCCGTGAAGTTTGCTGGTTGACATGAGTACTGTAAAAGGTTTACGGTACCAAATTACATAATTTTAACCCTTAGAAGTAGTATTAGCTATATAATTAGTATAAAATGTAAAAATACAACAATGTAGAATTTCAAAATTCTAAAAAAGGTAAAAAGTGAAATTTTCTCTAATAATACAATCCTATGCTCAATATATATATATATATATGAAAGAAAATAAAGAAAAAAGAAAGAGAGAGAGATAGTGCAAACTTGATTGGGAATTACATTTGATCAATTTTGAGGATGAAGAAAGGTATACATCACTATAGGAGAAATAGGACTACATGCAAAATGAGCTTTCGACTAAGGAAGCGACATTTTACATAATTTTAATTTAACTATAAATAACAGGATTTAGGTTAATTAAAAACAACAGATTTGATCTTCCAAGTAAGTGTATAAAACAACGCTGAAGATCTTAAATACTTTTTGTGAGCCTCTCAATTATTTATATAAATAGGGGTTAATGATTATGTGACTTGGACCGCACATTAAATGTCGCCGGGCCACATGCGGTCCGCAGACTGCAGGTTGAGTATGGCTGTACTATTATTTTAACACAATCTGACTGATCGGTAAAGTTATCATACGAATTGAATATTTCCAACTGAGCGAAAAATCCCAGCCGGTTATCGCCCGGTTAGCTTAACAGGTAAAGCATTGGCCTTGTAAGCCAAGTATCCGGGTTCGATTCCCGGCCTGGGCAATTTTTCGCAAATATTTCGAAATTTTTCAAATTTTCAAATTTTTCGAAATATTCAATTCGTATGAGTATGGCTGGTCTAAAGGAATCTTAAAGCTTTCCGGGGCCGTAACTACCGCCGGGGCAGCCGGGGCACAGCCCCGGGGCCCCCAAGCCTGAGTGGCCCCAAACTGATGGTTAAAAAAACTATTGATTTTAGTTTTTAGTCTAAGTTCCTATAAAATGCCCAGCACATACCTAAAAGTTAGTAATAAAAAATAAAAAAAATCAAAGTTCTAGAATAGATGCTTTTGCTTGTCTGTCATTACATTCCTTACCCTTCGCATGCAAAAGAAGTTCTACAGCAGACAGCAAAATGTCGAGTCGAATGTGTCTCGTCGCGTCAGCATGTTTGTTGATCCCACCGAAGCTAGTATAAGGAAGAAAATATGGACTTCTAATCGACTGAATAATATAATAAAAAGAATATTGCCCAGTTAAACTGATGGCATTGAGCTCACAGGCTACGCATACTAATTGTACATTACAGCCTTGTATTTTCGTTAATTCCGTTTGAAAGAAAAAATTAAGAAGGGGAAACAGCTCTCCCCTTTCTCCTTTTTTATACCTAATCATTTAACTTCCTAAACTCTCAAGTACATGCTTTATCATATTAAAAAATCTATATCCAAAATTCAGAGCAAATCGGATAATTCTTAAAAAAAAATCCATTTAGCATTTATATAATTTAAGAGGAGTTATTCCTCTCTTTTATACTTAACCATTAAACTTCCAAAACTATTCAGAGATTTGAACGAAATCTGACAATTCTGATTGAAAAATCCATTTATGCAAATTGAGGGGAGGGGCATGAGCCCCCCGTTCCCCCTGTTTATACTTATTCAATGAACACCTAATAACAGCCACGGTATCGCCTCATCCGAATGATCCTATATTTAAATTTTGAACGAAAACTGTTAATTCTGCATGAAAATCCCGTTTATATCAATTAAGGGGGGGCATGAGCCCCCCGTTCCCCCTGTTTATACTTATTCAATGAACACATAATAACAGTCACGGAATCGCCTCATCAGAATGATCCTATATCTAAATTTTGGACAAAAACTGTTAATTCTGCATGAAAAACCCGTTTATATCAATTAAGGGGAGGGGCATGAGCCCCCCGTTCCCCCTGTTTATACTTATTCAATGAACACCTAATAACAGCCACGGTATCGCCTCATCCGAATGATCCTATATCTAAATTTTGAACGAAAACTGTTAATTCTGGATGAGAATCCCGTTTATATCAATTAAGGGGGGGGGGGCATGAGCCCCCCGTTCCCCCTCTTTATACTTATTCAATGAACACATAATAACAGTCACGGAATGATCCTATATCTAAATTTTGAACAAAAACTGTTAATTCTGCATGAAAAACCCATTTATATCCATTAAGGGGAGGGGCATGAGCCCCCCGTTCCCGCTCTTATACATATCGAATGAACTCCAAAAACTAATCAGGGAAGCGCCTTATCAGGATATACCTATATACAAAGTTTCAAGTGGATCCGATATTTTTATCATGAGTTATCGCGTTACGCACGAACGCACGTACATACAGAACGGACGGGCACATAAGCTCTCAGGCTACGATAGCCTGTGAGCTAAAAAAGCATCTAAAAATTTCTAGAAAATCTTTCTTCTTATCTATACTAATAAGTTAACAAAACGCTCTGTTTGTGTATCTCTGCGTATGTGTGTGTGACTGCGATGGTTAGCAAAAACTACCGCACATAGAAGTCTGAAATTTTAGGTGAAGATAGTCCAAGAAAGGTCCTGATGCACCTGAGGCTCAGACTTTTAATATTTTAAGGACCAGGGCCCTGGGCTCCTTACAATTTTTATGCGCCAAATTGTTAATAGCTTGACTCCTTTTTATCTAATCTTTTCCGTTTTGAGGTACCTTTCTCCTTTTAGATATTTTCGCCTTTTTACTCTTCAGTTATGACCTTGGACTCTTGGGGCCCGTTTTAGGGCCCCTTTTAGTCTTTGTGATAGTAAATTGTTAATAAATTGCTTCCTTTAATTTCGATCTTCATTTTTGGGATACCTGTTCCATTTAGATGTTTTCACATTTTTACATTCTATATAAGACACTGGGGCCCCCTAGATAAACATAGGGCCGACCCAGGGCCCCTTGATCTTTTTGTGCGCTAAACATTTTTCACTCCCTAAATTTCTCACCTTCTTAGTGCAAATTTTTAAAGCTGAATCTTGGACTCTTGTGTCAGGACCAACACCCTGATATTGCCCTGGGGCCCTTTTTTAACGCTTACCCAAACAATTGCATTAAAAAAAAATATTATTCTTGAAAATAATTCATACTCTATGCTTCATTTTGACTAATTAGAGGTCTAAAGCGTTATGTACTAAAACATTTTAACATGTTTTCATGTTAGGGCCCTGATTGTATTTGTCAGTTGGTCCCTATGGGGCCCTCTATCATAGCTCCCTTAAAAATGGTAGGATTCACTAGCCTTTTTTTAACAACTTTTTAGATCCTCCAACTACGACATGAATAACAAAAAAAAAATTTTTTTAGCCTTTTACTACCACTATTTATGAATATTAATCGCTTTCTTGGAGCCCTTGGTGCAGCTTTTTTAAAAATGATCCAAATTGCTTTCAATTTTATAAAACATAGTTTTAGCGTCTTCCCATTATTTTAATAACTACACAAATATTTTTATACCCAACTACATGCGAAATAATTTCCTGGCCCTTTGCGGCCCGGTACAGGCTCCCTTGAAGTTTTTGTAATAATAAATTGTCAATAAATTGCTTCCTTTTAATCTGATCTTCATTTTTAGGACTCTTTATTCATTTAGATATTTTAATGTTTTGACATTCTATACAAGACACTGTGTTCCTCTGTGGAATCATAGGGTCCAGCCCAGGGCCCCTCAACATTTTGTGAAATAAACATATTTCACTTCCTACATTTCTGATCTTCTTAGTGCAAAATTTTAAAGTTGCCTGGGACTCTGCTTTCAGGACCAATCCAGAAAACCTGATGTTTTTATTCGGACCCTAGGGGCCCCTTTTTAAACATTTGCGCAATCAATTGGTGCATTTAAAAAATTATATCATTCCAAAGAATAGTTCCTACTATATGCTTAATTTTGACTAATTAAAGATCTAAAGCGCTATGTACTAAAATATTTTAACATGGTTTCATATTAGGGCCCTGGTTTTAACTGTCAGTTAGTTCCTACAGGGCCCCATATTATAGCTCCTTTAAAAATGGTCCAATTCACTAGCTTTTTTTTTCCTATCAATTTTTTATGTCCTCTCTCTACCTATTACATGAACGACAAAAGAATTTCTCAGACTTCAGCTACCATTAATTTTGTTGGTCAATTGCTTTCTTGAGGCCCTTGATGCAACTTCTTTAAACATGTACCAAATTGCTTTCAATTTTATTTAATATAGTTATAGCGTCTTTCCATCATTATAATAACTACAAAAAATATCTTTATACCCAACTACATGCAAAATAAATTCCTGGCCCCTTGGGGCCCGTTACAGGGCCCGTTGAAGTTTTTGTAATAATAAATTGTTAATAAATTGTTTCCTTTTAATCCGATCTTTATTTTTAAGATTCTTTATTCATTTAGATATTTTAATGTTTTGACATTCCATATAAGACACTTTGGCCTCCTGTGGAATCATAGGGCTCAGTCTAGGGCCCCTGAACATTTTGTGAGGCAAACATAGTTCACTCTTTAAATTTATCCCCTTCTCAGTGCAAAATTTTTAAATTTGAGTCTTGGACTCTTCTTTCAGGGACAAGATTCTCATATTTTCATCCGCGGCTAAGACCCTTTTTTTAAAAAATTTTCCGAATCGATTTGTGAATTTCGATAAAATATTATTAAAATGAATAATTCATACCCTATGATTAATTTTGACTAATTGTAGATCTAAAGAGCTATTACTAAGATATTTTAACATGATTTCCTGTTAGGGCCCTCTTTTTAACTGTCAGTTGTCCTTTTTGGGCCCTTATTATAAATCCCTTTAAAATGGTTCAATTAACTCCTTTTTTTAAACAACTTCTTAAATCCATCAGCTACTAAGAAACCGCCATAGTCTTGCTACCACCAATTTTGAATATTAATCGCGTTCTTGGGGCCGTTGGTGCAATTTCTTTAAAAATGATCCGGATTGCTTGCAATTTTCTTTCACATTGCTTTAGCGTCCTCTCATTACTTTAAAAACTACAAAAAATATTTTATACCCAACTACATGCGAAATAAGTTCCTGGCCCCTTGAAGATTTTGTACCATAAATTGCTATTAAACGCCCTCTCTTAATCCAATCTTCATTTTTGGAACTATTTTTTCACTTAGTTATTCCCATGCTCTTGCATTCCATTTAAAAGCCTGAGACTCCCTATGGTCTCAGCTCAGGCACCTTGAAATTTTTGTTCTCCATGCATATTTCACCCACTTATTATCAAACCTTCTCAATGCATAAATTTAAAGTTGAATTTTGGACTCTTATTTCAGGACCTACACCCTGATGTTTTTATTGAGATTCAAAGGCCTTTTTTAAAGCATTTACTCATTTTTTTATGCATTTCTTTAAAATACTATTTAACGAATAATTCATATACTATGCCTAATTTTGACTAATTGTAGATCTAAAGTGTTAATTGCTTGCTTAAGGTTATCATAACGTGTCCCGGGCAATGCCGGATGGGTCAACTAGTCTATTAATAAATACATAAAATCGAAAAAAAAATTATCACAATCCATCTTTCAAAAGGTTTTTAAACAGAAACGCATGATTAAGTTGCATATACTCAAAAATGAACCTAAATAAAATGCTCTTTAAAGTATTGAATCAATCAGAAATCCGTATTTTCTTCCCTATGCTAATTTCAGTGGAATCGGCAAAAATAGCGTCGCCGCCATGTGCCTGCCGAGTAGAGTTTTCCAATTTTGGGCTTATCATACTATGTACATTTAAAAAATGGTGTGCGAGAAAAGAAACTATATCCGGGGCAAAGTTTCAATTTGCCCTCCATAGGGCCCCCCCCCCGAAGGTTTTGCCCCGGGGCCCCCAAGTTTATAGTTACGGCCCTGTAAGCTTTCGTTTATGTTTGCGATTGAAAAAGCGTTTTTTACACCTATTTAATTAGAACTTCTGAATTGAATAAATTCAAATAAACCAAAAAAATCAAATTTCAACCAAAAATAAAACAACAAATTTATTTTTCGTGCTAAGCTAATTTTTCCATCTTTCTCTATTAGAAAAAACACACGAAGAAAGAGACAGTGTAGGAAGGTTGAAAGACGAGCTGCAGATAATTTACCGGTATCTGTTTTAATTATGTATACCTACCACTCTTTTCGATTAGTAATATTCACCTATATATAATTGGTAAGGTACATATTTGTAAATATTTGAATTAAAAAAAAAAATCTCACTAAATTGGCAACATTCGTGATAAGAGAAGAAATTCGCATTTTGATCTCTGAACTCGCATGTTAACCCTTTGTATCCTGGATTTTGTTTAAAAAATTGCTTCAACTAAATAATTATTTATGTTAATGTTTAAAATATCAAGAACAACATATATAACAATAATTTGATTTTTAGCTATTTTTTTTTATTAAAACTGATTTAATAAATCGGTAGTTAGAGATCTTTTTTGCAAAATATTAGCAGGATTAATCAGATTAATTAATGTAAAATATGTTATGGAAATCTCACAATTGCTATAAGAATAGTGCAAATAATGTGATCTTATCTGTAATAGAGAAATTTTTGTCGTTGTTAAATTTTTTATTTAATATTTTTTTCTAAGGATGAAAGCTACACCTAGATAAATGGTTGAGAAAATAAAGATATTAAATAAAAATCGCTTTTTTTTCCTCTTAGAACTTGGGAAAAAAAAAAAAAAAATGTAATTTAACAAGTTATAATGACCATTTGGAAAATGATACTATCAAAGACTAAAATTTTAAACTTATAAATAAATTCTATATTTAAAATAATAATAATAATAATAAACATAATTTTTATGATGATCAAAACGAGGCTTGCCTAATAACAGAATCGTATATTACGTACGCCATGGATTAAACACTAATATACCTGGGGCAAGCATAAACAAATTTTAAATGAAATTTCAGTTTTACAATTTTCGGCATTGCAAATTTTTAAACTTCTAAACATCGCACATTTTAAATTTCTACACCGTCGCTTCGTATAGGGAAAAAAATGTACTTTCAAATGCAGTTAGTTTGAAAGGTATATCTTAATTTCTTTTTGAGTTACTAATTCTTTTGTAGTTTTTAAAACTTTATTTTGTCATCGTGGCAACAGAAGTATTCCATTTCTGCAGATTAAACAAGGACCAATCAGAAAACGAATAAAATCCAGATATCACAAGGATTCAGATATGTCTCAGAAATCTATAGGCGGAAAGAAACAACCATTTTACAAACTGTTAAAAATATTTGGTCTCGACTGTTTCATTGTGTTTTCTGAATATATTCCAACTTGAAATGGGGATTTTTCATGAAAATGGGACTTTTATCGTGCAGCGCAGTAGTTTTGTGGAACAGATTTTTGAGCCTCGACATTAAAGATATTCCGCTTAAATTGGGACACCTGAAACACTAATTATGAAATTCAGTTGTTAATGTTTATTATAATACAATTAGATTTTAAATGTTTTTTAAATATACTAAAGATAAAATAAATGTTATTTCATAGTGTAAATTTTCATTCTAGGGCTTCTACCTGAAATGAGGATCTTTCATGACAATGGGACTTTTAGTGTCCTGCGCAGTCTTAAGGACAGGACACTAAAAGTCCATGACAGAACTTTTAGTGTCCTGTCATGGGAGAGATCTAGGAATCCTGAAAATAGATAAATTCTGCTTAAATCGGGACACCTGGAAACATTTATGAGCTTCAGTTGTTAATGTTTATTTTAATACACTTAGATGCTAAGTATTTTTTAAATACAAAGATAAAATAAATACTATTTCATATTATAAATTTTCCTTCTGGGACATCTATCTGAATATTAAATTTATCAAGAAATTGGACTTTTAACATTCCATGCAGTGATTTTGTGGGACAGATCTTGATCCCTTAAAATAGGGACATCCCGTTTAAATCATTACACTTGAAATCACTAATTATGAGCTTGGGTTGTTAACGTTCATTTATGATACTATATGTTAAATTATTTTTAAATACTAAAAATAAAAGGAATACTGTCTATTTCATAATAGAGATTTTCCTTCTAAGGGGCCCCTATCCATTAATAATGTTCGTGCACGATACTCAATGTAATGACGCAATTTTCATCAAATCATGCTTTTGACAATGTTAATCAGAAAGAAGCAGAAATAATAATAAATAAAAGAACATTATCCATCTCAGTGGACCAACTAGTCTCAGAACCGGAGGCATGACCCTGCAATAAAGAGCAACAAAAAAAAAAAAAAAAAAAAAAAAAAAAAAGAAAGAAAGAAAAAAATCTTTCCGGTTACTAATCCACAACAAAAACGATATTTCTAATCGCCAAAATGCACGATAAACACATGAAACTGGCAACCCTCCTTCATCTGAGCTGTCCACAAAGAAAAAGTAAAAACCTCGCCAAGCGGAAAGCGAAGATTCGGGCCCGGCAACTGAGTGCAACCACGTGACTCTTCTATCAACCAAGGCCTCCGGTTATAGCACGAGAAGAGGAGTTGGTAGTTGCTAAGGCCGGCAAACCAGAAATAGCTTGGTTCCCATCGCGCATGCGCCGCAGCGCTACAGGTAAAAAAGAAAAGAGCGGCCTCTTCTTTGGATCGGAGTTTTCTCTTTCCAGCCGTAGCATCTTAATTCTTCTCTCAGGGAAATAGGCTTGGGATTTTCTCAGAAATTTCGAACTAATGGCACGTGGAAATAATCTGGAATAGGAGAAGGGTGTCATTATATTTTGGGGTCTCAGATAGATTAATTTTCGAAATCTGACATTTTGAAGGATTTATTTCCTTTATTTTTAAATTTTTTTTTAGCCCTACAACCCGACAATTCCGTTTAAAATCAACCAAACGAACTCGATATAAAATAGTAAAAAACAGTAATAGTAATACCTGATATATATGATTGTTATATATATAATAATAATCAAATCACTTTTGTTTACTCCGAAACCCGGCATGCTTTAACTCGAATCCGAAATATTTAATTCCAACCTGAAGGGAAAGAAAAATAATCCATAGTTTTAAACTATTATGGAAAAATAGTCCACAATCTTTGCCTAATATCAGTTTTATGTTTTTTGTAAAAAAGGAAAAAAAAAAGAATACATAACATTCAAATATATCGTTTTTTTTTATTGGAAAATATATTCGGAATTTTCTTTTACAACATCGAGTAAAATTGAAACCCACCCTTAAAAAAACTAAACCAGGATATAGAAAGCCAACCCGACCCGAACACCCCCCCCCTCCCCCAAAGAAAAGCTTTAATTTGACGGAATAAAAAAGAAGGATAGGGTCGGGATCGTGTTAAATACGGTAATTTGGTTGATTATTTATACCTTTTCAATTCTTCTATTCGGGAAATATTCTGGAAATTTCCTCAGAAAATGTGAACTCTTGACACGTGAAAACAATATTGAGTAGGCAAATGGGATTGAATATACTTTGAGTTCTCAAGATGAATTGTTTTCCCAAAGATTTTATAAAATAATTCCATTTATTTATATTAGTTATATTGTACTTTACAGGGCTAAACAAAAGTATTCAAGTATGTTTCCATCTATTAGTATAAATTGCTGAAATGAAAATTTCAACCAGTTTGGCATTTTCTCGCTAAACTAAATTTTACCATTATATAGTCTACATATTAACTGATAGATCAAATACAGAGCTTTTCAAAAGTATGGGAATACATATTTGGATATGGGCAACAATACGTTATTTCCCTGGACAAACGAAGTTTTGTTAAAGATTTCCAGAAGTGTTGGAAAGTGCTTCATAATCTGTGTTTAGCGCATGATTTTTCTTACTTGTTTAATTACATTGCGGTGATTAAGATTTTGAAACAACCTAAGGAGATGTCCAATGTAAAGGGCTTTTCAATTGCTCCTCTCTCTTTTTTTTTTAAAGCTTTCTTTCTTTTTTTCATGCGCATTAAAGCTGTAAATGGGATATACACTTCTTCATGGTCTACTAATATCAGAGCCCAAAAAATATTAGTTTATTGAATAATTAAAATATTAATTAATAGTACAAAATTAATCAATAGAATTGATTAAGCTGAGTGAATTTGCATTTTGGATGGCTGCAATGATCTTCAATAGGGAGGAATATTACAATATTGTATATTCTATTTTAAAGGCTCTTTCTAGTGGCACTTTCTCAATTCTTATCCAGGAAATTTTCTTGCGATTTTTTCAGAAAATATGAACTCATGGTACATGAAAATAATATTGAATAGGAGAAGCGTATTATTATATTTACAGTCTCACGTGAATTATTTCCCTTAACCTAGGGATTTTATAATTTTTTTTTTTTTTATTAATTTATTATTTTAGTTACATTCCGGTTTTTAGGTGCGTTCGTAATTATGTAAATACGTATCACCTATAATTGTCGTTCAGTCCATCCGTCTGTCCGTCTGTCCGCATATAACAACGCAAAAACTACCCAACCAAATCGTTTGAAATTTAAAATATATAATTATTACATAATTTTGTCGAGTCATTTCAAATTTTATGAAAATCGGATGCATAGATCAATTACAAGGACAATCAAAAGTATTCCGTTACATTATGGTCAATGGGGAAAAATGTTTGAAGTGTATTTTAATGGTGTTACACTCATTCGAACATAATAAAATTGATATACATCTATAAAGTACATATTATAATATACGTTTTGCATAATCAGTGATGCAAAGAACATTTATTATTGATTTACAAGGCCACACAAATGTATTCCATTATATAATGGTATAGGGAGAACATTGTTTGGTGCGCATTTTAATTGTAATTAACTATTTACAATTTTGTAAATATCATCATTTTCTACATACATCATCAGATGATGTATGAGAATGATACTTTTTAAATTTCGTTATCGTACGAACGCACCTCATCTGCTACGCTTCACGTACATTTTCCAACTTGTTAGAATTTAAAACAGTTTATGTATTTGTCCAGTATAAGGAATGTCCAGTTTCAATTGCACCTTTTGATCTCCACCTTTGTTTCTTTTTCTTTTTCTTTTTTTTTTTCTGGCGTATTAATTCTATATATGAGGCGGCCATTTTTTCACAGTTCAGTAACATCAGAGTTCGAAAAATATCAATTTATTGAACAATTATTTTTAAATATTCAACACAAATTGATTTAATCGATTAAGTAAATGAATTTGGATATTGGGTGACTGTAATAGTCTTTATAATAAGAGGGCGATATCATTAATTTTATAATCCATTTTAGAGATTTGTTCAGCGATATCTTCTCAATTCTTCTGTCCGGGTAATATCCTTGCGACTTTCTCAGAAAATGGGAACTCACGACACGCACAGTAAAAAATCTCAGATGTTTCTGAATGCATAAAAATGTATTGGAATCAAAAACGAAAATGTACAGTAGCCGCTTCTAACTCCCCTAAGGTTTCGAAAACCGTTCCTTTACCTTTAAAAATTCCAGAAAACTATTTGTTTTCGAAATTTAAAGAAGAATTTATAAAAATAAATTTTTATTAGCAGCCCGTCCTTTTCGAAAACGTTTCTAAGTAGCTTTTACAGTACAATAATCACTTTTTTTCAAATCAAAATATCACTTTTTCGGATGCTACCGATTCATACGAAAATATTTTGATATTCAGAGAACATGTTGAATTGACAAACATACAATATTAACAGTATTAACATTATATGAAAATTAACATTATTTTGCTACAACTGCATGCACAAAATCAGTTATGCAGCTGAAAATGTTTACTTGAGAATTGATAGAATCCGAAAAAGTGATATTTTGATTTGAGAAAAGTGATTATTGTACTGTAAAAGCTACTTAGAAACGTTTCCGAAAAAGACGGGCAGGTAATAGAAATTAATTTTTATAAATTCTTCTTTAAATTTCGAAAAAAATTAGTTTTCTGGAATTTTTAAAGGTAAAGGAACAGTTTTCGAAACCTTAGGGGAGTTAGATGAGGTCACTGTACATTTTCGTTTTTGATTACAGTGCATTTTAATTTATTCAGAAACATTTGAACATTTTTTACAGTGCGTGGAACTAATCTTGATAACATTTTTTTTTTTTTTTTTTTTTTGGGGGGGGGGGGAAGGGTTACATTGCGGAGTTCGTTTTTTTTTTTTTTTTTTTTTTTTTTTTCTATTTTAGCGTTTTAGACCGTGGTTGTGACTGTGGCTTCTGCATAATTCAATAATATCAGTATCCGCAAAATTTTAGTTTATTAAATAATTAATGCTGTTTCTTTAAAAGTATTTTTTCAAACTGAATGAATTTGTAGTTTGGGCACTTCAATAATACACTGTTAAATTTTTTTCTGTGAAGATACAGAGAATCTACGGGTAATCCACTATTAAAGTTTTAAAAATATTCAGTTATTAGTATGATAGTAACAGTACTTCAGATATTACTAATTATATTATATATTAGATATATATTAGATATATATTATATACATATATATATTATATATATATATGTATAATTAGATATGTATTATATATTAGATTATACTGATCGAAGTCTGTTGTATGGCAGTGTAAATACTAACTGCTTTTTATTATACAGGAAATAACTTGTAGTGAACATCAGTAACGTACATCAATTTCATAAATGTGAAATAGTTTAATAATATTAAAATGCTCCCCAATCATTTTTCCCTCCTATACCATTATGTAAAGGAATACATTTGTGCGACTCTGTAATTAACTGATGAATATTTTTGAAAAAAACTTTTTAATAATGCTTATTTTTTCAAGTTTTTTATAGAATTTTTTATCTTTTAACACCGGTTTTCCAAAATAGAAATTTTTGTTTTATTCAGTCAGAAAAATGCTCGGACTAAATAATGTAAAATTTACAATAAACAATTGGTGGTGTGAATAATAAACCATGATTGGAATAAGGATGCCCGTACGTGGTATGGGCAAATCATGATTGGCAAAAACACGTTGCCCATATGACGTACAGGTAAATTAGGGAAGCGGTTAATAACAAATATTCTTTACTCCACAGATTGTGCAAAATGTTGTGTTTTAGCCATATGGGCCATTTTCACGATTCGCTTACATTTCAGATTTTTATTTTTCAAACTTCTTTTAAAAATGGAGACCGACGTTATGGTAAATGTTTAAGGTACATGAAAAAGTAATTGGTCGTGCATTTTGCCCTATAATTTAATATGTAAATGCTATTTTAATGTTGGCTTGTAAGGCAAGTTGTCAAATGTGTTACAACACAAAATTACTGAAAATAAACAGCTTTAAATTTATTAAATTTTCTAAAATCAACTTACTTTAAGTGACTTATGTCCCTAAATATCAAAACACGATATTTATCAATAATACTTAAATTAAATTGAAATGAGAGACAGTTTTAGCCCCAAGATTTTGATCACATTGAAAATTACACAAGAACTTTTTCTAATATCTACAGTATATATTCATGTAAATTATTAAATTTTAAGGATATTGCATATTTGTTTCTAGTTGAATAAAAAATAAAAGTAGAATGGTGAAAAAATAATATTAATATTAAAATATCATTAAAAAACCGTGCGTAACAGACTTGACATTTAGTAACGGATTTGACGCTATTTTATCATACGTCTAGTCTACTACAGCACACTTTTTAATATCTTCAACTTTATACAAAAACTTTATTTAAATGGTACTTTTCTGTCAAATATCACATAGAGAAATAATTTTATTTTATATTAAAATCTTTTTATTTTATATATTTTTTATTTATTTTAACACATTTTAACATTTATTTTTCACATGGTAACAGACTTGACATTTTAAATAAAACTATTAGAAATGAACTAGCTTGTATAATTTCTAACTTAGATAATAATACACATACCTTCTTAAACCATTTAGTAAACAATATTTAAATACAAAAGTACAAAAATTATTATTTTAGTTTTTAGTATTAAAATTTGTGGTAACAGACTTAACAATGAAAAAAAAAAAAAAAAAAAAAAAAATACCAACTTTGAAGAAAACTGATTCTTTCCACTATTACATAGCTTCACAATTGAAGAGTAAAAAATGGCAAGTAGTAGTTGCTCAAATAGTTTAACTATATCATTGAATATTTGCTGCTAATTTTATGCAAAATTAGAAATTATATCTCAAAAATTGTTATGGATTTTTTTAATTTTTCATGTTAGAAATGTTCAATATACCGTATTTACTCGTGTATAGGGCGCACGCGTGTATAAGACGCACCCCTACTTTACAAGTAAAAATGGCGATTTCTTAAAATCTCGTATATAAAGCGCACCATAAATTTGATATGCTAATGAAGAATGACCAAATGAATTTCGGTAAAAAAAAAAGATGTCGAAACAAACATTATAACAGACCAGAAAACAAGACGAAAATCCATTTTTAGACTTCCGGTTGAAAGTGAATAACGGGAAATAGGAATGAGTGACGGTAAAGGGAATTGCTAATTAGCGTTTAGACAATGTTATTAGCTCTGTTGTATAAAAAAAAAACTGCAAGGAATGAAATAAATGTGCAGTAATACTTCAATTAAGTAACATTTTCCGAGTTTTAATATCTTCTTTGAATAATTTCTTGTTTCATATGTATATCGTTCGACTGCATCCAACAGTGAAAAAATTATTCCGTATATAAGGCGCACCTAGGAGTTCTGCCCCATTTTTTTTGGAAAAAAAGTGCGCCTTATACACGAGTAAATACGGTAATCTTCTTTAGCTAATGCATAGCTCAAATCAAACTTTAAATATTAATTTATGTCTGAATTTTCTTCTTTTTACTCTTGGACAGCATATGTAAGCGAAATTTAAAAATGGCTCTTATACTTCATAGATGAATATTCATTCTATTATGTTCGAAAGAGTATAACATCATTAAAATGCACTTGAAACTATCCCCCCCCCCCCATTGACCGTAATGTAACAGAATGCTTTTGATTTCCCTGTAATTGAATTGTTAATCCGATTTTCATAAAATTTGAAATGATTCGAAAAAATTATACAACAATTATATATTTTAAATTTCAAACGATCCGTTTGGGTAGTTTTTGCTCTGTTATATGTGGACAGACGGACAGTCTGAATGACAACTGTAGGTGCTACGTATTTATAATATTACTAACGCACTTAAATTGTCAAATTATATATATAAAATCCCTCCGTGTATAACGATTCCGGGATCAACCCATCCACGAGAAAAAACACTTATTGTGACCAATGACAAATTCCATTCTGAAAAGTTATCTCCGATTTTAAAGGCTATCAATTTTTTGTCCAATGCAAACGTTCCAGAGTCGTAATGGAGCGTTTTCATTTCTCAGATTTACAGTTTGAGCTGTAAATGACGTCACTACATTTTACTGTGCTTTGAAATCTTTTCCTTATTTCAAACACAATATTCACATTGTTAAAAATTTGACTCATTTGCTGCAGCATCACTCCACCACTTTTATAGAAAACGATTACTTTGCTGTGTTATGGAGCATTCTCATTGGTCATAAAAGAGACATTCTATAAAAGCTGTGGAGTGACGCTGCAGTAAATGGGCCAAATTTTTAGCAGTACACTGTTAAAAATTTGCTCCTTTTGCTGTATCATCACTCACCAGCTTTTATAGAATACACCGTAAGTAACACACACAAAGTAACCGTTTTCTATAAAAGCGTTGGAGTGATGCTGCAGCAACTGTTAAAAATTTGACCTATTTGCAGCAGCATCACTCCTCTGCTTTTATATAAAGCAATTACTTTTACTGTGATATGGAGCATTCTCATTGGTCATAAAAGAGATATTCTATAAAAGCTGTGGAGTGACACTGCAACAAATAGGTCAACTTTTTAACAGTGTAATACGGTAAAGTAATCATTTTCTATTAAAGCTGTGTAATGACGATGCAGCAAAACATTCAAATTTTTAACAGTGTTTAATTAAAACTTTTTATTTAAGAAAAGCGAAGGTGCGTTTTAAATACAATATTGTTAGAATTTTTATATTAGTGTTGATTTATTTATTTATTTTTTTTATTTATTGATTTATTTATTTTTTACAGCCGTGAATGACTTCATTGTCACATAACGAATCACGATTGTTTACTCTTTATTGTTGAGGTGTCTGTGTTGTCCCTGTGATAATGTATGTACCGGATATTCTGTAATAAAGTGTTCTATATGGTTTCCTGTGATCATCGGGCCGGGCTCGGGCCGATTTCCAATAATGGCATTCGGGCCGGGCCGGGCTCGGGCCTTACTTCTGAAGACTCGGGCCGGGCCGGGCCTACTCACTAATCTTTTCGGGCCAGGCTGGGCTCGGGCCTTAATTTTTTTGCTGGAGTATCGGGCCGAGCCTAACTTTTTTTTTCCGTACGAAGCCGAGACTGATACCATTCTTCCTAGTTTTCATGGACCAAAGTAATCAGTTCCTATTGAATCTTCCTATATGAAAATCCTTTTCTCGACTTTTTATAAATCAGTAATATTTGGCTTTGTCCAAAAATTTCTGCAAAAAAAGCATATACTTTTAAGCCGTCATTATTCTACAACTAAACATTAGAATTTATTCCTTTTAAAGAATCGTAGATTACTAGGCTTTTTAAAATAGAATTAAACACACACACACACACACACACACACACACACACAAAAAAAAAAAACATGATTATGACGGATTTTTTTTTTAAACTGAAAGTTTCTTTTAAAATGTTCATCCATGCAAAATGAATACAACAATACGGGAGGAAAAAAATATTAAACATTTACATCTGTTAAGAAGGGAATGCATTTTTTTTTTTCGTTCCAAAACGATTTCGTCTTTGGAAATTTTACCATATACCGCTTTTTCGATTTTTTGTCTCCATTACAGGGAATATGGATTAATAATACTAGTGATAACTGAAACATTTACATACAACAAACAAAGATTCATTTAAAAGCATAAATATCGCAGCCTACGGCATTTCTGCATAAATGGAGATTATAAACATGGGGGAAAAAAAGACTAATATAATTTTTTTTGGTCAGAACTCTTCCATAAGATTAAAGATCAATGTTCGGTAGAAATTCACTCGAGCCGGGCCGGGTTCGGGCCGAATTTTAAACTTTTTTCCGGACCGGGCCGAGCTCGGGCCGAAATTTTAACTTTTGGGCCGGGCCGGGCTCGGGCCGAGATTTTGACTTTCGGGCCGGGCCAATATTTCTTTCGTTCGGGCCGGGCCGGGCCCGGGCTGAAATTTTAACTTTCGGGCCGGGCCCGGGCCTGGAAATTTCGGCCCGTGCAGACCTCTAAGCTGTAGCGCCTACCTCAAAGCAAATAAATGTAAATGTAAATGTAAAATTGTTGACATTTGTTTTCGATCTTATAAAGTATTTTCTTTTAAGTATTAGCTAATAGTATAAAATAGTTAATTCGCAAATGTTTTGAAATAGCATTATTAGTACATGTTTTGCATTATTAATGCATGTTAATTTGCATGTTTTTTGTGAAATAATTACTGTAATTTTGTGAGTGAAATTCATTAGCGGCATATTCTATGCCAATTTTTTACCCATTCAATTAATAATTTGGCTACCCTCTCATATTCAACTGGAAAAGGCCAAAATGGGAAAAATTTTTGTACATTTTGGATATTTTAAAATATTTTTGGCTGTAGTTTCACAATGTATTCTTTTATAATTCATATTTTACCTTATTTTGTTCTTTTAAAATTTATGCATTTACCATTTGTTCATTACAATCCCTCCCCACCCACCAGATAGTTTTGTTATAATTTTAATTGCAAATTTCTATTGATTTTTTTTTTTTTTTTTTTTTTTTTTTTTTTTTTAAGATTTTTCCCTTATGTTTAATTTTTGTATTTTTCAAAATTGCTTAAGCCTAAAGTGGCTATGATTGACCAAAGTTGTTGTAATGTTTTATCATCCTTTCAAAAATGGAAAACGTCATTTTGACGGGCTATCTTCTAATTTGAAATAATAAGAGGAACCAATAATTTTCCTATGGGATAATATGGGATTCCAACTTTTTCTTTCAGACCAGATAAGTCCATGTAATCTTTGATTTGAGTTGTATCGCTTAGAATGTTACACACTTTACTGATTGCTATAAACTCCGCTGTTTACAATTATCAGTCATCACTGATTCGAGAAATGGTGTAGTCGTAGAAAACAGACAATATAAGCTATAAGGTGAGGGTATACGCTCTACCTTGAGCATATACCCTAGATTGTACATACTGTAGCTTTCTTAAGAAACAGTGCGTATACGGTGTTCCTTAAAAAATCTAGATGGTATAAGGCGTACCCCCTGAACTTGTGACATGAATGCAAGTTATGAAGCAGCAATATGTATTGGACTAAACTTTGAATTCGCTTTTCACGTGCTCATTTAGCTGCAGACTTAGCAGTTAACAACATAATTTTAATTTGAAACCGTAAAAAAATTTCGAATACTCTTTCGAAAAGTTCCAGTACAGTAAAACCCCCCTAAAGCAGTCACTTCCATTCAGAAAAAAAAAAAAAATGTTCGCTAGGCGCGGTGGTTTTTTAATTTAGATCATGTTTAAATTTAGATTTTATAGTTGAAAAAAGCAACAATTAATGTTACTACATGTTTTTTTTTCCAATTATTAACAAACATCAAAATTTAAGTGTCAAAACAAAAGTTTATTACATAAGTTAATTACTGGAGAGTTTGAAAAATGAATGCATTCAGTGGTTCTAACTTAAATGGATCCATGAAACCCGAACCCACTCAATAATTTGATCTTTCGGCCTACAAATATTCGATTTATTTAATTCACAATTTTTTTTTAAATTTATTTAACCGATTAAATGAAATTTGGTTATATCGATGTTCTTAAAATAGTTTTGTTTAAAAAATCGTAAAAACATACGTTAGATTTATATCATCACTGAAAAACCTTTCAGCGGATATATAATTAAATTTCTCATGAAAAACAAATCATCATATATCGTCTACTGTTTTGAATTGATAAAGAACTTAGATGAATGAAATGTATGCCTTTCATGATATTTAGATTTTTACACTTTTAATAATGAGAAATCTCAATATTATTTCAAAAAAATATTAATGTACTTATTGCGAAGAAATTGCAAGAATATAATATTAATTATAAAATTACAATAATTTAAAAATTTGCTTAGAAAAAACACAATTTAAGTTCGAATTTTCACTTTTTACCATTCGATCCTCCCCCCCCCCCCCCTCTCACTCTCCACATACATTACACGCAGTTGAAAAAAAATGTGGTGTTGCTTTACTCAGACTTTTATGAGCTCACCCAATATTTTCGAAAAGTTGGTGCTGCTGAATACACTGACCTTTGATTTGATTTTACGGTCTTTTCTATTATAACTTTTATTTCCAAGTCCTTTCGAAGTCCTTTCGAAGTTCAGCAAATAAATGTAATTTTCATTTAGACTGGAGCAAATAATGACATATAAATATCAAAATAGGGCAGGGAAGCTTATTGAACGTCATTCTAAATTTGTCATCAGTGTTAAATTCATTGCCTAAAAAGAAACAAAAGGGTTTAAATACTTAAAAGTTATTAAAAAAATCAAAACTTTGTTAAAAGTTTGGGGAATAATGTGCTCTTCGGAATTATTTTTAGAATAAAATCTTCTTAAGCAACCAAGAAACTAGTCGTTGGGGGCCACCGTAATACTTACCCATCATGGATATGTATATGAAAATAAAACATGTGAAAACTATTTATACAATGCATTGCAATTCATAAACAAAATTTAAATATTGTTAATATGCATAGTAATGCTATATTAAACAACTGCTGATGTACCAATTTCGACAAATTATATAAAACGCCAAGCTACTCAAGTAGTACCGAACTGCGTAAAAGAAACATCCTTATAACTCCAAAAATAATAATTCTATTAACTAACAATTAACTGCGGCGGATTAAGCGTCTCATTTCCAATTAAAATATACTTCTGAATTGAAATTTGAATGAAATACAGGGTCATGAAAAATCGAAGAATGTGGAAAACAGGATTACAAATATCTCGGTAACTAATAATCCGATCGACTTCGTTCTATACGCAAAATGTGTGTTATTTTATTGGCTTTTACATCCATTCCTTAGAACAAAAAAATTCGAAAATTTTTATGTACCTTTCATCAGAACGAATTTTTCGAGAGTCCGAAAAAAATAGTTCCGGATAATCGAGGTTGCTGATATTAAATATGATCCGTCCCATTCTTACTTACTAACTACATATAGAATTTCAAGTCTCTATCTCAATTTGTTCGGGAGATAGGGCATTTACAGACAGACAGACAGAGAGACGGACGGCAATTTTTTTTCTTTTTTCTAAAAATATGTTTTTCGGAATCTTCACTATCTAAAACGCGTAAATCCGTCAAAAATTTTTTTTTTTCGATTTTCAAAACGATTGCAAGACTTACCCTATACTACGTATGATGGGTAAGTAAAAACGGAATTTGTTTTATTTTCTTCAAAGAAACTGGTCACTCATGGAGGGATTTCAACTGGGATGGTCTCTGAATGGAGGTAAAATTAGTATCGAGCCTATGGGAATAAATTTTGGTCTTTGAAAAAATGGTCGTTCAGGGAGGTGGTCGCACAGAGAGGTTTCACTGTATAACAGATGATCAAATACAACAATCATCCATGAAATTCATCTAATGAGATAAACATTTTATGTCTTTAACGAATTAATTCATTTTATTTTATATGAAAAAAAAAAAATGGTCAGGAGAGTACCGACAGGCGAGTTGGGCCACGCGCATAACTGCATAATAAGTATGCATATTTAATAAACTCATGCAATTAATCAATAATGATGTACATTTATGTATGTATTAATTACTTAAATTTTTTTTTTGAGGCATTTTCCTTGTCGTTTTCGGCTTAAAATAGAAAGATTATTGAAATTCGGTTTCTGTTTCGTTCTTAAAAACCTGTTTCGATCGATCTGTTGTTAGGATATCGGTTTTCCTTTTTTCAGGTTTTCTCTTTTCCAGCTGTACTTTTTTTTTTTAAATTCTTTCATTGGGGAAAATATTCTTGTGATTTTCTCAGAATTTTTTTAACTCATGGCACGTGGGAATAATAATCTTGAGTAGAGAAGGGTTGTTATTACATTTTGTGGTCTGAGAGAATTAATTTTCCAAAGCTATAGATTTTGCAAGATTATTTTATTTATGTTTTAGTTGTATGTTCCAGTCAAAGAATTTGAATTTATCT
This sequence comes from Maratus speculifer, assembly GCA_964019185.1. Taxonomy (NCBI): domain Eukaryota; kingdom Metazoa; phylum Arthropoda; class Arachnida; order Araneae; family Salticidae; genus Maratus; species Maratus speculifer. The sequence goes on along the minus strand of OZ025301.1, from coordinate 143,924,815 downwards.
GGAGATACCCAGTATAATAGGTTTCCCTTTTGATTTGCAATTTTTTTTTTTTTTTTTTTTTTTTGGGGGGGGGGGGGTTATTTACTTGAAAAACCTACTACGTAATGCTAAACCAACAGGCAGGTTATTTTCGAATTTACCTTTAAATTTGAATATATATATATACATACAGGGTGTCCACTCTCAACGGTGGCCAAAGGCTAATTTCTAAACCGTTGGTCATAGACATATAGTTCCAATTGCAAAAATGCTTTAAAAAAGGTAAAGAATTGTTTTTCAAGCGATTTCAGTCAAAAAGAAAATTATATAAAAATTACGAAAATTAACTTTTTATACGGTCTCCCGGTCCTATTAGTGATATTTAGTAAAAATTTTCCATCACCCTATCAAGCAATACAAAAAGGTCCTATTCATCTAACATTAAAATTGACCGAGTTATGAAACTTTAAATTTCCTGACTTAAACCACTTTTCTGTAGCTAAAAATGAATGAGTTGGACTGAGTTTTCAGGGAACGTATGCTAAGTGCTAAAATTATTATAAAGGGCGTCCATTTCCAATGCTATCCAATAGGTAATTCCTAAACAATTTGCCACTGACACATAGTTCCAATTAGAAAAATGTTTTAAATGAGATAAAGAAGTATTTTTAAAGCAATTTAACTGATGGTGCTACCACCGTATAAGTTTTACGATAGTGTTAATTTTTATAATTTCTAGATTAGTTAAAATAGTTGAAAACGTGAGTTTTAAAATTCTTTTTATCAAAAAAATCAAATTTTGGGAAATCACGATTTTATTTTAAAAAAAGTGCGTTATTTTGATAAGCTCTTATTTTGCTTGAAATCTTCGCACGTATGTTTCCCTAGTTCAAAATTTCTATTCAAATTTTAACTCACTTCCAAATATCCGATCGAGGTTCAATTTGCAAAACTTATTTATATCCATACTTATTTATATCCATTGACAATGTAATATTAATACAATTTTAGGTGCGTACCATTTATTTATTTTATAAGACTACGCCAAATTCTGTTAAATTAAGTAACCTAATAGAATTTTAAATATTTTGTAACGAATTGTGACTGTTGCATTGCATAACTTAAATTAACAAACTTTTTGTTATTTTTTTACTTATATTTTTAGTATAAATTTTGCTTTAATATGTAATCATCAACATAAATTTAAAAATAATATTTTAAAAATTTCTTTTACTCTCAATGTTTAATGTTAAATTTTATATTTTGCGTTTATTTTTATTTCCAGTAAATTTGTGACTGACCCCTAATTTGCAGCAAAAAAGATGCTGCAACTTTAAACAGCTAATACTCGGTTTATTTTAATCGCAGTGGAATTTGACTTTTTTTGTATTACTTGTTAGAGCAGTGGCAAAAATTTACTAAATATCACTTATTAGGACTGGTAGACCGTATAAAAATTTAATTTTCGTAATTTTTTACTAATTTTTTTTTTTTTTTTTTTTTTTTTTTTTTTTGACCCAAATCGCTTGAAAAACAATTTCATACGTTTTTCAAAGCCTTTTGCAATCGGAACTATATGTCTATGACTAACGGTTTAGAAATTAGCCATTGGCCACCGTTGAGAGTGGGCACCCTGTATATATATATATTATGCATAGGATAGCTGAGCTCAATCTTTAATATGGCTAGTTTTTACTTTACCGATTTCGGTTTCAGATTTTTCTCTTTTTTAAAAAGTTATTTTTATTTTCTGAGCAGGTTTTGAAACTGAAAATACTTTATAAATAAATCTGCAATCAAAAACGAAAAAGTAAAAAATAGTCACATTAAAGATTAAACCCAGTTATCCAGTGAAAGAAAAAAAAAAACACCGTTTAGAAATATTTAAATTTAAACGAGAAATTCGAAAATAACCTGCCCATAGGTTTAACATTACCAAGCTTGTATTTTCAAGTGAGTGAAGCGTCCCCTTAAGGGTGTATTTCGATTCATACTGTTCATTTTCCGATTTATTTTTGAATTCATTATTGCTCTCAAATGCACCAAATTTTCAAATTCTTTTATTTGGAAAGTAAACAAGGTGCCGTGATTATAGATTCTTTGATAAATGTAAAAAATTTTGCAAAAAAAGCAATCAAAAACGGCATTTCGAACCGATTTTTCTGAAGCGGGAGATTCGGAGAAGAAAAAAAAGGGTCATACTGATAAGATAATTGTTTATAAATCAAATTCTAATGAATTGAGCGTAAAATGACAACACACGGCACCACATAAGCCCCTTCAAGAATCCCCTCAGCAAGTTTCATATTTCTACTTTTAAAAATGTGTCTGAAAATTTCGAGCTGTTGAAGATGGAAAAGCGTTTTTTCGAATACACCCTTAAGGTTGTGGATGAGGTTCACTTCTTTGTGGTTCACTGATATGATAATCCAAAAAATATTATCTTATTGGGTAATTATTATTAATTATCCAAAAGTATTATTCATAAATTGATTTACCTTAATGAATTTGTATGTTGAGTGGGTGTAATAATCTTTAGCAGATGAGAGATGACATTATAGTTTATAATCTTTTTTTAGAGGCTTTCTATTTATATCTATAGCTTCTTAATTTTTTTATCGAGGAAATATTGTTGTGATTGTTTTTCAAAAAAAAAAAAAAAAAAAAAAAAAAAAAAAAAAAAAAAAAAAAAAAAAACCTCACAGGCTATAATGTTTGAGAGCTTATGTGCCCGCCCGTTCTGTATGTATGTACGTGCGTACGTAACGCGATAACTCATGATAAAAATATCCAATCCACTTGAAATTTTGTATATAGGTATATCCTGACAAGGCGCTTCCCTGATTAATTTTTGGAGTTCATTCGATATGTATAAGAGGGGGAACGGGGAGCTCATGCCCCTCCCCTTAATTGATATAAATGGGATTTTCATGGAGAATTAAGTTTTCATTCAAAAATCAGATATAGGATCATTCTGATGAGGCGATTCCGTGACTGTTATTAGGTGTTCATTGAATAAGTATAAACAGGGGGAACGGGGGTTTTAATGCCCCTACCCTTAATTTATATAAATGGAAGAGGGGGATAACTCCTTTTAAATTACATAAATGTTAAATGGGTTTTTATTAAGAATTATCCGATTTGCTCTGAATTTTGGATATAGATTTTTTATATGATAAAGCATGTCCTTGATAGTTCAGGAGGTTCAATGATTAAGTATAAAAAAGGGGAAAGGGGAGAGCTGTTTCTCCTTCTTAATTATTTTTCGAACGAAATTAACCCTTGAAAATATAAGGCTGTAATGTACAATTAGTATGTGTAGCCTGTGAGCTCAATGCTATCAGTTTAACTGGGCAATATTCTTTTTATTTTTGTTTTAGTGATATTCTAGTCAAAGAATTTGAAATAGGCTGGATATGCCCAGTATAAAGGTTTTCCCTTTTGATTTGCGTTTTTTCCTTTACGTATTAACCCTCTCGCTGATTATCTCGTGATTTCCGTGGGGATGCATTTCTCATTCTAATTAATTATCCATGATTATTCCCACTAGTTATTTTTTATTGTAAATTTCATCTTGTTTAATCAAAGCATTTTCTCGAATAAATTAAACAGGGTTGGCAACTTTCTTCTACAGTGGCAAAAACTCGCGGAAAGAACCATGGGAAAAAAATAAGCCCTGATAAAATATATTTTTTCCTAGTGGAAGAAGTGGAAGAAACTGTTATTATTTAAGAATTTCCCATACAACTTTCAACTTTGTAAGATACAATAAATATCTTCTTCCAGTAATGGTTGGCAACTTTCTTCTACAGTGGCAAAAACTCGCGGAAAGAACCATGGGAAAAAAATAAGCCCTGATAAAATATATTTTTTCCTAGTGGAAGAAGTGGAAGAAACTGTTATTATTTAAGAATTTGCCATATAACTTTCAACTTTGTAAGATACAATAAATATCTTCTTCCAGTAATCTTATATAAATTAATTCCATTAGACCAAAACAAATTTAATTATGTATATATGCTAAATTAATAATCACATTAGTCTTTTTAGCCAATATCACTGATAGCATCTGTCTAAAGTTCTTCAACTATTGGCTAAATGCAGAATTTTTTTTTAATCCATAATATACAAAACCAACTATTTGTTATCAATTTCAATTTATCCAACAGATTTGTTAAATATTAAAACTTTTGAAACTAGTAATAAATAGTAAGGATCATTTACCAAAGATAGAATGAAATAATTTAAATAAAAGACAGTACTTTTATTTTACATTAGTTTTATTGAGATAAGTAATGTACAATAAGTACTATATTTAAAAAAACCCCTTAAAATCCTCATTTTCCTTACTTAAATGCAGCATGGAATAGAAAAACGTTTTTTAGCAACCGGATGCTGCAATCAGTTTCTCAACTTAAAATGGTCAAATGCAAAAAAAAAAAGAAAAAAAAAAAAGATTTCAAGTTTTACATTTCAGGATAATTTAAAAGATTTCATCATGCGTACCTATAAATATTTTTATAACATTAATCATTTAAAATCAGCATTGAGATATGCATGCTAGATGCTAGTATAAATTGCAAATCTTTTTATTTACTGTGTTGCACAATTTAAAATAATGTATTTTTATATGAAAAATAAACAATTTGAAGGTAGTTTTTTTTTCTCATGGCATTATTATTAACAGTAAAAAAATCCCTCTACCTCTTAAGTTGTAAAATCCTTCACCTGAAAATGATTAAAGAACCTGAAATTTATTATTAAAAAAATTACTTTTTTTCATATTAATAATTTTAATATAAAATTTTTCAATTTAGATTTCATATAATTATATTTTGAGTTTAGTTTTTTTAGATAGTTAATTTACTTTAATTTTGAGAATTTGTTTTAATTTCTGTTGGTTTCTTTCAGTTTTTTCCATTTCTTTCAATTTCCGCCGGATTTTTCCAGTTTCTTTCCATTGTCCTGGAAGAAACCCAATCCTGAAATTAGACAATAATTTTTGTTATGATAAATCAGTAATAAAAAATTAAAAATTCTGTAAATGCTCAATTTTGATAAAACAGTTATAAGTAAGAAGGTTAGCGGAGTGCTTAAAAAAGAACACCCAATGTTTATTTCACTTTCACCCAGAATATTTAATTAAATATTTTCTTTTATAGTATACCTCAAAATAAGCAAGTTCATATTTTCTAACAAATTCTTTTAATAAATTCTGGTTCAAGTTAATTATTTCAAACCCATTTACTTCGCACCGGAAAGGATTTAGGTTGCAGGTGAGGTTCCCTTCTGCATGGTTCACTAATATGAGAAAACGAAATACAGTCGAGTCTCTATATAACGAAATCCACCGTTCCAGTAAAAAAATTCGTTATATAGAGAAATTCGATGTATAGAGAATGATGTTAAAAATCGTATTTAATGTGTAAAATTTGAACAAATATTAATTTTGATCTTTTGAATTAAGAATTTGAAGTGTTTAAAAGTAAATATTAACCTAACATTTTATTTCTTAATTATTTAAGATGTTTCAAAAAGAGAATAGACTTTTATTTGAAAGCTTAATGAAAATCAAATAAGGAAGGCTTGCTTTAATTTCAGACAAAAAAAAATGTTACGCTGTCAAAAAAAGCTTAAATTTTACCAAGGAATGAAAAATTGTTGTTAACATTTCCCTCCATTTGAAAGCCTCTCTTATGTGCCTCTCATTGATTCCTCTCCTACATGTGTGTCAATCCAATTGACACTGTTTTGAGAAAGATGTGGAAAGGTGTGTGGGAGGTGGGATGAATTCGTTGGATTTAAAGAACAAGGAGAGTAGTAATAATAATAAAAAAAAATAATAAAAACAGCACTGACGATAAATCAAAAATAAGTGATGGAAAATTGAGTCCATATGATTTCGAAGCTTTTTAAAACAGTTTTTTATGACCGATTTATGAAAAAAATCGCCATATGGAGATAGATATTTCGCTATATAGAGACTGTTTTTAATGTTATCATGCGAAAAGGGGACCGTTCCTACTAAAAATTCGTTATATAGAGAAATTCGATGTATGGAGTTTCGTTGTAGAGAGACTCGACTGTATATTATCTTATTGAAAAATTAATATTAATTATTCACAATTATTTAATGAATTGATTTAGCTTTATGAAATGGTATGTTGAGTGAGAGTAATAATCTTTAGCAGGTGAGAGATATAATTTATAATCTTCTTTTAGAGGTTTTCCCTTTATAGCTACATATCTTCTTAATTCTTGTATCCGAGATATTCTTATGATTTTTTCACAAAATTCCAGCTCTTGACACGTGAAAATAATCCTCAGACAGAGAAGGGTTTCATTTGTGATCTGAGAAGAATAATAAATTTCTAGTTATAGACTTTGTAAAAGTTTTTTTAGATATATTTTTTACATTTATTTATTTTATTATTATTATTATTATTTATTATTATTATTATTTTTGGAGGGGTGCAGTCATGAAAAAAAAGTAAATACCCTTAAAAAATTCTCCAACAACTTATTGTATAACAAAGGCAATGATACCAAACGATATCAAGTAGAATCTACATTTAAATGATCTATGAAATTCCAGAGAATCTATTGCGGGTAATCCATTATCTTAAGTTTTATGTAAAATTACAGACATAAGAAAAACCAAGATTCTGTTAAACATCAAAGAAGTTATTCGGTAATTTACAACAGACTTTGTAAATTTACTCATTAAAAATACACAAAACTATGTAAATTCATTTTTAGTGATAATAATTTAATTTAGTTTTCTAAATCAGTAAATTACTCAACATTCAGTGATCATGAAAGAATTTGACTTTTTCGAGTATTTTTGAATTCTTTTGAACTCCAGTACTGAATTTGTTTGAATTGCCGTATAATTTATTTTTTACACAATTTGTTTCTAGCCGTCCTGGGGTTTTTAACCGAAACACCTTATCAGTGGAGGAGCACCTTACTGACTAGGTTAAATCCTCACTAACTCCGAGGAGATTATTTTTTCTCTTTCTAAATTATTCTAACTTATAGGGGGGGGGACTATTTTTTTTCATAAATAGTTCTAATAAAATTTCAAAATAATTTATAAGTAAGTATTTTAAATTATAAGTTTTAGCAAAGATAAAATATAATTGAATATAGACGGAATCCCTAGAAGGAATTGCATATAATGTAATGGAATTGTTGGTAAAATGAAGATCGAGTAACTCGATCGAATACATTTAACCTCTTCAGACCTGAGCATAAAATAACCCTACAAATATATATTTATTGCTTTTGAATAATCGAAGTGACACTACAGATGACAGAAAGAGTCATTTTTATGAAATAAGTACTTTAGGGGACTGGTAATTTAGGTTTTAAAATATGTATGTAAAACTATTATTCCCCTTAAAACATCAGTTTAACTATCAGTAGTATAAATTTACGCACTAACAATATTAAGGTTTTTAAACAAGTAAATGATCAGCAAATCCTTAAAATTTTCTATTGTAAAACATTTAAGTTAAATAATCTTGAATATTTCGTACTTTCTTGGCCACAATGTCTTGAAGGTATTTTCGAAACTCGGATGAAAATAAAACTAATTTTATGCGGTAATATTCATCAGTGCTGGTATTTATTGGTTTTGTTTTAAAGCAAAACACATTCAGCTGTATAGAAGTAAAGTAAAAATGCAAAAAAATCGAACAATTTAGTTTTTATGAGAGAAAAAGTGGAGGTACACATTTGTGTACCTCAGGTCTGAAGAGGTTAATTGAGAACTAGTGTAAATTTACAGAGAGTCTCGCTTTTTTTCTGTGTTTTTAAAGAAATTTTTAACAGTTTATTATAATCAATTTATATTTAAGTGCTGTTTTGGAAAACATGATCAATAAATAAAATAATGTTTTAAATCTTACTGTGTAAGTAACATTGACTTTTGGGTGCATTGCATATCTCCAACATAATGATACAAAAGATTAAAATTATAATAAATTTCATTCATCAAATTAACTCAATTTAATTGATTTTTTATTGTGATACTTGGTGGGGTTTTGTTTGTTTAACTACAGAAATTTGAAGGGCATGCAGTCATTTCTTGTTCTTACGTACTCACGCATTGCAAATGCGTTAATGAAATCTCCTAAAGTAATAAAATAAAACGCCTATGCAAGAAAATAAAATTTCAAAAGAGAAGGATCAAAGAAAAATTCGATTTGTTCAAAACTAATGGTATGTTTAAATTTAATTCAAATTCACCGAAAATATTCTTAAATAATGTATAATGATAAGCAAATAAATTTTTGTGTGTGTGCCTGTCGACGGTGTTCTGAAGAGACCGCTGCGCGTAGAGCATAGCTGCCAACTTTCAACTAATCTTCCGTAATGCCTGGATTAATTTGATCCAGGTTAATGTCATTTCTAACCAGAAAATATATTTCATGAATCTTTATTTATTTAATTTCAAGATTGTTACTGGAACATATACTTAATTTCATTTCTTCGAAAAAATTCTGGTTCGAAACTCATTAAACCAGGGTCAAATTAACGCACGTATTACGGATAATCTACGTCAGGTTGGCACCTATGGTGTAGAGTTAAAAATTTTCGGAGAAGCTATTTTTATGCAGGGTGTATCTAAACTCTTGGGCAAAACTTTAATGGGTGATAGTACACATCAAGTTAAACAATATTAAATGGGAAACTAAGAGTCCCAAACTTCTTCCGAAGGAGAAATGCGCCATTCAAGTTTAGGGTCCAAAATTTCAAATGATTATAAAAAACGGAAAAATTGGTCGATTCATTTGCGGTTTTCACTAAAACTATTCTTTATGTCAGTATTGTCTTGAAAATAAATTATGAAGACAAATTTCAAAAAATGCCGATAGAGGGCGTTTTAGACTTTGGAGTAACGAACAACTATTTTTTACAGTTATTTTTTGCATCGCATTAAATTTTTTTAGAAGCTTAGACATAAACTTAAATTTTGAGCTGAAAATCTGAATCGTTGGCAGTGGTTAAGTAGCGCTAACTGAATTGTGTTCAATGGGGGTGGGCAGGTTCAAATTTCAAATATAAAAAAAAAAAAAAACGGAAAAATTGGTCGATTCATTTACGATTTTCACTAAAAGTATTCTTTATATCAGTATTTCATTGAAAATAAATTTTAAAGATAATTTTTAAAAAAAATTCTGTTAGAGGGAGCCTTAAACATCAGAGTAACCAATAACTATTTTTAACCCTTTAATTTTTGTAACAAATGCTTAGAACAAATGTTTGTAAAAACTTAGATTTACATTTTGAGCTCAAAATCTGAATCGTTATGAGTAATTAAGCAGTGCAAAATTGAACTGTGTTCGAGGGATGGGGAGGGTAACATTTCAACTCCTAAACGTAGTTCAGTTTGCGCTTCTTAACCCTTCCCATCGATTCAGAATTTGAGCTCAAAATTTAAATCTAAGCTTTTGCAAGCATTTAATTAGATAAAAAAAAATAACGGTTAAAAACAGTTGTTGGTTACTCTGAAGTTTAAGGCGGAATTTTTTGAAGTTTATCTTTAAAATTTATTTTTAAGGAAATACTGACATAAAGAATAGTTTTAGCGGAAACCGCAAACGAATCGACCAAATTTTCCGTTTTTTATAATCATTTGAAATTTAAACCTCCAAAACCCCATTGGACACCGTTTAGTTTGCACTACTTTACTACTCCCAACGATTCAGATTTTGAGCTCAAAATTTAAGTTTATCTCTAAGCTTCTAAAAAAATTTTAATGAGATTGAAAAATACCGGTAAAAAATAGTTGTACGTTACTCCAAAGTGTAAAGCGCTCTCTATCGGTATTTTTTGAAATTTATCTTTATAATTTTTTTTCAAAACAATACTGACATAAAGAGTAGTTTTAGTGAAAACCGAAAATCAATTGACCAATTTTTCCGTTTTTTTATGATTATTTGAAATTTTGGACCCTATACTTTAATGGCACCTATCTCCTTCGGAAAACGTTTGGTGTCGCGAATTACATTAATATTTATAATTACTTTGGTGTCCACACTCTCATAGTGACTCCATGGTCATAGTTTTATTTTTCGCAGATGATCACGAGCAAGGATAAAAAAAGGTAGTAGAATTATTCTGGAATAAAGTTTGTGTTAAGTTTTAAGTGAAATGTTTTGAAGCTTCATTTTTTTGTAAGATATTTAAATTACTTTTCACGCGTTTGAAGTATAACAACGATGTCTATATTTCGGGTAGATTTTATAGCTTCGATTTCGCATTGTTTTGCGATATGTGGCGTCCGAACTAATAGGGACGTGTGAAAAGTAACTGTTTTTTATTTGTTAACAGAAGTTGTCATTGAAAAAAAAACAAAAAAATGGATCCTTTGAAAATCAAAAGAACTCCTCTTAGAGCTGGATTTACGAAAACTTATAATGCTTTAAGTGAAGCTTTAAAGGACGCAACTCCAGATGCTAATTTAATAGAGAATTTAATGTGTCAACTGGAAGATAAAAGCACAAGATTGCGAGCTGTAGATGAAGAAATTTTGAATTTTATGTTGACAGAGAAAGTTGTAGAAAATGATTATTCTAAAGAATTTGAAGCATGCGAGGAGTATACAGAAAAATTTATTGCTATAAAGCAAAAAGTAAAGACATTTTTGGTGAAACCTATCGAAGAACAACTCCGATCGCAGAATTATACAGATGTTGAAAGAACGCTGTCCCGACCGCTTCGCTTACCAGAAATAAGTTTACAGCCGTTTGATGGCGATGCAAGATTATGGTTAAGCTTTTGGAATTCATTCAGCAAAATTCATGAAGACACCACTTTAGATGACCATTTGAAATTTGTTTATCTTTTACAGGCGATAACGCCGAAATCCAAAGCAGCACAGATAGTAAATAGTTATCCGGTTTCTGCTGATAATTATCCAAAAGTAATTCTACATCTGAAAGAAAGGTTTGGCAGAGAAGATACACTTATTGAGATATATGTCAGAGACCTTCTTCAATTAGTCTTAAATAATAATAGATCATCAAGCAAGAATTTTAATTTATCGTCGTTATATGATAATCTAGAGACAAAACTTAGGTCTCTAGAATCCTTAGGTGTCACAGAAGAGAAATATGCCAGCATACTTTTCCCACTTGTAGAATCTTGTCTACCTCATGATATATTAAAAATCTGGGAAAGACAGCGTGAGAAGACTGCTCAAGGTAAGAACCAATTAAATTCTATCCTTGATTTTTTTAAAAATGAAGTTATTGCGGAAGAGCGGGTTCTTTTGGCTCATTCCAATCTTGGTTTTGAAAACCCAAAGAAATATCATAAATGTAATAATGAATATAATTCAATGCCAACTGCCACAGATTTATTTATGAATAATAAGTCTAATAAGAATTTAGTTAAAAAACGTGAAGATTTGTGTATATTTTGTGACAAGTGTCACTTATCAGAAAAATGTTTTAAAGCTAGTTCGCTTTCTTTTGATGAGAAACGTAACTTAATTTTGAAAAAAGGAGCATGCTTTGTTTGCCTGAAGAAAAACCACATTTCACGCAATTGTAACTCTAAAACTAAATGCACGAATTGTGGTAAAAGACATTTTTTTATATTATGTCAAAATGTTTTTAATGAAGGTGGTAATGTGTCGTTAGAAAGTCATAAACATGAATCAGGGAGTAGTGACACTGTTTTAACTACTCAAGCTTCGGATCCTACTGTGTTACTCCAAACTTTGAATGTCCGTGTAAAGCACAATGGAAAAGAGAAAATCGTGCGTGGAGTTATTGACACAGGATCCGAACGTTCCTATTTATCACGAGATGTAATTAAATATTTGAATTATAAAAGTATTGGTGAAATTAAATTAATTCACACATTATTTGGTAATATTGAAACAAGTGAAACAAAGCATAATAAGTATAGAATTCACTTAAGTAGCATAGACAATAGTTATAAATGTGATATGCATGTTTTAGATGTTCCTGTTATTTGTTCTAAAATACGAAAAGTGCCAACTGGGCCTTGGTTATCAGAATTAAATAAATATGGCATTAAAATTTCTGATGTTGAAAATAGTTCATGTGAAACCGAAAATGAAATTAAATTATTGATTGGTTCTGATGTGGCCGGAAAATTACTCACCGGAAATATTAAAGTTTTAGAAAGTGGTCCGGTTGCGGTAAAAACCCATTTGGGATGGACTCTAATGGGAAAAATTCCAAGTATTAAATCAGAAACAAATAAGGCTGCTATGATTATTTCATCACTTTGGAACAATTGTTCCGTTGCTGATTTGTGGAAGCTGGATATTATGGGTATAACGGATCCAGTTGAATTCAAAACTAAATCTGAAATTCATGAAGAAACTATGCAGCATTTTAAGAGTATTATAAGAATAGATTTAGAAGGGAGATACGAAGTAGCATTGCCATGGGTGCTAGATAAAGCTTGCTTACCTAACAATAGAGAATTGGCCGAAAAGCGGCTTGCTACAACGAGGAAAAAGTTAATTTAAATAAAATTGAGGTATATAGCGAAGTATTTGATTCGTGGATAAATGCAGGAATAATTGAAAGGGTGGTTGATAATAAAGAAACTAAAGTACATTATTTGCCACACAGACCTGTATTTAAAGAATCGAGTGAAACTACTAAAGTTAGACCAGTTTTTGACGCTTCGGCTCATGTTAAAGGTTCCCCTTCTCTAAATGATTGCCTAGATAAGGGATTAAATTTGATTGAAATGATTCCTTCTATATTGCATCGGTTTCGGAAATATCCTGTTGGTGCAGTATCCGATATAGAGAAGGCATTTCTACAAATTGGTATTAGAGTAGAAGATGATAGAGATTATTTGAGATTTCAATGGGAAACATTCGTTTTGAATCGTGTAGAAGAAATCAGATCCTTAACTCAAAAGAACCAATGGCGACACATTGCAGGAAAATTTAATTCGGCAGATATCCCTTCCAGAGGTTGTTCGATTGAACAATTTTTAGAACTAAGATGGTGGGAGGGACCGGATTGGTTGACTCAACCTGAATATACATGGCCTCTAAGTGTCGAAATTCCCGATGAAGAAATTATTAACTCTGAAAAACGGAAAAGTGTCATTTCAGCAATGAACAAGAACACAGAATCTAGTGATTGGTATTATCGACGGTTTTCATCTTTCAAGAAAATTATAAGATTGATCGCCTGGATTTTAAGATTCTTAAACAATTTAAGAAATCCTAATTCAAAAGAAGTTTCTGAACTTACGTGTTTGGAATTAGAACAAGCCGAAAGAAAATTGATAATTTTGATTCAGAAAGACAGATTCAACGAGAAGAATAATCAGAAGATACATAGCTTAAGACCAATCCTAGATGAAGATGGTATTATAAGAGTGAAAACGCAAGTTATTTATAGGGAAGATGCTTTAAATTTTAAATACCCTGTTCTTTTGCCTTCTGACCATCCTGTAGTCCACCACCTGACCTCCTGGAGACACCAAGAGCTTTTGCATGCAGGAGTGGCTCTTATGATGATATCATTACGAGAAGACTACTGGATCCTAAAAGTTAGGAAAACTATTCGAGCAGTAGTACAGAAATGTGTAGGATGCAGAAGATTTAGAGCCCAACAGATTCGCCGGAAATTTAACCTACCTACCGGTGCCTGGTGGGAGCGATTGATACAAATGGTGAAACGCATCCTGAGAAAAGTTCTAGGTAGAGCTTCATTATCCTACGAAGAACTGCTCTCAATTCTCTGTGATTGTGAACAAGTTGTGAATGCTAGACCTCTAATTTATGTTACTGAAGATGTGAACGATCTAGCACCGTTAACACCATCAATGTTTTTACAGGACATAAGATCTTCAGATGTGAGAGATTTTGATGCAATTGACGCGCAAGAATTAAATAAAAGAGTTAAGTATAGGCAACATGTTCGAGAACACTTACGTAAGCGATTTCGTATTGAATATTTAGGACAATTGCGCCAGCAAAGTTCTTTGCAAAAGAATGTCAAGCAACTTACCGTTGGTGATGTCGTACTCGTAGAGTCTGATAAGAAACGTGCCTATTGGGCTTTAGCCCGAGTGCAAGAACTTATTTCTGGTAAAGATGGCCACCCAAGAGTTGCACGATTAAAAACTGAAAATGGTGAATTTTTGAGACCTGTCCAAAAACTGTACAATTTAGAGATTCCAAAAGAACTTTCTAGTGATCCAGTATTAAGAACGAGAAGTGGCAGAATAGTGACTGTCCCAAAACGTTATTAACTCTAAATACTGTTTCAACAAAAAACTTTATTCTTATTTTTTAGTATATTTCATAGTGTTAATTTGAATTTGTAATAATATGTTTAATTTTATTTGAATTTTGCAGAAGAAAATGTTTATTTACCTGTTTTTGAGAAATGTAATATTGTAAGAATTGTATCTTAGCACTGTAATGTAAGTATTAGTCATATTTTATTTTATATTTTATTGTACCCATTGTTGAGTTTATCTGTCGAAAACTCAAGGTGGGAGAATGTCGCGAATTACATTAATATTTATAATTACTTTGGTGTCCACACTCTCATAGTGACTCCATGGTCATAGTTTTATTTTTCGCAGATGATCACGAGCAATGATAAAAAAAGGTAGTAGAATTATTCTGGAATAAAGTTTGTGTTAAGTTTTAAGTGAAATGTTTTGAAGCTTCATTTTTTTGTAAGATATTTAAATTACTTTTCACGCGTTTGAAGTATAACGACGATGTCTATATTTCGGGTAGATTTTATAGCTTCGATTTCGCATTGTTTTGCGATATTTGGGAATCTTGGTTTCCTGTTTAATATTGTTTGTCTTGATGCGTACTATCGCCCCTTAAAGTTTTGCCCAAGAGTTCAGATGCACCCTATATACGTACTTTTGCACCTCGAAGCTCTGATTTCGGATATTCTATTAGATCTTTTTTTTTAATGAAATTTTTACCGCTTTTTCAATTTTCGCTGTGATTTTTTTTTTAATATTTTAAAAATAATAAAAATAAGGAAAATTTAAAAGTAAAGTTTAAATCTTTTAGTCTTTTATACTATTTTGTACTCTATTAACCCTTTGAGGGGCAAAGCACTTCTACTCTTAAAATGCTGAAATCATTGATTGACACCAACATTTATAAAATCAAAATTATTTCAAAATAGATAAAAGCTTTTCTTCCCGTACTTGATGAAATTAAAATTTTCATTTCAAAATTCTGGTGTCGATGTGACGTTTCTCAATTAAAATTAAGTGGTATATATTTTATACCACCGCCCTTCAAGGGGTTAAATAGTGTTTATTTCGTAAAAATCCGACATAATTAATCCTGATATTAATTAAAAACTCTTTTAAAAAGACTCGTAAAAAAAGATTTTTTTCCTGATAAAGCAAAAGACTGGCACATCTGCTGGACTTGATTTCGGAGTAAAAATGAAAGATTATGATAATTTTTATTAACTGGCTAAAATTAAGAAAACTGATCAAGCCATCGATTCGAAAATTCCATAGCAAATGTAGAAAATTTTTTACTTGCAAAAATCCAATTTTTTAAAAGTCGGTCCATATATATATTTTTTTAAGTTTTTGTAAAAAACTGACGGCTTTGGCAGAAAAATTCTGAAAAAAGCTTGACAGGGACAGTCATTTATGAAAAACAGAAATAAATAAATATTAATTTCAGCAGGTAGGCGATCCTCTATCTAATTTGGGATATGAAATTATTAAGCATTGCCAAATGTTTAAAATGTAACTTAAAGGGATTTTATTTACTTACTCGAAGATTATTAGTGTGTTTGAGGCAAAAGTCTCTTATATGAGTTAAGAGTTTGTAATAAGGGTTTCTCTCCCTTTATTTCAATTTTAAAAATATGGTTTATTCAGTTATCATTGTTTTTGAATTTTAATAGCATATTCTTTTCACGGGTTCTAAAGGTGCGTTTTCAACTTAATTAATTTATTCAACTTAGATTACGATTCTCTTGAAGATTTTAGTGCTTCCACTACCTTCTTTTTTGTACCACCAGGGGTTCATCCTCTCCGTGTTTCTATGGGTGATATCCATGATATCTCAATGAGGTTTTGCTTATTCAACTTGGTTTTCGATTGTTCTACAGTATTTAATTCAACCAACCAACGCAAGGGAGCGCATTCGTATCTTCGGATCTATATTCCATACGGAGAATGAGACGGTCACAGCCCGATCCCTCGTGCCCGAGTCTGGGCGATGTCCCGAAAGAGCCTTAAGCTAGGGCTTGATGTGGAAACGATATTTATTAACATATTAAAAAAAAAAAAAAAAAAAAAAAAAAAAAAACCCTGTTTTTTGAGGAAACATAAACAAGAGTTTTAGTGCATTTTACAATCTTTTAAAAATTAATTTGAAAGGAAATTGAATTTTTATTGATGGGAAAGAGGAAATATTGTGTTTTATTCTGAAGCACCAGTGTCTGCAACATAAAGCTATTAGAGGATATCTCTTATCTATTTTCATTTTCCATTTGTAGTCTTTTTCCAGAGTAACTGGAAAACAGAACTAATGTTTTTCTGCCATAGTTGTACAACGATACAGAGGTGGCCTAAATGATTCATCGGGTTTCAAAATACTGCGTATTGAGAGGTATTACGACCTACAAAGGCGGGTGATACATAGCAAGATACATACACTCACCAAGTTTAAAAGCCAGTCTTGTGGCTCGCGCGCAGGAATGCACCACTGCTGTTGTGAAGGATTGGCAGAAACTATGCTATTGAATGTATGGATGGAACTAGATTACCGGTGGGATATCTTATGGGTAACTAAAGGCGCACACATTGAACATTTGTAGTATGTACCAGAATTTTATTGAATGTATATTATTTTTATGTATCTACCCGCCTTTGTACGTCGTATACTTGTAAATAAACAGTTTGAAACCCAACGAATCATTTAGGCTAACTCTGTATTTTAAGAGACAAAAAATGCGACTTTTGCAAATGTTTGGCAACGCATCTAAAACTTTTGCTTTTTTAACCCTTTGCGGAGCAGGGCAACTTCATTGCTTAAGTGTTGAAATTAATGATTGACACCGGAATTCGAAAACAACTTTATTTGTAAATAAGAAAACGCTATATTTCACGCATTCAATAAACCGTAAATTTTTTTAAAGAAATTTACGATGCCAGTGTGGCGTTTAGGAATTAAAATTTAGTGGTACATAGCTGCCAACTTTCAACTAATCTTCCGTAATACCTGGATTAGTTTGAGCCAGGTTAACGTCATTTCAAACCAGAAAATATATTTCATGAATCTTTATTTATTTGATTTCAGGATTGTTACTGGAACGTACTTAATTTCATTTCTTTGAAAAAATTCTGGTTCGAAACTCATTAAAACAGGGTGAAATTAACGCATGTATTACGGATAATCGATGTCAGGTTGGCATCTATGGTGGTGTATCTATAAAACCGCCGCGACGCAAGGGGTTAAACGGATTTTCAGGATCATGGAAATCCAATTTGTTACCATGAGGGAATATTTAGAATTAATTTTTATTTCCATGTATAATAAGAGATTTTCAAATGAGAAAATTCATTTTGAAACAATTTTAAAATGTTATTATCAATTTTCAACTACACATTCTTCTAGCAAATAAATAAAGTTATAATTTCCGGGAACTTCCGACATTTCATTGACAAAAAGTGACATTTCTTTGTTATTCAGTGAACGACACAGATACGATACGCCTGCGACATATTTTCATCTATAACAAGTTTTTTCTCGTGTTTTTTCACATTAATCACTCTTTTACTTTGTTTCGAAAAAAGCCATCTTGTAGGCGTAAAGCAGACGTGTATGGGATAGCAAATAAAAGATTAACTAAAACCGGACTCGCAAATTTATGCAAATGTGTTGTAAAAAAATTAAAAAGTTTTTACCTTGACCAAAAAAAGTATCTCTGTTTATATTCTGTACTTTTACTTTAGTCATTTAGTTCCCACGTAGAATCTACGGGAGTAAATTTTGTTTTTATATTCCGTACAGCAATATAATGTAAAGAAGTTAATGTAGTCAAAATTTTTGTGAGCAGGGACTTACTTAGAGGTTATCTAGGACCTCGGGAAAAGTATCATCATTACAGAAGGGGGAGAGCTTCTGTCGATCCACAAAAAATTATTTTTGTTTATATACACTGCTCAAAACAATTAAAGGATATTGCAGTTTTAGGTGGATTTTGTATCTGGGAAACTTTTTAGCTGATTGATACATGGTCGACAGACATAGTAGTTATATGAGAATAAATTACACATGTTTGGCAGAAAAAAATGCATTTTATTGCGCATTTGTGTACAAAAGGAAAAAAACACAATTTGTGCATATGAGAAAAAAAGAATAAGAAAAGGTGTTTTCTTCAAAGAAAATCATTTTCAGTAGGGGGTATGGTTTCACGGGCGGCCAGCAACGTTGAACACCTTTGAGGCATGAACTCAATGAAGCTATTAATGACGAGTTGGGGTATTCTGCCCCACTCTTCCAGAAGAGCTCTTTCCAGTTCTTGGAGAGTTTGTGGGGGTTGTTGGCGGCCAGAAACTCGTCTTCCTAGAGCGTCCCAAACGTGCTCGATTGGATTCATGTCTGGAGAACACGCTGGCCATTACATTTGAACGATTCCTTCCTCGAAAAGGAAATCTTCCACCAGGTTTGCACGATGTGGCCTGCAGTTATCGTCCATTAAATTGAAGTTATCTCCGATTGCTGCAGCATAAGGGACTACAATAGGTCTGAGGATCTCATCCCTATAGGGCGACCAGTCAGAGCTCCATCTCGAATGATGTAGAGGTCAGTGCGCCCGTCAATGGAGATGCCACCATACACCAACACTCCTCCACCGCCAAATCTGACACTTTCGTGCACGAACGCAGGATTATTCCTACTGTCACGGTTCCTCCAGATGAAAATACGCCTATTATCCGAATGCACAGAAAAACGGGACACGTCAGAAAACAGAATATTGCTCCATTCATTTCTCCTCCAGTTGACATGCTCGGTTGCCCACTCCCTGCGGTCGCGACGATGCCTTGATGTTAATATAACACATACCATCGGTCGGCGAGCATACAGACCTACAGCATGGAGCCGGTTTCGGACAGTCTGAGTTGAAATCGTGGTGCCTGTAGCCGAGCGAAGGTGTTGTTGGAGACGAGTGGCGTTCATGTTTCGGTGTCTCCGAGCTGTTAACGCTAAATACCGATCTTCATTGGGCGTTGTTGCCCGTCTACGACCTTGCGCTGGTCTTCGGCCTGCACATCCACTCTCCAAAAAACGGTTCCAGATCCTGGAAATGACACTTTGTGACACTCCAATGGCTTGCGCTACTTCGGCTTGAGTTTGCCCCCCTTCTAACCTACCAATAATTCTCCAAGCTTCTGAATCTGTCAAATGACTTCGCTGAGACATTATACTCATCGAAACAAAGCAATCACTGAATGCCGATCATCCTTGTCTTCATTCTCTTTTATCCAGTCGAAAGTCAAATTTCATTCGCTGCCGCTGAAACGACGTTTTTGACGTCGAACTCAAAATTTGCATACTCCACAGTTTGAAAACCAGAGAAATTTGCATTTGTGATTCTCTTCTTCTATTTTCGGCAAAAAAATTTCGTTTATATCTTTATTTTATATAAAACTTCAAATATCCTTTAATTGTTTTGAGCAGTGTATTATACTTTTATTTCACCCTTTTACTTCCCATTTAACCCTTTATCTACTGCATTATGAATTCATGAAAATTTTACTTTCTAAAGCATTTTAGGTAAATTGTTTAAACTAAATTAAAAGATTTACATAATCATTTAATAAATTTTTGAAGGATTTTAGGATTTAGAAGAATTAATTAAATTTAAATTTACAGTGATTTTGTGCAATATTTATATGCCTACTCAAATCTTTTATTTTAAATTGTTTTCTTAGTATTTTGTAGATTTATAATATGTACAAATATGATGTTCCTACAATATAAATATAGGAATAGTTTCAAATTGAAAAATCCCCTTCCCTATCCCCCCCTCAGCGCCAAGAAAGCTGAAAAGATACAAAGGCAAAAGAAATCATTCTTTTAAAAATATTTTTGTTTTGTATAACCAATAATGCTTTTGGAACAAAATAATGTATCTGTAACTCATTCTAAACAGTTTTACAACTAATCGACGTATTAAAAGAATTTTATAATAAGTAATTTTAATGGTACTTATATATACCGTCGGTATATAAAGGGTTAAAATCTACGCGAGTAAATTTCATTTTTATATTCCGTACAACACAATCTTAAGAAGTTATTGTAATTATAGTTTGCGTTTTTGTGAGCAGGGTATTACTTAGAGACTATCTAGAGCCCCGGGAAAAGTATCATTAATTGGGAAGGGTGTGTGTGTGTGGAGGTTCTTTTATCAATCTACAGAAAATTATTTCTGTTTCTATTTTCTGCTTTTATTTTATCCGTTTAATTCCCATTTAGAATCTACGGGAGTAAATTTCATTTTTATATTCCGTACAGTATAATCTTAAGAAGTATCTTAGTTATAATTTGTGTTTTTATGAGTAGGGACTCATTTTGAAATTATCTAGGGCCCCGGTAAAAGTATTATTTTTGGACAGGAGGGAGGACTTCTATCGATCCACAGAAAATTATTTCTGCTTATTATTTTATACTTTTATTTCATCTTTTTGTTCCCATTTAGAGTCTACAGGAGTAAATTTCATTTTTTTATTTCGTACAACACAATCTTAAAAAGTTATTGTAATCTGAATTTGTGTTTTTGGGAGAAAGGGCTTACTTAGAGACAATCTAGAGTACCGGGGAAAATATTATTTTTGGACAAGGGGGAAAGACTTCCGTGCAAATTCCATCGAAACCTATTTAGTAGAACTTTTTAAAAAGATTAACCTTTCGTAATCGAGTTTATTTAATTATAGAACTTTCTATAGAATTCTATAACTGAGTAACATAGAACTATATTTTATGTAACCCTTCCCTGAAAATATCTAATAGGGCAACTTCCATCAAAATATATATTCGGTTGAATTCAAGCTATAAACAACCAAAACGAAATTTTCATCTGTATTTTAAATATATAAGTTTCCTCAAAATTTGTCCAGTAGAACTTTTTAGAAGTGCTCATATTTAATAATTAGTTCATTTGATTATATTTATACTATTGCGATAATTTTATAACTAAGCAATGTAGAACGATATACAATATACTAAAACTCAATGGCGGATCTAAGCGGCCATTTTTAAGTCGCGAAATTGGGTCAGGTCTTTATACTTTCAGAACCGGGGCGGATCGAGCCTTACTTTTTTCCTGTAGAGCGGGATCGAGCCGCACTTTTCTTATAAGGGCGGATTTCGTTCTTCCTTGAGGTAAACGCTCGGTCTGGGATCGAACCAGACCATAAGGGGGGGGGGGGGAGAAGCAATGGCGGATCTAAGAGGGCGGGGGGCTAAAGGGCGATCGCACCTCACCCCTTGGGCTAGATCACTCTACCAGGGAGCCAACCAAGAAATGGCAAAGGCATGGCACCCCTTGGGCTAATAAAAGTTTCCTAAAAAGACATGTATCCTCGCAGGAAATAAATTGAAGCCTAACTCGAGTCCGGCGCGGCCCGCCCCGGGCAGCGCTTTTTTAAATTCGCAAGGCTCTGGCTGGGTCAGGTCTTCTCGCATTCAGAACCGGGCCATATCGTGATCATTATTTTTCTGCAGATTTGGGTCGGGCCTAATGGCGGATCTCAGAGGGCGATCGTCTTCACTTCTTGGGCTAATAAAAGTTTCCCAAAAATGCATGCATCCTTGAAAGAAATGAGTTAGATCCTAACTAGAATCTGGCGCCCCCCCCCTCCTCTGGGCCGCGCCTTTTTAAGCTCGCGAGGCTCGGGCTGTGTCTGGTCTTACCACTTTCAGAAATAGGTCGTCATTTATTTGATACTATCATGATCATTATTTTTCTGCAGATTTGGGTTGGGCCTGACTTATTTTTCTTTCAGATCAGTCTGGCCTGGAGTCATTCTTCTTAGATGTTTGCATTAGAGATGACACAGACTTAACCCGTGTCCGATACGAGATTGTACTCTGTTTTTATGCTGGTCTACGGATTCGGACTCATTTTTTTTCTGAAATCTGAAAATTTTATTTATTGATTAATAGAAAAATGTAAAAAACTTTTTTCTCCTCAAAAATTAGTACTTATTCTTTTTCAAATCAATATCTTGCTATTTTGATAAAAATGAAAGTGAAGCACAATTTTTTTTCTATTTTAGTATTTGAATGCTATTAAAAAAAAGCAATTAGTCATATCTACATCTGTAGATTTATGTTCAAGCATTGCCGACGACCGACGATCCGGCACCAACGAAAAAAGGCGGGAATAATGAATTTGTCTTTAGTTCGATTTTTGTTTGTGGCAGAGATTATTTTGCAATTGGATCGTTTATTATTATTATTATTTAGACATTTAACGCGAAAATAATATATATTTTTTTATTTTAGCTTGCGGTTACCGAATAATTTAAATTTCTATTGTACGCTATGTATACAAGTCGTAATCGCTTTTCATATGGAAATAACTATAGTAAATATTATTTATTTTGAGATCTCTGCTGATGCCGTATAGCGGTAAGTAAATGTATTTACAATATTCTTGCGATCAAGTAGTGTTTCCTCTGTTCCTAAAAAAGTGTTGAACTTTAAAATTTTTAATTTGAGGTTATTTTCTGGGTCATGCCTATAAAGAAGGCTTGTTATGAAGAATGAAATGGTTATAGTTAAAAATGTGCATTTTTTACAGAAAATTTAAAATCGTTCTTCGATTTGACAGATAATAGACAGTATTTTCTACAAGTTCCATGCATTTATTCATGAAACACGCTTCATTAACATGTCCATTGTCCATAATATTTTCTTATTAAAACAGAGACAAAATATGAGAATCCTTTTATGCGTAAAATATATTTTTATTTTATTCCAAACTAGTATTCTTTTGATAATATTAAATTTAATTTTTCGTTTAACAGCCTTTTTTATATAAAAAATAGCTTTAAAATTATAATTACTTTTGGAACATTTTTTATAAGCATTATGCAACTTTTTCTACTGTATAATTTCATTATTGGGCTTTTGCTCTTGATACCGCAAAATGTTTCTGGCTCAGACGGGACCGGCCTGTGGAATAAGAGCCCGAATTTATCTCTAGTCCGCACTGACCAAAATTTCCCTGGTCGGGGCTCGGCTCGGAATGAAAGTTAAATTTCGGTCCGTGTCCGTCCCAGCCTAGCCTTATGCACGTGCCCTGGCCTTGCCGAGTCGGCTAAATGGTTCCGAATTTTCTAATGGGCCAGCAAAATTAGAATAGTTTTTCCAACAGGTCGGGCCAACAAACAAAATAAACGGGCCGAGCAGGCAAAAAGTTGAATGGCCATATGGGCCGAGCCGATAAAAAAATTAGCGGGCCTACTGGTTCTTTATAAAGATTTAAGTAGGAACGTTAAGATATGAGCTATTTATATGGGTTTAATGAGAATAAGTATAAATATGTGTCACCAGCCGATACTAGTTTGGCAACATCAATACAGAAATGTAACTTTAACAGTGTAGCGATCAGCATCGGAGAATTATATTGTGTGTAACCCGGGTTTAATATATTTTTTAGCAGGCTCGTACCGGCCCGGGATCAAGCTTGCATTGTTTTTCTACATATAGACGAGTCGGGCTGGAACTAGACTTAATTCTTCTCAAGATGTGTAGGACAGACAATATGCAGCGCCGTGCGAAAGGGGGGCTTGAAGGATGCGGTCGCTCCGGGCGCTTAAAATTAGGGGGAGCGAAATTTATGCTACCAGCGTAATTTTTGGCCTATTACAAGAAAAAGTTGGGTCGGGGGGGGGGGGCAAATTTTGCTTTTCCACGGGGGCAGTTTTCTCTTCGCACGCCAAATGATTGCAGATTTTTCTACCTTCTCATGCTGTCACTTCCAGAAATTCTATTCAAAACGATAGTTATCACAGTATTTTCTTAAACTGCTTGTATCAAAAAATGGATAACGCCATAGTTTCTGAATAAAAACACCTGCTAATCCCGCTAATGCGATCACAACATAAATATTAGTTAACCCGACCAGCAGCAAAAAAATGAGGTCAACCGGACCCAAACCCGACTCACAGCAAAAACTAGAAGTCAACCGGACCCAGACCCGACCCGCAGCAAAAAATAAAAGCAACATGACCCGCAGTGAAAAAATTAGCTCCGACCCACGCATTAAAGTCGAGTCTCCAAATTTCTAAAATCGCCCCCCGCCCCTTGAGGACTCTCCAGATCCGCCCTTGCTAAAACTATACTTGAAAAACTTTACCTGAAAAAAATATTTTACAAACAATGCAAATTCCATTAAAATCCATTCAGCTGAATCTATTTATAAAGGCTAATCTTTAATTTATGTAATTCTTTTGTGTGGCCTTGTAAATAAATAATAAATTCTTTGTACTCCACATTCGACAGAAAGTATGTATGAGTGCACTTTATAAATCTATATTAATTTCATTATATTTAAAATGGTACAAAATCATTAAAATGCACTTGAAATGACTTTTTTCCTATCAACTGTAATGTAACGGAATATTTTTGGTTGCCAATGTAATGAACAATAAATGCTACAGTCTTCATTTTCAATAGGGATCATGCTATAGTAATTACCAATAACATATTAAAATTACAGAATAATCTGAGTATATTTACGATACTTAAACATATTATGAATATTAAAGCGCGGCCAGATGGGCAGGGAAACCAAAGGCATAAACACTTTCCAACTGTGTTTAACACTAGAACGCCGGGAAATTTTGCGTAAGTTTTATAAAATATATTTAAAACCAGAAAAATAATTTGAAATAATTTAGTTTATTTGTTGAGCTCATTTTATTGCAACTGATATATAACTTACTTCTTGAAAATTTTTCTGGGTGGAATCGACAATTAGTCCAGTGATCGGTGTCAAATTGACACCTTCCCGGCGTTCTAGTGTTAAGGCCTCTGTCCTCGCTCGAGGAAACGCTCGCGAGCTAATGCTATTCCTATGGGAAAGCATTTTTCTAATCACTCTTTCGCATTTTCACATTTTTGAATATATATATATATATATATATATATATATATATATATATATTTTGCATTGGATAGCTGAAGTGCATGCCGACAGCGCGCCTTTTTTACTTTTTGGATTTTGGTTGCAGATATTTTTCTTAAAAAGCACTTTCAGTTTCAAAACCGGTTTTGAAAGTGAAACTAACTTTGTAAAAAATATCTGCAACCAAAATCCAAAAAGTAAAAAAGGCGCGCTGTCTGCATGCACCTCAGCTATCCACTGAAAATATATATATTACAAATTTAAAATTTTTTCGCCAAAACTAACCTTTATACTATCTTAATTTTCTTATAATAATATTCCGTACTTACTTCAAATTATTAAATTAAAATCTTGTTTCTAAATCTAATCTGTTAATCCTTATGCAGACGATATAAATTCTTAATTTGCCTTCAAAAACATTATTCCAGTATGCGTAAATTTAAAAAGATGGCTCTAAATTAAAAATATTCTTAATTAAAACTTTATTTCTTAATATTCCAAATAAAACTGATTTCTTCTATGTTTTTATCAACCCTTTTTAAGAAAGTCTTATTAAATTTATTCCAAAACCATACCTTTCAAAAAATATCATTATTTTATTTTATCTATTTATTTATTTTTCCTACGTCAACCTTTGATGTGTGCATATTAATAAATTCATTTCTTTTCTTTTTCTCTTAAAATTAATCATTTATAAAAATCGTCTGCGTAAGATATTTAAAATTCTGAGTCAATTATAAATTGGTTAAATAATATTTTTTTTAATAAATTTATCGTCTGTTTAAAAATAGCCTCGTAGCTGGGCAAGAATTCTGTTTACATAAAAGAATGATGGTTTGAGGTTACAGAATGTTCCAGTACTTTCTTTTTTAGTTTAGAAGGTGGAAGTCTCGAGATGAGAGAGAAGATTTCTTGGGTTGCTTCTTCGATGAGGACAGCTCGCTGAAATAATGATGGAATTTTTGCAAAAGGAGCTTTTCCTTCCTCATTATTACGAATTTAATAAATGAATTTACAGCAGCCCATGACTAATTATTGGATCTTCTACATTTATTATTTTATTTTGTTTTTTCCCTCGCTTGCCATGACTGCGTGTTTCTTTTTAACCAGTGGAAATAATTCGAGTTCTCCTTAAATCGTCACACATATATATATATATATATTCAAAAATGTCAAAATGCGAAAGAGTTATTAGAAAAATGCTTCCCCATAGGAATAGCATTAGCTCGCGAGCGTTTCCTCGGTCAGGGACAGGGGCCTTAACCCCTTGACCTCCAGGCTGTATTTCGCCGGTCGTCATTTTCGACCAGGGCATGTATCATTTGCATAACGAAGACTAATCCTGTTCAAATATCTAATCGGTACTCTGTATAATGAATGAAGAACGCGGTGTACGTCATGGTCGTTGATTACATAAATGGCAAAATGTTCACAGCATACATCTTGGATGACAAGAGAAAAAATTTAAACATTAAGCCTACTGAAAAATTTTGCATTTTAGATAAAATATAATGTTTTTCGTTTAAAAACTTGAGTTGAGCTTTAAAAAAAAAGTGCCTCTTTTGATGCAGGGACGTGCAACATCAAATAACTCAATAAATAAAAAAAAAAAAAAAAAAAAAAATCAAACATCAGTTTTTATTTATTAATCAGTCCACTTTCAAACTTAATAAATTCAAATAAATTGTGAAATTTTAAAATCCTGTCTCTTCGTTTTGATCTCTAGGATCCACAGCAAAAATTGCAAATGAAACCATCTTCACCATCGAGGTTTAATCCACTACAGTTATCGTGGTTAATATCCTTGAAAAATTGCGCTAGTTGACCATTAACTTGACGCATCGTACATGAGTTGGTTACATACAATGCACAACCAATCACTACCATGTTCATCGTTCTCGGTTGGAGTCAAAAGCATCCAATCTTCTTCCTCCTTCTTAGGAAACAAGTCTTACTTCCTTTTCTTGGTCTTCATCCCTTCTGATCTTCCTCTTCATTTTCCTTTTTACTTACCCATCATACGTAGTATAGGATAAGTCTTGCAATCGTTTTGAAAATCGAAAATTTTTTTTGACGGATTCACACGTTTTAGATAGTGGAGATTCCGAAAAACATATTTTTAGAAAAAAAAAAAATTTGCCGTCCGTTTGTCTGTCTGTCTGTCTGTCTGTAAACGCTCTATCTCCCGAACAAATTGAGATAGCGACTTGAAATTTAGTATGTAGTTAGTATGTAAGAATGGGACGAACCCTATTTAATATCAGCAACCTCGATTATCCGGAACTATTTTTTTCGGACCCTCGAAAAATTCGTTCTGATAAAAGGTATATAAAAATTTTCGATTTTTTTTTTGTTTTAAGGAATGGACGTAAAAGGCAATAAAATAACACACATTTTGCATATAGAACGAAGTCGATCGGATTATTAGTTGCCGAGATATTTCGAATCCTGTTTTCCACATTCTTCGATTTTTCATGACCCTGTATTTCATTCAAATTTCAATTCAGAGGTATATTTTAATTGGAAATGAGACGCTTAATCCGACACAGTTAATTGTTGGTTAATAGAATTATTATTTTTGGAGTTACTTTTACGCAGTTCGGTACTACTTGAGTAGTTGGGCGTTTTATATAATTTGTCGAAATTGGTACATCAGCGGTTCTTTAATAGAGCATTACTATGTATATTAACAATATTTAAATTTTGTTTATGAATTGCAATGCACTGTATAAATAGTTTTCACGTGTTTTATTTTCATATACATATCCATGATGGGTAAGTATTACGGTGGCCCCCAACGATTAGTTAGGTTTTGGTCCATATGACACACAGTCTGTCTGTCACAGAGTCCGTACACAAAAACTGTATTAGTCAGAAACTTCAAGTTTTGTTTACCTACAGCTGGATACCTCGTGTCACACGATAAATGATAAAATTTTGAAAAAGACCATTGTTTTAATTAAATTCCATTTTTTTTAAATATCATCCGTTCATTTTTTGAGAATTAAATTTTAAAAGAGAACCTTAATTTCAACGTTTTGACTGTAAACATCATAGTTTGATGAAGCTTCTTGCTACAAACAGAATGTTCTCATTAGATTGATTTTAAACCCGATTATTCAATCGGTAAATTAATTATAACAGATGTAATTTTTTGCATTTTTCATTATTGGGTGAAAAAAGTCCGGGCCAGGATTCGAACCAGGGATGTATTGGCTAAAGCTGCCAATGCTCTTCCAACTGAGCCATCCCGGACACGAACACTGGAGGACTATTTCACCCAATTAACCTCAAGGATCACTTTCTCTGGTCTGATACTCTGGATCAGCTCAACAGAATAAATCCGATTGAATAATCGGGTTTAAAATCAATCTAATGTAATTTCGTATGCAGCGATTTTCTGCAGTTCCATATATTGACCTTCGATTTATTCTGTTGAGCTGATCCAGAGTATCAGACCAGATAAAGTGACCATCGAAGTTATTTGGGTGAAATAGTCCTCCAGTGTTCGTGTTCGGGATGGCTCAGTTGGAAGAGCATTGGCGGCTTCGGCCAATACATCCCTGGTTCGAATCCTGGCCCGGACTTTTATCACCCAATAATGAAAAATGGAAAAAAATTACGTCTGTTAGAATGTTCTCAGTTCAAACCCTGGTCCTAGAAATTGAAATTTCCATATTAAGATGGATTGAATTAAAAGTAACTTCGTACTGTTTGACAATTTAAGGGTTTATATAATTTTATTATTATTATTATGCTGTGATTATAAATTAACAATTTAAATTTATTAATTAGAGGATGAGTTGTTTTTAAGGAAACATTAAACGAAACCGTCTGTGCGACCCAATAAATGTGACCAATATCACATTTATCGGGTAATTGGCTCAAAGACGATTTCATGTTCACATTATAGGTAATTGCACCTACCCGGTTTTACCTCCCACCTTCTCCTTCATATGTTCTTTGCTAAAGTTTATTTAAATAATTAAAATATCTCCTTATTTTTAATGGCAACATTACTCTAGAATGTTCTTTGGTTTTTCTTGTAGTCAGTGCTATTTTATATTTATTATTTTATCTAAATAACTTTATTTTAACATTTAATTATTAGAATACCCGTTCTAAGGATTAATTTGAATTTAACTATATATATATATATATATATACACACACACATATGCAAGCATGTAAATACATATCCACGAATGCATATCTAAATCGATATTATTAATAATTAACGACCTTTTAAATTTTAATAGCATACAATCTATAATAAATGAAAATGTAATTTGAATTATAATAAATATGCAGCGGATAAAATCTTTAAATAAATTATTTTTATTTTTCGTTTATTAGTTTTATAAAGTATGCAAAAACATAAAATTAACATTTCCTTATATGCCTCTAGCATTATCTAAAGACATTCGTTATTTTCTTATGGCGCAAAAACGAATTTAAAAATCTTTAATTGCTTTCTTTAACGCAATTAAAATATAGTTAAACTGTATTTTGAATTAGTTTATGCGTATCAAGATCCATAATTAAGTTAACTGCATTCAAATTCGCATTAATTTGTATTTATACCAGTTTTAATTGTATCTTTATTATGAAAATAGTTTCCTCTAAACGTGTTAGTTTTCACAAGTTAATGTCATTTCATTAAATGAGATAGTTTATTTCATATTTTCTATTAACTAGTAATTATGTTTGTCAGTGGCAGTCAGATCTTATAAGTCATTTTTCACCTACTTCCTGTTGAAGGTAATACATGAATTGGACATTGAATTTTTAAAATTCGAACCTTAAAGAGGGGGGGGGGAGGCTGGCAATTTACTTAATGGTTGCTTCTGATTTACTATGGATAAATCAGCGCCAGCTTCATCCCAACCAGTGGCCGAGAGGTTCTGCCCCCAAAACTGGTAGAAAGGAGATGCTGGATTCGAACCCAATCGTGCCCGCTGGCCTAATCGTTCGGAGTTTTCCGTGGTTTTCTTCCTACCTCGGATTTGCTTGCGTAAATAAGGGATAGGTTCCCTTAGAAAGACCCCCCATGGAGGACACTCTCCCTTAGGCCCATTCATTCGTGCAGATAATTGGCCGTCATGAACACAACCAACCAACCAGCGTCAGCTTCAGGAGAATTTGTTCGAAATACTAATGGTTATCACAACAGCGAAAACTTTAAGCAATTTGACGTTATCGCCAAATTGCGAATAAGCCAGACGTTTGACGAATAAGCCAGACACAATCTATGGTCATGTACACTATATATGGCTATTAATGACGGGAAACTTTCACTTTTAGACATTTTATCGAATATTTAACAATATGCTTGTCGGATTCTTCTGAAACTTCAGGATTATAAAGATTATGTTTGATCCTAAAGTTATAGACGTCTATTTCATAAGGAGACAAATTAGGGGTTGACAAAAATTCACTGAAAAATAGTCATATTCAGTGTTCTCGCTGTCGCTCGCCATTGCGCCAAATTGCGACAAGATTCTTCATTTGGCGAGTAAACAAGCGATTAGATTCGCCAAATTGATAGTGCTCAGTTTTTGCTTTTTTGCTTTCTTTTCTTTTTGCGTATCTGTGTGTGTTTAATATTTTTCATATATTTATACAATAACATATTTTTAATATATTCGTACGGATAGTTGAATTTAGATTAATAATAATCGTTGTCGCAGCTCAAAAAATTTATATTATTTTAGAACATATTGAGAAAAAGAAGGTACATTAAAGCATTAAAGATAATATTTTATTTAGTGCTACACGGCGAATCTATATGGCTAATACTTTTTTTCATTTGGTGAATGTTTTTTCCTTTTAATTAGCCAAATTACTAACGTTGGTCAAATGTCAGCGAGAACACTGGTCATATTTGGGATCTCCCTGATAAATAAGATGCAGGAAAGGATCTATCGCTTCAGAATACTGATATGGGGATACTGTACTATGCATGTCCGCTGATTTTTGTACACGTATATTAATGCAGATATAGCGATTTTTTTTTAAGTTAAAAAAATTCTTGCATGTTTTTATCATGCAGGGTTTTTAACCAAATTTAACTACATTTTCAGACAAAAAAAAAAAAAAAAAAAAAAAAAAAAAAAACCGCATTTTTAGGGGGACGCAAAAAACTCGAACCCGGCGATAATTTAAATGTCTCCAGAGAAAGGAGACAGACCTAAATGTGTGCGCAGGAGGTGGAGTTAAATTGTTTAAAACAAGAGTGCATACGTAAAAAAATTTCAACATCAAGATCTGTAAACATTTTTTTTTTTTTTCAGAGAAGGGATTCGGTAGAAAAAAAAGAGTAAAAATTAACAATCTCGTCCTATTTATTTAATTGTATTTAAAAAATGTTTAAAATTTGAGTTCAAATGTTTCAGGTAATTTAAATAGTCTGAAAAGGAAAGGGACTAGCAAAGTAAGGGGGGAAAATAAGATTGAATTCCTTAAAACAATGTTGCAGACAGGATAGAATTTGAGCATCAGCGAGATACGGGTAATTTAAATTTTAACAGAGGACTTCAGCAAAGAAGAAAGACAAATAAAATTTAACTGTTTCGGCCTACTTAATTATATTTAAACAATGTTTAAAATTTGATCTAAAATAATGCAGGTAAATAAAATTTTTTATCGGAGAGAAACAAAAGTAAGATTGATTGTTTTACTTTCTTCTATCTTTATAAGAAGAAAGTATTGAATTCGTGAAAATTTTCCAAAATTCGGTTTTTGACTGATTTACACGTTTTAGGGATCAGAGAACCAGAAAAACATGTTTCTATAAAATGCCTGTCTGTGAGTCTGTCGATATGTATAAAAAAATTGTGGGCGTTCTATCTTAAGAACTAATGCACGTGATTCCACAAAACTTTAGATTCTATTAGACCTTGATATAAACTAAATCTCATTGAATTGGGGTGTACGTCGTTCAACAGGTGGCGCTGCTATGTTGCATTATTTATAACTTTCACAATATGCATACCTCAAGAACTAATGCACAGAATTTCACAAAACTTCAGATTCAGTCAGTCCTTGATATAAATTAATGTTGTTTTGTTTTTGGTGTAAATCGTCCTACAGATGGCTCTGCTATGCTGCATTTTTCACGATTTTGTAATAAACGTATCTCAAAAACTAATGCATAGATTTTCATCAAACTTTAGGTTATGTTAGTTCCTGATAAAAAATTTATTGGTTACTTTTTGGCATACATCATACAGCATGTGGTGCTGTTATGCAGTTTTTTTTTAGATTTTGCAATAGCTCTGGTTCAAAAATTAATGCACGAATTTTTATCAAACTTTAGATTCAGTCATGAGTTGTCATGAACTGTTTGGTCTATTTTATTCTATTTAAACAATGTTTAAAACTTGATTTAAAATAATATGGGTAGTTAAAATTTCATGTGCTAAAAAATAAAAATAAGATTAATTTTTTTAATAGCTATGTTGCCGACGCAATAAAAGTTAAACATCAAAATTTATGAACAATTTTTTTTTTTTTTTTTTATCTCAAAGGTTCTTTAAACAAAGAAAAATAAAATTTTATTATTTCGCCCGATTTATTTAATTGTATTTAAAGAATGTTTAAAACTTGAACTCAAGTGTTATAAGTAATTTAAACCTTTAGAGAAGAAAGACACGAGCAAAGAAAGGGACATAGTAAGATTACGTCTGCAAAATTATTTTAATGGATAAGAACTGTAGATAATTTAAAATTTTACAAAAGACTTCAGCAAAAAATAAAATAAAATAAAATAAAATAAAATTTAACTGCTTCGGTCTGTTTAATTCTATATAAACAATGCTTAAAACTTGATCTAAAATAATGTGAGTTAATAAAAATTTTATATAGAGAGAAATGAAAATAAATTTACAAATATACTTGAAAAAAAAATAACTTGATCACTAAATGCTGTACAAATTTGTTTCAAAGTTTGAAAACTATACAAACATTAAACAAAATTTAAGAAGTTCAATGTTTCGATCTTCGTATGAGATCTTCATCAGGAAAACATCTTTATATTGCTTCCAAACAGAGTAAAATCGGCTTGAAATACAAAAGTTCACTATGTAAGGAAGTTTTGAATTTCAAGGCGGTTTACTCTGCTTTATTTTAAAACTGTTTAACATTTTTTATTTAAGGGCGTATTCGAAAAAATGATTTTCCACCTTCAACAGCTCGAAACTTTCCGATACAATTTCAGACACATTTTTAAAATTAGAAACATGAAACTTGCTGAGGGGATTTTTGAAGTCACGTACAAGGTGCCATGTGATGTAATTTTTAGCTGAATTAATTAGAATTTGATTTATAAACAATTATTTTCTCAGCGTGACTCTTTTTTTTTTTTTCCTTCCCACTTCCGAAAATCCATTCCAAAACGCCGTTTTTAACAGCATTTTTTGCAACATTTTCTACATTTACCAAAAAATCGACAATCACGGCACATTGTGTAGTTTCTAAATAAGAGATTTTGAAAGTTTGGTGCATTTGAGAGCAAAAATGAATTTAAAAACAAATCTGAAAATAAGCAGTTTTGATCGGAATACACCCTTAAGGCGCAACACTAGTCACAGAAAAAGACCCGGATGATAATGTAAGGTCTATTGGAACGTTCTTTTCCAATATCTCGCTCAAATTTTAATATTTTTACATGATTGTTTTTGCATAGGATAGCTGAGGACGATCCACAACCGGCCTAGTTTTTACTTTTTCAATTTTGGTTATAGATTTTTTTTCTAATTTAATGCAAAAAATGCTTTGATTTGACATTTTTCTTGTTTTAGATTGTTTGCGGAGAATGAGTTTTTCGGCTTAAATTGCCATAGTTTAAAGATTTTTGGAATTAAATTTTTTAAATTTCGAAATTCAAGAAATTTAGTTCGAAAAATCGTTAAACTATAGCACTGTAAGCCGAAAAACTCTATCTCTGCAAGCAATCTAAAACAAGAAAAATGTCAAATCAAAGCATTCTTTGCAATCAGAACACAATCTTTTCAAAATATTCACCGTTCCAAACTTCTGTATAAGATTTTTACAGCTTACCTAATAAACAAACCGTTTACCGCATAGGTCTGTCTATCTTTGTTTTTGAGAAATTAAATTTTAAAATCAGGGTGTTATTTGCTGGACACTCTGTAGTATTTAATTGTCTCGGCTTATTTAATTCAATTTAAACAATGTTCATACTTAATCTAAAAGGAGATGGGTAATTAAAATTTTATGTGCACAGAAATAAAAATAAAATGCATTTGTCTTTTTATAACTATGTTGTAGACGTAATACAAATTGAACATCGAGATTTATGGGCAATTTAATTATTCCTTTTTTTTTCAGAAAAGTAGTTCAGCAAAAGAAAATTAAAAATAAAATATAATTGTTCCCTCTCCGTTAATTCTACACTAAAAAAAAAAAAAAAAAAAAAAAAAAAAAAAAAAAGATC
Organism: Maratus speculifer; assembly: GCA_964019185.1. Classification (NCBI taxonomy): domain Eukaryota; kingdom Metazoa; phylum Arthropoda; class Arachnida; order Araneae; family Salticidae; genus Maratus; species Maratus speculifer. The sequence goes on along the minus strand of OZ025301.1, from coordinate 143,890,216 downwards.
AAATACTCAAAAATGAGTACATCGATGTACTCATACTGAATTGAGTATGTTTGGATCAAAAATGGCACAATGCTTTCTCAATTATGAAACATCACATATTATCAAATCCAAACTAACGATAATTTTGTGCCCTGTAATGTTTTATTTCATTCATGGTGGCATAAAAAATGCTAATTAATGTAAATATTAAATTATGCACAGTATTTTGAAATAATTTAAAAGTGCTTGCAAATAGTGCTCTTGCCATAAAAATATTCGATTTGAGTATTTTGCTATTTTTCTTAATAAACAATCAATTAAATTTTGATTGTTGATAATTTTGAGCAAGAAATAAATGATAGTATTGTAGCGTATATAGGGTTCTTTTGATCTTATGGTTAGACAAATTCAAACTCTTGTATCTTAGAAAAGTAGAAAATAATTTATTTACAGATCTTCAGAACAACAGAGTCTTCGAAACTCACAAATATTACTAGATATTCAAAAATAACTGCTCAAACCTATCGTACAAGTACAGTTATAGGTCCCAGAAACTCTTTATACAACGTCTCAACACTAAATAACATTCAAAACAACGTAGATAAAACTCAAGCAAACTTGCTTAAGAATCGCCTAGTTGTTCACTCAATGACTGACTGATAAATAATAACCACGACAGCTAGTATTGCTCTCCTTATATAGGCTCGCAGCATGCGCTAGAAATTTCCACAGGCTTCTCGAATATTCCAGAAAACCACGGAATAACATTCAATGTATCAGCATATCTAAAGGGGGGTTACCATAGAGAGGGAAGGGTTACCATCGCCAACAATCGCCAAATTTGGCGAGCAAAATTAGTCGTCAAAAGTGACGCCAACTTGGCGATATCTCTAGATTTCGCCAAGCTGCCATACACATTCACTGAAAAATAATAGACAAGTTTGCTTGGTAACAGAGACAATGTAACAAAAACTAATATTAGTAAAGGAATGGAGCTTAATAAGATTATTTACATTATTTTACAGTACAAACATTAACTGTTTACAAAATTCGTAACAGTATATTTTTACTTTAATGCATGAGTTAAGGGGGCAGTTCATAGCGATTTACATTTGAACACAACCATGGAATCAAAAATGAGTACATGTGTTTCTTAGTTTTGAGTACATTTGGATCAGAGTTATTTTGAGTATGTGAAGTACTTAAAATTGAATACTTTTTGCTCAATTTTGAGAAACCATTTTTTTAGTGTACAATTGTATTTTTTTAAGTGTGACAATTGGTTCAAAATAACAAGCGGAGGATAGATAATCGTTGCAATCGTCTTTTTTTTTTTTTTTTTTTTTTTTTTTTTACGAAGAAAGATTTAGAGGTTTGCACGGGCCCGGGCCTGGCCCGTGGCCCGTACCCGGTCCTGCCCGCGGGTCGGGCCGGGCCGGCGGAATCGTTCCGAATTTTCTAACGGGCCGGGCCGGCAGATTTAGAATAGTTTTTTCAACGGGCCGGGCCGGCAAAAAAATTGAACGGGCCAGACGGGCCGGGCCGATAAAAAAAAATTTCGGGCCTGTCGGCCCGTTCTGAAGATTTAAGCAGAAACGATAAAATATGAGCTATTTTCAACGAAAATGGTTTTAACGAGAATAAGTATAAATGTAGCCATACTAGTTGGACAGCATCAATATAAAAATGCACAGTGTACCGACATCGGAGAATTACATTATGTGTAACCCATTTTAATATATTTTTAGCTGACTCATGTCAGTCCGAGATCACGCTTGCATTATTTTTCTACATATAGACTGGTCGGACCGGTACTAGACTTAATTATTGGCAGAAAACATGATTTGTAAAATTATTAACAGCGATAAAGAACTTATGTTAGCTTAGTCTTCGGATATATGCTTCTTGATGATTTTTAAATTAATTTCTCAATAATGCGAAAGTTTGACACGTTTTCTGATTAATTTTAAATTGTAAAAGTATAAAAGTAATAAGCCTAACTATTAAAGGGATTTGGAATCGAATAGCGTTTTTCATTTTTGGTAAATAAAATACTTGTCTAACCTTGTTGAGATATAATAGTTTCTCAAATGATTGCAGGTTTTTCTCCCTTCCCTTGCTATTGCTTCCGGAAATCCTATTCAAAACGCTAATAATGACAGTATTTTATTTGTTTGCAATATTCTTAAATTGCTTGTATCAAAAAATGGATAACGCCATTCGATTATATAGTTTCTGAATAAAGATATCTGCTAATCTTATGCGTTTCTGAGAAAAAAAAAATGAATTTAGAAATGTATCAGAAAGGATCTTCTTTGAATTTAGGAATGGATTTGAAATCTATAATAAAATGATATAGAAATAGATTTATAAATCTTCTTTTATTAAACAACTTCAAAATTAACGATGTTTTTAGCTTTCTTTCTTTTTTCTTTTATTCTAAGCCATATTAATTTTTTAATGAATCTTTATTCGAAAGTTGAAAGCCTAAGAATCTAAGTAATCATTAATGTTGTTAATGTGTATTTGCTGTAAAATATACTGTAAAAATCATTCCATAGATATTTATGCAGTATTATTTAAAGGAATCTTAGTTATATGATAAAAATCTGAATTTTTTAGAAATCGTTGAAAATGTGACGGGCCAAAACGGGCCGGGCCGGGCCTAAACTATAAAAATTTAAACGGGCCGGGCCGGGCCCGGGCCGAACTTTTGTGTTTTACAGCGGGCCGGGCCTGGAAATTCCGGCCCATGCAGACCTCTAGAAAGATTAAAACAGAGAACAACACTTTAAGATTTAGTTTTATAAGATTTCAAATTATTTCGCTTATTTACTTGTTTCGCAGTTTCTCTGATTCTCAAAAGTAATAAAAAAGATATATGTATCTATTGCAGAAAAATGCCATATATTATTCAATTTTTTAGTATCTGAATAAGAAAATTTGAAAAAATACGCGTAATCGTTCGAGCTATTTTGAGTATGTGAAGTACTTAAAATTGAGTACTTTTTGCTTAATTTTGAAAAACCATTTTTTTTTAGTGTACAATTGTTTTTTTTTTTTTTTTTTTTTTTTTTTTTTTTTTTTAAGTGTGACAATTGGTTCAAAATAACAAGCGGAAAATAGATGATCATTGCAATCGTCATTTCTTTTTTTTTTTTTTCTACGAAGAAAGATTAAAACAGAGAACAACACTTTAAGATTTAGTTTTATAAGATTTCAAATTATTTCGCTTATTTACTTGTTTCGCAGTTTCTCTGATTCTCAAAATAAATAAAGTAATAAAAAAGATATATGTATCTATTGCAGAAAAATGCCGTATATTATTCAATTTTTTTAGTATCTGAATAAGAAAATCTGAAAATTTTACGCGTTTACGAATTAAAAAGCGTTGTGACCGTGTCAGAAAGTAATCAGTTTGGTACTGTGATACTAGTTTGAAGGAAGATTGAAAATTGAACACCAAATACTAAAGTAACTACTACCCTAATAGCATGCATGGTCACAGTGACGTCACCGTGAGTCACTTTGGTCACACCACATCTGTGACCAAAATGCCACCACTCAGGGACGTCATGTTGTGACTAAGATGTGACTTTCTTAAAAATCTTTAGAAATTTATAAATATCCTTCAAAACATGTTATTTACTTTTAAAAACATGTTTCCAGCAATTTAAATATCGTCGCTTTTGTCACAGTTTCGTCACAATGTCAATGTCAAATTAGTCACAAATGACACATTTTTCACAAATTTGTCACATTGTGACCACTTTGTGAAACGTCACAAAAGAGCTCTAAAACGGCCATAACGACTTCACATTTTAGTCACTGTGACTTCACATCGACGTCACGTGACGTCACATCGACAATCGATGGTCACAAAGTCATAATGTGACTTCACAACGACGTTGCAGTGACGTCACCATGCTTTACGGGTAAAGACAATGCGTCTTTTTTTTTTCTTTTTAAGCGAAACTAGATAGAAGAAGATTCTTTTGAAATGATTTTTAAAACATAAACTCAAATGCCATAGATAATTTACATGTTTTAAAAACAAAGGAACTAACAAAGTTGAAAAAAAAAAGGTTGAATATTTTAAAGTAATTTTGTAGGCGTAATAAATTTTGAGCATTAGGGAACTATGCGCAATTTAAATTTTCTATAGAAGACTTCAGAGAGAAAAAAATAATAATAGTTTAATTTTCTCGTCTTGTTAAATTCTGTTTAACAATGTTTAAAGCTTGATCAAATGATATGAGTAATTAAAATTTTATGCAGAGAAATAAAAGTAAAATTGATTTGTCTTTTTATAACTATGTTGCAGATGTAATACAAATTAAACATTGAAATTTATGGGCAATTTAATTTTTTACTTATTTATATTTTTTTCAGAAAAGTATTTCAGCAAAAGAGAATGAAAAAGAAAATGTAATTGCTCCCTCTTAGTTAATTCTACTACTGTATTGTTTTCACTGTGACAATAGGTTCAAAATAACAAGCGGAAGATAGATGATTGTGCGATCGTCATATTTCTTATGAGGATAGATAAAAACAGAGAACAACACTTTACGACTTAGTTTTACACTTTGAACATCAAAATGTGGTTCAAACTAGAGTAAAATATTTAACAGTGTACGAGATTTCAAATTATTTAGCTTATTTACTCGTTTCGCACTTTCGGTGGTTCTCAAAATAAATAAAATAATAAAAAAGATATATGTATGTATTGCAGAAAAATGCTATATATTATTAAATTTTTTAGTTTCTGAATAAGAAAATCTGCAAATTTTATGCGTTTACGAATTAAAAAACTTTGTGTTCATGTCAGAAAGTAATCAGTTTGGGACTGTGATAGTAGTTTGAAAAAAGATTGAAATTTGAACATCAAATACTAAGAACAACGCTTTTTTAAAAAAATTTTAAACTAAATTAGGTTTTTTTAAACGATTTTTAGAACATGAACAAATGCTAGAGATAATTTACATGTTTTAAGAACAATAAGACTAACAAAGTTAAAAAAAATGAATTCTTTAAAACAATTTTGCAGACGTAATAAAATTTGAGCATCAGGAAACTATGCACAATTTAAGTTTTCTACAGGAGACTTTAGAAAACAAAAAAGACAGTAAACAATTTAACTGCCTTATCCTGTTTAATTCTATTTAAACAATGTTTAAAACTTGATTTAAAATAATATGGGTAGTTAAAACTTTATGGGTAGAGAGATAAAGTTAAATCAATTTGCCTTTTTTTGACTGTGTCTGATGTAATACAAACAGGACATCAAGATCTATGAGCAATTTAATTTTTTCTTTTTTCTTTTTTCTTTTCTTTTCTTTTCTTTCTTTTTTTTTAGAGAAATAGTTCATCAAAAGAGAACGAAAAATAAAATGTAATTGTTCCCTCATAGTTAATTCTTCAGCTGTATTGTTTTCGGTGTGACAATGGGTTCAAAATAACAAGCAGAAGATAGATGATCGTCATATTTTTAATGAAGAAAGAGAAAATCACAGAACAACACACATCTACAGTTTATTCCTGTCTTTTAATAATCTTAGTATATGAATTGTGTTTTAATCCCATACTTTTAATCCTTATTCTAAAAACCTTAAAGTTTTAAAAACAACACTCTTCCTACACCCACTAAATGATTTTATTCTTCCATAATTTGAGACATTTGATATTTATTTCTTAATACTATCTGTTTCTTTTATACTATTTTTTAAAAAATCCCAAAATGGAATTCTAAAATTATTTTCACTACAACCTACTATGCTCTACTGCAATTTGATAATCAAACCAATTCATCGCTTGGCATGGAATAATGTACGGGGGTATATGCGCACTATACCTTCTAGATTTTTTTAAGGAACACCGTATATATCCTCTGTTTCCTTAAAAAAGCTACAGTGTATACACTCTAGAGCATACTCTCTGCCTTGAAAGTATATCCTTTGCTTAAGTTGTATATCCTCTTTTTTTTTTTTTTTTTTTTTTTTTTTTTTTTTACAATTGCATTACTATTCGCAGTGTGACATTAGTGACATTAGAACCAAAATATTCAATTGATTTCCATACTTATTTAATTTTAAAGTTGCATATTTTTCTGTGTGACACTAAGACCAAAATATTCAGTTGTTCTCTATATATTTAATTTAAACTATACAGTTTTCAGTGTGACACTAGGAGCAAAATAACAAGCTTGAGATTTGTGATCTTTGTGAACCCAATCGTCTTTTCTAAGAAATAATAATGCTTTTACATTTTTTCGGGATGAAATATTACATCTTTTGTTTATTTGTTTGTTTTCCATTCAATGTTTCGAAACAAGTCAATGTCTTTTTTCCCTAAAAATAAATTCTGAAAAAAGCTTAGGAGTGAATTTCTTACTGGCATTTATTTATTTATTTATTTTTGAAACTATAGCTTAATAGGATCCGGGACACTTTTTAAAATAATTTTTATTTATTAAGTTAAAATTTTCAATTTTCATGTGATGGTTAGCTATATCATTTGCAAGCAAAATTAAATTTAAAATTTATTAAAAAAAATTTGGTAATTTAAAATCGTTATAGTTCAAAATATTATTTGAAGATTTTTTTTTTTACATTGTAAAATACATAAATACATAAATTTTAATTTTGATTCAACATTTAAAAAAATATTAATTTTTAATAAAAAATAAAAATTTTTAAAGTAAAAATTTGAAAAAAAATGATGTAACTTTTATTAAAAAAATCATATTTTCAAAGCAAAAAAAAATTTTTTTTTAATTTGTTGTGTCAAATTAATGTAAAATAATAATATATACATATGTTCCAAGTTTGAAGCACTTATCTTTAACGGTTCTAAATTTAAAACAATTTATATCCGAGAAATTGTGAAAAAAAATTATGAAAAAAAAACAAAAAAAAAAAACGAATTTTCACAAGAAGTCTCTTTTATGACAGTCATTGCTGAAAGCAGGGTTTTGAAAACAAATCAAAACAAAAAAATTATCATTTCCTTTCTAATTAAGAGAGAAACATGATTTAAACGTCCTTTTAAGCATAATAAACAAACTAATTTTTGATGCTTTTTTTTTTTTTTTTTTTTTTTTTTTTTTTGTATAGAAAATTTGAAGAATTTTGTATTCCGCACCCCCTTAAACGTAATTTGAGATATTTTAGATTCTATATAGGATGATCGGAAAATAATTCACATAATTTTTAAAGAGTGTAGTAAAGACTAAAATGAGCTTTTTATTTATTTATTTATTTATTTATTTTTGTCAAAGAATAGCTTGCGATAACTGAAACACAAGAATAAAGGTATATATCGGAATGACCGGATGAAAATTAAGGACAGATTGAAAGAATATGTAAGTGATACTAAGTTTAAAAACAAATCACCGTGTTAGCAAGACATAACCTTCATTGAAATTTAAATATTTATAATTCTTATTTTCCATTATTATATTTTGTTAATGAAAAATGTCATAGTAGTTTTAATGTGAAGTAATAAGGCTATTAATTATAATATGTCATATAGCATTCCGTGGATATGATTAAAACTTTTAATATAGAAGATGTATTATTAAACTTTAAATGTTCAGTTTGCTGTCTACCTTTCGTCCCCTCCTTCTCCTTCAACTCCCCACCTACACTGTAAATTAGACTAAACCTGATTGAATAGTTGAAGATGCAGTACGATTAAGAAATTTCAGTATGCATACGCAATCAAAGCTGACCTTCATGACGATTTAAATCTGATCAAAATTTTGGAAGTTTTTAAGTTTTTAAAAACTTTATTATTATGTAATAACATTTTTTATATTTGTAACACTTCATTAATATATTAATTGCACTTTTTTCTTTAATTTTATTTTCATATAGTTCAAGGTGAATGTGATATTCTTATAATTTTTCTCATACACATTTTGTGTATACAATGTGCTCCCGAAGATAAACGAGTATAAGCGCCATCTATTGCTCCTTATAAACAAACTATCTTTCATCGACACACATCCTATGACATAAAATGTTTGTTTAAGTTCCCTCTACCATCCTTTAAATTTTTGCCATTATTTTCCAGCCACCCTGTATGAAGATATTTCGACATTAGTACTGTTATTTTAAATGATAAGGTGACAATTTTAAATTGTGTGATAAATTATGATGCGTCAACATAATGACTGACACCAAACTTTTCCGTTTATATCCGTCCAGTCACCGGTGTCTGGCAGTGTAAAATATGATATAAAACAAAATACAGTCGACTCTCGTTAATTCGAAATCGGATAATTCGAATCTCCGCTTAATTCGAACTAAACATTAAGTCCCGAAATTTTCAATGGCAGAATAACGTTAAAAACTTTCGCTAATTCGAACTCATTTTCTCTTGACGACGTTTAATTCGAACTAACGAGAATCCCGATTTTTCATTTATCTTTTCTTTCTCACGGATTTCAGATAATTTTAATAAATTTCTTTCTTTGATTTTTGTGAAAATTGTTCCGAACGAGTATACATATAATCCAATGCATTTGATATCCACTTTCTTAGTGACCCGTCTGTCCATCAGAGACACTTCAAATTTTTCTTCCATTGTGCTTGTTTCTAATCATTTAATTAGTTTTTGTATTTATACATTCTAATTTATTATTATGTCATATTCTAATGATAACGGACGAAATAAATTTGAAAAACACTATAACATTAATTCCTTTGTAATAGTACCATATTAAGCATGTTTTTATTTCATATTTTCCATAATTTGAACTTCGGATAATTCGAACATTTCTTGTGGTCCCGACGAGTTCGAATTAACGAGAGTCGACTGTATATATATATATAGTTTTACGCTATTATTAAGAAAGTATAATGCTGTAATAAATATAAGTTTAGTAAATTTCGAATAAATATTCAGTAATTATTTAAAACAGTACACATTTCTTTTTAGTTTTATATCGCATTTTAGACTGTCAATCGTTAGTGATAGACGCTGCCTAAATGGAAAGTTCAGTGTCAGCCACTTGTGACTGATTTTTTCTCTCATCGTGTTAATACATTTTACAATGTTAAAGTAATTAAATTTATCTTTTATAAGCTTTTTAAAATTGACATTTTAATCATATACAAATTATTATTTTTAACTTATAAAAATTATTTTTTACAAATTTATTAATATTAAATTTCTACAATTTATGAAAATTTATATATAAAAAAATAATTGTACATCTTCGCCCCCTATCCCAGCTCTCAACAAAATGCTTGCTCTATTTATTTCTTTTAACACAATAGATTTTATTAGAATATTCTAAAATTATGAAATGTTGTTTGATATTCATTGCTTCAATCGTTATTCCATGAATAAGTAATAATAATAATAATAATGATGATAATGTTTTGATTATTTTGAAAGAATTATTCCAGTCTTTTGTTTATTTATTTGTTTATAAGTTAATGTTTTCCATTGTAGAAAGACTTTGCTTTATCAATTAATTCTGGAAAAAATGCTTGGAGCGAATTTAACGCTAGAATATTTTATTGCATTCAAAATAATTCAAGCTTGGAATTATACATATATTGTATTATAAAATGAGCACATTCTATCATTATTTTTGTTATTTAAATGGCAAAATAAAATTTTAATTATTCTCTATACAGTGGTTTTAATGTGATTATATCTCAAAAAATAAACAAAAATCAAATAAATAAATAAATAAATAGAGATTGATGATTGAAATAATGTTTTCTAAAAAAAAAGACAATTATAAAAAAAAAACCTGTTTTTTATTTATTTGTTTGTCAGTTAATTTTTTTAAATAGAGAGATGATTTTTTATTTTTATTTTATTAATAATATCTAGAAAGAGTACTAGAAGCGAATGTAATGACAAAATACTTTGTTTAAATTTAAATATTTTAAACTTAGTGTTACATATTTTAGAATAAAATACTGATATATTTTCATTATCTTATTTTTATTTAAGTGGTAAAATGAAATGTTAATTATTCCATATGCGATGTTTTTAGTGGGATTATAAGTCAGAAATAAAAACTGGAGATTAATGATCGCTGCGATCCGAACGTTATTCTTTCTAAGAAAAAGAAAAATATACAACATTTTTTCAACAATATCTCAGAGTTCTTTTATTTATTTGTCAGTTAATGTTTTGAACTGGCGAAATGCTTCTTATTTTTTTTATCAATAAATACTGGAAAAAGTGTTTCGAAAGAATTTAATTCCGAAATATTTTGTTTCGTTCGAAATATTTGAAGCATAATATATAAATATACTTTTTTTTTTTTTTTTTTTTTAGAAAAAAGGGAATATTTACCATTATTATTGTTATTTAAACGGTCAAATAAAAATTTAATTGTTTCCAGTACAATATTTTCGATGTGATTAAATATCAGAAAGAAAATAAAAAGAATATTGCCCAGTTGAACTGGAGGCATTGAGCTCACAGACTATTAACAATAGATGTATATTACAGCCTTATTTTCTTCAAGGAGTAATGACTCCCGAAAAATAAATTATGGAGGATTAGCTCCCCCAATCCCCCCCCCTTTATACTTAATCAATGAGCTCCCAAAACTAATCAGGGATACACTTTATCATAATGAACCTACATCGAAAGTTTGAAAGCAAATCAGATAATTCTGCATAAAAATCATTTTATAATTTAAGAGGGATTATCCCTCGTCCCCCCTTTATATTTAACAATTAAAACCCCAAAACTATGCATTTCGTTGATATGAACTTATATCCAAAAACTGAAGCAAATCAGTTAATTCTGCATGAAAAAAACCATTTGGGGTAGCCTCCAATCCCCCTTTGTACTTAATCAACGAATCTTGAAAACAAATCAAGGAAGCGCTTTATCAGAATGAACCTATATACAAAATTTGAAGCAAAACGGCAATTTTTGCGTGAAAAACCCATTTACCTAAATTAACAGAGGGGTAACACCCTATCCCCTCTTTATTCTTAACCAATGAATACCCAAAACTAATTAAAAGAGCAAATAAAGCCTTTGCGCAAAAATGTTTAAAGATAGAAAACCAACGAATATAAATGCACAAATAAAATATAAAAAGTAGCAAACAGCTGTTTCGAATCGACTATCGAGATTCTTCTTCAATGCAAGACTCTGCGAACTAGAAAAAGCAAAACTGAGCAGTTTTGCTTTTTGGCTCAGTTTTGCTTTTTCTAGCTCGCTGAGTCTTGCACTGATGAAGAATCTCGATAGTAGATTCGAAACAGCTGTTTGCTACTTTTTCATATTTTATTTGTGCATTTATATTTGTTGGTTTTTTATATTTAAATTCAAAACTAATCATGAAGACACATCATCAGAATGATGCTTCAATGAAATGAAGAAAGAAAATCAATGACATTTTCATGAAAAACTTATTTATCTAAATTAAGGAGAGATTAGCCCTCTGTCTTTCTCCCTCTTGTACTTATCAAATGAATTCCCAAATATAATCAGGGAAGCACCTTATCAGAATAAGCCTACATCCAAAATTTAAAGCAAATCGGATCTTTTTATCATGAGTTATTCTGTTACATACATACATACAGTGCCTGATTTAGGACAGGGCCTTCGGGGCACAGGCCCAGGGACCCCAAATTTTAGGGGCCCCCAAACGCTGCTGAAGGGTTTTCAACTATTGTCCATAATTAATACAACTGCTTACAAAATCTAGTGGAATTTTACATTTCATTCTACATTCTACTGTGTTCATATTTTATTTTTACAACATTGTATGTTTTGGTTGAAACATCCGCATTTAATCACTTTATTAACGTGAATATTTTCTTTTATCTTTATCACTTTAAAAATATATTGTCTTTTTTAATTCTTATTTAATCATGTTCCTGTTCTTGTCAGATTATTTGGGGTTGGTGAGTGCAGTTCACACGTGGCAGAGTGCCAGAATATTTTAAATAATTATAGTTTAGTGTTGTGGAAAATTTCTGGTTAGTTGTTGCATACTTTAGAATTCCAGATATATAAACTTGCATAGGAAAAGACATTTATCATTACATAATCTAGACACACGGCAGTGTGTCAGCCAAGTTCAAAAAGTAAAAGTCGACACACCGGCCGTGGGTTATATTACCCGAACCATTTCGGGCCACTTTTGACCCCTCAATAACTTAAATTCTATTTGACCTACACAATTGCAATTTTTTGTGTCGTGTAAGACCATCTTCTAATTTCCTAATCCTATAAATTTTTAAAAAAATCTTTTACCGTTCACGAGAAATTGACGTCTGAAAACCACTGTTTTTCCCACTGACTCACTCACTCACTCATAGAAATGTTTGACTACTTCCAGGTGACTTAGGAAATTGAAATTTGGTGTGGAGGTAGGTTATTGGATCTATAAATAGGAAAAAATCAGAAATCACCATTAATTAAATATTAATGGTTGTTAGAAGATAAATTATTGGATTACAATGGCGGTTTATGAGAATTTCACAAAATACCAGAAATAGTGCCAAGTTGGCGTCACTTTTGGCGAGTATCGGGACTAATCTCTGAAACTACCGAACCGATTTCAAAAGTAATGGAACCAAAATGATGGTATTCGCCCCGGTTCAAACGCTGACTATATCTTATGTCTGTGCCACTAACCAAAAGAGGGTTCAGAAGCAAAAAACACTCTAAAAATGGGATTTTTGTTTTAGTGAAGGGCCTAGAAGCAAAAAATTTGTCATGTTAATTATTTATAAGATATGAATGATCACTAATGACATTTGCTAAAAAATACCAAGTTTAAAAGGGGTGGAAATTCGCGAAGAGCATTCTGAAAACGTTCTGAATAGCGATTTTAAAACAATCTCAGCAAACAACAAACCGATTTTAAAAGTAATGATATCAAAATGATGATGATAGTCCTTGCTCCAACATAAGGCTATATCTTATGTCGATGCCACTAACCCAAAGGGGGTAAAAGAACAAAAACGTTCTAAAGATGCGATGTCTGTATGTTAAGGGACTAGAATTATAAAGTTTGGCATTTTAGAGTTCACGGGAATTTCGCGAAATGTCAGAAATAGTGCCAAGTTGGCGTCTTTTTTGGCGAGTATCGGAGCTAATTTCTGAAACTATGAACCGATTCCAAAATTAATAGTACCAAAATGATGGTATTCACCCCGGTTCAAGTATATGCTATATTTTATGTATATACCATTAACCATAAGAGAGTGAAGAAACAAAAAACATTCTAAAAATGAGATTTTTGTTTTACTAATAAGCATAGAAGCACAAAATTCGGCATGTTACTTATTTATAAGATAAAAATGATCTCTAAGGGCATTTGCTAAAAAATAAAGAATTCAAAAAGGGTGAAAATGCACGAAAAGCATTCTAAAACTGTTCTAAATTGGGATTTTTAAGCAATCTCAGCAAACAACCATCTGATCTTAAAAGTAATGATCTTAAAATGATGGTGACATTCCTTGCTCCAATATAGGCTATATCTTATGTCAATGCCACTAATCCAAAAGAATTAAAAGAGCAAAAAAAATTCTAAAAATGCGATGTCTGTATGTTAAGGGCTTAGAAACATCAAATTTGGCATGTTCATTACTTATAAGATATAAATGATCACTAAGAACATTTGTTAACAAATACAAAATTTAAAAGGGGTAAAAATGCGCGAAAAGCGTTCTATAAACGTTCTAAATAGCAATATCAGCAATATTGGAAAGTTAGCGAACCGATTAAAAAAAATAAAAAAAAAAAAAAAAAGAAAAAAAAAAGTCAAAATGATGGTGGCAGTCCTTGCTCTAACAACAGTATTGGATAAATTGCCAGATTACAATGGGAGTCTATGGGAATTTGGCGAAATACCAGAAATAGCGCCAAGTTAGTATCACTTTTGGCGGGTAATTTTTGTCGTCAATTTGGCGATATATCGCCAAGTTGGAGACAAACTTGGTCGTCGAGATAATCAAGTAGAAGTAGTACCCAATCACATAAAAGAAACATCCTTATTAGTGGAATTTAATGGAACATAAGCAATCCTAATGTTAAAAGTTTTAAATTTGATTCAAAGAAACAGTGAATAAACGCAGGAAAAAGCTGTAAGATTAATTAATCACTACATAGTATAAAACAAAGTCGCTTTTTCTGTCCCTATATCCCTATGTACGCTTAAATCTTTAAAACTACGCAACGGATTTTGATGCGGTTTTTTTTAATAGATAGAGTGACTCAAGAGGAAGGTTTATATGTATAATAACATCCATTAAATAGTGGAGAAATACTGTTATTTTTGAGGTTTTTAATGTGATGTCGTAAATAATTTCATTTTTTCCGCTTATACATTGCAAACGTAGGCTGAACCCTACAAGATTTATCACTACATAGTATAAAACAAAGTCGCTTTTTCTGTCCCTATATCTCTATGTACGCTTAAATCTTTAAAACTACGCAGCGGATTTTGATGCGTTTTTTTTTAATAGATAGAGTGATTCAAGAGGAAGGTTTATATGTATAATAACATCCATTAAATAGTGGAGAAATCACTACATAGTATAAAACAAAGTCGCTTTTTCTGTCCCTATATCCCTATGTAAGCTTAAATCTTTAAAACTACGCAACGGATTTTGATGCGGTTTTTTTAATAAATAAAGTGACTCAAGAGGAAGGTTTATATGTATAATAACATCCATTAAATAGTGGAGAAATACTGTTATTTTTGAGGTTTTTAATGTGATGTCGTAAATAATTTCATTTTTTCCGCTTATACATTGCAAACGCAGGCTGAACCCTACAAGATTTATTGTGTATAAAGACATCCTGTAATTGTTGTAAAAATAAAATAAATAGGTAAAAATGTAAAAAGTAAATAAGTAAAAATGTAGTGTATGAATTACAAATAAATAAAAAATAATACTAATATCCGAATTTTCTTTTATAAGTTTACACTTTTTTAATAACTCCACCCACAAAGAAGAGAGTATCAGTATATGTGTAAAAATTTATAACTTGAATTTTTTTTTAATATCCGTACAAAGCCTGGGTGGACTATTATAATCTATATCCATAAACAAATTCGTGTTAGTTACACCATCTATAACTTAAGAACGGAAGGATCGATTTTTATGAAACTTTGTATGGAGTTATCTGGCACCTTAGATTAACATACAGGCTACTTTTTACCCGACTACTTAAAAGGATAGTAATGGTTTTAGTAGTTGAATTTAATGGGATGAAGTGGTAGTAACAATTTGCGGTGTCAGTAGTGACACGGGACTACCCGAAGCAAAGCGAGGGCGGGCCGCTAGTATTAAATAAAACTAATTTAATATTAAGCCAATTTATTTCAAAAAGGAAACAAATACCGACTTATTTGACAAAAAATAATGATATCCTATCAAAAACATGAATGTGAAAAAATCCCAAGTTCGTTAAAGATTTCGCTAATAAAAGAAGTGATTTGACAAAAAATAATGATATCCTATCAAAAACATGAATGTGAAAGAATGCCAAGTTTGTAAAAGGTTTCGCTAATGAAAGAAGTGAGATCTAACTGCAAACCAAGTTCTTTCGAAGCTCCTTAAATCATAGCTCCTGTCATGCATAATATTCTTCAATTGCTTAAAATGAGTTAGTATGTTACTTGTTATTCAATAGAGCGACTTGGCAAGTTTTCAGCCCCTAACTTTAATGTTTGAGTAAGTACTTAATGTTTGAGTACCTAACTTTAATGTTTGAGTAAAATTTAATCTAGAATCTGATTGGGAAAGATCTAGTCATTCAAATGTTCGAATAACTACATTGAAGTTAAGGTATCGATAAATTAATTAAGTGATCAACTTTAAGTTCTGATCAATTAAATAGAGAAATTTGAATAACAGAAAACTTGTAAGTCGCTCTATTGAATAACAAGTAACATACCAACTCATTTTAAGCAATTGAAGAATATTATGCATGACAGGAGCTATGATTTAAGGAGCTTCGAAAGAACTTGGTTTGCAGTTAGATCTCACTTCTTTCATTAGCGAAACCTTTTACAAACTTGGCATTCTTTCACATTCATGTTTTTGATAGGATTTATTATACCACGTCTAATTATCTAAATTTCATGATAGTGAAACAGTTATTTAAAAGGTAAATAAATGATTATCATATTTAATTTTTTAATTGGTATTTAAAAGGGATTCAATCGTGAAGTCAATCGTGGTTATCTTAATTTTTTTTCGAGGGGAGGGGGGGGGATGGATGAGGATTGGGGAGCTCAATCTTTTTTTAAGCAACTTTCCAAGGGGCCCCCCTGTAAGCATCTGTGCCCAGGGCCCCCAAATTTGTAAATCGGTCCCTGTCCCTGCATACATAGAGAACCGGCGGAAACATAACTTTTAGACCTGTGAGCTAAAAACGGGAGAATGATAATTAAAATGCTGTTTTCTATTAAAATAAATAAATAAATAAATAAATAAATAAACAAATAATAATAATAATAATGCATTTTTTCTACGAAATTTACCAATTTTTGTTTATTTATTTGTTTTGCAGTTAATGTTTTGCAATGGAGAAATGCTTTTATCAATAAATTCAGGGAAAAGCGTTTGAGGAGAATTTAATGCTGAACTATTTTGTTTATTTTCAGTACATTTAAAAAAAAAGGTATATTTAACCATTATATTATTGTTATTTAAATGGTATCTGTGTGCAATGTTTTTAGTGTGATTGCAAGTTAAAAAAAGAAACTAAATCTTGATAATTGTCTCGGTCCAAACACTGTTTTCTGCATAAAGATATAAAAGGAAACAAAATGAAATATTTTTCAACGAAATTTCAAAGTATTTGTTATTTGTTAAATTTATATCACTTGATGGAATATATATGCGATCAAATTTTAATCAAGAATTGCACTAGAAACTTTAATTTGAAATTTAATTTTGTAACTTTGGAGGATAAAAGTTGTTAAATTGCTTCTCCTCATTTTGATATATATTTTTTCGAAAATTCCGATGTAAATTCAATTTTATAGAAACATAATTACTTGTCCCTGAAAGGGTTACATTAGTAAAATAGCAAGAAAATTAAACACTGAGATTCCTTTGATGCAGTTTTACTCATTTGAGATTCTCACATTTTGAAACAAACCAGTGCCATCCAGGGCTGGGTTTTTTCCGGCAGAAAATGGTTTCTGCCATGCCAGTGGCAAAAAGTGGTTATAACCGATTTTAACCGGCAGAAACTGGCAACAACTGGCACAAACTCATTTTATGACATAATCTGGGACTTTTTTTAGTGATCTTAAATTGCTCATATATATTTTATTCGGGATAAATAATAAATAAAATATTGTGAATAGTTTTAATTTAAAAATACTAGGGGGGCCCCGCCCCCCTGCTCGCTATGCTCACCAACCCCCCGCGTAATCGCTTCGCGATTTCAAATTATTGGCTACCCCTGCTTGCTGCGCTCGCCAATAACCCATGGTATGAATAAGCAGTTGCAGACCTTTCAAATGATGTGTCACACGACTGGTGTTGTAAAGAAATTAAAAATGTGCCCCCTGGGGGGCAGAGTGGGGGTGACACACAAGACATCCATAAAATGAATAAACAGTTGCAGACCTTTCAAAAGATGTGTCACACAATTGGTGTTGTAAAGAAATTACAAAATGCGTCCTCTCTGAGGGCAGAGGGGGGGGGGGGGTTACACACAAGATATCCATAATATGAATAAGCAGTTGCAGACCTCTCAAATGATGTGTCACACAATTGGTGTTGTAAAGAAATTATAAATGTGCCCCCCTGGGGGGCAGAGTGGGGGTGACACACAAGACATCCATAATATGAATAAGGAGTTGCAGACCTTTCAAATCTTGTGTAACACGACTGGTGTTGTAAAGAAATTAAAAATGTGTCCCCCCTGGGGAGCAGAATGGGGGATAACACACAATACATCCATTATATGAATAAGCAATTGCAAACCTCTCAAATGATGTATCAAACGACTGGTGTTGTAAAGAGATTAAAAATTTGGCGAAATATTACAGTTATCGCCAAGTTGGCGTCCCTTTTGACAACTAATTTTGGTCGCCAAATTTGGCGATATATCGCCAAGTTGGCGACAAACTTGGCGATTGTTGGCGATGGTAACCTTTCCTCTCTTTATGGTAACCCATACGGCGATGCATAGACGGAGCCCTTTCCTGATTGGTCTATTCGACTCATGGAAGGAGTGGACAACCCGGATTCGTTAGTTCCGGAAATCTTCCACATCAGCATCATTCCAGGAGTCATTCCTTTTAAGGCTAGTTTTTTTTTACTATAGAAGGATATAAATTAGTATTATAATTTTGTAGTTTTGAATCTTTCAAGAAGAATGATCCATATTATTTGCAGATAAATGAAAATCATGAAAATGATATTAAGGACATAGCAGTTGTTAAAATTATAAATAAATATCATGATTTATAAAGAGTTAAATACTTGTTACAAATGTTAAAATCTATTGCTGTTGCTTTAGATAAAAGTAAAAAAAACATGACTGTTCTATTGCATGTGCTCATTAAATTTGCTTAATGTTACTCAATAATGGAAATATTATGGAAACTCACAAATGCAAGATTCAAATCTCTTTTAATGCAGTGCTAGCTTATTCAATTCATCTTAAGTGTATGGGATCAAAATTGACATTTGAGCGTAAAAAAGAGCAAGAAAATTGCTTTTTGATATTCATCTAAATTTTGTACCCTATATAATAACCCCTTAACAAAATGAACTCCTTTCTCAGAAACATATTTCCCCAAAAAACTCCTAGAAAATGTCATGACTTCTGTGGGTGATTGCTTTTAAAAACAAATACCAGTGAAAATGAACATTTTTCAAATTTTACATCCTCAATGACATTACCAGCAAGTAATGCTGGCCTAGAAAGAATATTTTTGAACTTTTCTTTCATTCAGAACAAATTAAGAAAGCAGTCTAGGTAAAGAAAGATTAGAAAAATTAATATTATACATAATAGAATGCTCTTAATATATTATTACTTTTTTCCACAAAAATGTTCTTTCAATATTTTAAAATAATTGTACAAGATATTCCTTTTAAGTTTTTTTTCTGTTATTTTTGTGCTACAATTATTTAATTATATATTTTTAACAAGAACCATCTCTTTGTATGTAGTAGTAGATAATTTTTAAGGTATTGCAGTTTATTATTTATTTAAAAGTGAAAAGTGATGTTAAGATATCATAGAATTTTTTATGCATTTCTTTTTTTATAACTTTTAGATAGAAATTCAAACAATAATATCAATAGTCAAACTTGTGCAGCACCAGATTACTGCTATGAAAATTTCTGTTTTCAAGTGGCAGAAAATTATTATATAAACAAAGTACATTTATATGATCCTTTTGAAACTTTTCGCTACTTTAAATAAGATTCATAATCTTTATTTTAATTTAACTAAATTATTTATGCATTAAATACATATGCGAATTATGAATTATTGCAGGTTAAAATTCTTATTAGCATTATTTCTTAGTTTCTGCCAGTTTTTGCCACTTACTCGCAGAAACTAGTTTTTGCCATGCCAATTTTAACCGGTTATAACCACCGGTTTAAACCACCCCGGCAGAAACTTGCTAGCCCTGGTGCCATCTCTATGTGATAATGTAAAGTATTTGAAAGTTTCCGTATATAAACTTTAACAGCGAACTGAACGCCACTTCATCATCTTTATTGTTATCAGACAATCCAATCCTTTCTAGCGGAGTTAAGTAACTCCGATATACTGCAAGATGTTGGGTAAAGATGTTTTTTTGTTTCAAACTTTAATGGATTTTTTACATTTTGTATATTGTCTTAGAATGACCACGATTTAACTAAAAAACATTTTTTGGTAGTTTCATATTAGTTGCAGTCTAAAAAATAATGACGAAAGATTTCACTTTTTATAGCAACTTTTTTTGTTCTAGTTGCTTCTGTGTTTATGTTTAAAAACATTTATGATTCATATTTGTATTCAACATTAATATTGAAGTGTTAAAATCTCAGCCTCATACTCATTAACGACGAAATCGTCCCAAAATTAATTTCAAAATTCACAAGTTTTAAAGACATTAGCAAAGTTGTTTCAATCTGAAAAAAAAACTTCATGTCGCTCACTCGCAAGAAAAGTAACATATTTTGCAAAATTACATTTTGCGTTTTATTCCAGTTAAGCTGCTATTAGATTCACCAACATTTGGAGAGACTTTCAACACTTGATTTCCTCCAACTTTTCGCAAAATATCCTCACATCACCCACTGCGATAGCAAACAACAATGTTCCCCAACTTTTTTCTGCAGTTCCAAAAAAGTCTCTCCTAGCCGAGACTTTTCATCCAACATCGAACATTTCAACGAATTAGAGGTAAGCTATTGATACGAATAGGCGATAAATATTAACAGCTGGTACTAACAATACTGATTTTTCTGCTTTTTCTCCAACTTTTTAAAAGAGAAATGTAACCCTTTTCTCTCGTTGAACGGGAAAAAGATGGGGTTAAAATCGGCAGAAAAGTTTGTCACGCGTAAAGTAGCTATGCGGGAAATGTCTTTATTACACTATATATCAATTTGAGACCACAGTAGAGGGATGGGTTGTATTGGTAGAAAAAACCACCCAACCCTCTAAACTAGGGGTGCACAACCTGTGGCCCGCGGACCAAACTGATACCAGTAATTTTATACAGATTAACTTTCCTTATAATAATAACAGAAACTTTGTTATGAAAGAAAACAAACGTCACTTTTCAAATATTCTGGTGGCAAACAATTTTCTGGCAAAAAGGTTGTGCATCAGTACTCGAAACCTCATCCTACACCTTAATTTTAAAGGTTTTTTATGCGCATTTTTATTCCCGAATGCAGAACAAAATGCTATAATTTCCTATTACAGTAAAATCATGCAAATTTTCTTTCGCTTCTCCTGTAAAATTTACTTTTTGTCGAGATGTGTCACTTTTCATGTGGGTGAGCGATACATTCATTTCAAACTATTCACTACTGAACTACTATAGACCGTGGCTCATATCTGTATGCTATCTGGTTCGACATCAAAGTTGACGATTTCTATTTTATCTTTGATTGACTTATATTTTAAAATGTAATCTAAAAAATAATGTAATAATTCTAATAATGGTAATTCTGGATAATAATGTAAATCTGCTATCAGATTCATCAACTTTTCGCGCAATTTTTGAACCAAAGCTTGATTTCCTCCAACTTTTTGCGAAGTATTGTCTCAACATCCACAATATCCCAAACTTTTTATCCACCGCTCTAAAAAGTCTTCGCTAGATGCGATTTTTTTTTCTCCAACTTTCAACATTTCAACCAATCACAGATAAGCGATTAATATAAAAAATGCAATAAATTTTAACGGCTGGTACTAGTAGTACCAGCAACTAGCTAGTTTTATTAGTAGTGGTTTTCCTCCGACTAGTGCCTGGTCAGTTTTAATATTTTTCTACTTTTGAGCGGGAAAAAGTTTGGATTAAAATCGGCTGAAAAGTTTGTGAATCTAATAGCAGCTAAACGAAGACAAAAGCAACGGAGATTATTCATATAACGGAAATATTTCGATATCTCTACCGCAAACTACAACAATGCAATTTTTATGATTTGAAGAAAGCTCTCGTATTTTTAAGAGTATATTGACGAAGCTGGATTGATTCTTCACAGAATGTGTAGTCTTAATACAATTATAACTTTCATCTAGACTATCTGATAGTACAATATTTTCTGTGAGGTGATTTATTAATAATTTTTACGACTTTGACGTTAAAATTTGCTGGTGCCGGATTCTGAGGAATCCAAAAAAAAAGGTCTTTTAGTGTTTATACCATTTTATATAATTGTTGTTAATTGTCCCTAATCTCGCTGATCTTTTATAGTTATGTTCAGACATAATACTATTGTTTAAATGAAATGTCATTTTTCATGAGTCGTTCTATAGAAATATTTCCGTAGATGGTAAATTTTATTGTTTAAATAATACCTTTAAACTCTACAAAACTAGATAAATGAATATGATATTATTTTTAACGGAGCCAGAATACCACAAATATCATCGCTATATTCATGACTTAATTTCTAATAAAAAAAGTACCGGAATCATAATATTCTGCCGAAGCTTCAATTGTCCCATTCATACACACACCATCATTGCAATCCGTATATTTATATTTCCTATATAATTTGCTAAATTTGAAGTACAATAAACTCTGTATAAGGCGGAATCTATCGGGACCGGGAAAATTTTCCATCGTAGACAATATTCCGTCTTGGACAAATTTTACTGTATGTTTATGGATTCGCTGGGACTTGAAAAATTTTCTGAGTTGGAGAATTTTTCGTCTTACACAGAGACCGCCTTACAGAGAGTTTACTGTATCTTTTTTTTTCTTTAGAAAAATAAGAATCTTTAATATATCTACCTGCATACGTATATATTTGATTAAGAACATTTAACATTTCAATTTATCACTCTCTCAGAATAGAAATCTTTTCCTAATTTTAATGTTAATTAATCACAGTATTTTGCAATTAAACGGAGTAAGTTTTAAGCTTCAAAAGTAGGGTTAACCAAAAGAAAAAAATAATCGATGCTTTTTTTAGAAAAGGGCAAAATACTATCTCGTTATAGTGCTCGGCTCCGGAGTCCTGTGTTTATAAGCTTTGATGTTCAGACCAATATTAAACACCGTGATAAGTTATATTTATCAAGATTTCCTAATTTAAATCAAGATTAGTACCAGAAAAAAATGTAATTAAATTTTATTTTTATAACTTTGTCAAAACGAGGTCGAGAATTTGCTTTTCTTTATTTTGAAATACTTTTTTTTCCGATGTTAATTCAATATTAGAGAAACACAGTCGCTTGCTCCACAAGGGGCTAAACTTATATTAAACGCATAGAGGTCTGGGAGTTAAGTTATGATGGGCTTCAAAGCTAATTAAGCTATGGATATCACAATGTAATCATCCAATTAATTAAATTCAAGATTTCCAACATAAATAAGGCATAAATTGCTATTCAGAGATAGTGGTGATTGTATTTTCCTGCAATAATGATTCTTTACTTTTTAACATAAAAAATCTACAAATTCAATAATTTATTGTAACACTACATCAGTATCTGACGATAATTCAAATTTTCAAATAATCAAACAAACAAATAAAAAATAATGATCTCTTTTGTTTATTTAATTTTACAATATCGTTATTCCCAGTGTAAGCGAATCACATCCACTTATGCTGGGAACATTCACTAACACAGTGTAAGTGAATTGAATGCAATCATCTCCTTACTTAAAATCAATATTTCTAACATAAATAAGACAAAAATTTTATTTAGAGGAAGTGGTGACTGTATTCGCCTACAGTAATCATTCTTTGCTTTTTTAACATACTGATCTTTAAATTCAGTAATTTTACAATAGCATGGTTTTATAATTTATTCCAACACTACATCAATATCTGACGATAAATCAAATTTTCAAATAAACAAAGGAGAAAAAAATAATTACCTCTTTTGTTTATTTAATTTTACAATAGCATTGTTTAGTAATTTATTCTTACACTACATCAATATCTGCCGATAATTCAAATTTTCAAATAAACAAAGGAGAAAAAAATAATTATCTCTTTTGTTTAT
Organism: Maratus speculifer; assembly: GCA_964019185.1. Taxonomy (NCBI): domain Eukaryota; kingdom Metazoa; phylum Arthropoda; class Arachnida; order Araneae; family Salticidae; genus Maratus; species Maratus speculifer. The sequence goes on along the minus strand of OZ025301.1, from coordinate 143,866,570 downwards.
TTAATTTTACAGTAGCATTGTTTAGTAATTTATTCTTACACTACATCAATATCTGACGATAATTCACATTTTCAAATAAACAAAAGAGAAAAAATAATTATCTCTTTTGTTTATTTAATTTTACAATAGTATTGTTTTATATTTTATTCTAACACTACATCAATATCTGACGACAATTCAAATTTTCAAATAAACAAAAGAGAAAAAAATAATTATTTGTTTTGTTTATTTAATTTTACAATAGCATTGTTTAGTAATTTATTCAAACAGTACATCAATATCTGACGATAATTCAAATTTTCAAATAAACAAAGGATAAAAAAATAATTATCTCTTTTATTTATTTAATTTTACAACAGCATTGTTTAGTAATTTATTCTTACACTACATCAATTTCTGAGATAATTCAAATTTTCAAATAAACAAGCGTGAAAAAAATAATTGTCTCTTATGTTTATTTAATTTTACAATAGCATAGTTTTATAATTTATTTAAACACTACATGAATTTTTGACGATAATTCAGATTTTTAAATAAACAAGAGAAAAAAAATAATTATCTCTTTTGTTTATTTAATTTTACAATAGCATTGTTCTCAGTGTAAGTGAATCACTTCCATTTACACTGGTGCACTCACTTACACAGTGTATGAGATTCGAATATAATCAGTCCCTTACTTAAAATCAAGATATCTAATGCAAATAAGACAAAAAATACTATTCAGAGGTAGTAGTGACTTATTCACCGGCAGTAATGGGTTTTTGCTTTTTAACATGATAGTCTTAAAATTCAATAATTTTTTCTAACACTACATCAACGTCTCAAGATAATTCAAATTTTTAAATAAAGAAAAGAGAAAAAAAACTTATTATCTCTTTTGTTTATTTAATTTTACAACAGCATTGTTTAATAATTTACTCAAACAGAACATCAATGTCTGAACAAAATTCAAATTTTCAAATAAACAAAAGAGAAAAAAAAGTTATCTCTTTTGTTTATTTAATTTTACAATAGCATTGTTCCCAGTGTAAGTGAATTACTTCCATTTACACTGGTACACTCCCTTACACAGAGTAAGTGAACCGAATATAATCATCCCATTACTTAAAATCAATATATATAATACAAATAAGACAAAAAATACTATTCAGAGGTAGTGGTGACTTATTCGCCAGCAGTAATGGGCCTTTTTTTAACATTGTAGTCTTATAACTCAGTAATTTATTTTAACACTACATCAGCATTCAAATTTTTAATCCTTTGAGTTCTGGTGGGTAAATTTCTTTAAAATTCCAAATGTCACATTGGAACCAGTATTTTGCAAAGAAAAAAACCGGTTAACGATATATACGAAAAAATGCATTAAACCCTTTTCAAATAAATTTGGTCGAATTTTCTGGTGCCTTTGTGACTTTTCGGAATTAAAATTATGTGGTAGAAAATTCTACCACCAGAGCTCAAAGTGTTAAATAAACAAAAGAGAAACAAAATAATTATATATTTTGTTTATTTAATTTTATAATAGCATTGTTTTCCGTGTAAGTGAATTACATCCACTTACACTGGCTACACGCATTTAAACAATGTAAGTGAATCAAATGTAATCATTCCTTTATTTAAAATCAAGATTTGTAACATAAATAAGAGACAAATTACTATACAGAAATAATGGTGACTGTATTCACCTGCATTAATGATTCTTTACTTTTTAACCATTTGAGCTTTGGTGGGTAAATTTCTTCAAAATTCCAAGTGTCACATTGTCACCAGTATTTTGCAAAGAAGAATTCTGTTTAGCATATATACGAAAACATGCATTACGTCTTTCTAAAATAAATTTGGTCGAATATTCCGGTGCCATTGTGACATTTCGGAATTAAAATAAAGTGGTAGAAAATTCAACCATCAGACCTTAAAGAGTTAATGTAACAGTTTCAGTAAATTCAGTAATTTATTTTAACACTACATCAACACCTGACGAGAGTTCAAATTTTAACATTACTTAAAAGAGAAAAAAATAATTATATCTGTTGTTTATTTAATTTTACAATAGCATTGCTCCCAGTGTAAATGAATGTCTAAAATAACAAGCTGGAGATTGATGATAGTTTGAAATCTAAATCGTCTTTTCTAAGAAACGGGAAAAACTACTTTACGGTTTTTTTGGACGAGATTTTACAAACTTTTGTTTATTTATTTGTTTGTCAGTTAATGCTTTGGAACGGGTTTACCTATAAATAAAATTCTCGAAAAAGCATTAAGAGTGAATTTGGTGGGATTTTCTTATTTGCTTGGAAAAGTTAGAAATGGAAGTTTTATATATATAACACAAAAGCCTTATTTTGGTTAAATTACAGATTAATATATGTATGGAATTGATATTAAAAAAAAGTCAAATTTTGTTCTTACATCAGAACTCAAAATTTGATTGTTTACATCTGTAATTTATATGCGGATTTTAGAGAGTTGCAGATTTAAGGGAGCATTATTATTATTATTATTACAAATTCCTAAACGTTAATGAAGTCATATAGTAAATTCATAGACACATGGTAACATTACTACATATAAACAGCAGCAAAAGTATTTGTTAAAACAACATAATACTCCATTAAAAGACATGTACTATTAATAGTACATTAGCCTCGGAACGGTTGAATACAGTTTGACTCATTGATTTGACGATAATTCAAATTTTCAAATAAACAAAAGAAAAAAAAATAATTATCTTTTTTGTTTATTTGATTTTACAATAGCATTGTTTCCAGTGTAAGTGAATGTCTAAAATAACAGGCTGAAGATTGATGATAATTTGAAATCTAAATCAAATTTCTCAGAAACGGGAAAAACTAATTTACGGTTTTTGGGCGAGATTTCACAATATTTTGTTTATTTATTTGTTTGTCAGTTAATGCTTTGGAACGGATTTACCTATAAATAAAATTCGCGAAAAAGCATTATTAATAATAAGCATAATATATTCTTAAACTATATGAATATCTAACGATTATTCAAATTTTCAAATAAATAATATATATATATATATATATATATAATTATCTCTTTTGTTTATTTATTTTTACAATAGCATATTCTCAGTGTAAGTTAAACACATCCCCTGGTATACTCACTTACACAAGGTCAGTGAATCGATTGTAATTATCCCCTTATTTAAAATCAAGATTTCTAAAATAAATAAGATAAAAATTACAATTCAAAGATAGTGGTGACTATATTCACATGCAGTAATGATTCTTTAATTTTTAACACAATAGTCTTCAAATTCAGGAATTTATTCAAACATTATATCATCATCTGACGATAATTCGAATTTTCAAATAAGCAAAAGAGAAAAAATAATTATATCTCTAGTTTATTTAATTTTATAGCAGCATTTTCCGGTATAAATGAATCATAGCTACACGCATTTACACAGTGTAAGTGAATCAAATGTAATCATCCCTTTATTTAAAATCAATATTTGTAACATATATAAGCCAAAAATTACTATTCAAAGATAGTGGTTAATAGTATTCCCTTGGAGTAATGATTCGTTACTTTTTAACATAATTGTCTTAAATTCAGTAATTCTACATCAACACTACATCAAAATCTGACAATAATTCAAATTTTCAAATAAACAGAAGAGAATAAAATAATTATTTCTTTTGTTTATTTAATTTTACAATAGCATTGTTTCCAGCGTATGTGAATATCTAAAATAACAAGTTGGAGACTGATGATAGTTTGAAATCTAAACCGACTTTTCTGAGAAACGGGAAAAACTACTTTACGTTTTTTTTGGACGAGATTTCACAATCTTTTGTTTATTTATTTGTTTGTCAGTTAATGCTTTGGAACGGATTTACCTATAAATAAAATTCTCGAAAAAGCATTAAGAGAGAGTTTGGTGGGTTATTTTTTGTTTCGTTGGAAAAGTTACAAGTGAAATTTTTATCGATATAACACAAAATGCTTATTTTGGTTTTTCAAAAAATGGTATAATATAAACATAATATTCAATTAAAACACATGTACTATTAATTGTACACCATACTCGGGAGGGTTAGATACAGTGATTTGATTCCTTGATCTGTCGATAATTCAAATTTTCAAATAAACAAAAGAGAATAAAATAATTATATCTTTTGTTTATTTAATTTTACAATAGCATTGTTTCCAGCGTATGTGAATGTCTAAAATAACAAGTTGGAGATTGATGATAGTTTGAAATCTAAATCGACTTTTCTAAGAAACGGGAAAAACTACTTTACGGTTTTTTTGGACGAGATTTCACAAACTTTTGTTTATTTATTTCTTTGTCAGTTAATGCTTTGGAACGGGTTTACCTATAAATAAAATTCCCGAAAAAGCATTAAGAGTGAATTTGGTGTTTGTTTTTTTTTTCTTCAAAAAGTTAGAAGTGAAAGTTTTATATATATATAACACAAAATCTTTATTTTGGTTAAATTACAGATTAAAATATATATGGAATTGATATTTAAAAAAAAGTCAAATTTTGTCCTTACATCAGAACTTAAAATTTCATTGTTTAAATCTGTAAATTATATGTAGATTTTAGAGAGTTGCAGATTTAAGGGAGTCTACTGCATTAGTATTATTATTATTATTACTACAAATTCCTAAACGTTAATGAAGTCATATAGTAAATTCATAGACACATAGTAACATTACAACATATAAACAGTAGCAAAAGTATTTGTTAAAACAACATAATACTCCATTAAAAGACATGTACTATTAATAGTACATTAGCCTCTGAACGTTTGAATACAATTTGACTGATTGATCTGACGATAATTCAAATTTTCAAATAAACAAAAGAGAAAAAATAATAATTATCTCTTTTGTTTATTTAATTTTACAATAGCATTGTTCCCAGAGTAAGTGAATGTCTAAAATAACAAGCTGAAGATTGATGATAGTTTGAAATCTAAATCGACTTTTCTAAGAAAAGGGAAAAACTACTTCATGGTTTTTTGGACGAGATTTCACAATCTTTTGTTTATTTATTTGTTTTTCAGTTAATGCTTTGGAACGGATTTACCTATAAATAAAATTCTCGAAAAAGCATTAAGAGGGAGTTTGGTGGGTTACATTTGTTTCGTTGGAAAAGTTACAAGTGAATTTTTTGTAGATATAACACAAAAGGCTTATTTCGGTTTTATTAAAAAAAAAATTATAATATACCCATAATACTCAATTAAAACACATGTACTATTAATTGTACACCAGACTCGGAAGTGTTAGATACAGTGATTTGACTCATTGATCTGACGATATTTCAAATTTCGTAATAAACAAAAGAGAAAAAAATAATTATCTCTTTTGTTTATTTAGTTTTACAATAGCATTTTTACTAGTGTATGTAAATGTCTAAAAGAACAAGCTGGAGATTGATGATAGTTTGAAATCTAAATCGTCTTTTCTAAGAAATGGGAAAAACTACTTTACGGTTTTTTTGGACGAGATTTCACGAACTTTTGTTTATTTATTTTTTTGTTAGTTAATGCTTTGGAACGGGTTTACCTATAAATAAAATTCTCAAAAAAGCATTAAGATTGAATTTGGTGGGTTTTTTTTTTTTTTTTTCCCTTGGAAAAGTTAGAAGTGAAAGTTTTATATATATAACACAAAAGCTTTATTTTGGTTAAATTACAGATTAAAATATATATGGAATTGATATAAAAAAAAAGTCAAATTTTGTCCTTACATCAGGACTTAAAATTTCATTGTTTAAATCTGTAAATTATATGTGTATTTTAGAGAGTTGCAGATTTAAGGGAGTCTACTGCATTATTATTATTATTATTACAAATTCCTTAACGTTAATGAAGTCATATATTAAATTCATAGACACATACTAACATTACTAAATATAAACAGTAGCAAAAGTATTTGTTACATAACATTTGTTACATAACAACATAATACTCCATTAAAAGACAGGTACTATTAATAGTACATTAGCCTCGGAAGAGTTGAATACAGTTTGACTCATTGATCTAACGATAATTCAAATTTTCAAATAAACAAAAGAGAAAAAATAATAATTATCTCTTTTGTTTATTTAATTTTACAATAGCATTGTTCCCAGTGTAAGTGAATGTCTAAAATAACAAGCTGAAGATTGATGATAGTTTGAAATCTAAATCGACTTTTCTAAGAAACGGGAAAAACTACTTCACGGTCTTTTGGACGAGATTTCACAGTTTTTTGTTTATTTATTTGTTTGTCAGTTAATGCTTTGGAACGGATTTACCTATAAATGAAATTCTCGAAAAAGCATTAAGAGAGACTTTGGTGGATTACTTTTTGTTTCGTTGGGAATGTTAGAAGTGAATTTTTTGTAGATATAACACAAAAGGCTTATTTTGGCTTTATTAAAAAAAAAAAAAAAAGTTTTAATATAAACATAATACTCAATTAAAACACATGTACTATTAATTTTACACCAGACTCGGAAGGGTTAGATACAACGATTTGACTCGTTGATCTGACGATACTTCAAATTTCGTAATAAACAAAAGAGAAAAAAATAATTATCTCTTTTGTTTATTTAATTTTACAATAGAATTTTTACCAGTGTATGTAAATGTCTAAAAGAACAAGCTGGAGATTGATGATAGTTTGAAATCTAAATCGTCTTTTCTAAGAAACGGGAAAAAGTACTTTACGGTTTTTTTGGACGAGATTTCACAATCTTTTGTTTATTTATTTGTTTGTCAGTTAATACTTTGGAACGGGTTTACCTATAAATAAAATTCTCGAAAAAGCATTAAGAGAGAGTTTGGTGGGTTACTTTTTGTTTTGTTGGGAATGTTAGAAGTGAATTTTTTGTAGATATAACAAAAAAGGCTTATTTTGGCTTTATTAAAAAAAAAAAAAAAAAAAAAAAAAAAGTTATAGTATAAACATAATACTCATTTAAAACACATGTACTATTAATTGTACACTAGACTCGGAAGGGTTAGATACAGTGATTTGACTCGTTGATCTGACGATATTTCAAATTTTGTAATAAACAAAAGAGATAAAAACAAGTTGAATGTAGATTCTGCCATTGCAGAATTCAGTTTCACCTCCGATTAGGAAAAAAAAAAAAAAAAAAAAAAAAAAAAAAAAAAAAAATCGAAAAAAAAATTTATTTTATTTTTACTGTGATATTATTTTCAGTAACTTAAGTCATCTGAAAGTAAAATCTCAATCTCAGTGTCCATAATGAAAAGAAATATTGAAATGTAATATCGGGTACTACCAGGTTATCCCGTCGACCAAAATATTATCGCCAAACTATAAGATTAAATGCCAATAATGGATGATCGTGAATGTCACATTCAATGACATTAAATACGATTCATGTGTTTAAAATGTCATTAAATGGTTTTTATTTCGACTTTTTATTAATATTTTTATTAATATTATACTAATTATTTTTTTTCGTTATTTAAAATAAAAATTATGTCAATATGTATAATTTGGCTACTAGTTTGGCGATTTGTATAATTTGGCGAAATTGGTCGACGGGATAACAGAGTAGTACCTAATATCGTTATGAGTAAAAATGCGATGTTTTAAATAGTGACACCATTTTCTCTTCAAATGTTTTTTTAAAAGTTACTGTTATTAGTAATATGAAAAAGGCATCCGTAATAACAATGTAATTCCCATTTACCGGGTTGATGAATGACATCATTTTCCTCATTTGAAAATTTTCTTATTTTGCTTTTTTTTAATTTTTATCATAAATTATTTTCTATTATTTTATTTACATTATTAATATTATTTCTCAGTAAATATATTTTTTTAACCTCAATACTCTTTCAAGTGCATAATTATACGCAATCGTTTTGGAAAATAAATTTTTATTATCGAGAGAAAAGCTAAGCTGGTGTTGCTACCATTTTGAAGAAATATAGTAAAAAGCATTTAAAATTAAAAATAAAATATAAAACTGGAAATAAATTAAAAAATAGATAAATTGGCCACAACTATAAATAAATAGCTTTCATTTAAAAAAATAATTATCAAAATTGGTTGAGTAGAAAATTCAGGGTTGATGACACGACATTTTTTAGCTTGTCTGAAAGAAATAGCATCGGAGGCTAATAATTATCTCTTTTGTTTATTTAGTTTTACAATAGCCTTTTTACCAGAGTATGTAAATATCTAAAATAACAAGTTGGAGATTGATGATAGTTTGAAGTCTAAATCGTCTTTTCTAAGAAACGGGAAAAACTACTTTACGGTTTTTTTGGACGAGATTTCACAATCTTTTGTTTATTTATTTGTTTGTCAGTTAATGCTTTGGAACGGATTTACCTATAAATAAAATTCTCAAAAAAACATTAAGAGAAAGTTTGGTTTGTTACTTTTTGTTTCGTTGGAAAAGTTAGAAGTGAATTTTTTGTAGATATAACACAAAAGGCTTATTTTGGCTTTATTAAAAAAAAAATTATAATATAAACATAATACTCAATTAAAACACATGTACTATTAATTGTACACCAGACTCGGAAGGGTTAGATACAGTGATTTGACTCGTTGATCTGACGATATTTCAAATTTCGTAATAAACAAAAGAGAAAAATTAATTATCTCTTTTGTTTATTTAGTTTTACAATAGCACTTTTACCAGTTTATGTAAATGTCTAAAATAACAAGCTGGAGATTGATGATAGTTTGAAATCTAAATCGTCTTTTCTAAGAAATGGGAAAAACTACTTTACGGTTTTTTTGGACGAGATTTCACAATCTTTTGTTTATTTATTTGTTTGTCAGTTAATGCTTTGGAACGGGTTTACCTATAAATAAAATTCTCAAAAAAGCATTAAGAGAGAGTTTGGTGGGTTACTTTTTGTTTCGTTGGGAATGTTAGAAGTGAATTTTTTTGTAGATATAACACAAAAGGCTTATTTTGGCTTTATTAAAAAAAAAAAAAAAAGTTATAATATAAACATAAAAATCAATTAAAACACATGTACTATTAATTGTACACCAGACTAGGAAGGGTTAGATACAGTGATTTGACTCGTTGATCTGACGATATTTCAAATTTCGTAATAAACAAAAGAGAAAAAATTAATTATATCTTTTGTTTATTTAGTTTTACAATAGCCTTTTTACCAGTGTATAATGTCTAAAATAACAAGCTGGAGATTGATGATAGTTTGAAATCTAAATCGTCTTTTCTAAGAAAAGGGAAAAACTTCTTTACGGGTTTTTTGGACGAGATTTCACAATCTTTTGTTTATTTATTTGTTTGTCAGTTAATGCTTTGGAACGGATTTACCTATAAATAAAATTCTCGAAAAAGCATTAAGAGAGAGTTTGGTGGGTTACTTTTTGTTTCGTTGGGAATGTTAGAAATGAATTTTTTGTAGATATAACACAAAAGGCTTATTTTGGCTTTATTAAAAAAAAAAGTTATAATATAAACATAAAAATCAATTAAAACACATGTACTATTAATTGTACACCAGACTTCGAAGGGTTAAATACAGTGATTTGACTCGTTGATCTGACGATATTTCAAATTTCGTAATAAACAAAAGAGAAAAAATTAATTATCTCTTTTGTTTATTTAATTTTACAATAGCATTGTTTCCAGCGTATGTGAATGTCTAAAATAACAAACTGGAGATTGATGATAGTTTGAAATCTAAATCGACTTTTCTGAGAAACGGAAAAAACTATTTTACATTTTTTTTTTTTTTTTTTTTTTTTTTTTTTGGGCGAAATTTTAAATCTTTTGTTTATTTGTTTGTTTGTCAGTTAATGCTTTGAAACGGTTTACCTATAAATAAAATTCTCCAAAAAACCATTAAGAGAGTTTGGTGGGTTATTTTTTGATTCGTTGGGAAAATTAGAAGGGAAATTTTTATAAATATAACACAAAAGGTTTATTTTGGTTTTATTAAAAAAAACTAGCCGCTCGGGGCCACTGTAATACTTATGCATCATGGATATGCATAATATAAAATATGGAAACTAAACATGTATAAACTATACATAAAATTCATTGCAATTCCAAAACAAGATTTAAACGTATATTTAAATATTTTTTAATACATAGTAATGGTCTATTGCTAAATTGTTGGTACTGCTTGATTATCGTATCGAAATTTTTTGAAAAATTATATAAATCGCCAAACTACTCTTAAATTATACAAATTGGCATAATTTTTATTTTAAATAACAAAAGAACAAATAAAATAGTAAAAGATCAATAAAAATACGCATAAAACGTCAAAATAAAAAATCACCTAATGGCATTCAAACAAACGCGTTACATGGTTAAAATCAAGTGAATGTAACATTTACGATAAGCCATTATTGGAATTTAATCTTATAATTTGGCGATAGCTTTTTGTCGACGGAATAATAAAGAAGTAAAAAAAACATCCTTGAAACTAAAAAAAAAAAAAAAAAAAAAAAAGTGATAAACCTATTAACTAACAATTTACTGCGTCGGATGAAGTGGTTGGTTGGTTGTGTAGGGTTTTATGGCGCAAAATCCCTTAAGGGACATGCTGTGCCACAAATAAGCTAACTAGAAGATAAAATAAAATGAAAAGAAAAAAAATAATGAATAAATAAAAGCAATCTGGATGGGGTATCCCATCCAGATGTAGTCAAAGTCATGAAAGGTAAAGTTTTATTTCTAAATCAGTAAAAAAGTGTCCGTGTAGGAATTGCATCCAAATGTCAAAGAATATATAAATGAAATTTGTAAACAAACTAAAAGATACTATATTTCAAAATAAAGTCCGGCATGTTTTAAAAAAGTAAAGAGTGCCCCATGAGGTGTATCCCCAATGAGTTTTGTCAAATTAGGAGAAGAAGTCTTAAAATAAATTCTATATAAGTGTCGCAAACCAGGACAGTCAGTCAAAATGTGATGAATGGTTAACTGAACAAAATGACAATGTGAGCACATAGGTGCGTCCTCTCGAAGTAAAAGATGTTTATGAGTGATTCTGGAATGTCCAATTCTCAGACGAGTAAGAATGACATCTGTTTTCCTTGGATAGTTCGGAGGCCAGGTCGTGATGATAGGTTTAACATGGTGTAGTTTATTATTGTGTTCCAGATTCCAACTATTTTGCGACTTATTATAAATGAAATATTTTATGAGTAGTTTGACGTCTGAGAATGGAATTTTATAGTTTAATGGAATAAGAGCATGTTTTGCTGCTTCATCAGCTTTTTCATTTCCAGGAATACCTATATGTCCTGGTACCCAGCAGAATAAAATACTATAGCCACGTGTTGTCAAATTATTATAAAGCTGAAGGATGGAAGTGACAAATGGATGCTTATTAAATGATTGAATGGCTTCGATAGAACTACTAGAGTCAGTATATATTAGGGTGGTGCGAAAAAACAAAAGTTTTTATTTCCGAATCGCTATAGTGCGATAAAGTTGCGATTGGTAAATACAAGAAAAACTAAAAAAAATTTTTTGAAATCGGACATTATCTTCCGATCGCGCAAACCACCTAAAAATTCAAAAAAATTGAAAATTTTCGATTTTTTCAGAATTTTTAAAAAAATATTACATATACATATATTTTATCACTATAGTGAAAAATATTTATATATTATACTATTTAATAATAATAAAAAAATAAATTGCGTTTAGAGCATATCTTCCGATCGCGCAAGCTCATTAAAAAATCGGAAAAAATTCAATTTTCAGTAATTTTTGATGCATTAAGAAAATAATTAAATAAGTTCAATTTGCGGTCTCATGTTAAAATTTAAATGTAAATTAATACTAATGTGCATGTTATGCTATTTTTGAACAACCGAGATCTTACCATGACAAGATCGCTGCAGGGCGAAAAGGTTGAGTAGTTCGTGCAACTCCTGTAAGCCACGTTGCAAAACAGCGTTGAAGTCGCCCTATGTGTCCACATCCTTTTCTCTCCCCAACCTCGTCCACTTGCACAGTGCGCCATTTCGTATCAGTGAGCCCGTGAACGAATTTCGTTTGTTAATTAGATGTATTGTGTTATTTAAAATACATTAACATGTGACAGATACACGGATCTGCATACGTCGTTCACAAAGAAAATTACTAGACAATCTTTTCATTGTCCTATATTTTGTCATCCCCAAGAGATTTTTTTGTCAAATATTCTTCACGAATATAGCGCCTGTACGAGAAACTAAAAAAAATCCCTTAAAAGAATTTAAATACTTCTAAAATCGTTAAAAATACTTCTAGACTTTTTCAATAAATGCGTCCATATAACACGCATTGATATGTAGAATGATACATGTTTGAAGATGGTTTACAGTAATTTTAAACATTATATGTTGTCCATCGTGATACTTGTCTCAGGACTGAAGAGGATAACTAAATAATCACCCTTTTTTCCATCAAAATGTATGTCATGTGGTTCTTCTGATTCCACTTGACTTTGCCGTAATTTTTTTCTTTCTGTTTGTTTTCTTCTAATTTTGTATAGGTCAATAACTTGAAAAGCATCTGTTTTAGTTATTACAGGAATATCTTCTAGTACACTCAACGCTTTAGCAGCACCTGCACTGTCAGATACACCATTGCGATCGCAATAAAAAGATGTAGATTTTGTAACTCCACTTTCATTTGCCATGGTAATTTCTTCTTCTTAAATCTGATAGGCTGTATCCGTCATGGTAATGATATTTTACATGTACCTACATTAGCATTAAAATTCTCGTGTATTTCATCTAAATGCTCAAGGTCTTTTATTTTCGCTTCAACAAATTTGGAAGGTTGCCTTTTCAATATATAGTTTCGTCTTCCAAGTCTTGTACTCAGTTTTTTTTTCTTTTTTTTTTAAACTTTAGTACCAATTTTTCTCGTTCCGTCCTTTCTCTGGAGGTAGATAAATCTATGCTCAATGAGTGGAATTTTGTTGTATTTTTGAGACGTACAATTAGTCTCAATTAGACACTCCCTCAGATCTGGTGACTTTTTACAGGAGCAATATAAATTCATTACACGTTTGCAGGCTGAAATATCACACAGTTAAGTTTCTTGTTTTTTAAATTCATCAAACTTTTTTATAAGGTTTGGCTATGCCTTGTCTCGAATATAAAATTTCGTTAGTTTAGAATATTATCGTAGTAGGCATTAATTAGCTAAATGATTCTACAATCAAACACTTTTGGGATTGACGCCTTCTAATAAATATATTTTATTTTTTGTGCCAATGTATTGCTGACAAATGAGAAACTCACTTTAATGATGTTGAATTTACTTGCTAATAGAGACCTCTGTGATGTAGAATCACATATAGTTTTCTCAAATTTTACATTTTTCTAAATTACAGTTAAAACTAATCTTTAATTAAATAGCTATTTTATCTTAGCGTCTTATTTTGATCCCACAATAGCTTTCCGTTAAAAAGTAAAAAAAGAAAACATATGTAACATCTGTTGTATCTTTAAAACGGTTCTCAGATAAACAGATTTCCTTTAGATGAAATTTCTCCTTCAGTAAAAATAATAAAAGAAAGTATAAAGAACCCCGTTGCTTGCGGTTAGCGAAAAATCATTTTCTCTCTTCGTAATGTTGAGTCTAACTTCTTTATTACATAAAAACTTTTCATGTACATGCTCTGTGTTTTGTCTATTGATAACATTCTCCCAAAACAGACCTATAACGTACGATGTTGGCGCGAATTCTTTTTGGCGTATTTTTTTAGGACTGCCCATTTCTGGGTGCCCTGCATTAAATTCAAAATCATCTTAATTGTTTAAAGCGTAACAGAAAATTTCATGGTTATGATATCATTCACTTTTCATATGCTCCTTTCGCCAATTCTGTGATGCCAATGTGTGAATTCTGAATGAGAAATTCAATTACCTCGCCCTCCCTTCACGGACTCAGACATGTAAAGAAGGTCTCTTAAAAAATGCTTACAGGCACCATCCCTAACTATTTTCTGTAAGAAATGATTTATTTTTTATAACTCCACTTCAAATAAACAAAGTTTTTAAAAAAGCATTTATTTTGTATAATGGATCACAGCCTTACATCTGTAGCGAATGATTTTTAAAAAGAATCTGGGCAACAATATACTTTAAAATACAGATCTACAGTACAACCTCTCCTCAAGGTAGCATTGAAAAACATCAAGATGTGTTGGAAGAATATTTGGCAGAAAACCTCCTGGATGACCGAATATAGGACAATGAAAAGATTGTCTAGTAATTTTCTTTGTCAACGATGTATCCAGATCCGTGTCCCTGTCACATGTTAATGTATTTTTAATAACACAATACATCCAATTAACAAACGAAATTCGTTCACGGGCTCTCTGATTCGAAATGGCGCTCTGTGCAAGTGGACGAAGTTGGGGACAAAAGCATGTGGACACGTAAGGCGACTTCAACGATTTTTCGCAACGTGGCTAACAGGATGCGCGCGAAACTCTAAACCTTGAAGAACTACTAATCCTTGCAGCGATCTCGTTGTGGTAAAATCTCGATTGTTCAAGAATAGCATAACATGCTCAATAGTATTAGTTTACATTTAAATTTTAACATGAGACCGCAAATTGAACTTATTTAATTATTTTCTTAATGCATCAAAAATTACTGAAAATTGAATTTTTCCCGATCTTTAATGAGCTTGCGCGATCGGAAGATATGCTCTAAACTCAATTTATTTTTATTATTATTATTAAATAGTACAATATGTAAATATTTTTCACTATAGTGATAAAATATATTTATATGTAATATTTTATAAAAAATTCTCAAAAAATCGAAAATTTTCAATTTTTGTGAATTTTTAGGTGGTTTGCGCGATCGGAAGATGATGTCAGATTTCAAAATTTTTTTTTTAGTTTTTCTTGTATTTACCAATCACAACTTTTCCGCACTATAGCGATTCGGAAATAAAAACTTTTGTTTTTTCACATCACCCTAGTATATATGATGAAAGATCTATCACGATGATGAGAGATGTGCAACATTGCTCTGTGTATAGCAATCAATTCAGCAGCAAATATTGAAGTGGATGGATGAATACGATAGCTCAGAGAAATGTTATCACAAGAAACACCACATCCAACTGTACCTCCTCTTTTGGAGCCATCTGTGTATATATCAGTGTAAGAACTGTACTTTGCTCGATGAATAGCAAATAATTGTTGGAAAACAGCAGGAGGCAAATTCCTTTTATCGAATCCTGAAAATGGATGGACAGTGGTAATATTAGGAGGCTTCCACAGAGGGAACACATGCGAGGAACATGGTTGGTTGGTTGTATAGGGTTTAATGGCACAAAATCCCTTCAGGGACATGCTGCGCCAAAACAAAGATTAAAAAATCAAAAAATAGAAATATCTGGATGGGGTATCCCATCCAGATACAGTCAAGCAATGGTAGAAAAGTAAAAAGTTAGGATGTACAATTAAAAGTAAATAAATAGAAAGGGCAAACTGAGAAACAAAGTCATAAAATAAATAATAAACATTAAAAGATCATATGTCAAAATAAAATCCAGCACTTTTTAAAAAAGTAAAGAGTGCCCCATGAGGTAATTCCCCAATGAGGTTTGTCAAGGTTGGAGATGATGAGTTAAAAAATGTCCTGTACAAGTGTCGGAGGCCTGGGCAGTCAGTTAAAATATGGTGAATGGTCAAGTGATCAAAATGACATTTTGGACACATGGGTGCATCCTCCCTAAGTAACAGATGTTTATGTGTGATCCTTGAATGTCCAATTCTCAGACGAGTTAGAATAACATCCTTTTTTCTTGGATAAATTGGAGGCCAGGTTACGATTGTTGGTTTTATACTATGCAGTTTATTATTGAAAGTCAAGTCCCAGCTTTCTTGCCATTTATTATAACTAAGGCGTTTAATAGTTAGTTTAACGTCTGAGAAT
Organism: Maratus speculifer; assembly: GCA_964019185.1. NCBI lineage: Eukaryota > Metazoa > Arthropoda > Arachnida > Araneae > Salticidae > Maratus > Maratus speculifer. The sequence continues at coordinate 143,850,658 of OZ025301.1, read as the reverse complement.
GGGACTTTGTGGTGAAGGGGATCGCGAGCAAGTTTTGCCGCCATATCTGCTTTTTCATTTCCAGGAATACCCATGTGTCCAGGTACCCAGCAAAACAAAATACTATAGCCGCGCCTAGTCAAATCTTTATAGATGTTAAGGATGGCTAACACATAAGGATGATTATTAAAAGATTTAATAGCATCAATAGAACTATTTGAGTCTGTGTAAATAATGAAGGATGTGTTATGATGATGGGAAATGTGTAACATGGCTCTTTCTATTGCAATTAATTCTGCTGTAAAGATTGAAGTGGAAGGGTGAAGCTGATAACTCAACGAGGTGTTATCATAAAAAACCCCACAACCAACAATGTCGCCACATTTCGAACCATCTGTATAAATATCAGTATAGCTATTATAATTTGTACGATGAGCAGAAAATAATTGTTGAAAAACAAGAGGGGCCATGTTATTTTTATCAAATCCTTTAAAAGGATGAAGAGAGGTAATGCTAGGTGGCTTCCAAGGAGGGAATACATGCAAAGAGCATGTACTCACCTGAATATCATTTAAAGGGCTATTGTTAATTAAGTTTCTCATTCGTACTCCAAAAGATGGAATGCAAGAAGGGCGATGCTGATAAAGAGTGTCATTGTCAGTATTTAAAATATAGGGATGAAGTGGATGACCAGGATAAGAAAGGACACGATAAAAAAGTTCCAGTGAAAGCTTTTCACGAGTATAATGCAATGAAGGTTCATTGCAGTCAACGTAAAGGCTTAAAACTGGAGAAGTACGAAATGCACCAGAGCAAACACGGAGTGCGCTATGATGCACAGTGTCAAGTTTTTCTAAAACAGATTTTCGGGCAGAACCATAAACCTGGCAGGCATAGTCAATTTTTGCACGGATTGCAGCCCTATATATTTTAATTAGAGAAGTACGGTCTGCTCCCCAAGAGGTGTTAGATAGTACTTTCAGCAAGTTCAGCGACTTTTCACATTTTGTCCTTAATTGTAAAATGTGTGGTAAAAATGTGAGCTTTTTGTCAAAATGTAGGCCTAGGTACCGAACACTGTCTACAACAGGAATTTTAGTTGAGTTGATAAAAATTTCAGGATCTGGATGCAGATTCCTTCGTCTACAGAAGTGAACACAAGAAGTTTTCTCCTGAGATATTACAAAACCATTTTTATTTGTCCAGCTAAGAATACTTTTAATTGCAATTTGCAATTGTCTCTCGATAAAGCGAATATCTTGCCCCATGCACATAATACGGAAGTCGTCCACGTAGAGATCACCTTTCACAGAGGGTGGAAGTTGATTAAGGATATCATTTATTTTTATAGCAAAGAGGGTGACACTCATGACACTACCCTGAGGTACACCCTCCTCTTGTACATAAAAACTGGAAAGCATTCCTCCAATTCGAACTTGGAAGAGCCGAACTGCGAGGAAGTTTTTGATAAAAATAGGAAGGTTTCCGCGAAAGTCTAAATTAAAAAGGTCACGTAGGATCCCATATCGCCATGTTCTATCATAGGCTTTCGCCATGTCAAAGAAAACTGACACCAAATGGCTGCGTTTGAGAAATGCAGTACGAGTGTAATGTTCAAGGTGGATTAGGTTATCGATAGTTGATCTACCACGTCGAAAACCACTTTGAAAAGCGGCAAGGCGATTGTTTGTTTCCAAAACATGAATGAGCCGACGATTGACCATCTTTTCAAGAAGCTTGCAGAGGCAGCTAGAGAGTGCAATTGGCCTATAATTATTGGGATTAGTAGCATCTTTTCCTGGTTTGGGAAAAGGGATAACTATAGCTCTGCACCATGCATTAGGGAAGGTCTGTTCAGTCCATATTCTGTTAAAAAAAGAGAGTAGATTGTTAAGGGAGAGTGATGAGAGATGCTTGAGCATGATATATGTAATGCCGTCATGACCAGGTGCAGATATGTGGCTGTCTTTCAAACATTTTAAAAGCTCTGATATAATGAATGGTTGATTGTATGAGAGCGAATTATGAGTATTAAAATTAATCCTGTTCATTTCAGTTCGTCTTTTGTAAGATAAGAAAGGTTCAGGATATGCGTCGGATTTTGAGATGGATGCAAGGGTATTAGCTATGGTCTCTGCTATGTTCTTAGGAGATGAGATGGTGTGACCGTTGTAATTTAAAATGGAAATATGATTTTCTGAGTAAAGGCCCATACATTTTTTCACTTTTTGCCACAGTTCTTTGGTTGAGATATTGAAGTTTATGCTAGATACGTAGTTAGTCCAGGACTCCCTTTGGCTCTTGCGTCGCACTCTTCTAGCTTCAGCCTTTGCTTTTTTATATGCCATATAATTAGTATTATTAGGGTACCTCCGAAAGAGGCCCCAAGCCCTTTGTTGTTTCTTCTTTGCATTTTGGCAATCATTATTCCACCAAGGTTTCCTGTGTTTATGAGTAGATGATGTTTTTGGAATGCTAGAATCTGCAGCATTGATAATACACTGGGTGATATTATCAAGTGCATCGTCTATGTCACCTTCTATCATATCATTTGTAATTTTAGCAAGGTCTGTGAAAGTTGGCCAATAGGCTCTGTCATAAACATAGCGTTTAAAACAATTATTAGAGTCCATGTGGGGAGTAGTCTGCGAAATAAAAGTAGGAAAATGGTCACTGCCGTGGAGGTCATCAGAAACCCAGAAGTTCCAATATGGATAAATGGATGGGGAACAGATAGTGAGATCTATGGCATGGAAGGAGTGAGTAGGCTCGTGAAAGTAAGTATGATCTCCATTATTGAGCAGGCATAAGCCATTGTCAGAGATAATTTTCTCAATCATACTACCACGTTGATTAGAGTCATGGTTTCCCCACATTTGACTGTGGGCATTAAAGTCTCCGAGAATAATGAAAGGAATGGGGAGTTGAAGAATAAGATTATCTAGATGTGCAGATTGTATTGGCAGATTTGGTGGCAAATATATGGTACAGATTGTTATTAAGCGATTAATATGAACACGGACTGCAACTGCTTGTAAGTTAGTATTTAAATTGATATAAGTATGAGGTAAATTATTTGAGATAAAAAGAGCTACTCCACCAGTAGCTCTGTCAGTACCTGAAAAATCTTTTCTATATGTAGAGTAATTGCGCAATTTTGCTTTGTCAGTAGGTTTAAGATGCGTTTCTTGCAGAGCTAAACATAAAGGTTGATTGTCATGAAGAATGTTTCGGATCTCGTCATATTTATTACGAAAGCCACGGCAGTTCCATGAGATAATATTTGTCATGATTGGGTGAGTTAGATATATGTATCTATGTCGTTTTGTTCGGAGGTAGTAGACATGCTACTATCTCCATCGTCCAATTCTGCATCCTGTTCAGGATGAAGGTAAAGAGCATCATCATCCTGCACAGTGGTCTCATGAGTTTTGGTATCCTGCTTTGGAGTTAGTTGATGTTTCTGTGTTTTATTCTTTTTCTTCTTAACTAGGTTTTCAGATGATACAATAGTTTTAATAATTGGAAGGCTGTGTTTTTCTGTGTCAGATTTACGATTTGTTTTTAAAGGTGTTATTTTGGTTGTATTTTGAGTGCCTCTTTTATGGAGTGGAGCTTTAGGAAAAAGAGATTGAGATGATTTTGAAGTCCCATTTTGCGGTGATTTAGGAGGAATGGAATTGACTAATTTAGATGAGCTAGATTGTGTAGTTCTATTAGTTTTATTTAAATTATTTGAGGAGCTGTTTTCTTTTTGGTTTGATTGATGATTAGTTTCAGTAGGGAGTTCTGTTTGTGTTGCAATGGTTTGATAAGTTCTGTGAGAAGTTTTTGATAAGGCAGTAGCATATGATACACCAACTTTGGGAGTCCTGGATTCAACAATTTTTCTGGCTTCTGGATATGATATATTATCTTTAGTACGTATGGTTTGTATTTATTTTTCTTTCTTCCATTGTTCGCAGGATTTTGAGTAAGATGGGTGGTCTTTCTTACAGTTTACACAATAAGGTGTTGCATGGCATTGTATACTTTCGTGGTCAGCTACGCCGCACCGACCGCAAGTGAGTTTCCCTCGGCAAGAGATTTTTGAGTGCCCAAAGCGTTGACATTTAAAGCAACGCAATGGGTTTGGTATGTAGGGTCTAACTGAGCATGATAAATACCCAGCAATTATATATTTAGGTAAGTTGGGTGTATTAAATGTGAGGATGATGTGCTTCGTAGGTGTTTGGACTTGATTAGAGGTTTGCTCGTCTTTACGGTAAATTTTTATTCGTTTGACTTCAATGACGTTTTGGTCTTTAAGGTTTTCTAATATTTCGTCTTCAGTGACATACAAAAGATCAGACTCTGAGATTACTCCGCGAGATGTATTTAATGATCTATGTGGCGATATGGTGACGGCAATGTTAGCAAGATGTGTACATTTTTTTAAATTCAAAGCTTGCTGGCTATTGCTGACTTCTATTAGTAGTTCACCTGTCCGGAGTTTTTTTATTGTTTTGGGTTCACCAACCAAACCTTGTACTGCTTTATGTATTAAAAAAGGTGATGTCTTTTCAAAAGTTCCTTCTTGCCGTTTTATTACAAAAAATCTTTCTTTGATTTTATTGGCATCGGAGTTGACAGTTTTACTTTCCATGTTGGAAGAAAACTCTTCAACCCGTTCTGCCCATGAGGTAGATTGTGAGGTATAGTTCAATACTTTATTTTGTTGTGGGGCTACCACTTCGTAAGCAGATACATCCATCTCTGATGAGCTCTGAGACATTACAGTTTCAGGCTGATTTTTAAGCGAGTTATGGGGTTGTGGGGCTACCACATCGCATGTCTTAATTCCTAAATTTGTCGCCATATTTGAGAGAAAGAGTAAAATAAAACGCCAGGCATCGGGCCTGGTCACCGACCCTTCTTCTTACCGTTACGTCTGGTGCAGGTCTCAAAAGGGCGAAAACTATTTTCAACAGACCCCCACGTTTTTCGAACATTGGGTTAAACTCGATAGCATCTCCGAAGCTCCGGTTCTTTTCCAAGGAGAATGGGTAGCCGTAGGTAAGCCTTTACAGCTCTGTCCAACCTACAGCCGGCCCTTACATCGAAAGGCACCAGTCTTCCGGTGTTACTCCTAACAATCACCATGCAAGCATGGCGCCCCCCGTACTTGGAACCAGAACTCAGAGATGCCCTGCACCCTGGGACTCGATATCAACCTAAAAAGGAAGAGACGAGTCGATGAGGTTAAAAGAAACCTCAACACCCAGGGTGTCTCACGTGAATAAAAAAAACCACTATTGTAAAAGAGTTATACAAGAGGGAGCTTAAAAAAAAATGGTGTCTTTTTTGTCTTTTGTCTATTTTAATTTTTTTTTCTTTTTTTTTTTAAAACAAGAGAACAGCAACAAAGTTAATAGAACAAAGAACTATGTGAACAAAAAGTTAGTCTAAAAACCCCAAACAAGAACAAAGAGTTAGTAAGAAAACAAACAAGAACAAAGAGTTAGTAAAAAAACAAACAAGAACAGAGAGGGATAACAAACTGAAAAGAGAAGATTAAAAAGTGTGAAACAAAGAGAAAAGGATAGACAACTAAAATAGAGAAGAAAAAAAGGAAAGGAGAATGATCGCTCAGGATCCCGGTGTCGCGAAGCCCGTAAATACCTAAAGAAGGTATTCCCCTGGGGGAACGCGAGGAACATGGACTCACTTCAATATTGCTGAGAATGCTATTGTCAATTACATTCCTGATCCTGACGCCAAAAGATGGAATGCATGATGGACGATGCTGATATAGAATATCATTGTCTGTATTTAAAAAGTATGAATGAAGTGGATGACTGTGATGTGAAAGAACACGGTAAAAGAAATTTAATGACAGGTTTTCACGAATATGATGTAAAGAGGGCTCATTGCAGTCAACATACAAGCTTAGAACAGGAGAAGTACGGAAAGCACCAGAGCATACACGAAGTGCGCTATGATGCACAGTGTCAAGTTTTTTAAGAACATAATTACGAGCAGAACCGTAGATCTGGCAAGCATAGTCAATTTTAGAACGAATAACAGAACGATAAATGTTAAGAAGCGAAGTGCGGTCTGCTCCCCAAGAAGTATTTGATAGTACTTCTATTAAATTTAGCAGTTTTTCACATTTTGTCCGTAGTTGTAAAACATGTGGTAAAAAAGTCAGCTTTTTGTCAAAATAAAGGCCGAGGTAACGAATGCCACCCACAACAGGAATTTGGTTTGAACCGATGAAAACTTCAGGATCTGGATGCAGATCCCTACGTCTGCAGAAATGCACACAAGATGTTTTGTCCTGGGAGATGATAAAACCATTTTTATTGGTCCATTGAATAATACGGTTTATAGCGATTTGCAATTGCCTTTCGATAAAACGCATATCTTGTCCCTTGCATAAAATTTTAAAGTCATCAACATAGAGTGTACCTTGAACGCTTGGGGGCAATTGGTGCAGGATATCATTAATCTTGATAGCAAAAAGGGTGACACTCAGAACACTGCCCTGTGGTACACCCTCTTCTTGTACATAGAAACTGGAAAGAACCCTCTTAACCCGAACTTGAAAAATTCGAACTGCGAGGAAGTTCATAATAAAAATTGGTAGGTTACCACGGAAGTTAAGGTTAAAGAGATCACGAAGGATGCCATACCTCCAGGTCTTGTCATAGGCTTTCATCATGTCAAAGAAGACTGTCACCAGATGGTTGCGTTTTAAAAAAGCATTTCGAATATGAGTCTCTAAAAGAATGAGGTTATCAATAGTGGACCTACCACGTCGAAATCCGCTTTGAAAGGATGCAAGAGAATTATTAGATTCCAAAACATGCACCAAGCGACAATTAACCATTTTTTCTAAAAGTTTGCAAAGGCTACTAGAGAGTGCGATTGGCCTGTAGTAGTGATGGGCGATTTCGATTTTTTAAATCGATTTAATCGATACTACGGCCAACTCGATTTAATCGATACTTTAAAATTTTTAATCGATTTCTCTGAAGGTAATATAATTTTCATTTTCCTTCAAAAGTCGAAGATAAAATAGACGAATGTGCCAATTCCAAAATTTCAGTGTATTAGTTTCTAAGATAGAAGAATTAAAGAAACCTCAGAACCCGCCCTCCCCCCCCCCTTGCAAAATAGCGTTTTTTTTTTTTTTTTTTTTTTTTTGAGTGATGTACACCAAAAATTGATCAGGATCAATTTTTATTAAGTACCAGCTGAATCTGAATTTTGATTAAAATCCATGAAAGCGCGAGATACAGCTATTGCGAAATCATAATAAAAAGAATATTGCCCAGTTAAACTGATGGCATTGAGCTCACAAGCTACGCATACTAATTGTACATTACAGCCTTGTATTTTCGTTAATTCCGTTCGAAAAAAAAATTAAGAAGGGGAAACAGCTCTCCCCTTTCTCCTTTTTTATACTTAATCATTGAACTTCCTAAACTATCAAGTACATGCTTTATCATATTAAAAAATCTATATCCAAAATTCAGAGCAAATCGGATAATTCTTAATAAAAACCCATTTAGCATTTATATAATTTAAGAGGAGTTATTCCTCTCTTTTATACTTAACCATTAAACTTCCAAAACTATTCAGAGATTTGAACGAAATCTGACAATTCTGATCGAAAAATCCATTTATGCAAGTTAAGGGGAGGGGCATTAGAACCCCCGTTCCCCCTGTTTATACTTATTCAATGAACACCTAATAACAGCCACGGACTCGCCTCATCAGAATGATCCTATATCTAAATTTTGAACGAAAACTGTTAATTCTGCATGAAAATCCCGTTTATATCAATTAAAGGGGGGGCATGAGCCCCCCGTTCCCCCTATTTATACTTATTCAATGAACACATAATAACAGTCACGGAATCGCCTCATCAGAATGATAATATATCTAAATTTTGGACAAAAACTGTTAATTCTGCATGAAAAACCCGTTTATATCAATTAAGGGGAGGGGCATGAGCCCCCCGTTACCCCTGTTTATACTTATTCAATGAACACCTAATAACAGCCACGGTATCGCCTGATCCGAATGATCTTATATCTAAATTTTGAACGAAAACTGTTAATTCTGCATGAAAATCCCGTTTATATCAATTAAAGGGGGGGGGGCATGAGCCCCCCGTTCCCCCTGTTTATACTTATTCAATGAACACATAATAATAGTCACGGAATCACCTCATCAGAATGATCCTATATTTAAATTTTGGACAAAAACTGTTAATTCTGCATGAAAAACCCATTTATATCCATTAAGGGGAGGGGCATGAGCCCCCGTTCCCCCTTATACATATCGAATGAGCTCCAAAAACTAATCAGGGAAGCGCCTTATCAGGATATACCTATATACAACATTTCAAGTGGATCCGTATTTTTATCATGAGTTATCGCGTTACGCACGAACATACAGAACGGACGGGCACATAAGCTCTCAGGCTATGATAGCCTGTGAGCTAAAAAATGCAGCATATCAGCGTCACCTGCTGGGCAATTTACACCAAGAACTAAATAACACTAATCTATCTCAGAGATTTACTGAATCTGAATTTTGATGAAAATTCGTTCTTGAGATAGCGCTATTGCGTTAATCATGAATAATGCAGTATAGCAGCGCCATCTCTTAAGCGATTTCCACTAAAATGTAATTAGCATCAAATAATATCAAGGACTAATTGAATCTAAATTTTTATGAAAGTCCGTGCATTAGTTCTTGAGATAAAGCTAAAATGGAAACAGGGGCGTGCGAAAAGAGAACTGCGCCCGGTTCAAAGTTCCAATTTAGCCCCCCCCCCCATTAACTTTTTCTTGTGATAGGCTAGAAGTGATGTTAGTAGTAAAAATTTAGCGCCCCCTAAATTTCCGTGCTCGGAACGACCGCTTCCTTTCGCCTCCCCCCCCCCTTTCACATGGCGCTGAGTGGAAATTGTGAAAAATTCAGTATAGCAGCGCCATCTGAGAAGCTATACACATCAAAATGCAGAAAACATCAATTCATGTCAAGGACTAACAGGATCTAAAATGTGATGAAAATCCGTTCATTCGTTTATCAGATATAGCTGTTGCGCAAATCGCAAAAAATGCAGTATAGCAGCGCCACCTGTTAGGCTATATGCACCAAAAATTAATTAGATACAGTTTATATAAAGGTCAAACTAAATCTAAAGTTTTGTGGAATTCCGTGCATTTGTTCTTCAGATAGAACGGTCAGAAATTTTTGTCGTATACAGACGCACAGAGTGACAGACACACACACAGACAGATATTTCTTAAAATACATGAAATCGTGTTAAAAACCTTCTAAAATATATAAATCCATCAAAAACGGGAAGTCAAAATTTTTCACGAATCTAATACTCTCTTCTTGTAAAGTTACAAAAGAAAGTAAAACTGTAAAATCGATTCTGCCCGTAAGATCGGTCTTTAGATTCGATGTCGATCTTTAGATTCGATGTCGATCTTAGATTCGATGTCGATCTTTAGATTCGATTTCGATCTTTAGATTCGATGTCGATCTTAGATTCGATGTCGATCTTTAGATTCGATTTCGATCTTTAGATTCGATTTCGATTTTTTTTTTCTTTCTAGGCTAAATCAATGTTGAATGCAAGTATTTTTCTGCGACTCCGGAGAAAGGCATCATGTTTTAGAGCTCTGTAAGAGAGGGGGAATCGCAATTTGTGCATGGGTGCCCAGAGAGGGGTTTGGTGGCGCAAGATGCGTCATACAATTTAGTTTTTTTTTTTTTTTGGGGGGGGGGGGAATTTGAGAAAAAGTACATTTTTTTTTGGGGGGGGGGGAGATTTTTAATTTTTTAATATTTCAAAACTTAATTCCAGAAATGTTCCTATGTTTTCTTTCTTTAAATTCTAGATAAGGGCAATATTAGCTCATTCTGCTATTCTCATTTCGCTATCTCTTGAATGTGCAGTAGATTATAGGTAGAATATAATTTACAATTTGTATTATGTTTGGGGGGGGGGATGTTAAAGTATGAAGGGTTTTTTTTGCGGGGGGGGGATTTGCGTCATTAGGTTTGGAGGGGGATGGTCACCACTGGGGAATCGCAATTTGTGCATTCAAAAAGCATAAAATCTCATAACTTCTGGGGGGGGGGATAATCCCCTGCGGGTCACCCCATTAATTCGACACTAGGTTAAATCGTTATATTTTTGTTTAGAAGTCCAGTTATTTGAAGTATTAGTTTATTATGTTTTTTTTTTTACGTTCGTCTCTTCTAATCCCCCCTTTCACGTCAGTTTTAACTTACAGGGCCGTTCGAAATATGCATAGTTTTAAAAATGTCCAATTCTCGGTCTATTTTATTTTAGATCCACATTTTAAATCCTTGACAAAAGATAAATAAAAAGTCGCCCTTCCGCCCGTTTGGGGTTTATCTGCGCCCCACCGGGGGGCATATTTTTTTGTTTCTTCAAAAGAAACAAAAAAAAAATTTGAGGGGGATGGGCTTGCACCCTCCCTCAATATACACCTTAAAAATTCGCTCATTTAATTTTCTACCATTTTTAACTTAAAAGTTTAAGCTACATGGCACCCCTAGAGCTGTGGATTCTCCCCCCCCCCTGTCGATCACTCACCTAATTTTGCTTATTTCTTCACTTCATTTCAATCTTTAAAAGGCTATAACTTTGCTTATATAGGAATTACAGTGATGAGAAAAATTCTAGTATAGCTAACCATTTCTCGCTGTTCTTTTTGCTTTTCCAGTTTCACGGTTTTCCCTATAGGACCTTTTTTTTTTGGGGGGGGGCAGAGGGGGTTTTTGTTGATACAATATGTCTATTGAAAGCTTATGCTTCATACATTACAAATCTAGCAAAAGAAATTTTCTCCCATCATTTCAGGTCACATTACGGACCCATAATGTATTAAAATTTTTATTTTTCAAACTTCTTCTTCTTCAAAAAAAAAAAAAAAAACATTGATACATATCAGCGAAACTGGGGTACGAACCCGCAATCGTTTGATTGTACACATAATCCCTAAGCTTTTTGGCCACCGAGTACTCAGCAGCGCTGTTATTTCTTTAGATTGTCATCTTTAAATTCATAATATCTTTTGAATGGAATGTCCGATTTGAATAATTCAAAAAGTAATCTACAGATATTGTAACAGGCATTAATACAAAATGATTTATTTGGATAAGGATTAAGGTATCGATAGTATGGTCTAAATTTGGTTGGTGTATTTATCGCGTTTTAAAATGTAGGAAAGTAGTTATAGTGAGTTAACTACAATAGCTGGACATATGGTATCGCGCTTTTCTTTTTTTTTTTTTTTTTATAGACATTAATATTTTTTTTAATATTATAGAACCTTTTTTTATTCATTTAAAAGTATTTCCTGGCGATTCAAAATTATACATCCTAACGATTCAAAAATACACACGTAATTGTTCAAGGTTTCACTTCTATCGGCACTGTCAGAGTGCCACTATTTTTTTTTTTTTTTTCGTGTTCGCCCGTTCTACTCCCCCCCCCCCCCCCTTCCTCACCAATGTTAACTTACAGGTTCGTTCAAATTATGACTGCGATTTAAAAAAAAGTCTAATCCTCGTTCTATTTTGTTATAAATCCATATTTTGAAACCTCAACAAAAGATACATTTGGGCCGGGGTCGCCCTTCTGTCCGTTTGGGATTCACCTTACCCCCCTGGGTGGGGGGCATATTTTTTGTTTCTTCCACATCATCTCATGTAACATATCGTTATAAAGCTTTTATCTCCTCGTTTTTTTCTGTTACTACCCCTCTCTCCACCTAGTTACATGCTCTTGGCACTTTTTAGGTGCGTTCGTAATTATATAATACGTAGCACCTATAGTTGTCGTTCAGTCCGTCCGTCTGTCCGTCCGTCTGTCCGTCCGTCTGTCCGTCCGCATATAACAACGCAAAAACTACCCAACCGAATCGTTTGAAATTTGAAATACATAATTATTACATAATTTTGTCGAGTCATTTCAAATTTTATGAAAATCGGATGCATAGATCAATTACAGGGGCAATCAAAAGTATTCCATTACATTACGGTCAATGGGGAAAAAAGTTTCAAATGCATTTTAATCGTTTGAAATTTAAAATACGCAATTATTACATAATTCTGTCGAGTTATTTCAAATATTTTGATAATCGTGTGCATAGATCAATTACAGGGGCAATCAAAAGTATTCAATTACATTATGGTCAATTAGGAAAAAGTTTCAAATATATTCTATACGTTTGAAATTTAAAATACATAATTATTACATAATTTTGTCGAGTTATTTCAAATTATATGAAAATCGGATGCATAGATCAATTACAGGGGCAATCAAAAGTATTCCATTACATTACGGTCAATGGGGAAAAAAGTTTCAAATGCATTTTAATCGTTTGAAATTTATAATACGCAATTATTACATAATTCTGTCGAGTTATTTCAAATATTTTGATAATCGTGTGCATAGATCAATTACAGGGGCAATCAAAAGTATTCAATTACATTATGGTCAATTAGGAAAAAGTTTCAAATATATTCTATACGTTTGAAATTTAAACTACATAATTATTACATAATTTTGTCGAGTTATTTCAAATTTTATGAAAATCGGATTTATAGATCAATTATAGGGACACTCAAAAGTATTCCGTTACATTACGGTCAATGGGAAAAATGTTTCAAATGCATTTTAATCGTGTTACACTCATACGAACTTAATAAAATTTATATGCAACTATAAAGTACATATTATAATATACATCATACATAATTTGTGGTGCAAAGAACATTTGTTATTGATTTACAAGGCCACACAAAAGTATTACATTATATAATGGTATAGGAAGAACATTGTTTGATGAGCGTTTTAATTGTAATTCACTATTTACAATTTTATGAGATTGACATATGAAAGTAATATTTTTAAAACTTCGTTATCGTACGAACGCACCTAATTTGCTACGCTTCACGTGCAATTTCCAACTTGTTATAGTTTCAAAGAGTGCATGTTCCCCGCGGTCCACCCCATGAATTCAACACTAAGTTAAACACTATATTTTTGTTTAGAAGCTCAGTTATTTGGGTTATTAGTTAATTATTTTTTTTTTCAAGTTCGTCCGTTCTAATCCCTCGCCCCCCTCCCCTTCCTCGCTAATCTTTACTAAATGGGCCGTTCAAAGTATGCATGCAATTTTTAAAATGTCCAATTCTCGTTCTGTTTTATTGTAAATCCTCATTTTGAAACTTCGACAAAAGATACATTTGGGCTATGGTCGTCTTTCCGTCAAGAATGGGGGTTACCTGACCCCTTGGGAATGGGGCATATTTTATGTTCTTCCAAACTATCTCGTGTAACATTTGGTTGGCATTAGAAAAAAAAAAAGTTTTTTTTTTTTTTTTGTCTATACTCCTTGTTTCCCATCCTAGCTACACGCTCTTGGCACTCTTTATACTCGGTTTAATGCCAAGTTACTCAGTGTTGTTATTAGTTGAGTTATGTCTCTTAAATTTGTCAAAGTTTTTGCGTAACTGAAAACCATAAGTGACAATCATTTTAAATTTTAAAATTCTTATTATCCGACTCTAAAATCTGCAATAGCTTAATTCTATGCCTCCCTAAATGGGGATGGGGGGGGAGGCGGTAATTACGGTCCTGCTGATTGTCTAAGTTTTGGAATTAGTAATTTGGATCTTCTCTGTGTGAACCTAAATATCGAAATATCGATTCTAGTATCGATTCTAGAACTGAGAAATCGATTCTTATTATGATCGATGTTGCTTTATACGATATCGATTTTAATCGATTCTCAAAATTTCCAGAATCGCCCATCACTAGCCTGTAGTTGTTTGGATCACTGGAATCTTTACCTGGTTTTGGGAAAGGAATGATAATAGCTTTACACCAGGCTTTAGGAAACGTGTGTTCAGTCCAAATTCTATTATAAAAAATGAGTAGGTTATTAAGTGAGGTGTTTGAGAGGTATTTTAGCATGGTGTAGGTGATGCCATCGTGTCCTGGAGCAGATAGACGGCTATTTTGTAAACAACTTTGGAGTTCTTGTTTAGTAAAAGATAGATTATAGTCATGGGAATGGTGAGAATTAAAATTTATGCAGGTAGATTCCATTTGTCTTTTGTAGGATAAAAAAAGTTCAGGGTATGAGTCGGATTTAGAATTTGATGCCAGAGTACTTGCTATAGTTTCAGCTATATTTTTGGGAGAAGCAATAGTCTGTCCATTATGATTTAAGATTGAGATGTGGTTTTCTGAATATAGTCCCATACAGCTTTCCACTTTCCTCCAAAGGACTTTACTGGAAGTATTGGAGTTTATGTTGGAAACATACTGCATCCAGGATTCACGTTGACTTCTACGTCGCATTCTTCTAGCTTCAGCCCTTGCTTTTTTAAAAGATAGATAATTGTTATAATTTGGGTAGCGACGAAAGATGCTCCAAGCCTTCTGCTGATTTTTCTTTGCCTTTTGACAGTCCTCATTCCACCATGGCTTCCTGTGTCGCGGCATATCGTGCGATATTGGTATACTAATATCAGCAGCATTGATAATACATTGGGTAATATTATCCAGCGCATCTTCGATGTCACCCTCTATCATATCGCTTGTTATTTTAGCATTGTCTGTAAAAGTTGGCCAATTCGCCCTGTCATAGATATAGCGTTTAAAACAGTAGTTAGAATCCTTGTGTGGAGTAGTCTGAGTGATAAAAATAGGGAAATGGTCGCTACCATGCAGGTCATTGGAAACCCAGAAGTTCCAATATGGATAAATGGAAGGGGAACAAATAATGAGATCTATAGCATGAAAGGTGCGAGTTGGTTCATGGAAATACGTATGATCGCCATTATTGAGAAGGCTTAAGCCATTGTCAGAAATTAGTTTTTCTATTGTATCACCACGTTGGTTATTGTCAGAATTACCCCACAGTTGACTATGAGCATTGAAATCACCGAGTATGATAAAAGGAGAGGGGAGTTGGAGAATGAGATTATCAAGATCTGCTGAATGAATGGACGGATTTGGTGGTAAGTATATAGTACAGATAGTAATAAGTCGGTTTATATGTGCACGGATTGCAACAGCTTGTAAGTAAGTATTCAAATTAATTTGTGAATGAGGTACACTGCGAGATATAAAGAGAGCCACTCCGCCAGTGGCTCTGTCACTACCAGTAAAATCTTTTCTATATGTTGCATAGTTGCGTAATTTCGCTTTGTCGTTAGGTTTAAAATGAGTTTCCTGAAGAGCTAAGCAGAGTGGTTGATGGTTTGACAGAATATCACGGATTTCATCATATTTGTTGCGATAGCCGCGGCAGTTCCACGATATAATATTAGTCATGAATGAGGTAATTTTATAGTTTTAGTCAGGCACAGATTCTTCGAATACAATATTTTCATCATCATCCGAGTCACTGCAGCACAACTCGGCATCCATAACCTCATCCGCGTAATGCTTCAGTTGTTTGGGATCTTTAATGTTTTTTATAACAGAACTGATGCCAGATTTTTGCCTCCCCTTCCCCACAGTCTTCCATTGTAGAGAGACTGGAGTTGAGTTTTTCTTTTTTGTCGTTTGTATTGGGGGTTTTTTTAGATTCTGTTTTCTGGTGATATCAGGTTTCTGTGGTATGGTGGTATTCGTGGCAGCTTTTGTTTTAGTTTGGGATATAGATGAATTACTAGATAAATCTGTTAATTTCTGATGTTTCTTCTCTATGTCATTTATTTTTGCCGGTACAGAGGATGGTGTGTTGGTTGATTGTGTTACGGTAGATTTATCGTGTGGATATGAGACATCAGTTTGTGTAGCCATGTGTCTTACGGCTGTTGATTGCTTCTTGAGTAAGCTGGTGTAGGTAATTCCGACAGATGGGGTTCTATTTTCAACTTGTTTACGGGCATCAGGATAAGACAAATTCTGAGTAATTTTTATAGTGACTATTTCTTTTTCACGGTTCCAGTTAGGGATTTGCGGGAATATGCAGTATGATTTCCTTTACAGTTGAAGCAGCATTCGGATTTTTCACATGAGGTGTTGTCATGGCCAACCTCTGCACAACGTGCACAGGTGAGAGATCCACGACAGTTTGTTTTAGTATGAGCGTAACGCTGACATTTAAAACAGCGGGTGGGATTTGGTATATAGGGTCTGACTTTACAGTTTAGATATCCTGCTTTAATTCTAGGTGGTAAAGTAGTGCTATTGAAGGTTAGAATAATATGTTTAGTGGGAATTATCTGTTCGTTTTTACGGATGGTGATACGGCGTACATCTATGACATTTTGGTCTTTTAAATTTTCTAAAAGTTCATCTTTGGTGGAGTATAAAAGATCAGGTTCTGATATTACTCCGCGGCTTGTATTTAAAGTCCTATGCGCTTGTACGGAAACAGAAAAAGTGCCTATTGTAGTGCAATTAGAGAGATATTGTGATTGTTTGGTTGTAGATACTTCAACCAGCAAATCGCCAGATTGTAATTTTTTGAGAGAATGACCGTCTCCCAAGACAGACTGAAAAGTTTTAGCTATAAGAAATGGTGAGGTTTTTTTAAAGGAGCAATCTGAATGACTATCAGTACGTTTCACTATGAAAAAGCGAGTAAATGAGAAAGACAGTACAGTTTGTTGTTCTCCACTAGGGAGAGAAGTAGAAGGAAAAGAAGTGATTCCATCCGTATTTGAAAAAAAATAAAATTCAGACCCCGGCCGCACCACCCTCTCCCGAGCCCTACAAGGGGATGCACATTCGTGCACCAGTGCTAACCAGGGCCCATACGGTCACAAGACAACCCTATGTCAGTCTCCACCCTTAACGAGATGACTAGTAGTTGCTCGATCACTTGATCCCTAAAGCCAGTGACAAAAAGCCAGCTGACCAGCCGATTGATGCATACGGGACCAAATGCACCTCCCGTCTACCTGAAGCAGAGGCTAAAGCAGTGTGTTGGTTTCCCTCAACTGCCAGGATTCCCCTTTCCAGGGACACGGGTCGCCACGCACGGCCAACACGTGGGTGGTTTACAATTCTCCATGAGTCGATATACAGGATGATATCGGCCCATACAGAATTGCTCTCACCTCCGAAGAGGAAACCACAACGAGAGTGAAACAAAGAGGAAAGGAAGAGCAGAGAAGTAAGAGGAAAAGGAAAGGAGAAAGATCACTCAGGTGCCCCGGGGTTGTGAAGCCCGTGAATACCTAAAGAAGGTATCCCCCTGGGGGCCGGATGAAGTGTCTCATTTCCTGTTTATATATACATTTGAATTGAAATTTGAATGAAATACAGGATCATAAAAAATCAGAGTGTGAAAAATAGGATCACAGATATATCGGCAACTAATTATCCGATCGATTTCATTCTTTGGGAAAAATTTATGCTTTTTTATTGTCTTTTAGAGACTCTCCTTAAAATAAAAAAAAATCGAATTTTTTAATATATCTTTCATTAGAACGAATAGTTGAAGAGTCCGAAAAAATAGTTCTGGATAATCGAGGTTACTGATATTCAAAAGGTTTCTTCCCATTATTATATACTAAGTACACACCAAATTTCACGCCCTCAATTCGTTTTTAAAGTAGAGCGTTTACAGACAGATGAACGGCAATTTTTTTTTCTTTTAATAAATTTTTCGGAATCTCTAATGCCTGACACGTGTAAAAAAACGTGTTTTTTTTTTTTCGATCTTCAAAACGATTGCAAGATTTACCCTATTCTACGTATGATCGATACTGGAGTTCTGGAATTTCGGTCCAAACGTGGTTCCATCCGATTATGGCCTCTTTTGCAGCAAATTCGGAATCTGACCGAACGATTGGAGAAAGTCGTAGACTATGATAGTCGCTCTACTTTGAAAAATAGTCCTTGTTGCTTTTGTTGTTAATTTGCGTATAATGTAATTTTCTCAAAATTCTCAGAACATTTTTCTCAACCTTGTACTATGACAAATTTCATGTTTCCACTCTTCCAAAAAATTAACAAACAAATAAATTAAAAAAAAAAAGAAAAAGAAAAAAAAAAAGAACATTTTATGCTTTTGCAGCCTCAAGTTGCAATGACACCAACATCAGATATAGCCAATATTGAAGCAAGGACTGTTGGCATCATTTTGAAATCATTATTTTATAAATCGGTTTTTTACTTTATTGCTTGAAAATCGCAATTTAGAGTTTTTTAGAATGCTTTTCACACATTTTCAATCCTTTTAAATTTCGTATTTTTTAGGAAATGTTCTTAGAAAACATTTATGTCTTATAAGTTATTAACATGCCAAATTTCATGATTCTAAGCCTTTCAGTAACACAAAAATTCCACTTTAGATGTTTTTTCAGTCAACCCTTACAGAGAAAGAAACGTTACCTCTTTATAATATAGATATAGATTATACGTATTTATTAAATATGTATAATTATTACTATTTATATGTGTGTCCCAAGTAGGCCGTCTGTTCTTTAGATCCATTTTTTCATATAATGTAAAACGCAATTAATTCATCAACGATATAGAAAGACTTTGTAATTATACGAATTTCTTTAAGTTAAAATGATTTTAGTTTTAGGTATTCACACACTGATTTATCTTTTATAATGATTTTTATAGATGAGTATTTGTTATATTAGAACTTTCTTAAGGAGTATTCAATTAGATTTATGCAACTCCATACTAAAATATCCTATAACTGTTAAGTTCGCGTGCATGTATATGCACGCGATGTGCTATAAAATTGTGCATGTAAAAAATTTAATGTGCATGTAAAAAAGTTTAGTCATATATGCATTGCTTGCTTATAATTTGCACCCACGTTTTCAGTCAGTCGTGACTGATAATTATAAACAATAAAGTTCATCGCAATATTTAGTCTCATTTGAGCCGGTACAGCTTAAAACAATGAGTATTGAAAATTTCCAAAGGAAGAAACAAGATTTTTAGAATTCAGATAGTTTCGGTCCCTATCGAATTTTCAACTGCAATTTTTTGCGAAACTCAGATTTTGAGCCAAAACCGAAACTGAAATCGAATTATCAGTCAATCTCTATTTGAAATAAAGTTTACTTCAGAATAAGACACAAGGCGAATGAGAGAAAACCAAAACTTAATTATTTTCTCTTTTGTGTTTTTAAAACTTTTTTCAAAAGATCCTATATCAGTTTCATTTTCTTGTAAAAGTAACGTCCGAAATAACAAGCCAGATATTGATGATCATTGCAAACGAAACGTCCTTCAAAGAAGCGGGACAAGAAATACTTTGGACGATTCAGGACGATAGAAGATTTCGCAATACTTTTATTTATTTATTTGTTTCTCACTTAATGTTTTGTAATTAATTTTTTTTTTTTTTTCGATGAGTAATGTTGAAAATTTCCAAAGAAAAAAACGAGATATTTGGAATGCATATACTTTCGATCAAATTTTCTGCAACATTTTTACCGAAAACGACTTTTCGGTGAAACTCAGATTTTGAGCCGAAAAAAAAAAAAAAAAAAGAAAGACTGAATTTTCAGACGATCTATTATATAATTAAAATTTACAACTGTTAAAATTTACTTCAGAATGGCAAATGAAAGAACACTATAACTAAAGTACGGTCGAGTCTCTATATAACGAAATCCACCATTCCAGTAAAAAATTCGTTATATAGAGAAATTCGATGTATAGAGAATGACGTTAAAAATCGTATTTAATGTGTAAAATTTGAACAAATATTATTTTTGATCTTTTGAATTAAGAATTTGAATGGTTTAAAAGTAAATATTAACCTATCATTTTATTTCTTAATTACTTAAGCTGTTTCAAAAAAGAGAATAGACATTTATTTAAAAGCTTAATGAAAATGAAATGAGGAAGATTTGCATTATTTTCAGACAAAGAAATCTGTAATTTTTTGTTGTTTTGATTTTAAAATTGTTACGCTCTCGAAAAAATGCTCAAATTTTAGCAAGGAATAAAAAACATTAACATTTTCCTCCATTTGAAGGCCTCTCTTATGTGCCTCTCACTGATTCCTCTCTTACATGTGTATCAATCTAATTGACTCTGTTTTGAGAAGGATGTGGAAAGGTGTGTGGGAGGTGGGATGAATTCGTTGGATTTAAAGACCAAGGAGAGAAGTAATATATATATATATATAACTCAGAACTGACGATAAATCAAAAATAAGTGATAGAAAATTGATTCCATATGATTTCGAAGTTTTTTAAAACTGAATAAATTAAGACCAATTTATGAAAAAATTCGTTATATGGAGATAGATATTTCGCTATATAGAGACTGTTTTTAATGTAATCATGCGAAAAGGGGACCGTTCCTAATAAAAATTCGTTATATAGAGAAATTCGTTGTATGGAGTTTCGTTATAGAGATACTCCACTGTATTTTCTCTTTTGTGTTTTTTTAAACTTTTTTCAAAAAATCCTACATCAGCTTCATTTTCTTGTAACAGTACGTCCGAAATAACAAGCCAGAGATTGATGGTCGTTGCAAACGAAAACGTCTTCAAAGAAGCGGGACAAGAAATACTTTGGACGATTCAGGACGATAGAAGATTTCGTAATATTTTATTTATTTATTTGCTTCTCAGTTAATGTTCTGGAACGAAGCGATGCTCTCCCCTATAAATAACATCTGGAGAAAATGTTAGGAGGGAATCGGTATAAGTTAAACTCTCATAGATGTTTTAAAACAAAAGGCTTATTTTCGCTTTTCTAAAGCTTTTACGCAAAGTTAAAAGGCGGTTTATGAATTCGGTTTGTCTGCGTTCTAACTTATGTAAATATATTCGCTTTGTCATACAATTGGTATACGTTTTACAGAGTGTCCACTCTTAACGGTGTTTAATGGCTAATTTCTAAACATTGAATCATAAATCTATAGTTTCAAACAGTGTTCTCGCTGACATTTGACCAACGTTAGTAATTTGGCTAATTAAAAATAAAAAACATTTCGCCAAATGAAAAAAGTATTAGCAAAATAGATTCGCCGTGTAGCACAAAAAAAAAAAAAAAAAAAAAAAAAAAAAAAAATCTTTTTAATGTATTTACTTTTTTCAATATGTTCTAAAATAAGCCAAGTTTTTATAACTGTGACGGTGATTTTTATTAATCTAATTTCAACTATCCGCTACAAATATAAAAAATATGTATATATTAAATATATATGCATATGTATAAACAAAAAAGAAAAAGAAAAAATTGAGTACTAGCAATTTGGCGAATCTAATCGTTTGTTCACTCGCCAAATGAAGAATTTAGTCGCAATTTGGCACACTGGCGAGCGACAGCGAGAACACTGGTTTCAAATGCGAAAAAGTTTTTAATTAGATAAAACTGCAGTGCATCTTAAAAATCGTTTTGATCACTGAAGACATTCTTAAAAAGTTATGAAATGTAAATTTATATAAAAATTTTCTATTACACTAAGAAGGAAGACAAGACAAAAAAAAAAGGTTCCATACTTTTAGCACTAAAATTGTGCGAGTTACGAAGATTTGAATTGCAATTTTTTGCACCTGAACGCATATGAGTTCGGATGAGCTTCGAGGGATCGCAAACTGCTTAAGGCTCCCGTCCGTGCCCACGAAGACACTCACGAATTAATGCTATTCTTATGAGGAGGCATTTTTCTAATAACTTTTTCGCATTTTGACATTTTTAAATGTTTTATTATTATTATTATTATTATTATTATTGGATAGCTGAGATCCCTCACAAGATTTTTCCTTGATTACTTTTTTGATTTTGGCAGAGCTGCCAACTACTACGCCTGATTAAATCACATAAACAGCTTTGGAACTACATTTTTTTAAAGTAAAATGTATGCCAGGTATATTCAATGTTATGTATTTCAGTATCTATGGCTAATTATTTGCTAAAATTTCTGTTTCTAATATGTTTATTTGACTTTAAATAGGCGTAGAAGTTGGCAGCCATGCTTTGGTCGCAGATATTTTTTATAAAGTTACTTTCACTTTCTAAACCGGTTCTGAAAGTGAAAGTAGTTTTATTAAAAATATGAGAAGAACCTCAACAATCCAATTCAAAAAAAAATAAATAAATAAGTAAAATAAAAATGACAATTTGCGAAAGAATTATTAGAAAAATGCCTCCCCATAGGAATAGCATCAGCTCGCGAGTGTCTTCGCGGGCAGGGACAGGAGCCGTAAAGATGCTAGTCACTCAGCGGCCGAGCTCCCTTCGGTAATGTAAAGTCTGTGGACACTTTATACATTCTTATATTAAAAATATCTCCTCAGGGAATTAATATTTTAACTTTTTTTGTCTTCTCTTCTTAAGAGCCCTTATTTTGAAAATCAGACAAAGTGTGATAGTTGTATTTTTTTATTTGCTTAATATTTTTATATGTTGAAGTAGATCTTATTTAATGAATAATGTGCAATTTTCAAGCCCTGAAAAAAATTTCTGTTTCCCATGGAAAATGTCAAAGTCCAAGGTTGTGGATGCCATTTTTTATGAAAAGAGAAAAGCTGGCATGTTTGGAGCAGCACATCTCTCGCAAGCAACAACATCTCAACATTCTTTTGGCATAAACTGTTAATGTAACACCACCTGCTTATTAAAATTTATTTGTCTCCATGGGGCATTGTTACTTTACATTGTTATGTTGCCCCAAAGTATAGTCAAAATGACGTTTTTGTCTATTTTCCGCACTTAATATCTTATTTAAGCAGGGATGTAGGCGTAAAAATAACATAGGATATATGCTTTTAACAGAGGGTATACGCTTAAGGCAGAGGGTATACCCTAGAGTGTGTATACTATAGCTTTCTTGAAAAACAGAGGGTATACGGTGCTGCTTTAATATATCCAGAAGGTATACGGCGTATACCCCGTATACCCTCCACTACATCCCTGTATTTAAGCAATAGTATCCCAAACTTTTTCTTATAAAATATGAAAATGCACTATTAGGACAAGCTAAATAATATAGTACTGCACGGATATATTGTTGTTGTTAGTAGATATAACCTGTTAAATATTCAAAACTTTCAAAATCTGCAACATTTAAAGTAGTGTTAATTAAAAAAAGCGCAACCATTGAATGAAAAAAAAATGTCACGCAATAGTTGAACATATGTACATAAACATGGAAAAGAAAAAGAAGTGGGGTCTTTAGATATTTTTATTTAAAAAAAGATAAAATTTTCAAATAAACAAAGTCGATGATGGCATTTCTTCCATATCAGAAAATGAAAAATACTATTCCTGTTTCCTCTTTCTATGTTTTTCCCTATGATAAAATGAAATATTCCTTTTTTGTCACCTCTTCCGAAAGAGAAATGGGATGTTTCATTTTCTCTTAGGGGAAATATGTGAACATGGGCATTGCTTTTCTTATAAACTTTATCATTTTTTTGCCAAAAAATATCGCGAGACCCCACTTCTTTTTCATTTCCATGTTTTTGTATACATATGTTCCACTATTGCGCGATAAATTTTGTTTTATACAACTGTGGAGTTTTTTTAATAACGCTACTTTAAATTTTGCAGATTTTCAAATTTTTGAACATTTAACAGGCCATAACGACAAACAACAGCAATGACTCCTTGCAGTACTATATTGTTTAATTTGTCCTAGTAGTGCACTTTCATATTCTATAAGAAAAAGTTTGGGGTGCTATTGCTTCAATAAGATATTAAATGCAGAAAATGGACAAAAACGTCATTTTGACAATACTTTGTGGCAACATAACAATGTAAAATAACAATGCCCCATGGAAACAAATAAATTTTAATAAGCAGGTAGTGTACTAGTTTATGCCAAAAGAATTTTGGGATGTTGCTGCTTGTCAGAGATATAAAACTCCAGACATACTGGCATTTCATTTTTCATGAAAATGGCATTCACAACCTTGAACTTTGACATTTTCTATAAGGAAGAGGAAAGTTTTTCAGGGTTTCATAATTGCCGATTATTCATTAAATATGGTTTACTTCAACATAAAAAAATACCAAAGCAATTAAAAAATACAACTATCAAAACATCACTTTTTTGTCTGAATTTCAAAATAATGGCTCTTAAAGAATGTCACATTTTTCTTAGTTGTCAAAATATTTCTAGAATTTATGCTCAATTTAATATTTTATGTTTTAAAAACTGACGAAATGGAAGTAAAATTTTCACACTTCATATAAAATTATGCATAGATTTTAGAAATATTTTGAAAACTATGAAAAATGAGTATAAAAAGAGAACATTGAAAAAAAAAGGTAAAACATTATTTCGTATTTTTTATTAGAAGATATTTTTATCAAAATGTATCAAATGCCCATAGACTTAAAATTACCGAGGAAAATTCAGCCGCTGATTGAATAGCACCCTTAAGGTATTACAAGGATTTAATTTCCGTGAGCATATTTGCATTGCAACCAAAGGGAGATACTTCGATGAAGTTTTAATATAAATTTTTTTTTATTATTAATAAAATTTTAGATTTGATAATATAATAACATTTTAAAATATGTTTCATTTTGTATAAAGAACTGCAAATGGTGGTTTTCATCATTCCGTTTAACAAAAATGCTGACATTTTATAGCTTATTTTTTTAGTAAAAATTGTATATTTTGTTTAATATGTCAGAATTAAAATAGATTCCAAATTTATGCTATGTTAATTTTACTTTCAATTATTTTGCAGCAAAATAGGTGCTTCAACTTTAAACAGCTATTACTTGTTCAGTTTTAATCAGACAAAAATGGGGCTATTTTTAATCTTATTTTTTTGCGCAATGGGATATGTATAATAACTAGGGGACTGTATAAATGTTTAAGAAATTTTTTTTTTGACCCAAATCATTTTAAAAAGACTTCTTTACCTCATTTAAAATATTTTTGCAATTATAATTATGTCTGTGCTTAACGGTTTAGGAATTAGACATTGTACACCGTTGAGAGTAGATACCATGTATTTCAAAAGATAGTTAAAGATCAGTGTTTAATTCAGGGGGTTGCCCGGGGGCAGGACATCTCCCCCCGGAGCAATGAAATGTCCCTCCGGATAATTTGAGATTTTGTATTATCAATGGTCAAGTATTGCAACTACATACAACCCGGAACTCTATAATGTCCCCCCCCCCCCGGAGCCAAATAATTCCCTCTCGGTGAAAAGCGTCTGAATTCTACACTGGTTAAATATTAAACTGGTTAAGCGGAGATTTTCTTAACCAATGCCAGTTTTCTAATTACCTTCAATTTAATTTTTATTTCCATTTTCATTAATTGTTCATGGGCATTTTAAAAATGAAAAGCATAATTGCTTAAAAAGAGATTATTCAAACAATGCTGTATCAGGAAATTTCTGATAACCTTTTTCCTCCTCTTCCGGTTAATTGTTTTACCGCTAAATATTACCTTTATTATCTAATCTGTTAAGTCATTTTATCTGCTATGCATACAAAATAAACGACAAATGTTTCCGTATATTCAAATTACGCAAAAAAAGGCCTGCAGTATATAATGGGAATGTATATATAAATTTCTATTCAACTCATGAAATTCATCTGAAATACAATTTTGTCCAGAGAAAGTGCTTTTAAATATACTTCATATTTTAAGTTTCCCTGTGTACACATCTTGTTTGATCTAAATCGAAAGCAACTCTTATTAGGAGAGTTAGTTACGTTCAAATCTTTCAAATATTGTGAATTTGAAGTAACTAGTCTGGGCAGTGGCGTAGCTAAGGGGGGCGTCCGACCCGGGCGCCGACGCCTAAGGGCGCCAAATTGAGAGAAATTGTTATATATCTATATTGGGGTGGGGGCGCAAAATTTCTTGCTGGCCCCGGGCGCCAAAAAACATAGCTACGCTACTGAGTTTGGGGCTGTGCATATATAACGTTATCAACTTTTTGGTAATTTTGGACCCCCTCCCCTCCCATCCAATATTATACGTCAGCGGTTCCCAAACTTTCTTGATACGCGACCCACCTTTCAGTATAAAAAATATTTCGCGATTCACTCAAAAAACAGTTGTATATCAGTATAGCAATTTTTGTACGATCTCTATACGCTAGACTATACTATCCTACGAAAAGTGCAAATTTTCATACCAAAAATACGTTATAAAAAAAAAATCAATAATTCAATAAAATAATCAATAAATCAATAATTCAATCAATAATCAAATCAAGAATCAGTAATTTCAATTTGTGTAAGTGAATAGTAATTACAACAATGCATAAACCATAAAGATAGTTAAAAGTACGTTAAATTATTATGAAAACATAACTTTACAATAAATGATATTTCTGGTACTGGTATTTACCAATCTGGGAACATACGTATATAAACACGCAGTTTGTCTCAGTACTTATTTTTTAAAAACAGCAAAGTAGAAAACGCACGTTTTCATAAGCACAAAGTGATTTCAAGGACCTGAAAACTGATTTAAATGTTTCTCGATATCCTGTTCGTATATTAATCTAGAAAGAAATTAAAGATTTTCCGTTGAAATAATATTTCCCGTTGAAATTATCATATATTTTTAAAAAGATGAAATAAAATATATATTTTGATGACAAACCTCGATTTTTCCGCGACCCACTAAAACAACTGCCGCGGCCCACCAGTGGGTCGCGACCCATAGATTGGGAACCGCTGTTATACGTTATCGTTCCCCGAACCCCCTCTTCCCCCGGTAATGATATCGCTATCAAAGTTTATTTATTTATTTACTTATTTTTTTTATTATTTTTTTTCAGAATTATTATTATTATTATTGTTATTATTATTATTATTATTATTATTATTATTATTATTATTATTATTATTATTATTATTATGAAGTGATGTACAAAACTGCTGAAATACTTTATTGATTCAAATGAAGAGGAGTCATTAAAATATCGTTTTATTTCATATAACACTTAGAAGAAATTGTTTTTATTTAAAAGTACTAGGGGGGCGCCGCCCCCCTGCTCGCTATGCTCGCCAACCCCCCGCGTAATCGCTTCGCGATTCCAAATTATTGGCTACCCCTGTTTGCTGCGCTCGCCAATACCCCATGGTATGAATAAGCAGTTGCAGACCTTTCAACTGATGTGTCACACGCCTGGTGTTGTAAAGAAATTAAAAATGTGCCTCCCTGGGGGGCAGAGTGGGAGGCGACACAAAAGACATCCATAATATGAATAAGCAGCTGCAGACCTCTCAAATGATATGTCACATGACTGGTGTTGTAAAAAATTGAAAATGTGCCCCCCTGGGGGCCAGAGTGGGGGTGACACACAAGACATCCATAAAATGAATAAACAGTTGCAGACCTTTCAAATGATGTGTCACACCACTGGTGTTGTAAAGAAATTAAAAATGTGACCCCCCCCCTGGGGAGAGCAGAGTGTGGGGGTGACACGCAAGACATCCATAATATGAATAAGCAGTTGCAGACCTTTCAAATCTTGTGTAACACGACTGGTGTTGTAAAGAAATTAAAAATGTGTCCCCCCTGGGGAGCAGAGTGGGGGATAACACACAAGACATCCATTATATGAATAAGCAGTTGCAAACCCCTCAAATGATGTATCAAACGACCGGTGTTGTAAAGAAATTAAAAATTTGGCGAAATATTACAGTTATCGCCAAGTTGGCGTCACTTTTGACAACTAATTTTGGTCGCCAAATTTGGCGATATATCGCCAAGTTGGCGACACACTTGGCGATTGATGGCGATGGTAACCTTTCCTCTCTTTATGGTAACCCATACGGAGATGCATAGACGGAGCCCTTTCCTGATTGGTCTATTCGGCTCATGGAAGGAGTGGACAACCCGGATTCGTTAGTTCCGGAAATCTTCCACATCAGCATCATTCCAGGAGTCATTCCTTTTAAGGCTAGTTTTTTTTTACTATAGAAGGATTTTACAATAGCTTTTTGTTAGATAATGCATTCAAAAGTAATAATGTATTGTTGCAGATGCACGAAGGAGGGGGAGAGATAGAATTTTTTATAAACAAAACAAGTGTGGCAGCATTCTTTCTCTTTCTCTATTATTTATTAATAAACACAAGCTTCATTTCAAATATCTTTCATAAAGATTTCTCGAACAGTGATTGTTCATGCATACATACATACAAGAAGAACAAAAGGAATGCCAAATATTGGGCTATTCCATATTTTTGAGTTTCTACATTTAATAATTTGGTGATTTTAATAAAAACTTAGCATTTTCAAATAAATAGATAACAGACTAAAAAATGATAAAATACTATTTTCAATTAAAAACCATGTTAAAAATAAATAAATAAAATTTTGGTTAAATCAAAAATTATATCTATATCAAAAGACAAATCCCACCTTCCCTTTTGCGATATCATTTGCCAATCCCCTCCCCCCTAAAATGATAACGTTATATTTGCACAGCCCTTCTTATGCGCTAACCCGAAATTTCTACTTAACGTCTATTCGAAATCTGAGCCAAGCTCAACAAAAATTTCAGTTGATATGAAAAAAAAAAAATTAAATAAATAAATAAAAAAATTTAAAAAAATGTAAAATCATTTCTCAATTATAAATTTTATCTTTTATTAATTAAAAAAAAACTACATATTCACTATATAGGTTTATTTATATTAAGAAATATTGTTTTCCATCTCAAATAATACACACTATGAATTCGTGAAAAACTTTTACTACCCTAACTGAACATAATAATTAACACTTCAAACTAAAATCGTATTTCAGTATCTTGTGAATACGTTGCGAATGTGTTGTGCTAGGAAAATGTGCAAAAAAAAAAAAAAAAAAAAAAAGTTGTTAAAAATTACATGATTTTTTGAAAAAAGCAGTTATTGATATTTATTGACAAAATTAGTCAACCCAGTCAGTAATCTCCCCGCAATTTTTTTCTATAAAACAAACTGTCTCTTAATTCCTCTTTAGCTCACAGGCTATCATAGCCTGAGAGCTTGTGTGTCCGCCCGTTCTGTATGTACGTTCGTACGTTCGTACGTGCGTAACGCAATATCTCATGATAAAAGTATCCTATCCACTTGAAATTTTGTATACAGGTATATCCTGATAAGGCGCTCCCCTGATTTGTTTTTGGAGTTCATTTGTTAAGTATATGAGGGGGGAACGGGGGGCTCATGCCCCTCCCCTTAATTGATATAAATGGGTCTTTCATTTAGAATTATCAGTTTCGTTCAAAATTTAGGTATAAAATCATTCTAATGAGGCGCCTCAGTGATTGGTATTACGTGTTCATTGTATAAGTATAAACAGGGAGAACGGGGGTTCTAATGCCCCTCCCCTTAATTGATATAAATGGGTTTTTCATGCAGAATAATCAGATTTCGTTCAAATCTCTGAATAGTTTTGGAAGTTTAATGGTTAAGTATAAAAGAGCGGGGGATAACTCCTCTTAAATTATATAAATGGGTTTTTATTAAGAATTTTCCGATTTGCTCTGAATTTTGGATATAGATTTTTTTATATGATAAAGCATGTCCCTGATTGGTTTAGGGGGTTCAATGATTAAGTATAAAAGGGGGAAAGGGGGAGCTCTTTCCCCTCCTTTGATTTTTTATTCGATCGGAAATAACCTTTGAAAATATAAGCAAGGGCGGATCTGGAGAGTCCTCAAGGGGGGGGGGCGATTTCAAAAATTGAGAGACTCGAATCTTATGCGTGGGTCGGGGCTAATATTTTCACTGCGGGTCGGGTTTGGGTCCGGTTAACTTCTACATTTTCTGCGGGTCGGGTATGGGTCCGGTTGACTTCTATTTTTCAAGCGGGTCGGGTTCGGGTCCAGTTGATTTCTATTTTTTGCTGCTGGTAGTGTTAACTAATCAGGGACGTGCGAACAGAAAATTGCGCCTGGGCAAAGTTTTAGTTTACCCCCCCCCCCCCAAAAAAAACGACTTTTCTTCTGACAGGCCAACAAAGACATTGTTAGTATAAATTTGATGTTCTTTAAATTTCCGGATCCGAGGCGGCCGCCCCCCTTCGCCCCCACCCTTTCGCACCGCGCTGTGACTAATGCTTTTTCTGTGGTTCGCATTTATGTCCATTTGTCTTCTACTTTTTTGCTACTTGTTTGAGACAGGTTGACTACTATATTTTGCTACAAGTTGAATTGACTTCAGTTTTTTTTCTTTTGCTGCTGGTCGGGTTAATTTATATTTTTTTGCCGTGGGTTGTGTTTGGGTCCAGTTGACTTCTTTTTTGCTGCGGGTCGGGTTAACTTCTACGTATAATATAAATCATAATAGTAAAGCTCTACACTACGAGCTAAAATAAATTTTTAAAAATGTATTTCTTAAGATTTCGCTAAACAAATGTACAACATAAATATATTTTTTATGAATAACAAATAAGTAAGATGCTAGCCCAAATTGGGCTCGAAGTGAAGAATTGCACGCAGTGTTTCCCCCTCCCGGAGCTATCAAAAATCTCCCCCCCCCCGGAAATTTTGTGTTTTCAGTGGTGAAAAAGTGTAATTTTCCCCTGGGACTCTATTGATTTCCCCCCAGAGTCACAGAAGTCCCTCCCGGAGAAAACTGTCTTAATTAACACTGTTTGCACGAATCGCGGTCGGGCCAATAATGCTTTTCATATAGGCTGGGTCGGACACGGAATGAACGTTTAGTTTTTACTCAGGGCCGAGCCCCGACCTGGAAATCTTGATCAGTACAGACAAGACATGAGTTCGGGCTCTAGCCCAAGCTCAATCACGAAAGTATACAGTATAAGAAAAAAATGCATAATAATATTTTTTAAATGTTCCAAAAAATATGATTTTAAAGTACATTTTACATAGAAATGTTGCTCTTAAACGAAAATTTAAATTTAATATTATCAAAACAAAAGTTTGGTGTAAAATAAAAATGTACTTTATACATAAAAAAATCCCATATTTTGTCTCCTTTAATAAAAAAATATTATGGACATGTTAATGAAGTGTGGTTCATGAATAAATGCATGGAACCTGTAGAAATTAGTGTCGATTATTTGTCGAATCAAACAACATTTATCAATTTTCTATAAAAAGTGTAAATTTTTAACTATAACCATTTCATTCCTCATAACAATCTTTTGTGATAGACGTGACCAAGATAATAACATTAAATTAAAAATTTTAAATTCCGATGCTTTTATAGGAATAGAGGAAACACTGCTCAATTGCTTTCTATCGGAATAATATGGAAATTAAATTTACTTACGACCAAAAGTGACTTCGTAAATTGTGGAGTACAACTTCAGCATCAGCAGAATTCACAAAAAAAACAACAATCACTTAAATTGTTTCCATATTAAAAGCGATTAAGACCTGTGTACGCTGAGTGTAATAGAAATCTAAATTATGCGCCAACCGCAAACTAAAATTGAAGAAAATATCCTCTTCGCATTAAACGTCTAAATAATAATAAACAACCCTATTGCAACCTCTGCTACAGACAAAAATCAAACTAAAGACCAATTCATTATTCCCGCCTTTTCGTTGGCGCCAGAAAGTCGTCGGAAATGGCTAAAATAGGTTTGTAGAAATGACTAATAATTTACTTTTAAAAAAGCATTCTAATGCTAGAATTAAAACAATTTTTGCTTTCCTTCTATTCTAATCAATGTTCAATATAGTGATTTGAAAAGGAATAAGTAATGTGTAAGGGGGGGAAAAGTTCTTTTAATGTTTTCTATTCATTGATAAATAAAAGTTATAGGTTTCAGAAAAAATGAGTCCGAGACCAAGCACCGTCTCAACACTAATACAGACATTTAGGAATAATGACTCCAGGCCGGACCCGACATGGAAGAAAAACAAGCCTGGCTCGACCCAAATCGGCAGAAAAATAAAGATGAGGACACGGCTCGGCTCTAAAAGTCAGAAGACTTGAACCAGCCCAAACCTAGGGTGGGCGATCACCCCTTCGCCATTTCGCCATCTCTCCCTCTTCCCCAATCTTAGATTCGCCATTGCCTGATTCATGAATAAGCGGGGCCCGACCCGGACCGAGCCGCGCCGACCTCGAGTTTCAGTCTAAGTCCTATTCCATGAAGATCAATTCATGTTGGTTTGAAAACCTTTATGTCCCAAGGGG
This sequence comes from Maratus speculifer, assembly GCA_964019185.1. NCBI lineage: Eukaryota > Metazoa > Arthropoda > Arachnida > Araneae > Salticidae > Maratus > Maratus speculifer. The sequence continues at coordinate 143,818,583 of OZ025301.1, read as the reverse complement.
GGGGGCGATCGCCCCATCAACCTCAACCTTAGATCCGCCATTGCTTCTAGGAAAAATGAAATCGTGACCAGGCTCGGTCTGGAAGAAAAAGAAGCCTGTCCCCACCCGAATCTCCAAAAAAAAAAAAAAAAAGCAAGATCAGGACACGACCTGATTCAAAATGAGAGAAAACCTTACCCAGTCCAAGTCTCGTGGACTTACACCTCGTGGCACGACCCGTGTTAGGGCGTGATGGGCTCGAGCTTCGCCCCAAGTTATTTCTCGTGAGGATGCATAATGTTACTTTGTAAACCCTTTATTAGCCAATGGAGGGGGGGGCTTCGCCAGGGCCGTAGCCAGAAGTGAATAATAGGGGGGGGGGCTCAAGAAAATGTAGGGGGGGCTCATGTTTTTTTTTCTCTCACTCTGATGTAGAAAGATAAATTAGTGCATATTCATACTGTATGTATTGTTACGAATTTTGTAAATAGTTAGTGTTTGTACTGTAAAATAATGTAAATAATCTTATTAAGCTCCATTCCTTTTCTAATATTAGTTTTTGTTGCATTGTCTCTGTTATCAAGCAAACTTGTCTATTATTTTCAGTGAATGTGTATGGCAGCTTTGCGAAATATTAGAGATATCGCCAAGTTGCCGTCACTTTTGGCGACTAATTTTGGTCGCCAAATTTGGCGATATATCGCCAAGTTGGCGACAAACTTGGCGATTGTTGGCGATGGTAACCCTTCCCTATTTATGGTAACCCCCCTTAGGTCTACTGATACATTGTTTGTTGTTCCGTGGTTTTCCAGGTTTTTCTAGAAATTTCTAGCACATGCTACGAGACTATATATAAGAAGAGCGATACGAGCTGTTGTTGTTATTATTTACCAGTCAGTCATTGAGTGAGCTACTAGAGATTGTCCAAGCAAGTTTGCTTGATGTATTGAGTTTTATCTACGTTGTTTTGAATGTGATATAGTGTTGAGACATTGTATAAAGAGTCTCTGCGACCTATATTTGTACTTGTTCGATAGATTTAAACAGTTATTTTGGAATATCTTGTAATATTTGTGAGTTTCGAAGACTCTGTTGTTCTGAAGATCTGTAAATAAATTATTTTCTACTTTTCTAAGAGAAAAGAGTTTGAAGTTGTCTAACCATAAGATCGAAAGAACTCTATATACGCTGCAACATTTGGTGTCAGGAGTCGGGATCTTATGGCGAAAACAAGAACAATGGATGGTCAACTGAAAGAACTGTTAGAAGCTATTAATGGAATAAAGGCAGAATTGACGAAAGGCCAAGAAGAGTTGGCGGAAAAAATGAATAAAGGCCAAGAAGAGTTGGCGGAAGAAATGAATAAAGGCCAAGAAGAGTTGGCGGAAAAGATGAACAAATGCCAAGAAGATGTGACTGAAAAGATTAATAAAGGCCAAGAAGAAATGAAGAAAACTTTAGAAGAAAAGTTCTCGTCGGTAGAGAGAAGAATAGGCTCGGTAGAAGAGAAAATAGAGGAAGTAGAAGAGAAAATTCAGAATGAAGTTAGTAATGTTGAACAGAAAATGGAACGGAAAATGGCGGAAGTAGAAGAGAAAATTCAGAATGAAGTTTGTAAAGTTGAAGAGAAAATCAGTAACGTTGAAGAGAAAATACTAGGTGAAGTAAATGAAAAGCTAAATAAAAAAGTACAAGATCTTGAGAAGAAACTTTCAGCGTCTAGTGGTAATTATGAAGAATTTAGGAATCCGCCTGCTTCTCCCGTGCACATTAAGCTGTCGACATACGATGGAAAGAGTTCCTGGCAAGTTTACAAGACCCAATTCACCATTGTAGCTGAAGCGAACAAATGGAGTGACGAGGTGAAAGCTTGTCAACTGGCAGCATCTTTAAGAGGAGAAGCCGCCGACGTGCTGCAAACATTGCCCGATATGACGCAACTCAATTTTGAGACTCTAAGTTGTGCACTTGAAATGAGATTCGGCGAAAAATTCTTCAAGGATTATACGAGAATACAAATGAAGAGCCGCCATCAAAAATCGAGTGAAACCCTTCAAGAGTTTGCCTCGGAAATTGAACGGCTAGCAAATTTAGCCTTCATCGACTGTCCAACAAATGTACGGGAAATGCTCTCACTGCAATATTTCGTAGACGGAATAAAAGATCCAGAAGTGCAGAGAGCGGTACGAATGGCAGATGTACAGGATTTAAAAGCTGCATTACTATATGCCTTAAAGTTGGAAGCAGCTACACAAGCCAGCCGAAGAGATCGTCATTCAGTCCGAGGGTCAACGGTGAACAAAAGCTCAGACACTGAGAGCGACGTCTTGAAAGAAATTAGGAAAATAAATCAAGAGCTGGACGCTTTAAAATATGGAAGAACAAGATCAAGAAGACAGAATCTCAGGTGCTGGGGATGCGGTGATACAGGACATCTCCGAAGAAACTGCCCCAAAGTCCACGAACGTGAGATGAATTCAAGACCAGAGAATAAAAAGCCCCACCTGAAGATCCTTCAAATATCGAAAATGAGTGGCGGCGATAATGAATTATATGTGATAGGCTTTATTAACGGAATTCAGTGCCGTATGATTGTCGATACAGGAGCCAATGTTACAATAATAAGAGAAGATTTGGCTCGAAAATTGAAATGTAAACTCATCTGGAATCCTCCATGCGTTACCCTGCAAACTGTGACCGGCGACAAAATAGGCATATATGGAAAGGCAAATTTAACTATCAACTTTGGAGGAACGAAATATTACCATACGGCATATGTGGCTGACATAACAGATCCTTGCTTAATCGGACTAGATTTTCTGAAGAAATTTGGCTTCAAACTTGATTTCAAAAATAATAAAATGCTCTCTAAATTTGAAGAAATAAGTCTTTTTGGATTAAATAACGAAATTGAATGTAAACAAATAGTAATAGCCAAAGAAGACACAAGCAGGAGTATTGGTGGCTTCTTCTGTAGTAGACCTCTCGAAAAAGACCATTCCAGTCAGAATTGCTAACATCAGTGATAAGACGAGGACTATCAAGAAAGGAGAGGTGACAGCATCATGTGCTCCTGTGACGTGCATAAGTCAAAATTCCAATCACTCTCAGAAATCTTCAGATAATTTAGTCAAGGATTTGTTACAAAATACGGACTTAGATCCAAACCAGAGAGATGCTGCTGAAAGTTTAATTAGAGAATTCCAAAGTTTATTTTCCCAAACATCTGAAGACTTTGGACGAACTAAAATGGCACAACACCGAATTGACACGGGAGATCACTCTCCTATTAAACAGCACCCTAGACGATTACCTTTTGCCAAGCAAGAAGAGGTGCAGAATTTAATTAAAGATATGGAAGAAAATGACGTCATCGAACCATCAACAAGTCCATGGGCGTCTCCCATTGTATTAGTAAGAAAGAAGGATGGTTCTACAAGATTTTGTGTAGACTACCGCCGACTGAATGACGTCACCAAAAAGGATAGTTACCCTCTGCCAAGGATTGACGACACTCTTGACACACTTGCGGGCAACACTTGGTTCTCGACTTTAGACCTGAAGAGTGGTTACTGGCAGGTAGAGATCCATCCCGACGACCGCGAGAAGACTGCCTTTACAACGGGACAAGGATTATGGCAGTTCAAGGTAATGCCTTTTGGTCTATGTAACGCACCTGCAACTTTTGAACGCCTTATGGAAACGGTTCTTCGGGGACTGTCATATGAGGCATGTCTTGTTTATTTAGACGATATCATAATCATAGGAAAATCTTTTGATGAACATCTGAACAACCTCAGGCGGGTGCTACAAAAATTAAAGGAAGCTAATTTGAAGTTAAGCCCTTCGAAGTGCAGTTTGTTTCGTAATGAAGTCGCCTACCTTGGACACATCATTTCGGCGGAAGGAGTTAGGACTGATCCGGAGAAGATATCGGCCGTGAAAAATTGGAATCGTCCAGCAGATGTTCACCAGCTTCGAAGTTTTCTAGGATTATGCACCTATTACAGAAAATTCGTCAAAGGCTTCTCGATGATTGCAAGACCACTTCATAAATTAACAGAAGCCAATCAAAAATTTATGTGGACACAGGAATGTGACGCTGCTTTCGAAAAGCTTAAGGAGGCCTTGACATCCACTCCAATTCTGTCGTATCCTCAAATCGATAAACAGTTTATACTTGATACGGATGCAAGCAACGAAAGCATTGGCGCTGTACTGTCCCAGGAAATCGACTGCCAGGAGCGTGTTATCGCCTATTTCAGCAAGTGCTTGTCAAAGGCCGAGCGAAACTACTGCGTAACAAGAAAAGAGCTTCTTGCTGTAGTGAAAGCCATAGACCACTTTCATCACTATCTTTACGGTCGAAAGTTCCTGATCCGAACTGATCATGCTTCTCTAACTTGGCTATTGAATTTTAAGAACCCTGAAGGCCAGATAGCCAGGTGGATACAAAAGCTTCAAGAGTACGATATGGAGATACGCCATCGAAAAGGCTCATCACATGGAAATGCAGATGCTCTCTCAAGAAGACCCTGCTCAGAGAATTGTAGATACTGCGACCGGGCTGAGAAGAAATTTAATGTCAAAGGTCCTATAGTAAGACAAGTTACAACTGGGTCTACATCATCGCAAGATCCGTGGAGTGACGAGAGACTGCGTAAAGATCAACTTGCTGATCCTGAAATTAAGCCTTTCTAGAGCTGAAAGAGGAGTTCAACAGGAAGCCCAGCTGGCAAGACATGGCCCATTACCATCCTACGACTAAACGTTATTGGGCTCTCTGGGATTCCTTACATTTGAAGAACGGCATCTTGTACCGAAAATGGGAGTCTGACGATGGAAAGACATGTAGATGGCAACTACTACTCCCTAAGTCGAGAATTTCTATGGTCCTTCAAGAACTGCATGGTAGTCCCACAGGAGGTCATTTTGGTGTAATGAAGACCCTGCAAAAGGTTCGAGAGCGTTTCTACTGGAATAATGTTCGCAGTGACGTGGAGAAGTGGTGTCGAGCTTGTGACACCTGTGTAGCACGTAAAGGTCCTAAGAGGCGCACCCGTGGACGATTGCAACGTTATAATGTAGGAGCTCCTTTCGAACGAATTGCCCTAGACATCCTGGGTCCTCTTCCTAGAACATCTGATGGCAATAAGTACATCCTCGTTGTAATGGATTACTTCACTAAGTGGCCTGAAGCCTATGCCATTCCTAATCAAGAGGCGGTAACCGTAGCAGACATACTGATTCAACACTGGGTTTCCAGATACGGAGTTCCTCTTCAAATCCATTCCGATCAAGGAAGAAATTTTGATTCGGCTGTGTTCAAGGAAATGTGTGAACTACTCGGCATGGACAAAACCCGAACAACACCTCTACACCCTCAATCGGACGGCATGGTAGAGCGGTTCAATCGTACCATCCTAAATAGCCTCTCTCTCCTGGTGTCTAGAGACCAACAGGACTGGGACAAGAAATTGCCTCTTTTCCTGCTTGCTTACAGGAGTGCCACTCATGAGGCCACTGGTTACTCCCCTTCTCAAATGCTCTTTGGTCGTGATCTTCGTCTACCTGCGGATCTTTTGTTTGGCCGTCCTCCTGATGCTCCTTCATCGCCTGAGGAATATGTCGATGAACTCCAGGCGCGGATTGAGGAGATTCATTGTCTAGCGAGGAACCGAATCGGACTGGCATCGGAAAAGATGAAGACACGGTACGACACAAAGGCAACAGGACATGAGTTCAACGAAGGTGACAAAGTTTGGTTGTGGAATCCGATACGTCGTAAGGGACTGTCGCCAAAACTACAAAGAAACTGGGAAGGTCCTTACACAGTCGTCAACAGGCTGAATGACGTCGTCGTACGCATACGAAAATCGCCACACGCCAAACCCAAGGTCGTACACTATAACCGGCTAGCCCCTTATTTTGGCCAAAGTGAATAGAAATTCAAAACTGGAATTTCAGACCATGGTCATGAAAGTCACTTTTTGTAAATATGTAAATAGTAATTAGTTCTTATTTATGTAAATTTTATTATTATTATTATTATTTATTTATTTATTTATTTATTTGTTTATTTATTTTAAGTGTTTTCCTCTAACTCAAGGATTGCACTGCCCGGGACGTGCAGTCTTTGAGGAGGGGGTAGTGTTACGAATTTTGTAAATAGTTAGTGTTTGTACTGTAAAATAATGTAAATAATCTTATTAAGCTCCATTACTTTTCTAATATTAGTTTTTGTTGCATTGTCTCTGTTATCAAGCAAACTTGTCTATTATTTTCAGTGAATGTGTATGGCAGCTTTGCGAAATATTAGAGATATCGCCAAGTTGCCGTCACTTTTGGCGACTAATTTTGGTCGCCAAATTTGGCGATATATCGCCAAGTTGGCGACAAACTTGGCGATTGTTGGCGATGGTAACCCTTCCCTATTTATGGTAACCCCCCTTAGGTCTACTGATACATTGTTTGTTGTTCCGTGGTTTTCCAGGTTTTTCTAGAAATTTCTAGCACATGCTACGAGACTATATATAAGAAGAGCGATACGAGCTGTTGTTGTTATTATTTACCAGTCAGTCATTGAGTGAGCTACTAGAGATTGTCCAAGCAAGTTTGCTTGATGTATTGAGTTTTATCTACGTTGTTTTGAATGTGATATAGTGTTGAGACATTGTATAAAGAGTCTCTGCGACCTATATTTTTACTTGTTCGATAGATTTAAACAGTTATTTTGGAATATCTTGTAATATTTGTGAGTTTCGAAGACTCTGTTGTTCTGAAGATCTGTAAATAAATTATTTTCTACTTTTCTAAGAGAAAAGAGTTTGAAGTTGTCTAACCATAAGATCGAAAGAACCCTATATACGCTGCAACAGTATTATGTTTTTTATTAAACTGTTGTAATAACCTCATTTTAAGCTAAGAGAAGAATAAGCTGATGAAAAATTCGAGTGCATAACGAGTGCAAAATTAAACATCATCTTAGCTTCGTATGTGCAAATAGGAAGAGCGAGTGTTGAAACTTATTTTAGTTATAATTTAGTATTTCTACAAAACTTTGAAAAGGCCTCAAAACTAAATTAGATTTTTGAACAGAATTTCATTTGGATTTTCAAAAAAGAAATTCATTGAGTAACCAAGTAACCATGAAATCTTTTCTAAGAGAGGCTCAAAATGCTTTAAGGGTTGGGGGAGGGGGAGAGGGCTGAGTCAGCACATCCTTAACTACGGCCCTATCTGTCATACTAGAACTTTCTGACAGAGTAATTGAAATGCCTCTGCATTTTCGAATTAAAATTTTCTAATAACATTAAATCTGCTTTTTTAAAAAAGCACATGAAAAAGTTAGTCATATATATCCATTGCTATCTTTATAGTTTGCACTCACGTCTTGAGTAATTCATGAGAGATAATTATAAAAAAAGAAGTTCATAGGTTTAAATATATAGGTTATAGAATTTTCGTCAAAAACGAATTTTCGTAAAACTCAGAATTTTGGTCGAAAACGCAAAAGAATTGGCGTTCGATCTCTAATACTTATACTGGTGAAATAAATGATGATGTCAACAAGTAAATAAAAGCTTACAGTTCACTTGTTTCGAAATAGTTGCAACCTTTAATCTTTTTTTTTTTTTTTTTTTTTTTTTATCTGCCCTCAAGGAAGCTTAAGTTTCATTCTTTTACAATAAAAACATTAAGCAAATCAAAGTTGTATTTTGCATTTAAAATTATTACTGTGTTCATTCAAAAATTAAAAGCATGTACATTTGAATTGGCTATTGGCATTTTTCTTTGATTACCATTCATAAATCAAGGACTATATATGTATATATTTTTAAAATTTAAACTAGAAATATTCCAATATACAACAAAATGTTTATCATAAGATAATACTTATCATAAAATTAATTATAAGTTTGATCTATGCTAGTAATAGAAAACGCTACAGAATAAATATTTTCAGTATATAACTAATGCTGATACAATATAATATAAATAATATGTCAAAAGTAAAATGCTCGCATTTCACCTATTTAAAACGAGTTGTAATCTTCATTTTTAATCATTATCTTTTTTTAACAAAAAGAGAACTTCAATTATTGTTATATAATAAAAGCATAAACAAATTCACTCATAGATAAAGAATTTTAAAATTATTTTTATGCACAGTCAAATGTTAAAAACATTTGCAATTGAGTATACTATTAAAAAAATTCTTTAATTTGAAATACCATATCTCAAACTTCAAACACAAAGCAAAATATGAATACTTAAAACTTTATTTTATACTAGAAGCAAAACAGGATTAAAAAATTCTTCAGAAAAAACGCTTTATAGCAAAATGCTAAAATACCAAATTGCAACGAACTGCATTTTTCATGTAATACGAAAACAAAATAATAAAAACAAAAAATAGTACATGTAACAAACACACTTTTGTAACAAATGGAATTTTTTTAAAACCAATTTGGAAAAATATAATGAAGTATGCTTTAATGGATACATGAAACAATATAAAATATTTAAGTTAAATAGATATATAAACAGAGTTTCCCCCAGGTTTAAAAAGGGGCAGGGCGCTACTGTTCTGAAAAGGGCACTTTTTACATTCTTCAGGGCACTTTTTTGATTTTTAAGGGCACTTTTATAGAGTTGAATCTAGAATCTAGCGGTTAAAAAAATCGTGGAAAAACAGAAATTTCGTCAAAGAATCGAGAAAAAAATTCAAAAATTTCGTTAAAAATTTGAAAATAAGGTAAATTTTGTTAAGACTGCGAAAAAACGGCTAATATTGTTAAAAGATCGTGAAAAAATGGCTGATATCGTTAAAAGATCGTGAAAAAATGGCCGATATCGTTAAAAGATATCAAAAAACAGCATATTTTGTTAAAAGATCGCGAAAAAACGGCATTTGTTTAAAAAATTGCAAAAAACGACAAATTTCGTGAAAAGATCGCGAAAAAACGGCAAATTTTGTTAGATCACAAAAAATGGCAAATTCCGTCAAAAGATAGCAAAAAACACCAATTTTGTCAAGTTTAAACACGAAAAAGCACAAATTCCGAAAAAATAAATCACTTCTGCATTAACTTTTTTTGTGCCCATTTTACGAAATTTGCTTTTTTTTCGCGATCTTTTGACGAAATCTGCCGTTTTTCGGGGTATTTTGACGACTATTGCGTTTTTTCGCGAATTTTTGGCAAAATTTGCCGTTTTCCGAGAATTTTTTCACGGAATTTTTCGTTTTATTGCGGTTTTTCGACGAAATATGCCATTTTTTGCAAATCTTTTGACGAAGTCTGCTATTTTATCACGATTTTTTTGACGAAAGTTGCCGTTTTTCGTGATCTTTTTACGAAATTTGCCATTTTTCGCGAATCTTTTTGACAAAATATTCCGCTTTATCGTGATTTTTGGATGAACTTGGACGTTTTTTCACGATCTTTTGAGGAAAACTGCCATTTTTTCTGGATTTTGTGACGAAATTAGCCCTTTTTTTCGCGAATCTTGCCGGAAATTAGTCGTTATTTCGCAATTTTTCAATGAAATTTGCTGATTTTTTGACGAAATTCGAGCTAGTTTTTTGCGTTTTGTCGCCGATTTTTTGCGTAACTTACGCGTCATAGCGCGTCCGCATCATCGCTGAAGAGCTGCGTTTTTTCTAATGCGGGGCAAGAAGGGCGCTATTTTTTTGAATGAGCGACAAGAAGGGCGCTAGTTTTTGGATGAGGGGCCAGAGGGGTGCTATTTTTCAAACTAAAGGACAGGAGGGGCGGCGCGCCCCCTGAAACCCTCTGGGGGAAACTCTGTATAAATACGAATGGTTATATAAGCATTATAAATGTGAAAACTAACCTTGTAGTGTATACTAAATACATAAACTGAAAAAAGTAGATTTAAAAGGAATAAAGTAGTGTCAACAAATTGAAGTTCACCTGCTTTAAAACAACTGAAGTCTTCTATTCTTTTTCTCATTAATTTTTTTAAGGAAAACTTCCATATTGATTGTTTCTGTTCTTTCTTTTTCAAACGCAAGAAAACTCAAATCGGCCATTCTTTGATGAGACATTGTTAGTCTTTGTGGACGATCTATTCTTGTAAGGACTGAAAATGTTGATTCACATATCGCAGTACTACATCCAAAAGTTTTAACAGTTGCTAATAGTTTATAAGTGTCTTCAAATGCAACCCTATATTTAAAAAGTTCATTAAATACAACGGTGTTTGGATTTTGTTCAATGGTTCTTTTTATGAAATTCTTTACAACAATTATTTCATCTTTAGATGGAAGCTTAACATTATAATTTTCTAATATCTTCATTTTATTTAAATCCATATCAAGCTCTGCACTTGACAGCGCTAAAAGTAACTTATCGTTATTATTAAACCGCCTTTTCATTTCATTTAATACTATATCTAAAGTTTCAAAATAAATAGCTTTTAGATGTAATGTTTCATCAATATTCGAGCTAGCACCTGTAGTTTCTACAATTAAATAATCTCTGAGTTTTGTAGAAGTGGTTTTTCTTCGCTTTTTTGAACATATTTCTTCTTCCTCTTCCTCAACAACAAATTCAGTGGACATCAAATTTAAAATTTCTTCGTAAATTTCATCTGACCTTAAACAAGTAAGTGAATCTATTGTAGAATCTACAATTCTTAAAGAATCAGTTAAACTAGTTTCTAGCTTTTGCAATAATTGGTTAGCAGGATCTAGCGTTTCAAGAATTCTCTTCAAAAATATTAAGCAGAATTTGAAAGCTTTAGTTTTCATTATCGTTAACAAGCCAATGCTTTTTGCAATGTTTACTCCATCTTGTTTTCTGTCCAGTTTTACTTCTTCTAGAGTATTCAGAATTTTTTTATAATTATTATGCACAATTTTTGTAACATGTAAATGTCCACTCCATCGCTGTTCTAATAAACGAACAAGGGATTGACCTTCATATTTCTTAGCTATGTTACCTTTTCTCAAAAAGTTGTATAGCATGGAACACTGATCAAAAAACTGTTTGGTTTCACTTACATCATTTATTGCTTTTATAATTACTAAATGAAGTCTGTGGCTGCAGCAATGTATACATATGGGATATTTCTATCAAGATGTTTCTGCAATATAGCTTGGACCCCTCCTTTTTCACCGCTCATGACTGAAGCACCATCAAAACATTGACTCAAAATTTTAGAATTATCTAAATTACAATCATGAAGGATTTTTAAAGTTAAATCAGCAAATGTTTTTGCATCCAAGTCAGAACATGTTTTTATTGCGATAATTGATTCTTTTATTTTCCCGTCCTTTACGTATCTTGCTCCTAATGCAACATTTTCTCTATTATTTATATCACGCGTTCCGTCTTCCAAAATCGAAAACCAGGGAACATCAGCATTGTTAATGTCATTTGATATATCTTCTGACACTATTTCAGCAAGGATTTGTATTACATCATTTTGTATTTCAGGTGAAGTGTATTTTGCATTAATTGGCAGTGATTTGACACATTCTGCAAGTTTATTGTCCTTTTTGATTGTGTATTTAAAAAGGTTTTGAAATAAACTAATTTCCTCGTGTTCATCTATATCATACGTACCACGTAATGAAAGTTCATTTATAACTAAGAATTGTACGATTTCTGCAATAGATTGAACATAATATCGGTTTTTTTTCTAGAACATCGTTACATACCAAAAATGACACACTTAAATTCATCTTTTCACGTTCTTCTCTTTCTGTCCACATGCTCATTGATATTATATGATTCTGTGACGAAGCATGCTTTTGAAACCCTCTGTCCTTGGACAATGCTTTTTTCCAATTCCGGAAACCGGCTGAGATAAATGGATTTTCTTTAGTCCCCGAATGAGGAAACTGTCGACAAGGATAACAAAATACAGCATCTCTGGTCTTGGAATATTCCAGCCACTTAATTTTTTTCATCCAATCTGGTTGAAAACTCCTGTTATCCGCATTTTTGGGGTACTCTGATAAATTTGTACTTTTTAAATTTCTATCGCCCACCTTCGATATGTCACTAGGTGCATCGGCATTCATCCTGCCTGATAAGTCACCGAAGACCGAAAGAATAACCCTCACGCCTGTTGAGTTTCTGATATCCGATTGCGTAATACGGACTAAAAATCATAAAATCACTTCCAACAACAGAGGGGGACAACTCATTGACCGAATGAAAACTTTGCCTCCCCGGCTGAGAGCAGATTTCTATAAAATAAATTGATAATTTAAAATTCCTTTTTTTTAAATTAAACCACACACACAAGAAAAAACAATTATTAACATAAATATAAAAAAATATATAATAATAAAAAAGAGTCATTTACACTTCCTGGATCCTAGTCAAGCTAAATTCTACATTTGCTTAAAAAAAATATATATATATATATATATATAATGCGTTACTGGGTTTTTGGCGCCGGCTGATCATGGCGCCACACATACGTCACCCATGTATACTGGCAGTAGAAGACAATAATACCAATATATTAGAAAAATTACTTGTATTTCGGCTTAACCACTTTCTTGAATCTAATAACTTACTTCATCACAGACAATACGGATTCAGAGAAGGCAGATCATGTGAAAAGGCTTTGTTTGCAATTCTTACCTCCTGTGCTCATAGCATAGCTGAAGGAAATTACACAACTCTTGTCTCCTTAGATATTAAAGGTGCTTTCGACAATGTAGAGTGGCGGGACATCTTATTACAATTACGTGAAATCGGCTGCCCGAGAAACATAGCTGGAACCATTGCAACATATCTTAAATTTCGTAGCATTCTTATCAAATGGGGTTCAGGAACTTCAGTTCACCCATTAGAAAAGGGTTGCCCCCAAGGTTCGTGCTTGGGCCCAATCCTTTGGCTGCTTATTGCCAATGTCTTGCTAAAAGAATTGGAGAAATTAGGCTTCAATCTTTACTCCTTCGCAGATGACTTCAACTTTGTTTTTTCGGGCCGTCGTCGTCTGGATCTCGAACTGCAAGCGGCAAGAGCTTTCCCTGCTTTTTGCCAGTTGTTGGCTCGCCTTCATCTCCAGCTTTCACCCGGAAAATCCCAAGCTTTAACCTTTATTAAACCAAGAGAACTCAAACGCAAGCCCGTGATGCGAGTCAATGGGGTTAGCGTCCACCACGTTCATACTCTTAAATTATTAGGTGTAATTATTGATAAACATCAGAGCTGGATTCCACATATCAAAGCACTAAAAATTAAACTTTTAAATTACTACCATAATTCCTGTAAATTAACATCAAAAACATGGGGCATCAAGCCCAATATGTTAAAAACATGGTACCACATAATCATTGAACGCATCATCTTTTACTGTGTGGGCGTTTGGGGAGGTTCGCTAACCAAAGTGGCTAAGCAAAAACTTGCCTCTATCCAGCGCATATTCCTTCTGCAAATGGTTAGAGGTTATAGAACTATCTCAACGGATGCACTTACAGTACTTACTGGTATTCCACCCATACACTTAACTCTCGCTTACGAATTTCAGAAAAACAGAATACTACACTTAGAACACGAACCAACACAGTCAGCACTTTTCCCTAACTTGCTCTTACAAAGAAAAGTCCACAGCTGGACTATGCATCCGGCGGATGAGACATCCTATCTTCAAGTTAATGTTAATAAGCATTCTTACAGCCCCTCGAAAAATCCAGCCATTTTCACCGATGGTTCACACACGGAGACGGGAGTAGCATCATCCTTCTGTGTTTTCAAAGACAGTGTTGTTATTCATCAGTGGGCTTGCAGGATTGGAGATAACAATTCGGTGTTCCAAGCAGAACTCTTCGCAATCCTGCGGGCTTTGGAATGGATTGTTCTCTATCCTCATACTACTTTTTTTCACCTTTATAGTGACAGCCTTTCAAGCCTACAAGAAATATTCGCCCATAGAACTAAACACCCTTTAGTGCTTAAGATAAAAGTTATCTTAAAAACTCTCGTCCATAGGGTCTCTCTCGGCCATGTCACCGCTCACATCGGCATAGCTGGCAATGAGCTAGCTGACGCACTGGCCAAGGAGGCCACCTCACGTCCAAACATAGATATCCCCCTTCCTGTTCCCCCGTCTCATGTTCGCCACTTCCTCAAAAGAAACATTCTTTCTGACTGGCAACTCTACTGGGATGCCTCAAGCAAAGGCAGGCACACCTATTCCCTTATCCCAAAAGTCTCATACAATCTCTTAGCTTTCTCCCCTCCCACATCAGCATTCCTCTCCGGCCATGGTCCATTCAGAACATACCTAAATTATTTTAAACGCTCAGATACGGACCTCTGTGAGTGTGGGGCCATAGGGTCTCCAGACCACTACTATTTCTTCTGCACACTCACAGAGGCCTGGCACCTTAAGAACCCTTATTCCCGCCCAGATACCTGGCTCACAAATATCTTAACCCGCCCAAAACTACTCCGTCAATTGGCACAAATTTATCACTTCCTTATGGACCTGACCAATCTTACCACTTAACCGTTCTCTCCTAAGACTGCCCGCTGTCGCGTTAGAGCCTTTGTTGAGCTTTTGGCAGTCGTAGCGCCACTTGTCGCGATGGAGCAGGTCTCCGGCGCGCATACCACTGTGTTGATGTTGTATACAGCCTGTATATTATGTAATTTTTTTTTTTTTTTTTTTTTTTTTTTGTTGAAGTTATTGTAATGAATCCCCACATGCCGGGGAACATTCCGGGTGGGACAAATAGGGTCTACACCGGATCCTAGCGATCTGGTGATCTTGTCCCACTTAGGCATAAATAAATAAATAAATAATTAGATAGGATGCACATTACAAAATACCAACGATTTAAATTTACAAATCTATAAATAACTCATTCACCTCGCCGACAAATGGAGGGGGGGGGGGTAAGATAATAAATATTTCTGTTGAAAATTTGCCAAACCAAACTGTTGATTGTTAAAAGCAAAAATATTTTTTTATGATCATAATTAAGTACTTTTTTTCCATTTCAGAAAAGATTGCTCAACTTGAAATGGAAATCGATAAATGATGCACGTTGATGATTAGATTCAAATGTTTGTTTTATTTCTGCGAAACATAAACCGAATAAGCTAGATAAATTTTTGAAGTATATACAAATTTATATTGATTGCAAAACATCATAATGTACGATTATAGACATTCAAAAGATTTGCACAGGCCGGGTTCGGGCCGATTTCTCATTTTGATTTTTTAAACAGTTTTATTTAGTGACCTTGAAATCTTTTTCAGGGGGGGCTCAAAAATTTTTAGGGGGGGCTGAGCCGCCCCTGGCACCCCCCTAGCTACGGGCCTGGGCTTCGCCCCCTTCCCTCGCCCCTTAGCACCGCCACAGCTTACGGGCTGTGTTGATTGCAGATCGAGCGTTTAGCCTTTATACCGGACGGAGCTTGGGCTTGAAAATTTTGGCCCGTGTATACCTCTAGTAGGAAGGAAGTCTACGCCAGACCCGACCTGGGAAAAACAGTGTGGCTTGATTGAGATCTGAAGAAAAAAATACGACCCGATCCAACTCGGTTCTGAAAGTGTTAAGACCTGACCCAGTCCTAGTATAATAAAGTGGGCGCGACCCGGGTCGGGTCGCGCCGCTCTCGAGTTTAGGACCAACAACTTTCCGTGCGGGCAACTAATGTCGTTCTGCAGATCCTTCATTAGGCTCAAGGGGGGGGGGCGATCGCCCCATCGCCCCCCCCTTAGATCCGCCATTGAATATAAGGCTGTAATGTGCAATTAGTATGCGTCGCCTGTGAGCTCAATGCCATCAGTTTAACTGGGCAGTATTCTTTTTATTAGCTCACAGGCTATTAAAGCCTGGGAGCTTATGTGCCCGTCCGTTCTATAGGTGCGTATGTGCGTAACGCGATAACTCATGATAAAATAATCCGATTCACTTGAATTTTGGATGTATGTATATTCTGATAAGACGCCTCCCTGATTAGTTTTTGGAGTTCATTCGATATGTATAAGAGGGGGAACGGGGGATAATGCCCCCCCCCTTTATTGATATAGAGGGTTTTCTTGCAGATTTATCAGTTTTTTATATGATAAAACATATCCGTGATTAGTTAAAGGGATTCAATGATTAAGTATAAAACGGGTAAATAGAGGGAGCTGTCGCCCCCCCCCTTAATTTGCTTTTTCGAATGGAATTAACCTTTGAAAATATAAGGTTGTCGTGTACAATTAGTATGTGTAGCCTGTGAGCTCAATGCCACCAGTTTAGCTGGGCAATATTCTTTTCATTAAAATTGTGTTATTTTAAAAACATCATGTAGAAAGTGTTTTACATATGTTGTTTTGTAGTGTTCAACAGTAGTATCAGAAAATACTTTTATCAATACTATTTACAACACTATTTCAACACAATCAACAACGAGTCAAATTACTGTATTGATATCAGTGTCTTGATGGAAATTTACACCTTTATTAAACTCAAAATATACCATTAAATACTTAAAAAGGTGTTGCAAAAATAGTTATTGTTTATTTATTATTTATTATTTTGCTTAACAATGATACTGTTTGTAATGACGTCATTTCTTATAATATTCCCGCACTCTGGTACAATATCCTTGCTGTTTCGGTGAATTCATCGTGACTTTGTTTGTACACGCGGTCTGTTTTTATTTTTATTTTTGTTTTGTTTTTTGCGTTTTTTTTTCTAATCAATTATCTTCTTTTATATTCCTTTGAAAATGGATGCGAGGGCATTCGAAAGATCTAAGGTAAATAATAAATAAATAATATCTATTTTTGCAGCATCTTTTAAGTATTTATTTGTACAAGGTAGAACCCGTCAAATTTTGACGAAAGAAAATGTTTAAGAAGGAACTGTTTCATTGATTTATAACAAAACTACAAAATTAGTTATAGTAAAAAATGCATTTTATATTGGTAAGTCTAACTCTAAACAAACGTAATTTATTGTCAAACTAGCAAAATACTATTTCTATAAAAAGCAGTTGAAGAAGTTGTTAAAATTAAACTTTAATCGTATATGTAAGCAGTAAAAAATAATAAAGATATGATATTATGATAAAGTTATCAATTAAGGTTCTTATGCTAGTATTGTATGTTAGTAAAGCAAAATTTATTCAACTTTGACTCAATCATAAATTTTTCCCTTTAAATCTAAACCCGGCATCATTTTCACCATACCAAAATTTACAAATGCACAATTCGCATCTGTATTCACCAATTCAAAAAATAATTGGCATTTTAATTTGATCATTTTGATTCAAAACCTGAAGTCTCAATGCTATTAGCTAAAACAGATATTAAACTGTTGATATTCTTTGATGTGTAAATCAAATTTTATAAATGAAATGAAAATTCAACGGGTTTTATAAGAGAAGATATTTAAATTTCAATTTTTTCCCTTTTAATGAGAAAATGGCAACATAAAGATACAGCAATAATATTTTCTCTTTTTTCCTTTGCTTTCAATAGAAATGGAGTACTCCCGTTGCCATGATTAGAAAAAAGGTATTAAAAGCTACAAAAAAAAAAAAAAATAATAATAATATTTCAAAAACAAATAAAGATACAGCTTTCAAACAAATTTAATTTAAAAGTACATTTTTTTTCCTACACGGTGGTGTAAAAACTGAAAATGTGCGACATTAAGAAGTTAAAAAACTTTTAGTTGCAAAGATTGCAATACCGAAAGTTTATTTAAAATTTGAAATTGTTGCCATGCGCAAAATGACGTATGCGTTACGCACAGATACGTTTGGCCTTTATAATATAGATATATTTTGACAATTAACAACACTATTTTTAGAATACATTTCTAGATAACAACACTTTTGCAACATATTAAGAACATATTTCTAGATAGCAACACTTTTGCAACATATTAAGAACATATTTCTAGATAGCAACACTTTTGCAACATATTAAGAACATATTTCTAGATAGCAACACTTTTGCAACATATTAAGAACATATTTCTAGATAGCAACACTTTTGAAACATATTAAGAACATATTTCTAGATAGCAACACTTTTGCAACATATTAAGAACATATTTCTAGATAGCAACACTTTTGCAACATATTAAGAGCATATTTCTAGATAGCAACACTTTTGCAACATATTAAGAGCATATTTCTAGATAGCAACACTTTTGCAACATATTAAGAACATATTTCTAGATAGCAACACTTTTGCAACATATTAAGAACATATTTCTAGATAGCAACACTTTTGCAACAAATTAAGAACATATTTCTAGATAGCAACATTTTTATAATATATTAAGAGCACAACCACGACACGAAAAACATTTGTTGTATATTAAACGAAAGTTTTCTAATTCACAACAAATTAAATGTGTTTTGTTTTGTTTTTCTGAGAGAGACAGTTTAGACAAGGAAACCAAGTCTGTATAGCATAATATCCCTCCCGGTCGCCTTTATTAAGGTTTTTAAAAAACAGAATTCAGCCAAAGCTGAAGCTGAAGCCGCCAGAATCGCAACAGTGGGCAGTATAAATATAAAAACTTGTATCAGGACCGCACCTGGCAAGTGCAAAAGAACCTAACGCGACAGAGGGCAGGTAAAATAAAATAGGAACAAATAGAAATCATATAACAAAGGAAAAAAAAAATCCGAATCATTCCGCCGGATAACAGATCCCCTATGCAACAATAGGCAACAAAAGTAGCACAGAGAAGGAGCAGCAGAAACTGTTGCATGTCCAGGATACGATGTTGGAATTGAAATTTGAAATAGGTGATTATGGATATGTTTTAAGACTCAAACACATTTGGCCACTTCTTGATGTTCGGTGTCGGCTCGTTTGTTATGGCAACGCGGTGTTTTTTTTTTTTAAATCTTAATGAGTTTTGCAGAAAAAGGAATGGTTGTCTGGCAAAAGAAAAATCTTTCAGTCCAGTAGGGTGGATTGCTTATCTCCCGATTCTTTTGTTAATTCCCCTCACTGAGCTCCATATATAAAACGGAGGGCCTACTCGCCAAGTCGGCCGATCTTCTTTCTGGCGGGACCGCATCACGCTTTTCAATGCGCGCAAGTAATGAGTCCTGTATTTTTCTTAATTTTACGAGCATTTTTTTAAGCTTTTTCGCAAACTTTTTATTATTTTTGTTTATTTTTATATGTTTTTGATATTTTTATGAGGAATATTTAGCAAATGTTTCTTTATTTTTTTGTTGAGTTAAACTAAAATTTCCTTTTTAACAAATATCAAATTGAAAATTTACTATGAATTTAAGTAAAATCAATAAATTTTTAATAAAAGAATATGTATCAGTGAAAATTGTAGCAATTTCATCTTAATTTTAAAAGAAAATTCAATTTGAAAATATCTATCCCATGCTATCCTATGGAAGGCAATCTATGTTTTGCCAAAGATTTTCGTCGGAAAATCTTTGTCATTGTATTCATGGGCGGACAGCTGGATTCAATGCATCAGAATAGGGAGTTAGCTCTCCGTGTTATTATCGAGCTCAGTTGTTGTTATTTGTTGTTCAGTGGCCGCGAGGTTCTGACCTCCAAACTGGTAGACGGTAGATGCTGGGTTCGAACCCAATCGCAACCGTCGGCCTAACCGTTCGAAGTTTTCCGTGGTTTTCTTCGAACCTGGGATTTCCTTGCGTAAATACGGGTTAGGTTCCCTTAGAAAGACCCACACGGAGGGCACCCCACCCCTTAGGGCCTATATCCCTCAGTGTAGATAATTGATCGAGCTCAGTGATTCCCTTCGTTTCTATTATGAAGAAACCGCAAATGAATCCTGTACAAAAGACTTTCCCACTTTTTCCAAGAATTCAGTTGAAGGGAAGAGTATTGCAATCTGAACAGACCCTTAGTTTTGTTCAGTAGGAGGGTGCGTGTAGATATATTGTGAAGAACCAGCTTTCTGGCGAAATTGCCGCACGTTTTAAGGGTGTTCCATAGATCAGAATAACAGTTATTAGACGTCAATGGGGTGTTCTTAACTGATCCGCTCAACAAGCGAAAAACGGTTTGACACATTTACAAATTCATTTTTTAGCAGAAAATTATAAATTTTTAATGACTTACTATGAAAGCGATTTCGAATTGAACTTATTTTTCCATTTTATGATAATTAAATTACTTATCGAGTTATTAGCTATTTCGATAACGCAGTCACCCGTTTTTCTCCTCCTTTTCGACCGGTTTTTCTACTTTCGTCGGGAAATATGCTCAAAAGTGTCAACTTTCAAGGCTTGTTGTGAAAAATCTATTGTATTTTTTAAAAAACAAAAGAATGAGTGCAATTAGACAGTTTCTGAATAACAACACCTGCTATTTTCGTGCATTTCCGAACAAAAATTAATTAATGCATGTGTCACAAAGTTGCCCTTTTTGATTTAAGAACACCCTTAAGTGCCAGCGTCGCGTAACATCGCAATGGAGATAGGACCCACCTCATCGCACTTACATGGGTTAGAAGAGGTACACTTAATTTTTCTAGGTAGGCCATAAAGGGGTTACGGCTCGTCAGAAAGCTGGCTGTGCACGACGTAAGGTTACAAAGTTGTAGGTAGACATTTACATGAATGTGTTGTAAATTTGGTGACAAAAAGTGTTCTAAAATGTGTTTATTTTTGTGTGTTGAGAATTGCAGTTCAGAGAGCACCTGCAACTGCGCATCGCACACTGCAATCGTGCGACTATTTTTTCGGTCACAAGCATTAATTTGATCATAAAATTATAAAGAAACATTAAATTATCGGCAACTTATACCAACATTTATTATAAAAAGCTTGATTTTTTTCGAAATGGCGGTCATTTTTACAAAAAATTCTTTTATTATTATTATTATTATTATTATTATTATATTTTTAAGAGCTCGCTCAGGAAAAAAACCCGACTGAAAATTACACTTTTCAGAAATAAATATTAGTTTACTGTTTGTAAGAGTTTAATTTGTTTTTAATCTTTCTATTTTAATTCCAGTGACTATTTTTAATCATATGTTTCATCACATTACTTTTTCATTTTACTTTATTCAAAAATTTTTAATGTAAATTTTACAATCTGTCAAGTTTATTTTTTCACCTTATTCTTGCCGCAGTATGTCCCTAAAGGGATCTTGTGCCATAAAAATCTATACAACCAACCAATCAAACAGTGATAAATGCGTAAGCAAAAATGATTACCTATCTTTAAAAAGATGAATGAAATTATTCAAATCGTTCTTGAAAATTGGTTTCCCATTCTGAAAAAATAAAAATTATTGAGATGATTTTTTCGACACGATTTCGAGATGCTGTAAACTACGATTCTTTGAGCCTTCATGTGAAAAGCCGTTCTCTGGCTGCTGAGGTACAGCGTTACGTTCAACGATCTTTAAAGACACGAGTCTTTTCTTTCGCCAATTTTTTTTTTTAAATAAATCACTGCAATAGCAAATGCGCTATAGGGGTTTTTATAATGAATCATAAGCAGTATATGAGAAGATAATACTGACGGTTACCCTTAAAACTGCTGTCCCTGTAAGTGAAGACACTTGCGAGCTAATACTATTCCTGTGGGTAGGTTATTTTCTTATAACTTGGCATTTTGGGATTTTCAAAGGTTTTTTTTTTTTTTTTTTTTTTTTTTTTTTTTTGTATTGGATAGTTGGAATCTCTTTCTACATCGCTCCTTTTTTAGTTTTTAGATTTTGGTTGCAGATATTAATTGCAAAAATATCTGTAACCGATCTTTTTTTTGCCTTTTAGACTGAAGTTTAATATATGTGTGTGTGTGTGTGGTAAGGAATCGGAATATCATGACGCTGCTTTAGGGCATGAACCTACAAAAAACAAAAATGAAAAAAAAAAAAAAAAAGAGAGAGAGAGAGAGAGAGAGAGAGAAAATTAAAATTTTTATCTAAAGAAGCAGGATTTTAATTTATTATTTATCGGCCGCATTGTTCCCCCCTTCCCCAATTTCAATCAATTGAACTCAATATATGAATAACATAAAATAAAAAAAAGATGCTTTTACTTTTTTTTGCCTTTTAGACTGAAACAAATTACAATTTATTTAAAAGCCTGCATAGCGCTAAAGTCAATACATCACTATAATGCACGTAATAAATTGAGCTCAAAAGATAACGTTCTTCCCAAAACTGTAGAAAAGTCACGCAACATACAGGTAAATGTGACTAATATACTCATATGCTTCTATTCAACTACAGTGCCATTTTGCTATTCACAAAAAAGATAAAAAAAAGTACAAATTTTTTTTTCCCCGTTTAATATATAAAAAGAACATAATTCGCTACGCCGTCATCTGGTACATATTTGGTCAATATTCTTTAACTTCGGGGTCAACCACAGATACAGCGATACTCTTCATTTTAGAAACACGTAGAATTTCGAATCAATCACGGAAAAGCGTGCATACAGAAAAATCAGCGAGTAACAGGTGCGACTGCATACAGGTTCTTAACGACTGTTGCCATTCAATCGAACAAAAAATATTCCAATGCAACAAGAGTAATCTTTATAGCACCGTAATGCGTGACTACGCCCATTGACTTTATTCTTTTACTTTTTATTCTCTGCGGCAGATTTTTTTTTCTTCCTTTTTTTAATACATAGATTATTACCAATAGGTTTAGAGGGCATTAAACTCTATGCTAATGAATACTGGTTAAGTATGCTGAATTTGATCTCTTAAAAGTTCCGAGAGTGATATAGTGGACATCGTGTTGCCAAAATTTGCTTGTAAATTAAAAAGAAAGTCTTTAAAAATTTTTATTGCTGCAACTTATTTTTTATCAGGAGCGAATAAGATTATATAATTTTGAAAGTATTCCCAAAATTCTAAAAATTATCCGATTTCGAATTAACGAGAGTTAACTGTACATATAATTATTATATTGTGATAATTTTAGCAACAATTATGCTGTGGAAAATAATAAAATAATAAATGTTATTTCTGTTGTTTTATCTTGAACGATAGTAATTGGTATCGTATTTCTACCTTTAAGCGAACATAATGTGAAACAGTGTAATATGACAAGCGCTTTTAACTTGAACTTTTATCATTATTTTCTGAAAATGATGATTCGCAATCGCAAGCATAGCTAGGGAGAAAAAAATGATAAAAATTGCTAAATATAGCATCTTTAAATCGTTCTAAAAATATAGAATTTCATTTTGAAGTCATTATAATTTCATCGTAGGCGGTTCTTATATCTGGATATCTGTGGTAAACTTTTCTTTTCAATGATTTTCAAATCTTTTGATTTTGAAACCTTTTTGCTCTCTTATTGAACCATATTGTATTTCAATAAGTTATATTTTAATTTCCCCTCTTTTTAGGTAAAATTTTAGGCGTTAGTAATTATGTAAATACGTACAGGCCCGACTAAGGCTATGTTGGGAGCGGGGGGTCAAATATCAGTCTAGGGAGGGAGGGCGCCCTTCTGTTTATCGATTTTTTATTTTTTTTTTATTTATTTATTTATTATTATTTTTTTTTTTTGGTGAATGATATGGAAGTAGCTAGTACTAAACTTCATACGTATTGTATGTATATATAAATTTTGTACTCAGTGCAGTTCACAGCTGTATACAGGGTATCACAAAGAGATAATCTCAACTTTAAAAAAAAGTACTAACAGGATAATTGTAGAAAAAATGATAGATTGGTATTTCTTTGCAAACTTTTTCTTTGATTATCTATGTACATTATAAGATGGCTAAAAGAAAATGTTTGCAATTTGGTCATAATAAGCTACAAGGAAAATATTAATAAAGAATTTCTTTTAAAAATCATATAATACTAAGTTATTATAATAAAACTTTAATTATTAATTTTCTAATGTAGCTTGTTTTCACATCGGTGAATGAAGTACTAGAAGCAAAGAGGGAACGGAGGACCACTCTTACCTTCCTAAATGTTTGAAAATTAATGAATTTCGATCCCTTTTAGCTAATTTTAATCACTTGATACTTTTTAGTGAAAATCCCAAATACTCTCATGCGGGGGGGGGGGGCTAAAGAGGGGAGCCCCCGGGGCAACTGCCCCGGATGCCCCTGAATATGTAGCACCTGTAGTTGTCGTTCATCCCGTCTGTCTGACCTCATATAACAACGCAAAAACTACCTAGCCGAATCGTTTGAAATTTAAAATATATAATTATTACACAATTTTGTTGCGCCATTTCAGATTTTATGAAAATCGGATGAATAGTTCAATTACAGGGACAATCAAAATTATTCTGTTACATGACGGTCAATGGGGAAAAAGTTTCAAGTGCATTTTAATGGTATAACACTTTTTCGAACATAATAAAATGGATATGCATCTGTGAAGTATAAACTATAATATACATTCTGTACAATCTGTGGTGCAAAGAACATTTGTTATTCATTTACAGGACCACACAAAAGTATTCCATTATATAATGGTACAGAAAATGCTTGCTTGGGTGCGTTTTAATTGTATTAAATTATTTAACATTTTATGAAATTGATATACGTTACTGAGGATTACTAGAAATTAATTGCTGTATAATAGAAGGCGGTAGTATTTACAGGGACGCACAAATATTTCGGATACTCATACTGTATTCAAAGTACTGTACACTGTTACACCAAGATCTGAATATTTTTAAAACTTCGTTATAGTACAAACGCACCTCATTTGCTATGCTTGGCGTGCAATTTCCGATTTGTTAACAATGAAAATATCTTTAAATAAAGTTAACTTGTCTAAATTCGTGTATTTCGTGAAATTACACTGCGTTTTGATTAAAAAGGCCCAATTTACCCACTCGAAAATACCTTCTCGTAATCCAATACAGAATTAAAATATATATAGAGGGTGCGTCATAAATTCGTGCAAACTTTAAAAATCCACAATAAAAGATGCGATACTCGGAAAAAATTTCGGTATGCGCGAATATGATCAGAGGGATTGTGTATTTTTCTTTTTTTTAAATCCGTAATAAAAAATGATTCCAAAAATAACCGATAGCGGGCACTCACACACCATATTGGGACGTTTTATGCAAATCAGACAAACACAAATAGACAATGAAACAAATCACAATAACATGACATTGCGCATTTATTATCAGGTAGTAAAAGATGTTCAACGAGCGAAATTTTAGCGATGAAATATTTGTGGATTTACCATTCTTGTAGAAAAGTTTCTTGTAGAAACCACCAGCGATTGATCTAGTAACGATAGCATGCTGCCGATATCGAATGACGAGTATATTGCCAGCTAGGTGTTTTATTGCTAGCCTGTTTTGCATAAAATTTCCAGATTTGCCCTCCATCGGTTACTTTTCGAATAATTTTTTATTATACATAGACAAAAAAGTCCAAAATCCAACTGATCTTTCAAACTGAAAGATTTTTTGTTTCCATGAATGAGAAAATGACATCAGATGTAAATAATCTTATTATTTCTGTTTTCTTTCTTTCTGTCTGATTTTTTATCAACAGTTGAGTAATTTTTTTCCTGCTATTAATATATAAAAAACAGAAAAAAATCCTAAAACGAACATTTTTGATTTTTTTATTACATTTTAATTCAAACGGAAACAAAAATTTTAAATTTAATCATTTTTCATGAAAAATAAATTCAATTAAAATTTAATCAAAATTCTTCCTCTATATATTTTTTAGCACTTTCCTACAAAATTGAAAAGTTTGTCCGTCCGATAGCGCACGTTTTAACTCCCGTAAATATACTAGAATTTTCATTCAATCGATGAAGCTTATTTAGGGTAGCAAAGCATGTTAAGTTTTGCATATGAAATATGTACGATTAATGATTCATTTACAGGGACATTCAAAAGAATTCTATTACACTACGGTACATGGGGAAAAATTGTTTGGAGAGTATTTTAATGACATCACGCTGTTTCAAATGTATGGAAACTGATATATATATCAATGAATTTCAGTACGATCACGTTAAAACAGAGCATTCTCAGAAGTTTTTATTAATCTACATGGATACACACACACAAAAAAAAATCGGTTACTGTACTGTCTTTGTATAATAATTGCTGGAGAATACGTTTTAAAATTCGGTATGCGCTTTTAAATTTAATCAGTTTTTTGCATATTACTTTTTATATATAAATTCTATACCTCATATATAGGGCTATACAAAAGAATTTCCATAACATTTTCCTTATTAGAGGAAATCGCTGAAGGGGAATTTTCAACTGAAATATGTGTATTTTTCAAATGAACTAAATTTTGTTAATCGATACAAATCTTTATATCATACATAGGGATGCTAAAAGTTTCCGCTAATTTTCCAATTTTAGATGACCCCCAGGGGGATACCTTCTTTAGGTATTCACGGGCTTCACAACCCCGGGGCACCTGAGTGATCTTTCTCCTTTCCTTTTCCTCTTATTCCTCTGGTCTTCCTTTCATCTTTGTTTCACTCTCATTGTGGTTTCCTCTTCGGAGGTGAGGGCAATTCTGTATGAGCCGATGTCATCCTGTATATCGACTCATGGAGAATTGTAAACAACCCACGTGTTGGCCGTGCGTGGCGACCCGTGTCCCTGGAAAGGGGGATCCTGGCAGTTGAGGGAAACCAACACACTGCTTTGGCCTCTGCTTCAGGTAGACGGGAGGTGTATATTGGTCCCGTATGCATCAATCGGCTGGTCAGCTGACTTTGGTCACTGGCTTAGGGATCAAGCGAGCGAGTACTTACTAGCCATCTCGTTAAGGGTGGCGACTGGTATAGAAGTATCTTGTGACCGTATGGGCCCTGGTTAGCACTGTTGCACGAATGTGCATCCCCTTGTTGGGCTCGGTAGTGGGTGGTGCGGCTGGGGTCTGAATTTTATTTTTTCTAACATGGATGGAAAAAATTTATTTCCTTCTAACTCTCTCCCAAGTGGAGAGCAACAAAATGTACAGAATAATTTAACTCGTTTCTTTGTAATTAAACGCACAGATAGCCACTCAGATAGTTCTTTTAAGAAAACTTCTCCGTTCCTTATTGCAAAAACTTTCCAGTCTTATCTGGGAGATGGACATTCTATTAAAAAATTGCAATCCGGAGATTTACTTGTTCAGGTTTCTTCTGCTAAACAGTCACAGCTCCTCTCTAATTGCTCTACAATAGGTACTTTCTCAGTAAATGTTCAGGTGCTTAAAACTTTAAATACAAGCCGCGGTGTTATTTCTGAGCCAGATCTTTTATACTCTACTAAAGACGAACTGTTACAGAATTTGAAAGAACAAAATGTTATAGATGCACTCCGTATCACCATCCGTCGAAATGAACAAGTCATTCCTACAAAACATGTTATTCTAACATTCAATAGCCCTACTCTACCAACCAGAATTAAAGCTGCTTACCTGAACTGTCCTGTTCGTCCTTACATCCCTAACCCTCTCCGCTGTTTTAAATGCCAGCGTTACGGTCACACTAAAGGTACCTGTCGCGGTTCTACTACTTGTACGCGCTGTGCAGAAGTTGGCCATGAGTGCAATACATGTGAGAATTCTGAACGCTGCATTAACTGCAAGGGTGATCACACGGCATACTCCCGTTCCTGTCCTAGCTGGATACGGGAAAAAGACATCTTTGCCCTTAAAATATCCCAGAATATCTCCTATCCTGAAGCCCGTAAAATTGTCGAATCCAGAACTCCATCTGTAGGAGTATCTTACTCCAGTTTACTTAGACAGCATTCAAAATCCGTTAGGCACAATAGCACTCAGACTCCTCTTATCCGCCAAGTAATTCATTTATAACTCAGTCAACCAATACCCCTATCAAAGAATCCCGTGATATCTGTCTCCCTACAAAAATGACTGGAAACCCACAGTTAGAATGTTGGCCACCATCTTCAGAACCCGTTAAAATAATTAATCTTGAAAAACAGCGACAGAAATTAATGGCTCAATCTAAGGAACCATCCAAAATCAAAACTGAGACTATGACTGCTCCATCTTCAAAAAATACACCAAACTCATCTAAATCCCAGACTGTTACCAAGGCATCCACAAGTGCAAGAACACCATAAAGATCTGACACTAGTCAAAAACAGTTTCTAAAACAAAAATCTAGCTTACACAGTTTTGCGCTAGCAGAAAAAAAGAAAACCTCATCTCCAGCCTCTCTACCATGGAATACTGTAAGTAAAAAAAAGAAAAACTCCAACCTTAGCCCAACTATTAGAAATGTGAAAGACCCGAAACATCTACAGCACTATGTTGAAGAGGCCATGGACTCCGAATGCTACACCAAAGACTCCGATGCTGATGACGATAACACTATCTTAAAAGAATATGAGCCCAATTGATATGACATTATCTTTTATTACTTTGTGTTTTAAACTTGTTGCATTTTATTCGCAATTTCATGTTAGAGTTTCTTTATTGATTGTTCCGTGTTTATCCAGTCATTCTCTTTTTTTAAACCTTCCTCTTCACTCTTTGGTTAGTTATAAGTATTTTTTACTCACACGTCTTTCCAGCATTGCATCCTTGTTTTTTGTTTAAACCTGTTTTTATGTGAACTTATACAACTATTTGTAATTTTAACTTTTTACTTATAAGTGTTTTTTAGCTATGAACTTTGATCTTTTAATTGCATGTTTTAGTTACCTATTATTACTGATTTTATTGTTTGTTACTACTATGTAGTTTTAGATTTGTTTTCATTTTGACATTGTCTTGGCGCAGCATGTCCCAAAGGGGACCTTGCGCCATTAAACCCCAATCAACCAACCAACCAATTTTAGATGAGAACAGCTGAAATTTGGTTTTGAAATACGTTATACATTTCCATATGGTGAAATGAAAATTTTTGAAACGGTGCAATTTGTAGCCTTATTCTGTATCTATTGGAAAATGTTTCATAATCTATGCTTGACGCATGATTTTTTTCTTTTATATTTAATTAACTAACTGAAAATATGTTAAATATGTTATAAATCGTTAACAGGACAAAGTCAATGAAAACATTGCCACTAAAGTAGTATTCATATCATTCAGATTTTTCCAAATACAAAACCTTGCATTTTGCAAGTGAAATTAAGGCCTTGGATTTCGTGATAGAATATCTACAAGGACGGATTTTTGTACAAGAGTTAAAATAAACAAAGGATTATCAGAAGAATTTGAGATATGTAATCAGCTTAGAAAGTAAAATCGGTCTTTTTTTAGCAAATCATCTGGGAAAGATGCGGATGCTAATCATGTAATCGAGGAATTCTGTGTGATAAACGGGGTTCATCTTGTTAGCACCTTCGATTTTCACCAGCTGTAGTGCCTGATAAAAAAGTTTTGATGGTAGTGGGTCTCAAGCTTTTTATTTCCGGTGGTTTACGTAAACAGAAATATAGACATCACGTGATAGCACATACTCCGAACTTTGGTCTTAAGTGTAAATTAATATCTTACTGTGTTAAGAAAAGAAACATGGCTTATCCATTTTTGATTTCAAATTTAAATGTTGGCGAAAAATTGCGATTACCGTTTTTAAAAAACAGAAACGAAAATTTTCCAGATAATTAATATGAAGCGAAATTCGAGGTAATAAAAAAAGTTTAATAAGGAACCGTTAAATGATCTAATAAATAAAAAAAAAGGCTGTGTGAATTTTGAGTGTTAAGGGTCTAGTTAGACATATCAATGAACTACTTTTAATGTTGGCGTCTTTTCTTGTGGTCACGCGGTGTTTTTTATTTGTAATGACTTTACAGAGAAACTGTTTGATATCCTGCAGGAGGAAGACGCTTTCTTGAAAATGCCATCTCCTTACCTCCTTACCTTCCTGTTGAATCACCTGTCCTTTTATTATAAAATCCATTTCATTACTTTAGAATGGGAGTCAGTAATTTTCCTTTGTAAACGTAGTCTTAAACATGGTTAATTTTGTTGGTACTTTCAATTTTTACTAGCTATGATGGCTGATAAAGTAGTAGGTTCCAAGTTTTTTATTTCCGTTAGTTCACATTAACAAAAATATAGACATTAAGTGATTGTGCATACTCTGATCTTCAGTTTTGGTATAAAATAGTATTTTGCTGA
The DNA here is from genome assembly GCA_964019185.1 of Maratus speculifer. Taxonomy (NCBI): domain Eukaryota; kingdom Metazoa; phylum Arthropoda; class Arachnida; order Araneae; family Salticidae; genus Maratus; species Maratus speculifer. The sequence goes on along the minus strand of OZ025301.1, from coordinate 143,788,566 downwards.
ATTAACAAAATACATTTGGTTTATCGATTTTTGATTTCCAGTTTAAATTTTGCGATAAACTGATTACTTTTTGACGATTGAAATGAAAGCTTTACATACTATTAATATAAAGCATAATTCGATGGAGTAAGGCTAGAAAGTTTAATGAGGAATTGTTAAAAGAAAGTATTAAAAAAGGCTGAATGATTTGTGACCCTGTCTTCTTTCCTATCATTTTTTGAGCCCCCATTAGACTTCACAATCTTTTAATACTAAGATTTTTAAAATCTTGTGATCAAAAGTCTGAAGAGATGGAAGATTTGCTCCAAATTAAGCTTACGTTTATTTATCACTAACTTATCCTCCCGGCATTGCCCGGGAACATAGACGTTTTCAAACAAATTGCGAATATTTAAAATCTCCATTAATGCTAAAATAGAAAAAATAAATAAAATTTTATCTGAAGAATATTAATCCGAAGAATTTTAGAATATTTTAAATTTTATCTGAGTGAACACAGTTATGTATTTCTGTTACGAAAATCATAATTTGGAAGGATAATGAAATATAGTTGTTGATTTTAGCTGTTTTGAACCACAAAAATAAAGGAATAATTAAATTACTTTAAAATTCCTTTCTTCAATGAGACCTACTCCATGCAAAATCTTTCCTGCACGCACGCGACGTACGCTGCACATCTGAACAAATCCTGAACACAAAATAGAATAATCAAAACAGGAAAAATTAACAAATGCGTGTGCAATTTGTATATAGTATTTAGCCGTGAAATGCAGTTGTTAAATCCCATATTTATCGGCTGCTCTCATTGGCTGGCTGCTTCGTTGCTACGGATTGGTGGCGATCTGCAAGTAGCTTCTAACCCGTCTGCTTCGTTGCCGTGGACTGGGGGAAAGCTTCAAATATTGAGCGCGTTCAGAGACCAAAACACGAGTAACTCGGAAAATCGGGGAATGACGTCATACTGGTTTCTCGGGGAAAGGTTGGGTTAAAACTTCTCTGAACGGCTTCGGGAAAAGTTACGGGATTTTTTTATTTACATCAACAAACATGGCGGCAACTGGGCTTTTGATTGTGCAGATAGATTATTCGTCAGATGAGAAGATTATAATATTTTCTCAATAATCACTCTTGTTAGAAGGAGAAGTGTTTAAAAAGTTATTTTTTATGTTAAATATATACTGTGGCACAAATGTCTGCTGCAGATTTTACTGGCAATTTTAGTGTGAAGTGGAGATGCAATCATTCGGTTGAAAATATGGTATGTTTAAATTATTATGTGCTTATATCTATAAAATTTGTAATAAAATTCTCGCCCTCTCGCGAAAAAAAGCATAGATCAAATAAACGTTTCTGCTGACATTTCCCTCCCAAGAAACTTCTATTTTATGGATGTGTAAATTATAAAATAAATTTAAAATGATCGAGAAAAAAAAAGCCAGTCGCTTAATTTGCTAAATATCTTTGTGTACATGGCGAAAATGGGCAGATTGTGTGTTTCCATGAATTCAAGAATATGGTAACACAACTGTCGGTAGCTGTAACTATATTGCAATGTGTTTGTTTTGATGCTTACTTAGTTTATTTTTTATTTCCAAGTACTATTGTTTACTTTATTTCTATACTCTTAAACAAAAATAAAAAAAAAACCTCGCAGACAGCAGAAAAAATAAAAATATTTACAGAAAATTAAAGAAGTTTTTTAAACTGCTATCTAAAAATGTACATTTAAAATATCTTTTGTTAATTCTAATTGAACTTGGTATCAATATATTAACTTATAATGGAATGTAATGAAATCACATAATGTTATCCTTGTTGTTAAGAAGACTGCTGGGAAGTCAAGGAACTCTGGAATCGAAGATCTGTTAAAATTTTTATGACAGCTGGATACATTATCAGGCAGATATTTTATTAATTTTCTGTCTGTAAATGTAGCCCGCTAGTCCTTGGTGTCTTCACTCAAGCTCTTCACTGATGTTGCAAGGTCTCATTTGTGACAGTGGATGTGTTTCATTCACAGTACGTTAATATGTTGATATTAAGTTCATTTGGGATTTCAAAAGTTATTCTACTCATACTTTTTTGGATAACAATAATAAAATGTTCTTTCTTTTCCTGTAAATATTTTTACATTATCTTTGTCTGAAAATGTTATAAATAAGAAATGCAGACAATGTTCGACTATAGGGATTTTGGTGAGAATAAGAAATTTTGTATGCATATTTTCTGCATAGATGTAACTAGGGGAATCAGGGGGGGGGGGGTTGCTCAATCCAGAATTTTACATTGAAGTGATACTGTGATGATTGGGCGTATTTATTTATAGTAAACATTGTAATATGTTTTAAAGCTCATTTCTATTCTATGCATTTCAATTTTTTATTTTAAATACTAGGGATGCAATGAGCGCTGTCTATTTGGCTTGGTCATACTATCATAGCATGCGCGGTAGCATTTGGTATAATATGTTTAAGAAATGAAAAATGCAAATGTCTGTTTGAAATTTGTGGCAAACAGTTCACGTATGACAGTGATTTTCTTTTTCTTCAAAAGATAGAACTTGACAAGACGAATAAAATGATAGCATTCAAAAAATTATCGTAGTTTACTGTAGTTTTTTATTTAACTTTTAACGAAAAAATGAAGACCTAAAATTCAACAAGCGATAGCTAACGATCCCATGGAGGGATTAACTTCATTTTTGGTTTATTTTAATCCTTTTGGGGTACTACTCTGTTATCCCGTCGACCAATTTCATCAAATTATAAATATCGCCAAACTAATAGCCAAATTATACTTATTGACATAATTTTTATTTTAAATAACAAAAAAAAAATATTATTATTAGAATATTAATAAAAATACAAATAAAAAGTCAAAATAAAATCATGCAATGGCATTTTAAACACCTTTAACGTATTTAATGTCATTGAACGTGATATTCCATTATCAGCATTTAATCTTAGAATTTGGCGATAATTTTTTGGTCGACAGGATAACAGAGTAGTAACAGAGTAGACCCCTTTTGGTAAAACTTAAAATAGATTTTTTTTCATCTTTGTATGTTTGACGATTGCCGAGAAAATCGAATTTGTGTCTTAAAGTTCCAGTTGAAAATTATTGCTGTTGTAGATTTTTTTTTTATTCGTTGCCACCGAGTTTAAATAAGTATAAATTTTTTATGTATGTAATATAATTCATTCAAATTAAATAAATCATGTGAAAAACGTAATTGCTTTTATTGAGAAGCATTTAGTTTCAGTTCTTTGAATAAAGTTGTGAGCGCACTGTAATTATTTTTGTTAGACTCCTTGGTTTATTTATCAGACATCATGCATTTTATTTGACAATGCAATAATTAATTCAAATATAAAAATAAAATTTTGGCAGCAAATATTTTTCTTTTCAAGATATAAAAAAAATCTTCAGTTTTTAACAAAAAATTTGAATGACAAGTATTAAAAAATGCTCTGTTGAGCAACAAAAAAGGTTAATATGTTTTTAAATATGAAAAAGTGTTTGACAAATGCTTCTAATTGAGCATGAGAGAGGACAAGGGGTCCCTTCTTGGCTGCAGCTCACTGTCAGTACCAAATTTGAAAGTCATATTTGCACTTTTTCCATATAAAAGAAATTTGCGTAAAACTTTGTCTTTTTTTTTTTTTTTTTTGTAAAATTTTCAATTTTGCTTTACATGTGAACTGCACTATTGACTACAAATCATTTTCTGTGCAGTTCTATGCTGGGAGCATGCTTGGTGGCACTGCATGAGTATGATACGCTACAGGAACTAAGGTTTCTGGTACTATTTCGCCTTACATTCATGTTTAATTATGCTGCATTTTTCTTGGCTATGTCTTTGCGCTTCACATGTTTATCGTAATTGTGACTGATTTCCTTTACACAGAAAAAGTGCAAATATGATTTGTTCAAATTTGGTATTGGCAGTGAGCTGCAGCCAAGAAATAACCCCTTGTCCTCTCTCATGCTCGATTAGAAGCACTTGTCAAACACTTTTTCATATTTAAACATTTAATGTTTTTTGTTGCTCACCAGAGCATTTTTTAATACTTGTACTACCATATATTCAGCCAAACCGAAGATATTTAACAATATTTAGAACAGACTTATTTTGCTTTTTGTGAAATATATTTCAATCAAAAATTAGATCACTTCCAATGACTTCTTTATATTTCATACAAAGCAAAGTTAATATGATCTATTATTAAAGTTTATGCTACAAAAGTATTTTGTAAACGTAAACATTTGACATTTTATTGCATAAATACAAATATTCCAGTGATAGATCATAACGTTTGATGTGGTATGACACTCTCTTCCATATTTTAGGATTTTTGTAGGATGTGTAATAAAAATTTACGAGATGACTACATTGACAAGTTCATTTCCACCTATTCGTCTTGTTGATGACCACAAAATACTTGGAAAAGAAGGTCCAACTGAATGACTTATTACTTTTCATCAATTTAAGGCATATAAAGTTTGGTTTATTTATTTTATCTAACGAAACTCTATAAATATTTTTCTTTTTTAAGTGTTCTGTGGTCACCAATAAAGAAACAGGCAGAGATGGACATGTCAACTACGTCTAGTAGTTAAAGTCTGACCTCTAGGCATCTGACGAAAGTTATAAAATATGAAAATTTCTGTAGTCAAGAAAAGTACAGTAAAACCCTGATAATTCGGATTAACTGGGACCAGACCCAATCCGGATTATCGAAAATCTAGATTATCCGGAGAATTAGAAAAAAATGAATTAAAATAAAACATACTTACAGAAAATCACCTTGATGTTAAACTTATTGAATATTTACAGACAGTAAACATGTTTACTTTGCTTAATTCTTCCAAAAAGATTTCAGAAAAAAGTTTTTTTATTCAGAATACGACGACGAAACAAATTAATATTATGGAAATTTGCCAATCGCTTCTCAAACTTGAAAAAAAAAAAAAAAAGAGACCAAACTGATCCGGATTAACGGGGTCCGAATTTGCGGGGTTCTACTGTAATTTGTTTTGATCTTAAAAATCCAACACTTGATGTCAGAAGTTTTTATGTGATCCATTTGATGTTTTGTGACTTTTTATCAGAAGTTTAAAAATCAAAGATCACCAGTGAACATTGAGTATGCCTTTCATTTGTTGATGATCACAGAATGTTCCTAAAAGAAAGGCAATTCACATATCGTCAATTTTTTCTAAAAAAAACCAATAAAATAACTTCGAATGCACCTAAAGAATTTATGAGATTGGAGGACCAATGTACACGCCAACAAAATAGTTTTAGTCATGCCTATGATTTTCTGTCATTATATTCACCATTTTCCTACACACAAGAATTTGTTGAACATTTATACAATTAATCTAATATAAAGAAGCTATTTATCTCATTATATACAAACAGAAGTATTTTATAAATAAAAGATAATATATATCTATGTATAAAAATGTATATAAACAAATGTTCATCAGGTTTTTTTTTTCATAGCTGTTTACTTTATTTGATGACTAGATATCACTTTCTAAACCCGCTTTTGGCACTTAAGTATTAACGCCACTGCAGCGACAGATATGACAGTTTTTAAGTACTGCCAATCTACACTTAAAATTTTTGCGAGAAAATTGGGATAAAATAAAACACTTTATGAAAAATTAAAACACTTTCAAAATTGAAAACACTTTATTTAAAAATAAAATAGTCAATCGGATTTCAGTGGAAAATGAGTTGATATACAGTTTAACATAGACTCAAAACTGTCTCTTTTTTGGCAAATCGCAAATGCGCATTTTCGTAGCACTAACAAATGGCATCAAAAATCAGGAAAGAATAAGACAACAAGGGATCCAAAAGGTAACTGGATTCGCATGCGAACAATAAAATTTCTCTTTATCGGTGCATTAGCACAACTTCTGCTGTGGTGGCGTTAATACGTAAGTACCCAGCTTTTTAATATAATGCCAAGTCCCTATGGGAGGGAAAAGTACCGAAATGCATTAGTAATTTAACTGTTACAAGTAATTAAAAATAAATTTGATACAAGAATTTAACTTTTTTTAATAAATAAAGTAATAATGTGAATTACAATACTTTAACAGCGATTTTGGCCAAATACCGAATATTCAGCACACAGGTTCTTTAAATTTCAGAGTTTTAAAATATTAAAAATTTTATATAGTATTTAACACACATACTTTCATGTTGTTAAACAAGATTTTTTTTAAAAATAATTTTATACACTAAAAAAAACCCCTATGCTTTGAATTGTTATTTCATAAGAAGAGGATAGTTTTAAAGCATTTTTTATTTGATGGACTCCTTTATGGGTTAAAATGAGTGAATAATATTATCTGATATTCTAAAACAAATATTGAAAAATAACTTTATATTACAGTATTTGCTCATAAAAACATTAGATAAAAATTATATTTTTCATTCTGAAGAACCAAACTGTTATTCTGGCTAAAGAATCAAAACATAAATATTTAAGAGTGCTGGTCAATAAGATATCAAATTCCTTTGCTAGAGTCAAACCTACAGATTCATAATGCAATCATATTCCACTGGAAATTACTTCAGTAACTTCTTTTTTCCTATAATATGCATATTTTCTTTGTGTGTTTTTGTAATAAAAATATTTTTAAAATGTATACTTTATTAATAAGTTTATGTGTTAAAATCATTATGAGCTGTGCTAAATGTTTAGCAATTAGAAAAATATGGAGAAACAAAATTTCAAATAAATGGAACACACAATTGTAATTACTGATATAAAGAATTATTCCTATTCTCTACCTTTAGTTTTTGCTTATGTTAAACATATTTTGCCAAAATAAATATATATATATATATTTTTTTGCTTTTAATCTTAACTAATTTGCCATATGAAAAATTAACATTTATCTTCTAACTTATCTAAAATAAAATTCAGACTAGAAATATCTTTATTATTATTTTTTTAGCATGAATAAACGAAATTATTGTTCTAACTTGTAAGAAATGTAAAACTTAGATAAAAAATGTGTATATTATCATTTCCTTAATATGAAAAAACGAAAATACTGTGCAAAAAAACTAATCAAAACAGAGATATTCCAATATACAGTCGCAGTTACGCTATCAAATGATAAACAAATCAGATTTCCCAACCACGTGATCACTTTACCCAACAAAATTCTTCAGGTAATGTGGGTTACCCGAAATCTCGGTAATTCACGGCTCTGAACGATAGAAAAAGTCACGTGACGGCGGTCTCTGAACGGTTCGGGTTCTACTCGGGAAACCCTACGTTACCCAGGTTTACGTCTCTGAACGCCGCCATTCTTTTACACAGTAAGTTTTAATTTAAAAAAATCGAAATTAAAATAAAAAAATCCGACTGCGAAGTGCACTTTCCGGTGTTAGCATCCACACGTGATAAAAATTTCAGAGACCTGGGTGTTATAATTTCAGCGTTATCCGTGCTCAGGTAGGCAGGCAGACATCTCTTATTTTATATATATAGTTAAATATTAGAAAGGAAAAAGAACTGAGAATTAGCCCCACAAAAAAAAAAAAAAAAAAAAAAAAAAAAAAAAAAATTCTAACCGTCTTTGACTTTGCCGCCTGATTACGAAACTATATTACAAAGCGAAAATTCAGGATAAAATTACATTGGTTTGAAAAAATAATTTTTTAAGTTTTATCAGAAAAGTTGATACATTTCAAATTTAAGCTTCGTTGTTTACATCGGTACAAAAATTTCATCATCACTTGACCTTTTTTTTTTTCACTTTATTAATTGAAGATGTCTGTTTCTTAACGAATTTCTTTTAAAAATAGCGTTTTTTTCGCCATTCAAAAAATTTCTTCCTTTGAGGAATCAGGATTTTAATCTCACAAGAAATTGGGCATAAAACGGGGAAACTTTGAAAAGTAATATCAATTTGATGTAATTGCTTTTAATTTTATGAATATAAATGCTGGTTATGACCTAAGATTAAGACCTAAATGCTAAGATTATGACCTTAAGTAGTCATGGGCGATGTCGATATTTTTAATTTTTAATCAATACGATAGCCTACTCAATTATATAGATACTATCAATTTTCTTATCGATGTGCTCTAGTAATTTTTTTATTTTTAAAACCGACATCAGACTTGATTTTATGAAAAATTCTTATAAAAAAATTACGATTAGCTTTGCTGTTATTCTACGTTCTCTGTACTATGATTAATTTTGCATCACATAATTTACTTTTTTCAAGCATTTGGAATTTTGTTTAAGGTTTATAAAGAGCGGTGGAAACCAAAAGCCTAAGGGATCCTTCATTCACTGAACGCTCTCAAAAATAGAAGCTGAATACAATTTAAAAGTAATGCAAAAAACTTCACCCCCCACCCTTGGTTGAGAGAATTACAGATAAATAATAGGGTGGGGACAAACCAAGAGGAAATCTCCAAGTTATATGAGAATCGGACCCATAAAAACTGAGATATTGTGCAAACAAGAAATGTACACTATGCAGCACACAATACAAAAACTGTAGCCCTGAAGCAGTTAACAAGAGCTTAAATTATGGTGTTGTTGGCTCTATAGAAATCAAGATGAATGATTCAAGTTTTGTGACGATCGGATCCGTAGAACTTGACATATCGAAAAAAAAAATAGGAGGACATTATGCAGTAGAAAATACAGGAAATTTCAGTTTCCCTAACAGAAAGATCCAGAATTCAAATATTGGTATTATTGATAAAAATCAAATAAAGCCAAATGATTCAAGTTGCGTGATAATCAGAGCCATAGAATTCGAGATACTGAGTAAAGAATAAATGTACACTACAATTCTTCTCAAAAGAATCTGTAATTTTCACGCCTGCATCAGCATCGCGATCGATTAAAACAACATAGATTCAACATTGATTAGGGTAGAATGGCTCGTTTTAATTTTAGTTCAACGGTAGAATCGAAACATCGATTACGCATAGTAGTAGCATTGTTCTTTTTACTTTCTTTTGAAATCGTCATTTAAGGGGCGATATGATTGATATATAATCTATAGCAACCCATTAGACTATCCACATTGATCTATCTGGATCTCTTCCCTCAGCAGATATATATGTGTATATATTCTTTCGATTTTACAATTTTAGAATCAGAGTTACTAAGAAATGTCATATAAGGGATTTTTGCGCTGTTTATTTTTGAAGCTGTAGAATAGAAAGTAGATTTGCGAAAATATTTTTATATCATTTTATTAAAGGTTTTCTCAAATCCTTCCAAAAGAGCTACTTTCTGAAACTTTTCTGAATCCATCTGTTTTCGGAAAGACATAAGATTAGCAGCAGTTTTTATTCAGGAACTATGTAATCAAGTCGCTTTATTAATTTTTGATACAAGGAATTAAAAAAAAATACTGTCAAAATTAACATTTTGAACCGGATTACCGGAAGCGACAGCAAGGAAAGGGAGAAAAATCTGCAAAAACGTGACAAGAATCTCTTATATCTCAACATGTATATACAAGTATCTTATAAAAAATGATGTTTATGGAGACTGCATGTGTATGTATACTCAAATTAAGACGAATCGTGCTTTTTTTTCATACATTTACTAATTCAGCTCATATATATGACAAACACGGAAACGCGTATTAATACAAAGCTGTAACCGACGATTTTTGGGGGTAATAACCCGCTTTTTAACTAATGTTCGTAAAACATTAAATGGAGAATATTCCCGCTCTTAAATGAATAAATAATTGGGGATAAACTCGCTATTAGATTTATAGAACGTTGGGGATAGGACCCTCTAAAAAACACAATGGCAGTTAGAGAACAAACTTAACTCGGTCACATGACCATAGAACTGCAGAGCTCGTTCGGCGTACGTACAAGGACAGAACAAATGGAAAATACTATTCGATTTCTAATTCCTTCAATATTCAAGCTTGTCATCATTTTTTTTCTTTATAGTTAAAAATTAATCACAGAGTGTGTCAAACTTTCGCGTTTTTTAGAAGTGAATTTAAGAACCATCAAGAAGTATATTTTCAACGATTACTTTTCGTAAGTTCTTTATCACCGATAATACTTTTAAAAACCATGTTGTCTGCCTTTCACATCTTGAGAACTATTAAGTCTAGTTCCATCCTGGCTCGTCTTTATGTAAAAAACAATGCAAACCTGATATTGGGCCGGCCCGAATTTACTAAAATAATATTAAGCCCGGATTAGACACAAAGTATCTGTCCGATGCCAATCTCTGCATTGTACAGGTTATATTTCTGTATTTATGTTGTCAAACTAATATCGGCTCGTGACGGACATTTATACTTATTCTCGTTAAAACCATATTCATTGAAAATACTTCATATTTTATCGTTTACGCTGAAATATTTATAACGGGCTTCCAGGCCCACTAAAAATTTTTATCGACCCATCCCGTTGAAAAAATTATTCTAATTATGCTGTTCCGACCAGGCCAGTTAGAAAGCTTAGAACCGGGCCGGAGCTGTGTAGACCACTAATGTATAGACTAAGGCTCCTATATATCGGGCTGAATCACGCCTCCATTAAGTTTCCAAAATGGTTGCCTGATTTGGCGTCTTATCGCACAGATGGTGAGGCGAGTAAATTTAGTTACTCAATTTTTCCTTCGGGAAATATAAGAATAAGGCATTATGTAGTTATACTTATTATGCAGTTATGCTTTTGTATAATGCTATATTAGAATTATAAAATTATTTCCATCAATTTATGTTTATTGATATGTTTCACATGCTTATTTAAGAAAGAAAATATGAATGGAACTAACTTTAAATTTGATTTAATGTGAGTACACATACATATATTCACATGTATTAGACTGATTTTATTCTTTTTTTTATTCTTACTGTGAAATTATGATAAATATTTTTCGAATAAAAAAGCTTCAAATGCTAATATTCTATGCTAAAAGTTAGTAAATTAAGGACACAGTTTTTACGAATTAGTCGCATATAAAATAATTTCTAATTAAAAATTTTAAAAAGGAAATAATTAAAAAAGGAAAAATGAAATCTTTCCGCGTTTCCGGTTTCTTTTAATTTCATCTTAACTGGCCTTACTCCCCCTGCATCCTAAAAGTTTCAATTAAATGCGTGAGATTTGTAGAACATTTTTTATTTACTTTCTTGCTTGTTTATTACTTTATTGCAACAATGAATAATCAATTATTTAAATCTTCACCTTCCGAAATTACCGATTCCCCCCCCCTCCGCTCTCCCCTAAAAAAAAAGCATTCAACATATAAAATAATTAAACACCACTCTTTCTTTCTTTCTTTCTTTTTTTTTCCCCCTGTTCTATTTGGAATTTTTTAGTAACGAGGTGGAACCCGCCGAAATTCGACGGAAAAAAATTTAAGAAGGAACTGTTTCATTGATTTATAATAAATATTCAAAATTAGTTTAAGTATAAAATGCATCTGATATTGATCAGTCTAATTCTCAAACAAATTTTATTTTAAGTGAAGATTGACAAATTACTATAAAACTCAGTTGTCCAACTTTTTAAAATTGAACTTTAATCCCATATGTAATACGTAAAATATAATAAAGATTAGTTATTATGGTGAAGTTATCAGTTGAGACTGTTATGTTTGATATAAATGCGGATGAAAAAAAAATCCAAATCGACACGATCATAGAATTTCATGCGAAATTGAAACCCGTCATCATTCTCATCTTCTCAAAATTTACACATGCATTTTTCATATCTGTATTCACGTTTTAAAAAAAATGATATTTTTATTTGATCATTTTATCACTTTAACTGAAAACTTGAACCCCCCCCCCCCATTAAATTGATGAATAAAAACAAAATAAAACCGAAATCACCAAATTTTATAAGACAATTTTTTGGCAAAATATACGCACTTTAATTTCTATTTATTTATATTGTTTTGTTTTGTTTTCAATTTTAAGAGAAAATGGAGCGATTATGTTGCCACAATTAGAAAATTGATACTAAAAACTATAAAAAAAATTAATATCTGAAAAACAAATTGCATTTAAAAGTAAATTTTTTTCTCCATACGAGGGTGTAAAATTGTAAATTGTGCAGTGTTTGCAAATGCAAAATTTGCAGTAGCGAAAATTGCAAAAATGAAATTGCACGGAAAATGTGTTGCCATTCACAAAATGACGTATGCGTTACGCACAGATACGTTTGGCCTTCATAATATAGATTGTAGATAAATATAAATTGTTAAATCAAACGCCTTTCCCCCACGCCAAAAAAAAAAAAAAAAAAAAAAAAAATAAAAAAAAATAAAAAAATAAAAAGGAAAAAATAAATAAAAATAAATAAATAAATAAATGAATAAATAAAATAAATAAATAAAACTAGTCGTTGGGGGCCACCGTAATACTTACCCATCATAATATAAAATATGAAAATAAAACGCGTGTAAACCATGAATGGCAATTCCAAAATGAAATTTAAACGCATAAATAAATAATTTGAACATACATAATAATGCTCCATTAATAAATTGCTGATGAGCCAATTTCGACAAATTATATAAAACGCCAAAATACTCGAGTAGTACCGGATTGCGTAAAAGAAACATCCTTATGACTCAAAAAATAATAATCATATTATCTCACAGTTTACTGCGTTGGATTAAGCGTCTCATTTCCAATTCAAATATATCTGTGAATTGAAATTTGAATAAAATACTGGGTCATGCAAAATCGAAGAATATGGAAAACAGGATTACACATATCTCGGCAACTAATAATCCGATCGTCTTCGTTTTTTATGCAAAATCTGTGTTATTTTATTGCCTTTTACATCCATTCCTTAAAATAAGAAATTTCGAAAAAATTTATATACCTTTCATCAGAACGAATTTTTCGAGAGTCCGAAAAAGATAGTTCCGGGTAATCGAGGTTACTGATATTAAATAGGCTTTGTCCCATTCTTACATACTAAGTACATACAAAATTTCAAGTCTCTATCTCAATTTGTTTGGGAGATAGAGCGGTTACAGACAGACAGACAGACAGACAGACAGACAGACAGATGGACGGACGGCACATTTTTTTTTCTAAAATTACGTTTTTCGGAATCTCCAGTATCTAAAACGTGTAAATCCGTCAAAAAATTTTTTTCGATTTTCAAAACGATTGCAAGATTTACCCTATACTACGTATGATGGGTAAGTAATAAAATAAAATAACAATATTAATGAAAATAAAATCACCTCCCCCATTTTAGCTTAAAAATTAAAAAAAATATTTTAACTTATAATTTTTTCTAATGCTTTTGTTATTTTTTTAAACAATAAATTTATAATTATAAAATCCCACCTCCCTCTGAATTTTCAGCTTTTTCCTTTTTAACTCTCCCCCCCCCCCACTTCTTTTTCTCCCGCAAAAGTATATCTTTTTCAATTCCGATTAAAAATATCTCTATTCTTTACTTTAAGTGTCAATCAAATGCTTAGCATTTGTAAAACATATTTTTTAACTTTCCTGCTTATTCATTACTTTATTGGAACGATAAATAATCAATTTTTTAAACGTCCACCTTCCGAAATTACCGATTTCACCCCCCCCCCCCGCCCCCCAAACTGAGCATTTAAAATTGGAAATAAATAAACAATACTTTTTATTTTTTATTTTTCGGTTCTATTTGGAATTATAATTGTAATAATTTGTATTGTAGATAAATTGTTAAGTCAAACTCCTTCCAACCCCACGCCAAATAAATAAATAAATAAATAAAAATAATAATAATAAAATATCCCACATCCCTCGTTTTTAGCTTACAAAATTTAAAATCTTTAAAATTTATGATTTTTTCAAATGTTTTTGTTATTTTTTTAACAATAAATTTATAATTATGAAATCCTACCTCCCTCTGAACTTTTGGCTTTTTCATTTTAATCCCCCCCCCTCCTTTTCTCACGCAAAAGTGTAATATTTTTTTTTCAATTTCGATTTGAAATATCTCTATTCTTTACTTTTTAAATATTAAATGAATCCAACCATTTAAATCAATCTCATACTCTAAAACAAAAATAAAATAAAATAAATAAATGAATTAGGCGATCCATAAATGACGGAAAGGGGAATTCTGTCTTTTCTTTTCTCACTCGTCTGGTATAAAACAGTATCTTCGATGAACCGGTTTGTTGTATATGTTACAGGCCAAACCCGATTTTAGGCCAAACTAGTCTATCCTAACGCCCATCGGATAAACTAGTTTTTCCTAGGCCAAACCGGTCTATCCTAACGCCCATCGGATAAACTAGTTTTTCCTAGGCCAAACCGGTTTATCCTAACGCTCATCGGATAGACTAGTTTTTCCTAGGCCAAACTAGTCTATCCTAAGGCCCATAGGACAAACTAGTTCTTCCTAGGCCAAACTAGTTTGGCCTAACTCTTATAGGATAAACTAGTTCAGCCTGCTGTTTATTGGTCTGAACTAGTTTATCCTAGGCCGATCTAGATTATCCTAGGCCAATTCAATTTGGCGTGATTTTATTGAATTCAATGACTGCCTCAGCGCCAACATTCTAGTTTCTCCTAGGCTGATCTAGTTTGTCCTAGGCCAATGCAATTATCCGTGTTTTTAGCTCACGGGCGTCAAAGCCAGCGAAATAAAGGGCTCACAGGTTCTGTATGTATGTACGTACGCATGTATGTACGTATGTACGTACGAATGTACGTAACGCTATAACTTTTGATATAAATATCCGATTAGCTTCAAATTTTGGATGTAGGTTCCGTCTGATAAGATACTTTTCTGGTTAGTTTGGGAAAATCACTGAATAATAATAAAGGGAGCGAACGGAAGTCTAATCCACCACCGTTAATTTAGAGAAATGCATTTATCATGCAGAATTATCATTTTGTTTTAAATGTTAGATATAGAATTATTCTGACAAGGCGCCTCCGGGATTAATTGTGGATGTTTATTGTTTAAGTGTTAAAGAAAGGGAAATGTAGGTACCCCCCCCCCCATAATTTAGATAAATGGTTTTTAACGCAGAAATTACGGATTTGCTTCAAATTTCGCTTATAGGTTCTTTCTTATAAGGCAATTCTCTGAATAGTTTTGAGGATTTAATGGTAAAGTATGAAGGGAAAATGACGGATTTCCCTCTTGCCTAGTAAAAACTAGTTTTTCTTAAGGGCATATAGATAAACAAGTTTGGCGTAGGAAATCTTGTTTATATAATTGGCGTTAGGATAAAATAGTTTGACCTAGGCTAATCTAATTTGGCTCGAAATCGGGTTTGGCCGGTAAAAAACATGTGTTTCACTAGAATAAGTATAAATGTGTGTCAAGAGTAATTGCTTATAACATCAATACAGGAATTTCACATGTCCGCCCTAAAGACATAATGCATTTTACATGGTTTTTTTTTTCTGCAGACTCGTGCCAACTGAGATCAGGCTTGCATTTATTATTATTATTGCATATTCGAGCCAGATTGGAGGTGAACATAATTTGGAATCGAACAGCGTTTTCCATTTTTTAGAAATTAATTTCTTGGCGACATATAAGCTACTCTTGTCACGGCGTCAAGTTTTTCTTTTCCGTGAAGTCGTAACCGAAAATTCGATTCAAAACGTAGTTTTAATAGTATTTTCTCAAAGGTACATCGCTTTTATGGAAAAAATGGTTAACGCCATTCGATTACATATTTTCTGAGTGAGAATGCCTGTTAATCTTATGTCTTTCCGAAAATGAATTAATTCTTAAATGTGTTAGGATGTAGCTCTTTTGGATTTGAGAAAAGTCTTAAGGAATGACAGAGAAACATATTCACAAATTTACTTTTTACTGAACAGTTTAGTTATGATGTTTATAACTCCCCTTTTTTTTCTTTTGTTCTAAATTACTTTAATTATTTAATGAATCCCCATTTCAATATTGAAAGGTCTATGAAATTAAATAATCAATAATATATTGTGTATTTTTCATTCTGTGAACACCTCGTAATTTAAAAATACTTTGTAAATTTATCCAATATGTATGTATGCAGTATTTTTTAAAGGAATCCTAATTGTATGTTAAGTAAAATCTGAATTTTTGGCAGAAATTGAGTAGGGCCAGATTGAGTGGGACTGAGTCTTTTTTCACATAGTTTTGTAGAGGCAGGGCTCGGGCTGAACTTTTAATTTTTACACAGTATCACGGCAAAATAACTTTCCTTCGGGAAAGGCGGGGCCCGGAACTCGAAATTCTGGCCCGTGCAAACCTCTAACAGTATTCTACAACGCATCGAATAAAATACATTATAATGGTGATGACAAAACCACTTTGCACAAGATTAGTAATGGAGCAGTAGTCGGGATCAATATTAAAAAGAATATTGCCCATTTAAACTGATGGCTTTGCATTCACAGGCTGTTTACAATCATTGTGTATTTCAGCATTATTTTTTTATAGAATAACACCCTCGAAAAATAAAGTAAGTTGGATTACTTTTTCCCATTTCCCCCACTTATATTTAACCATTGAATCCCCAAAACTAATCACAGATACACTTTATAAAATTAAACAATTATCCAGAATTTGAAACAAATCAGATAATTCTGCTCAAAAAACAATTCATTTGATTTAGAGAGGGTAATCCCACATTCCTCCCTTTATACTTAATCATTAAACCCTCAAAACAATTCAGGGATTCGCCTTTTAAAGAAAAAACTATAAGCTATATTCAAAATTACGGCAAATCGGATAATACTGCATAAAAACCCATTTATCTAATTTAAGGAAGGTCCACAAACCCATTATACATAACCATTAGAAAAGACCCAAATTACTTACAGAAGCACCTGATCAAATGAATTCATGTCCAAAATTTTAAGCAAGTTGGATAATTCTGTATTATAACAAATTTATATATTTTAAGGAAGGAAATAAATTGCTGGTTCAGACCAAAAGCCAAAGAACCACCAAAGTTAATCAGTGAAAAGATTTATCAGAATGAACAAATCTAAGATATGCAGGAAATCGGTTAATTCTGCATGAAAAACCCATTTAACAAAATTAGGCGGGATTCCCCCGTTCTTCCCTTTGTTCTTATTCAATTAATCCCCAAAACCAATTAGGGAAACGCCTTACCAGAATGAATCTATTTCTAAAATTTGAAGTAAATCAGTAAATTCTGCGTGAAAAAAGCATTTACATAAATTATGGGGCGTTACCCCTATTCTCCCCTCCCTTTATACTTAAACAATTGACACCCACAACTAATGAAGGCGCTTCAACAGAATACTCCTATATCTAAAATTTGAATAAAATATGTTAATAATCCATAGAAATCCATTTATTTGAATTACGGGAAGGGGCGAATCAGCCTCTCGTCCCCTCCCCCATTATTCTTCTCCAATGACCTCCCAAAATTAATCAGAAAAGCTCCTCATAAGAATAAACCTATATTCAAAGTTTGATGCAAATCGAGTATTTCTATCAAAAATTATTGCGTTACGTACTTACGTACATACATAGATACAGAACCCACGGGCACATTAGTTCTCAGTCTTGGGTAGCTGACGAGATAAAAACATGTCAAATTACATTATTTCTATCAAGAGTTATCGCGTTACGTACATACGTACGTACATACGTACGTACATACGTACGTACATACGTACATACATGCGTACATACATACATACAGAACCTGTGAGACCATTTTTTCTTTGGCTTTGACGCCCATGAGCTAAAAACACTTAAAATTACACTGGCCTAGGATAAACTAGATCAGCCTAGGACAAACTAGAATTTTGGCGCTGAGGCGGTCATTGAATCAAATAAAATCACGCCAAATTGAATTGGCCTAGGATAAATTAGATCGGCCTAGGAGAAACTAGTTCAGACCAATAAACAGCAGGCTAAACTAGTTTATCCTATAAGAGTTAGGCCAAACTAGTTTGGCCTAGGAAGAACTAGTTTGTCCTATGGGCCTTAGGATAGACTAGTTTGGCCTAGGAAAAACTAGTTTATCCGATGGGCGTTAGGATAAACCGGTTTGGCCTAGGAAAAACTAGTTTATCCGATGGGCGTTAGGATAGACCGGTTTGGCCTAGGAAAAACTAGTTTATCCGATGGGCGTTAGGATAGACTAGTTTGGCCTAGGCCAATCTAGTTTGGCCTAAAATCGGGTTTGGCCTGTAACATATACAAGTGATTAGGTTGGCGCGATATTTGGCGAAGTTCTCCAGTCCAGATCTATTCTTTTAAGTATTTATACACAAATTATTCCCCTTATTTTCATTTATATGGAATTTAAATACTCTAAATCCATTCCTGAACAGGTTAGAATAATTTTCTGCTAAACAACCGTCCATTTTTAATGATTTTGTAGCTATAAAGTCATTCAAACGTTTCTCGCCCCATAGGAATCAATGAAAAACAAACGGTAACTGGGAAACAAGATGCTTGACGATTCAGCCTATAGACATAGAGAAAATTAGTCTAAGGCGGAATATATGTCTACTGTGAAAAGTTTTTTCGGTTCTCATCGATTTCGTCTTAGACAGTTTACTGTAGTTGGTTCTTTTACTATTTACTTCATTTTCCCTTAAACTTCTTATTCATCTAGCCAACTTTAAACCTTGATGTACCAAATCGTCAATTTGTTAGCTTTAATATTATTTTAAAAAATATATAATGAAATAAAAATTAAGACCAGTTCGTTTATTAAACGAACAAGTGTCTTGCTTCCTCATATTTAAATTATTTCCATCTTTTTTTAACTTAGGAATAACATCAACACCGAAATTAAAAATTTTATGAAGTATTACGTTAACTATTAGAAAACGGAATTGAATGAATGTCATATTTTTTAATGATTATCCAGATGAAGATTTTAAGTCACGATTCCATTCTCCAATTTCGAGATATGTTTCTATCTTCTTTTAAATTTTGATTTTTTTTTATAATAATAATTTATTTTCTTGATGCATTAGAGTTAAAAAAGTCAATTATATTCAGTGAACTATGGTAACCCTGTTTCAGGAAAGAAGCTTCATCTGTGCTTCTGAGCTATCAGAAGCAGCTTCCAACTTTGATGCACCCCAAAAGATAAACACCATCACTCATTTTGTGGGATAAGAGGAGTTGTTTGCTGTCTGCTTCTGATAAGATTTTATTCCCGTCCCTTAAATCACGGATGACACTGGAAGTGTGGGTTCACGGAGCACTCGGATTTAGAGGGTTTTACGCTCACGAACAGATGGAAAATGGATTTAGAAAAGCTTAGAAAAGAACACACCGAGTTTTGATTGAGATGCAGTTAACCCGGTAAGTTGAAATAAATAAAGAAAAAAAAGAAAGAAAAAATCGTATGTCAAATATAGATTATGAAACACTTTCAACATATTTAGAATAAGGTAACAAAACTGCACCGTTTAAAAAATTAAGATATTAGTCTCATTTCACCATATGTAAATGTATAGCACATTTCAAAACCGAACTTCAGCTGTTTTCACTTACAATGAAAATGGAAAATAATCTGAATTTTTTAACAGCCCTGTATATGATATAGAAAATTGTATCTACTAACAATATGCATTCCACAGGTTAGTTCATTTAAGAGATACGCAATTTCATTTGAAAATTTCTCTTCAGAAATTTCTTCTAATAAGGAGAATGGCATAGGAATATTTTTGTGCAACCCTGTATATGAGGTATAGAATTTATATATAAAGAGTAATATTTAAAAAACTAATTAAATTTACAACGCATACCGAATTTTAAAACATGCTCTCCAGCATTTATTACGCAAAGAGAGTATTGTGACCAATTCCTTTCGTGTGCCCTTGCAAATTAATATTTATTTTATTTTATTTATTTATTTATTTTTATGAATGCTTTGTTTTAAAACGATTTTAATGAAATTCAATGATTCATATGAGTTTCAATATATTTGAAATAGCGCAATGACATTAAAATACTCTCCAAACAATTTTCCCATATGCCATAATGTAATCGAATTATTTTGAGTATCCCTGTAAATGGACCATTAATCGTACGTACTTCATATGCAATACCAAACATGCTTTAATGACCTGGATAAGTTATATCAATTGCATGAAAATTCGAGTATATTCACGGGATTTAGAGCGTGGACAGACAGACGGTCAGACGAACAGACGGACAGATAAACCAAATGCATAAGCATTTCGTAACTTTGTTGAAAAGTGCTAAAATTCCTTTTGGTTTTCGGCTTGAAATCTGAGTTTTGCCGATTAATCTTTTCCGACGAAAATGCTGCTTAAAATTCGCTCGAACCGAAATTATCCGTACACTGTAAAAAAAAAAAAAAAAAAAAAATTCAAGAGGTTACTAAAAATTTCTTAGTAAATTTGTATTCCACAGAATTTTTTAGTAACCATTACAAACTTTTTTTTTTTTTTGCAAGTGAAACAAACATTTCTTTTGTAAACTGAACAAAATAATTTTTTGTATAACTAACTTAAAACTTTTTAGTATGAGCCACCAAGCAAATTTTAGTATAGCTCCAAAATTATTTTTAGCAACCATTACGTGTGCCCGAAGGGAAGGAGCCTCTTTCGAGCTGCATCCAGTGGGTAAAAAGACAGACTTCTGAAACGGAAGATTTTCGTCAAAGCCGCAATAGATGGCAGCACCAAACATTGCTACCTGCTCTATTTTGACATATTTCTAAAGGGGAGGGAAAGTTCAGAGAGCATTACCCATGGTAACTGCTACGACAGGATTTTCATAATCCCTTTATTTAACAAGTACTTACATTGCATACATTCGGTGCATATTTGGTGGCGGCCAGCATCGAACCCAGGTACTTTCAGCCTTGAGTTCGGTGCTATGACTACTAGGCTATCCCGGCCACACCAACTGATATTTAGTAATAGCTGTTAAAAATTTAAAACTATTAACTCTATTCGTTGCTAGCTTTTTTCTAGTAATTCTTACAAGATTCCTTGTAACCGAGTAAGATTACTAAAATTTTTTTTGGTAATTACAAGGATCACTAAAATTTTTTTAGTAGATCGACAATTTTTTTTACAGTGTATTTCAAACTAGTCGTTGGGGGATCACCAGAATAGTTACCTATCATGGACACGCATAATGTAAAATATGAAAATAAAACATATGTAAACTATTTATAAAATGCATCGTAATTCCAAAATAAAATTTAGACGTATATTTAAATATTTTTAATACATAGTAATGCTCTATTACGGAATTGCGGGTGCTACTTCATTATCCTGTGGACTCATTTCGACATATAATATAAATCGCGAAACTATTACTATTTTATAAAAATTGGCATACTTTTTATTTTAATCAACAGAATAACAAATAAATTCTTAAAGATTAACAAAACTATAAATGAAACATTACTTGATGACGTAACAAATACATCTGACGTGTTTAATGTCAAGTACATTTGACATTTATGGTAAGCCGTTATTGGCATTTGATGTTACAGTTTGGCGATAGTTTTTTGATCGACGGGATTTCCAAGTAATGCCTTTATAACTCAAATTATTGCTCCTTATAACTGAAGCAAAATTTTATGTAACCGAGGAAGATTACATGAGTTTTTGCTGTTACCGTTACATGGAAAGTTCTTGGAACACAAATCTACTAGAAAAATCTTAGTAACTTTAGAGATTTTTTTTACAGTGCAGCTTACAAATAGTAGTTTCTGCAAATTTTATACATTTATTCATTAAACACAAACGTTCCCATCAAATTTGATTGTTAAAGGACACAAATATGAGAATCCTTTTAAGCATGAGCATATTTTTATTTGACATGGATTTTAAGAAGGTTGAATTGAAGCAATAACATAACAATTATATCTATGAATTTTTTTTTTTAATGAAATATCATTTTTTAAACACATTTCAAATATTATAAAATTTTGTTTTGTATATTTTTGGTATCAGGATCAGACGGGCTCGGGCTCTGGTGACAAAAAATGTTTCGGGTTCGGGCGGGCAAGGCCCCGAAAAACGAGCCAGAACTCATCTCTACTAGAAAATATCTCTAATAGGGAGGAGCAGGCAGTGGAACCAACTTACATAGACTCGTGGAGCCTGAGCCCATCCAATACTTTTGAATCAAAGCGTACCCAATTTTCATTTTTCTATTTAGTTATTTATTATTATTATTATTATTATTATTATTATTATTATTATTATTATTGTTATTTTTTTTACTGTAGAACATAATATATTTTATCAATGACAGTGTGTTTTAATTCTCCAACTGATTCCCATAAATCCAAATTATTGAAATGTCCATGCTTAATTTTCTCCTTTATTCAGTTTGTATTCTTATTTTCATGGCATAATTATATTATAATAAATACTAGTGTCTTTATTATAAAAAACGCAACAACCAGAAAAAAAAAGCAGCAAAATTTAATAAAGTTACAACTTTGTTAAAACATGATAGCGCGACTTAAAATTCTCATCTTACGCCATCTACCCACTCTTAAAAAAAAAAAAAACAAGCTGGTTGTACCCTTTTACCAAAATATTTTTGAGCACACCCAATATTTTACAAAAGTTGGCGCCACTGGATACATGTGCTATTGAATCACCTTGAAGAAGTTTAAGGAAGTTATTCGAGAGAGAAAGTTATAGCATTAAGATAAAATTTTAGATCTTATTTTTTTTCGCATACCTTTTTCTTCCGTATATCATCTTTATTTAGATTACATGTATTTGCATTTAATCTTTTCATATATAATGGGTTTCTTTTTTACATACAGGTGCGCAAAGAATTCCACATACACGTTTTCCTTTAACTCAAAATTCTTAACATAAGTTATGTAAGAGATGACTCCCTTTTACGAAATTTCATTAGTTATACTGAAATATTGAATAATATGTTTTCCGGGTTTTCAGATTGTTTGCAAAAAAAAGGTCTCCAATTGTCTGAAGAATATTTATGCAGCGGTTATTAATAAGTTTTACTGAATAAAAAGCGGAAATTAGTTCCACAATCAAACAAGAAATAAAAATTCATGC
This sequence comes from Maratus speculifer, assembly GCA_964019185.1. Lineage (NCBI taxonomy): Eukaryota > Metazoa > Arthropoda > Arachnida > Araneae > Salticidae > Maratus > Maratus speculifer. The sequence goes on along the minus strand of OZ025301.1, from coordinate 143,765,532 downwards.
GTCAAACCTAGATTATGAAGCACTGTCCAACACATTCAGAGTAATATAACAAAACTGCACCGTCTAAAAAATCAAAATATTATGTCTCATTTCATTATATAAAAATGTATAACGCATTTCAAAACCGAATTTCAATTGTTCCCTTCTACAATAAAAAAAAGTATCAGATTTTTTTCTAGCATTTTATATGATATTAGAGATTTGTGTATATTAAAAACATGTATTCCAAAATTTAGTTCATTTAAGAGATACACATATTTTAGTTGATAATCCCCCTTCAGCAATTTCCTCTAATAAGGAGAAGTATGCAAAAACTTTTGTACAGCCCTGTGTATGAGGTATAAAATTTATATATAAAAAGTGAAATGCAAATCTAATTAAATTTAAAAACGCATGTCGAATTTTTATACTTATTCTCCAAAAAAATATTGCGCAAAGACGGTACTGTAAGAGACTTCTTTTGTAAGTCCCTGTAAATTAATAAAAAAAAAATGCTATGAATTTCCTCTTTTAAGATTATCGTAGGGAAATTCAGTGATTTCTACCAGTTTCAATACATTTGAAATAGCGGGCGCGACTAAGTTTTAACCCCCTTCTAGGCGCGCTTCCAAAATATCGCCACATTGGCGCGCTTTTGCGTTTTGTGCACCGGAGCGGGATTTAAGTCCAGGAGACACTACGCAAAAGACATACCTTCTTTTAAAAACAAAACCAGCCTTTTTTTAAATAAAAAAAGAAATCAATAATAGATTTTCTATAGAAATATACTAAGCTTTGAAGTCAAATAATGTTTTTCTTTTATATATAATATGAAACTAAATAACATTAAGATTCAGAACATCTAAAGTACTAAAGAAAGGCCTAAAACACTTACTTTTAAATACAAAGCACGGTCTCTGCATTCAAAAACAATAGAAATGTAGAAAATGCTTCCTTTTAAATACAAAACAAAGGTTTCTAATTAAAAAAAAATCACTCGTATATTGCCCCCAAAAAATTTACTCACTCGATGTTACACTCTGCGAAATCCAACGGCCTCTAATGCGACACAAATTTCAAGACGCGAGACTTCAAACTTTTAAATGTTTCTCCTCTCGCGTCCAATAAGAAAACTAGAAAAGAAAGAACGAACGGAGCATGCGCAAGCCGAGGAGCGAAATCTCTCCGAGGGTTGCCAAGAAGAGCAGCACCTAAACGGATAAGAAAACAAGGCATGGCGCAGTCATTGCGCGTCAAAAAAAAAAAAAAACGGCGCCAAGAAGTGGGTTAAAACTCAGTTTACCCGAAATAGCGTAATGTCATTAAAATACTCTCCAAACAGTTTTTCCCTATAGACAATAATATAATAAAATTTTTTTGAGTGTTCCTTAATCGTTCATATTTCATATGCGTTACCAAACATGAACCTAAATAAGCTTGGTCAATTGCATGAAAATCCGAGTGTATTTACGAGAGTTACAGCGTGGACAGGCGGCCAGATGGACGAACAAACCGAATGCATAAGCACTTTTCAACTTTATTGGAAAGTGTTAAAAATGCAATATATAAATCTTTATGTAATATTATTAATGCGAAAATGTGTACGAAAGTTTGAATGAAGTGAACGTTTAATCGGGGAATTAATGATCTTGTATCTTTACATATAGAAGTATGATAAACCGGAAAAAACAAGAGTATTGGATTGAAGAATTTTGAATAGGTTAGTGGGTTTAGTAAGAATAAATTTGTAAAGGCTAAAAATTTATGTTTAGAATAATAATTACTAAAATTAAAAACCGGCTGGGACGAATAGAAACGGACAGGGCACAATTTTTATATGAATGAGAATTTAAATGTAATTACAGGTACTTACCCCGTCTCCAAATAAAAAATAAAGCACAAAAATACTGGAAAGGAATAACACCTTGAAGTTAGCACAAAATTATTTATTTACCTAGAACAGCACACATTGACTAATCACAGGGTTACACTAGGAAAACTTCGACATAGAATGAATTTGAATAAAATCGACTCATTATCTTTTGAAGCCAAAATCTAGAATAAAGTTCGTTGTATGTAGACTTTACAGTTGATCTAGTTTTAGAAGCTTGACATCGTTTAATTGAATTTCAAACATCTTTGAATCAGAATAGAATAAAGAATTACTTTTGTCAACAGAATAAACTTCTTTTTTTACACATGCATCACAAGCGAGATTTTTTTTCGAATGAATTCAAATGCGGAACGGTAGACGAGAGGGAAAAAAATGCTGCTATCAAGGCGGTTGTACTTTCGTCCAGCTATGTTTTATATTTATTTTATTCAAATATCTCTCCTAATAATCTAAAATTTCATTATTTTTCATATAGAATCAATTGCTATATTTTCACATATAAAATTTAACTGTCTTTTTCTTTTCTGATTGCAATGTATATTTATATACAATATTTTTTATGTGGGGGGGGGGGTTGTTACTACCAGAGTCTGATTTTGGTACAATGAGATCAAATAATTCCTTTAATTCGGGTACAATGTGACCCGTACCCAAAAATTTTGCCTAAACAGAAAAAAAATTCTTCAAATCGAAATCGACCCGACCCCAAAATATTAAAGCCCATAAAATAAAATTAGGCTACATTTCAAGACAATTATGAAAAGTGATCTAAAAATATATCTCTAATATCAATTTTATACTTTTTTTTGTATAAAAAGGAACACATATACACGGATTAAGGATGTATTCAAATCCAAACTTCTTATTTTCTGAATTATTTTTAAATTAATTTTTGTTCTGAAATACATCCAACTGGCAGGCTCTGTTATTCAAACACTGTATGATATGCCGTGCTGGTCAATGTTTTGATAAAAACAGAATATATTAAAAAAAAAAAAAATCTGTCAAACTGGGCGTTTTGAATTGAATTTCTTGAAGCGAGAGAGCTGGGAACGAAAAAAAAAGTCATACTGAGAAAATAATTGTTTATAAATCAAGTTTTAGCCAAAAAATAAAAGGAAACGGCAGTTTATACATCTCTTCAACAATCACGTCAGCAATTTTGATGTTTTCACTTTTAAAAATGAGTCTGAAAACGTGTCGGAAAATTTTGAGTTGTTAAGCTTTGGAAAATATACTTTTTGAGTATCTTAATATTTAAGCATCAAGTGTGTTTCAATTGAAAACAGTTTTTTTTTTCTCCAAAATTAATGCGAACTTGACTGTAAAGAATAAAGACTCAGCCCGAAGTAAAACTAGTCGTTGGGGGCCACCGTAATACTTACCCATCATGGATATGTATAGAAAATAAAACATAGGAAAACTATTTATACAATGCATTGCAATTCATAAACAAAATTTAAATATTGTTAATATACATAGTAATGCTTTATTAAAGAACTGCTGATGTACCAATTTCGACAAATTATATAAAACGCCAAACTACTCAAGTAGTACCGAACTGCGTAAAAGAAACATCCTTATAACTCCAAAAATAATAACTCTATTAGATAACAATTAACTGTGTCGGATTAAGCATCTCATTTCCAATTAAAATATACCTCTGAATTGAAATTTGAATGAAATACAGGGTCATGAAAAATCGAAGAATGTGGAAAACAGGATTACAAATATCTCAGCAACTAATTATCCGATCGACTTCGTTCTATATGCAAAATGTGTGTTATTTTATTGCCTTTTACGTCCATTCCTTAAAACAAAAAAATCGAAAATTTTTATATACCTTTCATCAGAACGATTTTTTCGAGGGTCCGAAAAAATAGTTCCGGATAATCGAGGTTGCTGATATTAAATAGGCTTCGTCCCATTCTTACATACTAACTACATACAAAATTTCAAGTCTCTATCTCAATTTGTTCGGGAGATAGAGCGTTTTTCGGAATCTCCACTATCTAAAACGTGTAAATCCGTCAATTTTTTTTTTCGATTTTCAAAACGATTGCAAGACTTACACTATACTACGTATGATGGGTAAGTAAAAAAAAAAAAAGGACGATTTTACGGAAGTATTACTGGTAATCTGGACAGAAAATTTTCCGTTAAAAAACAGTAAATGTTACTGGCGTCTAGATTACCTGTAATACTTCCGTAAAATCGTCCTTTTTTTTTTTTTTTTTTTTTTTTTTTTTACAGTGAGGAAAATGCGATTAACATTTTTTATTTCTCTTACTACTATTTTCGAGCAATTATTAGTATCGTAAATTCCTAACTGTAATACATCACGAAGATAATCGAATAGAAAAGTTGTAGACAAAATAACCATTACTACTACTACTACTACTACTACTACTACTACTACTAATAATAATAATAATAATAATAATAACAACAACAACAAAGCGCTTATCCTGTAACGAAGTTTTTAAAGTATTCAGATATTGATGTAATAATATACAGTACTTCGGAAATATTATTGTATTGGAAATTTTTTTGAGTGTCCCTATAAATACTACCTGCTTTCTATTAAACGGAAAGTAAACTTGTAGTAAATCTCAGCAACGTATTACAATTTCATAAAATGTGAAATAGTTTAAAAATTAAAACACGCTCCAAAAAATATTTTCTCCTTATTTTATTATGCAATGGAATACTTTTATGCGGCCTTGTGTGTTGGTAACAAATATTATTTGCACCACACATTGTACAGAATGTACATTTTAGTATACATTTAATAGATGCATATCAAATTTATTATGTTCGAAAGAATGTAACATCATTAAAATGCGCTTGAAACTATTTTTCTCATTGGCCTTAATGTAACGGAATACTTTGATTGTCCCTCTAATTAAAATATACATCCGATTTTCATAAAATTTGAAAAAAAAACTCGACAGAATTATACAGCAATTATATATTTTAAATTTCAAACGATTCGATTGGTTGGTTTTTGCGTTGTTACATGCGGACAGACAGACGGACGGACTGACTAAACGACGACTATATGTGCTACATATTTACATAATTACGAACGTACCTAAAAACAGTCATCTGCGAAAATTTTATATAAAACAATGGTACAAGCATTTGGTATTCTTATGGTTAAACCACTGCAAACCAACTAAATTTTAATAAGCATGAAAACAGATCCATTGATTGTGTGTATTTAAAGATATGTAATACTTACAAGGGGTGACTACCTGAGGTGCAGCTGCCGATTTTGATAAAAGCGGTATCGTTGGAAAAGTCCTGTCCTAAGAAAGAAAAAATTAATGGAATGACCGGTCCGAAAAGAACACCGCAGCCAGAAATAGCAACGCAATTTATACAAGTTTTCCACCAATGGGCAAATAAATAAATAAGCATTTTTGCAAATGTTACTGTGAGCAGTTGGTATATTTTTTGTAATGCTGTTAATATAGATAATGTGTTGCTATATAATACAATAAAAGGAATGTACTGTTTAAATGGCAAATTTATGAATGTGGACTTATTAACACACACAAACAAAAGGCTGCTATGTCACAAATGTTGCGACTAGTAAATACGTTGTATAGAACCATATGACAGTAGGTCATTTTTGACATTTTGTTGATCACTTGGTTATTGGTGAAAATTAGTATCAGTGTAAAAGCAATTAAATATATATTTTTTAAATTGCTGATTTATTTATCTATTTATCTGTTGGAGGAATGCTTGTACAAATTGCTTTAAAGCTTCTGCGGTGTTCATTTCGAACGGATAGTTCTGTTGAATTTTTTATTTCTCACAACAAGGCCTTTTCAACTATATCACTCTACTCAAAAACGGCGACTAGTACCTCAGATAGTTCACTTGTTCGTAATACCAGGTCTAGCTTCGCAATACACAACAGGGAGCCATAAAAAGCGGGACACTGCTTTTCTAATTCGGGACATAAAAAACAGTAAGTCCCATTAAAATGGAACTTGTATTCATAGCAAAAATTATTATCTCTACAATTAAATACTGCATTTTCTATGGAAAAAAACAGTTTAAAATGAAAATTTTCTCTGGTACCTTGAGATTAAATTTCAGAAAGTTTATTACACTAAATAAACGCAACAATCTTCCATAATCTTACACTATAATGCGAGCAAAAATTGTGTGTGTGTGTGTGTGTGTGTGGGTAAATTTTATCTCAAAAACGGCTCTAACGATTTTCGCAAAAATTTGAATTTTACCATTTTCGGGCACGAGAAGACCATTGCGCTAGGTCACATGTTCGAGAAAATTCGATTATTGGGTCGTTTTGGGTCATAATGGGTCAAGATCAAGCTATTTATATCTAGAGAACGGCTGGATCGATTTTAAGGAAATTTTCTATCCAATAGTTTTTTGGCACAACAAAACTATTGGGCTGGGTCGCATGTTCGAAAAATTTCGATTAGTGGGTCAATTTTGGGTCATTATGGGTCAAGCCATTTTGATCTAAAAAACGGCTCTAACGATTTTGACCAAATTTTATATTGTATCGTTTTGGATTACAAGAAGACCATTGGGTTTGGTAACATGTTCGAGAAAATTCAGTAAGTGGGTCATTTTTGGGGTCATTGTGGGTCATGCTATTTTTATCTAGCGATTTTCTCACGCAATTTTGACTAAAAATTGCATTCTATGGTTTTTGGGCACGAGAAAAACATTGGGCTAGGTTACATGTTCGAGAAAAAACTTCAATGGGTCATATTGGGTCATTAAGAGTCTGGGTCAAGCTATTTATATTTAAAGAACGGCGTGATGGATCATAACGAAATTTTGTATGTAACAGTTTTTTGACATGAGAAAACTAATGGGCTAAATCAAATGTTTGAGAGATTTCGACTATGAGGGTCATTTGAGGGTCATGATGGGTCATAATGGGTCATGGTCAAACTATATCTAAAGAACAGGTGGATCGATTTTAACGAAATTTTTTATGCAACATTTTTTTGGCACGATAAAATCATTGGACTAGGTTACATGTTCGAAAAATTTCGATTAATGGGTCATTTTGGGTCATTAAGAGTCTGGGTCAAGCTATTTATATTTAAAGAACGGCGTGATGGATTATAACGAAATTTTGTATGTGACAGTTTTTTGACATGAGAAAACTAATGGGCTAAATCACATGTTTGAGAGATTTCGACTATGAGGGTCATTTGTGGGTCATGATGGTCATAATGGGTCATGGTCAAACTATATCTAAAGAACAGGTGGATCGATTTTAATGAAATTTTGTATGCAACATTTTTTTGGCATGATAAAATCATTGGACTAGGTTACATGTTCGAAAAATTTCGATTAATGGGTCATTTTGGATCATAAAGGGTCTGGGTCAAGCTGTGTATAATTAAAGAACGGCAGGATCAATTTTAACGAAATTCTGTATGTAACAATTTTTAGAAACGAGAAAACTAATGGACTAAGTCACATATTCGAGAGCTTTCGATTATAAGGGTCATTTGTGGGTCTTAATGGGTCAAGGTCAAGCTATATCTAAAGAATGGGTGGGTCGATTTTAACGAAATTTTGTATACAACATATTTTTGGCATGAGAAAATCATTGGGGTAGGTCACATGTTCGAGAAATTTCGATTAGTGGGCCACTTTTGGGTCATTCTAATTTTATCTAGACAACGTTTCGCGCAATTTTGATTAAATTTTGTATTTTATCGTTTTCGGTCACAAGAAAATCATTGGGTTAGGACAGATTTTTGAGAAAATTCGATCAATGGGTCATTTTGGATTATAAGGGGTCAGGGTCAAACTAACTATATCTAAAAAACGGCTCAATCGATTTTATCTAAATTTTGTATCTAATGTTTTTCGGCATGCTAAAACTAAAGAGCTACGCCACACGTTCGAGAGATTTTGATTATAAGGGTCATTTGTCGGTCATGATGGGTCATGCTAATTTTATATAGAAAATGGTACTCACCATTTTGACTATACTTTGTATTATATCGTTTTTGAGCAAGAGAAAACCATTTGGCTTGGACACATGCTCGCGAAAATTCTATTAGTGGGTCATTTTGGATCTTAATGAGCTAGGGTCATTCTAATTATATATAACAACGATTCAATAAATTTTACCTAAATTTTGAAACAAAACGTTTTTTGTCACGAGAAGACTATTGGGCTGAGTCGCATGTTAAACAAAATTATATTAGTGGGTCATTTCGCTTCATTGCTGAATGCTGCCAAGCTAATTTTACCTAAAAATGGCTTAAACGATTTTGATTCCATTTTATAGTCTACTGTTTTTGATTACCTGAAGACGATTGAGCTATGTCACATGCTTGATCAAATTTGATTAGTGGCTCATTTTGGGTAATATGGGTCAGGGTCACGAGAATATGGCAAAAGCCAATAACTTGGTGATATTTGACAAAATATTGGCGACGTATGGCCAAAAAATCGACTATAAAAATTACGAAACCCAAAACACGTATTTGAAGCCAAATGAAAGAATGCCTCCAAATTTGGCTATATCTAGCAAAAAATATTGTCTTTCAGAATGTAAAGAATTTTTCTATACATTCTTAAGAGGATTCGAGATGCATGGTTAAACCAATCAGAGTCGAGCTAAAAAAATGATTTAGATCGATGTCCTTTCGTTGTAAAATTTAAAATAAAATAAAATTTATAAATATGCGCATAAAAACATAGTTTTCTTATTGATTGTTTTTCTAAATAATACTATTATAAATATGTTTTACAGTAATGATACAGTGAAAATACTATATCGAGTTGAACACAAAGTTAATTTTGACCGAGCTAAGCTCGGTCTCCCCTGCTAGTAAAATCTTAAAAAAGAAAATTGTTATTGACAGATACAATTAATTGTACAGTATTCCTATCGTATAAGAACAGTGGAATTTCTATATTTAAAACAGAATTCCGTTATAAACAGCTTTTATCTTCACACGGTTTACTGAATGAAGTAAAATGTAACAAGTAAATAAAAAATCACTTAAATCTGAAAAAATATTCTGTTTTATACAGTTTCCGTTCAGACAGGTAGATTTTAAAGATGTTTCTCTCGAAGGCATTATAAAACGTTTTCTTTATACAGGGTGTACCTAAACTCTTGGGCAAAAATTTAAGGGATGATAGTACACATCAAGACAAACAATATTAAATAGGAAACTAAGGGTCCCAAACGTCATCCGAAGGAGATAGGCACCATTAAAGTTTAGAGTCCAAAATTTCAAATTATTATTAAAAAAATGGAAAAATTGGTCGATTCGTTTGCGGTTTTCACTTAAACTATTCTTTATGTCCGTATTTTCTTAAAAATAAATTATAAAGATAAATTTCAAAAAATGTAGATAGAGGGCGCTTTAGACTTTGGAGTAATAAACAGCTATTTTTTGCTTCTCATTAAATGTTTTCAGAAGCTTAGACTTAAATTTTGAGCTCAAAATATGAACAGTTGGGAGTGATTAAATAGCGCAAAAAGAACAGTGTTCAAGGGGGGAGGAGAGGTTCAAATTTCAAATGATTGCGGAATTTTTTGAAATTTATCTTTAAAATTTATTTTCAAGAAAATACTAACTTAAAGAATAGTTTTAGCGAAAATTGCAAACGAATCGACCATTTTTTCTTTTTAGCACTTTCCAACAAAGTTGAAAAGTGCTTATGCATTCGGTTTGTCTGGCCGTCTGTCCGTCTGGCCGGATGGCCGTCTGTCCGTCTGTCCGTCTGTCCGCGCTCTAACTGCCGTAAATATACTCGGATTGCTATGAAATTTCTATACGTTATTGAGGTTTACCCTAGCACGAACCCTATTGAAAATGAAGTATCTACCATGATTAGTTTATCTACAGAGAGAATCAAAAGTTTCCCATTACATTACGGCCTATGGGGAAAAATCGCTAATATACTCGGATTGCCATCAAATTTTAGGACGTTATTGACGTATACCCTAGCACAAGTCCTATTGAAAATGAAGATTCTACCATGATTAGTTTATCTACAGGCCGAATCAAAAGTTTCCCATTACATTACGGCCTATGGGGAAAAATCGTTAATATGCTCGGATTGCCATGAAATTTTAGGACGTTATTGAGGTTTACCCTAGCACAAACCCTACTGAAAATGAAGTTTCTACAATCATTAGTTTATCTACAGGGCGAATCAAAAGTTTCCTATTACATTATGGCCTATGGGGAAAAATCGTTTCAAAGGAATTTTAAAGATTCTATACCCTGTCAAACGGATTAAAATATGCATTCTATAAAATATAAGGTGAAAATGTAGCTATTATTCATTTACAGAGCTACACAAAAGAATTCCATTAGATAATGGTAAAAGGGGGAATTGTGTGTGACATATTTTAAATATATTGAGCTTTTTCATGTATAATAACATTAGTATATGTCACTGAAGCTTAATGTAAATTATACGCTACTGTCTTGCATAATATGAAGTACATAGCATTTACAGGGCCACACAAAAGATTTCAAATAATATATTCTTTCCGAAGTACCGTATTTGTGTCCGATGATGGCTGTTGGAGGGATGAAATGCATTTTAATTATGATATTCGCGTTTGTCTTTCGCTAAATATATGCACATTATATGGTGTGTATTGTAAGACGTTTGTCTTAATAACGGCGTGAGTTCTCACTATAACCTCAATATAATTGTTTATCTTCAATTCTTATCATTAATCAGAATTAAATAGGAGAGTAAATGGTACTCACCCGATGAATTCTTCTTCATTGAAGTGTCCAACAATTAGATCCACCATAAGGGAAGGGAACCGGGCATATTCACATGTTGATATATCCACTGCACTAAATCATCTTGATAAAGACATATAACATTATTATATGGTAACTGTAAAACACACACACAAATTATTATATCCACGCTTCTTCATTTTCTACTTTATTTTTAACACGCGAGAAAAACAAACACAGCAAAAGGGTAGTGCTCACATCAAGCTACAAAAACAGAGAACAGAATGAATTTAAATCGATGCACACATAAATCATAATGTAGAAACAATTATTAATAAAAAAAGAGTCATTTTGTAAGTTTTGACAGTTTTGTAAACCTGTAATTGTTCACTCGTAATCACTGTTTCCAAGGTCATGCTAACAAGCACTTAACTTTATTTATGATGCCATGATAATTGTCACTTGTTGCACAACGGAGGAAATTATTTACGAATTGCGCAATGTTTCTATCAACTCCTCCTTAATTTCTGAAGTTGTGTTGTCACTCAGATGCAAGTTCTTCCTGTGAATTTCAAAAAGAGGTTTGGGCAGGGGTTTCGTGAATAAGTCAGCTATCATGATTTTGGTTGGGCAATATACGAGTTTTACTATGCCATCTTGTTTCAGTTGTTTTATGAGATGATATCTAAGTTCAATGTGTTTTGTTTTACTTGAATGTTTTTCAAGCTCTATCATTTTGATAGCCGACTGATTATCCTCGAAGAGTTCTATAGGATATGTTTGTGAGATATTGAGTTCTTCAAGTAAATTCACCAGCCATTTGACTTGATTAGCTGCATTAGCTGCTGAGATGTACTCAGCTTCGGCAGAAGATAAAGCTATGCAGGATTGTTTTTTAGTTGACCAAAGTATGGGATTTTTACCTAGCAAATATACATTACCACTTGTCGATTTTCTTGATTCTGTGTCTCCACCCCAATCAGCGTCCGCGTAGACTTCTAGCGTTGGTTTTGAATTTCCATCTATAACTAGATTAAAGGTTTTTGTTGTCTTAAGATACCTCATGACCCGCTTTACACTGTTCCAATCTTTCATTCTTGGCTTTTCGTTCCTTCGGCTTAAGATGTTGACAGCTGCACAAATGTCAGGTCTGCTCACTGTGGCAAGATATAAGAGTGCACCTATGGCTTGTCTGTACTGTGTGTTGTTTGGTAAAATATTGTCATCATCTTTAAAGTGAGTGTAATTTGTTTCCATGGGTGTACTACATGGTTTTGCTTCTTGTAAATTGAATTTATTAATTAACTCTTCAATTTTTGAAGTTTGGTTAATTAAGTAGCTTTTGTTTACCTTTCGAATGTTCATGGATAAATAATTGCTTACGTCCCCTAAATTCTTTAATTCATACTCTTTATTTAAGTTCGCGATTATTTCCTCAATGGTTTCGTTTTTTCCTGCAATTAAGAGGTCATCGACGTATGTTATTATATAGGTTGTTTCATTGTTCCTTTTCTGTGTAAAAAGACATGTGTCAATTTTACTTTGAATGAAATTCATGTTTTTTAGTGTTTCTGTTATTTTATTATGCCACGCTCTCGCGGCTTGCTTAAGTCCGTAGATTGCCTTATTTAATTTACAAACTTTGGTTTCCTGGTTTGGTTCAACGAATCCTTCCGGCTGCGACATGTATATCTCCTCATCAAGTTCCCCATGTAAGAACGCGGTGTTAATATCTATATGCTTAACATTTAAGTTTTGGTGCAACGCCGCTATTAATAATGCTCTTATCGTAGTATACGATACGACCGGTGCGTAGGTTTCGTCATAATCCTCTCCGAACTTTTGCGTATATCCTTTAGCTACTAAACGTGCCTTATATTTTTGGATTTTTCCGGTATTGTCACGCTTTAATTTATAAGTCCATTTACAACCTATTATTCTCTTATTCGGTGGAGGATCTACAATTGACTATGTTTTATTTTTTCTTAAAGAATTCATTTCGCTCTCCATGGCTTCTATCCAATTCTGTTTTACCGGAGAGTTTTCCATTAATTTAACTTCCTTATAATCCTTTGGTTCATTAATTTTGTCATCTTTGACAATATATATTAGCCTATCAGGAGGTACGCCTTTATTTATTCTATCTGAGCGCCTTAGTTCCACAATTTGTTGTTGAGACGCAGATGGTGTTGTTTTTCCGTTCGAAATTTCTATCTCTACGAGATTTTTACAATTGCGTTTTTCGTCTTCATTTTGTTTTTGTTCAATTTCAGGCTTATCATTTACGTATTTGAATTTATTTTCAAGAAATTTTACCGTTCTCGCGATTTTTATTTCATTTCCTCCTACATATATGCGGTATCCCTTAGATTCATTGTCGTATCCCACAAAAATACCTTCAACAGCTTTATTATCTAATTTTTGTCTTCTGGCTTTATCAATATAAGCGAAGGCTTTGCAGCCAAATACTTTAACGTAACTTAAGTTTGGCTGTCTTTCTGTCCATAATTCATATGGCGTTTTTGCATTAGCTTTTGTAGGCAGTCTATTTTGTAGGTGGTTTGCCGTACAGATTGCTTCCCCCCAGAACTTTAAAGGTAGATTTGATTCATTTAACATTGTCCTAGCCATCTCAACTAACGACCTATTTTTCCGTTCAGCCACCCCATTTTGACTTGCACAATATGGGACTGTATGTTGATGTTTTATCCCATTTGATTTGAGATAATTCTCAATTTCATCTGATGTAAATTCTCCCCCATTATCCGTTCTGATTTCTTTCGGTTTTTCACCAAATTTGTTGCTTATCAGCGCAATGAACTCTTTGAGTTTTTCATAGACTTCACTTTTTCTTTTCAATAGATAGATTATTGTGAATCGCGAGTAGTCATCAATAAAAGTCAAGAAATATGATTTCCCCCCAATCGTGGGTGTCTGAAAAGATCCACAAACATCCGAGTGAATAAGTTGAAGCCTTTTACTTGCTCTATACTGAGCAACTTTCGGATAGGGTTCATCAGTTAATTTCGCCTTAACACACGGTTCGCAATCTATATTATGTTTACAATTGTTTATCTGGATACCTCTTACTAATTCCTTTTGTGTAATTTCTTTAATCGATGTTAGATTTCTGTGTCCTAACCTTCTATGCCATAGTTCTAGACAATTTTTATTGTTGCACGTTTGTGTAATGTTCGCGTGGTTTTCGTTAGCCAACTGGACTTCATAGAGGTTATTTACCTTTTGTGCTTCTAAGCAGATTTCTCCGTTAAGTTTGAAAGTGCATCGGTCATTTTTAAATACAATCTCACATCCGTTTTGGGTTGCTTTGCTGACTGATAGTAAATTCGTTTCGATTTCAGGTACTAGAAGTACATCTTTAAGTGTTATTTTATGAATTTTATTATCCGATGTCAGCGTATTTAAATTTACATCGCCTGAACCGTAAGCGATAAGTTTTTTTCCGTTTGCGATAGTCACGTTTGTTTTTTCCCTCGATTTTATCTCTGTAAACATTGATTCAGAGGATGCAATGTGACTTGAGCTACCGCTATCCACAATGAATATTTTATTTTCTATCCCTTGTGTTATAAATGCATAATCTTTGTTTTCGCTGTTTCTCCATGTATTGTTTTTTCCTTCATAGCGATTAAACCTGTTATACGATTCCGATGCTTGTTCATTCTTAAAATTGTTTTCACCCCTTTGAAAAGCGAGTGATGTAGAATAGTGTTTTTTGTAATTTTTGTTGTGTTGATTTTGTTGTGTTGTGTGTGTTTTGTTTTTATTGTGCCAACATTCTTGTGTGTTATGGCTTCTCATTTTACAAATCGAACAATATTTTGATTCTTTTTTAGCTGGAAACTTTTTCTGAGCTTTAAAAGCTTTCGCTGTATTATCAATACTTTCATAGTTTTCATTTCGACGATTAAACTCGTCAATCAGCTTATTTTTAATATATGACGGAGTTAATTGTGCTTCTTCTTTACTTTCGAGAGCAGTAATTAAATTATCATAAGACTGGGGCAGAGAGCACAGGAGGAGCGCGGAAATGTGGTGATTATCAATTATTTCGCCTATAGCTGCCAAATGATCAACAAGCTCCATTATTTTTGTAATATGATTTATCATATTTCCATTTTCTGCTAATTTTATACTATATAACTTTCTTAGAAGAAACAATTTGCTTGTGAGATTTGATCTCTCATGGATTTCTTTTAATGCATCCCATGTTTGTCTAGCAGTTTGTAAGTTTTTAACGTGGGATATTTGTGAGTCATCAATAGTTAGATTTATCAATGCCCGGGCCTTCCTATCATTTTTGGACCATTGATCGGTCAAAGGGGTCGGTGGATTATCGGTTATTACATGGAACAGCTCTTCTTTAGTTAAGAGCATTTTAATTTTAAATTTCCATGTACTGTAATTCGTTGCTGTCAATTTTTCAATTGAATAATTATCTTTTAAGGTGGCCATTCTAATCTTATATTTTTATTTGTTTTTTATTCAATATTTTTTATTTGTGTGAAATTAGTATATCACTATGTTATCAAATTGATATATCTTTTTAGATCGTACTCATAATCATTGTAAGACGTTTGTCTTAATAACGGCGTGAGTTCTCACTATAACCTCAATATAATTGTTTATCTTCAATTCTTATCATTAATCAGAATTAAATAGGAGAGTAAATGGTACTCACCCGATGAATTCTTCTTCATTGAAGTGTCCAACAATTAGATCCACCATAAGGTAAGGGAACCGGGCATATTCACATGTTGATATATCCACTGCACTAAATCATCTTGATAAAGACATATAACATTATTATATGGTAACTGTAAAACACACACACAAATTATTATATCCACGCTTCTTCATTTTCTACTTTATTTTTAACACGCGAGAAAAACAAACACAGCAAAAGGGTAGTGCTCACATCAAGCTACAAAAACAGAGAACAGAATGAATTTAAATCGATGCACACATAAATCATAATGTAGAAACAATTATTAATAAAAAAAGAGTCATTTTGTAAGTTTTGACAGTTTTGTAAACCTGTAATTGTTCACTCGTAATCACTGTTTCCAAGGTCATGCTAACAAGCACTTAACTTTATTTATGATGCCATGATAATTGTCACTTGTTGCACAACGGAGGAAATTATTTACGAATTGCGCAATGTTTCTATCATGTATAAATGTTATAGTTGATATACAGGGCTACCCAAAAGAGCTCACCAACGTTACTGAATATAAGCGTAAATTATTTAAACGTGGTTCTTAAATAAGCTATGCATTTTTAAGCTGAGCTGCATTCAATTTACTGAGAAATGTTTGCAGAATATAGATAAAGGGATATACAGGGCCACGCAAAAAATTCGGTGCATGGACGCCTATGAATGATAATTTATGAGAATGTGATTTCAGTTGTTTTAAAAGTGTTTTAGTTTACAATAAATTTTAGCCTAATGCTGACGTGTAATAAAGGTAGAATGTAAACTACAGGGCTGAACAAAAGTATTCAAGTATGTTTCCATCTAATAGTATGAATTGCTGAAAAAGAAATTTCAAGCTACTAGGTATTTTCTTGCTGAGCTAAATTTTCCCATTATATGAACTGACATATGAAATACAGGGCTGTTCTAATGTACTGGAATACATATTTGGGTATATTTGGCTATACACTATTATTTGTTTCCCTAAATAACAAAGTTTTGTTAAAGATTTCATTAAGTGTTGGAAAGTGCTTCATAATCTATGCTTAACGCATGATTTTTCTTACTTGTTTTTATAATCATTTGAAATTTGAATCTCCCCCCACCCCTTGAACACAGTTCAGTTTGCGCTACTTAACCACTCCCAACTATTCATATTTTGAGCTCAAAATTTAAGTCTAAGCTTCCGAAAACTGTTAATGAGAAGCAAAAAATAGTTGTTCATTAATCCAAAGTCTAAAACGCCTTCTATCGGCATTTTTTGAAATTTATCTTTATAATTTATTTTCAAGAAAATACTTACAATAAAGAATAATTTTAATAAAAACCGCAAACGAATCAATCAATTTTTCCGTTTTTAGGTGCGTTCGTAATTATGTAAATACGTAGCACTTATTGTTGTCGTTCAGTCCGTCCGTCTGTCTGTCCGTTCGTCCGCATATAACAACGCAACAACTACCCAACCGAATCGTTTGAAATTTAAAATACATAATTATCATATAATTTTGTCGAGTCATTTCAAATTTTATGAAAATCGGATGGATAGATCAATTACAGGGACAATCAAAAGGATTCCGTTACATTACGGTCAATGGGGAAAAAGGTTCTAATGCATTTTAATCATTTGAAATTTTAAATACATAATTATTACATAATTTTATCGATTTATTTTAAATTTTATCAAAATCGGATGCATAGTTTAATTACAGGGACAATCAAAAGTATTCCGTTACATTACGGTTAATGGGGAAAAAAGTTTCAAATGTATTTTAATGGTGTTACACTCATTCGAACGTAATAAAATTTATATACATCTATAAAGTATATATTATAATATACATTTTGCATAATCTGTGGTTCAAAGAATATTTGTTATTGATTAACAAGGCCACACAAAAGTATTCCATTCTATAATGGCATTTGGAGAACATTGTTTGGTGCGCATTTTAATTGTAATTATTTACAATTTTATGAGATTGATATATGAGAGTGATATTTTAAAAACGTCGTTATCGTACGAACGCACCTCATTTGCTACGCTTCACGTGCAATTTCCAACTTGTTTATAATAATTTGAAATTTTGAACCCTACACTTTCACCCCTTAACTGATTTGCCCGAACGCCATTCGGGCAAGACGAATTTGCTTATTGCATCATTTAAAGCTTTCA
Source organism: Maratus speculifer (assembly GCA_964019185.1). Lineage (NCBI taxonomy): Eukaryota > Metazoa > Arthropoda > Arachnida > Araneae > Salticidae > Maratus > Maratus speculifer. The sequence goes on along the minus strand of OZ025301.1, from coordinate 143,748,031 downwards.
GACACCACTATTATTTTGAAGAAAATTTTCATCCTATTGAAAGGCGGAAATCTTTAGATTAAATTTTACGATTATTTTATTTAAATAATAGTGGTGTGAATACGCTATTTTCAATTTATTGAACGGAAAAGAATTAACCAGTTAAGGGGTTAATTGTGCTTATCTCCTTTGGAAGACGTTTGGGACCCTTAGTTTCCTATTTAATATTGTTTGTCTTGGTTTGTACTATCACCCCTTAAACTTTTGCCGAAAAGTTTAGATACACCCTGTATACAGATTTTAAAGTTCCATTCCATAAAGACTAAGCAAATAGCATGGTACGAAAATAAATTTAAAATAATTTTTTCTTTACAAAATATCGGGATTTTGAACATGCTGTGCAATGATTACGTGGGACAGGTCTCGGAACTCTTAAAAATCGCTATCTCCCGTGTAAACCGGTAACCTGGAAACACTAGTGATAGTTAAGAGGCTACTTCACTCAAATGAAAAAACCCATTCACTAATGCTAATCCTATGGGAGAAATTTATAAAGATATCTCGGTTGCATTTTAATATTTTTAAATGATTCTTTTTTCATTGGATAACTCAGATTGATCTGAATGGAGGTCGTTTTTTAGTTTTTCGATTTTGGTTGCAGATATTTTTTATGGGGTTGCTTTCGCTTTCCAAACCGGCTCCGAAAATGAAAGCATCCTCGTAAAAAATAACTGTAAACAAAATGACAAAAGTAGCCAACGGCATGCATACAGATCGATCTCAGATATCCAAAGCCAAAAAATCATTTAAAAATATTGAAATGCAACCGAGATATCTTTATAAATTTCTTCCATAGGATTAGCATTAGTGAATGGGTCTTTTCATTTGACTGAAGTAGTCATTAAAATCCTTATTCGAGTAATAAGAGTTTCTTAGAATTAAAGCAAGTCTAAAATCTTTCGTTTGATAATGAGGCAACTTACTAAGTTACTCAATGACTTGCAGACGCTTTGATTAAATACAAGTGCTACTTTTTGAAACCGGATGGACGATTGCAGAATCTTGATATCAAAAGTAAATATTAATAATAAAAAGAAAGCTTAATGTATAATGCTGTAGTAGACGAATTATATCAACTTGATTTTTTTTTCTTTTTATTGGCAATAAATTTCGTTTTATTGCAGCTTTAGCACATGAGGTCAATGTCATATGACTGATACCTGGCGCCATGTGTAATGTAACAAGCAGGTATCAATGTCTTTCCATCGTTTTAATGAAAAGAATGTAGCGTTAACAGAGTACAAAAGAAAATATATAAGATTGAAAAGAAGATAATAAAGAAAAAAAGTAATAACGCAAGAAAATTAACAATATTTGTCACAGAAAATACAGTCGCATTTTACTTATTCGTCAAATATACAGGGTGTTTCACTCGAAATCGAATGAAGATTTTCATTATATATACAGTCGGCTCTCTTTAGTTCGAACTCGTCGGGACCACAAGAAATGTTCGAATTATCCGAAGTTCGAATTATGGAAAATAGGAAATAAAAGCATGCTTAATATGGTACTATTACAAAGGATTTAATGTTATAGTGTTTTTTAAATTTATTTCGTTTGTTATCATTAGAATATGACTTAATAATAAATTAGAATGTATAAATACATAAACTAATTAAATGATTCGAAACAAGCACAATGGAAGAAAAATTTGAGGTGTCACTGACAGACAAATGGGGCACTAAGAAAGTGGATATCAAATGCATCGGATTATATGTATAAACGTTCGGAAAAATTTTCCCCAAAATCAAAGAAAGAAAGTACTCAAATAGTCTGAAATCCGTGAGAAAGAAAAGAAAAATGAAAAATCGGTATTATCGTTAGTTCGAATTAAACGAAGTCAAAAGAAAATGAGTTCGAATTAATGAAAATTTTTAATGTTATTCTGTCATTGAAAATTTCGGGACTTCATGTTTAGTTCGAATTAAGCGAAGATTCGAATTATTCGATTTCGAATTAACGAGAGTCGACTGTATATATATACATATATATATATTTTAAAAGTTTCTGCTGGAGGAAACTGAAAATATACCTGGTTTATGGTATTTTACATTACAGAAGTTTCTTTTCGGACTTTGTCATTATTGTAAAGGGGAAGGGGGATAAGACGAATCTCCCGTAGCAGTAACTTTCTCCTACGTAATGCCATCCCAACGTAAAGGATACTTCGCACAAGACCATCTTGATGTAACAATATCAAGAAAGTCCTGCATCACACACTGTATATGCAACTTGTTATGCCCCGACGACGCTTTAAAATAAATACCATTAGAATAAATTGCTATAAAATTAATTTAAGGGGCTTCAAGACACAAAAATTTTCAAATTTTCTAAAAAACATTTATCGAATAGCATTAAAAATTCCTCTGTTTATTTCTGCTTAAAATGACTTTTTGTTTTCTTTTTTAAAAAAATAATTTGTTAGATTTAAATTGCTGTAACTCAAAAACCGTTAGAGATAAATTCTTCAAATTTGGGACCTATCTGTTTCGATTATTTTAATTTTAATTTTGATTCAGAAAATTAAAAAAAAAAAAAATACTTTTGAAAATAGGATTTTTTTTCCCCATAAAAGTTGCATATCTTTTTTTCCAATTTTTAATTTAAATATTTTTAATGCTCTTTAAATATTAAATATTTTTAAAAATGGCAAATTAAAATTAAAATTTAGATATTTCTGTTTATTGATGTATATAATAATAATCAATATAAAAAAATTGAAATTCTACGAATAATATTTTGAGTTACAACGATTTTAAACTAACCCACTTTTTTAATAAATTTAAAATTTTAAAATTTGTAAAAAAAAAAAAAAAAAAAAAAAAAACTAGTTGTTGGGGGCCAACGTAATACTTACCCATCATGGATAGGCATATGAAAATAAAACACGTGAAAACTATTTATACAATGCATTGCAATTCCAAAACAAAATTTAAATATTGTTAATATGCATAGTAATGCTCTATTAATGAATTGCTGATGTACCAATTTCGACAAATTATATAAAACGCCAAACTACTCGAGTAATACCGAACTGCGTAAAGAAAACATCCTTATAACTCCAAAAATAATAATAATATAAACTAACAGTTTACTGCGTTGGATTAAGCGTCTAATTTTTAATTAAAATATACCTCTGAATTGAAATTAGAATGAAATTAAGGATCATGAAAAATCGAAGAATGTGGAAAACAGGATTACAAATATCTCGGCAACTAATAATCTGATCGACTTCGGTCTATATGCAAAATTTGTGTTATTTTATTGCCTTTTACGTCCATTCCTTAGAACAAAAACATTCGAAAATTTTTATATACCTTTCATCAGAACGAATTTTTCGAGAGTCCGAAAAAAATAGTTCCGGATAATCGAGGTTGCTGATATTAAATAGGCTTCGTCCCATTCTTACATACTAACTACATACAAAATTTCAAATCTCTATCCCAATTTGTTCGGGAGATAGAGAGTTTACAGACAGACAGACTGGCAGACTGACAGACAAACAGACGGACGGCAATTTTTTTTTTTTTCAAAAAATATGTTTTTCGGAATCACCACTATCTAAAACGTGTAAATCCGTCAAAATTTTCTTTTCGATTTTCAAAACGATTGCAAGATTTACCCTATAGTACGTATGATGAGTAAGTAAAAAAAAAAAAAAAAAGAGAGAAGTTTTATTATGTGATTTGATTTACAAATGACATGGCTAACTATCATAAAAAAAATTCAGAATATTAACTTAATAAATACAAATTATTTTAAAATGTGTCCGGGATCCCTTTAGATATCGATTAGTTGTAGTATTCTTTCAAAAATATTACAGATACTTTACTTTATCTTGTTTTAAAAGCAATATTGGTTGGACAAAACAAGAATATCTTTAAAAGGATGATTTCATTTTCATTTGTATCTTTTCAGCTTTCTTGACAGTGAAAAATATCGGGAATGAAGTTTCATTTTGAAAACATTTCTATTATTTCTACTGTACATTTTTTTATTCTATAAAATACTAATAAAATATTGTAAATAAAAGAGTTGATTAAAATTATAAATCTTGCACAGAATCCCTATAAATTTAAATTTAATTAATTAATTTTATTTTTCAAAATCCTTTTAAAATTTATCAAAAATTAAGTAAATTTAGTAATGTACTTCAAAAGTTCACGAAAAAAGTTTTAGAAGGTGAAATTTTCATAGCGTGAGATATGAAGGGTTAAATACTGCTTAAATTCACGTTTCTTATGAATATCAACGATCATAATAATTCATTGATTATAATTAATTGAAAATTCTGTTAAATTAATTCATTTAACAGAATTTTCCGCAGCAGTAGCTAGCTTTGTATGTAATTATATGTTATCAAAAGAAGTGCGAGGAGTACTATCCGGGTCTAACGGCCAATACAATAGTGTTGTTGACCAAATTATTTTCCACATCCAATGATAATGCGACGTTATCATACACGTATATATTAAAACTTAAAGGAAAAAATTAAGTTCAACGCAAAATTGACACAATTGCGTATTCGTAAAACTTTGAACTTTGAATTGACAGTGCTTTGAGGCATATAGCTACAATGGCTGTCGCTTCGATTGATCCATAATACACAGAAACAGAGACAATACAGAACACTTTTTATTACCTAATATCCATTACATATATTTATTACACTTATAAGGGACAACACACCATCCACGCCCGAACCCGGATTCGAACCGGGGACTCGCGGTGTGGAAGCAGCTGCCGCCAGGTTCGGACTGGCCCGCCGGCCCATCTGCCCGAGGGCCGGTGCGCCCTCGTCCGGGGAACACTTCACGCCCCCGATTGCCTAGCCGCTCCAATATTTTTTCTCTTATTGAACTCTAGCAGTTACCCGTGACTTCGTTCACATAACATTTAAAGAAATAATTGATCAATCAAGCAAAAAATTTCGATGATGAAAAGCATGTGTAATTAACTTTTTATCACGAATTTATGGTAAAAAAAACTTCTGATAATCCCTAGTTGCTAATTTGTTTGCTGGTCAAAATTTTCCTTTCAGCGATTAGTACTAATAGATAGAAACATTCTTGAATTCTTTTGTTCAGCCCTGTAGTTTTCCAAGTGCCTTTAATACACGAAAGTATCTTTCTAAAATTTATTTCAAACAAAAATATTTCTTATTACTACCTAAATTACATTTTCAGAAATTATCATCCGGAGACAACTTGTATCCAGTTCTTTGCGGGACCCTGTTTATCATTATGTATATATATATACTACAAACATTTCTTAGTTTACTAAATGCAGTTCAAAATAAAAATGCATATTTTATTTAAAAACCACCTTTAAGTAAATTACGCTCATATTCAGTAACCTTTCCGAGATCTTTTGTGTAACCCAGTATATCTAAATTTAACTATTTATACTATTACCATTTATACTCTCCATTTAATATGCATACATTTAGCGAAACTTAAAAGCACATATCATAATTCAAAATGCATTTCATCCATGCAACAGTCATCATCCATGATATACAGTACTTCGGATGGAATATGTAATATTTGAAATCTTTTGTGTGTCCCTGTAAATGCTATGCACTTCGTATTATGCATGAAATAACTTACATTAAGCCTCAGCAACATACATCAATTTGATTATACATGAAACCGTTTACCATAATTAAAATATGTCGGAAACTGTTCCTCCCTTTATTCCTATGCAATGGAATTCTTCTGTCTGACCCTGTAAATGGATAGTAAGTGCCCTTTTCACTACATACTTTACAAAATGCATATTTTAGTGCACTTTGTAAATGCATATAAATTTGAATATGTTCTACAGGCTGTAACATCGTTAAATTTAATTAAAACGATTTTTCCCCATAATGCCGTAATATAAGGAAATTTTTTGACTATCCCTGTAAATAAACTAATCATGGTAGAAACTTCATTTTCAATAGGCATTCGTGCTAGGTAAACGTTAATAATGTCCAAAAATTTCATGGAAATCGGAGTATATTTACGAAAGTTGGAAAGTGACCAGACAGACAGACAAACCGAAAGCATAATAACTTTTCAACTTTGTTCGAAAGTGTTAAAAAATCGAGCCAAAAATATATTAATCAGTGATTTTATTTTCCACCTTTTCCCCACAAAAAATTTCTTCCATTGATAATTATGAGTTTTGAATAAGAATATTCATTTGTATGTAACTTATAACTTATTAATTAGTATAAGTAAAAATATTTCTGATTCATTTTAAATATGACGTCATTATTTATCTCGCTCCATTAGCTACTAATATTCATACCCCTTGTATTTTTAACGACTGCTATAAAGTACCTGCTTTATTTCAACTATGACGTCACATTTTCATGAGTGAACCATTTTATTAAAAATATAATTCTTTTTCATTCTTTTTACTTTTAATTTATGTCTCCATATTTTACACAAAAATTCCCATTAACTAAACAAATATCCTTGTTAAATGTATTATAAAAATACACCTTTTATTTTTATTTCAAACATGACGTCATATTTATATTCTTTTAAATTATTTTATTATAGTTTTTCGCGTGGAAGTTTTCTATTAAAAATTCATTGCCTCTGAAAAATTATTATTCCATTTTTTTATTTTCTTGGCAACAGGAAAGGAAAATGGTTAAATTTTATCTGAAAAATGCCTATTGATTTTGTATGAAAAATAATTAAATTTTGAATTATTAAGGAAAATATTTGAATAAAATAAATAAAAATTACCCTATTATTTAATCCGGACTTCTAACTTTACGTCTGCAAAATTTCAAAGCAATCGGTTCTGTAGTTACGGCGTGAAAGCGGAACAAACAAACAAACTCACTTTCCGATTTATAATATTAGTAAGGATATACATTGATTAATGTACTAAATTATAATTTAAACCTTATGCGAATTGGCCGAATTTTGACAAGTCAGATACAACAGAAGTAAATAAAATTTCCTTGAGTTTATTAAAAAAAAGTTCACTCTCTGAAAATCTAAGGTCTGCGCCCTTTGTGATGGCCCAGTCCGACCCTGGCTGCCGCTACCAACCACGCCACTGGGTAAAACTTAATTTAGGACCTGTTCAATTTGATGGGAAAGTAAAACGATATCCGGTTACCCCAATTAGTTTAAAACAGAGAATTTTTATAGGGAGCCCAGATTCAACCCCAACACCCAGAAAAAATATTTCTGTGATATTTTTGTCGAAATTCCATTCAAAAATTTCATTTCAGGCAGGGATGTCACTTGTTTTGTTCTTCTGTTTATCATTACTTTTTGAATACTTCATAAATAAATAAAATTTAACACTCAATAATATTTTTTTTTTTTAATAGCAATTTCGTATTAAAAATATTTAACCTAATATATTTTGAATCAAACATTGAAGCTTTTTATCAGAAGTTTTGTACAAAAAATATTTGCCTTATTTGATGAAAAAAAAAAGTCTACGAAATTTCTTGTACTTAAACACTTAAAATCTCGTGGAATTCCTTGATTATAAAAATTACGCATAGTTGGTTATAAATTACAAACTTGGCATTTTTCACTTCATTGAGTAGGTTTAGAGAACCTACAAGTTAGTAAGTTGTTAGGCTGTCTGAGTAGTTTTGAATGACAGAACCATCCATCGCTTTAAATCTATAGGGATCTCTTATGCCAATTCATCAAAATTTCAATACTTAATTAATTAAAAACAAGTTGGAAATTGCACGTGAAGCGTAGCAAATGAGGTGCGTTCGTACGATAACGAAGTTTTAAAAATATTCAGATCTTGCTGATATAGTAGAGCGTACTTCGGATACAGTATAGTAGTCGAAATCTTTGTGTTTCTGTAAATATGCAGGAAATAATTATTATTACACCTCAGCAACGTATATATTATTCATAAAATGTGAAATAGTTGAATATAATTAAAACACGTCCCAAACAATGTTTCCCCGTATAGCATTATGTAGTGGAATACTTTTGTGTGGCCCTGTAATTTAATACTAAAAACTCTTTGCATCACAGATTGTTCAGAATGCATATTTTAGTATATACTTCATAGATTCATGCCAATTCTGTTCGAATGAGTGTAACATCATTAAAATGCATTTGAAACTTTTTTCCCATTGACCGTAATGTAATGGAATACTTTTGATTGTCCCTGTAAATGATCTATGCATAAGACTTTCATAACATTTGAAATGACTCGACAAAATTACGTAATAATTGTATGTTTTAAATTTCAAACGATTAAAATGCATTTGAAACTTTTTCCCCATTGACCGTAATGTAACGGAATCCTTTTAATTGTCCCTGTAATTGATCTATGCATCCGATTGTCATAACATTTGAAATGACTTGATAAAATTACCCAATAATTATATGTTTTAAATTTCAAACGTTTAAAATGCATTTGAAATTTTTTTCCCCATTGACCGTAATGTAACGGAATCCTTTTGATTGTCCCTGTAATTGATCTATCCATCCGATTTTCATAAAATTTGAAATGACTCGATAAAATTATGTTATAATTATGTATTTTAAATTTCAAACGATTCGGTTGGGTAGTTTTTGCTTTGTTATATGCGGTTGGTTGGTTGGTTGATTAGGGTTTAATGGCGCAAGGTCCCTTTTGGGACATGCTGCGCCAATGTTATATGCGGACAGACAGACGGACAGACAGACAGACAGACAGACGGACGGACGGACTGAGCGACAACAATAGGTGCTACGTATTTACATAATTACGAACGAACCTAAAAAGGAAACAATTGAAAGTTCAAGAATTTTTTTTTAATCAAACATTCCAGTTGTTTACCGTCAAATTTTTACTAGTACTTATCTTGTCGTATTTAACTCAAAGTAAACTAAATCTGCTGAAGATTTTTTTTATATATAAATGTGAGCAAAAAGCCATGTTTAGTTCAGAGTAATATATCCTTTATTATTCAATGAATAGTTAGTTTGCATTAAAAAAAATTGTTCACCTTGTCTCTGCGAATAACTAGAGATCAAGGGGAACGGTCGTTGCAGCAACTGAGAGTCATAAATTTAGCATGTATATTTTAGCTCTGGTTTGCCGTGTGCTCGGAAAGATCAAATGTACATAGCGCTACATTTCATACTCGGTTAAATTGGACTTTTAGCAAAAGGGTCCGTAGCAGGGTTAGCAGCATATGGGGTTTGAGATTTTTCTATGAGAATTGAAATCCCGTTTGCACTTATTTTTCGGAACGAAAATTTATTTCTCTATTGAAAATAATAGATTATGCTTTGAAATAATTATAAATAGTTTTAAATAACATAAAAAAGATCCTGGTCTATAATATTTCTATTTTTTTATTTGTTTATTTTATTTTATTTACTTTTTATTACATATTTAAACATGTAAAATTTCGTAGTTAAAAAAAGCACTTATATGCGACAAAACGTACATTTAATTATATTTTTTATAAATTTCAACTTTCATACGTATTTTTGCAATTGTGATTTGAAAATGATTGATGAAAATTTTAATTCCAACAAAAGATCAGATTGACATTACATCAATTTTTCACTCTGTTTCGATTTTCGATCAGACGACAAAACCATCTGCGCATGCCCCAACTTTGTGACTCTCAGCCGCAGTTACTTCAACAATTAGCTCTCTCAGAAATCGACTGTTTCGGTTTCGGCGAAAAACTTGAATTTCTCCGAAAATTCGTTTTTGGCAAAAATACTCGGCAAAAGGCACGGTGAGTAATTTTAAGTGGGGTCTAAATACTTTTGAAAATTTTTATCAGTTACCAGAGAAACAAGTGAGAAAAATCATGCGTTAAGCATTGATTATGAAACACTTTCCATCACTTCCTGCAATCTTTAAAAAAACTTCGTTAGTTAAAGAAATAAGGTGTTACAGTTTATAGCAAAATATGAAGTCCAATACTTTTGAATGACCCAGTATTTGATCCATTGGTTGATATACAGGGTGATTATACATAAACTATGGCGACATTTGACCCCCTAATTATCATACCATTCACAGAAATTGAATGAAATTTTGGCAAAAAGTATTTTGAGGTATGCGCTCAAGAATGATATGGAAAACAACAGTGTCACTCAAACAGTTACAGTTAAAATGAGAAAATTTCGAAAAACTCAAATAGCAACACCAAATTTTTTGTATTGGAATGTGATCTCCATCGTGAAAAATCCTATATAGCGTTGGAACGGCAACTGTAGCATGAAAATCACTTGCGGTAGATAGGCTAAAGGTGAGAACAACCAATAAGGACAGAGAAGTAGCATAAAATAAAGCATTTTAATGTGTTTCACAAACTTTCCACATGACCTCCTTCACACGCGATTAGACTTTGCATGCACCAGATGGTGGATAACACTACAGCACGTACCATGGCATATGGCAATAGGAATATCTTGAATCGCAGTTCTGATGGCACCTTTCAAATCAGATACAGTTTGAGGACGAAACTGATATACTTTGGATTTCAGATATCCCCATAGCCAGAAATCCATTAGTGTCAGATCAGGAAACCTTGGTGGTCACGGAAACGGGAAATCAAGGGAGATAATTCTGTCGCCAAACTGTTTACTTAAGACACATTTCACTGAAGACCCGACATGTGGAAGAGCGCCATCTTGCATCCATACAACTTCAGATATAGTATTTTGTAGTTGCAATGCGGGAATCGCGTAATGAGTTGACATGTCCAGATAGCGAGCAATCGTTACTGTACACGTTTGCAGATCATTGGCAGTAACCTCTTCAGAAAAGTAAGGACCGAGGATAAACGTACTCGTTATACCTCAGCACACAGTCTCTTTTTCCTCGTGTAATGGATGTGCATGTGCAAGCACATCATGGGGATTACTCTCTGCCCAGTGCACACAATTTTTCGAATTCACGTTACCAGTTACCGAGAAATGCGCCTCATCTGTCCACATAATGCGTAAAGGCCAGCTGCTATCTTGTATATTTTTGTTCAGCCCTGTGGTTTACCTAATATAATTTACTACACACCAGTATTTTGTTAAAATTTAGTTCAAACTAAAACACTATTAAAACTACTTAAATCACATTCCTAGAAATTATCATCCATAAGCGACCATGTATCCAATTCTTTGCGTGACCCTGAATATCATTTTATCTATGTTCTACAAACATTTCAGTAAACTGAATGCAGTTCAGCGTTGCAGTTCAGCGTAATAATGCATAATCTATTTTAAAACCACCTTTAAGTAAATTACGCTCTTACATTTACGATCTTTAATTATAATCTCTCTATTTTTCGTAGTTTTAATAAAAATTATGCATTCAAGTTTATTTTTCTTTATTGCTTTTGGATATATCGGTAAGTTAATTAAACCCAGTTAATGAAATAATATGGAGTAAAAACAAGGTTTTAAAATGGAAAGCCTAATTTCATTCATATAATGTTTCTTTACATCATCTTTGACTCCACCTATTAAAAGAACTGTCATAGAAAGTAATTGCCTTCATGGTGTCCTTTTAAATTGTTGGCACCACCATTTAAATTACTGACAATAATACGTGTCAAAAGCGTTCTTGAATAAAATGTAAATCACTGTTCTTATCTCCTTTCTTTCCTGGCGAACATAATTCGGAATACTTTTATGCCTTGCGCCATCTTGGCATGACAAAGTAACTCTTACTTTTAAGAAGGTTAAAAAAATATGAAAAAAGGGAAGGAGTTGCAGATTAAGTCATCCCTGTTCCAAAATCATTGGCGCCACCTATTCATTATATGTTAATTTCTATCTTTGAAGTAAAACTTAAATAAAATAACCTTCGTAGGATAGGGGAAGTTATTCTAAATATGATGGTTAAAGGATTAGGGCAGGGACCAGTAAATTATTTCACTTTTAACTCATATGACAGAAATTGTAACATAATTAGCGTGAAGCGGCCTGTGAGACCGCAAGATCGAAAGCCTAGAAAAAAGCATGATTAACTCATAGGATGGTGTTTTTGCACTAAACTTTGTGTAAGGGACTGTTACACTTAACATTCGCCTATTTAAAAATCTCTGGTGATATTACTGAAGTTTACGAAACAAAGTTTCGGTAGTGCTTCTGATTAAGCTGAAAATTACATGTTAAATTACAAAAAATTATAAAAGCAGTGGTCTTTGAGACCGGTAACATCAGTTAAAGGTTAAGTGGGGTCTGAGTACTTTTGAAAAAACTTATCGAGGATAATTTTGTTTATAAATAATATAGTCTAAAAAATTTCATAATTGTAACTCAATAGACAAAAAATATTTAAAAATGTGTCCTGGACAACCTTAATGAAGTAACATCTAATGAAGACAAGGTTTTAAAGTAGAAAACCTAACTTCTATCATATGATGTTTCATTCATGTAATGTTTTGTACATCATCTTCGACTTAACCTATTAAAAGAACTGTCATAGAAAGTAATTGCCTTCATGGTGTCACTCTTAAATTGTTGGCACCACCATTTGAATTACTGACAATAATACGTGTCAAAAGCGTTCTTGAATAAAGCATAAATCACTGTTCTTAACTTCTTTCTTTCCTGGCGAACATAATTCGGAATACTTATATGCCTTGCGCCATCTTGGCATGACAAAGTAACTGTAGCTTTTAAGAAGGTTAAAAAAATATGAAAAAAAGGAAAGAGCTGCAGATTAAGTCTTTCCTGTTCTAAAATCATAGGCGCCACCTATTCATTATATTTTAATTTCTTTCTTTGAACTAAAACATAATTAAAATTAACGTCATATGATAATGGAAGTTAATTTAAATATGAGGGTTAAAGCATTAGAGCAAAGGCCGGTAAGTGATTTTAAGTGGGCTGAATACTTTTGAAAAAAAATATGGAAGACAGAGAAAACAAATTTCTCTGTCGGAAATTGCACGTCAAACGTAACAAATGAGATGTTTTCGTACTATAATGATTTTTTTAAAATATTACAATACTTCGGATACAGTACAGCAACCGAAATCTTTTGTATGTCTTTATGTAAATACTATATGCTTTCTATCATACAAGAATTAACGTCTAGGAAACTTCAGCAACGTTTATCAATTTCATAAACTGTGAAAATGTTTAATATAATTAAAACGCACTTCAAAGAATGCTTTCCCATATACCATTATGTAGTGGAATACATATGTGTGGCCCTGTAAATTAATTAAAAATATTATTCGCCCCACAAATTGCACGGAATGTATATTTCAATGTGTACTTCATAGATGCAAGCGAATTTTATTATGTTGGAAAAATTGTAACGCTATTAAAATGCACTTGAAACTTTTTTTACCCATTCATCATAATGTAACGGAATACTTTTGATTATCCTTATAATTGAACTATACATCCGATTTTCATAAAATTTGAAATGACTCGATGCTTGACATGCAATTTCCAACTTGTTATAGTTTGGTTCACGCAATGAACAGCTAATGGGAAGAGTGCTTTCAAAATGGGCGGCCGTTAATCTTGAACGATATTTGTAATTAATTCTTCTTTTTGAGATAATTCTTTGACGTATATGGAACCAAATATAGTACCCAGGTTAATATCTATTTTTTTTTTTGTATTTTCCTATTTTTTAGTGATATGTTTACCCAAAATTTTTCAGGCAATGCCGTTTTATGCATCAGAAAGGAAATATCTTTTTGTAAATCGAATAACTGTATTTGAAATAAAGATTTTACAATATTGAACAGCTTTGCAACCACATCAGTCCATTATGCATTTCCGTAAGGTGATTTAAACAATTTAGACAACTTACCTGATTCTGCAAAGATTTGGAATCTTTCTTAAAATTACTTCATTAGATCTGATATTAGGAACTAGGAACATTGCAGTATGTATGTCGGATTCTTATTTTTGTATTCAATTCAATAAATTTTTCATTTGCAATATGTTTTTTTGGCAATCCAGGCATTGACCTTCAGCAGTCCGCCAGTTGCTAACTGTAGCTTTGGAGTTAATCCTTCTACAAGCCGTACGCACTTAAAAAAATAACGGACGATTTTTATGGAAATTGTACTGGTAAGCGAGATGCCAATACATTCACTGTTTTTAATTAAAAAATTCCCGTAAATTCCAGAATACTTTTCGTCTTTTCGGAAAATTTTCTGAATTTTATCGTTATTATTCCGTTAAAAAACAGTGAATTGTAATGGCGTCCCGATTACCAGAATGTTTTCAAAAAATACACAAAATTTATATATTCTACTTATCTTTAGATACTAATTTTTATCACTAACTGAAGAATAAATGCTGCCCTTTAACTTTGTTCTTCCTCATCACTTGATAGTCTTTAACTTTTTAATTTACGATCCAAGCATATTCTCTCGCTACTCTCGTAAATACCCCAGTTATCTAGATACTTTAGATAACTGGGGTATTTATCAAATTTCTTGCCAATGTGGTCTTTCTTATATAGGCCAGACTAAACGTGCTCTAAGATTTCGTTTAACTGAACATAAAAGGTATGTCAAAAATCAAGAACTTAAACGCTCTTCTATTGCTCAACATTGTTGGTCTTCACAACATAAATTTAACTTTTCTTCAGCCACCATCATCCATAAGTGTCCTTCCATTCTTGATCTTGATTTTTGGGAAGCTTACCACACCATTAAAAATTCTCACTCCTTAGTTAATGACTTATTAAGTACTCCTTATTTTCCTAGCATTTGGAAATCTTTAATTTAATTATCTTTTTTTTTCTTCCTTCCTCGCTTTTTAGTTTTTGTTTTGTTTGTTCCCCGGTAGATGTCGCTACTTGTCCACCCAATTGTTCCAACTGCTTTCTTCTCATTGGTTGCTTTCCTTTAGGCGGGATCGTTCCCGTAGCGGGTATATAAGCCCGCGTCTCCCTGTCTCTTTGCTCAGTTTTGCTTTGTCCAGCTCGCTGAGTTTTTGCACTGAAGAAGAATCTCGTTAGTAGATTCGAAACAGCTGTTTGCTGCCCTTTTCATACTTTATTTGTGCATTTATAATCGTTGGTTTTCTATCTTTAAACTACACAAATGTTGTCATGTGATATATATGCCTCTACAAACACTTGATTGCTTTCCAGCTCACCCTCTTGTATCACTGATAAACACCTGAAAGAAAAAAACTGTTCTAAAATTAAAAAGTTAGCTAATAGTGATTCTTTGTATGCCCTATAGCTAGCATAATTCTTTTTAATTTTTTCCATCAATAGCGTGCTGGTATTACATTCAAAATTTTAAAATGGTTACAAAGTTTGAAAAAGCGAAAAATAAAAAACAAATATTTTGTTATTATTTAAAAAAGGATAACTGATATGTGTAACTGATATTAATTCTGTAAATAAAAAACAATTTAAAAAAAAATTGTATTTTTTATTAATTTTTTTTTTGACAATTGCAGAAAATTACAATTATTAACAATAATAATAAATAATAATTATAATTAAATAATAATTAAAATAATAATGAAATAAATAATAAATATAATATAATGCATACATACATAATAAATAAAAATTTTAATAGTAATAATTAACAGTTGAAAAAAACATAATTTGTATTTAAAAAAAATTGAAATCGATTTTTTTACCCCCTCCCCCCTCCTATCGCTGTTTCCACCAATCACCCTGGAGGACGCTATGGAATTTACATAAAATTTGATTATCCACCAAAAAAATTAAGTAAAAAAAATAATAATAAAATGAAAAAAAGAGGGAAGAGTAATATGTGTCTTTTCCAAAAGTGCACGAAATTTATATATTCTACTTATCTTTAGATGCTTATTTTTAACACTAACTTAAGAATAACAGAATGCTGCCCTTTAATTTTGTTCTTTTTCATCACTTGATATTTTTCAACTTGTAAATTAACGATGTACGCTTATTCGCTCTATATTTAAAAAATATTTTTTAACAAACCTACACAAATGCTGTCATGCGATATATATGCTCGTACAAATACTTGATTGCAGGGCTCCCAAATGGTCCGCAAACTGAACATCAGAATTTTCTTAGAGAAATTTTCTTTTTAGATTTTTCTTGCAAATTGTCAAGAAGCCGCCTTTAGAAGTTGATTCTAGCGCAAACGTATAGTGAAATTTTCTGTTAAAAAATACTGATGTTCAGTTCGCGGACCATTTGGGATCCCTGTGATTGCTTTCCAGCTCACCGTCTTGTATCACTGACATAACACCTGAAAGAAAAAACCGCCTTTTTAAATTAAAAAATTACCTAACAGTTATTCTTTGTATGTTCTAAGGAACATAATTCTTTTTAAATTTTTTTGTGCAGTGGCGTTTTGACATAGCATCCAAAATTTTGTGATGGCTACAAAGTTTGAAACAGCTAAACATAAAAAATAAAAACAAATATTTTGTTATTTATTGCAAAAGGATAACTGATATCAGTAATATATTAATTCTGCGAAAAAATTTCATATGAAATAAAATAAATAAAATTTGTACTTTTCATTAACTTATTTTTTACTATTGCAGAAAATTATAATTATTAACAGTAATAATAAATATTATTTTTTTTATTATTGTTTTTATTTTAATTATTATAATAAAATAATAATTAAAATAATAGTGAAATAAATGATAAATATAATGAATATTATATATATATATATATATATATATATATATATATATATATATATATATATATATATATATATGTATAATACCATTAAAAGTAGACAAGATTCACCAATGGATTTTATCAATAAAACAATAAACCAAAACGAAGAATTAGAATTAAATTGAATAATAATAATAATAATAATAATAATAATAATAATAATAATAATAAAATAGTGAAACGAGGAAATCTGAATAAATAAATAAATAAAATGAATGCAAATGTTAATGTAATTTGTAGTACCAAAACAGAATCGTCAGCCCCCAAATGCTCTGGAACTACAAATGAAGTGTGCGGTTTCATCCACGTATTAGCCATGAAATAGCAATGTATATATATATATTAGGGTATGAGAATTTTTCGCGTTTTTTCCCACTAGTATAATCTTAGAGAAAATGTTGTTTTACTCAAACGAAAAACGCTGCGATTTAACAAAACAATATTTTCTCTAATATTATACTGGTATGTAAAAACGCGGAACACTCTCATCCCTAATTGCCGAAACGTCAGTGAAGACTTACTGTGGAGACACGAAATTTTTTGGTTTCTGTCTGTCTGTCTGTCAGTTTGTCAGTCTGTCTATTCCGCGATAACTACCGCAAAAAACATCCGAAAGACTTGAAATTAAGTGTGTATATTGGTAAGGCACTCGGATTTAGCTGTATAGTTTTTTGCTATATTTTATTAATTCGTTCGTAAAATATAGAATATTTTATTTTGCGAAATAATGTTTTTCTATGGCAAATCCAACGATTTTCAAATTTTTATTTGTTGAGAGAAAATGACTCATTTGATTAATGGAATTCAACGATAAATGGATACTGAAATTTGCCAGTACGGGGCTTAAATTATTCATATTGTTTTGAAATTTTATCTATGCATATGTCAGATTTTTTAAATTATTGCTGTAAATCTTGGCCATTTTTTATAAATGTGTTCCAATAATATAAGCTAATTTGTTTTAGAGATTTACTTATTTCAAATGTATTTATTTCGTTTTCTTCATTTCTTTTAATAGTCGCTAAGCAACCATTTATCCTAATTCTTATTCTTATAATATTATAAATTTTAAAATGTGTACGGAAGTTTGAATAACATAACTTCAATGCTTCAATAGCATAACTTCAACTTTGTATCTTTGCGTATAGATAATTATAGCCAGAAAAGAACAAAGGCTATGTATTATTTATTTTATTCGAATATTTTCGTTAATAATTCTGAATTTCATTATTTTTCATGCATAACCAATCGGCATTTTTTAGATAAAATTTAATCAATTTTCTTTCCGTTGCCAAGAAAATCAAAATTTCGAATATTAATTTTTCAGCGACGATAAATTTTCAATTGAGCAATTTCCAAGCGAAAACTGAAACTAAGGAAAATTTAAAAGAAAAAAATAAATATGACGTCGTATTTGCAATAAAAATAAATATACTATTTTTTGTTAAATATTAAACACTGATATTTGTTTCGTTAACATGAATTTTTTTGTCAATATGGCGACATAATTAAAAATAAAAGGAATAAAAATATTTTAAATAAAATATTTATTTGGTAAATTATGACGTCATAATTGAAATAAAAGAGGTATTTTATAGTAGTCGTTAAAAATAAACGGGACATGGATAGCAGTAATTCATGGAGTTAGAAAAATAATGACGTCATATTTAAAATGGATAAGAAATATTTTTTACGAATACTAAATTATAAGTTACATACAGATAAAAAACTTCATTAAAAACTAAAAATTAGCAGTGGAAGGCTTTTTTTTGTCGGAAAAAAGGGGAAAATAAAACTGATTAATGTATTTTTGAAGCTATTTTTTTCTTTAAAGTAAAAAAGAATTAAGTTTCAATTTGTGCAGATGGTATAAAAATTAAAATAAATTTTCTAAAACTAAAAATATATTTTCAAACATTGACGTTTCATTAATGAACTTTTTCAACAGAAGCGAAAATCATCTGTCAGCAAATTAAAATTTACAACCAAGAATCTACACTATTAAAATCCGACCGTATGTATGTATGTGTTAGAATTCGAAAATAGGGTTAGTTTAAAAATTACTTACTAACCATGCAAGTCTTCATTTGCGGGTTGCATCTATGCGATGCGCGGAGCTTTGAATTAAAATCGAAAATCATCTGTTGAGATAAACTTATTCTAAGTTCAAATTCATCTAAAAGTCCATATATTATAAAAAATGTAGTTTAATTCCATCTAAAAGGCACATTCCTTCATTACATTCAGAGAACTCAATCGTTCTCACACACTTGTCAAAGTTCTTCGAAAGATAATAAATAAAATCAGACGATATTTTCATTTTCTTAATTTACGCGTTCAATTAGTTTCACTTCATTTCATTTTACAACATCCTCCCCCCTTTGAAACTTGGGGAGAGTTTCAAATACATAACAATTATTATTAAAAAGATCCAACCTCTTTGGAGCTTTTACACATCTTCCAGAAGAGGTATATTTCTTAAGTATGACACTATCAGGAGAAGACACATTTTCATGATCATCATGCTCACTGGAACTAGTTTTCTCTTCACCCGACGGTTTGGATGCAATTTCAATTATTTCATTCGAATATATTTCCAAAGGAAAGATGCGCTGCACCGGACGTAAAACCGTGCCGTGCTGAGTTTTCAACTTAACACCACGAACTTTACCATCCCGTCCTGGAATTAAATGAATCACCTTTGCTAAAGGCCAAAATAAACGTTTTTTGTTATCATCCCCAACTAAGACTATTTCTCCCACTCGCGGTTCACGTGTATATTTTTCAGTATGTTTTTGAACTAATTCGCTGAGGTATTCTTTTCTAAAACGTTGCCTAAAATCGGTAAGAAGTTTAGCTCTGTAATTCAACCTTCTCCTTAAACTTTGAGAATCTAATTCGATAATATCCGAATTGCTGAAACTTCGGTTTTCAGTAAGAAACATAGCGGGTGTGAGAGGTACTAGCTCCAGTGGGTCCTCTGAGATATAGGTTAGAGGTCTGCAGTTAATCACAGATTCACAATCACATATAAGTGTATTCAATTCTTCATAAGTCAATACAGATCTACCTAAAGTACGTACTAACAATTCTTTTACAATGCGAACTAACCTTTCCCACCAGCCTCCCCACCAAGCTGCGGTGGGAGGTATAAATTTCCAAACAATTTTATGCGTCATGGTTTCTTTTAAAATTTTATCCCAATTTAATTTTGAAAGTTCATTGGAAGCCCCCCTAAAGTTTGTTCCATTATCACAATAAATAGTGCTGGGCCTACCGCGTCTAGCTATAAAACGTCTAAGTGCTAGCAGGAAAGCATCAGAAGATAGCGAATTGACTAGTTCAAGGTGAATCGCGCGATAAACGGCACAAGTAAACAATGCTATCCAAACTTTCTCGCCATTTTTTAGAAATAACGGCCCGGCTAAGTCTACTCCAATAATTTCAAAGACAGCACAATCTGTAACGCGATCTGGTGGCAAAGGTGTTGGTTCGCTTGACAAAGACTTTACCTTAAAACGTTTACATGCAATACAGTCGTACAATACATTTTTAATAGTTCTTCTAGCTCTAATTATCCAAAATCTTTCTCTTATTAAAGATTGCATTGTTCTTATACCTGCATGACAATTCTTTTGGTGTACTGATCTAATCAATAATTTAGTAAATTCACATTTGCCTGGTAACAATATTGGATACAAAAATGATTCTCGGTCATTTCTTTCAGTTATTTTAGTTTTAACTCTTAAAATTCCATTATCATCTGTGAATGTTACAATATCATTTAATGACCTTTTATTATAGAAATAACAGCTCTGAACTAAACGGATTAGATATTTTTCAGAATTTTCAATTTCATTTTGAGTAAGATTAGAATATTTACACTTATTAGAAACATTTCGGCAATTATTTACAAATCTCAGAATCCAAGCAAATATTCTTATCATCTTATCATAATTAGATATATTATCTAAGAGCCAAAGGGGTGTGTCTTTAGCTAGATCAATATTCGTAATTTCGATCTTTTTTCTTTCTAAATCAACATCTTTTGGCTGACAGTCAATCGCGCCAATTGGCCAACATTCAGGATTTTCTTTTAACCACTTAGGACCTTCCCACCATCGCGAATCAAGCATTTTCTGCGGAGAACATCCACGTGAAAGTATATCAGCTATATTCAAATTTCCTGGAACGTGCTTCCATGACTCTATATTGGACATCTGTCGAATTTCTTTGACTCTGTTGCTCACGAAAACCGACCAATTCCCATGTTCCTTTATCCACCAAATTGCGGTAGTAGAATCTGACCAGAATGTGATTTTTAGACCTGGCATATTTATTGCCTTGATGATAGAACTCGCAAGTCGAGTACCTATACAACAAGCCATTAACTCTAAACGCGGCATGCTCAAAGTTTTGAGAGGAGCAACCCTAGACTTCGCTCTAACAAGCGTAACTTTGACTTCGGAATCAATTATTGATCTAGCGAAGACACACGCTGCATATGCCCCTTTACTCGCATCAACAAAAACATGAAATTCAGATGAAGCATTAATTTCTAAGTATCGAGGTATAGCTACTTCTTTTAAAACATCAATATTCTTCAACCATTTCAGAAAAGCACTCACAATGTTACAAGGTAATTCTCGATCCCATGGGATTTTCTGTTTCCATGAGTCTTGTAGCAATAATTTTGGAAGCAATGTAGCAGGAGAGAATAAACCGATAGGATCAAAAATCTTTTGCACAATGCTCAAAATTAATCTCTTAGTAATTTTCCTTTCACACGTTAATGTTTCTAAATCTAAACAACATTTCAAAGAATCATTATCTAAATTCCAAATAATCCCCAAAACTGAAGTATCCCCAGAATATTTATCAACATTCTTGCAAGCTACATTGCTTTCAAAACAACGCAAATTGAAACACCCTTTAGACATTAATAACTTTGCATTTTCAATAAACATTTCAGCTTCATTAATGTTAGAAACACCTGATACACAATTATCTACATAAAATGAACACTTTAATTTTTCAGCAGTTTCCTTATATTCAGGAGGACTATTTTCTAAAAGATGCATTATAGATGCACTTAGTAAATAAGAGCTAGAAGAGACACCAAATACAACTCTACAATGTCTATAAATCAATTGTCCTTCATTACATGGGAAATAGAATCTAAGAAAATCTCTATCTTTAGGCATAACAGATAACATTAAATAAGCCTTTTCTATATCTGCAGTTATACCGATAGGATACATTCTAAAACGATCAAGAATATCAGGTATTAATTCTATAAGATTGATGCCTTTATACAAACATTCATTTAACGAGGGTTTCCCTTTCTCAGAAGCAGATGCATCAAATACAGGGCGTATTTTTGTGGTTTCCTTATCTAACCTGATAACGGGCCTATGCGGTAAATAATGACATTTATTACTTAATTCATTTTCTGGAACACGTTCAATAATATTCATTTTTTCCCAATTCTTAAATACTTCCTGATATTCATCGAAAAATCCCCCACATTTCAATTTATTGATCATTTTTTCATATCTCTTCCGAGCTAAAACTTTATTGTCGGGCAAATTCTTAAAATTACACTTCCATGGAAGCCCTACTTCATATCTGCCATCGGGAAGAATTTTCATTTTTTCTTTAAAATCGTTTAAATCAAAGTTTTCCCGCTTTTCAAAACTCTGAATGGGGTCAGAAATTCCTATGGTTTCAAGTTCCCATAATTCATTCAAAGGAATATTTCTAACGTGCATAGACAATGTTGTCAAAACGTTATGTTTCTTGCCACACATTTGTTTCCCCATTACTGTCCAACCGAGCTTGGTTTCTATGGCAGTCAAATCGCAATTTAATTGAATTAAATTTCCTGTCAATAATTTTCCTATCATATCAGCCCCCACCAAAAGATCAATTTCAGATTCCTTACAAAAATCATCAGATAGATTTATTTTATTTCCTTTTAATTCATTTAATATTCTATAATCTTTAATTTTAGGTACAAATCCGCAAATCTTTTTTTCGGAAAATGCCTCAAAACAAAACGCATTATTTCCATCTAATTCACTGATTTCTACAGAAAACACATCATGTTTTTTAGGTTCCGTTTCATCCCCCCCGAACAGCGCGTGAATAATTATTTCTTTTCTTATAGGATGCATTTTCAGTGATTTCGTTATTCTCTCGCTTACGTAACTACTTTGGCTCGCTGAATCCAGCAGTGCGCGTACGACTTTTTGGCGACCTTGCGATCGAATGCGCACGCCAAGCGTTTGCATGTACACAACTTTATTTCTACTACAATTAGAAAGAGAATTTTCAGATTTTAAAGAATCATCTTGATTATTATTTATATTTTGTTCTGGACACATTATTTCAAAATGTGGTTTATGGCAATAATTACATTTTAATTTATTTTTAATATTACAATTCTTACTCAGATGACCAGCCTTTTGCAAACAAGTGAAACAAATCCCCTTTTTTAACAAAATCTTTTGTTTATCAGTTAAAGACATTTTTTGAGCCCCAAAACATTTATTAGAGGGGTGAAACCTATCACAGAATATGCAATTGTTTTTCTTACCTTTATTTTCTATACTCACCAATGCAGAGGCGGTGGCTGGATCAGGTTTGCTAATAATTTCAGATAAAATGTTCTTTTTTCTAACAATAGAATCAAAACCTTTTCTTGCTAAAAACACCATTTCATCTCCTTGAACTTCTTGGCGTAGAAAGTCCATCAGATTTTTTAAAGTCCTGGAATTCTCACTGGAATATGTATCGTGATTTCGACTTCTTTCCCAGGTCAAAAGAACTTCTTCAGGCAGGTAGCTCTCAACCAAGGGCATGAGAAAGTCTCCATACTTCTCTTGAGTTCTTCCCAAACTTTCTAAGGCACGAAGTTTGCTTTCTAATTCATCGTATAAAGAGGCTAAGTCAACTTTCATTTTAGGCGCAGTGGCATTTTTCATTACGAGGGTTAATAATTCCCTAACGTAAATTTGCACAAGAAGATCATCTCGTCCAAACCTCTGTTTTAATTGATCGATAGCCTTCGGATAATTTTCCGCGGTAGCTGGATAACTTGATATTAAACGCTCCGCTTTTGATTTCGGTTCCATACATTGGAATAGGTACTGCATCTTGTCTTCAGCGGCAATAGAATCGTCTTCGTGTATTTTCTTGAACTGGCTCCAAAACGATAAAAATTCCTTTGGTTCGCCGTTAAACTTTTTCAGCTCGATCTCCGGTAATTTAAATTTGCGTTTTACTTCTTCGCCAGGAGATGAAGAAACCTGTATCTTTTCATCAATACGTGCACATATTTCTATATATTTTTCTCGATATTCTTCTGCACTTTCAAAATCTTCGGTAAACAATTTTTCGTCCTTATCTTGTAACAATATTTCCGAAATTTTACTTTGACAAGTGTCCATCCGTTGAAATTTATCAAACAGTTGAGTTTTCAGAATAGAAAGTTCTTTAATTTCACATATTTCTTTAGTTAATTCAGTTTCAATTTTCTTAAACGTGAGAGTAAAAGCAGCTCTCAGTCCTTTTCTCTGAGTTTTCAAACTACTCAGATCCATTTTTTCATTTAAAATTAATTGAAATTCAAAACTCCTGTCCCGCCGAGGGTACCAGTATGTTAGAATTCGAAAATAGGGTTAGTTTAAAAATTACTTACTAACCATGCAAGTCTTCATTTGCGGGTTGCATCTATGCGATGCGCGGAGCTTTGAATTAAAATCGAAAATCATCTGTTGAGATAAACTTATTCTAAGTTCAAATTCATCTAAAAGTCCATATATTATAAAAAATGTAGTTTAATTCCATCTAAAAGGCACATTCCTTCATTACATTCAGAGAACTCAATCGTTCTCACACACTTGTCAAAGTTCTTCGAAAGATAATAAATAAAATCAGACGATACTTTCATTTTCTTAATTTACGCGTTCAATTAGTTTCACTTCATTTCATTTTACAACAGTATGTATGTAACGCTATCTCCTCCGATCCCGGATACTTAGAAAAGTCGCTTTTGTTTTGAATTGAAGGGAAATGAATCCCGGGTTCCCGAGTTGCGCATTCGTCTCTCTGTCCGTCCGTCCCTCTGTTCGCATGTAGCAACTCAAAAACTACCGAACCGAATAGTTTGAAACATAAAATATATATAATTACCGAAACGTCAGTGAAGGCTTACTTTGGAGACACGAAATTTTTTGGTTTCTGTCTGTCTGTCTGTCAGTCAGTCTGTCTGTTCCGCGATAACTAACGCAAAAAACATCCGATTGACTTGAAATTAAGTGGGTATGTTAGTGAGGGACTGGGATTAAGCTGTATAGTTTTTTGTTAGATTTGATTCATTCGTTCGTAAAATATAGAATATTTTATTTTGCGCAATAATGCTTTTCTATGGCAAATCCAATGATTTTCAATTTTTTTTTTTTTTCTTGAGAGAAAATGACACATTTCATTAATGGAATTCAATGATAAATGGACACTGAAATTTACCAGTTAAATTATTCATATTGTTTTGAAATTTTGTTTATGCATTTGTCAGATTTTTAAAGTTATTACTGTAAATTTTGGAGATTTTTTGTAAATGTGTTCCAATAATATAAACTAATTTGTTTTAGATATTTACTTATTTCAAATGTATTTATTTCTTTTTCTTTATTTTCTCTTAAGGGTTGCTAAGCAACCATTCATCCTGATCCTTATTATATTTTAATGCTATAAATTTGAAAACGTGTACGAAAATTTAAAGTCAAAGTCAAAACTGATGAATTAATTAATGTCTTTGTATCTTTGCTGATAAATATAACATTGCCCAGAAAAGAATACAGGCTATGTTTTATTAATTTTATTCAAATATTTTCCTTAATAATTCAAAATTTCCTTCTTTTTCATACAGAATCAAGAGCGATTTTTTAGATAAAATTTAACCAATTTCCTTTATCGTTGCCAAAAGAAAAAAATCTGGAATAATTTTTCAACGGCAATAAGTTTCAATTGAGCAATTTCCATTCGAAAAATTAAACTAAGAAAAAATAAATATGACATCAGAATTAAAATAAAAATAAAAATAGTACTTTGTTAAATATTAAACACGGAAATTTGTTTCGTTAATAAGAATTTTTCTGACAAAAATGGGGGCATAATTAGAAGTAAAAGAAATAAAAAATAATTATATTTTTAACAAATATTTCAATTGATAAAATTTGACGTCATAATTGAAATAAAACAGGTATTTTATAGTTATCGTTAAAAATACAAGAAACATGGACAGGAATAACTCATGAATAATGACGTCATTGCCGAAACTTCTGCGAAGGCTTATTTTGGCGATGCAAAATTTATTGTTTTCCACTCTCAGTCTATTCTTCTGTCTATCTGTCAGTCCCGATAACTGCCACAAAATGCAATCAAAACTTCTTTTTTTCGTAAACAAAATTGTAAAACCTTAGATTACTGAGTTTACACTTTCAAAAGTTCCTGATACATCAGATTTAGGTGGTTTTGGTGGGCAGGTATCTAGAAGTATGAGGATAATGAAAAATGCTTATTAAAACTTCTCACTTATCCTTATAAATCAAAATGTAGAAAAAATACAAGATATACGATAACCATTAGCAGATTGTTAGAAAGTTAGAAATTTAAATTTAATGAGACTACGGGGGGTTCAAGGGGGCGGAAATCTACTGTGGTATAATAAAAAAACAAAAATAATAGATCATGAATTTTTCAGAATATCCTAACATAACTAAATCTTTAATTTAACGGCTTTTGATGGCTTCAAATTTCTTATTCTTATTTTATTCTTATAAATAATTACGTAATTCGAAAATTTTAAATTACAGTTTCCAGGAAGTTGAATATTACGACGCTAAGTGTGTTTTTAAAAAAAGAAGTGAAAAGCTGACGTTGAGGCTCTTGATCTGCAGATTTACTAGTATACAGGGTGATTCAGCTCGTCGGTGACAAACTTTAAGAATCGATAGAGCACACCTAGACGAACATTTTTGAATAGGGAATGTAGGGTCCCTGACGCGATGGTAAGGCGCTAGGCGCTTTCGAAAATTTGGGTGCCGAAATTCGAAACGTCATAAAAACTAGGGAAATGGTTAGATTTTCTTGCTTGTTGCGTCGAAATGATTCTGTTTGTTTAGACTTTCTTCAGTACCAATTTGATAAGCGTATCTCTTAAAACATGGATAGGGGGCGCTGCAGACTTTGGAGAGCTAGACAACAACTTTAAGCCCGTTATTTTGATAATTTAACACATGCTCGCCAAAGTTTATACTCTAACTTAAAGTTTGAACCCAAAAGTAGAGCCCTGCAAAAAGCGTAAGAGCCGGAATAAAATGTCAAAGTACAGGGTGGTCGAAACTCGAAGGCTCCTAAGAGATAAACAAACAGATTTCTTGACTTATGGCATGCATTTTCATGATTCTGTTTGCTGGGGCTCTCTGAAACTCAGTTGAACGGTACAAAAAGAAACATCGATAGGGGGCGCTTTGGGCAAAAAACATAATTCGTTGACATTTCGGACGCTAACTGGAAACGGGGCGCTACGATCAGTTAGTAATAATGAAAACACATTTTCTACCTCTGCTCAACACTTCTGAATAAATTTAGACCAAAAACATCAATGATACTGGAAATTTATTTACAAAAAATAACACTACAGAAGATGCTCGAAATTTCGACCTTGGGCCATGATGCAGGCTTCGCACCTCCGTCGCATTGAGGAGTGTGTGTTTCCAACAATGCCAGGAGTATCTCTGATCTGCCCTGCAGCTGCCACAATGCGCGCCACAAGTTCTTCAGCACTGCTGACAGGTGTATGGTATACCTCGGCCTTCAGGTAACCCCAAAGGAAGAAATCCAAGCAGGTGAGGTCTGGTGATCGGGCAGGCCAGTGAACTGGACCCCCACGCCCGATCCACCGCTGGCCATACCTTGCGTTTAGATGGAGACGCACGTCGTTCGTGTAATGGGCCGGAGCTCCATCGTGCTGGAACCACATCTGGCGACGCTAACCTTCGGGTACGTGCGCCTCCTCCAGAAGCTGCGGCAGCACTTGATCCAGGAAAATCAGGTAATTTCCACCTGTCAGCCGTTCAGGTAACAAATAAGGGCCAATGAGGCAATCCCCCAGAATGCCGGCCCACACATTTACTGAGAAACGCTCCTGGGCTGCTCGGCTTCTGGTTTCATGTGGATTTTCATCACACCACACATGACTGTTGTGGGCGTTCCACATTCCCTCCCGGCTGAAAGTGGACTCGTCCGTAAACAAAATGCTGTTTACAAAACGGGGATCCCTGGATCTCATCGCCAAGTACCATCTTGAGAATTCCACTCGAGGGCCAAAATCCGGCTCTCTGAGCAACTGCACCCGCTGGATGTGGTAGGGGTGCAGATTCCGGGAACGTAAGATGCGCCACGCAGTTGCTTGCGAAATGCCAACATGTCTGGCGATATCTCTCGTGCTAAGACCTGGGTTGTCCTCAACCAGGTTAAGTACAGCCTCTTCGTTGTCGGGGGTGCTCACTGGTCGCTCCCGTTCAGGCCTGCCTCCGTCGAAAGATCCCGTTGTGGACAACCTCTGGTGTACTCGAGCGAAGAAGGCATGGCAGGGGATTTGCCTGTTGGGGTAACGCTCGGCGTACAACCGCTGAGCGGCTCGTCCATTACAACCAGCAGCGCCATACGCCAAATGCATGTCAGCCAATTCAGAGTTTGTGTACCGTTCCATCCTACTACCGATCTGCAGACAAGTAACCCGAAGCTTAAGTAGGTACCGCACGTTCAAAAGACGTGTCTGCGCATACAACTACGTCATCTCGCGTTGTCGTCTACGCATTACGTATCTTTTGCATATCGATATGGTACGATATCTTTTGCATAAATCAGCAAAAAGCACCTTATGTAAATTTTATTGCGCGCATTGTGCATGATTGAAACCAGCTATGTTTGTTAAAAAAAACAAACAAACTGCAGTTTTAATAGCTTCTTATGATAAGTAAATTACTCTCTTGTTTTGTTTCTAACTGATCGTAGCGCCCCGTTTCCAGTTAGCGTCCGAAATGTCAACGAATTATGTTTTTTGCCCAAAGCGCCCCCTATCGATGTTTCTTTTTGTACCGTTCAACTGAGTTTCAGAGAGCCCCAGCAAACAGAATCATGAAAATGCATGCCATAAGTCAAGATATCTGTTTGTTTATCTCTTAGGAGCCTTCGAGTTTCGACCACCCTGTACTTTGACATTTTATTCCGGCTCTTACGCTTTTTGCAGGGCTCTACTTTTGGGTTCAAACTTTAAGTTAGAGTATAAACTTTAGCGAGCATGTGTTAAATTATCAAAATAACGGGCTTAAAGTTGTTGTCTAGCTCTCCAAAGTCTGCAGCGCCCCCTATCCATGTTTTAAGAGATACGCTTATCAAATTGGTACTGAAGAAAGTCTAAACAAACAGAATCATTTCGACGCAACAAGCAAGAAAATCTAACCATTTCCCTAGTTTTTATGACGTTTCGAATTTCGGCACCCAAATTTTCGAAAGCGCCTAGCGCCTTACCATCGCGTCAGGGACCCTACATTCCCTATTCAAAAATGTTCGTCTAGGTGTGCTCTATCGATCCTTAAAGTTTGTCACCGACGAGCTGAATCACCCTGTATATATACATGCATAGTAAATAAAAATAGCATTTAACAGTTACAAAAAATTATAATTTGTATTTTTTTTTTTTTAATTACTTTTTTTAACGTCACCTATCGCTAACCCCACCAATCACCTGACACCATCGAAGTTACATAAAATTTAAATATTCTCCAAAAAATTAAATAGATAAAAAATAAATAAATAAATAAATAAAATAAAAAGAATGGGAAAGGAAAAATGTGCATTTTTTCCTAAAGTGCACTAAATTTATATATTTTACTTATTTTTAACACAAACTGAAGAACAACTGCTGTCCTTTAACTTTGTTCTTCTTCATCGTTTGATATTCTAAAACTTAAAAATTTACCATGTATTCTCTTTATATTTAAAAATTATTTTTTTTATCAAACCTACACAAATGTTGTCATGTGATACGTACAAATACTTGATTGCTTTCCAGCTCACCCTCTTGTATCACTGACATAACACCTGAAAGAAAAAACCGCTTTTTTAAAATTAAAAAATTACCTAACAGTGATTCTTTGTATGTTCTAAGGAACATAATTCTTTTTTAATTTTTTTTCATGTAATGGCGTCTTGGCACTGTATTGGGATTTTTGTCATTGTAAGAATGCAAAAAGAAAACGAAAGAAAGAAGAAACAGAGGCAAGTAGAGAGAAATAGAAATGGGAAAAGAAGTAAAGAAGATACAAAATTAAATTTTACAGCTTAACTTTTGAAGTTTGGATCACAACACTAAGACCAGAGTACATATTTTAAAATACATTGCATAGATAAAATTTCAGATTTATTTATTTATTCATTTAGTATTATTTTTTAAGTTTTTTTTTTTCGTAGAAAATTTTGCATACTTTTTTAGCACATTCCTAGAAAGTTGAAAAGTACTTATGCATTCGGTTTGTCCGACCATCTGTCTGTCTTTCCTTGCTCTAACTCCTGTAAATATACTCGGATTTTCATTCATTGGTAAAGCTTATTTAGTGTCATCAAAGCATGTTTGGTATTGAACATGAACTATTTACAAATAATAGTTCATTTACAGGGACACTCAAGAGAATTAGATTACATTATTTTATATAGGGAAAATCATTCGGAGATTATTTTAATGACATGACGCTATTTCAAATGTATTGAAGCTGATATAATCACTGAATTTCCCTACGATTACAATAAATCAGAACATTCATACTATTTTGTATTTATTAATTTACAGAAACAGTCAAAAGAAATCGGTTACAGTAGTGTATTTGCGTAATAATTGCTGGAGAGTACGTTTTAAAATTTGATATGCGCTTTTAAATTTAATTAGTTATTGCATTTTAAGCCTAATGCACAAATTCTATACTTCATATACAGAGCTGACATAAGTGTTCATATACAATTCTCCTCATTTGAGAAAATTTTGAAATACAGTCGAGTCTCTGTATAAAGAAATCCACCGTTCCAGTAAAAAAATCGTTATATAGAGAAATTCGATGTATAGAGAATGATGTTAAAAATTGTATTTAATGTGTGAAATTTGAACAAATATTATTTTTGATCTTTTGAATTAAGAATTTGAAATGTTTAAAAGTAAATATTAACCTAACATCCCATTTCTTAAATTTTTTAAACAGCTTCAAAAAAAGAGAACAGACATTTATTTGAAAGCTTAATGAAAATCAAATAAGGAAGACTTGCATTAATTTCAAACGAAAAAATCTGTAATTTTTTGTTGTTTTGATTTTAAAATTGTTACGCTCTCAAAAAAAGTGTTTATATTTTAGCAAGGAATGAAAAATTGTAGTTAACATTTTCCTCCATTTGAAGGCCTCTCTTATGTGCCTCTCATTGATGCCTCTTACATATGTATCAATCCAATTGACTCTGTTTTGAGAAGGATGTGGAAAGGTGTGTGGGAGGTGGGATGAATTCGTTGGATTTAAAGACCAAGGAGAGAAGAAACATAAAAAAAAAAAAAAAAACTCAGCACTGACGATAAATCAAAAATAAGTGATGGAAAATTGATTCCATGTGATTTCGAAGCTTTTTAAAACTGAATAAACTAAGACCAATTTATGAAAAAAATCGTTATATGGAGATAGATATTTCGCTATATAGAGACTGTTTTTAATGTAATCATGTGAAAAGGACACCGTTCCTACTAAAAATTCGTTATATAGAGAAATTCGATGTATAGTGTTTCGTTATAGAGAGACTCGACTGTATATGAATTTCTGAAATGAACTAAATTTTAGGATTGTTAATAGATAACAAATCTCTATATTTTATACAGGGCTACTAAAAGATTCGGGTTATTTTTCGATGGGAAGAGCTGGAATTCGGTTTTGAAATGTGTTATACATTTCCATATGGTGAAATGAGACGTAATTTTTTAAACGGTTCAGTTTTATTCCATTGTTCTAAATGTGTTGAAAAGTGCTTCATAATCAATGCTTGACGCATGATTTTTTTCTTTCTTGCTTAAAAATTGAATGGTTTGCTGAAAAAAAAGGTAGTTTTCTTTTTGTACTTTTGGGAAAGTTTTAAAATTCCTTTTTTCATTTAAATTTTAAAGCTTTGTCAAAAGTATTTTTTCTATACATTCATTTGCACTTATAACGTATTTGTTGCCACCAATAATATCCAAAAATATCTTTTTTGAATGTCCTTTTTTTAACATAAAATCGGACATCTAAAAAATGTCAAAATGTAATTACCTCCTTTTTGCCGAAGACCCTTTAATTTTAGTAATTTGAAATTTTGAATATTTAAAAAACAAAATTTCAAATTATTAAAATCGCATAGGCTACGGTCATAATCTTAGAAATTACTAGATAACCATGAAGGAAAACATATATAAACATATAATTCAAACCACCCATGATTTCGAGATGCACTCTTTATCTTTAGAAACTAATACAGTAGAATAGAGTCCCACTATTCTGAACCCCGCCTACTCCGAAAACCCGCCTATTCCGAACAGAGTTCAGGAAAATGCCGATTTAAAAAATTTAGAACAGAAAAAGTTAAAAAGATGGTAGTGAAAAAACTTACATTTATTCTTATACAAAAGTAGTCGTTGGGGGCTACTTACCCATCATGGATACTCATAGTATAAAATATGAAAATGAAACATGTGTAAACTATTTTTCCCAGTGCATCGCAAGAAATCCCAAAATAAAATTTAAACGTATATTTAAATATTTTTAATGCATAGTAATGCTCTATTAATGAATTGCTGATGAATTAATTTCGACAAATTAAATAAAACGCCAAACTACTCAAACAGAACCAAATTGCGTAAAAGAAACATCCTTATAACTCAAAAAATTATAATCATATTAACTAACAGTTTACTGTGTCGGATTAAGCATCTTATATCTAATTAAAAATGTATCTTTGAATTAAAATTTTAATGAAACACAGGGTTTTAAAAAATTGAAGAGTGTGTAAAATAAGAATACAAGTGTCTCGGCAACTAATTATCCGATTGACTTCGTTCTTTATGCAAAATTTATGTTATTTTCATGCATTTTCCATCCACTTCTTAAAATAAAGAATTTCGAAATTTTTTATGTACCTTTCATCAGAACGAATATTTCGAGATTGTGAAAAAAGTAGTTCCGGATAATCGAGGTTGTTACTGATATGAAATAGGCTTCTTTCCATTATTGTATATTAAGTACACACCAAATTTCAAGTCTCTTCAAGTCAGAAAGACACACGGATGACAATTTTTTACCACGCTTTTATTAACTTCACCTGTATGTTTGTGAGTTTGTGAGTTTGCAACTCTCCTTATTTTATGTATATTCACCGATTACTCCGAAACCATGCAACCGATTAACTTGGTTTTAGTGTTAAATGAAAGACGATGCTCTCGAATTGGTACCACTTCAGTTTCATCGAAATTGGTTCAGTACTTTTTTAGTAATTAGGCAAAAACTAATAAAATTAGTGATTTTTCGCTAATTAAAAGTGTTGAATACGTTCACTGAATGGAGTGTAGACAGCATGGCCAAGCGGTCTAAGGCGCCGGATTGAAGCTCTGTTTTTCGAAAGAGATTGTGGGTTCGAACCCCACTCCTGACATTACTTACATCTATGTAAAATTAAAAAAAAATTCCGTATTACAATTTTTATTTTTAACCGGCTTCAGAAAAGGAAGAGGAAGTTATCAATTCGACGCGTATGTATTTTTTTTCTATGTATGTTCACCAATTACTCTAAAACTATCCAACCGATTAATTTGGTTTTTGTATTAAATATAAATATAGTTTAAAAAAACTAAAAATCACGCTTTTAAAGTAATCAAACAAAAAAGTGAAAAATAAATATAGTTTAAAAAAACTAAAAAACACGCTTTTTAAGTATATCAAACTAAAAAGTGAAAAATAATTCGTACTATAAGCTGAAAACGAAAATAGATGAAAAATACTATATTACTATAAAATCATTGTTATTATAGAAATCAATTAATGAGCAATAAATAAAATTATCGTGGAAAAAAAGCGTGGGGTGCTTCTTAAGAACTGATAGATGGAGCATGGTAGATGGAGTACCCCACGCTTTTTTTTTCCACGATAATTTTATTTATTGCTTATTAATTGATTTCTATAATAACAATGATTTTATAGTAATATAGTATTTTTCATCTATTTTCGTTTTCAGCTTACAATACGAATTATTTTTCACTTTTTAGTTTGATATACTTAAAAAGCGTGTTTTTTAGTTTTTTTAAACTATATTTATTTTTCTAAAAATATGTTTTTTTGAAATCTCCAGTGTCTGAAACGTGTAAATCCGCCAAAAAAATTTTTTTTGATTGCAAGACTTTTCCTATACTACGTAAGTAAAAGTTAAATAGAGAAAGGATGAGAGCGCTCCGATCCAAATGACCGATTACTATCATTAAATTTTAATAAAATTTCTGGCATTATTTCATGACAGAGTTTCTGAGAAGGTATAAAGCAAAGAATACTTTTAAAATTTTTTGGTAGTAATTGCTCATTTGGTTTGAAACGCTCTCATGCCTCATAGAGACTTAGGTAGAGATAGAGCTCAAGCTTGATGAAAATGCCTGAAAGGGGCCGTCCATAAATGATTTCACGCATGGAGGGGGGGGGGGGGGGTTCATAAAATTGGGACATTTTGGGACAAGGGGGTGGGAAGGGGTAAGAAGTTTTACATGACATATTTGGTTAAAATAAAAGCATTAAAAAACAGCAGATTAAATTTTGAAGTTACTTTGAAATTAAAATATTTTGTGTTACTGAAATAAAATTAAAATTTAAAATCAAGTAACATTAAATTCCATTTCAATTTCCAAAGTACTACTACTTTCAATTGCTCTTTCATATTAAGTTTTATTATTATTGTATATCAGTTATTTTTTCTCATAAACCTTGATCTTATATTTCAAACAAAATAAGTACACGAATAATTTTTACTGTTATGCTTACAAATGCCATTAAAACACGTAGTTAAAGATTAAAAGTAAAATTGAAATACGATTTATTACACAGTGCTTTGTTTTCGAACAACAAATATATGTAATATAGTGTGACATGTGACAAGGGGGGGAGGGGGTTTGGTCAAGTTTTGACACTTTGTGACAAAGGGGGGGGGGGGGAGGGAGTAAAAAATATTGAAAAACATTTGATATTATTTATGGATGGCCCCAAACCAAACTGGAATGAAAGACAGTTACTTACAGTATATGTAGGCTCCATTTAAACAATTCTGAAAAGTCTTTTTTTGTCACTGCTAAACATAAAAAATAACTAATTTATATACACTTAAGAAGTAAGACCCGTGATTTTTTTTCCTACGAAGAGCATCGACTAAGTAACTTATTTTTTGGTCATCATTGACTCAGATATATGTGTGGAGAAAAAAGCATAGTTTTACTGCTATGATACTACAGTAGTAGTTTTTATTTGAAAAGTCTGTTATATATTAACAGAGAATTTTAAATTAAGTTATTAGAAATAACAGGACCCTTTTCACCACGAATCAATCAAAACTGTATAGAGATGACAAGAGCAGATGTTCCCACACTTAATTTACGTCTTAACAAGTCAATACATTGATTATTATTAATGAAATCCGCCTATTCTGAATTCCTGCTAAATCAAACAGTGTTCGATCCCAATTAGTTCGGAAATGTAGGACTCTAATGTATAAAATAGATTAAAAATCTTTGCAATAGTGATTTGAACAAAAAATAATCTTTAAGGCGTCATCCGAGTCGCTGAAACGACCCGGGAGATAATGATAAGTCTACGGGAGCGTTATTTTCAAATTCTCGCTCAAATTTTAATAGTTTTACATATTTTTTTGCATAGAATATCTGAGGACTATCTACAACCGGCCTAGTTTTTACTTTTTCGATTTTGGTTATACATATATATATATATATTTTTTATTAGGACAGTTTAAATTTTACAGCCGGTTCAAACCGGTTCTGAAAGTTAAAGCATTTAATATATATATATATATATATATATATATATATATACATATGAAACCAAAATCGAAAAAGTAAGAACTAATCCAGTTGTAGATAGTCCTCAGCTATCCTATAGAAAATAAAATACAGTCGAGTCTCTATATAACGAAATCCACCGTTCCAATAAAAATTTCGTTATATAGAGAAATTCGATGTATAGAGAATGATGTTAAAAATCGTATTTAATGTGTGAAATTTGAATAAGTATTATTTTTGATCTTTTGAAATAATAATTTGAAATGTTTAAAAGTAAATATTAACCTAACATTTTATTTCTTAATTATTTAAGCCCTTACAAAAAAGAGAACAGACATTTATTTGAAAGCTTAATGAAAATCAAATAAGGAAGACTTTAAGATACTTTCAGACGAAAAAAATCTGTGATTTTTTGTCCATTTTAAAATTGTTACGCTCAAAAAAAAAAAAAAAAAAAAAAAAAAAAAAAAAAAAAAAGCTCAAATTTTAGCAAGGAATGAAAAATTGTAGTTAACATTTTCCTCCATTTGAAAGCCTCTCTTTTGTGCCTCTCATTGATTCCTCTCTTACATGTGCATCAATCCAATTGACTCTGTTTTGAGAAGGATGTGGAAAGGTGTGTGGGAGATGGAAGGAATTCGTTGGATTCAAAGAACAAAGAGAGAAGTAATATAAAAAAAAAAAACTCAACACTGACGATAAATCAAAAATAAGTGATGAAAAATAGATTCCATATGATTTCGAAGCCTTTTAAAACTGAGTAAATTAAGACCAATTTATGAAAAAAAATTCGTTATATAGAGATCGATATTTCACTATATAGAGACTGTTTTTAATGTAATCATGCGAAAAGGGAACTGTTCCTACTAAAAATTCGTTATGTAGAGAAATTCGATGTATGGAGTTTCGTTATAGAGAGACTCGACTGTATGTAAAAATATTAAAATTTGAGCGAGATATTTGAAAATAATATCCCCATAGACTTAATATTACCATCCGGGTT
The DNA here is from genome assembly GCA_964019185.1 of Maratus speculifer. NCBI lineage: Eukaryota > Metazoa > Arthropoda > Arachnida > Araneae > Salticidae > Maratus > Maratus speculifer. The sequence goes on along the minus strand of OZ025301.1, from coordinate 143,711,189 downwards.
TTTTTCAGTGACTAGTGTGGCGTCTTAAGATCATTGAGGGGGGAGATAAACCCTATGTCAAAATTCTGAATAATATTGACGAATATCAAAATCCGAATCTTGTTACATTTCTCATAAAGTATATCAATTCTCTTTATTCTGAAAATTATCCCCGATTTTATTAGAAGTGCATGACAATTATAGAAAACTAAATAAGAAATTAGAATTTAATTTTTAGGAAATAAAGTAAATAATGAATTCTGATAAAAAAATTAAATAGGAATCAAAGAAAAGCAAAAGTGAGAGAAAGAAGGAAGAAGTTACAAGATGAATCTTTACAATTCAGCTTTAAAAAAGAGAAAATTGGCTCAGAGCACTGGTTTTGGGGAACACATGTTAAAGGAAAATCTCATAAACTATACCAAATCTGTGAAACATTAATAAATGTCAAACAACGGAACTAGTAGCTTTCATTATTTGTTATCTTTGCTGTATGCTTTATACGCTTCACACATTTATCTGCAGAGATACGAGCGTTTTTTGGAAATTTTAAATAGAAAAGAAAAAAGTATTAATAATTTTTATAATTAAAAATATGTTCTTGAATTTAAAAAAATCAATTTTTTCTTTCAATTTCTTCATTTTATCTTAAAAAAAGAGAATGATTTTTCAAAATGATATAAATTAAAGTTTCTCAACATTAACGTTCTGAAATTTTGACTCCTGTAATTGTATGTCATACAAGAAGATTATAATAAATGCGTAAAATATACTTCAGGGGAGAATAGCCATGTTTGGACCATCGCCATTCTGCCGTAGTTTACAGAAAGAGATGCCATCTACCGATGAAATCCTACTCACCAGAACGACGTCATTTGTAATTAGAAGAAGCACACACCTTCCACGTGTTGTCTCCTGACAATTTATTAAAAATAAACTAAAATCAGGTATTTTTCATTTAATTTTTTCCTACTAAACGTAAGAAAATGCCTTAAAACTAAATAAAGTTGTTTTGTTTTCTCATACATATCTAAATACATGTGTTTATTGCGCATTTTTACTTACCCATCATACGTAGTATAGAGTAAGTCTTGCAATCGTTTTGAAAATCGAAAAAAAAATTTTTGATGGATTTACACGTTTTAGATAGTGGAGATTCCGAAAAACATATTTTTAGAAAATTTTTTTTGCCGTCCGTCTGTCTGTCTGTCTGTAAAAGCTCTATCTCCCGAACAAATTGAGATAGAGACTTGAAATTTTGTATGTAGTTAGTATGTAAGAATGGGACGAACCCTATTTAATATCAGCAACCTCGATTATCCGGAACTATTTTTTTCGGACCCTCGAAAAATTCGTTCTTATGAAAGGTATATAAAAATTTTCGAATTTTTTTGTTTTAAGGAATAGACGTAAAAGGCAATAAAATAACACATATTTTGCATATAGAACGAAGTCGATCGGATTATTAGTTGACGAGATATTTGTAATCCTGTTTTCCACATTCTTCGATTTTTCATGACCCTGTATTTCATTCAAATTTAAATTCAGAGGTATATTTTAATTGGAAATGAGACGCTTAATCCGACATAGTTAATTGTTAGTTAATAGAATTATTATTTTTGGAGTTATAAGGATGTTTCTTTTACGCAGTTCGGTACTACTTGAGTAGTTTGGCGTTTTATATAATTTGTCGAAATTGGTACATCAGCAGTTCTTTAATAAAGCATTACTATGTATATTAACAATATTTAAATTTTGTTTATGAATTGCAATGCATTGTATAAATAGTTTTCACATGTTTTATTTTCATATACATATCCATGATGGGTAAGTATTACGGTGGCCCCCAACGACTAGTTTTCATGCAGATTTGTTTGCTTTCGTTTTTGTTTTTAGTCTTCAGATTATCTGTTTTAAAAATGGCGCAGTTGCCTTAATTGGAACAATTTGAGCTGCTTAAATTGGAACAAGATTTATGATCCTATATTTGAAAAGTAAGTATCAAATTTCGAGGGGTCAATGCTTTGGACACTATTTTTTATTGTTTAATTTTTTATGTAATGGAATATATTCGTACAAGTTTATGAATGCTTTAATTTAATTTATTTTGTATAGCTGGAGCAATTTCTTTACATAGTTTAGGACTACATAAATATTAAAAATATCTTTTACATGTTTATACATTAAATTTTTTTGTCATTTCTTTTATTTTGTATGTGCTTGAATTGATTTTCTTTGAATTCTTTATTTCTAAAGAGTACATGATTTGCAATGTTAAATTCAGACATTTTCCGTCGGGATGAAATTTGAGGTTACAGATGGGAGAGAGGGATGGATTTAAATTTTTGCCATTATCAAATCTATCGTATACCGAAATAAATGAATAAGTTGTGAAAAAAATCGCAAGAAGGATGCATCTACATCCCCCCCCCCCCCCCACCCAACACATACACAAGTAACTCCCAAAAAATCCAGAGAATCGTTGGTAATGTCATATTCCTCGAAAAATTGGTTAAATCATAGTGCAGAGGGAGAGAGAAGAAAATAAAAATAATACTGCCCAGTTAAACTGAGGGCATTGAGCTCACAGGCTACGCATACCAATTGCACATTGCAGCCTTATATTTTCAAGGGTTATTTCCGATCGAAAAAAAAAATCAAAGGAGGGGAAACAGCTCCCCTTTTATACTTAATCATTGAACCCCCTAAACTAATCAGGGACATGCTTTATCATATAAAAAATCTATATCCAAAATTCAGAGCAAATCGGAAAATTCTTAATAAAAACCCATTTATATAATTTAAGAGGAGTTATCCCCCTTTCTTTTATACTTAACCATTAAACTTCCAAAACTATTCAGAGATTTGAACGAAATCTGATTATTCTGCATGAAAAATCCATTTATATCAATTAAGGGGAGGGGCATTAGAGCCCCCGTTCCCCCTGTTTACACTTATACAATGAACACCTAATACCAATAACTGAGGCGCCTCATTAGAATGATCTTATACCTAAATTTTGAACGAAAACTGATAATTCTGAATGAAAAACCCATTTATATCAATTAAGGGGAGGGCATGAGCCCCTCGTTACCCTTCTTATACTTATCGAATGAAATTCAGAAACTAATCAGGGAAGCGCCTTATCAGGATATACCTGTATACAAAATTTCAAGTGAATAGGACACTTTTATCATGAGTTATTGCGTTACGCACGTACGAACGTAAGAACGTACATACAGAACGGGCGGGCACATAAGCTCTCAGGCTATGATAGCCTGTGAGCTAAAAAAACCCAGCTTTGTTAACATCTTTTCCATATAAAGTAAACCTTTAAATGAAAAAAAGGAGTCCTCAAAGCACAGAAGCAATTAAAACAACAGTTTTTTAAAAAATAGGCAGGCAATTGGAAAGAAAATGATTGAAGTGACGAACTACAGACATATGTGAAAACTTCTGTTTAAAATAAAATTTCTAACAATTCAGAATTTAAAAAGAAAAATCCAGAAGTTATGATTTTTCTAAATCTGTAAAAATATATAATAGTCGAAACGATTTAGTAGTCATATTGATATATATTGTTTCATTTAGTGTGCACTGGAATAAAAAATAAATAAAAGCAATTCATGTGTAATCTTAGCAACACTTTTTACATGATATTTAAATAACTGGCAATTAGTTCTATAATTTGAATTCTTAATTCCTTATTACTTTTGATTTATATTTTGAATAACTTTAAAAAAATTACACTTACTTTCAGACATTTGATTTAATTATATTTCATTTCTGTTGTATTGGTTTATAGCTTCATTTGTCGCAAACTTTGATTTTTATAAAAATGTTTATATTCCCTACTCATAAAGATAGCCCAATAATGTTTGGTCCAATTTAAAAAACTGGGGGTGCAACTTAGGGGACCAGTTGCTGAATTTGGACCACTTGTGGCAAATTTTTCAAATTGAAATAAAACTTAAGAATTTAAAAAGAAAATTATTCTAAAGATTGCCAATTGCTGAATTTGGACCACTTGTGGCAAATTTTTCAAATTGAAATAAAACTTAAGAATTTAAAAAGTAAATTATTCTAAAGATTGCCAATTGCTGAATTTGGACCACTTGTGGCAAATTTTTCAAATTGAAATAAAACTTAAGAATTTAAAAAGTAAATTATTCTAAAGATTGCCAGTTGCTGAATTTGGACCACTTGTGGCAAATTTTTCAAATTGAAATAAAACTTTAGAATTTAAAAAGTAAATTATTCTAAAGATTGCCAATTGCTGAATTTGGACCACTTGTGGCAAATTTTTCAAATTGAAATAAAACTTAAGAATTTAAAAAGTAAATTATTCTAAAGATTGCCAATTGCTGAATTTGGACCATTTGTGGCAAATTTTTCAAATTGAAATAAAACTTAAGAATTTAAAAAGCAAATTATTCTAAAGATTGCCAATTGCTGAATTTGGACCACTTGTGGCAAATTTTTCAAATTGAAATAAAACTTAAGAATTTAAAAAGTAAATTATTCTAAAGATTGCCAATTGCTGAATTTGGACCACTTGTGGCAAATTTTTCAAATTGAAATAAAACTTAAGAATTTAAAAAGTAAATTATTCTAAAGATTGCCAATTGCTGAATTTGGACCACTTGTGGCAAATTTTTCAAATTGAAATAAAACTTAAGAATTTAAAAAGAAAATTATTCTAAAGATTGCCAATTGCTGAATTTGGACCACTTGTGGCAAATTTTTCAAATTGAAATAAAACTTAAGAATTTAAAAAGTAAATTATTCTAAAGATTGCCAATTGCTGAATTTGGACCACTTGTGGCAAATTTTTCAAATTGAAATAAAACTTAAGAATTTAAAAAGTAAATTATTCTAAAGATTGCCAGTTGCTGAATTTGGACCACTTGTGGCAAATTTTTCAAATTGAAATAAAACTTAAGAATTTAAAAAGTAAATTATTCTAAAGATTGCCAATTGCTGAATTTGGACCACTTGTGGCAAATTTTTCAAAGTGAAATAAAACTTAAGAATTTAAAAAATAAATTGTTCTAAAGATTTATTTAGTTAATATATGAATGACCACGTGTAATGATATTTTGCAGATTATTCCAAAAATTAAGTGAGTGACACCAGAAAACATGTGAAGTTGTCGAAATTCGGCTATTTTCCTTTATTTTCCAAAGATTTTTTTCTCCAAAAAACTCAAATAAAGCGTCAAAAATTGGTGCTACCATTTAATCGTATAAAAGTGGGTACAATATTTAATATGTAGATGACGACCATATATATATATTTGTGCGTATGTATATGTATATAAATAGAAAAAATCATGCGGTGAAGGGTTAAAATAGTGATTTCTTTCATTCTTGCGTTAACTAAAACTATTATCTAAAAAAAAAAAAAAAAAAAAAAGAATACGAAAAAGAAGAAAATTAGTCAGATGTGGCAATCCCCAAATTTTCTTTTACCTTATCATGTTAATACTTCCTGAAAAATGTAGTATAGCACTGCCACCGGTTTTGGTAGTTTAAACCAAAATCTTTTCAGCAACAACTTACGTTAACTTGTTACTGAATCTGAAGTTCGAAGAAAATCCGCGCATTAGTTCTTGAGATTGCAATAATCACGAATAATGCACCGTGGCAACGTAACCTATTGAGCGATTTCCACCAAAATGTAATCTGCACCATTTTGTATCATGTACTATGTAAATCTAAAGTTTTTTAAAAATCAATGCATTAGTTCTTGAGCTATAGCTATCATCGAAATTGTGAATAAAACCGCATAGCAGTGCTATGTGTTGAGCGGTATATACTCAAACCTAATCAGATGTAATTTATATCAAAGTCTAACAGAATCTAAAGTTTTGGGAAATTTCGTGCAATAGTTTTCGAGATAAAGCGCCCACCATTTTTTAATCACATACAGGCAGACAGACAAACGGACTGACAGACAGACAGACTCACAGACAGATGTTTAATAGAAATTTGCTTCTAAAAGTTTGTTTTTCGGGTTTTCTGACCCCTAAAATGTAAAAATCCATCGAAAACAGGATTTCGAAAATTTTCAGGAATCTAATACTTTTTCTTATACAAATAGAAAAAAGTAAAAAAAAAAAAAAAAAAAAAAAAAAAAAGAGAGAGAGAGAGAGAGAGAGAGACAAAGACAGAGTTAGAAAAATAGACTTTTTTCTATTTAAAATGATGAGAATATACAGTTAAGAATATTTTTGGAGAGAAATGTTAATTTAATGTTGGGTCTGAGAATGTTAGTGTCAAAAGTCGCTGTAAAAATTTAAAAATAAAGATACAGTAAAACATCGTTTGTACGACGATCGCTTATGCGACGTTTACGTTTATGCGACGTTTTAGAGTGGTCCCAATTCATTCCTATTCATTTTAATGTAAAAATATATCTTTTATACGACGCACAAAATCGTTTATACGTCGATTTTTTGATTTTGTAAGGTTTATTTTCTTGGGTATTTTAAGAACGGGCGAAAGTTAGGAGCTATGAATGACACCATAGAGCATGTTTAAATGTACCCCACTTGATAACAGTGTGAGGTGGTGTTCGATCAGTCGGAAAAATCAGTTTATTTGTAACGGATTACATTTTAGGGATCATTATTTTTGCGAGGATGGTCAGCTTTCTCGACTTGTTTTAAGTTGCAAATAGACTATCTTTCTAACTGTTATCAGTATTGGCGACATTTAATTGGCCACGCGGTGCATTGAAATATTAAGAACTTTTTTTATTTGCCACAGTACCAGCGAAAAAACTTTTCAGGTCCTTGACTCATGGCTGAAATCCTTAATTACAACCCAATGTCAGTCATCATCTAAAACAATAATAGATATTTTTTCTGTATACTGTGTAATACGAACAAAAGTAAAAAATAAATAAAGGTACCTATATTTAAATTGCTTACTAATTTCCCCTTTTTTATTTATTTATTAATTTATTTATTAATTGGTTATTCGTTTGTTTTGGTTTGTTTAATTTACAAATTTATGAAAATCAACTTTAAATATTAAAATTCAGTGAAAACAAAATTAATTCTAGTTTTAGAAGTGAAAATCGATTATACGACGTTTTTTAGTAGTCCCTTCAGCGTCGTATAAACGATGCTCCACTGTATTTACAATTTTTAATTTTTAGGCAAAGATCAATCCCTAAAAAAGACAAAATAAACTACTTACAATTACGAACTGCTACAAAATAAAATTGTACCTTTTTTTTACATTAGAACTATTAGCGAAAGAATGAAAAAGAAAAAAAAAACTGAAAGAGATAGGAATAAAAATGGGAAAGAATTTGCATGAATCGTCTCCTATCAAATTTAAAAGCTTGGCTCTGAGCTCAAAATTCAAAATACACATGCTAAAAGAGTATCTCAAAATCTCTATTTGAAGATATCTACAGTACTAGAGAACGTCAAAAACTGGAACTGGCTACAGTTCTCTTAATTTGTTAACATCACTTTATTTTTTATAGTTTTGACAGTTTTATTTAATGAACATGAGATCAATTAATGTTTAAGTAAAATATAAATACTATATGTTACAATATAATTCCCAATATTACGATATAAAATCCAATAAAGAAATACATTTTTTTAATGCAAAAATTATTTTAAAACTTATTTTTAAAAATGAAACTAGGTGCTATTTTTAACATGTAGGCAAAATAATCCATTATAAATCATATAAAAACCACATATTCATTAATAACTTTACTCGATTTAAAATGGTGCTTTTTTTTTCCAATCTTGCATTATTTATAACTACAAACAACAAAAAAAAGACGATAAAAAAAAAAGAAGAAGAAGAAAAGGAGAGAAATGGATATGAAAACGAGAAAGACTTTGCAAAATGAATAATACCAGTAAAGAATTAAAGGTACTACTTACTTATCCCTTCAATCAATTTCGCGAAATTATGCAAATCGCCAAACTGATGACCAAATTATACATATTAACGTAAATTTTATTTTAAATAACGAAAAAACAAAAGAATTAGTAGAATTTTAATAAAAAATCGGAATAAAAATCACTTAATGACATTTTAAACATGTGTATCGTATTTAATATCATTGAATGTGACACTCACGATCACCCATTATCAGCATTTAATCTTATAATTTGGCGATACTTTTTTGGTCGACAAGATAACCAAGTAGTACCGAATTATAATAGATATACATTTTCCAAGTGGGTGAAAAAAGTCCGGACTGGGAATCGAACCAGTGATGTATTGGCTGAAGCCGCCAATGCTTTTCCAACTGAGCAATCCCGGACAAATACTGGAGGACTAATTTACCGAACTAACCTTAACGATCACATAATCTGGCCTGATACTTTGTATCAGCTCAACAGAATTATAACCGAAGGTCAATATACGGAACTACAGAAACAGTCCCATATATGTCCTGGATCCATATATCCATATCTGTTTTCATATATCCATATGGCTGGAAGAACATTGACGGCTTCGGCCAATACATCCTTGGTTCGAATCATGGACTGGACTTTTTTCATCCATTTGGAAAATTTACATATGTTATAATCAGTGTTCTCTCTGTCGCTCGCCATTTCTCCGAATTGCGACGAAATTCTTCATTTGGCGAGTAAACAAGCGATTAGATTCGCCAAATTGCTAGTGCTCAATTTTTCTTTTTTTTTCCTTTTTATTTTCGTTTTTCATACGTATGCATGTATACATATTTTTAATATATACATATTTTTATATATTAGTAGCGGATAGTTGAAATTAGATTAATAACAATCGTTGTCGCAGTTATAAAAACTTAGGTTATTTTAGAACATATTTAAAAAAGGGGAGTACATTAAAGGATTAAAGATAATTTTTTGTGCTTCACTACGAATTTATTTTGCTAATACTTTTTTCATTTGGCGAATGTTTTTGATTTTTAATTAGCCAAATTACGAACGTTGGTCAGATGTCAGCGAGAACACTGGTTATAATTCATTCATCAATTAAATCGTGTTAGAAATTAATCTAAAATACCAAACAAGATTTTAAAAATTTGGCTAAGAGCACAGGTTCCAAAGAATATATGTCTAAATAAGATCTCACAATGTCTATCTGAAGATCTTTATACGAATAGCATTAATTAAAACGCGTAGAAACATCCCAAACTATTTCATTCCGAAGATCTTAACTAAAGCGCCCAAAGTGAATTACATTAATTAATTAAGAGAAGCATGAATTATCAATCCAAGCTATTGTATTTATTACAAATCATTCAAAGTATCCAAAGTCAGAGTAATCGTTTAAAAATGAAAATAGGTGCAATTTTTAGTATCTGAATGAAGATGATTCTCTAAGAAAGATAAAATAAACCCCACGCAATTACAATTACGAATTTCAACGGATCAAAATTGTGTATTTTTTTTCATTAGCACTACCAGTAAAAGAATGAAAGAAAAAAGAAAAGAAAGAGGGAAAAAGAGAGAGAGAAAGAGAAATGAGAACGGCTTTGCAAAATGAATATGCAAGATTCAGATTTAAAAGTTTGGCTCTGAGCTTAGAATTCTAAGAACATATGCTAAAAGAGTGTCTCAAAATCTGTATCTGAACATCTTTACAGCATTAATGAACGTCAAAAAGCGGATCTGGTTACAGCTATTCTCATTTGTTATCATTGCTTTATTCTTCGTAGCTTTGGCAGTTTCATTTAATGAACATAATTATGAATTAAAGTTCAAATAAAAAGAAGTGCTTTATTTTTGACACAGCAAAATAATTTATAATTTCCAATGTTACTATATAAAATCTAATAATTGAAAAAAAAATGCAAAAATTATTTATAAAAATGAAAGCAGGTGCTTTTTAGCTCACAGGCTATCATAGCCTGAGGGCTTATGTGCCCGCCCGTTCTGTATGTATGTTCGTTCGTGCGTAACGCGATAACTCATGATAAAAATATCCGATCCACTTGAAATTTTGTATATAGGTATATCCTGATAAGGTGCTTCCCTGATTAGTTTTTGCAGTTCATTCGATATGTGTAAGAGGGGGAACGGGGGGCTCATGCCCCTCCCCTTAATTGATATAAATGGGTTTTTCATATAGAATTAACAGTTTTCGTTCAAAATTTAGATATAGGATCATTCTGATGAGGCAATTCCGTGACTGTTATTAGGTGTTCATTGAATAAGTATAAACAGGGGAAACGAGGGTTCTAATTCCCCTCCCCTTAATTTATATAAATGGGTTTTTCATGCAGAATTATCAGATTTCATTCAAATCTCTGAATAGTTTCGGAAGTTTAATGGTTAAGTATAAAAGAGGGGGATATGTCCTTTTAAATTATATAAATGGATTTTTATTAAGAATTATCCGATTTGCTCTGAATTTTGGATATAGATTTTTTATATGATAAAGCATGTCCTTGATAGTTTAGGGGGTTCAATGATTAAGTATAAAAAGGGGGAAAGGAGAGAGCTGTTTCCCTTTTTTTATTTTTTTTCGAACGGAATTACCCTTGAAAATATAAATCTGTAATGTATAATTAGTATGCGTAGCCTGTGAGCTCAATGCCATCAGTTTAACTGGGCAATATTCTTTTTATTTTAATATGTAGGCAAAATAATCCTTTGTAAATCATAAAATAGACAACTTACATTTTTAAAGATCTTTAGCCGATGTAATTATTTCGATCCAATTTTTTTTCAATGTTTAGAGAAAAAATATTTTTACATTAATAACATTAGCTATCCAAATAGATTAATTACGTTGTAACGAATATTTTATTGTCTGAAAAATAACGAATGTCTTGTTTTGCGTATTATTCAATTCATATTCATCTGACGATAGGCTAAAGAAGAGTTTTTAGAGATGTTTAGAAAATAATTATATTACAACAATATTTAACTCTTATTACAAATTATGAATACTTTTCTGTGTTTTATTACATATGGCTCTTTCAGGTTTGTAACCTTTATTTTAAATTTAAAGAGTGAAATATATGTTTAAAATAAAAGAAAACGGTGTACAGAAAATTAAGCAAATACAGTCGAGTCTCTATATAAAGAAAGCCTCCGTTCCAGTAAAAAATTCGTTATATAGAGAAATTCGATGTAGAGAAAATGATGTTAAAAATCGTATTTAATGTGTGAAATTTGAACAAATATTATTTTTGATCTTTTGACTTAAGTATTTGAAACGTTTAAAAGTAAATATTAACCTAACATTTTATTTCTTAAATATTTAAGAAATTTATTTGAAAACATTTATTTGAGAGCTTAATGAAAATCAAATAAGGAAGACTTGCATTGATTTCAGACGAAGAAATCTGTAATTTTTTGTTGTTTTGATTTTAAAGTATTTACTCTCTCAAAAAAATGCTCAAATTATAGCAAGGAATGAAAAATTGTAGTTAACATTTCCCTCCATTTAAAGGCCTCTCTTATGTGCCTCTCATTAATTCCTCTCTTACATTTGTATCAATCCAATTGACACTGTTTTGAGAAGGATGTGGAATGGTGTGTGGGATGTGAGATGGATTCGTTGGATTTAAAGAACAAGGAGAGAAGTAATATATATATATATATATATATATATATATATACATAAAAAAAAACTCAGCACTGACGATGAATCAAAAATAAGTATTGGAAAATAGATTCCATATGATTTCGAAGCTTTTTAAAACTGAATAAATTAAGACCAATTTATGACAAAATTCGTTGTATGGAGATAGATATTTCGCTATATAGAGACTGTTTTTAATGTAATCATGCGAGAAGGGGATCGTTCCTACTAAAAATTCGTTATATAGAGAAATTCGATGTATGGAGTTTCGTTATAGAGAGACTCGACTGTATTTATTATTATTACCAAATGACTAAACTTTAATGAAGGCATTTGTTAAATGCATCGACACATACTAACATTACTACATGAAAACAGTAACAAAAGTATTTTTAAAACAAAATAATACTCTCAATCAAAAGATATGTAGGGGAGAGAGGGGTACTGTCGGACGTTCCTCTCAGTCCACACAACTTTGAAGAATGTCCATGGTAGATATAGCTGCCACCACCGATATTACTAGGTGATATCGGTCACCCACTGTGAAATTGGTGTAAATGAAGACTTACACTAGTAACTGAATTATCAGTTTATTAAGAATATATGTGCACACAAAATACGCTATTTACAAATATATACAACTACAACTCGGATATAGGTGATCCGGTTCAACATTAAATTAGATACCGTAAAGATTGGTTGTGTACTATTCCAATTACACTTTCCACCTCACACTCAATACACGTTAAATTCACTTTTTTGGAGCTCAACCTTGAGTCTCCCAACACAAGAATACTAGGCCTGCACTACTCGGCCAAGAGCGCTAAACACTAGGACGTTAGTGTCCTTTGCTCACCAGAAAACGCACTCTTTCTGCTCTTCCACACAGAGCAACCTCTAGGTCCGAAACCTAGGTACCGAATGAATGATCTGAGGCAAACTTGCCCTCTCCAAATCACTGCTTTCCCCAACATAAACCCCTTTGGAGCTTCCTCATTGGACACATACTCCATTCTTTTCTTGCTTAGTGACATGCTGCTAATCTGCTAATCATCCGCATACTTCACTGACAGATGGACATGCCTCTGAGCAATCTTCTTTTTCTCTTGTTCACCACCTGCAAAGGATTAGCTGGCAATTCCCCTTTCCACGAAGAAGGAATGTCACCTTGGAAATTCTGTACACAACCATATAATACTAGATATTCAAATAGAGAAAGAGTAGACATTGCATTCTTTAGCACAGGTGCTATCAGATCCTGACACCCCCCACCTTAGCGGAAAATATGCCTTTTAGGGGCTAATTTTCCCCAAACATATAATAATATCGCAGAAGAGTTCAATAGTCTCTTTACAGATTTCTTCATTATGCTTATTACATATGTATTTCCAGGTGTCTGAACACTATCTACTGACATCTCTGCTGAACCTTGTACCAATATTAATATTACAAAAACAATACACATGTTAATACAATATTATAAACACAAAAAATCAAAAAATATTTACACCCACACAGAAAAAAAAAATTAAATGTGTGACGACATCCCTTTAAGTTTGTCCACTATTGGGTCGTTGATGTTGATGGGCTAACAACTGGTTGTTCTTCCCAGCTCTTTCTATGTAGCCTGGAAATTGCGTCAGCATTTAAATGTTGGGCTCCTGGACGATGAGAAATACTCAGGTTCCAGCGTTGCAAGGCAAGAGCCCATCTAGTGAGTTTGGGTGATCTTGGGGTTGTTTCGGTGAGAAATTTTAATGGATTATGATCCGTAATGATCTCAATTTGAGATCCATAGGTCCACTTTTCAAACTTTCGCAACCCAAAGAGAACACTCCAAGCCTCTTTCTCTATACTCGGCCAAGCACGCTGAGCCCCTGACAATTTCTGACTGGCAAAAGCTATTGGTTTAAACTGACCCTTTTCCTCTTTTTGAGTAAGGCAACATCCTACTGCCAGGTCGGAAGCATCTGTGTGGAGCTGATATTCCCGGTCTACGATAGGTGTAGCCAAACTCGTCACCTTACATAACTCATCCTTAAGGGTATTAAATGCTTTTTCTGCCCTTTCATCCCATGGTACAGTATTTTTAACCTTCCCTTTTGTCAATTCGGTTAAAGGTATAGCAATTTCGGCATAATTTGGAATATAAGATCGGTAAAATCCCATTAAACCCAAAACAGATCAGACTTCCTTTTTAGTTTTTGGTCTCTTTAGATCCCTTATTGCTCCTATTTTTTCCTCATCAGGTGCATGCGTTCCACCCCCAATTACATGACCTAAAATCTTAGTCAATTTCTTACCAAATTTACATTTATCCAGCCTAATCGTAAAATTTCTATTTTTAAGTTCTTCAATGACGGCCCTAACATGCTCACAATGCTCTTCCCAGGTGTCAGAGAAAATGATGACATCATCAATATATGCTTCCGCATACCTCCGATGACCTTGAAGAACTTCATTCATATCTTTCTGAAACGTGGCAGCCGCCCCTGATAATCCAAAAGGCATTGTACGCCACTGGTAAGTTCCATTATGCGTTGTAAAAGCTGTCAAATGTTTACACTCCTCTGCCATTTTAATCTGCCAATAATCCCTCAATAAATCAATTGATGATAAATACTTAGCCGCCCCTGCGGTATACATGATTTCTTGAGAATCTTTCATCGGAAAAGTTGGAACCTGAGTTACTGAATTTAAGGCTCTATAGTCTATACAAAGTCTAACAGTTGCGTCTTTTTTCGCCACACAAACAATTGGATGACTAATTTCAGCGTTTGACACTTCGATTAGATTTAATTCTAATAACTCCTGAATCTGTCTATCTACTTCCTCCTTGTAAGCTACCGGTACACTATATAACTTTGGCTTTTTCCTTTCCACCCCCGGTTTAAGATCAATACGATGCTCCCCTACCTCAGCTGGTCGTACAGGACCCATAAATACCTCTTTATTCTCCCTCAAAATAGACTTTATATCTTTAACTTGATTGTTAGATAACCCTTTTATTTCGAACCTCTCTATATCTCGTTCTATTTCCTGATCCCGGTTCAAAATAGGAATTTCCCCAACTTCTCCAAATTCCTCATCACCCTCAAAAACAATATTAACTATATTACATTTAGCAATAAATTCTCTTATTTTATTTTGGTAAACATGCTTCCTACTCCCGTCGGCTTACTCAACTATAAACGAATGCTGATTTCGTTTTTCGACTATAGTTGCCGGCCCTTGCCACCTAGAATATAATTTATTAGTTGAATCGGGGATTAACAGTATTACTTTATCACCTACTTCAAACGTTTTTTCCTTTGACCTTAAATTATAATGATACGCCATTCTATTTTGTTGCACTTCAGACGATAATTTTGCCTCATTTGCGGCTCTTTCTAAACGTCCTCTAAGTTTATTCAGATACTCATGAATCGGCGTAGTATCTAACTGCGCCCCCTTATTTTCTCCTGCCCAGGATGACTTGAGAATCGATAAAGGACCCTCCGGCGCTCTACCATATAACAACTGGAAAGGTGCGATTCCCGTCGTAGAATTTGGGACTTCCCTATACGCCCATAATACAAATGGTATTTGCTCATGCCAATTTTTTCCTTCTTCCCTAATAGTATGATGTAACATACGTTTAAGGGTCTGATTAAATCGTTCCACAAGCCCGTTAGACTGTGGATACTGTGGGGTCGAAAATCTTGAACTAGCACCTAACCTTTTCTCAAATTCTTTTGTTAAGTCGGCAGTGAAATTGGTTCCATTATCGCAGGCGATTATATTTGGAATTCCTGTCCTCATAAATATTTGAAGCAACGCATCACACGTGGTTTTAGCAGTTAAACTTTTTAGAGGGATCGCATCCGCCCACCTGGTATGCTGATCAATTAAAGTTAGTATATACTGATGCCCTTGTGAACTTTTCGGATCAATAGGCCCAATTAAGTCAACATTAACTACCTGAAATGGAAGTTCCGGTCGCGACACTGGGGAAATAGAAGCTCTATCATTTACTTTAACCCCTCTAGTCAATTGGCACTCTAAACACGACTCACAAAATTGTTTAGTTTCTTTCGCCATCCCCTCCCAATAAAATGAATACCTGATTCTCTGTAAAGTTTTCTTGGCTGCATGATGCCCTCCAAATACCGAACTATGCGCTAATTTTAGGATTTCTTCTCGCCTTATTTTGGGTACTACTAATTGCGCTATAGTTTCGCCTAACAATTTCTCTTTATGATACAATAAACCGTTTACAATATAATAATCCCCCTTATCCATTTTAGCTAATTCCCAAGCTTTCTCTAACTCTTTACATTCTAATTGGGATTCCTTAAACATATCGGAATTGCTAACAATAGCTTTATTACCTTTCTCCACTTCCGTTTTTTCCGTATTCTGAGTTTGTACATTTTGCGAACTCGCTTCTATTGCGTAAACATTACAACTATCGTTATTCATACCTTCCTTTTCATTCAAGTTATCAACAATAATTTCTGAACTTTCTAATTCTTGGGCCTCTAGCAATGGCTCCTCGCGGTTGACACCTGACAACTCATTAATCACTTCGGGATGTAAAATCACTTGCTCATTAATGTTATCAGTCACTGCGCAAAGTACTTCCTGATGAATTATATTAGTTTGTCCGAATTGCGGAATAGCTAACGGTAATTTAACCAACGGCGACTTAACTGCTTCACTGAATAACCCTTGTAAATAAATACTACCCGCTCCTTTTAATTTTTCTTCCGGTACCAAATCTTTATGAACAACACTAATTTCACATCCAGAATCAACCAATCCCTTTCCTTTTTGCCCATTTACACTAACTTCAATTTTCTCAAGTTTATTTAATTTCTCACCAATAACGTTAGTTCTCTGTTCGGCCTTTGCCGATATTCTCGCTACAATAGCTCCATTAGGTAACTCTTTATTTTCTTTTACCACAATCTTATGCACACCCGCTTTCGGATCTCGCCCTTTATTACCATCATTTCCCTCATTACCCACTTTTTACCATCATTTCCCTCATTACCCACTTTATTACAAAAACGTTGGTAATGACCTCTCAAACCACATTTAAAGCATTTAGGAGCTGAAGCATCACTAGGCTTCTTAAAATCTATTTTCCTATCCGAAAAAGAATTAGTCTCATTACTCCCGTTTTGCCTCCAATTATTACTAACTTTGTTATCATCCCTCGGTCTCATTTTTTCATTGTTTACGTGCCTATCTTTACCTTTAAAACTTTTATACGTAACGGCGTAAGACTTATGTTTAGCGTCAAAATAATTGTCACATTCTTTAGCAATTTTAGAAGTTACCTGTGATGTAACACATATTCTATTACATATATTTCTATTATTTTTTCAATTATGAGTCCCCCCCCCCCTCTTTTAAAATTTAATTTTAAAAGAAAAGCATTTTTAATAGTTATTGTTCTTGTGTGTTCATCTCCAAGTGCATATAAAATAATATTAATAAATAAAAAGAACAAATAATAAATTAGTTTTAAAATATCATTCCATTTCTAGATTTTTCTTTCTTGTTCTTCAGTTGATTAAATATCAAACGACTGTTTTATGTAACTGCTATTTTTTATTTCCCAATCATTTCATTTTGTCTTGTATAAAGAACTTAATTTGTTACCTGTTGTGAAATTCCGTTTAGGGTTGCCGGCTGCTGCACGTTCTCGCCACGAGCGATAAAGACTATATTCTTGACAACACTCTTTTTTAAATTTTCCCCTTTGTTTATCATGTAACGGCCCTTTTTACCTGTACATTGTTTTGCTTGGATTGGGAATCTATTCTATGCCAAAAGACTTTTTTTGGCGTTTGTGAAATCTGAAATTTTTGTCAGTTTTACGTTTGTCACTGCTAAGTAAAGATGCACGCTCTCTGTCGTCAGCGATGACTAATGTTTTCTATATTATGTTCGAAGACATTTCATATTATCGTGCTGCTTACTGACTAATGTTTTCTGTATAATGTTCAATGGCATTTTATATTACCGTGCTGCATACTTAACGTTTATGGATATTCAATTTTCTTGTGCTTTGAAAAATAAAAAAAATAGTCAAGATGATCTCTGAGAACTGATTTTCCTTAATGAAAATGTCTTCATTTTTTAACTTCAGAAACAAATGTAAAATCTGGACCTGGTGTTCATCACAACATTTGTACTACGATCTCGGCCTAGCAAAAAAAACGTGCCTTTTGTTTCATCTTTTCCGGCGATCTCGGACACACACATATGAAATGTGTCCTATTTTTCATATTTAGCTACCATAGAACTATAGCACAAAAAAGATGGCCCTTTATTTCCAAAAACTTCGCCACCTCAGAACTATTTTGCCATCATAGAACTATGGTGCCGCGTGAAGAAGGGTTTTTTGTTTCTGGAGAAGTTGTCCAAGTGTAAACAATGCGATGAGACGAAAATGTGATTTGTGCGTGGACCGTGTTTTGTTTCGGTTCCGGATGGTGCAGTGCAGAATGTTCGACGATGGCGAGGATAATGCGTGGAATCTTGTGTTTCAGTGGTGTCTCAATTCTGCAAAGTTGTTATCCTACGAAGTGGTTCTACAATGAAGTGTTGGTGTGTTCTGCGAATAAAAAAATAATTAAGCCGTCTTCATTTTCTGTGTGGGAGCTTCTAATTTAACTCTCCTTAATGTTGAAACCCCCCCCCCCCCATCTCAGAACAAATTTCGGAACGCTGGACAAAAAAGGAACTCTGCTGCAACTTATCATTTAAGTAATAGTCTCAGAAAGAACATTTTTTTTGGTTTCTCGTTATTCCCCCCCCCCCCCCCCCAAAAAAAAAGGAAATGTATTTATTTTTTTCTTATGATGTTGTTTTCAGCTTAGAAGAAAGGTAATGTACAGATTCTTTTTCTTTATTTTCTTTTTGTGTTTCATATTATATATTTGCTTTTATGTTATTATTATTTGTAATTGATTATGATATATTTCAACAAGCTTAAGTATTTATAAGTATATATATATTTTTTGAAAATGACTTCATCAAAGAATAATTTTAATATTTCTGTACCTTGCTATGAAGGTGATCCAACCACTTTGGATTTTTTCTTTGATGTAGTTAGTAATTATGCTAAAATACAAAAATGGACAGATGATCAGGAGGTCTTGTTTCTCAAAACAAAATTAGCAGGACCTGCCCTAAAATTTTTTCTTGAAAATGACAAAATTAGAAATTCAAATAGTGTAAAACTAATTAAACAGGAACTTTCACGATTTTTCTCAAAAGAATCTCAAACAGTTATAGATATCGAATTTGATAACATAAAACTCTTACCTAATGAAAGTATCAGTAATTTATCCCATAGATTGAACACTTTGGCCAATAAGGCTTTTAAAACGAAAGATCCTGAATTTCTTAACGAAATAAAATATAAGAAACTTTTGCAGTGTTTATCAACTGATATTCGAATCAAAATTAAGGAGGAAAAAATTGATGACTATGACAAAGCAGTAGAAAGAGCAGAGTTTTTGCAAAATATTTTGTCAAATGAAAAATTAATTAATATTCATAATGAATATTCTAATCATATTGATTTTTCTAAACAGATATCTGAATTGTCAGAGAAAATAAATGCTTTGTCATTTGTAAACAATACACAGAAAGATGACACTAAACAAACCCAAACACGTCCTAGTTTTAAGAAGGACACTCGTGAGTTTTACAAATCAAAAAACTCTAGAAATTTTGATTTTAAGTTTCAAAATAAAAATAACAGAAAGGTAAATATTTGTCAAATTTGTTCTAAGCGAGGTCATTTGGCCCTCCAATGTTTTAAGTATAAGAATTTGTGTAAGAGAAAGAAATCTTATGATCAGAATTATTATGGACAATATAGAAATACTAATTTTGATAATTCTGGTTATAACCAATTTCAGCCTTTAAACGACCAGTGAGACGCAGTACAGCTGATGAGCTGTTGTCTCAAAACTGTCTTGGGTCATCAGCAAATAAATTTAAACTGTCTGATGAAGGACAAGTTAAATCCACTTATTCACAGACATCTAAGGAAATTCAGATTTGCAACAATCAGTCAACACAGACTGATGAAAAAGTAGTTATTTATAATGTATATGATAAGTGTTCGTTTTTACCTATTATTTCCAGTAAGTTTGGCAAATTTGAGGCATTTTTATTACTGGATACAGGAAGTTCAATTTCAATTTTATCACTTAATTTCTTTAATGAAATAAAAAAGGATGTTTGTTACAAACATTTAGCTTCTTCAATAACTATTTCAACTGTTAATTCTGCTGTTAAATTCTCTTCTTGCATTTCTGTGTCTATCAAAATTGGTAAAATATTCTTTCGTCATACCTTTTATATTGTTGAAATTGCAAATTCTTCAGAATTTGTTGGAATTTTAGGCTATGATTTTATTGTGAAAAATAATATTGTTATTAATCCCAGTGATAATACTGCCTCAATAAATGGTGTTGAAGTACCATTAAAAAATAAATGTAGAAAAAGTCAAATAAATGCAATGTGTATTGATGAAAGTTCTGAAAGTGAGGTAAATAATAATGACAGTAGTTCAAGTGATATTGTGCATAAAGTTAACAGTAATGAATCGCATGATCAGATTTGTGCATATCTTGCACACAAAGTGAACTTAAATCCGTATGAACACAAATTTGTAAAAATTAAAACTGACATCTCACCAGATCAAGATGAGATGCTATTTTGTAGTAATATTTCCTCTAATAATGTGTTATGTCATGATGCACTTATAAAATTAGATTCTAAAGTTCAAAATATTTCATATCCCAAAATCATGCATGTTTACATTGAAAATTTATCTGATCATGTTGTTCATTTGAATAAAAATATGGAAATAGGTTATCTGTGTATACCAGATGAAATTGTTGATCAAAATAAACTGGAAAGTAATTTAAATTCTTCAATAAATGAAAATTATTGTAATTTTATTACTGCATCTGATCAAGTACTTGCTCAAAGAAAAAAAGATCTTTCTATAAATGATTTTAAATTGGATCATTTAGAAGCAAATGAAAAGAAGGAAATCTCTGATCTTCTCTTAAAATATTATTCTGCTTTTTCAAAATCTCTTAAGACACTTGGTCATACTGATCGCATTGTACCTAATATCAAATTTATTAATGACTTCCCAATAAAAACTTTACCGTTTAGCATTCCCCAAGCACTTCAGGCAGATGCTAAAGAGCAAATAGATAATCTTGTTGAAGCAGGAATAATAGAGAGGCATTGCTCTGAATGGTCTTGCCCTATCTTAATTGTCAAGAAAAAGTCTGACGGTTCAGGTAAACAGAAATATCGTTTAGCGTTAGATTTGAGAATGCTTAATTCAGTTATTCAGGGATCTTCTTATCCTCTTCCCAAAATTCAAAATATTATTGCTAATTTATCCTCTTATAAATATTTCACTAGCTTAGATTTAAAACAAGCTTACCATCAAATTGACTTGCCACCAGAATTGCAAGATAAATTGACATTTACATCTGAGTATGGCTCTTATAAGTATAAACGTTTAGTTTTTGGCTTAAAAAATTCTGCCTCAGTGTTTCAAGCACTAATGGACATGATTTTAGATGAAATAAATTTGGAAGGTATATTTACATATCAAGATGATTTTATATTTGGTTCAAACACATTTCAAGAGACATTACAAAAACTTGAGAAAATTTTACAGGTTTTATCAAAGTATAATTTGACTCTTGCCCCCAACAAATGTACTTTTCATCAGACTTCCACAAACTATCTAGGTTTTCACATTGAAAATCATGCAATAAGTCCCATTCAAAGTAATATTTTGCGAATAACATCTTTTCCGGTACCAACAACTAAACGCCAACTAAAAGGTTTTATTGGTTTAGCGACCTTTTATAGAAGTTTAATACCCAAATTTTCTGAAATCATACATCCATTAATTCAGCTTACCAGGCCTAAAGAAAAATTTCGCTGGACTTCTGAACACGACAAAATTTTTAATAATATTCAAAAAATGTTTTTTTCTGAACCAATTGTTCATTTACCAGATTGGGACAAACCATTTTTCTTAAATACAGATGCGTCAAAAATTGCTATTTCAGCTGTATTACTTCAAACATTTGATAATAACTTACTACCAGTTGCATATTTTTCTAAAGCATTATCCCCTTCTGAAAAAAAATACCCTGCGATTAAGCTAGAATTAATGGCTATTTACAAAGCAGTTGTTGCATTTAAATATTATCTTTATAACAGAAATTTTACTATTTTGTCTGACAGTGCTCCATTAAAACACTATAAGAAGGTTAGTAACCCTGCGGATATTATAACTAGATGGCTCACCGAGTTATCCGAATATTCATTCAATTTTCAACACATTCCAGGTTCTTCAAATGTACTTGCTGACTATCTTTCTAGAAATAATTTCAAAAATAATCAACAAACACTAGACACAAATCCTGAATTAGTATATGATACCACTCACATTCTTCCTATCATTGAGAATGATGAGCATGAAAATACTATCTCTGAGTCACATTCAATTAATTATTTGACTGTTGGTAATTCCGAAAATCATAAAGATCCTTTGCTTGAAATATCAAACCAAACATTTGTTAATGAACAGTTAAAAGATACAGAATTATCTGTTATATATAATGAAATATTAAACAATGGTAGTTCAGATAAATATGACATGTACTTTATTCATCCTGATACTAAAGTGTTGATGTTTAAAAAAAACATGCCACACGATTCAACATTTTCTTATCACATTGTGGTACCACACTCATTAAAAGCTAAGGTTTTAGCAATTTCACATCTTTCACATTTCGGTCTAATGAAAACCTATGAATTTGTAAGTAAAAGATATTTTTGGAAAGGTATTTACACAGACACATTAAATTATGTTGCGTCATGTATTAAATGTTTGCAACATAAACATCACAAAACACAGCCTGCACCTTTGCAAGCAACGTACACTCCAAAACAAGCAGGTCATACTGTAGCAATTGACATTGTAGGTCCTTTTAAAAATGGTTATTCAGTATTAACAGTAACTGATCACTTTTCTAGACATATGGAATTATATCCTTTAAAGGAGACTTCTGCTAATAAAGTTGTTGAATCACTGTTTAAATATTTCACATGCTTTGGGAGACCGTGCGTAATTTTGTCTGATCTAGGTTCCCAATTTATTTCCAGTGTTTACAACATTTTTAATGAAACATTAGGTATAAAAATATCTCATTCTTCAGTCTCGCACCCCCAATCGAACTCGATTGCTGAAAGAATCAATTCTTCAATCAAAACTTCAGTTAATACTTTATTACTTGAAGGACACTCTTTTGAACATGCATTGTTGATTCACAAATGCTTATACAATGGCTCCACACACTCATCTACAAAATTCTCACCAAATCTTTTACATTTTGGGCGTGAGTTATCATTAATATTTGATACATATGACACTCATGCAAATCAACCATTTCTTGATAATGTTGACACTTATAAATTATTAAAAGAACTGGATGCAATGTACCAAAAAGCTTATGAAAACATTGTGTCTGCTCAACATCAAAGAAACTTAAAATTTTCACAATTTGCAAAACTACGTCCTCTAACTGTCCATGATATTGTTTACCTAAAATCTCGAGATAAATATAAACCAAAATATACTGGTCCTTATGAAATTATTATGAAACATTCACCTGTTTCATTTACTATAAGGAAATATCAGTATTCACATGCTCCTTCTTTTAGAGTGCATATAGATAGACTTTTACTTGCTCCACCTAGAAATGCATACCTTAATTCCAACTTTAATAAAATTGTAAGCTCTAATATTAATAACAACAATAATAATTATCAGCAGTACAATAGCAATAGCTCTCCTCAAAACATTATTTCAGGATATAATCTTAGACCAAGAAAATAAATGTAATGCCACATGTTTTGTGTTAACTGGCCAGGACACAGAATTATGTTTAGTTGTGTACTATGTACTGAATCTTTTACTGGTCTACAGCTGGTTCAGTTCATTGTGTATTAGATTCTCTATGCAGTGTACAATTTGGTTTTATATTTTATTTTCATACTACTATTTTGATATTTGTGTACTTTAATATTTTGACAAGTTTATTTCATAAGGTGCTTATGTAAATTTGCTCTACACTCTATTGGAGTGGCATTTTACATTTCCAGAATTTTTTTTAATGCTGATCAGTGTTGATTTTTTTTATTTACATATTATGCATATTTTGATTCTTACATTTTAATAAAGGTATTATGTTTTTGCAAATTTCATTCAACTATAAACATTGTATCAAGTCAGTATTTAGAATTTTTATACATAAAAAAAAAAAAATCCTTTTTCGGCATTTATTTAAATGTGTGTTTAAACAGTGTATGTAAACTGTTATGATAATTTGATCTAACAAGTTGCAAGTATTTTCAAGCAACAGCAACATAAAAGACAATTTCTATAAATAAAAAAATATGTCATCTAAAGATTTGCTTTTACAGCAAAACTGTTTTTTGTAAGCGCTTACAAAAAACGGAAATGATGGATTTGGAATGATGACGAAGACATGCTTACACTTGAATGATGACGAAGACATGCTTACACTTGAATAATGAAACGAAGAATATAAAAAATAAGTTGTGTATACACATCAAATTGCTGGATATTAAAAGCAATGACTAGCATATATGCATGTATATAAAGGCCTAGGCATAAGTTGAAGTTTATTTTTTTTTGGTAACATTTTGTGTATCGTGTTGTGTTTTATATATATCATATATAATTTGTAATTTTTATAAACATATAATTATTCTTATTTTATAAGTGTATATTTTGCTTGTGCTTTGTACATAGATTCCCAACACTTTACATTTTTTTATAAGAAAAAATATTTTTTTCCTTCGCCAAAAAAAATATTTTTTGGTGGTTCTTCGAGTGATAATATGTGATGTAACACATATTCTATTACATATATTTCTATTATTTTTTCAATTATGAGTCCCCCCCCCCCTCTTTTAAAATTTAATTTTAAAAGAAAAGCATTTTTAATAGTTATTGTTCTTGTGTGTTCATCTCCAAGTGCATATAAAATAATATTAATAAATAAAAAGAACAAATAATAAATTAGTTTTAAAATATCATTCCATTTCTAGATTTTTCTTTCTTGTTCTTTAGTTGATTAAATATCAAACGACTGTTTTATGTAACTGCTATTTTTTATTTCCCAATCATTTCATTTTGTCTTGTATAAAGAACTTAATTTGTTACCTGTTGTGAAATTCCGTTTAGGGTTGCCGGCTGCTGCACGTTCTCGCCACGAGCGATAAAGACTATATTCTTGACAACACTCTTTTTTAAATTTTCCCCTTTGTTTATCATGTAACGGCCCTTTTTACCTGTACATTGTTTTGCTTGGATTGGGAATCTATTCTATGCCAAAAGACTTTTTTTGGCGTTTGTGAAATCTGAAATTTTTGTCAGTTTTACGTTTGTCACTGCTAAGTAAAGATGCACGCTCTCTGTCGTCAGCGATGACTAATGTTTTCTATATTATGTTCGAAGACATTTCATATTATCGTGCTGCTTACTGACTAATGTTTTCTGTATAATGTTCAATGGCATTTTATATTACCGTGCTGCATACTTAACGTTTATGGATATTCAATTTTCTTGTGCTTTGAAAAATAAAAAAAATAGTCAAGATGATCTCTGAGAACTGATTTTCCTTAATGAAAATGTCTTCATTTTTTAACTTCAGAAACAAATGTAAAATCTGGACCTGGTGTTCATCACAACATTTGTACTACGATCTCGGCCTAGCAAAAAAAACGTGCCTTTTGTTTCATCTTTTCCGGCGATCTCGGACACACACATATGAAATGTGTCCTATTTTTCATATTTAGCTACCATAGAACTATAGCACAAAAAAGATGGCCCTTTATTTCCAAAAACTTCGCCACCTCAGAACTATTTTGCCATCATATTACCCTGGTGAGTTAATCCAGACGCAGTATCCTCATCTAACGTACTTACTAATTTATCAGTAACTATTAACTGGTTGACCTTTTCATAAGAGTCAGCACCTCTAATCTTACAATAATTTTCTCACGTCGCTATTAAACGCGATACAAATAATACATGAGTTTCGTTCTGGTTTCTCTTAGCCTTCTTAAAATTTTCCAAACATGCCTTCGGTGTCGGCTCATGTTCCCTTAGAACTAACTCCTTTAATTCCTCATAATTTTCCATTTGTTCCGTAGTCGTATAAATTAACAAATTATCCGCCTTATCTCCTAACATATTTAGTAGAATTTCGGCCTGCTGGTTTTCCGGTACATTTTTAGTTTTGAATGCCCTTTCTAAGCTGTTAAAAAATAAATTCCATCCCTCAGTCCCTTCCGGTACTTTGATAGATAGAGTTTTTATGCTTTTGATCAATTTTTCTATATTACTTTCATTATTAGATTCCCTAGAAACATTAGAATTATTTGCCGATCCTTGAACCCTTATTCTCTCCATTTTTAATTCATGTTCCATCCTTAATTTTTCTATTCTCTCTTCTCTTTCTAACCTTTCGTGTTTTTCTTCGTACTCTAACTTTTCCTGTTTTTCTAACTTTTAGCGTTCTAATTTTTCCTGTTTTTCTAACTTTTCGCGTTCTAATATTTCCTGTTCTAATCGTTCTGCAACAATAGCGTCAGTTAATTCCTTAATAACACCCTCGTCATACTCATCACTGTCCATTATCTTTTTCTTAAGCTGAATTCTGGTATCATCTTCCGCGACTTCAACACCCAATTCTTCGGCTACCCCTTGAAGATCAACCTTTTTTAGTTTCAATAAGAAAGCCATACCTTCACCGATTGTTATTACCACCCCACAAGAATAGTTAAACCTACCAAATTAATATTTCCTAAATTTCTAACTTTGTACAGGTATTTCTCCACTTATTATACTAATTAATACCCTTTCAGATAATCCATGCATTTCATTTCTAATTAACCTACTGAATACTCTAATTTTCCTCAACCATTGATATCACACAATATACTTCCAACAAAACAAAGGATAAAACAATAATTCGATTTGACTACTATGCAATATAGATTCCAATATATACACTTAGATAACAACATACAATTTATATAATAATACTGATACGTTGAAATTGAATAGAAGTATTGATGTCAATCAAGAAATCCACATAAAGAAAAATTGTATAACATGCACATATACATTTCTACAATTATCCTCATTAAAATATTTTTAAATTCAATACTGGTTCTTACACTTAAGACAAATATACTGAAAATCTTCACTTTTATTTTTCCTCACTATGGCTCTCTTTTGAGCCTTTTTTTTTCACTATGGCTCTCTTTTGGGCATTTTTTTTTCACTATGGCTCTCTTTTGGGCCTTTTTTTCCACTATGGCTCTCTTTTGAGCCTTTTTTTCACTATGGCTCTCTCTTGAGCCTTTTTTTTTTTTTCTACTATTGGCCAATTAAAATCCTAAGCAAATGTTATTATACACTCTTCAAACTTAAAAAAATGTTGCTTCATTTAAATATTACTTTAACCATAATTTAACTTTTAGTAAATTTAATTATTCCTTCCAACTACTATTACCACAATTAGTAAAAAAAAAATTATAGACAATCAATACTAGCTCAAGTTATTATGACCTTTCCTTAAAACAATAGCCAATATGGTTATTAACACTTTATAGGTAGGGAGTATTGATAAAACACATAAATGATATAGACAATTTACTTAAATTACTATTAATTATACAACAACAAATTTTGGTTCGAGATGTCAGCAGAAAGATATGATCAAAACACCTTACCTTATAATTTCTTTGCTGGATTACTTTTCTAATCACAGGTAGTTCCACGATGTAGCGGTAATATGGCACAACAGTTCAGTTTTTTCTAGTACTGATACAGCACAGGCACAACACTTTAGCACCCACTCGACGATACGGCACGACACTTTATCACACACTCGACGATACGGCACGGCACTTTAGCATACAATCGACGATCCGGCACAATGCTTTAGCACACACTCGACGATATGGCACGACCACACAAGAATTCCACTGGATACTCCGGCATTAACAGACTGCAACACGGCTCGCTGGTCACTGGTTTCAGGCGATTCTATCCCGACGCTGCCAAAAATTTGTCGGACGTTCCTCTCAGTCCACACAGCTTTGAAGAATGTCCGTGGTAGATATAGCTGCCACCATCGATATTACTAGGTGATATCGGTCACCCACTGTGAGATTGGTGTAAATGAAGACTTACACTAGTAACTGAATTATCAGTTTATTAAGAATATATGTACACACAAAATACGCTATTTACAAATATATACAATTACAACTCGGATATAGGTGATCCGGTTCAACATTAAATTAGATACCGTAAAGATTGGTTATGTACTATTCCAATTACACTTTCCACCTCACACTCAATACACGTTAAATTCACTTTTTTGGAGCTCAACCTTGAGTCTCCCAACACAAGAATACTAGGCCTGCACTACTCGGCCAAGAGCGCTAAACACTAGGACGTCAGTGTCGTTTGCTCACCAGAAAACGCACTCCTTCTGCTCTTCCACACAGAGCAACCTCTAGGTCCGAAACCTAGGTACCGAATGAATGATCTGAGGCAAACTTGCCCTCTCCAAATCACTGCTTTCCCCAACATAAACCCCTTTGGAGCTTCCTCATTGGACACATACTCCATTCTTTTCTTGCTTAGTGACATGCTGCTAATCTGCTCATCATCCGCATACTTCACTGACAGATGGACATGCCTCTGAGCAATCTTCTTTTTCTCTTGTTCACCACCTGCAAAGGATTAGCTGGCAATTCCCCTTTCCACGAAGAAGGAATGTCACCTTGAAAATTCTGTACACAACCATACAATACTAGATATTCAAATAGAGAAAGAGTAGACATTACATTCTTTAGCACAGGTGCTATCAGATCCTGACAGGTACCTTTGAACATTTTTTCAGAAAATTAATATATTTCTTACTTGAATTATATTTGTTGTGTATTAAATATTACATAATAAAAACAATGCATTTATTCATCATATGAACCATAAATTAACCCTTTTTCAAAGAAATTTAATAAGTTGCGAGGATTTAAAAAGTTGAAAGATTTTTGTTCAAACCTGCCCCATGTAGGGGTATCTTTGAACAAGCAAGGGGCACCTTTGAACAAATGAATGAAATATGAAAATATTGAGAGTTTTTATAAAAAGTTGCATATGTTACAGAAATATAAAGTAGTATGAATAAAATTAAATAACTACACTTTGTTGAAATAACTATTTTTTGTTTGTTTTTTAACCAAACTTAAATCCATCAAAGTAGATGTTAAAACTCATTGTTGATAAAAAACAAAGTGTCCCTCCTGTTGTGTTTGGCTGTGAAAACTTTTTTACAATATCCTTGAAATACACCAATGTGATATCTGATGCTTATGAAAAATTAAAATTTTTCATTCGCTATTTTTTTTAAGAGACCTGATATAAAATTCCGTTTTATCCGTTACGGAAACCAGAAATAATGTTTGGAACCCTGCTAAATTATAAATCATTATTTTGTATCCATGATTTTCAATTATCCAATAAATGAATTTAGATTTAAAACATCCCAATACTGATACATACATAGGTTGGAACCTATGTGTACAGTAAGGGGAATTGTTAGCAGTATAAGTCCATGTTCTTTGACATTCTTAATTAAGCTCTTTTCACATAAAAAGATTCAGAAATAATAATATTTAGATACATTAACAACTCTTTACTGCATAGTTTTAAGTGTTCTCTTTTTAAGTTATTTCAATTATTATTTATCACCAGTGTTTTCGGTGTTTTTTTTGCTGTTCAAGGTACCCCAACTTTTTTGTTCAATGGTGCTCTATCACATGGAGTTCAACATTACAGCGGTTTACTCAATTCGGCTGAAGAATTTTAATAAAACAAAGCTTATAAACTAAAGCTAACATCTTTGTTTAAGCATTGAACAATAAATTAAAATTTTAGGGATAGAAGTTTGTAAGCAAAAATCTTACAACTTTATTTTCTTAAGTTTAGATTCAAGAGGGTGAAAAATACATATCTTATTTAGACAGTACTGTTCAGTTCATACAAAATGGTACAGCTTTGTATAATTATTCCTTTGAAGCAGCAGTAATGTATTGCAATATACATTTTTTAAAAATAATTTATTTGAAGGAAATTATTTAGTGTGTTCAAAGGTGCCCCCCTCTCCCCTAATATTAATAGTACGCTAGACCAGAAAGGGTAAAATGGTATCTCTCCCCTTCTCCTCACTCTTGCATAACTACAAACAAAAAATTCAGAGAAAAAAGTGAAAAAAAAAAGAAGAAGAAAAGGAGAAATAGAGAAATAGAAATGAGAAAGACGCTGCAAAATGAATACTACCAATCAGGATTTTAAAAATTTGGTTCAGAGTACAGAGTACCAAGAACGCATGTTTAAAAAAATTCACAATCTCTATCTGAAGATATTTATAAGAGTAGCGCTAATAAAGAGTGGAGAAACATCCCACACTATTTCATTCCAAAGATCTTAAATAAAACATTTAAAGTGGCATTAATGAATTATTAGTAACATGAATGAAAGTGTGAATGAAAACGTGAATGAAAACATTAGTTATCATTCAAAGCTATTCTATTCGAAAGAATTCAAAGCATCCAAAGTCAGCGTAATCATTTAAAAATGAAAACAGGTACAATTTTAATATCTAGTCGAAGATGATTCTCTAAGAAAGTAAAATTAACCGCATACAATTGCGAACTTCAACGAATCAAAATTGTGCATTTTTTTTCATTAGCACTATCAGCTAAAGAATGAAAAACAAATAAACTAAGGAAAAAAAAAAGAGTTTAATAACAAAAGAGAGAGAGAGAGAGTTGGAAACAAGAAAGACGTTTCAAAATGAATCTTTCCCAATTAGATTTAAAAGTTTGGCTCTGAACTCAGAATTCGAAGAACACGTGCTAAAAGAGTATCTCATAATCTGTATCTAAAGATCTTTACAGCATTAATGAACGTCAAAAAGCGGATCTGGTTACAGCTATTCTCATTAGTTATTACTGCTTTATTCTTCACAACTTTGACAGTTTTATTTATTGAACAAGAGTATCAACAAAAGTTTAAGCAAAACAAAAAAAAAAAAAAAAAAAAAAAAAAAAAGAAAAGAAAAGAAAAGAAATACTTTATGTCTGACGGAGCAAAATAATTCACAATTTCCAATGTTATGATATAAAATTCAATGAAGAAGCGTGCCATTTTTAATGCAAAAAATATTTAAAAAAATGAAAGGGGGGTGCTATTTTTAATACGTTGGTGAAATAATTCTTAATAAATCACAGAATAAGCCGCTGATATTTATAAAGAACTTTAGTAGATTTTAAATGGTGTTTTATTTGCCCAATCTTACATTATTCGTGACTATAAACAAAAACAAAAAAAATAAAATAAAATAAAATAAAATAAAATAAAGGAAAACAGAAGAGATAGAAACGAGAAAGACTATGTAAAAAAGAAGAAGAAAAGGGGTCATTCCATGGTAACTTACGTTACATTTAGAACTAATTTCAGTAATTTTAGTATCTTAACGTTCAATATAATTAAAACGTAAATTATTCAAATTATTACAAATTCAAATTATACGTAAATTATTCAAAATGCAAATTTGACATGGTTTTCTAATTAGACTTTTTCAAAGCCCAATTTATATGAAAATTTCCCGATTTTAATGTTACAAGGCAGAACCCGTCGAATTTCGACGAAAGAAAATGTTTAAGAAGGAACTGTTTCATTAATGTATAATAAACCTACAAAATTAGCTACAGTAAAAAATGCATCTTATGTTGATCAGTCTAACTTCCAAACAAATGTTATTTTAAGCTAAAATTAACAAAATTATTATATCTATAAAAGTCAGTTGTCCAAATTATTAAAATTAAACTTTAATCTCATATCATCAGTAAAATCCAATAAAAATCAGTTATTTTGATAAAGTTATTAATTGAGGTTCTTATGCTTGGTATAAATGCGAAAAAAAAAAAAAAAAATTCCAAATTGACATGATCATACAATTTCATGTAAAGTCTAAACCCGTCATCATTTTTATCTTCACAAAATTTACATACGCACTGCTCTATCCGTATTCAAAATGTTTAAAAAAATAGCATTTTAATTTGACCATTTTAAAATCACTTTAACTCGAAACTTAAAGTCATGATTGAAAATAACAACTTTGCATGTGAACTAGAGATGGGAAATATGGTTATTTTTGGTTAACAGGTTACATCATTCCACAGTAGCGCTGGTAATAGGTTCCAACATCCTGTTATTTTTGTAACAGAATACAATAAACAATTTATAAACAATTGCTAAATATGCTCCCAAACGGACAACACATTGGATATGGGCCCCCCGTGGAGGGAGGGGGGGGGTCTTTCTAAGGGAACCCAACCCGTATTTACGCAAGGAAATCCAAAGTTCGAAGAAAACCACGGAAAACTCCGAATGATTGGGCTGACGACCGCGATTGGGTTTTGTTCTAATCCAGCGCCTGCCGTCTACCAGTTTTGAGGGCAGAATCTCTCAGCCACTGGTGGGGCAACAACATTTAAGAAAATATCTATAGGCACATATAATTTTGAATATAAAATAATGTATCCAATAGGAAATACGAAAAGCAGGAAAATTAGAAAGTACAAGAAAATATATTAAGAAAACTTTCTTTAACATACAGAGGAAAACGAATTTTTCAAAAATCCATTTTCCGTATACCGCGTTTTCTCAATCAGCACTGTTGATGTTTTAAAATCTGAGATGAAATGCATTACTGAATTTTCGTACAGCAAGTCAATGCGTGCTGCCACTACTAGAGCGGCTGCAAAACATAAAACAAATATTAACTGATAGGACAAAGATACTTGTGAGATAGGACAGATGGTAGACAAGGAAATTTTTTCCAGACTCAGTTTTTTTTTACTAGTTTCTTAATAGCAGATATGTATAGTATGCAAGATCGATTGTACGCTATTATGAAAGCAAAAGAGGGTGCTACAAAAAATTAACTACCATTTACTTCATATTAATAAGGTAATATTGTTGCGCAAAATAAAATATTCTAATACTTTGAACTCATCTAAATTTTATCCTACTGTTTTTATGTCTTTCAGAAAGCTGTAAACCTAATATATTGTACTGTATTTTATATTTTGTAAATATTAAAATCTTATCTAAACATTCCAGATTCAATTTATAAGAAATTTAATTGCATTTACTTAGTATAAAAATGATTAAATTGAAAATAATTTTTTAATAATTTTTCTCAATTATTTTAATATTTGGAATATGAGTTGTATTAAAATGGTTCCAAAGTTCACTAGCTCATACTTTTTTATATGGATCCATACATAAATAAAAAATAAGACTTATTTCCACAAAATTTTCACCCCCCCCCCCCTAAAAAAGTGACATTTTTGGAGTGCCGACAGAAGTGAAAACTTGGACAATTACGTTTTTATTTTTTGAATTGTCAGGACATATTTTTTTGTAATCGTCAGGAAACATTTTATTGTGCAGGAAATACTTTTAAATAATGTGTTTTTTTATTCATTATTATAAAGTACTACTACAAAAATTGCATTACAATTTTCATTTAATGCGCAATTGTGCATGAAAAATAATGCATATTGTTTTACATAAAAAAATTGCAATAAAAAAGACTGAATAATATTTATATGGCGCAGATGTCATACACACATCATGTTGGCACAATTTTTTTCTGATACCGATTTGGCAAAAAACCTCGAAGAAGTTTAAGAAATTTAAATTTCAACCCATTATGGGTCCGTAACGTGACCCAGAATAACGGGAGAAAATTTTTTATGCTAGATTTGTAATGTATGAAGCATAAGCTTTCGATAGACATATTACATCAAAAAATGAGAAAGCCCCCCCCCCCCCCAAAAAATGGTCCTATAGGGAAAAACCGGAATCCCCCCCCCCCCCCAGAAGAGCCCTTTAGAAATCAAATCCACAAATCACAAATTCAGTCTTTCTGATATTTAATAAAAAGAGACGAAATCATTTTTTATTTATCCTCTTTCTTCAACAACCGCGAATGAAAACCAAACAGGAAACGAAACTTTAAATCAAAAGTCGTTAACGATAACAACATTATCCTCAGACGAAACGTTTGAAAATAAACAACAGTTACGAAGCGATAAAATGTTCTTTTGTAATGTAAAAAACTACATTTTTTCAAAAACGGGTGGAAAATCTAACAGAAAAGAACTACATAACTGAACTGAATTGAAAAACTGGTGAAAAATCTAACAGTTATTGAATTAGCGAATATTAAGGAGTTATTTTTTCTGTGGTTGAATAGGCGTAACCAACTTTTTGAACGGGTGGGTGCCCAGAATTTTGAACCTGAACTTGCTGGATACAAACAATATCTTATTTTATATAGTAAAACCTTCTAAAACGGAAGCCTATAAAACAGTTTTAAATTCCGTTTTAGACAGTTTTTTTTATCTTAGAGTGTATAATTGTGAGATTTTTTTTAATAAGGGTTTTTAAGGGTGTTTTAATAAGGGGGGGACGCAAATTTTTTAAATAATTGTGAATGAGTCTGCGCAAGCAGGGGGGGGGGGGCTGTGCGGGCTGTACTTGCTGGATACAAACAATATCTTATTTTATATAGTAAAACCTTCTAAAACGGAAGCCTATAAAACAGTTTTAAATTCCGTTTTAGACAGTTTTTTTAATCTTAGCGTGTATAATTGTGAGATTTTTTTTTAATAAGGGTTTTTAAGGGTGTTTTAATAAGGGGGGGACGCAAATTTTTTAAATAATTGTGAATGGGTCTGCGCAAGCAGGGGGGGGGGGCTGTCCGGGCTGTACTTGCTGGATACATACAATATTTTATTTTATATAGTAAAACCTTCTAAAACGGAAGCTTTTAAAACAGTTTAAAATTCCGTGTTAGACAGGTTTTTTATCTTAGAGTGTATAATTGTGAGATTTTTTTAATAAGGGTTTTTAAGGATGTTTTAATAAGGGGGGGGACGCAAATTTTTTAAATAATTGTGAATGGGTCTGCGCAAGCAGGAAGGGGGGGGGGCGCTGTCCGGGCACCAAGCCCGGACTTTCAACATTGTTCGGCAAACGTCTCAAAAGAAACGATTAAGGACGTTTTTAATGAATATTATTATTATTTTAGAGGTACAAAAAATGAAATCTCGATTAAAACAAGTGAAGGAAGATGCTATCATTAAGAACCATGTGTTATTTATTTAACAGGGACTTTTCAGTAACATATTAATGCAATATTAGGTTCTAGCGTAGTAACACTGTTATTTATCCTAATACGATAAATAATGCCTATCCCTAATGTGAACAATAAATAAAAAACATATAATTGATGAATAAATATGAAATAAAACCGAAATTCACCGGATTTTATAACAGACGATTTTTTTGACAAAGTATTCTAATTTATTTATTTTTTTCAATTGTAAGAGAAAATGGCGTATTTTTGTTGCCACGATTACAAAATTCGCACTAAAACTGAAAAATATATTGTGATACAGCTTTGACGCAAAATGCATTTAAAAGTACTTTTTTTCTCTATTCGACGGTGTAAAAATTGAAAATCTACGATGTTTAGATGCATAAAATTTGCAGTAGCGAAAATTGAAAAACCAAACTGCAGGAGAAAAGTGTTGCCATTCGCAAAATGACGTATGCGTTACGCACAGATACGTTTGGCCTTTATAATATAGATTTCTTAAATTTTGGTAGTTATAGTAACTGTTATTACTGAAAAAGGAAAGTAAGTTATCATATAAAGTGTAATTTTCATTATCATTTTTTTAGATAATTTTCATCCGTACTGATAGATACGTCCCTTAGGTAGGTTTCATTGACAAATCACATTAATTTTACATTTGGATATTTTTTAGTGTTATATTATTAAAATTACTGCAATAAATTGTTCTAAATGTAACGTAAGCTACCATGGAATGACCCAAAGATGAGAAATGGAGAGAAATGGAGATAAAAAATAGAAAGATGTATCCAACTGAATATTACCTATCGAGATTTAAAAAATGTGGCTCAAAGCACAGAGTTTGAAGAATGCATGCTTAACCCCTTGCGGCGCAGTGGTATATCTATGAAACCACTTAATTTTAATTCCCAAACGCCACATTGGCACCAGAAAATGGGTAAAGAAAATTTCGGTTTATTGATTGCTCGAACAATAGCTATTTCTTTATTACAAATAAAGTTGTTTTCAAATTCCGGTGTCAGTCCTTAATTTCAACACTTAAGCAATGACTTTTCTCTGCGCCGCAAAGGGTTAAATAAAATCTCGTAATCTCTATTTGAAGATCTTTATACGATTCGCATTAATTAAAGCATGGAGAAACATCCCAGACTATTTCATTCCAAAGATCTTTTAAAAAAACACCCAAAGTGAATTACATTAATGAATTATGAGAACCAGAAATGAAAACATCAAAATTATCATTCCATACTATTGTATTCCAAAGAATTCAAAGCATCCAAAGGCAGCGTAATCATTTAAACTGAAAACAGGTGCAATTTTTAATATCTGCAATGTAAAAAAAAATTCAAGAGGTTACTAAAAATTTCTTAGTAAATTTGTATTCCACAGAATTTTTTAGTAACCATTACAAACTTTTTTTTGCAAGTGAAACAAATATT
Organism: Maratus speculifer; assembly: GCA_964019185.1. Lineage (NCBI taxonomy): Eukaryota > Metazoa > Arthropoda > Arachnida > Araneae > Salticidae > Maratus > Maratus speculifer. The sequence goes on along the minus strand of OZ025301.1, from coordinate 143,674,811 downwards.
TCTTTTGTAAACTAAACAAAAGAATTTTTTGTATAACTAACTTAAAACTTTTTAGTATGAGCCACCAAGCAAATTTTAGTAATAGCTCCAAAATTATTTTTAGTAACCATTACGTTTGCCCGAAGGGCAGGAGCTTCCTTCGAGCTGCATCCAGTGGTTAAAAAGACAGACTTGTAAAACGGAAGATTTTCGGTAAAGCCGCAATAGATGGAAGCACCACACATTGCTACCTACTCTATTTTGACATGTTTCTAAAGGGGAGGGAAAGTTCAGGGATCATTAGCTACGGTAACTGCTACGACAGGATTTTCATAATCCCTTTATTTACATTCGGTGCATATTTGGCGGCGGCCAGATCGAACCCAGGTTCTTTCAGCCTGGAGTTCGGTGCTATGACCACTATGCTGTCACGGCCACACCAAATGAGTTTTAATAATAGCTATTAAAAATGTAAAACTATTAACTCTATTCGTTACTAGCTTTTTTCTAGTAATTCTTACAGATTCCTTGTAACCGAGTAAGATTACTAAAAGATTTTTAGTAATTACAAGGATAACTAAAATTTTTTTAGTAGATCGACCCTTTTTTTATAGTGTGGATGAAGGTGATTGTCTAACAAAGATAAAATAAAAAACATACAATAACGAGCTTCAAGAGATCAAAATTGTACATTTTTTTTCATTAGCATTATCAGTGAAAGGACGGAAAAAAGGAAAGAAAAAAGAGAGAGCGAGAGAAAGAAACGAGAAAGATGTTGCAAAATAAATATTGCCATGCAATAATGAAAAAAAAAAAATCGAAAAAGAAAAAAAAAAGATAAAGAGATAGAGATAGAAAGAGAAAGAGAGAGAAAAATGATAAAGAATCTACAAAATTAATATTATCAAGCAAGATTTTAGAAATCTGGGTCCGTGCACAGGGTTCGAAGAATGCATGTTTAAACGAAATTTCACAATCTCTATCTGAAGATCTTTATACGAGTAGTATTAAGGGGACAGTGGACTTTTATTTGAGCAAAATCATCTATAGCAAAATTGTTGCAAAAAAGTCTATTTCAGCAGTTTAATAGTACCTAAACAGTTTTTTATTATTAAAATACCATTTATGAAGAAGTTTAAGAAGTAAATAACAAAGGTAAGTATATTTATATACTCTAAATGTGTTTTTCTCAAAACTGATTTTTCAGCGTTTTTAGATTTTTGAAATGATCCTTGCGACGTAATTTTTGATCAACATTTATTAAATTGATAAGGAAGTATCCTGATATTGTTTATAAAGAAATTGTGTAAGCTTTTTAAAATTCGTCTTCATTAAGATAGTCAAATTTTATTTTTTACTTATTAAAAGGCAAAATTTTGATGAAAATCGATATGGAGTTTAGAAAAAAAATCTGTAAAATATTGACTATTGAAGAGATTAAAAAAATCTTGTACAAATTTGTTTATAATAGAGTTTTAAGTCATAAAAATGCAAAAGCAAGAAAATATCTTAAAAGTTAAAACGCAAGGAGCATTTTAAAATTTCGTTTAAAAAATTTAAAAAAAAATTAAAAAAATAATATTTTAATAATAATTGAAATTTTTTTGAAGGTGTTTTATATTCTTTTGATAAAATGTATGTATGCACAAAATTTCATATTGCTATGATGAAAATTAAAAAAAAAATAATAATAACGTCCACCGTCCCCTTAATTAAAGCTCAGAGAAACATCTCAGACTATTTAATTCCGAAGATCTTGAATAAAGCAAAGTGAATTACATTAATAAATTGCGAGTAGCATGAAGAAAAGGATGAATTATCATTCCAGGCTATTGTTTTTCAAAGAATTCAAAGTACCCAAAGTCAGCGTAATCATTTAAAAATGAAAACAGCTGCAATTTTTAATATCTGGATGATGATGATTAACTAACAAAGATAAAATAAACTCCATACAATTACAAATTTGAACGGATCAAAATTGTACATTTTTTTTCATTAGCATTATCAGCGAAAGGACGGAAAAAAGAAAAGAAAAAAGAGAGAAAGAAAGAAACGACAAAGATGTTGCAAAATAAATATTGCCATGCAATAATGAAAAAAAAATCGAAAAAGAAAAAAAAAGATAAAGAAATAGAAAGAGAAAGAGAGAGAGAAATGATAAAGAATCTACAAAATTAATATTATCAAGCAAGATTTTAGAAATCTGGTTCCGAGCACAGGGTTCGAAGAATGCATGTTTAAATAAAATTTCACAATCTCTATCTGAGGATCCTTACCATTAATTAAAGCATGGAGAGACATCCCAGACTATGTTATTCCAAAGATTTTAAATAAAGCATCTAAAATTAATTACATTAATGAATTACGAGCACCATGAATGAAAATATGAATTATTATTCCATGCTATTGTATTTCGAAGAATTCAAAACATCCAAAGTCAGCCTAATCTTTTAAAAATGAAAACAAGTACAATTTTTAATATCTGAATGAAGATGATTTCCCAACAAAGATAAAATAAACCACATATAATTACGAATTTCAATAGATCAAAATTGTGCTTTATTATTATTATTATTATTATTATTATTATTATTATTATTATTATTATTATTATTATTATTATTATTATTATTATTATTATCATTATTATTATTATTATTAATATTAATATTATTATTATTATTATTATTAGCACTGTCAGCGAAATAATGAAAAAAAAAGATAAAAAGAGAGAAAGAGAAATGAAAAAGACGTTGCAAAATTCATATTATCAATCAAGATTTTTAAAATTTCGTTTCGAGCACAGGGTTCGAAGAATGCATGTTTAAATAAAACCTCCCAATTTCTATCTGAAGATCTTTAGCATTAATTAAAGCATGGAGAGACATCCCAGACTGTGTTATTCCAAAGATTTTAAATAAAGCATCCAAAATTGATTACATTAATGAATTACGAGCAGCATGAACGAAAATATGAATTATTATTCCATGCTGTTGTACCTCGAAGAATTCAAAGCATAATAAGCCAGCGTAATCATTTAAAATGAAAGCAGGTTCAATTTTTAATATCTGCATGAAGATGATTCTCTAACAAAGATAAAATAAACTTCATACAATTACGAACTTTAGCAGATCAAAATTGTGCTTCATTATTATTTTTATTATTACTATCAGCAAAATAATGAAAAAAAAAATCAAGTGAAAGAAGATAAAGAGAGGGAGAGAGAAAGAGAAATGAAAAAGACATTACAAAATTAATATTGTCAATTAAGATTTTAAAAATTTGGCTCCGAGCACAGGGTTCGAAGAATACATGTTTTAATAAAATTTCACAATCTCTATCTGAAGATCCTTATGCGAGTAGCATTAAATAAATTATGGAGAGGTATCCTAGATTGTAATTTCAAAGATCTTAAATAAAGCATCCGAAGTGAGTTACATTAATGAATTACGATCAGCATGAGTGAAAACATGAATTACCATTCCATATTATTGCATTTCAAAGAATTCAAAACATCCAAAGTCAGCGTAATCATTTAAAAATGAAAACAGGTGCAAGTTTAATATCTGGGTGAAGATGATTCCCTAACAAAGATAAAATAAACCGCATACAATTACGAACTTCAACGGAGCAAAATTGTGCAATTTTTTTTTCTTCATTGGTACTATCAGCGAAAGAGTATAAAACAAGAATCAGAAGGGAAAAAAAGATGATCAAAAAGAGAGAGAGAGAGAAAAAGAGAGAATGGAACGAGAAAGACGTTGCAAAATGAATATTACCAATTAAAATTAAAAAAAATTGACTCAGAGCACAGGGTACGAAGAATGTATGTTTAAATAAAATCTCACAATCTCTATATTAAGACATTTATACGAATAGAATTAATTAAAGCATGGAGAGACATTTCAGATTGTGTTATTCCAAAGATCTTAAATAAAGCATCCAAAGTGAATTACATTAATGAATTAAGAGTAGCGTGAATGAAAGCATGAATTATCATTCCATGTTATTGTATTTCAAAGAATTCAAAGCATCCAAAGTCAGCGTAATCATTTAAAAATGAAAACAGGTGCAAGTTTAATATCTGGGTGAAGATGATTCCCTAACAAAGGTAAAATAAACTTCATATAATTACGAATTTCAACGGATCGAAATTGTGCTTTTTTTTTTTCTTTTTTTTTCATTAGCACTATCAGCGAAAGAATGAAAAACAAAAAACGAAAGAAAAAAAATGAGGAGATAAAGATAGAAACGTGAAAAACTTTGTGAGCCAAATCCTCTCTATTCAGATTTAAAATTTTTTGCTCAGAATTCGAAGAACACGTGATAAAAGAGTATCTCATAATCTGTATTAGAAGATCTTAACAACATTAATGAACGTCGAAAACCGGATCTGGTTACAGATCTTCTCATTTGTTACATAATTGTCTTATTCTTCATAGCTTTGACAGCGTTATTTAATGAACATGAGTATCAATTAACGTTTAAATAAAAAAGCAGTACTTGTGTTTAAAGAAACAAAATAATTCATAATTTCTTACGTTAAATATAAAATCCTATAAAGAAATCTTTTTATTTTAAATAAAAATATATTTGACAGTTATTCTCTGTGTATTTTAGCAAATATGATTTCATTTTTAATTTTTTCAGGTATGATATCTAAGCCTGGCATATGAGACCGGGAGGCGGCAGCACAGAAAATAGCCTCATTGAGTTCATGAATGAAAATCTAGGATTTGTTAAATCTTGATTCGCATATTAATTCGCAATCTGTCTGTAAAGTCATATCTTGGTGGAAAACATCTAACAACCTGATTTTGAGGGGTCTCAAGAGTCTTACTTTGTACCTGGTGGTGCAATTTAGCAATGTGTTCCTTTTATTTATTTTTCTCATTTCTCCCAAAACATAAATGCATAAAATTTTAAATACAAAGAACTTAGTATCTTTTTCATTTAAAATAATTATTTTACTATTCTGTATTGAAATCTCATTTTATTTTTTATGTTTGATTCCGATTGAAAAATTAAAATTGTGTATTGATTTGCATTTACTGCGCGCAAGATTATAATAAAGTTAATCGTTCAAGATCCAAAACATTGATAATAATATAAAACTATTGTATCTTATATGTATAGTTCATTTCTAAGCAACTTATTTATTTATTTATTTAAAATTTACGTTTTTCCAATAAAAGTTATTTTTTTTAATAATTTTATAACTTAAATTTAAATTCCAAATAAATAAATAAATAAACTGCTTACAAATGAAGTATACGTGCATGATACAACGAATTCTGTGGCGTTCTGGTATGCTGAAAGTGATATGCGTGGTGTATTATGCGAATTTAACGTTTAACATTATTTAAATATGTATTTCTAAAAGGTTTTTTATATGTTTATGAAGAGGTTACTTTAGTCATGCGAAAACACGAGAGAGAGAGACAGACGTTACAAATTGAATAATACCAATCAAGATTTTAAAAATTTGGCTCGGAGCACAGGGTTCAAAGAATGCATATTAAATAAAATCGCATTATTTCTATCTGAAGATGCTTATAGTGTATGATTACTTTACACTCGTTCGCTAATGTTAATCTAATGGAAGAAAATTTTTAAAATATCTCGCTTGAATCACAATGTATATATATATATATATATATATATATTTCATTTCATAGCTGAGATCTTTATGTCTGCCGTTTTTTACTTTTTCGATGTTGTTTTCAGGCATTTTTATTTGGGACTCTTTCACATTCGGAACCGGTTTCGAAAGTGAAAACATTCTGATTATATGAATTTAAACACTGAAACATTGAATTTAATAACTTATAGCACATTGAAAATGGAGGGAAAAAATAAATAACAAAAAATTAAAATGAATACAAATGGAATTTGTAGAATATATATATATATATATATATATATATATATATATATATATATATATATATATATATATATATATTATATTTATAAATATGTAATGAGATATCTTAAAGCATTCCTTCCATAGGATTAGCATCAGCGAGAGGGTCTTTGCGCGTGACTGAAGAGGCTCCTCAAGCTTGAATTTTTATGTCAATATTAATGATAGTAATTTATCATGCTTGATTGTAAAACATGTTTCTTAAACATTGAAATATTTACATCAGAATTGTAGCACCCGAAAAACGTAATGTTCCGGGTCGAGAAAACTGGTTAATTCACTATGACAATTGTTCGGAAATGATTTCCAAAATTCAGTGTCAGCAAAAGAAACTTTATTTTTACGAATACTTCTTTGAATCTTAAAAAAATATATATTTCTGACGATTCAAAAGATAAAGTTTGCTTTTTAGAATCGTAGATAACTAAGATGTTATTGTATACTTGCGTTCATGGTTACATTACATTTTCCCTGATTAAGGAACAGTAGTATTTTTTACCGTGTACTTTATGCTTTAAAGAACAAAAAAAAAAAAAAAAAAAAAAAAAAAAAAAAACAGAAAGAAAGAAAAAAACGTAATTTCCAATGTTTTCCTCTTTAATGAAAACATGTGTGTTGCTGACGACTGGCTTTTTCGCTAATCGTTGCCACAAATTAATTTCTGAAAATGAAACATTTGAAGTTACTGAAAAAATTAATAGCTCGAAATGCATCTGTTAGAAAATTATTTGACAAACTGCATTAGAAAGATAAAAAGTTGCATTTTTTATGTATATATATATATATATATATATATATAAATCTAATCCTCTTCTAAAAGAAGCTACATATTGTTGACGATTGGTTTTTTCGCTAATCATTGCCACAGATTAATCTCGGAAAATGAAACATATCAAGTTACTGAAAAAATTAATAACTCGAAAAGTATTTGTTAGAAAATTGTTAGACAAACTGAATTAGAAATTTAAAAAATTTTAATTTTAAAACTAACGATTATGTCGTTTTTCGAATGTTGAATTTTAAAAATTACCAAATTTCACAATAGTGTGCCATAGCAAAACCTTCACGCGTAAAAAGATAATGATAACACTAGCCAACAAAAAAAATATTTTTGTCAGTTTCCTGGTTCTAGATAGTCAATTCCTGCTAATTTTGGGTTGAAAAGAACGAATATGTAAATGAAATTTTTTTATTAGCTCTTGTTTTCAAGATACAATACAACCCACTTGAGAAAGACACACAACATCCCACACATCGATTTAAAAGCAAATTGAAGAAGAAAAAAAGTTCCCATATAATAAATACAATACAATAGGCATGTTTCACTAAACAATGTTCATTTTTCAGAAAGCAATGGTTGTTTTTAGCCTATTATTGCAAATGTTCCTTTTGAATTGCCTCTTCTAAGTCAACGCCAGAGCATCTCTTGTAACAGTCCAGCAGTAGTCGGCCAGCATTGACTCATCCCAACGACCCTGATATCTGCATTCCGTTACAGAGATATCTTTGTGAAACCTTTCACCGTGCTCATTACTTAGAGCTGTACACTTTTTAAGGAAAAAATCAAATTGGAAATGGAGAAAATGGAGTTTCAGAGACATGTTGCATCCAAGGTCATGGTACTTTTGTAGGAGTTCTTTCACCAACTGTTGGTAGTTCTCGGCTTTTCTGTTGCCTAGACATCCTCGTACCACACTAGGCTGTTTCCTAGGCTGTTTTCTCTTTCCCTTACAAAACTTTATAAAAAAGCAGTGTCCTTCATTATCGTGCGTATTTGTGGGCCCACAAAGATTCCCTCTTTAACCTTTGATTCACTCAGTCTTACAAATTTTGCTGTAAGGTACTAGACAGCTTCTCCATCCTTGCTCATGATTTTCACGAAGTTCATTAACCCCAGCTTAATGTGAAGGGATGGAAGCATAATGTTTTTTGGATTAACTAGAGGCTTATTTTGGACATTTCTCTCCCCGGGATTTAGACTTCTTGAAGGTCATTTGTCGTTTACGTTGTGAGTTTCTATCTTGACTGTCCCACAAACACAGAAAACAGCAGTACTTTATATAGCCTAATTGCATTCCCAGGAGTAAAACAATTACTTTCAAGTCACCACAAACCTGCCATTATGATCATATTTGATCGTATTTTCACATTTCCGTATGTTTTCTGCATGTGAACGGAATGCCCAATCGGATTGGAAGGAATAATTTTGCCATTTTGTAGTAAGACTGCTTTCAAACTAGGTTTGGAAGATTCTATAAATAACCTCCACTCCCGTGGATCATAAGTTATGTTCATTGAATTCATCAAACCATTAACATCAGTACAAGCAACAACATGTTCTTTTTTCTCAAAGAAATGAAGAAAATTCTTGTGACGAGATCTGTATTCTATGATCTTGACTTCTGGTTGGATTCTGTACTGAGAATGCAGTTGAGGGGAATTATAACTATTAGACGTACCAACTTCCGAACATTCAATTTCCCATGAAACAGCCATAGTGAGATTTCTGAAATTGATTCCTATCTTGAAAACAAGAGCTAATCTCAACTTTTTTGTGTTGATTTTTGTGTTTAGCGAGACAAAATACTTCGGAAATAACTATTTTTGAGCCCGAAACATTTTTGATGTTGGGTAGTGTAGTGACAATGCGTCCTGAAGTGTATACTGGCTGTAGCTAGCACGAGACAGAAATAATAGCAGCCTTAGGCAAATCACAGATTAAGGCGACGCATAACACATGTTGCTTTATCACGAAGGGAAAACTAAAATTAAATTTTTTAAGTTTTTAAGGTAATTTTGTTTACAAATGATATGGTTAGTGGTCACAAAAAATTCAAAATTTTAACTCAATACCGTATTTACTCGTGTATAACGCGCATCTTTTCTCTCAAAATTTAGGGCAAAAACCCTGAGTGCGCGTTATAAGCAGAATATATTTTTACTGCTTTATGTAATCACACAATACATCTATGAATCAAGAAATATATTCATAGAAGAAAGTAAAACTGGAATCTTACTGATTAATATTTCTGCATCTTTATTTCAATTTTGCCACTTTTTTTTCTTTAATACAAAAGCAGTAGTAGCATTATTTAAACATTACTTAGCAATGCTCATTGCAACTATTGCTTTTTATGTAATGGTAACAGCAAAAATACCTGTAACAAATTTGCACTACAAATAAAAAAATCTGTAAGTTTAAAAAATTCTTAAGAAAAATTTTAGGAAACTGGGAAAAGTAGAAATTTTTATCTCACTGCAACCCAAGTTACAGGTAAAATTTTAGTAAGGTTAGTATGATTTTACTAGATTCATTTGTAAAGCTACAGATTTCTACTGATTTACAAAAACTAGTTTTGTAGATTGCTCTCTCTCTCTCTTTCTCTCTCTCCCTGTCTCTCTCTCTCTCTTTTTTCTGTACAGTGTACAGATAAAATTTTAGCAAGGATACAGATTTCTGCAATTTTATATTTGTCGAATTATAGATGTTTTTTCTTTTTTTTCTTTTTTTCTTTTCCTTCCTTTTTCTTTTTTTTCTTTTCTTTTCTTTTCTTTCTTTTTTTTTTTTTTTTTTTTTTTTTTTTTTTACAATGTAGACGTTCTTAAGTATTTCGTTCGCAAGTAACGTCACCGTATCATGACACTCACTCCCTACACGACGTCTAAAAAAAATTTCAACTTCTTTTCTAGCCTGACGTAATACTTATTTCTATTTTCTTTACCGAAATTCCTTTGATCATCCATTCCCTTGCATGCCAAATTTATGGTTCGCGTTATATACGTGATGCAAAAAATCACCATTTTTCATTCTAAAATACTGAGTGCGCGTTATACACGCATGCGCGGTACACACGAGTAAATACGATAAATACAAATTATTTTGAAATGTGTCATGGATCCCCTTAAGAATCACAAAAAATTTCTAAGTTTTAACTCAATAAATATAAAACTAGCAAAAGCCATGCTTTGTTTGTATTCGCGAAGTATTATGCTATAAGATAAATATTCGAAAGTAATAATATATTTTTTAAATTATTTTTGTATCTTTATTAAGCAAAAATGTAATTTTATGTTTCGGCTCATTTTAATTTTAAAATGCATTTCAACCAAATAACTAAGAATATCCTCAGATTGTTTATTTATGATATAAGACTGGTATAAATAAAAATATTTTCAAAGTAGAATTATACAAAATATTAATTTTATTTGTTTACAATTCTTTTATTGCCACTTCACAAAAACATAATGTAACTCTTTTAAAATTCATAAATATCGTCTGCTTAAATGATTTCACAAAATAAAAATAAATTGTGTATTTGAATTCCTAACACAGAAAAATACTTTTATAATTGAATGTTAATAAGAGAATTTTCAAAAATTTTAATTCATTAAAAATATGCTATAATTTTTCTAAAAAAAGTATTTTATAAATTTTATAAAAGAAATCATGAAACTATACATAGTTAAAAGGAATGAGCATAGTTTGAAAATCTGAAAGCAGTTTTTGAGATATTTTGTCAGAAAAATGAAAATATATTTTATTTATTTAATAATGATTCTAGCTATAATTACTGACCCCATGATTTAAGTTTTTTTCTGAAAACGTACGTGTTTCACTTTTTATTTGAAAAATGCGTTCGTAATGGAAAAACATGTAAAATAAATTAATTAAAATAATATTTTTTTGAAAAGTATTTCTGTAAAAAAAAAAAATAATATTCTGCAAATCTACAGATCATAATTTATATTTGTGTTTAATTTCAAGTCAAAATACTGTATAGTTTTTTTTTGTAAAGTGTACGACAAAATGTCATTTGAGTGGCCTAGTAGAGGATTCGCTTCGCTCATCCTAATAAATTTTAAAAAGTGTCCCTGACCCCCCCTTGAGGTACATTTGTCTTTTTCTTATTATTTAAATTAATCCGCGTAACTTATTACCGTTTTGACTTTCTCAATACGTCTGTTGTAGCTAATGTCTAGTTAATTATTGAAGTTCGACTACATCAGACTTTCCGACTTCCTCTCTGTTTCTTCGTTAAGTAGACTTAATGGAAAGAGATTAAAAATAGTTTGTCGGGTAACAGGTTAGACGTCAATCCAGACGCAACTTTAATTAGGGCAATCACTCCTTGATAATTTTTTTTTCTTTATCCTCTATGATGACTAAACGCTCTGTCGTTATCTACTCAATCATTCTTTGAAAGAGAGAATAATGCAAATGATTAGCAAAAGTGAGAGATTAAGAAAGTCCAGGAAACATTTAAAAGTAATTTTTATTTATTGAATTAAAATTTTGAAATGTTTTGTGATGATTAACCATATTATTAGTAAACATAATCGCATGATAAAACTAAAATTTTTTTAAAATTTTTAATTTCATTAAAAAATGCGGTAAATCAAAATCGTCGTAACTTTAAATATTATATGTAGAATTTTATTTTTTTAATGTAAATAAACAGAAATATATAAGCTTTAATTTTAAATTAGCATTTAAAAAATATTAGTAATTTAAATAAAAATTAAAAACATCTAAGAATAAAATTTGAACCATTGTTCTAATTAAGATAAAAACATGTTTTAAACATCATTTTAAGCCCATAAATACAACAAAATTTAATGCGATAATTAAACTAGTCGTTGGGGGCCACCGTAATACTTACCCATCATGGATATGTATATGAAAATAAAACATGTGAAACTATTTATACAATGCATTGCATTCATAAACAAAATTTAAATATTGTTAATATACATAGTAATGCTATATTAAAGAACTGCTGATGTACCAATTTCGACAAATTATATAAAACGCCAAACTACTCAAGTAATACCGAACTGCGTAAAAGAAACATCCTTATAACTCCAAAAAAATAATTCTATTAACTAACAATTAACTGCGTCGGATTAAGCGTCTCATTTCCAATTGGAATCTATCATTGAATTGAAATTTGAAAGAAATACTGGGTCATGAAAAATCAAAGAATGTGGAAAACAAGATTACAAATATCTCGGCAACTAATAATCCGATCGACTTTGTTCTATATGCAAAATGTGTGTTATTTCATTGCCTTTTACGTCCATGCCTTAGAACAAAAAAATTCGAATATTTTTATGTACTTTTCATCAGAATGAATTTTTTGAGAGTCCGAAAAAAATAGTTCCGGATAATCGAGTTTGCTGATATTAAATAGGGTTCGTCCCATTCTTACATACTAACTACATACAAAATTTCAAGTCTCTATCTCAATTTGTTCGGGAGATAGAGCGTTTACAGACAGACAGACAGACAGACAGACGGACGGGAAATTTTTTTTCTAAAAATAAGTTTTTCGGAATCTCCACTATCTAAAACGTGTAAATCCGTCAAAAAATTTTCGATTTTCAAAACGATTGCAAGATTTACCCTATACTACGTATGATGGGTAAGTAAAAAAATGCATCAAATGTGTTCCGGATCCTCTTAAGAAACATTTTTTTGTCTTTCTTTTTTACAGTATGATTATTGACCGAGCGAGCGGAGCAAGCAAGGTCTACAATTTAACTTGGGGCAAAAACACATTTTTTGTATGTATGTTTGTAATGCGATAACTCTCGAACCGTTGCTCTAATTGAGCTGAAATTTAATATGTGTGTAGTACTCATCAACACAATTTTTAAGTTCGTTGGGCATCAAAATCGGTTAATTAACGGTCTTTAATTAACTTAAAATCAATGTAAATACATTAATAAATACATTACTTCACTGTAAAGTTTGCTTTCTCGGTAAACATGGTAGAAAACAGCTGCGCCATCTAACGGTGAAGAACCGCATCTGTCTCCATTCGTTTAACATTGGGGCATGGGGCAGTCTCGCAGAAGGTACTACAAAGCGCGCCTGTTATCCTGGGGCAATCAATAGCGCTGTCAACAAGCGTTGATAACTACAATTTAACTTGGGGCAAAAAACACATTTTTTGTTATGCGATAACTCTTGAACCGTTGCTCTAATTGAGCTGAAATTTAATATGTGTGTAGTACTCATCAACACAATTTTTAAGTTCGTTGGGCATCAAAATCGGTTTAGCAGTTTTAGAAATATTTACATTTTTGTAGAAATAATAATTATCCTATTTATTTCCAAACTATAAGTGCAATTTTGACAAAAGTTTGAAAATATGTAAAAAATGTCAGTAGGTACTATTTCACAGATAGTAAAGCATCGAAATCGATTCAGTAATATTTGAAATATTTATGTTTTTGTTAATTATTCTTACTTATACTTTTAGTTTACCAACCTGACAACTAGATGGCGCTGACTGCAAATTAGAACGCGCTATCAAAGTTTTTTCGCCTAACATAAGTAGTTCAAGAAATTTTATCGCATTTAACCGACTTCTATTAAAAGGAGAACGTTACTTTCATCGATATTTCTTTGAATTTTGAATGTTATCAATTCCATTTGATATTCAACTAATATTTACGCAAATAATTAATTATAGAGTAGCCGAATTGCTTTTGGTTCTTGTAAGAGTCAAGGAGCTTGGCGAACCAACTCTATCGCCAAGGGCTGACCCCATGGCTTTGCATGAAATGTCACGGACATAATATTGTGCTGAATTCAAGTTTCTTCGGATTTGGAAAAATGTGGCAACGGCTGATTTTCTGGAACTTTGGTGGATTTAAAATAAAAACAGTAAATTGAAGTATGATATATAAATATGTAATAGTAATTTTTTTATGTTAAGATAGTGAATATACTCGTTTCCTTTGTGGTTTTGTGACGTAATAAATAAAGATGGAAAATTACAGTGTATTCTTCAGTTCAAGGCTTAATATGTTTTCATCGTCTACAGATTATTATGTTTCTTTAATGAATTAATCTACAGACCTGTGTAGCGGGAATCTTACTGTTCTAGCGAAATCTTTGTTTGTTTGTACTTCTGTAGTAGAACTATAGTTCAAATAATGCCACGAACAAAGAAGAAGTCAGCGGCAACAAAAGCTCGCGAAGCTGCTTTGCGAAGAAACCTAGAGACTAATGAGCAGCGCCAAGAACGTCTATCTCAGGAACGGGACCGTGCCAGTACTTCTCGTGCCGACGAGAGTTCATCTCAACGTTCGGAACGTTTGCGTTTACTGCGAGAGCACGCTAGAGAGGTACGAGAACAAGAACAATCTCCCGAACGCTCAGAACGTTTATGTTTACTGCGTGAACATGCTTCGCAGGTTCGAGAGCATGAACAATCTCCCGAACGCTCGGAACGTTTACGTTCTGTACGTGAACGTGCTAGAGATGTTATAAGTCAGGACGCTGTTCTTTCTGAATTAGCCCAAACAAATGAAAGGGTACTAGATCACCATCATTATGGCGACAATTCTAACTTCACAATTTTTGAAATTAGTCAAATGGCCTTGACATGGCAACTTTGCACTGGTTGTAATAAATCATTTCCAAACTTAAAAGTAAACTAAGACGCACTTTGCGCTTATTGTGTTAAAAATAGAAATCTTTTTAACATCTTTTCATTAGATAATAATATGGATCCTGGGGAATGCCCAGCAGTATTAAAAGAGTTATCAATGATAGAGGAACAACTGATAGCAAGAGTGCATCCAGTCGTTCAGGTGTATCGGATTTGGGGCCAGCAATATGCGTTTAGTGGACAGGTTATTAATTTTCCCAAGAAGTTAACTCTGTTGCGATTCAATTGCTACATGCTGTCAGTTCACTTTCCTCTGTTATTGTTATTAGACGTCAGTGTACCAATAATTACAGCGATTTTAGAGTCAACAGAAACAGAGTCTATAGGGCTTTGTTATTCCTCAAAGAAAATAACATTTATTATAGAGATATAAACATCAATGTTGATAATTTAGAAGCGATCCCGGAAGATGGAAATATAACAGAAATTTTAAGTCAAAATTTAGGACCTGACAATGTTGAATTAAATGAAGATGTAACTGAAAACGAAGAGCTTGTTGATACAAATATTTTGGGTATAGCACCCAATGATAATCAAAGAATGGTGCAACGTGTTCTAGGTACAACAGAAAATCCCATTATGTGGCCTGTAGTATCACCAAACCCTATAAACGAATTCACTCAAGCCGGTTATATTGCTATGGCTTTTCCAACACTCTTCCCCACCGGTGCTGCAGATTTAAGAACACCTAGGCCAAAAACTATTACTCATCTTCAATATTTCCAACATCTTATGCAATATAAAGATCAGCGATTTGCAAAACACTCCAGATTTCGATTTTTTGCATTAAACAGCCATATGAGATGGACGGCACTACAAAATAGTTCCATTTGTATCAGAAGGAATTCGGAATTCAGTAACATGACAATTCCTGAGCTGAAAGAAAAAGTTAACCGTGATCCATTATTATTGCGAAAATTGACGTGTTTTAATGCTAATTTACGTGGAACCAGTGCATACTGGCATTCCCGATGTGGTGAACTATTGGATATGGTGGAATTTTTAGGGACTCCTACACTATTTTTTACTTTGAGTGCCGCTGACTTGCACTGGCCTGAATTGTACCGTCTTTTAGCACCAAATATAGATTTAAGAACTGTTAATCCAAGTAGGGCCATGACAATAAAAAATAAGCTATTGAACGAAAATCCATTAATCGTCTCCTGGTTCTTTCAACAAAGAGCAGATTACTTTATTCAAAAAATTATGGGACCACATTTTTCGGTGAGAGACTATTGGTACAGAACTGAGTTCCAACATCGCGGTAGTCCCCATATTCATGGAATTTTATGGTTGGAAGGGGCTCCTGACGTTTCAGACCTTAATAGAAAGTCACCTGAGGAAAGATTTGCGATTGCTAATTATTTTGGCACTTTGATTACAACAGTCAACCCAAATATTGGTAAGTTTGTACCAGCAATTCACCCATGTCAGTTGCACTATTCAGAAGTTCAAAATCATCAAGACGATTACGAGAACTTAATAAATTGCTGTCAAAGACACACGCGCCATGGTAAACAATGTTTGCGAATTAATAAGACGACAAAGATTCAGGAGTGCCGATTCAAATTTCCATTTCCATTAAATGACCAAAATGCGATAGTCCAAGAAAATGGAGAATGGACATTTAAATCGATACGCAACGATCCGCTTATTAATCCGCATAACAGATTTGTTTCCGAAAACTGGAGGGCCAATACTGATATTCAATGTATCCTATCTACTAAAGCCGTTCTGAACTATATTGCTAAATATGCAAGTAAATCAGAACCAAGATCTAAAGCTTACGAAGAAATGTATTCGTTAGATTTAGATAATCAAAGTGATGGGCAAGCAAAAGAGGTACTAAAAAAAATATTTCTAAAAATTTGCGCAGAACGTGATATCTCGGCACAGGAAACATTTCATATTTTGATGGGCTGGCCTTTATTTCACGCCAGTAGACCTTTTGTTAAAATAAATGTGGAAAATGACCAATGGCTAAGATTAAATGCTGTGTCTGGTGAAGTTGCAGTAAGTTCGTCACTGGAAACATATCCTCTTCGTCCTCAACAATTTGACAGCTTGTCTCTGAAAGATTTCTTCAGTAAACACTACAAAAGAGGTAACTCATTAGCTACACGAAGAAAACCAGCGGTACCGCGTATAGTTCCCCGGCGAATTTTAAGCGTCACAAATCAAGATGAGTTCTATAAACAGCAGGTTATATTAAACATACCATGGCGCAGTCTGACAGAATTTACAGAATCCGGAAAATCGTGGCAAGAATTATACGAAGAAAATGACATTAATCAAGTAGAAGTTTTGGAAATTCCTGAAGTAAATGAAGACCAATATGATGAAGATGAAATTGAAAATACAAGAGAACGGGAGGAATGGATGATTTTAGCTGAAATGGGTCCCAACCAACAAAGTATTGCTAGAACGGAATTGGGTACGCGAGAATTTGATTTAAGCATTGTTTGGCATAGCACATACCAAAATTATTTAAATCCAGGTACACTTGCTTCATTTGTTTCCGAAGCTAAAGCACAATCTGGTCATCAAACTGTTCGATACGCCATGCCTGCAGTAAATTTAAATCAGGAACAAACTGACATATTAATTCATTTAAACAAACAAATAAATATGATTAGGCGCAGCCAAGTCGTACCGTTTGATGCCCAATGCACGATAATACAAGGAAAGGCAGGCAGTGGCAAGAGCACTATAATCGGAGCCATGTGTCATATTTTAAATGAAAAGCTAGGACCAAAAAGCTTTTTATTACTTGCGCCTACTGGAGTCGCTGCTGTTAATGTGAGCGGGTGTACAATTCACTCTGGGCTACATATTGGGATTGAAAGAATGTATAAGTCATTAGACGGAGAGGCTGTTTCAACTTTTCAGGCAGAAATGGAAAATTGCCATTTCATTATAATTGATGAAATGAGCATGGTGGGCTGCTCATTATTTCATAAAATAGACCTGAGATGTCGTGAAGCAAAACCCTATAATGCTCAAGTCCCATTTGGTGGCATGTGTTTGTATCTTTTAAGGGATATCAAACAGTTGCCACCAGTGATGGATCGTCCATTTTATGGAAATGGATACATTTCCACGCATTCTGATTAAGGCCAACTATTATTTAAATCAATTAATCGATGTATAGTACTACGAACTGCTCATAGGCAAGACAAAAACCAAAATGTTTTTAGGAGCATTTTGGATCGTTTAAGTGTGGGACAGTCTACTCTGGCTGATTGGAGAGTGCTGATGACTCGTGAAAAATCCGTACTTGGGAATGTTGAAATCGCCACATTTGAGGACGCGTTGAGATTAATACCATTTAACGAAGCAGTTTCTGCGTACAATATTGCCAAACTAGAGTCTTTAAACAGCCCTGTCGCAAAAATTACTTCCAAACACAACAACGATACTGCTGCCAAAGCTGAAAGTGATGTCGCGCAAGGACTCGAAAAAATACTTTATTTGGCAATAGGCAGCAGGGTGATGCTTAAATCAAATTTATGGGTCAATAAAGGACTGGTAAATGGTGCTCTGGGCTATGTGCGCGACATTGTATTCGAACCAGGTTCAGCTCCACCACATGACATGCCAATTGTGATTTGTGTACAGTTCGACAAATATACTGGTCCGCATATAAACGGTTTGGTTCCCATTCCACCTATGACCCGGTCGTGGAAGACTGGCCAAGTTTCGTGCTCTCGCACACAGTTTCCATTGTCGCTTGCATGGGCCATAACTGTACACAAATCACAAGGCCTGACTTTGGATAAACTAGTGGTGGACATTGGCGCAAAAGAACTGGCGGCCGGTTGTTCATATGTCGCTCTTTCAAGATGTAAACGGCTCACAGATATAATGTTTGACCCAGGTTTTGATTTTATAAGATTAGAAAAAATAAAAAAAATGAAACTATTGCAGCTAAGAATAGGTGAAGAACGAAGACTGGAGAATCTTTTTGCTGCAACAGTAACAAACAGTTCTACAAATTAATAGTTACTATCTGTTTAGCTTGTATTTATTTTCAGTTCTGGTAATTTTCCATTAAATTTCGGTATTTGTACTATTACAGCATTTTTTTAACGTGTCCATATGTAAAAGTAAATACTGTCCGTACAAACGGGTCAGTAATCATGCCAGTCGGTACTACACTTACGTAAAAAAAAATCGCGAGGTCCACGTTCGCGGCGAACTACTAGTTTAAATTAATTCGCGTAGCTTATATTACCATTTTCACTTTCGCAATACACCTGTTGTAGCTAATGTCCAGTTAATTACTTAAGTTCGACTACATCACATTTTCCGACTTCCTCTCTATTTCTTCGTTAAGTAGACTTATTGGAAAGTTATTAAAAATAGTTTGTCGGGCATCAGGTTAGACATCTTTCCAGACGCAACTTTAATTAGGGCAATCACTCCTTGATATTTTTTTTCTTTCTTCTTCCTCTATGATGACTAAACGCTCTGTCGTTATCTACTCAATCATTCTTTGAAAGAGAGAAAAATGCAAATGATTACCATAAGTGGGAGATTAACCCTTTCCGGCACACTGTGCCCGGTCTGGGATACCTAATTTTTATTCCAAACTTGCACACGGCACCAGTAATATTTTAGTAAAATTTTGCCTTTACAATAAAAGCTTAAATTAAGGATTTCAAAATATCTGAAAAATTCGTTTGTGAATTCCGGTGTTAGCTGATAATTTCTCATTGTACTAACAGATTTTGCCCGTGCCGGAAAGGGTTAAGAAAGTCCAGGAAACATTTTAAAATAATTTTTATTTATTGAATTAAAATTTCGAAATGTTTTGTGATGATTAACAATATTATTAGTAAATATAATCGCATGATAATATTTATCATATTTTTTTTATTTTAATTTTAATTTTATTAAAAAGTGTGTGTGTGTGGGGGGGGGGGTAAATTAAAATTGTTATAAATTTAAATATTATGTGTAGAATTCTATTTTTTAATATAAATAAACAGAAATATATAAGCTTTAATATATAAAAGCTTTAATATATAAGCTTTAAGAGATTAAAAATAGTTTGTCGGGTAACAGATTAGACCTCAATAGAGACGTAACTTTAATTAGACCAATCACTCCTTGATATTTTTATTTTTATTTATTTTATTTTACTTATATATTAATTTTTTAAGTTCTCCATGATGACTAAACGCTCTGTCGTTATCTATTCAGTCATCCTTTGAAAGAGAAAAGAAAGCAAATGATTACCAAAAGCGGGAGATTAAATAAAGTTTTCTGGGTAATCGTTTTTTTAGATTTTATGAATAAGAATAACAAATATTTGGGTATTTTTTTTTTATACATTTTGTACTGTACTCAGTACATATAATTCAGTGTACAGAAGAAAAAATGCGACAGAAGAAACTTGTTTATTTAAACTCTTTTCGATATTTACATTATTATTCAGCACCGGATATAGATTGCCAAAAATAGTTGCCAATTGTCAACTTTGTTTACCGTTGCTAAACACTTTTAAAACAACATTTTAATATTATTTAATACAGATCATTGTAAAAAATGATAAATAATATAACGTAAATTAATAAATAAAATATAAAAAATAAATAAATAATATAAACAATAATGGGAAAAATAACTATAAATTATGTGAAAAAAAAAACTTATATTACGTATTTTTATTATTATATTGTAACTCTTATCAAGTATTCTTTAAAAATAAAAGTTATGAGCATAAAAAAGAAAAAGCTACAATAAATATATTTTGGCAAGAACTCACCCAATACGGAATGATTTTTAATCATATCGATGTAAAAAATTATGCAGAAATTCAGTTAGACCAGGCCGTGCGATGATATTAACTTTTTTCAAGCCGGGCCGAACTCTTTTATATGCATCAATCCGGTACCGGAGCTAGATATTTCTATCCATGCAAACCTCTAGTGCAGACTACCAGCATATTTTGAAAACAGGTTTAGCTTAAAATCTGTATGCTGCTTTTTTATGTCCAAATGAGAGGCACTGTCTTAAATCGATAATAACGGATTAATTGCGGATAATCCCTAACTTGCTTTCAAAATGAGCCAAAATGTCTTCACTTAGAGGCATGTTTAAGTGGTGTAAGTCACAAATTTTGGAGAGTTTTCGGTTTCAATAGCTCTGTGAGGTTTTAAAATGGGGAGAGGATTTTTTTTTTTTCAATTCAGGAATAAATTAAGAGTAATTTCCTAATTGGAAATTTTGCCCTGTAGGGACTGTATAAAAATTTAATTCTCGTATATTTTTAAATAGACACCCCATCTCCATGGAGTTGCAACGTATCCCATCGAAACTTTCACTTTTTAAAATGAAACTTTGTAATTAAAAGTATGTACCTAGGGGCAATATTTAAGGAGATAGCCTATTGTTTCGAAAATTATTAATCATCCTGTATATATATGATTTCCAATATGCAAAATGAATAAAATAAGTCGTCAAATAATGAGCAATTGAGTTGCACCTTGTACTCTTATGGACACATGTTTGCTTCAGCTGATGACGGGCTGTTAATATTTTTAGCTCGAAACGCGCTGTTTTTATTTTATGGTAACTTTTACAAAACTTTTTATTTTAGTTGCAAACTAGCACCATTTTTTTTTTTTTGGTGCTTTTTTGTTAAATTTTTTCTCTATACCAAAAAATGGAAAAGATTGCTTGATTACAAAGTTTCTGAATAAAATCATTTTCTAATTTCATGCGTTTGAAACCAAAAATGAATTAAAAAAAATATATCAGAAATTAGCCAGTTTGAATTTGAGAACAGTCTAAAGTTCTTTAGCCTTGAGTTTTACATTATGAGTAATACGGCTTCTTAAAAAAGAAGGAAAAGGAAATATTTAAAAATGCATAACATGTATTATTATAAAAAGGATTAAAAGATAAACCAACGCAAATAATAATTTAAAAAAACCTGAATGTTAATAAGTCTTATGTTTGAAAAGATTTATTTTATAGATATCAAGATATAAACAGGAGGAAGATATAGCATTTTCCAAAAATGCCCGAAACGGTAAAATGATTGTTAAACTTAGAAATAAAAACTGGGGAAAAAACACTGCGCCAGCTGAACAAAGATTGGAGGAAATACACTTCAATAAATCATACATAATCCTTATAAAACTCACTAACTGACTCATATGCGATAGGTAAAGTTAGGAAATTTTCGTTCTTTTTCTAGATATTCCTGCATTGTTTTATTTTACGTCTTGTGAATAGAAAGCCTGCTGTATAAGCAAAATTTCTCAACATGAGATTTATGCGCATGCTTTAAACATTTCCACAGAAAAAAAAAATCAAGCGACTCTACTGATTTTTTGATTTATAACTTGGTAATAAAACTGTGAAAGTAGATTTCAACAAACGGTTGCATAGCAGTGGAATTTTTTTAAAATTATTATTGTATTTCGAACGGATTTAATAAGAGACAGGGTACAGCCCCTGGTTTTAGAAAAGATCATGATAATTTTCTGGCTCCTAAAATGTGTAAAACCGTCGAAAACCGGATTTCGAAAATTTTCACGCATTTAGTACGTGGAAAGGTAGAAGAAAGTAATGAAACTTCAAGGCGATAATTATGCTTATTCTGAAAACGCTTTCACAATGAAATATAAGTGATTCCACTGAATTTTTGATTTATATCTTGGCAGTAAAATCCTAAAAGTGGGTTTCTGTAAATGGATACGCAACAGTAGGTTCTTTATTATATTTTCTTCGGAAACTGAATAACAGATAAAAATAACCGGTTTGCGGCGAATAGGCCTCGAAAAATTATGCAGATTGATAAAATTAAAAAGATTTCCCTTTCATATCCATTGATTTATGCATCTTATCGAAATGATTCGTTATCCGTAAGTGGTGGGATGCGTAATTTTAACATTTGTGACTCAACAACTCACATTTGAAAATTATTTACTCAAAAATTAGAAAACCGTGCAACCTCGATTAACCGAGCCGATTGGGACTAATAACACCTCGCACTCAGAAAAAGTAATTGATTAAAACTACGAAACATGTTTTGTTGAATACATTTTGGTTGTTTTAAGGGGTCTAGTACCTTTTAAGGCTTCAAAAATTCGATTTTTCAGTTTTCATTAACTATTATAAAATAATTCATTATAAATATTTTAAAACAAACCTCGTACAAAAATTCCCATTAGAACTGAAGTTATAGCAAAAATAAGATGCATCCCCATCAAAGGTAACTACAAAAATTAAAAGGTTTGAAACGGGTATTTGAAAAACTGCATTTTTAGACATTGCGCGCATGATATCTTGAGAACATATGTATGAATTGTTATGAAATTTTTTTCAGTTAAGAAGCACATACGTATGCTTAAAATGAACTACTTTTATGTATTTATAACGATAAAATTTTTAGTTATGAATAATTTTATTTATTAAAAAATGTAAAATTTTGATTTTTTTTATTTAGAAATTTTTTTTTACAAGGTTAATGAAATAATTCTTATTTAAGAGTAGTTCATTTTAAAAATACATTATTCTTCTTTACAGAAAAAAAAAATATATATGCAAAAATATTGATTTATAGGGTCGTTAGGATGCGCGCAAGGCACGACGGAGTAAAAAATAGAGGTTTTTAAATTTCAGTAATGAATATATTATATAAAAGACTATTAAATGTTTAATGGCAGTTTATTAAAAAGCATAATCTTTTCTATTGAACGGTGAAATTTTCGTGTTAATATGTATAAAAGTTTTAAAAATACACTGAATCGAACTTTGGATGTTTTTGTTGATTTTCATCCCGTTTAAAAGGTACAAGACCCCTTAAGCGAATTTTTTAGTTAAAGTAAAAAATCGGTTTTGTTGCTCAGACAAAAAAAAATATTGTTAACACTATTATAATTTTAACAAATTTTCATCAATTTCATTTGAGTCTTATTAAAGTCTTGTATTTTCAAATTGTAATTCCAACAAAATTTTGTTGTTTTTTGCAAACTTTAAATTGGTGTGCAGTAGCCATAACTCTCTCAGGTAATTTTGTTTAATTGACTTATATAGCTATAAAGGATTAACATAATTTTTGGATAATAAAAACTTTTCAAATTGAGACGGATTAATGACGTTATTATTACATTATTTTGCATTTCGGATGAAAATTGTGGACAGAAAAAAAAATCAACAATGTTTTTTGTTTATTCAAACAAAATTTCCATTGACCGATATTTAAATGAAAGGATTTGTTGGACCAAACAATTTTTTTGTTGATTCAACAAAATTTTTTTCTGGGTGCGGATATCTGAAATCTCGGTTTATAAAAATTGTATATAAAAACACACCGTACTCACGAATTTAACATCTCTTAGAATAACAAACAAAAAGACGCTTTTAAATGATAAAAATAAACATATATAAAGTTACATTTCACAACTCAAGTAATTTAAATAGGAATCAACTAATAGCGCTGAAATTTAAAAAGCAAATTGAATCGATTTAATTATACTATGTTAAACATTAAAAAATGCCTTAAAAAGTTCAAATATATATATCTTTTTTAAATTAAGTACATTGATTTGTTAAATTTACATTACTTTTTTAAAATGTATGTTACCTTTCGTTGAAATTCGAGATTTTCAATCAGTGGCTTCCCGATCACGTCAATTTTTGAGCAACAGGAGGTTTATCGGGGTAACTTTGCTTCTTTACTCCAAATATTTTAGGACTGTTAAAATAACCTACCAGTCAAATGTGGGGATTTAATTGTCCGATAAAACTTTGCACTTGGTGTTCAATAGAGTACGCGGCCATTGGAAACTCAGATTGCAATGTTTCTCATTTTGGGCTGAAGAGTTCATAGCACTCACAGTGAATTAAAGAGCGTGGTCTTTTTCAAGGCACACTTATGATATACGATCATATTTATAAAAATCTTAATTTATCTACGAGTATTCATTCTATTCTCATAACAATGAACATAGTTTATTACAATAAGCTATTTAATAATAATCTACAGTTAGAACGCTTTTACTGCATTAGTTTTAACAGGGTTATCCAAAAGATATTCGTTCTTTTTCAATTTTTTAACGGTCCCCTATGGAGTTTAGGGGAAAAAATTCTCCCGCAAATATATGATATGTACTATTTTGTTTATGCATCTGGAGTTTCAAGATAATTCCCCATGTATTGTTTTAGATATTTAACAAAATGTCAAAATTCGCAAGTGGCTGATGACCTTTGGCCGTATAGTGTATGTGATATTTGAGTACAAAGTATTTTCTAGCCAAAAAATCAATAAAGAATACTGCCCAGTTAAACTGATGGCATTGAGCTCATAGGCTACAAATACTAATTGTACATTAAAGCCTTATATTTTCAAGGGTTAATTCCGTTCGAAAAAAAATTAAGAAGGGGAAACAGCTCTCCCCTTTCCTCTTTTTTTATACTTAATCATTGAACCTCCTATACTATCAAAGACATGCTTTATCATATAAAAAATTTATATCCAAAATTTAGAGCAAATGAGATAATTCTTAATAAAAACCCATTTAGCATTTATATAATTTAAAAGGAGTTATCCCCCTCTTTTATACTTAACCATTAAACTTCCAAAACTATTCAGAGATTTGAACGAAATCTGAAAATTCTGCTTGAAAAACCCATTTATATAAATTAAGGGGGGGGCATTAGAACCCCTGTTCCCCCTATTTATACTTATTCAATGAACACCTAATAACAGTCATGGAATCGCCTCATCAGAATGATCCTAATCTAAATTTTGAACGAAAACTTAATTCTGCATGAAAATCCCATTTATATCAACTAAGGGGAGGGGCATGAGCCCCCCGTTCCCCCTCTTATACATATCGAATGAACCCCAAAAACTAATCAGGGAAGCGCCTTGTCAGGATATACCTACATACAAAATTTCAAGTGGATCGATATTTTTATCATGAGTTATCGCGTTACGCACGAACGAACTTACATACAGAATGGACGGGCACATAAGCTCTCAGGCTATGATAGCCTGTGAGCTAAAAAGTAAAGCTGAATAAAGTGCTTTAAAATTGTCAAACAGATAAAAAAAGTTCGTGTAAAGTATACAAGACAGCAAATGAATAATCTCATTTTTTCTCTTGCAATTATTTGTTACGTACATTTGTACTTAAAGGGGGGCGAGGTTAGATGACTTTCTTGGGCAATAAAAACCAAGAAGTCAAAATTGACAAAATTGTAAGTAAACACTTGATCATTTTACTATTGTTGTTGTTGTTGTTTGGAGTCGCACGTAATTTTGAAAATTAACATTAGGTTCAGCAAAGTATCTAGACATATCGTCACCTGAGAATAATAAAGTTCTATCTGTGTTTTTGAAAAAATGACTTATCGATATAGATAAATTCTATTTGTATCTACGAAAGCATTTTTGCATCAAAATGAGGATATATATATAATTTACATACGACCTTACAATCATAATTCGACATTATTTTTATCCAGAAATATCTTCATAGATACAAATAGAACATTTCTATATTGGTAAGTCATTTTTTTCAAAAATACAGATAGAACTTTATTATTCTCAGGTGACGATATCAGTCTACAAATAGGAATAGAGGTATAAGAGGTATATTCCACAAAACAGATTTGGATAGCACAAGAAGATATATTTTACGCTAGTGGAATTCGTTGTTATACCAATAGTAAATCCTGATTTTTGAAATTTGAAAACATTGTGACTCATATCACTACATAAAATGCCTCACTGGTAATAATTTTAATATCACAACAATAGTAGAATCTGGAAAGATGAAATTTGTATACTTTAAAATCGTGTCTTAAATGAAAGAAATACATGGTCTTAAAAGAAAGATTACCAATAACTATACGTGAAAAGTCGGAAACCTGTATAAAACGGATTTATTTAAATTTATTTTTGATTTCATTTTCCATGGTTTTAATGAAAGCATATAATTTGATAAATCTTATTGCGTATTTCAACATTTCAAATTTTACTTACATGCATTTAAAATTTTTAAATAAGTCGGATAGTAGAAACTTTCGTACTATATGATAGGTCTATGGATCATATACAGGATTGCACAAAAAATTCAGATTTTTTTTTCCTTCATTTTTCGATGATAATTATTGAAATTTTATTTCCAAATGTATTGTGTTTTGCAAATTGCTTATTCAGACAACATTTTTCGCCTTATTAATCTGCACTGCTAAAAAAAAAAAAAAAAAAAAAAAAAGGAAAATCACGGATATATTTCTGATGAATTTCACAGAAAAAGTTCCTTTTCACAACAAAAGGGCATTTTTCCGTTAAAAATCAGAAAACTGCACCACATTTCCTGAAAATAACGAAACGAGCAGAAATAGAAAGAAAAGTGAGATAGGCCGAGTGGTCAAGGCACCACGCCGCTAATCGCCTGCTAGCTTAGATTGTGGGTTCGAATCCCAATGGCGCCATTGCACACACTCTTTGTGTGGAGCATCCGGCTGTATTTCCTTCGTGTTTTAAAATTTTCTTGTGCTATCCTGTCCTTGTATATTGACGATGACTTAAAGCAGGTTTTCAAGCCGAGCATACAAGTCAAATGTATGTATTAAATAAATATAAAACTCCGTTATCTAGGCAAATTTATTTTGAATGTTTACAAAACTGACATGTTGCTTCACAGAAAGGGAAAAACTCAACGAAAGAATCCTGGGTCTTTCTTGGGACTTGTATCGTTCTGCTGAATTGCAACTGTACTGTTTTTTGTCATCGAGATTAAAAATTATTATATTTTTTGCCAACTTTATAATACCAATTTTATGCAGTGATAACAATTTCTGTTAAAACATTAAAAAAAAAAAAAAAAAAAAAAAAAAAAAAAAAAAAAAAAAAAAAGAAAAACTCTCAATAAATTTACATTACTTCTTCGTTAAATGCATTCTATATCTTTGTCGATCATCATTTTGCAGACATTTCTTTCATCTAAGATAAAATTTTCTGTATTTATTTGCGTGTTTTTTTTTTTTTTATTTATTTAAAGATATTTTTACCTTTGTTAAAACTTGCAATTCAAAATACACACTTTTTTTTGCAATTTTTTTAAAAATAATAACGAAGAAATTTCTTTTTTAAATTGTTATTTTCCTTTTTTAATTTAGAATATTTTAGAAAAGAACAAACCCTCATCTCAGAGTTAGTGGGGATTTTCATCGACAATCATTTTGCAATTGTTTCCTTCATTTGATGCTAGGAGCTTGGTAATGTTAAAAATAAATTGTTCATTGTTACTTCAAAGGAGTTATAATTATTACAATGCTATTATCATTATTATTATTTCATTGGTATTTACGTTATAAAAATACATTAATTTAAAAAAAAGACATATTACACAAAATGAATAAAATAATGAAAACATAAAAAATCACTTTTAAATTACATTTTTCCTGTTTATTTTTCTCTTATTTCTTATAAAAAATCTTTTAATTAATTAGCCCTTCCCTCCCCCCCCCCAAAAAAATAGTGTGTGATAATTTTAAAAAAAATTCTATACCTTTATTTTTGTAAAAAAATGAATAATTTTTTTTTTCATTCATTCAGTTAAAAAAGAAAAAAAACATTCATTTTTTTAAAATTTAAACTAGTTGTAAAATAAAATTGATTTTAAAAAATAATAAGTATTATGCATCGGTCTAAAATAAAATAAAACAAACCGTTTACGAATATTCGAACGAATATATTTGAAAGGAAGTCTTTCAAAAGAGCAACAGATTTCCCACTAACTCATAAAAGACATATTTTGTTGTGAATGGCATCAGCAGTTTTGGCTGAACCAGTATGGACTTATTCTGCTGTAAAAAGGTCTGGACTTCGATCTTCAGAACGGCTTGAAGTAAATTATGCAAAAAACTTAAATTAAATAATATAGCAGTTCAAAGTCACTCGGAAAGTTCAAGTTCTTTGACGACTGATCGATTCATTAATTTTAAAAATTAAATTAAATTATCATCATTAAAAATCAAACCTTATAACGGAAAGTTACCGCTTCTTTAAACGGAATTTTACTTTCTTTTATCTCCCAAAACGGAAACGGAAAATCTACTAACGTAACGGGAAATGTCTGGTAACTTTGCTGCCAGTAGCTTTACTGTAAATTCATGGATTATTATTATTATTATTATTATTATTATTATTATTATTATTATTATTATTATTATTATTATTATTATTTAAGTGTGTGAAGTTTTATTATATAGTAATCTGAATGTGTTGGAAAGTACTTAATATTCCATGCTTAACGCATGATTTTACATTCCTATTTTCTGTTACAGTGGATAATGTCTTCAATCCGCATTCTAATTTAAATAGATGAAATTACTTAAATTAATTTCAAATGAAAACTAGTCGTTGGGGCCCCGTAATAGTTACTCATCATGGATATGCATAATAAAAAATATGAAAATGAAACATGTGTAAAATATTTATAAAATGCATTTTAATTCAAAAATAAAATTTAAACGCATATTTAAATATTTTTAATACATTGTAATGCCCTGTTATTGAATGTGTGGGTACTACTTAATTATCTCATCGACCAATTATATAAATCGCTACATTATTCGTAAATTATACAATTTGGCATAATTTTTATTTTAATTAACTAAAGAACAAATAAATTAGTGAAAAATTAATAAAAATACCAACTAATCGTCAATCTAAAAATCACTTGATGACATATAAACACATGTAAAGTGTTTAAGGTTATTCTCAGCTGCTCTGCTTAGTAGCTCGACACATTAATAAATGCATTTTTTTAGGGGTGCACAACCTTTTCAAGAGAAGGGCCACTTACAAATATGTCTGGGTGGTCGAGGGCCACATCAATAATATGGAAAGAATTGAATTTCAATTGTGATCTGTGGCCTATAATCGGATAAAAAATATGTTTTCAGAGGGAAGTGATGGAGATACCCCTTTAAGTTTGCTTAATCAGTGAAAATACCTAATTCAATTGGTAAGGATACTTCAGCAGTTTTTACGTTTGTATATATAACAGATATAGCAAGGATTATTCTTAAGATGTTATAGTATTCGTTGACTTTATTAAAGAGAGTAAATTTTGTTTTATTAAAAGTGCTAAAAAACAAAGATAAGTGGCTGATACCGAAAAAATGTGAACTTTATGAATGAAGGAGAGGGAAAGAGCTGGCCGACAAGATTTTTCTGTGCCTCATCACTGAAATTCCTGATTTTTCAACGTCCAATCAACAAAATTTGCAGCTTTCCATGCCTGATCAACCAAATTTGGGATTTTTACGAAAGTGACCGGCAAAATTCATAATTTTTACAAAACTGATCGAGAAAATTCAATCTTTCCGTGCCTGATTAACAAAATTTGCGATCCTTATAAAACCGATCGAGAAAATTTGCAAGTATTGAAAACCGATCGACAAAATTCACAAATTTTACGATACCAATCGACGAAACTCGCGATTTTTACAAAGCCCATTGACGGAATTCGCGATTTTTACGAAACCGATAGCTGAACTTTCCGATTTTCACAAAGCTGATCGGCGAAATTCGCACTTTTACTTCTCATGATCGATAAAATTCGCGATTTTTCTATGGTGATCGGCAATATTATCGTTTTTTACGAAGCCGATCAACGAAATTCGCTATTTTTACGAAGTCGATCGACTAAATTCGCGATTTTTACGAAGCCGATCTACGGAATTCGCGATTTTTACAAAACCGATAGCTGAACTTTGCTATTTTCACAAAGCTGATCGGCAAAATTCGCAATTTTACATTGCATAATCGATAAAATTCGCGATTTTTCTGCTGCTGATCGACGAAATTATCGATTTTTGCGAAGTCGATCGGCGAAATACGCGATTTTTCTTCGCATGATCAATAAAATTAGCGATTTTTCTGCAGTTGATTGACGAAATTATCGATTTTTACTAAGCCGATAGACGGAATTTGCGAATTTTACAAAGCCGATCAACGAAATTCGCGATTTTTACGAAGTCGATCAACGAAATTCGCGATATTTTCGAAGCCGATCGACGAAGTTCACGATTTTTATAAAGCTGATCGACGAAATTATCGTTTTTTACGAAGCCGATCAACGAAATTATCGATTTTTTACGAAACCGATCGACGAAATTCCCGATTTTTACGAAGCCGATTGACGACAATTCATGATTTTTACGAAGCCGATCGAGAAAATTCGCAAATTTTCCGCGCCTGATCAACAAAATTCACAATTTTTCCACGCTTAATTAACAAAATTATTTAGCCGATTGACGAAATTCGCAATTTTGCCTCACATGATCGATAAAATTTGCGATTTTTCCGCGGCTGACAGACGAAATTTCCCCTTTTTCTGCGCCTGATTGACGAAATTATCGATTCTTAGGAAGGCGATCGAAGAAATTCGTGATTTTTACGAAGTCGATAGACAAAATTCGCGATTTTTACAGAGCTGATCGGCGAAATTTGCGATTTATCTTCGCATGATCGTCGAAATTCGCGATTTTACCAAGCCGATCGAGAAAATCCTCAAATTTTCGCACCTGATCAACAATAATTAGCATTTTTTGCGAAGTTGATCGGTAAATTCACGATTTTTCAAAGCCAACCGACAAAATTCGCGATTTTTTCGAACCTGATCGACAAAATTCGCGAACTTTACAAAGCCTATCGCAAACATTCGCGATATCTATGAATCTGATCCACGAAATTTGCGATTTTTGCAAAGCCGATCGACAAAATTCCTGATTTTTCCGCACTAGATAGACGGAATTCACGACTTTATTTGAACCTAATTGATGAAATTTGCAATTTTTCCGCTTGAGATCGACGAAATTCGCGATATTCCCGTGTTCGACCAACAAAATTCGTAATTTTTTGGAACCCGATCACTGAATCTAGCAATTTTTCCGTGTCCGATCAAAGAAATTTCGCTTTTACTGCCTTTAACTGACGAAATCTGCATTTTTTCGGCACCCAATCAACAAAATTCGTGATTTTTAACTAATTTTGACGATATTACAATTTTTTACGCGGCAAGATGAAATTCGGGATATTTTCTCTTGATAAACTTACAAAACTTACGATTGTTTCACAGCTGACCAACAAAATTTTCAATTTTTCCGCGCATCATCACAGAATTCGCGATTATCTTGTGCCTTCTCAACGAACTCTGCGAATTTTTCGTCCCTGGTCGACAAAATTCGCGAATTTTTCGTGCCCGATCAAGGAAATTCGCGTTTTTTTTCAGGCGATAAACCTAGAAAACATCCGATTTTCCCGCAGCCGATGAGTTTAAATTGTAATTTTTTCGTGCATCATTATCAAATTTGCCGATTTTTTCTTGCCTGATCAACAAAATGTGCAATTTTTTGCGTCCGATCGACAAAATTCGTGATTTTCCATGCCTTATCGACAAAAACTCGCGAATTTTCCGTGTTCGATTGGCAAAATTCGCGATTTTTTTGCACCTCATGAACGAAATGTGCGATTTTTTCCGCACTTGATCAATGAAATTCGCGATTTTTCCGTGTCCGATCAAAGAAATTTGCGATTCTTAAAAGACTGACGAAATTTTATATTTTCCCGCGGTAAACTGACGAAATTTACGATTTTTTGCTGCAGCTTTTGCACAAATATTGCAATTTTTTCTAGTTGTAAACTGACGAAGTTCGCGGGCCACGCGTTAACCCATCGCGGGCCACTTTTGGCCCGCGGACCATAGGTTGTGCATCCCTACATTTTTTAACGGAAAGATATAAAATTGGAAGGTCTGGTTATGTAAGCACTTTCAAATCGAACTCAATTTTCCATTTTATGATAATTGAATTACCTACCGAGTTATAAGCTATTTTGATCACGTGATCATGTGATTTTCTATCTTTCGTTGACAGGTTTTTCTGATTTCGTCGGAAAATGCGGTTCAAAACATCATTTTTGACGGCTTGTTCTGAAAAAAATGTTGCATTTGCACAAAAACAGAGAAATAAGTGCGATTTAGATAGTTTCTGAATGCATGTTTCATGCATTTCTGAAGAAAAATGAATTAAAACTGTTGTCACAAAGTTGCTTTTTTTATTTAATAACACCCTCAATGTCAAGTGAAAGTTATATTTAGGATAAGACATTATTGGTATTTAATCTTGTAGTTTGGTGATAGTTTTTTGTCGACAAGAATAGTCAAATAATAACAGAAGCATCTGTATAACTCTAAAAACTAGGACTTCCCTCAGAGGGATTAGTCTGAGCAATATTGCTGAGAATACACATTTAATAACTTGCGATAAGTAAAGAAAATGAGATGTTGCCTTTAACTGGTCATTCATTGTGATAAAATATGATGAAAATAAGCATATTGAATCATAGAATTACAAAATCTTATATATAAAGTTGCATATACTATTTTTATAAAAGAAAAGCAAACCATGCATGGATATAAAATTGGAAATATGCAAAATGTTAAAAGTAATACAGAAAATAAAACACCAAATTTTCCTATATTGGAAATATAACTCTTTGAAATGATATCATGAGCATAAACAGAAGCATCGCACCGATTTGAGAAACTATAAATAACATAAACTATTATGTTTGAAGAGAATGGAGTGTATTTTATGTGGTGTGAAATCCGCCCGAATAGTTTATAATGTTGAATATCTATTTTCCACGAATGCATTGAGGTTGTCGATAAGAGTTAAGAAATCCTTTTTTAAAAATTTGTCCTAAACGAGCACTTACATCTTATAAGTTACTGTGATGCCAAAATTATAGTTTCTGACCCCAACAGTATCCTAGAAATTGCAATAGTCTCAATAAATTGGGTTTAAAACTTTTTCTAGAAAAAAAAAATGTTTAATTTGTGAAATTAAATTGTCGAATGTTTTAGAAATCGTTCATAACGAGAATATTATATCTTAAATGTTGCCACAAAAAAAAAAAGATTTTAAATTTTTAGTCATATCAACATCAAAGAATTCTCAATTTTAGAACTTTTTTTACTCGTGCATTGATGGTGATTATTGTTCCTATGCAAAATATAGTATATTTTTCAGCAAAGATGGTTACCAACATTTTTTGATCACATTATTTTTTAAATCGGCTAGGTACTCCCAATGATAACAAAAAACGCACAAACGTTAATGCTTTGTAGCATAGAAATACAGAATCAAAAGCTATTTATCTCCTATTATATACACATAAATTATCTAATTAGTTCTAGCAGATGTATTTTTAAATGTACATAGATCAATATAATGCTTCATTTTTCTTTTATTAGTATTTCTTAATATTCATTTTTCATTTATTTGTATTAATCAGTAAAAAACTCACTTTCTTAAGCCCGAATTACGTCAAACTTTTTATAAAAGCGCCTAAATCCATATAACAGCGAAGTATTGTGAAGAGTATTAAATACAAGGTAGTAAGTGCCAAACGCAGGTAATAAATCGCCAAATATTGTTCTTTTCACCCTATCTCGAAATGCATTTTTTCCGTACATTTAAAAAAACACGATTTTGAGTCATCTTATTTAAAATTCAAATAAATAAATAAGAGGAAGCAATAATAGTATAAGTCAAAACATTTTATTTCAGCATCAAGGAATTGTATCGTAGTTACGCATGTGGAAAAAAGCTGCTTTTGGCCAAAAAACATTGTCTTCACTAAATTTGAATCCGATTAAAAAAAGTACCGTGATTAATTAAAATGTTATAGACAGAGCTGCCAAGTCCCCGGCATTTTAGTTACCGGTATTTTAATACAGAAAATGTTTTATTAAATTGGAACATTCTGCGGATTTAAAAAAATAACTTTTCCTATAAGAAAATTCTGTTGTGCAATAAGCGGGGGCTTGGCTTCTCTGTATAGGAATATTTCGTAATCTACTTTTTAACCTTAAAAAAAGCAACGACCATTTTTCGGGTACAAAAAGTATTGCTAATTGTTCCATTTTGCATACAAAGTACTGATTGTAATATTAATACATCTATGGTGATAAATTTCCAATAATTTTTCAAATCCCATTTATTTCATTAAAAATATAAATGTTTTATTCATTTAGTTTAAAATAAATGGTTTTTAACTAATTTCATAATACTTTTGAAATATCACTTTTCATTGGCCATTTTTTTAAAGCATTTAGAAAATGGTTGTTGTTTTCAATCAAATATAGACTTTGGTCTGTCCGCATTTTATTTTATTATTATTATTATTTATAAATGGTGGAGAAATATTCATACTTAATCCATAACGTACATAATATATGACTCTGTTATTACATAAGTCACCTTTTTATTATCATAAAAATTATGTTTTTACTGATTTTTATTAACTCAATAGGAAAAATTTTGTGTTTTGAGCAATAGATGTCCGCATTTCATTTATTTATTTATTTTAACAAAATTCTTTGTATTTAGAAGAATTTTTATTTAAATAGGAAATCCAAATGTCGCTGTTAATAAAGAAGAAAGTTACAAAACGAGTAGACGCATACTATCAAATATGGAAAAACGACGAATCCAAAAAAGACGTCGTATGAAATATCATCTTTTAAAGCAAAAAAAAGAGGTCTGATTATCGAGCCTACTGATTACGAAATGTGCATTACATTTAAAAAAAATACTTCAAATTTTGATTTTTAGGTGCGTTCGTAATTATGTAAATACGTAGCACCTATTGTTGTCGCTCAGTCCGTCCGTCTGTCCGTCTGTCTGTCCGTCTGTCTGTCCGTCTGTCCGCATATAACAAAGCAAAAACTACCCAACCGAATCGTTTGAAATTTAAAATACATAATTATAACATAATGTTGTCGAGTCATTTCAAATTTTATGAAAATCGGATGGATAGATCAATTACAGGGACATTCAAAAGGATTCCGTTACATTACGGTCAATAGGGAAAAAAGTTTTAAATGCATTTTAATCGTTTGAAATTTAAAACATATAATTATTGCGTAATTTTGTCGAGTCATTTCAAATGTTATGAAAATCGGATGCATAGATCAATTACAGGGACAATCAAAAGTATTCCGTTACATTACGGTCAATGGGGAAAAAGTTTCAAATGCATTTTAATGATGTTACACTCATTCGAACATAATAGAATTGGCATTAATCTATGAAATATATACTAAAATATGCATTCTGTACAATCTGTGATGCAAAGAATTTTTAGGATGAGCGAAGCGAATTCTCTACTAGGCCACTCAAGTTACATTTTGTCGTACACTTTATAAAAAATCTATTCAGTATTTTGACTTGAAATTAAACTTAAGAATAAATTATAATATGTAGATTTGCAGAATGTTATTTTTTTTTTTTTTTTTTTTTACAGAATAACCTTTAAAAAATATTATTTTAATAATTAATTTATTCTACATGTTTTTCTATTATGGACGCATTTTTGCAAATAAAAAATTGAACGCGTATCTTTTTATTTTCAGAATGAAAATAAACCATGGGATTAGTAATTATAGATAGAATCATGATAATTAATTAAATAAAATTTATTTTCATTATTCCTCCAAAATCGTTTGCAAATAAAAAATTGAACCCGTATCTTTTTATTTTAAGAAGGAAAATAAACTATGGGGTTAGTAATTATAAATATAATCATGATTAACATATTAAATAAAATATATTTTCATTATTCTGCCAAAATTATTTACGCAGTTTATACTTACGGGTTTTAAAAGAATTAGATTATGATTTATTTATTTAGGTATTTACTTTGGTAAAGTGGCAACAAAAAGAATCGTAAACAAGTAAAATTAATTCTTATATTTGGTATTTAAAGTAAATATTTTGTTAAATTTGGTAAGTTTCATAAGTGTGGTATTCGAAATGAAAGATTAAAGAATAATTTAAGAATATTTTAATTGATTGAAGAATAATTTAATTCAACCAAATTAAATATATTAACTACGTTTATAAATAATTTCTGAAATGTATTAGTAATTTAATAATGTCGAGAAAAAGAACACTTATTGGCCAGAACGAACGCCTTTACTGGTCATTGGAAAATGTAAAAACATCTTTAAAACTTTTAGTTAAAAATTAAAAAAAAAAAAATATTTTGTAAAATTCTGCTTCGAAAATATTTTTATTTATACCAGCCTTATATCATAAATAAAAAAAATCCGAGGAAATTCTTAGTTATTTGGCTGAATTTACATTTCTAAAATTTAAATGCGCCAAAACATGAGATAACGTTTTTACTTAATAAAGATGCAAAAATAATATAAAAAAGTAATGTTCCTTTCAAATATTTATCTTATGAAATAATGCTTCGCGAATCCAAACAAAGCACGGCTTTTGCTAGTTATTATTAAATTGCAGGGCCACACAAAAGTATTCCACTATATAATGCTATACGGGGAAACATGGTTTGGTATGTGTTTTAATTATATTCAACTATTTCACATTTTATGAATATGATATACGTTGCTGAGGTATAATAAAAAATTTTTCCTGTATATTTACTGGAACACAAACAAGATTTCGACCACTCTACTATATCTGAAGTACTATCTGCTATAACAGCAAGATCTGAATATTTTTAAAACTTCGTTATCGTACGAATGCACCTCATTTGCTACGTTCACGAGCATATTCCAACTTGATTTTTCTTTTGTGCAGTTTTGGCTTCGAAAGGTGCGCTATGTTGCAAAAAGATATAAGCGACTATGAAAACACACTTGGTAAACGTTCATGCTCAGTTTTACAAATAAATAGGGCACATATATCCCTATACACACCGAGGTCCCTAATTGGTGCCAAAATGGCGTTCACTTGCCTAACATGCTGGTTATCATATAAATGTTATAATAAATTGTTTGTTCGAAAAATATTATCATTTATTGATTGTTATTTCTTTTTTTTTAATAACAGAAAATGTTTCGTTTATTCCTTTTTTCTCATTTTGAAATAAATAAATAACGTGTTATTATAGTATGCTATATGTATCTGGTAATCAAAACGATGTTTTCGCCTAATTGGCATAAAAAAC
Source organism: Maratus speculifer (assembly GCA_964019185.1). Classification (NCBI taxonomy): domain Eukaryota; kingdom Metazoa; phylum Arthropoda; class Arachnida; order Araneae; family Salticidae; genus Maratus; species Maratus speculifer. The sequence goes on along the minus strand of OZ025301.1, from coordinate 143,637,418 downwards.
CTCGCCAAACCCGGTGCTTATATCTCTAGTATATTATCTCAAGTATTTTATTTATGTATACTATAATTGTTTTTGCATTCCACTTACTTCTTCTTGTATATAAAAATAGGTAAGTGGCTCCTTTATGCAGTATAAATTGTATAAATCTTTAAAAAATAACCCCCGTTGCCCCTTTTTGGATCGAATAAAAAAAATCAATGTCTAATTCCAGTATTGTTCCCAGGTATGCATACATATTCCAAATTTCAAAGTTGTATGCCAACAGGAAATGGATGAAAAATGGGAAAAGATGTCACATATGCACCAGGGTACATAATTGGCGTCAAAATGGCATTATTTTACCTGAGATGGTAACCCGGCTGTTTTTATTTATTATTTGTTTATTTACTCATAAAATGTTTATTTACTTTCATTTACTTTTTTTAATTATATAAAATATTTCTTTTTATAGTTATTAATTATTATTATTATTTTATTTAATGTAAGTTCTTTTTGAAAATAGAAAATAATTTCAAAATGTGTATGTAAGCGTTATTTGAAAACGGAGTTTTCGCCAAATGGGCTTTGAAAAAAATTGCGCCAAATCTGATGCGCTTGTGGTATCCGTGCCGAAAAAAAAGTAACCAGAATTGACTTCCACACACACAAAAAAATATAAGTTAAAAGAAAACATGCAATAAAAATTAATATAAAGGGAAAATGATGTCATAAAAGAAACTTTTTATTTAAAAACGTAATTGTTTCTAATTTTCACAAGCGAAATATATAAAACATTCTTTTAGCGATCAAAAAATGTTATTAAGAGATTATCACAAAATCTCAAAATCAAAGTTTTTATGACATTTTTTTAATGTAAAAAAATTACAGTTTTATTTTACTGCATGATTAAATTTTAAAATGTTTTATTTCATTCAATATTTCTGAGTGCGTAAATGATTACTATTTATTCCATGTACTGATTCGGTTATCTACGAAAATATCCAGCCTGTGAAAATCACGCGCACCAAATTTCTGTGACGTATGCAAATAAATTGTGCTTTTTTATCAGTTTTTTTAATATAACTTTTAAACTATTTGGAATTAATTTTTAAAAGTAGGTGCATTTACCAGATTACCTTCATAGGTGCCTTCTGGTACAAACAGAATCGAAATCCGACAAGTACTTTTTGAGATTTGCTTGACAAAAGAATTTTTTTGACTTTTAATATCGTTACGTACTCTGAGTATAAGACTTCGCTACGCTCAGACAATAATAAATTTATTAACTAACAGTTCACTGCGTCAGATGAAGTGTCTCATTTTCAATCACATTATATATTTGAATTGAAATTGGAATGAAATAAAGGGTCATGAAAAATCTAAGAGTGGGGAAAATATATCGGTAACTAATTATCCTATCGACTTAATTCTTTATGCAAAATTTATGTTTTTTTTATTGTTGTTGTTGTTGTTATTGTCTTTTATAAACACTCATTAAAATTGAAAGATTCGAAAAAAATTATATATTTGTCATCCGAGGAAATATTTCGAGAATCCGAAAAAAATAGTTCCGCATAACCGAGGTCACTGATATTCAGTTGGCTTCTTTCCATTATCACACCAAATTTTAAGTCTCTATCTCAATTTTTCTGGAAGATAGAGCGTTTACTGACAGGCAGACGGACGGCATTTTTTTTTTTAATTTAAAAATATGCTTTCCGGAATCTCCAGTTTCTAGAACTTATAAATCCGTCATTTTTTTTCCCTCGATTTTCAAAACGATTACAATACTTATCCTGTACTACGTATGATGGAAAAGTAAAAACGCGTTTTTTACATTTTCTAAAATCTGTAGATTATTACACTTATTCATAAAAGAGAATGATTCTACTAATTAGTCATCCTTATGAAATGATCTTAATGTACATAATTATTAGGTATGAGAGCATTTATTTAAGTAACAAAATTTCTGAACAAGACAATATTCCATATAGCAGATAAACATGTGTATTTTTGGCCATATTTCAAATACTATCATCAATAAACATTCTAATTTAAATCAGACAACATATAATTTCTTGAATTCATTTTAAATGAAGAAGAAATAAGCTTATTGGCTTTATCAATATTTGTAAACTGCATTCCACAACAAACATGTTGCTTGTAAAAGTGATTTACAGAATAAAATTACTGTTAGTTATTATAAGCAATATCTTCTGTAGTGAGTTTTATAAATGTTGCTTGATAGTCAACAATAAAATAATAATAAGAGTAAAAGGTAAAAGTTTTATTTGTGCCTCAGAGTTTAAATATGATCATCAATCAAAATTACAATTTAGATGGGAAGAATGGGAATTATATGAACTGATTTTTTAATAAAGTAGAAATAAGCCTATTATTTTTCTCAAGATCCTCATATTGCATTACGTTCACAATCATTCTACTTGTAATAGTGATTAATTCCATTAACCATAGATTATTATAAACGGTATCTTCTGTGTAGACTTTTATTAATATTACTTGGAAAACGAATATTCAGTTCATGATATTCATAGTTACAGATAAAAACAATATTTTTGTTTTAGGGTTTAACAAGATCGAGAGACTACATTGTAATTTATATGGGAAAAATTGGAATTTTTCGAATTAATTTAAAGTAATGAAGAAATAAATATTATTTTTCTCAAGACTTGTAGACTGCATTGCAGTAATAGACTTATGTTACTTGTTGTTGTTGACGTGTGCTCGAAGGGCAGGAGGGCTGTTGGAGCTTCCTTTGAACTGCACCCAGGGGGTAAGAAGACAGACTTCTGCAGCGGAAGATGTTCGGCAAAGCCTTAATAGATGGTAGCACCAAACATCGCTAGCTCCTCAATTTCCACATGTCTCTGAAGAGGAGGAAAATATATATATGGATATATATATATCCAGAGATCATTACCCATGGTAACTGCTATGACCAACCACAGGACTTTCAGAACCCCTTTATTTAACGATCGCGTATACTGGATGCACTCCGTGGGTCTTTCGTGATGTCTGGCACCAAACCCGCACTCTAAATAAAAAGGAGTGAATAGTCACTCCAGAATAGTGAATACTCACTCTATCGCAGACTCAAAATATGCCCAACCTCTTTAGAGTGACTATTCACTTTGAGAAAAAGTGGAATCATTGACTCTTTGAAAGAGTACTCACTCCTAGGAAGTGAATATTCACTCTACACAGGGGTCAATAATCACTATTTCTGAGGAGTGACTATTCACTTTTGCTAAAGGAGTGCGTTTTTTCACTCCTAGTAGGAGTGAGTAGTCACTTTTTCATAGGAGTGAATGTTCTTTTTTTTTCTTTTGCAATGAATTCCCCTTTTTTATTGCTATTATGGGCATTTTAAAAGAATCGTGTCTTTTAGAACATACAATGAAAATAAATACAAACGTGGTAAAGATTGGAATAAAATACTTTATTGACAATATTTATTTAATTCAAAGTATGTAACATTAATTGAACTTTTTAAGGGAAAACGTAATTAAAGTTACACATGAATTAAATTAGATTATTGACAGAAATAAACTATTTTATTCCAATCTTTCTCCTTGCGTTTGCTTTCATTGGTAGCCCCATAAATATATGATAGTTTTAAAATGCCCATAAGCGCAAGTTATTAAACAGTTTTAAAATATTAAACATACATTTTTTTTCAGATACCCATTAAGTTTTACATATTATTTAAATAAATCCATAATGATCATTATCTATGTTTTTTTATGTGTAATTAAAATCTTATTTCTGAAATATATATATTAATACAAGCCGTATTTATAAAATGACATGGTAAGTTATTTTTAATTTCAATTTTTTATTCCCGTATATAGAGTAGATGTGCATGTAGTACCTGCCGGCGAAGACACTCACAAGCTAATGCTAATCCTATGGGGAGAGATTTTTCTAATATTTCGTTTGCATTTTGACATTTTATTTATTTATTTATTTATTTTGCATTGAAAAGCTGAAGTTCGTCTCTATATGGCATCTTTTTTACTTTTTCGATTTCGGTCGCAGATATTTTTATAAAGTTTCTTTTACTTTCAAAACCGGTACCAAAAATGAAAGTGTTATTTCCGTATTACAAGCCGTATTTATAAAATGACATGGTAAATTATTTTTAATTATAATTTTTTATTCCCGTATATAGAGTAGATGTGCATGTAGTACCTGCCGGCGAAGACACTCACAAGCTAATGCTAATCCTATGGGGAGAGATTTTTCTAATATTTCGTTTGCATTTTGACATTTTATTTATTTATTTATTTTGCATTGAAAAGCTGAAGTTCGTCTCTATATGGCATCTTTTTTACTTTTTCGATTTCGGTCGCAGATATTTTTATAAAGTTTCTTTTACTTTCAAAACCGGTACCAAAAATGAAAGTGTTATTTAAAAAAATATCTGCAGACAAAATTGAAAAAGTAAAAATAAACAAATATTTAAGAGAGAAAATGTATTTTTAACAACTTCTGTAACTTAAGTGTTTTTATTTAAATGGTGAACGATTAAGCCCTATAAGCCCCTCTTTGACTGTGCTTTTAAATATTTTTTTCGGCTTCATGAGTGGTTTGATTGCCAGATTATAAAATAAGCAGAACATAGTTAGATTCATTTTTTTTTAAATAATAATAAAGTGAAGAAGATGTTGAAATTTTATAAATCACATTAATATAACTTAAAAACAACTATTTATAAAAATTTTGGTGTCATTATATTTTGGTAAGTGCAATTTAAAAATTAAAATTGATTACTTAAGTTTTTAATTGAATCAAAATATTTTATGCACTATAAACATTACCGTAATTGCTTTTTTAACAGCGCCTATATGAGGATACATTACTGGAAAATGACTACTTAAGTATTCCAGTAATGGACACTCCTTTCAAAATCTTAAAAATTAATGAAATTTTATAAACGACATTAAATACATAAAATTCAAAGCTTTCTTCAACTACAAAAACAAAAAATTGCAAATTTTGCAATAAAATAAGGAATACATAAATTTATTAAATGAAGCCAGCTCTTAGTATGATTTTCAATGAAAACACGATTTTCAATGAAAAACAGTGAAACTTAAAAACATTATTTTGTGCTTCCTGATTGGTTTAATTAAGAGTGTCAACAATAGTGCTAAATTATAAAATATGCAAAGGTGAGTTACGAAAAAAAATAAAAGCTAAATTTTTATTAGTTATTTTTTTTATAAACCAAAAACATTCGGGTGTGTACATTACTGCTACATCTACCCTATAGTATTCTATGAATGTGAGTTAAAGTTTTATAAAAATTATACTCATGTAGGAAAAAGAAAAATGAAGAAAATATAAAAGAAAAGAAATGACTACATAAATGTTGAATTAAGACATTTTCTCCGGGAGGGATATTTCTGGCTCCGGGGGGGGGGACATTATAGAGCTCCGGGGAGGGAAATTGCCCATTTTGACCATTGAAAACACAAAATCTCAAAATTTCCGGGGGGAATACCTCCCGCGGGACACCCTCTGAATTCAACACTGCTACATATGTTTTGTTCTTACTGTTGGAAAAACAATTTTAATGAGTTATTTATCTCTAATAAATAAATGTGATCTCCAAATTTTTAAATTACTAAAGCGTTTTATTCTATTAACAGCAGGCATAAAATACCAATCTTTGTGTCAGCGATTTTTCTTTTCTTTTCTTTTCTCCGAGCACATAGAGATAGAAGACAACTTCCTGTGTAAAGTAAAACTTTTAACTCAGAATTCTAGAATTTACTTTCGGAAAATAAAAAGTTGAAATTAAAATTGACTTACCGTTTTTTATGTTAAATATTATCCCTTGTTTGATGAATAATAATCCTTTGTTTGATAAATAAGATATGTGCAGTGCAACATCTTCGTCACCGAGTATTAATGGAGTATTATTGCTTTTTACTGAATTATTTCTTCTCCATTTTGACTCCAGAGCAAGAAACTTAATCTATATGGATTTTTTTGAATCATAAGATATCGGAGTATATCATTCCAAGATCGAAATTTAAACTACTTTTCAGTATTAATAATACAAATTAAAGATCCACATTTGTAGACCGAGGAAACGAAAGTGGGACACATAACGGACACAATAAAATGGCGGAAACATTTTTATCATCACAACTGAGAAGACGATTTCTGATTGGTTGATGCGTAATACATATCTAAGTCACTTTTTAAGAGTGACCGTTGACTCTATCGAAGGAGTGACACTCATTTTTGAAAACGAGTGCGTTTTAATAGCAAATAAGCATAATTTTATAGGTTATATTATAAAATGTAGTTTTTGAAAAGTAAGAATTGACATAAGATAAAAGCAAAAATTATTACTTATCAGCGTAAAAAACAATTTATTATAGATTAAAAATTCCTAACGCTTCGAACTCAATCTAATCTTCAGAGGTATATTTTTAAAGGAGAAATAATTTACATTAAAAACAGATTGGCATACTATAAATTGACAAAAATTATACTAAATAAACATTAAAGGCCAAGATTCAAAAATAAAAACATGTACCAGTTGCCATCACTCAGTAGACAATACAACAATGACAAAACCATGGAGGAAACTTACAAAAGTATTTCTTTTAAAATATTAAACCAGATATTAGGTATTTGAAAGGACATATTGTCATTGCATACTCCTTTCTTCCTGAAACCAATTTCTATAGATTCCCTTATGAGTGCTTTTTGAGGATTTGAACAATGAGAAATAATCTTTACTTTATCAAAACAAACATTTCTTAAAGTCCCCTTCATCGATAATCTGGACAGAGCTGTTGATGGTCTATTAAATTTTAAATCTGCTTTATGCTCCTTGTTCCTCTCAACTAACCACCTCATAGTTTTGCCTACATATGACGTCACTGTAGCATTATTCAGTTCTATAGGTATTTCATACACGCCTGACTGGAATAAAAATGGAACGGGATCTTATTTTTTGATTATAGCTGCAAACAAATTTTTAGTGGGGGAGGCTACAAGATGAATATCAAATTTATTGAAAATTCTCTTTAATCTTTCAAACATTATAGGGATTATGAAATTTTTCTATAAGATTTGCGTGTTAACTGGGCATCTTGAGGATAACTAGTGTACTTGCTGATTAAATTATGTATAATTTTTGGACAATAACCATGATCAATTCCAATTTTAATAATGTGGTCAAGTTCGTCTTTCAAAAATTCATTTGAACAAACAATGTGCGCTCTTTTAATAAAGGAATTAAATGCTGACATTTTATAACTCCAAGGAGTGGAAGCTGTAACTGGAATAATACTATCAATTTTCATTGGCTTCTGAAAATTTTCCTTTTAAGTGAAGAACCTGATTTAATAATTAAAACATCCAGAAAGGGGAGTGAATTATTAACTTCTTTCTCCATAGTAAATTTAATGTTGTCATCAAGTTGATTTAACTTTTCAAAAAATTCCAACAAAGCAGGTTCCCTCCTCCCAAAGTACAAATATATCATCAACATATCTTTACCACAGTCTAGGTTTATAATTAAAGGTATTAAAAATAAAATCTTCCAAAGGTCGAAGCATAAACTCTGCAAAAATAGTTGAAACTGGAGATCCCATAGGTGCACCATTATCTTGTTTATAATATTTACCATTGAAGTAAAAAACGTTACTCTGATTAATTAAATTTAATCCTGATTTTAATGAAGTTTTAATTTCTTGATTCAAATTATCTAAATTATCTATAGAATGATTAATATTATTTATAACTTCAGAAATATTTATGGAGGGGAAAAGTGAGACAATATCAAAACTGGCTAAAATTATATTATCATTAATTTCCAAATCAGCAATTCGCTGAATAAATTCTTCCGTAGAGGAGATAGAAAACTGTGATGGCGGAATAATTGTTTTAAGAAAACTAGCATAAGCTTTTTCAACATAATATAACGGGCCTTGGCATCTTGGAACAATTGGTCTAAATGGGAAGTCTGGCTTATGATCTTTAACTCTTGCTGTAATCCTAGGTGTAATACCAGTATGGTTAAACTTTATTTTTCTCTTCCTACTATCAGGCCAACTACTATTCTTAATAAGCTCTTGGGTTTTATTGCGGATCAAAGTGTTGGGGTCTTTATTAAGGACATGGCATGACAATTGCTCAATACAACGTTCCATTTTATTTATATAGGTATCTTGATTTAACACTGCCAATTTTCCAGATTTATCCGTCTTCATAAAAACTAAATTTTTATCTTTTCTTAATCTGGAGACTATGTCAATTTGTTTATTTCTCACTTTTACTTGCTGTTTAATATATTTTTTACTCAAATTACAAACATTTAGTCTCGCTGTTTCTTGATCATTAGTAGGAATGCTTTGAATCACAGCCTCTAAGTCTGTACAAATATCTTTCGGATTTATGTAATGCTGAAAATTATATTTACCACCTAATGATAAAACTTCCTCTTCATCTCTTGAAAAAGTTCTATTTGAAATGTTCACAAAATGTACAGGTTTAACTTGGGGGGGAAGGTAATTTTTATTTAATTGCTTTACTAAGAGCTGGAGTTTCTTTTCATGCCGCACTGAAATCACTTTCCTTTGTTTAAACCTGAGTCCTTCTAATGAATACAAGAATTTATCGAATTGATCTGGAGAACTTAAACTAGCCAATTTAAAATAAAGTTCATATGTCTTGTTAGAACAATAATCTAATTCGGAAAACTTCTTACGAATGTAGAGGTTAAGACAAGTCCTTTCAAATTTTCTTTTGGTGTCACCAAGCTGTCCAATCACATTATTACCCTTGAACTTTAAAAATTTGGGAATAACATTTAAACGTTTGCATGAACGCAAAAATACAATATCCGATCCATTGCCGATCTAAACGTAAACGGAAAGTTTTATACTCCTTTAAAATCTTGAGGTAGTCCATTTTACCCAGTCTCGGTAAAAATTCAAATGAAATCAAATTCAATCAAATCATCATTCAAATGAAAGAATTGACATATTTTGGTACTTTTGATTGTTTTGCTCCATATATTGGTTCAAAGTTGAGCGGGGATTTTTTTCAAGTGTATAATACCGGGCTTTCACTCTCGTTAACGGAGTGAAATTTTTCACTCTCGGCCATGGAGTGAGATATTTCACTCTCGACAACGGAGTGAGATATTTCACTCCTTTTTAGGGAGTCGGAAATTCCACTCTTTAAAGAGTGTATTTGTATAAAGTTCACTCTAAAAAGAGTGAAAATGCAAATCACTCCTACAAAAAGTGAGCTTTTCACTCCTCCCAGTTTTAGAGTGCGAGACCTTTCAGTCTGGAGTTCGACGCTATGTCCACGGCACATGTTACTTGTAAAAACGATTTCTACCATAAATGCAGTATTAGTTATTATAAGAAATATTTTCTACAGAGTTTTGAGAGCTTTGCTTGAAAAGCAAAAATTCAGTAAAATAATAATCAGTGTAAATTGCAAAAGCTTTATTTGTGTCTTTGGAGTTTAAACGTAATCATCAATCAAAATTGCAATTTAGATGGGACGAATGTGAATTATATGAACTAATTTTTTAGTAAAGTAGAAACAAGCCTATTATTGTTCTCAAGATCCTCATATTGCATTCCTTTCACAATCATTGCACTTGTAAAACAGCAACTAATTCCATTAACTAGTGATAGTGGTTATTATAAATTGATAGAATTGATTTATAGAAAGTGGCTATTATATATTGTGCAGACTGTTATTAATATTGCTTGGAAAACAAAAAATCAGTTCATGATAATCAGTGTTATAGATAAAAACAATATTTTTGACTTAGAGTTTAATAAGATCGTGAGTATACATTTTATTTTATAAGGGGAAAATTGCAATTATTTCAATTAATTTCCAGTGAGGAAAAAATGAATGCTATCTTTCTCAATATTTGTAGACAGCATTGCTGTAATAGACATGTTTCCTGTAAAATCAATTTGTACCATAAAATCAATGTTAGTCATTATAAGCAATATCTTCTGTGGAGAGTTTTATGAACGTTGCTTGAAAAGCAAAAAATCAGTAAAATAATAATCAGTGTTAAAAGTAAAAGTTTTATTTGTGCCTCAGAATTTAAATATGATCGTCAATTAAAATTGCAATTTAGATGGGAAGAATGGGACATTAAATAATTTTTACAGATTTAAGTTAATAAGCATTAAAAAAATGAAAATACTTTGAAAATACTTTTGATACACCTTAATATTAGCCAGATATTCTTATAAATGCCTCTGCTATGTAGTATTTTACGGAAAAAGGATTTATTTTGAAGAGTAAAATATCAGAGCACGATAATAAATCGATGTAATAAAATATGTATAAAATTTGTATAAAAATGTGTATTTCTGCCTCAGAATTTACTTTAAGAGCTTCGTCAATCAGCTTTCTAATTTAGATGGGACAAATCGGTATTACATAAAACTATTTCGAGTAAAAAAGAAATAAGCTTATTATCTTCCCCAAGGTCTGTTCTGAAGATATATAAATATTGACGGCAGCAATAGCTTTCAGATGATAATTTTTGGTGAATTGCTATTTGATACTTCGCTGAAGGACCAGATATAGAATACGATTAGATATATATTTTTGTGAAAGCTTCATGGATTATTTTAAGAAATTTTTTTGTTATTATTTTTCGAAAATTATAATTTCCCAATATCTGAGAAAACAAGGCATTTTATTATCAAAAGAGTGAAAGTCTGATAGCAAGGCATGGAGTTATTTTTGTGCAGATAAACACTCTTACTTTATTTTGTCAATCGTCCTTGATCTGGGATATATATCTATAAATTACGATAAACAAAGCTTATATCAGACTTTTTATACGATTTTTTCTCGTTTTTTACAGTTTCTGTCATAAAGTTGATAGAGCGATGAAAGTAGTCCTTTTGAATATTGATCATAAAAATTTATCTAGAATCTTTTAACTACAATATTTTAATTTCTTAATTATTTATGCTCAATGTAATGTAATATTTAAGTTTAATGCAAGTTTTGTATGGTATTTTCATAGTATCTAAATTTTTTTTAATCTTATTTATTTATTTATTTAACTTGTTTTTCTATGTAAAGATGGAATTTTTACAATGATGTTTTAATGTATGATACCGAAAGAACACAGTCGATAATTTTAATAATATCTTTAAATTGTTTGAATATTTTTTTTAAAGAATTCGTTCTTTTATAGATATTAATATCTCACTTTATTTAAAAGTAAATAAATAATAAATAAATAAATAAAATATTTTTGATGCACATTTATATTAGCGAGGTATTTTAATAAATGTCTCTGCTAAACAAGATTTTATGCAAATATATATATATACAGGGTGGTCATAAAAAAACTTTGCCGATATACGGAGCTCTAGCGGCCAGTTCGCTCAACCGATCGAAATGAAATTTCAGATATAGCTGTTCAGATTTATGAGCTCGAGATTCTGTGAACGACAACAAAATGGCGCTCACGGTTACGATTATAGTTACAGAAACTCGAAAATTTCCAATGGCAACACCCATTTTTTTCATCGCAAAATGCTCAGCGCATGCGAAAACCCTAAAGAGCGTTGGAACCGTACGTGTATCGCAAGAAACGGACATGTTATGCACGTACAAAAAACCGTTCTGGAAATCCTCCCACCCCATAGAAAAAACTCGATTGGGGCGCAAGGAGGAAATTTGCATATGACGCAGAGTCAGTACACTAATCTCTGATTACGATACAGATCGGAGAAACTAAAACTTTTATTTTGATTACACATTTTCCACATGGGTGCGCCATTTCCTTGCCGTTCACAGAATCTCGAGCTCATACCTCTGAATAGCTATATCTGAAATTTCACCTCGATCGGTTGAGCGGACTGGCCGCTAGAGCTCCATATATCGGCAAAGTTTTTTTATGACCACCCTGTATATTTCGAAGCGCAAATTATCAGAGCACGATAATAAATCAATATTACAGATTAAAATGTGCATTTATGCCTCAGAGTTTACTTTAAGACAGAGTTTACTTTAAGTCAATCAGCTTTCTAATATAGATGCGGCAAATCGGAATTACATAAAACTATTTAGAGTAAAGAGAAAATAAGCTTATTACCTTTCCCAAGGTCTGTTCTCTAGATATATAAATATTGATGACAACAATAGCCTTTCGGATGATAATATCTGGTGAACTCATGTTTTACTGAAGGACCAGATGTAACATGATTAGATATATATTTTTTATGAAAGTTTCATGGATTATTTTAAGATTATTTTTGGTTTATTTTTTGAAAATTATAATTGCCTGTTATCTAAGAATACAATGGATTTTATTATCAAAAGAGTGAAAGTCTGATAGCAAGACACGGAGTTATTTTTTGTGCTGATAAACACTTTTACTTTATTTTATTAATCGTCCTTGATCTGGGATATATATCTGTAAATTACGATAAACGAAGCTTATATCAACCTCTTCTTACGAATTTTTTCTTTTTCATCCATTTTTTGCCATAAAGTTGATAGAGCTATGAAAGTTGTCCCAGTGAATGTTGAACATAAAAATTTCTCTATAATTTTTTTTATTATAATTTTAGGTAATAAAAATAAAATAAAAATAAATAAAAATAAAGGAAAATGGAGTCTATAGGAAAGAATTTTCATATGAACTAAAATTTTAGTATTATTTCAATTAATTAATTATTTTCAATTTTTTCTAATCATGATTATTAATTTTTTTTATATTAATTCGTATCTTTACCCTTTTATTAATAGATTAAATTTTTTTCATTTGTTACTATATTGAGGGTGGGACAGCTTTTTGCGAAAAAAAATTATGTGAATTTTCAAGTTAAAATCTTAAAATGTATATACTTTAATATTGTATTAACTTCAGGTTCGCCCAGAATAAATTGGGTAACCATTTGTGAAATAATTGTATTTTTTTTTTAATAAATGTTAGGTGGGGCTTGTTGAGCTCAAGCCACGTGGTAGGCCTCCCCACCTAGTTGAACGTGTTTATGATATTTACAATGTTATGCAATATTTGAGTTTAGCGTAAGTTTTGTACGGTATTTTTACCATACCCAAATTATAAAAAATCATTTATTTTTTAGTTAACTTGTTTCTTTCTCTTATCTTTATAAGACCACCGCATTGGCTTCGTGAAAATTTTCGAATACCGATTTTCGACAGATTTAAACTTTTAGGGCTCAGAGATTCTAAAAAATATGTTTTCACAGTTTTTTCGTACCTCTGCTCATAAAAATATTTATTCAAAGTTATTTAATTTCTAATTAAAAATATGAATTTTGTAAGTGTAAAGTATCTTAAAATTAGGATCATACATAGCAGATAATCTAAATATGATTCGCTTTATAGATACCAATATTTTCTGAGAAAACCTTACGTGAATTGTGGCTACTATATTTGCAATAGAAACAAATTTATAAGCGGGTTACATAAAGATTTGCAAGAAAAATCTATAAAGTGAATGTTTCTTAGAAAATACTGGTATTTAAAAAAAAAGTCCTGTATAGTCTTTGAAAGAAAAAGTAAGTAGTGGAGCAGATTTGTGGTGGAGTAAAATGGACAAAGATAAAATTGATCTGGTTTCAGATGTACGGAACTGCTTTCCTTAAAATTTTTGCATTATATTAGATTATCTCACATTCATAATTAACGTTTAATCTATTAAATTAATCACGCCAAAATTAATCAAATTTATCTAAAATGTTTCATTTTTATTTATTTATTTATTTAAGTACCAGTAGCTATGCTTTTGTCAGTGTTCTTAACGAATTTTGCCACAGCAAAAGCCCTTTTTAAGTTCGTTTGTAATTATATAAATACATAGCACCTATATTAGTCGTCATTGAGTCCGTTTATCCGCCCGTCTGTCTGTTCGTGTATAACAGCGTAAAAACTGCCCAACCAAATGAATTGAGTTGTTGAAATTTAAAATATATAATTATAGCATAATTTTGTTGAGTCTTTTCACATTTTATGAAAATTGGATGGATAGTTTAAGTACAGGGACAACCAAAAGTAATCCGTTATATTACGTCCAATGAAAAAAAAATAAGTGTTGAGTTCATATTAATGACGTTACACTCTTTTGAATGAATGAAATTGATATGCACCTATGAAGTACACTAAAATATACAATATACAATGTAAAATATTTGGTGCAAAAAATATTTGTTATTCATTTTCTGGAGCGCACAAAACTATTCCATCACACAAAGATATAGGGGGAAGCATTGTTTAGGTCGCATTTTATAATATTAAACTATTTCACATTTTACGAAATTGATAAACGTTGCTGAGGTTTGTTAAAAGTTACTTCCTTTATAATAGAAAGCAGATAGTATTTACAGAGATACACAATGTTATTGTAGGAACGAACCTCATTTGATGCATGCAATTTCCGACTTATTAAAGTATATCGGAAGATATGAGTTACGTTTATATTTAACAACCATTTTACAGATTTTAGGATGACGAAATGACCTTAGATGCAAGTCATAAAACCTATGCGTTTAGGATCTTGAGAGCAAACATGTCAAGAAAAATCAAGATCTGATAAAATTTATCTTGCTATGAAACATTTTTTAGTGACGCATCGAATATTTTTGGAACTTCAGTTGTGTTACTCGGCGCTTAAAGTTTTTCTTATGATATGTCTGAGATAAATGTTCGTAGAAAGAGTTATTGTCATTAGGCGTGAGGTTGTTTTCGAAGTTGATAAATGCGGTATAATGATCACTATTAAAAATTAATTTAAAAAATAAAAAATTAGAAAAAAGAGGGAAAAGAAATGGTAATTGGGCCCACAAGTTAAAATACCGGAGCAATGCACTGTTTGGCACATAACGTATAATGGTAAAATTGCTTTCTAAAAAATAAGAACGCTGAAAAAAAAATGGTTTCTCAAAACTGAGTAACATGGTACTCTATTTTAAGTACTTCACATACTCAAAATAGCTCCGATCCAAAATTTCTCAAAACTGAGAAACACATGTAGGGGGAACTGGGGCACATTGATACAGTTTTTTTTTTCTAAAAATTTTTTTGGTGTCCAGAAAGCAGAAATTTCAAATTATTTTTCCATGTGGTGTCAGCAAAACTTGTGTAGTGTGTTATAAAAATGTACAATCGTTGTTTTATATAATATTTTTGCAGGTAATTTTAAAAAAATAAAAAAAGTCATTTGTATCTATGTGCCCCATCTCCGGGGCAGATTGATACACCTCATGGGACACTTTGATATGTCTGGGAAAATGGAGACAAAATAACACCAATGCATATTTTACATAGAAAAATAGTTAGCAAACCATTTTATAATTATTTATAGAAATTCAAATCGCCCACAATTTATTTGTAAGCAATATTAAAGCAATCAAAATGAAATTTATAATGACCTGATGTTCTGGCTGTTCCTTGTCTGATTGTTGGCTGTGGTAACTTTGTCATATCTGGCACTTCAACCCCAGCATTATCTTTCTTAGGAAAGGTGATAAAATTACCAGGTTTTCTGTTTATGAATCGGTTTATAAACAGAAAATAAGGGATAATTACATTAAAAATTCTCTTTATAATATAATTATCCTGTGCTGTTCTGCAGTTTATTTCTCTTACTTAACATTTCTCATGTCGAAAATACTTTTTTCTCTGGAGAATCGATATTAATTTGAGATTTTCCAGGCTTCCGTCCTTTTCTTTTGTTAATCCTACAAGCACTAGATGTTTAGTACGTTCGTACGTCTTCTGTTTACAAAAATACTATAAAATGTTTTAATATAAAAAAATTAGAGCTATTTCAATTCAATAAAAAATAATATTAGATTTTTTTGGCGAAAAATGATTGGATTATGGCGTGTATGGTAAAAAATAATAATAATAGGTAATGAAAAATTGAACAAAAAAGGATTTAGATTGTATCAATGTGCCCCGACATAGACTGTATCAATGTGCCTCATACAGCCATTTTGAATAAAATGAGTCTCAAATCCAACACTACATAATTTATCTAACAATGAAGAATGAGGAACTGATAAAGAGTAGCTTTACTTTCCAGGGAGATTATTCTTTTATGTTGAAAATACTGGAACAGTTGTATAATACCATTTCAATTGTAGAACTCAAATTTACTTTTGATCTACAAAAACAATAAATCACCCGTCCCGTTTCATCAAACTACTGAATCATTCGAAGTGTTGATTTCAAATACGTCATTACAGTAGAAAAATAATATTCTTAAAAATAATAATATAAAATTTTTCTACCTTTCTTGAGGGTTCTTGAGGGATGTACGGTGGGCAAAATCGTAATTCTTGGCCATCTTCAAAAGCAGAAAATCCACAGCAAAAATAAGACAAAACGTAAACACACAAAAAAAAAGTTGATTATTTACACACGCGCGCAGATATTACATGTTTCTTGATCATTATTCTTAATACGTCTACATCGAAATCTGAAAGGTACAAAAAGAACATTAATAAAAAAGATCGTAAAATAACCAATCAACTTTTAGTTTGCACAAGAAAGAAAAAAAAAAAAAAAAAAAAAAAAAAAAAAAAGAATGTTCTCAAAATGAGCGGCTGCTGACGTCAGGGAGTCTTCGTGAAGAGTGTTTTCACACTCCCCACCTTGAGTTCATTAGGGGACAGAACTCAATCACTGCAGTTGGAGTCTTTCAGGCGGCCGTACAATTCGACCACGGCGAGTAGTCAAACGCTTTTGCAGTACTGCATCACTTTGATTATCTGCGATTCCATTCACCCCCAAAGAACAAAGTTTCTTAATGGGACGAATTAGCATTCCAGTTGCAGTCTTCAACTTTACTACGCGCACAACGCCATCTTGACTGGGTATAAGTTCGATAACCCTACCAAGAGACCAGTTTATTCGGCTAGAATTTTCCGTCCATATCAGGACAACATCTCCTACACACAAAGATCTTGATTTTTTCCCACTAAAGACCGAACATTTTAATGTGCCGAGGTATTCGCTTCTAAATCTTGATTTTAAATCATTTCTAATTTTCATTCTATAATGGTATCGTTTATTCATTTCTTTGTGGTCTAGAAATTCTAATTCAGGCATACCTATTTTAGTATTTTCCTGTAAGAACATTGAAGGAGTTATAACTTGAAGATCTTCATTATTATCTGTAACATACGTCAAGGGGCGGGCATTTATAATACTTTCACAATCGCAGATAACGGTATGTAGTTCTTCAAAATTTAAAGACGACTTGCCCAATACCCTTCTCAAGATTTGTTTCAGGATTCCAACAAGCCTTTCCCAAAATCCACCCCACCAAGGTGCAGAAGGTGGAATAAATTTCCAATCTATACGTGAAAACGCAGTAACCGCTTTTACTTTTTCATAGTCAATTGTTTTCAATAAATTGTGGCAGCCAGTAAAGTTTGTGCTGTTATCTGAATATATTATTGCAGGACAACCTCGTCTAGAAATAAAGCGTTTCAGTCCTAAGATAAAACTTTCGGTTGAAAGAGCCGTCAATAGCTCGAAATGCACAGCTCTAAAAACTGCACACGTGACTATCAAAATCCAGACTTTTGATTGATTTTTCAAATAAAGAGGCCCGCACAGATCGATTCCTATTATTTCGAAAATCGCGGCTTCTCTGACACGATCAAGAGGTAAGACACTTTCTGCTACATCAGGTGGTTTTGCTGAGTGTCTTTTACAAATGATACATTTGCCGATTACCTTTTTGATTGTTTTCCGACTCTTCAGCACCCAGTAATTTTCTCGTAACGCAGTCATCAACAAGGGTACGCCACAATGACCGAATTCTAAATGTTTCGAAAATATAATCTGTTCTACGACGTAATGATTTGAAGGGAGTAAGATAGGTAATCTAAAATTAAATTCATCTTCTCGTTGAAATATCTTCGTTTTTACGCGTATGATTCCTTCCGAATCTGTAAAAATATTCAGGCATTTCAGTCTTGGATTATGTTCATTCACAAAGGATTCCCTTTGAACTAATTTTAATAATACTGTTTCTGCCGCTTTTAATTCGTTGTGGGTTAATTGACCGAATATTCTGTCGGTACTACCCCTTTTCGAATTTTGGTAAAATCGCAAAATCCAACCAGTAACTCGCAAAATTTTATTGTAAGAGGAAAAGCGATTATAAAATTGTGCCTCATCACTCTCTACATTAGGAGCGGTCACAATAGTTTTTCTTTTTTCAGAATTCACTATATCCATATTAGGAAAAATATTGGTATTAGGCCAATTTTCCTTTGATTCTGAAAGCCATTATGGCCCTAACCACCACTGAGATTTAATAAGGGATTTTGCACAACAACCGCGTGACGGTAAATCTGCTGGATTCATATGTCCAGGTACGAAATTCCATGAAATGTTGGGGGTAAGCTTTCGAATTTCCCTAACTCTATTTTCTACAAATGTAGCCCAAGGACCTTCCCGTTTTATCCAGTATAACACGTCCATTGAATCTGACCAATAGAAAGTATCAACATTCTCTAATTTCAAATCGTTTTTAATGCTATTAGACAATCTAGCTCCAATACAACAGGCCAATAGCTCAAGGCGTGGAATGGAAATGTCCTTTAGAGGAGCTACTCTAGAACGAGCCTGAATAAGTTGACAAGTTACACGATTTTCTATTTCATTTCTTAGATAAATGCATGTAGCGTAAAAAAATTTACTAGCGTCGCAGAAAATATGTAAAGATAAGTTTCCCTCTTTTAGAGATAAGTTAGACAATCTTCGCGGGATCTCAAGATTTCCCAAATCATTAATTTCCTTAGTCAATTTTCTAAATTCCTTAACTATCTCATCGGGCAGCTTGGAGTCCCATGACGCCTTTATTTTCCAGCATTTCTGTAAAAGTAATTTTGGAATTAAGGTCACGGGGCAAGTGAAACCGATGGGATCGAATATTTTATGAGTTAAGGACAAAATTGTTCTTTTAGTGATGCACTCATTTTCCAATTTAAAATTCCGAAAATCACACGACAATGTATCACTCTTGGTGTCCCACATTAAACCAAGTAAGGGAATTTCATCCTCATCCGCATCACTCAAATGGCCCTTTTAATTAAAGCCTAATCCAATTTCTTCGCACCGATTATGACACCAACCACGAAGATCAAATTGTGCCGAAGCTAAGAGTTTCCGTGCTTCATTGCGAAAATATTCTAACTCTTCTAACGATTCTACACTAGCTACACAGTTATCTACATAGAAAGATTCTTTAAGTTTTATAGCAACATCTTTAATGTTCTCGGGTGCTTCATCTAAGTGACGTGTTAGAGTAGCGGCCAAAAGGAAGGGGCTACAACTAATCCCAAAGACAACCCGACAATGTCTATAAATTTCAAAGTTTTCTGATTTCCCATCTCTCCACCAGAAAAAACGTAAATAATCTCTATCCTTTTCATTCAGTGATATCTGTAAAAAAGCTTTACGAATATCTGCTACAATACCTATCTTTCCCACTCTAAATCGATTTAGAACAGAAGGAATTAGTTCAATTAAATTAGGTCCCTTCTCTATACAATCATTTATGGAAACAGAACCCTTAACATGTGCTGATCCATCAAATACTGGCCTAATTTTGGTCGTAGAATTAGGTTTTATTACAGCTCTATGAGGGAGATAATGGACTTTGGTGTTAAGTTTTTCCTCTCCTTTCACTCTTTCAATAATCCCTTCCGTTTCCCACTCATTTAAAACTGCTTCGTAATCTTTCAACAGACCGCAAATTTGGAGATTCTTAATATTATTTTGCAGACGTTTTATCGCTAAATCTTTATTACTTGGAATGGGAGGATGCTCACTTAACCAGGGAAGACAAACTTTGTACCTACCATCAGTTTCGCGTCTTACGGTTTCTTTAAAATGCTCCAAAACTAATTTCTGGACTTCTTCCTTAGTTTGTTTTTTCGCCGGATCTACTATGCCTAAAGAATCTAAATTCCACAAATCTGTAATTTTGGCATCGTTTACATATAATGAAAGGACCAAAAGAGAACTATCCCTTTCATTTCCGCCAATTTTGCCCATAGTAGTCCAACCTAGTTTTGTTTGCATCGCAACCAAACCACAAGATAAATTTTCTATTTTTCCTGTAAACAGTTCTCCCACAACATCTGCTCCCAAAAGTACATGTATTTCATTTAAATTTCTTTCATATAAACAATTTTTACCTTCAGGGCAGATATCGCTCAAAAATATATTTTTTCCTTTTAATTCCGCAATACAACGAATGTCTCTAATTTTGGGTACATTAGCACAAATTTTTTCTTGTTCCATTACCTCAATATTAATCTTTTTACCTCCCCTTAAACCCCTTAAATTAACAGAATAACAGTTATGATCTACCGTTGTTTCGGTACCTCCAAACAACCCGTGAGTAATTCTGACCTTTCTTAAACTTTTTAATTCCATCTTATTGGCTACGAACTTTGAAATATACGACTTAGAAGACGCCGTATCTAACAATGCGCGTACTATATATTCACAACTATTATTTCATACATAAACATATAAAGTTTGTAAATAAACTTCTTTCTGCAAGTTTTCATTCGCAAAAAGGGCAGTATCCGACACTTCGGTCTGTTGTTTAGATTTTTCCTTTTTTACGTTTCTATAACAAAATATTGTGTTATGATTCCCGTTACAAATCCGGCATTTTATATTTTTTTTTTTGCAAAAACGCGATAAATGTTTTTTCATTTCTAGGCACTTAAAACATGCTCCTTTTTTCATTAGAATGTTCTTAATTTCATCAATAGATAACTCATTAGTTCTATCGCAATCAACCGATGAGTGATGAAATGATTCACATTAATCACATTGGCAGTTTATTACGTTTAAATCCTCTTTTTTGTTCGTTGACACTAAATCATTAGCTGTGGGATAATTTTTTTGTTTACTGTTATTTCGAAACGAATTAAAGTTTTTCTTTTCAGGAGGAATAAAATTTTTTCTATCTTCGTTCATTGGGTTTATTACTAGGTTAGCCTTTTCTCTTGCTTTTAAACAAGTAGATAAAAAATTCATTAGTTCTTCAATTTCATAAAATCC
This sequence comes from Maratus speculifer, assembly GCA_964019185.1. NCBI lineage: Eukaryota > Metazoa > Arthropoda > Arachnida > Araneae > Salticidae > Maratus > Maratus speculifer. Next base: position 143,616,316 of record OZ025301.1, on the reverse strand, counting down.
TTTTTCATTATCGGACTTGTTAAGTTCTATTAACAAATCTTTCGGAATTGTTTTCAAAATGGTTGTACATAATACACTTGAAATGTTATTTAAATCTGTTCCTAAGCTTTGCAAACTTCTCAGTTCCACTGATAATTTATCAAAATATTGTCGGAAAGCATATATATCATTCGAAGTTCTCAACGGCTTGATAGCTAAAAGATTACTAATATGATTGTGTATTAATAATTGTTTATTAGCAAACCTACTTTTCAGCAATTCTATAGCCGCATCGTAATTTTTTTCGGAAACAGGAAAACCTTCAATTGTGTTTAAAGCGGTCGATCTTAATTGCGATCTTAAATAATTAAATTTATCAACTTTATTTAACGACTTATTATCATGAATGGCCGATTCAAAACTGCTCCAAAAGGAAAGCCATTCATTTATATTTCCATCAAATATTGGTATATGCAATTTCGGTAACTTAACTTTTACAGAATTATCCACTTTTTCATTAAATGCACTGTCTGAAAATTGTTCTTTGTTACTTTCTTGTTTTGATTTTAAATTTAAAAATCCGGCATTTAATTCTCTAATTTTGTTATTTGCGCGTGACTTCCATAATATTACATTTTCGCTATACTTCTCAGCGGCTTCTAATTCTTTCTCTAAATCATCGGGATTGACTAATAATTCAATTGAATTATCTGTTGTCTTAAGTGACTTAAATTTGTCGGTCAATGTTTCAAAATGTTCTTGCAGTTCTTCAATAGACACATCGTCTGATTTTATGGAAGTTTCGATTTTATTTAGAATTTTCGTAACAGCCGATCGAAAAATCGTTCTTCTTTTTTTAAGTGTTTCTAAATTTTCAGCCATTTTTTTTCTTTTTCTCTACTTAATTAGTTAATTTCGAAATTCAAATTCTTAATTATTTCAAAATATATTACCACCGTACATCCCGCGGCAGGGATGCCATGTTGATTTCAAATACGTCATTACAGTAGAAAAATAATATTCTTAAAAATAATAATATAAAATTTTCCTACCTTTCTTGAGGGCTCTTGAGGGATGTACGGTGGGCAAAATCGTAATTCTTGGACATCTTCAAAAACAGAAAATCCACAGCAAAAATAAGACAAAACGTAAACACACAAAAAAAAAGTTGATTATTTACACACGCGCGCAGATATTACATGTTTCTTGATCATTATTCTTAATAAGTCTACATCGAAATCTGAAAGGTACAAAAAGAACATTAATAAAAAAGATCGTAAAATAACCAATCAGCTTTTAGTTTGCACAAGAAAGAAAAAAAAAATAAATAAAAGAATGTTCTCAAAATGAGCGGCTGCTGACGCCAGGGAGTCTTCGTGAAGAGTATTTTCACACCAAGACTTTCTGTATATAGTTGAGTGCACTAGTATCACCTTTTGGAGCTGTTGTAAAACTTCCAGTAATGGCCCTGTGTGCCGTACAGGGGGTGTATCAATGTGCCCCATGTATCAATGTGCCCCAGTTCCCCCTACTCATTTTTGATTCCATGGTTTTGTTCAAATATAAATCACTATTATCTACCCCCTGAATTGATAAATTAAAGTAAAATAATGCTGGTATTTATTTCTTGCTCAAAATTATGAACAATAAACATTTAATTGATTATTTATTAAAAGAAATAGCAAAATTATAAGTAAAATACGCTAATCGAATATTTTTATGACAAGAGCATTATTTGCAAGTACACTTTAAAATTATTTTTAAATACTATACTTGGTACAAAATTATCGTTTGTTTAGATTTAATAACATATGCTGTTTCAAATTTGAGAAAGTAATGTGTTCATTTTTGGTCCAAACATACTTCATTCGATACGAGTACGTCGAATTACTCATTTTTGAGTCCGTCATTTTTTTCAGCGAAATGCTGTCTAAACACGACATAAAACTTCTAGTTTTGAACATTATTCTGAGTAGGGAAGTGCAAGAAGTGTAAGTCACCGATTTTGACGAAAGTGGTATCGTTGGAAAGATCTCATCGTGAGCAGTAAAAAACTCAATGGAACTACCCGTCGCAAATGAGTCGTTTTCGAGCTATTCGACAATTAATGTAACGTAGCTAGTGCACATTTAATGGGGGACCGCAAAAAAATTTAGTCTCGTTCTTAACGAAACTGGTATTATTGAAAAGATATCATCGTAAGGATTAAAAAACTATATAGAACCATCCGTCACAAATGAGAAGTTTTTGAGATATCTGACAATTTGTGTCACATCGTCAATGCATACTTACTGAGAAACTGCATTAAGTGACATAATTTGCCGGATATCTCGAAAACGGCTCATTTCCGATAGGTAATTCCATTGAGATTTTTACTTCTCACAGTGATATCTTCCCAACGATACCATTTTCGTCAAAATTAAGAAAACAATTTTTTACGATATCTCGTTAACTGTGCATAAACTCCCAGTATCCACTAGCTACGTGACATAAATTATGGGATATCTCGAAAACGGCTCATTTCCGACGGATGGTTCCATTGAATTTTTCAATCCTTGCGATGATATCTTTTCAATAATATCAGTTTCGTTAAGATCGCGACTAAAAATTTTTGCGGTCCCCCATTAAGTGTGCACTAACTACGTGACATAAATTGTCGAATATCTCGAAAACGACTCATTTGCGACGGGTAGTTCCATTAAGATTTTTACTGCTCACGAGGAGATCTTTCCAACGATACCACTTTCGTCAAAACCGGTGAATCACACTTCTTGCACTTCCCTAGTGAGATAATTTACATAATAATTCAATTTACTATGATAATTAGTGCTTACTTTATTAAATTATTTATTTTTTTATTTTAACATCAGTAGTTATGCTTATCAGTGTTTTTATGAAATAATTTTGCCTCAGCAAAAGCCCTTTTTAAACAATATCAGAAGACATGAGTTAAGTTTGTACTCATCAGCCACTTTACAGATTTTAGGATGACGAAATGACCTCAGATGCAAGTCATAAAACCTATGCGTTTAGTATCTTGAGAGCAAACATGCCAAGAAAACACAAGATCTGATAGAAATTTTCTTCCTCTGAAACAGTTTTTAGTGACACATCGAATATTTTGGGAACATCAAATGTCTTAATCAGCGATTAGAATTTTTCTTACGCTACATCTCAGATAAATGTTCTTAAAAAGAGCTATTATCGTTAAGAGGAGTGAGGTCGTTTTCGAAATTGATAAATGGTGTATAATGATCACTATTAAAAATTAATTTTAAAAATAAAGATTGAGAAGAAGAAATGGCAATTGGGCTACTAGCAAAAATACCGAGCAATGCACTTTTTGGCACATAACGTATAATTGTAAAAGTGCTTATTAAATTAAAAGACACATAATCTGAAAATGGCGCAAAAATTTTTGATTGAACATTATTCTGAGAATTTAGAATAACTCAGTTTATCAGGATCATTGATGCTTACTTTATTAAACTATTTGATGAATAATAAAAAGAAACCCATAGCTGCCAACTTGTAACTAATCTTCCGTAATACCTGGATTAGTTTGATCCAAGTTAAACTCATTTCGAACCAGAAAATTTATTTTACGAATTTTTATTTATTTAATTTCAGGCTTCTAGGTTGAAAATATTTAATGTTATTTCTTTGAAATAATTCTGGTTCGAAATTCATTAAACTACGGTTAAATTAACACACGCATTACGGATAACTGATATCAAGTTGGCACCTATGGAAACCATTCAAAACTGTTTCTATATATAGGGTAGATGTTCCAGTAATGGACCACCTTCCAGTAATGGGCCACCTCGCAGTTTTTAGTTTATAAAAAAATAATAAATAATAGTTAAGTTTTTATTATTTTTTTTTTAGCTCCCCATTGCACACTCTATAATCTGGATTATTTTTTTACACTTTTCACCAAAGCAATTAAAAAGCAGAAAATAAAATTTCACAGTTTTACTGAAAATCTTAATGAACATGCTAAGAGCGGACTTTACTTAATTTATATCTTCTTTGTTTTCTTGTAAAAATTGAATGTTTTTGTTTGAATAGTAATATAAAACTCTGAAGTTCATATACCAATCGTCATTTACAAAATTTTATTTATTTTTAAAATTTTAGGAGGGGTGGTCCATTACTGGATTGCTTATTTCGTGATTTTCCAGTAATGGACCACCCAAGTGACCAATACAAAAAGTGTAATTTCAGTAGAGATAAAATATTTTGATTTAACTGAAAAGCTAAATAATCAAATTTAATACTTAAATTTTACCAACTAGAATTTAATAAAGGCAATTTCTTCATAAATAATTGTTTTAAGTTGGTTCAGAAATGTAGAATCATATTTGGAAAAAGATATTACTAATACACTATGTACCAAAAAGTATTTGTACACTTTCAGTTTTTGACATTTTGTCAAATATTTAAAAATATACTGGTCGGATTCTTCTGGAACTTCAGAAATATAAAGATTATGTTTCACTTTATATTTATTGACATTCATTTGTTAAGCGGGTAATTAGGGGGCCGGCAAAAAAAAACAAAGAATAATAAAAATATTTGGGATCGCCCTGTACATGAAAATGCACGAAACGACTTATCGCTTTAGAATACAAATATATGAATACAGTAGAATATGTACACTATTTTTTGTGAGAATAGCATGTATATTTATGGCAATAGAGCGATTTTTTTGAAAAATTCAAAAAATTCTGGTATGTTTTTTGTTTATATCATGCTGGGTTTTTGACCAAATTTAACGCAAATTTCAGAAAAATTGGCAAAATGCAGTAGAAAAAATGTAGCGCAATTGGAATATAAATATATTAAATATTTTATGAAATATGAGTAGTTGTATAAAATAATTTTTATCTGCGCATGCGCGAACTAGAAAAACATATTTTTTACATCATTTAATAGTCAATTCTATGGAGTGACTTATAAAAAAAATCCAATCAAATATCGTGAAAATTCAAAAAGATATCATTATTTTAGTGAGATGTTTTTACTCTGCTCTCTAAAAACGGCTGAATCTTAAGGGATTCTCCACAAATTGACATTTTTTAATAACTGACTTTAAAAAAAAAAACTAGTATTGAATTAATACAATATCTTATACAATATTGCTGCTAATAAGTACTTGACAATTGTGATAAAAAAGAAAAAGAGCTTTATTCACATTCAGGGCCAAAACTAAGAGAGGGTTGGGGAAAAAGGGCATGTGCCCCGGGCGCTAGGATGAAAGTGTTCCAAATGTATCTTTCGTTTGGCGATTTTTTTCATGGCTATGTTTAGCATAATATTGTTAAAATTATTATATCTGGGCTATGCTAAAGCATAAAAAAATCTAATGATAATGGCTTAAGGTCCCTGCCCCTACCCGCGAAGATGCTCACGAGCTAATGCTATTCCTATGGGGATGCATTTTTCTAACTCTTTTGCATTTGGACATTTTTAAATAATATGTTTTGCATTGGATAGCGGAAGTCCTTTTCAAGATCGCTCCGTGATTACTTTTTCAATTTTGGCGTAGATATTTTTATAATGTTTCTTTCACTTCCAAAAGCGGTTCTGAAAGTGAAACTAACTTTATAAAAAATATCTATGACTCAAATCGAAAAAGTAGTCAAGGAGCGATTTTGAGAGGGACTTCCGCTATCCAATGCAAGAAAAAAAAAAAAAAAAAAAAAAAAAAATTGAAAATTTCAAAATGCGAAAGAGTTATTAGAAAAATGCCTCCCCACAGGAATAGCATTAGCTCAGCAGTGTCTTCGCGGGCAGGGACAAGGGCCTTAAAGATCCTGTTGAAAGTAGAATTTTTTTGATTCGGTTTAAAGTATCAAATTGGAGTATTTTAATAAAGCAGAAAACGTTATTTTATATTACATATTTTAAGTTTTAAAATAAGTCGGCTATTAATAAATTGGAGAAATTTTCTTTGTAAATATGCTTTGCGAAGGAGGGGGAAAGGGGTACCTTCAAAATCCACGTTTGCCTCGGGAAAAAAAGACTGGTTTTGGCCCTGTTCACATTTAATAATTTGTAGATCCTCCTCGAGAGGCAATTACAGCTGCGACTCTCCTGGGCATGCTCTCAACTAGTCCTTGTATTACATTTAATGGTATTTTATTCCACTCTGTTTGCACAAGGCAGGTAAGCTCTTTTACTGATTTTGGGCGTGTGTCACCCGCCTTAATTCGACGATCCAACTCGTCCCAGAGGTTCTCTATTGGGTTCAGGTCTGGGCTCTGGGCAGGCCACTCGAGTCGATGCACTCCATTATCAGCATACCAATCCATGCTGGACCTCGCTACATGGCAGCTTGCGTTGTCATCCTGGAAATAATATGGGTCCAATCCATAATATTGCCACAACGTAGGAAGTACAATGTTGTCAAGTATATTACAGTAGGCATCGGCATTGAGCTTACCATGAATTGGGACCAAGGGTCCTAGTCCGAACCAGGAAAAACAACCCCAGAACATAATTCCCCCTCCGCCAAATTTAACTGTGGGCACAATGCATTCTGGTAGGAGGCGTTCTCCAGGCAGACGCCTGACCCAGACCCTACCATCAGAACGGTAGAGGGTGAACCTTGATTCATCACTCCAGAGAACCTGTTTCCATTGCTGTACAGTCCATTGCTGGCGTGTTTTGCACCAACTTAACCGAGCTGCGCGGTTGGACTTGGTGAATAAAGGCTTATGGGCGGCAGCACGGCCATAAAAATTAAGCAGATGAGCTTCCTTACGGATGGTATTCATGGAAACAACACATCCTGAAGCTTGTTGAAATTCTTGCACTGTTAAAAATCTGCTGCATTTTGCTGCAACGCACTCCACCGCTTGTATATAATATCTCTATTCCAAGCAATGAGAAAGCTCCATTTCACGGCCAAGTAACCATTTTCTATACAAGCAGAGGAGTGCGTTGCAGCAAAATGCAACCTTTTTTATTGCCTTATTTTATCTAAACTTGATTTCAGTAAAACATTGTCTGTATCTTATAAATCCTTTAAATTTAAATATTTTGTTTTATATCTTTACAATATCAATCCTTTAATGTAAAAAACTTTTAATAATATCATTAATATTTTGTTTTATATCCACATTATAAATCCTTGATTATAATAAATTCATAACTTAAATTTAAATACTTTGTTTTATGTTTTTTCATTATAAATCTATACTAATAAAAGAACAAAACGCTCTGTCTGTGTGTGTGTCTGCGATGGCTAGCAAAATCTACAGCACGTACAAAGCTCAAAATTTTTTTGAGAGTAGCCCAATATCTCTCCTGATGCTCCTGAGCTTCAGAATTTCAAAATTCCAATTATTAACTGAGTAATTAATTAAAATCAAGAGGTCACTCTCATAAAAAAACATCTTTTCCCAATTTTTTTCTCTTTCATTTGTTTACGGTTGGTTGGTTGTGTAAAAATTTTCGCAGAAGTAATAAGAAAGCTGAGACAGAATTAAAGAAACCCATGGAGGAATAAGATAAGTGGAGGTGAAGTAAGCTCAAAAAAGGTTTGCGATATGAAACCATTTATCGCTCAAATTTAATGTGGCAAACAAAAGGACGTGGAAGAGATTTTGTATTATAAGACGAATTGAAAGAAATGAATTACAGTTGAAGCATATTTCAAGAGGAAATAGCAAATTATTAAAATGGTCTTCGTTCTATTATTATTTATTAGAATAAATATTCGCTTTTAAAATGAAGGAAATTGGAAAATTAGCAATAATTAAATATCAAATTAAAATTAAATAAGATATTGAAAACATTTAATACGAATTAAAAATTGTATAACTAAAAGTTTCCTTCATTAATGTAATTTTCAATACTTTATAACGTAGATGAAAAATGTTTATGACTTAATAATTGCATGTAAATAAATATTTAAAATATAATGATGAAAACATTCTTTTAAAATCATGTATGAAAACTTAAGTAATAAATATTAATCTAAAATATAAATTTCTGACTGCAGACGATTTTAATGTACTAACAAAATAATGTTATATTTTCAAGCAAAACGTTAAAATAATTTTCTATATTGATATTTAAAACACATATGATAAAATAATTAATAAATTTTTACCGGTGAAGCGATAAATTAGTTCTTTTTTTAAAAACGAGAGAAAAAAAATACAGGTTTAAACCTGTTTCAATTGATAGCGAAATTTTAAAATGGAGGGCCAAAATCACAGTCCGGTGAAATCCAAACACCTCATTGGTCATTGAGCCGCGTCCTTTTCAGGGAACAATCTCTTAGCAGTTGGGTAAATGTTGTCATACTCCTTTTACCGAGAAAAAATCGTAGCGGCAGTTTTGAAGTAAATCTTATCTCTTTTCATTTATAATCTAAATTTTTCACTCTCATTTTATAAAATGGCATCAAAATATCTTAATTGAGTTAATTTCGATGGTTTATCTTAAATAAGAACAGACGGTAACAATCGCTTAAAAAATACTTTCCCCCTCACCTTTTTCAAATGGAGAAACAAGTTCGTGATTTTGACCCTTACCACTCGACCAATGGGGTGGCTGGATTTCACTTGACTGTGATTTTGGCCCTTCATTTTAAAATTTCGCCAATTGATAGGCGTGTCAAAGCACGTGCTTTTGTTGGTACTTAATTGGACTTAATGTAGGGTTACATCTTAAGCATCATCTCCAGAGATAATACCTCCACTCTATTAATTTCTTTTTACTCTATGAAAGAAACCAATTTGAGATTTTGACATTTCAAAAGTGACTGTTTTTTTCCCAAAGACCTTTAAAATTCATAGACTGGCAAAATGTCAGTTTAACTTAGGATTTTTGAACATAGCTATTACGTCAGATCGTTGGTACTTCGTACATTAGAATGTATTTGTGGTTGGCTATGTTGCAGTTAATATATGTATATGTATATATGAGGCTTTTTTAGCAGTTTTTTTAAATCATTGATTAAATTTGAATGCATTTATTTAAGTTAAAATTTTATTAAGACTTTAATTTGTTTTTAAAACAAAAATGAAATGGCTCTTTGACGTACAATTTTTCGAATAGGCAGACGATTCATACACAGTAATAAATTATCAAATAGCAAAATAAATTATATATAAAAAATAGTCACTAAAAGAATAGTAGCAAAACATAATGTTTAGGCGTATTAACACATAACCCGATCCCAACCAGAAAAAAACAGACTATACTCCGATCCAAGCAAGACAAAAATTTCATGAGCATAAACGCGACCCGAACCTAAAAATTCCATTTGAAAAAAAACTATGGATTTGATATTTGACCCGAATCAAATCTGAATCCCACAAAAATATTCAAATGAAGCATACCCCAATTCGATCAAAGAAAAATAATGTTCGTGTATATGCAACCCGACCCGAACCTAAAATTTTTCTCTGAAAAAACCCAAAAAATGACCAGAACGAAACCTGAAATCGATAAAAATATTCCAAAGAACTATAACCTGATAAGAGCAAGACAAAAAAACTTCCATGAACATAAACCTGACTCGAACCTAAAAAATTCCATTTGAAAAAAAAGCCTGAAGTTTTATGCAAACTACATCTGAATCCGATCAAAATATTCGAAAGAACCATAACCGGATTCGAATAAGAGAAAATAATTTTCGTGGACATGAAACCGATCGGAACCTAAAATTCCATTTGAAAAAAATACCTGAAATTTGAATCGACAAAAATATTCCACAGAACCATACCCGGACCTGAACAAGACAAAAAAATTTCCATAAACATGAACCCAATCCGAACCTAAAAAATGAACTAAATCTGAATCTGACAAAAATATTCCAGAGAAGCATATCCTTATTCGAACAATGCAGAATAATTTCCGTTGATGCGCAACCCAACCTGAACCTAAAAATTCCATTAAAAAGCCGAAATCTGAATTGAACGACATCTGAACCCGAAAAAAATATTCCAAAGAACCAAAACCCGATCCGAGCAAGACAAAATAATTTCCCTGGACATGAATCCAACCAGAACCTTAAAAATCAATTAAAAAAAAAATACCTGAAACCTGAATCGAACCAAATCTGAATCCGACGAAAATAGTCCAAATAACTATAACCAGATACGAACAAGACAATATAATTTCCATGGACATAATCCCCATTCCAAACCAAAAAATTTGTAAAAAAAGAAAAAAAAATCCCGAAATTTGAACCAAACTTAATCTGAACCTAACAAAAATATTTCAGTGAAGTATAACCTCATTGGAACTAGGTAAAATAATTTCCATATAAGTACAACCCGACCCGAACTTAAAAATCCCATTTGAAGGGAAAAAAAAAAACCCACGAAATCTGAATTGAAACGAATCTAAACTGAACACAAATATTCCACACAATCATAACCGTATCCGAAGAAGACAAAATAATTTCCATGAACATGAATCCAATCCGAACCTAAAATTCGGATGTTCTACAAAACATAATGCGCTCCGTAGCGGTGGAAAGTGAAACTAAGTACTTAGCGCGAGATGGTTAAAATATTTTGTTTATAGTTAATGTTAAATTAGAACTAGGTTACGGTTAGATAACAGTTAGGTTGCAATTACGTTCCGGTGACCCTTTTGTTATTTTATTTTCCGGTTAGGTTACAGTTAGGTCATGGTTAAGTTACAGTTAGGTTAAGGTTAATTTGCGGTTAGGTTGTGGTTAGATTATGGGTAGGTTATGATTAGGTGACGGCCAAGTTACATTTATGGTATATTTAACTTGCAGTTAGGTTACTGTTAAGATACAGCTAAGTTACAGACAAGTTATGATTCCGATACAATTAGGTTACGGTTAGGATTTTGTTCATAGAATGAACATTACGCATGTTTGATAAAAAATATACACTCTTTTTTGTAAAATGGCTCTGAATTTATAATATTATATACTAACCTTTTAGCGAATCATCGAGAATCGATTTCATTCACGGTATAGTCAGATTTAAGAGTGATATATAATTAGTTTGAAATTCAAAATATTTCACTTGGGATATCTATGTGAAAAAAGTATTTAGTTAAGTCACTTAACAGTAATTTTAAGGATAAATATCAACACGAAATCGTTGGACACATATTCCCTCCTGCGTTTCCCATTGCAGTCATTTTAGGTATTTTTGCAGCTAAATATTAGTTTTTTTAAAAACCAACTTTTGACACAGTCAGGGGGCACGTATTTAATATAATGTACACTGTAAAAAATTTGACCCTTTTGCTGTATCATCACTACCCCGCTTTTATAGAATATATCTCTTTTGACCTATGACAATACTCCAAAATAGGCTGAAGTAATCATTTTCTATAAAAGCGGTGGAGTGACGATGCAGCAAAAGGGTCAAATTCTTAACAGTGTATTAACACATATTTTGAGTTGAAGATAAAATCATAAAAATTTCAAGTTCGTTTAACATTATTATAACGGACCCGGGCAACGCCGGGCGGGTCAGCTAGTCCTTTAATGTAATGCATTTGTAACTTAAGTTTTAATATTTTGTTTTATTAGTATGCTTTCATTAAGTTCTGGAGCAAAATACAATTGCAAAAATTGTATGCATCTGTTATTTTTTGTAGGGTGGCCCATTACTGAACGTAGGGTGTCCATTACTGGAACATAGGCGGTCCATTACCGGGCTTTTGGATGTTTAGACGTATTTTTATTATTTAAAATTAAATTTTTATTTCTATTGGGAAATGTTACTATGGGATTAGTTAAATATTGTTGAAAGATTAATATAATATGAAAAAAATTGAATTATAATAGTTATAACTATTAATAAAAAAAATATTTTTTAAAGAAATTCCTTAAGGGGGTCCATTACTGGCACATCTACCCTATATATTTAGTTTTAAACGATGTGTTATCTTAGTGATCAGTATGTTAGTTTGTCAGGGATGTTGATTGTAAAGATTTAGATGAAAAAGAAATTTTAACTGAGTTAACAGCAAAAATGCCAAATTTATGCACGGTTCGGCTCATAATGCATAATAATGGCAAAATTTCTTTCCAAAATAAAAGAAATGCTGTCTGTACGTGACTTAAAACTTCTAGTTCTGAATATTTTTCTGAGAATTTAGAGTAGTTCAATTTATCCCGGTAATTGATGTTTGTTAAACTATTTATTACATAACAAAACAAAACATTCTAAAATGTTGCTATATTTATTTATTTAGTTTTGAACGATGTATTATCTTAATAGTCAGTAAGTCAGTTTATCAAAAAAGTTGTACAAGTAAAATAAATATTTAGATGAAAAAGACAAAGAAATGGTAACTGTTTTACTGTTAGATTAACAGTAAAAATGCCAAAAATGCATGTTTTTTTTTTTCACATAATACCTAATAACAAAAAAATTGCTTTCTAAAATAAAACAAAACAATGGGTAGGTGTATGTGGCCAATACTGGTCATCACACCGTGCTCTGGCGTAACCCTCGGAACTCAAGGCCGTGACAGTAAATAAACATGGTGGACGTTCCCGTCCTATGAATGTATCACAAAGATGTGAATACTTCTCTCCAAAATAAAAACAAAAAGATATTTTTGCACAAAATAACTTATAATCGCCATGTAATAATAAATACAGACCTTTAAATATGTTACTGTAAATTCATTTATCTATACTTTAACTAACATATTCAATTATTTAGTTTCAATAATGTTTTATTATTAATACTTTTTATACACGGCTATAATTTCTTACGTTTTTTTTTTTTCACTTATATTTGAAAATATATATATGTATATATAAATTTTAGTTTTAAGAAAATAATTGAGGAAAAATTTCAGTATTTATCAGGCATTAATACAGTTCATAAAACAAAAATAGTAGATTCATATTTACATGTCTGCTTTAACATTTATTTATTTTCATTTTTTCTAAAACATTTTCATATCAATAGTTTAAATTTATATATAAAAAAAAATAATAATAAAACGATTAATTTTCCAAATATTAGTTGAGTAAGAAAAAAAAATGTAATATTTAAACAATATCATGTATGTTTTTAAAATTGATTTATAAACACTTTCTCCAAATTTTAAAGAAAGAACTTCTTGTGATTATTGCAATAATGTTTTTTAAATACAGATATTACAGATTTTGAAACAATTTTAAAATATTTTATGTCATTACTTTGAATCTTAAGCAAGCAAAATATAAATTTCGATTTTTTTTTTTTAGGCATTAATAAAGCAAGTAAAATTATAAGAATTAAATGATTTCATGTATTTTTACAACATCCGTTTATATACTTTTTTTTTCAAAATTTTAAACAAATATATTCTATTATTTATTCCTATAATGATGTTTTTATGTAGAAATAGTATATTTATATATACAAAATGATAAAAATAAAATAATTTCATACATGCTTTTATTACATTATTAACCACTTTTTTTATTTAAATAAAAGTAATTCCTAATTATATTTCTAAAATGATGTTTTCTATATACAAATATAACTATATTAAATATTTTTAGGCATATTTTTAATTACTTATTCTTTTCTTTGAGTCTTAAGCAATCATAGTAGAAATTGATTATATTTTTCAGTGTATTAATGAAGTTAAATGACAATAATAAAATAATAATTCCCTGTGTAGTTTTTATTTTCATTCAGAGACTTCCCGAAATTTAAAATTAAATGAATAAAATAATAATATTACAGTTTTTTAAATCCAATCATTTTTTGTGTTTTATACCATTGCATTGAATCTTATGTAAACAAAGTAAAAATTAAATGTTTTCTTCTTGTAAACATTAACATTAATAATGCAAGCAAAATAATAATAATAATAAATAAATATTTATTATTATTAAAAGCATTGATTGTAATCAATGCTTTTTGTATTGATTTATCAAGATTTTTTTTTTTTTTTGTCAAAATTTCAAACAAATAATTCTAATGATTATTTTTAATTTTTTTTTATATGAATCAAGTAAATTGATAATAACAATAATAATAAGGAAATAATAATTCAATGTATACTTTATACATTGATATATTTTTCAAAAATTTCAATGAAATAAATTTTAATAATTACTTCTAATTTTTTTTTTTTTTTTTTTTTTTTTTTGGGTACAGAATTTTTAGTGTTTTGTTAGGAAAATATTTTTAAATTTTATTGTATTAATAAAGTATAATTATAAATATCAATAAAGTAGAATTATATAAAATAATGATGATGAAACATGTAAATGGATTGTTCGAGATTCACATGTTTATTTTCCATATTTACAATAAAATCATGCAGATAGCTGTATGTAGCATATTAAATATTCATGTTTCCAAAATAAAATATAATTAAGAAATAGTCTGAAAAATCTATCAAAAACTTCACTTACCCTTTTTAAGTATCCTGATAATATGGTTATAAATATTCTCTTTAAATACGCAATAATTTATTTTTTGAACTTTTTAATTTTGCGTTCTTTAATATCATTTAATTTTTTATCACTGAACAGTTTTGTTTAATTTTTTCAACGAGTAATTGAAAATAAATTTATAATTTTAAATACGTTATTAAATTGGTTGTTGCTACATGATATGAAGGTGTCATCTGTACTTAAAAACATCATAATTTTTTTTATATAAGTGGATATAAAGTTCACTAAAATATCATGCTGGTTTATGGATTTTTGAAAGTACAGTTCATACTCCTCGGAAATTATTTTTCGAAATATGCAGAAACTGTGAATTAAAACCTTGACAACTAGAGATGATGTATTTTTTTCTTTTTTAAACAAATTAAATCACTTACTTTTTTATCGATATTCATAAGCAAATCTTTAAAATCTATTATTTTATCATTCACTTAAAATTTATCAATTTTTTTTCCTTCGATTGTAATGTTTCCGCTCTGCTTTGTCGAAATTTATGTGTTGTTTTCGTTAAATCTGAAGGGCCTTCATCGAAAATGCATGGATTTGCATTATCCTTTAATATGGACCGTTTCCTCAGATTTCGTATCATATTACCTTCACTGTCCATGAATTTATTTTCTTTCGCTATCATATCACTTCTGAAATGCTTCTTGCAAACGACTGCATGTTTCCTAGGCGTAAAATTATCTCAGCATATATTTTTGCACTATAATTTGCTTTTTTCTTACTTTTCGGGAATTGATACATGCTGACATATTCACCAATTTCAGTGCATTTCGAACGACAGTTTGGCACAAAACAGCGATCTGGCATTTTCACGTTAAAACAATACATTTTAAATAAAACACAACAAAAGTAGCTCGTGCTTTCACTCTCAATTTCTTATCAACACTGACCAAAGTCAGGAAGAGAGGAAAAATAGAATCTTCTGGACACTGGACGGATACATTGCCTCCCCCCTGTGTCTTTTAGGAAGTGTCACGGCCTTGAGTGTTCCGAGGGTTACGGCTCTGGTCGGCGCACTATGAGTCCCACTTTAGCCGTCTACCAGATATGCACATTTCAGAAGACCACGGATCATGAGAGGCAATCCACAAACAACCGGATCTTTTCAAGAAGGGGTCGCTACTTCCCCTAGAGACCTTGACGACATCAAGTCTCACCGAGTTGAAGTAGATCAACCTCAGATTGTGAAGTCCCTTCATAGTCAAAGTAGGACTTCTACGGGGAGACTGAAATCTGGCCCTGCTTTGATGTTATTTGCTACCTCCACTTGGCACATTCAATTCCACTACCGGTCGTGCTCCTAGGTATAAAGATGATATAAGTATCATTAACAAGAAGACCTGCCAAACCCCGTCGACCTCACCGTCAATATGGGTTTTGTTCTCTGACAATAAAAGACATCACACACATTGTTTAAAAACTTTCTATATTATTACAGCTATACAGAGAACTATTGATATGGGTGGAACCGCACGGGAGCGGTTTTACATCAAGATTAATATGGTGTCTCCACACCGGTATATGCATGTTAGACTATAAGGAATTATAATAAGAATAATGAATAATGAAAATATGTACACTATTTACAAGGTACTTGCTCTCTTTCGCCAAAATAAAATAAATGCTATCTGAATTACTACGTAAAACTTCCAGTTTTGAGCCTTATTCTGAGAATATTTACATAACCATTTAATTTTCCATGGTAATTAGTGTTTATCTACAAAATTATTTATTTCAACAAAAGACCGTTTTAAAGTATACCAGAAGACATGAGTTAAGTTTGTACTCATCAGCCACTTTACAGATATTAGAATGAAATGGCCTCACATGCAAGTCATAAAACCTATGCGTTTAGAATCTTGAGGACAAACATGCCAAAAAAACACAAGATCTGATAGAATTTATCCTCCTCTAAAACAGCTTTAGTGACGAATCTAATATTTTTGAAACTTCAGCTGTCTTACTCGGCGCTTAGAATATTTCTTATGATACATCTGAGATAAATGTTCGTAGAAAGAGCTATTATCGTTAAGAGAAGAGATGTCGTTAGTAGTAGTCGGGCCACTACTGGGTACAAGGCGTTCCCACCTGTCAATCAAAAGGGGGGCGTGACAGGGGACGTGTCCACCTGTCAAAAGGGGCGTGTCTACCTGTCAATCAAAAAAGGGGGCGTGGCCAGAAGTGACGTCACGAGTGGAGTTGAGTTGTTTTCCTGCTGAATGTTTCGGTTTCGGTTTTCGTCTGCTATAAGACGCGGTTTTTGGTTTCGGTTTCGATGTTCGTCTGCTACAAGACAGGGAGTTAAAAGTTTAGTTGTTTTTGGGGATTCGATTTTCGGCTGCTATAGGACGGGGATTTTAGTTTCGATTTTCGTCTGCTACAAGCCATGGGGTTAAAGGTTGAGTTGTTTATTTGTTTTTGTTTTTAAGAGTTTCTTTTTTGAAAATGGCAACTTCTAAAGTTGGACTTGTAAAATTTTTGATAGTTTGCAGACCACGTGTTCTATGACGTCATAGTTTCATGTCAGAAATCGTACGTTCATGTCTTGACGGTGAATCACGTGGTCAATGACGTCACGCATGTCTGTTGAAACAGATTCATTCGTGTCAGCACTCGAACGCTGACCCACGTGATTATGACGTCATGCTTTCATGACAAAACACAAGAAATACCTTTGTTTTGTGAAGTTGAGTTGTTTTTTTCAATCAAAACCTCGCTTACCTGTAACCAAATGTAAAGTTGAGTTGTTTAAATGACCATTAACTGTAACCGATAATGAAAAAGTTTGTTACGCAGCCAATGGCAACAGTTGTATTCGTCAGTTGCTTTGATTTTTCTTGAGAGTGTAGCATCGTTTGGTGAATTGCGGATTTTTTTTAAAGTATTTGTGCAGATCTTTAACGAAAGTTTTAAAATGAAAAATGATGTACTGATATCTGTAATTTGGAATCTAGAATGCGAAAGAAAGCGGCTAAGGACTTAGCAATTAAAAATGAAAAGAGTGGTGCTAGAAAGACTTTAATCGAGAATGTTCGTGTAATTCCGTCCGAGGATGGTGCCTACGCTCTGGACTCTTTGCCTAAAGATATGATCCATCTAGGAGGTGAAATTTTCGTAAAAGTGTCTAATTTTCTTGGACAAACACGAGTTCATGTGAGAAGATATGTTTGTGATGAAGATGGTTTTTATCACCCTACGAAAGATGGAATTTCCCTTTCTCCTAAAGTGTGGCTCTCATTCTGTGGTGAAGCAAACAATATGTTAAACCACAGATCATCTGATAAAGTTTATGTGATTGAGAGAGACTTATCTGTGTCCAAACAAATGGAAGACGGCTTTCAACTGTTTGTTTTACAAAGAATGTTTCAGAGGAAAAACCTGAGTATGCAGTTTGTGCCGGAACATGTTGTGCTGAGAGGATGCGAGTTCGGTAAACTCGCTTTTAACAAGGACATTATAACTGAATGTGTGAAAAGTGATCTAATTACGTACACTTTGTTTCATAACATCACTAAAGAAATAAATAACCCAAATCTGGATTTTAAACCTGTTCATCTTGTGACGGATTTCTTCAACTGATTGAATCTTTGGGTAAGTGCTTGTGTGATTCTGTTACCCTTAAAATTACTGAACTTATAAACTGTTGTGGATGTAGAGACAATTATCAAGTAGAGTTCATGCACGATTGCATGTCTAAAAGTAGAACCGACAAATTTGCTGAATACTTTGATCTAGCATTATTTCAAATAAACTTGAGTGATGAAGCTAAAGATATTGTGCTGAAAAACTTAAATGTTGATTTTAATTTTGTAATTGGTCAACAAGAATTTTTCGATGCTGTTGATGTAAAAGGATTGTTTAAAAGTATTGAAAAAATGTATGTTTCAGAAGAACAAAATGAGTTTGAGCAATTAATGATTTCATTGTAATTATATTTGTAAATTTTTAGATCTGAATAAATGTACATTTGCATAGTTTATTTTGCTTCGTGTGTTTTATATTCTTTTGTTTATAATTTTTCTTTATGAGAGAGACAGAGAAAGAGTATACACGTTCATACATTATATACTCTTTCTCTCTCTCTCTCTCCTTTTTTTTTGGTCAATTTTTTAGATTAAAATTTAAATTTTTATAAATTCTTCCAAAAGATAATTGTATATATTTAAAAGATTTTTTATAATGCTTTCATTTTAAGTAAAACTTTGGTTATGTAAACATCGTGAAAATTTTTTAGCTGAAAATATAAATGAATGTTAACTTTCGTGTAGATCATAATCATTGTTGCAATGTAAGTTTTGACTCAGATGTATCGGGATCCGGAGGTATCGGCGAGTTTCGGTGGTATCAGTGCTTTACGACGTGCTTTAAAAGGTCGCGTCAAAACACAACAAATAAAAAAATGGCTTCAAACGAAAGAATCTTATACTTTGCACAAGCCTTTGAGACACAAATTCCCGAGAAATCGTGTCATAGTAGGTGGCTTAAACGAGCAGTTTCAATCTGATTTAGTAGACATGCAGTCTCTATCTTCTTTGAATGACGGATATAAGTATTTACTGACATGTATTGATATTTTGTCGAAATATGCATGGGCCATTCCATTAAAAGATAAAAAAGCTCCAGGCATTAAACGAGCTTTCGAAAAAATATTTTCGGAACGTAAACCGCAAACTCTGCAGTGCGACGATGGGAAGGAGTTCACAAATAAGCTTGTACAAGATTTCTTTAAAAAACAGAAGGTTCACTTTTTCACAACCAATAACTCCACAAAAGCTTCTGTAGTAGAACGCTTTAATCGTACACTTAAAACGAAAATGTGGAAATATGTGGAATGTGGAAATATTTTACTGAAAAGAATACAAAGAGATATATTGATGTAATCGATAAATTAGTACACAGTTATAACCACACATGGCATCGTAGTATTAAAATGGAGCCAGCATCAGTAAACTTCGATAACCAAAGTCAGGTTTGGAAAACATTGTATGGAAACAACAAAATATCTCCAATCAAATCTGACCTGAAATTAAACGATACCGTTCGTATAAGTAAGGAGAAACTACGTTTTGAGAAAGGATATGAACAAAATTGGACTAGAGAAATTTTTACGATTTATAAAATCATAAATCGAGTACCTGTTGTCTATAAATTAAAAGATCTAGCAGGAGAAATCATTAAAGGAACTTTTTACAAGCAAGAACTACAAAAAGTTTCGGATTCAGGTTTTTACCCCGTGGAAAAAGTGTTGAAAAAAAGAAAACAAGGGGGGAAAATAAAATATTTTGTGAAATTTCTGGGATATCCCGAAAAATTTAATGCATGGGTTGAAGATGTCCGAATGATATAAATAGAGTACTCATCATACTTACCGTTCATTTCATCAAAAGATGTCATTCTACATCACACTCATCAGCGATAGCTCTGTGAGCTTTTTCCCAAATAATAAAATATCGCAATTTACAACTCAACTGCCCACTCCTTTGAATTTAAAGGGTGAATGGGAAATGGCTCTGGTCGATTTCATTTATCCGCATACATGGTATAATGTTAGAAAGGATAATAATTTGTTTGGTTTTGATTTAGGAGATGGAAAATTGGAAGGCAGGAGAGTTCCTCCTGGATGTTATGAAACCATACCTGATCTCATTAAAAGTATGACGATACCATCACATAAAAATAAAATTGAATTCCATTTTCACCCTGTTACGAAAAGAGTTACAATCAAGACAGATAAAAAATCGAAAGTAGTTTTTCATGAAGGTCTAGCAGAACTTTTAGGGTTTGAACCCGGGGAATTTACAGGATTGCAACAAAGTCCTTTTGTGGCGGATCCAAAGTCATCGTTTCCCGTGATGTATGTATATTGTGATCTCGTGGAGCCTCAAATAGTAGGGGATGTTCAAGCCCGTCTTTTAAAAATTGTGTCTGTCGAAGGAAGCGATGGCGAAATTATTAATTCTCATTATTCGAGACCATTGTACGTACCAGTTATCCGTCAACATTTCCAAACGATACAAATAGATATTAGACTTCATTCTGGAGATTTAGTGCCTTTTGAAAGAGGTAAAGTTTTTGTAACGTTGCATTTTCGTTTACGACAAATCATATAAAAGAGCCTTACGTTTAAATTAGTCTCATTTTCCTTCTTGATTGCGATAAAGAAAGATCAACAAAATGTTGGTGCCTTATACATGTTGTACACAAAAGTTCGAAGATTATTATGCAGGGCAAACAGGAGATGGGTTGCCTTACTATAGAGGAACAGTTTTGCAGAGAGGATACGGTATAGGCGGATTTTTTGCTAAATTGTTTCGCAGTGCGATGCCATTTTTGATAAGTGGGGCCAAAACTATTGGAAAAGAAGCATTACGAACAGGCACTATGGTTGCGAATGACGTGTTATCAGGTGAAAATTTTAAATCGTCTCTCAAAACACGATCAAAAGAAGTCGGAAAGAAATTAGCTAGAAAAGCAGTTGAAAAAGCGGATCAAATGATTGGCCATGGAAAGCTTAAAAGAAAGCGAAAACCAGCGAAACGCATCATTTCATCGAAAGCACGGAAGCTGCAAGGACGTGATATTTTTGACTGTTAATCTACACATTATACTATGGCTTTTCTTTTAAAGGACTCTCCCGAATGTGCAAAATCGGAATTAGAATTATTTCAGCTACCTCCTATTCAAACAGTTATTGAAAGAGGCCGATGGATTGAATTTCACCCACTTTCCAATGTTTCTGATGGAGGGCCTGTGGAATTTAATGTTTCTGGAAGCGGAGAGAACTACCTTGATTTATCCCAAACTCAGTTATATGTCAAAGTAAAGATTTTAAAAAAGGATGGCAAACCCATTCCGGATAAATGTAAAGTGGGACCCGTCAATCTTTTTTTGCATTCTATGTTTTCCCAAGTGGATATTAGTCTGAACGATAGACTCGTTTCTTCAAGCAATAATACTTACCCATGCAGAGCCATGATAGAGAAATTACTGAATCACGGGTACGATGAAAAAACTTCTCAACTTTCCTCAGAATTATTTTTTAAAGATACTCCTGGTCGTATGAATGTTGTGGATCCAGCAGATGTAAATCCCAATGAAGGATTTAGTAAACGAGCCGAAATGACTAAACACAGTTCTTCGGTTGATATGATTGGTCGATTGCATCTGGATATGTTTCACCAGCAAAGACTCCTCCTTAATATGGTTGATGTGAAAATTAAACTGATTCGTAGTAAACCAGAGTTTTGTTTGTTAGCAGGTGAAGGGGAGTTTAAAGTTTTCCTGGAACACGCTTCCTTATTTGTTTGTAAAGTACGAGTAAGTCCTGGCGTTGTTTTAGGACATGCTAAAAGCTTAGAAAAAACATCCGCCAAATACCCTATTAACAGAGTGCTTTGCAAATCATATCCCATTCCTACCGGCAATATGAGTTTTGTTCAAGATAATATTTTCACAGGTCAGATGCCCAATCGCATCGTGATCGCCTGTGTGGATAATGACGCATTGAAAGGCAACTATAAAAAGTCCCCCTTTGAGTTCAAGCATTACAATATTAATTTCATAGGCGTCTATGTGGACGGTCAGCCCGTTCCTCACAATCCACTACAACCTGACTTTGAAAACAATTTATTTATTCGAGCTTATGAGAATTTATTTTCGAATGCAGAAAACAAAGGTTTGTACCTTTCGAGATCAGAATTTTCACAGGGATATTCATTATTTTGTTTTGATCTGTCACCTGATTTATGTGACGGATCTCATCTTAATCTTATCCGTCATAGTAATTTAAGATTAGAAATCAAGTTCGGAACGATTTTGGCACAAACAGTCTCTTTACTAGTTTATGCTGAATTTGAAAATTTAATCGAAATCAACAAATCTCGCAATATTCTGTATGATTTTGGAAACTAATGAATTCAACACAAATTCATAGAATTTTATCTCGTGATCCTGTTTCGGCGAGATATTTTGCAGGCGTTTTTCCTTCTGACAAAATACCTGATATTCAAAACTTTCCCTGTGCCTTAGTGATGAATACCGATAAACATGACGAAAAAGGATCCCATTGGATAGCAATTTACGTTCAAGATAAGAAAACTCTGGACTTTTTTGATTCTTACGGACTTTCTCCCGAAACCTATGGAGAAGACATAGCAAAATTTGCTAAGAAGTATCACCGAATTCGTTGGAACAAGGCAATGCATCAAAGTTTAACGTCCAATGTCTGTGGACAATATTGTATTTACTTTCTTGTAAAACGATGTCAAGGACTTTGTATGAAATCGATTACCAATGTATTATCCAGAAAGAAGAATGATTTTCGAATGTATCAATTTGTCAAAAAAAGATATGGTGTAAACATGATTTTTAAAAAATAAAAATTATTTCTCTTATTTTAAGTGTATTCAATGTTTCTTAAAACTCATCCAGGTTAGTGGATTACATAAACAAAATCATATTCATTTGTTTTTTTAGAAAAAATATGCATGCTTAAGATTTTTTTTCCATTAAAATCGTAGAAGTTTTATTATTTATGTTTACTAAACAATAATTCGTCAAAATAGTAAAAAAACTATAAAAATATAAGCTTTTACTCATTATTGTCATTTAAAGCATGGAATTACTCAAGTTAGTACATCCTTCTACTGTCCTTATCAGCGGGCCGACAGGTTCGGGTAAAAGCTTTTTTGTTAAAAAATTAATTGATTACAAATATTTTCAGCCCATGCCCGCACGCATAATATACTGTTATGGAAGCTATCAACCCCTTTTCAATTCAATGAAACATGTACAATTTGAAGAAGGTTTACCGTCGAATCTTAACTCTCTAAAAGATGCTTTAATTATCATTGATGATTTGATGTCAGAATTATCTTCTGATGTACGACTGAGCAAACTTTTCACGAAAGGCAGTCATCACCGAAATCTCTCAATCATCTTTATAACTCAAAACTTGTTTCATCACGGTAAAGAAATGCGAAATATTAATTTAAACTCTCATTACATGGTACTATACAAAAATCCTCGAGATAAAAGCCAAATAATGCATCTATCCAGACAAATGTATCCTGGTAAATCTAAGGCTTTTCAAGAAATTTTTAATGACGCTACTGCATTACCGTTTAGCTACTTATTCATTGATTTAAGGCCCGATTCTTTTGAAAGCTTGCGCATGCGCACAAAAATTTTTCCTGGCGATATACATTACGTGTATGAACTTCGATAAATTATTTGTCCAGTGAACGTCAACCAGCAAACATGACTTCAGTCGTTGTTGAATTCGAAGGTTTTCAAATTAATTCGAGTGAATTTATTATCAAAGAACTTGCATTTTTTGAAATTGATAATGAATATCATGCCCGTTGGAGCTTTCTTCCACCGCATCCTTGGGAGCAGTTACCCATCGCAAAAAGAAAAACATTTAACTGGTTGACTCGGTACCGTCATGGTTTGCAATGGAATAGTGGTGATTTGCCTTATTTAGCATTAGAACATCCCTTTCATCATTATTTTTATCTCATAAGAATGTTTACACGAAAGGATAAGAAAAAACAAAGTTTTTAGAACGGATGTCTGGACGAAAGATTTTGAATCTGAATGACTTTAAGTGCCCCAATATTAATCTATTAAATGTTTCAGAGGTAAACTGCCCAAGTCACAAACCCTGTTTTAAACACTGTGCTTTAACGAAAGCTTTTACCTACGGTAAACATATAAAAGAGAGATTAATTTCATCGACCATCATTTGAACTCAGGATGTCGACCGTGGAATATCTGAAATTGTTAAGCAAGACGAAGCAAAAAGCAGCCTTTCTTAAAAAGTGTCCTAATAGTATTATAAAAGGTGTCTGTGAATGCGCCTTAAATCTTTTAAAGGGCAACATACCTGTCTCTAAAAGTCAAAAAAATAGATTAATAACTTATAAAAGAGCATTGCGTCGTCTGGGAGACAAGAAAGTACCTTTGTTTAAGAAAAGACGACTTCTCGTTCAAAAAGGAGAAGGATTTTTGTCTATACTTATTCCCGCTGCAGTATCAGTGCTCAGTACGTTGATCAATGGAGCTCGCTCGTAAATTCAGACTTGTTCCAGCTGACAGAGATCAAGAGTTTTCCGATGAGCATTTAAGTGATTTAGACAGACAGATTCATACTATTTTGAAAAGAAAAATAGAGGATGATGAAAAAGCTAAGCTTTATACACAGATTTTGCAAAAGTTTGCATTATTCCCAGATATGAATGCAGTCAAACCCCCGGAAGAACAACTGCCCCAGAAATCCTTTGAAAAATCTCCTGATATAGAAAACGAAATTCTAAGTTCTGTCCCATTAAACAAAAGAAAACTGCTGTTAAAATAATGGAATTTTTAAAACAAAATAAAATTTCCTGTTCAGAAAGCAGAGAGTTGAAAATCGATGATACTGTAATTAACGGATCAGATTTTGTTCAACTAGTCGGATTTTTACTAAGAGACAGAAGTCAAAAACCTGTTGCTTTTGACCAATTTCAAGAACTTTTAAAGAAAATTAGCTTCCCTCAAGAATTTATAAAAAACAAGTATTTGAAGAATGAACCGAAAACTATTTTTGCAAGACCTGAACCCCATCATAGAAAATGAAAATCATCATCTTACCATGTCACTTTACCAATATCACCAGTCAGTACCTTGGCTAAAAATGTAAAAAAAAAAAAAAAAAAACGGTGATTGCAACTTTAATGTACTGTATGAAAAAATAAATTGGTTTTAAATATCTGTAATTGTGCATTTCTATTTTTTTCTTACATAAATATATATATATACATAAACTTTTCTTAAAATCACCCGTTTATGCTTACACATAATTTTTTTCTTTCTTTCTTTTCTGGAAAATAAAATATAGTTTTTGTTAGATTTTTTTTCTTGTAAACTAAATATCGTTTCATATATATAATATATTTTTTTCTTTTTTACTAAATTTATTTGTTGATCTTTAAATACATTTTTCTAAAAATATGCATTCTCTCTAAATATTTATATCTTTCGCCTTTTCCTGAAAAAAAAGAAAGAAAAAAGAGAAAAGAAAATTAAAAATCAAAACAAAGACTATTTAAAAAGAAAAATAAATATTTTTTATTTTTTCTTTAAGTTATTATTTACATATTATCTACTGCAAAAGAAACATACTTCTTACTGAATTTTAGTTTAATACCCATACGGCAGGGTGGTCAAATCAGGTTGTATGACACGCTTGTTGTAAACCAACCTGTAAAGTTTTCTTTCTTGTTTATTGATTACTTTCCGTCGCTTTGCTTCCCTGGTTATTTTTGCTGGGTTAAGAAGAGGTATGGTTGTGCAGGTATCCATCTCACACACTAGTCTTTTGATACTCTCAAAGTTGAGCGACTGACTATTTCTGAAATTTAGTGTAAACCCTCTGACTTTACAACAAGTTTTTCCAGTCATTGTTTCATAGGCATAGTTTTTGGGACCACTTGAAAATAAATAAATAAATAAATAAAACGTACAAATCTACAGTACAGACATAATTTAATTATAAATAGTATTATTAAAA
Organism: Maratus speculifer; assembly: GCA_964019185.1. Classification (NCBI taxonomy): domain Eukaryota; kingdom Metazoa; phylum Arthropoda; class Arachnida; order Araneae; family Salticidae; genus Maratus; species Maratus speculifer. The sequence continues at coordinate 143,590,358 of OZ025301.1, read as the reverse complement.
TATTTAAAAAATATAATTACCTGAAACAAATGTTGTAATAGTGTCTCCTTCCAGTTCATCCGTGAACTCTCCCAAGAAATTTTCTAGAGGCGGGTCATTTTCTCCGTTACTAGCATATATAATACTATCTGTATCGTGATATAAAACGGCCTGTCCCAATTTGTCCATCTCTGAATATAATTTGATTCGAGCCCAGGCAGTTGTAAAAGCAGCTATGAAAACATTAGTGGATACATCCTGGGGTGTAAAATTATCTGTGGTCTCCCAACACACGGCTGCCGTTTCACTCGTGGGGAAATAAACATCTTTAACCTGAAAAAATAGAATAGTAGAGTAAAACGGTATCACAAACAACTGGAGCAAGTTTAAAGTAAAGAAAAAATATCTTACATTTTTAGTTGCATCGTGTAAAATCTTATTGAAGGTTGGAACGGAATTCACATAGGTCAGTTGAGGTTTGTTTAAATTCATTCCGAATCTAAAATAAACAAAAATAAATAAATAAATTGTAAATTATTTGACAAATTTTAGTGAATAACTATAAGTAAATAATGTGGATTTTTAAAGAACGTACCGCCCCCATAAACTGTTCAATGCCAATTTAGCCACTTGTCTTCTTCCAGGATTTTTAGAAATTAAATCTGCGTCTAACTTAACTCCTTCTCGTTCAAAATATTCCTTTATATATGCTTCTTTTTTTTCTGAAGTGTCGCAATTTTTTGGCCACCCACTGCTCTCTTGTTTTATTTTCAGCAGCATATCAATATAATCCCGAAATAAGCTATCAGATGATTTGTCGAAATGATACACTTCATAAATCTAAAGTTTAAATATATATATATATATATATATATACATATATTTAAATTCTTTTTATTCCCTAGAAAAAAATTGAATACAGCTTAAGAAAAACAAATCTTACTTTTACAATCTTATATCCTTTTTTAATTGCCAACTTCAATTCTTCAGAAATCCACGTGCCTATAAACGAACGGTCTTCTTCCTCGTGTTTACATTCTATTTGCGCCATAGTGGCAGCGCATAAGCGACATAAAGGGAACATCAATTTTTCTTTGCACCTGTAAGGCAAAACGGGTAAGAATAACCCTCTAGGTGGTAATACTTTGCATTTTATGATACCGAAATACTCTTCTAGATCTCCAAAGCCTTTTGTGATTACTGTAGGGTGACCTATCGGGTATCTACAGTATTTGTTAACCTATAGAAAAAAAAAGAAAATTTATGTACCATATGAAAGATATCAACAGAATTTCAACTAAAATAAATAGATATTCAAAGTACTAACCCATGGATAAAGAGAAGTAAAATCTACATATTTTACATTGCCCTCATAATAAAGGCGAACCGCATTGGTTCGACCCCCAAAAAATTCATCCCTTGGGTTTAGCCTATCCACGAGTTCATGGGTTTCCAAAAATGTTTGCAATTCGGGATCTTCTTTTTTCTGTTTCACAAACTCATGTTCCCATATTTCGATGACTGTAAAACCCATAACACGTAGCTTTGCAGTCGTTTCTACTGTTTTGGCGAACAAAGTACCCATGGAAATGTCATGCAGTGGATTTCTAATATCTTTGTCAAAACAGGTGGAACATCCGTGGAAAAAACATCCCTGAAAAATAAATAAATAAAAAATAAATAAATTGAAATATTATAAAATATATAAGTAATAGATTATTATTATTTTTAAAGTAATTGAACTTACATGATATTGATAAATTGTGTTTGTACCACCGCAAAAGCCATCTACAGGAATACCGGCAATCTTCTTTTCGCCCAATCCGTTTAAAGCATGATTTATAAACAAGTCCTTATCGTACATAATATAATCCAACCAACGGATCGAATCCGCACTGTAATTTGTCGAATTAACATAACCATGCACTGGAACCATAGCGATGGTGTTATCTTTTATGTGTCTTGTTCGAAACAAAGCCATACTCACTGATACTATTGTTATATAGCTAAAATAAAAAAATAAATAAAATAAAAATAAACTTCCTAATTCGAAAAAAATAATTGTTTGAATAAAGTATTGAAAACTAAAACTTAAAAATTATATTTACCAAAAAGGATCCACATCGCCCATTTACAGAAATCGATGGCGGAATTCTAAGCAGCATCTTCGTAAAATATCAACATCAGATCTGAATATAAAAATAATAAATGTTTACAATATCAATTGAAAAAAAAATTCTTTAAATATAATTTTCAGAGAATTAAAAATTACATACCTGCAGTAGGCTAATATTTCCTCCTGAAATATAAAATTATCTTTTTGATGCTCTTTATGCCAGTTTAAAAATGAAGTCTTCTCTGTATTTGACATTGCATCCGGACAGTAATAGATGGCTTTAGGAAGAGGTCCAACATACTCTTGATTTTCCCTTATGTTAAAGAGATGAGGGAAATAGCCTTTTTTCAGTTCCTCAAATCCGAAACAAGATGGCATTCTTGCTAATGCCATGGGCAGAAGGTTGAAAGAATCGATGATTCTAATACTTAATGTTTTATGGACGATAGTCATAACTTTCGATCCACACGGAATAATTTCTGGCGTGAGACCTTGCTCCAATAGCCATCCTAATAAAAATTGTCCATCGAAACTGCAAAAAAAAAAAAAAAAAAAAATTAAATAAATTAATAATAAATAAATAAATAAATAAATAAATAAATAAAATTAGGAAAAACATAGTTTTAAAATATTACATCTCTTACCCTTTCATATTATGTGCTATTGCAGTATATCCCTTGTGCTTGGGAGAAAACAGCCAGCTGCAAAAGTCATTGCACGCAGAATAACCTTTAAAGACTGCTTCCGCACCATTTGAATACTGTGCCAATGCAAAATTGACTATATGTTCCCCATTTGCCTGGTCTGTTTCAAAGTCAAAAAATATTAATTTGTCTGATTTAGTCTTTGTAGTTTCAACTCTGAGATAACATAGATGCTTATTTGCTTCCACATATTTATCACACGATGGGCATTTGGTTGTCCCGCATCGATGCAGTTCTCGTGGACACTGTCTGCGCAAAATCACCTTGCAGCAGTCTCTACATTGGTAAATCTAAAACAATATACAGTTTCGTAAATATATTATACATGCAAAAATATAAGTTTTAATATAATATAATTTTAAAATAATATTTGATACTTTTAACAGAATCGAATAAAATAAAACTCACCTTATCACACAATGACAATGTCTGTTTACCGGTTTTGGCTTTATGTGTTTCAAAACACTTTTTAGAGCGGCAAAGTCTACCGCAATCATTGCAGCGAATTGCTCCTTCAGTCTGAACACAATCACTTTTTTGACATATGGGGCATGTAAATGGACAGTGATGTTCCCCTTCGGTCTGATAAGGTTTCTCACAGAACTCGCAATAAAAATGTGCTCCATAAAACTGATGTAGATTTTTAATGACGTCAAAATGGCCGTCATGAAGCCAAAGATTTATTCTTGTTCTTTTGGGAGATCCTGTGGGGCCTTTATATGACACCTAGAAGAAGGGAAAAAACATTTACCGATTTTTTTTTTTTTCGAAAAAATAAAACTCTAACGGAAAATATGTACGTAACTAAAAGGATTGAAAAAGAAAAAAGGAAGAAAAAACTTACTTTGTTTAAGTTCTGTGCGGATATGACCACTATCTGTAAGTCTAAATAGTCTTCGAAAATGGCGATCTCTTCATAGGTACACGGACCTAAAGGAACGTTTGCAACCTCGTGCAAGGCTCGGGCTGCATTTATTAGCGCCGGTCGATCAGTTTTTTTTAGACTGTTGAGAGTTTTTCGACTATCTTTGACGTAGGCTTCTGCATAAACAATAGCTTTAGCGCAGCACAGTCCATCATTATCACTCGGGATTGGAAAAATGCTTTTCTTTCTTAGACGGTCTACTTCTATATTTATGACTCTTTGTCTTCCTGCACCTCTGTCTCGAGTAATTGTGATGATGTCTGCAATAAAACCTGCGTCAAGTTTAATTTCTTGCTTCGATTGCAGTACTTTCATAACAGCTGCTAAAATTTTTTCCACTGTCAAATCTGCAACCGGCATCAATGTTGTGGAGATCGGCTTGTCCAATTCGTCTGTTTGGATGCAGAGACGTATGAGATCAGTTGGGTATAGGGTTTGCGTGCAACGTTCTAATAAACTGGTAAAAAGTTGTCGCACACACTCTACTGCTGCGACTAAGGGAGTTTCTTGCAAATGTATAGGCAATCTATCAATATCCACTTTTCCACGATAGGTAATTTCTTCCCCTTGATATTTTTTATTAACCTTCCGACACCTCTCTTCCAAAATAATTGCATCTTCCAACTAAAGAAAAAATAAATAAAAAAGAAAAAGAAGAAAAAAAAAATTAGCATAAATGCAACAGACATGTTAAAAAGTTTTAAAAACATATCGAAGGTTTCTTTAAATATTTAGCAAAATACGTACTTTAAATACAGAACCAGACTGTTTATTATTTTTCAAATTATTTTCAAAAGTTGGTCTGAATAGCTAAAAAAGAAAACGTATAAAAATCAATAAGCTTGTTTTATACGAAACATGGTAATAAATATATATGTATACAAACGTACTTCATTCTCCGATTGATAAAGACTGTTATCATCAGGGGGACTCGAAATATGCACTTGCGAATACGCTGGGGTAAACTGAAAATAAATAAATAAATAATACAAAAACAACATTAAAACTGAATATCATGTTCAGATATAATAAATATATATGTATACAAACGTACTTCATTCTCTGATTGATAAAGATTGTTATCATCAGGGGGACTGGAAATATGCACTTGTGAATACGCAGGGGGAAACTGAAAATAAATAAATAAATAATACGAAAACAGCATAAAAACTGAATATCATATTCAGAAAATTTATTAAGAATCTTACAAAATCATCATCGTCATCATCAGAACAAACTGGATAATCATCTTTATAACACACTTGTGAGAATGCACGAGGAAATTAAAAATATAAACAAATAAAAGAAAAAATGTAAGTATGATACATAGTTTAAGTATGGTAAAATGTCATAAAATATATATATCATCCTTACAGTTTCATCATCAAAGGAATTCTCTGTGAAAAACGGATCTTGCACAGTGGAAGGCCCAGGTTTATTCTAAAATAAATGATTAAAATAAACCATCTTAATTTAAAAGAAAATGTATGAAACGTTAAAGAAAAAACTACAAATTATTTGAAAAATAATAAAAAAGGGGAAAATATTCTTTAATAACAGGAAGCTGCATTTAAGATTACTGTAAAATACGTGAACAAAAATCATATTATTATTTATGAAATCGGAAAAGAATATTATTTAAAGAAAATTTCAGTTTACATTATTTAAAGAAAATATCAATTTAGATTATTATATATAAAACACGTGATTAAAATTATTATTATTAAGAAAATAATAAAAAGGAAAACCTATTCAATTTATAAAGATACTTGATAAATCATAACATCTTTATAAAAAATAACAATCTACATAAATGAAATTCATTATAAAAAATTCGGAAAAATACTAGAATTACACACGGCGTCAGAAAAATCTTATTACTTGAAAATTAAAAAGCGGAAGAAGTATTAGTTAAAGAAATTTGCATTTTAGATTAATATACATAAAACACATGATTAAAAATATCATAATAATAATAATTATTATTATTTAAGAAAATAATAAAAAAGAAAAACATATTTTAAAATAAATTAATAATAGTTACATGTACACGTGGAAAAATATTACTTAAAGTAAAATCAAATAAAAAAATTGCAGTTTATATATAAATGAATTTACAATTTATTTACAGTTAATTAAAAAGTAATTAGGACAAGTACTCACCCATTCCAAGTCATCCAAGGGTCGCTTGCGGGGCAGCTTTCGATTATCCATAATTTTTCACAAGAAAAAATAAACCAACATTCCCAAGAAAAATCACAGCAACTGACGAATGCAACTGTTGCCATTGGCTTCATAACAAACTTTTTCATTATCGGTTACAGTTAATGGTCATTTAAACAACTCAACTTTACATTTGGTTACAGGTAAGCGAGGTTTTGATTGAAAAAAAACAACTCAATTCTACAATCGGTTGCAGATAAAACTATTTCGTGTGTTCTCTCATGAAAGCATGACGTCATAATCACGTGGGTCAGCGTTCGAGTGCTGACACGAATGAATCTGTTTCAACAGACATGCGTGACGTCATTGACCACGTGATTCACCGTCCAGACATGAACATACGTTTTCTGACATGAAACTATGACGTCATAGAACACGTGGTCTGCAAACTATCAAAAACTTTACAAGTCCAACTTTAGAAGTTGCCATTTTCAAAAAAGAAACTCTTAAAAACAAAACCAAATAAACAACTCAACCTTTAACCCCATGGCTTGTAGCAGACGAAAATCGAAACTAAAATCCCCGTCCTATAGCAGCCGAAAATCGAATCCCGAAAAACAACTCAACTTTTAACTCCCTGTCTTGTAGCAGACGAAAACCGAAACCGAAACATTCAGCAGGAAAACAACTCAACTCCACTCGTGACGTCACTTCTGACCACGCCCCCTTTTGGTTGACAGGTAGACACGCCCTTTTGACATGTGGACACGCCCCCTGCCACGCCCTTTTTTGATTGACATGTGGGAACGCCTTGTACCCAGTAGTGGCCCGACTACTACTGTCGTTTTCGAAGTTGATAAATGGGATATAATGATCACTATTAAAAACTAAATTTAAAAATAAAGATTTAGAAGAAAGAAGAAAAGAAATTGTAATTAGGCCTAAAAGTAAAATTGCCGGAGCAATGCATTTTTTGGCACATAACGTATAATTACAATAGTGGTTTCTAAAATAAAAGACATATATAGTATGAAAACGACTCACAACTTCTTGTTTAATAGTCTGAGAATTTAGAATAACTCAATTTATTATGGTAATTGATGTTTAATATATCACTGAAAAAATGGATTCTCAAAATTAAGTAAAAAGTACTCAATTTTAAGTACTTCACATATTCAAAATAGCTTCGATCCAAAAGTTCTCAAAACTAAGAAACACACGTACTTATTTTTGATTTCATAGTTGTGTTCAAATATAAATCACTGTTATATGCCCCCTGAATTTTACAAATTAAAGTGAAAATATGCTGGTATTTATTTCTTGCTCAAAATTATGAGCAATAATCATTTAATTGATTATTTATTAAGATAAATAGCAAAATTATATGTAAAATACCCAAATCGAACATTTTTTTTTGACAAGAGCATTATTTGCAAGTATACTTTAAAATTATTTTTAACTATTGTGCATAATTTAATATTTACATTAATAAGGATCTTTTACGCCGCCATGAATGAGATAAACCAATACTGGGTACAAAATTGTCGTTTGCTTGGATTTGATAACATATGCTGTTTCAAAATTGAGAAAGCAATATGTTCATTTTTGATCCAAACATTCGATGAGTTCGACATGAGTACACCGACTTACTCATTTTTGAATACTTAATTTTTTTCAGTGATTAAACTATTTATTACATAATAAAACAAACCTTTCTAAAATATTTCTATATTTGTTTATTTAGTTTTGAACGATGTTTTATTTTAGTGCCGGTAAGTCAGTTTGTCAGGGGTGTTGAAAATGTAAAATAAATATCTAGATGAAAGAAAAAAAGAAATGTAACTAAGTTAACAGCAAAAATGCCATAGTTAAGCACAGTTTGTGAGGGAGTGACCTTTGTGATAAACGCACTCTAGCATTTTTGTGAGATCGTGACGTCAATGATTTAACATGTGTAGCGTGGAAGCGACATCTATCATCTCTTTTACTTTAACTTTCTAGAGCGTGTGTGTCTTCCTCGATTCTACATGTCGTGGTTAGAAGTAATATGTAAATTTGTAGTATCTCAGTTTGCAGCATATAAAAGCTTGGAGTTTGAGTGTGTGTAGAGTGTGTGTAGCGACACAAGCCAGATAGTGGAGTGTGTAGCGGCGCAAGCTTGCTAGTAGTGTGTGGCGTGAAGCAGTATAGCGAGTTATTATTAGCCTCCAGTGAATTAACGAGGAGTTTCGAAGTGAGATAGCCAGCAGCGTTTGCCGACTGAGTTCATCCAGAGCGGAGCTATTCAAGGATTTTCATTCTTTCCGTTGCCGTTGCCGAGCCATTCTTGCCGTTGGCAAGAGATAGTTTCGTTAAGTTGAGCATTTCAAACAATAAAGAGTGTTTTACAGCCACGGGCTGTCTAATAAAGCTTTTATCTAGCAGTTTAGCTGAAGTCTAAGTGAGGAATTGGTTGGAAGTGCCCCGACTGAGTCTAGTGCCGGAGCTGTGAGTATATTTATGAGTTCAATCTTTTAGTATTGTGGCTAGTTGTTGAAATTAACGAACTGAAAGCTCCACTTCCCCTGAGTCCTAACAGTAGTTTAAATAAACTGTGGTTTTAACTTATATATCTCGAGTTATGTATTCATTTAACCATGACACCCAGCATGTGCAACCATCCGTTACAAGTTTGGCACATGATACATAATAATAGTAAAATTGCTTTCTTAAATAAAAGTAACGGCGTCTGAAAGTGACTTAAAGCTTCTAGTTTTCAACACTATTCTAAGAATTTACAATAACTCAATTTATCCCGGTAATTGATGTTTAATTTGTTAAACTACCTTTTAAATAACTAAATAAACCATTCTAAAATGTTTCCATATTTATTTATTTAGTTTTGAACTATGTAATATCTTAGTATCAGTAAGTCAGTTTTCAGGGATATTAAATGTGTATAATAAATATTTAGATGAAAAAGACAAAGAAATAACTGTTTACTGTTAGCTTAACAGGGAAAATTGCCACAATAATGCATGTTTTTTTTTCACATAATACATAATAACAAAAAAATTGCTTTCTAAAATAAAATAAGTGCTATCTGAACTTGACTTAAAACTTCCAGATTTAAGCCTTATTCTGAGAATATTTACATAGCAATTTAACTTAACATGGTAATTAGTTTTTAATCTATAAAATTATTTATTTCGGCAAAGTAATAACATAAGTTTGTAGTTTGTACTCATCAGCTACTTTACAGATTTTAGGATGATGAAATAGCCTCAGATGTAAGTCATAAAACCTATGCGTTTAGGATCTTAAAAACAAACATGCCAAGAAAACTGAAGTTCTGATAGAATTTATCTTGCTCTGAAACAGTTTTTAGTGACACATCGAATATTTTTGGATCTTCAGCTGTCTTACTCGGCGCTTAGAATTTTTTTTACGATACATCAGAGATAAACGTTAGTATAAAGAGATATTGTGATTAAGAGGAGTGAGGTCGCTTTCGAAGTCGATGAATGGTGTATAGTGAGCATTATTAAAAACTAATTTTTAAAATAAAAATTTAGAAGAAAAAAGAAAAAAAAGGTAATTGGGCCTAAAAGTAAAAATACCAGAGCAATGCCTTTTTTGGCACATCAGGTATAGTTGTAAAAGTGTTTTCTAAAATAAAAGACATGTAATCTGGAAACGACTCACAACTTCTCATTTTGAACATTATTCTGAGAATTTAGAATAACTCAATTTATTATGGTCATTGATGCTTATTTTATTAAACTATTTGTTACATAATAAAAAGAAACCATTCTAAACTGTTGCTATATTTATTTATTTAGTTTTGAACGATGTATTATCTTAGTGATCTGTAAGTCAGTTTGTCAGAGATGTTGAATGTGTAAAATAAAGTTTTAGAAGAAAGGGGCAAAGAAATAGTAACTTAGTTAACAGTAAAAATTTCACAGTTATGCACGGTTTAGTGCATAATATATGATAATGGTAAAATTGCTTTCAAAGATAAAAGAAATGCTCTCTGAACGCGACTTAAACTTCTAGTTTTGAACAATACTTTGACAATTTAGAATAACTTCAATTCTTCACGGTAATTGATGTTTTTGTTTTGTTTTTTTTTTTTTTTTTTTTTTTTTTTTTTTTTGGTTAAACTCTTTTTTACATAAGAAAATCAATTATTCTAAAATGTGTCTGTATTTATTTAGTTTTGAACGACGTGTTTTTTTTTTTGGTGTCAGTAAGTCAGTTTGTTAGGAATGTTGATTGTGTAAAATAAATATTTAGATGAAAAAGACAAAGAAATGGTAACTATTTTATTGTTAGCTTAACAGTAAAAATTCCACAATAATGCATGTTTTTTCACATAACAAGCAATAACGATAAAATTGCTTTCTAACATAAAAGAAATGCTATCTGAACACGACTTAAAACTTCTAGTTTTGAGCCTTATTCTGAGAATATTTACAAAATCATTTAATTTTCCATGGTAATTAGTTTTTAATCTATAAAATTATTTATTTCAGCAAAAGACCTTTTTAAAGTATACCAGAAGATATGAGTTAAGTTTGTACTCTTTTGCCACTTTACAGATTTTAGGATGATGAAATGGCATCAGATGCAAGTCATGAAATCTATGAGTTTAGGATTTTAAGAGTTAACATGCCAAGAAACCTCAAGATCTGATAGAATTTATCTTGCTCTGAAACAATTTTTAGTGACACATCGAATATTTTTGGAACTTCAGCTGTCTTACTCGGCGCTTAGAGTTTTTCTTATGATACATCTGAGATAAATGTTCGTAGAAAGAGCTATTATCGTTAAGCGCAGTGAGGTCGTTTTCGAAGTTGATGAATGGGGTATAATGATCACTATTAAAAACTAATTTAAAAAAAATAAAAATTTAGAAAAAAGAGGGAAAAGGAATGGTAATTGGGCCCGGAGCAATGCACTTTTTGGCACATAACGTATAGTTGTAAAAGTGTTTTCTAAAATAAAAGACATATAATATGAAAACGACTCACAACTTCTTGTTTTGAACACTATTCTGAGAATTTGGAATAACTCAATTTATCATGGTAATCTATGTTTAATTTATTAAACTATTTACTACATAATAAAGGCAAATTATTTTAAACTGTTGCAATATTTATTTATTTAATTTTGACTGATGTGTTATCTTAAAGATCAGTAAGTCAGTTTGTCAGTGATATTGAATGTAAAGATTTAGATGAAAGAGACAAAGAAATGGTAACTGAGCTTCAGGGCCACAGCTAGATGTGAATAATATGGGGGGGGGGACTCATATTCTCTCTCTTTCTCTAACGCAGAAAGATAAATTAGCGCATATTCGCATTTTAGGTATTATGTTTCTTATTAAACTATTGTTTTTATACTAATAAAGAATAAATGAAAAATTCGAGTATATAACTAGTGCTATATTAAACATCATGTTATTTTCATATGTGCAAATATTATGAGCGATTGTTGAAACACTTATTTTCGTTAAAATTTAGTATTTCTGGAAAACTGTGAAAGGGCCTCAAAAGTAAATTAGATTTTTGAACAGAGTTTCATTTGGATTTTCGAAACATAAATTCATTTTTGTGATCTTAGAATTCTTTCCTGGGGAGGTTCAAAATGTTTTAAAGATTTCTGAGCCTCCCTTATTAGCACTCCCTTCCTTACGGCCCTGATGAGATTGACAGTAAAAATGCCTTACTAATGCACGCTTTGGCACATAACGCATAATAAGGGTAAAATAGCTTTCTAAAATAAAAGAGCTGTCTAAACACAACTTAAAACTTCTAGTTTTGAACATTATTCTGAAAATATTTATATAATAATTTAATTGACCATATTAATTAGTGTTTAATCCATTAAATTATTTATTTCCGGAGTTAAATAAATCATTCTAAAATGATTTCCCTTTTTTTCAGATATACATATTTTTTACGATATATCTGAGATAAATGTTCGTAGAAAGAGCTATTGTTGTTAAGAGAAGTCAGTTCGTTTTCGAAGTGGATGAATGGGGAATAATGATTACTGTTAAAAGCTAATTTTGAACAATTACGTTTAAAAGAAAACGGGGAAAGAAACGGTAATTAGGCCCACAAGTAAAATTACATGAGCTAAGCACCTTTTGTCACATCTATATTATAAATGCTAAACGTATCTGCGCATCACGCACTCGTCATTTTGCTAATGGCAACACTTTTTTCTGTAATTTCGGTTTTCGAATTTTTGCTACTTCAAAATTTTACACTTCTATACATAGCACATTTTAAATTTTTACACCGTCGGATAGAGAAAAAAGATGTACTTTTAAATGTAATTTGTTTAAAAGCTGTATCTCAATTTTTTTTGAGATATTAATTTTTTTATATAGTTTTTAGTACCAATTTTTTAATTGTGTCAACAGAATCATTCCATTTTCTCGTAAAAATGAAAAAAAAATTAAAATGCGCAAAACTTTTCCATGCAATTTCAATTTTGCAATTTTCGTTACTGCAAATTTTACACTTCTAAACATCGTAAATTTAAAATTTTACATCGTCATATAGAGAAAAAAATGTACTTTTAAATGCAGTTTGTTTGAAAGCTGTATGTCAATGAAATTTTGTGATATTAATTTCTTTTAATAATTTTTAGTTCTAGTTTTGTAATTGTGGCAACAGAAACACTAGATTTTTCTCTTAAAAAAAATAGAAATTTAAAGGAAGAAAACAAAAGAAATTAAAATGCTTATACTATTTTAAAAATATCGTCTGTTTTAAAAACCGGTGAATTTCGGTTTTATTTCGTTAAATAATTTGGATAATTGATTTTTATAGTATTTTGTTAATTTTAGCTTTAAATAATATTTGTTTGAGAGTTAGACTGACCAATAAAAGATGCATTTTTTACTGTAACTAATTTTGTAGATTTATTATTAATCAATGAAACAGTTCGTTTTTAAAGCTTTTCTTTCGTCGTATTTCGACGGGTTCCACCTCGTAATTTTAAAAGTGCTTTCTAAAATAAAAGACATATATTTTGAAAATGATTCAAAACTTTTTGTTTTCAACATTATTCTGAGGAATTATAATAACTTAAATTATCATGGTAATTGATGCGTAATTTGTTAACCTTTTCGGGTCCGATTTTTGTTTCAAACTTTTGAAAAAATTATATTTACGTTAGTAACTGTGGCACTAATTATCCAAATAGATTAATAAGAATGTAACGAATATTTCCTTTTCTAAAACATAAGGAATGTTGTTGTTTTGCGTACTAATGAATTCATATTCATTTGACAATAGCCTAAGAAAGAAAATTTGGAGATTTTTGGAAAATATTGTATCATAATATAAGATTTAACTTATATTAGACTTTCTAATATTTTTTGCGCTTTACTACACATTATTCTTTCGGGAAAGTAACTTCTATTTTAAATTTATAGTGTGAAGTATATATTTAAAATAAAAGAATCGCAATCGGCGCAAAGAGAATTAAGCAAAAAATAATAATAATTATTGTTATTACTAAATGACTAAGCATAAATCAAGTCATACAGTTAATGCATAAAAATATACTAGCATTACTGCATGCAGATAGTAGCAAAAGTATTTCATAAAACAAAATAATATTCCATTAAAAGACATGCACTATTATGTACACCAGACTCAAAAAGGTCAAATTTTTTAATTACATAACAAAGCAAATCATTCTAAAATGTTTCTACACTGTTAAAAATCTTGTTCTAGTTTGAACCAAAAAAGTTTGTTTTTTGGTGCTCAATGGCTGCCACCATAAGATGGTAAAATCTCGTACCAGCATTTGGAGCTTCCTACTTCAACCTCGTTCCAAGTATTGGAACTATGCTTCAATGGGAGCTCCAAATTTTGGTTCAAGATTTCACCATCTTACGGTGACAGATATTGAGCACCAAAAAAACAAACTTTTTTGGTTCAAACTAAAACAAGTTTTTTAACAGTGTATATTTATTTTGTTTTAAACGTTGTGTTATTTTAGTATCAGTAAGTTAGTTTGTCAGGGATGTTGAATGTGTAAAATAAAGATTTAGATGAAAGAGACAAAAGAAATTGTAACTAAGCTTAATAGTAGTGAAAATGCCCCAATATAATGTACTACAATGCCACAATATAACGTACCACTATAATATTATGTGCCACTTTGGCACATAATAAATAACAATGATAAAATTACCTTTTAAAATAAAAGAAATACAATATAAACAGAACATAAAACTTCTTGTTTTTAATACTATTCTAAGAATTTTCACAAACCAATTCAGTTTACCATGATAATTAATGTTTATTAAATTATTTATTTCATTAGTTAAAAAAAACGTTCTTATATAATTCCATGTTTATTTGTTTGATTTTGAATTCTGTGTTATGTTCGGGTGGTAAGTCTGTCTGTCAGTGACTAAAATCTTAAATTAACTAAGTTTATCGTAACAAAACACTTCTTTAAACTATACCAGAATAGATAAGAAAGTTTTTACTCATCGGATATTTTATAGATCTGAAGGTGATGTAATAGCTTCAGTTGCAGGTGATTACATATATAGTTATACAATGGAGAATAGTATTTTTGTGGAAAAAAAAATAAATAAAGAGAGAAAAAAAAGGAATATAGTTTGAATATAACTCACAGCTTCTTGTTTTAAACATCAGTAAAAAAAAAAAAAAAAAAAAAAAAAAAAAAAAATTCCGAATCATTCAACTTACCACAATAATTAGAATTTAATCTATAATAAATATTTATTCGATTACTTAAGCAAATTGTTCTAAAAAAATTTTCATCTTTATTTGCAATGGCAAAAGTGCTTTCTAAAATAAATGAAAAACTGTCTGATTACAACTTACAGTTTCTTCTTTTGAACATTTATCTTAGAGTTTAAAATACACTGCTCAAAACAATTAAAGGATATTTGAAGTTTTATATAAAATAAAGATATAAACGAAATTTTTTTTGCCGGAAATAGAAGAAGAGAATCACAAATGCAAAATTTTCTGGTTTTCAAACTGTGGAGTATGCAAATTTTGAGTTCGACGTCAAAAACGTCGCTTCAGCGGCAGCGAATGAAATTTGACTTTCAACTGGATAAAAGATAATGAAGACAAGGATGATCGGCATTCAGTGATTGCTTTGTTGCGATGAGTACGATGTCTCAGCGAAGTCATTTGACAGATTCAGAAGCTTGGAGAATTGTTCGTAGGTTAGAAGGGGGCCAAACTCAAGCCGAAGTAGCTCAAGCCATTGGAGTGTCACAAAGTGTCATTTCCAGGATCTGGAACCATTTTTTGGAGAGTGGATGTGCAGGCCGAAGACCAGGGCAAGGTCGTAGACGGGCAACAACGCCCAATGAAGATCGGTATTTAGCGTTAACAGCTCGGAGACACCGAAACATGAATGCTACTCTTCTCCAACAACACCTTCGCTCGGCTACAGGCACCACGATTTCAACTCAGACTGTCCGAAACCGGCACCATGCTGTAGGTCTGTATGCTCGCCGACCGATGGTATGTGTTAGATTAACATCAAGGCATCGTCGCGACCGCAGGGAGTGGGCAACCGAGCATGTCAACTGGAGGAGAAATGAATGGAGCAATATTCTGTTTTCTGACGAGTCCCGTTTTTCTGTGCATCCGGATAATAGGCGTATTTTCATCTGGAGGGACCATGGCAATAGGAATAATCCTGCGTTCGTGCACGAAAGTGTCATATTTGGCGGTGGAGGAGTGTTGGTGTATGGTGGCATCTCCATTGACGGGCGCACTGACCTCTACATCATTCGAGATGGAGCTCTGACTGGTAGCCGATTTAGGGATGAGATCCTCAGACCTATTGTGATCCCTTACGCTGCAGCAATCGGAGATAACTTTATTTTATTGGACGATAACTGCAGGACACATCGTGCAAACCTGGTGGTGGATTGCCTTTTCGAGGAAGGAATCGTTCGAATGGAATGGCCAGCGTGTTCTCCAGACATGAATCCAATCGAGCACGTTTGGGACGCTCTAGAAAGACGAGTTTCTGGCCGCCAACAACCCCCACAAACTCTCCAAGAACTGGAAAGAGCTCTTCTTGAAGAGTTGGGCAGAATACCCCAACTCGTCATTAATAGCCTCATTGAGTCCATACCTCAAAGGTGTTCAACGTTGCTGGCCGCCCGTGGAAACCATACCCCCTACTGAAAATTATTTTCTTTGAAGAAACCACCTTTTCTTATTCTTTTTTTCTCATATGCACAAATTGTGTTTTTTCCTTTTATACACAAATGCGCAATAAAATGCATTTTTTTCTGCCAAACATTTGTGATTTATTCTCATATAACCTACTATGTCTGTCGACCGTGTATCAATCAGCTAAAAAGTTTCCCAGATACAAAATCCACCTAAAACTGCTATATCCTTTAATTGTTTTGAGCAGTGTAGTTCAATTTAAGAAGATAATCAGTATTTAATCTATAAAATTATTTATTCCAGAAGCTACATAAAACATTCTAAAATCAGTGACGTAACCACAGGATGGGTAACCTAAACCAGTAACATTGTTTTAATCTCCTTGATTCATAGCAGAAAATTTTCTGATTAGATAAGGCGAACAGAACTTTCAAAAATTGCCAGTATTCAGAGCACTTGGGCGTTCACGTTCGTTACATCACTGAAAATATTTCCATATTTATGTAAGCTGTGGTTTTGGGTTTCAAAATACATCACTGACAAATAACATTGGTCGCACTCGCTCACAGAGTACGAATGACTTATACAAACCCAACCCATGCTTGTGAATCCGCTGACTGCCTCTTTTTATCCAAGTTAGCATGGGAACAGTGTAAAATCACAAAGAAGCATTCCAGATGCGATACGAGGAAGATGTACTTATCGAGCCCCTGAATGATAGCCGAATACGTCGGCTTATAAGTAACGAGCATGGCCCCAATTCCCCCTTAATTTTAAACTGTAAATATTAATTTGTATCATATAACCCAGAAATATTAAATGTGATTTACCATAGCTCGTGGATCTCCTTATTTATATTACTAGATTTAGTTTTGAACGCTGCGCTACTTTAGCGTCAGTATATCTGATTGTCAGTGACTTAACGCTAGAACCGCGGGAAATTTCATTCAAGTTTCACAAAAAATATTTTCACCGGAATTTTCATTTAAAACTGTTCATGTTATTTACTGAAGATATTTTTGCTCAGCTTATATTTATCTTATTTTATTGTCTGAGCGAAGCGAAGTCTTTATACTCAGAGATACGTAACGATATTAAAAATCAAAAAAATTCTTTCGTCAAGCAAATCTCAAAAAGTACTAGTCGGATTTTGATTCTGTTTGTACCAGAAGGTACCTATGAAGGTAATCTAGTGAATGCACCTACTTTTAAAAATTAATTCCAAATAGTTTAAAAGTTATATTAAAAAAACTGATAAAAAAACACAATTTATTTGCATACGTCACAGAAATCTGGTGTGCGTGATTTTCATCAGCTGGATATTTTCGTAGTTAACCGAATCAGTACATGGAGTAAATCGTAATCATTTACGCACTCAGAAATATTGGATGCAATAAAACATTTTAAAATTTAACCATGCAGGAAAATAAAACTGTTATTTTTTTTATATTAAAAAAATGTCATAAAAACTTTGATTTAGAGATTTTGTGATAATGTCTTACTAGCATTTTTTGATCGCTAAAAGAATGTTTTATATATTTCGCGTGTGAAAATGAGAAACAATTACGTTTTTAAATAAAAAGTTTGTTTTATGACATCATTTTCCCTTTATATTTATTTTTATTGCATGTTTTCTTTTAACTTATATTTTGTTTGTATGTGGAAGTCAATTCTGGTCTCTAATTTTTAGGCACGGATACCACAAGCGCATCAGATTTGGCGCATTTTTTTTCAAAGCCCGCATTTGGCGAAAACTCCGTTTTCAAATAACGCTTACATACACATTTTTAAATTATTTTCTATTTTCAAAAAGAACTTACAGTAAATAAAATTATAATAAATAATAATAACTACAAAAAGAAATATTTTATGTAATTAAAAAAAGGAAATGAAAGTAAATAAACATTTTATGAGTAAATAAACAAATAATAAATAAATAAAGCCGGGTTACCATCGCAGGTAAAATAATGCCATTTTGAAGCCAATTATGTACCCTACTGCATATGTGACATCTTTTTCCATTTTTCATCCATTTCCTCTTGGCATACAACTTTAAAATTTGGAATATGTATGCATACCTGAGAGCAATACTGGAATTAGACATTTTTTTTTTTAATTCGATCCAAAAAAGGGGCAACGGGGGCTATTTTTTAAAGATTTATACAATTTATACTGCATAAAGGAGCCACTTACCTATTTTTATATACAAGAAGAAGAAGTGGTATATAAAAACAATTATAGTATACATAAATAAAATACTTGAGATAATATACTAGAGATATAAGCACCGGGTTTGGAAAGATTTTTTATGCCAATTAGGCGAAAACATCGTTTTGATTAGCAGATACATATAGCATACTATAATAACACGTTATTTATTTATTTCAAAATGAAAAAAAAAAGGAATAAACGAAACATCTTCTGTTATTAAAAAAAATAACAATCAATAAATGATAATATTTTTAGAACAAACAATTTATTATGACATTTATATGATAACCAGCATGTTAGGCAACTGAACGCCATTTTGGCACCAATTAGGTATAGGTGTGTATAGGGCATATATGTGCCATATTTATTGTTAAAACTGAGCATGAACATTTACCAAGAGTGTTTTCATAGTCGCTTATATCTTTTTGCAACATAGCGCACCTTTCGAAGCCAAAACTGCACAAAAGAAAAAAAATCAATATTTGCAGTATTTTTTTTTTTTTAATGTAATGCACATTTTGTAATCAGTAGGCTCGATAATCAGACCTCGTTTTTTTGCTTTAAAAGATGATATTTCATATGACGTCTTTTTTGGATTCGTCGTTTTTCCATATTTGATAGTATGCGTCTACTCGTTTTGTAACTTTTTTTTTGTAACTTTCTTCTTTATTAACAGCGACATTAGGATTTCCTATTCAAATAAAAATTCCTCCAAATATAAAGAATTTTGTTAAAATAAATAAATAAATGAAATGCGGACATCTATTGCTCAAAGCACAAAATCTTTCCGATTGAGTTAACAAAAATCAGTAAAAACATAATTTTTATGATAATAAAAAGGTCACTTATGTAATAACAGAGTCATATATTATGTACGTTATGGATTAAGTATGAATATTTCTCCACCATTTATAAATAATACTAATAATAAAATAAAATGCGGACAGACCGAAGTCTATATTTGACTGAAAACAACAACCATTTTCTAAATGCTTTAAAAAATGGCCGGTACTTCTAGGTTATCCCGTCGACCAAAAAATTATCGCCAAACTATAAGATTAAATGCCAATAATGGATGATCGTGAATGTCACATTCAATGACATTAAATGCGATTCACGTGTTTAAAATGTCATTAAGTGATTTTTATTTCAACTTTTTATTAATATTTTTCTAATTATTTGTTTTTTCGTTATTTAAAATAAAAATTATGTCAACATGTATAATTTGGCTTTTAGTTTGGCGGTTTGTATAATTTGGCGAAATTGGTCGAAGGGATAACCAAATAGCCAATGAAAAGTGATATTTCAAAAGTATTATGAAATAAGTTAAAACCATTTATTTTAAACTAAATGAATAAAAGATTTATATTTTTAATGAAATAAATGGGATTTGAAAAATTATTGGAAATTTATCACCATAGATGTATCAATATTACAATCAGTACCTTGTATGCAAAATGGAACAATTAGCAATACTTTTTATACCCGAAAAATGGTCGTTGATTTTTTTAAGGTTAAAAAGTAGATTACGAAAGATTCCTATACAGAGATGCCAAGACCCCGCTATTGCACAGCAGAATTTTCTTATAGAAAAAGTTATTTTTTAAATCCGCAGAATGTTCCAATTTAATAAAACATTTTCTGTATTAAAATACCGGTATCCAAAATGCCGGAGACTTGGCAGCTCTGCCTATAACATTTTAATTAATCACGGTACTTTTTTAATCGGATTAAAATTTAGTGAAGACAACGTTTTTTGGCCAAAAGCAGCTAATAAACTATTCGGACGGATTTCACACCATATAAAATACACTCCATTCTCTTCAAACATGATAGTTCATGTTATTTATGATTTCTCAAATCGGTGCGAAGCTTCTGTTTATGCTCATGACATCATTTCAAAGAGTTATATTTCCAATATAGGAAAATTTGGTGTTTCATTTTCTGTATTACTTTTAACATTTTGCATTTTTCCAATTTTATATCCATGCATGGTTTGCTTTTCTTTTATAAAAAAAGTGTATGCAGCTTTATATATAAGATTTTGTAATTCTATGATTCAATATGCTTATTTTCATCATATTTTATCACAATGAATGACCAATTAAAGGTAACATCTCATTTTCTTTACTTATCGCAAGTTATTAAATGTGTATTCTCCGCAATATCGCTCAGACTAATCCCTCTGAGGGAAGTCCTAGTTTTATTTATAGTTTTCTGGTTCGAATCGACATTTCTCCATATGATACGGGTCAAAATGACCCGCCGCCGCGGTTCTAGTGTTAACCCTTGGCAAAATCTGTTAGTACAATAAGAAATTATCGACTGATACCGGAATTCACAAAAGAATTTTTTAGATATTTTGAATTCCTTAATTTAAGCTTTTATTGTAAAAGCAAAATTTTACTAAAATATTATTGATGTCGTTTGCAAGTTTGGAATTAAAATTAGGTATCTCAGGACCGGGTACAGTGTGCCGAAAGGGTTAAATAAACCAAACTTATATCAACAAAAGACCATTAAAAAATCTTCGAAAATGTTTTGTTTACACCAGAAAACATGAGGTAAATTTGCACTCATCGATGACTTTATCTCAAGATGTTATAACAATCTCATATATAAGTGATAAGATCTATAAAGCAAACATGCCAAGGAAAATCAACACATGGTAGAATTTATCTTGCTAGGAAACAGTAGGCTGTGACCAAGACAAGATGGGCCATCTAATATTTACGGAGCTTACAACTGCTTGGTCATCATTTAGCGTCCATTTAGCGTGCAAAATCTGAGATTGTTTAGAGCACAAAGAGCTATTGTCATTGTATTGACAGAATATCAAGCTAATCGGAGTAATTTATGACCTTAATTGGGAGGTTTTTACATCCATAATTTCACATTCAAATCAATTATCCAAATGCGGTGCTTTTCAATGAATGGTAATATTTAGAAAACATCTGAAATCCTTTAGAAAAGCGTTATAGCGTAAAAATTCCATACTTTCGAACAAATAAATTAAATCAAGCAAAAAACTGTTTAGCTAATTCTAAATATATCTCACCAATATACCTACCAAATACCACGCTAATTGAATGCATTTTGCAACAATTATAGCGGGGCATAAATGCATTCAGACAAACAAACATATACTAACTTTTTTTTCCCCCAAATACTAAACTCTTACTACAATTTTCATCAAACAGAGCAATATCTACTCTTTAGCACATAACATACAAGGTGATTATAAAAAAACTATCTGGACATTTGGGCTCCTAACTATCATACCAGTCGCAGAAACTGAATGAAATTTTGGGAAAAGATATTTTGAGGTATGCGCTCGAGAATGATATGGAAAACAACAGTGTCACTCAAACAGTTACGGTTACAGTGAAAAAATTTCGAAAAAATCGAATGGCAACACCCAGTTTTTTTGTATAGGAATGTGATCTCCATTGTGAAAAACCCCATATAGCGTTGTAACGGCAACTGCAGCATGAAAATCAGCGGTGGTAGATAGGCTAAAAGTGAGGGCAACCGATAAAGACAGAGAAGCAGCATAAAATAAAGCATTTTATTGTGTTTTACAAATTTTCCACATGACCTCCTTCACACACGATGAGACTTTGCATGTGGCAGATGATGAATAGCACTACAGTACGTACCATGGCAATAGGAATCTCTTGAATCGCAGTTCTGATGGCATCTTTCAAATTAGATGCAGTTTGAGGGCGAAAGTAATACATTTTAGATTTCAGATATCCCCACAGCCAGAAATCCATTGATGTCTGATCAGGAGACCTTGGTGGCCACGAAAACGGGAAATGATGGGAGATAACTCTGTCACCAAACTGTTGACTTAAGACACGTTTGACAGAAGACTCGACATGTGGAGGATCACCATCTTGCATCCACACAACTTCAGAAATAGCATTTTGCCGTTGCAATGCGGGAATCGCGTGCCCCACCAGTGGCCGAGAGGTTCTGCCCTCAAACTGGTAGACGGTAGGTGCTGGGTTCGAACCCAATCGCGACCGTCGGCCTAACCGTTCGGAGTTTTCCGTGGTTTTCTTCGAACCTTGCGTAAATACGTGTTAGGTTCCCTTAGAAAGACCCCCACGGAGGGCATCCCACCCCTTAGGGCCTATATCCCATAGTGTAGATAATTGGCCGACATACATACAATCAATCAATCAAGCGGGAATCGCGTAATGAGTTAACATGTCAAGATAGCGATCACTCGTTACTGTACACGTTTGCAGATTACCGGCAATAACCTCTTCAAAAAAGTAAGGGCCAAGGATGAACGTACTCGTTATATCACACCACACGGTCACTTTTTCCTCGTGTAATGGACGGGCAAGCACATCATGTGGATTATTCTCTGCCCAGTGAACACAATTTTTTTAATTCAGGTTACCAGTTAACGAAAAATGCGCCTCATCTGTCCACAAAATGCGTAAAGGCCAGCTGCTATCTTCATCGTACCGGATAAGGAATTGATTTGCAAAATCCGGCCGTAATTGATAGTCTTCTGCTTCCAACATCTGGACACGCTGGAATCGACACGGAAACATGTTTAGAACAGAGAGCAGACTCTTGCGTGCAGTTGAATTCGGCATATTCAGAACAAGCGAAACACCACTTGCAGTTGCGGGACGAACTCTGTTTATCGTTTGATGAACTTCTGCAACAGCTTCTACAGGAACGGAAGGTTGTCCAGACCGAGGTCGATCGCATATGCAACCAGTTTCTTCAAATTTATGAATCAAGTCCCGTACAGCTTTGACAGTGCACGGGCCTCGCCGTGACCCATGGTTGCGGCGGTAAACAAGCAATGTCTCTGCGGCATTTTGTCCATTCAGGTAATAAATCTTTACGATTTCCCCACGATCTTTCCCTGAAATCGGCATCTTGTTTGGAACGGCAGAAGGCAACATACGCGGCTCGCATTTCGCAGTGCCTTTTCTTTCACCTAACGTAACGACGTCAATCATGACTGCGTCTTACGTAAACTCGAAATTTGCGTTTCTTGGTTTCTTCTTCTCACTTTTTAAAAAAAAATCAGGCTGGGATATCAGCCGAAGAAATGGTGTGACGTAAGTGAAACGAACATTAATGCTCTGATGCACGGCAATGTCCTTTTTACTTTTCCCTTGCCTAATTCCTGTGATTTTCATGCTACAATTGCCGTTCCAACGCTATTTAGAGTTTTCCCCAATGGAGACCACATTCCAATACAAAAAACTGGGTGTTGCCATTTGATTTTTTCGAAATTTCTCACTGTAACCGTAACTGTTTGAGTGACACTGATGATTTCCATATCATTCTTGAGCGCATACCTCAAAATACCTTTTGCCAAAATTTCAGTCAGTTTCTGTGAATGGTATAATAGTTAGAGGCCCAAATGTCGGGATAGTTTTTTTATAATCACCCTGTATAATGGTCCAGTTAAAAATATTTTCTATAATAAAAGAAATTTAGTATAAACATGATTTATGACTACTTGTTTTTCATGCTATTCTCAGAGTATTTATAGAATAGTGCAATTTTCCATGATAACACTAATTAATCTATTAAATTATTTCTTCTAGAATTTAAATAAACCATTCAAAAATACTTTCATCTCTATTTTACTTTTGAAAAACTGCGTTATCAAAGTGTAAATATAAATCTTTTTATCTGTGATTTAACTGAACCAAGTTTATCTCGACAAAAGACCTCTTTAAACTACTATATCAGAAAAGATGAGGTAAGATTTTACTCATCGGCCACTTTATAGATTTCTAGATGATGTAACAATCTCAGATACAAAAGATTGCATAAATGTATTATATAATGGAAAAAGTGCTCTCTAAAATAAAATAAATATATTTTTAACACGACCACAGCTTATGGTTTTTAAACTTTTATGAGAACTTAGAATAGTTCAATTTACCTTGATAATAAATGTTCAATTTAGAGTGAAGGAGCTGGACATTTACACCATAAAATGTTGCAAATATGTTTGAAAATAAAAATAACATGATCACATAATTGTGTACAAAATGTTTCAAAATTTAACAAGTTGGAAATTGAACGTAAAGCGTAGCAAATGAGGCGCGTTCGTACGATAACGAAGTTTTAAAAATATTCAGATTTTGCTGTTATAATAGATATTACTTCGGATACAGTATAGTGGTCGAACTCTTTTTTCGGTTCCTGTAAATATACAGGAATAGTAACTCTTATTACACCTCAGCAACGCATATCATATTCATAAAATGTGAAATAGTTTAATATAATTAAAACGTGCACTTAACAAGGTTCTCCCGATACCATTATGTAATGGAATACTTTTGTGTGGCCTTGAAAATCAATAACATATGTTCTTTGCACCAGTGGTGGATCCAAGGGGGAGGTCATGGGGGTCATGACCCCCTTCTGAGCGAAGAAAATTTTTAAAGGAAACTTTAAAACTGAAATATATGTTGATTTTTTTTTCAAATTTATCCCTTAAATCAGAATTTTTCTGACTCTTTTAAAGCCGTACTTAAACCCAAAATAGGTAGTTTCTCTACATGTACACGACATATACACGAAGTATTTTTTAATCTTAAATGCAAGATGCATTTATTCAGAGCAAATGTGATTGATTAATGCTTTCTATTTTTCAATAAAAGCAAAGAATCTTCCGCGAAATCTCCGTAAACCGCAGAATTTTAAGCTCAATTTCAGGCCGTGACAGCCAATTGCTCCCTCACGACTGCTTTTTGTAACTCTCAAGTCCTAAAAATTTGCATATAATGCTCAATTTCTTGAATAATTGTTTGATTTTATATAAAAACGGAGAAATCTTCAATTTCTTGGACGGATATTTATGCAACTTTTTTGTTACGAATGAAAATAACTTCCCAAAAGTATTGGAATTATAGCTATTTTGGATGTGGGAACAATCTTCAATATAAAAATTGCTTATCGAGAGACTGACTCCACCCCCCTCAAAAAAAATAGGCATGACCCCCCTCTAAAAAGAAGGCTGGATCCGCCCTTGCTTTGCACCACAGTTTGTGTAACATGTATATTATAATATGACTTCATAGATTCATAGCAGTTTTATTATGTTCGATTGAGTGTAACACCATTAAAATGCATTTGGAACTGTTTTTCTTATTGACTGTAATGAAACGGAATATTTTTGACTGTCCCTGTAATTGATATATGCATTCGATTTTCATAAAATTTGAAATGACTCGACAAAATTATGTAATAATTATACATTTTAAATTTCAAACGATTCAGTTAGGTAGTTTTTGTGTTGTTATATGCGGACGGACGGACTGAAGGACAACTATGAGTGCCACGTATTTACATAATTACGAACGGAACTAAGAACTATACAAACAGTAAAGTAAATCTTGAAAAATTCAACTTTCGATCTTTGTCTGAGATCTTTATCAGGAAAACATCTTCCAAACAGAGTATAACGGTATAACCGCCTTGAAATTCAAAATTTCATTATATTACCAGTCAACTATTGCTTCAACCAATAATCAACAGGAAAACATACATTGTCAACATCTACCTAACAAAAATTAGAATAAATATTCAAAAGGTTTAGCGAAGAAGAATCACGGGCGTCATTTCACGCTGAAAGGTAAAAGATGAATAAAACTAATTGTAAAATATTATTTTAACATGTGCAACCGTAATTTAGGGATATTGAATGAAATGTTGTCGTTGCGAAATTCATTTCTTCTATAAACAGTGAAAGAGTTGGACATTTCATGTGAAGAAATGAAGTTTGCAACGATAACATTTCATTAAAAATCCGTAAACTTTCGTTTTACATGTTAAAATAATATTTTACAACTAGTTTAATGCATCTTTTACCCTTCAACGTGAAATCATTCTCACTGAATCAATCATTCTTGATTCTTCTTCGTTAAACCATTTGAATGTTTATTTTAATTTTTGTTAGGTAGGGGTTGGCAAAGCATTTTTTCCTGTTTATTATTGGTTGAAGTAATAGTTGACAGGTAACGTATTGAACTTTTGAATTTCAAGATGGTTATACTGTTATGCTCTGTTTGGAAACA
The DNA here is from genome assembly GCA_964019185.1 of Maratus speculifer. NCBI lineage: Eukaryota > Metazoa > Arthropoda > Arachnida > Araneae > Salticidae > Maratus > Maratus speculifer. The sequence goes on along the minus strand of OZ025301.1, from coordinate 143,564,001 downwards.
GCATAAAGATGTTTTCCTGATGAAGATGTCAGATGAAGATCGAAACGTTGAATTTTTTCAATTTTAATTTAATGTTGTATAGTTTTTAAATTTTGCAACATTTCGCACACCATTTAGTAATCATGTTATTTTTATTTTGAAGTCTATTTGTTAAATTACTTATTTGAGAAGCTAAAAAAAAGTCGCATTATCTTAGCGTCAATAAGTATGTTTGTCACTGACTTAAATGAACCAATTTTACCTCAGTGAAAGACCTTTTTATATTACGTAAGAAGAGATGAGGTAGGTTTGTATTCATCGACCATTTTATAGATCTCAAGATGATGTAACAGTCTCAGATGCAAATGATAACATATTCTCGTTATATAACGGCAAAAGTGCTCTCTAAAATAAAATAAATGGGTCAATCCATTTCAAGTGGCCCAGCACTGGTCGCTCGACTATTTTTTAAAAAATCTGAATTTTTTTGTACAACAACCCTAACATGATGGAAGTTCAAAATGGCCGTTATTTTAATTTTACTATTTTTTGTTTGTGCATGGCGGCCATCTTTATTTCATCGTGTGCAGCAATTTTCTCATATACTAGGATACACAAAATTGTAAATATCTCGTCTTTTATTTTCATAAATGAAATGGAGTTTGCAGAATTTTGTTCAGAATAAAATAGGCTAAATATACATTGGTAGAAAAATTTTGAAAAATAAATTTTTACAGGTGAAATTTTAGCACAAAATTTAAGATTTTTTCCAAAATCTATCCGTTTGCAAGAGGAAATTTTTCATGCAAGGGAAACTGTCAACTTTACACAATTTTTTCTACAAATAAGTCAAAAGTGCGTGTACTCATACGCCAAGTTCCAGTTCTGGGAATTGATTTCTCTTTGCGAATAAAATTCAGAAATTCGTCAAAAATTTCAAAAATCGCACTTTTTAGGCTTTGATATCTCTGGTGGGGCAAAAGATAAAACTCTGAAATTTTGGCCTTTGATAGTAATGTGTAGTAGTGTTATGTACAAAAAATTTCAAGAAGGAGATTTGACTACAAGCTGAGATATGACATGGACAATATGTGAAAACAATACTGACAAACTATTGTAACCTACTATGTAATTGTTAAACAAGACTGTCAACCTTACACAATTTTTTCTACAAATAGGTCAAAAGTGCCTGTACCCATACACCAAGTCCCAGATCTAGGAGCTGATTTCTCTTTGCGAAAAAAATTCCGAAATTCGTCGAAAATTTCAAAAATCGCACTTTTTAGGCATTGATATCTCTGGAGGAGCACGAGATAAAAAGCTGAAATTCTGGCCTTTGATAGCATTGTGTAATAGTGTTATGTACAAAAAATTTCAAGAAGGAGATTTGACTACAAACTGAGATATGACATGGACAATATGTGAAAGCAATACTGCCAAACTATTGTAACCTACTATGTAATTGTCCATACCTCCAAAATTTTAAATTAATTATTTATGGTACAAAGTTAAATGTTAATTACAAATATCTTCTTTAAATGCTTCTGTGTGATTTAAACAATTCAGAATGTATGTTAAGCCAATACACTATTTGTCCAGATGAACAAATCTACTAGAAATGCTATTGCAACAATTTTACTCGGAACACATTTCAGGAAAAGTAAATTACAGACAATGGGTTGCAACTGATCGAGTTGACATGGTTTCAATTATTAAACCTAGAGAATTTCATTCAAGTTAACAAGGGATGACAAGACTTTTGGGTGGATTCAAATAAAATTTTGAGAAAGAACAGCCTGATGGACTGACAACAGTAATTGGTCGAACTCATAACATCTCTCGTAAATAGTGTTAAGCTCTTTGTTGAATATATATAGTATCTTTGTAAATTAAATGCTTATTATTTAACCGTTTTCGACAAACGATATTTTCTGTGTAAATATTGTAAAAAAACAGAGACTAATCTCATTTCTCCTAATGTACTCGTAATAGCGTTTCTTAACATTTTTTTAAATCACCGTATCTCAGCTTATAGTTAAATCTCCTTCTTGGAATTTTATGTGCATAACACTACTACATAAAATTATCAAAGGCCAGAATTTCAGATTTTTATCTCGTGCTCCACCAGAGATATCAAAGCCTAAAAAGTGCGATTTTTGAAATTTTCGACGAATTTCGGATTTTTTTTCTCTTTTTTGCAAAGAGAAATCAGCTCCCAGATCTGGGACTTGGTGTATGAGTACACGCACTTTTGACCTATTTGTAGAAAAAATTGTGTAAGGTTGACTGTCTTGTTGAACAATTTCATAGTAGGTTACAATAGTTTGTCAATATTGTTTTCACATATTGTCCATGTCATATCTAAGCTTGTAGTCAAATCTCCTTCTTGAAATTTTTTTTACATAACACTACTACACAATACTACCAAAGGCCAGAATTTCAGATTTTTATCTCGTGCGCCACCAGAGATATCAAAGCCTAAAAAGTGCAATTTTTGAAATTTTCGACGAATTTCGGAATTTTTTTCGCAAAGAGAAATCAGCTCCCAGATCTGGGACTTGGTCTATGAGTACACGCACATTCGACCTGTCTGTAGAAAAAATTGTGTAAGGTTGACAGTTTCCCTTGCATGAAAAATTTCCTCTTGCAAACGGATAGATTTTGGAAAAAATCTTAAATTTTTTGCTAAAATTTCACTTGTAAAAATTTATTTTTCAAAATTATTCTACAACCGTACATTTAGCCTATTTAATTCTGAACAAAATGCTGCAAACCCCTTTTCAGTTGGGAAAATAAAAGACGAGATATTTACAATTTTGTGTATCCTAGTATCTGAGAAAATCGCTGAACACGATGAAACAAAGATGGCCGCCATGCACAAACAAAAAATAGTAAAATTAAAATAACGGTCATTTTTAACTTCCGTCATGTTAGGGTTGTTGCACAAAAAATTTCAGATTTTTTAAAAATGGTGGAGCGACCATTTTTATATTTTCTGGACCACTTGAAATGGATTGACCCAAATGCATCTCAACATGACCAGATCTTTTTTTTAACACTATCATGAGAAAATAAAATAGTTCAATTTACATTGGTAATAAGTCTTTATCCTATTAAGTTATCATTTTTTTTAGAAATTAAAAAAAAAGTCATGTTATCTTAGCTCCAATAAGTCTGTTCATCAGTGATTTAAATGAATCAATTTTACCTCAGCAAAAGACCATCTTACATTATGTCAGAAGAGATGAGGTAAGTTAGTACTCATCGGCCATTTTATAGATCTCAAGATATGTAACAGTATCAAATGCAAATAATAACATGCGCGTTACATAATGGCAAAAGTGCTCCCAAAAATAAAACATATGCAGTCTTAACACGGCTTACAGCTTCTTTTTAAACTAATATGAGAACTTGGAATAGCTCAATTTACCATGGTAATAAGTTTTCCATCTATTAAATTATTTATTTTAAAGTTAAAAATAAGTCACGTGTCAGTAAGTCCATTCATCAATGACTGAAATGTACTAATTTTACCTCGACAATAAACCCCTTTAAACTGCGCGAGAAAAGATGAGGTAAGTTTGTATTCATCGGTTATTTTATCGATCTCAAGATGATGTAATAGTGTCAGATAAAAGTGATAATATATGCGTGTATATAATGGCAAAAGTGCTTCCAAAAATAAAATAAATGCATTTTTAACACGACTTACACTTTTTTTAACCTTTATGAGAATTTAGAATAGTTCAATTTATCATGGTAATAAATCTTTAATCTAATATTTGTTAAAGAAGTAAAAAAATGTCAAGTTATTTTAGCGTCAGTAAGTCTGTTTGTCAGTGACTTAAAGAACCAATTTTACCTCGGCAAAAGACCTCTTTAACCCATTAACGCCCAGCGTCCTCGTTTGAGGACGCTTTAAAAAAAATTTATTCCCCGCCTTAAAATTAAAAATATTATTTTATTTACAAATTGGTCTTATAGATAGCAGCACTACACAATATCACACATGCGATTATTTTTAATTAAGTGAAAATACGCGGGAAAGATATGGTATAATTTCCCGGGTTTTTTTGTGATCACGTTATGTATTTTTGATACTACTGTATGGAACTGGATTAATGAGGTAAATTCTTTTAATTTAGTATAAATATAACCTAGATAGTCCATATTATGCCATTAGCATGTTTTTTAATTTTTATTGTTGTTAATATATCCGCAATAAACAGGAAAAGTTATCCGTCATCAATTGAGGACGCTGGGCGTTTGGGTATACTTTTTTTTCATATTCAGATTTCTTTCTCAAAAGTTTTAATTTTTTTATTGCAGATAAGCTATAAAAGAAAATTGAAACATGAGTCGAAAAAAAGTTTTTAAAAACTTGGAAGAGGCAACTGCTTATCTTTTTTCTGAAGAAATAGAAGCAGATATTATATTAATGCCTCCGGATGTGGATGATCTAACTGATGAAGAACAATTTGATGATGATAATTTGGATACACCGGTTGTATCAGATGTTGCAGGTACATTGGAAATTACTATACCAGATGACAAGGAAAACTCGATTATTTTGGATGAAAAAAAGGAAAAAAAATCTCACAAGCGTAAAAGAGAAGTACCAGTTGTATGGACAAATGAAAACCCCGCTTACAAATTTGGGACTTTGGAGAATTCTTCAAAGAGAAATATGGATATACTAACTACGGAAACTAGTAATCTGAGTCCAGTTGAATTGTTTGAAGAATTTTTTACTGGAAGTGTCTATGATATGATCGTCGAAGAAACAAATCGATATGCTCATGAAGTGAAAAATAAATTGAACTATAATGTTACTAAAGACGAAATAAAAACATTTATTGGATTTTTGATATTTTCAGGATATCATACTTTACCAAGTGAACGGGATTATTGGGCAGAAGGAGAAGATTTAGGAGTTACAATAGTGAAGAATGCTATGACTAGAAATTTTTACTTAGAGCTCAAGAGATTATTACACTTCCAAGATAATAAATTACATGAATGCAACAAACATGATAAATCGTTCAAAATACGTCCCTTGATAGAAATGCTTTCCAAAAATTTTCAGAAATGGGGCATTTTCCATGAAAATTTGTCTATCGATGAAATGATCGTTCGATATTATGGTCATCATACACTAAAACAGTTTATAAAATCTAAACCTATTAGATTTGGATATAAACTCTGGGCTTTGTGCGGCAGCGATGGTTATTGTTATAACTTTACACTGTATTGTGGAAAAGAATCAAATTCTTCTGAATCCGACAAACTACCTTTAGGTAAAAAAGTGGTGTTAAATTTATTATCTACTGTTCAAGATCCAAACAGCCATTGTGTTTATTTTGATAACTTCTTTACCAGCCATATGTTACTAAAAAAACTGAAAGAAATGCAATTCAGAGCTAGTGGAACAATACGAGAAAATCGTACTGAGAAATGTCCAATAATGGATGACAAGAAAATGAGTAAAAAGGAGAGAGGGTTTTTCGATAGTAAATTTGATAAAACAAATGAAATTCTTGTTGTTAAGTGGAAGGACAATAAGTGTGTTTCTTTAGCCACTAATTTTGATACAATATTACCACTGACATCGGTACAAAGATGGAATGTAGAAAAAAAAGAAAAGGTGAAGGTGAATCAGCCTGATGCTATAAGTTCCTATACTTCATTCATGGGGGGCGTTGACCTGCATGACTGGCTACTTGAGAAACATTCTATAGCTATACGTGGAAAGAAATGGTGTTTTTGCCTTGTCACTAGGATGATAGACATGGCTGTAGTTAATGGCTATGCCATTTATAAGAAGATTCATGGGTCGAAATCGATGACAATCAAAGATTTTAGGAGATATATTGCAGTAACCTATTTTAAAAAAGGTGCTGATTCAAGAGCAATTCCCGGAAGGCCAATACAAAGGCAAATAACATCCAGATCCAGTGTGCTTCCGGACGTAAAATTTGACAAAATACAGCATGTTATTGGCAAAAGGGAGAAACAAAGACGTTGCCAATACGATAAATGTTCTTCAAAGCCAAGAACTTATTGTATGAAATGCAATGTAACACTATGTATGGAATGTTTTCCACTTTTTCACACTAAGAGTCAATCTTAAAAATGTAAAAAAAAAGAGTTTTCTTGCATATCTAAGAATAAATTTTGATTTGAAACAATATTTTCTCCATTAGTTTGCTTATATATTAAAAAAATGTCTTTTTATAAAAAAAAAATCATTTTTTAAAATTTTAGATTTTTTTCATACAAACGCCCAGCGTCATCAAATGAGGACGGCTTGAAAAATAGGGTTGCAATTATTTTTTTTTTCAAAATGCTTTCGAAATATCCTTAATTTATGCATTTTTACCCATATGTGTTAATTTCAAAGAAAATTTTCAAAAATTGATAATTTGGGCGTTAATGGGTTAAACTTCGTAAGAAGAGATGAGGTAAGTTTGTACTCATCGGCCACTTTATAGATCTCAAGATGATGTAACAGCCTCAGATACAAATGATAACACCTATGCGTTTAAGATCTTGAGAGCAAACATGCCAAGGAAAATCAACATCTGATAGGATTTATCTTGCTCGGAAACAGTGGGTTAGTGACAAGAGCTAGATGGGTCACCGAATATTTTTGGAGACTGCAGCTGGCTTGATCGTCACTTAGCATTCCTCTTACGATATCTGAGATAAATGCGAGTAGAAAGAACTATTGTCGTTCAGCGGAGTGAGGTCGTTTTAGAAATTGATGAATGATGTTTAATGATCAATGTTCAAAGCATAGTAAATTAAATTTATTTCTTTTTTTCAGCGGTTTGAGTGAAACAGAGAAGAAAATCCTAATTCAATCTATAAATAAATATATCAGAGCATTGCACTTTTTGGCACTTGGAAATGGGGTATAATGGTAAAATTGCTTTTTTCTTGATTTACAGCTTTCACTTTTGGGTTAACTGCCTAGTTCTAATATAGCGTGTCTTCCGAGAATGTAGGCCCAAAAAAATGTTAATTTCAGAAAAACAACAACAACCGAACAATTATAAAAAATGAAACAATGCATTTGCATATAATAAAAATACCAATAGATTTTTTCCTCAAGAACCCTTAGCTTTCTACTAAACCAATTTTAATAACTTTTTTTTTCTTTTTGTCTTTTGCAGATGAGATATGGCTGTTATTTTTTTTTTCATTTTTATACATTAGTTCTTAATGAAATTTCTTTAACCTCTTTCGCTAGTGAGTATTAATGCAATATTACTGATTATTAATAAATTAGTTCTTTTTCACTTTGACTTCAGAGAAAGAGTTTTAATATATATGTATTATTTCAAATTTTAAATATCGAAGAACATCATTTTAAGATAGAAATTGCAATTATGTTTGGATATCATAAAATAAAATAGAAAGAATGGAGATCCACATCAGTGTTGCCAGTGGGCTACTTTTTTAAAATTTAGATTTCTTGATTCGCACCACTTTTTTGAAATGGAAAAATTCCGTTTATTTTGGCTTTTATTAATATGTCATTAAATAAGGCTCATTTTACTATTTAAATAAAATGGTGTCAGTCAAGAATCTGAATTTAACATAAGTAGCCCATCTGGCAACACTGATCCACATACGTGAACCTGGGCAACGAAGAGGCTAAAATGTTGGCAATGGCCTTACTTTACATTGTTGTAGAAAAATAAGAAATAATGAAATTATTACATCTTTATTGATGCTGTTTCCTTATTGCAATTTAAAAAAAAGCATATTTTTAATTTCAGTAGATTTTATTTAAGATAATGAAGATGATCAACTTTCCTGAAAACGGAATGAGAGCATTAAACTAACAGACCGGAAGGCGGCAGCAGAGACATTCACCTCATTGAGTTCACGGATGAAAATTTAGGGTTAGTTGGATTTCGAATGGCATATTACAACGCAATCGGTCTGCCAATACATATCTTGGTCGAAAACATCTAAAAAACCGATTTCACTGGTTGACTCATAGGTTAACCATTATGTTTTCCTGCTCCCAATCCTCGATGTTTTCATACTTTTGTGTGCAAGAAAATACAATGGTAAACTTACGAGTCAACCATTAAAATCTGATTTTTAAGTACAGTCGAGTCTCTATATAACGAAATCCACCGTTATGGTAAAAAAAAATCGCTATATAGAGAAATTCGATGTATAGAGAATGATGTTAAAAATCATATTTAATGTGTGAAATTTGAACAAATATTATTTTTGATCTTTTGAATTGAGAATTTGAAGTGTTTAAAAGTAAATATTAACTTAACATTTTATTTCTTAATTATTTAAGCTGTTTCATAAAAGAGAACAGACATTTATTTGAAAGCTTAATGAAAATCAAATAAAGTAGACTTGCATTAATTTCAAACGAAGAAGTATGAAATTTTTCTTGTTTTAATTTTAAAATTGTTACGCTCTCAAAAAAAATGCTCAGATTTTAGCAAGGAATGAAAAATTGTAGTTAACATTTTCCTCCATTTGAAGGCCTCTCTTATGTGTCTCTCACTGATTCCTCTTTTACATGTGTATCAATCCAATTGACACTGTTTTGAGAAGGATGTGGAAAGGTGTGTGGGAGGTGGGATGAACTTGTTAGATTTAAAGAACAAGGAGAGAAGTAATATAAACAAAACTCAGCTGTGAAGATAAATCAAAAGTAGGTGATGGAAAATTGATTCCATATGATTTCGAAGCTTTTTAAATCTGAATAAATTAAGACCAATTTATGAAAAAAATCGTTATATGGAGATAGATATTTCGCTAGATAGAGACTGTTTTTAATGTAATCATGCGAAAAGGGGGCCGTTCCTACTAAAAATTCGTTATACAGAGAAATTCTATGTACGGAGTTTCGTTATAGAGAGACTCGACTGTATTTTCCACCAAGATATGACTCGACAGATCGATTGTGTTTTAATATGTAACTGGAGATTCAAGTTATCCTAGATTATCATCCGTGAATTCGATAAGGTGATTGTCTGTGATGTCGTTTCCTGGTCAACAAGCATTGATTAAAAAAACAAATAAATAAACGGTAAGACTGAAAATGATAGAGACCGAATTTTCAATGGAAGAACATAGCATTTATCTTTGAAAATGAGTTATTTTTTTTAAAAGACCATTAGACAGAAAATATGACTTTCATTCAAATTACTGCAACTTTTTACAGCGATTGCTTCTGAATTTAATTAAGCCTTTAAAAGTAAAAAAAGTCATTCAAGTTGACTTTATTTTACTTTTGAATCGGTTTTGATTCTAGTATCTGTAATATATTAAAATATCTATCCATTTTTGAATTCATCCTGTAAAAGATTAAAATATTATAAAAATTAACAACCGAACAATTATAAAAAATGAAACAATGCATTTGCATATAATAAAAATACCAATAGATTTTTTCCTCAAGAACCCTTAGCTTTCTACTAAACCAATTTTAATAACTTTTTTTTTCTTTTTGTCTTTTGCACATGGGCGTAACTACATAATTTTTCTAGGGGGGGGCCATGGTCTCAACTCTGATAATTTCCAAGCGATAAAAGTAAACATTTTTATTAAAACTAGGGATGCACCGAATATTCGGTATCTATTCGGTATTCGGCCATGTTACCGAAAATTCGGTAAGGCCGAAATTCGGTTTGGCCGAATATCAAAGTATTCGGCTGAATTCAAAACTTGATAAAACTTTTTAAAACATTTTTTTAAAAACTTATCACAATTTCTACTTTTAATCGTCAATTTATAAATATGTTTAAAATAATTAGAAAGAAAATCATATTTGAATAAAGTAGAATGTTTTTACATTAGTATTTATTTGCTATTTGTAAATTATAACTTAAGAAAATTAACCATGAGAAGAATTAAAATGGTGATTTATGAGGATTCTGCTTAGGAATAAATGATGTGCAGATGCAAGTTCCTAAATTTTGTTTAGTAAATAATCTTTTTCTTGCTTTTCCCAAATAAAAGTCCTTAAACAAGAAAGAAAAGCTTTTGAAATTAGTAATAGTCATCAAGGCAGACAATTTTTGTTCATGAAACCATAATCAACTTATTGAGTCATATATAAATACATTGTATTTCATCTCACTCTTGGTCAAACTTGTGTTTTCGTTTGTTGCTTTAACAATAAATAAGATACTATAACTATATTTTCAACTCACATGCTTTGATTTCTGTAAAATATGATATGATGAGAAAGGTGGAAAATGCCACCATTCACAACAAAAGAACTATGAGCTAGACATTCCTTTATTTTGAATTAAGTTGAAAGTATTTGTACTTTATACTGAAAAAAAAAAATCTGCCTTGAGTTATTTAAAAAGGACAATTATGAGACTGTAAAGTTTTTCTTCGACCATTTTTTCATTATTTCTCTTTGATTTTAAAATGTTTGTTTAATTCATAGAAGAAATCATGAAATTAAAAATCTTATTAATTAAAAAAGTCTCAAATGTGCTTCTTAAATAACTCAAGCAGATTTTTTTCAATACTAAATGCTCTTATAAAAAGTTCTTATTTATCAAAATGTAAGTTTCTTTTATTAAATATTATGTAAAATTGTTTTAAAAAGCAACATTTTAATACCTTTAAACTTTGAAATATAAAAAGTATTTGAAGCCGAATATTCGGTATTCCGTCCAACAATTACTATTCGGCTAGCAGTATATTCGATATTCGATTCACCTATGGGCCGAATATTCGGCATTCGGTATTCTGTCAAAATCACTATTCGGTGCATCCCTAATTAAAACTAATAATACTCAACAGAAAACTCACCTTTTGATACATTCCTGGGTACTGGTTCTTTCAGACATATTGTCGATCAAAGAAACTGGTCAGACAGAAATTTCTTCTATTTTATACTTTTTTTTATTGCTACACATATTTTGTTTTTTCAATAAATGTTTCGAATGGGGGAGAAAGAAAAAAAATTCATACTGAAGTTTAATCAGTTTTTAATATGCCTAAAATCGTGAAAATATTTGACTTATTACAAATATGAAAATTAAACCAAAATAGAATAATTAGATGATTTAATATGCTTTTTTCTTCAACTGCTATCACGCTCCTACTCCGTCTTGGAAATTGTATAAAATTCGTAATCACAACGCCACCTGCAAACCGATTTTTCTCCAAAATTTCCTCCGATACTTATTGTATAAATTTTTTTAAATAAATGTTACATACATCTAAATAGTAAATTTTGTTAAAAATTTTTGCTTTATGTCCTTCTGCAAATGGGAACACTTACAAATTTTAAATAAAATTTCAGTTTTACAATTTTCTGTACTGCAAATTTGTAAACTTAGAAATATCGCACATTTTCAATTTTTGCACCGTCGTATAGGATAAAAAACTTTTAAATGCAATTTGTTCGAAAGCTGTTTCTTAATTTGTTTTTGAGTTATTATTATTATTATTATTATTTTTTGTAGTTTTTAATACTTTTTTTTTTTTTTTTTTTTTTTTTTTTTTTTTTGCCATCGTAAATATTCCATAAATGCGGACATCATAAGGATTCAGATATATATATATCGAGTATTACTCGACTGATAATAACAACCATTTTCCAAATGGATCAGAAAAAAGTTAATTGCAATACAATTTTTGAATAAATTACAATACAGTTTTGAAATAAATTACATTTGTAAATGCAGTAAACACTCTGTAATTCCGACTCTGTGTAGGAAAGAAATCTGTCTAACTCTGAAAGTTTTTCAACTGCCCGTGAATCTATAGACATAGACTAAAATTTGTCTATTGCGGAAAAGTTTATTGATTCCGATAGATTCTGCCTTAGATAGAGTTTACTGTACATTTTTTCTCCCATTAAACGGCATAAAAATTGAAAATATGCATGGTTTAAAAGTTTAAAAAATTACAGTAGAATCGAAATTTAATTGCCTGCTGTTGCCACTTACGTACAGATACATTTGCGCTTTATAATAGACTAACTGACCCGCCCAGCATTGAGTGGGGCCCGTTATAATGACCTTAAACAAAAATCAATTTTTAATGTTTTTTTTTTTTTTTAATCTTTTGAAAATCTTTTAAATGAACCTAAATTCAGGGATCTTATTGATTTCCGCAGCGACTAGTGGTGTGTTCCAAAAAGACCCTCTTTCGGAACGAAACTATAGGATTTGGAACCCCACAACCGAAAGCGGACTGCACTGGAAGTGCTCGGCTTGTGTTTCGTAAAAATCAAGTCCGTAAAATATGAAAAAATAATGCACCATTAATGTTCAAAAAAGCTATTAGCTGAAGCTAACATAAAATTTCATAATTGTCATCTGCCAAATTGTTATCTAAGTTGAATGAGCCAAATTTCGGCCAAAAAGGCCTTTAGAATTAAATTAATGAATGCCTCCCAAAACGGTTGAAGGCTCTCCTTGTTATTTTTCACAAATTTCTTTTAACATTAACACGATATTTAATAAACGACTGAAATCTCTTAGCTAAAATTACCTTCAAAGTAAAGCAAATTTTAATTTACAGCTGTAGTGAGTAAACATATTTGCCCAAAAAGGTGAATTAATTAATGTTAAAAAAATGTAGTAGCTGAAGTAAAAAGAAGGACCGCTCCTAGAGTCCAGGATGTTAATTAGGATATTGTTAATGATGATGAAGAAGCTAGAAGACGCTAAAACTATGTTACAGAAAATTGCAATTAAATCGAATTGCTTTTCAGAAAGCTGCAAAAAAATCTCAAAGAAGGAGACTAATATTCGAAACTAATGGTAGCTGAAGTCTGAGAAATATTTTTGTCATCCATGTAGTAACTGGATGACCTTAGTAGTTGTTATAAAAAAAAAATTAAAAAAAAAAGCCTGTGAATTAGACAATTTTAAAAGGAGTTATAACAAAGGGGGCCAACTGATAGTTAAGAGTAGAGTCCTAACATGAAAACTTGTTAAATGGTTATAGTTTTCAGCACTTTAGTTCTTCAGTTAGTTAAAATTAAGCATATTATGAATTTATCATTAGAATGAAATTTTAAAAATATGCAGAAAAAAGAAGGGCAAAACTTAGAACAGAGTCCAAGTGTCCCAGTAAAAATGTAAGGGTTTTGGTCCGAGGAGAGGGATCTAAAACTCAATTTTAAATGTTTCCATTGAAAATGTGAGAAAATTAAGATATGAAAAACTTATGCCACACACACAAAAAAAAAAAAAAAAAAAAAAAAAAAAAAAAATCAAGGGGTCCGGATAGGATCTATGTTATTTTAGGGTGCTCCAGACTGTTAAGTGGAATATAGACACGTTAAAATAACTACATTGAAAAAGGCACCAAAAATGAGAATCTAATTATAAGAAGGAGGGGGGGGGGGATTTATAAACAATTCATGATATAAAAACTTCAGAGGGCCCAGGTATCAACAAGGTGCCAGGGATTTAACTGGCATTTAGTTGCGTATAAAGATACTTTTTAGTACTTTTTAAAATAATCGGCGGACGCTAGAATATTGTTATAGAAAAATGCATGCAACTCGGATCATTTTCCAAAAAAGCTGCACCAAGGGCTTCAAGAAAGTGATTGTAATTCAAAATTGATGAAGCTGAAGTTAATTTTTTTTTTTTTTACTTTCATGTAGTAGCTGAGGGACCTAAGAAATTGTTGGGGGAAAAAAAGATTTTTAAGGGAGTTATAATAAGGGTCCCAAAAGGAGCCACCTGATAGTTATAAGCAGGGCTCTAGCATTGAAACCTATTAAAATATCTCAGTATCAATCATCCCTCGCTCTTGCAAACATACTTAGGAATGAAAAATTAGATAAATATTTGGGTCATTCCAAAAATAAAGCACCCTTTGGTGTCCCGACACTTTGAATTGCTATATTTTCTAAAATTTTGTTTCAAAATTAAATTTAAATATTGGAAAATATATTTTAAAGATATTTTTCTTTAATGCAATTTTTAAATTTGAGATAAATTCCATTTATTGTTATTCAAATTACTTTCATAATAATTGTGTCCTGTAAAAAGCCATGTCCCAAGAACAATTTTTACTTTTTAAACCCTATTTTTTTTTACTATATGTATCATTTAAGTTATCTTTCAGGATATTTTTTATATCTTTGTAGTCTTTATATTATCCCTATATACTTTAAATATTTTTTGTAAATATTTTTCTTCATTTTATAAGAAAAATTCCTGTGTCCCTTAATTTTTGTCCCCTGTGTTACCGCCACTTTTTTCTTCCTATTAAAATAAGAATTTACAAGCTAAATGTTGTTAACAGCAGTCATTCATGTACTTTTAGAGTTAGAATTCATCCTAGGTAGTCATTTTCCTCATTTGTTAAATTTTGAAGAATATTACCAAAGTAGAGGTGATTTTTGAAGGTGGGTGTGTTTTTTGTATGTCCCCTGTGTTACTATTGATTTATTTCGATTAATTATTAATTTCCTAGTTTATTGGCATTTAAATTGTAAGTCTTAGTTAAAAGAAAATATTCCATCTAACTTTATATTGTTTCTATGAAAATAGTAATACATAGGTGATAATTTAATTCATTTTGTCTCCTGTGTTACTAGTCCCCTGTGTTACCATGATATTGGTTGATATGTTGTTATTTTTAGATATTTAAATATTTTTAAAAAAGTGTGCTGCTGATATTCAATTTCCACTCTTGAATATATATACAACCCTCTCAATGATATTTTTATTTCATTTTAAATGAAAAAATTTTTGAAAAAAAAATTCTCAAAAGGGACCTTTATTTTTGGAATGACCCATTTATGAAGATTAGGTAAAAATATACAATAACAATAAAAATTTCGTTGATATAAAATAAAATCTTTGAACAGAAATAATGAAAAGACACCATACCCTTGAAAATTATATGTTCTTTAAATGGATGATGATAGCAGGTAGCCCACCCGTTCTATGTACAAGTAATTCACAGTGAATGTTTTAAGTCAACGCAAAACGGTTTAGTTAGATTACTATCTTTGAGACTAGGGAGGACCAGGACCTGATTTCTACACGTAACTTCCTAGAATTTAGTTCGAAGAGAGGGAAGCTAGGCTTTCTTTGGTTCTACCAACAAGATCAAAGACAATCCATACAAAAGAAAAGCCAGAGTTGCATTATCGGAAATGCGTCCGGCTTCCCCTTCTAGCTTCAGGCATGAAAGTATCGAGACGTTCTGTGTTCTATGTTCCAGAGCACAAACAATCAGTCTCATATGTGGCATATATGTTGTTGTTTATCATTTACGAGACACTGAGTCTGCTCCCCCCCCTTAAATAATGGCATAGAAAACTAATAGTTGCGTTTTATTCGGTTTTGTTAATATTATTTGCCATTTATAGCATTATTGCTCTTTTAAATGTTTTTTTTTTCGAAAAATAGTCGTATTTTCACTATAAAATATTTCTAGGGGGCTCAGCCAGAATTCTAGGGGGGTCCAAGACCCCCCTGGACCCCCCCTTCCTACGCCCATGCTTTTGCAGATGAGATATGGCTGTTATTTTTTTTTTTTCATTTTTATACATTAGTTCTTAATGAAATTTCTTTAACCTCTTTCGCTAGTGAGTATTAATGCAATATTACTGATTATTAATAAATTAGTTCTTTTTCACTTTGACTTCAGAGAAAGAGTTTTAATATATATGTATTATTTCAAATTTTAAATATCGAAGAACATCATTTTAAGATAGAAATTGCAATTATGTTTGGATATCATAAAATAAAATAGAAAGAATGGAGATCCACATCAGTGTTGCCAGTGGGCTACTTTTTTAAAATTTAGATTTCTTGATTCGCACCACTTTTTTGAAATGGAAAAATTCCGTTTATTTTGGCTTTTATTAATATGTCATTTAATAAGGCTCATTTTACTATTTAAATAAAATGGTGCCAGTCAAGAATCTGAATTTAACATAAGTAGCCCATCTGGCAACACTGATCCACATACGTGAACCTGGGCAACGAAGAGGCTAAAATGTTGGCAATGGCCTTACTTTACATTGTTGTAGAAAAATAAGAAATAATGAAATTATTACATCTTTATTGATGCTGTTTCCTTATTGCAATTAAAAAGAAAGCATATTTTTAATTTCAGTAGATTTTATTTAAGATAATGAAGATGATCAACTTTCCTGAAAACGGAATGAGAGCATTAAACTAACAGACCGGAAGGCGGCAGCAGAGACATTCACCTCATTGAGTTCACGGATGAAAATTTAGGGTTAGTTGGATTTCGAATGGCATATTACAACGCAATCGGTCTGCCAAGACATATCTTGGTCGAAAACATCTAAAAAACCGATTTCACTGGTTGACTCATAGGTTAACCATTATGTTTTCCTGCTCCCAATCCTCGATGTTTTCATACTTTTGTGTGCAAGAAAATACAATGGTAAACTTACGAGTCAACCATTAAAATCTGATTTTTAAGTACAGTCGAGTCTCTATATAACGAAATCCACCGTTATGGTAAAAAAAATCGCTATATAGAGAAATTCGATGTATAGAGAATGATGTTAAAAATCATATTTAATGTGTGAAATTTGAACAAATATTATTTTTGATCTTTTGAATTGAGAATTTGAAGTGTTTAAAAGTAAATATTAACTTAACATTTTATTTCTTAATTATTTAAGCTGTTTCATAAAAGAGAACAGACATTTATTTGAAAGCTTAATGAAAATCAAATAAAGTAGACTTGCATTAATTTCAAACGAAGAAGTATGAAATTTTTCTTGTTTTAATTTTAAAATTGTTACGCTCTCAAAAAAAATGCTCAGATTTTAGCAAGGAATGAAAAATTGTAGTTAACATTTTCCTCCATTTGAAGGCCTCTCTTATGTGTCTCTCATTGATTCCTCTTTTACATGTGTATCAATCCAATTGACACTGTTTTGAGAAGGATGTGGAAAGGTGTGTGGGAGGTGGGATGAACTTGTTAGATTTAAAGAACAAGGAGAGAAGTAATATAAACAAAACTCAGCTGTGAAGATAAATCAAAAGTAGGTGATGGAAAATTGATTCCATATGATTTCGAAGCTTTTTAAAACTGAATAAATTAAGACCAATTTATGAAAAAATTCGTTATATGGAGATAGATATTTCGCTAGATAGAGACTGTTTTTAATGTAATCATGCGAAAAGGGGGCCGTTCCTACTAAAAATTCGTTATACAGAGAATTTCTATGTACGGAGTTTCGTTATAGAGAGACTCGACTGTATTTTCCACCAAGATATGACTCGACAGATCGATTGTGTTTTAATATGTAACTGGAGATTCAAGTTATCCTAGATTATCATCCGTGAATTCGATAAGGTGATTGTCTGTGATGTCGTTTCCTGGTCAACAAGCATTGATTAAAAAAACAAATAAATAAACGGTAAGACTGAAAATGATAGAGACCGAATTTTCAATGGAAGAACATAGCATTTATCTTTGAAAATGAGTTATTTTTTTAAAAGACCATTAGACAGAAAATATGACTTTCATTCAAATTACTGCAACTTTTTACAGCGATTGCTTCTGAATTTAATTAAGCCTTTAAAAGTAAAAAAAGTCATTCAAGTTGACTTTATTTTACTTTTGAATCGGTTTTGATTCTAGTATCTGTAATATATTAAAATATCTATCCATTTTTGAATTCATCCTGTAAAAGATTAAAATATTATAAAAATTAACTTAAATTGACTTTTCAATTCATTTTTAATCCAGCCTGTAAATAATTAAAATACCATCCAAACTGACTTTTTTCAGTGTAAAAGAAAATCAGAAATGGCCATATACATTTTTTCAAAAACACCATAAAAATTATATAAACCGTGATAAATTATAATTATATAAACTGCTGTTTGTAAAAAATGCAACACCATAAAGGAATCATCCGAATGAAATGAAATTTGCATCAAATGTCAATTATAGGATGTTATGCAAAGTAGTAAAGTTTCAGAGACACCACGCATGCGTGGTGTGAGCAGCGCCCTCTGGACGGATGTTGAAAGCGTATAAGTAACGGGCTGTAGCGGGACGTTGAAAATAGTGCATGGTTATTTGTTAGTGGCGAACGTTTAGTATGCCTCCACGACGAAATAGGGTCAAATTTCAACAACTTACGGAGTTTGAAAGGGGGAGAATTATCGGCCTGCGTGAAGGAGGATTTTCCTATCGCGAAATAGCAGCTCGTGTGCAGCGGAACAGTTCCACAGTGATGCGAGTTTGGAAGCAGTGGACCGAAGAGAACCGGACAACTCGAAAAACTGGGAGTGGACGACGCAAGGTGACGTCAGCGCGCGATGATAGACACCTGGTCCGCATGACGGTGACTGACCGTACAGCTTCCTCCAGGCAGTTGGCAGCACGTTGGTCTACTGCTACAGGTGTATTAATGTCAGCTTCGTCAATTCGTCGACGTCTGCTGCACCGTGGATTGTGTGCAAGGATTCCATTATACAGGATCCCCCTCACGGCAAATCATCGACGGCTGCGTCTGCAATGGGTTGATGAACACAGAGCCTGGCGGGCTGATTGGCAACAAGTTGTCTTTTCTGACGAATCCCGCTTTAATTTGTGGAACCATGATGGCCGCATACGTGTTAGACGCTATGCCGGTGAACGTTGCCTTCCAGAGTGCGTTGTCGAACGTCATAGTGGCCGAACACCTGGAGTTATGGTCTGGGGTGCGATTTCGTATCATAGACGATCTCAGCTGCTACGAATTGAGGGTAATCTGAATAGCAACAGGTACGTCCGTGAAGTGCTAGAGCCCGAAGTCGTTCCCTTCCTTCAAGGCATCCCTGGAGCTGTGTTTCAACAGGATAATGCACGCCCACATGTTGCACGGATTGTTCGAGACTTCTTTTCAGCCCAACATATCCAACTTCTTCCTTGGCCTGCTTATTCGCCGGATATGTCGCCTATTGAACATGTGTGGGATATGGTTGGTCGGCGTCTCGCTCGTGATCCACGTCCTACAGTTTCAAAAGACGAACTTTGGGTGCGCATACAAACAATATGGAATGCTCTTCCACAAGCAGACATTCAACATCTGTTTGACTCCATGCCACTTCGTATAGAAGCACTTATTGCAGCGCGTGGTGGCCACACCAAATACTAATTTCGGGCACTTAATATTGTTTTATTGCTTTGAAAATGTATACATTTATTTGTACCAATACAAGTCGTTTGTGTATTAAATTTCATTTAATTCTGATGACTCCTTCATGGTGTTGCATTTTTTACAAACAGCAGTATAGATATAAATTTTTACGGTTTTTGTACAAAATGTCTGAACTGATATTTCGGCTAAAATCTAACTCAAATAAGCAGTTTCTTGTAAAATATTGCTATGTAATGTCATCTAGTGATATCTTAGACACTTATTACTTTCTTCTATCCTTACAAGAAGAAAGTATTAGATTCGCGAAAAATTTGGAAATCTGTTTTCGACGGATTTACTCGTTTTAAGGGCCAGAAAACCTGAAAAATAGGTTTTTACAAAATGTCTGTCCATGAGTCTGTGATTCTGTTCGTATATGTCTGTCTGTATGTGACATAAATTTTGTAAGCATTCTATCTCAAGAAATAATGCACAGAATTTAATAAAAGTTTATATTCAGGTAGTCCATAATTTAAATTAGTGTTGATTAGTTTTTGGTGTAAATCGCTCAACAAGTGGCGCAGCTATGCTGTATTTTGTTCGATTTCTGCAATAGCTCTTTCTGCTTAATTTATGCATGGAATTTCATCAAACTTCAGATTCAGTTATTCCTTGACATGAATCGATGTTTGCTTAGGTTTTAGTGTAAATCGCTTGATATTTTGCGTTGCTATGCAGCCTTTTTTAAGATTTCCGCTATCGTTCAATCTCCAGAACAAATCATGAATTTTCATCAAACTTCAGATTGAACAGAAACATGAAACTTCAGGTTAGCCCTTGACATGGAATTGCGTTTTTCATATTTTGATGTAAATCGCTCAACAGGTAGTGCTACGGTGTTTCATTTTGTGCGGTTTTCGCAATAACTCTATCTTCAGAATTAATGCACGGAATTTCCTCAAATTTCAGATTATGGTAGTCCTTGACATAAATTTACTTTTTTATGTTTCTGTGTAAATCGCTCATTAGATGGCGCGTCTATGCTGCATTTTTTAAGATTTTCGCAACAGCTCTATCTCAAGAACGAATACATAGATTTCCATCAAATTTCACATTCGATTGTTAAAGTAATTCTTTAAAATATAAAATAACTCTTAAAAAAAAAAAAAATATTTGCAAGTAAAGTGTCGTGACCTATTTCACTTTGTGTAAGTTATTGCTTTTTCAAAATTGGCGTCAGTTACTGGATTTTTTTTCATTATATATATATTTTAAAATACGATGTATAAGTTTTTAAGATTGTGTCAATAGTAATTTTTAAATGTATTTATATTATCTTTTTGAAAAGAAAAATAAGTATAAAATGGATTTAAATTTTTGTAGAATCATTAAAGTGTTAATTACTGGGCGTGTGTGTGAGGGGAGGGGGGTCACCTTATAACTTTTTTACCCAGAATTTATATAACTATTAATTTTAAACTAAATCATTTATACACTGTTGATAATTTTTCTGTCAAATTACTTAGAATATACAGATAATTTATTATCTTATGTAAAATTGCAATGATTAGAAAACCCGAGATTTTGTTAAATAACAAAGAATTTATTCCGTAAATTTAGGTAACTGCAAATTAACATCATTAAAAATATTAAAGATTCTGTAAATTTACTTTTAATGATAAAAATTTAATTTATTTTTTAAAATTAGTGAATCACTCAATGTTCAGAGAGCTTCAAAAAATTATAAATATTCCTAGTAAATTTGCACTGCTGTATCATTAAACTTTAACACAATTTGTTTCTAGCCGTCCTGGTATTATAATAATAATATAACGGACTAATGTGCAACTAATATAACGCGAGCACTCTGGTGTTGGAATTTGGAACTGATTTAGTTCAAACCAGCCGGCTTCGCCCGCTATCTGGCCCCTTCTTTTATATAAAATCTTGAAACGGACGAACTTCGAAGAGAAAAAAACATGATGATAAAGATTTAAGAAAAAGGATTCTGCATCGAAATACCACTATTTTCTAATAGTAATTTTTGTAAAAATGTTATATTCTTGCTGGAACTTTTTGAAACTTTGTGATAGTTTATGGCATATGATATAAATTTATTAAAAAAAGTTACATTTCGGCGTGAAAAAGGATGTGGTTGCGAACAAAATCAGCAAATATAATGGAAATTCTATGTTTTAAAGCACCGCGACCTCAAGTAACATATCTACTAATAGGTTATTTAACGGAGTTTTATTCAGATACAGTTTTGTTAATAATAGAGTACGCTCCCTGGTGTTGGAATGAGGAACTAATATAACGTGGCTTAGTTAAAACTTGCTGGCTTCGCCCGCTATCGGACTGGCGTGGGCAGCGGGGATATGGTTCGAATTTCGTTCGCTTCGAGGTTCTTTCGAAAAGGAGGGTTACATTCGGTGGTGCGTGCTCAGCACGCTTGCTGCGATGTAAATTTTGTTCGCTTCCAAGTTCATTCGAAAAGGAAGAGGGCATTCGGCAGTACGCGTGCAGCACACCTGCTATACGCTGCCGCAGGCTGTGGGGACGCAACTGAAGAACTAATGCACGAAATTTAATAAAAAATTATATTCAGGTAGTCTCTGATCTAAATTGATGCTGATTAGTTTTTGGTGTAAATCGTTTATCAAGTGGAGCTACTGTTTTGCATTTTTTACGATTTACGCGTCCGCTTTATCTTAATTAATACCATCAAATTTCCATCGAACTTTAGATTCAGTTCGTCCATGACATGAGTTGGTGTTGTTTCTGTTTTGAAGTAAATCACTCAAAATGGCTATGATATGCTGCATTTTTCACAATTTTTCACAATAGCTGTATTTCAAGAACTAATGGACGGAATTTAATAAAAATTTATATTCAGATATTCTCTGATATAAATCGATACTGATTACTTTTTCATGTAAATAGTTCAACAGATGGTGCTTCTAAAGTGCGTTTTTACTGATTTGCATTAACACTACTTCAATAACTAATTTACGGATTTTCATCAAACTTCCGAATCAGTAAATCCGTGATATGAACTAAATCTTTTTTACGTATTCGTAATAATTGCTCAATAGGTGGCGCTTTTGTGCTCAATTTTCCCGATTCCTGAAATAGTTTTGTCGCAAGAATTAATGCACGAATTTTCACCAAACTTTAGATTCAGTAAGTCCCTTATATAAATTAATATTCTGTAGTTTATGGAGTAAATCTCTTGAAAGGTAGCGCCGCTATACGGTATTATTCGTGATTATTGTAATAGCTCTATCCCAGGATCTAATGCATAAATTTTCATGCAACTCCAGATTCTGTTAGTCCTTGATATAAAAAAGTACAAAAGTACGTTTTAGATTTTGGAGTAAATCTTGCAACAGGCGGCGCTGCTATGTGGCATTATTCATGATTATCGCAATAGTTCTATCTCAAGAAGAAATGCACGGATTTTCATCAAACTTCAAATTCAGTTAGTCCCTGATATAAATTAATATCCTTTTGTTTTTAGAGTAAATGGCTCAATGGATAGCGCTTCTATCCAGTATTTTTATGATTTCTGCGATAATTCAAATATTTCAAATAGTACTAATACACAGATTTTCATCAAATTTCAGATTGAATTAGAATTTGAAAGACGTTTTTACGGATTTTTCAAAAAGTTCCAGCAAGAATTTAACATTTTTACAAAAATTGCTATTAGAAAATAGTGGTATTTGGATGCGGAATCGTTTTTCTTAAGTATTTATCATCATGTTTCTTTCTGTTCGATTTAACATCCGTAAATACCTAAATCGCGTTGTATTAGTTCCAAATTCCAACACCAGGGTGCTCGCATAAGTTCCACATTCCATCACCAGGGAGCGCACCCTATTACCAAAAAAACTGTATCTTAAGAAAACTCCGTTAAAGAATCTATCACTAAAGAATGTTACTCGATGTCGCGGTGCTTCAAAACAAGAATTTAAGATTTTTGCAAAAATCCCTATTCTTCAATAGTGGCATTAAACGCGAAATACAGGGTGGTCATAAAAAAACTTTGCCGATATATGCAGCTCTAGCGGCCAGTCTGTTCAACCGATCGAGGTGAAATTTCACATTTAGCTATTGAGATGTATGAGCTCGAGATTCTGTGAACGGCAACAAAATGGCACTCACGGTTACAGTTATAGTTACAGAAACTCGAAAATTTCCAATGGCAACACCCATTTTTTTCATCGCAAAATGCTCAGTGCATGTGAAAACCCTAAAGAGCGTTGGAACGGTATGGTTATTGCAATAAGCGGACGCGTTTTGCTCGCACAAAATCAGCTCTACTAACGGCCCCCAAAAAACACGACCAAAGTGCGCGAAGAAAATTTAAATATGACAAAGACAAAATTCCATTCACGAAACATCGTTTGCCAGATAGTCAGCGTAGAAAACGGATAAAAAGTAGGGTGGGAATGTTAGTTCTTCAGTCGGAGCTCGCAGATGCCAACTAAATGACTTCTTTCGTGGTGAGTTGGTAAAACTATTATCAAAATGAGATGAATGCTGCGAAAACCTGGCGCGTTTACCGTCGAAACCATCGCCAAATACGTGGCCTATGCATTTCACAAGCTCTTCGTGATTTAGTAATGAAATTCGTAGAAATTGGCTGCACCTGTGATACTCCGCGATCCCGACGACCAACTGTTCCTGAGGATACTGTTATGGAAGTGCATCACATAGTGACCAGAGGACGCATGCAAACTACAAAAGGTGCATCTCGTGTATCTGATATACCAAAATCAATGGTCTTAAAGTTACTGCGCTCTGTAATCCGCATGTTTCCTTACAGGTACCAGCATGCCCAGATGTTGGAAGTTAGAGACGATCAACAACTTATAGACTTTGTTAATGAATTTCTCATCCAATATGATGAGGATAACGATCGGTGTTCCGCTTCTGTATTGTGTTCTTGTAACATCGCCTTGGCGATAAACACAGCCCACGCCAATTATACGCCAATCGGCAATTTACTGTAACCCTGCTCACGTGTTGTGTGACGCAGTGGATTGAGAGAAACAGTCTCTTAGCAACAAGCTCTAATACTGCAACAAGCAGCGACTCTTAGAAAAAATAAACATTCCATTAAATTTACAGTCTACTTGCTTTTTCTTTTAGTTTTTCTTTTTAATTTAGTACACCTCCGTACATTTGGTCCTAGCGACCCGGAGGTATGAACGAATCAGTGTCTTTTCTATTGAATTAAATATTGCATTTATCGAATTTCGTCAACAAGACGAATAATGTCGGAAACTGAGATAAAAGCATTGAACAGAAGGCGAGGGAATATCAAGGCCCAAGTCACCAGAATATTTAACGCAACGGATGGAAAAACATTTAATTTATCCGAATGGAAAGCCCACCTGGATTTACTGTCGAAAACAGAAGAAAAGTTTGAAGCTCTTAAACTAGAGTATTATAGAATAATAGAGGAAGAAAAGTTGGAAGAAACTGAAAAAATACTGAGTCAACTGGACGAGGATATTCTAAAACTAGAGGTAAGCTTAAAATCCTCTATTAATGCTTATTATGAAAATACTGATTCTAATAAAAAATCTATTGAACAGGACCAAGCTAAAACGTCTAGCATTAAGCTACCTAGGGTCATATTGCCGGTTTTTAGTGGCAGAATTGAAGAATGGTCCGTATTTAAAAGTACATTTAACGAGCTTATTAATGATAATTCAAATTTAAAAGATAATGAAAAATTATTTTATTTGCGTTCTGCTTTGACTGGTGAAGCGAGGAGTTTGCTTACACCAGATGAAAATTATGTTTCACTTTTCAATGCGTTAGAACAAAGATACGAGAATAAAAGAGTTATGGTAGATTGTCATATAAAGAATATTTTAAATCTTTGTGTAATTAAACAAGAATCCGCTAAGGATCTCCGCATTTTATTGGATAACGTGAAGAAAAATTTAAGGGCTTTAAAGATCTTAAAGTATGATAGAGATAATTTCTCGAACGCAATTTTGCTGAATATTATTCTAAATAAACTAGATAACGAAACTCGTAAACAATACGAACTAACATTAAAGGATAATGAGGTGCCTAATTTTGATGAATTTTTAGAATTTCTTGAGCGAAGATGTCAAATCTTAAATAGTATAAGTTCTAATGTATCCTCTAAATATACTGCAAAATCCTTATTCATAAAAACAAACAAACCTCAAAGTAAATGTTGCGTAATTTGTAAAACCGAAAACCACCCCTTATATCATTGTGTTAAATATAAAAATATGAAGTTAAGTGAGCGAATTAACCTTGTTAAGAAAAATAAACTTTGCTTCAATTGTTTAAGTTCAGCCCACCTCATTAATTATTGTAATTCAAAAAGCACTTGTCATGTTTGCAAGAGCGCAAGCCATCATTCATCATTACATAATTATACAACACCAGTAAACACCAATAAATCCTATAAACAATCTCCCAATACATGAAACAATAAATAGCAATTTTGTTTCGGAAGATTTATCACAAAACGAAACTACTGCTCATTCATTTTTTTCATATGAAAATGATAATAATAAATCTGTTTTAATTAGCACTGCAATAATTTATTTGACAGATGTAAATGGCATCAAAATTCCTTTCAGGGCAATATTAGATTCCGCATCTCAGAATTGTTTTTGTACATTTAAAGCAGCACAAATATTAGGCTTGAAAAAAGAGAAAATAAATATTCCTGTAAGTGGAATAAATAAATTGCCTATTTGCATTAAATCTAGAATCAAATCAAAGTTGTCAAATAAAAGGAATAGTGCCAGTTATGATATTGAGTTATTAATCGTTCCAAACATTTGTGACTTCACGCCCTCGAAAAAGATAAACATATCAGATTTAAAAATTCCAGCAAATATTTGTTTAGCGGATAAAAAATTTAACATTCCAAGCAGTGTGGAGATAATTATCGGTGCTGAACTGTATTTTTCTCTTTTAAATGAAGAAAAAATAAAGTTAGGCAATAATTTATATTTGCAATCAAGTATTTTTGGATATTTAGTATCTGGGTGTATTTATGACAAAACAGTAAATAATAATAATACTAATTATTGTTTCTTAACAAAAAATCTTGATTTACTTAATGACACTTTGAAGTCTTTTTGGGAAATTGAAGAAGTGCAAAATTTAAAACCCTGTAACAGTGAGGAATTAGAATATTGTAATGATCACTTCGATAAAACGCACTTCAGAAAACCGGATGGTAGGTTTGTGGTCACGATGCCGTTTAAACCACAGGTTTTAGAACCCGATTTGGGAAATTCCAAAAATCTTGCTTTGAAAAGATTAAACTCTCTGTGGCAACGTTTAGATCGAGATCCTGTTATGAAAAATTTATACACAGAATTTATTAAAGAATATAGAGATTTAAATCACATGCATGAAATAAAAGAAAACACGAACTTTAATGATGGCTATTACTTACCACATCACGGCGTTTTACGACCCTCTAGTAAAACCACAAAACTACGCGTCGTTTTTGACGCTAGTGCCAAGTCAACCAACGGAAAATCTTTGAACGATTTATTATGTAAGGGTGGAGTTCTGCAAGATGATCTTTTTCGATATTAATTAGATTTAGAAAGCATATTTATGCTTTTACTGCGGATATTAAACAAATGTTTAGGATGATAGAAATAAATCCATCCCAGTATAAATATTTAAAAATTTTGTGGAAAGACAGTATGTCATCCCCGGTTAAGGTATTTCAGCTAACAACAGTTTCGTATGGAACATCTTGTGCTCCCTACTTAGCCACCAAAGTATTACAACAATTAGCTCTAGATGAGAAAAAGGAATTCCCGTTAGCATCGAAAATTGTTTTGAAGGACTTTTATATGGATGATTGCCTATCGGGCTCATCCAATTTAGAAGAATTCAGATTAATGAAATCGCAATTAACTGAACTCCTCCTAAAGGGAGGGATGGTTTTACACAAATGGTGTACCAATGAGGTCCAATCTACTGATAATCACATGTTTCCCCTGGACAGAAATTCTGAAGAAATAACTGTTAAAACATTAGGGATGTTGTGGAACAGTTTCAATAATACGTTTAGGTATAAAGTTAATATCAACACAAAGAGTGATTTCACAAAAAGAGATGTACTTTCGCAAATTGCCCGCATTTATGATCCTCTCGGTCTCTTAGGGCCAGTGATTGCTAAAGCAAAAATATTCATGCAGGAGCTATGGCTTCTTAAAATAGAGTGGAATGAGAAGCTGCCCTCTCATGTTGCCAAACTATGGGAAACCTTCCTCGAAAGTCTTAAAGAACTGGAATCCATTGAAGTGCCAAGATGCTTCCTAGCTGTGAACCAATCAGTGGTGCTAAATGGTTTCGCAGATGCGTCTTCCAAGGCTTATGGCGCAGTGATATACATGCAAACATCTAATTCTAGTGAAACCATCAGTTACTTATTATGTAGTAAATCCCGCGTGTGTCCAACCAAAGTAATAACAGTGCCACGTCTCGAACTGTCAGCATGTCTTCTTCTGGCTAAACTCACTAACAAGGTCTTAAATTCATTAGACAAACAAGTAGCTTCAGTCAATTTGTTTTCTGATTCAACTATTGCTTTAGCTTGGATAGACACTGCTCCTCATCTCCTGAAAACGTTTGTGGGAAACCGCGTTGTGCAAATTAAGGAACAAACTAAGAACTTTCCATGGTTTCATATTCCGTCAGAACACAATCCAGCTGACTTGATATCAAAAGGTGCAAGTGTGGAAAACCTTTCTTCTAACCAGTTGTGGTGGCATGGCCCGCCTCTTTCAATTCTTGAAGAAACAATAGCAAAAACTGACTCTAATATAAGTGACATTAAAGATGAACATTATTCTAGTGAGCTTAAAGCTCCCAGCAACTTGACATTCGCTATTCATAATGACTCTAATTTCTGTGATAATTTAATTAATCTTAGCAATAATTTCCAAAAATTAATTAGAATTTTAGCTTATATTTTCAGATTCATACATAAATGTAAAAAAGCAACATCTGCAACCGGCCCTCTGTTGCTGGAGGAATTAAGAAAGGCAGAGGTTTATTTAATAAAAAATGAACAGGTAAAGTATTTCAAAAATGAAATTTCGGCCCTCCAAGCGGGATCTTCGGTTCATCGCGCAAGTAAGTTAAAATTCTTAAATCCCTTTTTAGATGGAGATAGCTTATTGAGGGTGGGAGGAAGATTAGCAAAATCAAATTTGAATTTTGACCATAAACACCCCATTATACTTCCGGCGAGCTGTCGCTTGACGAAAATAATTTTTCAATATTATCATAAACGAGATTTTCATGTAGGACCCCAATCTCTTTTGAACACAGTGCGTCAAAAATATTGGCCGCTTAGTGGCAGAAATATTGCGCGTAAAATTGTACATGAGTGTTTACAATGCTTTAAAATTAAACCTATAACGGCTAGTCAAATGATGGGGGATCTCCCTCCTGAAAGAATAGTGCCCAGTTCCCCATTTTCAAATGTGGGATTAGATTTAAGTGGGCCTTTTGAAATAAAATATAACGGTCAAAGAAAGGGTACTTTTCAGAAAATCTATGTTGCCATATTTGTATGTATGGTCACTAAAGCTGTGCACTTGGATTTTGTCTCAGATTTGACATCCGAGGCTATAATAGCGACTCTAAAAAGATTCTTCGCTCGTCGTGGGAAAAGCTCTGTAATCTTTAGCGACAATGCTACAAATTTCGTTGGGGCTTCAGCAGAACTAAAACGTTTACGTAGACTTGTTACGAGTGATGAAGTTTCGAACTTTTTAGCTTCTGAAGGTATTAACTGGAAGTTCTCCCCTCCTAGGGCGCCAAATTTTGGTGGCCTTTGGGAGGCAGGAGTCAAATCTTTCAAATACCACTTAAAAAGAGCTGTGGGTTCAGCTCATCTCACGATCGAGGAATTCCTGACAGTTACCACACAGATAGAGGCTATTTTAAATTCGCGACCGCTTTGTCCTTTGTCAACAGATCCTGACGATCTTCAGGTGTTGACTCCTGGTCACTTTTCATAGGAAAGCCTCTTAATTTAATTCCAGAACCCAATTTAAGTGAGGTCAAAGATAATTTGCTAAATAAATGGCAAAGGACTCAAAAATTAACGCAGTTAATATGGAAACGTTGGCAGAATAATTATCTGAGCCAGTTACAAGAAAGAAACAAGTGGCTATTTAAAAAGCCTAATATTCTGCCAGGAATGCTAGTTTTGCTTAAGGACTCACAATTACCCATTTGCACTTGGTCACTAGGGCGCATTAATAAGGTTTTCCCAGGCGCGGACGGGATAGTCAGGGTAGTTGAAGTTCGTACCGCTAAGGGTAATTTTAAACGACCTATTTCAAAAATAAGTATATTACCCATTGAGGACAACATCATAGATCCTAAACTTTAAATGTGCTTTATTATGTATTAATTTTTCATGTATTATTTGTGTTTATTTATTTTATTTATTTATTTTTGCTTATAATCTGTATCATATTGTATTATTACTTGTATTGCATATGTATCTTGAAATATAAAAATATTTCAACGCCGGGCGGGATGTTCCGCTTCTGTATTGTGTTCTTGTAACATCGCCTTGGCGATAAACACAGCCCACGCCAATTATACGCCAATCGGCAATTTACTGTAACCCTGCTCACGTGTTGTGTGACGCAGTGGATTGAGAGAAACAGTCTCTTAGCAACAAGCTCTAATACTGCAACAAGCAGCGACTCTTAGAAAAAATAAACATTCCATTAAATTTACAGTCTACTTGCTTTTTCTTTTAGTTTTTCTTTTTAATTTAGTACACCTCCGTACAATCGGCCTTTTCGCATATTATGAACGGACGAGGCACATTTCACCTTAACTGGTAACGTCAATTGCCTCCGCGATCCCCCGAGCTCACTCCTATGGATTTCAATTTCTGAGGATATCTAAAATCTAGAGTGTACCGCAAACTTTGCCGGATTTGAAAGATTCTATCAAACGTGAGATTGCAAAGATCCCTCATGCGATGTAAAGTTCGGCTGTCTTGTGCACAGTCGCCACCATGCAATGTGTAATTGCCTCTGATGGCACCCATGTGGAAAATGTGTAATCAAAATAAAATTTTTCTTTTCTCTGATCCATGTTGTAATCAGAGATTAGTGTACTGACTCTGTGTCATATGCAAATTTACTCCTTGCGCCACAATTGTGTTTTTTTATGGGGGGGGGGGGTTATTCGCAGAACAGTTTTTTCTGCGTACATAATGTGTCCGTTTCTTGCTATACACGTACGGTTCCAACGCTCTTTAAGGTTTTCGCATGCGCTGAGTATTTTGCGATGAAAAACAATAGGTGTTGCTATTGGAAAATTTCGAGTTTCTGTAACTATAACCGTAACCGTGAGCGCCATTTTGTTGCCGTTCACAGAATCTCGAGCTCATCCCTCTGAATAGCTATATCTGAAATTTCACCTCGATCGGTTGAACGGACTGGCCGCTAGAGCTCCATATATCGACAAAGTTTTTTTATGACTACCCTGTATATTTTTATAAATTTATATCATGTGTCATAAACTATCTTAAAGATTAAAATAGATCAACCTAGAATTTCCGTTATATTTTCTGATTTTGTTTGCTCCCCCCCCCCCTCTTTCCCTTTCGTAATGGGACTTTTTATACAATTTTTTAGTACGTGTTATAAACTATCA
This sequence comes from Maratus speculifer, assembly GCA_964019185.1. Lineage (NCBI taxonomy): Eukaryota > Metazoa > Arthropoda > Arachnida > Araneae > Salticidae > Maratus > Maratus speculifer. The sequence goes on along the minus strand of OZ025301.1, from coordinate 143,533,196 downwards.
CAAAGTTTCAACAATTCCAACAAGAATTTAACATTTTTACAAAAATTACTAAGTGAAAATAGTGGTATTTGACGCGGCAACTTTTCTCTTAAATATTTAATATCGTGTTATATTATGCTTCTAAAAGTTTCAAAAAATGGTAATATTTAATTAGCAGCTAAAACTTTAAAAAACGCTAAGCTTTTTTAAAAAAAATCTAGCGCCCCCTTACTCTACCCCGCACCCTCCCGTATCCTAAACTTCAAGTTTTACGTTTAATTAAGCTTTTTCTTATTTTTAAAAGGATTCGGATATTTACTTTTTTAATATGAACAATTTCGCGTGAAGTGATGTGTGTGAAAACCAATATCTGTTACGAATTAAAAATCTTTTCATAAAACCAAAAGTTTCTATCCGATTGAAAAAATAATCCGCTCTATCTTTATATTTAAACTCAGAACCCCCAAAATTAATCAGGTAAACGCCTTATCAGAAGAAACCTACATCCAAAATTTGAAACAAATCGGTAAATATCCATGAAAAACCTACTTACATAAATTAAGAGTGTTACCCCACATTCCTCCTTTCTTTATATGTAAACAATGAACACCCACAACAACTAACCATGGATGTACCTTATCAAAATGATATTGTACCTAAAATTTTAATAAAATCTGATACTTTTGCATGGAAAACTGACTTAACGAAATTAAGGAGGTGGGGGGAAGCGGATTAGCTTTTTGTTCCCCTTCCCTTATTCTTATCCAATGAACCCTGAAACTAATCAGGAAAGTTCGTTATCAGGATAAATCTATGTCCAAATTTTGAAGAAAATTGGATATTTCTATCAGGAGTTATCGCATTACGTACTTACGTACGTACATACGTACGTACAAACGTACATACAAACGTACATGGTTACATACACACACAGAATCTGCGAGCACATTAGCTCTCATACTTTGATAGTCTGTGAGCTAAAATTGCGTCAAACTACATTCGCCTAGGCTAAATTAGATCAAAACTAGAAAGTTGGCTCCGTGGCGGTCTTTAGATTAAAAAAAATCACGCCAAATTGAATTAGCCTAGGACAATCCAGTTCGGTCTAGGATAAACTAATTCAAACCAATGAATAGCAGGCTGAACTAGTTTATCCTAATGACCGTTCGGCCAAACTAGTTTGGCCTAGGAAAATCTAGTTTATCCGATGGGCGTTCGGATAGACTAGTTTGGCCTAGGAAAAACTAGTTTATCCGATGGGCATTCGGATAGACTAGTTTGGCCTAGGAAAAACTAGTTTATCCGATGGGCGTTAGGATAGACTAGTTTGGCCTAGGAAAAACTAGTTTATCCGATGGGCGTTAGGATAGACTAGTTTGGACTAGGCTAATCTAGTTTGGCCTAAAATCGGGTTTGGCCTGTAACATATATATTACTTCTCTCTTTGTTCTTTAAATCCAACGAATTCATCCCACCTCCCACACACCTTTCAACATTCTTCTCAAAACAGTGTCAATTGGATTGATACACATGTAAGAGAGGAATCAATGAGATGCACATAAGAGAGGCCTTCAGATGGAAGGACAAATTTCACGCCTTCTTTTCAAATCTCACATATTAATTCACACGGTATTTTTAAAAGAAGGTGTGAAATTTGTCCGAGACACGCCCCACATTTCCGCCGGATTATGATTTTGCCCTTTTTTTAATTTGATGCACCATACGTGGAAAGTTGAAATTGATAGTAAATATGCATCATGTCTCATAGTATTTCATGCAAAAAAATTAAGGTGGTCACTCAGAAATTTCAGTTTATTAGGATGAGCGAAGCGAATCCTCTACTAGGCCACTCAAATTACAATTTGTCGTACACTTTGCAAAAAAACTATTCAGTATTTTGACATGAAATTAAACACAAAAATAAATTATGATCTGTAGATTTGCAGAATATTATTTTTTTTTACAGAATAACCTTTAAAAAATTATTATTTTAATTAATTTATTTTACATGTTTTTCCATTACGGACGAAATTTTCGAAATAAAAAATGAAACGTATGTTTTCAGAAGAAAAGAAATCATGGAGCTTACAATTACAGGTAGAATCAAGATTAATTAAATAAATGAAATGTATTTTTTTTATTCCGGCAAAATCGTTTGCGCTGATGACACTTACGCATTTTAAAAAAATTATGTTATGATTTTTTTTTTTTTTTTTTTTTTTTTTTTTTTTTTTTGTAAAGTGGCAACAAAAGGATAGTAAACAAATAAAATTAATTTTTAAATTCGCTAAACAAAGAGTTGTTTGAATTTCGAAGTTTGAAATTTGAACAAACTGAAACATATACTATTATTTTGGTACATGTAGTATTATTTTTAAATAATTTACCGTTTTATTTTAATTTGCAGTTTTAAACAATCTATGGAATATATTAGCTCTGTTATAAAAAAATGCCAAGAAAACGTTCACTCACTGGTTGAAAAAAACGCGAATATGGTATACTAGCCGCCCTGACGACCAGTTTGGTCTCCATGTCTTACGATTTGGTCATTGCCCTTTTCTGTAAAAGGCCTTTAATGAAGTCTATCCTTACATTAAACCAAAATATCGTTCATTTAATGCCAAAAAAACCACAACAGGATATGGGACTCTTTCCTATTTGTAAAGTGTTCCAAAATTCATTCTTTAGTACTACATTGTTATCCCGTCGAGCAAAAAACAATCGCCAAATTGTAAGATTAAATGCCAATAATAAACTGTTTATTTATTTTTCTTTTGTTTAAAGGCTATGAATAATTTTGTTCTATAATTTTTAACTAAACTTTTTTTTATTTATTATACTTTCCTTTTTAAAATAATAGAAAATAATTTAAAAATATGGATATAACTTTTATTTGAAAACGAAATTTTCGATGAATTGGCGTCAGAAAAAAATTTCGCCAATGTGTTGTGCATCTGACATCTGTGCCTATAATTCTTCCCATGAATTGTATTTAATAAATGTGTAATAAATTATTGTTCTGAATGCGATTGGTTTTTACAATCTTAAGTAGTATTGGTGATTAACAATAATTTACGGTGATCTACGTAAATGGTACTTGGATATCAAATTAACTTACAATGAGACATGAAATTTGTATATTAAATATTATGTGAGTTGGTTCACTTACATTTCACTTCGTCAAGAAAACATTTATAAAGTTGAGTTGTATAGTATTTCATCTAGCAGAGTGAAACTGAAGTTTGATTGAATTACATGCTCGAAGTATTTCTGCATGGCAAGATTGATGGTTGGAGAACTTGCTATATGATTTATTACCTCCATAAAATATTTTTTTTCAATCATTGGAGAATGAATCTTTTTTTTTTTTTTTTTTTTTTTGTTTACTTTGGTGGAAACAGATTTTGAAAAGTAAATTTAAATTTTACTGAAGTAATCTCAAAATATACACGTACTTCAATGTAATTCATCTCTCAAATATTATATTTTTTAAACCGATCTCTATAAAAATATAACTTTTATACAGCTTTATCATCAGGAAAAATAACTTTGATTAAAACTGGCTTTTTGGCCTATAAAAGCGAAATGGTCAGTACAGCAAACTGTTGAGGACAACCAAATGCGCTTATAATAACAATAATCTGCACAATAATTTGGCGACTTATCACCTGCGATGGCTAACATGAAATTGGCTGCATAACATATAAAGAGTGAAGTGGGTAAGCCCAGAAGTGTTGATGACAGTCACATGACTTAAGCTTTTATTATATAGATGATCTTTAAGACAAGAGGCTAGATATCAGCGTAAAAAACGACGACACAGATGCCATATGCACATCACATTGGTGTAAATTTTTCCAACACCAATTTGGCAAAAACTTCGTTTTCTTAATACCAGTTACCATAAATATTTTTAAAAAGTGAATAACAATAAATTTTAAAAAGTTTAATTTATATCTATAGAATAAAACAATTTATATATTTTGAAAAAAAGAAAATAAAAGTAAATAAAAAAAAAATTGTAATTTAAGAAATTACCCCAACCATTTGAAAAATGTTTCACTCGATACATTCATCTATCATTTTAAGCTAAATACCAGTTGTTTTATTGTGTATTATCCGTGCCACTGCTATAAATGACTTTATACATGCTGCAATTTGAAGGTACGGTTCGTTTAAGTTATATCACTCTATTGTCGCCAAGCATAAAAGTTGGCGACGAAAGAAACATTTCAAACTATTTAACGGGTCATTCCATGTCAATTCAACCAAAAAAATGACATTTTGACACCCACCGTCACGGATTTTGATGAAACTTGGCAAGTTTAGTCCTTTTATATAGAAAAGTATCCACATCAATTTTTTTTTCTCAATCTGGTTTAGTTTTCATTTTACAGCCAATCGAAATTTTGACTGTTTGGTATTTTCCGAATTTTGATGATTCTGTTCTTTGATTGAAAATAATTTATATTTCGTTTATTTTTCAGTCAATTTTTATGAAAATTTACAATAATATTAGTGAAAACATGAGGATTCTAGAAAAAAATATGAAAAAATTCTAAGTAATATTTAAAAAATAGAAAAAAAATTATTTTCATGAATTTTTTTCTGAAAGTGTGTAATACGTTAAAGTCAATATCAACCAAAGGGAATATGATAACCAAAAAAATTCTTTTTTCCTAATGATACTAGAAGTGTGTTCTGTCATTAAAAAAAATAAAATTAATGGCTTTTTCATTTCTTTATAATATTTTAAGTAAAATATGATTTTTAAAAATTTTTCATTATCCAATTTGTTTACGTAGCTATATATTATTTGTTGGGCAAAAAGAGTTGTAAACACAATTTTTAATCTATTAATTTATTAAACATTGAGTATCTCTCAGATCAGTTTGCTATTTCTATTATTTACAAAATATTTTTTTACTTACTTTTTTTTTCGCTGAAATATTGATTCAACTTCATTTTTTTTTTTCCAACTTCTTTTATGTAATATGATGATTAATATTTTATTAACCTTTATAGATTCCATTTTAAGTAGATTTGACAAATAGAAAATGCTTATATATACAACACATAATATTTCAAAACAATTTAACTATAATACCACAACAGAAATTTTTTGCTGTTAATTTCCATTGGTTGTTTTCCTATTCATCAGTACCATGTCAAACTATCCAATGTTAAAACAGTGGGCTACATTTTTTAATTCATATTTCTTGATTGGCACCACTTTTCTGAAATAGTAAAATTCTTTTTATTAATTATCCCTTTTTGCCCTTGATTAATATGTCATTAAATAAGTAGAATTTTACTATTTCAAAAAAGTGGTGCAAATCAAGAAACCTGAATTTTTTAAAAAAAGTAGCTCACTGTTTTCACATTGGATAGTTTAACATGGTACCAGCGATATAGTACTATTTACTTCTTTAATCTGACTCATCCTTTCTTGGATATTCTTCATACAGTCTGTAGGAAATTGATAAACTCTTCTAGTTGGTCTTGCTGTGGGCTCTATAACAGCAAGCAGATGTGGAATTGGCACAGGGCAGATATCTTTTTGTTTTTGCCTGTAAAATGGTGGTGAGGGTCCTTGGGGATGCAAAAACTTAATTGTAGCATCCCCTTCTTCATTAATGTTTGTAACAATCCCAAAATACCAAAAATGATCATACATACAAGCAACATAGCAAGTGATGAAAGCTCATTTACGGTCACATATGTTGTACATTTGTCTTTCAATTTATAAGTTAAACTGCTGTCGTCACTGCTGATTCTTCTAGCCTCAACAGTTCCTGTACTGTCTAGTGGCTTAAAATTGTGGAAACTTCTTGTCCCTGGAATTGTTGCAACATCTTTAAAACGATTTTCAAGATTAGATCGAATTAAGTCTACAGTCTTTATAAATAAAATAAAAATTTATATTTGCAATATTATCCTTACAAAAAGGAAAAAAATCACTTGGTGTCATTACTTGTTTTTCTAAAGATCTTTGGAGACTTTCTTTTCTAGCTAATCTTTTCACTGTTCCTCCAATCCCATCACACTCAGTTTTGCCATGACTATTAGCAAAAAAGGACCATTGTCCTTTTATGTTAAAGTCTTTTTCATGTAGGTTCATAAAATTGAATTTGTTTTTGCACTGTCTTGCACAACCGTCACTGAAATAGTGAATTTTTTTGATAAGTGAGTAGGTTTTTTTTTTTTTTTTTTTTTTTTTTTATGAATTCAACAATAGTCTTTTTTTAAGTTCCATACACCATGGAAACATGTTTTAAATCATCCGATATCACACAGTTCGATTACATTACTTTTTCTCCATCAGCGTCTCTGCAGTGTATTATTACAGGATGGACAGTACATGAAGCAGATGTCCAATGGTACCCCTGAGCTTCGCCCTGTATTGTAAAGGAATAATTTTCACTGAAGTCCAATGAAACTGTGGCAATATCTTTAGAAGAACTTTATTTAAAGCTTTTAAAATATGAAGATTGGGACTTGGAAACGAACGAGTGTGGAATTAGTTTTTCTAATTTGGTTGTCAGAACTTCAATAAAGACAAATTTTGGATGATCAACTTATCATTTCTGTCCTATCAGTAGAAAACCATTGTTTATACTCAATAGTGTCATTTTCATCATTACTGTGTTCACCGAGAGTATGTAATTTTAGAAGAGAAGAACCAGCTTCTGTAAAAGATGCATTTAACAGATTTAATGTTTTTTTTCTTTTCTAATTCAGAAAATTCTTCGGGTGGTAATTCTATATCATCAGTATCATGACTGATTTCATCACTATCATTTTGACTTAAACATTCCTTTCCATCACTACTTACAGCTTTACTTTCTTTACTTTTCAATAAAAGATTTCTACAGGATGAGCAGAGTTTCTGCCCTAGTTTGATTTTGTATCCTTTCGACATTATGATTTCACTCTGTTGAACATTTATTACACATAATGCTTTTTTAATAGGTTTCTATTATGTCTTTTGATAGGATCGCAACATAGTTTTTATAGAAATTCAAACTTTTTTAAAAATATACTTATGTGATGCAGGAAAATAGTATGCTATTTCTGTTCAGATTCAGTTCTTAGCTTTAGAAAAATTTGTTCATCTTCAAACAAATCATTAACATTTTCTATAGCTTTTTGTGCTCCATAACTAAATTGGTGACAATCAGGGAAGCTCCCTTTTTCTTCCCTTTTTACTGAATTATGATTAGTGTAGAAAAAGGGGGATTTGTCTCACGTCTGAAATTGGAGAACATTTTATAAGCTGGGAAAAAGATTACAAGAGAACACTTTTGAATAGGCTGCTATGTAATGGGTTCTGTAAAAAGCAGCATTTTTGTAATTAAAATAAAAATTAAAAGCATTATATAAGCAAGTTTTGAGGATATTTGTTTTTAAATACATTCGGGTGATTCCACAGTATTTGCTTTCAGAGCTTTGAAAAATTATTTTTTAACAATAATCATGTACTATACCTCATTTTAAAGCTAGAAATCTCTTCTATCAAAGTTTATTAATAAAATATTTTTACCATAAATAAATAAAATTTTACAGCATTTTGTTTACTACATCACTAAAAAATGTGTCACGTACGGGACATTTGTTTTTTATCAATAACTTGGAAAATATTTTGTTTAATTAAAAGATTTTTGAAGCATTGTATTTTTCTTAAACAATAACATTATATTAAACTCTAAAAAATTTTGAAAAAGAATAATTTTTAAAAAATTTTCATTGATTATTTTTGTCTTGTCCCGCACGTTACAATTTTCGGAATATTTTTCTTTTTTATATAAATAATACTGATGGTAATTGCACAGTTTTTTGTTTTCTCTTAGTCTATAATACAAGTAAACTGAAACACCCAACATTATTATTAAATCTTTAAATTAATAAGCTAAATTAATTAAATAAAAATGTGTCACGTACAAGACAATTCTGTCACATACGGGACAAAATTTTGTATATTAATTTAAAACTACATAAAAAAATTCCTTTTTAAGATAATACTTGTAATCTTGCCTTCATATATGGCACTGTTGCAAAACATCAATAAATATTTATGATTTAGAACAGTCATTCCATGCTTTGATGCTTAAGACATCTTAATTCATCTGCTATTTTTCATGCTGTCAAAAGCATGTGTTTTATTATTGGAAAGTAAGAATTATGAATATATTTTGAATGTTTTAAAATAGTTACTTTAATTTTTACTTTGCAAATTATTCCAACTTAGTGCTTTTGTTCTTAAAATTTGTGTCATTTGCATAATTTGAAGGGGGAAAAAAAGCTTTAACTTTAGCAGAAAGAATGAAAAAACTCGTGAAAAAAAGAAAATGAATGAAGAAATGTGGAAAGCTGAAAAAGCAAAAGAAAGAGATAGAACTATAGGCAGAAAAAAAAATTAACAATGACTGTTAAAGAGAATGATCAACAAAGGAAAAGGGAAACTGAAAGAAAAAGGATACAGAGAGCTAAGAAGTAAAAGTTAAACATCATAGAAATTCACAAACTGCCCCCAACTGTAAGCATGAAACCCCAAGTTTTGGGAAAAGCTGTGAAATATGTAAAATCAATTTTGCAAACAACACCAACCAAACTAATTCCCATTATAACAAATGTTATTTAAAGTTGGTCACCAAATAAGGTTCAGATTCTTTCTAAGGAACTCCACTTAAAAAACTCTGCTATGAACAAAACAGTGGAAAGGAAGAAAAGAGCAGATGCACTTTCTGAAGAACAAAAGAAAGACGTATCTGATTTTTATAAACAAGATTCAATTAGCAGAATACTACCAGGAAAAAAAAGGAGTATGTTTCTGTAAAAGATGTTACTGGAAAACGAATAAAGCTCCAGAAACTAATTTTAATAATGAAAATAAAGGAAACATACCAATTGTTTAAAGAACAATCAACAATATCAATTGGATTTAGCATGTTTGCTGCTCTTAGACCTGCAGAAGTATTCCCAATTTCAGAAAAAGATCATGAAGTCTGCATGTGTTTATATCATGAAAACACTGAATTGTTAATTGATGGATTAAACAGAATTAGCAATTCATTTAATTTTCCAACAAGTGCAGAAACAGCTGTAAAAAAGAACAATTTGCTGTTTTGATCTTAACAGTAGTAAAACAGTCAATTGTTGTAAAAAGATATGCAATGAATGTTTAGTAGAGGCCTGAGTAAACAATATTCTTGATTTCAATAAAATAGATGTTGGAGAAGAAATAAAAGTTAGTTTCTACCAATGGAAACACATAGAAGGTAAAATGAAGAAAGAATTAGTTTTGTGTTATTTGCTTCAAGCAAAAGAAGAGCAACATCAGTCTATGCATCCTCAATATCCATTTTACAAAGCCATTAAATAATGAAAACCTAGGCCTTTGGCAACACTCATGCTTTAGTAAAACTGAAGTACCTGATGAAGAAATTACACTTTCGCTTCCACCCAAAGAAGAATTTCCAACTTGCCCAATTCAAATATCAGATTGGGTATATGTTTCGCATGACGATGAATGGTGGCCTGGTATCATAGAAACAGTTAATGATGACATTCTTTGCATTTCATTTATGAAACATTTTGTTTCATAAATGAAATGCAAAGAATGTCATAATAATAGGGAATAAATATTAAGGAATATTATATTAAGGAATATTAAGGAATAAATAAATTCATGTGGCCAGCTATTCCAGAAAAGGACAAAATCCAAAAGAAAAATATTTTGATGAGACTAGATAATAGCCCTTATCCCATTAACAATAGAGAGCATTTTTTCATATCATCAAAAGATATAGAAAAAATTGAAAACATCATTGACACCTTACAACTTCGTTAAATGTCTAATGAATTTCATTAAATGTATAGAATATTTTTTTTCATAGATAGTTCATAATTATTTCAATTTCTAAAATTTCATTTAAAATTTTTACTATTTGTGTGAAAATTCTTCATTTACTTGTTTTTTTATTTCTTTTAACTAAGCAAAATACTTAATTTTTCAGCTAAATTATTTTTTATTGATAGATTGTATACATTCTTGAACATTTTGCTATTTTAAATTGGATGTCCCGTACGGTACATTATGCCATGTCCCGTACGTGACACATGAAATTAATTATTTATTAATTAATGGGAGAAATTAAAAAGTTATTTCAAGTAGTTAAGGTGAATTCAACTTATCCTTTAACCAATTGTACAATTTATTTTTCAAAAAGTAAAAAAAATTCAGAGAAAATGAAGGTTTATTTTGGTACTTAAAAATTTCTTTTTTGTGGCGTCCCGTACGTTACAAAACTTTATCTATATATTTTTTAATTCTAAAATTGGCCTAATTAAAATTTAATTTCAAATTAATATTAGCCAAGGATGCAAAATGTTTTTTAAATGGTTTAAAATTTTTTTATTATATTTTTTGCCACAGAAAAACAATAAAATGTATCATGAAAACAGTGTGAATTGTCCCATACGTGACACCCAAATACTGTGGAATCACCCATTCATTTGTTTGGTAATAGTATCAAGGAAAAAAAAAAAACCATAATTTTCTTAAAAAATGAAACATATTTTTAAGCTAAAAATATAAAGAAATGAAAAAGCCATTAATTTTATTTTTTTTAATGACAGAACACATGTCTAGTATCATTAGGAAAAAAGAATTTTTTTGGTTATTATATTCCCTTTGGTTGATATTGACTTTAACGTATTACACACTTTCAGAAAAAAATTCATGAAAATTATTTTTTTTCTATTTTTTATATATTACTTAGAATTTTTTCTAGAATCCTCATGCTTTCATTAATATTATTGTAAATTTTCATAAAAATTGACTGAAAAATAAACGAAATATAAATTGTTTTCAATCAAAGAACAGAATCATCAAAATTTGGAAAATACCAAACATTCAAAATTTCAATTGGCTGTAAAATGAAAACTAAACCAGATTGAGAAAAAAAAATTGATGTGTATACTTATCTATATAAAAAGACTAAACTCACCAAGTTTCATCAAAATCTCTGTCGGTGGGTGTCATGGCTTGGTTGAATTGACATGGAATGACCCTAACATTGTTGGTGCAAAAGTAATCATTATTAAAATACAGCTTTGGCATATACTGTTATACTTGTAAGACTTTGGCATATATTGTTTGATTTTACAGAGCAGAATTTTGGTGATGGAGGTTTTAAACCAAAATCGATCGCAGCACATGCATCTGTGAATGGGTCCATCAGACATCGAATCAAAAAAGTTTTTTCCCAGTTTTTCCCAAGCCGATTGCTTTTTAGTTTTCTTTTTAGGTGGTGGAAAATCAAGAGTAATAGCTATAACATTTTCCGGCTTGTTAGAATCACTATTGGCACTCAAATTTTCCTGGTTAGAACCGACCGATAGTAAAACGCCATGGCTAGTGGATTGGTCGCCCTGGCGACATGATGTTTTACAATTAATCGGTTCGGCATTAAATTGCTTCCTTTTTCGTGATCGCCTTTCAACACGTAATTGGTTTTCAGCGGCTCAATAATCTTTTGATTTTATCATTTTCTGCATTGAAAGACGTTTTTGCGCCAAACCAAATACAGTATTACTCAGTTATCCCGTCGACCAATTTCGCCAAATGATACGAATCGCCAAACTAATAAGCAACTTATACATGTTGACTGTGTTTAATATCATTGAATGCGATATTCACGTTCATTCATTTCTTTGGCTTCGGCTTTTTCCGTATCTGTTAATTTCCGTCTACCCATTTTTAAATTTGTTAGTTTTCTCCTTTATTACAATGATTTTAACCATTTTAATTTACTATTCAAATAAAAATTCTTCTAAAAGTAAAGAATTTAATTTAAATTCAAATAAAAATTCTTCTAAAAATAAAGAATTTAATTTAAATTCAAAAGTGGTAACATCATTCAAAAGAGGTAACATCATTCAAATGTGGTAACATCATCGGGTCCATTCTCCCGAAAACAACAACCATTTTTCAAATGGTTAATAAATAATTTATTAATAAATAAGCAACATCCGTGTTACCATGTGAAGCAAAATAACGACATTTTGTCGCCAGTTAAATACCCCGGTGCGTATATATCATTGGCTTCTGAAAAGAAAATAGCGCCTATGTGGTGCGTATATGACATCTGTGCCAAAAGGACGACATGATGAATCTATTCTGACAGGGAATGCATGTGCCATTGTATGTATCCTGGTCCACATCCCTAAATATTGAAAATTTTAATTTTCGTCGAGGAGAAATTAATTACCCAATTTCATCCAGTTATAAATATTTATGGCATTAAATTCATCAGCTTGAGTACAGTAGGCATTTAATCAAGATATTATAAAATTTTGTACTTTATTACCTCATTCCATTGATACTATATCACAGTACATTTTTTGGGTACATTTTGGTTACCCGTCGACCAAAAATCTAATGCCAGATTTCAGGATTAAATTCCACGTACTATTTGGTTATCCCGTCGACAAATTTCGCCAAATTATACAAATCGTCAAACTATAGCCAAATTATACATTTTGAGAAAATTTTTATTTTCTCAGTAGATATTATTATAGTAGAATATTGATAAAAATACAAATAAAAAGTCGAAATAGAATCACTTAATTATGTTTCAAACACCTTTATCGTATTTAATGTCATTGAATGAGACATTCACTGTCATCCAATACTGGCATTTACTCTTATAGTTTGGTGATAATTTTTTGGTCGTCGGGATAACCAAGCAGTATCAATTGATTATCTACTATTGGTTGGTACTACTTGGTTATCCCGTCAACCAATTTCACCTATTCGCTAAATTATACAAATTGGCATACTTTTTATTTTAAACAACGAAAGAACAAATAAATTAATAAAACTTTAATAAGAATACAAATAAAATTTCATATTAAAAATCACTTGATGGCCAGGGATGTACTGGAGGATATACGAGGGTATCAACAGTATACCTTTCTGGATTTTTTAAAGGAACATTGTATACCCTGTGCTGCTCAAGAAAGCTTTAGTACATATATTCTAGGGTATATCCTCTGTATTGAGCATGAGCGTATACCCTGTTTCTTTTACAACTTCGGCACTGTATGATTGCGTAACGAACGCGTGATACGAGTTTTATGTTATGTGAATGTGACATTTTTATCATCATTATTGGCATTTAATCTTTTAGTTTGGCGGTATTTTTATTTATTTATTTATTTATTATTTATTTTTATTTATTTATTTATTTATTTATTTATTTATTTTTTTATTTTTTTGTCGACGTCGTAAACAAGTAGTACAAATAATATTTTAAAAAATATTGTTACTTTCAAATAGTTACCTAATGAAATAATGCTTCGCGAATCCAAACAAAGCATGGCTTTTGCTAGTTTTTAATTAAAATGTACATTTAAAAACAGGAAAAATGTTAGAAAACTCTTTCTTTTGTTTAAAAAAAATTGAAAAAATTGTCAAACATTCGTATGGTGGTTTTTTACATCCCTTATTTTTTTTCGTTGAAATCTGCTTAATAGTTTCGTCACAATTCACTCCTTTCCAAAACAGGCATTTAAGGCCATTACCCCCCATGGTCTTGAGATACAAACTTAAAACGGGAGAAATGAATTTCTTTTTATGGGCTATCGATCCATGTAGGACTCGATGTGGTTGACTCAAGGGCATATTTTACTATAAGAAACCCGGCTATACCCTTTATACTAAATATTGCATCTTAATACGTTATTCATAATTTATTTTTACCTGCTCAATTGTGCGCTAAATCCGAAAATTCTGCTAGAAAATAAAAAAAAAAAACTCGGTATATATTTATACTGGCCGGAAACAGGTGATAATTCGCCACACAATCTTCCCGTGGTATTTTTTCGTATTTCATTAATTTCATTTAAAATATAATCCTTTCACTCATGTCATTTATAATGCATAGCTTCAATTTTAAACTAAAACGTTTAAAATTCATGACTTTTTTTTTTTTTTTTTTTTTTTTTTTTAAGTAACAGAAAACTAAAAATAATATTATTTATAAAAACTTCGTTATTGCTGCGAAAGAGCAAAAATGTAAATAAATCAGACTTACTTTGGTCTAAATCCATAGACTAAAGATAAATTAATAGAGTAGAAGTAGAATGTCTGGAGGTGACGCCAAAAATATAACCCTAAAATTCGCTACATTAAGTCCAAACAAAACCACGTGTTTTGACACGCCTTTCAATTCCAACCAGTTAAAACCTGTATTTATTTGCTCTTGTTTTTAAAAAGGAACTAATCTATCGCTTCACAAGTATTTTCTATTATTTTATCATATGTGTTTTAAATATCAATATAAAAAAATCTTTTAAGATTTTTCTTGAAGAGATAGCATTGTTAATGTCTTAAAATCGTTTGCAGACGAAAATCTAGATTTTAAATCAATATTTATTACTTAAATTTTCATACATGATTTTGAATGAATGTTTCCATTACTATTTCTACTTAAAATATACTTCAGCTGTAATTCATTTCTTTCAATTAGTCGTATTAATACAAAATTCCTTCCACGTGCTTTTGTTTGGGACATTAAAATGTGAGCGATAAAGGTTTTCATATTGCAAACCTTTTTTGAAGCTCTCTTCACCTCCACCTATCTCATTCCTCCATGGTCTAAACCCTTCTAAATTACTTTTACACAATAATCGATGATTTGCGTTTTATTCAGATGTTGCCACTGAACAATTAACAAATAATCGTGATTTTTGAGCTGCATACGTTAGCGTAATATATATATATATATTCTTTACACTTATCTAAATTTACACATTAACTAGCCGGATATGGCAATCCCAAAACTTTCTTCTATCTCATACACGTTAATACGTTAATACTTCCAGAAAATGGAAACATAGCAGCGTCACCCAGTGTTGCCAGTGGGCTACTTTTTTAAAATTCAGATTTCTTGATTCGCACCACTTTTTTGAAATGGAAAAATTCCGTTTATTTTGGCTTTTATTAATATGTCATTAAATAAGGCGCATTTTACTATTTAAATAAAATGGTGCCAGTCAAGAATCTGAATTTAAAATAAGTAGCCCATCTGGCAACACTGGCGTCACCGGTTAGGTAATTTACTCCACTCTAATCTGTCTAATCTCATCACAGTCAAAAATGGTGTTAAATACCAGTATTTTGTTAAAGAGAAATTCCCTTTCCTTAATCCCTTTATATTACTTCAAGCATATTCTACAAAAAAATACTGGTAGTTCCACTTTTTTTTTTTTTTTTTGACTGAGTCTTTTCCTGACCACTCGTCACCTTGTCCTATAATATGTATGTACTAAATTTTGTCCGCACGATAAAAGTCTCAATTATGTGCGAATCGTCTTTTAACTCGTTAAATACATTAAGATGGTTAATATCTCGGCAGGGATTGCAAATGGACAAAATCGGCTCAATTCGGTGGAAATGGGGAGGGTTGAAAATTTTAAATAAGTCTTAACATGACTCTGGAAAAAAACAGCTCTTACACAATAATAATAATAAAAATAATAATAATAAAATTCTTAGTACATCAACTACTCTACTATTGGAGGATTTGCACGTGAAAAATGAAAAAAAAAATTCAACAAATTTAAGAAAAAATTGAATATTACGTCATAATTTTTATATAGAAAGATTTCCACATGAAAACGGAAAATGAAATAAATAGCTTAACGGATTTTTTTTTAAAAAGCAAAGTTTACATCATATTGAAAATATAATGGACGTAAAACAGCTGAACATACAGGGTGATTATAATTATAGTTACGATTTCAAAAGTCGATAATTTATAAACTATTGGTCAAAATGACTTGATATTTCAGCAGAATAATCGTGAGGGAATGGAATTTTGTTAGGCAAAAGTAAAAAATAGTTCCAAAATGTGTCGGTAGATGACGTTGTCAGGGCAATATCAAAGGAGAGACCAAAAAAGTATTTATTAAAGACAGGAATGTTGTTAGCAAAAAGGAAAAAATAGAGTTCAGGGAAGTACTACAATTTTATTCGTGCAAAGACAACAATATATGCTTACAGCGACAACAGCAATAATGACAAAGATGACGAAAAAAAAAAGATCTTCCCTTACCAATAATTAAATCATAAGTTGTTCGATATGCCCTCCACCTTTTTTTTAGCTACCAATTGGAAGCGAAAAACGGCTTGCTTCACAACAGAAAGGAGGCTATCCGTATTAATGTAATGGGTGTGATGCGTGATGTTTTCCTTCAAGATGGCTAGATTTTTAATCCGCTAGCTGTAAACAGCAGTCTTCTGGTACCTCCAAAGTCGGAAATCTCACGGGTTTAAATCGAGGAACGTTGTGGTCATTTTGTTGAAAAATGGTGGCTTATGATCCTATCATCTCTGACATTAGCATTCAGTAGCTGCTTCAATTGAGTAGCAATGTGCGGAGGGGCGCCATCTTGCATGAATATTGCGCGATCCACATACTGGCGTTGCTGTAGTGCCTGGAGGATATGGTTACATAAAAGTGCTTCATACCGTTTGCCAGAAATAATGCAGATAACGGGACGAACAAGTGTGATTTCCTCGAAGAGAAACGGACCGACAATAAACGCTGTCGTTATTCCGCACCACCGTATTTTTTTCAGACTGAAGAAGTAATGGCATTCTTGTTAGCTCATATCCTGCAATTTTGCGTATTTCCAGTACCTTGCAAAGGAAAATGAGTTTCATCAGACCACAGAATGTTCCATGGCTATCTGTTGCCCACTTCCATCCGGACAAGAAATTGTAAGTGCAAAAGATTGACGTGCTTCCAGGTCAGCAGGTAGCAATTACTGCGCATGAGTTATCTTCTACGGATAACAGCGCAAGATGTCCCGTAGAAATTTACGTACCATGCTGTTCGGCATATCCAGCATTCGGCTAATTCCCCGTGCATTGTTGATTCCAGCATCACTGTTAGTCTGTTCTTGTAATGCTGAAGTTGCATCTCCCACAATCACAGCCAAAATTGTTTTCTTCCTTTATCCCGTTTAACGTCAAGTGAGCCGGTAACTTCAAAATTAGGAATAATTTTTCGCAGAGCATTTGTGGGTATTGGGTCCCTTTTTATGGATTTTAATGTCTGAAACTTCCTAAAAGCTGTACGTGCACAGTCATCATTCTTATTATAAAAAAGCTTCTACAGCAGAGCGCGATTCTTCATGGTTGGAGTCATGATGAAACATTCAGGCAAATAGCTCGCGCTGTGCATTTTTATGGCAACTATGACTGGGATGCACATGTCACATATTAGCAATTTGCATATATCTAGACAATGTAACTCTGGCAGAGCCATCTATCAGTCTATTTTGGAACTATTTTTTTCTTTCGCCAAACAAAATTCCATTGCCTCACCAGTGTTGCCAGATGGGCTACTTATTTTATATTCAGATTCTTGACTGGCAAAATTTTATTTAAATAGTAAAATGCGCCTTATTTAATGACATATTAATAAAAGCCAAAATAAACGGAATTTTTCCATTTCAAAAAAGTGGTGCGAATCAAGAAATCTGAATTTTAAAAAAGTAGCCCACTGGCAACACTGTGCCCACGATTGTTTTGCTAAAATATCAAGTCATTCTGACCATTAGTTTTAAAAATATGGAATTTTGAAATCGTAACTTTAATTAATCACGAAGTATAACGTCACGTGAGTTTGCAAAAACGCATTAATAAACATGATAAAAACCAATCTATGAAAATAATGGCATATTTTAACATTTTAAAGTTCTCTGGTTTTGTTTTTGCCATTATTAAATCTATTCTATATATATGCGTGTGTGTATTAGAATTTTCATAAAAGGTTTGGGTACCTTGAGCTTATTCTTAGTGATGAAACTTTATCTCTAATCTTGATTTACTTTTTAAAATTTTAAAATTTTTTATGTTTATTTGTAAAATTTGTGTCTAAATTTCAAAATCTACCTCCGCTTACAATTAATTAATTCCGCCGAGCCAGCAGGATTTTTTTTCTTATGCATTATTATAAAAACTTTTTCATCATGAAATCTAAGAGAAAGATTATCATACAAAACCAGTGCCTTAATTGATACCGTTTAAAAAAAAAGGGGGGGTGAACAAACGATACCAATCGGTCCTTAACCTGCGCTATGCTGTAAAAAATGCGCAGATAAAAGAGCAACATATTCACACATTCCCACCAATGTGACAATTTGTTTTATTTATTAACATAAAAGCTAAGCTTTGAACTTTATCAACTTCTTTGCAACTTTTTTTTTTTTTTTTACCCTTCGTCTTTCATTTCTTAAATTGGGTCAATCTCTTAAGAGATAAAGAGTAACAAATTGTTTTGTTAAACATAAAAAAATGTCATCGCTTGTGCACTGAATTAGGAATTGAAATAGAAGGGTTATTAGGGCGGACTACATTATTGATAAGATTAGTTGAAAATGGAGAATGACACATTCGGTTTGAGTTGCATTCCACCTGCTTGACATGTTACGGTGATATTTTCATTGATAAAATAATGATTGTTTGACTTCGTGTTAATTCATATTTAGTTTCTGTGAATCACTTGTTACCAGGTGATTATCATGTTGTAGTTTTAAATATCTGGTTATATGTAGAGCAGTTTATGAGATAAGAGTTTTTCAAGATAATAAAAAAAGAAGCATTTCTCGAATATGTTATAATGCAGTGCAATAAAATAAATTTCTCTCAATTCATAATTAATTGAAAATTAAAAAAAAAAAAAAAGAAATACATTCGGTTTGTGTTGTATCGTAATGGGTTGATATATTAAGTTGATGTTTTCATTGACAAAATTGTTATTGTTTGACTTGTGTTAATTCATACTTAGTTTATGTGAATCACACGTAACCAGGTGATTATCACATTGTAGTTTTAAATATCTGGATATATGTAGAACAGTTTATGAGATAAGAGTTTTTCAAGATAATAAAAAAAGAACACTCTCTCGAATATGTCATAATGCGGTGCAATATAATAAATTTCTAACAGATGTAAATTTTTCAAGGAATGAAAAAAGTGCGGGCCAGGATTCGAACCAGGGATGTATCGGCTGAAGCCACCAATGCTCTTCCAACTAAGCCATCCCGGACGAATTCTGGAGGATTTTTTCACCCAAATGATCTCAACGATTACAGAATCTGGTCTGATACTATGAATCAGCTCAACGGAATAAATCGAAAATCATTATTTGGAACTGCTAAATTCAGCCAATACATCCCTGGTTCGAATCCTAGCACGCACTTTTTTCACCCTTTGGAAAATTTACATCTATTATAATTAATTTACCGATTTGAATAATCGTGTTTAAAATTAATCTAATATAATCAATGTTCTCGTTGTCGCTCGCCATTTCGCCAAATTGCGACTAAATTCTTCATTTGGCGAGTAAACAAGCAATTACATTCGCCAAATTGCTAGCGCTCAATTTTTGATTTTTCTTTTTTTTCTTTTTCGTTTTTCATACATATGCATATATACATATTTCTAATATATTTGTAGAGGATATTTGAAATTAGATAAATAAAAATCGTTGTCGCAGTTATAAAAACGTAGGTTATTTTAGAACATATTGAAAAAAAAGGGGGTACATTAAAGATAATTTTTTTGTGCTACACGGCGAATCTATTTGGCTAATACTTTTTTCATTTGGCGAATGTTTTTTATTTTTAATTAGCCAAATTGCTAACGTTGGTCAAATGTCAGCGAGAACACTGAATATAATAAATTTCTCTCTATTTATAATTAATCAAATATTAATTAAGCGGAAAAATGTCCAGACTCCCCCCCCCCCCACATGGAAAATTTACATCTGTTATAATTCGTTTACCGATTGAATAATCGTGTTGTAAAATCTAGTGTAATTTCACTATGCAGCGTTGTTTGCAGTTCGTTCCATATATTGACCTTCGATATATCCTGTTGAGGTGATCCAAAGTATCAAGAGCAGATTGCGTGATCGTTAAAGTTAGTTGGTTGAATTAGTCCTTCAGTATTCGTCCGGGATGCATTTTCAGAAAGAATCACGTTTTGAGTACCAGCTTTGGCGAGTTGGCGAAAGTGAGAACGTTCAGCTAGCTGTATCGCCAAACACAAAATAAACTAAGTTCAAATGTGTCATTAAACATATGATTAATAGAATTATATTTATTACAAGAGAATCTTTACTACTGTTTTTAATTAACTTCTCAATTTCTTGGAACATAGCGAGTTAAGGAAATAATATTTTTGAATTGAGAAAAAAAAAATAAACATGTTTAGATGTTCTGTGAAATTTAAAGCATTTTAATCTGAAAAAGCTCTTTGTTTTAAACTTTGTTTTAATGGTAAACAACGGTGAATAACATTTCTTCATACTATAATCTTTGCTTGATAACATTTACGGAAAAACAAATGGACAATAAGCGCGATCTCTTTGCAGAAGCAAGGGTTGCTATTCGCTACCCATATAGCACACTTGCCTCCCCAGGATGTCCTGGGGAGGATTCACATCCCAGGACCGTCATCCCCCAGGCATCCCTGAGGATGCAGAAAATTGTCACCAGGAGGTCCTCAGGAACCGAAAATGTCCGCTTTACAGCATCCTGGCGCGCTCCTCAGGACATCCTTGAGGGTCCTCCCCAGGAGGTTCTGGGGAAGATTTGAGGAAGTCATATAGGAGGACTTTGGGAAACTTCAAGGTCACTAATATGTTTTTAAAAAAAATTAAAGCTATGATTTAATTTAAATTTTTTAGAAGAAAACGCGAATGTTGTTTTTTTTCTATTATTCAGACGGATTTACATATACAGAGATTATTCAGTAACAAATTTCTTACCTTCATTTTTCCTGCTGGATTTGAACCTGAGTACCTTGGTATTCTGGACGCGCACTCTAGCCGTTATGCTGTAGGGTCAGTAAGGAATAAAGGTTTCTAAGGTATACATGCATTTTTACTCCGCTTTTGAAACTTAAAACTAGGAAATGTCCTCGTTTTTTGTGCCTTTTGCATACATTCGACATAAATTTAAATTAATAACCCTAAATAAATTATCAATAATTATTTGTTATAACATAAATGTCTTCGAATTAAAATTTTTTTTTAATGAAATTGTATTTTTAAATGATAAAAATATCCTTTTAGCTTTTAATACTTAAAATCCATTAAAATCTTTCTGTAGTTAGAAAATTGATTATGAACTATATATTTTGGCACACAATGAATGATGCAAAACGTTTCTGATGATAGCCCCTATAAAATTTAATTTTAGTTAGTAAAAATATTATTTCCAGAGATTAAAATAGCAAGAGGTTAAAACACATAGTTTCTTTAAAATTATGAATGTTTTTTAAATGATTGAGAAATAAAGACTAAGTGAATCCTTTCAAAAATAAAAATTTTTTGCTCTTTCTCTCTCTTACTTTTTTTTTACAGAAATTTTAATAGATTTTTTTTTCATTTTTCTCTTGGTGCTCTTATTAAATGAATTTATGAAATATATGTATATATATATATTTAATTAGTCTTTTCTTTCCTAATTTTTACTCTTTGAAATATTTCATTTTTGCAGTTTCATAGCGAACCCCACCAGCGGCCAAGTGATTCTGCTCTCGAAGCTGGTAGATGGGAGGCGCTGAGTTTGTACCCAATCGCACCCGTCGGTCTAATCGTTCGGAGTTTTCCGCTCTTTTCTTCGAATCTTAAACTTCCTTGCGTAAATACGCGTTAGGTTCCTTTAGAAAGACCCTCCGGAAGGCAACCCTCCTCCCTTGATGAGTTCCTTAATTTTTTTTTTCTTTTTTTTAATGATTGGCAAATAAAATCTAAGTAAATCCTTTCAAAAATGAAACTTTTTTGCTCTCTCTCGCTCTTACTTTTTTACAGAAAATTTTATCGATTTTTTTCCTTTTTACGCTTGGTTAAAGGTGCTCTTATTATATGTATTTATGAAAAAAATATATAAATTTGTTTAGTCTTTTCTTTCCTACTTTTTACTCTTTGAAATATTTCATTGTTGCAGTTTCATACTGGGCCCCACCAGCGGTCAAGAGATTCAGCTCTCGAAGCTGGTAGGTGGGATGAGCTCAGTTTGTACCCAATCGCGCCCGTCGGCCCGATTGTTCGGAGTTTCCCGGGGTTTTCTTCGAATCTTGGATTTCCTTGCATAAATATGGATTAGGTTCCTTTAGAAAGACCTTCATTGAGGGCAACCCCTCCCTGCCTTGATATGTCCCTCATGTTGATAATTGGCCGTCATAAATGCAACCAATCAACGAACCCGTTTTAAAGTGATTAGGTATATTTTGGCGAGTATTTATTAACGAATAATTATATCCGTTACTTATGAAATTTTCATATTGTACGATACGAATTACAGATGTTTGGAGATTTACCACTTGTTGCGGGATTAAAAAATACTGTAAAACCCCTGTATTATTTTATAACATTGTAAAAATATTAAAATTCTGCATTTTCATTGATAACACACCATTGTACAAATTTGTAGAATTTTGTTATATCAGAATTTGGTGTGAAAATCATTTGTAAAATTCTATCATTACATTGAAACATTGCTTGAGTTACATAAAATAGAAACTATTAATAAAATTTGAATCTGTTAACAAAATCATTTTATTTTCTTATTGTTATAAATAAAATTACTTTTCAGTTAAATCTCCATTTAATAGTCTTTAAAAATTTGAAATCTTTATGTGCATAAAAAATTCAATATGCACCTTTTTCCATTTAATCAACGACGGGAAATATATTTGTTGATTTCTTGAAATGTATTTTTAGTAACTAAGATTTTAGGCAATTTTAAAAGCCTAAAAGAACTAATGTCTTTATTTAAAATATAAGATGTTTTTATCAACGATCTTAAAAATCCCAAACTAATATATATTTTCTATTACACATAAGAACAAATTTGATTGTAACACCTTTTCTTACTATGTCAAAAAATAGTCTGATTTCCAATTCTTAGAACTACACTCTTTTTTTTTTTTTTTTTTTTTTCTTCTTTTTCTCTCCTTAGTGATTCCCGCGATATTTACAACATTCTCAGCTGGCAAAACTGGTTGGAGGGGGCGGGTAGCTTATTGCGAGCCTAATAGTAATCTTGTAATTGATGGAAGGTCGGGACGGTGATTCCTGCTTCAGAGCATTGTTTGCAGTTACTTTAAAATACTTTCATTGTCACCTAAGAATATGTGCATGGTAAAACAGGAAATTCCATGCTTTATAGATATCCAAAGAAATATAATATGAAATCGGTTTGTTAAATGAAGGTTTTAAGTAAAGCGATTTTTTTTCAGTTGAAAATTGTGATAAAATATTTGTTATTAAGGAAATATAGATAAATATTTATCTGTAATTTCAGAACCAAAAAATATTTATATTTCTGAAGTTTTCAAAATAAAGATTTCATTTTATCTATCATAATTTAAATAATAATAATGATATTATGTTTGCTAATCTATAAAAGATATTAGAAAAATAATTAGAGAGATAACAAATAGAGATAACAAATTATTCTGTGGGCTTGCGCCCCATGCGCCATATAAGTTGGCGCCACAGATCAGAAAGACACTTAAATTTATGCTTCTGTTTAGCTAACATTTTCGTATCTTCAACACATATATAATTAATTACATTGGCTAGGTAATTGATAAAAACCCTAAAACATTAAATTTGCATGAATTTATAATTTTTAACTGATTTTATAGGAATGTAAAATTTTTAAACAGAAAATCTTTTTAAATAAACCACGTATTGGTATGCATTTGGGGAGGGGGAGAGGTCATCTCAATATTTATATATTTTAAATCCAAAGGTACCATTTTAAAGGGAACTGTTCTATCTTTGAATTAGTGTTATGTGCTGTGATAAAAATGTTTAGTTTCGTTTCAAAGTTTTAAACGGGTACTTATGAACAAACTTACTTTAAGAATCTCTTTCTTTTTTCTTTGCATAAATACCTTTACCTCTAAATATCAGAAAAAATATATGATCCAGAATTGTCTTCTATTTAGAGATTTCAGTTTAATTTAGACTATAAATAATTACTATTTAGTTAATTTAAACAAGTTAAATTAATTTGCTAATTAATAAAAAAGTAATAATAACAAAAAAGCAAAACGCAACAGGTTATTGATTAATAATTAATAAAATATTGATAAATGTTAACAAAATTTGGTTTAAAAGATATATAATAGTAATTAGTATATAAAAATAGGAATTAACTGAAATAATAAATTAAAATTTTTAATTTAACTAAAAAAGGTTAAAAGTTATAGCAATAATTAAAAATAACAATTACAATTTAATAACAATTATCTAACTTGCTAAAAAAATAAGAAATCGAATGATTGATAAAATAAAATTAACTCATTAAAAATTTAGACCGATCAAATGGAATTTGATATTTCAATAAAAATAAACTAAATATTGTACTTCAGAATCACTCACGAGATGGCGCCTGCACTGTGACTTCCTCGGCACTTCCCCAGGAAACACTAACCGGGTACTTCCCCAGGAATGACTTCCCAGGTACTTCCTCAGGAGTAGCGTCCCTGGGAAGTTGCTCCGTGGGACACTTCTGGGAGCTTACTCCTGAGGACACCGTAAAAGACTCTTCCCCGGGACGTCCTGATCTTGTCATTTTAGTATTAGGAGGAATATGGGATGACTTGGAGCTCCTGGGGAGGTATTGAGGAGCTTTTGTGCTATATGGGTAGGTGTTTGACGTCACAAACAAAAAAGGGCGCCAATCGTTGTTCTAGCGATAAGGTGCTCAAAACGTGATTCTTTCTTAAAATGCGTCCGGGATGGCCAGGGACCGATTTACAAATTTGGGGGCCCTGGACACAGATGCTTACGGTGGGTCCCTTACACTGATTTTTACAGAGGGACTGACAAAAAAAATGGAAAAAAATAATTATTAAAGTAACTGTTATTGTCTTTAAAATATCCATTAAAAATTAAATATAATAATCAGTAACTTACATTTAAATAATTATTTCACAATTATGAAATTTAAATGAGTAGACGTTTTATAATAAACTCTGTGTGGTGCTAATTATCTTTTTCTATGAAATCTGTATATCTGGAACGATAAATTGTGCAACAATTAACAATAAATTTTCGACAACACTGTGCTACAATTATTTAAAATCTTACGGGGCTCTGCAGTCTGCAAGCTATGCTCACCAACACTCAAATATTCTGACGATAACAGGAAGAGGATTAAACAAGAGGGAAAAATACAATGCACTTTTAAAGTGATAAGGATAAAAGAAAATATTCACTATAATAAGGTAATAAACGAATGTTTCAGACAAAATATAGGTACAACATTATAAAAATACAACATGAACATCATTGAAATGTAAAATTTCATTGGATATTAAAACTAAATAAGGTTTTGGAGAATAATTGGAAAACCTTCAACAGCTTTTGGGGGACCCCTGAAAATCAGGGGCCCTAGGCCTGTACTCCGAATGCCCTGCCGTAAATCTGTCGCTAGGGATGGCTCAGTTGTAAGAGCATTGGCGGTTTCAGCCAATACATCCAATCGAATCTTGGTCCGGACTTTTTTCACACACATAGAACATTTACTCCTGTTATATTACAATTTTAAATATTTGGACATGTGTAGAATAGTTTATAAAATAAGAGGTTTTTAAGATAATTAAAAAGAGGAAGAATGTCTCACAATGCGGTGCAATGTTGTTAATTTCTCTTTGTTCATAATTCATTGAAAATAAACCAAAATAGAATATGTCACAGTCGATTTTTAATTGCATTCCACCTACTTTATATGTTACGTTCATATTTTCAGTGATATAATTGTGATTGTTTGACTTGCTTCAATTCATATTCTATTTTTCTGAGTCACTTGCTTCTAGATCAGTGATTTCCAATTTTTATTGGCATGTGACCCACCTATGTATATATATATATAGAACCATTAGATAACACTACAAATCAACAATATATATATATATATATATTCGGTCCTACTTAATATGAGGGTGTATCTAATACTACTATGGAATTTTTGTATATATATGTTGTATATTACCTCTATAAGATGTCAACTATAATATCCTGCAGAAAAAGGCAACCTTGGCATTGAATTACTTTGAGCCATGTATCAGCTAAGGCTTTCGACTCGAAGGATCCATTACACAGAGACATCGACATTTCAGAACAATTTTATTTCGCATATTCATTGCATATATTTAATAACTTCAGCTGAACTCTCCACCATCCATGTCTTCCTGGATTCGAATCCGGACACCTCGGTGTGGCAGTAGCTGCCGCTACTGAACTCGCCAAAAGGGCGAAAAAAAATGACAAGTTTCCATACGAAGGATTCTCGATTAACAATAAATAAAAGGACATCTATCTGTACTGTTTTTAAGACAGCAAAGTAAAAAAAAAAGCATGTTTATGTAAGTATGTTGTGTTGGACATTTCGATATTGATTTATATATTCTTGGATGTTCTGTTCTTATGTTCTTCCAGAAGAAATAAAATAGTGAATTATTTATTCGGTTTGATATGCATCTTATCTGATTGATATGTTACGTTGATATTTACTTTGATAGAATTAAAATTCAACTTCAGTTACATTATACCATTTTGAGATATTTCAATAGTATTTTTACTGATAAAACTACTAATTGTATTCTATTATTATAACTTATTTAAATTCACATTTCGTTTGAATAAATCAGATGTTCTTAACACTAGAACCGCGGGAAAATTCATGTAAGATTTAGAAAAATATTTCTCACCGGAATTTTTACTTTAAACTGTTTAAGTTATTTATTGCAATTCTTTTCTGTCATCTTATATTTAGCTTATTTTATGAAGAGTTTTCTGGTTCGAATGGACATATCTGCATATGATACGGGTCAAAATGACCCGTCTCCGCGGTTCTAGTGTTAAACAGTTATCACTGTATATTTTTAAAACTTTGTATATGAAGAGAAGGTAAGAACTTTAAAATACAATTAAAAACGCTAGAAATGATTGTTTGTGAATAAAAAAGAAAGTACGTAGCAAAGATTTTATCTTTAATTTTAGAGTGTGGTTTGCTTACACTGTAACAAATTTCAATAAATCTGTCGAGAATTATGAGAAAAAAAAATTAAAAATTATACAATCATTTGGATTTACATTTTTACAGCATTAAAATACCATGTTATGTTTTATTCATACATTTCGTATAATTTAGCATGTTTAAATGCATACAAACTTAGTATTATCATTCTTTGGTATTTGATTAGCATACGTTATTTTAAAACTCTGGACGGACTTTGCTTTTTACGATAAAAGTTTTGCACCAAAGCGTGTAAGTCGTACTAAAATATGCATAGCTGTGGTGCGGAAAAGTTGTGAAGTGTAAAATTGTGATTCTATGGCTAGTTTTACATCATATTTAGTTGCATAAATCATGCTGTTTATATTTTATTAAAAATAGCTCCACAAATAGCGCTACCATTTATCTCATAATTTTCATCATAATTTAATCATCATGCTCATAATTTTTTTCACTTCTCTCTGACACAAAAAGATAAACTAGTGCATATTCACATTGTAGATATTATGTTTCTTATGAAACTGTTGTAATAACTTCATTTTATGCTAAGAAAAGCATATGGTGATGAAAATTTTGAGTGTATAACTGATGCAAAAATTAAACATCATGTTAACTTCATATGTACAAATAGGATGAGGAAGTGTTGAAACACTTATTTTAGATACAATTTAGTAATTTTGCAAAACCCTGAAAGGGTCTCAAAACTAAATTAGATTTTTTGAACAGAATTTCATTTGAATTTTCGGAACAGAAATTCAAAAAATAGTGACCTTGGAATCTTCTCCAGGGGGAGGGGCTCAGAAAATTTTAGGGGGGCTGAGCCGTCCGTAGCACCTCCTTAGCTACGGCCCTGAGCGCTACTATACTGCATTTGCTACGATTTCTGCAACAGCTCTATCTCAAGAACTCATAGATGGATTTCTATCTAATTTCAGATTCAGTTAATCCTTGACATGAATTGGTTATGTTTGCATTTTTGTGTCTATCGTCCCTCAAGTGAAGCTGCGATGCTGAATTTTGTAGGATTTACACGATTAGCAATAGTCATATCTCATGACCTAATGTCATATCTCAAGCACGCAATTTTATATCTTTAAAATCCTCATGATGGGTATAGATTTCCATTTAATTTTGGCATTGTGATAGCAAACTTCGAAATGTTAACATGTATAAGATTTTGGGATTGCTACATCCGACTATTTTTTTTTTCAAATGCTGAAACTAAGATACAGGAACAGAGTGATTATAAAAGAATATCTTAAGTTTATAGGGCTATTAAAATTAAACAGTAAAAAAATGTACAATGTTGTTGGTCATCGAAAATCAAAAATTACAGTTGAACGTTTAAATTCAACATATATATAAGTGCTCAAATTGGGTCCAGAAATACAAATGAAATCAAAATGGTACTGTAACTCATCCCACACTTTTCTCAGTATAACTCTTTTTTAGGTGAGTTCCTAATTATGTAAATACGTAGCTCCATTAGTCATCGTTCAGTCTTCAGTCTGTCCGCATATAACACCGCAAAA
Organism: Maratus speculifer; assembly: GCA_964019185.1. Taxonomy (NCBI): domain Eukaryota; kingdom Metazoa; phylum Arthropoda; class Arachnida; order Araneae; family Salticidae; genus Maratus; species Maratus speculifer. Next base: position 143,504,565 of record OZ025301.1, on the reverse strand, counting down.
ACTACTTACCCGAATCGTTTAAAATTTAAAATGTTTATTATTACACAATTTTGTCGAGTCATTTCTAATTTTATGAAAATCGGATGAATAGTTCAATTAAAGGGACAATCAAAAACATTCCGTTACATTACGGTCAATGGTCATATTAAACTACGGTCGAGTCTCTATATAACGAAATCCATTGTTCCAGTAAAAAATTCGTTATATAGAGAAATTCGTTGAATAGAGAATGAGTTAAAATTCTTATTTAATGTGTAAATTTTGAACAAATAGTATTTTTGATATGTTTAATTAAGAATTTGAAATGTTTAACTATAAATATTAGCCTAAAATTCCATTTCTCAATTATTTAAACAGTTTAAAAAATGCGAACCAGCATTTATTTTGAAAGTTTAATGAAAATCAAATAAGGAAGACTTTCATTAATTCTAGACGAAGAAATCTGCAATTTTTTGTTGTTTTGGTTTCAAAATTGTTACAATGTTCAAACCAACAATGTCAAATGTTTACAATGTCAAAAAAATGTTCAAATTTTAGCAAGGAATGAAAATTGTATCGGGAACATTTTCCTCTATTTGATGTCCTCTCCTAATAAGGCCAAGCGAACTCATCATTTCACTGCGCGATGTTATTTTCTCATGATGTAGATTTTCGTTCTCATGCTCATTGTCACATTCACCATCATTATTCCTAACTCACAAGGAAGGTCTCCATACTGGGCATACCCAGAATTTTATGAAAAAAATACTAATTAAAGTACTTATGTATGTAATAAAGGATCAGCCAAAATTAGCGGCGGAATCACATTAGATATTGTGTAAAAAATAAAATATTTTCGAATATTTGGCTTGAAAAGACTAAAGAGTCAGTCAATTTGGCGAGCAGAACTTTTCCTCGCCAAAAGCAAACGATTTTAATGCAAATGAAAACTGTTGGATATTTAGAATGCGTATAAATGGTATTTAATGAATTTAAACATAAACAATGAGATACTTTAATATATTATATACATCTATATACATATTGTATTACATATATATATATATTACTCGTTGAAGTAGTTATTTAATTAATCGCTAGAAAAAATGTTTTCATAGCTAAAAAAATCATATTGAGAAAAATTATCTTCATACATTTAAGCGTATTTAAAAATAAACGTAATATGTTTCCATAGCAACAAAATCTAATCGACAATTCTCAATTGGATTTTATGCTTGAAACAAATTTAATTAAATTTAAATTATGAATTCGTTTTAAATCTCAAATTTTTATAATTAAATTTGAATATAAATACATATAAATTTTGATATAACAAAATTATACTTAAAACAAACCAAAACTTACAAAACTAAAGTTATTTAAATTAAACTTATCAAAACAAGTTCAACATGAAACTTTTTAAGTATTTTTTTGAAATTACATTCCGTTGCCAACCGGCGATAAATCGCCAAATAACGAAATTTTCATTATTTTTTTTACAGTTACTGAATGGAGGTTCCGCCGAAAATTTTTTTATAAACGTATATATCCACATGAGAAGAACATTCTGTATTTTTTTCAGATTTTTCGGGGTATGCCAGTATGGAGACCTTCCTTGTCAGATTAAAATATAGCTATCAATAGGATACTGTGCTATAGTGAAATTGTCATCCACTTCTAAAAAATCAGTGAAAGCAACATTGTCTTCACCCTCATTGATCCCTCAACATATGTGTAAAGCCTTATGTGTAACAATGCAATTGACGTTTGTTTTGAGAAGGATGTTGAAAGGTGTGTGTGAGAGTGGGTGGGGGGAGGAGAGATGAATTCGTTGGACTTAAAGAACAAAGAGAGAAGTTATATAAAAACTCAGCTCTGTACTATAAATAATGAATAGGTTTAGAAAATTGAATCCATGTGATTTCGAAGCTTTTTTAAAACTGAATAAATAAAAAACATTTTATGGAAATATTCGTTGTATGGAGATAAATATTTAGCTATATAGAGACTGTTTTTAAAGTAATCATGTGAAAAGGGGACCGTTCCTACTAAAATTTCGTTATATAGAAAAATTCGATGTATGGAGTTTCGTTACAGAGAGACTTGACTGCATTTCACATTTTATGAAATATACAGTAAAATATACATTCTGTATAATCTGTGATGCAAAGAATATTTGTTATTAAATATACACAGCCGCACAAAAGTATTCTATTACATAATGGTATCGAAGGAAACATTGTTTGGGGTGCATTTTATGAAATTGATGTATTTTACTCTGGTTTACTACAACATAATTCCTGCATAATAGAAGGCATATAGTGATTGCAGACGCAAACAAAAGATTTTGGATACTATATTGTATCCGAAGTACTGCGTATTTTAAAAACTTCGTTATAATATGAGCCCAACTCATTTGTTACGCCTAATGTGCAATTTACGACTTTTTTTTCGGGCTGGATTTTATTAAAGATTAAGGTACCTGTGCCTAATATGGACACCCTAAGGAAAATCTATTTTTTTCACCCCCATGTACACGTAATAGGACTCCAAAAATATATGACCATGATCCTTGGACTGTTGACTATCATTATTAAAATTAGCGACCTTGTAACTATTCTGGTTTAATTTAAATGATAAAAACAAAAAAATATTTACAAATGTCCATATAAGGAACGACTAGTCCTTATTATGGACAGGTGGCTCCTTATTGATCTACTACAAAAGGTGTATGGAAGAACCACTTTTCTATGGAATTTTGGAGGAAAGGGGATAAAAAAATGTATCTTAAGGTATTGCAGGGGAGGATAGGGCACAATAAATATCTTCAGAACATGCACTTAGGAACGGATGGTCATTTTCGGTTGTAGCTCTTCGAAGACCGATGCAAAGCACCTCAGTTATTACAAAATATTATGAAATGGTAGATGGTTTTGCTTAGCTTTCTATTTTTGTGAAACTGAAGATTCACCTGCTGTACTTCCAATGTGGACATAATGTGTCCATAATGGGAATCAGGAGTAGTTTTATTAAATCTTGTAATAAATAAATAACGAAAAATTTTCAAGCAATATATGCAATAGCAATTGAAAATATGTTTTAAAAGCTTTCTAAAACATCCCACTTTCCAATATTTAAAGTAATTTTACAATGTCTAATAAGTATTTAACCTTACCTGTATTTACGATCAGCACACCACGAAACAACAAGTTTCCTTCTAAATGGCGAACAGTGTGCTTTTTTGTACTTTTCTGGCTTAATTATCTTTTCAGCTGCTTTTCTTCACGGACATGTAGCGCGATTTCTCTATCAAAATTGTTAACTTTAAAAATATTAGGTGTGTCCATATTGAAAGCACTGTCCATATAGGGTACAAGTACCTTATATGTTTGTTTAACAACTACCAACAGTCGTGGATGAACTTAGGGCAAACATATCTCAAAGATTCACTCCAGAAATGCTAAAAAAATGTGGGATGAGTTATCGTACCATCGTTATATCGTTCGTGTTTCTGGCGAAGACTTATAACTGTGTTGTATTTATACTTTCAACCGGTAGCGCCTACTTTTCAAAAATATTGGATGAAAAAAATATAGAATAAATTGAAATATATTTCAAAAATATTGCTTGAAAAATTCTGAGTAAAATAACACATGTAATTTTCTGCCCTAATGTATGCGTGTGGAGAAAATGAAAAGAGGAGAGAATGATGAAGGTAATTCGAAAGTAAATTATGTTAACAAATTTTTAAATTGTTAAAATTAAAATTGTAGTTTCATAAATACAGTTGAGTCTCTATATAACGAAATCCGCCGTTCCAGTAAAAAATTCGTTATATAGAAAAATTCGATGTATAGAAAATGATGTTAAAAATCTATTTAATGTGTAAATTTTGAACAAGTATTATTTTTGATCTTTTGAATTAAGAATTTGAAATGTTTATAAGTAAATATTAACCTATTTCCTATAATGTTTATAAGTAAATATTATTTTATTTCTTAATTATTTAAGCTATTTGAAAAAAGAGAATAGACGTTTATTTGAAAGCTTAATGAAAATCAAATGAGGAAGATCTGCATTAATGTCAGACGAAGAAATCTGTAATTTTTTGTTGTTTTGATTTTAAAATTGTTACGCTCTCAAAAAATGCTCAAATTTTAGCAAGGAATGAAAAACATTAACATTTTCCTCCATTTGAAGGCCTCTCTTATGTGCCTCTCATTGAATCCTCTCTTACATGTGTATCAATCCAATTGACATGGTGAATGATGTGGAAAGGTGTGTGGGAGGTGGGATGAATTCGTTGGATTTATGGACCAAGGAGAGAAGTAATATATATATATATATATATATATATATATATATATATATATATATATATATATATATATATATACATGTGTTTGCTAACAGTATGTAGATTATTGCCACCGTAGGCGCCATTGCAGCACTTATCAATTGCAACAAACATATATATACAATCCCAATTTCATGAAAATATTAATTAAGCACCAGGTGCATAATGTATAAACATTATTAAAAACAGTGAACATTAAAATAACAATTTTGAACAATATAAAAAGTCACCCGCAGAACCAAAAGCCATCACTCTTCAGCAGGCGGAATGGCTTTAACCTTCCCCCCCGCTATTAAAATAAAGCTTAATCAGCAGGTTTCGTGTAATCTGGCAAAATCTTGCATTAAATATGAAAATGACTTACTCAAAAGTCACTCAAAAATTATTTCAAAAATCATTTAAAGATCAATTCAAATAAATAAGCTTTACTTATATGTTGAAAATTTTGAATCGTAATAAACCATTTAAAGAATACACTTTTATATTTATGAAATCTTAATTGATTATAGTATAAAATGCAAGCAAATGCCACACCTCCGCCTGAACCCGCCTATTAGCACAAGAGATAAACTTACAACATAAGCACGGCCTTTTAATTTCAGCAGGTGACAAAACTTTAACTCAAACGAAGACCAATCCACATTTCAATCAACACAGCCTTTTCTTTCCGGTCGTGTCTTCTTTCTGCACGTTATTTCATCCACAGTCATCCTTTCTACCTTGTAGACTTTAAGATGACCGCTTCATGTAACAATACTCCAGAAGGCAGCATTCCTCTCAGCTACGCCTCCAATCCAAAAAGTTGCCATTTATTGAAAAGTAACCTTACATAATATCTTAAAAATTCACTCGGATAATTATTTTTATAAAATAAATTACCTAAAAACTTATAAACCTGTTTATTTACATTGAAATCATTATTGCATAGTTTTCTAAATCTAATAAACTGATTTATAACTGTATTAATAAAAACTTTTTTATTCAGGTTGGAGTACCAATGGGGTAAATTTATAGTATAAAAATCAAAACTGTTTCTTTTATCATATAGATCGATATTGATACTATTGTCTGAAATATTAAAAGAAATATCAAGGAAATCTACTTTGTTATCAATATTGTTTTAAGATTTAAAATTTAAAATTTAAATTTTTAGTTCAAATGTTAAAAAATTATTATTTTTTAAAATTTTAAACCAAAATAAAAAATTTAAATAAGAAAAATTGAAATTCTACAGCTAATATTTTTCGTTATAACGATTTTAAATTACTCCACATTTTAACCCTCTAAGCGTTTGTCCCGTAATATTCAGTACACTAAGCTCCAGGTTTCACTGCAATATAAGCAATGTTTAAGATATTATAATTCTATAAATTTAATGAATTTTCAAAGCATTGAAGAATGATTAAGACTCTCAAGGATCACATTTATATTCCTAAATAAGATTTTTTATGTAATATTGAAAGAATCATATTTTATTAGCATTTAAAACAAAATGCAGAGAAAACAACATTACAATTTTACCCATTTGCAAGACGCTTGGAGGGTTAATAAATTTTAAACTTTAAATTAAAAAAATATGAGAAATTTTATCATGTGATTTTGCTTACAAATGATATGGTTAACCAACACATTAAAAAAAATTAAAATTTTTGCTTAATTAATAAAAATTACTTAAAAATGTGTCCCGGACCCCCTTATCAGCTCTTTAAAGTTTGCATATTCATTTATAATCCCCCTGTATATTAATAAACAAATAAAGAAAAAAAAATGATTCTTTAGTCGATTTTTGCCATGTTGGAGCCTTACAGTCCCAAAAATAAATCAGAATAAAGTGTTAAAAACACACACGCGCAAAAAAAAAAAAAAAAAAAAAAAAAAAAAAAACAGGAATTTTGGTGAAAGTAGAAGGATATTAAGAGGAAATAGTGTCAATAACACTTTTCAAGCAATTTTCGTTTTGTTACTTAAAAAGAGTGGCATTTTTGAAACAATGCCCATTTTTTAAATTCTCTTGATTAATTGCCCCGACAAAAAAACTGCAAAATATTTGTCACTGTCTGCCTGAAATGCTTTTCTTGTTAACTGAAAAAATAGAGGCATTTTATTTTAAGAAATACTACAGAAAAATTTCAAAATATGAGGAAGTAAGGTCCTTTAATTTCCAAAATAAACAGTAGAACGGAATTTAAAGGTCTTTTCCCGTTCTTTTTTTCTTTCATTCTACTTTTCCTATGTTTCTTTTTTTTCTTTTACTTTTTTTTTTTTAAATGCGTTATCAATTTTGATACTTATTAGTTTTAAATTTTCTTAAGATTTAGCTTTAAATCCTGCATCAAGTTCGAAAAACCGATTTTACCTGAATACGAATTGACAAGCGATTTTGATCAGGTAAACCGATTTTACCTGAATTCGAATTGGCAGACGGTTTGGGTCGGGTAATTTTATTTTGTCCGAATTCGAATTCATACGTTGCAGTTGGATAACCTGATTTTAACCGAACACGAATCGACCTGCTGTATTGTCGGGTCGGGCCAGGTTGACAAAATTTTTTCTGTTTTCGTTGTGAATCGGCTTGACTTTGCATGCTTCGGGTTCTTGCCGGTTTTGGACTGTGTTTTCACTTTTTCAGTTCGGGTTCGGATTGATCCGATTCTTCAAAATAAATGAATATTTTACAAATGAAAAAAAAAAAGTTTGGATTTTAATGAATGTGCACGTGTCAATATTTATAATGACTCATCTCCGACCAAGGCGAATGATTCCAGACAATGAAATACATACCATGTATTAAATTAATGTTTTTATCACAGTTATTCAACTGGTAAGCAAATCATAACAGCAGAAAATTGAGTGAAAAAATTCCGCCACACGCTGTAAAAAAAAAGGGTCGATCTACTAAAAAAATTTTAGTGATCCTTGTAATTAGTAAAAGAAATTTTAGTAATCTTACTCCGTTACAAGGAATCTGTAAGAATTACTAGAAAAAAGCTAGCAACGAATTAAGTTAATAGTTTTACATCTTTAATAGCTATTACTAAAACTCACTTGGTGTGGCCGTGATAGCCTAGTGGTCATAGCACCGAACTCCAGATTGAAAGTATCCGGGTTCGATGCTGGACGCCACCAAATATGCACCGAATGTATGCAATGTAAGTACTCGCTAAATAAAGGGATTAGAAAATCCTGTCGTAGCAGTTACCATGGGTAATGATCTCTGGACTTTCCCTCCCCTTTAGAAACATGTCAAAATAGAGCAGGTAGCAATGTTTCATGCTGCCATCTATTGTGGTTTTGCCGAAAATCTTCCACTTCAGAAGCCTAAATATAATTTTTAATTAACTAAAAATAATTTTGGAGCTATTACTAAAATTTGCTTGGTGGCTCATACTAAAAAGTTTTAAGTTATTTATAGAAAAAATTCTTTCATTCAGTTTACAAAAGAAATATTTGTTTCACTTGCAAAAAAAAAAAAAAAAAAAAAAAAAAAAAAAAATGCTTGTAATGGTTACTAAAAAATTCTGTGGAATACAAATTTACTAAAAAATTTTTAGTAACCTCTTGAATTTTTTTTTACAGTGCAGAGCCAGGGATATCTTGGTAGAAGCCGTTAATACTCCTCCAACTGAACCATCCCGGACAAAGCTGCAGGACTAATTCACTCAACTAACCTTTAATGGTCATATTTCTGGATCGAATCTTGGCCCAGTCATTTTTCTACCACTTGGAAATTTACAATTGTTATGATTTATTTATAAATTGAATAATTGTGTTAAAAATATTTGATCGAATATAATTACGCATGCAGGGTTTACTGCAGTTCCAAAAAATTATCTCCGACTTATTCTGCCGGGCTGATTCAGATATCAGACCAGATTCTTTGATTGTTAAAGGCAGTGTTCTCGCTGACTTTTGACCAACGTTAGTATTTTGGCTAATTAAAAATAAAAAACATCCGCCAAATGAAAAAAGTATTAGCCAAATAGATTCGCCGTGTAGCACAAAAATTTATCTTTAACCCTTTAATGTACCCCTTTTTTTCAATATGTTCTGAAAAAATCTAAGTTTTTATAACTGTGACAGCGATTGTTATTAATCTAATTTCAATTATCCGCTACAAATATAAAAATATGTATACATTAAACATACATATATATGCATATGTATGAAAAACGAAAAAGAAAAATCGAAAATTGAACACTACTAATTTGGTGAATCTAATCGCTTGTTTACTCGCCAAATGAAGAATTTAGTCGCAATTTGGTGCTTTGGCGAGCGACAGCGAGAACACTGGTTAAAGGTTAGTTGGGTGTATTAGTCCCCTAGATTCGTCCGGAATGGCTCATTTGGAAGAGCATTGGCAGTTTTATCCAATACATGCTTGGTTCGAATGTTGGCCCGGACTTTTATCGCACTCTTGAAAATATACAACTGTTATGATATATTTACAAATTGAATAAATGTGTTAAAAATATTTAATCTAATATAATTACGCATGCAGCGTTTACTGCAGTTCCAAAAATTTATCTTCGATTTATTTTGTTGCGCTGATTCAGATATCAGACTCTTTGCTAAGATCGTTAAAGGTTAGTTGGATTCGTTAGTCCTTTAGATTCATCCGGGATGGCTTAGTAGGAAGAGCTTTGGAGGCTTCAGCCAATGCTTGCCTGTTTCAATTTCTAGCCCGGACTTTTTTTCATACACTTGAAAATTTACAACTGATATGATTTATTTACTTATTAAATAATTATGTAAAAAAAATAATAATAACCTTATATAACTACACATACAGCGTTACTTTACTTCCAAAAGATTACTTCCAATTTATTCTGTTGAGCTGTCGATATCAGACCAGATGATATGATCGTTAAGGGAGACCCGTACCCCATTTTCGGCCAAAAATCATCAAACGTTCATTTTTTTTTTTTTTTTTTTTTTCCTCAGAAAACGATAAAATACATATTTTCGAATATCCATGCAAAATTTCAGAACTCGGGGACACTTGGAGCAGGTAGAGAATGAGCTTTTTAAATTGTACTCACTATAGAGTTTAAAGGACTAGCGGCCATTTAAAACGTGTTTTCCTGAAAATGACTTTTTTCATATTTTGCCTAAGTTCAAAGTACTAAGGCTCAGTAGTAAAATGATTTAGAAACAAAGTGTTTATGTTTTTAGAATCTTAAAATAATTTGCAACAAAAGTAAGGAGATTTTTTTTTAACTATTTCAGAAAATTTTACATAAATTGGTAAACATAAAAATTAAAACAAATTTAAGGAAATTTACCATGCGTATTTTTTTTTTCCTTAGCCGATTAAAATAGAAAATTAAAAATATCTCTCCTTAGTTCTTTTCTATATACTATAACACTATTTAAGAAATTTTAGTAATACCAAAATATTGAAAATTGAATGAGGAGTAGTAATTTTTAAAAATGTATTTTTCGACACGAAAAAAAAAATCATAAAAATCCCCATAAAAAATATACTTTTTAATAAAAAGTGAATTTTTTTGCTAATTATTCCTTACAAGAAGATTCTTAAATAGTACACCAAAATTCATCACTTTAAAATCAATAATAAAAATTTTGGGTTTTTTCTTGCTTTTTTCTTCCCTTAAAGGTTACTTGAGTGTATTAGTTCTCTAGATTCATGAGGGATGGCTCAGTTGGAAGAGCATTGGCATCTTTAGCTAATAATGCCTGGTTCAAATACTAGCCCGGACTTTTCTCATCCACTTGAAAATATGCGGCAGTTATGATATACAGTAAAACCCCGATAATCCGGATCTTTTTTTTTTTTTTTTTTTTTTTTTTTTTCAAATTTGAGAAGCGATTGGCGAAAAAGTCTTTTTTTTATTATTCAGAATACGACGATGCAACAAGGTAGTGTTACGGAAATTAGCCAATCGCTTCTCAAACTTGAAAAAAAAAATTAAAACACCGATCCGGATTATCAGGGTTCTACTGTATTTATTTACAAATTGAAAAATTATGTTAAAAATATTTAATCTAATATAATTATACATAAAGCGTTTGTTGCAGTTCCAAGATATTACCTTCGATTTATTCTCAGGACTTGATTCAGATATCAGATGAGATGATATGATTGTTAAAGTTTAGTTTGATGAACTAGTCCCTCCAGATTAATCCAAAATGTCTCAATCGAAAGAGCACTGGTGGCTTCAGCCAAGATATCCCTGGTTCGAATCCTGGCTCGGATATTTTTTGCACACTTAGAAATTTGTTATATACATTTGCTAAGCACACACAAAACACATATGCCTTATAGTTTTAATCTTTAAGAAACAATAAGACAATGATATAAAATTGTTTGCCAATGTGGCTCTTTCTATTCAAGTTTTCTGTAACGTATTTATTCAGTTATTCTAATCATAATAGTCCAAGAACCGTCAGCACAAAAACTTAAGATATCAAGCATACGAAAAAAAAAAAAAAAAATACAGAAGAGTAGAAATAGGGAAATCTAATGATCCATGTCTGCAGGAAGTAACATGGTGTATAAGCCAAAATTAATACCACTAGTGGTTGACTCGCATTGTGTTTTCTAGCTCCCAGTCCTCCATTTCTTTCATACCTTTGGTTGCAGGAAAACACAATGATAAACTTGCAAGACAACCACTGGGGGAAAAGATACATGGAAATTCCCTTATATCCTCCTTCCATAAAATAAAGTTTTTTTTTTTTGTTTTTTTTTCTTGTGCTTGATACCTTAAGCTTTTGTGCGGTCTGCTCATGGACTATAAAATCGAATAATAAAGAAAAATAGTCGTTGGGGGCCCACCGTAATACTTACCCATCATGGATATGTATATGAAAATAAAACATGTGAAAACTACACTGCTCAAAACAATTAAAGGATATTGCAGTTTTAGGTGGATTTTGTATCTGGAAAACTTTTTAGCTGATTGATACATGGTCGACAGACATAGTAGGTTATATGAGAATAAATTACACATGTTTGGCAGAAAAAAATGCATTGTATTGCGCATTTGTGTACAAAAGGAAAAAAACACAATTTGTGCATATGAGAAAAAAAGAATAAGAAAAGGTGTTTTCTTCAAAGAAAATCATTTTCAGTAGGGGGTATGGTTTCCACGGGCGGCCAGCAACGTTGAACACCTTTGAGGCATGGACTCAATGAGGATATTAATGACGAGTTGGGGTATTCTGCCCCACTCTTCCAGAAGAACTCTTTCCAGTTCTTGGAGAGTTTGTGGGGGTTGTTGGCGGCCAGAAACTCGTCTTCTTAGAGCGTCCCAAACGTGCTCGATTGGATTCATGTCTGGAAAACAAGCTGGCCATTCCATTCGAAAGATTCCTTCCTCGAAAAGGAAATCCTCCACCAGGTTTGCACGATGTGGCCTGCAGATATCGTCCATTAAAATGAAGTTATCTCCGATTGCTGCAGCGTAAGGGACTACAATAGGTCTGGGGATCTCATCCCTATATTGGCGACCAGTCAAAGCTCCATCTCGAATGATGTAGAGGTCAGTGCGCCCGTCAATGGAGATGCCACCATACACCAACACGCCTCCACCGCCAAATCTGACACTTTCGTGCACGAACGCAGGATTATTCCTACTGCCACGGTCTCTCCAGATGAAAATACGCCTATTATCCGGATGCACAGAAAAACGAGACTCGTCAGAAAACAGAATATTGCACCATTCATTTCTCCTCCAGTTGACATGCTCGGTTGCCCACTTCCTGCGGTCGCGACGATGCCTTGATGTTAATCTAACACATACCATCGGTCGGCGAGCATACAGACCTACAGCATGGAGCCGGTTTCGGACAGTCTGAGTTGAAATCGTGGTGCCTGTAGCCGAGCGAAGGTGTTGTTGGAGAAGAGTAGCGTTCATGTTTCGGTGTCTCCGAGCTGTTAACGCTAAATGCCGATCTTCATTGGGCTTTGTTGCCCGTCTACGACCTTGCCCTGGTCTTCGGCCTGCACATCCACTCTCCGAAAACCGGTTCCAGATCCTAGAAATGACACTTTGTGGCACTCCAATGGCTTGCGCTACTTCGGCTTAAGTTTGGCCCCCTTCTAACCTACCAACAATTCTCCAAGCTTCTGAATCTGTCAAATGACTTCGCTGAGACATCGTACTCATCGAAACAAAGCAATCACTGAATGCCGATCATCCTTGTCAATAATCTCTTTTATCCAGTTGAAAGTCAAATTTCATTCGCTGCCGCTGAAGCGACGTTTTTGACGTCGAACTCAAAATTTGCATACTCCACAGTTTGAAAACCAGAAAATTTTGCATTTGTGATTCTCTTCTTCTATTTTCGGCAAAAAAAATTTCGTTTATATCTTTATTTTATATAAAACTTCAAATATCCTTTAATTGTTTTGAGCAGTGTATTTATACAATGCATTGCAATTCATAAACAAAATTTAAATATTGTTAATATACATAGTAATGCTATATTAAAGAACCTTGATGTACCAATTTCGACAAATTATATAAAACGACAAACTACTCAAGTAGTACCGAACTGCGTAAAAGAAACATCCTTATAACTCAAAAAAAAATAATTCTATTAACTAACAATTAACTGCGTCGGATTAAGCGTCTCTTTTCCAATTTAAATATACCTCTGAATTGAAATTTGAATGAAATACAGGGTCATGAAAAATCGAAGAATGTGGAAAACATGATTACAGATATCACGGCAACTAATAATCCGATCGACTTCGTTCTTGATGCAAAATTTGTGTTATTTTATTGCCTTTTACTTCCATTCCTTAAACTAAAAACATTCGAAAATTTTTATATACCTTTCATCAGAACGAGTTTTTCGAAAATCCGAAAAAAATAGTTCCAGATAATCGAGGTTTTTGATATTAATTAGGCTTCGTCCCATCCGTACGTACTAAGTACATACAAAATTTCAAGTCTCTATCTCAATTTGTTCGGGAGATAGAGCGTTTACAGACAGACAGACTGACAGACAGACAGAGACAGACAGACGGACGGCAATTTTTTTTTCTAAAAATATGTTTTTCGGAATCTTCACTATCTGAAACGTGTAAATCCGTCAAAAAAATTTTTCGATTTTCAAAACGATTGCAAGATTTACCCTATACTACGTATGATGGGTAAGTAAAATATCATTGCAAAAATCTCTCTATGTTTATTAGATCTCAATGGTCTCCTTTATATTAGGTTTTGGATAATAATTTGAAATAAAAATCCATTTACTTCCATTAAACAATATCCGTTCCTTCTTCTAAATATAATCTTCACAGAGCTGGTTTTGTAGGAACAAAACCAACACAAGTTCCATTTTCTTCCACTCATACATATGTAATATTTAATGTCCCTCTTTTCATTAAAGAAACACAGTACCTTTGAAATTTTTTTTTAATTTTGAATAATGCTGCAATATATGTGGTGGCACAATATTAATACTAAAAATTAAATAAAATTTAAAAATATCTTGTACAGCGTATTTGACTAAAATGTATTTTTTTTTTTTTTTAATTAACTTTTAAAAATCGCTGCTATTTTTATAAATGTGATTAATTTTGCTTCGATTTTTTTTTCACATTCATTAGTAGATACTACATAAAACTACGATTGGATTTTGAGATGCATAGAATTTTACATGCAATATGATTTTTTTTTCTCTCGTGCGTATTAAAAAATGAAAAAAAAAACTCTCAATTTAACTATTTTTTTAAAAATAACTATAAACTTGAATGTTAAATCCATATACAAAAATATTAAATACACTATGGAAAACAAGTAAAAAAAAAAAAAAAAAAAAAAAAAAAAATCAAAATTTTATTTAAATCAGCAAAAAACCTCTTAGTTTTCGAACAAGCAAGTCATAAAAATATGAGCATGGAGAAAAATCACTTTAAAGTTTTCATTTATACGGATAATTGCGCTGGATCTATTAACAAAATTTAAAATAACTCGGGATATAACTGTCGTGTAGATAAAAACGAGGTGCCAAAATATTCACAATTAAAGAAGCCTTTGGCTAATGTAGAAAAAAAAAAGATATTTTGATTAATTTTAAGGTACTATGTCCCCTTAAATCAACTCTTCACTTACTTGAAAACACCCGCTCCATAATGTCAAACCGATAGGTAAATTATTTTCGAATTTTTCGTGCATAGAATAGCGGTTTTCGGTGTTTAATATGGCTGTTTATTACTTTTTAGATTTCTTTTTTTTTTTCTTTTAAGGGGTCAGGTACCTTTCGAACTAACAAAATACGTGAAAAGGTGACCTCTGTAAGAACTGCAGTCACTCTGTATCTAATTGACTTTTGACTATAAAATTGAAAACACATATTAAGAAGGGTTTATTTTATTAGTTAAAGTTGTTAAAAAAATTATTCATGCATGCAATGTTTTTTTAATTATTTTTAAAGATTATACAATTTTTACGGAAGAATAAATCTTGCATGCCTTGCACGCACGATTTTTCAAATTTGAATAGCTAAAACAAACCTAGATTTTTTTTTCTGATTAGAGAAATAATGTGTTTTCAAAATGACCTACGATGAAAAAAACAAAACTTATAGTTCCCGAGAAAAAAATTTTTTTTTAAAGAAATTAGAAATATCGAGATTTTTTTTACAAAAAAGTAGTCGTAAATTCTAAACTTCTAATTTGAGGATCATAGTAGTAGGTCATTTTGTGCATGTGTAGTGTGTACGTTTAACATATTCAGCGAAAATTTTGTTAAATTCTACGCAACCGTTTTTGAGAAATCGTGCGCGCAATGAACAAAATCGCTGTTTTGAGAAAATTGACGTCAAAGTTTAAATTTACCATTGGTCGTATAGGAAAAGCGCAAAGTTTTTTAGACATAACTCTTTTTCTAATGCGAATTTTTGAATGCGGTTTGTTTTTAAATGTTTCTAAAGAATCACATTTAATTATAAGCTATTTTAGTAAAAATCGATTTTTGGATTCTTTAAAAGGTACCTGACCCCTTAAGGCATTTTTAGTTTCAAAACTGGTTCCGAAAGAGAAGGTACAAAGAAAAAAAATCGGCACTGAAATCGGAAAACTTAAAAACAGCCATATTAAAGATCGAGCTCAACAATTCTATGCAAAATTATAAAAATAAAAAATAAATATTAAATTTAAGCGCGAACTTCGAAAGTAATCTGCCAATTAGTTTAACATTACGCAGCAGGCGTTTTCAAGTGAGTGAAGAGTCCTCTTAATATAAGTTATTTCATAAACCCCTGATAGCTCACTTTGCTTTACTCACTACGCTTTACATATAACGGAATATGAATTACCATTCAAAACTGCTAATGAGCGTAATTAAATGATAAGGTACCCTGGGGTAATAACGCCACGTTAAGGTTCTACCAATTTTCATGGCTCAGTTTTAGTTTGTATTTTTCAAACAAATATATGATTTGATACAGCAACTCATTGACTATCTATATAAAAGAAATAATTTAACAGATATGTATTCATAAAATGTAATGGCGTGATTTCTCGACCAATGCTATTTGGCGTTATTACCCACCTATATGGGTAATAACGCCATGCAAACAAAACTATGAAATAAGATAGAATAATTGCATGCAGATTGCCCAATTCTAAAAATACAAACGCTACAAACTTAGAAACTGACAAATTGCATTCTAAGCTATTGAAAATGTTCATTTTTTTGTGAAAGTGTAAGAAAAATAAAGGTGTGGTGTGTGTGTGTGGGGGGGGGGGGGAGGATGAGGCAAAAGAATATCAGACCATGGGCTTCTTTTTGCTTAAAAAGGACTGCTTAAATAGAATCATTAGACACATTGCACAGTTTTAACTGTGTTTATTTGAATCAGTATTTAGGATGTAGCTCGGCCACTGTGGGGAATCAACCGGGATATTAATGCCAAGGATTGGCGTTATTACCCCGTTATAGTTATTGCGCTGTACATTTTAAATTACAAATTATCTCGAGAAGATATCCAAAATCTTCAACAATATTTTGAAAACCCATGAAATGTACTACAAATTTATGTAATTAACAAAGTATTTCCGGATAAAAAAAATTAGTCTTCACATCACAAAACGTATCTCGCAAATTTTAGATCAAGCGTTAATTTTAGTTGCTTGTAAAAACAATGAGACCTAAAAATGAAACAAATTAACTTGAAGTTGTTTTTTGCGATTTATAAGACTCAAAACCCTTCTGCGCAAAGCACATGGGTGTCATTTACCAGATTATTTCATAATTATGCAAAATATTAGCACTTGGCGTTATTACCCCGCCGGGCGTTATTACATCAGACCACCTCATTACAAAGGATTGTAACACGACGAAGAATAAACTTTTTTAACACTTTTTTATTTCTGGTGATTGACCCAATTTAGGGCATGGAAGAAGTTGCAAAGAAAATGATGTAACAAAAAACTGAGCTTTTATTTTAATCAGTGAAACGAATTGTCAAGTTGGTGAGAAGAGAGTGTATAAAAGATGTCATTTAATCTACACTTTTTAGGTGCGTTCGTAATTATGTAAATACGTAGCACCTATTGTTGTCGCTCAGCCCGTCCGTCTGTGCGTCTGTCTGTCTGTCTGTCTGTCCGTCTATCTGTCCGTCTGTCCGCATATAACAACGCAAAAACTACCCAACCGAATCGTTTGAAATTTAAAATACATAATTATAACATAATTTTGTCGAGTCATTTCAAATTTTATGAAAATCGGATGGATAGATCAATTACAGGGACATTCAAAAGGATTCCGTTACATTACGGTCAATAGGGAAAAAAGTTTCAAATGCATTTTAATGATTTTACACTCATTCGAACATAATAGAATTGGCATGAATCTATGAAATATATACTAAAATATGCATTCTGTACAATCTGTGATGCAAATAATTTTTATTATTAAATTACAGGGCCACACATAAGTATTCCACTATATAATGCTATACGGGGAAACATGGTTTGGTTCGTGTTTTAATTATATTCAACTATTTCACATTGATATGAATAAGATATGAATAAGATATACGTTGCTGAGGTGTAATAAAAATTACTTCCTGCATATTTACAGAAACGTAGAGATTTCGACTACTATACTGTATCCGGAGTATGCTCTACTACAGGGCTGTCCAACGCGGCGCCCGCGGGCGCCATGGCGCCCTTTGAAGGTTTTCTTGGCGCCCCTTTGACGATTTCCTGTTACTACCATTTTGAAATAGAAAATTCGCTTTTAAAGGATGCTTTATTAAAAGTCCTTGATATTTTCTTGGAAAATGTTTTAAAAACATCTGCAAGTGTTAAAAAATTAATCCTGTTTTAATGCTTTTCTTCCTTTATTTACAGTTTATAAAATATTTTGTGTAAATTTTGATGATGGTAAAAGTTAGCAATTTCTTTTTTGTTATGTTAAAAAGTAAATCGCAGAAAAATAAGCGACCACATTCCTTTCTTCGCAAAAGAAAGTTCAATGGTTTGTTATGTTCCGTGATGATGTTTCACTGGATCATTGATTGTTTTATAAAATATTAAAAGGGCTGTCATTTCTGTCTCAAACCTTTGAAATTTTAAGAAATTCTAATCACTTTTTTTTTATTAATTTATGAAGAATGATTGCCAACAATAAAAATTCTTTTGTAGTTTTTTTTAAAACTATGGATGGATGGATTATATTATAATACCTGTCTCTTTTTATGTACTTTTTTATAAAGGCGAATTTGAACTTTCAAAATAAATCAGGGAGTATTTTTGCGTCAAGAAAAATACCAAACTATGTTTCGATCACCATTCTATTTTACTAAAATGAGAGATTCAATTTTCCAGTTCCTCGAAATTAGAAAAAAAAAAAAAAATGGATAACCCGAAAATCTATTCAGAAAAATATATAATTTGAAATTTACAGCTGTCTTTTTTTTAATTGTTCCTTTAATATGGATATCTACAGGAGCCTTCTGTCTTCTATTTTGAGATGCTTTTGCATATGTGTATCACAAATATCATGAGATAATTTTGTTGCATGTTTTGAGCGATGTTAATAATGGCGCCCTTTATTGTTTGTCAATATCTGAGAAGCGCCCTTGCCTAGTGAAAGGTTGGACAGCCCTGCTCTACTATATCAGCAAGATCTGAATATTTTTAAAACTTCGTTATCGTACGAACGCACCTCATTTGCTACATTCACGTGCAATTTCCAACTTGTTTTTAATACCATAAACCAGGTTAAGGACCGAGCTTGAATATGCGGTATCAGTTTGTTCACCTTATCAGTTTGTTAAAGTTTTTTCAACAGCATCAATTAAGTTATTCGTTTTGTTTTATAACCTTTCTATATCATCCACGGTAAAAAAAAAAATTTCATACGAAAAAAAAAAAAAAAAATTTCATACGAAAAAAAAAAAAAAAAAAAAATTAAATGAACACGAGTTTGTCGTGTAGTGCCGCATCTAAATATAGTACGTCCATTATTATGAATGCGACATTGACACTAATCAATGGATATACGAATACAAACCCTCATCTTTCTACTTCATTTTGGGAACAAGGGCTTTTAAGCTTCATCTTGAGAATAACTGATTTTGAGCTTATTCTATCGACAATCACTTTTAGAATTAAGCTATTTTTCTGAAATTTTCTCAAAAGTTGCTATATACATTTAGCTAACGCATGTGTACATTATATATTGATTGTATTCGCACATGCACAGTGAAAGGTTATTTAGTAAATCTACTTATTTTTCATATAATTTTTATTATTTTTTATTCTGATTACAGAGCATTGTGTACAGTGTTGTTTGTCTTGTTTTCAGAAAAGAGCAATTTTTTATATTAAGAACTCTGCAAATTTTAAACAAAAAACTTTGAAAAATTTGGGACTGTTTTAATGAAACCCTTAATTTCTCTACGTGTACACATGCTATCCGCATAAAAATGAACACAGTTTATTACAACAAGCCACTTAATCATAATCTATTTTTTGAACACTTTTGCTGCATTAATTTTGACAGGGTTATCCAAAAGATCTCCGTTTTTTTTTCAATTTGATGACGGGCCTCACAAGTGGCCGCGAGGTTCTGACCTCCAAACTGGTAGACGGTAGGTGCTGGGTTCGAACCCAATCGCGACCGTCGGCCTAGCCGTTCGGAGTTTTCCGTGGTTTTCTTCTAACCTTGCGGAAATACGGGTTAGGCTCCCTTAGAAAGACCCCCACGGAGGGCATCCCACCCCATAGGGCCTATATCCCATAGTGTAGATAATTGGCCGACATAAAAACAAACAAACAAACAAACAATTTGATGACGGTCCTCTATGGAGTTTCAGGAAAAAGTTATCACAGATTTGCAAGACCTTACACTATGTTTACATTCTTAGAGTTTTAGGACAATTCCTTATGTATTTTTCTGGATATTTAACAAAACGTCTAAAATCGCAAATGGCCTTTCACAATTAGCCATCTAGTGTATATCGACACTAATCAGTAGATGTATGGATACAGAATCTACATATTTTATAATTACATAACGACAGAAACAAATTCCTATTACCATAAGCGTGCATCTGCTGTTGTCTTTTTGAAATATTACTACTGCTATTATTGTGCTTTCCAAAAATTCCCGTTTTTGTTTAATTCTAAAACGGATCCATTCATCACGTTTACGATTAGATTAACACACAAGGCATTGTTCTTTTTTCTTAACTATCAAAATTGACGTAAGCTTCTTCTTCAATGAAAATTTTAACAAAGGAAGCACAGTATATAGTTTCCCAGAATGGCAACGGGAGGAGTGTTAACTGACGTATTTGCATTTCGTTGTCTTTTCCTAGAAGAAGATGTTTAAAATACTCCATACGGGACGCTTTGTTTGCGATATTTATTCACTAATGATCAACAAAATACTAAATAAAAATCAGCTGCAGCGTCTCACCGTTGTGTAACGATGAGGCCAGTGTTCTGTTCAGTTATGAAAAAATACAGTCAAGTGTGGAAAGAAAAAGGTTTGCAAGGCATTGAAGATGTTGTCTTGGTTTTCTAACAATTTTGTAAAATATCTTAAAATTCTTGCTAAAATTCAAAGGAAGTATTTTAGACAGATTTTTTTCCAAAAATTCTATAAATAGGAATACGTAGAAACGATATGTTTTTCAGCGCTCACCGAAAGAAACAGGTTACTCATAAATGAGAAATTCAAGGGTTGAAAGAAATTTTAAATATTCTCCGAATTGTTGCAAAAATGCAGAAAAAAAAGTCGTATAAATGGAGAGGGTGGAAATTTTAATAATCAGGCATTTTGTCAGCTCAAATTTTTTGAGTTCGAAAATTATGTGCAAAAGAGCAATCAAATCAAAAGAGGAATCAAATCAATGGGGATTTTTTTTAGATCTTAAAAGAGAAAAACATCGTTACCTTAACTTTTTCGGGTTTGATTTTCTTGTAGTTTTTAGAAAAAAATTATTTTACGTTAATAACATTAACACTAGCTATCCAAATAGATTAATTAATGTTTAATATATATCATTGTCTGAAAGATAACAAATGTTAGGCGTATTATTCAATTCATATTCATGTGACAATAGGCTAAGGAAGAAACTTTGGAGATGTTTAGAAAATATTGTATTACAATAAGTTTAACTTACATTACAACTTTTCTAATACTATGTTTGCTCTTTAATTACACATGGTTGTTTACGAAAGTAGCTTATATTTTGTGAGATTGGGAGTTTAATTTTTGAATGATTTAAAGTGTTTTTATTTTAAATTTAAAGATGGAGATATATGTTTAATATAAAAGAATCGCAAACGGAGCAAAGAGAATTAAGAAAAAATAATTATTATTATTGCTACTAAATGCCTAAACATAAATGAAATCATATGGTAAATGCTTAGACATATACTAACATTACTGCACATAAATAATAGCAAAAATATTTCTTAAAAACAATACTCTATTAAAAGGCATATGAGGACCCCAGAAGCCAAGGAATATAAGTGACAAAATTGAAAAAAAAAATAAACTAAATATACAGACGACCTAAAAATATGCTTTTTTCATTTCGGGTAAAGAAATATAAGTGATTTTCTTATTATTTGCTGGGTTATAGAGGCAGGCCAATTTTTTCGAAAAACAAACAATATTGATTAATTATACATTTAAAGAAAATTGTACTTTATTTTTTAACAGTTATTGAAATAAGAGTTCAAAGATCAGAATGCAACAAGCAGAAATTTCCTATTTCAATTCACTCAATTGTTATTGATGTTCCAATTTAACATCAATTATCTTTAAACTCAATTTACTCCGAATCGAAATTTTGTCACTTGTACTCCTTGGCTTCTGGGGTCCTCATATATTATTAATAGTACACCAGAATCGAAAGGCCTAACACAGGTGTGTAGAATATGGCATACGAGGGACATGCCATATGATTTCTGGATTTTTTGAAGAATATCTGTATACCTTATTCTTCTCAAATAAAACTATGTTTTCTAGACATCAAAGTTCATAACTCAAGCGTTTATCCTCTGTTTTTTTTTTTTAACATTAAGGGCAAAATTTATCAGGTTCTTCGACAATTTAGTGAATAATAAAATAATAAAATAGTGAATAGTAAAATAGTGAATAATAAAATAGTGTGAATTAAGAAAGTGAATAAAACATTATGAATAAAATTTTATAGTATAGTCGAACCTCGTTAACAAGAACGTCAAGGGAAATCAAAATGTTATTCATTTTAACGGTAATTCATATTTTCAGTTATCAAATCTTTGCATTCGTCTTTATAGGTGATTGCGAAAACAATTCATGTTAAAAGTAATCCACGTTAAGTATGTTCATGTTAACGAGGTTTCACTGTATCAGATTTTCATAATATTTCAAAAATATGATTGAAAGAAAAATAATAATAAAATAATCTTCAAATTCAGCGCTAAAAATACATAAGCATCAATTATTAAAAGCTAAAAAACGCCAGCATAGCAATCGCAGGCTTACGTTTTTTTTAGTTACTCTTTTAAAAAAGATATTTGATTAAAAGGATCCCTTTGATTTATTATGTTATTTTTTATAAAACTCATCTAACACATTTATATCCTCATTTTACTTTAAAAATAATCGGAGCACTTATATATATATATATATATATATATATATATATATATATATATATATATATATATATATATATATATATATATATATATATAAATTTTAGTGAAAGATTACATCCGGATTTTCTGAAAGAAATGTAAACATCAAAAGAAGCATTCATTAATTTTAAAAATGCATGTATTAGTTAAATAATGTGACATAAACATGTATAAATATTTGCATAAGTTATTTATTAAAATATATTTTAAATGTTAGCTACTTTGTGTAAATTTTTACTGTAAATATTTTTCTTAAAAGAAAATTTATTTATGAGGTCTTTTTTTATAATGAAAATGATAATAAAATGTATTTCTCAGGTCTTTTTTTATGCGAATATTCAATAATAAATATAATAATATTATAATAGCACCATATATATATATACTATAATGGTTCTATATAATGAATATACATATATATTATTTCAGTCATAAAATTTCAGTAGTTTAAGTGTGATTCGTTTACATATCTTAAATTCGCTGTTTATTTATACATTATTTTTAATTTATGGATTGATAAAATTTAAATTTCTTTATTGAGTATAGGTGAAAAACAAATGCTGAACTATCAACGTGGAAAAATATAACACTATTAAGCCTTGATTATGTCCATTAATAACTATATCGTAATATTAATAATACATATTCCACAACAAAATGTAAGAATATATATTATAAATAAATATTTTGCTTATAAGACGTTGTTGTATTGATAACAAGTTGGAAATTGCACGTGAAGCGTAGCAAATGAGGTGCGTTCGTACGATAACGAAGTTTTAAAAATATTCTGTTCTTGCTGTTATAATAGACAGTACTCGGGATACAGTATAGTGATCAAAATCTTTTGTGTGTTCCTGTAAATAAACAGGAAGTAACTTTTATTACACCTTAGCACCGTATATCATATTCATAAAATGTGAAATAGTTTAATATACTTAAAACACGCCCCAAGCAATGTTTCCCCGTATAGTATTATGTAATTGAATACTTTTGTGTGGCCCTGTAATTTAATAATAAATATTCTTTGCAACACAGATTGTACAGAATGTATATTTTAGTATATATACTTCATAGGTTCATGTCAATGCTATTTTATTCGAATGAGTGTAACAACATTAAAATGCATTTGAAATTTTTTCTCTATTGACCGTAATGTAACGGAATACTTCTGATTGTCCCTGTAATTGATCTATGCATCCGATTTTCATAAAATTTGAAATGACTTGACAAAATTATGTAATAATTATATATTTTAAATTTCAAACGATTAAAATGCATTTGAAACTTTTTTTCCCATTGATCGTAATGTAACGGAATCCTTTTGATTGTCCTTGTAATTGATCTATGCATCCGATTTTCATAAAATTTGAAATGACTCGACAAAATTACATAATAATTATATGTTTTAAATTTCAAACGATTCGGTTGGGTAGTTTTTGCGCTGTTATATGCGGACTGACAGACAGACGGACAGACAGACGGACGGACAGACGGACGGACTGAACAACAACTATAGGTTCTACGTATTTACATAATTACGAACGCACCTAAAAACACTAATATTACGATAAATGTTGAACTATTTTATTTATATTAATTTAAGTGCAAACAATTTTATCTTTTGTAATCGTCTGTCTGCAAGTAACAGAAATAGATTTAAAAAAAAACTTGCTTGAAAATAATCTTAAAACATTGAAAATTGAGTCAATTGTGATGCAGTTTTCAAACAAATTTTACTCGAAAGTATTTTTTTTTCTCTATTCCACGGTGTAAAAACTGAAAATATGCTACATTTAGAAATTTAAAAAAGCTCAATTACAGTAAATAAAAGCTAAATTTGATCGTCTGCCATTCGCAAAATGACGTCAGCATAAATACTTTTATCTGATAGATCGATCTTGGATATTTCCATTTTTGAAGGAAAAGTTTAAATCACATCTGCATGAACTTAATGATTAAAACTATTTTGAGTTCAAATAACAATTCCTTTATTTTTTGTGTATTGTTATAGTTTTCTAGAAAACAGCACATGCTCGACATCTGCTTTCCAGATGCTTTCAGCTATCGAATTATGTATTCACAAAGTTGTTGACTTGGGGAAAATCCATTGTTGAGAATTATATGTTGTTGATCTCCAAAACTCAATTTACCTTGAGGCAGAAACAGCTGGTGGCTGCAAAGGCTATATAGTTTTGTTGAATAGCAGTGCTGGGTTTCTTCCGACACCTATAAAAAGTTTTATCGTTCTCGAAAAATAACATGTTTTCAACACTAATGCATTATGTGATATGTCGCTTGTCCTATCTAAGGTACCATTCAGAAATATTGTTATGGCCACATAAAAATTTAACTTAAGATCAATCTGAATCGATTTATATTGCACTAGAAGGTATTGAAATTCTCACGTATGGAATAAAGGAAATGGAATAATCTTTTATGTTGCCATTTGAAAAGTAAAACTATAAATACTGATATAAATATTTATGACTAGATGTTCTTGGTTTCCGGCCATTTCAAATTGCTATAGGTAAAGTTAATCTGATTAAATTTGATTCTGAAGACATTTCCTATTTTAGATGCATTCATAATTATATAAATACATAGCACATTAGTCGCCTTTTGGCCCGTCCGTCTGCCATTATATGCACATATAAAAGCGCAAAAACTACCCTGCACAATTTTGTTTAATCATTTCAAATTTTATGAAAATAGAATCCAAATTTACATGATATAAATAAAAGTTTTCTTCATTCTTTTAAATCCTATCATACGTAATTAAATAAAAAATGTCCTATGATAAGAAATATTTCTGGGTTGCCATGGTGATTACATTCTGTTCAAGACGGAGTACTATTAGTTTTGTATCACTGGACTTAATATGCATAATCATAATAAATTTTGTATTCATGCATTTTTGAATAAGGAAAAAACAGCTGTTAAACCAAGGCCTGAATATGTATAAAATTAGTTATCGCACGAACTCAATTCATTTGCTGTGGCCCCACCAGTAGCTGAGAGGTTCTGCCCTCGAAATTAGTAGACGGCAGGTGCAGGGGTTAAACACAGTCGCGGCTGTCGGCCTAATCGTTCGGAATTTTCCATAGTTTTCGTCGAACCTTGGATTTCCTTGCGTAAATACGGGTTAAGTTCCCTTAGAAAGACCACCACGGAGGTCAACCCATTCACCCTCTTAGAGCAAATATCCCTCTTGTTAATAATTGTCCATCGCAAATACAAGAAATACAACAACATTTGCCACGTATGGCATACAGTTTTCGACTTTAAACATTTTAACACTGTTTAAAGTTAAGCTGTTTAATTCCAGCTTTCAAAAGTTTCGATCCGTGATTTTTTTTTTTTTTTTTTTTTTTTTTTTATAATAATATAATGCTTTTATTTAAATGTAATAATGAAAGAATGCATCTAAAAATCTGTAAATCGTAAAAAAATAATAAAAAAATTAAAAATTAAAAATTAAAAATATAAATAAAAACAAGTGGTTAAAAAGTTTACAGAACAGCAATTTAAGTTTCCAAAAAATAATTTGCCAGTTTAGGTGTTGATGTGCAAAAAAAAATTTTTTACTTAAACTATTCTTCAATTTGCACTCAAAATTATTAAATGTTTCGAGCTTTGAACATTTAATCACAAGAATATTTTTATTTCTAATTAAAAAAAAGTCCACTGCAGGACTCGAACCCGTATCATTGGTGCACTGTTAAAAATTTTGTCCTAGTTTGAACCAAATTTTGGTTTTCAATAGCTGCCACAATAATATAGTGAAATTTTGAACTGACATTTGGAGCTCCTATTGAAGCTTAGTTCTAACAAGGAAGGTCTCCATACGGGCATACCCAGAAAGTTCTGAAAAAATTACAGAATGTTTTTCTCAAGTGGATAAATATGTTTATTTAAAAAAAAAAAAAAAAAAAAAAAAAAAAAAAATTAGCGAAACCTTGGCAGAATGTTTGTAAAAAAAAAAATAAGCATTTTGTTTATTTGGCGATTTATCTTCGATTGGCGTAAAAATAAGATTTCAAAACATACTTTTTTATATCAAATACAGTCGAATCTCTCTATAACGAAACTTCATACATCGAATTTCTCTATATAACGAATTTTTTGTAGGAACGGTCCCCTTTTCGCATGATTACATTAAAAACAGTCTCTATATAGCGAAATATCTATCTCCATATAACGAATTTTTTCATAAATTGGTCGTAATTCATTCACTTTTAAAAAAGCTTCGAAATCATATGGAATCAATTTTCCATCACTTATTTTTTATTTATCGTTCAGTGCTGAGTTTTTTTTATAAATATTACTTTTCTCCTTGTTCTTTAAATCCAACGAATTCATCCCACCTCCCACTAACCTTTCAACATCCTTCTCAAAACAGAGTCAATTAGATTGTTACACATATTAGAAAGGAATCAATGAGAGGCACATAATAGAGGCCTTCAAGATGAGGAAAACGTTACCTACATTTTTTCATTCCTTGCTAAAATTTGAGCATTTTTTTGAGAGTGTAACAATTTTAAAATCAAAACGACAAAAATTACAGATTTTTTCGTCTGAAATTAATGCAAGTCTTCCTTATTTGATTTTCATTAAGCTTTCAAATAAATGTCTGTTCTCTTTTTTGAAACTGCTTAAATAATTAAGAAATAAAATGTTAGGTTAATATTTACTTTTAAACATTTCAAATTCTTAATTAAAAACATCAAAAATAATATTTGTTTTTAATGTATCTACACATTAAATGTGATTTTTAACATCATTTTCTATACATCGAATTTCTCTATATAACGAATTTTTTACTGGAACGATGGATTTCGTTACATAGAGACTCGACTGTATATTTAAGATGCTTCATGTTGAAATTGTTCAAAGAAATTTAACAAGAAATAGCTTTAGTTTTATCTGTTTTCATTTACTTTAACTATAATTTTTTCATAATATACATATTGAAATTTACCTATGAAATTTTATGAATTAAAATAAAATTTAAATTAATTAAAATTGTTTCAATCACAAAATTAAGTCCAATTCAATTGAGCACTGTCGATTCAATTTTGTTGCTATGCAAACAAAAAGTTTTCCAATATTGGACTGCATTATTGCAGCATTCTTCATCTGGCCTTTATTTTGTCATACGCTTAAATATAAGAAAATATGTTTTTCAATAGAAAAACATTTTTATATATGAATTTTTTTTTAATGATAAAATTAAATAACTGCAACAAAAGCAACATGAATATGTAGTACAATATCTATATGTATCAAGCTCTTTCATTGTTCAAATTTAAATTCATTAAATATATTTACACGCAGAAGCGGGTTAACTACTTCTCGGTCCCCTAGGCTAGATTTTTTGTAGACCCCCCTCCCCAAGCAATACATTTTCCTATTTTCAGGCACAGAAGAAAAAAAAAATGCCTTTAGTGCAGGAAAACATTGAAATTTCATAAAATTTAAATGCCATAATTTGGTAAGTTTTAATCGGAAAAAAGGAGGAATCTTTAAATTCCCTTCTTATACGTCGAACGATATTTTTCTAAACATACTTTATTAGGAATCAGGCGACATAAAAAATAAAATTTCACATTGTAATACATACGCAGCAACATATAAAACAAAAGCTCTATTTTATTTGTAAGTATTTTTGCAGTTGAAAGAATATTTCTATCAAGCTAATGTTAATATTAATCCTATGGGCAGTTCTTTGCAGATTTCTTACTCCCATTTTGATATTTTTGGGTGAAATTTTTTTCATAGGATAGCTTTGGACGATCTATAATCGGGCTAATATTTACTTTTTCGGTTTTTGTTACAGTTATTTATTATTATTATTATTATTTTATTTTTATTTAATTTTTATTTATTTATTTTGTATGGGATAGTTTTCTTTTCAGAACGACTTCAAAGCGGTTCTAAAAGTTAAAATATTAAAAAAAAAAAAAAAAAGAATCTGAAATCAAAATTAAAAAAGTAAAAAGTAGCCCGGTTATAGATCGTCCTCAGCTGTTCTTCGCAAAAAAATTCAATCAAAAACTTAAAAATGCGTGCGGTGTTCCCGTGTTCTCCATGTCTAGTACAGTCTCTTAAGCAGTTACTTATACAAGCAAAAGTACCCAGTATATAATGTTAATCCTATGGTAGAAATTTTTTAAACATCTCGCTTGTATTTCAATATTTTAAAACGATTTTTGCATTCGATAGATGAGGTCATTCTCTACAAATGTGCTTTATAGTTTTTTAGTTTAGTCGAAGATTTTATCATTAGTATTATTAAGAGAATTCTACTTTCTGAACTGATTTCGAATGTAAAAGTATCTTCATTAAAAAAACCTGCAAAGAAAATAGGGGGAAAAAATAAAAACGGCCTTTCTAGAGCTACTTTGAAGAGAAAATGTGAAAAAAAATCGTAGCACCGGGGCTCCTGTTTCTTTCGGGCCCCTAGGCTTCAGGCTACTCAGCCTAATGGATAATCCGCCTCTGTTTACACGTATTCTAAAAATTAATTGATAAACAATTTTCAGGTGCAATAAAATCGTTTGCTTTTGGCGGGGAAAAGTGCTGCTCGCCAAATTGCGTGATTCTTTCGTCTTTTCGCGCCAAATGCTCGAAAGTATTTTATTTTTCACAAGCTTTTTACTGTGATTCCGTCGCTAAATTTAACTGATCCTTTATTACATACATGAGTAGTTTAATTAGTATTTTTTTTTTCAAGTTATTCTGATTATGCCCAGTATGGAGACTTTCCTTGTAAGAGTTGAAATAATATTTTTGACATTGTATAGCACACCAACGTTATTCTATAGAAGTGCGTTTTCAGCTATGTTATCCGGTTTTAAACTTTTCTAACCGTGGAGTGTGTAAATGTTATAAGATCATATACAGGGCTAAACAAAAGAATTTGTGAACATCACTGAAAATAAACGCAAATTGCTTATAGTTATTTCTTTTTTAATTTTTTATATGCATTTTCAAGCTCAACTACAGAGATTTTTGTAGGATAAAATGAAATCTTTAACAAAGCTATTCAAATAACTGGAAAGATGAAAGCTCATGAATTCCTGAGAGTGTTATTTCCGTAGTCTTAAGCGTGTTTTTGTCGAATTTAATTTTAACTTAATATGTAGCGTGTATATAAATCAATAGTTAATATACAGGACTGTTTAAAAGAATTCAAGTACATTTCCATCTATTTTTTAAAAATGCTGCAAGAAAATTTTGAACTGCATGATATGTTTTCTTACAATATGAAATTTTAGCGGATTATGTAGAATATGTATAAATCTATGGATCTATGTATGGGATGCACAAAAGAGTAACTTTTCCACTGTGGGCGGTAATTTCGGGAATCAGATTTTTAAATGTGTTATGCGTTTTCAAAAATTTTTTACTTCAGACGCCGCACTACTGACTGAAAAAGACCCGGATGATAATAAAAAGTCTATGGGGGCGTTCTTTTTAAATATCTCGCTCAAATTTTTACTTTTTCGATTTTGGTTTCAGATTTTTTTTTTTTTTTTTGAGAATCATTTAATTTTTAGGTCCGATTTGAACCAGTTATGAAACTGAAGCTATCCTAATATAAAAAGAATATTGGCAAAAAAAAGTAAAAACTAGGCCAGTTGTGGATCGTCCTCAGATCCTATACAATAAAAAAAAAAAAAAAAAAAAAAAAAAAATCAAGACAAAATATTAAAATTTGAGCGAGATATTTGAAAAGAATGCCTCCATAGGCTTTACATTATCATCCCAGTCTTTTTCAATCAGTAGTGTGGGTCTTAGCACCATCTTTTAATATTATTGTTATTATTATTTTTTTTTTCATTTTAAGGGTGATGATTTGTTTAAGTATTCTCGAAATGGTCGAAAGTCTTTCATAACCTATACATAACGTATGATTTCTCTTTCTTGCTCTCCAATATAAATGTCTGCATATTAGACCCATCAATATATAGACTGTTGCATCTTTGGAGATATTTTATAATAATTTTAAACTGGTTTTTATAGTCCCACGTAATATTTTGTTTCAGGACTGAGGAGTAGGGTGGGCCGAAAAAAACTTTTTTTCGATTTTCAATCATGGCGGGTGCGGAAAAGTGGCCACTTGTGGCACTCAGTTCATACAAGAAATTTGAGATTTTTTGGACAATTCCTTACCCTGCCGCAAACGGCTTGAAGTTTTACAAAAATGCTCATTTTTGAACTTTTTTCGAAAAAAATTAAAAAATGTTAAATTAATTTTTTTTATTGTATTTACTTGAAAAGGCAAATTTAATATACCAAATGATTAAATAAGATCTGATCATGCATTATTTAATATCTATGTGTATTAT
This sequence comes from Maratus speculifer, assembly GCA_964019185.1. NCBI lineage: Eukaryota > Metazoa > Arthropoda > Arachnida > Araneae > Salticidae > Maratus > Maratus speculifer. The sequence goes on along the minus strand of OZ025301.1, from coordinate 143,473,751 downwards.
AACTTAGGCTATTTTTATAGCTTTTTCACGTATAGCAGGCAAAAGTTGTATTTGTTTGAATCGATCGTTAGTTTCTATATTTTTTATGTCCCTTGGTCTTCTTTATATTTTTTCTATGTGTCAAAGTCATATATTTGAGAAACAGACAGCAGTCTACTTCAAAAACAAATCTGGAAGGTGAGAAAGTGGTGAAGCAGGACTCTAAGCGAGCGCAATGACTCGTCGTAATACTCATGGAATAAAGGACGAAATAGTTGAGAGCCAAAATGCGATAAAGGATTCTTATTATTTATCCTTGCTCAGTTACCTGCGACATTTGTTCAGTGTTAACGCGAAACCCTTTTATTGTGATATACAGTGCTTTTTGGGTCGTTTAATGTGCAATTTTAGTGTTTTGTGCGTTTTATTACAACGAGCTTAGAAATGGCTAGTATAAAGGGCCATGACAATGCAAAGACACTCGATAGCGTGAAAAGTAACTTTTTGGGGACATCATGCATATTGAAAGAATTGCAATTGCTAACTTATGCTGATAATCATGCACCACTACTACTGGTTGCTTCGCCATGTAGAAGTTCTAACAGCAGAGGATACGAATCTCGTCATCGATAAAAACAAAGTCAGAAGAGAGAAATAGAAACTCGGAAAGAAGATACAGGCAGAAGAAGTTATTGAAAGAAGGAAAATTAAAAGCATATTTTTTTATGGTAGATAAAAGTATATTAAGAGAAAGAAAAATAACAAGCGGCACCGTCGAGAAAAAGGCGAGGAACATATCACCATGTTGTTTGAACCTGGTTAGGAATACTTGTGTCACTTGATACCTCGTTCCGTTACCTTGATACCTCGTCAGTTCAGAAAAGTCTAACTTGTGGTGACTTGGAAGAGTGTATTATGATTTTGCTATTTCTTTTCCGTGACCGGAACGAAGTATCAAGTGACCCGAGTATTCCTAACCAGGTTCAAACAACACGGTGATGTGTTCCTCGCCTTTCCTTCGACGGTGCCGCTTGTTCTTTTTTCCCCTCTGAATATACTTTTATCCTTTCTACCATTAAAAAGTATGCTTTTAATTTTCCTTCTTTCAGTAACTTCTTCTGCCTGTATCTTATTTCCAAGTTTTTTTTTTCTCTCTTCTGACTTTGTTTTTATCGATGACGAGACGCGTATTCTCTGCTGTCACAACTTCAACATGGTGAAGCAACCAGTAGTAATGGCGCATGATTATCAGCATACGTTGGCAATTGCAATTCTTTCAATATGCATGATGCCCCCAAAAAGTTACTTTTCACGCTATCGCGTGTCTTTGCATTGTCATGGCCCTTTATACTAGCCATTTCTAAGCTCGTCGTAATTAAACGCACAAAACACTATAATGGCAAATTAAACGACCCAAAAAGCACTGTATATCACTACAAAAGGGTTTCACGTTAACACTGAACAAATGTCGCAGGTAACTGAGCAAGGATAAATAATAAGAATCCTTTATCGCATTTTGGCTCTCAACTATTTCTTCCTTCACTCCCTGAGTATTACGACGAGTCATTGCGCTCGCTTAGAGTCCTGCTTCACCACTTTCTCACCTTCTAGATTTGTTTTTGAAGTATACTACTGTCTGTTCCCCAAATATATGACGTTTGACACATAGAAAAAATATAAAAAAGACCAAGGGACATAAATAATATAGAAACTAACGATCGATTCAAACAAATGCAACTTTTGCCTACTATACGGGAAAAAGCTATAAAAATAGCCTAAGTTATAATACACATAGATATTAAATAATGCATGATCAGATCTTATTTAAACATTTGATACATTAAATATGCCTTTTCAAGTAAATACAACCAAAATAAATTTAATTTAACATTTTTTAATTTTTTTCGAAAAAGTTCAAAAATGAGCATTTTTTCAAAATTTCAAGCCGTTTGCGGCAGGGTAAAGAAATGTCCAAAAAATCTCAAATTTTTTGTATGAACTGAGTGCCACCAGTGGCCACTTTTCCGCACCCGCCATAATCGAAAATCGAAAAAAAGTTTTTTTCGGCCCACCCTACTGAGGAGGTTAAATATATTTCACTTGTCACATGATCGGTACATGTTATTGAAGTTCACTACAGAATATACTTATTTAAAATGGAACAGGATATTTAGATATAAATATTTGTGCACATTTTAATTTAGAAATTGACAGTCAAGCAAGCAGACTGCCAGCCAAATGTAGAAACAAATATATATATATATATATATATATATACACTGGTGTGCAAAATTTAAGAACAACTCCCAAAATGCCAATTTTCAAGGGATTTTCAAGTGATAATTTTCACACGAATATTAAAAACGAAATAATATAATTTGAATAATTACTATCCCTGCATAACAGCTCGTCCGTACAACATCTCATTCAGGTCACACATGGTCACAAGAGTCACAGTCACTACGGCAAAACAAAAAATAGGAAATTCCATACGTTTCTTTTATGAGTCTTAAATGACTACTCTATGTGACTCCACTGTCAAGTCATTGTGACTGCTGCTTTGCAGCAAGTCACCAAGTGACTTTACAATGTCGTTTCATTGAGACTTTCGTGTGACCTCTCATCTGGAGACTCAATTTCAAAGTCATTGTGAACGTTGCATTATGATAAATTACTAAATAATGTCCCATTAAAGTTACATGGTGACTTTTCACCACTTTCCGCAGTGGATACTTCACAGTAGGGTCTCTGTCACCATTTGACAAAGTCTTGTGGCAGAAAGTTACCATATGACTTTAATGTGACATTATTTGGTGATTTATCATAATGCAACATTCCCAATGACTTTGAAATTGAGCCTCCAAACCACAGTCATATGAGAGTCTGAATAAAACGACATTGTAAAGTCACCTGGTGACTCGACAAAAAGTGCAATCGCAGTGACCTGTCAGTGGAGTCATATATAGTAGTCATTTGAGACTCATAATGAGACGTATAGATTTTCCAATTTTTTGTTTCGCCGTAGTGACTGTGGCTCTTGTGACCTTGTGTGACCTGAATGAGATGTTATATGGACTAGCAGTTTTGCAGGGGTAGTAATTATTCGAATTATATTACTTCTTGTTGAGTATTCGCGTGAAAATTATCACTTGAAAATCCCTTGAAAATTGGCATTTTGGGACTCGTCCTTAAATTTTGCATACCAGTGTATATATGTAATAAAATAAAAACAAAAATTGCGCCATTTTGCCCTCTCTGAGCTATTAATTCTAAATTTGTGGAACATATTTTTAATCTTAGTTTCGTAATGTATTAATATTTTAACAGCTAAAGTTCTTTTTCTTATTTTTTTTTAACTTATTAATAATCTATTGCTTGTTTCTCAAAAAGTGCGAGAAACGATTTCGTAATATTTTTCCTTTTTAGAATATATCGAGATTTTAATTTTATTTTTTATTAAGATCGTCTGCTCTGTGTTAATGCGCGGATGTTAGCAGGTTAGTCTATTTGCGAGACAGTATGGAGTTCTTACGGGAAGGCCACGCCTCGTATACCAATCAGAGGTGATGATTTCTGACGCGTAGCCTCGAAGTTAATCCTAATTGGATTCGTAATTTACTGACGCAGACTGAGGAGGGGCTAGTTTTTTCGTGTGAGTGTTGGAGTTTCATTCTAGGTTTTCGGAGCATTCTGAATGCATCTGCTTCTTGAACTGCTAGGACGCCCGTTAAATTTTTCCCGATAAATTGTAAGATGGAATGAGATAGCCTCGTTCACGAAGTTGGGAGTATTCGATATGTGCCATGTTCGATGAACGATTGCTCGCTGAAACATCTGCTGTGATTGTTTGTTTCTTAGACGCACCTAAGTCATCAAAATAATGCCAATGATGTTGCAAGGAATGTCGAAAGAAAAAAGGAGCCCAGTTACATCCAAATTTATTTGTGAATTATGTCTCCAGTATTTTTTTTAATATAATTAACCTCTGCGAAAATATCTGATAATTATCCAGCTAAAGAACATCTGTAAAGGCCGCGAATAATAAATGAACACCACAAAAAAAATTCTTTCTTTTTCCTTCCAAATAAAGTCTAGGTTCCGTTATTCTTTTTTAGAGAACAAAATTGTAAGTTATTATTTATTATTTATCTTATTTTGTTATTGTTTACGAAATTTTAATAATAATTTCTTTGTTTAAATTGTTGATTTTATTATTCTTATTACAGATATTAAAAAATAATTTTGTTCTTAATTTATTAATTGAAATTTTCTGCTCATAGAAACTTTACTTAAGTTTAAAAGTGTTCTTAGTACTAAAAAGGAAATTATTTGGGTTCTTAAAAAATATTTGTTGTGTATTTCCTATGTTATTGAAACTGTGATATTTATTTATTTATTACTTATTTATTTATTATTTATTTATTCCATATGAATACAAAGAAAGAATTGATTTATTTATTTATTATTTTTATTGTTATTTATCGTAATTGAATTATAGCATTTAAATATTTTCCCGTATGAATTATCCCTATTTTATGCTGTTAAGATCGGGATTAGTAAAGGAGAATAAAATGACTCAAATTAAACTTGATATTGCTTCTTTTGACTTTGAGTCGGGCATGAATATTTTTTCATGGATCAAGCATTTTGATAAAAAATGTTCTGTAGAAAAAAAAGATGATGATTGGAAAAAACTTAACATCTCGAAATATTTAAACGGTGAAGCTCTAAAAGTTTTTATAAATGATTGTTTGGATTGTGCTACTTATGATGAAATTGTTGAGATTTTAACAGAAAAATTTATCCAGATTAGAGTCCCAAAATTTTCTGAGTTTACCTCCTTAAAGTTAAATGATCTAAGTGATTTAGATTCTTATTTTAGAAAGAAAGTTGAGATTGGAAGACAACTTCAGCTTGGAGAAAATATAATTATTCAGGGATTAACTGACGGACTTAATCCTGAGTATCAAAATTGTTTAATTGCGAACCCTCTTTCTAATACTCGTGAATGATTTCGCATTGCTAAACAATTAGCAGCGATTCCAACTCATTCCCCTAATAACAACAATAGAAATTTTCAACAAGCTAGACCTATGCACAATCCCAATCCTCATCCTAGACATTGAACTCGACCCATTCCAAACAACCCAACACAAAATTTACTCCTAGATTTTTCACTCCTAGAATGCCTACGACGCATTATCAAAAATTATCCAAGTCGTCCGTGCAGAATATGTTTAAACAGAGGTATACAAAATGCTTATCATTGGGAGAGGAGTTGTATATTTAACACAAATTCATTGCAAACTCAAACTCCTGCTCATATACAACCACTCCTTACTAATAATGCCTGACAATTAATTATTCCTGGATATGTGGACAGTAAAAAAGTGTGCTGTGTTGTAGACAGTGGATCAACTGTCTCAATATTACCTCTCAAATTTGTTCGATATTTAAATGCTAATTTAAATAATGTTTCCCCTATTACTATTAGACAGGCACAAGGAACTCTTACAATTAATAAATCTTGTCGATTATGTATTAAATTTGGTAATATAAAGAGGTATGTTAATTTTTTAGTAAGATAGATTTGGACTATGCTATTTTAGGTTTACCTGATTGTGCCAAATTTAAATTGAAAATTGATTGTGCAAAAATCCAGTTGCTACAAGGCAATATTATGTTAAACCAACATGTCAACATATCCTGTGATAATTTAGAATTACTTCATTTTGATATAAAAAATGATACCAAAGTGCAACCCGATTATGGAAATACCATAACTCCTCAATCCTTGCCGCGAACTAATAATGATGATTATAATCTATTTGGGGATCTAAATGCTATTCAAAATAAAAATGTAAGGGAACTTTTAAGGGATTATTTAGATATTTTTGCCAAAAAAAAATGATCTAGGGAGAATTAATATTGAACCTCAGCGTATTTTTCTTAAATCTGACCTACCAATATCTTTGAGGCCTTATCGTACATCCACTGCTGATGAAAAAGAAATCTCCCAGCAAATTCAATCCTTATTAGCTGCTGGATTAATTAAAGAAAGTTATAGCCCATATTCTTCCCCTGTTACTTTAGAAAATAAACGAGATGAAGGCAAAAAAAAAAAAAAAACCCGAATGTGTGTTGATTATCGAAAATTAAATTCTATTATGAAAAATGACGCCGAACCTTTGCCCCGAATTGATGAAATTTTAGACAAATTAAGTGGTGCCCAATATTTCTCTACACTGGATTTAGCCTCAGGCTATTGGCACATACCTATTCACCCAGCAGATTCAGAAAAGTTAGCCTTTACTACCAATTGTGGTCTCTGGGAATGGAATGTTCTCCCCTTCGGTGTAAAGGTAGGCCCCCCAATTGTCAATAGGACAATTAGAAGAATTCTTACAAAATATAAAATAGACTTTGCTTGTTATTATTTTGATGATATAATTATTTTTTCTAAATCAATAGATGAATATATACAGCATCTCATCCAAATTTTTGATTTATGCCGAATAGAAAATATTAAATTAAAATTATCTAAATGTACTTTTGCTCAAAAACAAATCAATTTTCTAGGGTATGAAATCCAAAATGGAGCTTTAACTCCAGCTAATACTAATATAGAAACTATTAAAAAATTAAAAACCCCCTACTAATACTAAAGAATTACAAAGATTTCTTGGTTCTATAAATGTGTATCATAAATTTATTGAAAATATGCTGAAATTAGACAGCCCCTAAATAAATTACTTAAGAAAGATATTATTTGGGAATGGAATTCTGAATGTCAAAACTCTTTTCAAAAATTAAAAGATGCCCTCATTGCTAAACCAATTTTAAAGATTTATGACCCAAAATTACCCCTACACATGTTTGTTGACGCTTCTCAGGTGGCGGTAGGTGCAGTTCTTAAACAACCCGACCATAATAAATTTTTACATCCAATTGCTTATTTTTCTAGAGGATTGAGAAGTTATGAGAAAAATTACTTCATTACCGAGTTAGAGTTAGAGGTCTGCACGGGCCGGAATTTCCAGGCCCGGCCCGGCCCGTAGGAAAGTGATTTCGGCCCGGCCCGGCCCGTTGCAAAACTCAAAAGTTCGGCCCGGGCCCGGCCCGGCCCGTTATAATTTTTATATTTTAGGCCCGGCCCGGCCCGTACAAAAATCAGCGAAAACAGGCCCGGCCCGGCCCGGCCCGTTTTGGCCCGTTGCAATTTTTACGATTTCTAAAAAATTCACATTTTTATCATATAACTAAGATTCTTTTAAAGAATACTGCATACATATCTATGGAATGATTTTACAGTATATTTTACAGCAAATACACATTAACAACCTTAATGATTACTTAGATTCTTAGGCTTTCAACATTCGAATAAAGATTCATTAAAAAATTAATATGGCTTAGAATAAAAGAAAAAAGAAAGAAAGCTAAAAACATCGTTAATTTTGAAGCTGTTTAATAAAAGAAGATTTATAAATATATTTCTATATCATTTTATTATAGATTTCAAATCCAAATTCATTCTTAAATTCAGAGAAGCTCCTTTCTGATACATTTCTAAATTCATTTTTTTTTTCTCAAAAACGCATAAGATTAGCAGATATCTTTATTCAGAAACTATATAATCGAATGGCGTTATCCATTTTTTGATACAAGCAATTTAAGAATACTGCAAACAAATAAAATACTGTCATAATTAGCGTTTTGAATAGAATTTCCGGAAGCAATAGCAAGGGAAGTAAGAAAAACCTGCAATCATTTGAGAAACTATTATAACTCAACAAAGTTATACAAGTATTTTATTTACCAAAAATGAAAAACGCTATTCGATTCCAAATCCCTTTAATAGTTAGGTTTATCACTTTTATGCTCTTACAATTTAAAATTAATCAGAAAATGTGTCAAACTTTCGCACTATTGAGAAATTAATTTAAAACTCATCAAGAAGTATATATCCAAAGACTAAGCTAACATAAGTTCTTTATCGCTGTTAATTTAAAAAATCATGTTTTCTGCCAATAATTAAGTCTAGTACCGGTCCGGCCAGTCTATATGTAGAAAAATAATGCAAGCGTGATCTCGGACCGGCATGAGTCAGCTAAAAAAATATTAAAACGGGTTACACATAATGTAATTCTCCGATGCCGATACACTGTACATTTTTATATTGATGTTGTCAAACTAGTATGGCCACATTTATACCTATTCCCGTTAAAACCATTTTCGTTGAAAATAGCTCATATTTTATCGTTCCTGCTCAAATCTTCAGAACGGGCCGGCAGGCCCGAAAATTTTTTTTTCGGCCCGGCCCGGCCCGGCCCGTCTGGCCCGTTCAATTTTTTGCCGGCCCGGCCCGGCCCGGCCCGTTTATGTTGTTTGTCGGCCCGGCCCGGCCCGTTGAAAAAACTATTCTAAATCTGCCGGCCCGGCCCGTTAGAGAATTCGAAACGATTTCACCGGCCCGGGCCCGTGCAGACCTCTAGTTAGAGTGTCTTGCCATCATTGATACTTTAGATAAATTTTATCATTATTTTCATGGTGTCCAATTTACCATCAATACTGATCATGCATCTCTTGTTTGGTTAAAAAATGTCAAACATTTAAGAGGTCGATTATTTAGGTGGTCATTGAAGTTAAGTATGTTCGATTACAAGATTGAGTACTTAAAGGGATCTACAAATGTCGAAGCCGACATGCTGTCCAGAAACCCTATTTCCCATCTTTGTAAACCCCTTACTTTTCTTCTTGACGTTAAAGAGATTATTGAGACGCAAGAAAGAAAAAATGTGTGTGGTTCAAATCATATTAATGACAATGGACTGATTATAGTTAAAAAGAAGGGTTTTCGTAAAGTGGTAGTTCCCATGTCTTTAAGAAAAAAATTACTTAATGTTGCTCATGAACAGTTTGGTCACCCTGGTGTTCAAAAAATGCAAAATTTAATTTCTCCTAATTATTATTGGCCAGATATGATACAAGACTTTACCAATTTTGTTAAATATTGTGATATTTGCCAGAAAAACAAAAAACCTAGGCAGAAAAAATTTGGCATATTACAAGCTATGCCCACTACAGATCAACCTTTTGACTGTCTGTCTGTTGATACTGTAGGAGGTTTCAATTATTATAATTCTACAAAAAAATATCTCCATATTATAATAGACCATGCAACAAGATATGTTTGGGCATTTCCTTCCAAAAGTGTCACTACAGAAACTTATACAAATTGTCTAAAACAAATTTTCAATATCAAAATCCCTCAACAATTATTCTGTTTTAATAAAATTTCAAGTGTACAGTCCCCTGAAAAAATACTAAGTGACAACAATGCTGATTTTACTTCTTCAAGATTCAAAAAATTCCTGCGAAATCATAATATTAAGCAACGTTTAACCACTGCCCATCATCCACAAACGAATGGGAAATGTGAAAGAGTAAATCAGACAATAGTAACTAGATTAAAATGTAAAGTAAACTCCACTACCTCTAAAATTCCCTGGACTAAGCTTTTAACTGAAGTAATTAATGAATATAATAATACACCCCATTGTATTACTGAATTTCCACCTGCTTATTTACTTTTTGGCCAATTACCATATGACTCCCCTTTACAACAAGTTTATTATCCCCCTGTTCATGAAGCCCTTAAGATTGCTAAAGCAAGAACTGATGAATTTCATTTAAAAAATAAAAAATATTATGATAAAAATTATGTCGAACCAAAATTTTAACTTGGGGATCTAGTTATCTATGAAGAATTTCAGTACCCTAATACTAGAAAGTTATTACAAGTATTTAGTGACCCTTATAAAATTCTTAACAAATTATCCGAAATAAATTTCGAAATTGATAGGCAAAACCAATTCAAAAGTTCAGAAATAGTACATGTATCTAAATTAAGGCCTTATTATTTCCATGATAAATTTAAATTAAGTCATGAGCAACAAACAACCCCCTAATCAACAACAACAAGCTCAAGTAAAAACTGTAGCTTAAACTTAATCTCTAGTTTATTATCATTTATTATTTTTTTTTCTTTTCTCTCTTAAACAGTAAATTTCTTTTCATATTTTAATTCAGATAACATCCTGTAATTCTTACAGAATGACAATGATATCTCTTGACTGCAGCCAGAGTATCACTTGTCTGGAAATTTTTATATTTGTTTGTTTATGCCGGCGTAAACGGGCAAAGTAAAAATTTCTTATTCTGTATTGAATTACTCAAGTTATAACTTATAATAATATAATAACAATTAAAATTAATCTATCAATCATTAAATTAATTATTTGCCAAGTAGCAAAACTTTTATCACTTTATTTTAATTTTTTTCTCTCTCTTTGCTTCTGTATTCCAGTCCAAGTACATGCCAATTAGAATTTAATTTTGTTTCTTTTTCTCTTTCCTTCTTGTCTCTTGCAATGTTTTATCACACCAAGAAAACATTTATTGCTTAATTATTTGAAATGAATAAATCTTGTCTTTAATTTTTATTATTTATTAATATTTCTTTTTAAGAATCTTAGTAGTTGAAAAGTCACGTGCATTCTCAAACATGAACAAAATTTTTATTTTATTTTATTTTATTTTATTTTATCTTTTTTTTGCACATATTCCTATTTAATCCTGTACTCTAATTACAAGATTAAGTAAATGATTACATAATTGATTATATTCTTTATTCTATTCCACTTCTCTCTATATTTCATCCCAAAAATATGAGATGATATAAACGAGATTAAGTATACAAATTAGAATTTAAAGAATGCCTTTTGAAATAATTACTATTACTTATTGAAAGATTTACTTATACCCATTATGAGATTTATTTATACTTATTATGATATTTATTATTATTGATAGTTTTCCTTATTATGCTTCTTATTTGTATTGTTTATGATTTACATTGTTAAAATTTATTATTATTATATTACTATACTATAAAATGTGTTATTATATTGAATTACAATTATAAAGTATTTTCACAAAGATTCCCAAAAATGGAACTGTTATGAATTTTCAAGAACTTATTCACATACAAATTGAACTACCATCATAATATTAGTTGATAAATTTGGACAATTAATAACGATATAATTAGACTTCCTTGAAAAATGCAATGGACTATGCCACTCCAAATATGACTATTAGAGGATTTTTGAAACAAACTCTCAACATTGATTTCTAGAACTTTCTAGTGAATTTCTTCATATTTAGGTTTGTCATTGTCAAGAAAGAATTCCACGTTATTGTTTTTTATTTTTCATGTTAATATATTATGAGTAATTGCTTATATTTTCAAATTACTTTCTGATGTGTACTGTAAAACAAGATCCTATCTTGTATTTTTGTTGATGCCTATTTTAATTTATGTAAATTTAAAGTTATTCCACGCATCACCTTGGTGTTCCTAAATTTAAATTCCATATTTATAAAAAAAAAATAATTTAATTTTTCTTTTATTTAGTATCTAATAAAAGTTTATTTTATTTAGTACATCTAGTATATTATCAGACTTATACTTATATCATTATTACTTCTATCAACAATTATTATTACTTCTATCTTTATCTAGTCCTTATACCCAAATTTCATAAGAATCCTGTTAAATTCAGAACAGTTACAATTGGTTGCAATACTTATAATAATGCTGCTAACAAACTTCTATTAGCAATTCTTAATCAAATCTATAAAATTACAAAAACTAGTGATAGTACACATTGTATAAAAAATAGTTATGAACTGGTCACTATTATGAAAAATCTTAAATGTATAAAAAATATAACTACTTGTGACTTCAAAGATCTATTTAATAATATCGATTTATCAGATTTACATAATATCACAAATGAGCTTTTTAAAAAATATCAACATGAGTTGGATATATCAACGAACATCGATTCTGATTATTTTCATACCTTAACTAATTTCATTATCTATAATAATTTTATCATGCAAGATAACATTATATATATTCAAAAAGTTGGTATACCACAAGGTGGTAGTACATCTAGTATATTATCAGACTTATACTTATATCATTATGAACGTCATTATTTAAATAATAAAATACATTTATATCGATATATAGATGATGTAATTTTAATTGATACTGATAATACCAGTATATCTCAATTCCCTGTTGGCTATCCATCCTATCTAGAAATTTCAAAAAACCCGCTTTCTAATAATACCATAAATTTTTTAGATATTAAAATTATATTAAAAGAGAACAAATTTATAACTGATATTTATGACAACAGGAAAGAATTTAATTTTAAAGTTAATACCTTTAGAAATTTTTTAAATCCTGTCTTCATAATTCTGTATATCGTAATATAATACTTAATCATTTATATAGAATAAAATGTTTATGTTCTTCTCATTTAATTAATACTAATATTAAAAAGCTTGTATATGATGCTATAAATAATGGTTATCCTAAAAAATTCATATATTCTTTAATTTATAATTAAATATTACATGATCTCATTATTAATTAACTCTTTGTGTAAAAAAATCTATAAAAAATTATTAAAACTAAAAAAATAATAATAAATTAAAAATGTAAAAAAAAAATATAAAAAACATATATATATAGGTTGGTTGGGAGGGTAGATGTTAGAGTACGGAGGAGGGCGGTGTTGTCTGGATAAAAACGCAAAGGTTAATATAATTAAAAAAATTGAGAGTGGGAAATTCATTTTAACATAATTTTTATAGAGTTTAATTGACACCAATATAGGGATATTTGTTTAGTTATGTCTATAGTATTATAATAATATTAATCATTTATATTATTAATTTACAATTAAATTTTAATTGAGAGTACTATATCACTACTCCATGTATAGGGTACATTTATTAATAAGCTTTATTATATTTATTAATTTAATTAATACTATTATTACTATTATTATTATTATTAATAATAATATTATTACTATTATTATAACTTTTTTAAATCTTTTATCATCCTATATTAAGATATTGAGTTTTAACCAACCAAAGACAAAATAAATGTTATTGATTAAGGTAATAAAAGGGTATTCTAAGGTATATGTTAATATTTATGTCATTACTTTATTCAACTTTTAATTATTTTATTAATTTAATATTATGTTATGATCGATTATTAATTTTTTTCTTCTGTTCAATTATATTTCCAATTCAGCATTTTATTTGTTATTGTGACTTTGTAGTCTACACGTGGATTTAACTCATAGTTTTCACTTAATCTTAACTCTTTTTTTGTAATTTAACATTATTTTTACTGCTCCAATTATTAAGCTTTTTTATTGTCTTCAATATTTTTTATCGCTTTCAATCCTAGCTGGATTTGTTCAACTTTTTTATCTAGTAAGTTTGCGCGTTTGGCTTTGATTATTTGAATAGAGCAACCCTGTTGATTTGGCGTCTAAGTTTCGAAGCGTCTTAGGAGCGAGTTGATTTTTCCCGCGTTTGGCATATTGTAACATTATCGCCGTTTGGCGTTGGTGGTAGTATAAACAACCATTCTGAGCCGAAATGCTCTTCACGTTAATTTGGTGTTGTTGGATATTACGGATGATTTGTGCTTTACGTATGAACATTTTTTCAGAAGTCCTCTTTATGATTTGTGATGATGGCCGTTAATGTGATTACAATTGCAGTGATCAACAGATAAGTCGGTTTTTTTTTGTTCTTATTATTTTGTTATCTAACTTTTTATGACATTTATATATGAATGCATGGTTTATGTATGCCACGTGCTAGATTAGGGTAACGGATGTGCCTTTGTGACTGATTCCATTTGTAGTTCGTTACTGATTTAATATTATTATTTTTTTCCCTTTTCCACTGTTTATTACTTGGTATTTCGCTAAAGAATTTTGGTTTTTTGTGTGTTGGTAGCCCCAAATTCGTATTATTTTGCTTTTCATGGCTAATACGAAGATGAAACCACACACTTCATTTGTAGTTCCAAAATATTTGGGGCTTGATAATTCTGCTTTGGTTCAACAAATTTCTATTACATTCATTTTATTATACAATCCACGAAAAAATCGACATGAGGATGAAAATTTAAATTTCTTTAAATATGATTGAAATTTTGCATATTAACTGTTAAGAGTGTACTATTTCATATTTTATCAAAAAAGAATTAATTTTTTGTCATTAACATACTTATTTTAATTAATAAAGTGACACTATGACTTTGTAAAATAGACTGCGGCAAAAATCTTTACATTTCATGGTCTCGTACAGCTGAACAAACATTCTGAAAATCTCCAAACTTGGACATATATGATCTGACAGCTATTATTGAGAGTTTTTGTCTGCAGAGAAGTGTTCACTAATCTTCATTACAAAAGGTAAGCATATTTAATTACTCTTAATTATTGTGTCACACCCGCAACAAAAAGTTACATTTATATCTCTGCAGAAAAATATTTTTGATTTAAAGTTATGAAACTTTATATTAAAAAATAGTTTATTAAGATACTTTGAAATACAGACACAAAAGAAATTAATTAATATTTTGATTATAATTATAGAGCGTTGCGGGCGTGACATGTCCCTGTTGCGGGTGTGACATTTAATTAAAGTCACACCCGCAACGTCTTTTAAAATTGATTACAAATGCATATTTGAACAAATTATATGTAAATTTATAAAAGAATAATATGCTGGAAAACATGTACTTGGCAGCTTTAACTATACCCTTTGATTTAATAGAGGGAATTCCAGTTAATAAATAAAAATTTGCATCATCTGAGCATGTGACACTGTGTGCAATTGATTTATTCAGTTTGGATTGATAAAATTGTTGCTTTACTGCAAGAAAATAATTTTATTAATGATATATGATTAAGAAATTAATTTAAAAGGTAAGTTTTTTATAGAAATTAAAAAAGAAAATTACGAAACAATATTTTAGCAATTTTCTTTAAATTTGTTAGTTTTGTTTTGTTTTTTATATACATTTTTTTAATTTTGTTATTTGATAGTATTTATCTAATATATATATTTTTAGTTTTATAAAATAAGTAAATCAATATTAGGGGAAGATTTTTATTTCTCTTTTAATTCAAATGGAATAAAAAGTAGAAGTAAGAATAATAGAAACTGTTAAAATGTTTATTAAGTTAGCATAAAATGTATATAGTCAGTTTGAAATTAACCAAAATTTAACATAATTAACTTTATGTAAGATTAAAAATTTCAAGGGATAACTATTAAAAATTTGTTAAGCTTATATTTTTGGACTGGATGTGCTATATTTATTCAGTTTACACATTAATTTCTTCTCTTTTGCAGAGAATGAAGAGTACAGATAGATCACGATTTCATTGAAAAAAGATTAAGGAAAACCCTTTTAAATATGAAGCATATCTAACAACAAGAGAAGGAAAGAGACAAAGCAAGGAGAGAAAAGAAGAGACTATTTTAAAAAAATCATGGTAAAGGATGGCAATCCTTTCCATTTCATCTCATGGTAAAGGAGTTGTCGATGGGGTTGGTGCAGTTGCCATGAAAATGGTAACACTAGCAACGCTCTGCAACTATAAATTCAGCTTCAGATTTTGCCATGCGTGTAGAAAAAGTCCTAAAAAATATAAAAGAACTTTGCTGAATGTGAAATTTCAGAAGATATTGCGAAAATGCTTCATGAATACTGGCACCAAACACTATCGGAGCTCAACATTCAATCGATACATCATGTTGTTTTTATTGACGTAGGAACAATTAATGTAGAATAACTTCAGAAAGTGATCACAAGAGAATTTGTTTGTTACCATATTTTGTCAAAAATATAATATTCAATGATAAGAGTGCAGTTGGAGATTTTGTAGAAGTTGTTTTATTCGCCACATAAAAAAAAAAAAAAAAAAAAAAAAAAAAAAAAAAAAAGTGAAAACTTTGATGAACAAATAAGACAAATGAATGGGGATATTATAGAATAAGAGTATCGGAATAAAAATCAAGAAAATGTGTATATTTGGCTCAGTCAGTTAGATGTATCCATATTTTGACAAGGATATAATATCCAACGATGAATGTGCAGTTGGAGATTTTGTAGAAGTTGTTTTATTCTCGACATTAAAAAAGTGAAAACTTTGATGGACAAATAAGACAAATGGATGGCGACGATATAGAATTAGAATGTTTGAAAAAAATTTAAGAAAACGTGCATGTTTGGCCCAGTCAGTCAGATGCGTCCTAGGAAAAAAAAAAGAGCATTTTTGTAAAAAAAGCTACTACCACCAGAAATTATAAATTCAAGATTGGAAATGAAATTTTTTATTGTATTTTCCTCTCTAGATATTATAATTGTAATATTGATTAATTCTTTAATTAAAAAAATCTGCCTTGAAAATATTTGTGTACGTCATTATTTTATTGGCTATACAAGTCACACCGGCAACAGGGCGTCACACCCGCAACGAAAATTTTGAATATTTTCTACAAAAGCAAGAATTGAGTAAGTAATTTAATTTTTTCATAGAATAATTATTTAAGTATTACTGTCTAATATATAAAAATATCAATTCACTCAGTTGTCATGATTCACAGAGTTTTGCATTTTTGCACTGAAAGATGAAAATGCATGTCCTTTTTATGTCACACCCGCAACAGGCGGAAATTATTTTTTTTTATAAATAAATGATACATCGGACAATTTTCAGATTTGGATAAATGTATGTGTAAGTGGTCTACATTGAAATTCATACAAATTGAAATCAATGCTTAAAAATTTTTTTGCTGGTTACTAAATTAAGTTGTGTAAATGTCACACCCGCAACTTTGGATTGGGCGTATATTCATTTCATTTATATACTTAAATTTTTCTCATGTTTCGGTATGGTTTATTGAAAAAATCAATTGGTGAATATTGTCCACTTTTAATGGTATTATATATATATATATGTATATACAGTAATTGATGTTGATTTGTAGTATTATCTAATGGTTCTACATATATATATATATATATATATATATATATATATATATATATATATTCCTAACGCCGCCATTAAAAAATATCTTTACGCAAAACACATAAAAATAAATAAATAAATACATAAAACAGAAAAAAAAAATGGGACAACCGCGGAAGAGGGTAATAAATTCATTAATTGTAATTTCACACAAATTTCTAAATTAATTACAAAATGTGCCTTTTTTTCCAAGACGAAAATCAGGTGGGAAAAGAAACTGAATTTGCAAATTAAAAATCTGAAAAGGAGAATGAACAAAAGAAAATGGTTAAGTTCCTTACATTTCAGACTCAATTCAGTGTAATTTTATCCCCTCCCCATAACTACCATGTAAACATAAGGTGGTTGTGTGTTTAATCCAGCTTTGGAACGCGATCATTTGATCGCTTATCACGTATCCTCTGCCGGTGAAAATCGCATAAATTTAAAACAAAAACAAATAATCTGATGGAATGTACAAGAGAACAATCCCATGTCGAACAAGCTTACAAGGCTGTTCTATCGACTATTTCTTCCCTTTCAGAATGTAAACAAAACGATGGCATTTCACTGGTTCATTATGCCATAGATTTTTGGATTTTAGTCAGAAGCTTCACGATGGGAGGGGGGGGGGCATCCCTTTTCAATATATGTGAACTTGGAAAATTTCAGATTAGAATTGAGAAATTCTAGATTTTCGAAACTCTTTTTCTTGTTTTAAATAAACAGCTAATAATAAACGTGTGATTTTTTTTTATTGTTTTGCTCACTACCTTTCTGAGTTCTGTTACAGTAAACTAGTTAAAATTTCAACAGAATTTTAACTAGTTAACTAAAAAAGCAGCAAGACTCAATTTGTCATTGTTTTTCCTTGTGCAACGAAAATGCCATACATCTATCAGACCTGAATTTCCCTACTGTTGTCCATCAATAGTGTCCTTAATCTATTTCTACGAAAGTTTTGTATCCTTTCTCAAAAATCTCAAAATATCATGATGCTATTTTTTGTATGAATTGTACAATTATGACTCGTATACTCAATAGAAGACAAAAACTTTCATTAAGTGAACCAATAATTATAGCTTTTAGGAGTTTAGTTTCAGTATTTTTGTTTAGAATTTTTTTTTTTTAATTTTATTTAAGTATAACTATTACAACCATTAACCACATATTTCATATATGATTAGTTGGAAAATAGAGCAATTTGTTCGAAGTTGGGAAATTTTTGAATTACATGTTGGAAAATTTTCGAAATGCCCTTCCGTCTTGCAAAAAATATTTGTAGCTACGCCCCTGATTTTAGTAAGTTGTGTAAATAAAACAGGGTGATTACTGATCAGGGAATTTTCATTTTAAACATCAGTATTTTGTTGTAAAATTTGCCTGATTCAATCATATTTTTAAAAAAAGAAGAAGTAAAGGCTCTCTGGTATTTTCCTTGTAAAATTTCCTAATGTGATGCAACCCTGTAAAACCAGTTTTTATTGTACCATTTAATGATTGATAACTTACTGTAATAACTTTAACTTTAAAAACATGGCACACTTTCAGTTTTTAAGAACAGGGGAAAATTTTTCAAATTACCTTTTATCAAACTTTCTATTTCTTGGTATGCAGATGATAAATACAATACTATATTAAATCTTTTCTGCTCATGGAAGAAAAAGAAAAAAAAAAAGCAATCACATTTTATTTTAAAAGGTAAAATACTGCAACTTACTTTAGTAAAAATATTAAAAATATGAGGCAGATTTTTTTTTTTTTTTTTTTTTTTTTTTTTTTTTTTTATTTATTTATTTAAGTCAGATTTTAGACAAAAAAGGAGCCGGCAAACAGGTAAATAAAGAATACAGAAAGATAGTATACAGAAAAATATAAGAAAGTCAGGTGGATAATCCAGCAACGCTATGAGATTCTATATCAATAGAATGTATTCTATATCTGTAGAATATTTCTTTCTATTCGAAATGTAAACAAAGCAACGACATTTCACTCTTTCAGTATGACACAGTTTGGCAAAGTATAGCTATAAAAAAAGCCAAATACAAAAATGTGTAATGTTTAAGACAGTCATATTTAAAAATGATGTAATGGTAATCTTCAAAATGAAAATTACTGTGCTATATTTGCACTACTATACTGTGCTTTTACATTCATTATAAAATTTATATCTTATTATTTTATCTATTCATCTTTTTGTATGCAAATAATAAATAAAATACTAAACTTTTTTTTTTTTTTGAAAGAAAAGGAGTTTATTAAAAAAAATTCTCCTAAAAAAAAGCAATGAAATTTTATTTAAAAATGTAAAATCCTGCAGCTTACTTTAGCAAAAGTATTAGGAGTTTGAGACAGTCTTTTTCTTTTTTTTTTTAAGTCAGACCTCAGACAGAAAACAAGCTCGCAAATAGGTAAATAGATAAAAAAAAATACAATTTTATATCTTAACAATATCGATAAAAAAATACTATCCAGATACAAACAAATAAACTGTAAGATAAATAAAAGCAATTATTATAATTCACTCTAAATCAATAAATTAAAATGAATTTCCAATTAAACTATGAGATTATATAAGTATACTCTTTCTCTGGCCAAAAATCAGAAGGGGGAATTTCATACTGGAAACGAAAGTAAATAAACAAAACCACAAAGCAACTTATATTATAGTGACTCATTTCGATCTTTTTATCCCCATAACCACGATGAAAACAAAACGTGGTCGTGTGTTTAATCCAGCTTTCAAACACAATCGTCTGATCGCTTATCATATATCGTCTGCCTGTCAAAACCGCGTCAACCTGAAACAAAAACAAACAACCTGATAAAAAGAGAAAGTGCGAGGGAAAAATCCCATGTCCACCCCGCTTAAAAGGTCTGTTCTGTCAGACTATTTCCTCTCTTTCGGAATGTAAACAAAGCAACGTTTCACTCATTCACTATGTCACAGTTTGTTTTGTAGCGTAAGCAGACAATAACAAAAGAAAACCAATGTTTACGTAATCTGTGGCTAGAGAAAACGGAGATCTCACTCTTTTTCTTTTTTCTCGTTCTCAATTTTTTTCATTGTCAAGGTTGTTGTCAAAAAATAAATAGAATTATGTCTACTATCTAGCCGATGTTTGTTTACGTGTCTTTCTCCCCTTCAGTTGTCTTGAGGGGGAATATTTAATCTGTTCTACAGAAACGGAAATGGGGAAAATATGTGAGAATGAATTTCAAACGTCAAGGTGTGTAATTTAATTTGCTTGTTTTTTGTTTACCACTTTTCTAGTAAATAAATAGAATCATAATAAGAAAATAAAATTCATTATCAAGATTGTTGTCAAAATAAAATAAAATGAAATTAAAGTAAATAAATAAATAGAATAATGTCTACTATGTCTACTTTCTAAACGATGTTTGTTTTTATGTCTTTATTCCCTTCAGTTCTTTTTAGGAGAAATATTTAATCAGAAATAGAAATAGAAAAAATATGTGAGAATGAATTTCAAACGTTTTTTGATTTTCAAACGTGTGTTTAATTTTATTTGCTTGTATACCACTTTCCTTGTAAATAAATAGAGTTATAGTAAAATAATTTTTCTATATTCAGAAATCAAAGGGCGAAATTTAATTTCATATTGAAAAAGAAAATAAATAAGTGAAACTACAAAGTCACTTATTTTTTATTGATTCATTTCGGTATTTTTATCCTCATAACCACGATGTAAACACAACGTGGTCGTGTGTTTAATCCAGCTTTCAAACACAATCGTCTGATCGCTTATCATACATCGTCTGCCTGCCAAAACTGAGTCAACCTGAAACAAAAACAAACAACCTGATAAAAAGAAAAAGTGCGAGGGAAAAATCCCATGTCCACCCCGCTTATAAGGTCTGTTCTGTCAGACTATTTCCTCTCTTTCGGAATGTGAACAAAGCAACGTTTCAATCGTTCACTATGTCACAGTTTGTTTTGTAGCTTAAGCAGACAATAACAAAAGAAAACCTATGTTTACGTAATCTGTGGCTAGAGAAAACGGAGATCTCACTCTTTTTCTTTTTCTCGTTCTCAATTTTTTTCATTGTCAAGGTTGTTGTCAAAAAATAAATAGAATTATGTCTACTATCTAGCCGATATTTGTTTAAGTGACTTTCTTCCCTTCAGTTGTCTTGAGGGGGAATACTTACGAAAATGGAAAAAAAATGTGTGAGAATGAATTTTAAACATCAAGGTGTCTTATTTTATTTGCTTGCTTACTACTTTTCTAGTAAATATATAGAATCACAATAAGAAAGTAAAATTCATTATCAAGATTGTTGTCAAAATAAAATAAAAATAAAATAAAAATAAATAAATAAATAAATAGATTTATGTCTAGTATGTCTACTTTCTAAACGATGTTTGTTTATGTGTCTTTATTCCCTTCAGTTGTTTTGAGGGGAAATGTTTAATCGGAAATAGAAATAGCAAAAAAAATATATCAGAATGAATTTCAAACATCAATGTGTTTAATTTTATTTGCTTGTTTACCACTTTTCTTGCAAATAAATTGAGTTATAATAAGATAATTCTGTAACATTAATCTTTCCATAGCCAGAAATCAAAGGGCGAAATTGAATTTCATAGTGAAAACGAAAGCAAATAAACAAAACTAAAAAAAAAAAAAAAAAAAAAAACCCTTATTCTATAGTGACTTATTTCGATCGTTTTATCCCCATAAACAAGATGTAAACACAACGTTTTCTAATCAAGCTTTCAAACACAATCGTCTGATCGCTTATTATGTATCGTCTGCCTGTCAAAGCCGCATCATCAGAAACAAAAACAAACAACCTGATAAAAAGAGAAAGTGCGAGGGAAAAATCCCATGTCCACCCCGCTTATAAGGTCTGTTCTGTCAGACTATTTCCTCTCTTTCGGAATGTAAACAAAGCAACGTTTCACTCGTTCACTATGTCACACAGTTTGTTTTGTAGCGTAAGCAGACAATAACAAAAGAAAACCAATGTTTACGTAATCTGTGGCTAGAGAAAACGGAGATCTCACTCTTTTTCTTTTTTCTCATTCTCAATTTTTTTTATTGTCAAGGTTGTTGTCAAAAATAAATAAATAAATAAATAAATGAATAAATATAAAAATAAATAGAATTATGTCTACTATCTAGCCGATGTCTGTTTATGTGTCTTTCCTTTAATTGTCTTGAGGGGAAATATTTAATCCGCTCTACTGAAATGGAAATGGAAAAAAAAAATTGTGAGAATGGTTTGCCACTTTTCTAATAAATAAATAGAATATTAATAAGAAAATAAAGTTCATTATTAATGTTGTTGTCAAAATAAATAAATAAATAGAATTATGTCTATTATCTAGTTGATGTTTGTTTATAGGTCTTCATTTTTTTCAGTTGTCATGAAGGGAAATATTTAATCGAAAATTGAAATGGTAAATATGAGTATGAATTTCAAACATCAAGGTGCATAGTTGTCAACGTTCCGATTTTTCGCATACCATTATTTTTATTCAGAAATATTTGCTTTATAGAATCGCAAAATTTACGCAATTAAATAAAGCGAACATTTCTGCAAAACTTTAATGGTATCAAAAAAATCGGGAGGTTTACAGCTATGAAGGTGTCTGATTTTATTTGCTTGTTTACCACTTTTCTAGCAATTAAAGAGAATCATAATAAATAAATAAAATTCATCATCAAAATTTCTGTCAAAATAAATAAAAAGAATTATGTGTATTATCTAGGCGATGTTTGTTAATGTGTCTTTATTTTCTTCAGTTGTCTTGGGGGGAATTATTTAATCAGAAATGAAAAGAAAAAAAAAATACTTGAAAATGAATTTCAAACGCCAAAGTGTTTAATTTTATTTGCTTGTTTACCATTTTTCTAGTAAATAATAGAGTCATAATAAGATAATAAAATTCATTATCAGATTGTTGTCAAAATAAAACAAAACAAAACAAAATAAAATGAATTTTTCTATGTCTACTATCTAACCGATGTTTGTTTATATGTCTTTTCTCTCTTCAGTTGTTTTAAGGGGAAATATTTAATTGGAAAGGGATAAAATATGTGAGGATGAATTTCAAACGTCAAAATGGTCTGATTTTATTTGCTTGTTTACCACTTTTCTAATAAATAAATCGATATTATATCCCTCATAGCATGCATAGTCACAATGACGTCACTGTGAGTCACTTTGGTCACATCACATCTGAGACCAAAATGCCACCACTCAGTGACGTCACATTGTGACTGAGATGTGACTTTTTAAAAAATCCTTAGAAAATTACAAAAATTCTTCAAAACATGTTATTTACTTTAAAAAACACGTATCTGGCAATTTAAATATCGTCACTTTTGTCACAGTTCCGTCACAATGTTAATGTCAAAGTAGTCACAAATGACACATTTTTCACAAATTTGTCACATTGTGACCATTTTGTGAAGTGGTCACAAAAGAGCTCTAAAACGGCCATAACGACGTCACATCGACGGTCGATGGTCACAAAGTTACAAAGTGACTTCACAACAACGTCGCAGTGACGTCACCATGCCTTACGGTATCGTATATATACTATATAAAGGTACAACAAATCTTTTGTGTCGAATTTAAAACAAAATGAGTATAGAAACATTAAATTTAGAAGGAATGTGTTTTAATGGTTATTTATATAATTTTAGATAAAATTATCATAAACAAGGATTTACAAAGAAAAAAAAATTACATTTTTTTACTAAAATACATTGCTTGATTTAAGAAAAAAAAAAAAAAAAAAAAAAGAATCAATTGCAAATGTTTCCGAAGCAAAAGGAAAAAAATAGGTTTTTAATAAATATGTGGCCGCATCTATTTATTGATACATAGATGCGGATATTGATTTTCCAAAATGCATGGGCAATGCTTTCCGTTCCAATATCCGACAACTTAAGAGAATACTTCATATACATGAAAACACCCGCTCGCTAAAGTTAATTGAATGAGATTTTTCTTTTTTTAAATAACTGGCTTGCATTTCAAAAATTTTAAATAAATATTTTTTTATTATTATTGGGTAGCTGAGATGAATTTCTACAAATTCCATTTTATACTCTTTAGGTTTTGTTTACAGGGGGAAAAAAAAGCCGCAAACACAATCGAAAATGTAAATAACGGCGATTGTATTGCTTAGCATAAATAACAATTTTATAGAAATTTACCATTTTACTATGAAATACACCTTTTATTTATTTATTTATTATTATTTATTATTATTATTATTATTATTATTATTATTATTGAGTAGATTGTAGAGTTTAGCATGCATTGTATTGTAATGCATTTTTCCCTCGCACTTTTTATTGTTAGCAGATTATTTGTTTATGTTTAAGATTGACGCGATTTTGACAGGCAAAGGATACACGAAAAGCGACCGATTATGTTTGGAAGTTGGATTGAACACAATACCATTGTGTGTTACAGAAAAAGAAGAAAAAATAAATAAAGGAAGAAAAAATAAATGGTGGAGAAATCTTAATAAAGGTCATGTTTAAATCTAGATTTTAATTGTTGAAAAAAGGTATAATTAATGTAACTAAAATTTATTTTTCACATTAGAAAAAAACATATAAATTTAAGAATCAAAACAAAATTTAATTGCAAAAGTTAGTACTACAGAGTTTAAAACATGAATACATTGATGTTTGCTTTGCTTTTATAGTTTTGTCTTTTATAACTTTTATTTCCAAGTCCTCTCGAAATTCAGTAAATAAATTCTTTTGGACGGGAACAAATATTAATGATTTTCTTACTTTTTCTATTTCTTTGAGAATTTCCTAACAGAATAGGGCAGGGGAATTTATTGGCGGTCATTCTTAATTCGTCTGAGTTAAATTCGTTACCTAGAAAAACACAAATGGGTTTAAATACTTAAAAGTTACCGAAAAAAAATCAAAACTTAATTTAGAAGTTTGATGACTAATGTTCATTCCGGAATTATTTTTCTGATAAAACCTTCTTCAAGCAACCAGCAAAATCGAAATTTTTTTAATTTTCTTCAAAGAAATCTAGAGGGAGTTCAACTGGGATGGTCTCAAAATGGAGGTAAAGTCAGTATTGAGCCTACCTGAATAAATTTCGATCCACGAAAATAAAAAAGATCGTTCAGGAAGATGGTCGCACAGAGAAGTTTCACTATATCGCTCGTAGGCTGCAAAAGTGGCACAACTCAAAAAATAAGGTTCTGAGATTAATGAGTTTGAAGTTTCGCCTTGTAATGAAATGCAATATTTACACGATTCATTGTTGTCATAAGTGTTAAGTGGTACTAAATGACTCCGTAAGGATTCAATTAATAATAAGGAGCTGTGCATATATAACGTCATCAACTTTTTGGTACACTGTTAAAAATAAATCTGTGAATTCCAGGTGAAACTACCGGCAGCAATGTAGCCGACCTTTCACCGTTCCGTTAGTAGATATTCCGTTATGGGAAATACAAGAAGGTATGTCTTTTATGAGTTAGTGGGAAAATCTGCTGTGCTTTATAAAGATTTCCTTTCAAATATATTCCTTAGAATATTTTTAAACGGTTTATTTTATTTTATTTTAGACTGATGAATAATACTTACTATTTTTAAAAATCAGTTTTAATTTTTTAAATAATTTAAATTTTAAAAAAATCACTGTTTAAAACCACTCTCTCTCTCTCTCTCTCTCTTTTTTTTTAATGAATAAAAAAGTTTTAATAACATTTTTTCTTTAAACAAAAAAAGATATAGACATTTTTTTGAAATTGTCGTACAATATTTATTTATTTATTTATTTATTTATTATTTATTTTTTTTTTTTTTTTAATTTATTGGCTAATAAATTAAAAAAAATTAATAAGAAATAAGAGAAAAATAAACAGAAAAATATAATTTAAAAGGGATTTTTTATGTTTTCATTATTCCATGGTTCCAGTGGGACCCGCACCCATAATCTGCGCTCGCAGGTGATTAGCGGTGTGGTAACTTGGCCACTCGGCCATGGAGTCCACCACAGAACGGAGTGTCTCCGTTTTTTGTTTCTATTTCCACCAGTTTTGTTATTTTCAGAAAATATGGTGGAATTTTGGGATTTGTAACGGAAAATGCCCTTTTGTTGTGAAAAGGGACCTTTTCTGTAAAATTCAGGAAAAAAATGTTCGTAAATTTCAGAATTTTTTTAACAGTGTATATTTGGACCCCCTCCCCCCCCCTTTCGATATCATTCGTTATCATCCATCGAACCCCCCCCCCCCCCCGGTAAAGATAACGTTATCAATGTCTATTTGTTTTTAATTTATTTCTTTTATTTGGAGTAGTATATAAAACTATAAAACTGATTGTATTTACTTTTCGCCTACTTCATTGATTCAGATGAAAAGAATTCAATAAAATATAAAATATCCTTTTATATTGTGTAGCGCTTAAGAGAAATTATTATTTAAAAATATTTTAGAATAACTTTCTCGTACAAAATGCATTCAGCATTAATAATGTCCTGTTGCGCTTGCCCCGTAGGAAGGATGGGAGTGGGGAGATAGAAACTCTAACAAGTGGGCTACATTCTTTTTCATTGATTTATTAGTAAACACAATCTTCTTTTCAAATATATTTCCCATATGGTTTGTCGAATAGTGATTGTATATGGATACACATAAGAAGAATAAGAATGTCAAATGATGAAGTATTCCATATTTTAGAATTAAATATTTTTATAAATAATTTGGTGATTTTATTAAAAACCTTTTATTTTCATAAAAATATATGACTAAAAACGATAACATACTATTTCGAATTATGTTACAAACAAAAAAAGAAAATTTTGGCTGGAGAAAAAAAATATCGATATCAAACGATAAATCCCCCCTCCCTTTAGAGATATCTTGCGATATCATTTGCCACACCTCCCCTACCCCCTAAAATGATAACGTTATATTTGCACAGTCCCTAATGAAAAAAAAATAGGCTGGAAAAAAATATTTTAAGGGCCGGGCCCCTAATGCCCCTATGCACCTAACTGTTAATAATTTGCCCCTTTTTATCAGATCTTCTTCGCTTTGAGGGACTTTTCTTCATTTAACTATCCTCGCCTTTTTACTTTTTAGTTATGACTCTGAACCCTTGGAGCCCGTTTCTTTAAGTTTTTGTGATAATAAATTTTGTTAATAAATTGCTTCCATTTAACTTGATCTTCATTTATGGGATACCTATTTCATATACAGTCGAGTCTCTCTATATCGAAACTCCATAGATCGAATTTCTCTATATAACGAATTTTTAGTAGGAACGGTCCCCTTTTCACATGATTACATTAAAAACAGTCTCTATATAGCGAAATATTTATCTCCATATAACGAATTTTTTCATAAATTGGTCTTAATTTATTCAGTTTTAAAAAAGCTACGAAATCACATGGAATCAATTTTCCATCAATTATTTTTGATTTATCGTTCAGTGCTGAGTTTTTTTTTTTTAATAAATATTACTTCTCTCCTTGTTCTTTAAATCCAACGAGTTCATCCCACCTCCCACACACCTTTCAACATCCTTCTCAAAACAGAGTCAATTGGATTGTTACACATATAAGAGAGGAATCAATGAGAGGTACACAAGAGATGCCTTCAAATGGAGGAAAATGTTAACTAAAATTTTTCATTCCTTGCTAAAATTTGAGATTTTTTTTTTTTTTTTTTTTTTTGAGAAACAACAAAAAATCACAGCTTTCTTCCTCTGAAATTAATGCAAGTCTTCCTTATTTGATTTTCATTAATCTTTCAAATAAATGTCTGTTCTCTTTTTTGAAACTGCTTAAATAATTAAGAAATAAAATGTTAGGTTAATATATACTTTTAAAGATTTCAAATTCTTAATTAAAAAGATCAAAAATAATATTTGTTCAAAATTTGCACATTAAATACGATTTTAACACGATTCTCTATACATCGAATTTCTCTATATAGCGAATTTTTTACTGGAACGATGGGATTTGTTATATAGAGACTCGACTGTAGATATTTTCAGTTTTAACATTACATATAAGACACTGGGACCTCCTAGGTAATCATAGGGCCCGGCCCATAGGTCTTTGATCATTTTGTGCTCCAAAGATTTCTCACTAAGAAATAAGAAAATAAGAAAGGCTGCTGGAAAGAATACCAATTTGCATTGCTGGAGAACGCATTAACTCAAAATTCGTATTTTTTTGAGTTGTGCCACTATTGCAGCCCACGAGCGATATATCTGTTATCAGACTTTCGTAATGTCAATAATATGTCTCGTGTCATCTGATGTTATATTTACTTTTTTTAAAACATGGAACTTCACTTCGAATTAATCGTAGAGATTGCGTATCGAATTTCAAATTCATCCTAGACATAGGAAGTTTTGCAAGATTTCCCATTATATAGTTTCGCAAGTTAAACTATTCATAGAACGCATATGTCCTAGTCTGTAGGTCAAACTTAAACCGATTGCAAAAAGGAAGGCGAGAATATTTCCGGACAATATCATCCGACTTAAAACTAAAGTAAAAGAAAGACTTTATATATAAATATAAAAATAATTTGGAAGAGAAGGCGCGTGTTTTAATCTAGTTTTTTCTTCTCCTAATCTTTAACAACATGCTATATTGCTTTTGCTTATAGACCGAGAGGCGGCAGCATAGAGAATCACCTCATCGAGTTTACCGCTGAAATTCTAGAATTAGTTAAAAATTGATTCACATATTAAAACTCAATCGATCTGCCAAGTCATATTTTGGTGGAAAACGCCTGATAACCCGCGTTTAGGTGTTTACTTGTAGGTTTACAATTGCATTTTCCTGCCCCCAAAGGTATGAATACATAGAGGGCTGGAAACAGGAAAACACAATGGTAAACCTACGAGCGAACCGCTAAAATCGGGTATTTCCCGCCAAGATATGGCTTGGCAGACCAATTGCGATTTATATTCTCTCAACAGCAGAAGCACCAAATATATTAAATATCTGCAAACCGGTTTCGGTAGTGTATAGCTTACCGTCGTCAGTACTGAGGGAGGTTAGTACCTTATATAGGAGAGACGGGGAATTCAAGGTGGTCAATAGGATGACAGAGGATTGAAAGAAAAATGGGCAATAGGAGAACGCACGGGAATAGGAATCAAAGAAGGGAGATATGGGTCAGGGGCGGAAAAAAAGAATAATATGTATTTAGGAAAAAGAGATTTTAATGTAATATTTCCAGCAATCCGATAATGGGGGGATGGCGTATCCACAACTGAGAATATTGTCAAAAATTTTATATATGTGGAATGCTTCAAGGAAGTTAAGTTTATCAATGGAAGTAGGTTAGGAAATTATTTTAAATGAAGTCAAAAGTATGGTTCATCTCCCAGCAATGTTTTGCAATGGAGGATTGATTGATTTCTTCTTTCCTAATATAATTTTGATGTTCTTTAATACGTTTTTTTTAATAAGCGTTGTTTACTTTTTGTATTCCATTATATTGTACCAAGCTCCATCTCAATAATTACGAGAATATATATTTTAAAATTTACTTAAATTTTTCAAATTTTCCAGAGAAATCGAAAATTTTTTTGATAAAATCGTTTTCTTTATTGAGTTCTTTATTATTACGCAAAAATGCTTAAATTAAGAAAGAAATGTCATTGCGGCATGTTTTCTAGGAAATGGCTGGGTTGAAGGTTGTGCATGTATAACATTATCAACTTTTTTTGAAGTTTTGGACCCCCTACGCCCATCTGATATCATACGTTATCATTCCTCGAACTCCTGCCTATCTCCGATAATGATATCGTTACCAATGTATATTTTTTTCCATTTGATTTTATCTCTTTTGTTTGGAATGATATGCCACTCTAGTTACATACTTTATGGATTCAAATGAAAAGTAGTCATTAAAACATCCCTTTATATCATATGACACCTTAAAGAAATTCTTATTGTTATTTAAAAGTAATTTATAATAGCTTTTTGTCAGATAATGCATTCAACAGTAATTAATAATGTCTTGTTGCACTTGTTACTAACGAAGGAGGGAGGGGGTGGTGAGATAGAAATTTTTATTAATAAAGAAAGTGGGCAACATTATTTCTCTTTCTCTATTATTTATAAGGAAACACATGCTTCATTTCAAATATACTTCACATAGAGTTTTTTCGAACAATAATTGTATATGCATATATATATATGAAGAAGAAAAAAGAATGTCTAATATCGGGCTATTTCACACTTAAAAAAATAAAGATTTTTATAATAATTTATTAATTTTAATAAAAACTTTGTATTTTCATAACAATAGATAGCATACTAAGAAACGATAACATACTTATTTGAACCAAAAAGTGTTAAAAAGACTAAATTTAATTGAATCAAAAATGATATCGATATCAAATGACAAATCCCCTAGAGATATTATAGTATATCATCTACCAGATCCCCCCTTAAGGCCCCTGTCCTCGCTCGAGGAAACGCTCGCGAGCTAATGCTATTCTTATGGGGAAGCATTTTTCTAATAACTCTTTCGCATTTTGACATTTTTGAATATTTTTTTTTGCATTGAATAGCTGAGGTGCATGCCGACAGCGCACCTTTTTTACTTTTTCGATTTTGGTTGCAGATATATTTTTTAAAAAGCACTTTCAGTTTCGAAACTGGTTTTGAAAGTGAAACTAACTTTGTAAAAAATATCTGCAACCAAAATCGAAAAAGTAAAAAAGGTGCGCTGTCGGCATGCACCTCATGCAAAAAAAAATTATTCAAAAATGAAAAAATGCGAAAGAGTTATAAAAAAAAATGCTTCCCCATAGGAATAGCATTAGCTCGCGAGCGTTTCCTCGAGAGAGGACAGGGGCCTTAAATCATAACGTAATATTTGCACAGCCTCTAGATCTGTAAAATAATACTAGTGTACAAAAGCCGGGGACTTGACAAGCATGCTGAGGGTATAAATCTTATAGATGCATGCACAAATAGACCTTACTATTAAATTCATAAAGTTTAGAAATTATGATTACTTTTATTTATTTTTTTTTTTAAATCAAAAGTTTGAGATTTTTGATTTTACATTTTTTAAAATTACACCTAATAATTATATTTGTTCTTGTGCAGATCATATTAAATACACATTATATCTGTAATTAGTATTAAAATTTTGAGTCATTGGGACAATTCGATTATGAGAAACACTAGTCGCAAGACATATGAAATAAATTATATATATAAAACCCCTCCGTGTTTGACGATTCCGGGGACAACCCATCCACGAGAAAAAGAAACTTATTGAAACTGCGTCCACGTTAGGCTTAACTATTCCGAGCTGTTCACAAATATTCTAATTGTTCAACTCATGAAAATATACATGTGAAAGATTTATTCATTACTCACTTTCTTTAAAACCTACAAAAACTATTTAATTATAATATTTAAGTTCTAAATAAAACAACCAGCAATTACGGAAAAAACAAACCAAACAAACAATGTAAGCAAATCAATACTGTTGCCATTCAAGAATGACAAATTCCGTGATTGAATCTTTAGAATGACTCCTTTGTAACATCACGACTCAGGAATGATCGGGCGCGCTGAGCGCGTGCGCTCAGGAGTCAGGTACGTGGAGTGGATCTTACAGCGGAATAAGGAAAGGGCAGCTGACGTCACTGTGGACGAATTACTGTGGATAAGCGAGAAAAACCTGCCCGTTCTTTAACGACTGACACTGCTCGGATGAGCTCCGGGAATTTGATTGGTCTAAGTTTGCCAATGTATAAATAGGTATGATATGATTGGGCTACGTTGTCAAGATGATTCCTACAATGATCGCTTTGACAAAAAATGTAGCGGTAGATTGGTTGACAGAAGTGTTTGTTTGTAAACATGCCCTTTCCTTATAGTACTCGGTAAAAACTCTTGAGCTTGCGCGCGAAACGTGTGTATCTCCCGAACACGTTCATTGTTTACTCTTTATTGTTGACATTTGTTTTCGATCTTATAGAGTGTTTTCTTTTAAGTATTAGCTAAAAAATGGGCCAAAATAGGAAATTTTTTTATACATTTTAGATATTTTTATTATTTTTTTTTTTCAGTATTTCTCGATATTTTTTGGCTGTAGTTTCACAATATAATCTTTTATAATTGATTTTTTTGCCTTATTTTATTCTTTTAAAATTTATGTATTTACGATTTGTTCATTACAAACCCCATCATCCACCAGACAGTTTTGTTATAGTTTTAAATGCAAATTTCTGTTAAAATTTTCTTTTTTTATATAGATTTTTTTCTCCATGTTTAATCGGTGTATTTTTAAAAATTGTTTAAGCCTAAAGTGGCTGATTGACCACAGTTGTAATTTTTTATCATCCTTTTAAAAATGCAAACACGTCATTTTGACGGGCTGTCTTCTAGTTAATTTAATAAAGATATTGTCACGTTGTGTCGGAAAAAGAGTGACCACACCCTTGTCATATCAGCGGGACAAACTCCCCCCCCCCCACCCCTCAAAAATGGTGGAATGCAACAATGGACTGGTCTGTTGGTGTTGAGGGGCTGGGATAAAAGACAAGAAAATGAGAAAAAAAGAGAGGGCTTTTGGATGTCCTTCGAAACGGTCATGTTTTTGACCAGCGGAGGATTTTGTTTTATTTACTTTTTTTTTCTCTCTCAATATAATGGCCGATAGTTCAGGCCTAATTACTATTGTAAATATGTAAGATGTTAATTAAATTATTGTTTCTGTTAGAGGCATATATTATTATTGTTTCACTCATAATTTAATATCAGAAACCAACGCACAGGATTTAACGGCCTGTGACAGATATTAAATTTCAAATTAAATAAACATATTTCATATACATCTAGATTTTTTTTTTAATAACACTAATTGTTAACATATATCTTTATGGTGTGTTTCAAATTTCATACCCAAAAATTTATCTGATATGGAATCGTCCCAATTCACATTAGTTTATCATTTTAATGTAATTTGCCAGGCAAGGTTTCTATCACTGCAGGCGAAGACACTCGCAATGTAATACTAAAATTATGGAGAGGTTTTTTTTTTCTAATATCTCATTTGCACTTCGACATTTGTATTTTTATTTTATTTTAATCATTTATTTATTTATTATTAATATTATAGAATGGCTGAAATTTAATCCTAGATCCTTTTTTTTCTTTACTTTTTCTATTTTAGTTGCAGATATTTTTTATAAAGTTACTTTCGATTTTAAAACCGATCTCGAAGATGAAAGTGTCATTCCAAAAAATATCTTCTACTAAAATCGAAAAAGTAAAAAAAGGAGCGATGTAGAAATAAACCTCCGATAAATATGAATAAAAAAAAAAAAATATCGAAATGCAAACAAGATATTGGGAAAAAAAATCTCCGTAGGTTTAGCATTAGCTCGCTAATTTCTTCGTCGGCAAGTAACAGGAGCCTTAATAAGCGAATAATTCTTGAAATTTTTTATTGCAAAGAGTTCAAATTAAATATTTATGAAAATTTCATATTTTCTTGGCCAGACTGTCTTGAAGGCATGTTGCATATTCAGATGAAAATAAACTTTATTTTATGAGAAAATAATCATCCATGATGCAACTTATTGGGTTTCTTTTTCACGACAAGAACATTCTGTTATATAGAAGCAAAGTAAAAATGCAAAAAAAAATTAGTTTAGATTTTACGAGGGAAAAAAACAGGTTCATTTTTAAGTACTTCATACTTGAAGAGAACCTTATTTAAGATGAAAGCTTCCATTCAACCTATTAAAGTATGCTAATAAAGCAGCTAAAATAAATTAAATTTAATTAATAAAACCCTAAGGCATTTCTTCTTATATAACATTTGTAGTTTAATTCATCTTTTCTTTTTTTCTCTCAGAGTTCAATAACTTTACACTAATTTCCCCCTCCATTAACAAAGCTAATCTCCCCCCCCCCCCCCCCCCCAATTCACTCAATCTTCTTCTATCCACGCATCATGAACTGGATGCAGTTCGACCCGCGTCCATCCTTTTTATGGGTTCAAAACGGACCCAGACGTCCGTTGGTGGGGTTGAGGGAGGTTTAAAGGGTTGGCCACAAAAACCAGACATCGGCTCATCCCATGTCCCAAGGACTTCTTTGTCTTCTTCCGGAATAGTCTCGATTTTTTTCGTCTGCCACTCATCATCTGCGTGTCTGTTTGAAGGTTTATATTTTTCTTTCTTTCTTTTTCTTTTTCTTTTTTTCTTTTTTTTTTTTTTTTTTTTTTTTTTTTTTTTTTTTTTGTTAGTTATTTTTGGTATAACCTTGGTAAGGATATTCGTTGTGTTCGATGCATAATAGTTAAGAAGAAATGAAGCAGAAATAAATTAGAATTGAGTAATATGCTTCGGTGGTGAGATTTGCATTTAATTTGAATTAAAATACATCTTAAATATATATTAAAGAAAAAAGGAATTTGTAATAAAAACTTCTAAAAACTGTTTTTTTTTTTTTTTTCTGTTGTTGTTAATTAGATATTGATATTTTAAGATTGAAGAATAGAAGAAATTATTTAGATCTAAGCACTGGCAATAAAAGGAGTATTTTGTCGCCCCAACGAACGCCGACTATATACTAACCGGCCAAGCTATTTCGCAAAAAACCGCCGAAAAAGTGGAGCTGGATTCAGCTTCAAACCCTGAACCATTTCATTGAACCACGTGTAAGTCCACGTGATGCAAACCCTGCCCAAATAAGCATTGAATAAGCTGCTTTCTGTCCTGTGCACATGTTTGCACACGTGTCATTGTTTTGGTTCAGGGTTTACATGATTGGTCTGAATAACTTGGGCAAAGTATCAGCGTCCTCTGGCGGGAGATTTCATACATTAATCTCAAATAGACAGGCCTTTACTTTAGATCTAGTGGGCCATGCCCCAACACACCCCCGTTTCTCCAAAAATGCTCATTTAAATATAATTGCTCTATTAAACATTTCTATTATCTTTTCATATGGTCTCGATTAGTAGTAATTTCGAATACTCTTTCTATATAGTCTCGAATTTTTTCGTCTGCTACTCATCATCTGCGTGTCTGTTTAGAAGTTTTATTTATTTTTCTTTTCTTTTTTGTTAGTTATTTTTGGCATAACCTTAGAAAGGATATTCGTTGGGGTCGATGCATAATAGTTAAGAAGAAATGAACCAGAAAAAATTTAGAATTGAGTGATATGCTTGGGTGGTGAGATTTGCATTTAATTTGATTTAAAATACTCGTTAAAATTGTTTTAAAAAGGAATTTGTAATGAAATTGTCTAGAATAAATTATTCTGCATTTTATTTTGTTAATTAAATATTGATATTTTAAAATTAGACAGCATAACAAACCATTTATTTATTTATTTATTTTAAGTACAGACAGTAAAGAAATATTTTCTCGCTCCATCAGGTATATAAGACATTTCTCCAAAAATGCTTATTAAAATATAATTGCTCTATTAAATATTTCTATAATCTTTTCATATATGGTCTCGATTGGTAATGATTTCGAATATAATCTATATATAGTCTCGATTTTTTTTTCGTCTGCCACTCATCATCTGCGTCTCTGTTTAGAAGTTTTTTTTTTTTTCTTTTCTTTTTTGTTAGTTATTTTTTGGCATAACCTTGATAAGAATATTCGTTGTGTTCGATGAATTATAGTTAAGAAGAAATGAAGCAGAAATAAATTAGAATTGAGTGATATGCTTGGGTGGTAAGATTTGCATTTAAGTAAAAATGCATTTAAAAATGTTTTAAAAAAGGAATTTGAAATGAAATTTTCTAGAATAAATTGTTTTGGATTTTATTTAAACATAATTAAATATTGATATTTTAAAATTAGACAGCATAACAAACCGTTTATTTATTTATTTATTTTAAGCACTGACAATAAGGAAGTATTTTATCGCCCCATCATGTATCTAAGACATTTTTCCAAAAATGCTTATTTAAATATAATTGATCTATTAAACATTTCTATTATCTTTTCATAAGATCTCAGTAGTAATAATTTCGAATACTCTTTGTATACAGTCTCGATTTTTTTTTCTCTCGACTGCCACACATCATCTGCGCGTCTGTGCAGAAGTTTTTTTTTCTTCCTCTTTTTTGTTAGTTATTTTTGGCATAACTTTTGTAAGGATATTCGTTGTGTTCAATGCAACGATTTCAAATTAAGAAGAAGAAATAAATAAGAATTGAGTGATATGCTTGGGTATTGAAATTTGCATTTAAGTAAAAATGCCTTTAAAAATATTTTAAAAAAGGAATTTGAAATTAAATTTTCTGGTATAAATTGTTTTGCATTTTATTTCGTTAATTAGATAGTGATATTTTAAACTTAGAGAACAGAAGAAATTATTTAGATTTAAGCAATGACAATAAAAGGAGTATTTTGTCGCCCCATCACATTGTAATATATATATATATATATATATACACTATATTGCCATTGATTATGGGACACTTGCGATTTTAAGCATTTTACTAAATATCTAGAAAAATACATGAGGAATCATCTCGAAACTGTTAGTGTATAAATATAATAGTATACGTCATACATCTCCGTGAAGATTTTTTACCGAAACGCCATAGGGGACCGTCAACAAATTAAAAAAGAATGAATATCTTTTGAATAACCCTGTCAAAACCAATGTAGCAAAAGCGCCCAAACTCTAGATTATGATTGAATGCCTTATTGTAATACAATGTGTTCATTTTTATGCAAATAGCATGCACACTCGCAGAGTAATTAAGGTTTTTATAAAAATGGTCCCAAATTTTTCCAAGTTTTTCCATTATAATTTTCAGAGTTCTTAATATAAAATAATATTTTTTTCAGAAAATATGACAAACAACATTGCACACAGTACCCTGTAATCAGAATTAAAAAATAATAAAAATTGTTTGAAAAATGAGTAGGTTTACTATATAATTTTTTACTGCGCATGCGTCAAAGATATCAAAGTTTTATTTGCATATTATGTTAGCTAAATGTATAGAGCAACTTCTGTAAAAGTCTCAAAATCATAGATTGAAAATTCTGAAAGTAATCGTCTATAGAAAAAGGACAAAATCCGTTGTTTCCAAAATGAAGCAAAAAAATGAGGGATTTTATCCAAATGCAGTAGTACATCCTATATTGTGTATTCTATATTGACACTAATCAATGAATTTATGGATACAACCCCTCTTGTTTTTGCTTCATTTTGAGAATAACGGATTTTCGACTTATTCAATTGACGATTATTGTCAGAATTTTCAAGTTATGATTTTGTGACTTTCACAAAAGTTGCTCTATACATTTAGCTAACATAATATGCAAATGAAATTTTGACATCGTTGACGCATGCGCAGTAAAAAATTATTTAGTAAACCAACCCATTTTTTATACAATTTTCATTAATTTTTAATCTGATTACAGGGTACTGTGCGCAATGTTGTTTGTCATATTTTCTGAAAAAAATAATATTTTATATTAAGAACTCTGGAAATTATAAGGAAAAAACTTGGAAAAATTTGGGATCATTTTTATAAAAACCTTAATTACTCTGCGAGTATGCATGCTATTTGCATAAAAATGAACAAGGCTTATTACAATAAGGCATTCAATCACAATCTAGAGTGTGAGCGCTTTTGCTACATTAGTTTTGACAGGGTTATTCAAAAGATATTCATTCTTTTTTAATTTGTATACGGTCCCCTTTGGAGTTTCGGGAAAAAATCTTCACGGAGATGTATGACTTATACTATTATATTTTTACACTAAGAGTTTCGAGATGATTCCTCATGTATTTTTCTAGATATTTAGTAAAATGTCTAAAATCGCAAGTGTCCCATAATCAATGGGAATATAGTGTATATGTTACAGGCCAAACCCGATTTTAGGCCAAACTAGATTGGCCTAGTCCAAACTAGTCTATCCTAACGCCCATCGGATAAACTAGTTTTTCCTAGGCCAAACTAGTCTATCCTAACGCCCATCGGATAAACTAGTTTTTCCTAGGCCAAACTAGTCTATCCGAACGCCCATCGGACAAACTAGTTTTTCCTAGGCCAAACTAGTCTATCCGAACGCCCATCGGATAAACTAGATTTTCCTAGGCCAAACTAGTTTGGCCGAACGGTCATTAGGATGAACTAGTTTAGCCTGCTATTCATTGGTTTGAACTAGTTTATCCTAGGCCGAACTAGATTGTCCTAGGCCAATTCAATTTGGCGTGATTTTATTGAATTTAAAGACCGCCACACCGCCAACTTTCTTGTTTTGATCTAATTTAGCCTAGGCTGATGCAATTCGACGCGATTTTAGCTCACAAACTATCAAAGCCTGAGAGCTAATGTGCTCGCAGATTCTGTGTGTGTGTATGTAACCATGTACGTACGTATGTACATACTTATGTACGTACGTGTGTAGGACTAATATAACGGACTAATGTGTAACTAATATAATGCGAGCACTCTGGTGTTGGAATTTGGACGCGATTTAGTTCAAGCCAGCCGGTTTCGCCCGCTATCGGGCCCCTTCTTTTATATAAAATCTTGCAACGGACGTATGTTGAAGCGAATGAACTTCGAAGTGAAAAAAACATGATAAATATTTAAGAAAAAAGATTTTGCATCGAAATACCACTATTTTCTAATAGTAATTTCTGTAAAAATGTTATATTCTTGCTGGAACTTTTTGAAGCTTTGTGATAGTTTATCGCATATGATATAATTAAAAAAAAAAAAGAGTTACATTTTGGCGTGAAAGAGGATGTGTTTGCGAACAAAATCAGGAAATATAACGGAAATTCTATGTTTTAAAGCACCGTGACCTCAAGTAGCACATCTACTAATAGGTTGTTTAACGGAGTTTCATTCAAATACAGTTTTGTTAATCATAGAGTACGCTCCCTAATGTTGGAATGAGGAACTAATATAACGTGGCTTAGTTAAAACTTGCTGGCTTCGCCCGCTATCGGACTGGTGTGGGTAGCGGGGATATGGTTCGAATTTCGTTCGCTTCGAGGTTCTTTCGAAAAGGAGGGTTACATTCAGTTGTGCGTGCTCAGCATGCTTGCTACGATTTAACTTTTGTTCGCTTCGAAGTTCATTCGAAAAGGAAGAGCGCATTCGGCAGTACGCGTGCAGCACACCTGCTATACGCTGCCGCAGTCTGTGGGGACGCGGCTGAAGAACTAATGCACGAAATTTAATAAAAAATTATATTCGGGTAGTCTCTGATCTAAATTGATACTGATTAGTTTTTGGTGTAAATCGTTCATCAGGTGGAGTACTGTTTGGCATTTTTTACGATTTACGCATCATCTTTATCTTAATAGCTAATACAATCAAATTCCCATCGAACTTTAAATACAGTTCGTCCATGACATGAGTTGGTGTTGTTTTTATTTTGAAGTAAATCACTCAACATGGCTATAATATGCTGCATTTTTCACAATTTTCACAATAGCTGTATCTCAAGAACTAATAGACGGAATTTAATAAAAATGTATATTCAGATAGTCCCTGATATAAATCGATGCTGATTACTTTTTCATGTAAATAGTTCAACAGATTGCGCTTCTAAAGTGCGTTTTTACTGATTTGCATTAACACTATTTCAATAACTAATTTACGGATTTTCATCAAACTTCCGAATCAGTAAATCCGTGATATGAACTAAATCTTTTTACGTATTCGTGTTAATTGTTCAATAGGTGGCGCTGTTGTGTTCAGTTTTCCCGATTCCTGAAATAGTTTTGTTGGAAGAATTAATGCACGAATTTTCATCAAAGTTTAGATTCAGTAAGTCCCTGATATAAATTAGTATTCTGTAGTTTTGGAGTAAATCTCTTGAAAGGTAGCGCCGCTATACGGTATTATTCGTGATTATTGCAGTAGCTCTATCTCAGGATCTAATGCATGGATTTTCATGAAACTCCAGATTCTGTTAGTCCTTGATATAAAAAAGTATAAAAGTACTTTTTAGTTTTTGGAGTAAATCGTGCAACAGGTGGCGCTGCTATGTGGCATTATTCATGATTATCGCAATATCGCAAGAAGAAATGCACGGATTTTCATCAAACTTCAAATTCAATTAGTCCCTGATATAAATTAATATTCTTTTGTTTTTAGAGTAAATGACTCAATAGGTAGCGCTTCTATCCAGTTTTTTTATGACTTCTGCGATAATTCAAATATCTGAAATAGTACTAATACACAGATTTTCATCAAATTTCAGCTTAAATTAAAATTTGAAAGACGTTGTTACGGATTTTTCAAAAAGTTCCGGCAAGAATTTAACATTTTTACAAAAATTGCTATTAGAAAATAGTGGTATTTCGATGCGGAATCCTTTTTCTTAAGTATTTATCATCATGTCTCTTTCTTTCCGATTCAACATTCGTAAATACCTAAATCGCGTTGTATTAGTTCCAAATTCCAACACCAGGGTGCTCGTATTAATTCCACATTCCATCACCAGGGAGCGCACCTTATTACTAACAAAACTGTATCTTAAGAAAACTCCGTTAAATAATCTATCAGTAGATATGTTACTCGATGTCGCGGTGCTTCAAAACAAGAATTTGAGATTTTTGAAAAAATCACTATTCTTCAATAGTGGCATTAAATGCGAAATATATTTTTATAAATTTATATCATATGTCATAAACTATCTTAAAGTTTCAAATAGATCAACCTAGAATTTCCGTTATATTTCCTGATTTTGTTTGACCCCCCCCCTCTTTCCCTTTCGTAATGGGACTTTTTATACAATTTTTTATCACATGTTATAAACTATCACAAAGTTTCTACAATTCCAACAAGAATTTAACATTTTTACAAAAATTACTAATAGAAAATAGTGGTATTTCACGCGGCATCTTTTTTCGTAAATATTTAACATCATGTTATATTATGTTTCAAAAAGTTTCACAAAATTGGTAATATTTAATTAGCAGCTAAAACTTAAAAAAACGCTGAGCTTTTTAAAAAAATTCTAGCGTCCCCTTACTCTACCTCCCCGCCGTATCCTAAATTTCAAGTGTCATGCTTTATTTACGCTTTTTCTTATTTTTAAAAGGATTCGGATATTTACTTTTTTAATATGAACAATTTCGCGTGAAGTGATGTGTGTGAAAACCAATATCTGTTACGAATTAAAAATCTTTTCATAAAACCAAAAGTTTCTATCCGATTGAAAAAATAATCCGCTCTATCTTTATATTTAAACTCAGAACCCCCAAA
This sequence comes from Maratus speculifer, assembly GCA_964019185.1. Classification (NCBI taxonomy): domain Eukaryota; kingdom Metazoa; phylum Arthropoda; class Arachnida; order Araneae; family Salticidae; genus Maratus; species Maratus speculifer. The sequence goes on along the minus strand of OZ025301.1, from coordinate 143,432,561 downwards.
ATTAATCAGGTAAACGCCTTATCAGAAGAAACTTACATCCAAAATTTGAAACAAATCATTAAATTATCCCTGAAAAATCTATTTACATAAATTAAGAGTGTTATCCCCCATTCCTCCTTTCTTTATATGTAAACAATGAACACCCACAACTAATCATGGATGTACCTTATCAAACTGATATTGTACCTAAAATTTTAATAAAATCTGATACTTTTGCATGAAAAACTGACTTATCTAAATTAAGGAGTGGAGGGGGGGGGGTGCGGTTTAGCCTTTTGTTCCCCTTCTCTTATTCTTATCCAACGAACCCCTGAAACTAATCAGGAAAGTTCGTTATCAGGATAAATCTATGTCCAAATTTTGAAGCAAATTGGATATTTCTATCAGGAGTTATCGCATTACGTACATACGTACGTACATACGAACGTACATATGTACGTACATACATACGTACATGGTTACATAAACACACAGAATCTGCGAGCACATTAGCTCTCATACTTTGATAGCCTGTGAGGTAAAATCGCGTCAAACTGCATTGGCCTAGGCTAAATTAGATCAAAACTAGAAAGTTGGCGCCGTGGCGGTCTTTAGATTAAAAAAAAAAATCACGCCAAATTGAATTGGCCTAGGACAATCTAGTTCGGCCTAGGATAAACTAGTTCAAACCAATGAATAGCAGGCTAAACTAGTTCATCCTAATGACCGTTCGACCAAACTAGTTTGGCCTAGGAAAATCTAGTTTATCCGATGGGCGTTCGGATAGACTAGTTTGGCCTAGGAAAAACTAGTTTGTCCGATGGGCGTTCGGATAGACTAGTTTGGCCTAGGAAAAACTAGTTTATCCGATGGGCATTAGGATAGACTAGTTTGGCCTAGGAAAAACTAGTTTATCCGATGGGCGTTAGGATAGACTAGTTTGGACTAGGCCAATCTAGTTTGGCCTAAAATCGGGTTTGGCCTGTAACATATATATCTGTAAAGTTTCTAAAATGTTTCTAGTAAATTTTTATTCCAAGAACTTTTCATATAACGATAAGAACAAAATTTCATGTAACCGAGTAAAATTCTGCTTAAAGCGCTCTCTTTGGCAGCATTTTTTTCAATGTTTTCTGCATTTATCTAAAAATCGACAAGGACGGCACATTGTGTACTTTCTAAATAAGAGAGTTTGAAAGTTTGATGCGTTTGAGAGCAAAAATGAATTTAAAAATAAATCAAGAGAGTTTGAAGGTTTGATGCATTTAAGAGCAAAAATGAATTTAAAAATAAATCACAAAAGAAGCAATTTGGATTGAAATGACCCTGAAACAACCCTGTCCTATAATTCTTACTTTCTTCAATCTTCAATAGAATCGGATTTTTTTCTTTTTTCAAATTCCGGTTTTCGAGGGATTTACACGTTTTAGGGGTCAGATTCCAAAAAGCATGTTTTTACAAAATGTCTGTCTGTCCATGTGCGTGTGTTTGAGTGTCCATATGTCTCCATTCTGCGATCGAAAAGTGTATGAAGATTTGCATAGAATTGATCCAAATATTTTGTGACTATTTTTGGCTGTGGCAAGCAGATCCTCCATCAATTTTGAAATATTCCGCCGGAGGGAGTGCTGCAGTAGCGATTTTTGTGTCATTTTTAATATTGTACCCCTTAAAAGTGTATGAAGTCATACATAGATTTGAATCAAATTTTTTGTTTAAGTATTTTGGTAGGGTAGTAGTTCCGCCTTGAACTTGGAAAAAATCCGTCGGAAGGAGGCACTGTAATAGCGATTTTCGTGCCATTGTATCATCTAAAAATTTATGAAGTTATGCATAGAAATGAACCAAATTTTTTGTGTAAGTGTTTGGCTATAGTCAGCAGACGCTCCCTGAATTTGAAAAAAAATCTGCGAGAAGGAGGCGCTATAATCGCGATGTTTCTGCCATTTTTATTAATTTACCATCAAAAAGTGGATGAAGTTATGCATAGAGATGAACTAAATATTTTGTGTATGATTATTTTTGTGTATGACAAGCATTTCCTCCCTGAATTGAAAAAAAAATCTGCTTATTGTCCATCGGCTCGTGCAGAGATAGAAACTCGCATCCTGATAAGCCGACTATTTGTAAACAGCTGATGATAACAGAATAAGGGAAAATTATTGATTTTAATAAATATCATCATCCACATTAACTCGTTTTTACCCTGATTAACTGACTGAAACAGCAAGTTAAGATGAAAATCAAAATTGGTATAGTATTGAATTAATAACATTAAAGTATTAACATGTGTAACTAATTTTTGAAATATAAAAATGTACGCATGAGACCGAATAAAGTTTTGGGATAGGCACATCCAACTAGTTTTTTCTTTTGTCATTATAGTCTCAATTGGCAATAATTTCGGATACTCTTTAGAAATTGTCTCAATTTTTTCGTCTGCATCTGTTTAAACATTTATCAACCGACAGTACTTATAAGTACCATAAAAATTACGTATTATAAAAATCTTTAGAGTAAAATCTTTAGAGTAGAGTAATCAATTAGTTGTAATACTGTTTAGAATGAGTTGCAGAAACATTACTTTATTTTGTTCCAAAAGTATTACTGGTTACATATAAAACAAAAATAGTTTTTATAAGAATGATTTCTCTTCCCTTTGTGTCTTTTCAGCTTTCTTGGTGGGGGGGGGGATTTTTCAATTCGGAAATATTTCTATATTTATATTACACGAACATCATATTTGTACTTTTTATAATTCTAAGTTTAAACTGAAAATACAGTTTAAAATAAAAGATTTGAGAGAGGTTATAAATATTGCATACAGTCCCTGTAAACTAAAATTTAATTAATCTTTCTAAATCCTTCAAATTTTCTAAAATCCTTCAAAAATTTATTAAAAGATTGTGTAAATCTTTTAATTTAGTTTAAACAATTTACATAAAATGCTTTAGAATGTAAGATTTTCATGAATTAATAATGCGGTAGATAAAGGGTTAAAGCTTATAACTCTTTTTCGTTAGTTACTTTTAAAAGAATTTTAGTTGGGATATTCATTTTGTTTGATACATAATTTTTAATAAATAAACTAAAGACAAATTAGAATGGAAAGAGATATATGTTTTTGTAGTGATATTTGATTTAATTTAAGTTACATTGCGTGTAAATTTTAAGAGATGAAATTCGTAATGAAAATATCTACAATAAATTGTTTTGTAATTTATTTCGTTAATTAAACTCTGATATTTTTTAAATTAGCGAGCATTAAAATTTTTTTAACTTATTTTAAGCATTGACAATAAAGAAGTATTTTATCGTTGTGGCACCCCTTCGTATTTCAAAGACGTTTCTTCATAAAAGCTTATTTAAACAGCCTTGATCAATTAAACTTTCCTATTCTTTTGTCATAATAGTATGAATTAGCAAAAAAATTAAATACTATTTAGAAATAGTCTAGATTTTTTTTCTGCCAGACATCTACGGCTGTTTAAAGCGTTTTGCTTCCTTTTTACTAGTTGCTTTTGAAATAACCTTGGTTACGATATTCTTTGTGTTCAATGCCTAATAGTTAAGAAATAAATTAGAGACAAATTTCCAAAAATAAATTGACAAAATTGACAAATTGAGACAAAAGTCATGCTTAGGTGGCGAAATTTGCATTTTCTTTGAGTTCTATGACGTGTAAAACATACGTGTGCGAAATAGTAATGAAAATGAAAATTTTCATAGAAAATACTTCCGTAAGTGTATATCAAAATTTTAAATAATAAGGGAAAAGTAGAAAAAAGACTGAACTAGAAATAAATAAGGCAAAGAAAGAAAATACAGGTTTTAGGTATACATTACGTTCTGCCGCACCTTACTCTGTTTCCCTGAAAAACTACTTGAACGCCCCCCCCCCCCCCCCAGAGAGAAAAATATCTTTTATTTTTTTTTAAGCAAAAAGATAGCTTTTCTACTCTAAGATGAGTTTAAATGAAGATTATTATACTACACTATTTGGCCAAAGATGGTCGCCCAATTGCGATTTTAAACACTTTGTTAAATATCTAGAAAAATACATGAGTAAATATCCTGAAACTCAAAGTGTGAAGATTTTTTTCCCCAAAATTCCATACATGACCGTCAACAAATTAAAAAAAATGAAGATCTTTTGGATAACCTTGACAAAACTAATGCAGTAAAAGCGCCCAAACTATAGATTATGATTAAGTGGCTTATTGTAAAAAACTATGTACATTTTTATGTGGATAACGTGTATAATCGTAGAGAAATTAAGGTTTTTATAAAAAAAGGCTCAAATTTTTTCATGTTTTTGCTTATACGCAGAGTTCTTAATATAAAAGAATGTTCTTTTCTGAAAATATGACAAACAATATTGTACACAATACCCTGTAATTAGAATTAAAAAAACTAGTCGTTGGGGGCCACCGTAATACTTACCCATCATGGATATGTATATGAAAATAAAACATGTGAAAACTATTTATACAATGCATTGCAATTCATAAACAAAATTTAAATATTGTTAATATACATAGTAATGCTATATTAAAGAAATGCTGATTACATATTTCGACAAATTATATAAAACGCCAAACTACTCAAGTAGTACCGAACTGCGTAAAAGAAACATCCTTATAACTCCAAAAATAATAATTCTATTAACTAACAATTAACTGCGTCGGATTAAGCGTCTCATTTCCAATTAAAATATACCTCTGAATTGAAATTTGAATGAAATACAGGGTCATGAAAAATCGAAGAATGTGGAAAACAGGATTACGAATATCTCGGGAACTAATGATCCGATCGACTTTATTCTACATGCAAAATGTGTTTTATTTTATTGCCTTTTACGTCCATTTCTTAGAATAAAAAAATTCGAAAATTTTTATATACCTTTCATCAGAACGAATTTTTCGAGAGTCCGAAAAAAATAGTTCCGGATAATCGAGGTTGCTGATATTAAATAGGCTTCGTCCCATTTTTACATACTAACTACATACAAAATTTCAAGTCCCTATTTCAATTTGTTCGGGAGATAGAGCGTTAACAGAGAGACAGGCAGACGGACGGCAAAATTTTTTTTCTAAAAATATGTTTTTCGGAATCTCCACTATCTAAAACGTGTAAATCTGTCAAAAATTTTTTTTCGATTTTCAAAACGATTGCAAGACTTACCCTATACTACGTATGATGGGTAAGTAATAATAAAAATTGTATGAAAAATGAGTAGGTTTAGTAAATAATTTTTTACTGCGCATGCGTCAGCGGTATTAAAAAATGATTTGCTTGAAAATTCTGAAAATAATCGTTGGCGAATTTTTTTTTTCCGAGCACCTTCTTCGTTCCAAGCCCAAGCTCGCACTCTGATTGGTTGTTGCTCTCGGCACTGTTTTCATGTAACTTGGCGTAGCGATAGATGCTTCCGTCCGTCGGCATAATTTTTTTTCCCAACCGGGTTTTGCCATGCAAACTGTGTCTCGCAATCTGATTGGCCAGAGCTTTCGGCATGAATTCAACGCTTCTTGGCGGGAATCGTGCTTGGCGAAAAACACTTCTTTATTTTAATTTTTTATTTCTTATAATGTAAGGTTTTTTTTTTTTTTCACAAATTCTATGTCATCATATGAAATTAAAAAAGAATGACACTTATCAGAGCAAATTTCTTGAAATTTCCTGATTTTTTTTTCCATTTTTTTTTTTTCAAGAATGAATCTTGGTAAGTTATGTTTATTTTTACTTTGTTCTATCTTCAATAGTAAGAAAGTATTGTAATGGAAATTTTTTTAGACTTCCAGTTTTTGACAGATTTGCACGTTTTAGGGATCAGAGGTTCCAAAAAACATGTTTTTAGAAAATGTCTGTCGGTCCGCGTGTGTGTGTGCGTCAAGTGGCGTATTCAGGGGGTGGGCTGACAGGGCTGCAGCCCCCTCCGAAACTGAAACAGAAAAAACCTGAAATATAATTGCAAAAGTTTATAAAGATGTAACGAAATCTGCGAAGATAGACTTTTTAGGGAGCAGAATAAATTTCGTTTCAGGCAGGTTTTTATTACAAAAGTATTATTTCGCAGAGATCACAAGAAAACTGTTTCAGCCGAATTTCCGTTATACACAGGCTATCTTTACAGGTCATAAAAACGTTACTATTTAAGACGAAAACCTTTTTAAAACAAAATATTTGCAGTCCCATGCGATTCAATCTTAGCAGGATCTGTATAATTTATGCATTACCTGTTATGAAAAAATATACAATTATAATATACAATTTAAAAACAATCGGACAATTGCGAGTTTTACTGGCATAGAAGAGATTCCGTACTACAAATACAGCCGTGTACAAAGTTTAAACATGGTATTTTACGAAGCGCGCTTCGAAAGTAGGTCGAAAATTTACAATACCGACTTGGTCCGTGGCGATGTTTTCTAGATAGGTTTCTAATTGATAACATAGCAAATTGACTGTATTTAAAAATGACTATGTTTATAATAGAGAATTTTATTTCGTTATTTCAGATTAATTAGAGTTGTTGTTGTTTTCTTTTTCAGTAAAGTAACTACATTGAGAGTAGTAATTTAAGTTTGGTAAACAAAGTTATTTTTAGTACTCTGTAATACAGTCATTCACGCATGTATTTCAAAGTTGAAACAGATTCTAATGAAATGAAGATACTGAGCTAAGGAATAAAAACTCACTATCATTAAAGTAATTTTTTAGTATCCAACAAATATAGCAGTTTTAGACAATTATATAACTGGATCTTCAAATTTTTTCAGTGAAAGGAAATGATAGGGGTTTTTAGAAGATGTTCCTTTTTTAATGGATAAATACTGTGCTATATTTCAACAACATATTCGAATTTTGTATGATGCTTTGTTTAGAGGAGGTCCATTTTTAAATGGCTAAGTACTGTGTTATACTCAACAATATATTCGAGTTTTATAAGCATTTAGTTATTTTTCTTTAAATAACATCATAAAGCCAAAAAAGGAAAAAAAAGTACAAATTATTTGTTTTTATTCTTCTTGAAAATAAAATAAAAAGCGATTTGAGAATCTTTTTCGAAAAGGAACATATTAATTTCTTTAGCGTATTCATAATAGTCATTCGGATGTTGTGTATAAAGATATTTGCATACAAAAAAGAAAAAAAAACTAAGATGTACTACTTACAAACTGAATTTTGTTGTGCGTTAAAAATAATAATAATAATAATAATAATAATAATAATAATAATAATAATAATAATAATAATAATTTAGAAATATATATAGCGGAAATTTCAAGTGGGCATTTAGGGGATTGATACACCACGATTGATTTCCACAAATATTGAAAATGTTTTTTAAATGTAAATATTTCAGAATTGCATCATAAGCCGAGAAATGGGCAGGAGAAATTGAAATTTCAAGAAAAATTTAGACGACCGATTATTTATTTGTCATTTCAACAAAATTAAATCTAAATTAAAAAAAATATATATATTGTTGGTTTCCATTTTCTCTAAAAACATTCTCTGAAATTCCTATTTCCACAAAATTATGCAAAGTTTAAAATCTGTAATTATTTCTTTTTAACATATCTCGTATTTTTTATTTTAGTACATTATTATATCTTTTACAATTCCCCAACTAATGACAATTTTATTTCCTTCTCTCCAAGCACATAATCCTTAGAGCATACAGAGTTTCATAATTATAAAAATTATTAAATTTTAATCATTAAGAAAGGCAAAATTTATAATTTATTTGAATAATTACACATTCAATTAAATTTATAATTAAACCAAATTATAAATTTATAGAAAATTTAAAATAAAAAACATAATATAAATTTAAAGAATATGTTAAATTTAAAAAAATATCAAATATATTAATTTTTTTTCCCTTAAACTTTTTATAATATTGCTAATTTGTGGTTATAGTAAATAATCTTATATAAATCTCCTATCTTCAGAAATTTTCACTTTGTCATCTTTTAATCTACATAACCTTCCTCGTGATTCTTCAAAAAGTAGCAGAATACTGTCGAAATGCAGATGATCCCCCCCCCCCTCTCTTTTTCATAAGTTAATGGAAATTATCTTCTTTTTGTAAAAATCACTTTTGCCATTGATCCCTATTTTAAACAAAAACGCTATTGAAATTTAAAAGTATTCTCCCCTTTCTACGCCCATCCTACCTAAATTCTCTACTTTTAGGATTTTCGCCAAGCACAATACCTTTCCGCCAACAAAAGTCTCTTTGACGCGGCCAGCTCTGACCAATTAGATTACAAGATGGCAAAACCCGGTTTAAAGAATATGTTAAATTAAAAAAAATATCAAATATATTAATTTTTTTTTCCCTTAAACTTTTTATAATATTGCTAATTTGTGGTTATAGTAAATAATCTTATATAAATCTCCTATCTTCAGAAATTTTCACTTTGTCATCTTTTAATCTACATAACCTTCCTCGTGATTCTTCAAAAAGTAGCAGAATACTGTCGAAATGCAGATGACCCCCCCCCCTCGCTTTTTCATAAGTTAATGGAAATTATCTTCTTTTTGTAAAAATCACTTTTGCCATTGATCCCTATTTTAAACAAAAACACTATTGAAATTAAAAAGTATTCTCCCCTTTCTACGCCCATCCTACCTAAATTCTCTACTTTTAGGATTTTCGCCAAGCACAGTACCTTCCCGCCAACAAAAGTCTCTTTGACGCAGCCAGCTCTGACCAATTAGATTACAAGATGGCAAAACCCGGTTGGGAAAAAAAAAATATGCCGTCCGTCGAGGAGTTTGATTTCCTTCCGAACCGAGTACAAAGTAACTTTTTCTTGCAGCATTGGATTGGATGGAACGTGTCTTATTGAAAGCTGTACTCTTTAAAAGTTTTTGCACACAAGAGCACAAGACCACGAGGATAAGAATGAAGAAAGAATAAGAATGGGTAGGTTAGGTTTTAGGTTTACTCGTTCACTTACGAGCGAAGTATTTTTCGCCAAGTATGGTTATCGTCAAGTTACGTGAAAACAGTGCCGAGAGCAACAACCAATCAGAGTGCGAGCTTGGGCTTGGAGCGACGAAGGTGCTCGGAAAAAAAAAAAAATACGCTAATCGTTGATAGAATAAGCTGAAAATACGTTATTGCCAAAATGAAGCAAAAGTGTGCTAAGTATGCTATTTAAAGTGTGCTTATTACGTTCAGAAACAATTGTGGGTCACGATCCATTTGAACCAGCGCCATGTAGCAAGTTTTAGTCTTTTATCTGTATCAGCCGGTAATAACTAATGAAGTGTTTGTATCTTTACGGATACAGATCCAAGATACCGTGCAGAATACATCAAATCGATGATTCAAGAATCCCCGTTATTCTCAGAGATTCACGATAATTGCTACTCCCCGTTGATGTCTCAGCTGCCATTTCTTCTATGCCATTTTCTACAACATGGATGCTATCTGCATTCAAGAATGGTCTGCCACTACGTGGACTATTTTCCAAACTGCACGTTTCCTCCAAACGTCGTACTAAATTGAGTATCCCAGTGAAATAGGACCTTTGCGCCTTAAGGGTGTATTACGATCAAAACTGCTTATTTTCAGATTTATTTTTAAATTTATTTTTGCTCTCAAATGCACCAAACTTTCAAAATCTCGTATTTAGGTTTGTTTGTTTGTTTGTATTTATGTCGGCCAATTATCTACGCTATGAGATATAGGTCCTGTAGGGTTGGATGCCCTCCGTGGGGGTCTTTCTAAGGGAACCTAACCCGTATTTACTCAAGGTTCGAAGAAAACCACGGAAAACTCCGAACGATTAGGCCGACGGTCGCGATGGGGTTCGAACCCAGCACCTACCGTCTACCAGTTTGGAGGTGAGAACCTCGCGGCCACTGGTGGGGCTTCTCGTATTTAGGAACTACATAAAGTGCCGTGTTTGTCGATTTTTTGGTAAATGTAGAAAATATTGCAAAAAATGCTGTCAAAGTTGAAATTTGAGCTAATTTGAACAGAAATTTCCGAACCTGAAGATCTGCTAACGAAAAAAGAGATCACGGTGAGAAAATAATTGTTTATAGATCAAATTCTAATTAATTCAGCGAAAAATTATATCACACGGCACGTTGTACGTCATTTCAAAAATCCCCTCAGCAAGTTTCATGTTTCAACTTTTAAAAATGAGTCTGAAAATGTATCGGAAAATTTCGAGCTGTTGAAGGTGGAAAATCATTTTTTCGAATACATCCTTAAGTCCTTTCACCGTGCGAAACTTTCGCAATGCAATAGTTGCGCATTCACCATTCTTGAAGAAAAGTTTAACTACCAGAGCTCGATTTGGTAACGATAGCATGCTGCCGAGATCGAATGACCAATCCATTTCCAGCCGGGTGTTTTATTGCTAGCCTGATTTGCATAAAATGCAGCAGTATAACATGTGAGTGTCTGCTATCGGTTACTTTTTGGAATCATTTTTCATTACACAAGAAAATAAAATGCAAAAGCCGTCTGATCATATTCGATTTTTCTTATATATATTTTTATATTATGATAGTTTTAAATATTAAAAATTGGGCGAAATATTTGAAAAGAACGCCCTCATAGACTTAACGTTATCATCCGGGTCTTTTTCTGTGACTAGTGTTGTGGCATAACAAGGAGATCTCTTTTTAGACAGTGACCAACCATTGAGGCAGACTTTATAGTATTCTCTCTGTTTAGTCTTTTACATAAACTTATTTTAACATTGCAAAAACATATAGAAAAAAAAAACAATTATTATCAATTTAGGAATCTGTGTTCAAAACCAGAACTCAGATCCAAAACTACGGAAAAACTAGTCGGATGCAGCAATCCCAAAACTTTTTTCTTTCTCATAGACGTTAATTCTTCCAGAAAACTTTCCAGAAACATAGTAGAGTCACCGGTTAGGTAGTTTCACAAAAATCTAATTTGCAATTTATTTCAAGTCCTAACTGAATCAAAAATCTGATGAAAATCCGTGTATTAGTATTCGAGATAGAATCATCACAGAAATCGTAAAAAGCTGGACAGAAGTGCCACTTGTTGCGCGATTTACTCTAAAAACTAAAGTATACTAATTTATATCAGGTATTAACTGAATTTGAAATATGATGAAAATTCGTGCATTAGTTCCTGAGATAGAGTTACTGCGATAATCATGAATAATGTCGCTCAGTAGCGCCACCTGTTGAGTAATTTACTCCAAAAACTAAAGAATACTAATTTATATCATGGACTAACTTAATCCGAAGTTTGATTTATAAAAACATGTTTTTTGGAATCTCTGACCTAAAAACGTGTAAATCCTTCAAAATCCGGAATTCGAAAATTTTCACAAATCCAATGTAAAGATATAAGAAAGTAAAAACAACCTTAACATTTAAAATTTACAGGATAAATGTATGTCGAAAGCTCATTTTACATTGAGTTTATTTAAATGACACATTCACTGACTGAACGATTAAAATTTAGTATAATTGTAGATATCGAATCAATCCGATTCTTATCAAACGTCGACATCAAAGTTTATTTTGTTCTTTTTCAGCTTCATTAATTTAATTGATAGAATCTCAATAGAATAAATAGTACAAAGTTGCGGAACTAAATGATCGCCCACATTGCCGACAACGATTAAAATTCCAGTATGGTAGGAAGCTACGTCAAATCTCTACCTTCAGGGAAGATACACTCTCCATTACTATCTGTATGTACGTTTGTGTTCACGAACTTGGCTTTAGGTTCTAGATCTACACATACATCTAGAATAATGCGATAAAAAAACCGCAATACTCTTTTATACGTGTATTTGAAATCCATTAACCCTTTTTACAGTTCGTTAATTCAACTCGAAGATTGATTCATTAATTATCGATGAAATGGGTGCACTAGAAAAAAAAAAAAAATCCCTCAACTCAACTTATGTTACTATGTATTCATAAATAGCCAATGGCCTCACTTTTTACATAATTTGTGAAAAGTTAATTAACATGAAGGAACTATGAAACAAGATGGCTTCGTGAATAAATAGATCAGCAGTAATGAAGAAATATTCTAAACGTTCAAGACTTTTCCAAGAACGTGGGGTGATCTTTTAGGTCACTAGTTTAAAGATTATGCAAAATACCGTCCTCTGATTAATTAAAAAACTGCGTGATCGTCCTCCTAATCTTTATTTAACTACAACCGAAACTGACACCAAATATTTTGAATGTGCCCTTAGGTGTGGGAAATCGGTTAACAAAAATGCTACAGGTGTAATAATTATTTGTTAATGGTTAAAAGTAAAAATACCCAAGGCGGTAATATGGAATATCTCGAATCATGGTTAAAGAAAAATAAATATTACAAAAACCCATACTGAAATGAATTAATATTCATGATATGGTCTATATAATTAAATAAAAGGAAATGTAGTAGAATTACCTATTGTGGTTTCCAGAATTTCTAATTTTCGATGTTAATTTGTTTAATACAACTAGTGCGACCTATAATGGGGTTTGCTCATTGTATAACAATATGGTTATTACAAGATAAACCCTATTTTTTTAGAAATCTTAAAAAAAAAAAAAGTTATATAACATATTTTTGTAATAAGTGCACCTGCCAGTTATTTGTGAGTAAAAATGAATTAAAAAATATACCAGAAAAAAATCAGATTGGATTTGAGTACAGATGTAAGACGACACAGTACCTCTGAAACCATCTCTTCAATTTTGAACAATAAAATAATGCAATAAAATCTCTCAATAACGGACACTTCGGGAGCGCGGAAATTGTCCGCTATTCGGAGGTGTCCGCTATTGGGAAAACCTTAGAGAATCAAAAATTACGAGAAATGCTTAATTCTTCATTAATTGGATTTTGTATGCCTGAAAACATTTATTATATGATTAATCATAAATTAAAATTATTGTTTTAAGTAATAAAATTGAAATACAATTCAGCGGATTAGACATTAATTAGCAGAAAATCTCATGTCTTTCAAGGAAAAACGTTTTCTTCTTTGGAAGTGGTCAGAGTTGAGACAGACATTTTTCTCCGGGAGGGATTTCTGTGGTTCCGGAAGAACCATATAAAGTTCTGGAGAGTGTGTGTGCGTGTGGGGGGGGGGGGGGATTGCACTTTTTGACCATTAAAAGCATAAACACTTAAATCATCCGGGGGACATTTCAATGCTTCAGGGGGAGGGGATATTCGCTTCCTTATCACACCATTATTTCAAAACTGGACGTGGGTTTTTTGCTCATGCCTACCCCCTACATCTATTTGTGATCACAAAATTTGTGACACATTGGACTAATGAATGTTGAGGCTTTTTACTTTTTTTTCTATTGTTTCTCTTTAAAAAAATTTTTTTTTCATTTTTTATCATCAAAATTACTGTCTGGTATTCGGAGTGTCCGTTATTGAGAGATTAAAAATACGAAAATTTAGGTTTTCGGAGTGAGGATTGAAAAGATATCTGTTAAATAGAGGTGTCCCGTATTCGGGAGTGTCCGTTATAGAGGTTTTACTGTATATGTGGTGTGGAGGTACAACATATTACTCAAAATTAAAAATAATAATAAATCTCGTAAAACAGCCTATTTTGCTAAAATTAATTCTTTTCAATTAATTTTTTAAAAATTCCTACTATTTTTATAAATATGAATACTTTTGCTTCGATTTTTTTTCCACGTATATTGGAATATACTACATAAAAGTGTGCATGAATTTTTAGATGTGTGGAATTTTACATTTAACATGATTTTTTTTTCGGAAATTTCACAGCAAACGTAGCAAATGAGGTGCGTTCAAACTATAAGGAAGTTTTAATAAATATTCAGATCTATGGTGTAATGTATATAGTACTTGGGCTGCAGTTAAATATCCGAAATCTTTTGTGAATCCCTGTAAGTAATATCTGCTTTCTATTATACAGGAAGTAACTTGTAGTAAACCTCAGCAATGTATGTCAATCTCATAAAATGTGAAATAGTTTAATATTATTAAAACGCGCCCCAAATAATGTTTCTCCCTATGCCATTATCTAATGGAATACTTATGTGCAGCCCTATAAATTAATAACAAATTTCTTTGTGCCACAGATTGTATAGAATGTATATTTTTATATATACTTGTTAATGCATATAAATTTTATAATTTTCAAAAGAGCATAACATCATTAAAAAGCACTTGAAACTATTTTTTCCCATTGGCTATGATGTAACGGAATACTTTTGGTTCCCCAGTAGCCAAACAACATTAGACCAATATTCGCTACATCGTGGAGCAATATTGGCACATTGGCGCAATAGTGGCGTGAAATATTGCACCAATATTGGGGAATTTACATTTTGCCCTTATTTAGCCAATATATGCAGACAATATTATGCCAATATTGGGGTTTAATTGGAAATATTGCCAATAAAACGCAAATATTGGTTCAATATTGGGATTTTCATTGGAAATATTTCCAATGTAACGCCAATGTTTGTACAATACTGGCGTTTTATTGGCAATATTTCCAATGAAACCCCAATAATGGCATAATATTGGCAGCAAAAATTGGCTAAATAAGGGCAAAATGTAAACATCCCAATATAGGAGCAATGTTGACGTTTTATTGGCAATATTTCCACTAAATAAAATATTGGCGCAACGTTGGACCAATATTCGCTTGCTACTAGGGTTGTTCTTGTAACTATCTATGCATCCAATTTTCATAAAATTTGAAATGACTCGACAAAATTATGCAACCGTTATATAATTTAAATTTCAAACGATTCGGTTGGGTAGTTTTCGCTCTGTTATATGCGGATAGATTTACGGGCTAAACGATGACTAATAGGTGTTAAATATTTACATAATTACGATCGCACCTAAAAATGAAGAAAATTTAACAAACCCTCAATTTAAATATAAAAAAAAAACTATAAACTTGTATGTTAAATCCATGCACAAAGATATTAAATACACCATAAAGAACAAGTAAAAAAAATAAACCTCTGTCTCAATTAGAAAAAAGGCCTTGCTATTTATCGAGCAATTAAGGTATTAAAATGCGAACAACGGAACGAGAAAAATCAGTTTAAAGTTTTCATTTGTATGGTTAATTGTACTGGATCTATTAATAAAATTTACAATACCTCATGATACAATTATCATATAGGTATAAATATAAATACAGGGCTGTAGCTAGAAGTGAATAATAGAGAGGGCTCATATTTTCTCGCTTTCTCTACGACGCAGAAAGATAAATTAGTGCCTATTCACATTGTAGGTACTATGTTTCTTATTAAACTGTTGTAATAAATTCATTTTATGCTAAGTAAATATATGATGATGAAAAATTCGAGTGTATAATGCGTGCAATATTAAACATCATGTTAGCTTCATATGTGCAAATATTATGAGCGAGTGTTGAAATACTTATTTTCGTTACAATTTAGTATTTCTGTAAAATTGTGAAAAGACCTCAAACTAAATTAGATTTTTGAACAGAATTTCATTTGGGTGACCTTGGAATCGTTTCCAGGGGGCTCAAAATGTTGTTAGGGGGAAGGACTGAGCCGCCCATAGCACCCTCTTAGCTACGGCCCTATGTAAATGAGGTGTCAAAATATTCACAATTAAAGAAGCTTTCAGTTAATATTAAAAAAGGATTATATTAATATTAAAATCGACATTTTGATCAATTTTAAAGTATTATATCTCGTTAAGAAATATATGTATATTACAAATTTTAAATTCTTTCGCCAAGATTAGCCTTTATACTATATTAATTTCCTTTTAACAATATTCCGTACTTAGTTACACTTATTAAATTAAAATCTTGTTTCTAGATCTAATCTATTAATCTTTATGGAAACGATATAAATTCTTATTTCACCTTAAAAAAACATTTATTCCAATATGCGTAAATTTAAAAAGATGGCTCTAAATTTAAAATATTCTTAATTAAACTTATTTCTTAATATTGCAAATAAAACTCATTTTTTCTATGTTTTTATCAACCCTTTTTAAGAAAGTCTTATTAAATTTATTCCAAAACCATACCTTTCAAAAAATATCATTATTTTTATTTATTTATTTATTTTCCCTCCTTCAACATTTGATATTTGTGCATAACAATAAATTCATTTCTTTTCTTTTTCTTTTAAAATTAATCGTCTGCAAAAATATCGTTTGTTGGATATTTGAAATCCTGAGTCGATTATAAATTAGTTAAATATTTTTTAAAGTAAAATTATCGTCTGCGGAATAAAAAATCTCGACGCTGGACATGAATTATGATTACATGGGAAAATGATGGTTAGAGAGTAGAGAATTTTCTAGAACTTTGTTTTTAGATTTAAGAGGGAAGCCTGGAGGTGGTGAGATAGATTCTTGGTTTTTTCTTCGATGAGTACGGCTTGCTGAAGTAATGATGGAATATTCTTTTTGATATTTCGGTTAAAGACGGCTTGCAAAGGGAGCCTTTCCCTCTCTCATGAGCAGCCAATGTGTAATTCAATGAATCTTCTCCATTTATTTATTTTGTTTTTTCCCTCGCTTGCCACGACTGTGTGTTTTTAAAAAGGGGGAACCAGTGAAGATTTTTCTAGTTTCTCCCTTAAATCGTCACAACCAATTTAAAAGTCGCACAGGATAGCTAATGCCTGTGCTAGTGCCTTTTTCGGATTTTGAAAGGAATTTACTATGGAACGAAGTGATGATAAACCTATGGATCGCCGAAAATTTTTCCCGCCATTGTTGAGAGTATTATTAAGACAGAATTACCATTATCTTTTGATTCCTCGAGTGAATATAATAGAAGAGATTTTAATGTTAAATAGTTTTCTGTGCGAGTGGTTTGAAAGATTTCTTCTAAATATCTCGTGAATTCCTAAGGCCTGATATTCCACCTTTTTGCTGTTTATGTGTAACTGATGACTCAAGATAATCATGGTCATAATGACAAATTTTTGAAAATTAATGATTTCAAAGCGGTGAGTATGCGAAAGGTATTCGATGAGGAATTTAATGAAGATTGGATGTTATTGAAGTTTTTTCGCGAACTGTAAGTTATTTTAATAAATGTTTTGATTATTATTTCTATTCTTTTTATGATTGATGAAAAGTATTTATTATTTATTTATTTATTTATTATTTTATTGATGAGAGTAATTTGAAGTTTATTTATTAATTTACTAATTTATTTATTTATTTATTATTGTATATTATGGATCGGATATAGTAATTTTAAAAAAGTATGTAATTGATAGAAATTATTAACTTTGAAATTTATTGCGAATGATTTTACGATCAGGATTTAATAAAGAAAATAGAAGTGCTTCATTTATTCTAATGTGTAAGAATAAAAAAAATTTGGATGATCCTAAATTCGTACCCTTTGACCCGAGTTCAGGAATGAACATTTTATCTTGGTTGACTTATTTTGATACAACATGTGAAAAGGAGCAGAAAAATCTAGAATTGAAATTTAATTTTAATGCGCAATATTTGAAAGGGGAAGAGCAAAAAATTTATATCAATGACTATTTAAATTGTACGGATTATGAACAAATTAAGAAAATTTTGATAGTAAGATACATTGATTTAGACATCCCGAGTTTTTCTAATTTTTCAAATCTGAAATTAGATAATTTAGACAATTTAGAAACTTATTTTCGTAAAAAAGTGGAAATTGGTAGGAACTTACATTTTAGTGAAAGTATACTATTACAAGGTTTAACTCATGGTTTAAAACCAGAATTCAAAAACAGTATTATTATAAATCCTCCTAGTAGTATCACCGAATGGTACCGGGTTGTCAAACGAATTCGTGGAAGTTTCCACCCCACTAGTTTCAAACCAAGTATTAAATCAACCATCAGCTAGACAAAATTTTCAACCTTTTCAACCAACTAGGCCCTGGATTCAGCCAGTTAGGCTCAATAATATACCTAGGAATTGGATTCCACAAAGGCAATCTCAGTTTCAAAGGCCTAGAATTTGTCAAAATAATTATATTCAGAATTCATATCCTTCAAGACCTTGTAGGATATGCACAAATAGGGATGTGAGTAATGCTTTTCATTGGGAAAGGGAATGTATTTTTAAAAATGAGTTGCCATCCTCTGATACAGTTCCAAGTAGCTCACAAAATAATTCTCATAATATTTGACAATTAATTGTGTATGGATATACAAATAATTATAATTTACCATGTGTTGTAGATAGTGGCTCAACTATTGCAATATTGCCACTTAAATTTGTTAAAAAACTTAATGCTAAAATTGAGACTATACCCAGTTACCATTGGTCAGGCAAAAGGATTTTTACATACAAATAAAAAATATAGTGTTTTTCTAAAAGTGGGTAAAATTAAAAAATATGTTAACTTTTTAGTATGCAATACAAATTTGGATTATGTTATTTTGGGGTTAAAAGAATGTTCTAAATTTAAATTAACCATAGAATGTAAAGAATGTATTGTAAGGCAGGGAAGGAAAATTATAAATAACAGTATATCCATACATAATGAGAGATCCCTTCATTTCAATACAGTAAATATGAACCAAGTGCAACAAAACAGGGTTCAACCTAATGAGTTTGTAACATCAGAATATTAAAAAGATATGAAATTTAATATTGGTAATAATGTAGCAATAAATGATTATGATAATGAAACACTGAATGCAAGTAATCATGATATAGAGTTACAATCTACTTGTGGAAATATTATGAAAAATGAGGACTGTTTTGAATATAATCACGAAATTAATGATCAACCTGATTATAGAAGTTTCATGACTCCACAAAATTTTCGCGATAATTCTGATTCAGATTTAACTGGGGAAATAAATTTAATTCAAGATGAAAATTTAAGGGAATTAGTTCAAATTTATAGTGATATTTTTGCAAAGCATAAATATGATGTGGGTAAGATAAATATTGAACCACAACGCGTTTTACTAAAATCTGACCTACCTATATCTTTGAGGCTCTACCGAACATTTCCCCTAGAAGAAAAAGAAATAAAAAATCAAATTCAATCTTTGTTAGCAGCTGGACTTATAAAGGAAAGTAATAGCCCCTATTCTTCCCCTGTTACATTAGCTATGAAAAGAGAGGAAGATAAAAAAAACTCGATTATGCATAGATTATAAAAAGTTAAACACAATAATTAAAAACGATGCAGAACCTTTGCCCCGTATCGATGGAATTTTAGATAAATTGAGTAGTGCTCAGTATTTTTCCGCTTTGGATTTAGCCTCTAGCTACTAGCACATACCAATACATCCATCCGATACCGAAAAATTAGCTTTTGCAACCAATTTTGGGCTTTTTAAATGGCTGGTGCTCCCTTTTGGCATAAAAACTGGACCCCCCCCCCCCATATTCAATAGAACCATTAGAAGGATTCTTAATAAATATAAAATCGACTTTGCATGCAACTATTTCGATGATATCATAATTTTCTCTTCCTCGTTAGAAGAACATTTAAATCATTTAGCTCAAATTTTTGAAATCTGTAAACTAGAAAACATTAAACTTAAACTTTCTAAATGTAAATTAGGCCAAAATAAAATCAATTTCTCGGGCTATGAAATCACTATTTGAACTATAACACCAGCAAATGCCAATATTGAAACCATTAGAAAATTAAAACCTCCTTCCAACGTGAAAGAGTTACAACGATTACTAGGTTCCATTAATGTTTACCATAAATTCATAAATAAATATGCTGAAATTAGATATCCTCTAAATTGATTACTTAAAAAAGACACAATATGGGAGTGGAACTCAGCGTGCCAGGACTCTTTCGAAAAATAAAAAATTCTTTAATTGCAAAACCTATCCTCAAAATTTATTATCCTAAATTATCCTTACATATGTTTGTAGATGCCTCTCAGATAGCAGTAGGTGCATTTTGATATTTTTTAATATTTTTTCATTAGATAACTGAGGTCAATGTCTACATAGCTATTTTTTTAATATATTCTAATTTCAGATATTTTTCTTAATAAATTTTCTATGTCATCTCATTTTCAGCTGTGTTATCCTCTTCAGACCTGAGGTGCACAAATGTGTACCTCTATTCTTTTCCTCATAAAAACTAAACTATTCGAATTTTTTGCCTTTTTAATTTACTTCTATAAAGCTGAATGCTTTTTGCTTTAAAACAAAACCAATAAATGTCAGCATTAGTGAATATACCTCATAAAATAAATATTTTCATCCGAGTTTCGAAAATGCCTTCAAGACATTGTGGCCAAGAAAGTAAGAAATATTTACGATTATTTAGCTTAAATGCTTTACAATAAAAAAAAATTAGAGGATTTGCTGATCATTTACTTGTTTAAAGATCTTAATTTTATTATTGCGTAAATTTATATTACTGATAGTTAAATTGATGTTTTAGGCCCCTGTCCCTGGCCGAGGAAACGCTCGCGAGCAAATGCTATTCCTATGGGGAAGCATTTTTCTAATAACTCTTTCGCATTTTGACATTTTTGAATAATTTGTTTGCATTGGATAGATGAGGTGCATGCCGACAGCTTTTTTACTTTTTCGATTTTGGTTGCAGATATTTTTTACAAAGTTAGTTTCCCTTTCAAAACCGGTTTCGAAATTGAAAGTGCTTTTTAAAAAATATATCTGCAATCAAAATCGAAAAAGAAAAAAAAAGGGGCGCTGTCGGCATGCACCTCAGCTATCCAATACAAAAAAAAATATATATATAAAATGTCAAAATGCGAAAGAGTTATTAGAAAAATGCTTCCCCATAGAAATAGCATTAACTCGCGAGCGTTTCCTAGAGCGAGGACAGGGGCCTTAAGGGGATTAGTACTTTTATATCCATATTTATAAACCTAATTTAACATTTCCCTAAAGTACTGATTTTATAAAGATGACTCTTTCTGTCATCTATGGTTTCATTTCGATCATGCAAAAGGAATGAATATATATTCGTAGAGTTATTTTATGCTCAGGTCTGAAGAGGTGAAAGTTTATTCACAACTAAGCATGTAGTATTTTATTCATTACAAGCGAATTTTTAGAGCAGTTTCAACACAGACACTTTTGCTTTCATAGTTTGATGTTTATAAACACGAATGATGTTTATATGTATGTAATCTCATATAATCAGAACATTAAATTCAATGATGCAAAAATAAATAGGCAAAAGTATTAAAAAATCAGGGGTCCAATGCAAAACCGAAAAAAAAAAAGTTATTGCGATTTGTTTATCTCAGATCTCATAAACCATTATTTAGTAAATAAAAAAATAAGTTACTAAAATATTTGAACATTATCCTTATTTTCTAAGAGAAAACTTTGCTTGATGATTATAACCACTTAACTAATATATATTTTTGAAAAAAGAAAAAAAGTTCTTAAATAATGCCTATTTTCTCATGTCTTTTGCAGAAGTTTTAATCTTTTATCTTGAGTATTGTTTTGTCTTAACAATTACTCAGTTACTTTTTTTTTTTTTTTTTTTAATAAAGAAATGACAATACATGGCTATGCCTTTCTTATTGTGACTTCATTGGGTTTTTCCATTTAGTAATAATAATAGTAATAAAAGATTATTTAATTCTCTTTGCACCATTAGCGATTCCTTTATCTTATACATATATTTCATCCTTTAACTTAATAATATAGATGACTTTTCTGAACGAATAATCTGAAACAAAACATAAAAAACATTATAAGCTTGTAATATCTGTTAAACCATGCTGTAATACGATATTTTCATAACGTTTCCAAAAACTCTTCATTGACATATTATCATATAAATATAAATTGCATAAGGTACCTGTGCCTAATATGGACACCCTAAGGAAAATTTATTTTTTTCACCTCCATGTACACGTGATAGGACTCCAAAAATATATGACCATGATCCCTGGACTGTTGACTATCATTATTAAAATTAGCGACCTTGTAACTATTCCGGTTTTATTTAAATGATAAAAACAAAAAATGTTAACAAATGTCCATATAAGGAACCACCAGTCCCTATTATGGACAGGTGCCTCCTTATTGACCTACTACACAGGGTGTAGTAAAGAGCCACTCTTCTATGTAATTTTAGAGGAGAGGGGATAAAAAAAATATATCTTAAAGTATTGCAGGGGAAAGCACAGAAAATATCTTCAGAACATGCACTTTAAAGCGGGGGGGGGGGGTCATTTTCGGTTGTGGCTCTTTGAAGACCGATGCAAAGCACCTCGGTTACTACAAAATATTATGAAATAATGAAGTTGGTTTTGCTTAGTTTTCTATTTTTATTAATCTGAAGATTCACTTGCTATACTTCCAATGTGGATATAAGGTGTCCATATTATGAATCGAGAGTAGTTTTATTAAATCTTGTAATAAATAAAGAAAACCTTTCAAAGCAATATATGCAATAGCAACCGAAAATATCTTTTAAAAGCTTTCTAAAACATCCCACCTTTCAATATTTAAAGCAATTTTACAATATCTAATAAGAATTTAAACTTGCCTGTAATTACGATCAGCACACCACGAAACAACAAGTTTCTTTCTAAATGGCGAACAGCGCGCTTTTTTGTACTTTCCAGGCTTAATTATCTTTTCAACTGCTTTTCTTCACGTATGTAGATATGTAGCACGATCTCTCTATCAAAATCGTTATTTTTAAAAATATTAGGGGTGTCCATATTGAGAGCACTGTCCATATAGGGTACAAGTACGTTATTGCATAAAATAAGTATATTCGTTACATTTCAGGCTATGAAATAATCTTTAAACATCAGTAAATCTGTTTGGATAGCTACGATTAACTTTATTAAAGTGTATGTAGCTTTGTTCTCAAAATAGAAAGAAATTCCGACATGAAAGAATTAAGTTATCTTCATACGATTTATAACCATCTCCTTATATCACAACGCGAACACTATGATATACTTTATTCAAAACTAAGCTTAAAAGGTTTTAACAAATGTACCGAGAATCCAGAAAAGCAATTGTGATATCACTACCACGACAATTCTTTGTACTTGGCTGCTTAATAATGCAAATAATCGGATTTCCTCTCACAATATTCGATTCGAAAAATCTCCAGCGAAGTACTAAAAATTGTTATTAAAAAATATTACGCTAAAAAATCATCAAATCACCACTATAAAATCTTTTTATAACCCTTAGCCAGAAATTTAAACATTCGTGACAGATTGTCTATACCATTTTATTGTAAAACGTAAAATTTAATTAAGATATCTTCATATTATTCATAAGCATCACCCTATTTCATAATGCGAACATAATGTTATACGTTATTCAAAACTAAACTTAAAAGTTTTATGAAAATCAAGCAAAGCAAATGAGAAATCACTGCCCCGACAATTCTTTGTACTCCGCTGGCTTAACAGTGCCAATAATCGGATTTACTCTCACAATATATTATATTAAGAAAATCTCCAGCTAAGTACTACAAATTATTATTAAAAAATATTACGCTAAAAATCATTAAAGCATCATCTCAAAGTATTTTTAAAACCCGTCGTCAGAATTTAAACTTTTATGACAGATTTTCTATGTTAGTTCATTGCAAAATGTAAAATTTAACTAAGATATCTTCATACTATTTATACCATCACCCTTCACAGCGCGAAAATTATGATATACTTTATTCAAAACTAAAAGTACAAGGTTTTATCAAATGTACGGAGAATCGAGCAAAGCATTTGTCAAATCACTGCCCTGACAATTCTACATTCGGTTTACGTAATTGCTTAACGATGCAAATAATCAGATTTCCTCTCTAAACATTAATTTGGAAGATCTCTAGTGAATTACTACAAATTATTATTAAAAAATATTATATTAAAAATCATTAAATCACCACTACAAAATATTTTTATAACCCTTAGCCAGAAATTTAAACTTTTATGACAGATTGTCTATACCATTTTATTGTCAGGGATCTGTCTAGACTAGACTTTAATTATAGGGTCGTGTTTTTGTGAAATTGTGATTTTTTTTTTTTTTATATATTTGTGAGAATTCTAGTCCGGGTTTTGTGAATTTTAAATTATCGATGTCTTCAGGTTCTACTTTTCATACATAAAAAGCTAAGTAATATGCTCTTTGGTGAGTTCAATTGCTTATTTACAAGCCAGATTTTATTATTAAATGATTTAAGTTTATGAAAAGTTCAATTTGAAGGTGAAAAAATTCTGTGAAAGTTCTATTTAACAGACAAATAATTTTGTGAAGGGTCCTGCTTCGGGATAAAATGTTTTGTGAAGGGTCGTCTTTGGGGATAAAAATTTTTGTGAAGGGTACTGTTTGGGGATAAATTATTTTGTGAAGGGTCCTTTAAAGGATCTAAAATTTTCCTAAACATATCCTAGATTGTAAAATGTAAAATTTAACTAAGATATCTTCATACTATTTATACCATAACCCTATTTCACAACGCGGACACAATGTTATACTTTATTTAAAACTAAACTTAAAAGGTTTTCTCAAAAGTACCAAGAATCGAACAAAGCATTTGTGAAATCACTGCCCTGACAATTCTGCATTCGTTGTAACTTCCTTGCTTAATAATGCAAATAATCAGATTTCCTCTCAAAATATTGGGTTTAAAGAATCTCCAGTGAATTACTACAAATTATTATTAAAAAATATTTCATCAAAAATCATTAAATCACCACTTCAAAATCTTTTTATAACATTTAGCTAGAAATTTAAACTTTTATGACAGATTGTCTATACCATTTTATTGTAAAATGTAAAATTTAACTAAGATGACTTCATACTAATCTTAGGGTGGAATGAAAATGACCAAAAAATTTTTTTTTTATTTTTCTCTGGATAGGTTTAAATGATGCCTTTTGGCACACTGAATATAAGTTTAAAGTTTCATTTCATTTGGAATTCATCTTTAGGTCCCTCCCAGCTCTTAAAGATTATACCCTTTACATGTGAAAACTAAAATTTTACTAGGTAGTGTAAATTATTCAACTTAATTTTTTTTTTTTTTACTAAATTTCTGATTTCAGTAAAATAACCCACAATGAATGACTTCTTAAAGTATTATTTGCGAAAGATCCAAGTATCGTTGTGTTTTAACTCTTTAAATCGTGAATATATATAAAAAAATAAAATATGGATTGTATTGTCGCAAAGAAGAGAAAGCTCGATAATTATAAATACAGTTCACTTTTACTTTTCGAATATACATGAAAGATAATTCTCTAAATATAAAAAAATTGCAGTTTTCTGAATACATAGTAAAGCAAAAATCACTGCCCTGGCAATTCCGCATTCGTTGTATTTTCCTGCTTAACGATGCAAATAATCAGATTTCCTCTCAAAATATTAGATTTAAAAGATCTCCAGTGAATTACTACAAATTATTATTAAAAAGTATTCCATTGAAAATCATTAAATCACCAGTACAAAATATTTTTATAACCCTTAGCCAGAAATTTAAACTTTTATGACAGATTGTCTATACCATTTTATTGTAAAATGTAAAATTTAATTAAGATATCTTCATATTCTTCCTAACCATAACCCTATATCACAACGCGGACGCAATTTTATACGTTATTCAAAACTAAACTTAAAAGGTTTTATCATATGTACCGAGAATCCAGCAAAGCAATTGTGATATCACTGCACTGACAATTTTTTGTACTTCACTGCTTAGCAGTTCAAAAAATCGGATTTCCTCTCACAATATTAGATTCAGAAAATCTCCAGCTAAGTACTACAAATTATTTTTCAAAAAATATTACGCTAAAAAATCATTAAAGCATCATTTCAAAGTCTTTTTAAAACCCGTAGTCAGAATTTAATTTTTTATGACAGATTTTCTTTGCCAGTTTATTGCAAAAGCTAAAATTTAAATAAGATATCTCCATACGATTTATAAACATAACTCTATTTCACAACGCAAACACTATGTTATACTTTATTCAAAACTAAACTTAAAAGGTTTTATCAAATGTACCGATAATCGAGAAAAGCAATTGTGAAATCACTGCGCCGACAATGCTGCATTCGTGCAGAAAATTCAAAAGGTCTAACTTCAAGTACTATAAATTATTACTAAAAAATATTACATTAAAAAAATCATTAAATTACCACTACTAAGTCTTTTTATAAACCTGTATTCAGAATGTAAAATTTTTATTTAATAGTTATTTTATGTTAATTTATTACAAAACTTTGATTTTACACGCGATATCTTCTAAAATAAATAACCATCATCTCATTTTATAACGCGAACATGCACTTAAGTCTGAAATAACTCACTAAATTATACAACTATGTTATATTTTATTCTAAACTAAACTTAAAATGTTTTATTCATTGCAAATGAATCGTTAAATCATTCTCCCAACCCTTTCGCATTCATATTTCGTTGTTTAACGGCGCATATAATCAGATTTAACTCTCACAAATATTAGGTTCAGCGCATCTCCAATGATGCAAACACAAAGAAGAGAAACAGAGAGAGGAGAGAATTCTACTCTTCAGCATCCCAATCCAGACAGCGTTCCAGACACCTCGCTCTGGATGGAGAATTCTCCATCCCTCTCCCTCCTCCTGCTCTCTCTTTATTGTAAATAGAGTCGGTCGACCCTCTGAGCAGAATCAGAGGTGGGTCATTTTTTTTCATTCATTGTCTGGTTTAGGGACGTTCACTGTCTGATTGTCTGGTGACCGGTTAGATTCATTTTTACCTAGGAAATCAAAGGGATGTATTTACCAACACAATGGGAGTTGTGTTCGTAATTACGTGGAGATAATAAGAGGGTTAAATTTTGTTTAATTTCACGTTTCGACAACTCGGGTAGATAATTATTCAAATGAGAGGATGTTAAGGGGATCGTGAACGTGTCCTGCCATGAACTTTTGACTTTACATGATCATTCATCTTCTTAATGCAAGATTGATAGGCAGGCTAAATATAGTCACGCCTAAATGTTGATAGTATGACAAGAATTTTTCTAATTAAAGAAAATTAAAAGTATAATTAATAAAACTTATACAAAGCACAAAAATGTATTAAAATTGGTTGTAGGTGTATAAATATAATACATAAACTTATTTATTATACGTTGCGTTCGAATTAAGTGCAGATAACTTAAGAGTTAAATTTTGTTTAATTTCTTAGGCAGATAATTTTTCAAATGAGAAGATGTTAAATGATCGTGAACATGTCCTTCCATGAACTTTTGACTTTACATGATCATTCATCTTCGTAATGCAAGATTGATAGGCAGGCTAAATATAGTCACGCCTGAATGTTGAAAGTATGACGAGAATTTTTCCAATAGAAAAAAAAAAAAAACAAAGAGTTTAATTAATAAAATTTATATAAAGCATAAAAATGTATTAAATTGGTTGTAGGTGTATAAATATAAAAGATGAAGTTATTTATTATACGTTGCGTTCGTATTAAGTACAGATAATATAAAGGTTGAATTTTGTTTAATTTCACGTTTCAACGACTTGGACAGATAATTTTTCAAATGAGAAGATGTTAAGGGATCGTGAATGTGTCCTTCCATGACTTTACATGATCATTCATCTTCTTAATGCAAGATTGATAAGCAGGCTATATATAGTCACGCTTAAAAGTTAAAAGTATGACAAGAACTTTTCTAATAAAAAAAAAATTAAAAGTATAATTAATAAAATTTATACAAAGCACAAAAAAGCATTAAAATTGATTGTAGGTGTATACTATAATATATAAAATTACTTACTATACGTTGCGTTCGTATTAAGTGCAGATAATATAAGAGTAGAGTTTTGTTTAATTTCATGCTTCAATGACTCAGGTAGAAAATTTTTCAAATGAGAGGATATTAAGGAGTCATGAAGAGTTGTTCTTCCATGAGCTACTGATTTTACATGATCAGTACATGATTTACATGATCTTCTTAATGTAACAATGATAGATGGTCTAAGAATATTTAAATCTAAATGTCAAAGATATGACAAGAATTTTTCTAATAATTTTTTTAAAGCATAACTAATGAAATTTATATAAAGCACAAAAAATGTATTACTCCCCCCCCCCCTTTGGATTCCGGTTCCTCTTACACAAATTTTATTCGATTGGCATCACTTTTTTAAAAGAACTTTCCTTGAAGTAGACAATTTCAAAAATTCCCTGATTAAATAAGGAAAAATTTATTTTCCTTTATTACTGGTGCCCAAAACATATTTTGGAAGGAAAGACGATGTGGCGACAACGGAGTGCCAAGGGTTAAAATTGATTGTAATAATGTATAATTATTTAATGTATTGAAATTGATATATAGAAACTTGCGTTTGTATTAAGTACAGATAATGAGAGAGTTGTATTTTGTTTAATTTCATTTTTCAGCGACTCAGGTAGACAATTTTTTAAATGAAAGGATGTTAAGAGATCATGAAATGTTGTTCTTCTACCGGGTGTCCCAAAAATGACTGATGGATTTTAAAATTCAATAACTTGCAAACGGTGACAGCTATTTAAAAAATTTTTGCAGGAGGGTTATGTATAATGTCAGGAGTTTTTTAACCGTAATTTTTTATTTTAGTTCGAATTTCAAACAATAGGTGGCGCTGACGGCGATGGAAGGCCAGGTGATCAGTGCTGAGTGAGGCGTCGACCTGGTCTTCGATCGCCATGAAATTCGAACTAAAATAAAAAATTACGGTTAAAAAACTCCTGACATTATACATAACCCTCCTGCAAAAAAATTTTAAATAGCTGTCACCGTTTGCAAGTTATTGAATTTTAGAATCCATCAGTCATTTTTGGGACACCCGGTATGATCTATTGATTTTATATGATTATTCATCTTCTTAATGTAACAATGATCGACACTGTAAGAGTAGTGAAGTTTAAATATCAAGCGTACGACCAAGAATTATTTTCATGTAGAATTACATTAATTGGATTATAGGTACATATAATATATACAATTATATAAAATATACTGCGATCGTATTAAGGGGGCTCAGAAGTTGAAAACTTTTCAAAAAATTGACTTTTTTATGATCTAGTTTGATTATTCAATTAATTCTTAACTCAATGCAAAAAACCGCATACAAATATTAGAATTTTTAACGGAGTTATAAGCATTTTTGTATCAATATTTACATAGCCAATGTATCAATATTTACAATTATGTATCAATATTTACATATTTACATATTTACATATTTACATAGACATATAATTTCAACTTTAAGTCGTGTTTTCTCAAAACTTGATTTTTGACGACTAACACCAAGATTTAAAAAAAAAACTATTTGATAGAATGGCTTTTTTTTTTTTTTTTTTTTTTTTTTTTTTTTTGCATGCATATAACATCATTATCTAGATTATGAATCAAGGATATAACTATCGCTTAAAAAAAAACATTATTAAAAAATCTCTCAATGTTGAAAATTTAAAAAAACCCTAAAAAATACAACTTTTTTCTATTAAATATACTCAAAATATTAACCTATCTAAAATATATTAATTCATAATCTAGATAATGATGTTATATGCATGCAAAAAAATTTAAGCTATTCCATCAAATAGTTTTTTTTTTTTTTTTTTTTTTTTTTTTTATCGTGGTGTCAGTCATCAAAAATCAAGTTTTGAGAAAACGCGACTTAAAGTTGAAATTATATGGATGCGGCTATGAAAATGTTGATACATAAATGCTTATAACTCCGTTAAAAAAGCAAATATTTTTATGCGGTTTTTTTGCATTGAGTTAAGAATTCAATGAATAATCAAATTAGATCATAAAAAAAATCGATTTTTTGAAAAGTTTTCAACCCCTGAGCCCCCTTAAGTGCAGGTAATACAAGGGTTGAATTTTGTCGAATTTTATATTTCAACGATTTAGGTAGACAATTTTTCAGATAAAAGGATACTAAGAGATCATGAAGTGTTGTTCTTCCATGAACTATTGATTTTACTTGATCATTCATCTTCTTAATGTAACAATGATAATCAATTTAAGGATAGTGAAGTTTTAAGGATAGTGAAAAGTTTTAAAAAATATAATGAATAAAATTCAGCTAAAGTTAAAAATTAGGACTAAAATTGATTGCAGAGGAATGTACATGTAACATAAAATTATTCAAAATACGTTGCGTTCGTAATTACATGCAAATACTAAGAGGGTTAAATTTTGTTTATTTTTACGTTTAGACAATTATTCAAAGTACTAGAAGATAGCCCGTCAAAATGACGTGTTTGCATTTTTAAAGGATGATAAAAAATTACAACTGTGGTCAATCATAGCCACTTTAGGCTGAAACAATTTTGATAAATACAGTGATTAAACTTGGAGAGGGAAAAATCTAACAAAAAAAAAGAAAAAAGAAAAAGAAGGAAATAAAGAAAGAAAATTTCAACAGAAATCTGCATTTAAAACTATAGCAAAACTATCTGGTAGATGGGGGTGGGGATTATAATGAAATTTAAAACGCACTCGCGGTTTGCTTAAATAAAAAGTTCTAATTAAATATTGTTTTTGAAATCGTGAAAAGATTTCAAAGCGAAGTAAAATGTAGTGACGTCATTTACAGCTCCCACTATAAATCTGACCAATGAGAACGCTCCATTACGACTATGAAACGTTTTCATTGGTGAATGAGTTTCTTTTTCTCGTGGATAGGTTGACCCCGGAATTGTTATACACGGAGGGGTTTTATATATATAATTATTGTTAAGATATCGTGAATGTGTCCTTCCATTAGCTTTCAATTTTACATGATCATTGATCTTTTAAAGTAACAATAATGTTAGACTGTCTAAAAACAGTAGTGCCTAAATGTCGAAGACATCACAAGAATTTTTTAGTAGAAAAATTG
This sequence comes from Maratus speculifer, assembly GCA_964019185.1. Taxonomy (NCBI): domain Eukaryota; kingdom Metazoa; phylum Arthropoda; class Arachnida; order Araneae; family Salticidae; genus Maratus; species Maratus speculifer. Next base: position 143,401,735 of record OZ025301.1, on the reverse strand, counting down.
TAAAATGTCTATTTAATAATATTCATATAAATCAATTTAAAATGAACTAAAATTTATGGTAGGTGCAAACATATAATAATGCAAAATTATTAAAAATACATTGCGTTCGTGATTGCGTGGAGATAATAAGAGGGTTGAATTTTGTTTAGTTTCACGTTTCGAGAACTCAGGTAGACAATTATTCAAATAAGAGGATGTGAAGATATTATAAGGATGTCCTTCTGTGAACTTTTGATTTTACATGACCATTTATCTTCTTAATGCAAGACTGACAGACAGTTTATGAATAGTGTTATCTAAATGCCCATAGTATGACATGAATTTTCTAATATTTTTTTAAAAAGTATAACTAATACGATTCATATAAAGCACGAAAAACAGGACTAAAATTTATTGCAAGTGCAAACATAATAATACAAAATCCTTAAAAATACGTAGCGTATTAGTGCAAGATTCATAGACAGTTTATGAGTAGTGTTATATAAATATCCATGGTATGACATGGATTTTCTAATATTTAAAAAAAAAAAGTATAATTAATACGATTCATATAAAGCACAAAAAAATGACTAAAATTTATTGTAGATGTGTACATAATAATACAAAATCATTAAAAATGCGTAGCGTATCAATGCAAGATTCATAGACAGTTTATGAATAGTGTTATCTAAATGTCCATGGTATGACATAAATTTTCTAATATTTTTTTAAGAGTATAATTAATACCATTCATATAAAGCACAGAAAATAGGACTAAAATTTATTGTACATGTACACATAATAATATAAAATCATTAAAAATATGTAGTTTTCGTAATTACGTGCATGTAATAAGAGGGTTAAATTTTGTTCAATTTCAAGTCTCGATAACTTAGGTAGGCAATTTTTCAAATGTGAGGATGTTAAGGTGTTTTTATGTGAACTTCTGACTTTATGTGATCACTCATTTTCTTAAGGTTGTTTTCTCAACTGCTTTGCTCAATAAGCGCAAAAAGTTTTGACACATAAACAAATTCATTTTTTAACAGAAATATATAAAATTGGAAAGTCTGGTTATGTAAACATTCTCGGATCGAACTCAGTTTTCCATTTTATAATAATTTAATTACCTACCGAGTTATAAGCTATTTTGATCACTTGATCAAGCGATTTTCTATCTTTCGTTGACTGTATTTTCTGCTTTCGTCGGAAAATGCGGTTCAAAACATCATATTTGACGGCTTGTTCTAAAATATCAATTGCCTTTGCATAAAAACAGAGAAATGAGAGCGACTAGATAGTTTCTGAATAACAACACCTGCAAGTTTCATTCATTTCCGAAAAAAAGTGAATTAAAACTTTTGTCACAAAGTTGCCCTTTTTGATTTAAGAACACCTTTAACCTCTTCAGTCCCGAGAAAAATCTGCTGCATAGAAAAATTATTTTATTAGCAAATTATGACGCTTTTAGGCTTAGAAAAAAGAAAATAAAATTAGTTTTTTATTCTTAAAATTTTAAAATAGTTAAAATTATGTACCCATATGGGTACATCAGGTCACAATTAAGTAAAAGTGTCATTCTTTAAATAAATAAGACTAATCTTGTTTTACAATAAATAGACCTATTTATTGTTAAAAAAAATATATCAATTTAAACAACTTAAATGATTTTTTACCTAAAGTTATGTATTGTGCCAAAATATTATACATATCTTGCAGTAATTGTAATAGATTCCCGTAAGACATGGCGACGTCACGGTGACGTCGTTGTGAAGTCACACTGTGACTTTGTGACCGTCGATGTGACGTCACGTGACGTCGATGTGAAGTCACAGTGACTAAAATGTGAAGTCGTTATGGCCGTTTTAGAGCTTGTTTGTGACGTCACATTGTGACCACATTGTGACGTCGCAATGTGACCAATTTGTGAAAAGTGTGTCATTTGTGACGATTTTGTCATTAACATTGTGACGGAATTGTGACGAAAGTGACAATGCTTTCAAGTCACATTGTGACCAAATTGTGAAATACAGGGTGAGTCCAAAACCATGGAACAAACTTTAAGGGGGCGGTAGGACTCACTATAAAAAATAATGATGGCACAGAAATATATGACCGGAAGTGACCCGTCAATACGCTACACTAGTCACCAAAAAAGACCCGGATGGTAATGTTATGTCTATGGGGGGGGGGGGGGCGTTGTTTTCAAATATCTTGCTCAAATTTCAATATTTTACATGATATTTTTTCCATAGGATAGCTGAAGACGATCCACAACCGGGCTAATTTTTACTTTTTCGATTTTAGTTATATTTTTTTTATATTACAATAGTTTCAGTTTTAGAACTGGTTTAAACTGGTTCTGAAAGTTAAAGTATTTTTTTTTAATCTGTAACCAAAATCAAAAAAGTAAAAACCAGCCCAGTTGCAGGTCGTCCTCAGCTATCCTATGGAAAAAAAATATGCGAAAATATTAAAATTTTAGCGAGATATTTGAAAATAGCGCTCCCATACACTTAACATTATAATCCGTGTCTTTTACAGTGACTAGTGTGGCGTTTTAACGCGTCACTTCCAGTCATACATTTCTATGCCATAATTATTTATTATAGTGAGCTCTACCACCTCCCTTAAAGTTTGTCCCATTATTTTAGACTCACGCTGCAGATCGTTTGTGACAAAACTTTCGTTAACACTGTGATGATTCTGTGACGATTTAACTTTTCTTAACGATTCTCTAACAATTTAAAAGAAACAGGATCTGCTGAAGCTATAACTACACGCCATGTTCCTGTTAAAATAGGGTTTGAGTCCTAAAATCATATATTGACAATTTATGAACAAATACTGTATAATATATAAAAATAGTTACCTGCAGTAAGGAGACTTTCTTCTAAATTAAAGTTAAAAATTCGATTTACCTCACATGCCTTACAACTCTGGTGTTGTTTTTAAAATTTGAAAAATATTGCCGTTCAAAAATATTTATATATTTTCCCCACATGCTGAAAATTGCATAGCTTCAATTTTATTTATAACTGACACACATTTAGTAATATGTTGCTCAAACTGTTTAATCTTTTTGAACTTTTTTTAAAAAAACTTTTACTCGCTTTAATATCCACAAATTTCAGCACATAACTAAAACTGTACAGCTTGCCAATATTTCTGACCAATAATCCTGATGTCTATAAATATATAGGGTGGATGCTCCAGTTTTGGTCACATTAAGAGAAAAGTTGAAATGGAAATTTTATAGTTTTAGACTGAATAAAGCATATTAAATCGCAATAACAGTATTCTTTAGTAAATTTAGTTGTCTTTCTGTTAATGATAATAACTTTCTATCAAATATTTTAGATTGTGAGTAATAACTCGTGAAGTAATTTCTTTCAATTTGCACCAGTTTTGGCCACCCCTGCACCAGTTTTAGCCATCCCTGCACCAGTTTTGGCCGCCCTAATATCTTGTAATTTTGCAAACATTTTAACTGATAATAAGTAAAAATAAAGCATTTTTGTGCAAAATCTGTTTTACCACACACATATTTGTTTGCTGTATATAAAAGATCTGCATTTTTTTAAATGAAATCATAAAAACATCGAATAAAATATACTTAAGCTGATTTTAACTGAACATTTAAATTTAAAAACAAAAAATATATTTAATTCATAAAAAAGACTTATAGGACATAAAAAGCTTATTTTAACATTTTGCATATTTTCATTTATATATATCATATGTTATACTATACCAATATTTACAGTTATATGACTAGAATCTTGAAATTATTCCATTTTTACATGAAATAGTATTTTGACAATCTCTAAAATCCATTTTTTTCAACTGATTTTAAACTTTAATTCCTCGTACTTAGCTGCCTGTCAGCCTAATCATTTGGAGTTAGTTTTCTTCAAACCTTAGATTTCCTTGTGTAAATATTGGCTAGGATCTTAGAAAGACCTTCGCAGAGGGCAACCCCCTTCTTTTCGGCCCATATCTCTCATATAGATAATTGGCCATCATAAATAGCACAACCCTATTACTTGAGATTCAAAAATAGTAAAAACTGGTCTCCATTCTGTAAACTTGTGTTGCAAGGTAGAACGAGATACTACAAAACTTAACCATCTTGAAAAGCTGACAATGAATTTTGAAAAGCCATAATTTTACTTCCTATCTTATAACAGTGTTTAATCTAGACCATTTTTAAGAGTACAGAATTGTCTTTTTTAAACTTGTTAAAATGAATCCTATTTAAAGTATAAAGATTTTCACATTATTTGTTATTTCTAAATTCATGTGCTTGAAATTTTGCAAAAGTTATGCAACTTCCTCATTTTGTTTTGAAAAAATACAAGAAACCACTAAATCATGCTGTAATTAGGATGAGCGAAGCGAATCCTCTACTAGTCCACTCAAATTACAATTTATCGTACGCTTTACAAAAAAACTATTCAATATTTTAACTTCAAATTAAACACAAAAATAAATTATGATCTGTAGATTTGCAGAATATAATTTTTTTTACAGTAAAACGTTAAAAAAATTATTATTTTAATTAATTTATTTTACATGCATTTCCAATACGAACGCATTTTAGCAAATAAATAAAAAATGAAACGCGTATATTTTCAGAAAAAAAAAGTTTAAATCATGGAGTAAATAATTATAGATAGAATCATGATTAATTTATTAAATTAAACATGTTTTCATTTTCCCGCAAAATCGTTTGCACAGATGACACTTAAACATTTTAAAAGAATTGTATTATGGAATTTTTTTTTTTTTTTTTTTTTTTTTTTGTAAATTGGCAACAAAATAATTGTAAACAAATAAAATTAATTCTTAAATTTGTTATATAAATGAAAAATTAAAAGATCTGCGTGAAGTTGTTGGTTCAAGCTCTTTATAAATATTTTTGCGACGGTCGTATTGTGGCTAAATAATATCGACTCATTAATCAGAAGGATTTTATAGAAAAATAAGACTTTAATAAGTTCGCAAACACAACAATAATTATTCGTGAAAACGTCACTGCGAGAATGAGAGAGCGTTTCGTTAAAAGGTAATTCCATTAATTGAGTTGCCATTCGCAGAAAGTAAAAAGTTCTCCCACGCGGAGAGAATTACAGCAATTCTCATACGCTAACATGTATAAAAACGAAGAAATTAAAATAAAATGTTTTACAATTAAAAATTCATAGTATCAACGAAAGCAGATTTCAAATGTTTTTTCCAGAAAATAGGATTTTGAAGAAGTAACTTTCTTCAAGCTTTCTTCAAATATATTATTCTAAAATAGCTATCAAAGATTATCGGATGTTGATTACAAAGATTGGAAACATGCATATTTCAAACAATTAAAAAACACCAGTTGCTACTTGAAATTGTAAAAACATCTTTAAAAGAGCTTTTAGTTGAAAGTTTAAAAAAAAATTGTAAAAGTTTGCTTCGAAAATATCTTATTATGCCAGTTTTACATCATAAATAAAAAATTAAAATGTGCCAAAACATAAAATAACGTTTTTGTTTAAAAAAGATGCAAAAATAATAATAAAAAAATATTGTTACTTTCAAATATCTGTTTTATAAAATAATGCTTCGCGAATCCAAACAAAGCATGGCTTTTGCTAGTTTTATTGAACTTTTAAATTCATAAGTCATAAAACATTTCTAAATATATTGCTGAAATTTTCACTATAATTAGTCTTGTGGCCAAAAGTGGAGCATAATGTTGTGCCATTTTTGGCCACACCATGACCATAACTGGTACACATAGCAAATTTAAAGCACCAGTTTTGGCCACCCCTACTTTAAGCTGTAAAAATAAATAATTTAAATATGAAATTGCAACAGAGAGAAAGCCTACTTCATAAAGCTTCATAGCAATTTGTTTCAGAACAAATAAAGTTCGATAAATGCCTAATATTGAAAGATTGTGAAAACTTGTTACCTAAGCAAAAACCTTAATATATGTGAGTGCAAACTATAGTTTTACACTTTTTTTTTTTTTTTTTTTTTTATCAAAAAATAAACAAATGGGATTGGAAATAATAAAAGAGTGTTAGATTAAGGAGTAAGAATGCATATAATTTGTTAAAATCAATTTACAGCCTAAATAGAGGGTAAATCATTCCAATGTGGCCAAAACTTGTGCAGTTGCCAAAACTGGAGCATCTACCCTATATCTTTTAATTATCTTTTGTTGTAATTTTCCAACTGATTGAAAAAGTGTCCAGGTCAGGATTCGAACTAAGCAGTCTTTCGCGCAAATTGTCAATACTTTGTTGACTGAACTATCCTGGAAGAATCTGACGCACACAATTCTCACAGTGAATACGAACGCATACTTATCATTATTATATATAACCCTATGTAATAATACTTTATTTTTTTTCAAACTACCCGTATGATAAATGCATACTATTTGTATGAGTATATAATGATATTTCTCCGGGTGAATTGTGCGTGCTAAATTGCTCTGTTGAAAGAGCATTGGCAGCATACATCGAGGGTCTCTAGTTCGAATCCTAACCTAAACACTTTTTTACTCATTTTGGAAAATTAATATTCGTTTGATTAATTTACCAATTAAAATCATTCTGTTAAATATAATATAGAATTATCTTTTGATAAAACTACGTGAAGTTTATGCGCAATATTCGTAATATACAGATTTTATTTGAAAATCGAGTACAAATGAAGATGAGGCAATTAGTTCTAGTATTACGCTTAGTTATTTTCTTACTATAGTGGCCTGTGCGCATGTATGATTACACCAAGGTTTAAATTCGTAGTTAAACTCATATATATATATATTGTATATGTCATATAGTATAGATGTGCCGGTAAAGGACATCCTTAAGGAATTTTTTTAAAAAGTTTCCATTTTAATAGTTATAATTATTAGATTTCATTTTTTTGTATTAGATGAATCTATTAATAATATTTAAGTATTCTCAGCTTCACTTCCCAATATTAGACAAAATTTTATTGAAAATAATAGAAATACATCAAACACTAAAAATTTCAGCAATGTACATCCCACAAAAGTGTACATGTAATTGTTTTTATGACTATTTAGAACCAGGATTTAATGAACACATACTAATGAAACAAAATTGTTATTTTCAACACAATTTAATAATTAAGATATCAAAAATTAATAAAATAATGCGATAATTACTCATTTTTTAAAATCAATAATTGTTATTACCACAAAATCAATATCTTAATTATTTTAGATACATGGTTTAAAATAATAAATGTCATGGAATTACAGTTATCAAATTTTTGGGACTATGAGAAATTCAGAAAGGTAATAAAAAAGTTTTACAAAAGTATTGTTGCAATATTAGTGCATAAATTAGTATATTTATCACTATTTTCACCATTTAAACAACCCCAAACTCCTTTATATATTAATTATAAAGTTAACTTTTGATTATGTGTATATTTTTTAATTTAATAAAATGTGATTTTAACCATGTCATTAAAAAATGTGATTAAAGTGCATTTTAAAAATAATATTATTAACTATTTTCAAATCGTTGACATGCTGTTCCGTATTTCAACAAAATAAATGTTAAATTTATTGAATTTACTAAGGTAAGTGGATTCAAAAAAGTTAAATTAATATGATACTTATTCCTTTTATAACATGTTTTTTACGAAATTCACAGAAATCATTATAAAAAAAGCAGGAAAAATAACATTTTCTTACCTCTTTCTTATCGGCATTATCCTCTAATTCAAGTTTCATAATCCAAATAGAGAAGATAATTTCGAAGTCGGAATGTCCGAATGAAGTACAATGACATTGGCGCGCTCATATTAACGAAACGCCACTGACAATGTATTTTTTCGGACCGGCATTTTATATAAAATGTCAACTGATCGCATTTCTGCATAACTTTTTAAAAATTTTCAACTTACGTACTAAATATACATACATAACATCATAACAAATTTACTCGAGCAGCTGCCTAATATTCTAAAGAATAAATTCACTAGTGTCAACTATTCTGGTTGTTGCCAAACGATATTTTTTAAGCAGGTGATTTTTTGTTATTATTGGTTGTCTGAGCTTCGAAGATTTATAAGTTGAATGCGCATGCGCATTAGTTTTACGAGGGTATCCCTAATTAAAATTTTGAGTAAAATTTTTGTTTCACGCATTTCTATTTTACTTTCAATTAGTTTCGAAATACAGTGGAACTTTCATTTAACGAAGCCCATATTTAATGAAATTGTCTACTTTTTTAATTTTCTGTTGAACCTTCATTTAGAACGCAATTAACATTTAAATTAATATTCATATTTAAAAAAATTCTTCTTAGCAAAATTTGTTGCACTTCCGTGCGTGCACAATATTCAAAAGGATAGATTGCTGTTAAGATTGATTGGTGAATATATTTCAGCGGATTGTATGAATTGAAATTATGTATTTATTTTATCTTTTAAATAAAAAGGAAAAAATGCGAAAATTTTTCGATATGCTAAGAAAGGGATTCTAGTTCCGCGAAAATATTATAGGTCCATTCTCTGAATACTTAAAAAAAATGCGAAAGTTTTTATGAGTGTATCTTTCATAAGAGATCGCACACAAAGTAATATTCCAATTTTTTTTTTTTTACTTTTTCGATTTGAAATGCAAGAGAAAACGAGAAATAGAACGCTGCGATTCAGTTTTTGTTTCCCTTCCTTTATTACGTGGTTTTTTAGATATTATACTAATGAATTTTTTCTTATGTGGTTATATTGCATAACAAAAATTACTATCCAAATTAAAACACAGTTTTATAATATTTCCATTTTTATTTGTAGTTTACTATACAAATTTCATGAATTTTCGTGGATTTCTATTCAACGATATTTTTTTTCATAACGAAGCATTTAAGTGTAACGAGAAATTTCCTTAAATGGAAGTTTCACTGATAGGTTCATTGCTGGGTGCTTAGTTTCATATGATGGGAGGTTTATCTCACATATGTGATATGACATACACGTTACATGCAGTGCATGTAACGTGTGACATAACAGCGATTGCCCAATATTCTTCTGCAATGCCAGAAAACACTTTTTTTACCAGTAAATAACATGGTTTGGAGAATTTTTGTAATTTTCTAAAGTTTTCTAAGAAAGTCACATCTGAGTCACAATGTGACGTCACTGAGAGGTGGCATTTTGGTCACAGATGTGACTTCACATTTCAGTCACAATGTGACGTCACTGAGGGGTGGCATTTTGGTCACAGATGTGACGTGACCACAGTGACTCACAGTGACGTCACTGTGACGTCACTGTGACCATGGATGCTATGTGGGTTGCTACTATACTCATGGCTACCACAAGCGACTAATTTTTTATTCTAACTGGCACCACTTTCTTTAACCAGAAATCTTTAACAAATACTTTGATAACATTTGCAGAAAAAATAAATTTTAAAATTTATATTAAAAAAAATACTGATGCGAACGGAATATAAAAAATAGTTGCCTGTGGCAGCCCTGTATACTATATATACTATACATATAGCATACATATCTTGAAATATTATGCATACCTTGTAATAATAATCTTCTAATAATATACCATTTATTTAGGAATTTTTTGAAATACTTATTACTCTGAAGAAAAAGAAATAGATTAAATTTCACACATTTTATTCTTGATTTTCCTTTACATCCTTCCATGCGTCATCGAGATTGATATACCCTAGCAACAGATTCAGGCCTATGTCCAAATTCATCATAGCGAACTTCATTTTTGGGAATAGACATGGTTATGGCTATTATTTGGCTTTATTTATGACTATTATATGGCTATTATGGCTATTATTTGGCTTTATTACATGGCTTTATTCTCCTTTTTTCAGAAGATGTAGATTCATTGGATGATTGCTCTGATTTTCGTAATCTTCCAACAGCAGACTTTTATTTTCACATTTATAAGGACTTCAGCAATGTAAAGACAAAATTCCAGTAAACTCATTTGATCTCTTTTCGGAATATTGAAGGATCTATAATCTCTTATACAGAAAACCCAACTATTTACGGTAATTAAGTCGAGAAAGTAAGAAGAGATCCGAATTGGCTATTTACGTGTTCGCATCAATGAACCTATCGTCTAGATTCATTCCACTCAAATGTGCTTTATATTATAGCTGGTCTGGTTGTAACCAAGTTTGTAACCAACCTTGACTTTTATATTTTTACACCAGCGCTCTCTTGTATCACTGGACTCACTTCCACTTGTGGTGGACATCATATGCGCATATTTCTTGTCCTTCCATTTCAACACCACAATTATCTGATCTAGCAAACTCAGTCCACTCACCACGTTTCATTGCACTGTCTTTCACAGCAATCATTTTGTTTGCAATATCACCTATTCTATTAGTCATGACTGTCCCAGTGCACAGAATTCTCTTTGAAAAAAGATGTTAAGTTGTTTTCACTACAGTGAAATATCTGTCAGTGTACATAGCTCTACTTTCATTTACGGGTACACTCTCCGTTTTTATTATTATTATTATTATTATTATTATTATTATTATTATTATTTGAAAACTGCTCCACCAAGCTGTAAGTCTTTCTTAGCTTCTACAAGTACAGCATTCTTTCCTGTGTACAAGAGAAAATCCAGTACTAAACCATCACTTGAGGCAAGAACAAGAATTGTATATTTCAAGTGTTGGGCTTCGAAGGAAGATATTGACGGAAACCACATTTCCCTCCAAACTGGATCTTTTGCACATCAATTGAGTTAAATTTTGTCCCAAGAAATTTAAGACAGGCATTTCTGACTACATTTAGTAAGGTACGTACTGTCCATAGGCGATCTTCATTATCAGGAGAATGTATTATAAAATCAGCAAAGTGTAAATTTGATCGCAAAAGGAAGACATATCTCTTTGCATTGCATCTGTCACTCATGGTATGAGTGAAGATTTTTTTGACTAATACATGCGGGCTTTTAAAATACTAAATACTGTGCAAAATTTCAAACATGTTAGAAATTTTTAAAGTTACTAAAAAGCATGACATATTTTAGCAGTAAATTCAGTATATTACTACATATTATTTTAAAAAATGAAAAAAGTCCTTTTAAATTGTTTTGTAAGACTAAATCAAATAATTTATTCATTCCTAAAACAATTTGTTAATAACCAAGTGTACACAATAGTTACACAGAAAATTAGTTTCTTTAGCCGGAAATGTATAGTAAAGACCCATTGTACCCAAATGGGTACAACATATTTACACATGTTTTCAACATTCATGCACATGTGAACAACATTTCTAGTCAACTCCAAATCATTCTTGCAACATCATAATTTATAAAAAATGGAATAATTTTTTTTTAAATTTACTCACAAATTTGCATTATTCACATCCTTTGGCGTGAAGTCGTTGATAAATTGCTTTTATCTTCCATTTTGGAAATGTCTCATTTTCAAAGTCACATGGTTCCTCCTTCTTTAAACGTGTAGCACATCTATTGGTAATATAGGACACTGTGATGCATCTAAATAGCGTTAGCAGAAAAATATGCATTTATTTTATTTTTTTGGGGTTAATTTTGCCTCTTTCTTTAATGTACCCAAATGGGTAGGTACTCCAGGACTGAAGAGGTTAAAATGCACTTAAAACGATTTTTCCCATTTTCAGTCAGGATTTTTGAAATGACTCGACAAAATAATGCAAAAATTATATATTTTAAATCTCAAATGATTCGGTTGGGTAGTTTAGGGTTATGTACCGCGTCTTTCAGATAATGGTATACGCGGAAACATTGTTTGTGGCTTCAGTTTGAAATGGGCATGTTCCTCGAGAAGGAGCAACTGTTACAATGAGATTTCTTTCGATATATGTTTACTTCTCTTTATTAAAATAAATTCTGAAAATTGAAATAAACTAATAATTATTTTATCATATTTAATTATATCGTTTTTGTCAATAACTGTACTTTATTTTAATTTTTCTATCAGCAAATTCTTGTTCTACCCTTGACATTTATTCCACACTATTCTGAGACTATCTATCAATCACACATTAAGGCGCAACACTAGTCACAGAAAAAGACCCGGATGATAATGTAAAGTCTATGGCAGCGTTCTTTTCAAATATCTCGCTCAAATTTCAATATTTTGATTTTTTTTTCTTTTTTTTGCATAGCATAGCTGAGGACGATCTACAACCGGCCTAGTTTTTACTTTTTCAATTTTGTTTTCAGATTTTTTTTAATTATTTTAAATTTCAAAACCGGTTTAAACCGGTTCTGAAATTGAAAGTATTATAATATAAAAAATATATAAGCAAAATCGAAAAAGTAAAAACTAGGCCGGTTGTAGATCGTCCTCGGCTATTCCATGCAAAAAAAAAAAAAAAATAAAAAAAAAAATGTAAAAAATAAAAGCTGTAATTCTTTATTTAGTTTATTATAAACAATATAATTTACAAAATTCACAAATTAATGTTGTAGAAAATTGTAATTTAAGAAATTACCCCAACCATTTGAAAAATGTTTCACTCGATACATTCATCTATCATTTTAAGCTAAATACCAGTTGTTTTATTGTGTATTATCCGTGCCACTGCTATAAATGACTTTATACATGCTGCAATTTGAAGGTACGGTTCGTTTAAGTTATATCACTCTATTGTCGCCAAGCATAAAAGTTGGCGACGAAAGAAACATTTCAAACTATTTAACATTGTTGGTGCAAAAGTAATCATTATTAAAATACAGCTTTGGCATATACTGTTATACTTGTAAGACTTTGGCATATATTGTTTGATTTTACAGAGCAGAATTTTGGTGATGGAGGTTTTAAACCAAAAGCGATCGCAGCACATGCATCTGTGAATGGGTCCATCAGACATCGAATCAAAAAAGTTTTTTCCCAGTTTTTCCCAAGCCGATTGCTTTTTAGTTTTCTTTTTAGGTGGTGGAAAATCAAGAGTAATAGCTATAACATTTTCCGGCTTGTTAGAATCACTATTGGCACTCAAATTTTCCTGGTTAGAACCGACCGATAGTAAAACGCCATGGCTAGTGGATTGGTCGCCCTGGCGACATGATGTTTTACAATTAATCGGTTCGGCATTAAATTGCTTCCTTTTTCGTGATCGCCTTTCAACACGTAATTGGTTTTCAGCGGCTCAATAATCTTTTGATTTTATCATTTTCTGCATTGAAAGACGTTTTTGCGCCAAACCAAATACAGTATTACTCAGTTATCCCGTCGACCAATTTCGCCAAATGATACGAATCGCCAAACTAATAAGCAACTTATACATGTTGACTGTGTTTAATATCATTGAATGCGATATTCACGTTCATTCATTTCTTTGGCTTCGGCTTTTTCCGTATCTGTTAATTTCCGTCTACCCATTTTTAAATTTGTTAGTTTTCTCCTTTATTACAATGATTTTAACCATTTTAATTTACTATTCAAATAAAAATTCTTCTAAAAGTAAAGAATTTAATTTAAATTCAAATAAAAATTCTTCTAAAAATAAAGAATTTAATTTAAATTCAAAAGTGGTAACATCATTCAAAAGTGGTAACATCATTCAAAAGTGGTAACATCATCGGGTCCATTCTCCCGAAAACAACAACCATTTTTCAAATGGTTAAAAAAATATTAAAATTTGAGCAAGATATTTGAAAAGAGCGTTCTCATAGACTTTACATTATCATCCGGGTCTTTTTCAGTGACTATTGTGGGGCCTTAAGAAGGTGAGTGATTTTTTAAAAAAAAGTTTATGAAAGGAACCGTTCATATTTATACTTTTCTTTAGTTGTCGAAGCAGAAACTAAACAAAATAAGAGTAAATAAAATATTAAAGGGGGTTGCAAGAAGACAAGAAGAAGACACCCCACCGGGACCCCAACCGTTAGGTTTATGGGTTTTTACGTCCCGAGGGAAAAGTCCCTACCGCCATCCAACGAACACAAAGGCAATATGCACCGCACAAACTGACAAGAAAATAGTAACAATAATAAAAATTACAACTAAAACAGTAATCTGTTGTGGAAAAATTACAGATGCAGTAAACAGGCAACATCGCCAACTGCCAACCCGACAAATTATTATAAAATATTTAACTAAAATTAAACAGGTAACAAGGCATACAAACATTAATAATAGCAACAAACATTAATACAAACATTGTCAATACGCTACAATAAAAAAAATATATATAAAGAAAGACAAATTAAAAGTACAAATAAAGAATTACAACAAGAATAATGATATTTACAGATGAGAAAAACTGAATCCACTGAATATAAATTACAGATAAAGAAAGCTGACTATAAATTCATAGCATTGACATCAATACTAGGCTGACACATCAATACTTATAACGAATAATTGAATAGAGTCCATTCAAAATATTATAATTGTCCTTAAGTTTATGGTAATTTAAACAGTTCATAAGAGTCTTTTTCATATTCTGCCTATAAGATAAATCTCTATCAAATTTAAAATGATGGATCATGAGTTTGCATTTACCGAAAATATAGTGTTTCACGTTTCCAATAGAGCCACAATCACAGCGATCCGAAGGCAGACAGCTACAGTTGGAAGAGATACGTATGCAGTTCTTAATAAAGTTGACTTAGATTTTCTTTGCACAATAGAAGTGGTACAATTTTACCTTACAGGTCACGGAAGCTTTCCGTCCTACTTAAAGGAGGTTGCATTAATAATTAACATCAATATTTTATAGATTATTTTTAGTGTGTAGCTCAATATCTAATTAAAGTTATTTTAGCCTAATAATTAGGGGCCATCCATAAATGGTGTCACACTTGGAGGGGAGGGAGAGGAGAAGGATGATTCGTTAAATTGTGACAGTTTGTGACAAGGGAGTATGAGGGAGTAAGAAGAAATGTGACATCACATATTTAGGTTAGAATAAAGATATAAAAAATCAGCTGATTAAATTTCGAAGTAATCTTGAAATTAAAGCATTTTGTTTTCATAAAGTAAAGATAAAATTTAAAGCGAAATGTACTATTAAATTCCATTTCAAATTCCAAATTATTACTCATTTCAATTGCTCTTTTATATTAATATTGTATTGCTATTGTGTTTTATGCATGTTTTTGGTTATAAACCTTAATTTTATTTCATACAAAATAAATGCGCAAATCATTTTTAACTCAAAGGCTATCAAAGCCTGAGAGCTTATGTGCCCGTCTGTTCTGTATGTATGTACGTGATAAACTCATGATAAAAATATCCGATTTACATGGAATTTCGGGTATAGGTTTATTATGATAAGACGGTTCCCTGATTAGTTTTGAGAGTTCATTCGATATGTATAAGAAAGGGAACGGGGTCTTTTGCCCCTCCCCTTAATTTATATAAATGGGATTTTCATGCAGAATTAATAGATTTCATTGAAACCTTAGGTGTAGGATTATTCTAATGAGATGCCTCCGTGAATAGTATTGTGTGTTCATTATGGATAAGTTTAAAGAGGTCGAATGGGGGTAGTCCCCCCCGTCTTAATTTAGGTTTTTCACTCAAAATTTACCAATTTGCTTCAAATTTTGTGTATAGGTTTATTCTGAAAAGGCGCTTCTCTGATTTTTTTTTAATTCACTGGATAAGTATAAAGGCAAGATAGGGGAAACTACCCCTCATAATTTATGTAAATAGATTTTCATGCAGAATTAACCGATTTTTTTCAATATTTGGATACAGGTTCACAGTAATAAGAAGCTTCGCTCATTTGTTGTGGTGTTTCTTTTATTAATTATAAAAAGGGGGAGGGGGTACGGGCGATTACCTTTCCCTTAAAATAGCAAAATAGAGTTTTATGGAGAGTTATCCGATTTGCTTTGAATTTTGAATGTAAGTTCTTTCTGATAAGTTGAATTTATGAACAGTTTTGGAGATTTAATGGCTAATTATAAAAGAGGGAACAGGGAACAACGTTTCTTGAATTACATAAATGGGTTTTTATGCAGACTTGTTCTACTTGCTTCGAATTTAGTTACAAGTTTATTATATAAGGCGTGTCCCTGATTAGTTTTGGGGCTTCAATGATTAAGTATAAAGAAAGGAAATTGGGAGAGTGTACTTCAGTCTTATTTTTTTCGAAAGGCGTTATTATATAAGGCTATAATATACAATTAGTCTGCATAGACTGTGAGCTCTATGCCATCAGTTTAACTGGGCATCATTCTTTTTATTTTTATTGTTATGCTGACAAACACAGAATTAAAATTTAAAAATAAAATTTGAAATATGATCTGTAACATAGTATCTTGTTTCTGAACTTCAGGTATATGTGTATGTAATATAGCGTGACATGTGACATTTTTTTTTGAGGGGGGGGGGGGAGGTACGGTGAAGTGTGAGACTTTGTGAAGAAAGGGGGGGGTAGGGTCAAAAATATTTCTAAAAAGTGTCACATCATTTATAGACAGTCCAATAGAACTATTGAGAAATTGAAACATAGAGAAAATAAAATTCTTCCTCTCTATTCAAAAACATGTTCTTAAGTTATCAGAAAAGATTAAAATCTATTTCGTTTCTATCTATAATTATATTTATTTGAATAAAGAAATATAAAAAATCTAGTGCTAAATTCATCTTGAGTAAATAATTAAAATTCATATAACCACGGAAGATAGCCGAGTAAACTTGGCTGAAAATGTTTTGGGACATTAATGAATTTTTAAAGTATTTTAATGTTTTTTGAATAATTTTATATTATATGAATATACTTACAGACAACTTTAACAATTTTTTATCATTTGAAAAATGATTGTTTCTCTGGTTCAGGAATAGAGATATCTGAAATTTTGTGGTGTCTGGATCTCATTCATCTTCTGATTGGTCCATGTGTAATATCCAGAAATAGAACACTTCAGTTACCACACTGACCAAAAAACTATCTAAAAACAAGTTAAAACAACAACGATAATAATAAAAATAACTAAAAAAAATGAGATATATCTTTCAAACAAATTGCATTTAAATGTACATTTTTTCCCTATACAACGATGTAAGAATTGAAAATATGTAATGTTTAGAAGTTAAAAGATTTGCAGTACCGAAAATTGTAAACTGCAAATTTCATTTAAAATTTCTTCATGACTAGTCCAGAAATATTAATGTTTACTCCCTGATGTACGTAATATAGGATTCTTTTATGAAGTAAACCACGTTTTGTCATTATAAAAATGACGTTTATTAATATTATTATTTTTAATACAGAATTTATTTACAAATCTAAAAGATTAGTCTTTGAAAATCGTTGAATTACATTTTTTAAAGCTTTATATAATTTTTTTTAATGATGCGTTTTAAAATGTTTCTTTTCAGGAATTCTTGTCATACCTTTTACATTTAAATATCGCTATTCTTAGCTTTTCTATCAATCTTGCATTAAGGGTGTATTTCGATTCAAACTGCTTATTTTCCGATTTATTTTTAAATTCATTTTTGCTCTCAAATACAATAAACTTTCAAAATCTCTTATTTGGAAAGTACACAAGGTGCCGTGATTGTCGATTCTTTGATAAATGCAGAAAATATTGCAAGAAAAGCAATCGAAAACGGCATTTCGAACCGATTTTCCCAAAGCGGGAGTTCTGGGAACGAAAAAAAGGGTCATACTGATAAGGTAATTGTTTATAACTCAAATTCTAATGAATTGAGCGTAAAAAGACATCACACGGCACCTCACAAGTCCCTTCAAGAATCCCCTCAGCAAGTTTCATGTTTCTACTTTTAAAAATGTGTCTGAAATTGTATCGGAAAATTTCGAGCTGTTGAAGGTGGAAGAGCGTTTTTTCGAATACACCCTTAACCTCTTCAGTCCTGGAGTACCCATTTTAAGAATTATTACCATTTAAGAAAAATTAAAATAAAGTACAGTTATTGACAACAACGATATAATTTATTATGATAAAATAATTATTAGTTTATTTCAATTTTCAGAATTTATTTTAATAAAGAGAAGTAAACATATATCGAAAGAAATCTCATTGTAACAGTTGCTCCTTCTCGAGGAACATGCCCATTTCAAACTGAAGCCACAAACAATGTTTCCGCGTATACCATTATCTGAAAGACGCGGTACATAACCCTAAACTACCCAACCGAATCATTTGAGATTTAAAATATATAATTTTTGCATTATTTTGTCGAGTCATTTCAAAAATCCTGACTGAAAATGGGAAAAATCGTTTTAAGTGCATTTTAACCTCTTCAGTCCTGGAGTACCTACCCATTTGGGTACATTAAAGAAAGAGGCAAAATTAACCCCAAAAAAATAAAATAAATGCATATTTTTCTGCTAACGCTATTTAGATGCATCACAGTGTCCTATATTACCAATAGATGTGCTACACGTTTAAAGAAGGAGGAACCATGTGACTTTGAAAATGAGACATTTCCAAAATGGAAGACAAAAGCAATTTACCAACGACTTCACGCCAAAGTATGTGAATAATGCAAATTTGTGAGTAAATTTAAAAAAAAATTATTCCATTTTTTATAAATTATGATGTTGCAAGAATGATTTGGAGTTAACTAGAAATGTTGTTCACATGTGCATGAATGTTGAAAACATGTGTAAATATGTTGTACCCATTTGGGTACAATGGGTCTTTACTATACATTTCCGGCTAAAGAAACTAATTTTCTGTGTAACTATTGTGTACACTTGGTTATTAACAAATTGTTTTAGGAATGAATAAATTATTTGATTTAGTCTTACAAAACAATTTAAAAGGACTTTTTTCATTTTTTAAAATAATATGTAGTAATATACTGAATTTACTGCTAAAATATGTCATGCTTTTTAGTAACTTTAAAAATTTCTAACATGTTTGAAATTTTGCACAGTATTTAGTATTTTAAAAGCCCGCATGTATTAGTCAAAAAAATCTTCACTCATACCATGAGTGACAGATGCAATGCAAAGAGATATGTCTTCCTTTTGCGATCAAATTTACACTTTGCTGATTTTATAATACATTCTCCTGATAATGAAGATCGCCTATGGACAGTACGTACCTTACTAAATGTAGTCAGAAATGCCTGTCTTAAATTTCTTGGGACAAAATTTAACTCAATTGATGTGCAAAAGATCCAGTTTGGAGGGAAATGTGGTTTCCGTCAATATCTTCCTTCGAAGCCCAACACTTGAAATATACAATTCTTGTTCTTGCCTCAAGTGATGGTTTAGTACTGGATTTTCTCTTGTACACAGGAAAGAATGCTGTACTTGTAGAAGCTAAGAAAGACTTACAGCTTGGTGGAGCAGTTGTCAAATAATAATAATAATAATAATAATAATAATAATAATAATAATAAAAACGGAGAGTGTACCCGTATATGAAAGTAGAGCTATGTACACTGACAGATATTTCACTGTAGTGAAAACAACTTAACATCTTTTTTCAAAGAGAATTCTGTGCACTGGGACAGTCATGACTAATAGAATAGGTGATGTTGCAAACAAAATGATTGCTGTGAAAGACAGTGCAATGAAACGTGGTGAGTGGACTGAGTTTGCTAGATCAGATAATTGTGGTGTTGAAATGGAAGGACAAGAAATATGCGCATATGATGTCCACCACAAGTGGAAGTAAGTCCAGTGATACAAAAGAGCGTTGGTGTAAAAATATAAAAGCCAAGGTTGGTTACAAACTTGGTTACAACCAGACCAGCTATAATAAGAATGTATAAAGCACATTTGGGTGGAATGAATCTAGACGATAGGTTCATTGATGCGAACACGTAAATAGCCAATTCGGATCTCTTCTTACTTTCTCGACTTAATTACCGTAAATAGTTGGGTTTTCTGTATAAGAGATTATAGATCCTTCAATATTCCGAAAAGAGATCAAATGAGTTTACTCGAATTTTGTCTTTACATTGCTGAAGTCCTTATAAATGTGAAAATAAAAGTCTGCTGTTGGAAGATTACAAAAATCAGAGCAATCATCCAATGAATCTACATCTTCTGAAAAAAGGAGAATAAAGCCATGTAATAAAGCCAAATAATAGCCATAATAGCCATATAATAGTCATAAATAAAGCCAAATAATAGCCATAACCATGTCTATTCCCAAAAATGAAGTTCGCTATGATGAATTTGGACATAGGCCTGAATCTGTTGCTAGAGTATATCAATCTCGATGACGCATGGAAGGATGTAAAGGAAAATCAAGAATAAAATGTGTGAAATTTAATCTATTTCTTTTTCTTCAGAGTAATAAGTATTTCAAAAAATTCCTAAATAAATGGTACATTATTAGAAGATTATTATTACAAGGTATGCATAATATTTCAAGATATGTATGCTATATGTATAGTATATATAGTATACAGGGCTGCCACAGGCAACTATTTTTTATATTCCGTTCGCATCAGTATTTTTTTAATATAAATTTTAAAATTTATTTTTTCTGCAAATGTTATCAAAGTATTTGTAAAAGCTTCGTTACAATACAAAAGCACGTGCAATGTAAATTTCAGGGGGTGGCCCGGAGGCGGATATTCCACCGTGGAACAATGAGTTATCCTCCCGGAAGATTTGAGATTTTATGTTTTCAATGGTAGAAAAGTGCAATCCCCACCCGCAGTCGGAACTCTAGAAGTCCCCTCAGGAACCTCAGAAGTACCTTTCAGAGAAAAATGGCTGAATTCAACTTCGCACCGCATTTGTTACGTTTGGTGCGCAATTTCCGACTTGTTTAAAAATGTGTTTTTGTGAACTCTGACCTCTTAAACGTGTAAATCTTTCAAAAACTGAAAGTCAAACAATATTTCGACAAATTCTCTTACAGACAGAAGAAAATAACAATATTGCATAAATTACGTCTAGTAGCTTATAAATGCAAGTCATGCAGGATAGCTAGAGATTCAGAAGCACTGCTAATTTTCAATGGAACGTAAAAATGTACAGGCTAGAGGTCTGCACGGGCCGAAATTTCTTGGCCCGGGCCCGGCCCGAAAGTTAAAATTTCGGCCCGGGCCCGGCCCGAACGAAAGAAATAGTGGCCCGACCCGGCCCGGCCCGAATGAAAAAAATAATGGCCCGACCCGGCCCGGCCCGAAAGTTAAAATTTCGGCCCGAACTCGGCCCGGTCCGGAAAAAAATTTAAAATTCGGCCCGAACCCGGCCCGGCTCGAGTGAATTTCTACAGTACATTGATCTTTAATCTTATGGAAGAGTTCTGACCAGAAAAAATTATATTAGTATTTTTTTTTCCATGTTTATAATCTCCATTTATGCAGAAGTGCCGTAGGCTGAGATATTTATGCTTTTAAATGAATCTTTGTTTGTTGTATGTAAATGTTTCAGTTATCACTAGTATTATTAATCCATATTTCCTGTAATGGAGACAAAAAATCGAAAAAGCGGTATATGGTAAAATTTCCAAAGACGAAATCGCTTTGGAACGAAAAAAAAAATGCATCCCCTTCTTAACAGATGTAAATGTTTAATATATTTTTTTTCTCCCGTATTGTTGTATTCATTTTGCATGGATGAACATTTTAAAAGACACTTTCAGTTTTCAGTTTTAAAAAAAATTCCGTCAAAATCATGTTTTTTTTTTTTTTTTTTTTTTTTTGTGTGTGTGTGTGTGTGTGTGTCTGTGTGTTTAATTCTATTTTAAAATGCCTAGTAATCTACGATTCTTTAAAAGGAATAAATTCTCATGTTTAATTGTAGAATAATGACGGCTTAAAAGTATATGCTTTTTTTTTGCAGAAATTTTTGGACAAAGCCAAATATTACTGATTTATAAAAAGTCGAGAAAAGGATTTTCATATAGGAAGATTCAATAGAACTGATTATTTTGGTCCATGAAAACTAGGAAGAATGGAATCAGTCTCGGCTTCGTACGGAAAAAAAAAGTTAGGCCCGGCCCGATACTCCAACAAAAAAATTAAGGTCCGAGCCCAGCCCGGCCCGAAAAGATTAGTGACTAGGCCCGTCCCGGCCCGGCCCGAAAGGATTAGTGACTAGGCCCGGCCCGGCCCGGCCCGAGTCTTCAGAAGTAAGGCCCGAGCCCGGCCTGGCCCGAATGCCATTATTGAAAATCGGCCCGTGCAGACCTCTAGTACAGGCAATATTATTTGCACACGTGTAATCTTGGAAGGAACTTCTTACTCAGAATAGAGATTAAATGGAGATGCACGTAATCTAAATAAAGGAAATTTATAAGGAGAAATTCCTTACTGTGAATTAAAAAAAAATGATAAATACAGCTGCAAAAAGTTTCTACGTATTCACTCATAATGTACTTCCTAAAACATTTATCTTGTCCTTGAAGCCTTTTTACCTGGAAGTGAGACTGCTATTTTGATGCCGTTTACAATAATTCACAGGGTTATAAATAGTAATTACTTTCTTCTATCTTTACAAGAAGAAAGTATTGGATTCATGAAAATTTTCGACTTCCGGTTTTCAACGGATTTATACCTTTTAGAAGGTCCGGAACACGTTTTGTCTATTTTTAGAAGATGTCTGTCTGTGAGTCTGTCAGTCTGTCTGTCTGTGACAAAAAATTTGTGGGCGCTCTATCTCAAAAACTAATGCTCGAAATTTATTAAAATTTTTGTATTCAGTTAGACCTTGATATGAATTAGTGCCTATTGGTTTTTGGTGTAAATTGGCCAGCAGGTGGCGCTTCTGTACTACGTTTTTCATGATTTTAATGATTGCTATATCTCAAGATCTAATGCACAGAATTTTACCAAACTTCCGATTCTGTGATACCTTGATATACATAGACGCTGATTAAGTTTTGGTGTAAATTGGCCTGCAGGTGGCGCTGCTATGCTACGTCTTTCATGATTTTCATGATAGCTATATCTCAAGAACTAATGCACAGAATTTCACCAAATTTCAGATTCCGCAATACCTTGAGATACATTGCCACTGATAAGGTTTTGATGTGAACTGCCCAATAGCTGGCGCTGCTATGATACATTTCGCACGATTTTAGCGATGGCTATATCTCAAGAACTAATGCAGAGAACTTCATCAAATTTCAGATTCTGTTACACTAGAATATATAACATAATTAGACGCTGATTACATTTTGGTATAAACCTCACTACAGGTGGCGCTGCTATGCTACGTTTTTCATGATTTTCACGATAGCTATATCTCAAGAACTAATTCACAGAATTTAACCAAACTTCAGAATTGATGTGATTTAAATAGAAGAAAGTTTTGTGATGGCCACAACATACTAGTTTTTGTTTTATACTTTAATACCTTTAACTTATTTTAAATACCTTTGTTTTATTTTAAAAGAACATGACGCGAATTGACAATAGTCCAATTTTTAACCTAAGCTTTTACTTCTATAAATGATAAAGCTGCAATTTATCACTATACTTCAAGAAAAATGAATATATATTAATTAGCAGCCTTTATATATGTAACAGATGTAAAATAACACACTTACCGTAAAACATTACCTGAATTTATGTATGTGTTTGGGATATCTGACCTCTTAAATGTGTAAACCTTTCAAAAACTGAAAGTCAAACAATATTTCGACAGATTCTCTTACAGACAGAGCATAATAATGCATAAATTACTTTTGACAGCTTATAAATGCAAGTCATGCAGGATAGCTAGAGATTCAGAAGCAATGCTAATTTTCAATAGAACGCAAAAATGTACAGGCAATATTATTTGCACACGTGTAATCTTGGAAGGAACTTCTTACTCAGGAAAGAGATTAAATGGAGATACAAGTAATCTAAATAAAGGAAATTTATAAGGAGAAATTCCTTATTGTAAATTTTAAAAAATATGATAAATACAGCTGCAAAAATTTTCTGCGTATTCACTCATAATGTAAGGTACCCTGGGGTAATAACGCCAGACGGGGTAATAACGCCAAGTGCTAATATTTTGCATAATTATGAAATAATTTGGTAAATGACACCCATGTGTTCTGCGCAGAAGGGTTTTGAGTCATATAAATCGCAAAAAACAGCTTCAAGTTAATTTGTTTCATTTTTAGGTCATATTGTTTTTACAATCAGCTAAAATTAACGCTTGATCTAAAATTTGCGAGATACGTTTTGTGATGTGAAGACTATTTTTTTTATCCGGAAATACTTTGTTAATTACATAAATTTGTAGTACATTTCATGGCCTTTCAAAATGTAGTTGAAGATTTTTGATATCTTCTCGAGATAATTTGTAATTTAAAATGTACAGCGCAATAACTATAACGGGGTAATAACGCCAATCCTTGCAATTTTTACCCCGGTTGACTCCCTACAGTGGCCGAGCTACATCCTAAATACTGATTCAAATAAACACAGTTAAAACTGTGAAATGATTCTAATAATTCTATTTAAGCGGTTTTTTAAGCAAAAAGAAGCTCACGGTCTGATATTCTTTTGCCTCATTCCCCCCTCCCTACACCACACCTCTATGTTTCTTACACTTTCACAAAAAAATGAATTTTTTCAATAGCTTAGGATGCAATTTGTCAATTTCTAGAGCTGAGAGTTTGTATTTTTAGAATTGGGCAATCTACATGCAATTATTCCAACTTATTTCATAGTTTTGTTTGCATGGCGTTATTACCCATATAGGTGGGTAATAACGCCAAATAGCATTGGTCAAGAAATCACGCCATTACATTTTATGTATTCATATCTGTTAAATTATTTTTTTTATATAGATAGTCAATGAGTTGCTGTATCAAATCATATATTTGTTTCAAAAATACAAACTAAAACTGAGCCGTGAAAATTGCTAGAACTTTAACGTGGCGTTATTACCCCAGGGTACCTTACTTCCTAAAACATTTATCTCGTCCTTGAAGCATTTTTACCTGGAAGTGAGACTGCTATTTTGATGCCGTTTAAAATAATTTACAGGCTTATAAATAGTAGTTTTTGTTTTATATTTAAAAGAACGTGACACATATAGACAATTGTCTAATTTTTAACTTATGCCTTTATCAGAGTAAATGATGCAGCAGTAATTTATCACTGTACTCCAAGAAAAATTAATATTTAAATTAGAAATATTTACATTTTGTAACAGATGTAAAATAACACGCTTATCGTGAAAATTTACCTGAATTTATGTGTGTTCAGTCAATGCATCAGAGCGTGTAATTCGTTATCAGTTTTAATTCCTCATAGTTGTGTGTAAATGTAGAAAAATGCATGGATTTACCGATAATGGTGTTTTATTGTAATTTACACTTAGTCATGCGTTGTTTAAACACAACATTTAAGTGTATAATGTTAAAATACAAAGAAAAAAAATCAATTATTATTTTTTTTATCATGTTAAAATTTATCTTTTATAGAGAATGAAATAGAAAAAACAAAATCTTCAAAATTATGTAACAAAATACAGTCGAGTCTCTATATAACGAAATCCATCGTTCCAGAAAAAAATTCGTTATATAGAGAAATTCGATGTATAGAAAATGATGTTAAAATCGTATTTAATGTGTAAATTTTGAACAAATATTAATTTTGATGTTTTTAATTAAGAATTTGAAATGTTTAAAAGTAAATATTAACCTAACATTTTATTTCTTAATTATTTAAGCAGTTTCAAAAAAGAGAACAGACATTTATTTGAAAGCTTAATGAAAATCAAATAAGGAAGACTTGCATTAATTTCAGACAAAAAAATCTGTAATTTTTGTTGTTTTGATTTAAAATTGTTACGCTCTCAAAAAATGCTCAAATTTTAGCAAGGAATGAAAAATTGTAGTTAACATTTTCCTCCATTTGAAGGCCTCTCTTATGTGCCTCTTATTGATTCCTGTCTAATATACGTGTAAAAATCTAATTAATTCTGTTTTGAGAAGGATGTTGAAAGGTGTGTGGGAGGTGGGATGAATTCATTGGATTTAAAGAACAAGGAGAGAAGTAATATTTAAAAAAATAAAATCAGCACTGAACAATAAATCAAAAATAAGTGATGCAAAATTGATTCCATATGATTTCGAAGCTTTTTTAAAACTGAATAAATTAAGACCAATTTATGAAAAAATTCGTTATATGGAGATAGATATTTCGCTATATAGAGACTGTTTTTAATGTAAACATGCGAAAAGGGGACCGTTCCTGCAAAAAATTCGTTATATAGAGAAATTCGATGTATAAAGTTTCGTTATGGAGAGACTCGACTCTGTATAAAACAATTGAAATTACACTCTGTTAAAAGACAAAATCGATTTCTACAGAAGATACTTCCTATATTTTTGGCACCTTGTTTTTGCTGTCCAAAAAGCATCTGAAATAATTTACGAAAATTGACAATGCGACTTCTCTAATCATAGATGAATGATGAAGAATGTGAAAAAGCCACAGTTCCCTAATTCGTACCTCGTTGCGGATACGTATTGTTTCTTTACCGCACTGACTGAACTGAACAAGAAATCTCTACCCTTGATGTAAATGCGTCTTTGAAAAATCATGATTGAGATTTACGGGGAAAAGAATTTCCGATAAAATGTGGAAGGAGTATTAGCGCCTCGATTGCCATTACAGTTTTTGTATTTTAACAGTTTTTTTTATTATTATTTTTAAATATGTACGCACCATCCATATATTTGGCAATTTACACACTATTTAGTATACAGAAAAATTAGTACTCACAGTATTACTCCTAAAAACCACAATTCCTTTGCTCGCTCCGGTAAATATTGGTTGTTTTACTGCTCTGATTGAATTACTATATATTTCCATCGGGGTGTGCGAAGAGAAAACTACTCCCGGTGCAAAGTGGAAATTTGCCCCCCCCCCCCCCCCTCCCCATTCACAATTTTTTCTTGTGACAGACCAAAAATGTCCTTGATAGTATAAATTTGACGCAACCTAAATTTCTGAGCGGGGGACATCCGCCTTCTTTGCACGGCGCTGATTTCCATGTATAAGACGAGTATACGACTTTTCAGTAAAAAAAAATCGTTGAAAATCGGAAACCCGTATATAAACCGATACGTGATGAAAAGTTTAAAAAAAAAGCTTAACTCTTCACTTTGCACTTAGCACACTTTGCTAAGATAATAGAAAAAAAAAATTGCGCTGTCTGAAATTAGTGATATTTTCTAGAGAGCTTCGTTAGATGGTCTTACTTTTATTCTTCAACACTCGGGCGTTTTTTCTAAGTCATTTAAATACAGACTCCATATGAAGTGAACCGAACGGATATCATCTGAGGATCATCTGTGATAAATAGCAGTAATTAAAAATAAGTTCTTACTGCTGCTACACTGTTAAAAAATTTTGTGTTAGTTTGAACCAAATTTTGCTGCTCAATAGCTGCCACTGAAAGATAGTGAAATCGTAAACTAATATTTGGAGCTGATGTTGAACCATAATTCTATTAGTTGAAACGAAGTTAAAATAGGAAGCTCCAAATGTTGGTACTAGATTTCACCATCTCATGATGGCATCTACTGAGCACCAAAATTTGGTTCAAACTAGAGCTAAATTTTTAACAGTGTATCACTGAATTAGTGGCATAAATTAGTCTTGAATTACCATAAGGAATGGTCAAAAACATTCATTTGGTCATTCATTCATTCGATGGTCAAAACATTTCAAAACATAATACATCTGTAATGCGATGGATAAAACTGAGAATGATATCATTTTTGAAGAAGATGGCGATGATGATGAACTAGATACTGACGATATTCATCCTGATCAACAATGAGAGAAAGCAATTTTAAGCAGTTGCTTGAAAATTCTCATAATAATTTGGATAATAATAGACATTTGGTGACTTTTTTTGTTATAAGAGAATAGAGTATTAAAGTATTTTCTGAAATTTTCAGGTAATTTTTATTTTTTGTACATAGGGTAACATCCCCAGTAATTGGCATGCACCAGTGATTGGCACATCCTACAAACATGTCCAAAAATAAGATTTATATCCAGTCTTTTAAAAATGCAAGACCATATACTAGTTATGTGCTCATTTACGTTAAAGATTATAACTTTGATTTATGCTACTAAATGACAATAGTGCCGAGGAAAGAAAAACAATTATGGCTTGTATGAAATTAGCCATTTTTGTTGCAAATGCTTCTTTTTTGGCTTAAGGAAGGCATGCTTTCCAATTCATTATTATCTGGTTTGTAATATATTTTAAATTTTAATTGACAACAGTTTTGTTTAGTTAAAAAGGGTTACTTTAATTGTGTAAAAGTATTTTCGACAAAAATATTTGGATTTCTGAATTAATGATAGATGCCAATTAATGGTGCTTCAATTTTGCTAATTCCAAGTAATTGGCACCTATTCCAATTACAATGAAATATTACCAGTAATTGGAATCCATTAAAGATTCATATGACAATTACTGGGGACAGTATGACAATTACTGGGTATTAATATAAGTATATTGTATTGTTTTAAAGTGTTCACATTTCAGACTAATATGCTGATTTATTACTCTCAAAAACCTGAAATATGGCATCTTCATCTACAGTAAATTCATTTAAAGCGATTAAACTCAATGCAAAATGTAAAGTTTTTTTTAATATAAACTTGTGCCAATTACTGGATCACAAGGTGTCATACATTGGTGCTCTAGGTGCCAATTACTGGTGATTTCAACAACTTTTCATAAATATATTTTTTATAAAAATATTTTTCCAAATGTTTTTGCTTTTAATGGGCAAAATAGATGCACAGATATGCATTCTTTGATTTAAAAATATTTCCAAGTAAATATCTTATTTCTTTGTAATGAAAATTGAAGTAAGCTTAAAGACAAATTCTTAAAGTACCAATTACTGGGGATGTTACCCTATATAACATCCTTTTTGCTTTAGAATAATAAATTCGGAAAATTTTGTAGACTCGTTTATAAGCCAACTCAACCCCCCCCCCCCAAACTTTCGAGTAAAAAAAATTCTAATTTAATTTTGAACTTATACACGGCTTAATGTTCTGCTTAAAAAAGTCGGTTTATGCACGAAAATAAGCGGAAAATAGAAAATTTCTTTGATGTTTGCCTTTGATGTAATTATGTCCTTGAAAAGTGATGATTGAGATTTAAAGGGAAAATAATTTCCTTTAAAATACAGAAATAATACTTGCGCCTTGATTGCTAATACAATTTCCGTCTTTGAACGGATTTTTTTTTTTTTTTTTTTTTTTTTTTGTGCTAAATACAAGCAGTTTATCAATTTGGTAATTTACCCGCATTTTCTTTTTCTTTTTTTACACATATAGACAAATTATTTTTATTTCCGAAGAATACCAGTTTTGTTCTGTAAATTTATTTATTTACTTTTTAGGGTTCGAATTTTAATTACATTAAATACTGCTGTTGAAATTTCATTAAATAATGAAATTTTACTTTTCGATAGCAGTAGCCATCTTTAAAGTTTTACCTTTCCCGCGAATTAAGTTTAATTTTAAATGGATGTCTTTTAAAATTATAAGGATTATGAGAGAGGTTCGACATGAAAAAAATCAATTTATTATTAATTTTTATATATGTCCCCATAAACGTTCGTTGAAGACGTTTTCATAAATTTAGACACATACAGAAGTTATATCGATACTTTTGACAATCATGTACGTGCAAATGGTTTTTTGTTATAAAAATTTAATCGTGATTTTCTTGAAGCGATGATTTTTTAGTGGGTACACAAAATATTTCTAATGAATAAATGTCTACTCTTTTAACACTTTCCGACAAAGTTGAAAAGTGTTTATGCTTACGGTTTAACTGACCGTCTGTCCGCGCTCTAACTCTCGTAAATATACTCGGAATGCCATGAAACTTTTGGACATTATTGACGTTTATCCCAGAACGAACCCTATTGAAAATGAAGTTTCTACCATGATCAGTTTATTTATAGGGACGGTTAAAACGTTTCCCGTTACATTACGGCTTATGGAGAAAAATCGTTTCAAATGAATTTTAAAGATGTTACACCCGGTCAAATGTTTTAAAATTTATATGCATCTACGAATTTCATTAAAATATACATTCTGTAAAATATGCAGTAAAAAGAATAGACATTATTCATTTGCAGGTTTACACAAAAGAATTCCATTACATAATAATACAACTGAAAAAAATCATACGTTAAGCATAGATTATGAAACATTTTCCTACACTTCCTTAAATCTTTAACAAAACTTCGTCGTCCAGGTAAATGAGGTGTTACTGTCCATAATCAAATATGTATTCCAATACCTTTGAACTGTCCTATATTTGATTTGTAGGTTGATATATATACTATATAATAGAAAAATTTAGTTTAGCCAAAGAAAGAAAAAAAAAGCCTAGCTGGCTTTTTTTTTCTTTAGCAATTTCTTTTAAAAGATGGAAACTTATTTCAATGCTTTTGCTCAGCCCTGTAATTTTCCTAGTACCTTTATTACTCGAAAGTATTTTGCTAAAATTTATTTCAAACAAAAATACTCTTTAAACTACTTAAATCACATTTCCAGAAATTATCATCCATAGGCGAACCCGTAACCAGTTCTTTGCGTGACCCTGCATATCATTTTATCTGTATTATACAAACATTGCATAATAAACTAAATGCATTTCAACGTAAAATCGCAAAATTTATTTAAAAACCACCTTTATGCAAAGTACTCTCATATTCAGTAACATTTTCGAGCTCTTTAGGGTAACCCTGTATATCTAAATTGCGTAACTATTAGCATTATACACACCATATAATATGCATACATTTAGTGAAACTTAAAAGCGCATATCGTAATTAAAAATGCATTTTATCCATCGAACAGTCATCATCTATAAATACAGTACTTACGATAGAAAATACCCCACAATGTGACGTCACTGAGTGGTGGCATTATGGTGACAGATGTGATGTGACCAAAGTGACTCACAGTGACGTCACTGTGACCATGCATGCTATTAGGGACTATTTGAAATCTTTTGTGTGTCCCTGTAAATGCTAATGCTTTTCGTATTATGCGTGAAATAACTCATTTTATGTCGCGTATATCAATTTGCATGTGAAACCGTTTATTAAACAAAACATAAATTAACAAACATAATTAAACAATGTCACGAACAATTTCCTCCTTTATTATTACGTATTAGAATTCTTTTGAGTGGACCTCTAAATGAATAATAACTATTCTTTTAACTGCATGTTTTACAAAATGCATATTTTAGTGCACTTCGTAGAGGTAAATAAATTTGAATATGTTTTACCTGGTGTAATATCTTTAAAATTCATTTGAAACGATTTTTCCCCATAGGCTCTAATGTAAGGAAAAGCTTTTCACTGTCCTCGTAAATAAAATAATCATGGTAGAAACTTCCTTTTCAATAAGGTTCGTGCTGCGGTAAACATCAATAACGTCCAAAAATTTCATGGCAATCCAAGTATATTTACGAGAATTACAGTTCAAACAGACGGCCAGACGAGCAGACAAATCGAATGCATAAACACTTTTCA
Organism: Maratus speculifer; assembly: GCA_964019185.1. Taxonomy (NCBI): domain Eukaryota; kingdom Metazoa; phylum Arthropoda; class Arachnida; order Araneae; family Salticidae; genus Maratus; species Maratus speculifer. The sequence continues at coordinate 143,370,292 of OZ025301.1, read as the reverse complement.
ACTTGTTGGAAAGTGTTAGAAAGAGGCAATTGTTTGCGACATATTTTAATTATAGTAAACGATTTGATATATAATTGAATTGATATATGTCTCTGAGGCTTAATATGAGTTAAAATTAAGTTCACACTTAATACAAAGTGCATAGCAATTACAGGGCCATACAAAAGATTTCAAATAGTATATTATATCCGAAATACTGTATATAATGGATAAAATTCCTTTTAAATTAGGATATGCGCTTTTAAGTTTCACTAAATGTCTGCACATTATATAGTGTGCATAAATAGTTACACAATTTAGATATGTAGAGTTACACAAAAGAGATCATAAAATTGATATACGCCACTGAGAATTAATATTTAAAGCATAATATGAAGTGTATAGCATTTACAGGGACACACAAAATATTTCAAATCTTATGTTCTTATCCGAAGTACTGTATATTATTGATGATACCTGATGGATAGTTGAAATGCTTTTTCAATTATAATATGCACTTTTAAATTTTACTGAATGTCTGCAAATTACATGGTGTATATAAATATTACAGTTGATATACAGGGTTATACAAAAGACTTCATAAAGGTTACTGAATATGAGCATAATGTACTTAAAGGTGGTTTTTAAATAAGTTATGATTTTTTACGTTGAACTGCATTCAGTTTACTAAGAAATGTTTGTAGAATATTGATAAAATTATATACAGGATCACACAGAGAACCTGATACAGGGTCGTCTATGGATGATAATTTCTGAAAATGCGATTTAAGTAGTTTTAAGAATATTTTTGTTTGAACTAAATTTTAGCTGAATACTTCCGTGTAATACTAGGTACACTGTAAAAAAAAAGGGTCGAGCTACTAAAAAAACTTTAGTGATCCTTGTAATTACTAAAAATTTTTTAGTAATCTTAGTCGGTTACAAGAAAATCTGTAACAGTTACTAGAAAAAAGTTAGCAACGAAGAGAGTTAATAGTTTTATATTTTTAATAACTATTACTAAAACTTACTTGGTGTGGCCTTGATAGCATAGTGGTTTTAGTAACGGACTCCAGACTAAAAGGTCCCGGGTTCGATACTGGCCGCCGCCAAATACGCCCCGGATGTATGTAGTGTAAGTGCTCGTTAGTAAAGGGATTATGAAAATCCTGTCGGAATTGTTAGCAATGTTTGGTGCTGCCATCTTTTGCAGTTTTGCCGAAAATCTTCCGCTCAGAAGTCTGGATGCAGCTCGAAGTAACCTCCTGCCCTTCGAGCGCACGTAATGGTTATTAAAAATAATTTTCGAGCTATTACTAAAATTTGCTTGGTGGCTCATATTAAAAATTTTTAAGTTAGTTATACAAAAAATTCTTTTGTTCAGTTTACAAAAGAAATGCTTGTTTCACTTGCAAAAAAAAAGTTTGTAATGGTTGCTAAAATATTCTGTGGAATACAAATTTACTAAAAAATTTTTAGTAACCTCTTGAATTTTTTTTTACAGTGTAAACTACAGGGCTGAACAAAAAAAAATCAAGTAGGTTTTCGTCTATTAGTTTCAATTGCTGAAAGAGAAGTTTCGACCCGTTCGACGTTTTCTTGCTAAGCTAAATTTCCCCATTATATAGTGTACATCAATCAGCAGATCCAAAAAAAGCTGTTCAAAAAGATTTGGCTATGGATATGGACAGTAACACCTTAAAATAGCAAATAAAGCCTTTGTGCACAAATGTTTAAAGATAGAAAACCAACGAATATAAATGCACAAATAAAGTATGAGAAGGTAGCAAATAGCTATTTCGAATCTACTAACGAGATTCTTCATCAGTGCAAAACTCAGCGAGCTAAAAGTAGCAAAACTGAGCAAAGAGAAAGAGAGACGCGGGCTTATATACCCGCTATGGGAACAATCCCGCCTAAAGAAAAACAACCAATGAGAAGAAAGCAGCCAAAACCAACTGAGTGGACAAGTAGCGATATCTATAGGAGAACAAACAAAACAAAAACTAAAAAGCGAGTGGGAAAAAAAAAAAAAAAAAAAGTATTAAATTAAAGATTTCCAAATACTTGGAAAATAAGGAGTACTAGATAAGTCATTGACTAAGGAGTGAGAATTTTTTATGATGTGGTAAGCTTCCCAAAAATCAAGATCAAGAATAGAAGGACATTTATGGATGATGGTGGCTGAAGAAAAGTTAAATTTATGTTGAGAAGACCAACAATGTTGAGCAATAGAGGAACGTTTAAGCTCCTGATTTTTGACATACCTTTTATGTTCCATTAAACGAAATCTGAGAGCACGTTTAGTCTGACCAATGTAAGAAAGACCACATTGGCAAGAAATTTGGTAAATACCCCAGTTATCTAAGTGATCAATGGGGTGCTTAAGATTTGAAAAAGCAATTTTATTAACGGGAGAAAAAATAACATTGAAATCGAACCTTTTTAAAATTTTAGCAACTTGCTGACTGATTTTGGGGAAAAAAGGCTTTATTTGCTATTTTAATGTATTTGGCGTCAACGGGCCTTGATTTCACTATTGCTGTTTTTATTTTACTTCTCTTTACTATGTCACAAATCAATAGATTTTGTAATTTACGGCTGAAAAAGTATAGGTTTTTGGAGCACTTACATTTTCTACGTGACTGCAGACGCAAAAAAGTGATTCCTAGATTTATTTCAATACGTTGTAATTTATTTAATTCAAGTAGGATAGATAAGGTCTTGTTCCGTTCTAAATTAGCTCTTTTAAGGGCTTTGATTCAAGAGACTCGCCTGAAAATTGCTCATATAGAGCGCGAGTTATATCACTTACATATCTCTCTTGGTAATTCTTTTCCTGATTTTGATTCTATAGACAGAATTTCATGGAATAGAGTCCTCAAAGCTTCTTCGATTCATTGCGCAGTTTTAAAAAGGAAATTTAATACGCTTTGTAATAATTCTTTCGCCAACAACTCTATAAATTTACCTACTGTTAACAAAAATGCTGTTCTCAATCTTTCTAGTGTCGCTTTAAGTAATAATCAGCTAAATGCTCTAAAATTAAACAACAATTTCTCTGTTTCTGCCCCTCCTTCGTTACCCCGTCTCATTGCTCCTATTGAAAGAGCCTTTAAGCATAGCGCTATTTCTCCTTCTCAAAAAGAGTCTATTAGGCATCTCATTGCCAATACTGTTGATTTCAATTCGAATGTTTATAAGCCAAATCTTAATAGTTCAGTTAAACATTGTCTAAAAAGTTTGTCTTCTGATCCGAATTTGATCATAACTAAGGCTGACAAAGGTGGTCAGATTGTCGTTCTTGACAAGTCTTCTTATTTAGAAAAATCCCATAAATTAATTAATGATGGTCCCTATGTGGATATCCACAAAGACCCTTCCTCTAATGAAATTGCTACTATCAAATCTGCCATTAAGTCTTCACACATTATTCCTGCTAAATTAAAGAGGTCTCTTATTCCTTCAATTGCTCATTGTGCCAGGTTTTATGCTTTACCTAAGGTCCATAAACTTGACATTCCTTTTAGACCCATTGTTTCCAGTATCGGTACGGCTTCTTATAAACTTGCCAAATATCTTGTTTCCATATTTTCTCCTCTCTCAAGCAGTAATTCTTTCACGGTTAAGAATTCTTTTGAATTTACTAAGAAACTTCACAGTTTTAAGCCACAAGGCCACATGATGGTTTCTTTTGATGTTAAATCATTATTCACCAATGTTCCTGTCGAAGGTGCTTTAGATTGCCTCAAGAAAAGGCTTTGTGAATTTCATTTTTCCTTTTTTGAAATCGAGGAGCTTATTCATCTAACTCGTGCTTGCTTATCTCAAAATACTTTTGTTTTTAACGGGAATTTCTTTCGTATTATTGACGGTTTGGCTATGGGTAATCCTCTTAGTCCGACTTTATGCGATTTGTACATGCATTACTTTGAAATAAAATTATTTGAAGTCTTAAAATTTCCGTTCTATGTTCGTTATGTAGATGATATCTATGCTTTAGTTGAAGTGAATTCTGATATAAATCATATTCTCTCTGTCATGAATTCTATTGATTCTTGCATCCAATTTACTTTTGAAACTGAATCGGACAATTGCCTTCCTTTTCTGGATGTTCTTGTTATTCGCAATGAAGATAATTTTCAGACTACTGTCTTTCGCAAACCTTTTGCGGTCAGTCTTCCACCTCACAGATATTCTTCTCATCCTCCTAACCAGAAAGTTGCGGCTTTTAAAACTTTTGTTTTCCGGGCTTCCAATATTTGTTCAACTCCTCAGTTACTCAGTGATGAACTTAATTACCTAAAAGCTATTGCTGTTGATCGTGGTTATTCTCCTAATATTATAGATTCTATTCATAGAAAATTGACAAAATCCACACAATCTGAAAGTAGGAACTTTAATTCGAACTCCAATGTTTTGGTTGTTTTGCCTTTTTTCCCCAAAATCAGTCAGCAAGTTGCTAAAATTTTAAAAAGGTTCGATTTCAATGTTATTTTTTCTCCTGTTAATAAAATTGCTTTTTCAAATCTTAAGCACCCCATTGATCACTTAGATAACTGGGGTATTTACCAAATTTCTTGCCAATGTGGTCTTTCTTACATTGGTCAGACTAAACGTGCTCTCAGATTTCGTTTAATGGAACATAAAAGGTATGTCAAAAATCAGGAGCTTAAACGTTCCTCTATTGCTCAACATTGTTGGTCTTCTCAACATAAATTTAACTTTTCTTCAGCCACCATCATCCATAAATGTCCTTCTATTCTTGATCTTGATTTTTGGGAAGCTTACCACATCATAAAAAATTCTCACTCCTTAGTCAATGACTTATCTAGTACTCCTTATTTTCCAAGTATTTGGAAATCTTTAATTTAATACTTTTTTTTTTTTTTTTTTTTCCCACTCGCTTTTTAGTTTTTGTTTTGTTTGTTCTCCGATAGATGTCGCTACTTGTCCACTCAGTTTGTTTTGGCTGCTTTCTTCTCATTGGTTGTTTTTCTTTAGGCGGGATTGTTCCCATAGCGGGTATATAAGCCCGCGTCTCTCTTTCTCTTTGCTCAGTTTTGCTACTTTTAGCTCGCTGAGTTTTGCACTGATGAAGAATCTCGTTAGTAGATTCGAAATAGCTATTTGCTACCTTCTCATACTTTATTTGTGCATTTATATTCGTTGGTTTTCTATCTTTAAAGTAACACCTTATTTACTTAATTAAAGAAGTTTTGTCAAAGATTTCAGGAGAAGTTGGAAAGTGTTTCATGATCTATGCTAAATGTATGATTTTTCTCACTTGCTTTCTTATGAATGCATTTATAGTTTTCTGTCCTTGACCAATTCTCTTTTCTTATCCAGATAAATCATTATCGCTACAAAAAAAATCAGGAAATCATTTATATAACACGTTGAAAGGTTATTAAAGATTTTTTGAAAAAGGAACGTTCAAAATATTTCTAAATTAAATTTATTTTTAGATATTTAAAAAGAAGTTGTGATAATAATTGTCATTCCTTTTCTTAAGTTGAAAACTTCAGCAGCCACTCATTAAAATTTCTTTGACACATTTCTTATTTACGAAATCCCTTAAAATAAGGGATTATGTCTATGGGATTTTTTTATTTTTCGCTTAAATAATAAGTAGAAAAAAAATCGGCTATTATGGAAAACTTATTTTTACAAAAACTTTATTATATAACCTTGAAAGTATTAATTAATGTTTTAAAATTGCATTAAATCTGTAAAATTATACATGGACATATCATACAGTTTCTTTGCACAATTTAACTATCTCAAGTCCAATAAGAGCTTATAAATATTACGGTTAATTTGATTAATCGGTTATATAATAGTAACAGGTTACTTCAACATGACATAAAAACTTTATTATGTAACCTGGAAACAATTAATTAATGCTTTAAAACTGTATTAAATCTGTAAAATTATATAAATAGAGATATAGAAAAGAGTATACTATACTGTAATATACGCCGTATACCTACCAAAGAAAATAAAGCGTTCTAAGTTCTTTGTACCTACTACATAACTCGCTTTGCACTCTGTAGCTATAGCATATATTCTCTGATGTATACCTACTGCTTATACCGTTCCCTTTCGTTTTTTTGCAACTATACTCAAGTATAGTAATCTAAAAAATGCATGTACTACTGTGAAAACTGGTAGCTTTTTTAACGAGATAGCTCAAGCTTGACAGTCAGAAACATAAAAATAAAACTGATCTGACAAAAAATAAACACAATTTGAATCGCAATCATTTATTGTTAATATTATTCTTATTAATCTGGATCTTTCTCATATTAACATCATATATTTGATGTTTAAGGGAAAAGAAAGAGAGAAAGCTCATTTGAAAGCCCACGAACGCTTCGCAGAATATGCAAAGTGAGTTAAAAATAGCTTATTTATTCACTTGTCTATGTACACCAAGCAACAGGTGAAACGATAAATTCGGCACATGCATCCCACAATGTCTCCTTGCATTTGGGAGTAAAATGAAACAGGGTAACTTTTCATTTTGATTAAACCGGAATAAGTTTCTTTGCACAATTTAGCTGTCTCAAGTCTCCATATAAGCTTATAGATATTAATTTGATTAATCTGTAATTAATAATAGTAACCGGTTATTTCAACGTGATATAGAAAACTTCATTATGTAACTTTGAAAGTATTAATTAATGTTTGAAACTGCATTAAACCTGTAAAATTATATGAACAGGGATATAGTGAAGGGCATATAACATGATATAAGCCGTATACTTACTACGTGACTCCGTATACACTTTGTAGCTACAGCGTATATTCTCTAGTGTATACCTGCTGCTTATAATACTTTGGTTTTTCTGCTATCATAACCCTGTATATTAATCTAAATGATGCATGCATAAGAGTGAAAACTGGTAGCTTCTTTAAGCTGGTAAGTGAAAACTGGTAGCTCAAGCTTGACAATCAGAAACAAAAAAAAAATACTGATCACTGTATCGCAATGTTAATATTATATATTCCACAACGAAAATTAACCCACTAGTGTCTAGCGTCCCATTTTTGGGGCAGTTTTAAAAAATTCAAGTAAGCGCATTTCACACCAGTAAAAAAGAAGAACAAATAAATACTTTCTTTCTCGAGACAACGTCCTGGATAAATTAAAATAAAAGTTATTCTTGCTTTAAAAGTGGTGGGAAAATGCAAAATTGGAATTGTAACGGAGAAAATAATACAGGCACTAATGGGTTAAAAAGAGTTGAAACATGTAAATAAAAATTTTTTAAATGTCTTTTAAATGTTTTTATTGATACAGCAACTTTTTATAAGCAAAATATTTATTTACTAGCAAAAGCCGTGCTTTGTTTGGATTCGCGAAGCATTATTTCATAAGATAAATATTTGAATGTAACAAAATTTTTCACATTATTTTTGCATCTTTATTAAGCAAAAACGTTAGCTCATGTTTTGGCACATTAAAATTTTAGAAATGTAAATTCAGCCAAATAACTAAGAATTTCTTCGGAATTTTTTATTTATGATATAAGGCTGTTTTAAATAATGGAATGGGGTAATAAAGTACAAAATTCCATAATATCTTGTGGTAAATTAATAACTTGCCCACAGTATCCAAGTTGACCACCTTTAACCTGATAAACAGTAATAATTTGATTCAATTAAATTATTCTTCAATCAATTAAAATATTCTTAAATTATTCTTCATTCTCAATTATTTTTTAATCTTTCGATTCGGATACCAAACTTAAGAAACTTAACAAAATATTCACTTTAAATACCAAATATAAGAATTAATTTTACTTGTTTACGATTCTTTTGCTGCCAGTTTACCAAAGTAAATGCCTTGATAAATAAATCATAATGTAATTCTTTTAAAATCCGTAAGTATAAACTGCGTGAATAATTTTGGCAGAATAATGAAAATATATTTTATTTAATATATTAATCATGATTCTATCTATAATTACTTACCCCATGGTTTATTTTCCTTCTTAAAATAAAAAGATACAGGTTCAATTTTTTATTTGCAAAAATGTGTCTATAATAGAAAAACATGTAGAATAAATTAATTATTAAAATAATATTTTTTAAGGGTTATTCTGTAAAAAAATAACATTGTGCAAATCTACAAATCATAATTTATTCTTATGTTTAATTTCAAATCAAAATACTGAATAGTTTTTTTATAAAGTGTACGACAAAGTGTAACTTGAGTGGCCTAGTAGAGGATTCGCTTCGCTCATCCTAATAATATAAATTCTTACTTTTTCATTGCGGAATATACATTATTAATATTACGATATAGTTATTAATGGCCGTAATCAAGACTTACTACTGTTATTTTTCACATTAAAACTGATCAATCAAAAGATAAACACAATTTGAAACGTAATCATTTATTATCAATATTATTTTTATTAATTTGGATCTTTCTCATATTAACATCATATTTTTTATGTTTAAGGGAAAAGAAAGACAGAAAGCTCATTTAAAAGTCCAGGAACGCTTCGCAGAATATGCAAGGGGTGTTAAAATTAGCTCCTTTATTCACTTGTCTATGTACACCAAGCAACAGGTGAAACGATAAATTCGGCACATGCATCCCACAAAGTCTTCATGTATTTGGGAATAAAATGAAACAGGGCAACTTTTCATTTTGATTAAAGCGAAATAAATTTCTTTGCACAATTCAGCTGTCTCAAGTCTCGATATAAGCTTATAAATACTACAGCTAATTTGATTTATCGCGGTTATTATTAATAATAACCATTTACTTTAACATGGCAAACATGGCATAAAAACATTATTATGTAACTTGGAAACTATTAATTAATGTTCTAAAATGGCATTAAATCTGTAAAATTATATAAATAGGGATATAGAAAAGGGTATATTATGACGGCGTTCAGAGACGTAAACCTGGGTTACGTATGGTTTCCCGAGTAGAACCCGAAGCGTTCAGAGACCGCCGTCACGTGACTTTTCGTACCGTTCAGAGCCGTGAATTACCGAGATTTCGGGTAACCCACATTACCTGCAGAATTTTGTTGGTTAAAGTGATCACGTGGTTGGGTAATCTGGTTTGTTTACCATTTGATAGCGTAACTGCGACTGTTTATTGGAATATCTCTGTTTTGATTAGTTTTTTTGCACTATGTTTTCGTTTTTTCATATTAAGGAAATGATAATATAGACTTTTTGATCTAAGTTTTACATTTCGACAAGTTTAGAACAGTAATTTCGTTTATTCATGCTAAAAAAAAGAATAATAAAGATATTTCTAGTTTAAATTTTATTTTAGATAAGTTAGAATATAAATGTTAAATTTTTCATATGACCAATTAGTTAAGCTTAAAAGCAAAAAAGAAAAAAAAAAAAAATTACTTTGGCAAAATATGTTTAATATAAGTAAAAACTAAGGGTAGAAAATAGAAATAATTCTTTATGTATCAATAATTACTAGGGATGGGACGAATAGTGATTTGGCCGAATAGCCGAATACCGAATATTCGGCCAAATTTTAGGCCGAATACCGAATATTCGGCCGGCCGAATAGTAAAAATTTTTTTCCAATAAAGAAAATAAATTTTAATTATACAGAATTTAAAAAATAGGAGCTCATTAATAATTATTACTCTTAAATGTGCTTTTAAATGTATTTTTAAATTTGAAAAACTTATTTTAACACAAAAAAATTATGAAATTGCATTATATCCTTTATTCTAATGTACATCAAACTGATTTTCAGTAAGTCAAGATGGGAAAATATTTCCATTAAAATATGAAGAATGTACTTCATTTTTAATATCAATTGATACTTCTTGCATCCAAAATCAGTAATATTTTTAATCTCTCTTTCTCTCTCAGAACTCACAAGGACATATTTTTCGAAATAACCTTTAATAAAGTAAATTTGATCATTTAGATTTTGTGTCCCTAGTGATAAGCAAATTTGTAAGAATGAGACTGTTCTGAAATCAGATGCCAAGCTTTAAATTACAAATTATGTTAAAGCAAAAGGTTATGCTTAAAGTAGAATGCATATGTTAACAAAATCTTTGACATTTGAATCGGCACATGCAATGTTCAACTTCAATATTCCACTTATTCAACAAGCATTAAAAGGATAAACAGAAATTGATAACAACAGGAAGGAAGGAAGATTAAATTAAAAATATACACATAATGTTATATATTTAAGTCAGTAATTATGCAAATAATTATTTAAATGTAAAAACTATAGAATGAAAAAATTATTTTGTTGAGTATTTAGAATTTATATTAAAATATTTATAAAACCATCTTCATAAAGCAAGTTGTGTCATCTAATGTGTATAGAGTTTGGACACCAGTTCTGCTTTCAGATGTACCGTTGTATTTGGAATGGTGATATATTATATTTAATTTTGAAAATGAATCTTCGTTAACACACCTAGTGAATAAATTTTTTTCATTTCTTACTTTATAGAAAATAAGTTATGAATTTCATAAGAGCCTTTTTTATATGTGCATGGAATTTGCAGACATTAATAAATATTCGAGCATTTTTGAATAAGGCAGTGTTTTTATATCTTGAATTGTAATATATCATTCTCTAATGATGACATTTCCCGTACAACTAAATCTCCAACTTGGGCAGCATTTTCTAGAATATCACTAACTTTTATAGAAAATACAGAAAGGCTGTATATTTTTTAGTATCTGAATAACTCTATATTTTGTAAGTAAGAGTGAGAATGACTTCATAAATGAAGTAGCCAATTTGGATTAGCGAAAAAAAAATTTCAAGAATGAAATTCTTTAAATCCGAAATTTATTTGGCAAGATATCTTTCACTATTCGGTGAGATTTTAGCAGTATTTGGCAAGATATCTCTAAATATTCGGCTACAGGTATTCGGCCGAAGTATTCGGTCAACAAGCCTTCAATATTCGGCCAACCGAATATTCGGCAAAAGGGCCGAATACCGAATAGTGGCCGAATATTCGTCCCATCCCTAATAATTACATGTGTGTGTTCCATTTATTTGAAATTTTGTTTGTCCATATTTTTGTAATTGCTAAACGTTTAACACAGCTCATAATGATTTTAACACATAAACTTATTAATAAAGTATAAATTTTAGAAACATTTTGATTACAAAAACACACAAAGATAATATGCATATTTTAAGAAAAAAGAAGTTACTAAAATAATTTCCAGTGGAGATATTTTAAAAATATGAACCTATAAGTTTGACTCTAGCAAAGGAATTTGATATCTTATTGACCAGCACTTTTAAATATTTGATTCTTTAGCCAGACTAACATTTTGGTTCTTCAGAATGAAAAATATGTTTATCTAATATTTTTATGAGCAAATATTGCAATATAAAGTTATTTTCCAATATTTGTTTTAGAATGTCAGATAATATTATTAATTCGTTTTAACATATAAAGGAGTCCATCAAATTAAAAATGCTTTAAAACTATCCTCTTATGAAATGTCAATTCTAAGCATAGGTTTTTTTTAGTGTATAAAGTTATTTTTTAAAAAGATCTTGTTTAACAACATGAAAGTATGTGTGTTAAATACTATATAAAATTTTTAATATTTTAAAACTCTGAAATTTAAAGCACCTGTGTACCAAATATTTGGTATTTGGCTAAAATCGCTGTTAAAGTATTGTAATTCACATTATTACTTTATTTATTAAACAAAAAGAAAAAAATTAAATTCTTGTATCATAAATTTATTTTTAATTACTTGTAACAGTTAAATTACTAATGCACTTTTATTTGGTTTGCTTTAGAAAAAACTGACAATATGTCAATTGCCTTTCTTTTAAGAGCATTCTGTGATCATCAGTAAATGAAAGACATTGAGAGATATAGTCAACAATGTTCACTGGTGATCTTTGATTTTTAGACTTCTGATAAAAAGTCATAAAACATCAAATGAACTCCATAAAAATTTCTGACGTCAAGTGTTGGATTTTTAAGATCAAAACAAATTACTTTTCTTGACTACAGAAACAGGAAGGAAGTATATATTGTTCTGTTCTTGAAAATTCCTTCTGATTGTCCTTTCAGTAAATACAGTAAAGAATGCTTTGAATATGGAAAATGGAAATTTCTTATTTACCTCAGGCTAAGGAAATGTTACTATGACTTAGAAAGAATATAGCAACACATTTTGGAATGCAAAGAATTAAAAAGAAAAAATATTGCAATCCATCATTAATCAATATGTTTCAGAATTCAATTTTTAGAATGAATTTTTTCTAGAGAAAATATTTATTATATATATATAGGCAATCACTTCAATTAAAATGAATAAATATATTTTATCCTTAACAAAATATTAGTTTAAAAATTCTGATTCAGCATTAGTTTTAGTAACATACTTTAATGATAGTTTTATTGTTAAAATTATTACTAATAATCAATTTATCTAAAAGCAAAGCATAATTTTGATTACTGTCATTGATTTATATATATTTGTAATCAATTAACTAATTTAAATTTGGCAATAAGTACATTTTTTTTTCAAGCATTCTGAACCACCTCCCATAACTAGAAAAAAAAACACAAAAACCCTGAAAAAACACAGTGGGTTGGTTTTTTTCTGAAAAAACCCAGGTAATTAACAACCCTGGTTGGAAAAGATAAAGCTACAAAAATACTCTTTTGTAGTTACTCACACTATGTGCTTTTTTTATTAAACATTCAAAATATTAAACTAATATGAATCTCTTCATTTTAATTTAGCCACACTCATACTAATTTTAGAATTCTTATTGCATTTGTAATTTTTAATACTTTTTAGATAAAGCTATAAAATAATGAACTTTTTAACAGAATTGTTATCCAAAAATGTAATGTACAGCTAAAATAACTTTTCAAATCACAAATGAACTTAATATTAATTTCCTGAATGAAATGCTGATATTACAGACTAAATAAAAACCAGAGCAGCAACAAAAGTGGTGTGGAAGATGTGTCAACTAACAGCGATTACAGCTTAGGCACCAAGTTCCATATACATTCTTGTGACGTGTAATTTAAGGTATTTAATGAACTAACGAGTTACACTTACAGAACAGGAAATCAAAATGAAACCCTGCCCTGTGAGTGTACCCAGCTGTCATATAAATACCAAATGATTCTTCTTCTGCCCCATGGTATATCTTCAACTTCAGTAATAACTGCGTTGCTTATACCAAGTTAATATTGAATTCAGGCACTTTTCTCAGGGGACATTTCATTGCTCCGGGGGGAATGTCCCCCCCCCCGGGCCACACCCTGAATTCAACACTGGGGTGAACAACAAGATTGACACATTAATGCAACTTCTTCTGCGATGGCGTTAATACATAAGTACCAATATTTTTATTTATACCGCTGTCAGAAAAGCTTAAATATTCACGAAGAATTCCAAAAATAATAAGAGTTATCTATAATTGCTGAATTAAAACAAAATTATTAAGATTAATACTATAATTAAATAATGAGTACTATCATTTTTCTTGATCTCAAAAAGGGGACAACATTATCAATACATCTAATTTTGCTAAAAAAAAAAAAAATATGTTTTTAAGTTTTATGTAAACAAAAGCCACCTACCCAGAAAAACATTTTTCATCATTTTATCAATGACACTGATTTAAATCTCAAAGTGTATTCCCCACTATTTATGATAGTTTTAATTTCTAAGAGCCAAGTGTTAAGAAGTTTTAAATCATTTAGAATAAATTTCACTGTTATTTTTTTTTAAGTCATCATCAAAAAAAAGCTAATTAAATAAATTTCAAAATATAGAGATAGGAAATAGCCTAAAAAATTTTCATCAGATAAAGTAGGCTTATGTTTATTAATTCACTGAATAGAATTAATTTATTAAATTTGAACACAAATTTCTAGTTACTACAATACTGCATTATAGAAAAATATACACATGAAACCTGAATTATATGTGCTTATAAAAATACATTGGAGCATACATATACAAAGAGAAAAATAATAAACTCACTTTTATTCCTCCAGTAATAGCACTACGGTTAGGTTTAAACTGCAGACCTTTTTTGGCAGCAAAATAAATAAATAATAATACACTACATACACTTCCAGGCACAATGTAACTGGTGATCAAAGGTTCTATATTATTTTAACCTTTACAGGGGGGCTCAGACAGCATCTATCTGAGAATACCTGCAAACCTGAACAGATGTTGTCCAAGCCCCCACATAAAGGTTAACATAGTTTTTGAATCAAATACTGTCAAAATTCAATACAAACTAAACACAGGTTCAAATACCAACAAACGCAGAGCACAACAAAATTCTATAGCATTGTGTGATGCAATCATCTATCTAGATTAGGGGTGCACAACCTGTGGCCCGCGGGCCAAACTGATACCAGTAATTTTATGCAGAATAATTTCCCTTATAATAATGACAGAAACTTTGCTATGAAAGAAAACAAACGTCACTTTTCAAATATTCTGGTGTCAAACGATTTTCTGGCAAAAAGGTTGTGCATCGCTAATCTAGATCACGTTACTTTTTCGCTTCAGAGCCATTCTAACGTCAATAACAATACATGGCTGCCATCACATTTGTAAATGTAAATAAAAAACATCTGCCCACTTTACCCGAAAGCATTCAGAGCCATTTTAACCCAACGTTACATTGAGAAACCTGTATGATGTCATTCCTCAATTTTTCGAGTAACTCAATTTTCAGTCTTTGAACGCCCTCTGTGAAGAAACATTTTAGGCCTAGTTTATTTTCTATTTTCTTTAAAATAAATTGGATGACCCAACACTGGAATATTTTCGAGCGGGAGGTGGCCGCATAGACAATCATCGAGTTCACTGCTGAAATTCCAGAATTAGTTAAAACTCGATTTGCTTATTGAAACACAATCGGTCTGCCGAGTCATATCTTGGTCGAAAACACTTGAAAACTAGATTTTAGTGATTGACTTTTTTGGGTTTACCAGTGGAGCAGGAAAACAAAATAATAAACTGATGAATCAACTGCTAAAATCATATTTTCAGGTGTTTTCCACTAAGATATGATTTGACAGACTAATTGCGTTTTAATATGCCAATCGAGTTTTAACTAATTCTGGAATTTCAGTCGTGAACTTGATCCCACTGCCACCTCTTGGTCTATTTCTATTTATGCAATATAATCTTAAATACTTTTACGTATAATAACATAGCTTTTAAGTAATTGTAATGTTAACATATCACTGAAGTACAGCTAACATATTGTTAAAAATAGTGTCTAAAATTAAAAAAAGACAAATAAAAAATGTTAGAATATATTTTAATTAACTCTTAAATATTTAACTATTTTAAAAGTATGACAAGTTCTACAGTTGTAGTGTGTTAATTTAAAATCTGATTATGTCTATCAGAATTCAGTATGAAAGAGATTTGATTAAAAAGAACTTGAATAGAAATTATTTTTAAATAAAATAATTTTTGCAAAAAAACAATAAGCTAATTTTCTTTTTTCATTCTTCTTGCTATTCACTTTTCTATCAAAAATACAATACAGTCAATAAAAAATATAGGGTAGCAAGGGTAAGCTAAACCTGAATTTTTGTTCACAACTTTAACAATAATGAAAACATTTTAATGAGATGAGATTTTGATCATATTAACTTTGCTTTGTATGAAATACAAAGAAGTCAATGGAAGTGATCTAATTTTTGATTGAAATATATTTCACAAAAAGCAAAATAAGTCTCTTCTAAATATTGTTAAATATCTTCGGTTTGGCTGAATATTTGGTAGTACAAGTATTAAAAAAATGCGCTGGTGAGCAACAAGAAACGTTAATATGTTTTTAAATATGAAAAAGTGTTTGACAAGTGCTTCTAAATGAGCATGAGAGAGGACAAGGAGTTATTTCTTGGCTGCAGCTCACTGCCAATACCAAATTTGAAAAAATCATATTTGCACTTTTTCTGTGTAAAGGAAATCAGTCACAATTACAATAAAAATGTGAAGCGCAAAGACATAGCCAAGAAAAATGCAGCATAATTAAACATGAATGTAAGGCGAAATAGTATCAGAAACCTTAGTTCCTGTAGCGTATCATACTCATGCAGTGCCACCAAGCATGCTCCCAGCATAGAACTGCACAGAAAATGATTTGTATTACAGAGTCAACAGTGCAGTTCACATGTAAAGTAGAATTGAAAATTTTACAAAAAAAAAAAAAAAAAAAAAAAAAAAAAAAAAAGACAAAGTTTTACACAAATTTCTTTTATATGGAAAAAGCGCAAATATGACTTTTACAAATTTGGCACTGACAGTGAGCTGCAGCCAAGAAGGGACCCCTTGTCCTCTCTCATGCTCAATTAGAAGCATTTGTCAAACACTTTTTCATATTTAAAAACATATTAACCTTTTTTGTTGCTCACCAGGGCATTTTTTAATACTTGTCATTCAAATTTTTTGTTAAAAACTGAAGATTTTTTTATATCTTGAAAAGAAAAATATTTGCTGCCAAAATTTTATTTTTATATTTGAATTAATTATTGCATTGTCAAATAAAATGCATGATGTCTGATAAATAAACCAAGGAGTCGAACGAAATTCGTGTTTGTAATGACCGAAAGATGGCGTTGTAATAGACCTGATAATCGTTTGTTTACGTTTGTTTGTTTACGTTCCATGCTGTAGCACTGTAGCATAGAACCAGTTTAAAGAGCTATTTAAAGTGCAGTTTTTTATCTTTTTTATTTAATTATGGGAGATAAATTACAAATATCGACAATTTTAGAATTTGTAGATGCTGGAAAATCTAGTAATTGCTTTAGAGAAGCTGAAGCATGAAAGCATTGTGTTGCTGTCATGCTATTTTGCCATGAGTAAGTCAAATGTATTTTTTTATATTATAGATCTAAACTTTGTGTATAAAATTTTGATTTTAGATAATTTTAATGCAAAGAACCCAACGTTGCACGCGTTATAGAACTGTTTATTTATTTATCGGCCTTTTAAACACTGATTTCATGCTCACGATATAAGTTCTATTTCGTTTCAGACTTTGTCCGCGAGAGGGCGTCTATTTCATTTCAAACGCGAATAATTACAGTGTGCTCACAACTTTATTCAAAGAACTGAAATTAAATGCTTCGCAATAAAAACAAATAATTATGTTTTCCACGTGATTTATTTAATTTGAATGAATTATACTACATACATAAAAAAATTATACTTATTTAAACTTTGTGGCAACGAATAAAAAAAAAATCTACAACAGCAACAATGTTCAACTGGAACTTTAAGACACAAATTTGATTTTCTCGGCAATCGTCAAACATACAAAGATGGAAAAAAAAATCCATTTTAAGTTTTACCAAAAGGGGTACTACTCTGTTATCCCGTTCGACTAAAAAATTATCGCCAAATTCTAAGATTAAATGCTCATAATGGAATGTCACGTTCAATGACATTAACCCATTTTCGGCCAAAGGTTCGTATACGAAACATTTCGATAATTTTTTTTTTTTTAACACTCTGACACATTTTTTTCAAGAATTTTATTTTTCTTCTATTTTTTAAGGCTTTTGAAGACATCCATAAAATATTAGTAATTCAATTGGAGTAAACACTTTCTCTTAAAAAATTTTCAAAATACGCTAGAGTTTTAATTTGAAACGCCTTTGACAAATTCGACTTTTTAAAAATATATTATTATTCCAATTGAAATGAATTATATGTTTTTAAAATAGATTAAAGTTGCAAATTCTGTATATGAAATAAGAATAAAACAAAAGTCATAAAAATATTATTCATATTCATATTATTCATTATAAGAAATAATATTTTATATTATTATATAAAATATTATTTCTTATATAAAATATTATTTTTCATGCACGAATCTTTTTTTGTGTCTTAATGTATGTAATTTAAGCATATTTCAATAAAAATAATGCTACATTTTATAAAATTTCTGTGCTTGGCCTAAAATGGGTTAAATACGTTAAAGGTGTTTAAAATGTCATTGCATGATTTTATTTTGACTTTTTATTTGTATTTTTATTAATATTCTAATAATTATTTGCTTTTTTTGTTATTTAAAATAAAAATTATGTCAATAAGTATAATTTGGCTATTAGTTTGGCGATATTTATAATTTGATGAAATTGGTCGACGGGATAACAGAGTAGAATTTTAGGTCTTCATTTTTTCGTTAAAAGTTAAATAAAAAACTACAGTAAACTATGAAAATTTTTTGAATGCTATCATTTTATTCGTCTTGTCAAGTTCTATCTTTTGAAAAAAAAAGAAAGTCACTGTCATACGTGAACTGTTTGCCACAAATTTCAAAAAGACATTTTCATTTTTCATTTCTTAAACTTATTATACCAAATGCTACCGCGTATGCTATAATAGTATGACCAAACCAAATAGACAGCGCTCATTGCATCCCTAGTATTTAAAATAAAAAATTGAAATGCATAGAATAGAAATGAGCTTTAAAACATATTACAATGTTTACTATAAATAAATACCCCCAATCATCACGGTATCACTTCAATGTAAAATTCTGGATTGAGCAACCCCCCCCCCCCTGATTCCTCTAGTTACATCTATGCAGAAAATATGCATACAAAATTTCTTATTCTCATCAAAATCCCTGTAGTCGACCATTATTAACTTATTTATAACATTTTCAGACAAAGATAATGTAAAAATATTTACAGGAAAAGAAAGAACATTTTATTATTGTTATCTAAAAAAGTATGAGTAGAATAACTTTTGAAATCCCAAATGAACTTGATATCAACTTATTAACGTACTGTGAATGAAACACATCCACTGTCACAAAATGAGACCTTGCAACATCAGTGAAGAGCTTGAGTGAAGACACCAAGGACTAGCAGGCTACATTTACAGACAGAAAATTAATAAAATATCTGCCTGATAATGTATCCAGCTGTCATAAAAATTTTAACAGATCTTCGATTCCAGAGTTCCTTGACTTCCCAGCAGGCTTCTTAACAACAGGAATAACATTATGTGATTTCATTACACTCCATTATAAATTAATATATTGATACCAAGTTCAATTAGAATTAACAAAAGATATTTTAAATGTATACATTTTTAGACAGTTTTAAAAACTTCTTTAATTTTCTGTAAATATTTTTATTTTTTCTGCTGTCTGCGAGGTATTTTTTTATTTTTGTTTAAGAGTATAGAAATAAAGTAAACAATATTACTTGGAAATAAAAAATAAACTAAGTAAGCATCAAAACAAACACATTGCAATATAGTTACAGCTACCTACAGTTGTGTTACCATATTCTTGAATTCATGGAAACACACAATCTGCCCATTTTCGCCCTGTACACAAAGATATTTAGCAAATTAAGCGACTGGCTTTTTTTCCCCGATCATTTTAAATTTATTTTATAATTTACACATCCATAAAATAGAAGTTTCTTGGGAGGGAAATGCCAGTAGAAACGTTTATTTGATATATGCTTTTTTTCGCGAGAGGGCGAGAATTTTATTACAAATTTTATAGATATAAGCACATAATAATTTAAACATACCATATTTTCAACGGAATGATTGCATCTCCACTTCACACTAAAATCGCCAACAAAATCTGCAGCAGACATTTGTGCCACAGTATTTCACATAAAAAATAACTTTTTAAACACTTCCCCTTCTAACAAGAGTGATTATTCAGAAAATATTATAATCTTCTCATCTGACGAATAATCTATCTGCACTATCAAAAGTCCAGTTGCCGCCATGTTTGTTGATGTAAATAAAAAAATCCCGTAACTTTTCCCGAAAGCGTTCAAAGCCGTTTTCACCCAACCTTTACCACGGGAAACCAGTATGACGTCATTCCCCATTTTTCCGAGTTACTCGTGTTTCGGTCTCTGAACGCGCTCTATGCAATGTACGCGTATACCTATTACATAACTCCATATGCACCCTGTATTTGTAACGTATATTCTCTGATGCATACCTGCTGCTCATATAGTACTCTTTGGTTTTTCTGAAACCATGCGCCTGTATAGTAATCTAAAAAATGCATATACTACAGTAAAAACAAGTAGCTTTTTTAACGAGATATCTCAAGCTTGAGAATTAAAAAACACACAAAAAACTGATCAGACAAAAGATAAACGCGATTTGAATATTACGCAACCATATCTTCTTATTATTATTATTACTATTAATTTGAATTTTTCACATATTAACATCATAAATCTGATGTTTAAGAGAAAAAAAAGAGAGAAAGTTCATTTAAAATTCCATGAAAGTTTCGCAGAATATGCAAAGTGAGTTAAAAATGGCTTATTTATTCACTTATCTACACATCAAGCCACAGGTGAAACGATAAACTCTGCGCATGTATCATACAAAGTCTTCTTGCATTTGGCAGTAAAATGAAACAGGGTATTTTTTCATTTTGACTAAACCGGAATAAGTTTCTTTATACAATTCAGTTATCACAAATCTCGATATAAACTTATATATATTTTATAATATATATAAGCTTATATATATTTTAAAAATTTTTCGCCTTAATTCTAAATTAATTATTTCCAAATTCTTATACTATCTAACTTTTTCCTTTTCTTTTTATTATATTTAACGTATTATTTATATTCCATATCTTTATTTTATGCTTTCTTCATTGTATTTTATTCTAAAAACATTAATCTATCAAAGCAAATCTTTCCCTAAAATTTCATCCATTATTTGTATTCTTTCATTCATTTACGATTTAAAAAGTCATTCAATTACCCAGAGTTCCCGGTCGCGACGCTAGGGTACTGATTGCATTGTATAATCCTCCGACGGTCTGAGAAAAAATTCTTTCTTTCTTCGCGGTATAAAATTTTCGCATTGGTTAAAGTCATATTTTCTAATAAATTAATTGGCAACTTAGAAAATAGCCATGAAATCCTGTATTCTAGTGCCAATTCGGATATATCCTCATTACATTGGCTTCGGAGCGGAGAATTCTACATTTTTTATGTGGTTAACAACTCCTTTCACTTCGTGGAGTTCAAGTCTTTTAATATGATAAAAATCTATTTTTTTTTCTAAGGCAATACAGTCGAATCTCTCTACAATGAAACTCCATACATCGAATTTCTCTATATAACGAAATTTTAGTAGGAACGGTCCCCTTTTCGCATGATATCATTAAAAACAGTCTCTATATAGCGAAATATCTATCTCCATATAACGAATTTTTTTCATAAATCGGTCATAAAAAACAGTTTTAAAAAGCTTCGAAATTATATGGAATCAATTTTCCATCACTTATTTTTGATTTATCGTCAGTGCTGAGTTTATATATATATATATATATATACATATATATATATATATATATATATACATATATATATATATATATATACATATATATATATATAAATATATATATATATATATATATATATATACATATATATATATATATATATATATATTACTTCGTTCCTTGTTCTTTAAATCCAACGAATTCATCCGAACTCCCTCACACCTTTCCACATCTTTCTCAAAGCAGTGTCAATTGGATTGATACACATGTAAGAGAGGAATCAATGAGAGGCACATAAGAGAGGCTTTCAAATGGTGGAAAATGTTAACAACAATTTTTCATTCCCTGGTAAAATTTGAGTATTGTTTTGAGAGCGTAACAATTTAAAAAAAAAAAAAAATTACAGATTTCTTCGTCTGAAATTAATGCAAGTCTTCCTTATTTGATTTTCATTAAGTTTTCAAATAAATGTCTGTTCTCTTTTTGAAACAGCTTAAATAATTAAGAAATAAAATGTTAGGTTAATATTTACTTTTAAACACTTCAAATTCTTAATTCAAAAGATCAAAAATAATATTTGTTCAGATTCCACACATTAAATACGATTTTAAACATCATTGTCTATACATCGAATTTCTCTATATAACGAATTTTTTACTGGAACGGTGGGTTTCGTTAAATAGAGACTCGACTGTATATTATGTTGATACTGAGATTAAACCGTCGATCGCAATCATGTGAATCGTTACCATGTGAATGATAAATAAAGGTGTTTAACGGACGTCTTCTTGAGTGATTTTGACGGGAAATTTTCCAGAATTTCATTTCATATCCTACCATCGTGTGCCATGTCTGACTGCAAATATTATACAATTTAGTTATGGTTAAAAATAGTACTTTACGTACTGGCACTTGCATTATGCATTGTTACGGAGCAGAACATCGCATACATGTGAATTCATATGCAGTATTAAAAATTTTATTATTTTGTAAAGTTAATATCTGGATTAGACATAAAAAAACCATTATGCATGCATGGACTTCGGAAGAAGAAAGATACATAATGCTCCTTCCTTCCGGGTGTCCCAAAAATAACTGATGGATTTTAAAATTCAATAACTTGCAAACAGTGACAGCTATTTAAAAAAATTTTCCAGGAGGGTTATGTATAATGTCAGGAGTTTTTTTACCGTAATTTTTTATTTTAGTTCGCATCTGAAACAGTAGGTGGCGCTGACGGCGATTGTAGGCCAGGTGATCAGTGCTGAGTGAAGCGTCGACCTGGCCTTCAATCGCCACCAGCGCCACCTATTGTTTGAGATGCGAACTAAAATAAAAAATTACGGTAAAAAAACTCCTGACATTATACATAACCCGCCTGCAAAAAATTTTTAAATAGCTGTCACCGTTTGCAAGTTATTGAATTTTAAAATCCATCAGTCATTTTTGGGACACCCGGTGTTGGGGAGGAGCATTATAGTCGAAGAGCCGACCGCACAAAACCCTAAATCATCGAGCACAAGAATAAAGGATTTTAAAAAAATCCTTTATTTTATGGAAGAGTAGTAATAGAGTAATCTAACGATGTATGTCTTCCTTAAGTGAAGCGCTGATTAAGCCAAAAATTGACGCCACTAGTGGTTGACTCGTAGGTTTAGCATTGTGTTTGCTGTGCAATAAAAAGTATGAAAACACGGAAAACTGGGTGCAGGAAAACATAATGCTAAGTCAACCACTAGTGGCATTCATTTTTGGCTTACGCACCACTTTGCTTCCAGCAGACATGGATAATTAGATTCTCCTATAACTACTCTTCTATAATATAAATAATTTTTTCTTGCGCTTTATGACTTAGGGTTTTGTGCGATTGACTCTTGGCCTATTATGTTTCTTTTGATTCTGAAATCTAATAAATTTGATTTTCTTTATCTCCGATGATTATGCAACAAACAAACATAGAGCAAAATTTATTAATCTGAAGTAACATTAAAATAATTACTTTGAGAAATGGAAATTAAGTTTTTTTTTCCTTCGTCAGGTAAAATCTGCATTTTAGTTCAAGGCTCTGTCCATAAATGATGTTTCACTTTTTTCAGTATTTTTGACCCTCCCCCACCGCTGTTGTCACGAAATTTCAAAATTTCATCCTTCACCGTTTCTCCCTCTCCCCGCCTTGTCAACATGACACGCTATATTACATAAAGATATACCCACAGTTCAGAAACAAGTTGGAAATTGCACGTGAAGCGTAGCAAATGAGGTGCGTTCGTACGATAACGAAGTTTAAAAAATATCCCTCTCATATAGCAATCTCATAAAACTGCAAATAATTACAATTAAAATGTACAATGTACTCCCTAACCATTATGCAATGGAATATTTTTGTGTGGCCTTGTAAATCAATTACAAATATTCTTTGCACCACAGATTATGCAAAATGTATATTATAATATGTACTTTATAGATGCATATCAATTTTATTACGTTCGAATGAGTGTAACACCATTAAAATGGATTTGAAACATTTTTCCCCCTTTAACCGTAATGTAACGGAATATTTTTGATTCTCCCTGTAACTGAACTATGCATCCGATTTTTATAAAATTTGAAATAACTCGACAAAATTATGTAATAATTATGTATTTAAAATTTCAAACGATTAAAATGCATTTGAAACTTTTTTCCCCATTGACCGTAATGTAACGGAATCCTTTTGATTGTCCCTGTAATTGATCTATGCATCCGATTTTCATAAAATTTGAAATGACTCGACAAAATTATGTAATAATTATGTATTTTAAATTTCAAACGATTCCGTTGGGTAGTTTTTGCGTTGTTATATGCGGACGGACAGACAGACGGACGGACGGACAGACAGACAGACAGACGGACGAACAGACGGACGGACTGAACGACAACAGTAGGTGCTACGTATTTACATAATTACGAACGCACCTAAAAAGGTATATTGCATTATAGGTCATATTTAAAATTTTATTTTAAAACTTTAGTTATGTGTTTCATGACATTAATTTGTAAGCATAACAATGAAAATGATTCACGTACTTATTTTGTTTGAAGTACGATTAGAGTTTACCTCAAAACACATGATTCATATACAATAGTATTAAAATATTAGTATGAAAAACCATGTAAAAATAGCAGTATTTTGGAATTTGAAATGAAATTTAATATATTTGGCTTTAAATCTTATCTTTACTTTATAAACACAGAATACTTTAATTTCAAAGTTACTTCAAAATTTAATTTGCTGATTTTTAATACTTTTTATTTTAACCAAAACGTGTGATGTCAGATATCTTCTTGCCCCCTTTCTCTCACTTGTCACAAACTGTCACAATTTCACTAAGCCCCCTCCTCCTCCCTCTAAGCGTGATATCATTTATGAACGATCCCCAAGCTCTTTTTTCAAAGCTCGAAAACCCGAAAATTTTTGCCTCCTTATATAGACCAAGCCCGTTACTGGAAGTATGAAGTAGAAAATTCTTAATAACATTTTAAAATTTCTTCAAAATTAATTTTCTAATTTAAAAATATCCTCTTATAGAGAAATAAGTAATATTCCCAAATACTTCCTCATTACAACATTTCGTAATTTTTATGTCTATGAAAATCTATTTAAAATAACAAATTTGTTATTTATATCCCAACCACTGTAAAAATCTGCAAAAGTCACAATTTTTATATAATATGAACTTTAAAAAGTGCACTTTTTTCCTTAAAAGGCGATTAAAATAACCAAAAAAGTGTTTCAATTTTAAAATATACATTTTATTTAAAACTTCTTAGTACTTTCAAACCTATCCTGGCTCTTTATCAGAGAACATTTTAATAACTTATAGAATTATTAAAATATTCTTTAATAAAGATTCTTTCTTTTGATTTTATTTATTTTTATTTATTTATTTATTTATTTATTTATTTATTTATTTGTCTATTGTACATTTATATGAAAACTTCGTTTATTTTACTGACTCAGCCTATTTCTTTCTTTTGTTAAATCCTTCTGCTTTAAAAATATGAAGGCGTTGTTCAGATTTTTTTGAGTGCACGTGTCTTTAACAGATCAAGTCTTGAATGACAATCATTTCTATTAAGCATAATTTATAAACTATGCATGCTTCTGTTACGGGAAAAAAATCATTTTGAAATTTCATTTTTGATTGCAACACAAACGTTTCTAGTTAAATCGAAAATTCTTATTATTTTTATTCATGATGTTTGCAATCTTATTCAGATTATACTTATTTACAAAGTTTCATAAAGCTATTACGAAAAATATAAATAATGTTTTTTTTTTATATATACAAATGAAATTTTTCAGTTAAATGTTAGAGATCGCTTACTTTCGAATTATAATTCTGATGTCTGCATTTTATTTAAATCATTCGAATTACAAAGTTTGCAATAAATAATGTATTTTTATGATACGCTAATGTGACACATCCGGGTTTCACTCATCTTCGAGAAAAGCAAATTATGGCTGCCATGTTAGGGTTAAGTATGTAGATGTCATAAGTATGCCGAATGTTCAACATATGGAAATATGCACACTATCCACATTGTATCATTTTTATTCTCCTCTTTTTTTCTCCAGAATAACACTATTCAATTATAATGTTTTAAATTCTAAATTAAAGATCATGATTAACAAACTATTGTGAACAACGGATAATTAGATATAAATAAACCAATACTATTTTGGTGCCATCTGTTGGCACCATCGATATCATTCGATAAAAATAAAAGAACTTATAGGATTTAAAAAACATAGAAATGCAGACCATCTATTTATATAATACGCTAATGTGACGAATCCGAGTTTCACTCAGCTTCCAGAAAAGCAAATTTGAGCTGCCATGTTAGGTTTAAGTATTTGGATGCCATAAGTATGCCGGCTATTCAGTATATGGAATTATGCACATTATCCGCATAGTATCATGCTTATTATCCTTCTATATTCTCAAAAACGTTCGAAAACAATCCAATTATAATGTTTTAAATTCTAGATTAAAAATAACAGATAACAAGCTACAATGAACAGCGGATAATCAACTATAAATAAACTAACACTTCTTTGGTGCCATCTATTGGCAATCGATATAAATATATATACTTATAGATAAAAAAATATGTAGATCAGTGGAATGATATAATTCGATAGCTATTTTTAAAACTTCCGTTACGTGATTTTAGAATCTGTTGTTTTCGCCCGGAGTCTGCCATCATCTTTTTTTGCTGGTCACATATAGCCACTTTATGGTTAAATTTTGAGCAATTCAGAAATTAAACATAAACAATGCCAAATTTTTAAACAGAAAATCAGCACTCGTCTTTAATAAATCAAGTCTTGAATCGTGATCACTTCCATACTAGTATAAGCATAAATTATAATCTACGCATGCTTATGTTTCGGGAAAATTTCATTCTGAAACTTCATTTTTGATTGCAACACAAGCGTTTCTAGTTAAATCTAAAACTTTTATTATTTTTATTCATGATGTCTGCACTTTTATTCAAATTATAGGATTTACATGGTCTCATAATGGTATTATTAATAATAAAAATAATGTTTTTGCAAATGAAACTTTCTGTTCAATGTGAGATGTCGCTTACTTTCGAATTAAATGATAATAATAAAAAAAAAATTAGGCGGAACTAAGGTACATTGATACAGTTTTTTTCTAAGAATTTTTTTGGTGTCCAGAAAGTAGAAATGACAAGTTATTTTTCCATGTGGTGTTAGCAAAACTTGTGTAGTGTGTTATAAAAATGTACAATCGTTGTTTTATATAATATTTTTCATGTAATTTAAAAATAACCAAAAAAAGTCATTTGTATCAATGTGCCCCATCCCCGGGGCAGATTGATACACCTTATGGGGCACTTTGATATGTTTGGGAAATATGGAGACAAAATAATACCAATGCATATTTTTCATAGAAAATTAGTTAGCAAACCATTCTATATTTATTTATAGAAACTAGAAGAGAGCCCGTCAAAATGACGTGTTTCCATTTTTAAAAGGATGATAAAACATTACAAAAACTTTGGTCAATCATAGCCACTTTAGGCTTAAACAATTTTGAAAAATACAAAGATTAAACATAAGGGAAAATTCTAAAAAAAAAAAAAAAAAAAAAAAAAAAAAAAAAAAATCAATAGAAATCTGCATTTAAAACTATTACAAAACTATCTGGTGGATGGGGAGGGATTGTAATGAACAAATGGTAAATGCATAAATTTTAAAAGAATAAAGTAAGGTAAAATATCAATTATAAAAGAATACATTGTGAAACTACAGCCAAAAAATATTTTAAAATACTGAGAAAAAATAATAAAAATATCCAAAATGTATAATTTTTT
Organism: Maratus speculifer; assembly: GCA_964019185.1. Lineage (NCBI taxonomy): Eukaryota > Metazoa > Arthropoda > Arachnida > Araneae > Salticidae > Maratus > Maratus speculifer. The sequence continues at coordinate 143,342,607 of OZ025301.1, read as the reverse complement.
TCCCCATTTTGGCCATTTCCAGACGAATATGAGGGGGTAGCCAAATTATTAATTGAATGGGTAAAATAATGGCATAGAATATGCCGCTAATAAATTTCACTCACAAAATTACAGTAATTATTTCGCAAAAAACATGCAAATTAACATGCATTAATAATGCAAAACATGTACTAATAATACTATTTTAAAACATTTGTGAATTAACTATTTTATACCATTAGCTAATACTTAAAAGAAAATACTTTATAAGATCGAAAATAAATGTCAACAATAAAGAGTAAACAATAGTGATTCGTTATGTGACAATGAAGTCATTCACGGCTGTAAAAATAAATAAATAAATAAATAAATAAATAAATAAATAAATAAATAAAACAACACGAATATAAAAATTCTAACAATATTGTATTTAAAACGCACCCTTGCTTTTCTTAAATAAAAAGTTTTAATTAAACACTGTTAAAAACTTGACTGTTTTGCTGCATCGTCATTACACAGCTTTTATAGACAATGATTACTTTACCGTATTACACTGTAAAAAATTTGACCCATTTGTTGCAGCGTCACTCCACAGCTTTTATAGAATGTCTCTTTTATGACCAATGAGAATGCTCCATAACACAGCAAAGTAATCGTTTTTTATAAAAGCGGTGGAGTGATGCTGCAGCAAATGAGTCAAATTTTTAACAGTGTGAATATTGTGTTTGAAATAGGGAAAAGATTTCAAAGCACAGTAAAATGTAGTGACGTCATTTCCAGCTCAAACTGTAAATCTGACAAATGAGAACGCTCCATTACGGCTCTGGAACGTTTGCATTAGACAAAAAATTGATAGCCTTTAAATTCGGAGATAACTTTTCACAACGGAATTTGTCATTGGTCACAATAAGTGTTTTTTCTCGTGGATGGGTTGACCCCGGAATGGTTATACACGGAGGGATTTTATATATATAATTCAAATTACCCACAATTTATTTGTAAGTAATATTAAAGCAATCAAAATTGAATGATAATGATTTGATGTGCTGGCTGTTCCTTGACTGATTGATGGCTGTGGTAACATTGACATATCTGGTACTTCAACCCCAGCATTATCTTCTTTCCGATTAGGAAAGATGAAAAATTAACAGGTTTTCTGTTTATAAATCGGTTTATAAACAGAAGATAAAAGTAGGGGAAAAATGTCTGTCCGACCCCAGGAGGAGGAGCTGAGGAGCTGAGGAGGGAGGAGGGCTCCTCCTCCTCAAGCCTCCTCCTCAAGCCTCCTCCTCAAACCTCCTCCTCAAGCCTCCTCCTCCTCAATCCTCCTCACATCGTCTTGTAAGAGAAGGGGTTAAAAGGATTTTTTTTTTAATTTTAAGCAGGAATTTCAGGGAGTTAGAATTTTTAAACCATGCTGTAGTATGGGGGTGTTTTTTAATTTTAATTGGGGAATTTTCGGCGTGTTATAGTGCGTGGGGTATGTTTTTCGATTGAGTTATGCTATTGTTCATTTAAAAAGGTAATTAAAAATAAGGAATGAAGCGACTTTTTTTTTTTTCACCGTGTTTTAGATGAGGAGTTAAGCGGGTATTTGGGTACACAGAATGTTTTTTCTATACTATTGTATGAGTGGTTTTTAATTTTAATGTGTCAACTTAAAAATTTTCAGTTTAGTGAAATTTAAGAGTTTATTTTTTCGATTTTAAATGGGAATTTGGGGAGATTTTTTTTTTTTTTTTTTTTTCCCCACTGTGCTCTTACATGATGAGTTAAGCGGGTATTTTGGAGGAAATTATTATTTTAGACTAATCATTCACGAAGGATATTTTGCGGACATAAGTGTTTAATAGGGGGACTTTAAATTTTGCAATGGGATTGACGTGCGCTCGTCGACCTAACCGTACGGAGTTTGTCATTTTCTTCGAATCATGGGTGCATATTGGCTTAGACTATCTTAGAAAGACTTCCACCACCTTTATCTCTACCCACCGTCATAAATAACACATGCTGGTAATGGGAATTTGTGAATATTAACTTTAAACATTAATTTAATGAAGGAACTTTAAAATTATTTCGAGTACTATTTTTAGTTAACTATGTTATACACTTGATATTTTAGATTAGTTAAAAAATAACATTAAAATTTGAATGAGAAAATATGTTTCAAAATGGGATTTTACGTACTAACATTTATTTGCGCTCGTTGACCTAACCGTTCGGAATCTGTGATTTCCCTCGAATCATGTGTGAATAACTGTTAGATTTCCTTAGAAAGACCTGAATAAGCTTCAACCATCATAAATAACGCATGTCTGTAACGGGAATTTGAACTTAATTATTTTAAATATTCATTTTAATGAGGTGACTTCGAAAACAATTTGTAGAACTTTTGATCGGTAATAATTTTTATTGGGAAACTTAAAAGAATCTTGTGATTTTTTGGGGTCTAATTTTTAATTGCTGAATTGCAATCTGTATTCGCCTTTCTTTCGTGTGATTGTGTAGATGTTGATGAAAACTATTTCTGTTCCAATTAATGAAATTTAATAATAAAAAGAATAAAGTGTTCCTCACCAGACACCTCTTTTTCAAAATTCGTGCATATTTTTAAACATAACAATGTGTTTAATATAAGTAATTTTTGTGTGTCCTTTCCTTTCTGAAAATGTAAGCGATTTTTAACATAAATATCTTTTGACATGTGTAATTTTTCCCTGGCAGAACAATTTTCAAATAAATAAATTTTAATATTAATAGAATTTTTGACTTTCCGAAGAAAAAAAGGAACTTATTTTTAATGTTTTAATACTTGTCGGTTAAAAAAATTAAACTATATTTATTATCGAAATGAATTCATCTACATTAATTTAAAAACATATAATATTTATAACCAGTAACGCGGAACTTTTTCAAACCCTGTTAATGAGATTTTATTTAACATTGTATTTTATCTTCAGATCAAAATAATTTGTGAAAAATGCTTTTAAATATTTTTAAAACTGTATTGAAAATAATATTTTACATACCTTAACTTGAATGAAATACGAATCGATGTAGAGTTTAATAATTATTTTCTCAAAGAGAGGATACTAAATTCATTGCAGTATATGTGTGTGTAAACCTCGATGAATCATTCTTATCTGCTTATCTGATAGCGTTTTCCGAAAAGGGTTGAATCTCTGAATCATAGCTGATAAGGAACTGGGGTTCATGTGTTATCTTAATTAATCTTAATGAGTACTATGTCTAATTAAAATTATTTGACTTGAAATAAAATAAGGTCTTTTGAGTAATATCTTTTGAAAATTTAAGATATAATTATTTAAATCAAATTAGAGGCTTTTTTTTTTTTTTTCTCATCGATTTATTTTAAATAAAACTAAAATATTTATTTTTTTCTGTACTTTGTTAGCAAAATAAAGAGTGTAATACATTCATTTCGGATTTAACTATTTGAAAATTTAAACTAACCTATGATTAAAATGATTACATAAGGTTGAGTATGTGATCTAGTTAAAAACGGAACACGCATTCATATAAAACTTTAAATTCTTACGCTTTTGTGTATAATATAATGTATGTTTTAAATATTAAATGAAAAATATCAATTAACAATAAATGAAAAACATTAACATTAATAAAATATTAATTAAACATTGCATTGATTTAAAACTTAATATTAATATGGGAATACACATCCGTATAAAACTTTAAACATTTATGCTTTGGTGTATAATATTATGTATATATATTTAATATTAAATGAAAAATATGAATTAACAATAAATTAGAAATATCAATTAACATTAATAAAATATTAATTAAACATTGTATTGATTTAAATATAGATTAAATATTAAATGAAAAATTGAAAATTTAAACTAACCTATGATTAAAATGGTTACATAAGGTTGAGTATGTGATCTTTTAAATGAAATCTAGTTAAAAACGGAACACGCATTCATATAAAACTTTAAATACTTATGGTTTTGTGTATAATGTAGTGTATGTATTAAATATTAAATGAAAAATATGAATTAACAATAAATGAAAGACATTAACATTAATAAAATATTAATTAAACATTGCATTGATTAAAAACTTAATGAAAAATATTAATTTGGGAATACGCATTCGTATAAAACTTTATTTATATTTTTTTGTATAATATATGTATTTATTAAATATTAAATGAAAAATATGAATTAACAATAAATGAAAAATATCAATTAACATTATTAGAATATTAATTAAACATTGTATTGATTAAAAACTTAATTAAAAAAATTAATATGGGAATACGCATCCTTATAAAACTTTAAACATTTATGCTTTTGGGTATAATATTACGGATGTATTAAATATTAAATGAAAAATATGAATTAACAATAAATGAAAAATATTAATTAACATTAATAAAATATTAATTAAACATTGTGTTAATTAAAATATAGATTAAAAATTTAATGAAAAATATTAATTTCTCATGTAATTAAAATAACACTTTATAAATTAATGAATTAATAATAAATGAAACATGTTCATTCGAAACAACTTGAGAAATACTAATTTGTAATGAAATTAGAAAATACCAATTAATTAAATATTAATTAAAAATTAAATGAAAACTATTTATGAGAGACACATTGAAAAATATTCTCACCTTAAACTTTCATTCGCCAATCCTTAAATCCAACCTTCATCGTTGCTTACCTGTTAGGAAATGTCTGATAACAACAAATTCTTATCTTTAACGGTATTTCCCGAAGGCTGACTCACTAGATAAGTAACAATGACAAGTTCAAATCTGAAATTAAGAGTTTATTCATATTGAATATAATTAATATAATGTTTAATTAAAAAGGGACTTAATTTATTTAATACGTCATAATTAAGAATTTAATTAAATCCTAATATAATTTTTTTTATCTAATTAATAGAATAAAAAAGAAATTCTTTTCAACATTTTCAAGAAACATCAAGTTATCGAATACTTAATAGATTATTTTTTTAATGAATGTGTAATTAACATTTTTAAAGGATTTTTTTCTAATTAATTAGTGTTTAATTAAAATTTTCATAATTAAAATAAATATATAAAATAAAAAAGGAATTCTTTTCAAAATTTTCAAGAAACACCAAATTATTATTAAGCAATATTTCGAATAACTACAAACTTTAATCATGATGAGTCATCACTGTGAATGATCTTTTCTTCTCATATGTTATAAAAACAAGTTTAAGTACCTAAATTTATTGATATATTTCATTGTGTGTTGGATCCTTCTTTACTAATCTCGTTAAAATTATTCATTTACCAATGATTTAAATTTCACATTTTAAAGTCATTTATATAATATACTAACATTTGACTATTAAATATCAAATAATGGATATGCACTTTTTACACTCACATCTTACAATGTAATTAGTAACCAAATGTAATGATTTTTAAGCATGTCTTCTTAATTTTTTTACAATGAAAGACTATCACAGTCGAATATTTAGCTTTCTGTTTATAACTTTATCGAGAAATATATAATGCATACCACACGATTTCATTAAATGAATCACAATACATTTCAAACTTCTCATTTTCAATGTTTTATATATACTAGTGTTTATCAAATAGGTGTTTATTCTGAACAATCATTACTTAGTATATTGATGAAAAGTTTGTGTTGAACGGTTTTTAACTTAAATGGTGTGAGAGAAGGATATATTAGGACAGAAGTTATTAAATATAGAGTCTTTAAAGTTTATACCCGTGCAAGAATTGGCATTTCAAGAAACAAAGTTGTGTCACATTTGAAAGCATTCTTTATATTCGAAACGCACACGTGATCACGATCACATCACTGAAGAGCATAGAGAAGCTGTTTATGTTGTATATAATTTGAATTTTCATTAACACAATATTATAACCGAAGTTTTTCGACAGTTTGAAAAATTATGATGTTCAACGTCTGCACACGTTAACACAGAATAAGATTAGCTTATGCCCTTTCGATGATAAGCGTTATTTGCAGGTAAGATGTATTAACATAACAAAATTTTCTTGGTAATTTTACTCGCAGGTTTCGAAACCACAAACATCTGATCATACTTCTCATTTTTAACACGCGACACTAACCATCGGGCCATTAAAGCCCGTAATTTAGTAACTAAAAATTAAGAAAGATCATCGAAAATGATTACTTCACACATGCAAAAATAATTTTTATTGTGACTTATCAGTTAAAAATCACGAAGAAAAGAAAAATATCACATATGTTTTGGATTACTTTGAGATTTTATGAGTCACTTCATCAGTTAAATAGACATAACCACTTCTTATGAATCACTACTTATGCTTAAATTTTGAAACACTTGCTTATATGAAATGTATTATATTTTAGTTTATCAGTGATAGTGCGATTACTTGTTAATAATTTTAATGTTATTAAAAAAAATTAAAAAAATCAAATGTGAATAATTAATTAAAAAAACACAAGTCACTATTAAAGGTTTGAACAAATTATTAAAATTATTTTACAAAACTTTTCAAATTATTTAAAAATGTTTCACTAATATTTAGTAATCGTCAAATTTTAATGTCGATAATCATTTATGTGAGTCAGGTTTTCTGTTTTAACTGTTAAGTTATCAGATTCCCCCTTCAAGTACATCTCATTGATAAGTTTTAATCAACCAATCAACTATTTATTTACCCCAGCAACCAGCTATTTGTTTACCCTAGTAACCAAAAAGCTTTTGTCGACACATGAACAAAATTTTGAAGATGCAAGACTCTTCATTTTCATTCGAAAAAACAATGACTTATGTAATAAATTTTTTCTTTACTTAAATGAAACCTTCACATGTGTATGGTAAAACTTGGAAAATTTCATTTAATACACAAATTTAAAGTTAACAGACAAGGTCTTCACACATCTTTTAGTATTTTACTAACACTTTGCCAAATATCTTTAGAAAACAACAACAGAATTTTAAATAATTATTTTAATAAAAATTCTCTTTTGTAAGTGACATTATTAAACTAACTTGAAAAATTAACTTGGCAAAGCAAGTTTTCACTATTCCAACTAAGTAATATTCATAAGTTTTATATGATAAACAACCTGTTTGGTTATGTCCCAGCATGGCTTTATAAAATGTATCTAAAATAACCTTTAATATCAATGTTTAAAAATATGCGAATAATTCAGTTAGTCTTTTATAGATGATTATTTTCCCTTCTATTATTTAAAAGACATTTTAAAATAAAATTATTACTGATGCCAGTTTATCCCAGTGTTATGAAATGTGTATGCAAAACTTTTAATTCTAATTTTCACATTTTATTATTTCAAATTATTGTTTTCAAGTTGTACTAAAATTTGGAAAAAAATATTTAATTTTCATGCATAATTAAATTGAAATACTTTAATAATAAAGACACATTTAACATTGTATACTCACCTAATCCAACACTTTCACAAATACACGTCCGACTCGCTCCAAGGTTTAGGAAGAAATGAGAGATTCAAAGTCCTTATCAGAAAATGTTATCAGATAGTCTTATCTTAAGATAAGTGACGTCAGAGAACATATGTCATCAACTGGTCACGTGATGTATATCACATGACCAGTGCTTTGTTAATTAATCTTATTAATTAATTATTAAGTATTAAATTATTAATTATTAATTAATTAATTATTAAGTATTAAATTAAATTATTTAATATTATTAATTAATTAATAAGATTAATTAACAAAGCACTGGTCATGTGATATACATCACGTGACCAGTTGATGACATATGTTCTCTGACGTCACTTATCTTAAGATAAGACTATCTGATAACATTTTCTGATAAGGACTTTGAATCTCTCATTTCTTCCTAAACCTTGGAGCGAGTCGGACGTGTATTTGTGAAAGTGTTGGATTAGGTGAGTATACAATGTTAAATGTGTCTTTATTATTAAAGTATTTCAATTTAATTATGCATGAAAATTAAATATTTTTTTCCAAATTTTAGTACAACTTGAAAACAATAATTTGAAATAATAAAATGTGAAAATTAGAATTAAAAGTTTTGCATACACATTTCATAACACTGGGATAAACTGGCATCAGTAATAATTTTATTTTAAAATGTCTTTTAAATAATAGAAGGGAAAATAATCATCTATAAAAGACTAACTGAATTATTCGCATATTTTTAAACATTGATATTAAAGGTTATTTTAGATACATTTTATAAAGCCATGCTGGGACATAACCAAACAGGTTGTTTATCATATAAAACTTATGAATATTACTTAGTTGGAATAGTGAAAACTTGCTTTGCCAAGTTAATTTTTCAAGTTAGTTTAATAATGTCACTTACAAAAGAGAATTTTTATTAAAATAATTATTTAAAATTCTGTTGTTGTTTTCTAAAGATATTTGGCAAAGTGTTAGTAAAATACTAAAAGATGTGTGAAGACCTTGTCTGTTAACTTTAAATTTGTGTATTAAATGAAATTTTCCAAGTTTTACCATACACATGTGAAGGTTTCATTTAAGTAAAGAAAAAATTTATTACATAAGTCATTGTTTTTTCGAATGAAAATGAAGAGTCTTGCATCTTCAAAATTTTGTTCATGTGTCGACAAAAGCTTTTTGGTTACTAGGGTAAACAAATAGCTGGTTGCTGGGGTAAATAAATAGTTGATTGGTTGATTAAAACTTATCAATGAGATGTACTTGAAGGGGGAATCTGATAACTTAACAGTTAAAACAGAAAACCTGACTCACATAAATGATTATCGACATTAAAATTTGACGATTACTAAATATTAGTGAAACATTTTTAAATAATTTGAAAAGTTTTGTAAAATAATTTTAATAATTTGTTCAAACCTTTAATAGTGACTTGTGTTTTTTTAATTAATTATTCACATTTGATTTTTTTAATTTTTTTTAATAACATTAAAATTATTAACAAGTAATCGCACTATCACTGATAAACTAAAATATAATACATTTCATATAAGCAAGTGTTTCAAAATTTAAGCATAAGTAGTGATTCATAAGAAGTGGTTATGTCTATTTAACTGATGAAGTGACTCATAAAATCTCAAAGTAATCCAAAACATATGTGATATTTTTCTTTTCTTCGTGATTTTTAACTGATAAGTCACAATAAAAATTATTTTTGCATGTGTGAAGTAATCATTTTCGATGATCTTTCTTAATTTTTAGTTACTAAATTACGGGCTTTAATGGCCCGATGGTTAGTGTCGCGTGTTAAAAATGAGAAGTATGATCAGATGTTTGTGGTTTCGAAACCTGCGAGTAAAATTACCAAGAAAATTTTGTTATGTTAATACATCTTACCTGCAAATAACGCTTATCATCGAAAGGGCATAAGCTAATCTTATTCTGTGTTAACGTGTGCAGACGTTGAACATCATAATTTTTCAAACTGTCGAAAAACTTCGGTTATAATATTGTGTTAATGAAAATTCAAATTATATACAACATAAACAGCTTCTCTATGCTCTTCAGTGATGTGATCGTGATCACGTGTGCGTTTCGAATATAAAGAATGCTTTCAAATGTGACACAACTTTGTTTCTTGAAATGCCAATTCTTGCACGGGTATAAACTTTAAAGACTCTATATTTAATAACTTCTGTCCTAATATATCCTTCTCTCACACCATTTAAGTTAAAAACCGTTCAACACAAACTTTTCATCAATATACTAAGTAATGATTGTTCAGAATAAACACCTATTTGATAAACACTAGTATATATAAAACATTGAAAATGAGAAGTTTGAAATGTATTGTGATTCATTTAATGAAATCGTGTGGTATGCATTATATATTTCTCGATAAAGTTATAAACAGAAAGCTAAATATTCGACTGTGATAGTCTTTCATTGTAAAAAAATTAAGAAGACATGCTTAAAAATCATTACATTTGGTTACTAATTACATTGTAAGATGTGAGTGTAAAAAGTGCATATCCATTATTTGATATTTAATAGTCAAATGTTAGTATATTATATAAATGACTTTAAAATGTGAAATTTAAATCATTGGTAAATGAATAATTTTAACGAGATTAGTAAAGAAGGATCCAACACACAATGAAATATATCAATAAATTTAGGTACTTAAACTTGTTTTTATAACATATGAGAAGAAAAGATCATTCACAGTGATGACTCATCATGATTAAAGTTTGTAGTTATTCGAAATATTGCTTAATAATAATTTGGTGTTTCTTGAAAATTTTGAAAAGAATTCCTTTTTTATTTTATATATTTATTTTAATTATGAAAATTTTAATTAAACACTAATTAATTAGAAAAAAATCCTTTAAAAATGTTAATTACACATTCATTAAAAAAATAATCTATTAAGTATTCGATAACTTGATGTTTCTTGAAAATGTTGAAAAGAATTTCTTTTTTATTCTATTAATTAGATAAAAAAAATTATATTAGGATTTAATTAAATTCTTAATTATGACGTATTAAATAAATTAAGTCCCTTTTTAATTAAACATTATATTAATTATATTCAATATGAATAAACTCTTAATTTCAGATTTGAACTTGTCATTGTTACTTATCTAGTGAGTCAGCCTTCGGGAAATACCGTTAAAGATAAGAATTTGTTGTTATCAGACATTTCCTAACAGGTAAGCAACGATGAAGGTTGGATTTAAGGATTGGCGAATGAAAGTTTAAGGTGAGAATATTTTTCAATGTGTCTCTCATAAATAGTTTTCATTTAATTTTTAATTAATATTTAATTAATTGGTATTTTCTAATTTCATTACAAATTAGTATTTCTCAAGTTGTTTCGAATGAACATGTTTCATTTATTATTAATTCATTAATTTATAAAGTGTTATTTTAATTACATGAGAAATTAATATTTTTCATTAAATTTTTAATCTATATTTTAATTAACACAATGTTTAATTAATATTTTATTAATGTTAATTAATATTTTTCATTTATTGTTAATTCATATTTTTCATTTAATATTTAATACATCCGTAATATTATACCCAAAAGCATAAATGTTTAAAGTTTTATAAGGATGCGTATTCCCATATTAATTATTTTAATTAAGTTTTTAATCAATACAATGTTTAATTAATATTCTAATAATGTTAATTGATATTTTTCATTTATTGTTAATTCATATTTTTCATTTAATATTTAATAAATACATATATTATACAAAAAAATATAAATAAAGTTTTATACGAATGCGTATTCCCAAATTAATATTTTTCATTAAGTTTTTAATCAATGCAATGTTTAATTAATATTTTATTAATGTTAATGTCTTTCATTTATTGTTAATTCATATTTTTCATTTAATATTTAATACATACACTACATTATACACAAAACCATAAGTATTTAAAGTTTTATATGAATGCGTGTTCCGTTTTTAACTAGATTTCATTTAAAAGATCACATACTCAACCTTATGTAACCATTTTAATCATAGGTTAGTTTAAATTTTCAATTTTTCATTTAATATTTAATCTATATTTAAATCAATACAATGTTTAATTAATATTTTATTAATGTTAATTGATATTTCTAATTTATTGTTAATTCATATTTTTCATTTAATATTAAATATATATACATAATATTATACACCAAAGCATAAATGTTTAAAGTTTTATACGGATGTGTATTCCCATATTAATATTAAGTTTTAAATCAATGCAATGTTTAATTAATATTTTATTAATGTTAATGTTTTTCATTTATTGTTAATTGATATTTTTCATTTAATATTTAAAACATACATTATATTATACACAAAAGCGTAAGAATTTAAAGTTTTATATGAATGCGTGTTCCGTTTTTAACTAGATCACATACTCAACCTTATGTAATCATTTTAATCATAGGTTAGTTTAAATTTTCAAATAGTTAAATCCGAAATGAATGTATTACACTCTTTATTTTGCTAACAAAGTACAGAAAAAAATAAATATTTTAGTTTTATTTAAAATAAATCGATGAGAAAAAAAAAAAAAAGCCTCTAATTTGATTTAAATAATTATATCTTAAATTTTCAAAAGATATTACTCAAAAGACCTTATTTTATTTCAAGTCAAATAATTTTAATTAGACATAGTACTCATTAAGATTAATTAAGATAACACATGAACCCCAGTTCCTTATCAGCTATGATTCAGAGATTCAACCCTTTTCGGAAAACGCTATCAGATAAGCAGATAAGAATGATTCATCAAGGTTTACACACACATATACTGCAATGAATTTAGTATCCTCTCTTTGAGAAAATAATTATTAAACTCTACATCGATTCGTATTTCATTCATGTTAAGGTATGTAAAATATTATTTTCAATACAGTTTTAAAAATATTTAAAAGCATTTTTCACAAATTATTTTGATCTGAAGATAAAATACAATGTTAAATAAAATCTCATTAACAGGGTTTGAAAAAGTTCCGCGTTACTGGTTATAAATATTATATATTTTTAAATTAATTAAGATGAATTCATTTCGATAATAAATATAGTTTAATTTTTTTTTTTAACCGACAAGTATTAAAACATTAAAAATAAGTTCCTTTTTTTTTCTTCGGAAAGTCAAAAATTCTATTAATATTAAAATTTATTTATTTGAAAATTGTTCTGCCAGGGAAAAATTACACATGTTAAAAGATATTTATGTTAAAAATCGCTTACACTTTCAGAAAGGAAAGGACACACAAAAATTACTTATATTAAACACATTGTTATGTTAAAAAATATGCACGAATTTTGAAAAAGGGGTGTCTGGTGAGGAACACTTTATTATTTTAATTATTAAATTTCATTAATTGGAACAGAAATAGTTTTCATCAACATCTACACAATCACACGAAAGAAAGGCGAATACAGATTGCAATTCAGCAATTAAAAATTAGACCCCAAAAAATCACAAGATTCTTTTAAGTTTCCCAATAAAAATTATTACCGCTCAAAAGTTCTACAAATTGTTTTCGAAGTCACCTCATTAAAATGAATATTTAAAATAATTAAGTTCAAATTCCCGTTACAGACATGCGTTATTTATGATGGTTGAAGCTTATTCAGGTCTTTCTAAGGAAATCTAACAGTTATTCACACATGATTCGAGGGAAATCACAGATTCCGAACGGTTAGGTCAACGAGCGCAAATAAATGTTAGTACGTAAAATCCCATTTTGAAACATATTTTCTCATTCAAATTTTAATGTTATTTTTTAACTAATCTAAAATATCAAGTGTATAACATAGTTAACTAAAAATAGTACTCGAAATAATTTTAAAGTTCCTTCATTAAATTAATGTTTAAAGTTAATATTCACAAATTCCCATTACCAGCATGTGTTATTTATGACGGTGGGTAGAGATAAAGGTGGTGGAAGTCTTTCTAAGATAGTCTAAGCCAATATGCACCCATGATTCGAAGAAAATGACAAACTCCGTACGGTTAGGTCGACGAGCGCACGTCAATCCCATTGCAAAATTTAAAGTCCCCCTATTAAACACTTATGTCCGCAAAATATCCTTCGTGAATGATTAGTCTAAAATAATAATTTCCTCCAAAATACCCGCTTAACTCATCATGTAAGAGCACAGTGGGGAAAAAAAAAAAAAAAAAAAAAATCTCCCCAAATTCCCATTTAAAATCGAAAAAATAAACTCTTAAATTTCACTAAACTGAAAATTTTTAAGTTGACACATTAAAATTAAAAACCACTCATACAATAGTATAGAAAAAACATTCTGTGTACCCAAATACCCGCTTAACTCCTCATCTAAAACACGGTGAAAAAAAAAAAAGTCGCTTCATTCCTTATTTTTAATTACCTTTTTAAATGAACAATAGCATAACTCAATCGAAAAACATACCCCACGCACTATAACACGCCGAAAATTCCCCAATTAAAATTAAAAAACACCCCCATACTACAGCATGGTTTAAAAATTCTAACTCCCTGAAATTCCTGCTTAAAATTAAAAAAAAAATCCTTTTAACCCCTTCTCTTACAAGACGATGTGAGGAGGATTGAGGAGGAGGAGGCTTGAGGAGGAGGTTTGAGGAGGAGGCTTGAGGAGGAGGCTTGAGGAGGAGGAGCCCTCCTCCCTCCTCAGCTCCTCAGCTCCTCCTCCTGGGGTCGGACAGACATTTTTCCCCTACTGATAAAGTATAATTATATTAAAAATTCTGTTTATAATATAAATATCCTTAGCTGTTCTGCGCTTGTTTCTCTTACTTATCATTTCTCATCTCGAAAATATTTTTTTTTTCTCATGAAAATCGATATAAATTCGAGATTTGCCAGGTTGCCATCTTTTCTTTTGTTAGTTTGACTAGCACTAGATGTTGGATAAATTTGTACGTCTTCTGTTTGCAAAAATGCTATAAAATGTTCCAATATAAAAAACCAGAGCTATTTTACTTCAATAAAAACTTATACTAGAAATTTTTGGCGAAAAGTGGTTGGATTAAGGAGTGTATGGGAAAAAAATAATAAAAGGTAATGAAAAAAGGAACTAGAAAAGGATTTAGGCTGCATCAATGTATCCCGACATAGACTGTATCAATGTGCCCCATACAGCCATTTTGAATAAAATGAGTCTCAAATCCAACACTTCATAATTTACCTAACAATAAAGAATGAGGAACTGATAAAGAGTAGCTTTACTTGCCAGGGAGAGTATTCTTTTCGGTTGAAAATGCTGGGACAGTTGTATAATACCATTTCAATTGTACAACTTAAATTTACTTTTGACCAACAAAAACAATAAATCATCCGCCCCATTTCAACAAACTACTGAATCATGCCAAGTCGTTCTGTATATAGTTGTGTACACTAGCTTCACCTTTTGGAACTGTTATGAAACTTTCTATAATGACCCTGTGAGCAGTAGAGGGGGTGTATCAATGTGCCCCATGTATCAATGTGCCCAAGTTCCCCCTACTTATAATAATGATGTCTGTATTTTAATCAAGTCCTTCAAATTACAATATTAATAATAATAATAACAATAAATAATAATAATAATAATAATAATAATAATAATAATAATAATAATAATAATAATAATGCTCTACAATACAAAGCGAAAATCTTTCAGTTAAATTTTAGAGATGGCTTTTTTTTTTTGATAAAAATTTAACAAAATGTAATTCAATATTCATATTATTCAAATTATTTGAACTAAAAGATTTTCTAATAAAAATGATAAAAATAATAATAATAATAATAATAATAATAATAATAATAATAATAATAATTATTATTATTATTATTATTATTATTATTATTATTATTATTATTATTATTATTATTATTATTATTATGGCAATAATGATAACAATGCTTTTTAGTTTGATATACAAATTGCACGTTAAATCTTAACGACCGCTTACTTTTGAATAAAATAATTATTATATTGATAAATTTGATTATTATATTGATTTTTTTACTGTAATGTGTGGATTTTTATTCAAATTATTTAAATTACAAAATTTGTAATAAATGAAAATAATCATAACAAGCTCACAAATGGTGCATAAAGTTCATATGCAGGGGTGGAGCTCAACCTACCTTGTTACAGTCCTGCTTTGAAACAAAAATGATAATATTGATATATATATCCAGGTATTATTACAAACTAGAAGATAGCCCTTCAAAATGACATGTTTGCATTTTTAAAGGATGATAAAAAATTACAACAACTGTGGTCAATCATAGCCATCTTTAGGCTGAAACAATTTTGATAAATACAGAGCTTAAACTTGGAGAGAGAAAAATCTAACAAAAAATAAATAAATACCGTAATTTCGGGTGTATAAGCCGCGGATCAAATAATTCTTTTTCTACCCAGAATTTTTTAAGGAACAAATGTATCTACTTAGATCGACGTAAATATTTGTCTTCAATCACTAAATAAGTTTTCTGGGTCCAAAACGAATTGTTTGATCCGCGGCTTATACACCCGAAATTACGGTAAATAAATAAAAAAGAAAGGAAAAAGAAAAAAGAAAAAAGAAAAAAGAAAAAAAGAAAGAAAGAAAGAAAATTTCAACAGAAATCTGCATTTAAAACTATAGCAAAGCTATCTGGTAGATGGGGGTGGGAATTATAATAAAATTTAAAACGCACCCGCGGTTTGCTTAAAAAGTTTTAATTAAATATTGTTTTTGAAATTGTGAAAAGATTTCAAAGTGAAGTAAAATGTAGTGACGTTGTTACAGCTCCCACTGTAAATCTGACCTATGAGAGCGCTCCATTACGACTATGGAGCGGTTTCATTGGTCAGAAAATAGATTGCCTTTAAAATCGGAGGTAACTTTTCACAATGTTTTTTATAGATTTGAAATTCTCAAGAGTCATTCACGGCTGTAAAGAAAAAAAATAAAGCAACCCGAATATAAAAATTTTAACAATATTGCATTTAAAACGCCCCTTCGCTTTCCTTTAATAAAAAGTTTTAATTAAATATACTTTTTGAAATCGTGGAAAGATTTCAAAGCGAAGTAAAATGTAGTGACGTCATTTACAGCTCCCACTGTAAATCTGACCAATGAGAACGCTCCATTACGACTATGGAACGGTTTCATTGGTCAGAAAATAGATTGCCTTTAAAATCGGAGGTAACTTTTCACAATGTTTTTTATAGATTTGAAATTCTCAAGAGTCATTCACGGCTGTAAAGAAAAAAAAATTAAAGCAACCCGAATATAAAAATTTTAACAATATTGCATTTAAAACGCACCATCGCTTTCCTTTAATAAAAAGTTTTAATTAAATATACTTTTTGAAATCGTGGAAAGATTTCAAAGCGAAGTAAAATGTAGTGACGTCATTTACAGTTCCCACTGCAAATCTGACCAATGAGAACGCTCCATTACGACTATGAAACGTTTTCATTTGTGAATGAGTTTCTTGTTCTCGTGGATAGGTTGACCCCGGAATTGTTATACACGGAGAGGTTTTATATATATAATTCTAATATCACATGTAAAATACTCATAGTGTCTAAGTGTCTACCCATTTTTTCGGATGAATATTTTTGAAAGAAAATCCATAGAAAAATATAATTAAGGACCCAGTTTATCTCAAAATTGGTCGAAAAATCTATTTTCGTTTTTTTAGGGTTTCGTTCATCTGACGAAACCCTATATTTGTCTCTGTCGTCGGCTGTCTGTCTGTCACAGACTCCATACACAAAAACTGTTTGATAAAATGCTATTTAACTTTCTACTGGCGGTGTCGCCTAGCAACCAAGATATACCTAATTATTTCAAAATGTAAAAAGTTTTCTGTGCAAACGATAATTTGTGATAAATACATTATCTGTTTATTTCTTCAGTTTTTACCTAAGCTGTGTGAAACATTTTTTCTTTTTGTTTTGAGTGTGATTAGAATCCTTTTTTATGAGAATATGTGAAAAAATGTTACGGTTTTTTATTGGAGTTGTGTTTTGTTAAATTATCTATGTTCGAAAGAACCTGAGATGAGTGTTCCCATGAGAATAAACAGTTTAAAACCAGAGATGAGTAATTAATTTTGAGTTGAGTAAGAAATTAATAATAAACTTTCGAATAATTGGAAAATTCAAAAACTATGTAAGTCAGAGCGTTCAAATTTTGTGTACAGGGCTGAATATCTCTTGTCACACAACAAATCATAAAATTTTGGATAAGACTACTATTTAAATTAAAAAATATATTTTTTAATATCATCAGTCCATTTTTTAGGATTTCGTTCATCTGAGGAAACCCTATTCGTCTCCGTCCGCTGTCTGTCTGTCTGTCACAGAGTCCGTACACAAAAACTTCATGAGTCAGGGCGTTCAAATTTTGTGTACTTATAGCTGAATATCTCTTGTCACACAACAAGTCATAAAATTTTTGAAAAGACTATTGTTTTAATTAAAATATTATTTTTAATATTCTATCAGGCTATTTTTTTTAAAAGTTTTTTTTCTTCTAATTGTTGCACACAAGTTTAAATAGATATAAAAATTATTCCTTTCTTACGCTTTAAAAAGAAATGGAGTACTTCTGTTGCCACAATTACAAAATTGGTATTAAAAACTACAAAAAAATTAATATCTAAAAAATAAATCGAGATACAGCTTTTAAATACAGTGCATTTAAAAGTACATTTTTTTGCCCCTATAAGATGGTGTAAAAATTGAAAATGTATGATATTTATGAGTTTAAAAATTTGCAATAGCGTAAATTTCAAAATTTAAATTTCATTTCTTCTAATTGTTGCACGCAAGTTTAAAAAAAATTATTATGTATGTAACATACATTCATGGATTAAATCACGTGAAAAATGTTTTTATTTGTTTTTATTTCATCATATTACATCATATTTATCCTCTATTTTGACATGCGATGCATTATTATTATTATTATTATTATTATTATTATTATTATTATTATTAAATTCCTATTAATTTAAATTATTAGCCGCCTGTGGTGACCGGTTTGGTCTCTCTTAAATTTATACTAAGCTTTCTAACATTTTACATTTATACAGAATTTTACCTTCAGTAAATCTGTAGATACTGATGGAGAAATCAACAAATCTATATGATCGATACGATTAAATAACACAAAATTTGTAATAAAAATTTACTGGTGAGAATAATAAATCATGATTGGAATATGGATGCCCGTATGTGGTACAGGGAAATCATGTTTGGCAAAAACACGTTGCCCGTATGATGTACGGGATAATCAGGGAAGCGGTTTAAAAAAAATTAAACAAAAATATCATTATTGAAAAGAGTTGTAGGGATTTTTTTAGTTCAATTTATTTAATTTTTTAAAATTCTTTTTAACCGCATTATGAATTCGTGAAAACTTTACATTTTAAAGCAATTTACGTAAATTGTTTAAATTAAATTAAAAGATTTACATAATTATTTAATAAATTTTTGAAGGATTTTAGAATGATTGAAGGATTTAGAAGGATTAATTCAATTTGAACTTACACGGATTTTGTGCAATATTTATAACTTCATTCAACCCTTTTCTTTTAAATTGTTTTCTTAATATTTTGTAGAATTATAAAATGTGCAAATATGATGTTCTTACAATAAAAATATAGAAATATTTGCGAATTGAAAAATCCCCATCCCCTTCCGTCAGCGCCAAGAAAGCTTAAACGATACAAAGGCAAAAGAAATCATCCTTTTAAAAATATTTTTGTTTTGTGTAACCAATAATGCTTTTGGAACAAAATAAATTAATGTATCTGCAACTCATTTTAGACAGTATTACAACTAACTGACGTATTAAAATAATTTTATAATAAGTAATTTGTATGGTACTTATAAGTACCATAGAAATATTGAGATAGTACCATAGAGATACAGTCGACTCTCGTTAATTCGAAATCGGATAATTCGAATCTTCGGTTAATTCGAACTAAACATGAAATCCCAAAATTTTCAATGACAGAATAGCTTTAATAATTTTCATTAATTCGAACTCATTTTCTCTTGACTTTGTTTAATTCGAACTAACGAGAATTCCGATTTTTCATTTTTCTTTTCTTTCCCACGGATTTCAGATCGTTTGAATAACTTTCTTCCTTTGATTTTTGTAAAAATTGTTCCGAACGTTCCCGAAATGTTCCGAACATATAATGCCATGCATATGATATCCATTTTCTTAGAGCTCCGTCTGTCCATCAGTGACGCTTTAAATTTTTCTTCCATCGTGCTTATTTCTAATCTTTTAATTAGTTTATGTATTTATACATTTTAATTTAATATTAAGTCATATTCTAATGATATCAGACGAAATAAGTTTAAAAAACACTGTAGCATTAATTCCTTTGTAATAATACCATATTAAGCATGTTTTCCTTAATTCGAACTTCGGATAATTCGAACATTTCTTGTGGTCCCGACGAGTTCGAATTAACGAGAGTCGGCTGTATTTTTAAAAATCATCTTTTTAAAAATATTTTTGTTTTGTGTAACCAATAATGCTTTTGGAACAAAATAAATTAATGTATCTGAAACTCATTCTAGGCAGTATTACAACTAACTAACGTATTAAAATAATTTTATAATAAGTATTTTCTATGGTACTTATAAGTACCTTAGGTAGATGGAGGGTTAAATTCGCAATTAAATGTTTTTTTATTTATTTATTTATTTATTTATTTATTTATTTATTTTTAGCTAAACATTAAAATGCAGTGAGTTTAACATTTGAATCATATTTCCTAAAATAAACAAAAATATTGAAAAGGTAGGCTGTCCCCGTTAATTATAAAATAAAAAATACTAAAAAAAATCCATAATTTATACTACTACTATCTGCCTGTTGAAATTAATATCTTTAGAAAAACTAAAAGCATTTAGCATCCAACAAAACTGGCTAAGGCTAGGAAAAGAGAGCCGTCCGTCTAGTTTCGCTGGCATAATTTAACCTTGGCCTTGACATTGAAACAGTGCTCGGGCTGAGATTACGTCATCTCGCATCAGCTGGGAAAGGGAATTGGATATGTTCCGTTCGCAGAGAAAGAAAAATGGGAAAGGAATATAATACAATTCGTGCATGTACTGTACAATCGGAATTTTCTAGTGATGGAATATTGTGTTACCCATCACATAATGAGGCTGGGGATGAAAAAGAATGTATTGGCATCTCAGATGCTCAACCCTTAAGGGTGTATTTTGATTCAAACTGCTTATTTTCCGATTTATTTTTAAATTCATTTTTGCTCTCATGTGCACCAAACTGGCGTGTTGTCTTATTTAGAAAGTACACAAGGTGCCGTGATTGTCGATTCTTTGATAAATGCAGAAAATATTGCAATAAATGCAATCAAAAACGGCATTTTGAACCGATTTTTCCGAAGCGGGAGGTCTACACTGTAAAAAAAAGGGTCGATCTACTAAAAAAATTTTAGTGATCCTTGTAATTACTAAAAAAATTTTTGTAATTTTACTCAGTTACAAGGAATCTGTAAGAATTACTAGAAAAAAGCTAGCAACGAATAGAGTTGATAGTTTTGCGTTTTTAAACTCACTTGGTGTGGCAGAGATAGCCTAGTGGTAATAGCACCGAACTCCAAGCTGAAAGTACGTGGGTTCGATGCTGGCCGCCACCAAATATGCACCGAATGTATGCAATGTAAGTACTTGTTAAATAATGGATTATGAAAATCCTGTCGTAGCAGTTACCATGGGTAATGAATGATCTCTGAACCTTCCCTCCCCTTTAGAAACATGTCAAAATAGATCAGGTAGCAATGTTTGGTGCTGCCATCTATTGCGGCTTTGCCAAAAATCTTCCGTTTCAGAAGTCTGTCTTTTTACCCACTGGATGCAGCTCGAAGGAAGCTCCTGCCCTTCGGGCACACGTAAGGGTTATTAAAAATAATTTTGGAGCTATTACTAAAATGTGCTTGGTGGCTCATACTAAAAAGTTTTAAGTTAGTTATACAAAAAATTCTTTTGTTCAGTTTACAAAAGAAATGTTTGTTTTACTTGCAAAAAAAAGTTTGTAATGGTTACTAAAAAATTCTGTGGAATACAAATTTACTAAAAATTTTTTAGTAACATCTTGAATTTTTTTTTTACAGTGTAGGAACGAAAAAAAAGTGTCATACTGAGAAGATAATTATTTATAAATCAAATTCTAACGAATTTAGCGCAAAATGACATCACACGGCATCTTATACATCTCTTCAAAAATTCCCTCAGCAAGTTTCATGTGTCTACTTTTAAAAGTGTGTCTGAAATTGTATCGGAGAATTTCGAGCTGTTGAAGGTGGAAAAGCGTTTTTTCGAATACACTCTTAAGTGATGCGACAAAAAATGTCGCATAGATATTTTGAACGGTCTCTGATAAAGATGATCGAAAAATGAATAAAAAGCTTGATTAACTCGTATATATTTCCGTATTAAAGTTTTTGTACAGGTATTATATAATTAACCTTTACAGGTGAATATCACAAAATGTGAGATTTCGATTATTTGAGATATTATTGAGATATTTTCCACAGATAAAGAAAAATGGGAGAGCAATATAATAGACTGCGCGCATGTGCTGTTACAATTGGGATTTTCTAGTGATGGAATATTGTGTTACCCATCACATAATTAGGCTGGGGATAAAAAGAATATATTGACATCTCAGATGTTTAACCCTTAACTGCTAAAACAAATTAAAAAAAATTAATTTAACAAATTACTAACGACCATTTGGAAAATAATATTTTCAAAAACTGTAATTTTATAAATGATTTCTATATTAAAAAAAAAAAAAAAAAAAAAAAAACAATAATATGGTCAAAAAATAGCTTACATAAAACCAGAGTTATATTAATATACCTGGACATTTAGAGTCATGTTAATATTCCTGGGCCAGTCATAAACAAGTATTAAATAAAATTTCAGTTTTACAATTTTCGGTACTGTAAATTTTTAAATTTCTAAACATAGCACATTTTCAATTTTTACACCGTCGTATACAGAAAAAAATTTACTTTTAAATGCAATTTGTTTGAAATCTGTATCTAAATTTGTTATTGAGTTATTAAGATTTTTTTGTAGTTTTTAATACTTTTTTTTTTTTTTTTTTTTTGTCATTATGACAACAGAGGTATTCCATTTTTGAACATTAAACATAGACCAATCAGAAAACGAATAAAATGAAATAAGTTACAGAATTAAACCAATAAAAACATTCAGATATACAGTCAGCTCTCGTTAATTCGAACTCGTCGGGACCACAAGAAATGTTCGAGTTATCCGAAGATCGAAATATGGAAAATATGGAATGAAAACATGCTTAATACGGTACTATTACAAAGGAATTAATAATATTGTGTTTTTTTAATTTATTTCGTCTGTTATCATTAGAATATGACTTAATATTAAATTAGAATGTATAAATACATAAAGTAATTAACAGATTAAAAACAAGCACTAAGGAAGAAAATTTTAAAGCGTCACCGATGGACAGACGGGGCACTGAGAAAGTAGATATCAAATGCATGGGATTATATGTATACTCGTTCGGAACAATTTTCACAAAAATCAAAGAAAGAAAGTTATTTAAATGATCTGAAATCCGTGAGAAAGAAAAGAAAAATGAAAAATCGGAATTCTCGTTAGTTCGAATTAAACGAAGTCAAGAGAAAATGAGTTCGAATTAATGAACATTTTTAACGTTATTCTGCCACTGAAAATTTCGGGACTTCATGTTTAGTTCGAATTAAGCGAAGATTCGAATATCCGATTTCGAATTAACGAGAGTTGACTGTACTTCGGATTCCTCAATTCTCTACTGAGAACAACAACTATTTTTCCAAATAGTTAATAAGATAAAATAAAAATTTTTAAATGTCGCATAGATATTGTGAACGATTTCTGATAACGCCTGATCAAAAGATTAACTAAAGGCTCAGTTCACTCATATGTGAAGATCGATCAAAAATTCGCTTTCGTTTTCAGTGCAAAATCTGAGCTTCGCCGAATATCAGTTTTCCGCGTAAATATTTCCGAACATTCGGCGTGACCGAAACTATCTGCATTCCAAAATAAAAGCTGCAGTCGTAAGAGTAATAGAAACATTTTAATTTAAAACTGCAGGAGTGATTGTAATGCTCTTTGAGAAAGTTATTGTATAAAAGATAAATATTTACGAAAATTGTTACAAAAAAAAAAAAAAAAAAAAAAATCGAGGTATGTATGCCTAAAACATTACTTAACTTAGTTGAAATTCGCATAATTGGAAATTCCTTCTGCTTGAGTGATAAATTAATTATATTTTATTTAACATGAATACTATTTCCATACTACAATTAGTGTACAGGCCTATTATAATTAACTTTTATCGAGCGCTAGCTTTTGGACGATGACAAATACATATTTTTATGGCAATATGATTTTTTAAAAAGTTATTAAATATATGTAAAAAAACACACGACTAGAAAAAAAAAAAAGCACATTGAAAATAAATAATTAAACATAAAAGCGTATACCAAAATCAAAAACACATTTCTAGGAATTATTGCTCAAAAACAGTACTGTAATCTGTAATCAATTTCTTTTGCGTGTTCGTGTAAATGAACGATATGAATGTCCTGTTCTATAGTAATCCTCCTGTAGTGGAATTCGATGATTTATATAAATTTCAATATAACTAAAATAGTTCAATGTCATTACAAACTACTTCAAATGATTTTTCCCCATTGATCCTAATGTAAAGGATTTTTTTTTTTTTTTTTTTTTTTTTTTTTTTTTTTTTTGAGTGCCCATGTAAATGAACTATTAATGCTATACGCTTCCTATTCAATATCGAGCGTGCCATTGTAAATATCATTAATATAAATTAATTGCATGAAAATAATTACAAAAATTAAAGTATGGACAGACAGACAAACCTAATTCATAAAGCTCGTATGTTGTGTAGGACCTTTAAAAAATGTTTTGATTAATTTAAAAAAAGTTAAATTCTAATTTTTTTTTTTTTTTTTTTTTTTTTTTTTTTGGAGGGGGGGAGGGCTATACGGTTGATTTTTTTTCTGGATACTATCGAAATGAATTATACAAGTTCTGAAACACGTGTTATTTAGCAAATTCTAAAGTATTTTGACAATTTTTAAATAAATCTGATTGTTTCAATGATAAAAAAATCACATCACCAGCTATTTTTTTTTTTCTCAAATATTAAAAAATGAATCTTTTGTTTTACAGAAATGTATTATTTCAACTTTTAGCTGGATTCATGCATGTACCGTTATTTTCCTGGTTAAGTATGAGTGTTGTTTAATTAAAAATAATTAAATAAATAAAATCTGTTTCAAATACGGGAAATTTCGCGTTATTTGAGGAGATATTTTCTAAAAGAGCATATTGGTACCGAAGAATTTACTTATCTGCAAATTCCAGGGCCTGTACAAATCCTGATTATATGCTTTATCATGGATACCTTATTTTCATGGACTTTTACTTTTTCATTCTAATATATAAAATTTACGATTACGTCATAACATCCTTATTTATGCATTATCTATGTAAAAGATCTTGATTCAGAAAAATAGGTCGTATTGCATTAATATCGAACAAATTTTGCAAAAGCCTGATTAACCTTTGAAGCGCAATGTCATTCCGCCACCGCCTTTTGTTTGAACAAGTTTCTAAATTCTCCATATAATTTAAAACTATTTATGAGCGTGGCTTAGCCAAGATCACATTAAATTTCATTATAAACAGCAATTTTTTTTTCTTTTTTTGTATATTTTACATAAAATATTTCTGTACTATGTATAGTTGTTATATGTTGTTGTATGTTCAATTACCCGAGTACTGAACCTCCTGACTGCCGTGAACTGATTTTTCCGTTCACTAAGCTGCAGGTTTCACTGCAACTTTAGCAATATTTAAATTAATATGATTTTGCAACTAAAACCAGTTTAAAAAATTAAGTTATGATTAATACTCTCAAAGCTTATACACCTATTTGTAACAAAATATTTTGTATCAGACTAGAGAAAACATCTTTTTTTAATATTTTTAATTAATTATAGAGAAAAAAAAAAAACATTGTAATTTTACCCTTTTGCTTGGCGAAACACATCAGGGTGCTATTTGATTTGATTAATAGCCTATTGATCACATTCAAATTTCCCAGCTTTTTAAATTTTCTCTTGTATTGCACAAATTTTCCACTTTAAAAGAAAAAAAAAGAAAAAGAAAAAGAAAATGGCGATTAGAGATCCCTTGCGCTAATGTCTATGTTTAAACTGAAAATTATTATAACTTTAACTGCGGAAACTGAAAAACAAGGATCTATGAAATCGCTAGGGGTTAAATAGTCTTTGGAGAAAAATTATCGTAGGAAAAATAAATTTTGCCTTTTGATTTATAATAAAAACATTCATTTCATATTTGTAAAGCAGAAAGAAAAATACCAAAACAAATGGGCTTATATTATTACCTTTACTTAGTAAAACTTTCCAAAATCTGGGAGGTTCCATTATTATCCCCGGCCTGCGCCCATCTGTGTAACCTTGACCTTGACATTGAAATAAGTTTCTAGATGCGTTGCGTCATCAAGCATCACAGGGAAAGCGAATCGGATATTCTTTGCAAAAGATGAAGAAAAGGATATTTTTGCATCTCCAATATTAAAAAATGATATTTTAATTCTATTATTTATTTGAATAACATGCTTTAGCATGGATAATATATACAGGGTGCAATTTAAAAGAGTACCCGTTTGTTTTTGTATATCCATATCCATAATATATCTTGCAAGACTTT
Source organism: Maratus speculifer (assembly GCA_964019185.1). NCBI lineage: Eukaryota > Metazoa > Arthropoda > Arachnida > Araneae > Salticidae > Maratus > Maratus speculifer. The sequence goes on along the minus strand of OZ025301.1, from coordinate 143,316,296 downwards.
CAATATCATTACTTGTTTAATACGTCTATATTTAATGTGTGGATATCATTTTTCTTTCTTTACTTTCGAAAAGCAAAAATTCGTTTTTTTAACGTTACACCCCCTCAACCTACGCTCTTTTAAGCCCTGTAAATAATAATAATAATAATAATATAATAATTAAAAAAAGCAAAAGTAAAAAAAAAAAAAAAAAAGACCTGATAGAATCAAATTTATGGGAAATTATCATAAACATAAATAAACTTCCGGCAAAAATTAAAAATTTCTGGGTTTTGTAAATATTATCGGTATTTCAAAGATATATCGATAAATCAAATCAAAGTAAAGCAACCATAATGCTATGCACGTACATAATGTTAAAAATTATTTTTAAGCAATATTACTTCTCTCGAAACTTTTTTTTATGCTTACTATAATATATATTACTATAATATTATAATTAAATTTATAATATAATTATTTTGTATATTACTATAATAATATACAAAATTAGAAGGTATTAGTTATATATAAACTTCTTAAAAGGCTGGTGTTGTGCAAATGTTATTTGTCACAGAATTTTTAAAGAATAGTTATGATTGTAAAATTACACAAAATGTAGTATTCTAGAGTTGAGTGTTTTTACAAAATACAGTCGAGTCTGTATATAACGAAATCCACCGTTCCAGTAAAAAATTCGTTGTATAGAGAAATTCGATGTATAGAGAATGATGCTAAAAATCGTATTTAATGTGTGAAATTTGAATAAATGTTACTTTTGATCTTTTGAATTAAGAATTTGAAATGTTTAAAAGTAAATATTAACCTAACATTTTATTTCTTAATTATTTAAGCTGTTTCAAAAAAGAGAACAGACATTTATTTGAAAGTTTAATGAAAATCAAACAAAGAAGGCTTGCATTAATTTCAGACGAAGAAATCTGTAATTTTTTGTTGTTTTGATTTTAAAATTGTTACGCTCTCAAAAAAAAAAAAAAAAAAAAAAAAAGCTCGCTCAAATTTTATCAAGGAATGAAAAATTGTAGTTAACATTTTCCTCCATTTGAAGACCTCTCTTATGTGTCCCTCTTTGATTCCTCTTTTACATGTGTATCAATCCAATTGACACTGTTTTGAGAAGGATGTGGAAAGGTGTGAGGGAGATGGGATGAATTCGTTGAATTTTAAGAACAAGGAGAGAAGTAATGTAAAAAAAAAAAAAAGAAAGAAAGAAAGAAAAAAGAAAAAAGAAAGAAAAAAAGAAAACTCAGCACTGACGATAAATTAAAAATAAGTGATGGAAAATTCATTCCATATGATTTCGAATCTTTTTAAAACTGAATAAATTAAAGCCAATTTATGAAAAAATTCGTTATATGGAGATAGATATTTCGCTATATAGAGACTGTTTTTAATGTGATCATGCAAAAATTCGTTATATAGAGAAATTCGATGTATAGAGTTTCGTTATAGAGAGACTAGACTGTATATTTGATTTTTTTAATACGTTAGGTAGTTTAATTAAAACCTCTGGAATTAACATACTTAAAAAATAAATAAATAAAATAAAATAATCTATAATAATAAAATAAAATAAATGAAAATAATAATATAAACTAAAATAACTAACATAAAATAAATAAATAAATAATGTAAAATAAATAAAAAAAAATATATATATGTAAAAGTAAATTAGATTTATGGCACTATCCAAACATTTTGAATTTTGAGAAATAATATGTAAACGATAATTCAAAATGTATGATAACTTAAATTCCTTTATGTTTGTTCCAAATCTCGTGTAAAATCATATGAAAGCAAGATTCTAAAGTGGTTATTTTAACATTTCGTTGATTCACAATTTAACATCATAAAATTAAAAAATATATTATTTTCATCTGAAATTAATAAAATTTCTCCTGGTGTCACCAAATGTTATAAATACAATAATAAAAATCAAGCACAGTCGAATTCTGTTAATACAAAAAGCAAAAGAATTATAAAAGTTCCCGTATTGATCGTCACTCGCAATATCTGGGAAAATAATAAAAACCTTAAAGTAGCACACATAATTAAATTAATAAATGTTATTTATAGCTCTAATAACATAATTTCTAAATTTAATTTCCTGTCAGAAAGCTCTGTGCTAATTAAAGTAAAATTGTTTTTAAGATCTAACGTTTGTGGTTTTTGATTGGTTAAAGCGATTTTGGTATGCTCCAGTTTTAGTACGCTTAAATAATTTTGAATTTTACTATCAAAATTTTGAGTAAATAACGCTTTTAATATTAAAAGAAAACTGTTTTATAACATAAAAATGTATTTTCATTATATACATAACCGATTCACTTTATGAATCACAAATAAGGAATTACAGTTGAGTATATTTGAATTTCAAAATATTTTTTATGATGCATGAATTGCCAGACTGTAAAAATAAAAAATTCGTAAGGTAAAAAAAAATGTTTATTTTTTTAAATAGTTTTAAAGTGTAGTTTTTTATAATTTTTCAAGTAAATTTTTGGGTCCTTTTGCATTTCAGTGGGTAAGCATGGGCTTCAAGGGCCTGTTCGTTAAACAGGCCCTGTTCCCCCTACATTTTCTTGACACCCCTCCTCCTCTCCCTAGTAATCACTTCTATTTACAGATTGATTTTATGTCAATTTTTCCGCTAAGGACTATAATGTTAATGATTTTTCCCCTTACAGTGACACAAAAAATTCTGCTTACATGAATCTATTTTTAATGAGGATGATTAATTATTAATTAAAACATTTCCAAGTTATGTAAAGTTCTTCTAGAATGTAAATCTCAGTTGGATAAATACAAATTTAAGCGTTATAATATTATACCATATTTTGCGTAACCTTGACCTTGGTTCTAAAATGGGGATTTCACCTATATTGCGCTATCAAGCGGTATTTTCTTATGAAAACGAATTGGATGTATCCCGAGGGAAGAAAAAAAAATCCGAAGAAAAAAATATATGTATAGAAAAACTAGGCATTTCTAGCATGTGCTGTAAAGTTGGAATTTTCCAGTAATTGGATATTCCATCATATAAAGTCGGCGATGAAAAGAGTATATTTGCCTATCGAATGTTTGAATAAGCCATTTAGTTACATTCACGCATACCTTTCGCTTTCATTTTCAATATCATTTAATCATATTATATAACTCAATTCAGGTTAGAAAAATAGATAAAGTATATAATTTACCTTTTCTTTCTTTTATTTAATAAAAAAAATTCCTTTAACTTTGCGTTAAGATGTTCTAATTTAATAATCATAAATGATTATCTGATATGTTCTAATAAAATTATTTATTAAGCATTTCAAGTACATAATTAGGCGAAAATTACACGCTTGATTTTAATAAAATTGTAGACATTCTGGGCAATATTTAAAATAACTTGATACCCTATCAACGATTTTTTTTTTTTTTTTTTTTTTTTTTTTGAGTACTTTAAAATACTCAGATATGCTGATATATTGCACAAGCCTGTTTCAGTTGTGTTTTTTAACTTTTGACAATTGATTGTTACCTATTTTTTAGACCTGAATTCGAAATCGACCTTCATTTTTAATCAACACCTCAGAAATTTTCGCAAATTGTACAGGTGAAAAGAATCGTACAGATTTAACTATAAAGAGTTTTTTAAAAAAATCCGATATATTTTTTGTTTAATAATGTTTTTTTTTTTTTTTTTTTTTTTTTTTTTTTTTAAATAAGAATTTAACATTTAAGTCTATTTTATGATACAGTAATCCTTATACATTCGTGAGGGTTGGATCTTTTCTACGTTGTTTCAAGGAAAAGGGGGAAAATATGTATGACAGATTTCTGATAAAATTAAAAACAGCTCAAGGGGTGAAACAAAAATAGGGGTTTAGAGAGAAAAAAGTAACTTCTAAACTTAGGGAGAAACTACTAACTTCTAAAATTCTGAAGCTACCAAATTTACTTTAATTTATTATAAATCTCCTTAATATTATGAACAATTTCGATATTAAGAAGATAAAACTAGCCTTAACTGAAAAAAAAAAAAAGCGCCGAGGGATTGAAGGGAAATAAAAAATTCATAACTTCATAAATTCACAAGAATCAAATCCGCTTAAAGTCATTATTAATCTTCTTAATATTAGCTACAACTTTTATATTGACAAGTTTTTGATCGAAGCAACTCTTACTGAAAAAAAATATATATAGGAAAAACAATTAAAAGATGAAGAAAAATTAATCGTATTAACATGATTCTGATAAAAATCCTTCTTACGGAAAAATGAAATAAAAAACTCGTCAAAAGCGGCCAGATAAAATTCTTAAACTAGATTTATCTCTAATCTTGATTTAGTTTTTGTTAGTGAAATCAGTATTCATCTTCGACATCTACCTCCACCTGTAGGCCGAGCTGGTAGGATTTTTTTTTCTTCTTTCTACAATGTATTATTCTATGATTTATACAATTTAAAAATCAATTTTATTAGTCTCTATTGCAGTGTATGTTGGGTTCCACTAACTCCTTTACTGGGACTCCTAGCGGTATTACTCCTGTCTTGGCTTTTATGGTAGTATTCAGTTGGACCTTGTATTAATCAAGCCTGTTCTTCGCTTCCCCTTTTGCTTCTACTGTTCTTTATGTCCGTCCTAGTTGCCTGTGCACATATAACGTTATCATTTTAGGAAGGAGGGGGTTGGCTCATGATATCGTAAGATGTCTTTAGGGGTAGGGGGTGTCTTTTGATATCGATATCATTTTTAATCCAATCAAATTTTTCTCTTTTTATTTGTAACATGGTCTTTGATTCAAAATATTATGTTATTTTTGTGTGCCCGTTATCTATTTTAATGTAAATGCAAAGTTACTATTAAAATCTCTAAATTATAAATTTTTAAAATATAGAATACCCCGACGTTTGATATTCCTATTCTTTTGCATGTCTGTATGCACGTATAATTTTGGTTCGAGAAACCACATGTGAAGTATATTTCAAATGAGGTTTGTATTTACTAAAAATTAAAAGTGAAAGAAAAAAAAATGCTGCCCACTTATTTTGTTGATAAGAATTACTATCTATTCCCACACCTTCTGCGTTCGTAATTGGTGCAAAAAGAATTTATTACTGTTGAATGCATTGTGTAACAAATAACTACAGTCGGCTCTCGTTAATTCGAACTCGTCGGGACCGCAATAAATGTTCCAATTATCCGAAGTTCGAATTATGGAAAGTATGAAATGAAAACATGCTTAATATGGTTCTATTACAAATGAATTAATGTTATGGTTTTTTTTACATTTATTTCGTCTGTTATCATTAGAATATGACTTAATATTAAATTAGAATGTGTAATTAGAATGTGTAAATACATGAGCTAATTAAAAGATTATAAACAAGCACAATGGAAGAAAAATTTAAAGCGTCACTGATGGACAGACGGGGCACTAAGAAAGTGTATATCAAAATCATTGGATTATATGTATACTCGTTCGGAACAATTTTCACAAAAATAAAAGAAAGAAAGTTATTAAAATGATCTGAAATCCGTGAGAAAGAAAAGAAAAATGAAAAATCGGAATTCTCGTTACTTCGAATTAAATGAAGTCAAGAGAAAATGAGTTCGAATTAACGAAAAATTTTAACATTAATCTGCTATTGAAAATTTCGGGACTTCATGTTTAGTTCGAATTAAGCGAAAATTCGAATTATCCGATTTCGAATTAACGAGAGTCGACTGTATTATAAAATAGGTTTAAATAGTAACTATTTCTTTTAAGTGTTGATATAAAGGGATATTTTATTGACTTATCTTTATTTGAATTATTAAAGTATGCGAAAAATAACTGTAATCAGTTTTATATACCAATCTAATAAACGAAATAAATTCTAAAAATTAAAAATGTTTACACTTTGATAATGATATCATTATCAGGGGAGAGGAACGAAAACATACGATATCAGAAGGAGGGGAGGGGATCCAAAGTGCCCAGAAGGTTGATAACGTTATATTTGCGCAATCCCTGCCTTACTACACTTTTTGATGTTCTTTGTAGTTTTTTCTTACTACGCATTTCATGAAGATTTCGTTTGAAAGATGCGGGCACCGGGTGCACGTATTAGAAGATACAGTCGGCTTTCGTTAATTCGAAGTCGTCGGGTTGGTTGGTTGGTTGATTGGAGTTTAATGGCACAAAGTCCCATTAGGGACATGCTGCGCCAAACAAGGACGAAAAGATTAAAAAGTGAAAATAAAGAGTGTGATTGTATAACAAAGATAAAAAGGCTATCTGGATGGGTACTCCATCCAGATATGGTCAAAGTGAAGAACGACAGTGAAGAGTACAAACTTTTTGTGCTTTACTGGAGTAAAGCACAAAAAGTAAGTCTCATAAAAAGTAGGTATCTGGATGGGAATTCCATCCAGAATGTCAACTTATGTAAACAGGTAAGATCTAAATTTCAAAATAAAATCCGGAGTGTTTTAAAAAAGTAAAAAGTGCCCCATGGGGTGTTTCCCCAATGAGGTTTGTCAAAGTGGGTAATGAAGTATTAAAATATATCCTGTACAGTCCCGGGCAGTCAGTTAAGAGATGATGGATGGTCAGAGTATCAAAAAGACAATGAGGACACATGGGTGCATCCTCCCTAAATAACAAATGTTTATGAGTGATCCTAGAATGTCCAATTCTCAGACGAGTAAGAAGAACGTCAATTTTCCTTGGATAAATCGCAGGCCAGGTCACAACTGTAGGTTTAATATGATGCAACTTATTATTGTATTCTAAATTCCAGCTTTCTTGCCATTTATTATGAATAAAATGTTTTATAATTAGTTTAATATCTGAGAATGGTATTTTATGATGTAATGGATTACGAGCAGATTTTGCAGCCTCATCAGCTTTTTCATTACTAGGAATGCCCATGTGTCCAGGTACCCAGCAAAATAAAATATTATAACCACGTTTAGTCAAGTTAGTATAAAAATCCAGGATAGCTGAGGCATAAGAATGTTTTTTAAAAGATTTTAAAGCATCAATAGCACTATTTGAGTCAGTATAGATGATGAAAGAAGTGATATGATGATGAGAGATGTGTACCATGGCCCTCTCTATTGCAATTAATTCGGCTGTAAAAACGGAGATAGAAGGATGAAGCCGATAACTAAGGATAACACCATCACAATAAACTCCACAACCAACAATATTACCATTCTTAGAACCATCTGTATATATGTCCATGTGATTACTAAAATTAGCACGGTGTGCGGCAAATAATTGTTTAAAAGCAATAGCGGCTAAATTCTTTCATAACCTTTAAAAGGATGGAGAGTTGTAATAACAGGTGGGTTCCAAGGGGGATACATATGCAATGGACAGGTGCTCACCTCAACATTATTCAAAGGGCTATTGTTAATGATACTTCTCATTCTTACACCAAAAGAGGGGATGCAGGATGGGCGATGCTGATAAAGAATATCATTGTCAGTGCTTAAAATATATGTATGAAGTGGATGACCAGGATATGAAAGGACACGGTAAAACAATTCCAATGAAAGTTTTTCACGAGTATAGTGTAATGAAGATTCATTACAGTCAACATATAAACTTACAACTGGAGAGGTACGAAATGCACCATAGCACACACGAAGTGCGCTATGGTGCACAGTGTCAAGTTTCTTAAGAACAGACTTGCAAGCGGAACCGTAGACCTGGCAAGCATAGTCAATTTTTGCACGGATCACAGAACGATAGATCTTAAGAAGAGAACCACGATCCGCTCCCCAAGAAGTATTAGAAAGGAATTTAAGTAAATTGAGGGATTTTTCGCATTTCGTCCTTAAATGTAAAGTATGGGGTTAAAAGGTAAGTTTCTTGTCAAAAAATAGACCAAGATAACGAACATTGTCCACAACAGGGATTTGAGTAGAACCAATAAAAATTTCAGGATCTGGATGCAGATCCCTACGTCTACAAAAATGCACGCAAGATGTTTTGTCATGAGATATAATAAAACCATTTTTATTAGTCCAATTCAGGATGCGATTGATAGCAATTTGCAACTGTCTTTCTATAAAACGAATATCCTGTCCCATACACATAATTCGAAAGTCGTCAACATATAAATCTCCTTTTACTGAAGGAGGAAGTTGATTGAGAATGTCATTTATTTTAATAGCAAAGAGGGTGACACTCAGGACACTGCCCTGGGGTACACCCTCTTCTTGTAAGTAAAAACTAGACAATGAACCACCAATTCGAACTTGAAATAGTCGAGTAGCAAGAAAGTTTTTAATAAAAATTGGAAGGTTGCCGCGAAAGCCCAGGTTAAAAAGATCGAGAAGAATCCCATAACGCCATGTTCTGTCATAGGCTTTTGCCATATCAAAAAATACTGACACCAAATGGTTGCGTTTTAGAAAGGCAGTCCTGATTTGATTTTCCAAATGGATTAAATTATCGATAGTAGATCTACCACGTCGGAATCCACTCTGAAAAGCAGCAAGATAATTGTTTGTTTCTAAAATATGCACGAGGCGGCAGTTAACCATTTTCTCAAGAAGTTTGCAAAGCCTACTAGAGAGTGCGATAGGCCTGTAATTATTGGGATTGCCAGCATCTTTTCCTGGTTTAGGAAAAGGAATAACGATTGCTCTGCACCAAGCATGTGGAAATTTTTGTTCCAACCAAATCCTATTGTAAAAAGAAAGGAGGTTATCTAAAGAGAGTGGAGACAGGTGCTTCAGCATAATGTAGGTAATCCCATCATGACTCGGGGCTGACAAGTGACTATCACTCAAACACTTGTTCAGTTCTGAGATAGTAAACGGCTGATTGTAGGGAAAAGAGTTATGAGAGTTAAAATTAATCCTGGTCATTTCAGTTCGTCTTTTGTAAGTTAAAAAGGGTTCCGGATAAGAATCCGAGCTTGAAATGGATGATAGGGTTTTTCCTATTGTCTCAGCTATGTTCTTAGGAGAAGTGATGGTTTGTCCATTATGATTTAAAATTGAAATATGACTTTCTGAATATATTCCCATGCATTTTTTTACTTTTAGCCAAAGTTCTTTACTTGAAGTGTTTGAGTTAATGCTAGATACATAATTAATCCAAGATTCCCGTTGACTTTTGCGTCGCACTCTTCTAGCTTCAGCCTTTGCTTTTTTAAATGCCATATAGTTAGTATTATTTGGGTACCTCCGGAAGAGACCCCAAGCTTTTTGTTGCTTTTTCTTTGCATTTTGGCAATCACTATTCCACCAAGGTTTCCTGTGCTTATGAGTAAAAGATGTTTTAGGAATGCTAGAATCGGCAGCACTGATAATACATTCAGTTATATTATCAAGTGCATTGTCGATATTTCCATCTATCATATTAGCTGTGATGTTTGCAAGTGCAGTAAAAGCTGGCCAATTGGCTCTCTCATAAATATAACGGTTGATAAAATTGGAAGAATCCTTATCAGGAGCAGTCAGTGTTATAAAAATTGGGAAGTGGTCACTGCCGTGTAGGTCATTAGATACCCAGAAGTTCCAGAAGGGATAGAGCAGTGGAGAGCAAATAGAAAGGTCTATTGCATGAAAGGTACGGGTAGGTTCATGAAAGTAAGTGTGATCTCCATTATTGAGCAGGCATAAGCCATTGTCAGAAATAAATTTTTTTATGATATCACCACGCCGATTAGAATCCCTGTTTCCCCAAAGTTGGCTGTGTGCATTAAAATCTCCAACAATGATGATAGGAGTGGGGAGTTGGAGAAGTAGAGAATCCAGATCTGCAGATTGAATATTTTGATTTGGAGGTAAGTAAATAGTGCAAATTGTTATAAGTGGTTTAATATGTACACGGACTGCAACAGCTTGGAGATTAGTATTTAAAGAGATATGAGAATGGGGTACATTATTGGAGATGAAAAGAGCCACACCACCGATGCCCCTTCCATTAGCTGTCAAATTTTTTCGGTATGTTGAATAGCTGCGTAATTTAGCTTTGTCATTCGGCTTTAGATGAGTTTCCTGTAGAGCTAAGACTAATGGTTGGTGGTCCGAGAGGATATTACGGATTTCGTCATGTTTATTGTGATACCCACGGCAGTTCCACGAGATAATATTAGTCATGAAAGGGGTTAAATGTGAATATCTATGTCATTTTCTTCAGAGACAGTAGACATGCTACTATCTCCATCGTCCAATTCTGCATCCGGTTCAGGATGAAGATCTACGGCATTGTCATCCTTCATAGAGACCTGTTTTGTATTGTTATTCTTAGGTGTTTTATTCTTTTTCTTTTTTGAAATACTTTCATTATGTGATATAGCGGATTTAAGTATAGGAATTTTATGTTTTTCTACATCAGATCTATGGTTCGATTTTAAAGGTGCTGTTTTAGTAATATTTTGAAGGCTTCTTTTATGGAGTGGAGGTTTAGGATACAAAGACTGCGATGATTTTGAAGAGCTATTTTGTGGTGAGTTAGGAGAAATGGTATTCAGTGATTTTGAGGAGGTAGATTTGGTTGATTGATTTATCTTACTAGACTTACTGTTCTGTTTTTGTTGGAAATTTGTTTCAGTGAAGGATTCAGTTTGTGTTGAAGCAGATTGATAAGTCTTTTGGGCAGTTTTAGATAAAGCGGCAGCATAGGATAAACCAACTTTAGGTGACCTGGATTCAACTATTTTCTTTGCTTCCGGATATGATATATTGTCTTTAGTCCGTATTGTTTGTATTTCTTTTTCTTTTTTCCACATTTCACAGGTTTTTGAGTATGATGGATGATCTCCTTTACAATTTACACAGTGAGCGGCAGCACTACAATTGTCACTTTCATGATCAACTGTACCGCACCGACCACAGACAAGTTTACCCCGGCAATTTGTTTTTGAGTGCCCAAAGCGTTGGCATTTAAAACAACGCAGTGGGTTTGGGATATAAGGTCTGACAGAACATGACAAGTATCCGGCTTTTATATATTTAGGCAGATTAGGTGAGTTAAAGGTAAGTATTATGTGCTTGGTAGGTATCTGAATTTGGTTGGCAGGTATTTGTTCATCTCGGCGATAGATTTTTATTCGTCTGGCAGCTATGACATTTTGTTCTTTTAAATTATCTATTATTTCATCTTCAGTAACATGCAAGAGATCGGGTTCAGATATTACACCACGAGAAGAGTTCAGGGTTCTATGTGGGCTAACTGAGACAGGGATATTTGCAAAAAATGTACATTTTTTCAGGTTATTGGCTTGTTTGCTATTGTTAACTTCAATAAGTAGGTCTCCAGATCGGATCTTTTTTATGGTCTTTGGTTCACCTATTAAACTTTGGATGGATTTTTGAATTAAAAATGGGGAGGTTTTGTCAAAGCTGCCTTCCTTCCTTTTAACAATGAAGAATCTTTCAGTACATAGGTCAGCATTTTGATTAGAGGTGAAATCCTCTACTCTCTCTGCCCAAGATTTCATTTGTTCAACATTAAGATTCACGTCTGACTGCAAGCCAGAACCGGATGTGGTTTGATTAGCATTTAGTTGTGGGGCTTCCACTTCGCATGTCTTATTTCCTTTAGTCGTATCCATGATTGAGAGAGAAATTAATAAAACGCCAGGCATCGGGCCTGGTCACCGACCCTTCTTCTTTCCCTTACTTTAGGCGCAGGTCTCAAAAGGGTGAAAACTATTCCCAACAAACTTCCACGTTTTTCGAACATTGGATTAAACTCGATAGCATCTCCCAAGCTCCGGTTCTTTTCCAAGGAAAATGGGTAGCCGTAGGTAAGCCTTTACAGCTCTGTCCAACCTACAGCCGGCCCTTACGTCGAAAGGATCCAGTCTTCTGGTAGCATATAGCCCCTCCTAACAACCACCATGCAAGCATGGCGCCCCCCGTACTGGGAACCAGAGCTCAGAGATGCCCTGCACCCTGGGACTCGAGATCAACCTAAAAAGGAAGAAACGAGTCGATGAGGTTAAAAGAAACCTCAACACCCAGGGTGTCTCACGTGAATAAAAAAAACCACTATTGTAAAAGAGTTATTCGAGAGGGAGCTTAAAAAAATGGTGTCTTTTTTGTCTTTTGTCATTTTTAATTTTTTTTTCCTTTTTTTTTTCTTAAACAAGAGAACAGCAACAAAGTTAGTAGAACAAAGAATTATGTGAACAAAAAGTTAGTCTAAAAACCCCAAACAAGAACAAAGAGTTAGTAAGAAAACAAACAAGAACAAATAGTTAGTAAAAAAACAATCAAGAACAGAGAGGGATAACAAACTGAAAAGAGAAGATTAAAAAGTGTGAAACAAAGAGAAAAGGATAGACAACTAAAATAGAGAAGAAAAAAAGGAAAGGAGAATGATCGCTCAGGATCCCGGGGTCGCGAAGCCCGTAAATACCTAAAGAAGGTATTCCCCTGGGGGTTCGAAGTCGTCGGGACCACAAGAAATGTTCGAATTATCCGAAGTTCGAATTATGGAAAATATGAAGTGAAAACATGCTTAATATGGTACTATTACAAAGGAATTAATGTTATAGTGTTTTTTAATTTTTTTTTTCGTCTATTATCATTAGAATATAACTTAATATTAAATTAGATTGTATAAATACATAAACTAATCAAAGATTAGAAACAAGCACAATGGAAGAAAAATTTAAAGCGTTACTGATAGACAGACGGGACACTAAGAAAGTGGATATCAAATGCATTGGATTATATGTATACTTGTTCGGAACAATTTTCAGAGAAATCAAAGAAAGAAAGCTATTCAAATGATCTGAAATCCGTGAGAAATATGAGAAAAATGAAAAATCGGAATTCATGTTAGTTCGAATTAAACGAAGTGAAGAGAAAATGAGTTCGAATTAATGAAAATTTTTAACATAATTCTGCCATTGAAAATTTCGGGACATCATATTTAGCTCGAATTAAGCGAAGATTCGAATTATCCGATTTCGAATTAACGAGGGTGGACTGTATGTAAAAACAGAAAGAGATAATTTCAAATCATAGGTGCTCGTTATAAGCTTGAATAACGTTAATTCAAAACAGTCCATTTTCATACAAAGTTACTCGAATTAAAAAAGCAAGATCCTCTCTCAAAATGCCTGATACTGATATAAAATAAATATTCACATATATTTTATTCTTTTTGTATCTTCATCCCCCAAGTTTTTCTCTTTCCCTCTCACACCACGCGTTGCCCTTGACAACGTCAGGCTACGTCACAAGCACACGTGCCAGCAAAAGATGCATAATAAGAGCGGGGACTGGAAGTTCTAGCACGTGACGTATACAAAAGTGTTGCCTTTTGTATGGCAGGCTTTTCTGTAGAAGCGGCAAAATGTCAAAGCGGTGAAATATGAAAATGCCGTTTTTCTTTTCCCTTTGCCTTGATAATAGTGGGTGTAAAGTGGTGCCATGTGTATAATTATGGAATGGCTGTTATGTAATGCGACAATTTTATTGTTGATATACTATATTTAAGAGTAAAGGCTGAAAAATTTCTTTTTATTCGAACAGCCATTTATGCAAAATTATTTATTTTAATAAAAAGGTTAGTGTGTTATTCGCGATTGCTAAGTTATACATTTTTATCTGTATTTGAAATTATTGAAGAAATTCAACTTAAAAATCATAAAAAGAAAGAAAGAAAAAAAAATAACTTTTTGGATATACCTTTTGTTAATCCAATGCGGTCTTGCTTTTAGTTGTCACTTACGTCTTTTTTTAAGTCAGTTTTATTTGGCATTTTTAATATTGTGAAAAAAATACACAACATAAGAAAGGTAAAAGATCTAATACGTTTGCGACGCTATAATCCTAATACGTTTCTTATGCATTATTACTTATTTTCTCTTTTTTTTTTTTTTTTTTTTTTTTTTTTTTTGAATTTGGGATTTGTTATTTAAAAACAAATAAAATAGTAAATTCGTGATATCTGTGCAAGTGAATGAACACACAAGATCCAATTCACAATTATAAAAAAAGTTTTAGTTCTTTATAATCAATCAAATTCGTGTATTTTAAAACACATTTACTTGTCAAAAATATTTAACAAATAAAAATATCTAACAATTTATTGGTGTGAGTGTAAAAATTCGTTCTTAAAGACTTTTTTTAGTTTTAGGTAATTAAAGTGATAAAGGTTTTAGGAATTAGTTATTGGGACTACAATAATAGAGAATACAGGACACAATATAATAAATGCTAACACAAATGTCTGTTCTAGGACGGTGGGTAAAAATTGTTTTTTTTTTTTTTTTTTTTTTTTTTTTTTTGGCTCAAAATTTATATGGAAATGTTCAGATGCGCAAAGTTCGGCTAGTTTATGTGCTAACGAACAAAATATTAGCTACTTACAACACTTCTGGCTCAACCAGGTTTTCCGATCAATATGCCACTACAAAATTAGGATTTCTTAACCCCTTGGGGACGAGCGACATGTGTACGTGCCGCAAAAAGGCTTGAGAATCCGTGTTTATCCCCACCAGTAAAATTTTACTGTAAAGTTTGCTTTAATTAATCGAAGCATTTTCTCGATTTAATACGGCACAAGTTTCTGTTTTTAAAAACCGGTAACAAAACATTAAAAATTTCGTAAAAGGCTCCTGTCGCGAAGGGGTTAATAAAAATAAAATTTAACAAAATATGCAATAAAACTATGAAAAAATCTAGTAAACATTAAAAAAGTCCTTCCGGCAATGCCGGGAGGAAGAGGTAGCTTTCATATACTTATATATATATTTATTTATTTTAAAGTAAGTTACATTGTTCAAAAATACTAAGCTCAAATTAGTGGAAATAATCTTATAAAATTAGTGATTTTATAAGATTGAATACTAGTTTTTGTCAAGACTGAATATTAATAGGAATTTTTAGAAATTAGTCATCTTTTATTCAACCTGGTTTTATTTTAAGCGATTTAGAGAGTCACCAAATTCCACGATATCATGAAGTGTATGCCATTTTAAAGCAACATGGTGGATTGTTCAGATCAGACCATTTCAAAATGTCAGCCATAAGCAAAATTAAAAGTGCTATAACTCAATCATTTTTTAAGATATAGACAAAATAAAAAGTGTTCTGGAATCGTTGTTTTAAGTTTTAACACGTAAAAGAAAAATATTTTTCAACTTTTAATTTTTTCGCATTTAATTTTAAATTTTAAATTTAAAAAAAAAATTAAAATGGCCACCATTTTGACACAAAATAGCGGATGATGCTGGCCAACGAACTCGGTCGAGAAATTTGCATGTACTATGTACATACCAAGTTTCATTTAAATCGGTTCATAAATACGCGTGCTATTACGTGACAAAAATCAGATCGTTTCAAAATGTCAGCCATAAGAAAAATTCAAAGTGCTATAACTCAATCATTTTTTAAGATATAGACAAAATAAAAAGTGTTCTGGAATCTTTGTTTTAAGTTCTAACTCGTAAAAGAAAAATATTTTCCAACTTTAATTTTTTCGCATTTATTTAAAATTTTAAATTTTTAAAAAAATTTAGAATGGCCGCCATTTTGAAACAAAATGGTGGATGATGCTGACCAACGAACTCGGTCGAGACATTTGTATGTACTATGTACATACCAAGTTTCATTCAAATCGGTTCATATATATATATATATATATATATATATATATATGTTGCAGCCAATACCCCAAATTGGCCAATTCTAGAACTGGCCAGCAACATTAAAAAATGACTGGCCAATTCTAGAATTGGCCAGCCAATTCGCGAACTGGCCAGATGCATTTGGCCAATTCGCGAACTGGCCAGATGCGATTGGCCAATTCGCGAAATAGATATAAGTACTCGGCTTAATCCTTTCTAACATAGTTGAAAGTGTCTATGAATTCAATAGTCTAGCCGTCAGCCTGTCCGTGATCTAACTTGAGTAAACTTTCTAGTTAACTTGTAATTGTCATCGTGTTTGGTTTATCAATTAATTTCGATATTGAAAGGGAATTGTGTACTATTTTTGGTTAATTTAGTTAGGTACACAAAAATATTTCGCTACAATATAATCAATGGGAATATTTTTTACTGTACATTTTAATGTTACATTATCTTAATTACAAAAAAATTGGTACCTATGTGTCAGGTCCCTAGAAGACATCTGCCCTGAATTAGAAAGGAATGACATTTCCTTATCTGAATATTTTATGTATTGTGGGTTGTGTATCCGTGAAGCTCGAAATACCTTTCTTTCTTTTCTATAATAACGAATGACAGATGTTGACACAGGTGTGCAGATGACGCACTCGTTGATGAATGAAAGTGATGGCCGCGGGGCATGGCTCAGCTGTCATTTAGTATTTAAGTGATGTGTAAACAGGAGATGTCATGACTCAAGGTTGGAGTGCGGGATTGAACCAATGGATGAGCTCTAAGGAGTCCTGCATGGGGGAAGGAAGATCTCTGAAGGTCAACTCTGGACTGAGAGGTTGGAGACAGTTCTCGCCTGGCGTGGAGACCGATAGGTCGCTCAGGATTTGTGGTCCTGTTGGATAGTGTATATTTTGAGCGTGGGACAAGGCGTCCCGGTGGATAGTGTTATAGGCCGAGAAGTGAGGCCTAGTACCCTTGTGTATTGAGATTCTGCGGTAATCTCTGATAAAGCGTATCTAACGTGCGTTGAGTGTGAGGAGGAAAGTATAAGTTGAACGGTACACAACCAACGTTTATTGTAGTTAATTTAATGTTGAACCGGATCATCTATATCCGAGTTGTAATTGTAGATAGTTGTAAATATTGTTTCTTGTGTACATATCTATATCTTAAATAAACTGTTAGTTCAGTTCATTAACAGCGTCAGTGTTATTTTAACCAATCCTCACAGCAGGTGACCGATATCATCCATTAATATCGGTGGTGGCAGCTAAAACTATCTAGGACATTCTTCAAAGTTTTGTGGACTGAGAGGAGCGTCCGACACTATGCATCATAGTTCGGATGTTGGCCAAGGCTTCCCGGCCAGTTCGCGAATTGGCCGGCCAAAACCCGAAATACGCTATTCATTTCATGTATTTCGGGTTTTGGCCGGGAAGCTTGGCCAGTTCGGGTATTGGCCGGCCAGTTCTAGAATTGGCCAGGCTCCGGGTATTGGCCGCAACATATACATATACATATATATATATATATATATATATATATATATATATAGATATATATATATATATATATATATGTCAACATTTGAACGGAGGGTGGTTTTGGCGTCTGGGGGTCATGATCGGTTAAAATATACCAAAATTTTCCGGAAGTGCTTTCCTCCGGACGGCTGCAATAGGTAGCTTTTTACTTTTTGTAATGAAAGCTACCTAAAAGACTGCTACTGCTATTGAAATTTCAGCTACTTGTTGCGTAATAGTAATCAGTCTTTCATCTCTACTTTTGTAATATCGGACGCGGTTTCTGTTTAAACGGCCGGCGAATCCTTTCAAGAGGTGTTTCAACATCTGCCATGTTATTGCATAATAATGAATTTTTATGCAAAAAGGCGAAATTTCTCTCCATAATATTACCCCCCCCCCCAAAAAAAAAGGAAATTTTTTTAAAAGGTCGATGGAATGTCGATTATAATTCGGTATGTATGACGCCAGACAGTAAACAGAAAGTGGCTTAGCAAACCAGGCTCAAACATTTCTTATAAATTATTTTGGTTAAATTAAAGCGAAAGATTTAGTTTAATGGCTAAAGCATAACGCTCGTAATCTTAAGACGTTAAGTTGTGTCCTAGTTGGTTTTATATAGTGTTTATTATTATTATTATTATTACTACTAAACGGTAAATTACATGAATAAAATTACAATAAATGCATTTTGGTTTTATAATTTATTTGTATTATACATTTATTTTACTCCAAAGTATATTATTTATTTTACAAAACTCGCTTTAATTTAGTTATTAGAAGGATGATTTTGCATGAGGCAGGGTTCTCACTCAGTCCGTTTTTTGAGCACCAATATTCGTCAAACAAAAATTCTACTTAAAATAAAATGCGATTCAAGAAAAGTGTAGGAACGATTCCGGGGTAAAACATTCTGATCTGGAAATCGACCGTAGCAAAACGCCATGTTATGCTTAATTGAAAACAGATGCTAAAATGATCCTTTTAAAATTTCTTCCACTTGAAATAATATTTGTTTAGGATATTTTCATATAAAACATGTATTAATACATAAAGATAACAGTGAAAGTGTAATCTGATAAGTTTTTTATCATCTAAGAGTACGATTGTATTTTATCGACTCACAGCACCGTCTCACTTTCATCACACTATTTTAGTGCTGCCGTCTATGAATTATTTTAGAAGCATTTCTTCCAGATGAATTTCTTTCATCCTGGGAAACAAAGGACTCACAAACCTATTTTAAAAACATTGTGCTGCTCAGTTGTTGTAGATTTGAATTTAAATTTAATTATATTAATTTTTTCAAGATGCTAGCATTTATCCGCTTAATTTTTTAAATTTTGTTTTCTATTATAAGTAAAATAAGCTATTTTCCCCCTTGAAGTTGTAATGAATATATATAATATTTTCATGACTGCATTAATATAACTAAAAATTATTTTTTCACATGCACTTAGATCAAAATTGTATCTGCTTTGACGTAATTAATATATTTAGTGCATGATATTATACATTTCGTACATTTAAATGACATTTGGTAAAAAAATATAAATTTCGTTTACAATGCAAGCAAATTTCGAATGAATGTAATCTAAGCTTTTAAAAACTGGTACATTTAATTTAAAATTTTACAAAAGAAATAATAATAATAATTTTTTTTCATAATTTACGAAGTGAATTTTTAAAGTTGCATAGCTGAAGCTTTTAAAAATTAATTTTTATTTAAATTAACGCCTCCTGCTTCTGCTATTTTCTATAAGAAACTGCGATTAAAAAAAATTGTTTTGTATATATTAACTGTGTATAGATGGCGCCAAATCCAAATTTAAAAACAAAATACCAAGCTTTGTAATTGATGACTAAAAGCATCGAACTAAGAATCTATCATGATAGATTCTTATGATGACAACATAGAATATATCCATGACTAAAACCGCTGCCGAATCATACTTTTAATAAAAACAATGTAACCTAAAACTAAAAAAAACTTCAATATTTAATTTTAATATTTTGTGAAAACTTCAGAAATTGAGTTTTATTTTACTAATTATTATTATTATTGTAATAACTATTGCTCTTTGTTTTGAAATTACATCAAGTAAAAAAAAAAAAAAAAAAAAAAAAAAAACACCTTTTTTTTTGTATTTGTAGAAATTTATTGCTATTTTTAAAATTTGATTTTCTACAATACAAACTCTTCAATATTAAAATCTTCATTCTGTTTGTTTGTATGAAGTATTATGAAAATGAAATTCAAGTGAAAATTCCGTCATTTTTAACGGTATTACATACTAGTTTCTATATAAATTTCGTAGAAACTTACTCGAAGCGGCGTTTTTCTTCGAATTATTTCAAAAACTTAGCATTTTTTTTTTTGAAAAATTACTAATTTTTAAAGAGCGGATTAGTAGGAGCACTGATAGGTTAATAATTTACCTATATTAATCCTATTTTATCATACTGAACATAGAGTTCGACACCGTTAGAGGTTTTGAGGCAAGCAAAAAACACTACACTCCGTTTGTTTTCAAGTTTGTTCTCAAATGGTTTTTCAACTGCGCAAATTATTGAGATTTGTTAGTTTTGAAAACTTCATTGGCAAATTTTGTTGCACAGAAGGTTTCTCAGGTAGAAAAGATTTGTATTTAGGCAATTATGTTTTCTCATACACATCTCAAAGCAAAATTAAGCCTAACGTGGCTGCATCTTATCGGAGACTGGTAAGATGGATGGGTTCGCCCCGGATTCGTTACACTTTTTTTTTACTAAACAGAGATGATTTTTCACATAATTGAAATTAGTTGATTCTAGATACATTTTTTGAGCTAATTCTGAGTATGCTTTCCGTTTTTCTCTAAGTGGTCCAGTTTTTCATAAATCTGCATATTTAAACATACACAAGTTGAAGTTTTTTTGTACTATTTTATGCAAATTTTAGATATAATGAATATCAGATTGAATTATCTTTTCGAGATAATTACTACTGAACTATTTGATTCAGATTAATGTTACAATCTGCAAATTCTTAACTTTTATCTGTCAGTTAAGCTTTATCTGCATATTATAAATGCTGTAATGTTACTATCAATTTTTTAAGTACTTGCTACAGAATTTGCGTAATGTTTTTTAGACTATATTTTTATGCTTATTTCAAATCTCCTGCCAATTTCTATATATCACGTATAATTTTTGAGTAAAATGAATTTCTCTTTTTGTATGGTACCGAGAACAGTTCGATTTTAAATAATTTTTAAAGTTGTGTACCTCTTTTTCATAAGGATGAACAATGGATCCTATACTATCAGGGATATAAAAAAACAATTTCTACAAACGGAAAAAAAGAAAAGAAAAAGAAAAAAAAAAAAAAATTGAGAAAAGTTGTAGACAGTCCTAACTAGTTGAAGAAGGAAATTTTTTATGCTCAAAATAGCATAAAAAGGTGATTTCTGGCTTTTTTGGCCGAAACATAACTGTACCTTTTTTCAAAAATTACACGTGATAGAAGAAAACCGATATGAGATTTTGAAATCCGCGCAAAAAACTGGTTTAGAAATACATTAGCGTATCACGTGATAGAAATATTTGGATGTCAAGAAACATTATTAGAAAACCATCTAAAAATTTGCAAATTAGTCACAATATTTCATAGTTACATGTCAGTATAATATCAGATAAAACGTTTTTGTAAAGTAAACTACACAATAATCATAATAATGAAAAAAAAAAACTAGACTGATAATCCTTTATGCGATATCTTATCATGTAACTTTACAAAATTTGCTTAAATCAAAATGTGCAAATATCTTAAAAACAATGCCTCCTGGAGTAGATCTACACTGTAAAAACTGGGTTCTCAAAAATGAGTAAAAAATACTCAATTTTGAGTATGTCACATACTCAAAATTGCTCCGATGCAAATGTACTCAAAATTGAGAAACACATGTACTCATTTTTGATCACATGGTTGTCTTCAAATATGAACCGGTATGTATTCATTTCTGATCCCATACATGTATTCAAATTTGAGCTTATATGCTAATTTTGATCACATGGAAGTGATCAAATATGAATCGGTATGTACTCATTTCTGATCCCATACATGTATTCAAATTTGAGCTTATGTGATAATTTTGATCACATGGAAGTGATCAAATATGAACCGGTATGTACTCATTTCTGATCCCATACATGTATTCAAATTTGAACTTATGTGCTAATTTTGATCACATGGATGTGATCAAATATGAACTGGTATGTACTCATTTCTGATCCCATACATGTATTCAAATTTGAACTTATGTGCTAATTTTGATCACATGGAAGTGATCAAAATGAACCGGTAGGTACTCATTTCTGATCCCATACATGCATTCAAATTTGAACTTACGTGCTAATTTTGATCACATGGATGTGATCAAATATGAACTGGTATGTACTCATTTCTGATCACTTACATGTTTTCAAATTTGAAATTATATGCTAATTTTGACCACATAGAAGTGCTCAAATATGTATTCATTTTTGATCCCATAGATGCATTCAAATTTAACCTTATTATGTGCTAATTTCGATCCCTCAAAAGCAGGATTGGTATGGTTTAAACCAACTGGTTTTTTTCTCAAGAGGACAAATAGGTTTTTTTTTAAAGAAAACTAGCGACATTTTCTCTTTTTTATATATATAATTTACATTTTTCCGATTACTGGATAGAAATAATTTCTACTTTTGTCACATCATTTCAGAAATAAGCAATATAGATATGGTGTTTTTAAGTCATTTTTATTATGTATAGGATTAAAATCGGTATGTATTGATGAACATATCTATTGCTCTAAAGAAAAAGCCTTAAAAATGTGAATTGATCAATGATAAAATAATTTTAAAATTTTCAATATTTAGAATAAAAAAAATTTAATTAAAAAAATGTAGATAATTTAATGTAGTTAATACAATAACACAATGATCTTCAAGAGTTTGCTCAAGCTGTAAAAGAAATTCTCAGTTGGGGAGATTTTCTTGAAGAATTAAAATCAAAATATGAAGTTGAATAAGAGTATTCAAAAATTGGATGCTAAATATTCCATTTTAATAATAACAATCTTTTTTTTTTTTTTACTTGTTGAATTTAATGACCAAAAATGTTGATTTCATATTATCACTCAAAAAACAAAATCCCAAGAATTATTCAAAATATATTTTTTGAATAACTATGGAATTATATTTATCAAGCTGCATCCAAATGTTTATAATTATTAATCAAAAGATTGTTTAAAAAGATTTCTAGAGTATCAATGATTCACTGTGTAGAGCAGTTTATTCATTGAACACGAGATTGTTTGCTAATACTGTTTAAATTAAAATATGAATTTTTTCAATATTGTACATAAATTCACTGGATTATTTAAATTATTGTAAAATGAAGTTACACAACTTATATTCTAACAATGTTTATTTTTATCAATAAATATGCATGCATATATAAAAAGAAAGGATGCTTAAAAAAAAGGTTCTTTTCAGGGGGGAAAAAAAGGGGGGGGGGTTCTAACCCTGCTCAAAAGTGTTCAAATTTTAACCTGTAAGTATTAATTTTTTTATCTTTCGCATGCATTAAAATAGGCAATTTTACATACTTGTTTTTGATGAGACGTTAATGTATCCAATACAGAATATGTTCATTATTGACTATGCATATGTTTCAGATTGAAAATTTATTATTCATTTTTAAAGTTGATTTTGTGCCAAATGAGAATATAAAATAAAGCATTTAGTTAAAATATTTTTTTCCAAGTATAAGTTTGAGAAAACTGATATTTCGTTTTCATTTCAATGAAGAGAAGATGCATACTGCCTGAAAAATATTTTTCCTTTACTGACATAAAATGTGCAATTTAAGCTAAGTACCCATCCAATTTGAAAAATAATATTCAGATTTTTCCAGCAATTCCTGTATCACAATTCTCAATATACTTTAAAATGAAAGTTACAAATTTAGTTCATAATGATATGAACAATATAGCAAAAGAGTATAATTCCAGTATAAGAGGGTCTCTTTCAGTCATGAATCTCATGAACTAAAGAAACAATTCCTATTATTTTAATTTTATGAAGCATAACTTTTTTCGAAAATGTTCAATTCTTCAAAATCAAGTTCTTAGTTTCGTAGTAGATGAACTACACTTGTAAGACAGTGTTTTGTCTTTTTTTTATACAGTAAATGCAATTTTAAATCCTTAGAAAATTTATACATTGAGACTTCACTCACACGAAACCTATTGGCTAATATTAATTTTATTGCATTTTTTTTTCTTGGGTCTGTCTTT
The DNA here is from genome assembly GCA_964019185.1 of Maratus speculifer. NCBI lineage: Eukaryota > Metazoa > Arthropoda > Arachnida > Araneae > Salticidae > Maratus > Maratus speculifer. The sequence continues at coordinate 143,292,872 of OZ025301.1, read as the reverse complement.
TGTCTATTTGTATGTTTGAATATTTCAGTATTTTAAAAAAAATTATTTGAATTAAATTGGATGTGTTAGAAATGGTTTATATAAAATGCAAGTTAAAATTTTAATTTTCTAGTTTTTGAATCAGATTTATCACAAGTTTTTGACCTTTTGATATAATCTCAAATTCAACAAGCAATGCATGACTATAAATGTCCGAACTGTTTACATCCCATCATGAAGACCAAAAATGGTATTTTACACATAAGCCTCCATCATGAAAATAACTTTGCAGCATTAGACCCCCCCCCCCCCTCCTCCAAAAAAAAAAAAAAAAAATAAATAATAATAATAACTTGTTAAGACTTGTAAGCTTATGTTAAACCAATGGCAAAAGTTTCTCTGTAATATACTTTACATATTTTTTCACCAATAGATAGCTAAGGTCAATCTGTCTGTATATTTACCTCCTTTTCAACTTTTTTTTTTTTTTTTTTTTTTTTTTTTTTTTTTTTATCTAAGTAATTTATTTTTTTGATATTGGTTCCAAGTTATCAAAAATAAAACAGAAATCTAAAAACTAAAGGAGGTTGATTGTGGGATCAACCTCAGCTGATCAGAAAAGGGTGGTGTGGAGGGGAGGACTGCTTAAAAATTCGAAAAGAATCAATAATTGTAATCATTTATAGTAAAAAAAATATATATATATATTAATGCATTATACTATATAATGGGTATAATAATGCAATGAAAATACCTTATAATGATATCTCACATAAAATTAAAATTTTTTCATAATTAAGATCGCTTTTTATACAAAATTATACATTAGAACATGAAACATTGTAATTACATGTATATTTATTAAAAATTTTAATATTTTCAAAGTTTTTCTTGTTAAACGTCACCTTCACCCAAAAACATGTGCTTGGCAATGTAATAACATGACTAGGAAAATCCCTGATCAAAATCTCGAAAAATCGTCTGACATAATGAACGCACATAATTAAATTTGCTACTTATTTTTACAATCTTTTATCATAAAAGACATTTTTTTATGCAATTCTTCTTGAAATTTCTCATGCTTCCCCCCCCCCCCCTCCCAATAATTTGATAGATTTTGCATTAAAAAAAATTCCAAGATCTTTTGGCTTTTTAGAAAATATTTGCAAATTTCCTGATTTTCTAGGACGCTGGGGACCATAATTAAGTAAAATATAAGCTACAACAAGTCATATCAAGAAATGTTTAAATATTTTTATTAGTTTATGTATATTTCAAAGTTTTACACATTCATATCTGATTAGAAAAAAATAGATGAATACATCACAATATTTGACAAAACAATATTTAAAATAACATTACATAATGACATTTTATACAATTAACAAATAATACTACACATACTATAAATAGCCACATTGATTTAAAAAAAAACATTGTAAGCATTAAAATTTTTGACTAAACAATGTTTAACATAACATTACTATTCCATACTGACATTTTGTACAATTAAAAAATAACATCACACATATTATAAATAGCCACATTGATAAAAAAATAAACATTGCAAACATTACAATTCTTGACAAAACAATGAAATGAAAGATTGTTCAAAATTTGATAGTAAATAACACAGTGAAACTAGTAAAAAACCAAAAAACCCAGTAGCAGGAAGTTTTGTGTCTGTGACAGTAGTAAAAAACAATATTTTATTATTTAGATACGGTTTCTCAAATTCAAATCAATTGTTTAAAATTTTTTAAAACCCTTTGGTTAAAGGTTTTTTTTTTTCCTGGTGAGCTTATTTTAATTATTAAACATTTTAATAGAAATAATCAATGAAAAGTATTATGTTTTTATGGACTGAAATTTTCTGAAAGAGTTCAAGAAAAATTTTATGATGGTCTGCCATGTTCTCAGCCAGTTGATAAGTTTCTGGCAAATAAATCACTGGAGCCACTAAAGTATCAATTATTGTCAACATTACAAGGAACAACTACCAAAATTCATTGTCATGTGGAATTTTGTCACCAATTAATAAGGGTAAGTTTCTAATTAATGACCACATTTGAGACGAGCTTTGGCCATAAGAGCTCTCAAAACTGAATAATTTATCTCGGTTTATTGAAGTAGGTTTACTGCGGATATCGCATTTACCATAATTGAAATTCATTATATGATCATTTAAAATTGATAAGAGTTAGAAATTTGTCTTTAAAAATATACTGGTTCAAAATTAAAAATGTTCCCATGGCACACCAACCTTCAAATAAATCATGCATAATATCCACAACTAAATTAGTTGTAACATGCCAATAACCTAATTCATTAAGAAAGTAATGAGATTTAACACCACACATTGAGGTTGTCATATTTCCAGCAATGACATTATTAACATGTGCATCATGGCTATATTTGTTACACAATAGACTAATGTATTCTTTTATCATGTTTTGCATAATATCTTTATGGACAAGACAAAACCTACAACAATAATTAGCCGAAAAACTTTCTACTAAGTCAAACAACTTGTTTAACCCTAAATTGTCTCCCACTATTTGCCACAGTGCAATTTTATGCATCTTTCATTTAAACTCAACACCCCTTTCCAAAAGCACCTTCAATTCTTGAATAAGTGGATCTGAAATTGGTTGATAACCATACTTTTCGACATCGAGAGCATAATGAATATTTGTAATAAAAATAGAATCTAAAGAGGATTGCAGTGACACAGGTATATCTTTAATGGTAAAATAAACAAATCCCAGTTTATGGATACCAGTATGGGATCCCAGTGGATTTAGTATCTCAACATCATCTATATATAACTCTCAATAGCTATAGTGTCCATAGAGGATAAAACTGGATTTGAATAATAATAAAATCCATCATGAATACTATTTAAAGTAGTGTGTCTCTTATGCTTTTGTTGCATTTGTAGTTTTCGAACATGTTTATAAATACACCAACAGAAATAATTTGTTTTATCATCAATCCAATTTAAATGTACTGGAAAGTTTCTTTTCTGAGAATTCGGCATGGAACACCATTTTTATCTAATTTTTGTTCGTACCGTGAGCCAAGAACAATTTTAGTGGGGTTAACAAAGCGGCCATTTTCTTTTAAAGTTGTTAATATTTTATATTTAGAATCAAATTTTGGAAATAACTCGCCACAATAATCAAATTTTTCTATAAAAGCTTTCGTTTGTTCATCAGTTTGATCGACAGACTGGTTTATAAATTTCATTGTCTCACCCTTTAAATAATTTACTGTATCCCACATCAAATTTGAAGTTCTCTTTATTGATGAAATAATACTTTTCAAAGGAACCCCACTATTGCTACAAGCTTCACTGCAATACTGCACATCACACACACACACAAAAAAAAAAAAAAAAAAAAAAAAAAAAAAAAAAACAGTTCCCTAGCATTTTGTTTTTTATTTTGAATTTTTTTTTGAAGGGGAGTTTACGTCAGAATTAATAACAAAGCCATCATCTGACTGACTGACTGACTGACTGAAAATTCTTCTACCTGTTGGCTCTGTGGGGGTGCTGATGTTTCATCTTTTGCATGGAATCGCTCTAAGTGTCTCTGATAATTATATAGCTTCCTAAATTATTTCTTACAAAATCTATCATAACACTTGTAATGTTCTACGACCCAATGGCGATTCCTAATATGCCAACAGAGATAAGAAGGAGAACTGAAAGATCTTTTGCAAAATGTACAAAACATTTTATAAACATTAATTTTGCTAAAATTATATACATAAAATAAATAAATAATTTCAATACTGTGAAAAATAGTTTAGCCTATAATTTTAAACAATAACTTAACAATCAGGGTTCGTGATTTTTTTATATTTTTTTTTTATAAAAATCAAAACAATCTGATTTTTTTTTATTTTTTTAAAAAATGACACACATTATTTTTATTTTATGACTTTTTGTTTAATTTAAATAATGTAAATTTCACATACATAGACATGCATGTTATGAGTATTATCTATTAATAATATTACACAATTTACATAAATGATACATACTATTTCAAAGTAAAATTTTAGGCTATGAAAAAAATCTTGAAACTACACATGAGTTGTCAAAAATTAATCCAACCTTCAGTATTTCAATTAAAATAAAGAAATCTGCAACACATAAAAATTTTATTAAGTGCTGACTGAGAAGAATGAGTTTAACTGCTACCATCAAAATACTTAAGGCCAGAAGACACAAATTGAGGTGTCATCACTAATCAATTGACTTCTCAATTGTGTTGAAATTTACACAGGAAAATATTGAATAGCTATTTTATTTTATTTGTGGAATATCTATCATCTTATAAAACAATAACTATTTAAACTTACTAATGAGAACTTGGAATCCTTAAATAAAAATTCAGTCAGAAGGAATGCTACAGTGTTACTGCACCTGGCTGCTTTTTTATTAGGGGATTCCAAATACTCATCAGTAAGTTTAAGAAGTAATTAATCATAAGTTAATCAGTAAGTTCAGTGTTTCATAAGATAATAGATATCCCGGAAATAAAATAAAAGTAAATTGATATTCAAAATTTTCCAGTGAGAATTCTACCACTAGTGAGAAGTCCGTCAATTAGTGAATATGTCACAATTTGTGTCCTCTGGCCTTGAGTATTTCGATGGCAGCGGTTTAACAGTTTTATCTCTTGATTTCTAATTTCTGAAAGTACCAAACCAAAGGCGGAAAACATTTATTCTACAGAAGTAGATAAATCTATTGCAGTAAAAAGCTATTTGATCATTAATTCTGTAAGTTTTTTAGTATCAGCCTTTTCAATAACTGTAACAAAAATACCTTCCACCATTCTAAAGGGCTGAGATCAATTATATTAAATTAAAATAAATAAATGACTGATTCAGATTTTGCTCAAATCTTAATATAACAGGCCTTACCAAAGTACAGCACATAAAGTCATGCAATTTTATTTTACCTCGACTTGTAGAAGTTTTTTCAAAATACTAATGAGTAAATATTCAAATATTTAATATATTTCAGCTTAGATTTCTTTACTGTTGCAAGATTATTTTATAATTTGATTCAAATGAAATTTGAAAGCATTTTGTTTTTCTAAACTTTACATTTATTTTACTTTTTTACAAAGCTTAAGCTTTATTGTTCTGAAAGTTGTTTGATTATATATTATATAAAACTAAATTATATTAAAGCCCATTATTATGTTTGTTTACATCTTAAATTTATTAAAAAATAACTTAAAAGAAAAACTGATTTAAATCAATGATTTTTTTAATTCAATTGATTTAAATCATGATTAAAATTAAGCTGATTTAAATCAACGAACCCTGTGAACAAAATTTTAAAACAGGACTCATACAATAAAAAAACAAGGCAAAATATAAAAAAGAAAACTATTTAAAATTTACATAGATATTATTTTTCAAGTCTTTTACACATGAAGGAACATCACTGTTCAAGTCACATTTATAAAATGTATTTTAAAAATACCACACATTAGAACAGTAAGGTGAGAATTCTAAATTCAAAATGAAATGCAACTTGAAGCAAAGATGCATCTCTTGAAGCACCTCTATGCTATGACCTTCAAAAATGAAAAAAATTTGTTGAGGCTCGCACCTCTCTCCGATGGCAAGAATGAATCAATGGTTGCTTCCTTTAGCCGTCCAACAGACTATCTTCTTTCATAATTTTTTCTAGCCCTTCTCCAACCTGTAAGTAATGAATCAGTTACTTAAATGAAAAGAATAAATTATTTTTGTCCCCCCCTTCCCCTGCTTAAAATTTGCTGGTTCATAAGCAATTATTAACAATAAATGCATAGAGCAAACAAACTGACATTTAACATTAATTCTTAGGAAGTGGTAATTTCCTTATCAGATACAGTAACTTTTTTAATGTCTTATCAATTTTATGATTTTTTTTTCTATTAAAAAAAAAAAAAAAAAAAAAAAAAAAAAAAAAAAAAAAAACATCAGTTTTGTTGGTGTGTGAAAAAATTACAAACTTTGTTCGAATGCAGAAATATCCCATATTTTGCCTGTTTATTGTGCGACTGTCATTGATTGGGTGAAGAACAATAGAAAATATTGTCATTTGAACAAGGCAAAAACACAAGTTGTGTTGATCAAGTTCTGAAAAATGGCGAATTTTATTGATCGGACATGAAAAATATAACACCAATTTTGATGATCATGAAAAAAATTGCTAATTTTTTCAAGGGTGCAAATAAAAATTGATTGGCTATTTAACAATTGTGAATTTCACCAGTTTCTCGTTTGAAAAATAGCGAATCTCATAAATTTGCTAAGAGAAAACAATGCAGATTTCGTCAATTAAGACATAGCACAAGACAATAAAAACCTATCATGAAAAAGGTAATTTTATTGATATTACCTGTTGATCATTATTTTTACGGGGAGGATTTTAATGCCGAACAGTGTTATCCTGTAAAAATATTTAAAAAAAGGGATTGGATTTTTTTTTTTTTTTTTTTTTTTTTTTTTGGCCTATGGTTACCATAGAATCATTAGCGAATAAATTTTGAGGGATTCTATCTTAGATAGAAATCTAGCATATATTTTGAACTTTAGCTCAACTTGTATATATCTTTATTTTTAGAAAATAAATAATGCAATACCACATACCGACACAACTGGATGAAGTTATCAAGAGACTGAGCACTTGTCGGTCCAATTTGACTTTTTGGAGCCAATTTTCTTAAAAACAGCTTGAGGCAATATCAAAGGCAACAGTACAAGACCACAACAAATTTCTGAAAAGAAAAAAAATGCAAATAATAATAATAATGTAAATAATATACATGCAAGTAATGTATGCAAGTATGTATGCAAGTAATATACATTGAGAAAACAAATTTGATCTCCCACAAAAAATTAAAATTAGCATTAAAAAATTATTAAAAGATAAATGATTGTAACAGGTCTACATTTAGTTTTTTTCCCTTTGAAAATATTAATATGATTTTTAGAGCTTCCTCTTTTTTCCAGCATTTTTTATACTTGTAAAAAAAGCTTGATTTCTTTTTTCTTTCTTTTTTTTTAAACCCAATGGAGTAAATACCAGTGAAATTTGCAATATTGTCTTTGATCATTTCATTTCACGATATTCACAATTATTTCCCCCACAACAGGGGTCGATTTAGAAAAAGAAAGTTGCATAGCAGTAACTGCTATACAAAGTCAGTTTTGAATAGCAGTTAGACATTTTTGTATAGCAAGTAAAAAATAGCTAACGTAACTTTTAAATCTTGAAAATTTACAAAATATTTTTTAAAAGAGAGAGAAACAAACGCGTACGGTCGGAGCGAAGAAGTGGGGTCAGAATTTGCGCACTGTTCATTTTAGAACCACTACAACACACACGTCAAACTTCTATGAGCAAACGCCGTGATTAGCGAGTAACAGTGATTCAATAATCAAAGCGTCAGGGCGGGAACAAATCATGTGTTTACTGGGAAAACTGCACCCAGCAATGGCTTCTCGCTGTACTTCCATTGTAAATAAACACTTGGGGAGAGTGAAAGCACAACGTATGTCGTGTAAAAACATTTTTAAATTTTAAGTGTGTGTGACATAACAAAGGGTGTGGGAAATATGCATCGCAATGATTGCGATTTAATGCATTTCTTGGATCGCATTATAGATAAATTTGAATCGCAAATTGCGATGCGATACCGCTTAAATCGAACCCTGCCCCACAATCATAATAGGTAATGTTTTTCTATCTCAATTTTTTGCCGAAATCTGCACTTTTTTACTGTGAATATGACAAAATTCACATTTTCTTTCTACAGAATCACTGACGAAAAATGTTGCATGGACTAAATTTTGCAAGTTGAAAAAAATGAGTTTTGCAAAAACTTAGTTTAAGAAAGATTTTTGTAGCATTTTATTTTATTGGTTTTACATTTGAATCTTCAAATTGGCCACGAACTGGAAGCAAAATATATAAAATTACCAGCTTATCAGATTTTTAGGCATTTTCTTAATATTTATACGATATTTAATATGCAGTAGCCAATTTATCTGTTATTATATACCCAGAAATAATTTAACAAAAATATTTTTTTATAAATCAATACTATATTCTTACTTTCAGTAGGATTATTAAATTTGATGCACTTCCAAATTCAAGGCACAAGCTATCCCTCTTTTTCTCATCATACAGTAACTTGTATTCTGCATCAATCAAAGAAATTTAAAACATATAAGAGTACAGTTCAGCAAAAGGCAACATATATAAACATTCTTCCAGTAACTTTATTGTGCACCACACTAAATTATTTACTATCAATGTGAGCATTATATTCAATTCTTTATTTTTTTAAAATTCTTATAGACAAAGTACATAAGTAATATTTATCCGGGATCTGTCTGACCTGACCAGTTAAAAGATATAAAATTTTCTTAAACAAAACATATCCCTGCTTAATTTGACAAAATTTAACAGAAAATAATAATCTTTAGTAGAAAATACAACGGTATTCAGATAATTTCAGAATAATATGTACTGTATCTACTAGCGCATAAATAATTGTGCAGCTAGTGTGCTTCCCCCCCCCCCCCCCTCTTTCAAGGGGACTAAAATTTATCTTCTATAATTTTACATGCAAATATTTTTTAATACATAAAGAATACATAAAGTACTTTGTTCGAAAATTTACAAAATTATTTTTAATTGGTCACAAAAAAGAATAAGTAGAAAAATATCTTGAAAATTAACTATCGGTTGTGGATAAAAACATGAAAATGATTGATTAGCCCCAGAAAAGTTTTTCCAATGAGTCACAAGTAAAAGTAGCAGGATGTGTCAATCAACAAGAAAAAAAAATATCACATTTCCACATGATTTTTCTACAAAATTCAAGTATTTTCCACAGTCTTTCGATAAAATTTGAGTATTTTTTGCGACCTGTTCATGAAAATTGTGTTATTTCTCGCAATCCTCTGAAGAAAATAGTATTTTTTCCACGACCATGACCATTTGATGAATTTAGTTTTTATTTTGAGATCCTTTGGGGAAATGTGCGCATTTCCCTACAAGCCTTTGATGAAATTTGCTTAATTTAGCACGGTTTGTACTCAAGTTTTTGTTTATTTCATCTGTTACGCCCCCCCCCCCCTCCCCAAGATAAAAATGTCAACAAATTTTAATGCATATTTGCATAGATCCCAGGAGCCAGGAATAAAATTCACCGCCGAAAAAGCAGAATTCTGCATTTCCTTCGAAAACTAGCATGTCTAAAGCACACAGAAGTCACTTTTTTTTTTTTTTTTTTTTTTTTTTACTCAAAACTTTGATGAAATTTCCATTTTCTTGCCACCTTTTGATGAATTTTGCAATCTTTCAGCAGACATTTAACAAAATTTGCATTTTATCCTCAGTGCTTTGTAGAAATTTGCATTTTCTTGCCACCTTTTGATGAATTTTGCAATTTTTCAGCAGACTTTTAACAAAATTTGCCTTTTATCCTGAGTGCTTTGTAGAAATTTGGGGTTTTTTTTCACAATTTTTTTGCAAACTTGCATTTTACCCCTGATTTTTGATGAGATTACCACTTTGTCTGCCATCATTTGAAGAAATTAAATTGTTTCTGCGACACTTTAGCAAAATTTGCATTTTTTTCCACAACTGACGGAATTTGCATTTTTTCCTCAATTTTTTGATGAAATCTGCATTTATTTCTGTGATCCTTTGACGAATTTCATTTTTTAATCATTCTTTAACAAAATATGATTTTTTTTCATCACATTTCCATGAAAGCCATGTTTTTTATTCAAAACACTGATGAAGTCATGTTTTTCCACGACCCTTTGAAGCTATTATAAAAGAGTAACGTTTATTTCTGTGTTTATATGGGCAAGGGCGGATCCAGCCCAACCTCCAGGGGGGGGGGGGGTCACAATTTTTGACTGATGATTTAATGAAACAATTTTAAAATACAGTAAATTTTGTAAAAAGGGAATTACGAAAAAAAGTAGCAAATTTCTGCAAATCGGGCATGAAAAAAAATCGCGAATTTTGTCGATTAGGCACGGAAAAATCACGAATTTTGTCGATCGGACGCGATAATTTTCAGATATTTTATAATACTTGAAAAAAATTACAATTTTGTTCATAGGTTGCAGAAAAGTCACCTGTTTTGTCTGTTTACCGCGCGAAAAAAACGCGAATTTCGTTGACTGGGCGCGGAAAAATCGAAAATATCGTCAACTGGACATTGGAAAATCGCAAGTTTTGTCTATCGGCCATCGAAAAATGTCTAATTTTGTCCGCATGTTTCAGAAAAATCGCAAATTTTGTCGATTGAGCACAAAAAAAATCGCGAATTTTGTCTATCTGGAACGAAAAAATCCCAATTTTGTCGATCGCTTTTGTAAAAAGCGCGAATTTATTCGATCGGGAACAGAAAAAAACGCAAATTTTGTTGATTGCAGGCCTAGGACCGCTGAGTCACTCTTAAAAAAGAGAGAAAAGAGACTAAATCACAAGAAAAAGAGACTAAAAGAGACCAAAATTTAAAAAAAGAGACTAAAAGGAGACCAAATAAAAAACATTTTTTTCTCTTCACTTAAATGTTTTTGGTATACAGACAAGCACTATAAGATTTAACACAATATGCAGAATGCATTTTCAATGCATTTCAGTCGGTTTTGAAATAATTGCAAATATTGTTGATTGGTTGCAGAAAAATATCTCAAATCGCAACAATTCATCATGAAAGAAAATCAGAAATTCACCAAATGACGAGGGGGACAAAATCGTGAAATTCATCAAATTGCCTCAAAAAACAAATCATAAAATTTGTCGCATGATCTCAGGAAAAAAAATTCTCGAAATTAGTCAAATGTTCTTAGGATAAAAAAAAATCACGAAAATTATCATATGGTCTTGAAAAAAAATCACGATATTAGTCAAATGGATCTTGTGTTAAACATCGTAAAATTCATCAAATGGGTCTCGAAGAGAGGGATGAATCGCAAAATTCATTAAATGATTGCGAAATTCCAAGAGCGATCATACAAATAATTGCTAATTTTGATGAAGGTCACGGAAATAGTGAAATTTATCAACTAGTCGCTAGAAAAATAACGAATTTCGTCGAATAAAACCATAAAAAAAATCAAGGATGCCTGTCAATGGGTAACATTAAAATGTGCGAAAATCAGTTAGCATAAAACAGTGAAGTTAGTCATATTATTTCAGGAAAAGAATGGCGAAATTTATCAAATGGTGTTGGTAAAAAAGTAAAATCAGGGGTTGTACTGGTGCCAAGTAACATTTCACACAAACTTTTTTGGATATTTTAGGGCACATTTAACTGGCATACTACATTTCCTTCCAAGACCATTTGACAAAATTAATGATCCCCCCCCCCCCCCTGCTACCAATTGCCACAAATTAATATGAAAATTGTGATTTTTCCACACTATTGCTTACGGAAGTACATGATTTTTCTTCCATGATTGTTCACTGACATTTGCAATTTTTTTTTTCAGTAAAATATCTGATTTTTTTTTATTTTGGCTTTCATTTGCCAAAATTTGCAATTTTTTTGCCATTGTTTGCAGAAATTTACTATTTTTCTGTCTTTATTTAACAAAATTCGCGATTTTTTTTCCTGCGATCATTTGCAAAATCGCACGGGAAAAAAAATCACAATTGCAAAGAAAAAAAAAATCACGAATTTTGAAAAATGATCAACTGTCAAAATTTGCAATTTTTTTCTGTGATCATGGAAAAGATAAATTTCGGCAAATAAACGCGAAAGAATTTTGTATTTCGCCAATCGATCACCGAAAAATCATGAATTTCGGCAAATGATTGCAGAAAATATGATGAATTTTGTCATATAAATGCAGAAAAAAGCAAATTTCTAAAACAATGGCCCAAAAAAATATCATTTACGGTATTTTGATAAACGATCACAGAAAAAATATCGCAAATTTTGACTACCGATCGCGTAAAGAAATCACAAATTTTTTCGGCGATCCTTTCACGAAATTTACATTTCTCTGTGATTATATTTTTCGCACGCAAAATCGTACAATCGTATTGTTAATTAGTATAACAGTACCAGGGTTGTTATGATTTTCCCAGCCCAAAAAACCCGGGTGGGTTTTTTCTGAAAAAAGCCACTTGAAAAAACCCAGGAAAAAACCCAAGTGGGTTTTTTCGAAATTTCAACTTTAAATTACATATATAATCTTTATATATAAAAATCTTCTGTGCGTGTGTATGTAATTGAACTCCTCCTAAACGACTGGACCGATTTTGATGAAATTTTGTGTGTGCGTTCCAGTAGATTCGAGAATGGTTTAGATTCACATTTCGTCGAAATTGATTCAGTACTTTTTTAGTAGTTAGGCAAAAACTAATAGTTAGTGATTTTTCGCTAATCAAAAGTTCTATAAATATAAAAGAGTCTGGATTTTGTATTAATCACATCACAAAAAAATCTACCGAGCCAAAAATCTTGAAAATTGGGGTAAAAATAGTTCTTATAACATCGAGTGCCGCTAAAAGGGGATTTTCGAAAATCCCACCCCTAAGATGAGTAGAAAAAAGAACGAACTTTTAAAAAATTCCTTAACAATCGGCTTTTGTAGTTATTTTTCAACTGATAAGATATTTTAGTGCATTTTTTCATTTTGAATCGAATGGTACTAAGCAAAATCGTTTAAATCCATTAGTTCGTGAGATAATTCACGTTTTCCTAATTTGGCGATGTCTTCGGCGCAAAAACCTGAAATTTTGAATCCTTATCTTTATATATAAAAATCTTCTGTGCGTGTGTATGTCACTGAACTCCTCCTAAACGACTGGACCGATTTTAATGAAATTTTGTGTGTGTGTTCCAGTGGATTGAGAACAGTTTAGATTCACATTTCATCGAATTTGATTCAGTACTTTTTTTTGTAATTAGGCAAAAACTAATAGTTAGTGGTTTTTCGCTAATTAAAAGTGTTGAATAAGTTCGATGAATGGAGTGCGGACGGAATGTCGGAGCGGTCTAAGGAGCCAGATTTAAGCTCAGCTTCTTGAAGAAAGAGATCGCGTGTTCGAACCCCACTGCTGACAAACGTGTATGCTTTACAGTAATATTTCCTGTATTATAATTTTGATTAACAGACTTCAGAAAATCGTTAACTTTTAACTAAAAAGAGAAAAATAAACTTTTCTGTCAAAAATTAAACGGACTTCAAAAAATACCGAAGAGTGAAAAAAAATTTCCTTACATAATTGTAATATGAAATTAAATCAAGAGCGTAGTGTTTATCGCGCGTATTACTATATTTACGTACATTTATTTGATTTTCTGGAGTCGGTGCTAGGAGGACAACGTCTGTCGGTGACAGGACAACGTCTGTCGGGTCCTCTAGTGTATTTATATTACATATATAATGTATTGTAATATATTTCTTAATATCAGTACATAACTCTTAAAGTTTATAACCATCACCCCCCACCTCAAAGAAAAGAAATATCCTAATTATACCATCACAATTTTTAAAAGAAATAATTGTTAGTTAATCTCTGTAGCATGTTTAAGTAACACAAACAATTTTTTCCCCATTAAAAAAATACTTTGATGTGTAATGCGTTCTATGTTATACAATAGACACTCATAACAAAATACCATATATGCTTAGAATCCTAATTGAATTACGTAGACATGTAGAATTACTTGGCTTATTCTGTTATTTATTAATAATAAAAAATACTTTATAAATTATTACTAATAATCAATTTATCTAAAAGCAAAGAATAATTTTGATTACTGTCATTGATTTATTAGCTACTTAATCAATTAGCTACTTTAAATTTAATAAGTAAATTTTTTTTTCAAGCATTCTGAACCACCTCCCATAACCCCCAAAAATCTGAAAAAACCCGAAAAACTCTGAAAAAACCCGAAAAACCCAGATAAAACCCCAAAAACCCTGAAAAAAGCCAGTGGGTTGGGTTTTTTCTGAAAAAACCCGGGTATTTAACAACCCTGAACAGTACACTTCGAACAAAATCCGTACATTGTACTCTTCTGTGCATTGTACTACTGGCCATACAGTACAAGTTGGCATCTATGAATATCCTTTTCAATTTTACGATCATTTGACGAAAGCTCGGTCTTATTTCGGAATCGTTTGACGTAAATCTCGGGAGTTTTTTCCCCCACAATCGTATGGCAGAAATCACAAGTTTATTTCGGGATTGTTTGGAAATAACGATTTTATTTAGGGATCTTCTGGTGAAAATCGCGGCTTGATTTGTGATTGTTTAATGAAAATCGTCTTTTTTCTGGTGATCAATTAATTCGAATCGCAGTTTTGCCAGTAATCATTTTATGAAAATCGCAGATTCTTAAAAATTAAAAAACGCAAAATTCTGCTGTTTGTCGAAAAAGTGATCCCTGTATATGTAATGACCGAAATAAGAATTTTGAGATTCCTTCCTGCAATCTTCTGACGAATTTCTCAATTGTTTTTTGCAAGATCGACTGACAAATTTTGCAATGATTTTGCCACTGATTGACGGATTATACGCTTTTTTTCTCGTGAAAAGACAAAATTGTGATATTCTTCCCGCGACCGAATGACAAAGTTTATGATTTTTACCCCCCGAATGCGAGTATTGAATTTCGCGTTTTTATCTTGCCTTAGATTGACCAAATTCACTTTCTTTTCAGTGTCCGACAGAAAAGTTTTGCGATTCTTGCCTGCGAACGATATACTAATTTCATAGCCATTTTTCCATGATAGAGTGACGAAATTTAGAATTTTTTCCCCTGCAAAAGAAGAGAGAAATGTGGCCATGCAGCAGAATTTTGTTCTGCAGTCTGGAACACATATAAAAACTTAAACAGTCGGCAGACCAATCCCTCGCATTACATTATTTGCACTCAAACCTTCAAGTATTTGTGACAGACATAAAAGAAAAATATACTTTAAAAAAGAAGTTGCCTTTGTTCTCAGAATTTTTAACGCCTCATACATTGTCTTAAAGAGGGGAGGGGCTCCTGTTTGACAAAATTTGCGGTTTTTTCACAATCTTTTGACGAAATTTGAATTTTTTTCCGCGATCTAATGACGAAAACTACCGTTTTCTTGCGATCTCTTGAAGAAATTTGCCGTTTTTTCGCGATCTCGAAGAAATTTGCAGTTTTTTCGTGATTTTTTTTAACGAAAACTGCCGTTTTTTCGTGATTTTTTCAAGACGTTTGCCTTTTTTTGCTAACTTTAGGAAGAAATGTTACGTTTTTCCGTGATTTTTTGATGAAATTTGCCGTTTTTTCGCGATTTTTCGGAGAAATTCGCTGTTGTTTCGTGATCATTTTACGAAACTGCCGTTTTTTCGCGCTCTTTTGAAGAAATTTGCCTTTTTTCACGATCTTCTGAAGAAATTTGCCTTTTTTCACGATCTTCTGAAGAAATTTGCTATTTTTTTCATGATTCTTTGAAGAAAAATTACGTTTTTTTCGTGATCTTTTGAAGAAATTTGGCATTTTTTTCGGAGTTTTTTTTAACAAAATTTGCCGTTTTTCGCAATTTATTAAGAAAATTTGCCATTTTTTTCGTGATTTTTTGACGAAAATTGCTGTTTTTTCGTGATCTTTTGAAGAAATTTGCTGTTTTTTTGCGATGTTTTGAAGAAACTTGCCGGTTTTTTCACAATGTTTTGAATGATTTTTTTTAGGAAATTTGCTGTTTTTTCGCGATCTTTAGAATAATTCGCGTGTTTTTCGCGATCTATGACGAAATAGATTGTTTGTCAAAATTCGCGATACACTTTTATGTCCGAATTTTTGGATTTAGGACCGAAATTTTTTAATTTTTGTTAAATTTTTAACAGTTGAAAAATAGCCTGTGAACCTTCTCAAGAGTCTGCGACGTGCGTCGCAGCTTTGCGCCAATTCTGTTCCCGGGAAATTTGGTATACTTTTTTCCCGCGACAAAGTTTCACTATAGTTCCACGGAATTTCATGGTTTCATCCTAAGACAGATTAACATAATCCATGATTTTCCGCCGGTTTCCGACTGAAAAATTTTGCGATTTTTACCCGCGAAGAGTTAACAAATTTCGAGATTTTCCTGCGACAAACTGAGAAGTTTTCCGATATTTCCTCACAACAAATTGTTGAATTTCGCGATGTTTTTTCCGCTATCAAATAAAGAAAGTTACGATCTTTTACCTGCGATCGATCGATGGGTAAGGAACATTTAAAAAAAAAAAAAGTGAAAAAAGAGACTAAATCTGAAAAATATAGACTAAAAGAGACAAATGCAAAAAAATAGCGAGAAAAGCGAGTATAGCGACTCGCTCCGAGGCCTGTGATTGAGAATTAAAAAAATTGCGAATTTCGAGTTGATGTGGAACGCAAAAATTGCCAGTCTCGTGAATCTAGAAAAAATTTATCGCGAATGTAGACGATTTTCTTCATAAAAAAGGGCGATTCGAGTGATTTGGTACGAAAAACTCACGAATTTTGTCGATTTGGAACGAAAAAAATGCTAATTCCGTTGATAGGGCAGGGAAAAATCGAAGATTTTGTCGATGATGCGCGGAAAAATCGAAAATCTTTTTGAGCGGCTGCAGAACAATAGCGAGTTTTACCAGTTTATCGCGAGAAAAAAAATCAGTTTCATCAATTTACGGCAGGGGAAAAATGCAGATTTCATCAATCAGTTAAGAATCGCGAATTTTATTGTTCGGTGCGGAAAAATGCGTATTTCATGGACAAGAAAGGAAAAAGGCGCGAATCTCCTCGAATGGGCCCGAATACGATCACTTTCGTAACGAATCCCGAATACGATCGATCGCTTTCGTAAAAAGCGTGGGTTTAGTCTATTGGGAACGAAAAAAATCGCTTTTGGTAGGGCACGGAAAAATTGCGAATTTTGTCGATCGGTAACGAAAAAGTCGCAAGTATGGTCGATCAGTTTCGTAAAAAGCGAAAATACAGTCGATTGAGATTGAAAAAAAATCCCCATTACGTTGATATGGCAAACAAAAATTGACAATTCCATCGACAGAAAAAATCGCGAATATAGTCACTCGGCTTCGTAAAAAGCACGAATTCGGGCGATCGAGTACAAAAAACTCGCGAATTTTGTCAATTCGGAACGAAAAAATCTCTAATTTTATCGATTCGGAACGAAAAGATTGCTAATTTTATCAATTCGGAACGAAAAGTCGCTAATTTTGTTGATAGGGTGCGAAAAAATTAAAATCTTTGAGAGGCTGCAGAACAATCGTGAGTTTCGTCAGTTTATCGCGAGAAAAAAATCACGGATTTCATTAATTTATGGCTGGAAAAAAATGCAGATTTCGTCAGTCAGTTTTCGTCAGTTTCATAGTTCGTGTGCGGAAAAATTCGTATTTGATCGAACAAAAACGGAAAAAATGTGCTAATTTCGTGGATTGAACACGGAAAAATCGTGAATTTTGTCAATCAAGTGAAGAAAAATTGCAAATTTCACAGACCATTCTTGGAAGAATCTCTAATTTCGTTGATCACACCCCAAAAAAATGTGAATTTCGTTGTTGATTAGGCATGGAAAATTGTGAATTTCGTGGATCCACTTCGCAAAAATCGCGAATTTCACCGTTCGGGTAAGGAAAAATTTTGAATTATGTATATCAGGAGCGCCAAATTCGCGAATTTTCTCGATGAGTTTCGAAAAAAACACAAATTCTTTCGATTAGACGTTATTTTGCGTTCCTGTTTTAGCACTTTTTACTTACACTTACATTACTCTTTGAAGAGCTTCAAGGGGGGGTCATGACCCCCACGACCCCCCCCCCCTTGGATCCGCCAATGTATATGGGTAATTTTTGGAACTACTGAATCAATTTCAAAAATAATGATGACAAATTGATGATGAAAGCTCCTTTTCCAACCTAGGTTATGTTTTATATCAAGACCTCTATAACTAAAATTTACTTACTTAACTAAACTACTTTACTTAACTAAAATCAAAAATTTATATTGAAGATTCTTTTATTATACCATTCATCTTTTTATTGAAGAAAACACTATGTTATGTCCAAGTGCGAGGCCCTGTGCAGCACTTGTCGCACACCCCAAGGACTGTTTGATTTACTGATTCTAGCAAAAAAATTAAGTTCTCCAAAAATTAAAAAAGGTTTCCAAGAATATATAAAAAAATAATTCCTATTATTTATTGAAATGCTTTAAACCATATATTGAGACATTTTTGTCATTTCATCACATTAGTATCTCAAATATTACAATTTTTCAGAATTATGATTAGCCCCCTAGAAATTTCGTGCCCATGGCACAAGTCCCCAGGTGCCTGTGCAATAGTTAGGCCTTGGCTCTGGTCATTAGTGTTGGCTCTAGATAAAAAGGGTCATCGAGCAGGAATTTTTCAAATGGGACACAGTGTACCCTTGTCCCCCAAAAATATCCTGAACTGGTTTGTTTAATCCCTTATAATTTGAGATATTTTCCTGGGATAAATTGAATTGTCACAAGGGCGCATAGGAAATGTAGCCTGACAAGGGAGGGGGGGGGGATTCACCCCAAAAATATTAATATTTTGTGTTTTTAATGGTAAAAAAAAATGCAAGTTTTGCTTTGGAACTCTATATTCCCCCACCTCCCCCGGGAGAAGAGTGCCTGAATTCAACACAGTTTAAAACAAGTTTCAACTTTGTATTTTGCACATGTTATGAATGCATGTAAGCATGCACATTTTGCAAATAATTCTGTATTTAAAAATGAAATATTAATTATAATTAATGGCTTTATTAGAAAAGAGTACTCAGGGTTCATACAGAGTTGGGAAGAAAAAATCCAAGGAATCCAAAAAAGAGATTTTCCCCCAGGTTTAAAAAGGGGCAGGGCGCTACTGTTCTGAAAAAGGCATTTTTTACATTCTTCAGGGTACTTTTTGGTTTTTAAGGCCACTTTTATAAAATTGAAATGAAAAAAAACTTCTTTAAACACCATAAAATAAGTTAACTGCGCAAGGCCTTTCGAAAGAACTTAGTCTTTCTTCGTCAGGCGCAAAAAAGACGTGCGTCCACAATGAATGTAGCGGCACGACTGAAGGGGAATGCGGGAGGGAGAGGGAGCAAGCAGAAGGAACAGCCAATAGGAAAGAAGAAGGCAACAGCCAATCACGGAAGAGCATAAACAAAACTAGATAGACAATGAAGGAAAGGAAGAAGGGGGGAAGGGAAATGGGAAAAAAGCGGGGTAAATTAAAAAATTAACTAAAAGGAGAGATTAAAATGAAATAAAATGTACGCAAAAAATATATAAATTAGTAGTAATAAAAAAATAAAAAAAATAAAATAAAATAAAATAAAATAAAATAAAATAAAATAAAATACATAAAAATAAAAAATAGTTTACAATTATAAACACACATGAATATACCTGAAAAATAGTATACATAATATATATAAAAAAATAATAATAATTAAATAATAAACTTAATTATGAAGCAGTGCTGAAAAGATTCTTCCAGGCAACGGAGAGGGTTTTAGAATCAGATTTATCATTAACAATAATATCACGATTAATATAAATAGCTAAGTTTTCAAGAAAGTCTAATTCAGAGGAACTATTGGCATTAAAAATAATTTTAGCAGTTTGAAAATTGAAACTATGGCCGGAATCCCAAGAGTGTTTAGCAACAGAAGATTTAGAAATTTCTTGATTAATGACATACCGAGAGTGTTCTTTTAGGCGTTTTTCGAGATTTCTTTTAGTTTGACCAATATACGATAAATCACAGCCATTACAAGGAATATTATAAATACCCCATTTTTGGAGGTCAGGGACAGGACAATGTCCTGTCCCTGACCTCCAAAAATGGGGTATTTATAATATTCCTTGTAATGGCTGTGATTTATCGTATATTGGTCAAACTAAAAGAAATCTCGAAAAACGCCTAAAAGAACACTCTCGGTATGTCATTAATCAAGAAATTTCTAAATCTTCTGTTGCTAAACACTCTTGGGATTCCGGCCATAGTTTCAATTTTCAAACTGCTAAAATTATTTTTAATGCCAATAGTTCCTCTGAATTAGACTTTCTTGAAAACTTAGCTATTTATATTAATCGTGATATTATTGTTAATGATAAATCTGATTCTAAAACCCTCTCCGTTGCCTGGAAGAATCTTTTCAGCACTGCTTCATAATTAAGTTTATTATTTAATTATTATTATTTTTTTATATATATTATGTATACTATTTTTCAGGTATATTCATGTGTGTTTATAATTGTAAACTATTTTTTATTTTTATGTATTTTATTTTATTTTATTTTATTTTATTTTATTTTATTTTATTTTTTTATTTTTTTATTACTACTAATTTATATATTTTTTGCGTACATTTTATTTCATTTTAATCTCTCCTTTTAGTTAATTTTTTAATTTACCCCGCTTTTTTCCCATTTCCCTTCCCCCCTTCTTCCTTTCCTTCATTGTCTATCTAGTTTTGTTTATGCTCTTCCGTGATTGGCTGTTGCCTTCTTCTTTCCTATTGGCTGTTCCTTCTGCTTGCTCCCTCTCCCTCCCGCATTCCCCTTCAGTCGTGCCGCTACATTCATTGTGGACGCACGTCTTTTTTGCGCCTGACGAAGAAAGACTAAGTTCTTTCGAAAGGCCTTGCGCAGTTAACTTATTTTATGGTGTTTAAAGAAGTTTTTTTTCATTTCAATTGTGTATAACACCAGTTTCAATTTTATACACTTTTATAAAGTTGAATCTAGAATCTAGCGGTTCAAAAAATTGTAGAAAAACAGATTTTGTTAAAGAATCGGAAAAAAAATCTAAAAATGTTGCTAAAAAATTGATTAAAAAAAAAAAAAGGTAAATTTTGTTAAAAAATCGCAAAAAAAAACCGGCCTATTTTGTTAAAAGATCGCAAAAAACAGCAGATTCTGTTAAATTATCGTGAAAAAATGACAGATTTTGCTAAAAAAAAAAAAAAAAAAAAAAAGGCAAATTTTCTTAAGAGATCACAAAAAATGGAAAATTTTGTCAAAAGATAGAGAAAAACCGCTAATTTTGTCACATTTAAACACGAAAAAATGCAAATTTCGAAAAAAAAGCGAAAAAAAAAAATAAAAAAAAAAAATAAAAAAAAAAAAAGCACATAGTTCATAACAGGAGTGGAATCGCCCCCTCTTTTCTCCCACTTCCATTGTAACCTTTTAGAAAATTTGCTGTGAATTTTTTTTTTTGCTTAGGATCACTTTTGTGATTCTGTCAAATTTCTTTCCAAAACTTAGAAAAATTAAGGTAGTCATTTCCGAAAAAAAAAAAAAAAAAGAAAGATCGGTCGTTACTCTAAAAATCAGGGCCGTAACTACCGCCGGGGCACTGTAATAGGGCCTCCAAGCCTGAGGGGCCCCAAACTGATAGTTAAAAAAACTATTGATTTTAGTTTCTTGTCTAACTTCCTATAAAATGCCCAGCACCTAGCTAAAAGTTAATAATTAAAAAATAATAATAAATAAATAAAATAACATGCTAGAATAAATGTTTTTGCATGTCCGTCGATATACTCCATATGTTTTGCATGCAAAAGTAACTCTATATAGTATAAAGAAGAAAATATGGACTCCTGATCAGTTGAATAATATAAAAAGAATCTAAAAAAAATCTAGAAAATCTTTCTTCTTTTCTATTAATAAATACATAAAATCGAAAAAAAAATCAAAATCCATCGTTCAAATTGTTTTTAAACAGAAATGTATGATTAAATTACATAAACTCAAAAATGAACCAAAACAAAACGCTCTTTAAAGTATTCCACCAATTAGAAGTCTGTATTTTCACCTCTATGCTAGCTTCAGTGGGATCGGCAAAAATTCCATCGCCGCCAGGTGCCTGCCGAGTAGGGTTGTCCAATTCTGCTTTTTTTTCAGTCATTTTTGGACTTATCATACTGTGTATGTTTAAACAACAGCATGCAAAAGAAAAAAAAAACTGCGTCTGGGGCAAAGTGTTGATTTGCTCCGGGTGCGAGGTGAGTCACTAGTTTGCCCCGGGGCCCCCCAAGTTTATAGTTACGGCCCTGCTAAAAATCTTACATAAAATGTATCGCAAATTTTGACAAATAATCGAAAAATATCATTCTCTTAAATTAGTGAAAAAAAACGTCAATTTTGTTTTTGGATTGTGGGAAAAATGCGAATTTTGCCAGAGGATGGTGAAAAGATGCAAATTTCGTTCAGGAATCACAAAATAAAACAAACAAAAAGAATTTTGACAAAAAATTTTGAAAAAAAGGGACATTTCATCAAGAAATAGGAAAAAGCGACAAATTTCGTCAAAAGGTCGCGGAAAAAAACTGCGTTTTTTCCCGTGGCACTTTGATGAAATTCGTGCTTTTTGTCTGTTGCATTTTGACGAAATTTGCGTTTCTTCAGCGGCCCTTTGTAGAAAAAAAAAAAAAAAATCTCACTTTTTTGTTTTCAGATGACAATATTCGCTTTTTGTCGATGATCATTTAACGAAATTAGAGTTTTTTCCACGGTCCTTTGACAAAATCCTTTGGTCCTTTCACCTAATCTTTGCGTAATTTATGCGCTATAGCGCGTCCGCATCATCACTGAAGGGCTGCGTTTTTTCTAATGCGGGGCAAGAAGGGCACTATATTTTGAATCAGCGACAAGAGGGGTGCTAGTTTTTAGATGAGGGACAAGAGGGGTGTTATTTTTTAAACTAAAGGGCAGGAGGAACGGCGCACCCCCCTGAAACCCTCTGGAGGGAAACTCTGCAAAAAATTTTAAGGACTTGCCACTTTTGTTGTTATTTATGTGGCATGCACTTGCACACCCCAATTTTTAATGCCCCATTTGGAGAGAAGAACATTTCAAACAATTTTTTCTCTATTAGAATCTAATTATTGGTGCTGAAAATGCAAAGAATTCACAACCTTGGTGATTTTGTATGTTTAAATAAACAAATAAACAATCAACTTTCCTATGCAATGACCAATGGTCATACACACAGATCAGTGAAACTCGAAACACTTATTATATATATCGCATATAACTATAAAAGAATTTTTAAATGTAAAAAAAAAAAAATGCTAATGCAACATACGCAAAAAAATATAACTTTTGAATTTATTCTTTTAGAGCAGCAATAAGTTAGTGTCCTAAAGCTGACATCTAACAAATATTTAAAGCATTACCTATTTTCTAAAACAATTTAGAATGAGTTTTTCTTTCTTCTTAAATCAAAGATATCTTGGATTTGAAAAATTGATAATGCTTTAAATATTTGTTTTACTTAAAAATGTCAGTTTTAGAGCATTTTACCTTAATCACTTTCTTTGAATGTGAATGTTGTCCATGACATACATAGAAAACTGAAAAAAGCACCATTATTAACATCCCTGTAAGATTCTAGTCACCATTATATGCTATTGAATACGTTAATTAAATTATGTACACATACATAAATAAAATATAGATCAAACTATTTACAACAACAAAATCTACATTTGGGTTCCATAAAAAATTGGAATACAAATGATAAATCACAGCAGTATTAAAAGCAAAAAATATTGGTAAAAAAATTTATTGAAAATAGTAAAAAATATGGAAAGAAATTTGGGCTAAATAATAAACAAAATAATAATATTAAAATCAATTTCTTACGAATTTATTTGCAATTTTTGTTATCTAATTTGTCTAATTTCTGCAATTCTTTTTTGTTTGTTTGCAGACTTAATGTTTTCATTTCTAAGTAGTGTCTAAGGAGTCTGTACGAACTATTTATAGTCAAGTTTTGGCGTCATCGCCGGCGAATTGCAGTTTGAAATAAAATAAAATGACATCAAAGATGGCAGAGTATATGCGAGAATGAAGTAAAAATATGTGACATTGAATAAACACTTTCAAATAATAATAATTAATAGTAATTCTAAATAAAACTTGTGGATTGATTATTATTGTTATTATGATGCCAAATGATGTTGGTACACGTGAGACGTGATAACATGACATGCATTTCCTGCTCAAAAATTAATACGAGCATTTATTTAGCAATTATTAAATTACTTTAAAATATTCTGCACAGTTTAATTTTTACATTAATATGAACAACATCAAAAAACAGTTGATTACATCAACAATAAAATAGTAACTTACTTTCGAAGTTTTCAGAGATTGAACATAGAACAACAAACCGCTGGCGCCGCTGAATACACGAATACGATCGTAGACGAAGCACTCACAACAGAATGTAGCCTTACGCGTTATAGCGAAAGCTCGATAATATAGTTCCTTCCAAAGAAGAAAAATATAATATTATTCTTTTATTTCCAGGATATGTTGCATTGTTTTTCTCTTAATGAATAACTTTCAGGGGCGTGCCAGCATTATTCGGCGCCTGTGTGCAGAACTGAATTTGGCGTCCTACACCCCCCCCCCCATCCAATCGCCTTTAAAAATAAAACGTTAGCCCCCCCCCCCCCCAAAAAAAAAGCTATAAATATTTATAAATGTATTGCCATTCTTTTGGAGTTTTGAACCAGAAAATTTATTTAATAAAATATGTCTTGTTTCTTTACAGTTCGTACTTTATTTCATTAAATAAATAAATTTCTGTTTCTAAACATGCTTAAATTACTTGAAAAATAAAGAAGGATAGCAGCTATGTAAACAAAATTCGTAACACAATAAATAAAAACATTCTCTATCAAAATCCTGTGTTACGGTAAAATTTCATTATCGCGGAGAAAATAATTTAATACGATAACAATATATTGCATCTAAAAGAAAGATGTTCATTTTTACTTTGCATGTATTGGCGATGGCTAAGAAAATCTACCGCACATAGAGATCTCAAAATTTGGATAAGGATCGATGATGGTAGATGCACCGTGCACCTAACACTCAATTTTTTTTATTTTTTGTTAATTACCCGAAATACTAATTAAAAACCCTTAATGATCATCGCAAAATGGCGATTTTTTATTCCTCAACGAGATCATGCTTGTGTGCTTCCCCAAGCAGTCCTTCCCACTGACCAAAAGCGTAATGTTTTATTAGCTCACAGGCTATCATAGCCTGAGAGCTTATGTGCCCGCCCGTTCTGTATGTACGTTCGTGCGTAACGCGATAACTCATGATAAAAATATCCGATCCACTTGAAATTTTGTATATAAGTATATCCTAATAAGGCGCTTCCCTGATTAGTTTTTGGAGTTCATTCGATATGTATAAGAGGGGGAACGGAGGCTTATGCCCCTCCCCTTAATTTATATAAATGAGTTTTTCATGCAGAATTAACAGTTTTCGTTCAAAATTTAGATGTAGGATCATTCTGATGAGGCGATTCCGTGACTGTTGTTAGGTGTTCATTGAATAAGTATAAACAGGGGGAACAGGGGTTCTTATGCCCCTCCCCTTAATTTATATAAATAGGTTTTTCAAGCAGAATTGTCAGATTTCGTTCAAATGTCTAAATAGTTTTGGAAGTTTAATGGTTAAGTATAAAAAAGGGGGATAACTTCTCTTAAATTATATAAATGCTAAATGGCTTTTTATTAAGAATTATCCGATTTGCTCTGAATTTTGGATATAGATTTTTTATATGATAAAGCATGTGCTTGATAGTTTAGGAGGTTCAATAATTAAGTATAAAAAAGGGGAAAGGGAGAGCTGTTTCCCTTTCTTATTTTTTTTCGAACGGAATTAACCCTTGGAAACATAAGGCTGTAATGTACAATAAGTATGCGTAGCCTGTGAGCTCAATGCCATCAGTATAACTGGGCAATATTCTTTTTATTTTTTCTGCATTTTCAAATTGGGATACAGTGAAATCCCGGTAGAATTACAAATAAATAAATAAAGAAATAATAAAAAAAAGAAAGAAAAACGATTTCAATGGTATTTTTAACCACTATTTCGTATTTTACAAGTTCGAATAATATATCTGGTGTAAAAATATTAATATTTACATGTCCAAAAATTTTTTGAAGTTATTTCAAGGATTCGCCAAACATATTTTTTCTGTCGGTGCAAATTATCTCAAGACATCGTTTCCCAATTAAGAAATAAGTGATTGAATATCATTTCGCGTCAATAAATAAAATAAAAATATGTATGAGGGATTGTGTGCATTTTCATTATTTATTTTATCAAGTTTTTTTTTTTTTTTTTTTTTGTCAAAATGGAAAGTTTTATGAGTAAATGTCGGAAAATAAATACAAATTGACGGTTAGGTTGAAAAATCAGACCGGAACATGAATAGCACTCCGGTATACTCTACTGAAGGCAGTGGGATATCAACTCGATGGATTTTCATTTAAAAAAGAAAAATCATACAAATTCAAGACTATACACTGCTTACAATATAATGTTCGTCCGAAAATATTTTTATTCAAAATTATAAAGACAAATCATCATGATGCTGAAGACATTGTGTCTTCCCCACACCCCATCTCTACATTCGTTTGGAAAAAATAACATTCAATATTTGACTTTAGAATACTTAAGGTTATTGTAATTCGCCTAGGTGGTTCCAAGGCGGTTAGCTAGTAGAACATAAAGTGCATGGGATATTAAACTTTTTTCATAAATCTATATTTTTCCATTCATATTAACAGCCATCTTTGTAGTTTCTAATTTATTTATGTCTGAATTGAACTTTTCTACCATTTTAGTCTCTGTAACGTCTACGGTTATGTGTAATGCTAATAAGTGCTCATATTTCGAAAATTCGATTTTATGTTCGGAAATGAAATGTACAAATCCTACAATCATTATAATAATTTATGCAGCATTTGAATAGACATGAGTGTACGCAGGGAGTGCAGGGAAAGGCTCCCCCTTCAACCTTCAAAAAAAATTAGAAAATTTGGATATCTATGGCCAAATTTAGTCTATCTTCACCAACTCTCCCCCCTTTTCACTATCATGGTAATTCCAGAGTACTAGAGAGGTAAAAGATAGATAAAAGGTATTTATTTCGCTCAGAAATCTATGGTGAAAAAAAAAACACTTTTTTTTCAATACATAAATACAAATTTCAATACATTTCCACAGAAATCATTAGTAGAAGTGCTGAACAAAATTATAGCTTTGGTCGCTTAAAGTAAACTTCACTCTTTAAGTGCGAAAACCAGTGTTAAACCTATGGCACGGAATGCCAACAGCTTCACAAACGGCTGATGCTCCATTTTTACCAGTTAAAATTTGTCTCATAGCTGACGCTAGTATCTCCAATCAAAAATCTGTACACTGAACAGAACAAAGAACACTAACATACAAAAGGCTATACAAATGTAATGAAAGTTATCAACTTTTTGGCAATTTCTGGACGCCCGCTACCCCTTACGATATCATACGTTATCATTCCTTAATAACATTCTATTTTCTCCATAGGTAAACACAAATATTATTTCAAACATACAACACATGTTTTCTTAAACGCAGATTATATATATGCATACACATAAGGCAGAAGAATAGGAATACCAAACATTGAGATATTCAATATTTTGAAAATAAATAATTTTATAATCATTTAATTATTTTAATTTTCATTGATGAGTATTTTCATAAAAATAGTTAACAAACTAATATATATATATATATATATATATATATATATATATGTGTATATTGCAGACTATTTTGATGTACAAACAAGCTATAATTGTAAAAGGAAAAAACATTGGAAACAGAAAGAGAACATTTTGGTTAGATCATTCAAAAATTATAAATATATCAAGATTCCCCACCCCTCACTAGAGATATCTTGCCATAGATGCCATAGAGGCATATGATATCTTCCGATATCATATGCCAGATCCCCCCCCCTTTCCCCCTAAAGTGATAATTTTATGAATGCATAGCCAGTGCCGTAGCTAGAAGTGAATAATGGGAAAGGGGGGGGGGGGTTGCTCATATTTTCTCTCTCTCTCTGTGACGCAGAAAGCCAAATTAATACTCTCTTAAAAAGTCAGCCAGAAAATAGCTCAAGTTGAGCTGAAATCCACTCATCTCAATGTTGAAAGGCAGCTTCTCAAAAAAGAGTTGAAATAACTCGAGTTTTAACCAATTTAAATGAAGTAGAGCTATTCAAATAACCAATTTAGATCAAGAAGATTTAATCGTTTGAAAAACAACTCTTTTATGATCGAAAAAATTACAGCTCTTTCATGAGAAGCCAAATCAGCTCTTTCGTTTTAAGAGTGTACGTGTTCACACTGTAGTTACTATGTTTCTCATTAAACTGTTGTAATAGTTTCACTTTACGCTAGGAAAAGAATAAGATGATGAAAAATTAGAGTATAAAGCGAGTGAAATCTTAAACAATTTGTTAGCTTCATATGTGTAAATAGGATGGGCAAGTGCTGAAACACTTATTTTAGTTACAATTTAGTATTTTTGCAAAAGCTATGAAAGGTCCTCAAAACTAAATTAGATTTTTAAACAGAATTTCATTTGAATTTTTGGAATAGAAATTAATTTAGTGACCTTGGAATCTTTTCCAGAGAGGGTCAAAATGTTTTAGTGGAAGCTGAGTCGCCCATAGACCCCCTTAGCTACGGCCCCTTAGCTACTTAGCATAGCCCCCAAGTTCTGATTTTACATTGTTTCTCGATTCAGGATTCTCCAAAGCGTCCCCCGCGGGCGCCACGATTACGCCCTTAGATTTTCTTGGCACCCATTCGAATTTATCCTTTTACTAGCTATTTTTAAGATTAAAAATTCATTTAAGAGATACATTTTTAAAAATAAACAATATTTTAATAGTTTTTTTGTAATAGTTATCGATGACCTTAAATAAGTTTTAATTATTTAATGCTATTAAGTTGTTATTCAGTGATTAAGGTTTCTATAGCCTCTTCCTCTACAAAACTTTTGAAGATAGATTACCCTCTGAAAATCTAATTTTAAAGCTATTCTGTATTAAATTATTGCTTCAAATTATTTTAAAATAGTTTATAAATCATAAGGGACTTATAGCTATCAGCGTGAGATATACGCGCATCATATAAGACGTTTCCACAGCTGCCAACTTTTACGCATTTTTGCTACCACTAACATTGTACAGAGATTTTCCATTTGTTTAATCATAAGATTTCGACAATTAAATAAGACAATATTTACTATAATTTTTTTGTGGTAGGAAAAATGCGTAAAAGTTGGCAGATATGCGTTTCTAACATAAAAGTCTACCTCCATTCATGGACTGATATTGTAGGAGAAACTTTTACCAGTATTTCCGAATAGTAATTTTCTTCTTATTTATGATAAATTCTGAAGTAAAGTGACAATTGTTTCTTATAAATAATAACAAAAAAAAAAAAAAAAAAAAGAAAAGAAAAAAAAAAAAAGTGAAATTTAGCTCCTATGGTAATAAAACTGTATATTATGCTTTTCCATCCAGTGAATAATAGTGTTGCATATTTTCAGCTATGTGAACTACGGCGCCTTTTATTTTTTATAACTGTATGAGGTGCGCCTCTGTTTATAAAGGTCGGACAGGTCTTGTCTAAATGATTTATTAGAGGATTCATAAATAAAATAAAATAAAAATTTAGAGAAAGAAATGAATATTTATAAATAATTTGTATAAGGTAAATCTACAAAAGATAATTCAGATGCCAAGAAAATATAATACATTTTAGTATGAATAAATTAAGGATATATTTTTTTAAATATTTGCTTCTCAACTGAAATCTTTTGGCGCCTTTACTGCTTCGGCGCCTGTGTGTGCCGCACACTTTGCACACTGGGTCGGAACGCCCCTGATAACTTTTATGATGTTATGAATGAAGTAAATCTTAACAAAGTACAAACTTATCATTTCGTTTGGTTTTGAAAGCATCCGATGCCTCAAAACTGAGAACGCATAAGGTTCATTTTTGATCCAAATGTACTCAAATCGATATGAGTACATCAATATACTCATTTTTGAGTACTTCATTTTTTTCAGTGTAAAACTAAAATTAAAATCAACACAAAAACCGCAAAAATAAATAAATAAATAAATAAAATAACAATAATAATAATAATAATAATAATAATAATAAATTCAGTTTCGTGAAAAAGCAAGTATTCAAAATTTTCGACCCGTATTATTTATATATATCAAAATTTTTTCGATACGTTTCCAATAAAACGACAGTTAAACTGTTCTTATTATTAATGTTATGCAGAAGCATATACATGCATACATTAACTACAAGACAGGTGTCATCACATAAAGCCATGCGAATTGTATTTATGGTCTTGTGTCAAGGCTGCAATTGATGAATTTATCTGAATGAATGATTTTCCAGAATACATCTTAAACGAAGTAAAAAGTTACTTCCGGGATACTTCCGTATTTTCAGCACGTCTCAGCCGTAATAAGTAATTTGTTCAACTTCCGCAAGACAGGGTTGCCAGATGCATAATGGCAAATTGCGGAAATCGGGAATAGATATTTTCCATTAGCCTCCAATGCTATTTCTTTCAGACAAGCTAAAAAGTGTCGTGTCAAAAATTGTGGCACACTTTTACTTACCTATCACACGCAGTATAGGGTAAGTCTTGCAATCGTTTTGAAAATCGAAAAAAAAATCTGACGGATTTACACGTTTCAGATTCTGGAGATTCCGAAAAAGATATCTTTAGAAAAAAAAAAAAAAATGCCGTCCGTGTGTCTGTCTGTCGGCATTTCCCTTTTCTCAGAGTCTATAAAAAAGCGTTTAAACTAAAGAAAAAATCCGTTTTTGATGAATCTAGTCAATGTAGCAGAGTCAATGTAGTAGACGTAGCACGTAAAATTGTATCTTTTTATTATTCCGCAATTCCAATGTCTCGGAGAGAAATTGCTAATCAATTGGGTATTTCACGCCGTTCTGTTTGCTATTACATTGATAAACATAAGAAAAATGAAGTTAGTTCATTGCATTCTAAACGGGGTCGCCCTTCTAAAAAACCTCTATCGATTTTTTTTTTTTTTTTTTTTTTTTTTTCCTAATTGGAGGCGAAACTGAATTCTGCAATCGCAGAATCTACATTCAACTTGTTAATATACTTAAGTGAAATGGACAAAAACTAAAGAAAACAAAATGCGTAGGACTAATTAGCATTCATGAGGCAGTCTTTATACGACAATGAATATTAACAATATGCACTGTGGATGATATTTTGTCACATTTCAAAAGAAGTTTTCGAAAATATTAACCCTTTCGTCCTCGGCGTCTCTTTCACAAATTTTATTCAGCATCACTTTTTTAAAAGAAGTTACTTTCAATTACACAGTATTAAAAATCTCTAATTAAATCAGGCATATTTTATTTAGCATTTATTAAAGATGCAAAAATTAGTTTTTGCAAAGGAAGATGTTGTCCTGCCATACCGGACATACATGTCCAAAAGGGTTAATATTGAAATTGATATGATTCTTACGAATTGTATCATACGATCGTTTAATTCCCATCTGTGTAATTAAGTAAGCTATAGTTCTCGCTTTTTTTCTCTCTCTTTTTTTAACGTGCAGCAATATAACATTGCGTCCACATGATGAACCCCCACCCCCACCTCCTATATACTAGGCCTGAACGCTGACACAAAAATAACGGTAACACTGTGACATTCCGCATTCTGCTGAATTTTTATTTAGAGACTCCAAATTATCACCACTAAGTTTAAATAGTTATTAAATTTTTCTAGGTTGATAGATATTCCAGAAATAAAATAAAAGGAAACTGCTATTAAAAATTTCCAGTGTGACTTCCAGCATTCGTGAAACGCCGGTCTAATAGTGATGACGTCACTTCTCGCTGGCTTGAAGTATTTCTTCTGCTTGAAGTATTTCGATGGCGATGATAGTGATTCGGTGATCGAAGCAACACTAGAAATCTTGCTCAAGTTTTTTAAAAAAGCTATACACATTAAACAAAATTATAACATATATCTAAAACCGTTTAATTTATTTCTCTATGGTTTACATTTACCTTATTTTTTAAGAAATTTCTGATTTGAATCGACATTTTAATAGATTGAAGTCGAATGAACTTCTCATGGATATTCTAATATTAAAAGATTTAAAAAATAAGCATTAAAATTGTCTTAGGTTGTAGACACTTTAACATCGCTCAAGGAGAGGCGTTTAACCTATCGCCCCTTACATTTTATTTTATTAAATTTCAGTAAGTATGTCAAAAATTAGAAAGTTTAGATTTGAAAATAGTCTTAATCCCTTCAGGACGAGCAGTACGTATATACGTACCGCAAAAAGGTATAAGAATCCTTGTTTATCCTTTCCAGTAAATTTTTACTGCAAAATTTGACTTTTTTAATCAGACCATTTTCTGGATTTCATAAGTTAAAAATTTCTGTTTTTAAAAACCGGTAACAAAACATTAAAAATTTTGTAAAAGGCTTTTGTCGCGGAGGAGTTGCTATGTAATTTTAAAAACTCCATTCATCTTTTCAAATAAATAAATAAATAAATAAATAAATAAAATAAAAAATACTATATATACTCGTATGTAAGTCGTTTAAATAAAATTTAGAAGTTAAAAATGTGTGTGTGTATCGGGGGAGGGGGCGATTGACTTATATACGAGTTAGTAAAAACAAACAAATAAATAATTTTTTCGCAGATAATCGGTGAATGGTCAAGTTTTAAATAATCATATATGGGCCTAAGTTGGGGGAGTGTTCATTAACCTGTGATTGACCCCCCCTCCCACCCCCCCCCAAAAAAATCTCAACGATAAAGTATTTGTAATTGTCCTGCACCCATTTTCTTTTGAGACAGAATTCCCTACAATACAGAAGCATTGCTTTCAACATTTTAATCCCCTTTTTAAATAGAGTAAAAATTTGAGAATGCTTCTATATATTTCTTCTAAAAGTCTTATTATACGAAGAAGTACTAAATTTTAGAGAGTCTCCGAAGTTGTTTACCCGTAAATAAATAAAGCTTAAATAGATTTTTGAAAGATTTTTTTCTTCTTTTTAAGCATTAGTAAATTCAAGTGAACATATTTCAAAATAGTTCAAGCTTCTTCGGTTTTAATTAATTATGTAACTTCTAAACATTGAATTAAAGCAAAACAAATCTGATTAGAAACGCAGACTTTTTTTTTCTAATTTTATGAAAATTAATTATTACAATAGACTCCCTCAAATCCGCACTCCTAAAATCCACAATTCTCTAAAATCCACACATAATTTACAGATGTAAACAATGAAATATTCAGTTCATATATAGGGATAAAATTTGATTTTTTTAGCTTTTATATCAATTCCATATATTTTTTAATTTGTAATTTTTTTTAATGTTACAGAATTCATGTTTTTTTTTTTCATGTAGGAAGAATAAATTTATTTCTAAAAAAAAATCAGGATATTGCTGGTATCACTAATAATTACAATCTTCTGATCAAACATATTTATGTATTATTCAAACTTTTTTGGTTAAGTCTGCTAAACTTTAAATAAAACTTCTTTACTTTATGATTTTGATGTGAATCAGCAATGTATTTTTATGAGGCAAGTTTCATTGAATAATTTAAGAAAAGTTCATTTAATCTTTATAATGAATTTTTAATCATACGTTATTGATTATTAACTTGACCTTTGCTTTTAATATTTTAATTATTTAAAAAAATTATCTAAATTTTTATTATTTTAGTTTATTACATTATTTATTACATTTATTATATTGTAAGCATTCATTATAGTTTCAATTGCATTATTAATTACATTCAAATTACTGTTTAAAAAATGTAAACAAAGCAATGACCAGAAATCTGCAAAATTCTAAAATCCGCAAAACCTCTGGTCCCAAGCTGTGCGGATTTGAGGGATTATTATTTTTCTAAATCTTAAATTACAAATCATTTTTCAACATACTATCAGAAATGTAGTTCGATTTATATGCGAAAATTAATTTTTTGTTTTCTAAATTTTGCTTAAGCTTTGGGGGTCGACTCAACCAGTATATATGGTACATATATAATAAATAATTTAACATGCAAGATATAAAAGAAAATCTTACAGGCTAATTAGCAAAGATGAATTTGCATATTTAAGAACTCATTTAAATGCACGCTAGGGTAGGTTGCGAAAATTACACACTAATTCAACGGAATGTGTCCTTCGACGCTAGCCTTCATTTTATTTGATCGAGCTCACCTGAGTATATTATTCAAATCATTGTCTGCAGGGGGTGACAGAACCTCCTGCTGACAAACCCCTTCTCTGACCTTGTCTACATTTACAAGGCGGAAGTTATAACGCTAGATGCAAAACCAACTGGCGCGTAAATTCTGGGAACGAATTATCCGATAAAACACACTTGATGGTGGATCAGCCTGAAAAATTATGATAGTGGAATGAAGTTATAGCCTTGTCAGTTTCGGAGTTTTAACGTTATTTATGCCAAGGTTTCGAGCTAAAATAAGAATAGCGATAATTTACCGTGGTGTCGTGCAAAATTATGCCTGTATTTATCTGCTGCATGTATGCTTAATTCCCTGTAGACACATTTCTTTTGAGATGAGACACAATGTAAATTTTATCCGTAACAAAAACTTTTTTGTTTGTTGTTGGATCACTCTACAAAATTCTAACGACATTTTCATTTTTCACCGTTTAAAAATTTATTTTTCCTTTTTGTCCTTTCTTTCCTTACTTTCTATTTCATTTTTCTTTTTCTTTCTTTCTTTCTTTTTCTATTTTTACATTTTTTTAGCGTATTTATAAAGTGTTTCTGACTTTTTGATTAGTCTATCCGCATATCTGTCCATCTGTCCGAATATATTAGGATTACGATATAATGTTTATTTGGTAATGAAGTTTAATATTAAATATTTGGTGTTGAAAATGAAGAATATAGTTTAAAAGATATTTATACAGGTTTACACAAAAGAATTTTGTTACAGTATGTATATGATTTATATTGTAATTTTAATCATAATGAGTTTGATACGCAGCATTGAACTCCACTAAAATATGCTTTGGCAGGAGTACATAATAAATATTTATTGTTCATTTACAGAGGCAATAAAAGAATTCCATTTCATTGTGATGTATGGTGAAAACGTTTGCGATACATTTTTACACTAAAATGCCGAACAGGTGTCAATTCGACACCGATTAATGGACTAATTGTCGATTCGAACCTTCTTCTTCAGAAACTTCTTCATAAAATAAGTTAAGTAGAAATTACGCTGAAATAAATTAAACAATGAATTTGAATAATTTCAAATAAATTTTCGAGTTTCAAAATTTTCCATAAAAGTTTTTTTTTAAATTTCCCGGCATTCTAATATTAATACTATTATGATGCTTATAATATAATAATAATAATAATAATAAAACAGCATTCTAACATATTTTCTACAATTTATGGAGTGCGTAGTATTTATTGTTCGTTTACAGAGATGTACAAAATAATTCTATTGCAGAATTGACTATGATCGATTATTGCTGGAATTGAGCTTTCTACTGTGATAGATTTAAGAAGATTGAAAGAGGTTCATCAAAAGATTTGAAAACATGAAGAACAAGATGCTGGAAAAACGCAATGTTAAACCTACCAATGAACCACTAAAATTGGATGTGCAAGTGGTTTCCAGTAAGATATAATTTGATAGATCATTTGTATTTTAATATGCTAATCTAGTTGTAACTAATTCTTAAATTACAGTTTAAATTTTTAGTGAAATTTCAGCTTTGATAATGAACTTAAACATGGTGTCAAAAGAGGTAGCTAGCATTGTAAGATCGAAGTTGATCCAATTTTCAGTACATAGACAACCTATATTGAAAAATTGCATGCATAATCTGAAAAGAAAAATTATTCCGATTCTAATAAAACTGTATAATGACTACACATGATATAACGACTTGGTATAACGAATACACATGGCTTAAAGACTTGGCATAATTTCATCGCAAGCAGTCTGAGAATAAAAATAAATCTATCTTTTTTTTTGCATTGATCGTATGTTTATAAGTCATCTTGATGTACAATATAAACTGCAACACTTATGTATCCAGATTTCATGGCTGTAATTTTTTGAAGCAAAATTATTTGACACGAAAACGGGCCATTTTTAACATTGTTCAATTATTATTATTATTATATTTCTTACATATAATATTTCAAAAACTGAATTCATAATCTGAAAAGAAACTTTATTCCGATTCAAATGATACTGTGTTTGGACTTGGTATAATGACTATGCACGATATAATGACTTGGTATCATAATTATACGCACAATATGATGATTACACACAATATAATGACTTTGTGTAATTTTATCGTAAAATGCTGGAGAATAAAAACATATTTTTTTTTTTTTTTACATTGATCATATATGATAAAAATTAATTAAATCCATTTGATTTTTTAAATCACCAGATTTTAAAACATTCACCTTTTATATAAACCTTTTAATAAATTTTAATTTTACTTAAAAAAGGTGTTATAATAAAAATAAAAGACATTGACATGTTTCGGAACCGTCATGAGGAATTCGGAACCGTTTATTTTTATTATAACACCTTTCTTAAGTAAAATTAAAATTTATTAAAAGATTGATCATATATCTGTAAACCATCTCGATGTACAGTATAAATTGCCACAATTATGTATCCATGCCTATGATTTTTTTAGCCAAATTATCGGGTGCAAAGAAAAGCCATTTTTAGCATTTTTGTATTATTATTATAATTATTACGCTTTTTACGCATCAAAAAATTACAACATTAATCAAAAGAAATTAACCAATAATTGAACATCCATGGTAATTCTATACATTTGAATGGCCCTGTATGAGAAAGACATTTAATTTATGACTATAATCAAGATTTTAATTATGATTATGATTTTTTAAATTGGAATTTAAATGGAATTATGTAAAGGCTTGTGCCCTTCAGATACAGTCGGCTCTGGTTAATTTGAAATCGGATAAATCGAATCTTTGCTTAATTCGAACTAAGCATGAAGTCAGTAAATTATTGAATAACGTTAAAAAATTTCATTTATTTGAACTCATTTACTCTCGACTTCATTTAATTCGAACTAACGAGATTAAGATTTTTCATTTTTTCTTGCTTTCTCCCGGACTTTAGTTCCTTGAAAAAACTTTCTTTCTTTCATTTTTGTCAAAATTGTTCTAAACAAGTATACATATAGTACCATGCATTTGATATCCTCTTTTTTTAGTGCCCTGTCTGTCCATCAATGACACCTCTCCCCCATCTTCGTTTGTACTTGTTCCTAATTCCTTAATTAGTTTATGTATTTATATCTTTTAATTTAATATTAATTCATATTCTAATGATAACGGTCAAAATATATTTAAAAAATACTATAACATTAATTTATTTGTAATAGTACCTCTTTAAACACGTTTTCCTCTTATACTTTCCATAATTCGAATTCTGGATAATTCGAACATTAATTGTGGTCCTGACGAGTTCGAATTAAGAGAGCCCCGAATGCCCTTGGAATATTCAGTACTAGCTAATAACTTTTATAACTAATTTCATTTAGATGGATTTCGTATTTTAAAGATGGGGAAAAAAAATGTCCATACTGACAAAATGTTATAACTTACGTTGTGCCAGTGAAAGCAACAATAAATCGTTATCCATCTAAACCGTCAGTTTTTGTTATAAAAAAAATGTCAGTGTTTTGGAGCTTTTCTGAAATTTATTGTAAACGGATGTTTAGGAGAAATACTTTTTCAAGATTTTGTTCTAGATTTAGCGCTATATCCATTGCCCATTTTTCTTCTCCTAGGAGACGTATTTAATTTCAAAATGCCGCAATAAATTCTTCTGGCAACGATCCCACCTGTTATATTTATCAAGTTGGAAAGTATCGCGATGTTCTGAACATGTCAACGTATTTCTTGTATAAATTACAATCTTTAGTATCATAATTTATTCCAATATGGGTTTTCAGCCAATCATTTAATCAGAAATTATGGTAAAGCCATGGAAGCGACATTATTTTCGATTTTATGGGCAGAGTACTATTATTTTTAGTTATCGAAGAAACACATCCCAACAAACGCTCGACTTATGGCCATAAGCTGATTTCGTTGCGGCCAGAAAGAGTTACGGCCATTTGTGACTAAACAGTAGTGTGCCATAAATGACGCGCCGCTAATTGCGGCAGCGATCGTCAAGCCGCTAACGGATCGGCGATGAAAGAACTATTGCGTTTACTTTGCCGGCCAACTTTTAAGGGTCGGTTTCTGGCTAGCATGTAACGGCCCACCATTTTGTAGAAAGCAGAGGGCTAATGTCGTTTAACCAGCATTTTTATTTAAAGAGAGGAAATGTTTTTTATCTCCATTTCTTTCAGCGTAAGTTTAATTATTTTAAATCTGAATTTAAATAAGCATATAAAAATTATGCGAGATATATATTTAAAACAGTGAAATAGATGGCATATTTTTATTTAGTTTGAAAAAATTGAAAAAAAAAAAACAGAAATGGTTTTAAAAATGTATATAATATTCCAAGTATTTTTTTTTCAGCGGCGCCTTATTACATTCATTACTCACAAAAAAAAAAAAAAAAAAAAAAAAAAAAGAAAAAAAAAGAAAGAAAAAAATTGAATAAATATTTAAAATGATTTATAATAAATAAATTAAAAAAACTCATTTGGATTGTACTTAAAGCAATCTATCTTTCACCACTCTCAGTAATTTCAAACTTTCGCATTACACACGCAATATCATTTTTAGCCAAAAATGCGTAAATATTTCTAAAATTGGCGATTGCAGCATGTCTAAAATTGGCTTAAAAATTCAATTAATTACTCTCTCTCTTTTTAAGGAAAGATCATAATTTTCCTTATTCAAAATGTTTGTTTTGGTGAAAGTATTTAGTTAAATATGGAATTTATTTTTTATACTTTAAAATGTACGTTAAACGACTTCTTTTTCACACATTCTTAAAAATTACGAATAAAATTATCTTCTCTGTAAATTACGATTAAAATGTATATATGTATGTTTTTATAAACACGCTGGAATGAAATTCACTTGAAAGTATTTTCCTTAATATACAAAAGCAAAGTATGTTATATTGAATAGAATAACGAAAAATTTTCTTTTAAAGAAAAAAAAAACCCTTTAAACGTTGAACGAATTCTAATTTGAAGAAGCATCTAATAAAAACATCTATTTAAATTCATATTTGTTCGGAAACGAATGAAATTGCAGGAGCTGTTACTCAGAAACTATGCAATCGAAAGGTGGTTTATATTTTTTAGTAAATGTAAAAATAAATAAATAAATAAATAAATAAAAAATCAGCAAATACTGTTAAATTGGGTGTTTTGAATCTGTGTTCTGGATATGACTGACTACTGCGAGACAGGAGGAAAACGGTTGTTACGTGACCACAACCGCTTATATCCCAATATATATTTTTTTATTTATAAGAAAATGGATAACTTATTCAATTTCAAATCGCTTTAGTTATCAGGCTAGCCAGTTTAATGCCTTTTCCTTTAAAAATGAGTCAGAAATTGCATAAATATTTAACGTTGTTGAACAGGGAATTTAGCAGTCGCCTTATAGTTGAACGAAATCGTTTGTGAAAACAAAACATTATATAAAGTTATTTGTGTAAATATAGATTATATATTTAAATATTTATTATCAATATTTTATAAGATATAATTCATATTTACATTAAACTCTGTCTAAGACGGAATCTATTGGGACAGAGAAAATTATCCATAGTAGACAATATTTCATTTTAGAGAAATTTTACTCTATGTCTATGGATTCACAAGAAGTTGATAAACTTTCAGAGTTAAACTAATTTCCATCTTATACAGAGTCCGTCTTGGAGAGTATACTGTATTTGTATTGTTATATTTATTTTGTTAAAAAATTAATTTCTTAAGAAGATAATTGTGAACTTAAACAAAATATTTGTTTTATTAAATTGTGATTGTTAAAAGACATTTTCGTTTTCGTTAAGACATTTTTGTACCCCCCCCCCCCCCCATTTCTCAGCAGATGATGAAATTTTATAAAAGCTTTCTTTATCTTTCAAAAACAGAGGAAAAAAAAATCTTGTAACAAAAAAAAAAAAAAAAAAAAAAAAGTTTGAAAAGACATGATTGAAGACAAAAGTTTTCTTTTAACTACTTAATTTAAGATTTTGATAAATAACGACTCGTAAAAAATATCCCCCTAAAAACCTTTCTTCTTTTCCCATTATAACTGCTAAAAAACATTTGGTGAATACTCGAAGCAAAAGTGTAGATTGCTGCTTGCGCTCAAGGTCACTATTGCCTGAGGCAAAGATATCGGAGGGTACGGGTGGGGTGAGAGGATTCTCGGAATTTCGTGGGGTTGGCATTGGAAACTGGACATGCCCTTATCATTCTTCTCTGCACTGTAGTATGAGTATGTTGTTGACATTTAACGATGCAGAAATTCTCGAAAGAATATTATCCAGATTATAAATAGTAAGTCTTATCTAGTATGTGTTTATTCATTAAAATTTTATTAAATTATATTCTGAATTTTCTTTTGCATCATTGTTTTTAACATAAATTCGTTGTAAAGTAATGCAAAATAAATCTATGAGATTTTTATTAAACGCAGGATATTTACTTGTGATATATTTGGCGCAAAGCAATCGCAAAAATGTGATAATTTTAATTTAGTTAAAGGTTATTCTTATTGTCGCATCTTTTTTTGAAGTAATTATTTTCATTTTACGACGATGTACACGTATGCGATAAACATATTGCGACTCCTTGAATAGTTTAATATGTGTAAAATTTATGTTTATTTTAACAGGTAAAATATGCTTTCTTTTCACACGTTAGTTTAAATTAGCAATACAGTGCATGTGTTTAAAAAATACCACTAAAACTTGATGATCTTAATTTGTATAAAATTTATTCTTATTGTTGTTATTGTATCTTTTCGAATAATGATTGATATTTTAGAGCAGCGCATGGATAATATTACATAATATTTAAAATAAATTGCTTTTGTCCTATTAACATTTTGTGTAAATTACGAAATATCAACAGTATATTTTTATTTTTTTTCTCAAAGTTTGAAATTTGATCTTTTCTTTAATGTTATTTTTCGATTATGTCATTAAAAATATTGTGAAAGCTTGGTAATTTCAATTCATTTTTATTGTAAAAAAATATTATTCGCAAAATTTAATGCCCGTAAAATTTCGACTAGTATAGAAAATTTTATTAATTAAAAAGTAGAATTAAAAAAAAAAACAGAATAAAATTTAATTCAGTAAAATTATGCAAAATCGTTAAAATAATGATGGCATTTAAAATTACTGAAAGTATGTTTGTGAGGTAATTAAAGTAATGTTCGGCTATTGTTGCTACTTTACTCTAGCGAATGCACCTGCTTGCTAAGGTTTATCCTATGGAAGCAAAAAATTTAAATATCTCTTTCGTATTTCAATATTTGATTAGGGAATTATACACCGAAAATTACAGTATATATACATGTATATTGCATTATATTGCTGACGTCAATCTCTGCAAAGAGCTCATTTAGTATTGTTCAGTTTTTCATTTATTTGTTTTTTATTTAACTAAAATATTATAATTTTCAAAAACAAAGCAATCTAAAAAAGAAAACTGTAGAAAAAAAATTGTAGAGGTCTACCTCAGCTATCCAATGCAAGAACAAATATTAAAATTCGAACGAGATATTTACATCCCCCCCCACACCTTATGATTAGCATTAACAAGTGTGTTTTTCGTGTGAGTAAAATTTCTTCTTAAGCTGTGAAAGAAAAATCTAAATTTGAAATTTAAAAATATTTAAATGATGCAAATATAATGATTGTTTCTCAGATTATAATTTAATAAAGTTTTAATAAATATGCATATACTGGTAATAGGCTTACTAATAAATGTAAAAATTACATAAAATGAAAAATATATATATATTTACAAATACATGAAATTTAAATGTAGCACACATAATAGATCATATTAAGGATATATAAATTGTTTAAGGGTAAATTCAAAATCTGTTCTATGAAAAATTCTTGTTACAAAATTGTTTAAATAACAAACTGTTTTCCCTGAGAAAAAAAAAAAAAAAAATGTTAATAATCATTCAGTATATATTTCAAAATATACATACATAAATTTATTTATCTTGAATTATTTTTAAACACAATTCTTGGTATAGTGAATTAAATAAATAATTTATTCTTCCCAATTAAAACTTGTAAAATGTTTAACAACTTATATAATTTTAAAATTATTTAAATATAGATTCAAAGTTTGATCTATAAAAATATTTTCTGGAAGATTTTTTAAATGATAACTGTTTTTACATGAAAAACAATGTGTTAATTATTATTGAGGTACAATTTTCAAAAGAATTGTGAATTTACTATTTTAAAACTTTCAAAAATTTTCAAAACCTACTACTTGGCATAGTGAAATTTTTAATTAGTTTTTTTTTTTTTAATTAATACTTTTAAAAGCTATATGAAATGCAATTATTTAGAAATGGCATTACACATGAATTTTCAAAATGGAACAATTGAAAAAAAAAAAAAAAAAAAAAAAAAAAGAAATTAATAAATTCACTTTGCCAAATAATAAGGTTGAAAATTTTTGAAAAAAGTATATGTATATATACATACATATAATGCTTTTGAAAAAATTACCTAAATAATTATTAATATATTGTTTTCACGAAAAAACACTTATCATTTAAACAATCTCCCAAGAAATATTTTTTATGGATCAAATTTTGAATTTATACTTAAGTAATCTTTATGGCACGAAACTGGCATGCTTTTGGCTAGTTAAAATTGAAAATACACCAGAAAAGGCTTTTTTATGGGCAACTTTTGGCTAAATTTAATTCTTACAAACACAAATGGCTGGGTGAGGGTCATCTCATGGCCAACCTTTATTTTTAATGGCCTTTAAGAGAATAATTGTGGCCAGTTTGTGGCTGTCTAATATTTTTCATAAAACGTTAATGGCACATTTGTGGGCAACTTCTTGTATCATCTTGGCCACGTTCTGGCCGGCTTATCTTATGGCCGCGTTCTGGCCGGCGTGACAGTTTTTTGACGGAGCCGTTACGGCCAAAGATGGCGGGCCGTTATCAAACACTTTGGGCCACCGCTAACTACGCCTATACTGGCCCACCAGTTATGTGTTTGTTGGGATATTTAGGAATAGAACATAAAAATAAACACATAAAAATAAATTCGAACGACATAATTTAGCAATTATGTCATGTAGTTTCTTTTTTTTTCTATTTTTTTTTCTTTTTTTTTTTACCTTTCCCATTTCCTGTGTCATAGGTCGTCACAACGTCTCTTTTCTTGTTGTGACGTTGCATTTTTCATAATTCTTAATGTAGATTTAGTCGAGAAAATAATGAGACTGATTTCTTCAAATTCGTTTGTTTGAAGATGAGTTTGAAGATACATAATATGCTTCAAAATACCCCAGGCCCCACCAGTGGCAGAGAAGCTCTACTTTCAAAACTGGTAGACTGCAAGTGCTGGGTTCGAACACAATCGCGGCCGTCGGTCTAAACGTCCGAAGTTTTCCGTGGGTTTTTCTTCGAACTTTGGATTTCCTTGCGTAAATCCGGGTTAAATTCCCTTAGAAAGAACCTCATGGTGGGCACAACATTCCTTAGAGCCTAAATATCTCCTGTTGATAATTGGCCGTCACAAATACAACCAAT
Organism: Maratus speculifer; assembly: GCA_964019185.1. NCBI lineage: Eukaryota > Metazoa > Arthropoda > Arachnida > Araneae > Salticidae > Maratus > Maratus speculifer. Next base: position 143,249,132 of record OZ025301.1, on the reverse strand, counting down.
CAAAATAGCCCCCTCCCCCTCCTTCACTAATTCATCCTTGCCAACGTCTATTCCACCCTTTTATGCATGCTTGAAAGTTTTTAACTGGAAGGTTATTCAGAACATTCTTTACGTTTTTCTGCAAATTCCCATATTGTTAAAAACTGGGTAAAATAATAACGTGTAGGTATGCTTTTGTATAATGCTATAGTAGAATTAAAAAATTATTTCCATCAATTTATTTTTATTGATATGTTTTACATGCTTATTTAAGAAAGAAAATATAAATGGAACTAATTCTAAATTTGATTTAATGTGAGTATAAATATATATTCACATACTTTAGACTGATTTTATTCTTTTTTTATTTTCACAGTGAAATTATGATTAATATTTTTTTAATAAAAAAGCTTCAAATGCTAATATTCTTTGCTATAAGTTAGTAAATTAAGGACACAGTTTTAACGAATTAGTCGTACGTAAAATAATTTCTAATTAAAAATTTAAAAAATGAAATAATTTAAAAAGGAAGAATGAAATCCTTCCGTGTTTCCGGTTCCTTTTAATTTCATCTTAACTCACCCACCCCCTTTCCCCTTTAATCCCTAAAAGATTCAATCAAATGCTTAAGATTTGTAAAACTTTTTTTATTTACTATCTTGCCCTTTTATTACTTTATTGCAACAACAAATAATCAATTATTTAAATCTCCACCTTTTGAAATTACCGATTTCGCCCTCCCCCCCCCCCCGAAACAAAGCACTCAATATGTAAAATAATTAAACAATACTGTTTTATTTTTTTTTCTGTTCTATTCGGAATTTTATAGTAATTGTAGATAAATAATATATTGTTAAATCAAATGCTCCTCCCTTACGCCAAATAAATAAATAAAATAAAATAATACTAATAATAAAACATGACACCTCCTCCATTTTTAGCTTAAAAATTATAAATCTTTTATATTTATAATTTTTTCTAATGCTTTTGATATTTTTCTAAACAATAAAATTATAATCATAAAATCCCACCACTCTGAATTTTCGGCTTTTTCCTTTTTAACTCTCCCCCCCACCCTCCTTTTCCTCCGCAAAAATATAATATCTTTTTCTCTTTCGATTAAAAATATCTCTATTCTTTATTACTTTATTGCAACAATAAATAATTAATTATTTAAATCTCCACCTTTTGAAATTACCTTTTAATTACCCCTTCCCTCAAACTGAGAATTCAAAATATAAAACAATTAAACAATACTTTTTCATTTTTATTTTTCTATTCTATTTGGAAATTATATTGTAATTGTTGATAAATAATAAATTGTTAAGTCAAACACCCCAACCCCACGCTAAAAGAATAAATAAATAAATAAAAATAATAAATAAATAATAATAATAATAAATAAATAATAAAATATGCCACATCCCTCATTTTTATCTTACAAAATTTAAACTCTTTAAAACTCACGATTTTTTCTAATATTTTTGTTATTTTTTTTAACAATAAATTTATAATTATAAAATCCAACCTCCCTCTGAACTTTTGGCTTTTTCTTTAACTATGTCCCCCCTCCCCTCCTTTTCTTGCGCCGCAAAATATAATATCTTTTTCAATTTCGATTTAAAATATCTCTATTCTTTACTTCTTAAATATTAAATGAATCCAACCGTTTAAATCAATACCTCACACTCTAAAAATAAATAAATAAATAAAAATAAAAATAAATAAATGAATAAGGCGAAAGTTGCATAAATGAGGGAACGGGGAATTCTTGTCTTGTCTTTTCTTTTCTCACCCGTCTGGTATAAAACACGGCATCAGCTGCGAAAAACCGGTTTGTTGTATACAAGCGATTAGGTTGGCGCGATATTTGGCGAAGTTCTCCAATCCAGATCCATTCTTTTATGTATTTATGCACAAATTACTCCCCTTTTTTTCATTTATATGGAAGTTAAATACTCTAAACCCATTCCTGAACAGGTCAGAATAATTTTCTGCTAAACAATCGTCCATTTTTAAAGATTTTGTAGCCTTAAAGTCATTCAAACGTTTCTCGCCCCATAGGAATCAATGGGAAACAAACGGTAACTGGGAAACAAGATGCTTGACGATTCAGCCTGAGTTACAGGAGCCCTAGTCCCAACATCTCCACAATTAATGAGACGATTAGAGTCCAAGAATACCCAAATTTTAGCCACATTGTCTGAAGAATTTGATAGACGTCCAGCGCGTTATTCATCATCCACTTCCTTTCTTTCGACTTTGAAGGTTTTGTGCCACCTAATCACTTGAACCTTGCATAAAGAATTTTTCCGTAGGTTTCTTGTATCATAGCAGGCGTCTCAATAGCCAATTTGTTTAGTTTTATACAAAAGTGTATTGCTCATCGCTGCTTAACACTCTGAAGCATTCTGAAAACCTAACGCCACTTTCAAAAACATGGCTGCTTCACGAGCGATCTGTGCACTGCAAAGGCCCAAAACTAGCTGACTTATAATAGCCTGTACACTGTTAAAACTAATGGTAACACATTGCACCTTTTAAGTGTGAAAGGATTGTCTCACTGGTGACACCCCTAAAGGAGCCAAAATAGCACCTTTCATTAGGGTAAAAAAAGATGGCACCCTTAATCCAGAGTGCCCAATGATAAAAAATTAAAAAATATACTAACCGACTTTCGGTCCTCGGTGGATTCGAACGCAGAACGTCTGATTACAAGCTCAGCGCCCTATCCACTCGGCCATCAAAGTCTCCCTGAAATGTTCATATGTCCTAAAATTCAAAGGTTGCTTTACATAAAAAAGCTCGCCAAAAGTTAGCCATCCGAAGTTCTAAACAAAATTGGGATAGCGTATAGCGGTGATAGTCATCGTAGGAAAAAATTGCTGTGTTGATCCACCAGTGACAGAGAGTTGAAGTGCAAGGATACACGTTACAGAGCGTGCGAAAATGACTAAGGAGTGAAAATCTTCCAACGGTATGCATTGCGCGGCACCCTAATTAGTGTGAAACACCCAAAGGCACCCCAAACACATTTTCAAGCCCGCTGGTGCTAAGTGATTTAACCTTTTCACCCCTGGGCGTCAAATGCAACCGGTTCGTCACCTTTATTTTTAACAGTGTAGCTGTAAGACTCCTCTGCACTTACCACCTGTAGTCTCATAGGCGTAGCCAGCCTTTTGAACGGGGGGGTGCCCAAATTTTTTAACCTGAACATGTTGGGTACAAATAATATCTTATGTAATAAAACCTAATAAAACGGAACCCCTTAAAAGCTATCAAGTTTCCGTTTTAGGCAGGTTTTTATTCGCTGAAGATATAATTGTATGGTACTTTTTTTAAAACGGACCTAAACGCAATTTTTCATTGCGCGAAGAAAGATGAGAAGTTGCTCAAAAATAAATCTAATGGATAAGAAAAAGATATATAAACACAGATAAAACATGGTAGATATAAAACAAAGATATTCGTAAACATAAATCTGTAAGTATCACAAATTTTCATTTCAAACAGCAATGAAATACTAAAATAAATAAACGACTTTATTTCTCCCGTCAGTCATTTTGATCAAAGTAGCAACAGAGTAACTTGTAAAGGGAATAAGTACACAATTTAAAGTGGAAAAGAGTTCTTTCAATTTTTCTACACATGAAGAAATAAATTTTTCCAATTAAAAAAAAAAAAAAAAGAGCCCGTCTCTTCTCTATAACATTTTCTTTTTAAAAATGTCAAAATATGGCCGCAAAAAACGAAATTTAACCAACCAACAGACCATTCCCCATTAGAGATAAGTTCGGGCTCGTTTTCTGGGGCCCTGGTCCGCCCGAGATCGGCGGGTTTATATCCGAGCCCGAAAGATTTTTTGTTACCAGACCTCGAGCCCGATACCAAAAATATACAAAACAAAATTATATGGTATTTATGGTATTAAAAATTTATTATTATGTTAATTATTTATTTTTGTTTATTGTTATTGTATTATAAATTTATTATTATAGCATTAAAAATTTCTTACAGATAAAATTGTTAAATGAAAATTTAAATACTATCTTATCAAAATCCGTATCAAATAAAAATACAGTTGACTCTTAAAATTAATCTCAAATTTTTCCCTAATTTAAAAAGTAAATTTTATGTACATGTTTGTGACTTAATGAATAAATAAATGAAATTTGCAGAAATTACTATTTGTAATCTGGCGAATCGAACAACGTTTTTCAACTTTCTGCAAAAAATGTACATCTTTAATTATAACCTATTCCTTTCTCATAACAATCTTCCGTGATTGATAGGTGTCTGAAAATCAACGTAAAATTAAAAAAAGACTTTATTATCTTAAAGGTCCGATGATTTTATAGGAAAAGAGGAAACACTGAATAATTGCTTTATATCAGAATAACATAATAATTATTTTTACTTACTCAGGAAAGTTGACTTCGAAAATGTACATCGTCCTCAGCATGAACAAACTTCATGTTGACAAATAGATAGAACAACCACTAATTTTCATATGAAAAACGACTATGTCTTGTGCACAATAAAAGATTAAACAATTTGAAAACCTCCAGCTAATTTCCGTCTATTAATAACAGAAGAAAGTACTATCTTCACGTTATGTAACTAAATAATAAATAAATAAATAAATAAACGATCCCATTAAAAAATATATGCTAACGAAAAGACAACAAAAAGCAAATTCATATCTCTGTTTATTTTGATTGGCGCCATTCAGTAGGTCGTCGTCGGAAATTATGTAGACATAAATCTGTAATTATCACAAATTTTCGTTTGAAATAGCAAGGAAATGCTAAAATAAATAAACACTACTTCAGTTCCCCGTCATTTTGATCTAAATAACTTATTTGAAAAGGAATAAGTACGCAATTTTAAATGGAAAATTTCTTTTTTCAATCTTTTTTACGCATAAATAAATATAAATTTTCGGTTTCAGAAAAAATGAGCCCAAGCCCGAAGATTAGAATAAAAATTGAGCCCGAGACCGTATCAAGCACAGGCTGAGCCCATCTTATCACAGTTCCCCATATTAATGTGAATTTTGCGTATCATTATTTCTGATTTTCAAAGAAAGCAGATTTGTGAGACCCCCTCCGTTCTCCAAGCTAATCACACGGTGGAATTATCATTTCACATCTGTATTTTCTTTTCTTTTTTTTTTTTTTTTTTTTTTTTTTTTTTTTTTTCATCTAGATTTTAGATTACAAAAGCAAAGATATAAATAGTTTCTATCCTTGTCGAGAATTTGCGCTAATTTCTTAAAGAATTGCAAAAACATGCATGAGAAAGAACGGCGTTAAAAAAATCTTCCATAAACAAAAGACATTAAATTGAGATTAAAAAAAACTTTTTGACTTACTGTGACTAATACAGATTCTAGTAAATGTTTTGATTTTAAAAAAGATAAACAAAATAAATAAATAAATAATAATTAAAAAAAAGAATGTGGGTCTTTTATTACATTTCAAAACATAGACTGTTAGTTTTGAGTAACTAATTGAACTACCTTGGCTTTCAATTTTCTTCTTTTTTCTTTTATAAATTTCGATTTTTAGGTGCGTTCGTAATTATGTAAATACGTAGCACCTATTGTTGTCGCTCAGTCCGTCCGTCTGTCTGTCCGCATATAAAAACGCAAAAACTACATAACCGAATCGTTTGAAATTTAAAATACATAATTATTACATAAATTTGTCGAGTCATTTCAAATTTTATGAAAATCGGATGCATTGATCAATTACAGGAACAATCAAAAATATTCCGTTACATTACGGTCAATGGGGGAAAAGTTTCAAATGCATTTTAATGGTGTTACACTCATTCGAACATAATAGAATCTACATGAATCTATGAAGTATATACTAAAATATACATTTTGTACAATCTGTGATGCAAAGAATATTTATTATTAAATTACAGGGCCACGCAAAAGTATTCCACTAAATAATCCTACACGGGGAAACATTGTTTAGGGCGTGTTTTAATTATATTAAACTACTTCACATTTTATGAATAAGATATACGTTGCTGAGGTGTTGTAAAAATTACTTCCTTCATATTTATAGGAACACAAAAAAGGATTTCGTCCACAATACTACAACCGAAGTACGCTCTACTATATCAGCAAGATCTGAATATATTTAAAACTTCGATATCGTTCGAAAGCGCACCTCATTTGCTACGCTTCACGTGCAATTTCCAACTTGTTTAAAATAATCAAGCTTGGGTCTGCGGGAGCGGGGGGGGGGGGTGCCCGGGCCCCCAGGGCACCCCCCCCTGGCTACGCGCATGAGTCTTTACCGCTTTTTCCTTCTGCTATCGGCGAAAAATTCAGTCTTATTACTTCCTGGGCGGACCCTGTAATTTACATCAAAATATAATTGCAACTATTATTGTTTTAAAATCTTTTACGAATGTATAACGCGTTAAAATCAACGATTATGAAATTTGCACCTCTTCATTATCTGTAAAAATTATTTGAAGTTCAAGGTCTTTCATAGCAACCTGTTGATATTATGTATAACGGACATGTTATAAACTCAACCTACTACATGATTAAAAATACATATATTTTTATGATCTTTATTTTAACACTAGCTGTTACCCGTGACGTCGTTCACGTAGCATTAAAAAAAAGATAAACGCTTTAATTAAACAAAACGTTTCATTAATAATAATTTAAAATATATATAACACATATCTTATAGGAGGCTATGCAGTAGTTTTTTTATAGGGGACTTAAAGAATTCGGTCAAATAAAATGGAAATGTGTTAGATAATATGAGCAATCGCGAAAATGAAATTGCAACCACTTATACTGTAGAACAACTGTAACGCACCCCAATTGTACACAAATCATGTTGTAGTGTATTTCAGAATTCCATATCAAAGAAAGAAAAATCATATGTTAAACCTAGGTAATAAAAAAAATCCAACATTTCCATAATACATAACTTCGCCGGCCCATTCTTTTCTGCAGCTATGTATATGATCTATGTGTTTGTAAATATTCTAAATACAATGTTAAAATTTTGCTTAGTTAGAAAAAGTGTAACGATGATTAAAATTCACCTTTAGCAATTTCTAATAATAGACAGAAACTTACTTGGATTCTTTTTTACAGTCCTGTATACTACGTTCAAATATTTATACGACCGCATATTTAGCTTAAATTATTCAAACAAAAAACCCGATTAAAATTATTGAATTCATATTTCCAGGAATCGCTTTTGCACAGGTGACCATATATCCAGTTTATTGTATAGTCCGATACATGATTTATTCAAATTCTACAAACATTTCTCATTATACTAAATGTAGCTGAACTTCAGGATGCGTTAGTTTTCCTTAAAATACATACGATAATTGTAAAAGCTCTTCAGCATTCTTTTCTAATAGACCATACTTTGGATATAATATCTGAGATCTGGACACAGGTCCAAAATCTTTTATGCGTCTGTGTAAATGAACAACAAATGTGATGCAAATCATACTTAACTGCAAGCATATTGTAGTAAATTTCAGTATTTATCATTGTATTGATTAATCCCAGTATATTAATTTCATCATGTTTGAAATAGTGCAACGCAATTAAAATACGCTGAGAATATTTTTCCCCGTGGACTATTATATTACCGAACATTTTTCTGTGATCTTGTAAATGAATGTTAAATCTTTTCACCCCATTTTCTATAGAAATCCTGTTTTAGTGCATTTCCGAAACTGATATCAATATCAATATTATTAAAATAACCTTAATAAAATAACATTATTAAAATGCGCTGCAAATGGTTTTTCTTCACAGACCATTATATATTGAAATACTTTTGAGCTCTCTGTACGCACACTATAAGTACTACACTTAACATATTCAATGGTAACCATGTTTTTGTGAACCTTAAAAATGCATGTAAATTTCATTACATTTAAAATTATGTAACATTATCAAAATACACCAGAAATGATTTTTCCTCCTTAAACCATAATGTAGTGCTCCTGTGATTCATCTATAATTGCTACCTGGCGCATTTTCAATGCCGCACATGCTATGGCAAAACTCAATAACGTAAGTTATTTTCGTATGAATCCTACTATATTTACTCAAGTTGAAACACGGACAAACAGACGGCAGACCCCAGGCACTCGGCATCCGGTATACAGACAGGCTGAAGTCGTAAACACTTTTAGACCATGTTAGAAAGTGTCAAAATGGAGGTAGTTTCCGTAAAACGAAAAAAAAAAAAAAAAAAAAACAGTGTTAAGAAAAATCTACTTCAAAACTGTGTTTTAGATGGAATTTTTGTATAATTTGTACATATATGTTTTGCATACCATAAAAATTTATAGAAATTTATTGTAAAAAAATATTCTTAAAAGTGACAACATATTTTTACTTTTTAAGAGCTAAAAAAAAGTGGAATTAATATCCATTTACAAACCTGTTTCCAGCACACTTCGAGCGCATTATGCGAAATTGAGATATTGACTGAGGGAATGTATTTTCTCACATTACATTAAATCTTTAGATTTTAAGCCCGATAGTACATTTTTAAAGTGATTTTTATTTATATTTGAAGAATTGAACAATTTCAAGAATTAACACACAAAAATATATTTTTTTAATTATTAGTTGAGTTTTTCTTACTTTCTAAGAATGGTAAAAAGTATTTTTCATTGATCATTACGTTATTTACGATATGTATAAATTATTAACATTTTCTAATCATTTAATACTTAATCTTTAAAAAACTTATTTCATTTTAAAATTAAATATTTATGCTAACCACACTCAGACGATAAACTTAATTTTCTTTAAATAACTTTTGATATCATAATTCAATCTCATTTCATTACAACATCTGAGCATATTTATTTTATTTTTAATATGTGACGTCACAGTCGTCTCTTTTTAGCACTTACTCTAAATTACATTGTGTTATTAAAATGAAAACTTGAAAACTTATACTTTGTTTCAGATATGACGTTACATTGATAAGTTTAAAATTCTTAATTGAAAGTAGTCCTGTGGCGTCACAATTGGTAAAAAATTGAATTGTATAGCCTCGAACCGAAAGAAAGAAAAAGGTTCATTTTGATTACGGATTAATATCTGGAAAAACTATTAAAATATTTATTTTCTTGTAAAGTGTGAAGTTATATTCTTGTGAAGTCTTCTAAGTGTAAAAGAAATTTTACATAATCGTCTGCCTGATATAAGAAGAAAAACAGTATTCCTCTGACGTCACAATTGGTAAAATTGTGGTTTTTAACCTCGAACCGAAAAACAGAACAGGGCCCATTTATTTAATTCATTTTGTTTTATCACGTGAAAATATTTCAGTTGAAAATTAATTACAGAAGATAAATAATTATTCCGGTTTTTTTATTTTTTGGCAACGAAAAAAGAAAGATGATTAAATATTATGGAAAATTTTTCAATTTATTCTGTATGAAAAAAATTGAAATTTTGAATTATTAAGAAAAATATTTGAATAAAATAAATAAAAATTAGCCTATGTTCATTTCAAGCCAATAATCTATCTATATACAAAAATTCAAAGACATTAATCCATCCGTTTTGAGGCCAAGTTCATTCCAATTTTCGGACACACTTTCACATTTATAATATACTAGCTGTTACCCGTGACGTCGTTCACGAAGCATAAAAAAAGGATAAACGCTTTAATTAAACAAAACATTTCATTAACAATAATTTAAAATATATATAACAAATATCTTATACCAAGCTATGCAGTAGTTTTTTTTTTTTTTTTTTTTTTTTTTTTTTTTTTTTTTTTTTTTTAATAGGGGACTTAAAGAACTCAGTCAAATAAATGGAAAATGTGTTAGATAATATTAACGATCGCGAAAATGAAATTGCAACCATTTATACTGTAGAACACATGTAACGCACCCCAATGGTACAGAAATCATGTTGTAGTGCATTTCAGAATTCCATATCAAAGAAAGAAAAATCATGTGTTAAACCTAGGTAATAAAAAAAATATCCAACATTTCCATAATACATAACTTCGCCGGCCCATTCTTTTCTGCATCTGTGTATGTGATCTATGTGCTTGTAAATATTCTAAATACAATGTTAAAATTTTGCTTAGTTTGAAAAAGTATAACGAAGATTAAAATTCACCTTTATCAATTTCTAATAATAGACAGAAACGTACTTGAATTCTTTTGTGCAGTCCTGTATATTACGTGCAGATATTTATACAACCGCATATTTAGCTTAAATTATTCAAGCAAAAAACCCGATTCAAATGATTGAATTCATATTTCCGGGAATCGCTATTGCACAGGTGACCATATATCCAGTTTATTCTATAGTCCGATACATGTTTTATATAAATTCTACAAACATCTCCTTTTATATCAAATGTATCTGAACTTCATGATGCATTAGTTTTCCTTAAAATACATACGATAATTGAAAAAGCTCTTCAGCAATCTTTTCTAATAGACCATACTTTGGATACAATATCTGAGATCTGGACGCAGGTCCAAAATCTTTTATGCGTCTCTGTAAATGAACAACAAATGTGATGCAAATCATACTTTACTGCAAGCATATTAGTAAATTTCAGTATTTATCATTGTATTGACTATCTCAGTATATTAATTTCATCATGTTTGAAATAGTGCAACGCAATTAAAATACGCTGGGAATGTTTTTCCCCGTAGACTATTGTATTACCGAACATTTTTCTGTTATCTTGTAAAAGAATGTTAAACATTTTCACCCCATTTTCTACAGAAATCCTGTTTTAGTGCACTTCAGAAACTGATATCAATTTCAATATTATTAAAATAACCTTAATAAAATGACATTATTAAAATAAGCTGCAAATGGTTTTTCTTCACAGACTATGATATATTGAAATACTTTTGAGCTCACTGTACGCACATTATAAGTACTATACTTAACATATTCGATAGTAACCATGTTCTTGTGAACCTTAAAAATGCATGTAAATTTCATTACATTTAAAATTATGTAACATTATCAAAATACACCACAGATGATTTTTTCGCCGTATATCATAATGTAAAGTCTCCTTTTGAGTGCTCCTGTGATTCAGCTATAATTGCTACTTGGTTCATTTTCAATGCCGCACATGCTATAGCAAATCTCTATAACGTATGTTATTTTCCTATGAATTCCACTATATTTACTCAAGATGAAACACGGTCAAACCGACGGCAGACCCCAGGCACTCGGCATCCGGTATACAGACAGGATGAAGTCGTAAACACTTTTAGACCATGTTAGAAAGTGTCAAAAAGGGGGTAGTTTCCGTAAAACGAAAAAAAAAAAATAGAATTTTTGAAAATTTAAAAACTTATACTTTGTTTCAGATATGACGTTACATTGATATTTTTAAAATTCTTAATGGAAAGTATTCCTGTGACGTCACAATTGGTAAAAAGTTGAATATTATGCCTCGAACCGAAAGAAAGAAAAAGGTTCATTTTTATTAAGGATTAATATCTGGAAAAACTACTAAAATATTCATATTCTTGTAAAGTGTGAAGTTATATTCTTGTGAAGTCTTCTATGTGTAAAAGAAATTTTATATAATCGTCTGCGTGATATAAGAAGAAAAACAGTATTCCTCTGACGTCACAATTGGTAAAATCGCGGTTTTTAACCTCGAACCGAAAAACAGAATAGGGTCCATTTATTTATTTCATTTTCTTTTATCACGTGAAAATCTTTCAGTTGAAAATAAATTACAGAAGAGAAATAATTATTCCGGTTTTTTTATTTTTTGGCAACGAAAAAAGAAAGATGATTAAATATTATGGAAAATTTTTCAATTTATTCTGTATGAAAAATAGTGAAATGTTGAATTATTAAGAAAAATATTTGAATAAAATAAATAAAAATTAGCCTATGTTCATTTCAGACCAATAATCTAGATATATACAAAAATTCAAAGACATTAATCCATCCGTTTTGAAGCCAAGTTCATTCCAATTTTCGGACACACTTTCACATTTATAATATATACTACCCAACAAACACATGACTTACGGCCTGCAGACGATTTCATTGCGGCCAGAAGGAGTTAAGGCCATTTGTAACAAAACAATGCGGTACCGCAAATGACCCGCCGCTAGTTGCGGCAGCTACCGCCGAGCCAGTAACGGATCGGCGATGAGAGAACAGTTACATTTGTTTTGCCGGCCAACTCCTAAGGGTCAGTTTCCGGCAATAATGTAATGGCGTATCATGCTCTAGAAAGCAAAGGGCCGTTATAATCTAACCAGCTTTTTTATTTAAAGAAAGAGAGAGTATTTTTTGTGTCTTCATTTCTTTCAGAAATTACTTCAAATCTGGGTTTTAATAAACATATAAATATGTTGTAAGTTTTATATTTAAAACAGTAATATAGATGTCATATTTTTATTTAGTTTAAAAATATTTTTTTTTATAAATAATAAAAATTGCTCCCAAAATGTATAAAATATTCCAAATAATTTCTTCAGGCGCTCTTTTGCATTCATTATTTATAAAAAAATAACTAAAAGAAAATGAATAAATGTTTAAAATACATTAAAGATATTTAAAATAAATATTAAAATAGAAAAAGTCTTTAGATTGTTCCTAAATCAGTCTCTGTCTGCTCTCCCCACCTACTCTGTAATGTAAAACTCTCGTATACATACATGTATAATTTTTAGTTGTAAATGCATAAATATTTCTAAAATTGCCTATTACAGTATTTCTAAAATTGGCATAAAAGCCAAATTACTTTTTTTTTTTTTTTTTTTTTTAAGGAAAGATTTTTTTTCCTTAAAAATAAAAAAGGTTGTTTTGGGGGGAAAAAAAGAAAAAAGAAAGGAAAGAAAGAAAGAAAGAAAGAAAGAAAGAAAATAAATACATTTCGATTTCCTTGCCTCTGCAAGCGTGGGTGGAAGACAAAGGTTGTGGGCTAATAATTCTCCCTTAAAATGAATAATTTTTCTGTAGAACAGTACATTTTTTAAAAATTCTTTTGTTCATTTTGTTTAAAAAGTGTTTTACTTTTTTCCTGTGTAAAAACATGCTTTTGACACATTTTGTTACATCAATTACTTTCTGATACATTTAATTATTTTTGTACATAAATGAATAAAAATTGTTTTTGTAATCGAACAACTTTTTTCATTTTTCATGAATGTGTATATCTGAAATGGAATCCACATTTCCATACATTTTTCTTAACCGGCGCCCTTTTACACTCATCATTTATATATTTAAAAAAAACTGAAAGAAAATGAAAAAAAAAATAAATAGATTAAAATAATTTAATATAAATATTTAAACAAAAAAGTCCTTATATAAAAGTAAATTTCAGTAAAGGTAGCAGATCTTTCAGAATATGCTGTGAAGTTTGATGTTTTGTACCAAAAAGCTGGACGCGAGAGCACGGGAAATGGTAAAAAAAGCGGAAATAATAAAAATTCAATCGCTTACAAGTTGTAATTCATGCCTAGATTTAAAAAAAATTAAACGAAAATTGCTCAATGACAAATCGCTATAATAATCATTTGGTCAAGATTAATGTTTTTGCGCTTAAAAATACATCACAAAATGTGTAGAAAAGATTCGGGACATTGAAAGGGGCGAAAAAAGAAACACATTTTTTAAAAAATATGCTTTTTTAAAAAAAAAATTAAAAACATAAGCCCACTAGAATCTCAAGTTAACGAAAAATTTTCAATGATTTCTTTAAAATTACTAAAGATCGTACAATCATTTCTTAAAGTTCTTTCTTAGAGAAGTAAATGCCTAAAACTTTGATAAAAGTATTCTATCGCTACGTATATTTTTTAACTTAAATTTCTGTAATATGACTTTTTATTTTCTTTCAAAAACATCATACAATCTTTTTATTTATGAAAAAATGATTAAAATGCAGTAAAACACTGTGTAAGACGGAAATCTATATATTTCGCAAAGATTTTCAAGTCTCTGCGAATTTATTGAGATAGAATAAAATTTATTTATGGCGGAATATTGTCTACGATAGGAGACTTTCTCGATTCAAATCTATTTCGCCTTACACAGTTTACTGTATTTAAAATCCCGAAGAGTTGTCGTTAAATTTGCGAAACGTCTCCTTAAAAAAAATTCCATTAAATATTAAAATACATAAAAATATATCCGGGCTGTAAGAATGTATCGTTAAATAGACATAATTTTTAAATCCAGATACATCAAATAGACGTTTATTTTACTATATCTGTAAAAAGATTCCTTATCTTTCTCCCTTTTTTTCTGAGGAATTTCAAGGACACATCAGTGACCTAGCAGTTTTTCGCTGAGTCACTCACCCTTCCTCTCCCCCGTTCCCGTCTTTGTCAATTATCTCTGTCATTCCTTATTCCAACTTCACACCTGATGCTAGCTGGCACGCTGGTGCTGCAGTCTTTATCTCTGAGGATATTTACACATAAAATATTGTAAGTCTTTTCAATTTTTGTCTATTCATTAAAAATTTTTAACTCTAAAATATTTCTGCATCATTTTATTGTATTTGTTTTTATATTAGAACCGTATTAATACGTATTTTGGTTTTCGCAAACGCACAATAACATTTATTTAATATTTATTAAATTTAGTTTTCTTCAAAATTTCATTTAATTTGTATCATTAAATGTATTTTTTTTACACGAAATGGTTTATTGTTGGAATTATATAAATCGATTTTAAATATTGTGAATTTTCGATGTTATTTTCTTAACATTTTAGTTTACTTAAAATTAATTGTTTCCATGAGGTTTTTTTTTAAAATATATACAACTTTTAAAGAAAAGGATTTTTTCCCCCTTTCTAAGTGCGGATAATAATTTCTCCTTGGTGAAAATGCCATTAAAACCAATAACTAAATAATTTTAATGCACTAAAGAAATAGGGTAAAGATAAAACGCAATATTAATTACTCGAAATACTTTTCTGAGAAAAGATTATAATTATTTTGCTCAATTTCGAAAGGAAAAGCTAATATTATCTGATATAAACAAACTAAAAATGTGCACAAGAACGAGAGACAGTTATATATATATATATATATATATATATATATGTATATACAAAAAAAAAAAAAAAAAAAAAAAAAAAAAAGGTTCGTGTCTTATATAAACATCAAACTCTATTTTTATTTATTTTAAATAGCTGTGTGATTTTTTTTTTTTTTCATAAATTGAAAATGATGCAAAAATAATTGTGATTTAATGTACTTTAATGAATAGACATCAAATATTAACAGACTTAACAATAAGAGAAACTAAACACCACATACATATATAAAATAGATTTATTTTAATATAAAATACATAATAAATCATATTAAGAATATATGTTATTTAGGCGTAAGTTCAAAATGTGTTGAATAAAAAATAATTGTTGAATAATAGCTTGAATGACAAATGTCTCTTCATGAAAAATAAATATAGAAATAATAATTTAGGTTCATTTTTCAAAAATGTATAAATTTATTTATCTTGAGCTTTTTATAAATATTATGCTTGGCATACTGATTTTATTTTTCAAATTGTATATGAAAAGCAACTGTTTATAAATGGCATTATTTATACCTATATTTTTTTTAATGCATAATAGAATAAATAAACAAATTATTAAGTTCAATATGCCAAGTATTGTATTTTGGAAAAATTCAAGAAAAGTAAATTTATGTATACATATATTTATTGTACCTAAATTATTCTTAATATATTTATTTTTTATGCAGAAACATTTAATCATTCAAGCAATTCTTCAATAAATATTTTTTATTCAACAAATTTTGAATTTATGCTTAAATAATTTTTATGGCAAGGCAGTGGCAGGCTTTTGGAGTGTAGAAATCATTAAAGGCTCTTTTGCGGGCAGCTTTTGGCTAAATTTAATTCTTACAAAACACAAATGGCATGGCTAGGGCAAACTTCTGGCTAGCTTTGATTGTTAATGGCCTTTAAAAGAATAACTGTGGCCAGTTTGAGGCTGTCTGATATTTTGGTAAAAAGTTAATGGCACACTTGTGGGCATCTTCTTGTGGCCGCGTTCTGGCCGGCGTGACAGTTTTTTGACGGAGCCGTTACGGCAAAGAACGGCGGGCCGTCACCAAACACTTTGGGCCAACGTTAACGACACCTTTAATGGCCCACAAGTTATGTGTTAGTTGGGTAGCGGCCTTCGCCCGCTACGCTGGTCGGTTTATCTAAAGAAATCTTGAAGAAGTAGTTAGAAAAGGTTCAGACATACATTAAAAAAAAAAAGCAAGTCGATCATTCAAAAAACGTTGGGAAATATCAAATATTTACTGTAATTTTTTAAGAAAAACAAAGTTTCGAAAAAAAAAATTAAATCGAAAAAAAAATTACACTGACATATTAATGCAAGGAAATTTTCCCAGAGAGAAAATTCGCCTTGAATACAATATTTCAAATTCTTTTAATTGCTTATAGGCGTTAATGCCAACATAGTGAAAAAAAATTCCATGCTGGGAATCGAACCCGGGCCATCAGTATGGCGCACTGACGTTCTACCGACTAAACCACATGGAACGACAGCCAGCTTGAAACTTTCTCATACTTAAGTAGACTGGCGAAAACATAACGATAGCGCGTTTTAAAATCGCACAGTGACATCTATTGGATTTTATATGTACTAAAAAACGTTATGTACTAAAAAACGTGAGCAGCGCACCTAATAGTTTCTTTTGTTTCTTTTTGTTACTTTTTTGTCTGTTGTCCGATTTTGATGAAACAAAGCCTATACACTGCCCGGGAGTGTGCATTCTTCATTAGTGAAAACCGCATAAAAATCCATTCAGTAGTTACGAAGATAACCTCGAACAAACAGACAGACAGACAGACAGACAGACAGACAGACAAAAAATTCAAAAATTTTTTTTGTGTGTTTCATTGGTTTTCTTTTATCGCCCTGACTCCATTTTTGTCAATTATCTTCAATGTACAGACACACCGGGTCCTACTGTTTTATTATATGTATAGATAAGGATTAACGAGCGAGTGTTTTCGCGTGATTGAAATAGCCTATTAATGTTTTGATAGATTGATTTTGATAAATTTAATTTAAATAACTTTAGTTTTGTAACGTTTTAGTTAGTTTTAAGTATAATTTTGTTACATCGATATTTATATGTATTTATATTCCAATTTAATAATCAAAATTTGAGATTGAAAACGAAATTCATAATTTAAATTAATTAAATTTGTTTCAAGTTCAAAGTCCAATTGAGAATTGTAGATTAGATTTTGTTGCTATGGAAACGTCTGGCTTTTATTTTTGGAATACGCTAGAATATATGAAGATAATTTTTCTCAATATGTTTTTTTTTAATCTATGAAAACATTTTTTCCAGTGATTAATTAAATAACTATTTCAACAAGTAATATACATATATATGTGATACAATATGTATATTTAAGTATATATTAAAGTCTCTCATTGTTTATGTTTAAATTCATTAAATACCATTTACACGCATTCTAAATAAGCAACAGTTTTGAGTTGCATTATAATCGTTTGCTTTTGGCAAGGATAAAGGCTACTCGCCAAATCGAGTGACTCTTTCGTCTTTTCACTCCAAATATTCGAAAATATTTTATTTTTTTACATATTTTCTTCGGTGATTCTGCCGCTAATTTTGACTGATCCTTTATTGCATACATAAGTACTTCAATTAGTATTTTTTTCACAAAATTCTGAGTATGGCCAGTATGGAGACCTTCCTTGTTAGTTCACCTTATTAAATTAAAATCTTGTTTCTAGATCTAATCCATTAATCTTTATGGAAACGATATAAATTCTTAATTCGCCTTAAAAAACATTTATTCTAATACGCGTAAATTTAAAAGATAACTCTAAATTAAAAATATTCTTAATTAAACTTTATTTCTTAACATTCCAAATAAAACTCATTTTTTCTATGTTTTTATCAACCTTTTTTAAGAAAGTCTTATTAAATTTATTCCAAAACCATACCTTTCAAAAAATATCATTATTTTTATTTATCTATTTATTTATTTTCCATCCTTCAACATTCGATGTGTGTGCATATCAAAAAATTCATTTCTTTTATTTTTCTCTTAAAATTAATCGTCTGCAAAAATATCGTTTGCTGGATATTTGAAATTCTGAGTCGATTATAAATTAGTTAAATAATATTTTTTTAAATAAAATTATCGTCTGTGGAATAAAAATCTCGACTCTGGACATGAGTTATGCCTACATGGAAAAATGATGGTTAGAGAGTAGAGAATTTTCTAGAACTTTTTTTTTTTATATTTAAGAAAGGAAGCTTGGAGGTGAGAAAGGAGCTTCTTGGTTTTTTCTTCGATGAGTACGGCTTGCTGAAATAAAGATGGAGTATTCTTTTTGATATTTCGGTTAAAGACGGCTTGTAAAGGGAGCCTTTCCCTCTCTTTTGACTACAATTTAATAAATTAACTTGCAGCAGCCAATGAGTAATTTATTGGATCTTCTACATTTATTTATTTATTTTGTTTTTTCCCTTGCTTGCCATGATTTATGTGCTGTGAAACGGGAAACCGGCGATGATGTTTCTGGCTCTTAACTTTAAATGTCATATATATGTGACGATTTAAAGTTAGGGGGGGCAGAAACATCATCGCCAGGTTTTCCTTTCTCCGCACAGAAGTCATGGCCAACGAGAAAAAAACAAAATAAATAAATGTAGAAGGTCAAAAAAAAACACTCCTTGGCTGCTGCAAGTTCATTTTATTAAACGGTAGCTATAATCTAGGGAAAAGCTCCTATTGCAGATGATATTTTACCGAAACATCCACAAAATATTCCATGCTTTACTATATCAAGTCGTACTCACTCATGCAAGAGCGCACCCAAGAATCCTTCTTCTCATCTCCCTTACCACCTCTCGAGCTTCCTTTTTTAAAACTAAAAAGAAAATTCAAGAACATTCTGTAACTTCAAACCATCATTCTTTTATGTAAACAGAATTCTTGTCCAGCTACGAGACTATTTTCTACAGACGATAATTTTATTTAAAAAAATATTATTTAACCAATTTATAATCGACTCAAAATTTCTTAGGCAGACGATTTTTATAGATGATTAATTTTAAGAGAAAAAGAAAAGAAATGAATTTATTGATATGCACACTATCAAAGGTTGACGGAGGAAAAATAAATAAATAGATATAATAAAATAATGATATTTTTGAAAGGTATGGTTTTAGAATAAATTTAATAAGACCTTCTTAAAAAGGGTTGATAAAAACATAGAAATGAGTTTTATCTGGAATATTAAGAAATAAAGTTTAATTAAGAATATTTTTAATTTAGAGCCATCTTTTTTATTTTACGCATACTGGAATAATGTTTTTTAAGGCAAATTAAGAATTTATATTGTCTGCATAAAGATTAACAGATTAGATCTAGAAACAAGATTTTAATGTAATAATTTGAAGTAAGTACGGAGTATTATTATAAGAAAATTAAGATAGTATAAAGGTTAGTTTTAGCGAAAAAAATTTAAAATTTGTAATATATATATATATATATATATATGTGTGTGTGTGTGTGTGTGTGTGTATATACATTAAAATGCAACTGTGATATCTTTATAAGTTTCTACCATAGGATTATTATTAGCGAACGGGTCTTTTCATTTGAATGAAGTAGCCTCTTAAACCTTTAAATATCGCGCCCAATAAGTGCAGCCTGCTAAGAAAAAAAAAAAAAAAAAAAAAAAATGATTGCTTAATTGCTATACTTTTCTAAAGTAGAAATAATTACCTTACGCAAGGCTCCCAATCGGTCCGTTTTTTCATCACTACAATTTTTCAAATAGAATCTTCTTTATAAATTTCGTAGAAACTTGTTTGACGCGTCGCTTTTCTTGGAAATGTTTCAGAAACTTACCATGAATATTTTTCTGAAAAAATACTGTTTTCAAAAAGCGAACCAGTGAAAGCCCTGATTATGTAACGCCAAATAAAATGTACGAGGATAAAAACAATTACACAATAAAAAAAAAAAAAAAAAAAAAAAAAAAAAAAAACTGGTTCGAATCAATCAGTCTAAATAAAAAATTATACATATACTTTACACTGAGTGTGAAAGTGACGGTGCGAGAATTAACGGTTTAAAGCGAAAAGACGCAAGATAAATCCACAATCATTACATGATCTAAATCGAAAACGTGCCTGGATTTCATATCTCTTTGTTATCGTTTTTATTTAAAAAAAAATAATAATTTTGCAAAGACGTGCAAAATCGCAAATGTCGACCCTCTAATTAAAAAGATTTTTAAAGATTGTTTCTCTCTCTCTCTCTCTCTCTCTCTCTCTCTCTCTCTCTTTTTTTTTTTTTTTTCTCAGCAGGGTTTAAACGTTTTTTCTGCAGAGTTTACCATATTCAAAAGTATCGAAAAATAAATGTGGTGCTGTGTCCCATGTTTGTATAGATTTTGCTTAAAAACTCATCAATAATTATAGAACTTCCCCATGATAAATTTGAAACAATTCAGAAAGGTAATGAAAATACAAAATATTTTCAACTTTTAAATATCCTTCTGAATCAATCTACAAAAAAACGTAGCTTTCATCTTCACGATAAAAATGATCGTTTATTCATTTCTTTTAGATTACTCAGAATCTATAAAAAATGTTGCTTTCATTTTCGTGATAAAAAAGATCTTTTATTGATTTCTTTTAGATTACACACAAGCTTTTGGACAATTCTTAATCTTTCATATGTATTTCGGATTAATAGCAGAAGAAAAAATATCAAATGTGGATTATTCAGTGAATCAGATAACCTTGAGTGTGCACCTGTTTTCTGTATAAATTCATGGGAATCAAACGTTTCCGTCTAATTTCAGAACATGCGATTTTATCAATAAAGATTTATTAACGTTAAAACTTCAAAAGTAACGTAAATTTTAAACTACCAAGATATTTTTTTTATGTTTCAAAGAAAACTGTATAAATATTTATTGATGGTAACAAGAAGTAATAAATTAAATAAGTTTGATAAATCATTCATTGAGGAATCTATTGATGTATTCATTGAGGTATTCATGTATTAATTTTATTCATTATGGACTCTAATGATGTAATAAAAAAGTGTTTCGGATTAATAAAGCGACAGAAAAAAAATCAAATATGCATTATTTAAGGAATCAGATAACATTGAGTTAAATCGCATCTGTCTGCTATATGCATTAGTATAAAGCATTTTGCGTCTAATTTCAGAATATGTGATTTTTTTCCCCTAGAGATTTATTAGAGCTAAAACCTTAAGAGTAGTAGAAAATTTAAATTGCAAAGAGAAAATTTTTATGTTTAAAAGAAACTGCATAAATATTGATTGATGGTAAAAAGATAAATTAAATAAGTTTGATAAATACACATTTCTATTGAAAAATCATTCATTGAGGAATCCATTGATGTATTCATTGAGGTATTCATGCATTCCTTTTCATTCATTAAGGAATCTTTTGATGTATTACTCATTGAGGTATTCATGTATTAATTTCATTCATTGAGAAGCCTATTGATGTACATAAATTTCAAAAAAATATATTTCGGATCAATAAAACGGTAGCAAAACAATCAAATGTGCATTATTTAGTGAATCAGATAATCTTGAGCAAATTGCACCTTTTCTCCTTATGGATTGGGATAAAGCATTTCCCCTTCAATTTCAGAGCATGCGATTATTTTCCTAGAGATTTTTTAGATTTAAAACCTTCAAAATTGCTTAAATTTTAAATTGTATCGATAAGATTTTTAACTTTGTGTGAATATTTATTGATCTTTCCTTAGCATAGGCCCCACCATTGGCCCCACCATAAATGTACATTTCGATGGAAAAAATTAATTTATGTTTAAAAAAATTTATTTAAAATTAATAAAACGGCAGCAAAAAGAAAAAAAAAAAAGGTCAAATGTGTATTATGCAGTGAATCAGAAAACTTTAAGCGAATTGCACCTGCTTTCTATATAAATGCATTGGGATCAAATGTTTCTGTCTAATTTCAGAACATGTGATTTTATTCTTAGAGATTTATTAGCAATAGAATCTTAAAAGTAGCGTAAACTTTAAATGGCAAACATCAAGATTTATCGTTTAAAGGAAATTGTATAAATATTAATTAATTGTAACCAGATAGTAATAAATTAAATAAATTAGATGAATGCACGTTTCTATGGAAAAATCATTTATTGAGGAATCTATTGATGTATTCATTGAGGTATTTATATTTCATATTTTTTCCATTGAGGAATCAATTGATGCATTATTTATTGAGGTATTCATGCATTAATTTTATTCATTGATGAGTCTATTGATGTAAAAAAAAAAGAATTTCGGATTAATATAACGGCAGCTAAACAATCAAATGTGCCTTATTTAGTGAATCAGATAACCTTGAGGAAAATGCACCTGTCTTTTCTGTATGCATTAAAATATAGCTTTTCTCTTCTAATTTCAGAACATGTGATTTGTTTTCCTTGATATTTATTAGTGTTAAAACCTTAAAAGTAGTGCAAATTTTAAATTGCAAAGCAAAATTTTTATCTTTTAAAAGAAATTACATCAATATTTATTCATGGTAATAAGTTAGTATTAAATTAAATAAGATTGAAAAATTCACATTTCTGTTGAATAATCATTCATTGAGGAATCCACTGATGTATTACTCTTGAGGTATTCATGTATTAATTTTAGTTATTAAAGGGCCTATTGATGTTAAAAAAAAAAGTATTTCGTATCAATAAAACGGCAGAAAAACAATTAAATGTGCATTATTTAGTTAATCAGACAACCTTGAGCTAATTAATTGCACCTGTCTTTTCTGTATGCATTAAGATAAAACTTTTTCCGTCTAATTTCAGAACATGTGATTTTTTTCTCTAGAGATTTATTAGCGTTAAAACCTTAAAAGTAATGTAAATTTCAAACTGCAACGATATTTTTTTTTATCGTTTAAAGGAAACTGTATAAATATTTGTTGGTGGTAATGCTGCAGTTTGATAAATGCACATTTCTATTGAAAAATCTTTAATTGAGGAATCTATTGCGGTGTTCATAGAAGTATTCATGTATTATTTTTATTCAATGAGGAATTTATCGATGAATTATTCATTGAGGTATTCATGTATTAATTTTATTCGTTAAAATGTCTATTAATGTAGAAAAAAATTATTTCGGTTTAATAAAACTGCAACAAAACAGTCAAATGTTCATTATTTAAGGAATCAGATAATCTTGAGTAAATCGCACTTGTGGTTCTGTATGCATTAGGATAAAGCATTTTTCATCTAATTGCAGAATACGTGACTTTATTTCCGGAGATTTATTAGCGTCAAAATCTTAACCTCTTGAGGACAAGCGACCCGTATACGAGCCGAATAAAAGGTTCAGAGTAGAGGTCTGCACAGGCCGGGCCGATTTCCAATAATGGCATTCGGGTCCGGCCGGGCCGGGCTCGGGCCTTACTTCTGAAGACTCGGGCCGGGCCTAGTCACTAATCCTTTCGGGCTGGGCCTAGTCACTAATCTTTTCGGGCCGGGCTGAGCTCGGGCCTTAATTTTTTTGCTGGAGTATCGGGCCGGGCTTAACTTTTTTTTTTTTTCGTACGAAGCCCAGACTGATTCCATTCTTCCTAGTTTTCATGGACCAAAATAATCAGTTCCTATTGAATCTTCCTACAGGAAAATCCTTTTCTCGCCTTTTTATAAATCAGTAATATTTGGTTTTGTCCAAAAATTTCTGCAAAAAAAGCATATACTTTTAAGCCATCATTATTCTACAATTAAACATTAGAATTTATTCCTTTTAAAGAATCGTAGATTACTAGGCGTTTTAAAATAGAATTAAACACACACACACACACACAAAAAAAAAAAAAAAAAAAAAAAAAAAAAAAACATGATTATGACGGAATTTTTTTTTTAACTGAAAACTGAAAGTTTCTCTTAAAATGTTCATCCATGCAAAATGAATACAGAAATACGGGAGAAAAAAATATATTAAACATTCGAAAAATATGCATTCCTTTCTTAACAGATGTAAATCTGTTAAGAAAGGAATGCATTTTTTTCGTTCCAAAGCGATTTCGTCTTTGGAAATTTTACCATATACCGCTTTTTCGATTTTTTGTCTCCATTACAGGGAATATGGATTAATAATACTAGTGATAACTGAAACATTTACATACAACAAACAAAGATTCATTTAAAAGCTTAAATATCGCAGCCTACGGCACTTCTGCATAAATGGAGAGTATAAACATGGAAAAAAAAAGACTAATATATTTTTTTTTGGTCAGAACTCTTCCATAAGGTTAAAGATCAATGTTCTGTAGAAATTCACTCGAGACGGCCGGGTTCGGCCCGAAATTTCAAATTTTTTCCGGACCGAGCCGAGCTCGGGCCGAAATTTTAACTTTCGGGCCGGGCTGGGTCGGGCCATTATTTTTTTCGTTCGGGCCGGGCTCGGGCCGAAATTTTAACTTTCGGGCCAGGCCCGGGGATGGAAATTTCGGCCCGTGCAGACCTCTAGTTCAGAGTCCTGGTTTTCCCCACCAGTAGACTTTTATTGTAAAGTTTACCTTATTCAATTCGAGCATTTTCTCGATTTATAAGGGTACAAATTTCTATTTTTTTAAAAAGTTGATAAAATATATAGAAAAATTCGTGAAAGGTTAAAAGTAGTGTATTGCAAATGTTAAATTTTTACCTTTTAAAGAAATAATATAAATATTTATTGACGATAGCAAGTTAGTAATAAAATAAATAAATTTGTAAATGCACATTTCTATTGAAAATCATTCATCGGAAAATCTACTGATGTATTCATTGAGGTATTCATGTATTCATTCTTATTCATTGAGGAATTTTTTGATGTATTGTTCAATGAGGTATTCATATTTTAATCTTATTCATTAAGAAGTCTATTGATGTAAAAAAAATAATCCCAACAAACGCTCGACTTATGGCCATAAGCTGATTTCGTTGCGGCCAGAAAGAGTTACGGCCATTTGTGACTAAACAGTAGTGTGCCATAAATGACGCGCCGCTAATTGCGGCAGCGATCGTCAAGCCGCTAACGGATCGGCGATGAAAGAACTATTGCGTTTACTTTGCCGGCCAACTTTTAAGGGTCGGTTTCTGGCTAGCATGTAACGGCCCACCATTTTGTAGAAAGCAGAGGGCTAATGTCGTTTAACCAGCATTTTTATTTAAAGAGAGGAAATGTTTTTTATCTCCATTTCTTTCAGCGTAAGTTTAATTATTTTAAATCTGAATTTAAATAAGCATATAAAAATTATGCGAGATATATATTTAAAACAGTGAAATAGATGGCATATTTTTATTTAGTTTGAAAAAATTGAAAAAAAAAAACAGAAATGGTTTTAAAAATGTATATAATATTCCAAGTATTTTTTTTTCAGCGGCGCCTTATTACATTCATTACTCACAAAAAAAAAAAAAAAAAAAAAAAAAAAAAAGAAAAAAAAAGAAAGAAAAAAATTGAATAAATATTTAAAATGATTTATAATAAATAAATTAAAAAAACTCATTTGGATTGTACTTAAAGCAATCTATCTTTCACCACTCTCAGTAATTTCAAACTTTCGCATTACACACGCAATATCATTTTTAGCCAAAAATGCGTAAATATTTCTAAAATTGGCGATTGCAGCATGTCTAAAATTGGCTTAAAAATTCAATTAATTACTCTCTCTCTTTTTAAGGAAAGATCATAATTTTCCTTATTCAAAATGTTTGTTTTGGTGAAAGTATTTAGTTAAATATGGAATTTATTTTTTATACTTTAAAATGTACGTTAAACGACTTCTTTTTCACACATTCTTAAAAATTACGAATAAAATTATCTTCTCTGTAAATTACGATTAAAATGTATATATGTATGTTTTTATAAACACGCTGGAATGAAATTCACTTGAAAGTATTTTCCTTAATATACAAAAGCAAAGTATGTTATATTGAATAGAATAACGAAAAATTTTCTTTTAAAGAAAAAAAAAACCCTTTAAACGTTGAACGAATTCTAATTTGAAGAAGCATCTAATAAAAACATCTATTTAAATTCATATTTGTTCGGAAACGAATGAAATTGCAGGAGCTGTTACTCAGAAACTATGCAATCGAAAGGTGGTTTATATTTTTTAGTAAATGTAAAAATAAATAAATAAATAAATAAATAAAAAATCAGCAAATACTGTTAAATTGGGTGTTTTGAATCTGTGTTCTGGATATGACTGACTACTGCGAGACAGGAGGAAAACGGTTGTTACGTGACCACAACCGCTTATATCCCAATATATATTTTTTTATTTATAAGAAAATGGATAACTTATTCAATTTCAAATCGCTTTAGTTATCAGGCTAGCCAGTTTAATGCCTTTTCCTTTAAAAATGAGTCAGAAATTGCATAAATATTTAACGTTGTTGAACAGGGAATTTAGCAGTCGCCTTATAGTTGAACGAAATCGTTTGTGAAAACAAAACATTATATAAAGTTATTTGTGTAAATATAGATTATATATTTAAATATTTATTATCAATATTTTATAAGATATAATTCATATTTACATTAAACTCTGTCTAAGACGGAATCTATTGGGACAGAGAAAATTATCCATAGTAGACAATATTTCATTTTAGAGAAATTTTACTCTATATCTATGGATTCACAAGAAGTTGATAAACTTTCAGAGTTAAACTAATTTCCATCTTATACAGAGTCCGTCTTGGAGAGTATACTGTATTTGTATTGTTATATTTATTTTGTTAAAAAATTAATTTCTTAAGAAGATAATTGTGAACTTAAACAAAATATTTGTTTTATTAAATTGTGATTGTTAAAAGACATTTTCGTTTTCGTTAAGACATTTTTGTACCCCCCCCCCCCCCATTTCTCAGCAGATGATGAAATTTTATAAAAGCTTTCTTTATCTTTCAAAAACAGAGGAAAAAAAAATCTTGTAACAAAAAAAAAAAAAAAAAAAAGTTTGAAAAGACATGATTGAAGACAAAAGTTTTCTTTTAACTACTTAATTTAAGATTTTGATAAATAACGACTCGTAAAAAATATCCCCCTAAAAACCTTTCTTCTTTTCCCATTATAACTGCTAAAAAACATTTGGTGAATACTCGAAGCAAAAGTGTAGATTGCTGCTTGCGCTCAAGGTCACTATTGCCTGAGGCAAAGATATCGGAGGGTACGGGTGGGGTGAGAGGATTCTCGGAATTTCGTGGGGTTGGCATTGGAAACTGGACATGCCCTTATCATTCTTCTCTGCACTGTAGTATGAGTATGTTGTTGACATTTAACGATGCAGAAATTCTCGAAAGAATATTATCCAGATTATAAATAGTAAGTCTTATCTAGTATGTGTTTATTCATTAAAATTTTATTAAATTATATTCTGAATTTTCTTTTGCATCATTGTTTTTAACATAAATTCGTTGTAAAGTAATGCAAAATAAATCTATGAGATTTTTATTAAACGCAGGATATTTACTTGTGATATATTTGGCGCAAAGCAATCGCAAAAATGTGATAATTTTAATTTAGTTAAAGGTTATTCTTATTGTCGCATCTTTTTTTGAAGTAATTATTTTCATTTTACGACGATGTACACGTATGCGATAAACATATTGCGACTCCTTGAATAGTTTAATATGTGTAAAATTTATGTTTATTTTAACAGGTAAAATATGCTTTCTTTTCACACGTTAGTTTAAATTAGCAATACAGTGCATGTGTTTAAAAAATACCACTAAAACTTGATGATCTTAATTTGTATAAAATTTATTCTTATTGTTGTTATTGTATCTTTTCGAATAATGATTGATATTTTAGAGCAGCGCATGGATAATATTACATAATATTTAAAATAAATTGCTTTTGTCCTATTAACATTTTGTGTAAATTACGAAATATCAACAGTATATTTTTATTTTTTTTCTCAAAGTTTGAAATTTGATCTTTTCTTTAATGTTATTTTTCGATTATGTCATTAAAAATATTGTGAAAGCTTGGTAATTTCAATTCATTTTTATTGTAAAAAAATATTATTCGCAAAATTTAATGCCCGTAAAATTTCGACTAGTATAGAAAATTTTATTAATTAAAAAGTAGAATTAAAAAAAAACAGAATAAAATTTAATTCAGTAAAATTATGCAAAATCGTTAAAATAATGATGGCATTTAAAATTACTGAAAGTATGTTTGTGAGGTAATTAAAGTAATGTTCGGCTATTGTTGCTACTTTACTCTAGCGAATGCACCTGCTTGCTAAGGTTTATCCTATGGAAGCAAAAAATTTAAATATCTCTTTCGTATTTCAATATTTGATTAGGGAATTATACACCGAAAATTACAGTATATATACATGTATATTGCATTATATTGCTGACGTCAATCTCTGCAAAGAGCTCATTTAGTATTGTTCAGTTTTTCATTTATTTGTTTTTTATTTAACTAAAATATTATAATTTTCAAAAACAAAGCAATCTAAAAAAGAAAACTGTAGAAAAAAAATTGTAGAGGTCTACCTCAGCTATCCAATGCAAGAACAAATATTAAAATTCGAACGAGATATTTACATCCCCCCCCCACACCTTATGATTAGCATTAACAAGTGTGTTTTTCGTGTGAGTAAAATTTCTTCTTAAGCTGTGAAAGAAAAATCTAAATTTGAAATTTAAAAATATTTAAATGATGCAAATATAATGATTGTTTCTCAGATTATAATTTAATAAAGTTTTAATAAATATGCATATACTGGTAATAGGCTTACTAATAAATGTAAAAATTACATAAAATGAAAAATATATATATATTTACAAATACATGAAATTTAAATGTAGCACACATAATAGATCATATTAAGGATATATAAATTGTTTAAGGGTAAATTCAAAATCTGTTCTATGAAAAATTCTTGTTACAAAATTGTTTAAATAACAAACTGTTTTCCCTGAGAAAAAAAAAAAATGTTAATAATCATTCAGTATATATTTCAAAATATACATACATAAATTTATTTATCTTGAATTATTTTTAAACACAATTCTTGGTATAGTGAATTAAATAAATAATTTATTCTTCCCAATTAAAACTTGTAAAATGTTTAACAACTTATATAATTTTAAAATTATTTAAATATAGATTCAAAGTTTGATCTATAAAAATATTTTCTGGAAGATTTTTTAAATGATAACTGTTTTTACATGAAAAACAATGTGTTAATTATTATTGAGGTACAATTTTCAAAAGAATTGTGAATTTACTATTTTAAAACTTTCAAAAATTTTCAAAACCTACTACTTGGCATAGTGAAATTTTTAATTAGTTTTTTTTTTTTTTTTTAATTAATACTTTTAAAAGCTATATGAAATGCAATTATTTAGAAATGGCATTACACATGAATTTTCAAAATGGAATAATTGAAAAAAAAAAAAAAAAAAAAAAAAAAAAGAAATTAATAAATTCACTTTGCCAAATAATAAGGTTGAAAATTTTTGAAAAAAGTATATGTATATATACATACATATAATGCTTTTGAAAAAATTACCTAAATAATTATTAATATATTGTTTTCACGAAAAAACACTTATCATTTAAACAATCTCCCAAGAAATATTTTTTATGGATCAAATTTTGAATTTATACTTAAGTAATCTTTATGGCACGAAACTGGCATGCTTTTGGCTAGTTAAAATTGAAAATACACCAGAAAAGGCTTTTTTATGGGCAACTTTTGGCTAAATTTAATTCTTACAAACACAAATGGCTGGGTGAGGGTCATCTCATGGCCAACCTTTATTTTTAATGGCCTTTAAGAGAATAATTGTGGCCAGTTTGTGGCTGTCTAATATTTTTCATAAAACGTTAATGGCACATTTGTGGGCAACTTCTTGTATCATCTTGGCCACGTTCTGGCCGGCTTATCTTATGGCCGCGTTCTGGCCGGCGTGACAGTTTTTTGACGGAGCCGTTACGGCCAAAGATGGCGGGCCGTTATCAAACACTTTGGGCCACCGCTAACTACGCCTATACTGGCCCACCAGTTATGTGTTTGTTGGGATGTATTTCGGATTAATAAAGCGGCTGGAAAATAATCAAATGTGCATTATTTAGTGAACCGGATAACCTTGAGCAAATCGCACCTGTCTTCTGTATGCATTAGAATAAAGCATTTTTCGTCTAATTTCTATGTGATTTTTCTCCTAGAGATTTATTAGCGTTAAAACCTTACAAGTAGTGTAAATTTTGAAATTGCAAAAATAGAATTTTTTACCTTTTAAAGGAAACTGTATAAATATTTATTGGTAGTAACGAGATTGTAATAAATTAAATAAGTTTGATAAATGCACATTTATATTAAAAAATCTTTCATTGAGGTATCTATTGATGCCTTCATAGAAATATTCATGTTTTAATTTTATTCATTGAAATTTCTATCTATGTAAAAAAAAAAAAAAATGTATTTCGGATTATTAAAACGGCAGCAAAACAGTCAAATGTGCATTCTTTAATGAATCCCATAACCTTGAGCAAATTGCACCTGTGTTCTGTATGCATAAGGATAAAGCATTTTCCATTTAATTTCAGAACATGTGATTTTTTTTCCTAGAGATTTTTTAGATTTAAAACCTAAAAAATAGTGTAAATTTAAATAATAGTATAGATAATAGTGTAAAGATAAGATATTATAAAGATAATATAATAGTGTAAAGATAAGATTTTTACATATTAATCCTTTTCGGGCAGCATTTTTAAAAAGAATCACGTTTTGAGCACCTTATCGCCAGAACAACGATTGGCGCGGAGATGAAGTCAATGCTATGCATCCTTTCTTGTTTGTTACGTCAAACGCCTAGCGAATAGCAACCCTTCCATCTGCAAAGAGATCGTGCTTATTGTTCATTTGTTTTTCCGTAAATGTTTTCAAGGAAAGAATATAATATGAGGAAATGTTATTCACCGTTGTTTACAATTAAAACATAGTTTCAAACAAAGAGCTTTTTCAGATTAAAATGATTTCGGATTTGAAAATCAAAGCAAAACGACGATTGGCGTTTGGCGATGCAGCAAGCTGAACGTTCTCACTTTCGCCAACTCGCCAAGGCTGGTGCTCAAAACGTGATTCTTTCTGAAAATGCTTCCGGGCACACCTAATTTTAATTCCAAACTTGAAAACAGCACCAAGCACATTTTAATAAAATTTTGTTTTTGCATGGAAAGCTAAAATTAAAAAGTTCCTAATTTCTAAATAAATAAATAAATAAATAAATAAATAAATAAAAATAAAAATAAAAATAAAAATAAATAAAAATAAATAAACTTTTGTAAATTTCCTTGTCAGTCAATAATTTCTCATTTTGCAAAAAAAATTGTCTCTGCCGGAAATGGTTTAAAGAAATTGTGTGAATATTTATTAATCTTTCCGTAGTATAGTATAAGAGTTTCACTGAAAATTTAGTAAATTCAATAGGAAATTTTACTAAAGAAATTGCTCTTTAAAAATAAATAAATGGATAAAATGTACAAATTTTTATCTTTTCAGTGCCAATAAGATGGTAATGAATTCAAAAGCTTTATAAACATACATTTTAATTGAGGAATTCATTGATGTTAAAAAAATGTATTTAGGATTTTATAAAACGGCAGCAAAAAAGACCAAATGTGCATTATTCAGTAAATCAGATAACTTTGAGAGAATTACGCTTGTCTTCTGTTTAAAGGCCATTTCGATTAAACATTTTTCTAATTTAGGTCTGGTAATTTATTCCTAGTGATTTATTAACGTTAAAACACTAAAGGTAGTATAAATTTTAAATTTTAAAGATAAAAATTATCTTTTAAGGGAAAGAGTTTCATTGAAAGTTTAATAAATGCATGTTTCAATTGAAGAAACTTTTAAGTAAAAAAAATGCTGTTTTAAGAAAAAAATTAAATGTTCAAATATTTATCTTTTCAGTGCCAAAATTATGGTACTAAATGAAATAAGATTTATAAATGTACATTTCGATTGAGGTATCTATTGATGTAAGTACAACTATACGGCCATTAATGTTCGGACACTTCCGAATTTAGACGCTTTGTTAAATATCTAGAAAAATACATTAGGAATTATTCTGAAACTCCAGGTGTGTACACAAAATAATATGGATCATATATTTTCGCGAATATTTTTTTACGAAATCTCATAGAGACCATCAACAAATTGAAAAAGAACGAAGAACTTATCGATAACCCTGACAAAACAATTGTCGCAAAAGCGTTCAAACTGCACGTTTTTATTAAGTGGCTTATTGTAAAAAAGGGTTCATTTTTATGAGGATAGCAGGTATACTCGTAGAAAAAAAATGAGGTTTTAATAAAAACAGTCACAAATTTTGTCAAGTTTTTGCTTATAATTTCCAGAATTCTTAATATAAAAAAAATGTTCCTCGTAGAACATGAGACAAACAACATTGTACATAATACCTCTCAATCAGAATTAAAAAATAATAAAAATTCTATTGAAAATGAACAGGTTTACTAAATAATGCTTCACTACGCATGCGTGAATGCAATCAAAATGTAATTTGCATGTGTTTGGTTAATATATAGAGCAACTTTTGTGTAAGTCTCAGAAAAAATAGCTTGAAAATTTTGAAAATTATCGTTGATAGAATAAGCTCAAAATCCATTAATCCCTAAATGAAGCAAAAGGATGAAGGTCTGTATCCATATAACCTTTGAATAATCTCAATATAGTATACACAATACTGCACGTACTATATTATTTGGATATACAGCCCGTTATCATTTTGTTTCATTTTGAGAACAACGGTTTTTGAGCTTATTCTATCGATGATAATTTTCAGAATATTCATTTGAATTAAAGTTTTGATCTCTGTAAATGTGTTCAGTTAGATTCACTCCATCAGACAAAAAATTTGAATGTATAAAATTAAAAAATACGTATAAATTTTCCTTTTTATTAGAACTATCCAACAAAGTTGAAAAGTGCTTATGCATTCGGTTTGTCTGGCCGTCTGGCCGCTCTCTAACTCCCGTAAATATACTCGGTTTGCTATGAAATTTTTATACGTTATTGATGTTTACTCTAGCACGAACCCTATTGAAAATGAAGTTTCTACCATGATTAGTTTATTTACCGGGAGATTCAAAAGTTTTCCATTACATTACGGCCTATTGAGAAAAATCGTTCAAATGAATTTTAAAGGTGTTACACCCTGTCAAACATACACATATTCATATGGATTCGCAAAATGCAGTAAAATGTGCATTTTGTAATGCATGCAGAGAGAATATACCTATTATTCATTTACAGGGCCGCACAAAAGAATTTCATTAGATAATGGTAAAGGGGAATTGTGTGAGACATATTTTAAATATATTAAACTGTTTCATGTATAAAAAAATTGATATATTTCACTGAAGCTTAATATAAATTATACGACATTGTATTGCATAATATGAAGTACATAGCATTTAGAGGGCCATACAAAAGATTTCAAATAGTATATTCCTTCCGAAGTATCGTATATGTGTCCGATGATGGCTGATGGAGGGATGAAATGCATTTTAATTATGATATGCGCGTTTAGGTTTCACTAAATATATGCACATTATATCGTGTGTATAAATGTTATAGTTGACATACAGGGCTATCCAAAAGAGCTCGCCAACTTTACTGAATATGAGCGTAAATTACTTAAACGTGGTTCTTAAATAAGTTATGCATTTTTACGCTGAACTGCTTTTTAATTTATTGAGAAATGTTTGCAGAATATAGATAAAAGGATATACAGGGCCACGCAAAGAATTCGGTACATGGACGCCTATGAATGATAATTTATGAGAATGTGATTTCATTTCTTTTAAAAATGTTTTAGTTTACAATAAACTTTAGCTTAATGCTGACGTGTAATAATGGTACAAGCTAAACTACAGGGCTGAACAAAAGTATTCAAGTATGTTTCCATCTAATAGTATGAATTGCTGAAAAAGAAATTTCAAGCTACTGGACATTTTCTTGCAACACTATTTTTTCCCATTATGTCAACCATACAGATGAAATACAGGGTTGTTCAAAAGTACTGGAATACATATTTGGGCATATTTGGCTATACACTATTATTTCCCGAAATAACGAAGTTTTGTCAAAGATTTTATGACGTGTTGGAAAGTGTTTCATAATCTATGTTTAAAGCATGATTTTTCTTACTTGTTTGTGGGTACAATTGCCCAATAAAATTGGGGCAACTGGAATAGGAGGGTCTTTGACCCACACACTTTTGTATTCTTTTAATATGGTGTATTGGTTTTTGTTTGGAAAAGCGTAAACAAAAATTTTTTAAATCAGGAAGATCATGTAAATTAACTAACTATATTAAAGTGGGTAAAGCTTTGCTGTCAAGGTGTCTAAAATAAGCACTAAATGTGAAATCATTAGTTTTATTTAAACAAAAAGCATAGGCATTAAGTGAGTACTGTACTTTAGTTTTGATAATAACTACTAAAGTTACATGGATATTTTAGGGGGGGGGGGATAAGATAAATATATAAACAAACGGCTACGTAAGTATGTAAGTACCTCATTCTCTTTTTTATTTCCTAATTTGAAGTGCGATTTGTCCAATAAGCCTGTGGAAAATGTAATGTTTTTTTATAGAATAGAACCGTTTTTCGATTATTTTCTAATAATGTTATATTGCCGTATGTCTCCATTTGTATCGTAAAATTTCAAAATTTAGCTATCTCACTTAAGAAATTTTATTTGATACCAACAGTACGCTTTTTGAAAATTGTATTGTGTAATTTTAATAAGATATATAATTTATGTATTGTAAGAAAAAAAAAAGAAATTAATTTATGTGGTTTTAAAAAGTAGAGATTAGAGGGCATTGTTCACAAAAGATAAAACTTAAAAGGCATACACGGTTTTTTATAAAACAGCCAATGGCCCAATTTCCTCGTGAGTTTAGTTGCCTCAGTTAATTTTATAAATTTCAATCACTTCTAGATTAGAAACAAGTTATTTATTCTATTGTTAATACAGTAAAATTAAAATATATGAAAATGAAATATATTTGTAGCAAAACTTGTCTTAAAAAATATTCCTATAGTTCCGGCAGAAGAAATGATATGCATTTAAAAGTGCTAAAATGAATTTTACCCACTCTCTAACGATTATATGTTCAAGGATTTTACATGTTTTTGTATAATCGATAACAAAACATTGTTGAAAATGCAAAAAAATATTACCACTTTTATGAAATTTCTCTAAATCAAACTGCAAAATCTATATCATACTAACTTCTCGATAATCTAAGAATTTGATCTTTTATTGCTTTTATAAAAATATATAAAAATATATATATTGTACTGCACGGAAGCCCTTGGATAATTCTTAATTTGACGCATTTCCGATCCATAAAACAGCAAAATAAAGATATAATGCGGATTATTAAAACATCAGACAACCTTGAGCTAACTGCACCTGTTTTTTGTACAAATATATTAAGCTACAACTTTTTACTTTGTGATTTCAAAGCACGTTATTTTTTTCCGTGTCAGGTTAATTTATTACCATTAAATTCCTAAGAAATTGTAGAATTTAAGCTGAGAGCTACAATTTTTAGCTTTCATTTAAAAAGGATTTTAGGGATAAATATGCAGTATAGCAAGATGTTAAAATTAACATGCTTTACGGGAAGTTGCTTTACCGGCCATTAGTTATGAAAATCCCAAGTATGTAAATTTCTGACGGGATTGTCTTGAGACAGTGTGGTGCCGCCCTTACATTTGTCTGCCAGCCGTGGGGGAGCACCACCCAACGCGCATCACTCTTTCTTCTTTTTAGATGCCAATAGGGATCATTGTTGTGCGTGTATGTAAAAAATTGTGCAACGGAGATTAACAGTTCAAATATATATCATTCGATAACAATAAAATCATTAGAAGAGTCTCTAATAACAAGACATTTCTTTTTATATACACGTTAATAATGAAGTCCAGAGGATGTAGTACATAATGTTTAATAATTCTAGACTATAGGATACAATTAATATTTACAGTGTAAAATTAAGGGGTATTTGGGACCGCTCTCGTTATTCCTACGCCGTCGAGCCGACACTTTCGGTTAGATTTCAGGAGCTCGATCAAACATCTTTCTCCTATCGCATCAATAATACTTCTCTCTGATTTTAGACTGTTGCCAAGCTACTTGGATAAAAAGTTATAGTCAGCAGATTCACAAGCATGAGTGGTTTTTATACGTCATTCGTATTCCGTGAGAAAATACTGACTATGCTCCATTTCTTTTCATGTTGCTTGTTACTAAGGGCAAGATGTTCTAATCGGCTATGCTTACTATTCCGCTGGCCTGTGACCTCATGAAATATGAGTCTGTGACCTCAGCACTGGCATACATGTATACAGGAATCTGAATAAGAACTGATACCATTGTCAGTTACTAAATGTATTGCGATATTGTTTGGTGGAACAAAGCCACTCGATTTATAGCAATAATATGTATAACTATTTTATATCAATAACATAATAGACTTTATCACTAACAATAATGACCCCATGTTTCTTTTTGGCTAATGAAATTACTTACTAGGTAAGTTACTTACTACGGTTTGTTCCATAAAATTTGGATGTACGAACAATAACAAGTAACGAAAAAGACTGGCAGTTGTCAAAGAGTAAAATACAAAGTTTGATAGAATACCCAATGGCGTGCGCTCGAAACATTGTCAAGACAAGCCATAACAATGGTCGCTTCATGTTCAAAACCCATATACTTGAATGGTTTTCTTCGAACCTTGCGTAAATACAGGTTAGGTTCCCTTAGAAAGACCCCCACGGAGGGCACTCCCCCTGGTCTTATATCCCAAGCGTAAATAATCAGACGATAAAATCAACTAACCAACCAACCAACCATATACTTGAAGATTAAGCCGCTTACTTCAGAAATCCCACCTCCGAATTTCCCAATAGCTTCGAGTGTACCGGACGATCATAGGAGTTCCGGACTCTCGGTCGTATTTCCGGGTTTCCCAGATGTACCATTGCTTTGCCAGAGTTACAAAATGTATATAAAAAATAAAACACAATACGTTTTGAAAGAAAACCTTGTTCTTTTTTTTATTTATCGAGACCAAAAGAGATGTGCTACCACTTTGAATGCAAGAGCAAGCTTTACCGGGCTAGCATTATTACTGAATCGCAACCCCGACAAGCAGTCTATACATTCATTTCGAAGCTGTAATCGCACGTTATATCAGAAAGTTTCCCCATAAACATGTTTTAAAATAGAAAAACATTCGAAATCATCACGTGTGATAATTTGTGGTAGATCTTAGAGGCAAATCACGAAAAGGGGTAGCCATGGAGGCAAACTTAAGACAAAATACAACTTTACTCTAAGTCAATAATTAGAGACCGACGCAGTGGAACCGGAAAAAAATACTCCAATAACTTTCAAATAATAAACTGATTTAAACTAATAAAATTCAAATTCAACTTATATGCAAAAACACTTATTTAGGAAAGCTTCCCGCAGATAGCTAGACATTCTGAAAACACTAAATTATAATGTCCTTGCATAATATGGCATTAGCACTAAAGAGAATTTTGATCATTAACATTTTTCTTGACTGAAAACACTAAACATTCAACTTCTTACCACGACTTCAAAACACTTCATCGAAAAATCGTTGAAAAGAAAAAAAAAAATCTCAAAATGGGTTTAGGCTAATAGAAGATGTGGGTTTTAACCTCGAAATATAGGAACAAATGAAGTGCTGGTATTAAATATCATTCACTGGCCAGAACCAATTCATATCCACTGAATCAACATTGTGCTTCCGTATTTATACTAACTAATTAACCACAGCAACGTATTCAGCATATTACTGCACGAAACATTCGCGACAATCAAATAAAGGGAATTCCAATTACGAGCCGTTAATTCCCAAATTGGCTCAGTCCAAACTTTTATATATAATGTAGAAAAATGGACAAATCTGTATTCTGTAATATTATGGTAGAGTAGTCATAGGGGGATCTAATGATCCGTGTCTGCCGGAAGTGAAGTGGTGCATAAGCCAAAAATTAATATCACTAATGGCTCACTCGTAGGTCTATCATTGTGTTTGCCGTACAATCAAAAGTATAAAAACATGTAAAACTGAAAAAATGTAATGCTAAGTCTACGAGTCAACCACTATTGATATTTATTTCTGGCTGATGCACCACTTTGTTTCCAATTGACATGGATCATTAGATTCCCCTTTGACTACTCTTCCATAATATAAAAGACTTTTTCTCGTGCTCGATGATTTAGGATTTTGTGCGGTCGGTTCTTGGACTATAATCAGTGTTCTCACTGTCGCTCGCCATTGCGCCAAATTGCGACTAAATTCTTCATTTGGCGAGTAAACAAGCGATTAGATTCGCCAAATTGCTAGTGCTCAATTTTTGATTTTTCTTTCTTTCTTTCTTTCTTTCTTTTTTTTTCATGCATATGCATTTATACATATTATTAATATATACATATTTTTAACGTATTTGTAGCGAATAATTGAATTTAGATTAATAACAATCATTGCCGCAGTTATGAAAACTGAGGCTATTTTAGAATGTATTGAAAAAAGGGGTACATTAAAAGATTAAAGATAATTTTTTAGTGCTACACTTTGAATGTATTTGGCTAACACTTTTTTCATTTGGCGAATGTTTTTTAATTTTAATTAGCCAAATTTCTAACGTTGGTCAAATGTCAGCGAGAACACTGACTATAATGAATTAATTCCAATTCTGAATCGTTATCTAATTTCTCCATATCTCAACGCTGTGATATATTTATTAACTTGTCATTTATAAAGAGACACTTATTATAATTTTAATTTTTGTGATTAATAAATATTATCTGTAAATTTCGATAAAAAAAAAATATCCTGAAAGAAAAGAACTTTAATCGAATTCATGGTAAAATTTTATTTTTTTTTCTCATTTCTTTTCAAGTGAAACCTGAAACAATCGCGAATCTTAAATTCACCTTCAATCATTTTTTTTTTCACATTCCTGACCTAAAGATGAAGTGATCAAAGTCTGTATTGAAATTTTTCCTTATACTCGTATTAATCTTTTCTCCTCATTACATATGAGACAGAGATAAGGAACTAATTCAACAATATGAATTTTTACCCCAATTTCTCATATCCCTAAGTTGTGATACACTTTTTACTTCCTCATATTTATGCAGACACTTTTAATATTTTTTTTGTTAAAAAATTGTGAATAACAAAGAATTTCAAGATTTCCCCCCATATCTATATTTTATATCCTTAATTTTTCCTGATATTTCATTAATAAATATCATCTGTAGATTTTTCTAAAAAAATATTATCTTGAAAGAAAAGAGCTTTAATCATATTCATGGTAACTTATTATTTTTTTTCTCATTTATTTTCAGATGAAACCTGAAACAATCTTAAGTCTCAAATTCTCCTTCAATCACTTTTTTTTCCCTCTCACTTTCCGAACCTAAAGATGGAGTTATCAATGTCAGCATTGAACTTATTTTGTGATATTAAGTTTTCTCCTCATTTACATATGAGTCAGAAATAAGAAATTAATTCTAAGATCTGAATTTTTGCTTCAACTTCTCATATCACATAGTTGTGATAGATGTATTATTTCTTCATATTTATAGAGACACTTTTAAGGTTTTTCTCGTTAAAAATTTACTAACGAAAAAGAAAATCAAGATTTCCAACTACACTCTTTATTAACAATTTTAAGTCCCTACCTCCCCTTTGTTGTTTATTAACCCTCTGAACGGTTTGCCTGTATTACTTACCCATCATACGTAGTATAGGGTAAGTCTTGCAATCGTTTCGAAAATCGAAATTTTTTTTTTAACGGATTTACACGTTTTCGACACTGGAGATTTCGAAAAACATATTTTTAGAAAAAAAAAAAAATTGCCGTCCGTCCATCTGTCTGTCTGTCTGTAAACGCTCTAACTCCCGAACGAATTGAGATAGAGACTTAAAATTTTGTATGTACTTAGTATGTAAGAATGGGACGAAGCCTATTTAATATCAGTAACCTCGATCATCCGGAACTGTTTTTTTCGGATTCTCGAAAAATTCGTTCTGATGAAAGGTACATAAAAATTTTCGAAATTTTTTTATTTTAAGGAGTGATCGTAAAAGGCAATAAAATAACACAAATTTTGCATAAAGAACGAAGTTGATCGAATAATTAGTTGCCGAGATATCTGTAATCCTGTTTTCCACATTCTTCGATTTTTCATGACCCTGTATTTCATTCAAATTTCAATTCAAAGATATATTTTAATTGGAAATGAGACGCTTAATCCGACGCAATAAACTGTTAGTTAATAAGTTTATTATTTTTGGAGCTATAAGGATGTTCCTTTTTCGCAATTCAGTACTACTTGAGTAGTTAGGCGTGTTGTATAATTTATCGAAAGAGATTCATCAGCAACTCATTAATACAGCATTATTATGCACAATAACAATATAAATACACGTTTAAATTTTGCTTTGGAATTGCAATCCATTTTATAAATAGTTTTCAAATGTATTATTTTCATATATTATATATGCATATATATGATGGGTAAGTATTACGGTGGCCCCTAACGACTAGTTTTTTCATTTCTCAAAAGCAACTTTATTCTGTTGTAGAAAAAAAAAATATTTTGAACAGAATTGCATTTTAAAACTAGTCGTTGGGGGCCACCGTAATACTTACCCATCATGGATATGTATATGAAAATAAAACGTGAAACTAATTATACAATGCATTGCAATTCATAAACAAAATTTAAATATTGTTAATATACATAGTAATGCTACATTAAAGAACTGCTGATGTACCAATTTCGACAAATTATATAAAACGCCAAACTACTCAACCGAACTGCGTAAAAGAAACATCCTTATAACTCCAAAAATAACCATTCTATTAACTAACAATTAACTGCGTCGGATTAAGCGTCTCATTTCCAATTAAAACATACTTCTGAATTGAAATTTGAATGAAATACAGGGTCATGAAAAATCGAAGAATGTGGAAAACAAGATTACAAATATCTCGGCAACTAATAATCCGATCGACTTCGTTCTATATGCAAAATTTGTGTTATTTTATTGCCTTTTACGTCCATTCCTTAGAATAAAAAAATTTGAAAATTTTTATATACCTTTCATCAGAACGAATTTTTCGAGAGTCCGAAAAAAATAGTTCCGGATAATCGAGGTTGCTGATATTAAATAGGGTTCGTCCCATTCTTACATACTAACTACATACAAAATTTCAACTCTCTATCTCAATTTGTTCGGGAGATAGAGCGTTTACAGACAGACAGACTGACAAACAGACAGACAGACAGACGGACGGCAAAATTTTTTTTCTAAAAATATGTTTTTCGGAATCTCCACTATCTAAAACGTGTAAATCCGTCAAAAATTTTTTTTCGATTTTCAAAACGATTGCAAGACTTACCCTATACTACGTATGATGGGTAAGTAAAAGTATGCCAAATAAAGAGACATGAATTTTACTTTAGAAACAAACAGGGAAAGAAAATCTACAGGGTGTCCAGAAAATAACACCCTGATTTCAAAATTAAATTTCTCAAAAACTAAGATCGGTAGAATTATGCGATAAACGGTTTGTTTGTTAGGTAAGCTGTAAAAATGTTATACAAAAGTTTCGAGCATTGAATATTTTGAAAAGATTGTGTTCTGATTGCAAAGAATACTGGAATTGACATTTTTCTTGTTTTAGATTGTTTGTAGAGAATGAGTTTTTCAGTGTACAGTGTCAGATTTAACGATTTTTCGAACTTAATTTTTGAAATTTGGAAACTTTTTTTCCAGAAATCGTTAAAATATGGCACTGTACGCCAAAAATTTTGTTCTCTGCAAAAAAAATAACTAAAACAAGAAAAATGCAAATCAGGCATTGTTTTAATTAGAGCACAATCTTTTTAAAATATTCACCGTTCGAAACTTCTATATAAGATTTTTACAACTTACCTAATACAAACCGTTTACCGCATTATTTTCTAGATCTTCGTTTTTGAGAAGTTTAATTTTGAAATCAGGGTGTTATTTGCTGGACACCCTGTAAATTAAGAATATTTTTGCCGAAACGTCAGTGAAGGCTTACTTTGGAGATACGAAATTTTTTTGTGTCTGTCTGTCAGTCAGTCTGTCAGTTTGTCAGTCTGTCTGTTCCGCGATAACTTCCGTTAAAAGCATCCGATTGGCTTGAAATTAAGTGGGTAAGTTAGTGAGGCACTGGGATTAAGCTGTATAGTTTTTTGTAAGATTTGATTCATTCGTTCGGAAAATATAGAACATTTTATTTTGCGCAATAATGCTTTTCTATGGCAAATCCAATGATTTTTAATTTTTTTTTTTTCTTGAGAGAAAATGTCACATTTCATTAATGGAATTCAGTGATAAAGGGATACTGAAATTTACCAGTTAAATTATTCGTATTGTTTTGAAATTTTGTCTACACATTTGTCAGTTTTTTTTTTAAATTATTACTGTAAATTTTGGAGATTTTTTATAAATGTGTTCCAATAATATAAACTAATTTGTTTTAGAGATTTACTTATTTCAAATGTATTTATTTCATTTTCTTTATTTTCTCTTAATGGTTGCTAAGCAACCATTCATCATAGTCCTTATTTTTATAATGTTATAAATTTGAATGCGTGTACGAAAATTTAAATAAAGTCAACGTCAAAACTGATGAATTAATGTTTTTGTATCTTTGTGTATAACATAGCCCAGAAAAGAACATAGGCTATGTTTTATTAATTTTATTCACATATTTTCCTTAATAATTCAAAATTTCCTTCTTTTTCATGCAGAATTAAAAGCGATTTTTTAGATAAAATTTAATCAATTTCCTTTATCGTTGCCAAAAAAAAATACAAATATGGAATAATTTTTCAACGGCAATAAGTTTCAATTGAGCAATTTCCATTCGAAAAATTAAACTAAGAAAAAATAAATATGACGTCAGAATAAAAATAAAAATAAATATAGTACTTTGTTAAATATTAAACACGGAAATTTGTTTCGTTAATAAGAATTTTTCTGACAAAAATGGGGGCATAATTAGAAGTAAAAGAAATAAAAAATAATTATATTTTTAACAATTATTTCACCTGATAAAATTTGACGTCATAATTGAAATAAAACAGATATCTTATAGTAGTCGTAAAAAATATTAGAAACATGGATAGCAATAACTCATGAATAATGACGTCATTTCCGAAACTTCAGTGAAGGCTTATTTTGGCGACACAAAATTTATTGTTTTCCGCCTGTCAGTCTGTCTGTCCGCGATAACTGCCACAAAATGCAATCAAAACTTCTTTTTTTCGGAAACAAAATTGTAAAACCCTAGATTACTGAGTTTACACTTTCAAAAGTTCCTGATACATCAGATTTAGGTGTTTGTGGTGGGCAGGTATGTAGAAGTATGAGAATAATGAAAAATGCTTATTAAAACTGTTACTTATCCTTATAAATCAAAATGTATAAAGAAATACAAGATATACGATAACCATTAGCAAATTGATAGAAAGTTACAAATTTAAGTTTAATGAGACTACGGGGGGTTCAGGGGATGGGAGCCCCCCTGAAGAAATCTACTATGTTATAATAAAAAAACAAAAATAATAGATCATGAAAATTTCAAAATATCCTAACATAATTAAATCTTTAATTTAACGCTTTTGATGGCTGAAAACTTCTTATTCTTATTTTATTCTTATAAATAATTACGTAATTTGAAACTTTTAAATTACAGTTTCCAGGAAGTTGAATATTACCCAAAGTGTGTTAAAAAAAAAAAAAAAAAAAAAAAAAAAAAAAAAAAAAAAGATGTGCAAAGCTGACGTTGAGGCTCTTGATCTGCAGATTTACTAGTTATAAGCATTTTTGCCGAAACGTCAGTGAAGGCTTACTTTGGAGACACAAAATGTTTTGGTTTCTGTCTGTCGGTTCCGCGATAACTGCCGCAAAAACACCCGATTAACTTGAAATTATGTGGGTATG
The DNA here is from genome assembly GCA_964019185.1 of Maratus speculifer. Taxonomy (NCBI): domain Eukaryota; kingdom Metazoa; phylum Arthropoda; class Arachnida; order Araneae; family Salticidae; genus Maratus; species Maratus speculifer. The sequence goes on along the minus strand of OZ025301.1, from coordinate 143,204,946 downwards.
TTCTTGAGGTACCTGGATTAAGCTGTATAGTTTTTTGTTCTATTTGATTTTTTTTTTTTGTTCGGAAAATACAGGACATTTAATTTTGCACAATAATGCTTTTCTATGGCAATTCAGACGTTTTGAAAATTTTTATTTCTTGAAAGAAAATGACTCACTTGCTCAATGGCGTTAAATGACAAATTGGGTGCTGAAATTTACGAATACGAGGCTGAAATTATTCAAATTATTTTGAAATTTTGTCTATGCATTGTCAGATTTTTTTTAAATTATTGCTGTAATTTCAAATGTATTTATTCCATTTTTCCTTTTACATTTTATAGTTGCCAAGCAACCTTTTATCATCATAATACTAAAAGCATGTATAATGCGTCACTGTAATGTTTGAATTTTCATTTAAATAAAGGTAAATGAAAATAAATATATATGAATTAAAAGAAAATTAATATAACTTCATATTGGAAAGAAAATGGAAATTTTCAAGTATCTTTTAATAATAAAAGATAAAGCAAGATTGATTTTAGGGTACGAAAACACGAGATTTTGACATCATATACCGAAAATAAAAATAATGCACTTTGGCGCTTAAATTAAATGATCTTGGATTATGATATTAATCCTTATTTATTTACAGAAATTTATTATCAAAATTTAAAAATTCGTCGGCTGCGCGTTAGAATAAAGATTTTTCGTTTTAAATATTTAAAATAATAATAAACTTGTTGTTAAGCAAGTGCTTGGATAGTAAATTTTAATAATATGTCCCACATAGATATAAATGCCATTAATTTGCATCGTATAGACTTCATTGTCAAAATAACGTCATGAATAGCGGGAAATAAGTGTCTTTATTGTAGAGCCAGATCCCAGGGCCCCCAGACGTTACTTATTTTCTCACAAGTAAAATGTATTGGATAAAATAGTGTTAGTACGTGCTATGAGCGTAGTGATACGTGCTAGCTTGGACCGACGACCAAGTACCGAGTACCAAAGATAGGTAAAAACACTACGAACTTTTCTTATTTTCTCAGTCTTGATTTTCATATATGATGCTCAGGGAACTATTTTAATACTTTATGTAAGCTCCCAGACCGATTGTATGAGCCAAACATCTTCCCAGACATACAAAAGAAGCGGCTTCAGCTCAACTTACCGAAGTAATCCATTTTAAGATGATAAAGCAAATAAACTGAAAAAAGAATACTGATTTTAAATAAAATTGTCTGAGTTTAATCAATGTTTTTTATTGAATCTCAGTTATGAATTGGTAATACTTAAAGGGGAATTAATTTGAAATATTCCAATATTTTGAATTACTTGAATAAATATTCTAATATTTTCACTTTTCAAAATATATATTTTTTAAATTAATCTTTTAAAAAATGATATTAATTTTAAGATAACAAATAAGTTTAATCGACAATAAGTTCATAATAAAAATATCATTCGCATTTTTGCATTAGAAGATATTACATTACCAAACGATATTTTCAAATTGTAAAAGAAAAGTAATTATTCTAATATTTTGAATATGAGCTGTATATGTGTGTGCGTATTGGTATTCAGACACTTTATGTATGTCTGGGAAGATGTTTGGCCCATGCAATCGGTCTGGGAGCTTACATAAAGTATTGAAATAGTTCCCTGAGCATCATATATAAAAATCAAGACTGAGAAAATAAGAAAAATTCGTAGTGTTTTTACCTACCTTTGGTACCTGGTACCCGTAAATTGGCCATCCAATCACTACGCTCATAGCACGTACTAACACTACTTTATCAAATACATTTTACTTGTGAGAAAATAAGTAACGTCTGGGGGGGGGGGGGGGAATCTTGCTCTACAATAAAGACACTTATTTCCCGCTAATCATGACGTCATTTTGACATTGAAGTCTATGCGATGCGACTATTGGTTGATTTTAGCGAGGTAAAATCAAAAAGATTTGGATTTATATTTAGACAAAATCTTAGATTCTAAATATTATAGAAACATAATAAAAGTGAAATTTTTGAGAAACAAAAATTGTAAAAACATTAGAATTCTAAATTAGATAACTCCTTTACATAAATTTTTATATCTCCTTTTCTATAAGTTACTTATATGTCAAATACAGGTTTTTGTGGTTAGTAGGTAAAATAAAAAAAATCAATACTGCCGCACATTCAATAGAAAATTACGAATGTAAATTTAATGAGTCAACGGGGGGTTCAGGGGGGCAGAGCCCCCTGACGAAATGTACTTTGTTGTCTAAAAAATTATAATAATATGCAGTTCATAAAATTTTAAAATATAGTTGCTTAAAAACGGGACCAATTTAATGCATCAAATTTCTGAAAACTTCTATGTACTATTTTTATATGCGTTCGTAACTATATAAATACGTAGCACTTATAGTCGTGTCTGGTCTGTTTGTATGTCTGTCTATACGCCTATCTATCTGTCCGCACATAACTATGAAAATAGTATCCAACCAAATTGTTTGAAATTTAAAATATACAATTGTTGCATAATTTTGTCGTGTCATTGCAAATTTTATGAGCATCCTGATATATAGTTTAATTATAAGGGCAGTCAAAAATATTCCGTTACATAACGCAAAGGGAAGAATGCCTTCAAATGCATTTTAAACATGTTACACTTTTTGAAATTTTGAAATTGATATGCATCTATGAAGTACATTAAAATAATTATTCTGTAGGATGAGCGGTTCATAGGATATATTTGTACTTAAATTACAGGGCCACACAAAAGTATTCCAGCATTGCATAATGGTATACGATGAAACATTGGGAGTATTTTAATTATATTGAATAATTTAACATTTTATTAAATTGCTATACGTTGATGAGGGCAACTACAAGTTACTTTCCATATAACAGAAAACGCATAGTATTTACAGGGACACTCAAAAGATTTCAGATACGATACTGCGATGAAGTAGTGTATAAAATCGATTACTGCTGATGGCTCATTTTTGTTTTGATATGAGCTTTTAACTAAAATTTTGCATGTAACATTTTATGTATAATTGTTATAATTCATATACAGTGTTATACCAAAGAATTTCTATCGGATATTGAGTATAAACAGAAATAGCTTAAACTTTTTTTTTCTTTTAATTATGCATTTTCGTGTTGAACTACATTTAGTACACTAAGATATCTTTGTACAATGTAGACAAAATCCTTACTAATATTATAAATCGGAAAGTGAGTTTGTTTGTTCCGCTTTCACGCCGTAACTACTGAACCGATTGCTTTGAAATTTTGCAGACGTAAAGTTAGAAGTCCGGATTAAATAATAGGGTAATTTTTATTTATTTTATTCAAATATTTTCTTTAATAATTCAAAATTTAATTATTTTTCATACAAAATCAATAGGCATTTTTCAGATAAAACTTAACCATTTTCCTTTCCTGTTGCCAAGAAAATAAAAAAATGGAATAATAATTTTTCAGCGGCAATGAATTTTTAATAGAAAACTTCCACGCGAAAAACTATAATGAAATAATTTAAAAGAAAATAAATATGACGTCATGTTTGAAATAAAAATAAAAGGTGTATTTTTTATAATACATTTAACAAGGATATTTGTTTAGTTAATGGGAATTTTTGTGTAAAATATGGTGACATAAATTAAAAGTAAAAAGAATGAAAAAGAATTATATTTTTAATAAAATGGTTCACTCATGAAAATGTGACGTCATAGTTGAAATAAAGCAGGTACTTTATAGCAGTCGTTAAAAATACAAGGGGTATGAATATTAGTAGCTAATGGAGCGAGATAAATAATGACGTCATATTTAAAATGAATCAGAAATATTTTTTACTTATACTAATTAATAAGTTATAAGTTACATACAAATGAATATTTTTATTCAAAACTCATAGTTATCAGTGGAAGAAATTTTTTGTGGGGAAAAGGTAGAAAATTATATCACTGATTAATATATTTTTGGCTCGATTTTTTAACACTTTCGAACAAAGTTGAAAAGTTATTATGCTTTCGGTTTGTCTGTCTGTCTGGTCGCTTTCCAACTTTCGTAAATATACTCCGATTTCCATGAATTTTTTGGACATTATTAACGTTTTCCTAGCACGAATACCTATTGAAAATGAAGTTTCTACCATGATTAGTTTATTTACAGGGATAGTCCAAAAATTTCCTTATATTACGGCATTATGGGGAAAAATCGTTTTAATTAAATTTAACGATGTTACAGCCTTCTTAAGGCGATTTTTTGTTTATTCCAACCAGTAAACTTTTACTGTAAAATTTGTCTTATTTAATCGGGACATTTTCTAGATTTAATAAGATTCAAATTTCTGTTTGAATTCCTGTGACAAAACATTAAAAATTTCTTTGAAGGCTCCCGTCGCGAAGGGGTTAAGGAACTTGCGAGGTTCTCGTCGTAGACCATGCTAATAGTATACCCAACCACAAGGGTATCATAATTTAATTTTTTTCCGTCTCTCAAGAAAATATTTAACCCTTTTTTTGTCCAATTCTAGTGATTTTCAGCCCAAAGAAAGCGTGTTTTCCTTCGGAGCAATTTCAGCATCGGTGTTCGATACATTCTGTGATATTTATGAAATTTGTGTGTCTGTATACAAATGTGAACAGTCAATGTCGAATTATAAAATGATAAAATCTTCAAGATTTCACGAACAGACTTTATTTGGGTTCAATCTCTCTCTATATGGCCTCTGAGATATTTGTTCCTGTTAAACTTGAACTTTTTATTGCAATCGCATTGCCATTTTTCAATAAAATGTCATAAGATCTAGATCTGCTTTTTTTAATTATATTTTTTACAAATCATCTGTGACATCAGAATATTTGTGAAGTGTAATAAACTTACGTTATAATTCAATATGATAAAAAAATTTTCGTGATTTTTGCTTCATTTTCTAAAATTATTTCAAAAATTGCCTGTTTATATACAGTGGACTTTCTCCATATGAACACTGTAATCAGAACAACCCGGTAACTGTTGAGTTACCGGGTTGCGACTGGTTACTGACTGGTAAAATGAACGATTTCGATGGTCCCAGCGGAACTCCACAGATTTAACATAAGATAAACTCCCTGTATTCTGAACACCCTCTAATCTGAACACTCCGCTATTATGAACGCTACTTTCGATCCCCATTTTTACCTCACTTCTCTGGAAACTAAAAATGTGTTTGGAATCGGAATTCAGAAAATTCCCGCATAGAAATTCAACGAAACTTGTTGCCGAAGAATAAAAAGGTTTAACGAACTCAAAAATGTATAGAATTTTGGAATAGAAAACAAGAGACAAGATCATAAACATTAATATTCGGAATTTGTTTTTCAAATGATAACAAAGAATCATCCTGTCACTGAACTCCTACTATTACTTTTCAGAAAAGCAGAAAATTGCAGAATTAAAGGCATCGGAACAGGTGCATGTGAAGAGAAAATTGCGACCGGGGTAAAATTAGTATTTGGCGCCCCCTACCCCAACATTTTCTTGTAACAGGCCAAAAATGACGTTTATAGTATAAATTTGGTGCCCGGGGCGACCGCCACTTTCGCCCCCCCCCCCCCTTTCGCACGACGCTACATCGAAAGGATTGTTGACTCATTTCAAAATTTAACATAACTTCGAATTCAAAATAATCAGTGGTGAAGCTGTAAATGTGAATATCAGCACTGTGAAAGAATATAAAATAAAATTTCTGAACATAACGAAGGATTTCGATACAGCAAACATTTTCAATGCTGGCGAAACCGACCTGTTTTTCACAGCTTTTCTAAACAAAACTCAAGCAAAAAGAAACGAAAATTGCATAGCTGGGAAAATGTCAAAAGAAAGATTTGCCATTACGATTTGAACCAGTTTTATGGATGAGAAGCTCAAGTCACTTGTGTTCGGAAAACGTTTAAAAAATGTGAAAATCGCATCACTGCCTACACACTATAAACCAAATAGGAAAGTATAGATGATATTCACAATTTTCTCACAGTAGCTGGAGAGGATTAACGAGATAATGAAGAGAGAAAGGAAGAAAGAAAAATGTTGTTGTTGTTGATACCAGATCACTTACAAATATGCAGCTGATCAACATAACCTTGAAGTTCTTGTTACCAAACTATACTTCTATAATCCAACCACTGGATCAATAAGTAATCAAGACCATTAAAACTTACTGCAGTGAAACCTCCAAATAAACGACACCAAGGGACCGCAACTTTCGTCGCTTAAATAGAGGTGTCACCTTATTCGGAGTTCCTTACACAGTGAAACCTCCAAATAAGGGACATCTATGGGACCGCAACTTTTGTCCCTTAAATAGAGGTGTCCCTTATTCGGAGTGTCCCTTATTTAGAGGTTTCACTGTATCAAATCCATTTTCTGAAGAAATTGTTCCTGGTGATGGAGGCGGCAAATTCCGCAGAAGTAGGTCAACGTCATGGGTGCTACCTATTGGATATCAACGGCATAAAATGAAACAACCTCCTACATCATCTAAAGATGCTTCTATAAAGTTCGATTCCTATGTGAGAATGGGCAAACAAGAACAGAGGATCAAGAAGCAACAGCTGTGAGTGACTTGGGATCAATTCTTCAGAAGCTTCATACTGAAACAGAACTTGGAGCTTATCTCGAAATCTATGAAATCCTCATGTTTTCCAAGAACAACATTGTTGCAGAGGAAGAGAAAAGTGAAGGAGAAGCAAAACCAGAAGAGACTGACGAAATAAGACAAAGGATGATTACATTCAAGCAATATGACTAAGAGTCTCATTTAAGACCTGTTGAACTATGTGCTTGAACATCACCTCAAAGCTTTTCCACTTCTTAAACAGCCAGATAACATTTACAGTGCAAAAGCACGTACAATGCAAAAATAGACTAAAATTATTTGTTTAAGTAATATACTGATTATGTTTTCAAGAGGTGTATTGTAATGTAAATGCATGTTTTGTAAAACATTTTTAATAAAAAAATGAGATGGTACAGTACAAAACTGACTAAATTTAGTTTGGCATTGCACAATGGTATGACTAACCATGCTAAATATTTTATACCGATTGTAAATTCAATACATAGTAGTAGTAGTAGTAGTAATGCATTTCCGATTCTCCCTCTATACTGAACAGCCCCATAATCTGAACATTTTTGGTCGGTCCCATGAGTGTTCGGAATAGAGAGAGTCCACTGTATTTTTGAGACGCATTGTACAGTCGTTTATTATTTTCAATCACAAAAAAAAAAAAAAAAAAAAAAATATCAAGTCATGTATAATTATGGAGAAAGCTTCCTGATAGAATATTTCTCTTTTATTATCACATTCCTCGTCATTATTGCATTTATTATTGTTTTTAAGTGTTATACGTGCAGTGTATGCTAAAAGTTAATACAGTAGACTCCCTCAAATCCGCACTCCTAAAATCCGTAACTCTCTAAAATCCGCACATAATTTACAGATGTAAACAATGAAACATTCAGTTCAAATATAGGTGCAAAATTTGCCTTTTTTAGTTTTATATATATTCCATACATTTTTTAATTTGTAATTTTTGTTAAGGTTATTGAATTCATGTTTTTCATGAAGAAAGAATAATTTATTTCTGAAAATATCAAGATATTGCTGATATCATTGGCAATCACAATCTTACCAAATATATTTTTGTGCTAATCAATCAGTTATTAAGTATTGCTAAACCTGAAATAAAGCTTCATTGTCCTATGATCCTGATGTGAATTAGTAATGTGCATTCACGACTATGAGGCAAGTTTCATTGAATAATTTAGGAAAAACACAATAATGAATATTTATAATGAATATTTAATTGTACATTATTGATTATTAACTTGACCTTTGTTTTTAGTATATTTTAATCATCTAAATTTTTATTATTTTAGTTTATTTCTTGTTTTAATATTTTAGTATATTGTAAGCATTCATTTATACTTTTGATATCATTATTAATTACATTTAAATTACTTAAAAAATATAAACAAAGCAATGACCAGAAATCTGCAAAATTCTAAAATCCGCACAACCCCTGGTCCCAAGCTGTGCGGATTTGAGGGAGTCTACTGTATATGTAAGGGAAAGGGGTGGGTTTTTGTAAGTTGTAAGATTGATATAAACGGAAAAATAAATCTGTGTAAGTATAACTCTATTAAAAATTTACAACAAACTCTCCAGTTTCTCAACAGTTTTTATAAGAAACAACTATCTGACCCCAATTTTACTTTATTACAACCATAATATGAGGAATAGAGGATGGAGTTAAATTATGGCTATGTAACCATTTTTATAAAAAACGGTCGAATGACTAGAAAGTTTGTTGAAAAATCTTAACGATAAAGTACCGAAACAAACAAAAGATGTTTGTAAATATGCTGTCAATGCACAAAGCTATTCACAAATCTAAACTGATTATATCCGGCGCAATTTTTAAACACATTTTTCTTTTCAAATTCATCACCAGATGCTCGCATTAATAAACAAAGGAAATGAGCTACTTTTTCTGTTTTTCAGTAAAATTGAAAAAATTTTCAGAAAATGTTGTCAAAGTTGACGCTTTGAACTGATTTTGCGTACGCGACAGTGCCAAAAAAAAAAAAAAAAAAAAAAAAAAAAAAAAAAACAGTCGTCCTGAGACGGAATTCATTAACTAGAAAATGAAACAAGTCCGAAACTGCTTGTAAAGCGTAGCATATGAGGTGCGTTCGTAATATAAGGAAGATTTAAAAACACCGAGATCTTGGTGTAATAGTACAAAGTACTTCGGATACAGCAGAGTATCCGAAATATCTTGTGTATCCCTGTAAATACTATCTGCTTTCTATCATATGGGAAGTAACTTGTAGTAAACTTCACCAAAGTATATCAGTTTCATAAAGTGTGAAATATTATTATACATTAGTTATATTATTAAAAGACCCCTCCCGCCAAACAATGTTCCTCCCCTATACCATTAATTAATGAAATATTTTTGTGTAGCCTTGTAAATTAATAGCAAATATTCTTTACACCACAGATTGTACAGAATATATATTTTAATATATACTTCATAATTGCATCTGATTTTTATTATGTTCGAAAGAGTATAATATCCTTAAAATGCATTTGAAACTATTTTTCCCATTGGCTGTAATGTAACGAAGTACTTTTGATTGTCCCTGTAATTAAACTATACATCCGATTTTCATAAAATTTCAAATGACTACACAAAATTGTGTAGAAATTATGTATTTTAACTTTCAAAAGATTCGGTTGAATGATTTTTCTGTGTTATATGCGGGCAGATGGGCGGACTGAACGACGGTTATAGGTGCTAAGTATTTATATAATTAAGAGCGCATTCGAATACAAATCACCTCAGTAATCATCACTGCAACTATTAATTTTATGCTTAAGGATGTATTAAAAAAAAACGCTTTACCTTCAACAGCTCGAAATTTTCTGATACAATTTCAGACATATTTTTAAAAGTAGAAACATGAAACTTGCTGAGGGGATTTTTGAAGAGACGTGTAAGGTGCCGTGTGATGTCATTTTACGCCCAATTCATTAGAATTTGATTTATAAACAATTACTCTCTCAGTATGGCTTTTTTTCGTTCCCATATCTCCCGCTTCGGAAAAATCGGTTCAAAATGCCGTTTTTGATTGCTTTTTTTTGCATTACTTTCTGTATTTATCAAAGAATCGACAATCACAGCACCTTGTGTACTTTCTAAAGAAGACAATTTGCCAGTTTGATTCATTTGAGAGCAAAAATAAATTTAAAAATAAATCGAAAAATAAGCAGTTTGAATCGAAATATACCCTTAAAAGTGCGTCAAAAAGTCACGCGTTGTTAAACGGATTTTTTTTTTTTTAATTAAACATTAAAAATACAACGTGAAACCCTTCGAATTTCGACTGAAGTAAATGCTTAAGAAGGAATTGATTCGTTGATTTATAATAAACATACAAAATTAGCTACAGTAAAAAATGCATCTTACAATGGTCGGTCTAATTCTCAAACAATTATTATTTAAAACTAAAATTAAGAAAAAAAAATACTTTTTCTATAAAACTCAGTTGTCCAAATTATTAAAATTAAACTTTAATCGCATATGTAAAAATATAATAATAAAGCAAAATATAATAAAGATCAGTTATTAAGATTAAATTATCAATTGAGGCTCTTATGTTTGGTATAAATGCGCATGAAAAAAAAAAAAAAATTCGAACTGACACGATCTTAGAATTTCACGTGAAATCTAAATCCGTCATAATTTTCATCTTCTCAAAATTTGCATGCGCACATTTCAATTTTTATCTATTTTAAGAGATAATGGCGTATTTCAGTTGCCACAATTACAAAATTCGTACTAAAAACTATAAAAAACTAGTACGTTAAGAATAAATTGAGGTACAGCTTTCAAACAAATTGCATTTAAAAGTACATATTTTTCTCTATATGATGGTGTGAAAATTGAAAATATGCTATGTTTAGAAGTATAAAATTTGCAATATCGAAAATTATAAAACCGAATTGCATGTGAAAGTGTTGGCATTCACAAAATGACATATACATTACGCACAGATACGTTTGGCCTTAATAATATAGATTTATCAGTCTTAACCATTTGCCGAAGTCCACTTGTAATGTTTTCCTGTCTATGTTTGGCAGCTGAAAAAATCGCGAATCTCAATTTAACCTTCACTGACTTTCGATTCACCCACATTCCGGAATTAGAGATAAAGTGATCAATCTCATTATTGAACTTTTTTTCTCTGATATTATCTTTTCTCCACATTTCACATGAGTCAGAGATAAAGAATTAAACGTAAAATCTCAATTGTTATTCTAATTTCTCTTATCTCAAGGCTGTGGTATATTTATTGCTTCCTTATGTTTAAAGAGACAATTTCGAGATTTTTCTTGTTAATAGTTAATGAATATAAAGAGTTTTCAAGGTGCCTCAGTTTTCATCAACATTTTCACGTCCTAAATACTATTAATATGCTTTGATTACTATTACTATAATCAAAATAATGCAGGGGAGGGAGGCAGATTTTTTATGAAGGGTAGGGATGCACCAAATATGCGGCTCCTACCGTATATCCTGCTTATTCGGCATTGAAAGCGAACATTCGATCCGGCCAAATACTTTAACCCTTTATGTACCGACGGTACTTTAAAGTACCATTGAAGGAAAGTATTAGTAATACGCATATGGAGACAATTTATATATAAGTAATAAATGCAGTTATCTATTTACCAGCAGTGTCCTTTTACTAAATATTTATTTGAGAGAGGTAAAATGATCACTTACCTCTTAACAATACGGAGCTGCGGTGCTTACTTACAATGTCTCGAAATAATCCAATTCGTTATGCAGTCGAATGCTCTAAGTGATGCAGAAACACAATAAAGAATGGAGGCGATCACAAGTGCGAAGCGAATCTTGAATATTTAATTGAATAATCTACTAAAAAGAAATTAAACATAGGTTATTAATATTGATACATAATTATATTGACATTTGTGAAGCATTTTCGCTTTCACAGTTTAAGTAATATTCATATTTAAGCCAGCCGTAACAATTGGCTTGGCCTGCACACATCTGCTAACAGCAACGTAGAGAATAAAGTCTAGATTATATAGTTTTAAAGTCTCACATAAAGAAAAAATGATGAGTTTGCTAAAACCCGTTGTTCTTGACTATAAGACAATGTCTGATGGTCTGTGTATCACCTGCGTAGTGGTGACATCTATGATCCAGCATCTGAAATATTCTGTGCAGATATCCCCATCTTGTCGGTTTTCTCACAGTTTGTTTTCATGTTTTGATACACAGATATATATATAAAGAATAAAACACGATAAAAAAATAGCACACGTTGCATACCCCACGACTTGAATTATAATATAACTTATTCGTAGTCATACAGATTTCGCAAGAAACATGAATTTCTAGAATTGTTCTTTGAAATTTGGTGCGAGAAATCCAACACTCCTACTTTTTGTGTAAAATTGATGACTCGGATAACTGTAGTTGTTTACGTAAGTGTTCGAAGTGAGGCTTTGGAAGTGGCTTGGTCATAAAGTCTGCTAACATCAACTTCGACGGGCAGTACGTTAATTTAATTACGCCAGTTTCGCGTAAATGTTTGATATGGTGATATTTCATTTCTATGTGCTTCGTACGTGATTGAGATTTCTCATTTTCAGTCAGTTAGATTGCGGACATATTGTCCTCGTAAAGAGCTATTAGTAGCTGTTGTTCCAATTCTAGATCGGTAAGTAAGTTTAGCAACCACTTGAGCTCCTGAGCGGCGTTAGAAATGACTATGTACTCTGATTCCGCAGTTGAAAGTGCTACACAGGATATTTTTCGTGAAAGCCAGGTTAAAATGTTTTTACCAAGTCTAAAAATGTTCCCGGTCGTGGACTTTCTGTCCATCCTATCGTTCGCGAAGTCCGCATCGCTGTATACGGTCAATATTGGAGGTTTAGAGTTATCTATAACAAATTTCAGATCTTTGGTAGTCAGTAGATATCTTATTAACTTTTCTATGCCTTCCCAGTCGACTTCTCTCGATGACTCTTCCGCCTCCCCAGTATATTTACTATGGAAGCAATGTCAGATCTGGTTAATGTAGCAATGTACAGTAGTCCCCCCCCTGCTGCCTTTTTGTATCTCGTGTTATCCCCCATTGGTTTCCCGTTTGGGTCCAAGTTGAAAGACTTTGTGTTCATTGGGGTGTATGTTGGTTTACTGTTAATCAAATTAAATTTTTCTGCAATTTCCATTCTTTTATGTGTTTGATCTATCTCCAAACTACCGTTTTCGGTTTTTCTTATATTTATTCCCAAATATTGTGTCACTCTTCCCAAGTTTTTAATTTCATATTCGCGGGAAAGTTCTGTGTAAACTTCATGTGTATCTTCCTTATCCCCTGCTACAAGAATGTCATCTACATATACTATTATAAACGCGATCTTTTTGTTTTTGATTCTCTTATACATGCATTGGTCTGATGCGCATTTTTCAAATTCTAAATTTTTTAGTGATTTACTTATTTTTAGATTCCAAGCTCTAGCGGCTTGTTTAAGACCCTAAATAGCCTTATTAAGCAAGCATACTTTGTCTTCCTGTCCTTTCTCTGCATATCCCTCCGGCTGGGACATATAGACTTCCTCCTCTAAGTCGCCATGCAGGAAAGCGGTGTTTACGTCGAGATGCGCAATTTTTAAATTTTTGTATACTGCTGCGTTTAGAAAAGCTCTAAATGTTGTGTGTGATACGACCGGTGCGTATGTCTCATCGTAATCACTTCCGTATTTTTGTGAGAACCCTTTGGCTACTAGTCTAGCCTTAAATCTTTCTATAATTCCGTCTACGTTTTGTTTCGCTTTAAATGTCCACTTATTGCCTATTACACGTTTTCTGGAAGCGGGTTTGACTAATTTCCATGTTTTGTTTTGTTTTAAAGATTCAATTTCTTCATTAGCCGCCTCAATCCACTTATTTTTTATTTGGACATCTTTAATGTTTTGTAATTCACCCCTCGTCTTGGGTTCTAGTACGCGACACATGTTCGCACTTATCCCGAACCTGTCAGGTGGTACATCTCTATTGTCTCTCTGAGATCTACGAGACTCGTTAGGAGTGTTCTCCGGAATTTTATTTTTGTTTTCATCATTATCACTTAAATCCACTTCAACTATTTTAGTGGAAGTTTGCTCATCGTTTAAATTTTCGCTAATATTGCTTGTTCCGTTCTCAATAAATTTCACCGTTCGTGATATTAGAACATTATTTCCGCCGGTATATATTCTATAACCCTTGCTACGATTATCGTAACCTAACAAAATTCCTTCGATTTCCTTTTCGTCAAATTTGGATCGTTTCTGTTTATCCACATATGCATATGCTTTGCATCCGAACGCTCTAATATTCGATAAGTTTGGTTTCCTACCGTTCCACAGTTCGAAAGGGGTCCTACAGTTTTCGTTCGCCTTTGTGGGTAAGCTGTTAATTAGGTAGTTCGCTGTTAGTACGGCTTCACCCCAAAAATGTTTTGGAAAATTCGCATCCGATAGCATCGTGCGTGCCATTTCAACTATAGTACGATTTTTGCGCTCTGAGACGCCATTTTGCTGACTGGAATTTGAAACGCTTAATTGGCGTTCTATCCCGTTTTCTATCAAAAAATTTTCAAAATTGTCTCCAAGATATTCTTGGGCATTATCAGATCTGATTGCCTTAATCATTTTCCCAAATTTGTTTATGGTTAGTACTATGTATTCCGTTAGTTTTGTTATAGCTTCAGATTTATGCGATATTAAATAGATCATTGTAAATCAACTATAGTCGTCGGTAAAAGTTATAAAATACCTCTTTCCACTGAGTGTTTGTGTGTTCATAGACCCGCATATGTCAGTGTGTATTAGGTTTAGCACCTCTTTATATCTGTTTGTGGCTGTTTTGGGGTAAGGCGCACTTGCCAGTTTGCCCTGTATACATTTGGTGCAAATCGTTTCGTGCTTGCAATCGTTTATTTTTATACCCTCGACAAGCGCGTTTTTGATAAGTGATCTGATTGCATCGTAATTTTTATGGCCTAACCTATTATGCCACATGGATATGCAATTTTTATTACTGCAATTAGTTTGTGTTTGGGTTCGAGTGCTATATCCATAATCGTCTTTGAGTCCTAACTCGTTCAAATTATCATTTAATTTGGCAGTCAAGATAATATTATCATCTTTGACAAACATGCATGATTGTTTTTCAAAAATTACTTTAATATTATTTTCTGTAGCCTTTTTAACCGATAGTAAAAAGCTTTGCAGCTCGGGGCAGTATAAAACATCCTTAAGGGGACGGTGGACGTTAAAAACTTATTTTATTCATTTTTATCATAGCAATATGAAATTTTGTGCATATATATATTTCACCGAAAGCATATGGAATACCTTCAAAAAATTTCCAATCTTATTAAAATTTGTTATTTTTTTTACAAAATTTTAAATTTTTAAACGAAATTTTAAAATGATCCTCGTGTCTTAATTTTTTAAATATTTTCTTGCTTTTGCATTTTTATCACTTAAAACTATATTATAAATAAATTTGTGTAAGATTTTTTAAATCTCTTGAATAGTTAATTTTTTACAGATTTTTTTCTAAATTCCTTATCGATTTTCATCAAAATTTTGCCTTTTAATAAGTAAAAAATAAAATTTGACTATCTTAATGAAGACGAATTTTAAAAAAGCTTACACAGTTTTTTTTTAAAATAATATCAGGATACTTTTTTATCAATTTTATAAATATTGATCAAAAATTAAGACGCAAGGAGCAATTCAAAAATCTAAAAACGCTGAAAAATTAGTTTTGATAAAAACAGATTTAAAAGTATATAAATAAATTTATCTTTATTATTTACTCCTTAAAACCTTCATAAATGATACTTTAATAAGAAAAAACTGTTTAGGTACTATTATACCGCAGAAATAGACCTTTTTTTCTGACGATTTTGCTATAGATGATTTTGCTCAAATAAAGGACCACTGTCCCCTTAAGTGAGAAGTTGTGTTCTGCGTCCGTTTTTAAATTTACGTCACCCACGCACTGAGAATTTAACCTCTTCCCGTTAGCTATTGTTATATTACCGAAATTTTCCGGTGTAAATGTTGTAAAATTTCCGCTCACGGATGACACATGTCTCGTGCAGCCTGAATCAACAATGTAAGTGTAGGGATTTGTTTGTCTGTGTTCTATTAACTAGTGTTGTGTCAATTTCAGACTCGTTTTTCACTGGGGAAGGAGAAACATTAGATTCGTCCTGTTCTTCGACTGTACTCGTCTTACTTTCAAAACAATAGTTCGAAATGTCGTGTTTGTCGTTACTGTTGTTTTTATTATTATTACTGTGACCTTTAAAGTTCGCACCATTGTTATAATTTTTAGTTTTGTGTTTTCATTTCTATAATTATTTGTCTTCTGTTTATTTTTCAACAGGAAGCAATCGCGTGTAAAATGATTTTCTCGGTGACAAAGGGAGCAGTACTTTTTGTACTTATTTGTCTTATTTGTCTCTTTGTACGCGACATTACATTTTTGTTGTGACTTTTGTGTGTATACTCGTCGATTAATTTATTTTTGACGAGTTCAAGGTTAATTGTGGCTTCGTCCCTGGCTTCAAGGCTTGTGATAAGGGGCGAATAAGATTGGGGTAATGAACAGAGCATAATGGCGACAATGCGCGACTCGTTAATATTCACTCCTATTGCGGAGAGGTTCGATCTAATAGTCAATACATTATTTATATGTTCGATTAAATTACCCCCTTCAGCGAGTTTTTGTGAGTAGAGCTGCCTAAGCAAAAATAATTTTGAACTCAAATTGTTTCTCTGGTGTGTGTTTTTCAATTTTTCCCAGATTTTTCTTGGGTGTATCTAAGTCTTTGACGTAGACTATTTGGCTATTGTCAATACAAAGTTTGATGATGGCCTTTGCCTTCTTACTATTTTTTAAGTACGCTGCATCTGCATTCGGGGGGGAGGGGGGGTCTTCAAGTACATAGTTAAAAAGTCCATCTTTTGTTAGTAAATTTTCCAATTTAAAAGACCAGTTATAATAATTTCCATTGTTCAATTTTTCTATGCTTGAAAGATCCTTTGACATAGCCATTATATTTATATTTTTAATAAACGTATATTGAAAAACAATGATTTTAAAAAATACACTATGTCAATATTATAATGCTTTATATATATTATTTTTCACTATTCTTTAATTTATTTATTAATTGTATTCAATCACACATTTCTTTTTTCTTTTCATGAAATAAAATATAGGACACTATTATGCTGGTTTTATTTTACTCGGTATTTGACTCATAATCTATTAGTAATACGCATATGGAGACAATTTATATATAAGTAATAAATGCAGTTATCTATTTACCAGAAGTGTCCTTTTACTAAATATTTTATTTAAGAGAGGTAAAATCATCACTTACCTCTTAACAATACGGAGCTGCGGTTGCTTACTTACAGTGTCTCGAAATAATCCAATTCGTTATGCAGTCGAATGCTCTAAGTGATGCAGAAACACAACAAAGAATGGAGGCGATCACAAGTGCGAAGCGAATCTTCAATATTTAATCGAATAATCTACTAAAAAGAAATTAAACATAGGTTATTAATATTGATACATAATTATATTGACATTTGTGAAGATTTTTCGCTTTCACAGTTTAAGTAATATTAATATTTAAGCTAGCCGTAACAATTGGCTTGGCCTGCACACATCTGCTAACAGCAACGTAGAGAATAAAGTCTAGATTATATAGTTTTAAAGTCTCACATAAAGAAAAAATGATGAGTTTGCTAAAACCCGTTGTTCTTGACTGTAATACAATGTCTGATGAGGGGGTCTGTGTATCACCTGCGTAGTGGTGACTATCTATGATCCAGCATCTGAAATATTCTGTGCAGATATCCCCATCTTGTCGGTTTTCTCACAGTTTGTTTTCATGCTTTGATACACAGATATATATATAAAGAATAAAACACGATAAAAAATAGCACACGTTGCATACCCCACGACTTGAATTATAATATAACTTATTCGTAGTCATACAGATTTCGCACAAAACATGAATTTCCAGAATTGTTCTTTGAAATTTGGTGCGAGAAATCCAACAGAAAGAAACTTTATATAAAACTTCTGTCTATTAATAGAAGTTTTTTATTCTTTCCACACAAAACACTCTTCTCGATCAAATTTAGATGGAATAAACAAAACAGTGGAAGCTAAATATTTTCAAAAGTGGTAGTTTTATTATCCATTTTTCTAGGTATTTTTTTTTCTTTCTTTAAATAAAATAACATGAAACATATTCAACTGCAAAAGCGTTTACATTTAAAGAGAGGATCATAATGCATTTAAACTCATTGCTTTTTTAAGAAATGTGATATTTTCAAAAGAGTTATTTTGGTCAATTAATCTGATTATTTTTGTAAATATTTCACAAAAAATTTATAACTACTGATATATTTAATCGGTTTTAATGAAAAAACATGTGTAAATTCTACGTTAGAATTATCTAAAATTTCCGGTATGCCTTCGGATATTAAAGAAGGTAATTATTGAGGTGAATCAATTTCTTGAAAAATAATTCGGTAGATAAAGGGTTTATATCCGGTTGCCGGATATTGACTCATTCTCAAAATTATAACTTAAAGATTATAAGAAAAAGGTTAGTGCAAAATTTATTTGCTTCTTACAAACATTCTATATTAAAAGCAATGCTAACGAAAAAAGATATTTTTTTTTCCACGAAACTAGTCTTATATAGTTATATAAAAATGAAATTATATCGGTATCTATAAATGAAAATATAACACTTAAACTATGATAGCTAATTATTTTTTATTAATTAAATTTAATTAAAAATAGCTGTGATATAGGAGCATTACGCGCTATGTATTTTCAGGCAATAATCAATTATTATTTTTTTTTCATTAATGTTTTACTCTTCTAAGAATTGGCGTTAACTCCTCTGGTGGTATGCTTTCAACATTTGTAAGACGTAAAAGAATTAATTGAATCTTTTTTCACTATTTTATTTATGGATGGAAAACCGGCTATGTTAAAAAAACATTGATATTGATTATGAAAAGAATTGTGCCACTTTCTTGCCCCTTTCTTCTACAAAATAAGATACTTCCAATTGTGCGTTTCTGTATTTAAAGTTTGTTAGGAAATATTTGTCATGAAAAAAAATAAGTATTAATATGTATGTAATAATACAAAATTTTCGCCTTAATTCTAAGTTAACTTCCAAACTTTTTTAACACTGAACTTTTTCCTTTCTTTTTAAAATATCTTAAGATATTATTTTTAAGTCAATACCTTTAATCAATCATTTATTTTATTTTATTTTGTTCTAAAAAACATTAATCTTTCAAAACAACTCTTTCCTTTTTAAAAAAAAATCCGATTACTTAAATTCATTCTATATCTGTTGCGTAATATTTATTTATTTCTTTTTTCAAATTGTTCGATTTCCCAGAATTCCCCTTCAGTGGTTTTGTTGAAATGCAGATCCCGGTTAATTTATATGCGGTCGTGAAAGAGAAATACCTTTCTTTTTTGTGTGTGTCAGCGGGTTAAATTTCATTAGTTAAAAGTAAATTCTCAAAATTTAATTTGTAAATTAGTAGTTTGCGTGTAATCACTTTTTTTCGGCCCTAAAAACTTATGTAAATGATTACGTTAATCTGTAAATACTTTGTTAATACTTTGCAAAAATTTGTAAATATTTTTTTCTCTTATATATACTCTCATCTGTTTTATTTATTTTGTATGGTGTCTTTAAAGGGCCTTGTTTTTTTTCTTTTTTTTTGGGGGGGGGGGAGGGACCCGGCTTCTCCCTCGTGTTTCTGATGTTCTGTTTGTCAGACTTTGACTATGACTTGAATTGTTCTATGTATTATTTCTCTAATAGAGGTAAGGAGTTGATCTTTCCAGGCACTCTGTAACTATCTCGTCCAAGTCCAAAGGATTACGTTGGCTTCGGAAACAGTTTTTGGTTTAGTTTTTGTGTATGTCCTCATATATTAAATGCCATTTGATGAAATCTGGCGTTTAATATATGAATTATAGAAGGTTTATAGTGTTTCTGAGACATATAGCACAAAAACCTCGAATATCATGAAAAGACATCAACATTTATGAACATTTTTTGGGCTTTTTTTCATCTGAAAGATCAAGAAGTGAACAGCTTTTCGATGTTTTACTTTCAGAGCAAAAAAACCTGGGCTAACATAAGAGGCAAACATGAGCAGCCAAGAATATTTTTACAATGCGAATATGAAATGAGAACGTGTAGGGATGTAAGCAATGATTAGAAATATCGACTATCGTGCTTTTTTTATTATCCTACGTGATTGTCATTATTGATGGTAAATAAAATGACCAAATCATCTTTAAACAGAACTAACTTTTTTAATATTATCCAAAAATTCTATTTTTTTTTTTTCAGCGCCTTTTAAACGGGCCATTTTAATTTAATTTTATTTTTATTTATTTATAATATTTCTTTAGGATACTGAACGTTAAAACCTTTTACGACAACGTATGGGAAATTCGAATGCATGCTACAAAGCTAGCGACGCACCGAATAGGTCAAATATATGATGCTTTTATGAGTACAAAGATATAGATATATCTATATCTTTGTACTCATAAATGCATCATAGAACTAGTTCTATAAGAGATGAAGTATCTGCGCTATCTACGCAAATAACTGATTTCAATTTATTTCTCCTGTCGTGATTATAAAATGTTTTAAATCATGTTAATCCCATCAGCAAACTGATGAAGGAGAAAGTTACAACATTGAATTGGCAACAACCATTATGTTAAGTTCCAATCGCTTTTTTTTTTTTTTTTTTTTTTTTTGCTTTTTTTTTTGAAATTTTAGATTGGCCAGTCACTTTATTCTTGTGATGAACTTTATCCTAAACAAAATGGCATTTGAAATAGATGCAAATAAAAATTTTGAATCAATACCAAGATATCAAGTTCGTCGATAAATAAGACAATCTGATTAACCCCTTGGGGAGGAGCGGCACGTATACGTGCCGCAAAAAGGGCATAAGAATCCTTGCTTATTCCTACCAGTAAAATTATACTGTAAAATTTACCTTATTTAATCGGAGCATTTTATTAATTTAATAAGGTACAAATTTTTGTTTTTAAGAACCGGTGACATAACATTAAAAATTTCGTAAAAGCCTCCCATCGCGAAGTGGGTAAAAATGTCAGGACGAATCCATAATACAAAATTTAATTATTTTGCAACATTGAAGACTCTGCGGTCAATTATTTAAAATAAAGATTTTTTTCCGCTGCGACATCATAACAGTTACAGTAGATCTCGCTATTCTAGAAAATATTTATGAACTCAGTGACAGTTTAGACGTTTCAAAATTCATTAAACCGTTCTCCGAACTAAAAGTTTGTAAAGATTCGTCTGAATTTTACCCCTGTTAAAGTATTTTAAGCATCAATTGCTGAACGTGAGTTACACTGTTTTTCTTTTCTTTTGACGTTCGCTAAAAAATGTAAAAAAACGAATAATGTTTGCATGTAGGGGCGCAATTTTTTATTTTTGCACGGAGTGGTTTAAAGGTAACACCAGGGGCGCAGTCATAAAAATAACAGACGATATATGTTCAAAGCAGAGGGTGTACGCTCAAGGCGGAGGGTATACCCTAGAGTGTATATACTATAGTTTCTTGAGAAACAGAGGATTTACGGCGTTTCCTTAAAAAATCCAGAAGGTATACGGCTGTACCCCCGTACACCCCCCACTACATCCCTGGGTAACACCGGCCCTGAACGCCAATAATCTGAATTTCGGAAAGCATAAAACACCTACAAAACCATTTTTTTCATTTGAAAAAATAAATAAATAAATAAGACTTCACAAATAAAAAGAAGATCTATTACGGAATTCCGAACGACAGTTTAATTTATCCAGGTAAGTCTCATCTTCGTTACTCAAGCTGGTATGAAAGTCACATCACATGCCTCTTTTGTGCAACTCGGTTGTTTTCCCAAGGTCAGCACTACTCACTTTTACTTTCTTTTTCCTTGATTTCTGACACACACCGGTTTGTCTTTCGTCCTCTCTTTTTTATTAGCCTTTCAGCTTTATTTAGAAAAAATAGCGGATACATTTTTCTGACAAAATGATATTCGTGATAAATTTAGACAAATTGTCACGAAATAATTTCGTACTACATCATTTATTGCCGTAATTTATGAATTAATATGCACTAAAGATTTGGAATAGAATTTTCTGCTTATGGAACAGACATAAGACACTTTTATATGGTGGTATAGAGGTTATGAAGACTTGACATCGTAAATTCTGCTCATCATATCGCCAAAGTTGTCAATGTAAAACTTCATACAGGTTAGGCCAGTACAGTGAACTTATAGCACGAGTGTGGGATTCTGAATCAAGATATAATGAAATTAGACAATATTCACAAATTTACATAACATGATCCTTTCTAAATTTGATTGTTTTTATACTTGTGAATAGAGACAAGATAGATCAGATGTGGTTTTATGTAGAAAAATCTAAATAAAAATTTTCGATTCATTTATTTTTAATCTACTTTAATATGGGATCAAACATTCATCAAACAAACCCTATATTTGGTAATGATTGAAAAGAACAGATTATTAAACACTATAATTAAGTATCCCTTGATAAATTATGGCAACTTTGGGTATAACTCCAAAATTATTTGAAGAAGCTAGCATTTCCCTTTTTAAAAAATTTGTAGAATATTATGCCTTTTATTATTTTTGTCTCACAAACTTTGCGTATCGTTATTAATCGATGACTTCTTATTACCTGAAATTCATAAAGATTCAAATTTTTAGAAAACTAAAGTTATTCTTTTTAGTTGAAATTAAATAAATAAAAAAGACTTCACGAATAAAAAAAAATCTATTTCGGAATTCCGAACGACAATATAATTTATCCAAGGTAAGTCTCATCTTCGTTACTAAAGCTGGTAT
Source organism: Maratus speculifer (assembly GCA_964019185.1). Taxonomy (NCBI): domain Eukaryota; kingdom Metazoa; phylum Arthropoda; class Arachnida; order Araneae; family Salticidae; genus Maratus; species Maratus speculifer. The sequence continues at coordinate 143,182,343 of OZ025301.1, read as the reverse complement.
GAAAGTCACATGCCTCTTTCGTACACCACGGTTGCTTTCCCAAGGTCAACACTACTCACTCTTAATTTTTTTTTCTTGATTTCTGACACACCGGTTTGTTTTTCGTCCTCTCTTTTTTATTAGATTTACAGCTTTATTCAGAAAAATAGCGATACATTTTTCTGACAAAATTGTATTCGTGACATCGTAACCTAACTAATAATAACACATCGTAACCTAACTAACCTAATTTAGACAGATAGTCACGAAATAATCTCGCACTACATCATTTCTTGCAGTAATTAATGAGTTAACATACACGAAAGGTTTGGAATAGGATTTTCTGCTTATGGAACAGACATAAGACACTTTTATCTGGTGGTATAGCGGTTTTGAAGACTTGACATCGTCAATTCTGATCACCATATCGCCAGAGTTGTCCAAGTAAAATTTTATAATAACTAGACCAGTATTGTCTGGCTCGAATAAGAAAGACTCTAGAACTGGTTTCCAATCGGTCCTATTGCCAAGGTAACGGGACAGTCCACTTTATTTTATGGAAGTCCGGCACTTCCTTTTCTTCCATTCAACCGATCTCTCCTAGAATTAGCAGCCTTTTTTTTGTCCTATGGATGAAGATCCCCCCCCCCTACAAGTTTTGGAACCTTCGAAAGCAGAAAACCTACCCAGGGTTTTTCTTATCTCGGTCAGACAGTACAGTAAATACACGTAGCTCTTGCATAGACACTTTTATCTGGTGATATAGATGTTTTGAAGAATTGACATCGTAAATTCGGACCATCATATTACCACAGCTGTCAATGTTAAATTTTATACTGACTAAACCAGAGGCTGTGAACTTATAGTACGGGTTTGAGGTTCTGAATCAAGATATAGTAAAATATCACAATATTCACAAATTTACTTAAGATAATCCTGTCTAAATTTGATTGATTTTATATTGGTGAATAGAAACAAGATCCTACCAAATATGGTTTTATGTAGAAAAATCAAAATAAAAAAACTCGATTTATTAATTTTCAATCTAGTTCAATATGGATTCAAATATTAATCAAACAAGCCCTATATTTGGAAACAATTGAAAAGAACAAATTATTAGATATTACAATGAAAAATCCCTTGGATAAACTATGGCAACTTTGAGCATAACTCCAGAATTATTTAAAAAAAAACTAGCTTTTGCCTTTTTTAAAGTTTTGCCGGATATTATGCCTTGTATTATTTTCATCCCACAAAATGTGCGTGCCATTATTAATCGGTGATCCCTAATTACCTAAAAATCGTAAAGAATAAAATTTTTACAAACCCAAAAGTTTTTTTTTTTCAGTTGAAAATTCTTAAATAAAAAAAGACTTCGCGAATAAAAAGAAGATCTATTACGGAATTCCGAACGACAGTTTAATTTATCCAGGTAAGTCTCATCTTCGTTACTCAAGCTGGTATGAAAGTCACATGCCTCTTTCCTGCATCCCGGTTGGTTTCACAAGGTCAACACTACTTACTCTGACTTTATTTTTCCTTTATTTCTGATACACACCGGTTTATTTTCCGATCTCTCTTTTTTATTAGCTTTACAGCTTTATTTAGAACTTTATTTAGCGAATACTTTATTCTGACAAAATGGTATTCGTGATAAATTTAGACATATTGCCACGAAATAATTTCGCACTACAACATTGCTTGCTGTAATTAATGAGTTAACATGCACGAAAGGTTTGAAATAGGATTTTCTGCTTATGGAACAGGCATAACACACTTTTATCTGGTGGTATAGAGGTTTTGAAGACTTGACATCGTAAATTCTGATTATCATATCGCCAGATTTGACAATGTAAAACTTTATACTGACTAGACCAGTACAGTTAACTTATAGCACGGGATTGGGATTTTGAATCAAGATATAGTGAAATTAGACAATGTTCGCAAATTTACATAACATGATCCTGCCTAAATTTGATTGTTTTTAACTTGTGAATAGAGACAAGATACGATCAGATGTGGTTTTAAGTAGAAAAATCGAAATATAAAATTTCGATTCATTTATTTTTAATCTACTTCAATATGGGATCAAACATTCATCAAACAAACCCTATATTTTTTAATCAGTGAAAATAACAGATTAGACAAAATTAAATATTCCTTGATAAATTATGCCAACTTTGAGTATAACTCCAGGATTATTTGGAGAAGCTAGCATTTGCCTTTTTAAAATTTTTGTAGACTATTATGCCTTGTATTACTATCGTCCCACAAACTTTGTGTGTCATTATTAATCAATGACCTCTTACAACCTGAAATCCATAAAGATTCACATTTTTACAAAACTAAAGTTTTTTCTTTTTATTTGAAATTAAATAAATAAAAAGACTTCACGAATAATAATAAGAAAATATCTATTATGGAATTCCGAACGACGACAGTTTGATTTATCCAGGTAAATCTCATCTTCGTTACTCAAGCTGGTATGAAAGTCACATGCCTCTCTCCTGTATCGCGGTTGGTTTCCCAAGGTCAACGCTACTCACTCTTACTTTCTTTTTCCTTGATTTCTGACACACACCGGTTTGTCTTTCAGCCACTCTTTTTTATTAGTTTTTAAAGCTTTGTCAGCTTTATTTAGAAGAATAAAAGCGGATACATTTTTCTGACAAAATGGTATTCGTGATAAATTTAGACATTGTCACGAAATAATTTCGCACTACATCATTGCTTGCTGTAATTAATGAGTTAACATGCACGAAAGGTTTGGAATAGGATTTTCTGCTTATGGAACAGACATAGCACACTTTTATGGTGGTATTGAGGTTTTGAAGACTTGACATCGTAAATTCTGATTATCATATGGCCAGATTTGACAATGTAAAACTTTATACTGACTAGACCAGTACAGTTAACTTATAGCACGGGATTGGGATTTTGATTCAAGATATAGTGAAATTAGACAATGTTCACAAATTTACATAACATCATCCTGCCTAAATTTGATTGTTTTTAACGTGTGAAAAAAGACAAGATACGATCAGATGTTGTTTTAAGTAGAAAAATCGAAATATAAAATTTTGATTCATTTATTTTTAATCTACTTTAATATGGGATCAAACATTCATCAAACAAACCCTATATTTTTTAATCATTGAAAATAACAGATTAGGAAAAATTAAATATTCCTTGATAAATTATGCGAACTTTGAGTATAACTTTAGGATTTTTTGGAGAATTTAGCATTTGCCTTTTTACAATTTTTGCAGACTATTATGCCTTGTATTACTATTGTCCCACAAACTTTGTGTGTCATTATTAATCGATGACCTCTTACAACCTGAAATTCATAAAGATTCATATTTTTACAAAACTAAAGTTTTTTCTTTTTATTTGAAATTAAATAAATAAAAAAGACTTCACGAATAATAATAAGAAAAGATCTATTATGGAATTCCGAACGACAGTTTGATTTATCCAGGTAAGTCTGATCTCCGTTACTCAAGCTGGTATGAAAGTCACATGCCTCTCTCCTGTATCGCGGTTGGTTTCCCAAGGTCAGCGCTACTCACTCTTACTTTCTTTTTCCTTGATTTCTGACACACACCGGTTTGTCTTTCGGCCACTCTTTTTTATTAGCTTTACAGTTTTATTTAGAAAAAAATAGCGGATACATTTTTTCTGATAAAATGGTATTCGTGATCAATTTAGACAGATTGTCACGAAATAATTTTGCACTACACCATTTCTTGCCGTAATTAATGAATTAACATGCTCGAAAGGTACGGAATTAGATTTTCTGCTTAAGGAACAGACATAATGTTCTTACACAGACACTTTTATCTGATGATATAGAGATTTCGAAGACTATATCGTAAATTCTGATCATCATATCGCCAGAGTTGTCAATGTTAACATTTATGATGACTAGAACAGAGACAGTGAACATGTGGTATGGGTATGGGGCTCTAAAAGAAGATATGGTGAAATTAGACAATATTCATAAATTTACACAATATGATCCTCTCTAAATTTGATTGATTTTATATTGGCGAATCGAGACAAGATAAGATAAAATGTTTTTATGTAAAAAAATCGAACTTTTTTATATCTATTACTCATTGATTTCCAATCTAGTTTAATATGGGTTCAAATATTTTGTTAAAAGAATCCTACATTTTCTAGGCATTGATTGGTTGGTTGGTTGGTTGAATGGGGTTTTATGGCGCAAGGTCCCCTGTGGGACATGCTTCGCCAAGAACAAGGTAGGAATAAAACAAAGTCAAAAAAGTGAAAGTTACATTAAAAACTTGTCATAGATATGAATTAGGTGGATAAAAGCAATGCGTTGATACATGAAGTTAAAAGCCAATTAAAACCAGACAAAGATATTTAAAAGTATAAAAAGATAAAATTCTAAAACCAGTTAAAATTCTAAAACAATAAGATAATGACACGAAAACCAAATTGGAAAAGTACTACAAAACCTAAAATGTAACTAAAGCAAAGACCAATAAAAAAAAATTAATTCAATTAGTAGCCCAGTCATTTTAGCAAAAATAGGGGGAAAAATTAGAACAAAGCTGGATTTTTGCATAGGTGCTAGTTAGGTTATGTAGTTAAACATACTAAAAGTCCCCATCGATCCGATGTGAGCTTTCACCACCAGGGGGCGCTAAAGAGCTTGAAAATCAGTTTTTTGTGAATATCTCACGAACAATGGCATTTAGAGAAAAAAGTTGAATTACAAAGTTGTAGATAATTTAATTTCCTATAAAAAGTGTTATTAACATTTGTTTGTTACATTAACCCTTCCCTGTCAAAAATATAAAAAAGTGAAATATTTGAAAGTAAAATCATAAAAATACAAAAAATTTGCTGCTACGTTTAACAAAAATTATGTAAACAGATCTATAGTTCTCACCTTTGAATTGGGAAAGTGAATATATAATATACATTTATGCTTATTTCCACACCACCTTTGAGGTAAATCACTTAGTACGTTTTTTTTTATTATTGTGGTTTCCCCCGTAGGCATATTCCAGTTATAGTGACTGGCTTAATCCAATTTCAGTCGTTTAACTGCTGTAGTAATTCATTGCACAGCTTCAATTTCTACACTCGATTCAGATTCGTCATTATCTGTATTTATTTCTTTCGTTGTTGTGCTGCTTTCAGTGTTTTTTGTTTGCCTTTCGATATCATCACTAAATTCAGAAGTAGCGCTTCCCTCCTCCCTTGCAGTGGGCAGGATACTGTCAATATTTTCCTCTTCTTCAAATTCAATTTTACTTGTATTATGAAATGAAACTCAGCAGCAATTTATGCAAATATCAGAAAATTTCAATCCAATTTTTCGGCATCCACATCTTTTCCACATTCTTTGGAGCAAGTGAAAAAACAGATTCAATAATATTTTTTGGTGCGGGCAGTAAGGTAGCAGAAATTGGAACCAAATTAGGTGCATTTTGCCAGCCCCAGTTCTCAGGAAGTAAGTTCATTGCTCAATCAGTATTGTACTTGATGATAAATACGTAAACTGTACAATCTAGCTGCATCTTTGGTAAGCGGCAACAATAAAAGGCTTTTTTTTTTACCAACAGCAAATTTTTTCTTGAAACATACATAACTGTACTTGTTCAGAGAAATTTCTGCTTTACTACCGTATAAAGCTAGAAAAATAGTTTTTCCTGCCTTCAAATTAAGATACTTGATCACTTTTAAAAATGCTGGCAGCTTGTATGTTATGATCTTCTTCCTTTTTCAAAAATTTTGCTAACAATGTTTTACCTTTCCCAAACATTGCTGATGTTGAGTTACAACCTGAAAAAGTGTGGAAGAACAATATATGATCTTTCAGAACAGCATCATTGTTAAGAATGTGCGATGAATACAGGGTGGTTACAATTCGTCCTCTTCCAGGCAGAGGCGGATTACCCATTAGGCTGAGTAGGCTGAAGCCTAGGGGCCCAGAAGAAAAGGGGGCCCGGTGCTAAAATTTTCCTAATATAAAGATCAAGAAAATATTATTTTACACTGGTCGGACATTAATATTTAATACAAAAGATGTGCGAAATTCTTTGTCGTAATCATTTATAGTTTTATTATCAATGATTTGTGAGTTAATGAAGCAAGACGTGTTTTAATTTTTCGAGTATATACCTCTTTGAAGGAGTGAAAGGGGGCCCTCAGAAAGTCAAGCCTAGGGGCCCGAGTGGTAGTTAATCCGCTTCTGCTTCCAGGCGTAATAAAAAATATCTCTATCTCTGGAGGTGCTAAAGCAGTCAACAATACGAGCAAGTCAACATCATCGCCAACAACAGCAGTAAGCGCACCAGACTTTGCTACTTCAATAGTGTTAAGAATTAGTGTGTCTGCATCATCTTCTGCTTGTTTCGCTTCGAAACCATTCTCCATAAATTTCTCTATAAGCATAGATATGAGACATGTCTTATGTTAATGATTAGATTTAAAAAACGCGATACTTTAGAGCTTTCTTTTTTTCCTTCTGTAAAAAATCTTCGTCTAATGTATCAGAATATAACAAACATTTTCCCTTAAATTCAAACAACGGACTGTCATTTCTCAAATTTTCCTTCAATGGATGATTAATTTGTGCGGATGTTGATCGTTTTTCGGCAATAGATTTATTGTATGATTTAATAGAATTCTTTCGTGAATATTTTTTCTTACTCTTTAAATGAACTGTAAATTAATTATTGTTTTAACCATTTCTTCAAATATTTTCCACTTATGGTCATCTCTTTCCGAACTTGCTACACAATGGACTTCAGTCGCTTTTTTTTTCTATTTTTACATAATCTTTCGAAACGCAGTCCTCATCTCATGCAAGATGAACCATTTTGTCAATCTCCATTTTTCGCTCAGAATCAGCAATTAAGAAAGAGTCATTTTAAATTGTCATAACTAATTTAAAACTTTCTACAACATGCGTTGAAAATAAAATTATTCCCTTCCTAAAATCTCACAAAGAGTAAATACTTCGTTCAATAAATTAGGCTGATTTCATACTAGCGAAATGAGCACCAAATAAAAATAAAACATTGGTAATAAGTACTTGTACGTGGTACATTTCGACAACTGCAAAGAGAGATAGCGTATTGGGCAGTGACTATTCGTCACCTGAGAATAATACAGTTCTATCTGTGTTTTTGAAAATATTGACTTATCTATATAGAAAGGCTCTATTTGTATCTATGAAGGCATTTTTGCATCAAAATGATGTTATATATAATTTACATATAACCTTACAATTATATTACGACATTATTTTAATTGAGAGATACAAATAGAAAATTTCTATATCGATAAATCGATTTTTTTCAAAAACACAGATAGAACCTTATTATTTTCAGGTGACGTATTGCACAAGCGCGCGAAAAGGCCATACAGACAATGGGGGAGAAATAGGGGGGGGGATCGAAAGTTGTTTAGTATTTGTTCTGCCTCTTCGCCGCGTTATGATTGTTCTTGCACATTTTTTTTCAATAATGTTTACTTTATCGTAATTTTTGGCAGGGAAAGGTTGATGTGACAAAAAAATGTTAATGACACTTTTAGTAGGAAATTAAATTATCTACATCTTTATAATTGAACTTTTTTGTCTAGATGCCATTGTTCGTGAGATATTCACATAAAACAGATTTTTAAGTTCTTTAGCGCCCCCCTGGAGGCGGAAGCTCACATCGGATCGATGGGGACTTTTAGTATGTTAAACTACATACCTTAACTAGCACCTATGCAAAAATCCAGCTTTGTTCTAATTTTTTCCGCTATTTGCAAAAAAAGGTGCTAAAATGACTGGACTATAGGCACATACTCCTCAAACATAGTATTTTCCTCGGAATCCGAGCCACTGTAAATCTCGGATTCCATAGCCTCCCGAACATAGTGCTGAAGTTGCCTGGGATCCTTAAATTTTCTTACACATGGGCTTAGCGATGCATTTTTCAATCTTTTAAGGGCAGTCTTCCGCCGTGGGGATGCCGGAGCTTGGGTTTTTATGGTTTCATTTCGTTTTTCTGTGATTTCTGTAATGTTTTTGAACTTGTACCAGTTTGGGTCCCAGCCTTGATCCCTTCTTTCTGAGCTCCAGTTTTCTCTATTTGACTAGAGTTGGGTTTTTTAGAGTTTAATGTAGATGAGTTCGGGTCATTTTTTGATGAGGTAACAGCCTTTGTCTCATTTAGAGGTTTGGATAATCCCTTAGATTGACCTTGAGATTTCTGACTCAGTTTTTCAAGATAAGTGATTTTTACAGGTTCAGTGGATGGTAGCCAGCGTTGTAATGGCGGATTTACAAGACATTTAGCAGGGAAAGAAACATCCCGGCTTTCTTTAATTGGTGTGCTAGTTGATTGTGTTTTAGTGGATTTATTAGGAAGATATGAGGAATCAGTTTGGGTACTTATGTGTCTTACAGATTTTGATTGGTTTTTAAGTAAGCTGGAGTAAGAAATTCCGACAGATGGGGTTCTGGTTTCTACAAGTTTGCGGGCTTCAGAATAAGACAAATTTTGAGTAATTTTAACTGTGATAATTTCTTTCTTTCTGTTCCAATTAGGACAAGTACGGGAATATGCTGTATGATCTCCTTTACAATTTGCACAGCGTTCGGGTTTTTCACAAGATTCATTGTCGTGGCCGACTTCTGCACAACGTGCTCAGGTAACAGATCCCCGACAATTTGTCTTAGTATGCCCGTAACGCTCGCATTTAAAACAACGGATAGGGTTTGGTATATAGGTGCGGACTGGACAGCTTAGATAGCCAGCTTTAATTCTGGTTGGTAATACAGGGCTATTAAATGTTAGAATGATATGCTTTGTCGGTAAAACTTGTTCATTCCGACGGATAGTGATACGGCGTACATCTATTACATCTTGGTCTTTCAAATTTTCTGTCAGTTCATCCTTAGTGGAGAATAAAAGATCAGATTCGAATATTACACCACGACTTGTATTTAGAGTTTTATGAGCTTGGACAGACACGGAAAAAGTACCCATTGCAGAGCAATTAGAAAGAAACTGTGATTGTTTGATAGTAGAAACCTCAACTAGTAAGTTCCCAGATTGCAGTTTTTTGATAGAATGATCATCCCCAAGAATAGATTGGAATGTTTTAGCAACGAGAAACGGTGAAGTCTTTTTAAAGGAGCAATCAGAGTGGCTATCAGTACGTTTTACGATAAAGAAGCGAGTGAAAGAAGGCGTCTGTAACTTTGTTGCTCCCCACGAGGGAGAGAAATAGAAGGAAATGAAGCTTTTCCATCCATTATAAAAAAAATACAATTCAGACCCTTCCGCACCACCCACTACCGAGCCCAACAAGGGGATGCACATTCGTGCACCAGTGCTAACCAGGGCCCATACGGTCACAAGACAACCCTATGTCAGTCTCCACCCTTAACGAGATGACTAGTAGTTGCTCGATCACTTGATCCCTAAAGCCAGTGACAAAAGTCAGCTGACCAGCCGATTGATGCATACGGGACCAATCCATACGGTCACAAGACAACCCTATGTCAGTCTCCACCCTTAACGAGATGACTAGTAGTTGCTCGATCACTTGATCCCTAAAGCCAGTGACAAAAGTCAGCTGACCAGCCGATTGATGCATACGGGACCAATATGCACCTCCCGTCTACCTGAAGCAGAGGCCAAAGCAGGGTGTTGATTTCCCTCAACTGCCAGGATCCCACTTTCCAGGGACACGGGTCGCCACGCACGGCCAACACGTGGGTGGTTTACAATTCTCCATGAGTCAATATGCAGGATGACATCGGCTCATACAGAATTGCCCTCACCTCCGAAGAGGAAACCACAACGAGAGTGAAACAAAGAGGAAAGTAAGACCAGAGGAGTGAGAGGAAAAGGAAAGGTGAAAGATCACTCAGGTGCCCCGGGGTTGTGAAGCCCGTGAATACCTAAAGTAGGTATCCCCCTGGGGGGGTTCTAGGCATGGAAAAGAACAGATTATTAGACTAGCCTTTTTAATAGTTTTGTTTACTATGATGCCTTATATTATTTTCGTAAATAATAATAATAATAAACATAACTTACTTTACTTACTTTAATTTCTGATACATCAGTTTATTTTTCACCCTCTCTTTTTTTACTAGCTTTACAACTTTGTTTAGAAAAAAATAGCGGATACACTTTTCTGACAAAATGGTATCCATGATAAATTTAGACAGATTGTCACGAAATAATTTCGTATTACATCATTTCTTGCCGTAATTAATGAGTTAACATGCACAAAAGATATGAAATTAGATTTTCTGCTTAAGGAATAGAAATGATGCTCTCGCACAGACGCTTTTATCTAGTGATATAGAGGTTTTGAGGACTTGACATCGTCAACAGGGTGTGATTAATGCACGGGCCACCGGGGACTCGGCCCTGAGCCCACTTATTTCAGGGGCCCACGAATTATGTTTTCTGATTTTTTTCCCTTAATCAAATACTTTTCAAACAACATTATTTTATAAAATATGAAACGTAAATTTAAATATTCTAAATGAATCAATAAAATTGTTAGGAGCTTTTAACTTAGGCTCTTTTCACCCAAATAACTTTGTCAACTCATCAAATAAACCTTTTTTTCTGAAAGTGCCGCCACAAATGGGTAGATAGGGGGCCCAATATTTTAAAGGCCCTGGGCCCAACTTCAGCTTGATCGGGCTCTGTCGTCAATTCTGATCATTATATCGATAGAGTTGTCAATATTAGTTTTTATACTGACTAGACCAGAGGCAGTGAACTTATAGTATGGGTTTAGGATTTTAAATTAAGATATGATTAAATTAGCCTATATTCACAAATTTGCATAATATAATTATGTCTAAATTTGATTGATTTTATACTGGCCAATACAGAAAAGAAATGGTCAAATATGGTTTTATGTAGAAAAATCGAATTAAAAATTTCGACTTATTAATTAGCAATTAGTTCAATATGAGTTCGAACATTTACCATACAAACCCTATGTTTGACAACCATTGAAAAGAAACGATTATTAGACGATTATTTATCAGGGCTGTAGTCGTAAAAATAACAGACAATATATATTCTAAGAAGAGTGTATGTGCTCAAGGCAGATATAGTATACCCTAGAGCAGGTCTGTCCAACGCAGCGCCCGCGGGCGCCATGGCGCCCTTCGAAAGTTTTCATGGCGCCCTTTCGAATAATTCAGGTTATTAAAATTTATTTAAATAAAAATCCATTTTAAAATACTTTTCTTTAAAATGCTTAGTGTTCCACATGATTTTTCTATTATGAGTGGCATCAAATTTTAATCTTTTTTCTTTACAAAATATTTTGATAGGCTCCCTTTTTGTAAAATGTTATTCTAACTTTGCTATGTCTGCTTTCTGAAATTATTTTTACATTCAGCTCAGCTTACATTTTAAGAGATATTATGAAATATGTTGCCAGTTGTTTTTGCATCCTATAAGATGCATATGTATCGTTATTCTCTACAACAGTTGCCAGAATTGCCTCCTTTTTAATTAAGAAAATTGAATTCTTCGGAGAAGTTCCGAATAATAATTTTTAGTTCAATAGTAATTTTTAATTTAAAGTAAAAATTCTTCTTTCGCAAGTTTCTGTGTGGATTCGAAATTTCCGTATAAAAAAGATAATCGAAATTGGAACCCTACAACGTATAGACAATTAATATATTTAAGGCATTAATAATGGCGCCCTTCAATAATTCTATTTGACGAAGTGCGCCCGCGCGCAGTGAAAGGTTGGACAGCCCTGTCCTAGAGTGTGTATACTATAACTTTCTTGGGAAACAGAGGGTATACGGTATTCCTTTGAAAAATCCAGAAGATATACGGAAAATACCCCCGTATATCCTCCACTACATCCCTGGACATTATAAAAAAGAAAAAAAAAACATTAATTAATTAGGGAAATTTTGAATTGCACTCCAAGACTATTTGAAGAAGCTAGCATTTGCCTTTTTAACAGTTTTGTCAATCATTAAGCGTTTTACTATTTTTGTAAATGGATAATACTAAAAAAAGAGGCATTACTTATTATTTCTTCTATTCGCCTTGAGTTCTGACATAACCGTTTATCTTTCGGCTTCTCGTTTTATTAGCTTTACAGCTTTATTTAGAAAAATAGCGGATGCATTTTTCTAATAAAAAGGTATTCGTGATAAATTTAGACATATTGTCACGAAATAATTTCGCATTGCATCATTTCTTGGCGTAATTAATGAGTTAACATGCACGAAAGATATGAAAATAAATTTTCTGCTTGAGGAACAGACACAATGCTCTTGCACAGACATTTTTATCTAGTGATATAGAGGTTTTGAAGACTTGACACCGTAAATTCTGATCATCATATCGCCAGAGTTGTCAATGTTAAACATTATCTTGACTAGGTCAGCCATACTCAACCTTTTTTTTTATATAGTCACGTGGGACGGCAACATAAGTTTCTGACTTTAGGTGGGTCGCATTATACTTAATAAAATGTTCTAAAAAACGGTAATTTAAGTAACATAATTTGTCTAACAATACAATGCAACAAAGTTAATATTATCATAAGGTTTGCCGTGGAAGAAATATCACCAAACCATTACAGCTTTATTTAGACAATATAGCGGATTCACATTTCTAATAAAAGGGTATTCGTAATAAATTTTGACATGTTTCACGAAATTATTGCAACAGATAATTTTTGCATCGCTGTAATTAATGAGTTAAGGGGACATTGGATCTTTATTTGAGCAAAATCGTCGAAAAAGGGTCTATTTCTGTGGTATAATAGTACCAAAACAGTTTTTTTCTTATTAAAATATCAATTATGGAGGTTTTAAGAAGTAAATAATAAATATAATTGCATTTATATACTTCAAATATCTTTTTCTCAAAACTAATTTTTCAGCGTTTTTAGGTTTTTGAAATGTTTCTTGCGACGTAATTTTTTATCAATATTTATGAAATTGATAAGAAAGTACCCTGATAGAACCTTTAGAAAGAAATTGTGTAAGCTTTTTAAAATTCGTCTTCATTAAGATAGTCAAATTTGATTTTTTACTTATTAAAAGGCAAAAATTTGGTGAAAATCGATATGGAATTTAGAAAAAAAAAAAAAATGTAAAATATTAACTATTCAAGAGATTAAAAAAATCTTACACGAATTTGTTTATAATAGGGTTTTAAGTGATAAAAATGCAAAAGCGAAAAAAAAAAAATCTCAAAAATTAAGACACGAGGAGCATTTTAAGATTTCGTTTAAAAATTTAAAGATTTTAATAAGATTAGAAATTTTTTTTTTTTGAAGAATTTCCATATGCTTTTGGTGAAATGCATACATGCACACAATTTCATATTGCTATGAAGAAAAAAAAAATAATTTCCACCGTCCTCTTAAAATGCATGAGAGGTATAGTATTAGATTTTCTACTTATAGGAACAGAGAAAATACTTCTGAATCGATATTTTTATTCAATGATATGAAGGTTAATACATACATACTGTGACGTGATAAAAATATCAATTTAGTTTATTGGGGGTTTTTTATGTGTGTGTTTTTGAGCTATACTATTTTTTTTTTCATGTTCGTCGTGCTTTTTTTGTTGTTACTGTTAATTTATTTGTTTAAATATTTAACGTTCTAGACAATAATTTTCCTAAAATCGTAGATTAGATTCTCTCTTTTTTCTTTTTTTAACAGACAAAGCTATTTCGAGAATTCATATTAAAAATTCAATCATAAATTTCAAGCTATTCTCTCAATCACGACAGATTAATTAAGTCCACGAGATTTATTGCAAAATATTTTTGTTCTAGTTTGTATCGATAAAATCATGTACATTTAAAAAAAACAGTCACAATATCATTTTAATTTCGGGAGAAAAAGTACTTTTTCTCCCAAAATTAAAATGATATTGTGACTATTTTTTTTAAATGTACATGATTTTATCGAAACAAACTGTAACAAAAATATTTTGCAATAAACCTCGTAGACTTGATTAATCTGTCATGATTGAGAAAAATTCAGAAAATATGCTCAAGAGATACGGAGATAATAAACATCTGCGCATATATGACGTCAAACCCGCGCATTCATTTGCACCCCTGCCACCAGCTGGCGCAGCATGTTAATTTACGACAGATTCCAGCATTATCTTGGAACGCTGAATATATATGCAGTTTTGTTTGCGGACAGACAGAACAGACGAACGGATGGACGGACAGAATCAAAACTGCATATATTTCAAGAGTTCCAACTCCTATGGAAGAGGTGTCCGCAAGATTGAAGGCGGGGTCAAGGCATATGCCATCTAGCGGCAGGGGTGCATAACTAGAGGATTATTAAGTAGATTGCAGTTTCTTTTGTGTGAATGGCAACAAAACTTTTTTTGTTTCTATAAAATGTTACTTTAAAATATTGCGTAGAATAAGTTTTAGGTTTGAAATGTTGTAAATAAATATAGAATAAATAAGTGTATTACTACTAAATATTAACATAAAATATACTAATATGAAATATCATTGAACTATGCGATAATAAATACAAATATCGCTGATTAAAATATGTTCGATTTTAATTATGTTTTTAATGTAATGAAAGATGACTCATTAAACTTAGTAGGTAGTAGTTATATAAATACATAATTTTGAAACAGTGTCACATTTTACTAAATTCTTGATGAGCTAAATTATACAAAATGGTATACACCGTAGTATTTCCTATGATAATATAATGTTTATCAATATTTAGAAATGTATGGAATTTAATACTAAATAAAACATTCAACTTTAGTTCCATTTTTCATTTATCAATTGCAGACGATAAAAATTAAATATTTTCTTGGTCGTATCGACTTTTATTATTTAACTTGCAAACATTTCATTCTTTTAACCCTTTCCGGCACACTGTGCCCGGTCTGGGATACCTAATTTTAATTCCAAACTTGCGATCAACACCAATAATATTTTAGGAAAATTTTGCTTTTACAATAAAGGCTTAAATTAAGGTATTCAAAATATCTAAAAAATTCGTTTGTGAATTCCGGTGTCAGTCGATAATTTCTCATTTTACTTCACATTTTGCCCGTGCCGGAAAGGGTTAATTTAAAAACCTATTTCATTATACGTATATTCGGAATAAATTTAATTTTAAATGTATGTATTAAATGTTGTTTTGTTAAACAAAGAAATATTGTTAATTTATTTGTTTAAATATTTAACGTTCTAGACAATAACTTTCCTAAAATCGTAGATTAGACTCTCTCTTTTTTTCTTTTTTTAACAGACAAAGCTATTTCGAGAATTCATATTAAAAATTCAATCATAAATTTCAAGCTATTCTCTCAATCATGACAGATTAATCAAGTCCAAGAGATTTATTGCAAAATATTTTTGTTACAGTTTGTTTCGATAAAATCATGTACATTTAAAAAAAAATAGTCACAATATCATTTTAATTTCGGGAGAAAAAACGCTCCTAAAAATAACATTCGTAATTTTTGTTCCAATTGTTGATAAACTTAGCACCAAATATTTTCTTCAGAAATACTACTATTCAATAAACATGCCATTGGGAGTTTAGAACACAATTCTGATATTCCGCTAATCAGCAAAAAATTTCATTAAGATCCGATATTCTCTTATAAATCTCGTTATAAATCGAACATAAATTTTTCATCAATTCCTTCTTTTACCCTGCGGCACTGGAATATTCGGAAAGGACACGCTTTCTGTATCCGATATATTTAGACTTCCCAGAAATTAATAGTGACGTCACAGGGAAACCTTGAATTTTTCGTCTGCCTTATGCAAAAAAGAAAAAAAAAAGCATGGCTCTTCACGTGTTAGAGACTAATGCCGTGGATGACATTTCACGTTCGTTCGTCACCATTTCCTCAATGAACTGTCCATTGTTTCTTTATTGAAAAAAGATAATAAATCTATTTCTTTTTTTATTTATATATCAATTTGTGACACATAAGGACATTGGAAAGGATAAATGACTTTAATAAACCACATTAAAAGTCTGTGGTTGCATAATTATCCATTCTAATTTCCGTAAATTAATAAAAAATCGAATTAAGTAAATCGTAAAGAACAGTACAACAAGTTGGAAATTACAATGAATTGAAAATTGCTGACATAAATCTGGTTTAATTAAATGCAACAAGAAACAAATTCTCACAATATATTAAAAAAATAATAATAATAAATAAATAAATAAATAAAAACAAAAAAACTAGTAATATGCTAAACAAGATGTCCCATAAATTAGTTCACATTTAAAAATTTTCATTAAAAAAATTACAAACTGTCATAATCGGAATGCAGTCTGCTCCATGATATTTTTAAAAGTGGGGAATTTTTTAAAGAAAAAAAAACTTATTCAATTTTTCTCGCAAGTACTTTTTGCTATGATAAATTTCGATTATGAACCGACAAAAATTACGATTATCGAGATTTACTTTGCAGACTGGAGTCCTGTACAAGTCGGGCTGAATCCGACTCGAAACCAAAATTTCTTCTTGAAGTCGTCCCATAACTCAAACCAAATAAAAAATAAAAATATCGTCATCACGAAAACTGACCCTAACCTGACTCATGTCAACCCGAAATGAAAGAAAATCAATCTGTATTTTAATATAAATATGGAAAAGTAGTCTACGATTAAATCTTGAATTTACTAATTTCTTTTTTTTTTCTTTTGTATAAAAATGAACAAGTATACACTCGTTAATATCGAATGTATAGTCTTTTACTTTTTTCACAAGGAAAAAAAAAAAGAAAAAAAATCACACGATTCTTTTAAAAAATACGTCAGTCCGAATCCAAAAAAATGAAGTGAAAACATAATCTGAAACCGACCAGAATCCAAATTATTTGTGTGAAGTCAACTTGACCCAAATCAGATTGGGAACAAAAAAAATTAGCCTAAAATAGGCTCAACCGAAACCGCGTGCCGGAACGGGTTGGGATCGGTTAAAATTAGGTGATTTGCTAAGTTGGGTTTTCAATAGATAATATAGTGTAAACTGCACGGTAGCTGATTAATTTTCTAATGATTTTTTAAAATCTGAACTTATGTATCCCAACTTTTTTTTTTATTGCCAGAAAAGCTTCGAGACTTTAACAAATTTTATGCACTGATGAATTCAGGAAACGATCGTGGTCCCGAAGTATGGAAATGTTTTCCACCCCTGGAACATTTGAAAATGCGTGCCAGTATAGTGAAAATTGTAAATTCTCCCCCCTCCCCTAGAACTTCTCCCTCCCAGGAGTTATAAAAGTCTTAGCCGGATACCTGACTACAACATGGATTGTACAAGGTACACTCTGATGCAATTTAGACCGTCAGGCGGCAGCACAGGCAATCACCTCATCTAGTTCACGGATGAAAATTTAGGATTGGTTAAATCTCGATTTGCATATTAAAATGCAATCGGTCTGTCAAGTCATATCTTGGTGTAAAACACCCAAAAACCCGATTTTAGCGGTTGACTGATTGCGTTTTAGTATGTGAATCGAACATTAACTAATTCTGGATTTTCATCCATGATCTCGGTGAGATGCTGCCGACTCCGCGGTCTATTAGAATGAAACGTAATGGATAAAATCACTTTCAAAGGCTGCGGTTGCATGGTAAATGTGCATTCAAATAGGTTGTAATAAGTGAAAAATCCAATTAAGTCAGACAGTTTGAGTAGGAGAAGAATTAATATTTACATGTAATCTAAAATTATATGCCGAAAAGTTGTTAGCCTTTATGTTCTTTTTGAGCCACAAAACTTTAATAATCAATCTTTTTAAAAAAATGTAAGTTTATTATGTCACAGTTTACGGCGAGTAATAAAGTCAAATTTACTATTAAACTTCATTAGTACCAGAAAACGTAAAGGTCGGCAATTATACGAATAGATGCGTTTGAGAGTAAAAGTTAATTAAAAAATAAATCAGAAAATAAGCAATTTTGAATGCAATGCATCCTTAACTAAATCGAATTCATAAAAAATTTTCATAAAAAATGGTTGGAACGTGTAAAAAAGATGAGGAAAATTTTAAGAATACAAGTTAGTGAAAGGTAGTGCAAGTTAGTGAATGATCCTATGCAGTGATATTTAATGTTCTTCCGTCATTAGTTCGTCAATGATCGTTAATGAAAACGATAATTTTTGTTTTAAACCAAATTACGACACACTAGAGGTCTGCACGGGCCCGGGCTGGGCCGGCAAAAAATTGAACGGGCCAGACGAGCCGGGCCGGGCCGATAAAAAAATTTTCGGGCCTGCGGGCCCGTTCTGAAGATTTAAGTAGAAACGATAAAATATGAGCTATTTTCAAAGAAAATGGTTTTAACGAGAATAAGTATAAATGTGGCCATACTAGTTTGACAGCGTCAATATAAAAATGCACAGTGTATCGGCATCGGAGAATTACAATATGTGTGGACCGTTTTAATATTTTTTTAGCTGACTTATGCCGGTCCGAGATCACGCTTATATTATTTTTCTACATATAGACTGGCCGGACTGGTACTAGACTTAATTATTGGCAGAAAACATGATTTTTAAAACTATTAACACCGATAAAGAACTTATGTTAGCTTAGTCTTCGGATATATACTTCTTGATGATTTTTAAATTAATTTCTCAATAATGCAAAAGTTCGACACATTTTCTGATTAATTTTAAATTGTAAAAGTATAAAAGTGATAAGCCTAACTATTGAAGGGATTTGGAATCGAATAGCGTTTTTCATTTTTGGTAAATAAAATACTTGTATAACCTTGTTGAGATATAATAGTTTCTCAAATGATTGCAGGTTTTTCTCCCTTCCCTTGATATTGCTTCCGGAAATTCTATTCAAAACGCTAATTATGACAATATTTTATTTGTTTGCAGTATTCTTAAATTGCTTGTATCAAAAAATGGATAATGCCATTCGATTATATAGTTTCTGAATAAAGATATCTGCTAATCTTATGCGTTTCTGAGAAAAAAAATGAATTTAGAAATGTATCAGAAAGGAGCTTCTTTGAATTTAAGAATGAATTTGGATTTGAAATCTATAATAAAATGATAAAGAAATATATTTATAAATCTTCTTTTATTAAACAGCTTCAAAATTAACGATGTTTTTAGCTTTCTTTCTTTTTTCTTTTATTCTAAGCCATATTAATTTTTTAATTAATCTTTATTCGAATGTTGAAAGCCGAAGAATCGAAGTAATCATTAATGTTGTTAATGTGTATTTGCTGCAAAATATACTGCAAAATCATTCCATAGATACGTATGCAGTATTCTTTAAAGGAATCTTAGTTATATGACAAAAATCTGAATATTTTAGAAATCGTAGAAATTGTAACGGGCCAAAAAGGGCCGGGCCGGGCCTGTTTTCGCTGATTTTTGTACGGGCCGGGCCGGGCCTAAAATATAAAAATTTAAACGGGCCGGGCCCGGGCCGAACTTTTTAATTTTACAACGGGCCGGGCCGGGCCCGGGGCTGGAAATTCCGGCCCGTGCAGACCTCTACGACACACATGTTCATTAGAAAAGATAAGCCACACCGATAAATTAAATTACCAGATTGTTTTGAGAAGTCATTAATTATGATTATTTTACTCTAAAATATGCGTCAAAATTGTAAACTCACATGTTTTCCGTCTTTATAACACGCGACATCTTTTGACAAGAAAATTATACAATAGGCATTTTTTCCTTCCTGTATCGTATTAAATAAAAATAGTAAAAAAGAGTATATATATCGTAAGAAATAATTAGCTATAATAAAATCGTACATTTACTGCATGATTTTATTATTAAGCAATTTACTTAAAATTTGAAAGGAAAATCATGTTTTTAATCACTTGCACAAAATATTCTATAATTTTTCTCATTTATCCGATATGTTATATTCATACGTCGTTTTAGTACAATCTTGATTTATTCTTAATAATTTTAAAGGAAAAGTATTTCGTTTATTTGGCGGCGCATACTTGTTGAATAAAAGAACTTTAATAGCATTAGAGATCGAACACGGTGCATTTATCTACAAGATGTCTAAATATGCATGAACTGTAGATCAACCTTTGAATAAGGTACCTGTGACTTATATGGACACAATAAGGAAAATGTAATTTTTTTCACCCCCATGTACACGTGATAGGTCTCCAAAAATATATGACCATGATTCCAGGACTGTTCACTATCATTATTAAAGTTAGAGACCTTGTAACTATTCCGGTTTAATTTAAATGATAAATACAAAAAATGTTTACAAATGTCCATATAAAGAACCACCAGTCCCTATTATGGACAGGTGGCTCCTTATTGACCTACTACACTAGGTGTATGGAAGAGCCACTCTTCTATGGAATTTTAGAGGAGAGGAGATACAAAAAATTATATCTTACAGTACTGCAGGGGAGGGTAGGGCACAGTAAATATGTTCAGAACATATACTTTAGAACGGGGTCATTTTCGGTTTTGGCTCTTCGAAAACCGATGCAAAGCACCTCAGTTACTACAAAATATTATGAAATAATGTAGGTGGTTTTGCTTAGCTTTCAATTTTGGTGAATCTGAAGATTCACCTGCTGTACTTCCAATGTGGACATAAGGTGTCCATATTGGGAATTGGGAGTAGTTTTATTAAATCTTGTAATAAATAAATAAAGAAAACTTTTTTAAGCAATATAAACAATAGCAATCGAAAATATCTTTTAAAAGCTTTCTAAAACACTCCACTTTTCAATATTTAAAGTAATTTTGCAATATCTAATAAGAATTTAAACTTACCTGTAATTAAGATCAGCACACCGTGAAACAACAAGTTTCTTTCTAAATGGCGAACAGCGCGTTCTTTTGTACTTTCCTGGCTTAATTATCTTTTCAATTGCTTTTCTTCACGGGCATGTAGTGCGATCTCTCTATCAAAATTTTTACTTTTAAAAATATTAGAGGTGTCCATATTGAGAACTCTGTCCATAATGGGTACAAGTATCTTATAAAAAGAAGTATTACTTCTGATTGCAAAAAGAAGCATTAGCCACAAATTTGTTAAATCAGGATCAGGAATCTCATTTATTAGGATTTCCAGGGGTCGCAGCGTCCCTAAAATTTCCGCACTTTTCTACCAGTATTTTAAATCAAATATCTTCCATTCATAGTCCTTTAAGATCTACAATGAAACTTTAGAATAAATATTATCGTTCAAAAATTGTGGTAGGAAAGTGTGAAAATTTAAGGGACGCTACGACCCACAGTGGGGCAAAACTCCGAAAAGCTGGCCAAAATATGAAAATGTTAATCAAATTGTACAAAAATTCGTATACAGGTGTTTTTGAAGATGCTAAGTAAAAGTAGAAAATTAAAATTGAAAAAAAAATGGCGGATACAATATGGCGGAATAAAAATTAAAATGTCTCGAAAGTTATTCAATTTATATGCAATTTCGTAAACTTTTCAGGATGCTAATTAGGATTCAAAAGTTAAATTTTAAAAATAAATAATTAAATAAAATTACAGATTAAGAGTAAAAACAATAAGATTTAAATAAAATTTAAAATTTCGAGGTAAACATAAAAGGGAATTTTCGAAAAACGAAGACATATTTAAATGAAATTTAAGTACATTAATGGAAAGTAAAACATTAGACTATTTAATTTTTATATTATTAAAATAAAAACGAAAATATATTCCAGAAATTAACCTTTAGAATCAACTGTAGTATAATAAAACGATTCTTCAGAGGTCAAGGTGTCGAAATAGTTAGCGGAACTTGTTGGAGGTTTTGGAAGATCCTGTGACTCTTAGGATCAATGATTTTAATTTCTTCTACGATAATTTACCTAAACTGGAAAGGAAAGAATCTGATGACATTAAAAGACGTAAAAATAGCTTTTTTTCTCGCTACTGCATCTTTGCGATAAATCTTCTCGATGCCTTTTGATCAGTTTGTTGCATGATTCTTGAGTATCTTATGGCATTTGACAAATTAGCAGTAATGAAGATAATGTTATTTCTTCGTCATTAATAAGTAGTTTGTGTACTAAAGTAAGCATATAGAACCAGGGGTGCTGCTCAAATCTACGAGCTATTTGTAAGGGAAATTTTTCGAAGTTTATCAAATAAATAACATGGCTACAAGAAATTACTTATGGCATAGAACCATTTAATCAAATCTTCGTATATGCTCGTTTAGAAACAAATAGTTGCGTTTTCAAAGAATCGTTGAATTGTATTTCCATCATTTGTGCTTCCAAAGCTGGGATTTAGTTTCTCGACGAGACGTCTTGATTGTAAACGAAATATTTTTTGCATATTTTATTTTGCAATTTCAGTGTTCTTCTTTTCATGCAGAGTACGAGCTTTTCATTTTTTCTATCCAGTTGTCTGCCAGATGTAAGGCCTCTCTAAACATCTTTGCATGTAACTTAGATATTCTGAATTCTAAATTATCTCAATACACTTTTAATAAAAAATGTCAGATCGGTAAGATGCTGTTTTGATGCTGTCTGACATAGGTAGCAACGATGAGTATTACACTAATTCGTTTTTAACGACTTTTTCTTCTGTATCAATGATTGTATTAAACGAAATAAGTTGATTCTGCTGGTATTTGATGCAATCCCATTCTTTGACAGTTGCTTCCATATTTCTTGAAAAAGAAAAATGGATCTTGATTGGCCCGATAAAATCAGTAAAATGAAGATCTCGATATTTTCAAATTGACGATTCATGAATTATTCGCAATGTTTATGTATTCTAGTAGCACGGAAGAAAAGAAAAATATATTAGACTTCCTGCCATCTTCATAGGTAAATATTTGTTTAAATGTACTCAGAATAGATGTGCCATCACATGCTCACTTGCAAATCAAATCCAAATCTCTATAAATAAAAGGAATAAAGAGGATAATTAATTAATTAATTGAGGCACAGATAGGCTCTCAAACAGTGAATGCATTGCATTTGAGTGTCATATTTTTTTTCTTTATATTTTACACAGCTTAGGTAAACGCAGAAGAAATATAAAACAGATAATGTATTTATCACAAAAAATCGTCTGCTAAGAAAATCTCTATAAATAAAAGGAATAAAGAGGATAATTAATTAATTAATTGAGGCACAGATAGGCTCTCAAACAGTGAATGCATTGCATTTGAGTGTCATATTTTTTTTCTTTATATTTTACACAGCTTAGGTAAACGCAGAAGAAATATAAAACAGATAATGTATTTATCACAAAAAATCGTCTGCTAAGAAAATCTTTTTTCATTTTGAACTCTATAAATAAAAGGAATAAAGCAGAAGAAATATAAAACAGATAATGTATTTATCACAAAAAATCGTCTGCTAAGAAAATCTTTTTTCATTTTGAACTTCTATAAATAAAAGGACAGATAGGCTCTCAAACAGTGAATCGTCGAATCTCTATAAATAAAAGGAATAAAGAGGATAATTAATTAATTAATTGAGGCACAGATAGGCTCTCAAACAGTGAATGCATTGCATTTGAGTGTCATATTTTTTTTCTTTATATTTTACACAGCTTAGGTAAACGCAGAAGAAATATAAAACAGATAATGTATTTATCACAAAAAATCGTCTGCTAAGAAAATCTTTTTTCATTTTGAACTCTATAAATAAAAGGAATAAAGCAGAAGAAATATAAAACAGATAATGTATTTATCACAAAAAATCGTCTGCTAAGAAAATCTTTTTTCATTTTGAACTTCTATAAATAAAAGGACAGATAGGCTCTCAAACAGTGAATCGTCGAATATAATTGAAGAACAAATGGAAGAACAAATGGAAGAACAAATGGAAGAACAAATGGAAGAACAAATGGAAGAACAGATGGAAGAACAGAAAGAAGAACAGATGGAAGAACAAATGGAAGACCTCTTCATTAACAATAAAAAAAGATATGCAAACGAAACCCCAGAACACCGAGAAGAAAGACTGGCGAAGAAAAGAGAGCAGAATAGAAAAAGAAGAGAAAATGAGACAGATTGAGAAATTGGTGGTGTCAGTGGGCGGTGGTGAGACAGTATGTATTATTCTATATAATGTTCTATATCCTTAATTATTTGGTAAGTAGTGGACAGACTGGAAAGCCAACCACATTAAAAAATGGGTGGGGCCTAATAGAGATCGCCTTCACGTGGTGGGTCCCGTCTTCGACTGAATGATCTCTCATTAATTATAATTTAAGAGTTTTCACTCCGATAACGGGCTATACCTAGTTACTAATAAAAGCGAAAGTGATATTCATAACGATTTTTACTTGCATTAATGAAATACGCTCAGTAGTTTGATCTAGCAAATATAGCCATTGACAAAATAATTCTTCTAATTATAATAGAACAAACAAAATTGCTACCTATGAAAATAAGAAAATATTACTCTACCGGATCAGTAATAGAGAATTATTTTCATTTTTTCATTACTAAGCTTACTTACCAAATTAATGTAATCTTATGATTATAGTACTTATTTACAATATAATGGGAAATAAACTATTATAAAATTGAATAATTCAAAAATTTGAAACATATTTATCAGCTAAATTATGTAAAAAGTAGTCAATTTCAAAATTTTTGAGGCGGCCGAAAAAGTGCATTTTTACTTGCGGTTACTAAAATGTGCATGAAATGCAGAAAGGCAGTTTTAGGCAGCTGGTTTTTTAGACCGCAGGTAATGGAACTCCATATGACGATGTGTACGTAGATATACTATTATTTTAAACACAAGCTAACTGATTGGTAAAGTAATCATACGAATTGAATATTTCCAACTGAGCGAAAAACTGACCAGGCTGGGAATCGAACCCAGATACTTGGCTTACAATTTTTCGCTCAGTTGGAAATATTCAATTCGTATGATTACCTTACCAATCAGTTAGATTGTGTTTAAAATAGTAGTATATCTACGTACACATCGTCATATGGAGTTCCATTACCTGCGGTCTATTCTGTTGAGCTGTCTAAATGACAGTCCAGATGTTATGACCAATAAGGTTATCTGAGCGAAAAATCCCAGCTGGCTATCGCCCAGGTATCTTAACAGGTAAAGCATTAGCCTTGTAAGCCAAGTATCTGGGTTCGATTCCCAGCCTGATCAATTTTTCGATCAGTTGGAAATATTCAATTCGGTTGACTCATAGTTTTACCATGTTTTCTTGCTCCCAATCCTCCAAGTTTCCATACTTTTTAGTGCAGGAAAGCACAATAGTAAACTTACGAGTTAACAGCTATAATCGGGTTTTTGAGTGTTTTTAGAGCAAAATATGACTTGGCAGCCCGAATGCATTTTAATATGCGAATCGAAATTTAAAACTAATCTTAGATTTTCATCCGTGAACTCGATGTGGTCACTGTCTCTGCTGCCATCTCCCAGTCTATCAATAAGTTTCAACTTTCTTTGACTAGATATAACCCAGGCTGGTGAATGCTTAGGTAAAAATGCAGTCGAAGAAAGAGGAAATTACCAGTATTTTATTTTAGAAAATAATTCAAATAATGTAAAGGTATTACCCCTTTGCGTTATGGTGGTTTCATAGCTATACCACTTAATTTTAATTCCCAAACGCCACATTAGCACCGGAATTTCTTTTGAAAAAATTACGGTTTATTGAATTCGTGAAATATAGCGTTTTCTTATTTACAAGTAAAGCTATTTTCAAATTTCGGTGTCATTCATTAATTTCAGTACTTAAGCAATTAATTCGCCCTGCGTCGCAAAGGGTTAAAGAACGCGATTTTCTCTTTAATAAAATACTGGTATTTAACATCTTTTATCACTGCATTTTCCCCTCACCACTCGCCACCCTATTGCCACTACTATACGCTCGTATTGGCTATGAAGCTTCGCTTTAACCGATTGGCTGTTGAGACTGGGTTTATTTTTTGCGCATGCGCAATAGTTAAATTTGTTCATATCTGAGATACAATGACGTTCAGTGAGTTATCTTATACAAATTGTGATAAAATGAAATTTTGTCTAAGACTTTTTTAGTATATATTGCACATTTTACTCAAGGGAATACATTTTTGTACGGGGGGGGGGGGGTTGCATAAAAATTTAAATTTTTTATTATTTCAAATTTATTGTTTTGAAAATGTTAATCTATTTCGTAAAATTTTGTATTGTTTTTAGTAAAATTTGTAATTTATAATACATGTCCATGATCAATATTTAAGGAATAAAAGCCGAGGTCAATGTTTTTGAGACTCCTTGTATATAGCAAGATAAAAAAATTAAAAGATTTTTTTTTTTTTTTTTCATTACGAAAAATTTGGTCCCGTGTTTTGCAGGTTAATTCCTGCATCCTCTAAAAATCAATAATTAAACAAATCACATTTTGATCTTTTGTGATTGCGGCATTTGTTACCATTTACAACGTCATTCAGTTTTATTTCAAGGTATTTGATTGTGATGTTACGATATTTATTTCTCACAAAAATTATGATGATTATAAAACTAATGTTGGACGTATATTTCTATCCTATAATAAGCACAGATAGTTTAATGATATCTGTTAAATACGTCATAAGGATCAAATTGCTAAAAGAGAATAAAATATATTGCTCCTCATTGTACATATTAAATTCTTACGCATCAAGCTACGCATCTGGACGTCATCTCAAACAAAAAGGCGAAGTGTTGAACTTTTTATAGGGTGCAAAAAATTGCCATCGTAAATAACATTTTCTAAATAAGCATGTCCACAAACAATCTTTTATTTATCTTGATGACATTGTGACATGATTTAAGATAACACAGCGCACATCAACGGCTGATTCCCTCGATTTTTTACGAGTGATAAGGAATCATTTTCTTGTCAGTGGCGTAGCTAAGGGGGGGCAAGGGGGGCGTCCGCCCCGGGCGCCGAGGCCTAGGGGCGCCAAATTGAGAGAAATTGTTATATATCTATATTGGGGAGGGGGCGCAAAATTTCTTGCTGGCCCCGGGCGCCAAAAAACATAGCTACGCCACTGTTTCTTGTTTTTGCTTCAACAAGACGTTACTTGTTAAATTTGTTACCCTTTTAATGAGCATATTTACGCTACTTATTTATTTGAAAAAAAAAAAAAAAGCAAGGAAAAAAGAAAGAATAATGCTTTTGATTTATAAAGGATATAATATTAAATACCAGTGGATATAAAATTTACTTCACTAAAAAAATTTTAGTGAAGTAAAATTTACTACACTTGCATTTAAAATAAAATTTAGAAACGTATGCATACCTATATTTTGCAATGATTTTAAGTAGATACCCTTATCATTTTAAAGATGGCTGAAAACAGAAGGTAGATTCCCTTTCTAAAAGGCTATTTTAGAAATTTTTTATCTGTAATTTAAAATTAAACTTGTGCGATTTATTCGCCCAAAATTGGCAAAGGCACCATTTTTTAGTAGTAATAATAAAAAAAAACACATTCCGTTAACGTAATTGTTATGATTATCGTCATGATTTGTTACTTAAGATATATATTTTTAGAATTATGTTAAAAGCCATACTTTCGTGTCGCAAACCCCAAAATTTAACTATTTAGTAAAATAGTTTTGGCAATACAATGCATAGATATTGTATTAAATAATCCATAAATCATTTAATACAATATTTATGTATTAAATATTTACGGATATGAAATGAAATATTTGGGGGCAAGATGTAATGTAATTAGTGGAAGTTTTTAAAAAACTCACACGCATATATAGAGGAGAAGCTCAATTATATATTTTTTCCGATAAGAGCAAAATATGAACAACAATAAATCCCATTTTATTAGATTGAGATATTTACCAGGGTTTAACTAGCTGTTGGGAGTCAAAAGGGGTTCACTCACATCTACAATTGACTGTTTACTACTCTGCCATAAATTGTCGAGTAACTACTGTGAGTGGTCACAAAAGCCAACTACAATTATAACGAGTGTAAACAAGAAGCAGACTTTAAACGGCTTTAGAATTAGTTGGAGATTGGGTGACCGCCAGGAGCAAAGCATACTATATGCATTCACAAAGCTGTTATGAGAATTTTGACGTATCTGGTACCTAGCGCCCAGCAAATGATGTAATATTCTTGCATTCTGCGAGGTGGCACGTGGCAACACGAATTGGTATTTTCAGTTGGAATCACAAATGTTCCATTGAATTCATGTCGGGTGAATTTAGAGACCAGGACATGACTCGAAACTCCCTAGCATGCTCCTTGAAGAACTCTTTAACGATTTGACTTGCACTAAATGATGCATTATCCTATTGGTAAATGCAATAACCCACTAAAAATATTGTTGTCATGAATAAGTGCACATGATCTGCAACGATGTTTAGGTCACACACAACAAGGATTGTTCTATGGGGATTATGAGTCCTAATGTACTCCATAAAAACATTACATATACGATAATATAGCTGCCACAGGCTGTCTCTGATCAACTGTGCATGTGCATCCTTGAGTCAGAGTTTCGTTGAGAATTGGCATATTTGCACATTTCCGTCGATGTGATGGGCCAGAAAACGTGATTAATTGGACCATGCAACTTTCTTCCACTTTTCTGTGGTCCGATTCCGATCAGTGTTGCCAGTGGGCTACTTTTTTAAAATTCAGATTTCTCGATTGGAACCACTTTTTTGAAACGGTAAATTACCTTTTGTTTTTACCTTAATTATCATGACATTGAATAAAACATATTTTATCATTTGTAAAAAGTGGTGCCAATCAAGAATCTGAATTTAAAAAAAGTAGCCCATCTGGCAACACTGATTCCGGTCATCATGGATCCGTTACAATCTCTGTTGACGGCGACGTGTTGTCAGCACAGGAACGTGCTTAGGCAACTGTGCATATGGCACTGTGTTTTGAAAAATACTGTCTGGGTCGCCACTTATGTAGTTTTTGTTGATTACAGTTGCTGCAGCTCTTCGGTCACGACGAATAATGCGTAAGAATCCCCGCTCTGCTCTGGAATCAATGCGCCGCGGAGTGACACACCGCTGACAAGAGACTTGCCGTTTCACGATTCATACACCGATTTTGATACATATATCAAAATTTTTGATCACCAAACGCGTCGTTTCCGATATAGACGATTCCAGTCGCTAAGCCATAACAATTTGACGTTCAACAAAGTCTGATGAATCTCTTGCTTTTTCCATGTTGCTAATCACGCTATGTTTTAAAAAAATGGGCGCTGGAGTACATATATATATTTTTTAAATATTTAAAGAAATTCATATACTCCAGCATCGTACATATAGCTTAATCTTGTTTCTGGGCGAACTCATTTTTATAGATGGCGGTGGTCGTAATGTAATGGCTCTTCGGTGTACTATAAATCCGTTATGTCATACCAGCAAACAAGTTCGGAAATCTGTTGTAAATGTTAAGGAGTATTATATAGTACTTTATTCTCTCTTTCTCTCAAATACACAAACTGGAGTCTTAATTTTCTTTCCATTGGGTTGGTGCGACAAATTAACAACCTAATTAATAAGCTACTGACATTTGTATCTTTGCACATCAGAATATTTTAGAAATTTAAAAATAAGGGAATATTTTAATTTCCAGATTGCTCCGAAAAATTAATTTTGCCCAAGGTACCGTGAATGCAAATTGAATAATCTGCCTTCCTACCCAGCTCCATCGCACTCTAAAGCCTTTTTTGTCTATTTCTTGTCTATACTCTTTTTTATAACAATTGGCTTCTCAAGAATATCCGTTCTCCCTAATTTATTTTTTCGTTGCTATCACCTTATAAGACGAGAGTTCCTGCTCCTGTTTTTCAAAGTGTAACAATTGAAAAAAAAAAAACACGAAGTTCGCTACTGATCCCAAGTCAGGTGGGAGTAAAAAATGTATTAGTCAGTCAAATGCAATGTTATGATACTGAACTAATCTAACCACAGGAAAACTGACCTTGAGAAATTGAAATTACATGTAATAGTCTTGCGGCCCTGGATAAGTAAACAAAAAAAAAAAAAAAAACAATATACATATCCTAGCAGTCATGCAATCTGAATGTACATTCCTTAATTATTAACGGAAATTTCCGAAACCATCATTGATATGCAAAGAAAAAGAACACATGTAGTAAATAGAAGTAAAAAAAAAAAAAAAGAAAAAAAGAAAAAAGAAAAGAAAAAAAAAACATAAAAAGTCTCACTTGTCCCTAACTCTTTCTTTTCATTTATTCCAACAGTGAGTGGTCTTAGTGTCCTTGGCGAAATGTTTCCTCGTTTAAATACGAAGGCTAAGCCGTATCCTGTAGCCGGAAATCTATCTCCCGGAAGTGATCGGAAAACCTCGCTTGAAAACACACACAATGGGATAATCCGGACGTGCAAAGAACAAAAATAAAAATATTGAGCCAAGATAATTTTTTCTTAAGTGAAGAAACTCTTCAGGCATGTCATGTGCTCTGGAGATGAGTTCGGGCTCTTTTAGTGAATCTTAAAAGTTGAGAAAAAAGAAATCACAAAATCCTCACAATTCAAAAACAAAAAAATTATGAAGAAAATGCCTGGACCAAAATGTATGTAAGGGACAGATAAGTACGAACTTGTATAAAAACTCAAAATGTCAGAAAAAGAAAAGGGCAAAATCTTCATAATTAAAAAAAATAATAATAAATTTCTTCAAGAAAATGCCAGGAGTAACAATATATGCACGGTAGAGATGAGATCGGGATCATTTATAAAATCTTTAAATTTGAAAGAAAGGAAAGAGAAAAATCCTCAAAATTCAAGATAAAAACTGTTTATATAAAAACAATGTCAAAAACAAAAATGTACGCAAAGTAGAGATGAATCGTGGGTCTTTTATAAAATCTTAAAATTTGAGAGAAAGGAAACAACAACATCTTCGCAATTCAAGAACAAAAATTTTAAAGTGGAAATATACCAGGATCGACTCTCTATGCAAAGTAGAGATGAGATCGGGCTCTTTAACCCCTTCGCGACGGGAGTCTTTTACGAACTTTTTATTGTTTTGTCACCGGTTTTTGAAACCAGAAATTTGTGCCTTATTGAAACAAGAAAATGCTCCGATTAAATAAGGTGAATTTTACAGCAAAATTTTACTGGTGGGGATAAGCAAGAATTCTTAAGCCTTTTTGCGGCACGTATACGTGTCGCTCGTCCCCAAAGGGTTAATTAAACTCTTTAAGTACAAGACAAAGGGAATCCAAATTCATCGCAATTTAAAGACACAAGTTTTATCAAGGACATACAAAGACCAATAATATATGTAAGGTAGAGAGGAGTTGGGTTTCTTTTATAAAACTTTAAAATGCAAATCGAAAATCCTTACAATTTAAGAACAAAAACTTTATTTAAAAAATGCCACGGTCAATATTACATGCAGGATAGGTATGAGTTTGGGCTCTTCTTTCGGAGTCCAAGCCCAAAAGTTTTAAATCCGCACTTACTCGATCCCGATATCAAAAGAGCAGTCTAGAAAGTTGTTAAATTTTAAAAATCGTTTCATGGTTAATTTACTTATTTAAAAATCACTTCTTTCATGGAAAATGTATTAGAAATAGAAATTCATCGAAAATTTATTTAGTAATCATAACTAATACCTCGTGTTAACATTCCGTGTTTTTCAGGCTCCTGAAAATCATCCCGAAATTGCAAATGTGTTATTTATACCAGACCACTGGCAAATGTCATCAAAAATCCCACTTCTCGTTCCTTAAAAATACCGTTGAACAACTATGGTAGAAAGACACAAGTTATTTTTCTACTGCACTTGGAGAAGGATTTCAAACTGAAAGCAGGGATAGACAAAGGATATCGATATCCCACGGCTTTTTGTTTGCGCGAACAGTACATAAGAAAAAAATTGCTTAAAAGACGGGCTAAAGGACCGTCGTAACAGATAAGGAAGGCGAATATGTTTGAAACATTTTGAGATTACCGTGATTGTTCTCTCGTTTCCTGAGGTGGAAATGATTTTTTCACAGCGACCTTTTTGACTAGGCTATTTTTCTTTGTGGAAATCATTCCTCAGAGACCAAAAGTCTATTCCATAACTGCAGCAAGTTATCAGAACATGTTGCAAAGTGTGGTCATGCAAAGTGTGGTCAGCAGCGTGCGAACCTCGCTAGAACAAAAATCTAACAAGATGTTGTCTCCCTTCACATTGTAAATTCTGAAAATTATCGTTGATAGAACAAGATCAAAATCCGTCATTTCCAAAATGAAGCAAAAAGATGAGGGTCTATATCCATATATATTTTTTTTTATTATTGCCTACACAATAGTACAGGTACTATTTTGGGGTACTTCTTTTTCTCTTATTGCTTTATTTTGGGAATAACGGATTTACATTTTATTCTATCGACGATAATTTTCAGAATTTTCAAGCTATGTTTTTGAGACTTTCACAAAAGTTGCTCTACACATTTAGGTAACATAATATGCAAATGAAATTTTAATGGCGTTGACGCATGCACAGTAAAACATTATTTAGTAAACCTGCTCATTTGTCATACAATTTTTATTACTTTATAATTCTGATTACAGGGTGTTATGTACAATGTCGATTGTCATATTTTCTGAAAAGAACATTGTTCTTTATGAAGAACTCTGCAAATTATAAGCAAAAAACTTGGAAAATTTGGGACCGTGTTTATAAAAACCCTAATTTCTCTACGAGTTTACATCCTATATTCATAAAAATGTAGAGGTGAATTAGCCTCAGAAACCACAAGACTTCGACTGATAATGTATGTGCATAGTTTCAATAGCTGAGCAGAGTTCAAAAGCCCAGACCAGAAAAATATTTGCAAGCTAAATGCAATAAGAAATGTGTGTGAGAGCTTGAAGATTTTGCGAGAGGGAGGGCCTTGATCTGCGGTGCAGAGCAGATGGGTTTTCTGCACGCCCGTGTTTTTAACGGAACGAGATTCCGTTTCAGAACTTTATAAAAGGGATCGATTGATACCCTTGTAACTTTAATCAGTTATTATGTTTGTGTTCATTTTATACTTTATTTAGCCTAGAATTGTATATGTACCAGTTATCTAACCAAGAACTATTTTTAATTAAATATTCATTCAGTGAAATATTGGAATTGTTTACTTATTTCAAATCCCCGATTTTCCTCCGCCCCACTTCTATAAAAATGAACACAGTTTATTACAATAAGCCACTTAATCATAATCTGCAGTTTGAACTTTTTTGCTTCATTAGTTTTGACAGTTTTATCCAAAAGATCTTCGTTCTTTTTCAATTTGTTGACGGTCCCCTGTTGGATTTCGGGGAAAACTCTTCGCGAAAAAATATGACGTGTACTATTTTATTTACACACCTGGAGTTTCAGAATAATTCCTTATGTATATTTTTAGATATTTAATAAAACGTCTGAAATCGCAAGTGTCATGATTTTTTTTGTTGAGACTGTTCATAGTCGTCGTTCATTCTTTCTGTCTGTCCGCTTATAGAAGAGCAAAAACCGCCCTAGCGAACCGTTTGAGATGTAAATTATATAATTGTTGGATTATTTTATAGAGTCATTTTAAAATCTATAAAAATCGGATGAATAGTTTAATTACAGGACAATCAAAAGCATTCCGTTAAATTACGGTCAATGGGAAAAAAATAGTTTCGAGTGAATTTAATGTCACACTCGAGTGAATGATGTCACACTCTTTCGAACATAATAAATTTGATATGCATCTATGAAACATATACTAAAATATATATTATGTACAATCTGTGATTCAAATAATATTTGTTATTAGTTTACAGGGCAACATAAAAGTATTCCATTGCATAACGGTATAGGGGGAAACCTTGTTTGAAGCGCGTTTTAAATATATTAAACTATTTCCCATTTTACTAAATTGATGTACGTTGCTAAGGTTTACTACAAGTTGTTATAATAGAAAGAAAATAGTATTAAAGGGATGCGCTCATGATTTCGGCTATTATACTGTATCTGAAGTACCAAGAAATATTAAACAAGATCTAAATATGTTTAAAACTTCGTTATAGTTCAAACGCACCTCATTTGCTACGCTTAACATGAAATTTACGACTTATTAGTATTATTTTAGTTTCAGGCCTCAAGTGGTTAAACACATGTTTTCATGAAAGATCTTCAAAGTTTGCACAAGATCGCAAAATGAGCGTCCAAATACAAAACTTAGACAAATACATCAAACACATGTCGCTTTGAAATACCGATCACATAACTCACACACTCATCCTCAGCGCACGTGCATCCGATCATCCTATTTTTCTATCACCATTCCCAGAGATCACTCGGTGAGAAAGTGATCAGGGCGAGGTGAGAAAAGGAACTGAAACTCAAGAAACAACATCTGGAAACGCGAAACAAGTTGCTCTTGGATATCTTTTGATATTTTCTAGCGGTAAATAACTGTGGCTGTGAAATTAAGTTATTTTTTTAACTGTGTCCGCTATTACATCATGCGACCAAGCCTTTTAAATGAGTACGAATTTGTGTGAATTGTTTTGTTGGTGAATTATTAAGACGTAGAAGAATCAGTGGAAAAATAAATGTGTTATAATGCATACTTAGAAGAGGTATATAAATATTTAACAATAAAAGAACTGTAATGCAAGGTTATTTTTTTAATGAGTCCAGGCTCCTTAATATAGGGGGAGGGTAGTTTTGTTCTTTAATGAGCGGAAGTTATGCTTCTTGTTCTAGTCTTATGACTTTTAATGAGTCATCTAAAACATAAATTTGAATATTCCTTTAAAAAAAAAGCAGGTGTATTTAAATTACATAAAAAAAAAGGTGAGAAAGAAAAGAAAAGGAAAGAAATCTCTAACTTGAAATCATTACTAAAAGCAAAAGAAAAAGTTGGAAACTGCACGTCAAGCATAGCAAATGAAGTGCGTTCGTATTATAACGAAGTCTTAAAAATATTTAGATTTTGGTGTAATAGTATTCAGTACTTCGGATACAATATAATAGCCGAAATCTTTTGTGCGTCGCACAGTGGGGCAAAAAGCCTTCAAAACTGGCAAAAAATCGAAAAAATGAAATTTTATTTTGAACTACCGACATACGTCACTTTAATAGAGCAGATGTCAGTACACATCTTCCTAGTATTAAAATTTGAGCAAAGTTATTTTGATCGTCACTAGAGAAAGAAGTTAAACTGCATATTGTGCTTTGATAATAAGTGAAAAAAAAAATCAATAATTTTGTTTCAACATTCGTTTGTTAATTTCGCTATAATAATTAAAAAATAATTTTTTTGACTATGGAACCTTTAACTACAAGTATGAAACAATAATTCATTAACTTTCAATTTGTTTTAATACGATTTTTATAGATATACAGACGCTTAGAATATATAGTGGTGAAATTTATTAAAAAAATTAACACTGTCTACAAACATTGTAGGTTTTAGTTATGAGTTAAGGCGAGTTAAGTGTTAATTATAATTTTTTCTACTAAGTATGAGTTTTAAAAGGACAAATATGCCAGAAAATCTTGCTCCTTTTTGCCACTTTTTTAATTGTATGGTCATTTTTATAGCTAATCATCCTTAAACTTTTGTTAGTGTACGGGTGTGCCAAACATGATTATAAATATTTTCGTTGTTAAATACGAATTTTAATGCATTGTTTATCACAAAACAATGTATTTAAATGAAACTGACTATCATGGAACGTTTTAACAAAAAACTTTTGAAAAGTAATGTGATTTTATGGTATAAGAGCTCCATAATCGGAGAAATTACGAACAAGTAGTTTAAATGAAAAGAAGATTAAATGTTTTAAAGTTTAATATAAATTCCGATGAGCAAAAGCCTGGCGAAACAAGGGAAATGCTTTAGAATTAACAAAGAGTGGCTTGGCAAATCGCTTTCATTTCCTCGATTTGAAAAACAAACAGAAGCGTCAATGAAAAGCAAACGTGCCCATCTTCATATTCCGTCTGAATTTGTTCTGGACGATCAAAAATATCAAGAGTAAAACGGTTATACAATTCTAGTTCTACATATTCGTTAGTGTACGTGACATGTATGAGTTTAAGATCTGAAAAACAGGAAAACAAAAAGTGTGTGTTAGCACTAAAACAACAGAAACAGTTTTTCTTCTGCTGTCTTTATAGTAAGACGTACATTTTGCCTGAGAAAGGTTGATCCAATCCTTCAAAACTAGTCGCTAATATTCATTATAAGGTTTGCTTGAGAATAATTAAAATTACTAATTATGTTTACATTTTTTAATGCGATATTATGGATGATTTATAAATATCTAATTAGAGTAAAACTATCTTAAATTCTTGTTTTTAACTCATTATTTTACAAAAAATATTGAAAAAGGTTTGTAAATTAATTAATAAATTACTATTTAGCTTATGTAAAAGTTTAAAATTTTACTACTTTTCTTCTACAAAAGAATCCGTGATGTGCTTTTTTTGTTCAAAGTAAATTTTATTTTTTGCCAACTTTGGAGGCTTCCTGCCCCACTGTGCGTCGTGTAAATACTATCTGCTTTTTATTACACAGAAACAGTGGTGACCATCCCCCCAAACCCAATGACGTAAATTCCCCCCCCCCAAAAAAAAAAATCTCCATACTTTAATACTGACCTCCCCCTAAACAGAAAACCAATTGTAAAATATATTCCACTTATAATCTACTGCACTTTCAAAAGATATCGAGTTGAGCCTAGCGGGATGAGTTCTTATTGCCCTTATCTAGAATTTAAAGAAAGAAAACACAGGAACATTTCTGGAAATTAAATGTTGAAAAAATTTAAAAGTGATATTAAAAGAATCAAGATTTACAAAATATAGTGAGTTAAGCATAGCGGGATGAGTTCTTATTGCCCTTATCAAGATTTTAAAGAAACGAAACACAGGAACATTTATAGAAATTAAATATTGAAAAAAATTTTAAAGTGATATTAAAAGAATCAAGATTTACAAAAGATAGTGAGTTGAGCATAGCGGGATGAATTCTTATTGCCCTTATCTAGAATTTAAAGAAAGAAAACACAGGAACATGTATGGAAATTAAATGTTGAAAAAATTTAAAAGTGATATTTAAAAAAATCAAGACTTTTTTTAGCAGTAAAAAAAGAAAATATTAAAAATTTATCCCCCCCCCCCCAAAAAAAAAAAAAAAAAAAAAAATCTCGAATTCCCCCCAAAACTAAATTCTGTGACGCATCTTGCGTCACCAAACCCCTCTTTGGGCACCTCTGCACAGAAAGTAACTTGTAGTAAACCTTAGCAACCTATATCTATTTCGTAAAATGTGGAATAGTTTAATATTGTTAAAACGTGATCCAAACAATGTTTCCTCCTGTATCATCATTATGTAATGGAATACTTTTGTGTGGCTCTGTAAATTAATAACAAATATTCCTTATACAACACATTGTACAGAATGTATATTTTAGTATATACTTCGTAGATGCATATCAATTTTATTATTTTCGAAAGAGTGTAACATCATTAAAATGCAGTTGAAATTATTTTTTCCCGTTGGCTGTAATGTAATGGAATACATCTTATTGTCCCTGTAATTGAATTATAGATCTGATGTTTATAATTTTTATTAAGTTTGAAATGACTCGACAAAATTATGCAACAATTATAAATTTTAAATTTCAAACGATTCGATTGGGTAGTTTTTGCTATGTTATATACGGTAAGACAGACAGACGAACGGACGTACTGACCGACGATTATAGGGGCTATGTATTTACATAACTACGAACGTATCTAATAAAGGAAAATAAGAACCGGTCCACTCAACAGCAAACAGCATTAGAAGCAACTCCACCCAAAACCCGACTACAAACTATAACAAGTAAAAAAAAAAAGCATGCGTTAAGTTTAGATTATGAAGTACTTTCCAAAACTTCATGAAATCCTTAAGAAAACGTCGTCATTTAGAACAATAAGGTTACTCTGTATATAGCCAAATATGTATTCCTGTACTGTTGAACAACCCTGTATTTGATCTGTCGGTTGATATATTACATACTACATAATGAGAATTTTAGGTTAGAAAAAAAAATGTCTATCAGGTTAAAATTTTTCTTTCAATAGAAATCGGCACGAACCCGACCCAAGGGCCGGGCCGGCCCGTTCTCGGGCATCAGGCCGAGGCCCGGAGCAGATCTCCCGAGCAGGCCTCCCATGCAGATCTCTACATGACGGTAACAAAAATATAAACCACAAACATTCTGAATATATGCACACTCTGACTAAGAGTACAATTATATTTAAGTTTCGATATGATTGAGAGCTTGCATATAACTTTTGTTTCATGCCTCCAAATGTTTTTTTCCTGAAAAATTGTCGAAAAAAAACCCCTGTAAATTAGTTCATATTGAATATTGAAATTTTCGGCGGATAATATTGTAAATCTCTCGATTATATACAATTGAAAAACAAAGCTTTTCGAGCAACTTGAATCACAATTTTTTCTAAAAATAAATCCTTGTTCAGTAAGAATCTAAATCTTCATCAAACATTTTTGACAGCCAATTTTTCATATTTCCCTGGAAAATCCTTTCGTTTTTTTTAGAGTTTTGATGAACATAAAATTAATTTAGTGTAATTAATCCTAAGTAATTAATCCTAATTGTCTAAATAAATGCGATAAATTCCCCATGACGTACCATTATTTACGAATAGATATTTTCAGTTTATTTTAACTCGGAATTTATAAAAATTGTCTGCGATTCAATAAAACTGTTATTCAAAAATGGTGGAGAAAAATAATCGTATGCAACATTAGTATGTATCCCACTCTACCTAAGTGTTCATTTGTAGATAATTTTGAATACAATTGAGACATGCATATAATTTTTATCTCATTCTTTGTAAATGTTATTTTCGGAAAAACTGTCGAAAGAAGCAAAATATTAGTTCATATTAATTAGTGAAATATTTGACAGTTAATTTTTTCGTTTATTCCACCAAAAGTAAATAATCAGTAGTTTATACCAACCTGAAAACATACAATGCTTTATTCAAGAACATGAATTATAAATTTTTTGAGAAGCAAATCCGTGTTCAGTAAAGAATCTGAATCTTCATGAAAAATTTTTGGCAGCCAATTTTTCATATTTCCCTGCAAAATCTTTCCTATTATTTTAGAGTTTTGATGAATATACAGAGGTGTGCAAATTATTAGAATAATTGTGAAATTTACAGTAAAATCTTGCTATATTAAAGAAATAATGCATTATTTTAAAAATATTGATATTTTAGGATTTAGTGTGCATTCCCTTGTTTATTTTTATTTATTTATTTTTTTTTTATTTTTTTTTTTAAGATTTGGTATGTTTTGGCACATTTTCACAATTAATTTGTATTTCATTATCATGGTGCCAAATTTGCGTGAATCTTTATCAGATCATTCTTGTTTGAGATGCTGCATTTCTTTCATTTTTTTTCTTTGTAACGCCCAAATATTCAAGCCATGGAAAGGTTTTTTTTTACTTTTTTATCAAAAGTTTAAAGAAGATGAACCTTTATGGCACTAAGCT
Organism: Maratus speculifer; assembly: GCA_964019185.1. Lineage (NCBI taxonomy): Eukaryota > Metazoa > Arthropoda > Arachnida > Araneae > Salticidae > Maratus > Maratus speculifer. The sequence continues at coordinate 143,142,839 of OZ025301.1, read as the reverse complement.
AAAATATGCAGTCTTCATTTGGAAACCAGCTTTTAAGTGCGGAAATAGTTTTTGTTCAAGCCCTTTTGTACACTAATATTGGTCCATTATGTTTTCTACAATATATAAAAGTAGAATAATCTTAGAAAACATCCAAACTATTATTTTAGTAGAATGTTTAACCGTTTGTGATACACAATTTGGAGAAAATTCTTCACTGGTATTTCTCTTGGCATATTGACTTTCTTCTGGTATCGTAAACATTGATTCATCAGAAAAACATACCTAAGAGCTAAAGCAATCTTTCAGGCATGCAATTTGTTGAGAAGTATTCGTATAAAAAATATTTAATTAAATTTAAAAGCAATTCTGTATCTTTAGTCAGTATTCCAAAAATATGAAAAGAAATGACCAATTTAAGTTCAACTGATTAGTAACGGAAAAATTAATATTTCTGACCTTGTTCCTGTGTTTTCTGAATTGTTATTACACACTTTTTGCCTAAGCAAATCTCTTCTTTGCCGTAGCAGATGTGATATTAGCTTTTATTCGATGATGATGATGACTGAGTTTAGCTGAGACAAGTTTTCTATGGCTAGAAGAATCACATACATCCACTCCAAACACTTTGCACCTAGTTCATGACTAGTTGTTCTGTTGTTAGCTTTAACAATTTGAATTAATTTATTTTCTATTCTTGCAGTAAATTTGTTTTTCCTTCCACATTTACCTACTCCAGAAATTTCATATTCACACTTAGAGTTCAAAGATCTTTTCATTCTATACACAGATGCTTGCGAAATTTTTGCATTTTTAATGATTTAGTGTTGTGTATAGTTATTTTATTTGATGAGTGTCACCTTAAAAAGCTAGTTTTTTAAAAGTAATATCATTTATTTTACGCATAATCACGCAATAATCCTTATACAAATGAAAAAAGCTACCAATTTAGTATGAATCAAAATAGCGAAAATATTTATTTTAAGAATAAAATAATGCTGATACCAACTCAAGAAAAGAAAGAAAAGACCAGCACAGCATGCAGACGATTTTAAAATTTTATTTTAAATTCGTTTGTTAATCAAACAAATTCCTTACACAATGCAAACAGTTTTATTACTTGGATCAAATGTTTTTCTTTTTAAAAATGACAACATTTACCAAAATTATAGCCATAGAGTAAAGAGAGATTAATAGAGTGGAAGTATAATGTCTTGGGGTGATACCAAAAATGTAACCCTACATTAAGACCAATTAAGTACCACCAAAACCACGTGCTTTGACACGCCCATCAATTCAAACCGGTTTAAACCCGTATCTCTTGTTTTTTTACAGTCGAAATTGTTATTAAACAGATGATTAAAATTTCGTAATAAAATTACAATTTGTGCCATTATTTTATCATACGTATTTTAAATATCAATATAGAAAATTATTTTAACATTTTGCTTTAAAAGATAACATTCTTTTCTTAATATCTTAAAATCGTTTGCAGTCAGAAATCTAGATTTTAGATCAATATTTATTACTTAAGTAATTATACATGATTTTAAAAGAATGTTTTCATCATTATATTTTTAATGTTTATTTACATGCAATTATTAATATGTTATTAAAAAAAAAAAAAAAAAAAAAAAAGATTTTTCATCTACGTTATAAAGTGTTAAAAATTACTGTAAAGAAGGAAACTTTTAGTAATGCAATTTTTAGTTCGTATCAAATGTTATTTAATTTTAATTTGACATTTAATTATTGCTAATTTATCAATTTCAATTACTTTAAAAGCAAACATTTATTTTAATAAATAATAGAACAAAGACCGTTTTAAAAATTTGCTATTTTTTCTTAAAATATGCTTTAGCTATAATTAATTTCGTTCAATTCGTCTTATTAATACAAAATCCCTTCCGCGTGCTTTTGTTTGGGACATTAAAATTTGAGCGATAAATGGTTTCATATTGCAAACCTTTTTTGAGCCTTACTTCACCCCCACCTATCTCATTCTTCCATGATTATAGCCTCAAAACTATTTTAAAAGAGTGAAAAATTTATTAGATCAACAAAGAAAATTATCTTTCATCAAACATTGCAAGTATATACAATATATTAATCAAGAAAAACAGAAAAAATCACAATTACTCTAATAATTTTCACACCTCTGTAAATTTAATTTAATATAAAATGCCTAATTAAGTCTAAATAAATATTAGCTACATTGCTTTTCCAAGACGTGCCTTTTTTTACGAATAGTTATTTTCAATTTAACTAAGAATTAATAATAATTGTCTGCGATCAAATAAGACAAAGATTGTTATTTAAGAATAGTGGTGGCAAAATTAAAATTTTATGCAATGTGAGTATATATATCACACTACCTAAGTATTCATTTGTAGTTAATTTTGAATACAACTGTGAGACATACATATAATTTTTATTTCATACTTTGTAAATATTATTTTCGGAACAATTGTCGAAAGAAACAGAAAACAGTCCATATTAAGCAGTGGAATACTTGGCAATTAATTTTGCCGTTTGCACCACCAAAAGTAAATAATTTATTATTTATACCACCCTGAAAACATACTCTTTTTTTTTTGAACAATTTGAATTACAAATATTTCTAAAAACAAATCCGTGTTCAGTAATAATCTTAGCCGTCATGGAGAATTTTTGACAGCAAATTTTTCATTTTTCCCCAGAAAGTCCTTCTGAATTTTAGAGTTTTGATGAACATAAAATTAATGTATTGTAACATTCCTAATTAAGTCTAAATTAGTGCGATCTGCATTGGTTTTTTCCATGAAGTATCGTTATTTACGAATAGATATTTTCAGTTTATTAACTCGGAATTTCTAAAAATTGTCAGCGATTCAATAAGACAAAAACTATTATTCAAAAAAAGTGGCGCCCCTCCTCCCCCCCCCCCAAAAAAAAAACCGTGAGCATATATCACACACTACCTAAGTGTTCATTAGCGGTTAATTTTGAGCACAATTGAGTCAGGCATATAATTTTTATTTCCTACATCCAATCGATTTGGGAAAAAATTGTCGAAATAAACTGGAAATTAGTTCATATTAAGCAGTGAAATATTTGACAATTAATTTTTCCATTTATGCCACCAAAAATAAAAATATAAATACTCTATACTACCCTAAAAACACTTTTTTTTTTGACATTTTGAATTTTAATTTTTTGGAAAAGCAAATCCGTGTTCAATAAGAACCTTAATCTTCATCAAATATTTCTGACAGCCAATTTTTCATCTTTCTCTGGAAAATCCTTCCGATTTTTTAGAGTTTTGATGAACATAAAATTAATTAACTGTAACATACCTAATTAAGTCTGTATAAATGTGACCCGCATTGGTTTTTCCAAGACGTAATAATAACTTCATACATCTCAGAACAGGTTCCCAACTCTATTGGGTCCGTTGACAAAGACAAATTATAAAATTAGTGTCTGTATGGCTAGCGGGCCTTTAAAAAAAATCGTGCTTGTAATAATGAAGAGCAGATATGACCTTGGTAATCCCTGATATATCATTGCAATATAAAGGTGCAAAGGGTTTTTTCATTATTATTTATCAATATACGGTCGAATTCGGTTAAACAAGAATGAAAGGGATTATAAAAACTCTCTTATTAAATGTTACTCGCAGTCAGTGTTCTCGCTGACATTTGACCAACGTTAGTAATTTGGCGAATTAAAAATAAAAAACATTCGCCAAATGAAGAAAGTACTAGCAAAATAAATTTGCCATGTAGCACAAAAAAAAATCTTTAGATTTTTAATGTATTTTCTTTTTCTTAATATGTTCTAAAATAACCTAAGTTTTTATAACTGCGACAACGACTGTTATTAATCTATTTCAACTATCCGCTACAAATATATCAAAAATATGTATATATGCATATGTATGAAAAACGGAAAAGAGCGGAAAGAAAACTAAAAAATTGAGCACTAGAAATTTGGCGAATCCAGTTGCATGTTTACTCGCCAAATGAATGAATGAATACTCGCAATTTGGCGCAATGGCGAGCGACAGTGAGAACCCTGCTCGCAGTACGCGTGGGGGTAGTAAAAATTTTAACAAGTCGGAAATTGTACGTCAAGCGTAGCAAATGAGATGCGTTCGTACTATCACGGAGCTTTAAAAATATTGAGATCTTGATGTAATAGTATGCAGTACTGCAGATAATGTATAAGTAGTCAACATTTTTTGTGTGTCCCTGTAAATAATATCTGTTTTCCATTATACAGGAAGTAACTTGTAGTGAACTTCAGCAACGTATCTCAATTTCATAAAATGGGAAATATCTGAATATAATTAAAATGCACGCCAAACAGTGTTTCCACCTATACCATTTATGTAATCAAATACTTTTGTGAGGTCCTATAAATAAATAACAAATATTCTTTGCACATTAAACTGTCCAGAATGTATATTGTAATACATACTTCATAGATGCATATCAACTTTAATATGTTCGAAAGAGCGTAATATCCCTAATAGCATGCATGGTCACAGTGACGTCACGGTGAATCACTTTGGTCACATAGCATCTGTGACCAAAATGCCACCTCTCAGTGACGCCACATTGTGACTGACATGTGACTTTCTCAAAAATCTTTAGAAATTTATAAATATCCTTTAAAACATGTTATTTACTTTAAAAAACATGTTTTTGGCAATTTAAATATCGTCGCTTTTGTCACAGTTTCGTCACAATGTTAATGTCAAATTAGTCACAAATGACACATTTTTCTCAAATTTGTCACATTGTGACCACTTTGTGAAACGTCACAAAAGAGCTCTAAAACGGCCATAACGACTTCACATTTTAGTCACTGTGACTTCACATCGACGTCACGTAACGCCACATCGACAATCGATGGTCACAAAGTCACAATGTGACTTTACAACGACGTCACCATGCTTTACGGGATCATTCAAATGCACTTGAAACTTTTTTCCCATTGGCCGTAATGTAACGGAAGACTTTTGATTCTCCCTGTATATGCATCCAATTTTCATAAAATTTGAAATGATTCGACAAAATTATGCAACAATTATATATTATAAATTTCAAACGATTTGGTTGAGTAGTTTTTGTTTATGATAAGTTAATTACTAAACATTAGATTTCGGAAAAAATATCTAATAATATAATTATAGAATATTTCGGTACGAATTAATTTTTCAAAACGGACATGACTTTCTAAACGACTCAATATTATCTTCATTAATTTTGAATAAAAATATGTTTAGTATAAATTTTTTGTTCAAATTAAATACCATTTGACCATATTCCTAGCTAAAACAACATACGTGAGGAACAGATTCCTGTTATTTATCCATTATTCAAAAATTACAAAAAAAAAAAAAAAATATTCAATATTTCTAAAGTTTGACGGCCAAGCTTTATAATCAGCCTTAAAAAATACATAAAAATTTGTTTATTTCTGAATTCTATGATTTACGTGTTTCTGTTTCTGTAATTTGTGTATTTTTTGAAATAACTGATTGAATTGTTATCTCTTATTTATAGGTTACATAAAAAAAGAAATAAAATAAAATTTACCATTTTAGTAAACTGCACTTAAAATAGACTTAATGACTTCATTGTTTCGAATTTAAACTCACAGATCCCATGAAATCTCGCTATGGATCACAGATGCCGACTTAATGGAAGTCTGATAGAGAGAAAATTAGACGAACTTCCACAGCTAGTACAGCGTGGCGAGTGATCATGGAAAAACATAGCCAATAAAGATGTTAAATATCAGGCATATTTTAAAGATAAATTCGTATTATTTAGTACCTTTATATTTTTTGAAGAATTTTCTATAAGAAAATATTGGTAGTTTCCTCTTTTTTTGACTGTGTTTCCCATGACCATTCACCACACTGTAATGTTATTATTATTATTTTTTTAATTAATTGCAGTGTGTGTGGTTAAATAGAACAAAATATCCTAAAATCACTGATAGAAATATGCCTGATTACCGAATTCGTCTCGGCATTTATATGTTACAGACTGCTTATGTGGGTGTCCCTATGGTCTTTAGTGATCTTAAGGACCTATGGCTTCAAAAATTAAGAACATCTGGATTAGATAATCTACAATGTCATCAAAATCCAGAAGAGTAATCTTGTTTTTACAAATTATTTTAAATAGTATAACATTTAATGTCGAATTTCAATTTAAAAAAAGGTATAATTATTAAAATATTTTTTTCCCTTATTTTCACATCCATAATATGCCATAAATATTCAACCGGATTGAGGTCTGGTGATTGTGGCGGCGTTTTCATTTGTTTTTTAGGTGCGTTCGTAATATGTAAATACGTAGCACCTATAGTTGTCGTTCTGTCCGTTCAACTGTCCGTCCGTCCGTCTGTCTGTCCGTCCGCATATAACAACGCAAAAACTACCCAACCGAATCTTTTGAAATTTAAAATACATAACTATTACATAATTTTGTCGAGTCATTTCAAATTTTATGAGAATCGGATGGATAGATCAATTACAGGGACGATCAAAAGTATTTCGTTACATTACGGTCAATGGGAAAAAATGTTGCAAATGCATTTTAATCGTTTGAAATTTAAATTACATACTTATTACGTAATTTTGTGAAGTCATTTCAACTTTTTTGAAAATAGGATGCATAGATCAAATACAAGGACAATCAAGAGTACTCCGTTACATTACAGTGAATGGAAAAAAAAAAGGTTCAAATGCATTTTAAAGGTATTACTCTCATTCGAACATAACAATATTGATATGCAACGTAAAGTACAAATTATAATATATATTTTGCATAATGTGTGGTGCAAAGAACATTTGTTAATGATTTACAAGGCCACACAACAGTATTCCATTACATAATGAGTATAGGGAGAACATTGTTTGGTGCGCATTTTAATTGCAATTAACTATTTACAATTTTATGAGATTGATATATGAGAGTGATATTTTTAAAACTTCATTATCGTACGAACGCACCTCATTTGCTACGCTTCACGTGCAATTTCCAGCCAGGGCCGGCGCTAGACATTTCGCCGCCTGAGGCGAGCCTTATTTTGCCGCCCCTATGACGTCATCTTTTTTTACCACTACTCAAACTTTATCAAAAATAAATTAATATAATAACAATAATTTATTTGCATGAATATAATATAAAATGTATTTACATTTAAGAAATTTAAAATAATCAAACTGAATTTTTTATTTTTTTTTTTTTTTAAATAACAACAGCTAACTTGGAATTAAATTAATAAATCATATTCTACTACTATTTTAAAAAAGGCAGAAATTCTCATACAGAGAATAACATTAACTCTTCAAAATCTCTTTTGCCTTGTAGTATTTCCTTTCGAAAAATCACGCACGTTATGAATCTTAGAAAAAAAAATTTCGTCACAACACGCAAAGAAGGACTTTAAAATAAATATTACAGAAACAAAAGATGTCAAACATTTAAAATCAATCTAAATACGTATAAAATTTGTGTAAGAATCTCAATCAGAAAAATAATGATATAGTATAATAAGTTATTTATCTTTTAAAAATCGTATATACAAAACAAAATTGCATATTGGTAATAATAAGAAAACAGCTACTAAATATAAGACATAGCTCAAGAAGTGAGTAATTTCTCTTGAAAGTGAAGTCATACATTATAATATCGAAATCAATATTATAAAGAGAAAAAAATAAAAATAAATACATAAACTTATTAGAGCAAACTTCGCAAGGTATTATTGATGTTAAATAGAAAACTTATGACAGGTAGAGAAAATTACATTATTATTTTAAGTTTAACTTGACACATTTAACAGTAATAATACTTTTAATTTTACAGTAATAATACTATTTTCAAAAGCATAACTACACTGTAAAAAAAACGGACGAAACAGTAAAATTAATGTAAGATTAAAACAGGATTTCTTTTGCAAAGTAAAAAAATCACCACAGAGAGGGATAAGAAAAAGATCATGAAGAATTCACAAAAGTTCGAAAACTACTAAGCGAATTTTATATAGATTTAACTGAAAGGAGGGTAAATTTTATTTCATTAGATTAAAAAATTAAAACCGGATTCCTTTTTAATAATGTTGAAAAACTCCTTCGAACCTTAGTAAAGATCGCTAAAGATTAAAAAATTACAGAAAGACAAAATTTACTACAGTGATTTAAACTATTCTAAAAGATATTTTTTCACAAATAAAGTCATAGGTGAAGTTAATAACACAATTAATTTTACGAATGTCAAAAACTCATGTTGAAAATTACATTAAAAGTCGCGAAAAATTCAAAAATCGATGATAAGTAAATTTAATGTATTACGCTGTATTGTAAATTTAATGCATTACGTATTATGTAACAAAGTTTGACAAAATTTATAACAATGAGCCAAACCTTACTAACAATAGTACACAACAAAAATTCGTTTCTAAATGTTTAAAAAAAAAAAAAAAAAAATCGCGAAAGCAAAATAGAATGTTAAAAACAGTATTGGAAATAGTAGATTTAGGATAAATGTTTGGAGCCGATTTCGTTTAACGTCGAAAAATTGTCTCGAAACGCAAAAGAAATATACAAATCGCTTTGAAAATCGCATTAAAAATCACAAAACATTGAAAATTACGTAAGATAAAATATACTTCAATTAGACTAAAATTTTCAAATTGAATATTTTTTACAGATGTAAAAAAAAGGATGCTTTGCGGAAAAATATACTAAGAATCGCGTTGAAAATAATTGGGGAGAGGGAAAAAAAGAAAAAGAAAAAAAGAAACAAAAACTTTTCAGCTTTTGTTCAGTGACCTCAGTTTTGACCTCACTGGAAAGTTTGAAACCGAATCCGAATATCAAAAAATAGGTGCAAAATGAAGAAAAAAAAATTGCAGAGGACAAAATTCACTCTAGTGGGCAAAAACATTTGTAATCTGAATTACCAAAAATTAAAAAAATAAGGACAAATGTTGATGTATTATGCTAAAAAGTTAGAAACATAATTATTGATAAATCTAAGAAGTAAAAAATATCGTCGCAAAACAGGAGAAAATTCAAAAATCACTAGAAGAATTTAAAAATAGCTTGTGAATTCCAAATAAACTTTATTGAAAAAAAAAGGACAAAATTTACTACATTGGGCTAAAATATTAAAAGCTGATTATTTTATTAATGTATGGAAAAATCGCCGAAAACGTAAAAATCGTCAAATATCACAGAAAACATTCTTTACTACAGTAGAATAAAATATTCTAAGAGGAATTATTTCCTGAATGTCAAAAAAATTGGCGCGAAATACAAAAAAAAAAAAAAAAAAAAAAAAAAAAAAGAAAGAAAAAGGATAATATTTATGTTACACATTGCGGAAGATAAAATGTAAGGTGTCCTGGAGTAATAAGGTCAAGTTATTATATTACTCGTAATTATGAAGGAATCCATGAGATGGCACTTACGGGCTCTAATTCATCTGAATTACAAACAACCACTAAAAATTAATTAGTTCAATTTGTAAACTTTATCGCTGAAAAGGGCACATAAGAGTCAATGCCTGGTCTAAAATGTGCAAGGTAAATTCTTTGATATGAAGACTGTACATTTATTAGGAAATATTTTGTTTATTACATATATTTGTTGCGTATTTTACGTCTTTCCAAAATGTTGTGGAAATTTTTGAATGTGTTCGCGAGGTAGTTTAAAGTTTAAAATGCCGCAATCGGTGTACAGGGGTAACAACATTATCCTTTGCATTATTACTCTGTCAATTCTTTTCAGTGCTACGAAGAGGTTTTATTTTTTATTTTGGCACGAGAGAATATTATTGTCATTGTTGAAAACCAAAAAGGATAAAGAGAAATTTGTATTTCCCAAACGCTGCTAATTTTTTTCATGTCAGATGAATGAAATAAATATCAAATGATTATTACTGCACCCTAATATCGCAATTAATGTCAAGGATGGAAAATTTGTAAATTCTCGTGCTGTAGAGTTTGTATCTTTAGGATTAAATAATTTACATAGGTTATTATTCTGTCATATTTTATAGTTCATTTGCATGTAATAACGCCAAATAGCATTGGTCAAGAAATCCCGCCAATACATTTTATGAATACATATCTGCTAAAATATTCTATCTTGTATACATAGTCAAAAACATGCTATATCAAAACCCATATCTGTTATGGAAAAAAAATATCTTGAATAGCCGTGAAAATTGGTTGAACCTTAATGTGGTGTTATTAACCCAGAACACATTAATATAATATTAGGATAAATGTTTGAAAAATAATCCGTTTTATGGATGTCAAAAGATCACGTATCGCAAAAAATACTTACACATATCATTTAAAATCGCAAACACTTAAAAAATCGCGGAAGACAAAATTTCCTATATTTAGGCTAAAATTTCGAAAAAGAAGTTTGTGTAATGAATTTCAAAAACTCGCAGCAGAATACAAAAATATAAATGAACTAATAATAATAATGATAATAATGATAATAATAATCTCTAACAATTCCATTGACGATGGCATATAAAGTAACTAAATATTTAAAAATCGTGAAGGAGAAATTATAATATTTTTAGCTAAATTTTTTACATAGAATTCCTTCCAGAAAGTCAAAAATTCGCTAAAACTTGGAAAAACGATAAAATTTATTTAAAAATAGTTTTAAAAAAATTACAGAACAAAACTGAATATATTATCCTAGAAGAGAGTAACCGAAACTCTTTCCCAAATGTTAAAAAAAAAAAAAAAAAAAAAAAAAAAAAAAATGCTCCGAAAAGAATGCGAAAAAACGCTAAAAATATCACTAAATTTTTTTAAATAACAGCAAATGAAATTCGTTATATTAAGCTAAAAGTTTGAAACCGAACTAATCTTACAAATGCTTTAACACTAGAACTGCGGTGACAGGTCATTTTGACCCGTATCATAGGGAAAGATGTCGATTCGAATCAGAAAATCCTTTATAAAATAAGTTAAATACATGCTGAGCAAAAATAATTTCAATAAATAATTTAAACAGTTTTAAATAAAAATCCCGGTGAGAAACATTTTTCTAAAATTTGGAAGAATTTTCCCGTGGTTCTAGTGTTTAAAAAATGCAGCGAAATGACAGAAAAATTCCACAAAACTTTCTATGTAAGTAAACGTTATTGAAAAGAATTTTTTTAATATTAATCTTAAATATTAAAATACATTTTCCTTTACTAACGTCGAGAAATCAAGATAGGAAATAAAAAACGTTTTAAAAATCGCAGTGGATAAAATTTACTACAACGAGAGCAAAAGCATTCTAACAAAAATTCACTTCCAAATTAATAATAAAAAAAAAAAAAAAAAAAAAAAAAATCAGCATGAAAAGCGAAATAATGCAAAAAATTGCGGGAGACAAAATTTAATATGTCATTCTGAAACAGAATCTTTTTGTGGGTGTCAAACTATCCCCCCGCAAAGCAAAAAAAAAAAAAAGTCTAAAATCGCGATATACAAGATGTACTACATTGGAGTAAAAGTATGAAACATTTTTTACGAATATAAAAAACTGCAGCAGAATGGAAAAAACCCACTAAGAACGGCATTGAAAATCTCACTAAAAATCGGTTTAAAAAAATGTGGAAAACAACTTTTACCCCCCCCCCCCAAAAAAAAAAAAAAAAAGTTAACTATATTTTAAGAAGTAAAAGGAGGGTTGTTTTTAGTCCTGGAGGGTAGGATTCAACATTTTTTAAGTAGAACAAATGGGGTATCGTTTCTTATGGATTTTTTAAATTTTCAAATCGAATGATACCATTTGCAAGTCATATAATTTTTTTTTAAAGTTGCAGCACATTTTACGAATAAAATGACAAAAATTATACTTTATTCAAGTAAAATAGGTTTTTACAGTAATAACTGACGGCCATTCATGGAAATTTGAGGAAGAACATCATTTTGTCGCAAGACATGAAAATCCGACGAGTCTCCCAAAAATAAAGCTTTACCTTGCTTTTTTTGTGAGGGGGGTACATCGAGGAATAGGGATACTTCAACTTTTTAAAATTAGGTGAAGTGGGTATCAGTTGTTATGTATTTTCAAATTCAGGATTAAATAACATCATTCGCAAGTCCATACGTTCGTTCTTTATAAAAGTTATGATAGGTTTTATAAATATATAATGTTGAAAGTTATGTTTTATTATTGAGCACAGCTTTATCACATTTATATTACGTTCAAAACTTGATCTTTATACCATATCAAATACTATCAAGCATCTAGCTTGATATCCGGATATTCATAATTTCTTATTCACAAAACCTGCCTAACTTTGTAAAGTATAACAGTTTCAACTTGCGGAAGTGCCACTTGATTCCGAATTAAAAAATACATAGCAAACGATACAATACACTTTAGCTAAAGAAAAAAAAATTGAATTCTCAATCGGAGTAAAAATCTCCCCCCCCCCCTCCTCTCCTCCCCAAAACATGGTAAAACAGTTTTTCTCGAGGGGAGGGGGTCATCAAATCTTCATTTTTATTATCAAAAAACTTTTTTCAAATTTACTTGAACGGCCATAAGTTGGTGTATTTACTCCTATTTTGATTTATTTTACCTGTGCAAATATGCGAGACAAATGCCGCCCTTTTATGGTGCGCCCTGAGGCGGCCGCCTCACTTGCCTCACCCCTAGCGCCGGCCCTGTTTCCAGCTTGTTTACATTACAAAGCAACCATAACCTCGTAATATATACAGTGTATTTCGGATCGTTATATCCTGTTGGAAATAATATGAATTAGCAATTCCTAATTTCAGAGCACCATTAGATAAATGATCTCGCAATGTATTAATACATTGTTAAGCATTTGTATTGCCTTCAATAAAGGCCATTTCGCCAATTCCGTTAAAAGACATGCATCCCCAAATCATTACATAGCCACCGGCATGTTTTACAGTTGGTTTCAAGTTTTTAATTTGAAGAGAAGTATTTGGCTTTCGCCACACAGTTTCTTACCATATGAGCCAAAAATATTGAACTTGCTTTCATCGAAAAAAAAAAAAACAGTTTTCCAAAACTCTATTGGTTTGCTCACATAAGCTTTTGCAAATTCAAGTATTTTCACCCTATTTGTTTCACTAATAAATGGTTTTTTTTTCAAGGGGCTCTTCCTCGAATATTTGCATTATGAAAAATATTTCTAATTGATTGTGGTGTAACTATTGTTCCCGATGTTGAAGCGATATCAACAGCCAATTCTCGAGCACTTAGAAAGGGGTTTTTTGAAGATTCTTTTATGATGGCTCTCCTTTGCCTGGTATTTAGCTTTCTTGGACGCCCAGTTCGCGGCTTATTTATTGTCGAACCAGTTTCTTTTTTCTTCTTAATTACATAACGAACACTAGATTTAATTTTTACTTATTCCTCATCAACTTAATCCAGAATTGTTAAGAAATATAATCTTCTCACGGGTAGCAACAGACAGTTCACTCGATCTCGGCTGCATTAGAACAAAGACTTCCCATAATCCTTGCTCCAGTTAATATATTACGTGACTTTAAAGTGCGGGGCTAATGTACTGCGGGACTGATATGCTAAACATTTGCATAATGTTCACATTTGATGCCTTTTTTAACAGTCAATGCTTCGTGTGCAAATACTTTTTAGGGTGAGGAAATATTATTATTATTTTTTTTTTAATGTGCAATATTACTGATTAAGGAAAATGGGTAGTTATTTTTATTTTCTTCTTATTTAAATAAATGAATAATTAAGAGAATAGTATCAAATTTGTTTTCTATGGTTACTTATGCAAAAAATCGTCTGCGTGCAAATACTTTTTTTGCTCACTGTATATAACGCGTCAAACTACTCAAAAAAGTACCGAATTGCTAAAAAGAAGCATCCTCATAATTCCAAAAATAATAATCTCAAAAACTAACAGTTTACTGCGTCAGTTTAAGCGTTTCATATTCGATTAAAATATAATCTTTGAATTGAAATTTAAATGATATACAGGGTCATAAAAAATCGAAGAGTGAGGAAAATAGGATTACAAATATCTCGGCAACTAATTATCCGGTCGACTTCGTTCTTTATGCATAATTTGTGTTATTTTATTGTCTTTTATAACCACTCTTTAAAACAAAAAAATTAGAAATTTTTTATATACCTTTCGCCAGAACGAATATTTTGATAGCCTAAAAAATGTAGTTCCAGATAATCGAGGTTACTGATATTAAATAACCTTTTTTCCTTTGTTACATTCTAAGTACACGCCGAATTTCTAGTCTGTATCTGAATTTGTTTGGGAGATACAGCGTTTAAAGACACACAGACAGGCGGACGGCATTTTTTTTAAATATGTTTTTCCGAATCTTTAGTGTCTAAAACGTGTAAATCCGCCAAAAAAATTCTGATTTTTAAAATGATTGCAAGATTTTTCTATGTTACGTGTGATTGGTAAGTATAAAGGGTCTTAAGGCCCCTGTCCTCGCTCGAGGAAATGCTCGCGAGCTAATGCTATTCCTATGTGGAAGCATTTTTCTAATAACTCTTTCGCATTTTGGCATTTTTGAATAATTTTTTTGCATTGGATAGCTGAGGTGCATGCCGACAGCGCACCTTTTTTACTTTTTCGATTTTGGTTGCAGATATTTTTTACAAAGTTAGTTTCACTTTCAAAACCAGTTTCGAAACTGAAAGTGCTTAAAAAAAATATCTGCAACCAAAATCGAAAAAGTAAAAAAGGTGCGCTGTCGGCATGCACCTCAGCTATCCAATGTAAAACAAATTATTCAAAAATGTCAAAATGCGAAAGAGTTATTAGAAAAATGCTTCCTCATAGGAATAGCATTAGCTCGCGAGCGTTTCCTCGAGCGAGGACAGGGGCCTTAATGCTTCACTTAAAATTTATTGCAAAGAAGTTATAATTATGAAAAATATTTTCTTTCATTTATAAATTTATAATTTAATTTTTTCACCTTTAAAACACAATTAAATGCTGAAAATAACTAAACAGTTGGCAGGTTTTTCAAAAAAAAAAAAAAAAAAAGTCTGTAATGAAAAAAATCCAAAAAAATGGAGAAAAAAAAATCAGAGCCATGTTCTGATTTTTGATCGTAATAATTTCTTCAAAACGAAAAAATCGGATGTTCCTAAAGCAAGTTTAATTGAATTTGAAGAAGTTATAAGAATATTTTAATCCATTTATAAACTTATAATTTAATTTTTTTTTCAACCTTAAAACACAGTTAAATACAGAAAATGACTGAGCATTTGTCAGATTTCTCAAAAAAAAGTCTTTAATAAAAAAATCTAAAAAAAAAAAAAAAAAAAAAAAAAAAAAAATCAGAGCATTGTTCTGGTTTTTGATCGTAATAATTTCTTCGAAACGAAAAAAAAAAAAAAAAACGGATGTTCCCTAAAGCAAATAGAATTACAGCCTCCTTTCTACATATCAATCATCAACTTCAATTTCTAACTCTTTTAGCACAGCTCGTACGTTGCATTATTCATTGGAGGAACTTCTTTCTAGCCATAGGGATATGATTTTTTAGAGATTTTTTTTTTGTTCTTTTATCGTCGAATCTTTTCTTTTATTGAGTGCTTGTCAGCCCTTTATATTGCCTTTCCTGTTTCTACAAGTATCCCCAATTAATGTGGTTTGAGGTATTTTCTATGAAAAGCTTTGACATTATGACCCGTTGATAGCTGTTTAAAAACCATAGCATGCTACGCGTTGGCGTCACTTTTCTGCGCAAAGTGACTTCTGCTACTAGGAAGCGACAGAAATCATTGGATATACATTAGACTCTTGATTATCTGACATTCAGTTACACGGCAAAGTGGGTTATCCGATATCCCCCTCTTCCTTCTTAATCTGTCTTATTGTTACTTGTAGTATCAAACAATTAAAATGTATATAATTTCAATTAACTAACCGCCCTTGGCGACCAGTTTGGTCTCCTTTAAATTATACTGAACATTGCATCATAATACGTTTATACATAATTCAAATTTATCTGCTCAATTGTGTGCCAAATCAGAAAATTCTGGTAGAAAATTTAAAAACTCGGTATTTTTATATTGACCGGGCACAGGTGATAAGTCGCTAAACAATCTTTCAGTGGCATTTTTTCATATTTCATTAATTTCATTTAAAATATAATCCATTCACTTGTAGACTTCATGAACTTGTCAAAATTAATTTTATTGTTTTGGCAACGAAAAGCCAAACGCTATTTTTGTTACTAAAAAAGGGTAGATTCGTGTGCTTGTTGTTAATATGCAGAAAGCATAATTAATTTTATTTTACAAATAACTTAATGTAGTGAAATGATTTTAATTGATTTTTGATATTACGTAAAATAGAATGATTTTAATTAATTACTTGATATGCTGTAAATAGGAATAGTGCAATACTGGCTAGTACACACACATTCCATTTATAATGCATAGCTTTAAATTTAAAGTAAAACGTTTAAAATTCATAACTTGTATTTTTTTTTTTTTAAGTAACAGAAAACTAATAATAATAATAATTTAAAACTCCATAATTGCAGCGAAAGAGAAAAATGTAAATAAATCAGATTTACCTTTGTCTAAATCCACCTAAATTACTTTTACACAATAACCATGATTTGCGTGTTATTCAGATGTTGCCATTGAACAATTTACAAAATAATCGTGATTTTTGTGCCGCATACGTTAGCGTAATACATATAAAGATAGTTCAATTAATTTTTTGCAGTGATTTTATGTGATAAATCACGTATTAATCATTCAATAATTTCAAGAGTAATTTAACTACTGAAGATTAATTAAAAAAAAACAATTAAAATTAAATATGTGTTCACCAATGCTAGGTTTATATTTGCCTCCCGCTTCGCTGGACGATTGTGTGCTCAGGAAGACTATTCCATCTTGTGATGCAGTGCAGTTGCTGTTTTACCAACATATGTGAGTGAGAGTTGCTAAGCCGGATACCGTCCTCGTAGCTCCACTCGGTAGTGCTCGTGGAGCTCTATTCGAAGGGTTCCGGGTTCGATTCCCGGCTTGGGCATCACCCCCTCCGGAAAACATCATATTTTGAGTTTTCAATGGTCAAAAAGGACAATTTGCCCCCCCCCCCCCCGAAACTCCCTAATGTCCCCCAGGATCAACAGAAGTCCCCCCCCCCCCCCCGCCGGAGAAAAGTGCCTGAATTCAACACTGTTTATTGTGTTGTTTATGTTGTTTTTTCTTGCTCTTTCTATGACAGCTTTTTCTTTTCTTTTTTTTTTTGAATGAAATGAGCTTTTCTATTCTAATTTCATGTTTGTTCATTGATTTCTATTCTTCATATCCTGCGTGATCTTCTTAGGGCATCCATTTCTACGGAAGCAGGACATTTCGGTCCCGCCATTTCGGTCCTGCCATTTCGGTCCCGCCGTTTCGGTCCCGAGACATTTCGGTCCCCAGACTCTTCGGTCCCGAGACACTTCGGTCCCTAGCCATTTCGGTCCTTAGCCATTTCGGTCCCTAGCCGTTTCGGTCCCGAGACATTTCGGTCCCAAGACATTTCAGTCCCTTCTCCTGCAAACTGAAATTTTGTGAAATAAGACATAATTTTATAGGGAACATTGCAGAGTTTTAAACTTAAGGCCATAAAATTTTAGTACAATGCGATTATAAATGCCCGAAAACTGCACACACGTATAACTCTTGTCCAAAATATTATAATTCACACAAATTTTGTATGGTAATCCTAATCATAACTGGTAATCCTAATGATAAATGGTAATCCTAATTCTCGAAACAGTTAGTAATTTTAATATAAAAATCAAATAAATATTTTATTAAATATATTTATTATTAATAACATGATTAATTTACACAATGAATTTTCTTTTAAAATATGCTCAATACATAATCCATTTTATATTCAATACATCAAAATATTTCCTAGTAGTTCTAAACTGAAATTTATCTTTTACTTGTTTATTTATTGTATTTTTAAAACTACAGAAATTTAAAACAATTAGTACAGTTAAATAAGAATTATTTTTTTTTCTGGGAAAGTAAGAGCGAAAAGGTAATACAAAGAAATAAATAAATGAATAAATAGAAGCTCAGTTTTGTCACTTAAAAATTTAAAATAAAATTATTTAAAAAATTATTACATTACATTTTAATATATTTTATTATATTATATATTATATTTTACGTATAATATTTACATTATTATATTTTAAAATATTATTATATAAATTTTATGTAAATAAAAATAAAAAATAATTATCTTATTAGAATGAAATAGGCCCAGTTTCAATAAAATTAACTCACAAAAATTGTCTTCATGGCGTGAGAAGACTTTTTAAAAAAGCAATCAATAAATTCTATTATTATTATTTAAAAAAGTTAGCGTAGGCAATTAAAAAAAAAAAAAAAAAAAAAAAAAAAAAAGAAAGAAAAGAAAAAATTTCATGTCATGCCCAGTTACGAAATCACTATTGCTTCCGCAATGTTAATAATGGCAAATAACTTATGAAAACAAATTTATAAGATGCAACTTTGTATTATAAAAATTATAAGAAAAATAAAAAAATTGTTCTTCAATAAATATATCTCATTCCTGAATTATTAAAGGAGAGGGTATAGACGGGTGATTTGAGGAAATATGTACATATTATAACTTGTATAACACTGTCTAACTGAATTATTAATGGCATTTATTATCAAATTGGAAGGGAAAAAATACGGACAATTTTTTTATTATTTAATTAATGCTAATTTAAAGGTTCTAAAAAAATGTACGTAAACAGCCAAAAAAATATTTTTGGCAGTTTATATAAAATACTTTTTAGTTTATATAATTTATAGAAGTTTATATAAAATACTGATACTCATAATTAACAATAAAATTTAAAATATTTATTCTGATTAATAATAATACTATTAAAAGCAAAAGAGAATATCCCCTAAATTTATATCACACCAAACAAAATTTTCAGCTCGTTGTGATTTCATTGTCACGAGTTATAAAAGTTTAAATTTATCGGACTCTTATATTCAACTTTTCATAAAACTTGTGGGGGAGAGGAGGGGGGAAATAAAAATAAATAAAAAAGGCCCAAATAATGTTGAGCGTATACCATTTGGCAGGCCCACAACAATTAGAATCCGACTTATAAGATAGCGAGCAAAGAAATAACAAGGGACTGAAATGACTAAGGACGGAAATGGCAAGGGACTGAAATGACTAAGGACGGAAATGGCAAGGGACTGAAATGACTAAGGACGGAAATGGCAAGGGAGCAAAGTTGCTGGGGACCGAATTGTCTCGGGACCGAATTGTCTCGGGACCGAAATGTCTTGGGACCGAATTGTCTCGGGACCGAAACGGCGGGACCGAAATGTCGTGTACCCCATTTGTACTGCCGCTAATTTCTTTCTTTGTTTCTTTGTTTCTTTCTCTCTCTTTTTTTTTTTTTGTCTAGACAATTTTTTATCATTCAGCTCTAAATAACAATATGTTCTTTATAATTGAATTGTATACATTATATCGCTCACCTGCGCTTCTCGCAAAAATTCATTTTGTATTTTATGTCACTAACAGGTCTATCATATCTTGCTATACAAGCAGCTTCACACGTGAAATCTTTTTATTACACTCTGCGTCCATTTGTGACCAAAATAAGAGGGATAGATTATGTGTGGAGGTATAATTACCAAAACTCTTCAATCCTATGCCTTCTATTTTAAGGGTTTTATACTTTTATTCAAATCTTTATTCCTGCATGTTGAGATAAGGGCTGTTTTGTAAAAAATAATAGAAGCTCAATCAATCCAAACCTCTTATCTCGGATGTAGGCTCTCTAATTTATTTGATATATCTCGTCTTAATTATAAGCATTATATTTCAGAAGACATTCATTTTCACGAAACAATAACATTTAATGTACAAAACGAACATAAATATTACATGGAATTCTCTTTCTTTTCTTTACATCTCGATTCATAAATGCATACAATCGTACGTCTCGTCTTTAAAAAAAATAAAATAATAATAATAATAATAATAATAATAATAATAATAAAAAAAAAAAAACATAAATCAAAATAGAATACAAAACAAGTTGGAAATTGCACTTGAAGCGTAGCAAATGAGGTGCGTTCGTAGGATTACGAAGTTTTAAAAATATTACTCTCATATATCAATCTCATAAAATTGTAAATAATGAATTATAATTAAAACGTTCATCAAACAATGTTCTCCCTATACCATTATGTAATGGAATACTTTTGTGTGGCCTTGTAAATCAATAACAAACGTTCTTTGTACCACAAATTATGTAAAATGTATATTATAATATGTACTTTATAGTTGCATATAAATTTTATTAATTTCGAATGAGTGTAGCACCATTAAAATGCATTTGAAACATTTTTTCCCATTGACCGTAATGTAACGGAATAATTTTGATTGTCCCTGTAATTGATCTATACATCCGATTTTCATAAAATTTGAAATAACCCGAAAAAATTATGTAATAATTATGTATTTTAAATTTCAAACGTATAAAATACATTTGAAACTTTTCCCCCCTTGACCATAATGTAATTGAATACTTTTGATTGCCCCTGTAATTGATCTATGCACCCGATTATCAAAAAATTTGAAATAACTCGACAAAATTAAGTAATAATGATGTATTTTAAATTTCAAACGATTCAAATGCATTTGAAACTTTTTTCTCCATTGACCGTAATGTAATGGAATACTTTTGATTGCCCCTGTAACTGATCTATGCATCCGATTTTCATAAAATTTTAAATGAGTCAACAAAATTTTGTAATAATTATGTATTTCAAATTTCAAACGATTCGGTTGAGTAGTTTTTGCGTTGTTATATGCGGACAGACGGACGGACTGAACGACCACTATAGGTGCTTACGTATTTACATAATTACGAACACACCTAAAAAAGTCTTATTTGTTCACACAGCTTAGAAATGTTTGTGCGCCAAGGAGTTTCAAAGTTGAGAGTCTGAAACCACAACAAAGGCTATAATTTCAGGTTAGAGCAATATCATGCACATTTTCTTTTGCCTCTCCTATGAAATGTACTTTTGTCGAGATGTGTCACTTTTCTTTCGGGTGAAGGATTTGTACTTTCATTTCCTAGAGATCTCCCCACTCCACCAAATAGAATTTAATTGTTTTACAGCCTTTCTTCCCCGAGAAATTCTGCATCTAATTTCCTGTGATTCTCTGCCCCTCTCTATAAAGGCCTGACAATAGTCACTGAAAAATACCCGGATGATAATGTAAAGTCTATGAGAGTGTTGTTTACAAATATCTCGCTCAAATTTTAATGTTTTTACATGATTTTTTTTGCATAGGGTAGCTGAGGTTGTTTTTACTTTTTCAGTTTTGGTTTCAGATTTTTCTTAAAAAATTACTTTAACTTTCAAAATTGTTTTAAACCGGTTCTGATATTGAAACTATCGTAATATAAAAATATATATAAGCAAAATCGAAAAATTAAAAACTAGGCCGGTTGTAGATCGTCCTCAGCTATACTATGCAAAAGAAATCATGTAAAAATGTTAAAATTTGAGCGAGATATTTGAAAAGAACGCTCCCATAGACTTAGCATTATCATCCGGGTCTTTTTCTGTGCCTAGTGTTGCGCCTTAATTGTTTTACAGCCTTTCTTCCCTGAGAAATTCTGCATCTAATTTCCTGTGACTCTCTGCCCCTCTCTATTAATGTCTATCTACTCCAAGGTAATTGTACAGCATTGTGAAATGTATGAAAAGTTAGTAATTATTAAATCATTATGAAAGTATTCGGCCGGTCGTTGGCTTTAAAATTCTTCTCTCTTTTTTCGACATATATCTAAAATTAAGGAACAGGAAAAGAAAAATGTCAAGAAAGGGGAAAAAAATCGTGCTTTCAAGACCTTTATGCCCCCAACCTATGGCATGCTCACGGCACTTAAAAAGCAATTACCCTCAAACCTGATCTGCTCTAGCTCAAGCGTTTGAGTGTCAAAAAAATGACTGATCTTTTTTTAAAAGCTATCTTTAGGTAGACCCAAATACGAAACATTGTGATACAATGTATTCTTCATACTCTGGGTTTGGCCACGATTTATTTTATTATTAATTTTTTTTCTACCTTATATTCATGCTAAAGTTAATATCTGCATCTTATCTGAGATTATCATACAAAGTATCCATTCTGTGTAACAAAGTTTACTTTTTTTCATTTGTTTATTAATTTCAGACATTCGGTAGAGTTTTTGGAATAGATTTCTGTAATGAGTTTTTAATAACTATGCTCGTTAGATTCCGACTTGCCCGGGTTTTTTTTTCCCCTTTACGTCAAATAGGCGACAGCTTCACACCCATCTTCTGCCTCATCTATATTTGTAATTTGGAGAGGATAAGTTTAAAGGGTTAAAGTTCTGGAAAAAAAAGTTGCGATAGTGAAAGGTTTAGTTGTAGATGCATTGTCATGATATGTGTCTGGTGTAATTTTGTTGGAAATTGTGTAAGGGAATAAGCGAAAATGTGTATTGAAAAAAAAGGACGTAAAAGTAGAGAAACGCCCTTAGAAACAATTTTTACCACAATAAAAAAAAAATTCTTGAGGCATTAACTAAATTTAATGGATTTTTAATTGCAGATACCACAAAAAAGTTGTACTTTGAATGTGAAATAATGACATTGTAGAAAAATCATCATGTATTTAAATATGAAATAGCGATTCTTTGTAGATTGAACAGCGTTAATAACTTTTTTTACTGAGCATGCCTGTCAAATGAGAGTTATTTTACTGAATGATTATATGAAATGTCTTAGCAGCCAAATAGTAATTTAGAGCAAATTTTAAAGTGCTTTTACTATTAAATCCTAAATAAAATCTTTTTTTATTTAATTTTATTACCGTATATACGTACATATAAGTCGACCCCCCCCTCCCCAATTCTTAAGCAAAATTTTGGACAAAAAATTGAATTTTCGTGTATAAGTCGAATCACATTTATAATAACGAGGGTATATGCCGTATACCTTCTGGATTTTTTTAAAAAGAATATCGTATACCTTTTGTTTTTCAAACAAGTTATAGTGTTCACTCTTTAGGATATACCCTCTGCTTAGAACATATATCCTCTGTTATTTTTACGACTATATCCCTGGAAGTATGTGGTTTTTCTCAGGAAAAACGAAATATAACAAATATATGAATATATACACACACGACACACACATATATTTATATACGAAATGCTGCCTTAATCGTATGTACACTACCTGACCATTGACGATCGTCCACTTGCGATTTTAGATATTTTGTTAAATATCTAGAAAAATACATGAAGGATTAGCCTGAAACTCTCAGTGTATAAACATAACTGTACAGGTCATACATTTCCGTGAAGATTTTTTCCCGAAACTTTATAGGAGACCGTCAATAAATTAAAAAAGAATGAATATGTTTTGGATAACCTGTCAAAACTAATGTAGCAAAAGCGCTCAAACTTTAGATTATGATTAATTGGCTTATTGTAATAAACTGTGTTTATTTTTATATCGATAGCATGTATACTCGTAGAAATACTAAGATTTGTATAAAAACAGTCCCAAATTTTTCCAAGATTTTTGCTTATAATTTGGAGAGTTCTTAATATAAAATAATATTATTTTCTGAAAATGTGACAACATTGCACATAATATCCTGCAATCAGAATTAAAAAATAATAAAAATTGTATGAAAAATGAGCGGGTTTACTAAACAATTTTTCACTGCGCATTTGTCAACGATATCAAAATTTCATTTGCATATTATGTTAGCTAATTGTATAAAGCAACTTTTGTGAAAGTGTCAAAATCATAGATTAAAAATTCTGAAAGTAATTGTCTATAGAATAAACATAAAATCCATTGTTCACAAAATGAAGCAAAAAATGAGGGATTTTATCCAAATGTAGTAGTACGTCTCATATTGTCTATATTGAGACTAATCAATGAATATATGGATACAACCCCTCTTGTTTTTGCTTCATTTTGGGAATAACGGATGTTCAACTAATTCTTTTGACGATTATTTTCAGAATTTTAAAGCTATGATTTTGATACTTTCACAAAAGTTGCTCTATACATTTTGCTAACATAATATGCAAATGAAATTTTGATATCGTTGACGCATGCGTAGCGAAAAATTATTTTGTAAACCTACTCATTTTTCATATAATTTTTGTTATTGTTTAATTCTGATTACAGGGTATTATGTGCAATGTTATTTGTCACATTTTCAGAAAAGAATATTATTTTATATTAAGAACTCTGCAAATTATAAGCAAGAATCTTGGAAAAAAATTGGGACTGTTTTTATAAAAATCTTAATTTTTCTGCGAGTATACATGCTATCGACATAAAAATGAACACAGTTTATTACAATAAGCCACTTAATCAAAATCTAAAGTTTGAGCGCTTTTGCTACATTAGTTTTGACAGGGTTATCCAAAAGATATTAATTCTTTTTTAATTTATTGTCGGTCCCCTATAAAGTTTCGGAAAAAAAAATCTTCACGGAAATGTATGACCTGTACTATTATGTTAATACACTGAGAGTTTCAGGATAATTCCTCATGTATTTTTCTAGATATTTAACAAAATGTCTAAAATCGCAAGTGGACGATGTGTATTTGTTGATTTCTCTATAAAAATCTTTAGATTTAGCGAAGATACGCAAGTAAATAAAGTTATGAATAAAAGTAACATGTTGCAATGCTTAGCATATATTTCAGGGAGACCAAACTGGTCGCCAGAGCTTGGTATAAATGCGTATGAAAAAAAAATCAAATTGACAAGATCTTAGAATTTCACGTGAAATCAAAACCCGTCATAATTTTCATCTTCTCAAAATTTACATGCGCACATTTTAATTTTTATCTATTTTAAGAGAAAATGGCTTATTTATGTTGCCACAATTATAAAATTCGTACATAAAATTATAAAAAAATTAACATGTCAAGAATAAATTGAGATACAGCTTTCAAACAAATTGCATTTAAAAGTACATAATTTTTCTCTATACGACGGTGTAAAAATTGAAAATGTGCGATGTTTAGAAGTATTAAATTTATAGTACCGAAAATTGCAAAACCGAATAGCATGTGAAAGTGTTGCCATTCGCAAAATGACGTATGCGTTACGCACAGATACGTTTGGCCTTTATAATATAGGTATATTTATAATAATATATTTGTAATATTTTAAAAATATATTTGTAATTAAGGATAAAAAAGTAATATTTTTCATTAAATTAGTAATTTCTCTTCCTTCAAGTCGAATGGGCGAATGCTTTAAACTCATCCATCTTCTGTCTCATCTATATTTGTAATTTGGAGCGGATAAGTTTAAAGGGTTAAAGTTCTGGAAAAAAAAAAGTTGTGATAATGAAAGGTTTAGTTGTATATGCATTGTCATGAGATGTGTCTGGATAATTTTGTTGGAAATTGTTTAAGGGAATAAGCGAAAAAGAGGTAAAAGTAGAGAAACGCCCTTAGAAACAATTTTTGCCACAATAAAGGAATTGGTTGATTGATTGAGGCATTAACTAAATTTAATGGATTTTTAATTTCAGGAACACAAAAAATTGTATTTTGAATGTGGAATAATGACATTGTAGATGTTGCGTCCATGGTTTGTTTATTGGCACGTACTTCTCTTTTAATATTTAAGTTGTTTTCGTTGCATGGCAACCGACTTTTTATTTTTGTTGTTCTAAAGAGTCATCCATGAGAGAGGTGGCTATTTTTACGTCTGTAAATAAATATAGAATATTTTTATAAATGAATGATCTTTTTAATAGTTTAGAATAATAACACGCAACCCGACAAATATCTGGTGTAACCGTCGTGATGTTTTTAAAGGTCAGTTTTCATTTTTATTTATTATTTTGAAGTTTGAAAAATAATAGAATATAGTTTGAATTCTGTTAAAGTTAAAAGATGGACATTTTGATTAAACAAAGAGCTCCAGTTAGAGCTAATTTTACAAAACATTACCAAGTTTTAAAAACTCTGTTAGAAAATAATGATGTAATTGATCATATTGAAGTAAAATTTTCGTCATTTGAGAGATTATTTAACAATTTATCGGAACTTGACTACAAAGTATTAGAATTATTATTGAATGATAAATCGGAAACAAAGTACGCAGACGAATTTGAAATTGTAGAAAGTTATAGAGAAAAATTCGATGAAATAAAAACTCGCGTTAAGTTTTTAACTCAAAATTCCGATTTCGAACAACAAACTGCTGTTATTAAGACTAATTTGAAACTTCCAAAAATTGAGCTTATTCAATTTAGTGGTGAAGTTAAAGATTGGCTGTCATTTTGGAGTCAATTTAGCAGAATTCACGAGGATAAGTCATTAGAAGAGGTAGATAAATTTCATTATTTAATACAATGTATGTCTCCTGGTAGTAGAGCAAAAGAAATTATTGATAGTTATCCTCCAACTGCAGAAAATTATAGTAAAGCTATTGAAAGCTTAAAGGCTAGATTCGGACGAGAGGAACTGCTTGTAGAATTTTATGTGCGCGAACTTTTAAGTTTAGTTGTAAAGAACGCTACGAGCACTAAAATAAAAAGCAACATAGTTCACCTTTATGATAAATTAGAGTCTTATTTGCGATCCCTTGAATCTATTGGCATGACATCCGATAAATATTCGGCTATGTTGTTTCCTTTAGTTGAATCTTGTATTCCTGAAGATTTGCTAAGAGTTTGGCTTAGAAACCCAGTGTTAAATACAAGTGAGACTTCGTATGGGGATAAATTATCACAGTTATTGTCATTTCTTCGTATAGAAGTTGAAGGTGAAGAACGAGTTTCAATGGCAAAAATAGGAATCAATCAAAATAATATTCCTCAACGAAAGCAAAAATATAGGGTAGTTGAGTCGAGTCCTACTGATAATGATTTACTTTCTAAAGTAAAGAAAGGAACTGTTTTACGTTGTGTTTTTTGTGACAAGGCCCATGATACTAAAGATTGTTTTAAGGGTCAAAATCTTTCATTAGAAGAGAAACAAAATATTTTGAAGCGTAATAAAATTTGTTTTTTAAACTTGTTTAAATTTGTTTAAATTTTTTTAATTTGTTTAAAACTTGTTTAAGGGCCGGCCATTTATCGAAAAATTGTAAAACTTATGTGAAATGCGTTATTTGTGGTAAGAAACATTGGCCAATTATGTGCTTTGAGCTAAAACATAATTTTAATGCCCCAATAGAAGATGACAGCAAATGTAATTCAGATTCCACGTTGTCCAATTATAGTGGTTCCGCTGAAGTTTTATAGCAGACATTATTAGTTAACGTAGAAGTAAATGGAAACCGATCGAGCGTCAGAGCTCTTATTGACACCGGTTCTCAACGGTCTTACATTTTGGCTTCTACAGCTGAAAGGCTTGGTTTAAAACCAATGCGCTCTGAATTTTTAAATCATACGGTGTTTGGAGGAGGCACTTCAAGAAGAAAACATAAATGTTTTACGTTAAAGGTCAATGAATTCAGAGGCAATTATACTTGTAATATTGAAGTTTTAGATCAACCAATAATTTGTGGTTCTGTTCCTAGAATGAAAAAGGGTATTTTTTTCAGAGAACTTCAAGCAAATGGTATTCAGTTACATGATGTAGGAACGGCTTCTCCTCCAATAGAACTTTTGATCGGGGCTGATTACGCTGGAAAATTATTTTCGGGATTGACGTATCAGTTAAAATGTGGTCTCGTCGCTATGAAGACACATTTAGGATGGTTGATAATGGGAAAACCAGACGTAAAGTGCGTCAATAATTGTGTCACATCTCTCTTAGCTCAATGTGATGATATAACTAATTTATGGAATCTCGAATCGATAGGTATTACTGATCCTTGTGAGCGCATAAAATATGAAGAGTTAGAACAAGCTGCATTGCATCATTTCAGGAAAACAGTCCGTATTAATGATGATGGAAGGTATGAAGTCAATCTTCCTTGGGTAGAAAATAAAGTTCACCTTCCAAGTAATAGAGAAGGAGCTGAAAGACGATTAAGATCCACGACTTCCAAGTTGAGAAGGGATGGTAAATTAAATGCCTATGATGAAGTATTCAAAGAATGGTTGGCTGATGGTATTATAGAAGAAAGTGAAGAAGGTCCAGGCTACTATTTACCTCATCGTGGAGTATTTAAAGAAAATTCTACCACAAAAACTCGTCCTGTATTTGATGCATCCTTCAAGCAAACCAAAAAGAATCCGTCGTTAAATGACTGCTTGTTAAAAGGACCTAATTTTTTGGAAGAAATTCCTTCTGTGCTTATGAAATTTTGCCAAGAAAAAATCGGAGTGATATCTGATATAAAGAAAGCCTTTCTTCAAATTTCAGTAGCTAAACCAGATCGTGAATATTTGAAATTTCTGTGGTATGATAAAGAAGGGGAGAAGAAAATATTTCGACATTGTAGAGTCGTTTTCGGCTTGAACTGCAGTCCGTTCCTGTTAAATGCAGTAATACGTTTTCATTTAGAAAAAGCATATTCCTCTTTCAATTCAGAATCGTTCATTAGAAAAATTGTTGAAAAACTCAGTAATTCCTTTTATGTGGATAATTGTGTCACTTCAGTTAAAACTGAAGAAGAATTGAAACAGTTTATAGACATTTCGACAAAAGTTATGGCAGAAGCAAAATTTGACTTACGAGGGTGGGAGCATACCATTTTGCAAGAGCCCAAAGGCTTCACTGAAGATTCATGTACTGAATCAAATATATCTTCCGTTTTAGGTTTAATGTGGAATAGGTCAACTGATACTCTTAGCTGTTACATACCCGCAACT
This sequence comes from Maratus speculifer, assembly GCA_964019185.1. Classification (NCBI taxonomy): domain Eukaryota; kingdom Metazoa; phylum Arthropoda; class Arachnida; order Araneae; family Salticidae; genus Maratus; species Maratus speculifer. Next base: position 143,113,980 of record OZ025301.1, on the reverse strand, counting down.
GATATCAACCAAATCAGTGTTACCAGACGAAGCATATTATCAGTTGCTCAAAAGGTCTTTGATCCGATTGGATTTTCTTGTCCAGTTACCCTATTACCTAAACTTATGCTTCAGGCAAGCTGGAAATCTAAATTAAGTTGGGACTCGGAAGTACCTGATGATATTAGAAGAAAATTCCTAAAACGGTTAGAAGATTTACCCTTGTTGCGTCTTGTAGAAATTCCTAGACATGCTCTCCTCAATGATTGTTCTGACATAAGTCTGCACACCTTTTCACATGCATGTGGAACTTCCTATGCTGCTGTTGTTTACCTAAGATGCCAGTCAAACCAAAATGTTTCTGTACAATTACTGATGTCCAAATCTAGAGTAGCACCTTTGAAAGAAATATCGATTCCCAGGTTAGAACTTCTATCTTGCCTTCTAGGCTCACGTTTAGCTGCATTTGTAAAAGGGAGCCTGAAACTTCAGAACATTAAAGAATATTTCTGGACAGATTCCACAACAACGTTGCAGTGGATAAAGAATGATGACTCCTGGGGAGTATTTGTACGCAATAGAGTCAACGAAATTCGCAAGTTAACTCAGGCAAAAGATTGGAGGCATATTCCTGGAAAATACAATCCGGCTGATTTACCTTCAAGAGGATGCTCAGCTTCAAAACTTCTTTCTTCGAGATGGTAGGAGGGACCCACTTGGCTGCGATTTCCTGAAAAGAATTGGCCTGAATCCGAAACAACCTATAATGAAGATGAAGTTTTAATGGAAAAGAAGAAATGCACTACCTTAGTTGTAAATGAAACATTGGCAAGTGATAACATTTTATCGTATTTTTCAAGTTATACAAAGGTCATCAGAATGATAGGCTGGATACTGAGATTATATAATCATGTAATCGATTCAAACTCAAAGAATCAAAAGAATCAGAGAACGGGTAATTTAACCGTAAGTGAAATAAATGAAGCAGAGAAGAGAATTGTCAAAATTATTCAAAATGAAACCTTAACGGAAGATTATATTAGAAGTTTGAAGTCATTGAATATTTTTAAAGATGAAGAAGGTATTTTTAGAATTAAGACCAAAGTAACTGAACGGAATGATACACATGACTTTAAGTTTCCGATTATTATTCCTGGAAAGCACCGAATTACAGAGCTTCTCATTAGAGAGACATATTTGAGGATGATGCACGCCGGAATACAAATTTTGTTATCTTGCTTGAGAGAAAAATTTTGGATAATAAATGGTAGAAGATCCGTTCGTCAAGTAATCAATAGATGCGTAAGATGTAAAAGACATAATTCAAAACCTCTCGAAACTCCACCAGCTCCTTTGCCAGAAGATCGAATAAAGGATGCTTCGATTTTTGAAGTAGTGGGAGTTGATCTAGCTGGCCCCTTGATACTGAGAGGAGGAGAAAAATCATGGATTGTGTTATACACTTGCGCTATATATCGTGCTATACATCTGGAGTTAATAACATGTTTGTCAACGAAAGCTTTCCTTCTGAGTTTTAGAAGATTTATCGCTCGACGTGGTCGTCCGAATATCATTTATAGTGATAATGGCTTGAATTTCGTTGGAGCTGCAAATTTGTTTCAGTCTATTGATTGGTCTGCAGTAGAACAAGAAGCAACACTTAAAAGAATCCAATGGAAGTTCAACCCTCCTACCGCTGCTTGGTGGGGGGGGATTCTGGGAACGTCTTATAGGAGTAATGAAGAATCTGTTGAGACGAGTTTTGGGAAGAGCTTCGTTGAATTATGAAGAACTGATGAGTGTTGTTTGTGAATGTGAAGCTGTAGTTAATTCAAGACCTCTGACTTATATTTCCGAAGATCCTGATTCACTGATTCCTCTAACGCCATCCATGTTTTTACAAGACATTCAGATAATTGAAGTAGCAGATCTAAACCTAATTGATAAACAGGATTTGAAGAAACGATGGAGATATCTCCAAACACTGAGAGAAAATCTGAGAAAGCGTTTTCGTTTGGAATATCTTGGGCAACTGCTACAGCACAAACGTGATAGACAACACTTGCAAATTCACGTTAATGATATAGTACTTGTTGAGAGTGATTCAAGAAAACGAACTTTCTGGCCATTAGCAAAAGTTCTCGAACTTTATACCGGTAAAGACGGCAATGTACGTGTAGCAAGATTGAAAACTTGATCGGGTGAGATAATTCGACCTATTCGCAAACTTTATCCATTAGAGATTGAAGGTAGTTCCCAAGCTTCAGATGAACAATCTAGCAACACTTTTTCTTCAGCTCCAGAATTGCCGCTCGAGCAACATTCTTCGAATAGTCCCACTTCCAATAGAGACTCACTTACTGATCAAACACCGAAACCAGAACATTCCTTAACTCCAGGTTTTCTGAGAGAAAAGAAAAATGTTATTACTAGAAGTGGTAGAACTGTCAAATTACCTGCAAGATTTCGACAGGACGATATGTAAACTCTGTTTATTTGAACTTTAATTTTTACCATTATGTTTTTCTACTTAGTTTATTTATCTTTGATGTGTGAGTAAGTATATATTTTGTATTTTATGCTATTGTTAAGCTATGTGAGTTTTGATTGTAATGTACTACAATCAAAAGGTGGGAGTGTGTTGCGTCCATGGTTTGTTTATTGGCACGTACTTCTCTTTTAATATTTAAGTTGTTTTCGTTGCATGGAAACCGACTTTTTATTTTTGTTGTTCTAAAGAGTCATCCATGAGAGAGGTGGCTATTTTTACGTCTGTAAATAAATATAGAATATTTTTATAAATGAATGATCTTTTTAATAGTTTAGAATAATAACACGCAACCCGACAGTAGAAACATCATCATGTATTTAAATATGAAATAGCGATTCGCAGATTGAACAGAGTTAATATTTTTTTTTTTTTTTTACTGACCATGCCTATCAAATGAGAGTTACTTTTCTAAATGATTATATGAGATGTCTAAGCAACAGCCAAATACTAATTCAGAGCGAATTTTAAAGTGAGTTTGCTAATAAATCCGAAATAAAATTCCTTTTTATTTAATTTTATTACTGTATATACGCGTATATAAGTCGACCCCCCTCTCCCCCAATTCTTAAGCAAGATTTTGGACATAAAATTAAAATTTTGTGTATACAGGGCTCGCACCGTTCCTAAAATTTTCACATTTGCCTACCAAAATTTTAAAACAGTACTGATATACCACTCTTGTAAGGGCCTGACTTGGCAGAATGCCAAGCCGATTCCATTGTGACTCTGGGGAGAATAGCCTATGAGGCCGAGATTGCTTCTACGCATTCATGGAAATGATATTCAATATTGTTTTCTATTTTTTGTTCTGAGTAAAATCTTATTTTAAATTAAATATATTGTGCACCTTCTATCAATTCTCGGTATAACCTTTTCAAAGTATATATTTTCTCCTACATTTTTGTAAATTTTAATAAAAACATGTTTTTTTTCTTTATATTTATATTTATGGCTAAAACGCAGTTTTAACGATTGCTTGGCATCTGACTTGGCTGCTATACGAGAAATTCGCCAATTCTAACAAACTAAGTATTCAGGGCACATGTATGTCATATACTCACTGGGATTTACTTGACGCCAAAATGGCGTTATTTTGCCAAATATGGTAACCCTGATATTGTTTATTTTTTGATAAACTGTTTATTTACCTTAATTTTTCTTTTTTCAAATTATATAAAATATTTGTTTTCTAGTTATTAGTTTTTAATATTTAATATATATAAAAATTGTTTTACTTATTATTATTTTTTTTAATAATAGAAAATATTTTAAAAACGTATATTTAACCAGCATTCGAAAATGAGGTTTTCGCCAAATTGACGTTGGAATTTTTTTTTTACAAAACCTTGTACGTATATGATATCTGCGCCATATTCATATACAATTCATGCAAATAGTATAAATAAATAATGTACTCAATAATGCAAAAATAATTTTAAAAAATTGCTAATCTGGCAAGTTTTAAAATCACGCCATACAGCCGTTAATTCTAAAAAAATTAAGTTACGCTATATTGCGAGGAAAAAAGTTATTAAGTTAAGTTTAATAATCATACCTTTAAATCATCTTTTTTATTATATTTGTCTTTTTATAACTCATTTTAGTGTAAAAGAATTACAGTGTAATATTTAAAAACAGATAATTCAATTAAAGAAACAAAAAGGTATTTGCCAAAAAAATTCGACGTATCTAGGATGTTTAATAAACAAACTCATCTCGAGATGGTACGAACTTCCCCATTTTCGATATGGACTCGCTCTTTTTGCCCATGCGCAGTTCTGTCCAGGTTTCTATCAAACGTGGTTCATCAGTAATATTTAATGTATGATTCTATTGTAGATGCTAAAGGAAGATTCCACAAATATTTTTGATTTAAAATATTGATAGCAATGTCCGAAAATTTTAGGAACGGTGCGAGCCTTGTGCATAAGTCGAATCACACTTTTAGTAATATTTAAAAAGTATATATTTGTAATTGATAATAAAAAAGTAATAGTTTTCATTAAATTAGTATTTTTTTCCCCTTCAAGTTGAATAGGCGACTGCATCCATCTTCTGCCTCATCTATATTTGTAATTTGGAGTGGATAAAGTTTAAAGGGTTAAAGTCTTGGGGAAAAAAGTTGCGATAATGAAAGGTTTAGTTGTAGATGCATTGTCAGGAGATGTGTCTGTATAATTTTGCTGGAAATTGTATAAGGGAATAAGCGAAAATGTTTACTGGAAAAAAAATGAAAAAAGAAAAGAAAAGAAAAGATGTAAAAGCAGAGAAACACCCTTAGAAACAATTTTTACCATAGTAAAGAAATTTCTTGAGGCATTAACTAAATTTAATGGATTTTTAATTGCAGATAATACAAAAAAGTTGTACTTTGAATGTGAAATAATGACATTGTAGAAAGATGATCGTGTATTTAAATATGAAATGGCGATTCATAGATTAGATAGAATGAAAAACGTTTTTTACTAAGCATGCCTGTCAAATGAGTGTTGTTTTTCTGAATGATTATATGAGATGCCTAAGCATCCAAATACTAATTTAAGAGTGAATCTTAGAGTGAGTCTGTTAATAAATAAGAAATAAAGCCACTTTCTATTTAATTTTACTACCGTATATACTCGTATATAAATCGATCGTCCCAATTCTCAAACAAAATTTTGGGGAAAAAATTTGAATTTAGAATACGCAACTTGATTATACTTTGCGACAGTGGCGCAAACTTTTGAAAAATATTGGACTGGCTCAAAAATATTGGGAGGCCTCAAAAATATTTTTGTAAAATGGTGCGACAGGTTTTCTTGAAGGGTTGACAGATGCGGTGAAAGATGAGAATTTTAAACCAAGGTATCATTTTTTAATAAAATTTCAATTTCATTAAATTATATACTCATGCGTTTTTCTTTATAAAGGCACTGATATTTATTATAATGTCATGATACGATGAACTTAATTACAAATTAAATTAGGAGAAAGTAAAACATGGAATAAAACATTTCGGTCAATGTCTACAAATTACAACATAACTACAAATTAAATTAGCTGAAAGTAAAACATGGAGCAAAACATTTCAGTCAATGTCTACAAATTACAACATGACTACAAATTAAAATAGCAGAAAGTAAAACATGGAGCAAAACATTTCAGTCAATGTCTACAAATTACAACATGACTACAAATTAAAATAGCAGAAAGTAAAACATGGAGCAAAACAATTCAGTCAATGTCTACAAATTACAACATGACTACAAATTAAATTAGCAGAAAGTAAAACATGGAGCAAAACATTTCAGTCATTTGGAACACATGGCCATTGGCAAAATAAATTTTATTCTAAGAAGAAATAGGAATAATAAATTAAAAATGAAAAAATTTCGATAGAAAGGGAAAAAAATAACAAAATTGTAATTTAACAAATTACAACGACTATTTGGAAAATGATATTTTCAAAGACTCAAATTTTAAAGACATAAATAAATTCGATATTTAAATTAATAATAATAATAAACATCATATTTAGGATGATTATAACGAGCCCTATATTACGTACGCCGTGCATTAAACATTAATGTTCCTTGACCAATGATAAAAAAAACAAGTTGGAAATTGAACGTGAACGTAGCTAATGAGGTGCATTCGTCCGATAACGAAGTTTTAAAAATATTCAGATCTTGCTGATATAGTAGAGCGTACTTCGGATACAGTATAGTAGTCGAAATCTTTGTGTTTCGGTAAATAAGCAGGAAGTAATTTTTATTACACCTCAGCAACGTATATCTTATTCATAAAATGTGAAATAATTGAATATAATTAAACACGCCCCAAACAATGTTTCCCCGTATAGCATTATGTAGTGGAATACTTTTGTGTGGCCCTGTAATTTAATAATAAAAATTATTTCCATCATAGATTGTACGGAATGCATATTTTAGTATATATTTCATAGATTCATGCCAATTCTATTATGTTCGAATGAGTGTAACATCATTAAAAGCATTCGAAACTTTTTTCCCATTGACCATAATGTAATGGAATACTTTTGATTGTCCCTGTAAATGATCTATGCATCCAACTTTCATAACATTTGAAATGACTCGACAAAATTCCGTAATAATTATATGTTTTAAATTTCAAACGATTAAAATGCATTTGAAACTTTTTTCCCCATTGACCGTAATGTAACGGAATCCTTTTGATTGTCCCTGTAATTGATCTATGCATTCGATTTTCATAACATTTGAAAGGACTCGACAAAATTACGCAATAATTATCTGTTTTAAATTTCAAACGATTAAAATGCATTTGAAACTTTTTTCTTCATTGACCGTAATGTAACGGAATCCTTTTGATTGTCCCTGTAACTGATCTATCCACCCGATTTTCATAAAATTTGAAATGACTCGACAAAATTATGTTATAATTATGTATTTTAAATTTCAAACGATTCGGTTGGGTAATTTTTGCGTTGTTATATGCGGACGAACAGACGGACGGACTGAGCGACAACAATAGGTGTAACGCATTTACATAATTACGAACGCACCTAAAAACAGTAGATTAAAGATAGACAACTTTAACTGTTTAAAATGTGCCTTTTTATTTGATGAAGTTAACCAGACTGACTTCTGAGATGCCACATATTACGTACGGCATGGATTAAACATTAATATTCCTGGACTCATTACAAACAAATTTTAAATGGAATTTCAGTTTTACAATTTTCGAAACTGCAAATTTTTAAACTTCTAAATATCGTACACGTTAAATTTTTACACCGTTGCGTGGAGAAAAAGAATAGACTTTTTAATGAAATTTGTTTCAAATCTCTATCGCAACTTGTTTTTAAATTATTAAATTTTTAAAAAGTTTTTATTACTTTTTTTGTCATTGTCGCAACAGAAGTATTCCATTTTTGGAATTAAACTTGGATCAATCAGGAAAACGAATAAAATAAAAAACAGAAGTATTCTGAGGAAGTATTCTGAAGTATTCTAAGGATGACTCTATTAATAGTGAGTTGAAACATGTAAATAAAAATGTTTTCATATATTTTAAATGTTTTTGTTATTATACAACGTCTTAGGAGCAAAAGGTTTTTTTATAATATAAATTCTTATATTTTTATGTACGATACAGATGTATTCTATTTTTGGACATTAAACTTGGACCAATCAGAAAACGAATAAAATTAAGTAAGTTGCAGAAATCAACCAATAAAAATATTGAGATATACTTTAGATTTCCGAATTCTCTACCGAGAAAAAAGAACTATTTTTTCCAAATAGTCAATAAATTACTAGTACAATGAAAATTGGGTAACCTATGATAATATATATATATATATACTAGGGGCGATCAAATGAAAAGGTACGAAATGCCCTAACTACCGAACCGGTTGAAATCTGAGTATGCTGGTTTGGAATAAAGTAGTGAGACATCGAGAGATGCGATTGGAGTATCCAGCGTAGTTGGGAACATGCGTAGGCGCTTGTACATGAAGAGGGGAGAAGCAGACAGCAAATGAGTTCGGTCCAATCGACGCGGCAGTGCCCGTGAGGCCATCATGGCTTTCCCATTGCAAAATCCGATGATTAAAGTGCAGCGAGGTGCTTCAGATTTCTCACTGCGTCAGACTTTGATCAGACACCTCGCTGCGCTTTAGTCATCGGATTTTTCAATGGGAAAGCCATGATGGCCTGATGATAATTGTTTGAAAGTGTAAGATGCCCTTGTAGTCAGTCCCATTTGAATTTCATTAAATTCTGATGATTAGAATTTTTTTAAGAGAAAAATATGCATTTGATAAAAAAAAAAATGATTTATCGCAAATCATCTTTCATTGTTGCAACCGTTTTCAAATCATAAGCATATTAAAACTTATGCGTTAGTGCCAAGTTGTCGCCAAGCTTGATTATTTTTTTTGAAGTCGGTTAGTATTTTTTTAAAAAGCATATTTTATTATCTAAAAACAAAGAAACTTATATAGGAAGAATAAAAATCTGAGAATGAACGACTTCTTTTTTATTTATTATTTATTTTTATTGTTGCTACTCCCATATGTTTAAAACAACAGGCATATCAGACAACGTTCCGCTAAATTTTTGAAAGCCGCATTGAAATTTAGAGTTGACGAAAACTAGAAATCTTCTGTAATCGGGCCCTATACATTCTAGTTTCATTGTTTGAATCCTTATGATCCTTATCCCTTGAAAATTACCTGAATCCTTAAAAACAAGGAAGAGTGAAGCTCTCTCCTCCTGGTGCAATCCAAAAGAATTTTTCGTCTCATCTTGAAGAAAAAAACTGTAGTTATTCTTTTTTATTTGGGGGGGGGGGGAGGCGCAACATTTATTCCTTCCCCGGACGCTAAAAAACGTAGCTACGCCACTGAATTTTTTTGAATGATCATCTGAAATGCATAAGTATCAAATACTAATTTAAAGTCAATCTTAAAGTCAGTCTGTTAATAGCTCCAAAATGGAGCCACTTTTTATTTAATTTTTTTATGTTTCTTTTTTTTTGGTATCATTTGCGTTTTCACATTTTTTTTTCTTTTCTAACTGATTGATATAGAAAGTCACATTTTCTAAATCTCATTGACTGGTAAATTTTTCTGCGAGAATAGAGGAATGTGAATGTGTTGAAGTGAATGACTTAGTATATACTCAATTTGCCGATGTATTCTTCCGTGCTATGTAACACAATTCTTCAAGATGTAACTCGTAAATTTAGAATGCGCAACTTGATTATACTTCGCGTTATAACATTCATTATAAGTTAAGTTATTTTTCTGAATAATCATCTGAAATGCATAGGTATTAAATGCTAATTTAGAGTGAATCTTATCCCCTTCAGGGATGGTGGAACACATTTTATTACATCTAATTTAAATTAGATTTGCACCAAAAACATTTAACTAAATTTTCTATTTTTAAATTATGTGGCAAAATGGTGAAAAATTGCTTTTCTTCAATTTAAAATACAGTCGAGTCTCTCTATAACGAAACTCCATACATCGAATTTCTCTATATAACGAATTTTTAGTAGGAACGGTCCCCTTTTCGTATGATTACATTAAAAACAGTCTCTATATAGCGAAATACCTATCTCCATGTAACGAATTTTTTCATAAATTGGTCTTAATTTATTCAGTTTTAAAAAAGCTTCGAAATCATATGGAATCATTTTTCCACCACTTATTTTTCATTTATCGTTCAGTACTGAGTTTTTTTTATATTATTATTATTACTTTTCTCCTTGCTCTTTAAATCCAACGAATTCATCTCACCTCCCACATCATAACAGAGTCAATTGGAAGTCAATTCTCAATACAGAGTCAATTGGATTGTTACATATATAAGAGAGGAATAAATTAGAGGCACATAAGAGAGACCTTCAAATGTTACCTACAATTTTTCATTCCTTGCTAAAATTTGAGCTTTTTTTTTTTTTTTTTTTTTTTTTTTTTTTTTTTTGAGAGCATAACAATTTTAAAATCAAAACAACAAAAAATTACAGATATCTTCGTCTGAAATTAATGCAAGTCTTCCTTATTTGATTTTCATTAAGCTTTCAAATAAATGTCTGTTCTCATTTTTGAAACAGCTTAAATAATTAAGAAATAAAATGTTAGGTTGATATTTACTTTTAAGCATTTCAAATTCTTAATTAAAAACATCAAAAATAATATTTGTCCAAATTTCACACATTAAATACGATTTTTAACATCATTCTCTATATATCGATTTTCTCTATATAACGAATTTTTTATTGGAACGATGGATTTCATTATATAGAGACTCGGCTGTATTTTTTTATTATTAATCCGATGCGAATTCGGTATTACAGAGACCTTATTGCTTGCTCCTCAAGGAGTTAAAGTGAGTCGGTTAACCCTTTAACGTTCATTGGTTTCTCTACGAAACCACAAAATTATAATTCCGATATGCAACAACAACAGCGGAATTTGAATTTAAAAAAATTAATTTTATTAAGTACTAATTCCAATATGGAATCTGTCCACCCCGGACTTGAATGCATTGGGGGTATCGACTTTCCATGCTCTCAATTAAATTGTCAAAACCTAATTGCATTAACAATCGATGAAATTCAAAAATCGTAGCAGACAAAATTTAGTAAATTAGGTTGAAATTTTGAAACAATTTTCTTTTTATCAATGTCAAAAAACAGCCGAAAAATAAAAAACTAATAATAATAAATAAAAAATAAAATATAGTCGCAAAATTCGTTAAAAAATTAAATTTACTATATTGAGTTAAAAGAATGAAACAGTATTCCTTTCACTAATGTGGAAAAATTGCTTCGAAACATATAAAGAACGTTAAAAATCGCCTAAAAAATTAAATTAAAAAAACTAATAAAAAAATCCAAAATCGGGCTTCGAGGTGCAAAACTTCATGTATAGAGGTACCATTTTCCCAAATTTTGTAACTCTACGTGCAGCGATCTCTTCAGAACAGCGCTGACGCACTCACAAACTTGTGTCTTTATTTATATATATAATTATTATATATATATATTATATGTATATAATAGTGTGATAAATCATACATAATAATGTGATAAATCACTTTTTTCTCATTTACAAATACATTTGTTCGCAATTACCGGTATCAATCATTTATTTCAACATCTTAGCAACGAAAATGCTTTGACCGTTAAAGGGTGAATAAGTTCCAAATGAAGCCTCTTTTTAGCACTTTCCAACAAAGTTGAAAAGTGCTTATGCATTCGGTTTGTCTGGCCGTCTGTCCGTCTGTCCGTCTGTCCGTCTGGCCGGATGGCCGTCTGTCCGTCTGTGCGTCTGGCCGGATGGCCGTCTGTCCGTCTGTCCGCGCTCTAACTCCCGTAAATATACTCGGATTGCTATGAAATTTTTATACGTTATTGATGTTTACCCTAGCACGAACCCTATTGAAAATGAAGTATCTACCATGATTAGTTTATCTACAGGGCGAATCAAAATTTCCCATTACATTACGGCCTATGGGGAAAAATCGTTAATATACTCGGATCGCCATGAAATTTTAGGACGTTATTGAGGTTTACCCTAGCACGAACCCTATTGAAAATGAAGTATCTACCATGATTAGTTTATCTACAGGGCGAATCAAAATTTCCCATTACATTACGGCCTATGGGGAAAAATCGTTAATATACTCGGATCGCCATGAAATTTTAGGACGTTATTGAGGTTTACCCTAGAACGAACCCTATTGAAAATGAAGTATCTACCATGATTAGTTTATCTACAGAGATAATCAAAAGTTTCCCATTACATTACGGCCTGAGGGGAAAAATCGTTAATATGCTCCGATTGCCATGAAATTTTAGGACGTTATTGACGTTTACCCTAGCACAAGTCCTATCGAAAATGAAGTTTCTACCATGATTAGTTTATCTACAGGGCGAATCAAAAGTTTCCCATTACATTACGGCCTATGGGGAAAAATCGTTAATATACTCGGATTGCCATGAAATTTTAGGACGTTATTGACGTTTCCTCTAGCACAAGTCCTATCGAAAATGAAGTTTCTACCATGATTAGTTTATCTACGGGGCGAATCAAAAGTTTCCCATTACATATTTTAAATATATTAAGCTTTTTCATGTATAATAAAATTGATATATGTCTCTGAAGCTTAATATAAATTATACGCTACTGTCTTGCATAATATGAAGTACATAGCATTTACAGGGCCATACAAAAGATTTCAAATAGTATATTTTTTCCGAAGTACCGTATATGTGTCCGATGATGGTTGATGGAGGGATGAAATGCATTTTAATTATGATATGCGCGTTTATTTTTCACTAAATATATGCACATTATACGGTGTGTATAAATGTTATAGATGATATACAGGGCTACCCATAAAGAGCTCACCAACGTTACTGAATATGAGCGTAAATTATTTAAACGTGGTTCTTAAATAAGCTATGCTTTTTTACGCTGAGCTTCATTCAATTTACTGAGAAATGTTTGCAGAATATAGATAAAAGGATATACAGGGCCACGCAAATAATTCGGTACATGGACGCGTATGAATGATGATTTATGAGAATGTGATTTCAGTTGTTTTAAAAGTGTTTTAGTTTACAATAAATTTTAGCCTAATGCTGACGTGTAATAAAGGTAAATATAAACTACAGGGCTGAACAAAAGTATTCAAGTATGTTTCCATCTAATAGTATGAATTGCTGAAAAAGAAATCTCAAGCTACTGGGTATTTTCTTGCTAAGCTAAATTTTCCCATTATATGAACTGACATATGAAATACAGGGCTGTTCTAATGTACTGGAATACATATTTGGGTATATTTGGCTATACACTATTATTTCCCTAAATAACAAAATTTTGTTAAAAATTTCATTAAGTGTTGGAAAGTGCTTCATAATCTATGCTTAACGCATGATTTTTCATACTTGTTTATTTAATTTTATTATGTTTCCTTTTTGGCATCATTTGTGTTTTGAATTGTAAGGGTTTTTTTTTCTCCAATATGACTGGTATAGAAAGTAACACTTTCTAAATCTCATTTACAGATATACTATTTTAACTTCTGTTAAGCTTGACCTCAATAATACATCTATTTTTCATGACAACTAGACTATTAAAAAAGAAAAGACTTAAAAAAGTATTATTAATTTAAATTATAGACTCTTTTTATACAATTTTATGCTAAGCAGGCTGTAAAAATCTTGAAAATTACATTTTTACGTCAAAAAAAATTTGTGATCCTGAGACGTTATGTGCAGTTTATATTTCATACGAAAAAAAGAAAGAAAGAAAGATGTAAACGACTTTTCAGAACCAAGAACTCCGATGACAAATTGACCTTTGACTCAAATGTTCACGAAATATTTCTGAGCTTTAGCGGTCCAGCTTTTAAATCTGTCACCATGAATTATTGCTCAGGCATATTTCTTTTTCATTTCTGGCATCAGTTGAAGACTGTAATGATCCAGTTAGACGTGAGAAAGAAAAAAATACACAGTTTTGAATTTCTGCACATTCTTTGCGTAGATTTATAGCTCTGTGGATTAGTACTAAATAACACATAAGATGACAATCTAAAATCAGAATTTTCAAATATTTTTAATGTATTATGTATTGTATAAAAATATACACGTTCAGATTGAAACTGTATTGCGAAAATAACTAGATTTTGCTTTAAATTTTTATTTCCAATTTTCTGAGTCAGGGCACCAATGCATATTTTTAAATCGGCCAGAAAAAGACATACTAAAAGGTTCAACCATTTGTTTTGTGCAATTGTAGAATATGTATAAAAAATGAGTAGAGAAAGTGTTTTTAATATTATTATTATTTTAAATATTGTAAAATATCTCATGATGAGCTGTGTTTCTCAAAGGGTGTGGAATCGGAGTCGAAGTCGGGCCCATTTTTGAGTAAAAGAGTCGGAGTAGCTAAAAAACAAACCGACTCCAACTCCAGGTTTTTTTTGACAATTTGAAGTGAAATTAAATCAATTGTACGTCATTTTAAAACCACAAAAGAAATTATTAAAACCTGCCCAATTCAAATATACTGCCCCGTATACGGAATGGATGAAAACTGTTCTAATTAAAAAATGTAGTAGATCCCAATTTTTTTCCAACTAATGAAATTTTCATCTCTATTTTATTTTATTTTATTTTATTTTCTATCGAAATTTTTCGGCTCTTGAGGAAACAAATTAACATCAAGATGGTAAAGACTTCCCCTTTTCAAGTCTACAGATACGAAATAGAAAAATTTCAATTTTATTTCCATCTTTAGATTTCGATAATTGGATTTTTTGGGTTTGGGAACGTGAAATTAAAGTATTAGTAAAACAGAAAATATTGTTTTCTCTTTTTTCTTCCAAATGTCTAAGAACTGAATAGATATCTAAATAGTGAAATTTTTACCTTACTTTTCTTGCATTCCCACATAATTTTAACCTAGAGGAACACTAATATATTAGTCAATTTGGAGTCGGAGTAGTAGTCGAAGACGTTAAAATTTCCGGAGTCGGAGTCGAAATCGACCATTTTTATCCACCGACACCGAAACTCTGATTTCTCAAAAGTTTTCTTTTTTTTTTTCTTCCATACTATAACTTCCATACTACAAAAAAAGGTGGAAAAATGTAGAACTTATTGTTTATTGGAAATCAACTATTTCAATTGAAAGCTTAAATTTAACACAATTATTGGTGTTCATTGTTCCAGAAACATGAACAATATCGAGACGATACGATAACTCATCCCACACTTTTTTCAGCATGTCCAATTTGAATAAATTGTCTAAGTTCGACAATGTCAGTTGGTAGTGGTGGAACAAACACCTGATCTTTAATGACCCTCCGCCCTTTAAACAAACAAACAAACAACATAAATAAATAAAAGAATAAATGATCCTGAGAAAATTGGCTGATGAGTTGTCATACCACGTCGAAACTTTGTTTTTTTTCACTAGCAATACCTAATTTTGATAACATACATAAATTCTACACTTTTCACTTAGCTCTAATGCACTTTTCATTGCAGTTAATAGATTTGCATGTTGTTAAATAATACTCCTTTATGAAGTTTGAGAAATAAATTTCTAAGCAAAAGAATTCATGTAGTATAGAAATTTTTCTCAACGCTGTAACTGTTCAAAAGTTACAAGACTAAAAAAAACCCATAAAAGAAATTGAAGTAAGTTTATGCTTTTGAAAATAAAAATATACGTCTTACTTTGAAGATAAATTTATAGAAAGAGGAAATGCCTTTTGTTCTGTAATAAAAAAATTGTTTGTTTATTTATTAGTTTAACATAGGGGAGGATTTCAGCCGCATGAGAATTTCTTAGCTTGTTTCTGCACTAAGCAGATTCTACTAAATACAAATTTTGCTTTTGGAGATTGGTTTTATTTTATTATCTTATAAATACTTTATCTATGATCTACTTTTCAAGCACCCTTTCATTGAGAAAGTGCTTTTGCGAAAACATTTGAACATGCATTAACTGCAATTTTATGTCCCTTTTTTAGTACCCTTTCATATGAGAAAAAGTATATTTTTAGCAGACAGCTTTGATTAGGTTGAAAGCAAGATGCAGATAAATAACAGTATTAGAATAATTTTCAATTTCAAATGGACTCATAATGTATGTCTCATATGGACATTTCAAATATGAATGTATGTCTGAAATATACGACTTTTTTTCGGGTTTAAGTTACAGTCGTCAAATAAAATGCAAATAAAAACACCATACTAATACGCTACAACAAATTATTGAAGACAGTTTCTGGTGACAAACGATAAAAAATAAAATCTACTTGTAAATGATGTATATAAAATTTGCTTAGAGGGCTATCTTGCATATCGAAACAAACCCAAACTTTGTTTTTTTTTTTCAATAACAATACCTAATTTTGATAACATAAATTCTACACTCTTCAATTAGTCAAAATACACTTTTCATTGCAGTTAATAGATTTGCATGTTGTTAAATAATATTCCTTTATGAAGTTTGAGAAATAAACTTCTAAGTAAAAGAAGTCATGTAGTATACAGGGTGATTTTAAATTTTTTTTACAATAAAAGAGGGGTGATAGTACACATCAAGACAAACAATATTAAATAGGAGACCAAGGATCCCAAACGTTTTCCAAAGGAGATAGCCGCCATTAAAGTTTAGGGACCAAAATTTCAAATAAACATAAAAAACGGAAAAATCGGTCGATTTATTTGCGATTTTCACTAAAATTATTCTTTATGTCGGCATTTTCTTGAAATTAAATTATAAAGATAAATTTCAAAAAATGCCAATAGAGGGAGCTTTAGACTTTGGAGTAAGGAACAACTATTTTTGCCGGTATTTTTTGCATCTCATTAAATGTTTTCGTAAGTTTAGACTCAAACTTAAATTTTGAGCTCAAAATCTGAAAGTGGGAGTGGTTAAGTAGCACAAACTGAACTGTGTTCAGAGGGTTCAAATTTCAAATGATTATAAAAAAGGAAAAAATTGGTCGATTCGTTTGCGGTTTTAGCTAAAACTAATTTTTAAATGAGCATTTTCTTGAAAATAAATTTTAAAAATAAATTTCACAAAATGCCGATAGAGGGTGCCTTAGACTTTGGAGTAGCGTACAACTACTTTTAACTGTTATTTTTTAAATCTCATTAAATGTTTTCTAATGCATAAACTTAAATTTTAGGCTCAAATTCTGAATCGTTGGGAGTGTTTAAGTAGCGAAATATTGAATTGCGTTCGAGGAAGGGGAAGGGTTAAATTTCAACTCCTGAAGACACTTCAATTTGCGCTACTTAACTACTCCTAATTATTCAGATTTTGAGTTTAAAATTTAAGTTTAAATCTAAGCTTCCGAAAACATTTAATAAGTTTTTTCAAGCATTTAATTAGAACAAAAAAAAAAAAAAAAAAAATAAAGGTTAAAATTAGTTGTTGGTTACTATGAAGTTTAAGGCGCCCTGTAATGGAATTTTTTGAAATTTATCTTTAAAATTTATTTTCAAGAAGATACTGACTTAAAGAATAATTTCGCTTTAAACCGCAAACGAATCGACAAATTTTTCCATTTTCTATAATTATTTTATATTTGAACATTCTCCCCTCCCCCCTTAAACACAGTTCAGTTTGTGCTACTTAACTACTCCCGACTATTCAGGTTTTGAGTTCAAAATTTAAGTTTAAGTCTAAGCATCCGAAAACATTTAATGAGATGCAAAAAGTAACGGCAAATAATAGTTGTTCGTTACTCCAAAATCTAAAGCGCCCTCTATCGACATTTTTTGAAATTTATCTTTATAATTTATTTTTAAGAACATACCGACATAAAGAATAGTTTTAATGAAAACCGCAAATCAATGAACCATTATTTCCGTTTTTTTTATAATAATTTGAGATTTGAACCCTCTGAACACAATTCAGTTTGTGCTACTTAACCACTCCCACTTTCAGATTTTGAGCTCAAAATTTAAGTTTGAGTTTAAGCTTACAAAAACATTTAATGAGATGCAAAAAATACCGGCAAAAATAGTTGTTCGTTACTCCAAAGTCTAAAGCTCCCTCTATTGGCATTTTTTGAAATTTATCTTTATAATTTAATTTCAAGAAAATGCCGACATAAAGAATAATTTTAGTGAAAACCGTAAATCAATCGACCGATTTTTCAGTTTTTTATGTTTATTTGAAATTTTGGTCCCTAAACTTTAATGGCGGCTATCTCCTTTGGAAAACGTTTGGGACCCTTGGTCTCCTATTTAATATTGTTTGTCTTGATGTGTACTATCACCCCTCTTTTATTCTAAAAAAATTTGGAATCACCCTATAGAAGTATTTCTCAACGTTGTAACTGTTCAAAAGCTAGAAGAATAAAAAAAAAACCTATAAAAGAAATTGAAGTAACTTTATGCTTCTGAAAATAAAAATATACGTCTTTCTTTGAAGAAAAATTTATAAAAAGTGGAAATGCCTTTTTTCTGTAATAAAAAAATGTTTTTATTTATTTATTATTTTAATATAGTGGAGAATTTCAGCCTCATGAGAATTTCCTAGCTTGTTTCTGCACCAAGCAGATTCCAGCAAATACAAATTTTACATTTGCAGATTGGTTTTATTTTACTATCTGACAAGCTTTCTTTTACTATCTTATGCTTTCTCTATGACCTACTTTTCAAACGATGTTTTATTCAGAATTGCTTTTGCAAAAAACATCCTTGAACATGCATTAACTGAAATTTTATGTCCCTTTTTTAGTACCCTTTCAAAAGAGAAAAAGTATATTTTTAGAAGACAGCTTTGATTAGGTTGAAAGCAAGATGCAGATAAATAACAGTATTAGAATTATTTTCAATTTCAAATGGACTCAGAATGTATGTCTCGAATGCGCATTACAAATAAGAATGAATGTCTGACATATACGATTTTTTTTGGTTCTGAGTTACAGAGGTTGAAAAAAGAAGTAAACACTCCATACTAACGCTGCAAGAAATTATTGAAGAAGAAAGTTTTTGGTGCCAAACAATAAAAAATAAAATCTACTTTTGAATGATGTATATAAAATTTGCTAAGAGGGCCATCTACAATTGAGTTAGCAGTAGAAAGCCGAAGACGTATAGCGTAATGTCTATAACTTACAAGTTAAGTAACTGAGGAGATTGTCACAAGATGACGGCTGTTTCTTTTGATCAGATCAACAGATTCTGGTTGCTGCCGGTGAAAACTTCCACCAGTAAATATCAATAAAAGTTTCATATTGTTATGGCGCCTAATTGATGGAAAACTTTTCTCCCAAATATGGTAAAAAATGTGTATTTATTTTTACTGGTGTCAGTTTTCCCCTGGTACTTACAAGATGTTGTCTTGGTTGTCACAATGTGGCGGAACTATCATTGGCGAAGTAAACTTGCACCAATTAAAAAAAATACAGTTTTTCCCATTATTTTTTATTGAAATTTACCATTAATGAGGTGTTCAAATAAAGAAGAATTTTCTAGATAAATTTATTGGTTGGAATTTGCCGAGGTAGTAAGGTATCCCTGCGAAAACGGTTTCAATTGAAACTTAACTATTTTTAGGATATATCTATACCCCTTTCTTAATAGTTCCATGCCATCTACATATCAAAACAAACTCAAAGTTTTTTCCCTTTTCAATAGCAATATCTAAATTTGATAACATAAATAAATTCTACGTCCTACAATTAGCTTCAAATACACTTTTTATAAAATTCGTACAGTTAGTTTCAGAAAAAAGTATTTTAAAATGAGACTTTTTTACAGCTATATCCAAATTGAAGTTACATAATTGTTAAAATGCTATAGATTGATTATGTCACTTCAATTAATGTATTATTTCTTATTAATATGACCGTTTCACTTATTTAATAAGCTTCGACTACTCTTATCCTCTTATCACAAATATTTCATTTAAATGAGTAAAATATATAGTCATCTATACATTTTTCTAATATTTATAGAAGTGCAATTTTCAACTATGATGAACATACTAAGTATAAAAGGGAAGTTTTAACGTTTGTGAACTATATTGAAAAGCTTTAACCCGCGAGGACGCGCGCAGGGCCTAAAAGACCCGTAGTACGTATGGTTTTTTACAATTGCAACCACTAATTTTTTTAAAGTAATCTTCAACTTATTTTATCGCAAATTTTGTAAGAATTGTCGCCGTATTTATAACGTTACTGTTATAATTTGATTTTAATGGTGGTGAAGTAAAAACCATTCATACCCTTGTAAGCGCGCGCTCTCCCGGGTTAAAAATCGGCTTTTGTGATTGGTTACTTGCAACTGTGATCCTGCAGTGTACATAAAAGTATACCCTTCATTATAGCCTGGTCAATGATAATCATCCCATTATATATGAAATCACCAGACAAAATGTAATATCCCACCTTGATTTAGCCACAAACTACACAACATAAACTTAAAAAAAATTCTTTGTTTACTTAAATGGTGACACATGATTATAATATGGATGTTACAAGTTTAACCCTCTGGATCCCAAACCGCCCGAGATATTTTAATTCGTATATTTCAGTTCCCGCCAGAAAATTAAAACAATATTTACTTTAATCACTAATAGAACATTCCGTATTTAAATAAAACGAAATTAGCCGTTGAATTTTTCTGGTGTGAAATGAACTACATAATTTCTAGAACGTGTTCTAGCATGGGAATTAAAGGGTTAAAATGTACTTTTTGTGAAAATTTTCGAGCATTTTTGGTCTGCAAGACGTCAACTTATTCCGCAAAAACAACACATTATCTGCAACAACAGCACATTAATGGAATTTCCCATATGTGACGTCAAAGTAGGTATATTAAAGAAAAATACCAAAAAGCGGGCAGAATATTTTAACGCTGTGTTCCCTTCGCTCAATAAACAGTCTTTTACGGAGGATGCATACCTACAGAGGCGTGATTTTTGCCACTCGTGGACAGTGTTCTCGCTGTCGTTCGCCAATGCGCCAAATTACGACTAAATTCTTCATTTGGCGAGTAAACAAGCGATTAGATTCGCCAAATTGCTAGTGCTCAGTTTTTGCTTTTGCTTTTTTTCTTTTTCGTTTTTCCTATTTATACATATATATATATATATATAATATATACATATTTTTTATATTTGTAGCGGATAGTTGAAATGAGATTAATAACAATCGCTGTCACAGTTATAAAAACTTGGGTTATTTTAGAAAACATTGAAAAAAGGGGGTACCTTAAAGGATTAAAGATATATATATGTATTTATGTGCTACACGGCGAAACTATTTGGCTAATACTTTTTTCATTTGGCGAATGTTTTTATTTTAAATTAGCCAAATTACTAACGTTGCTCAAATGTCAGCGAGAACACTGCTCGTGGATAAAGTCTATTGCTTTTCTATTCATTTCAAATACGTCCAGTGTTGAATTCAGACACTTTTCTTCGGGAGGGATTTCTGTCGCTCCGGGGGGGGGGGGGGATACACTTTTTGACCATTGAAAACACAAAATCTCAAAATTTCCGTGGCTTCGGGCCACCCCCTGAATTCAACACTCAATACGTCATTTCATTGCAAATGGCCGACGCTATAATTCTTTGGGTAATTGGAAGTAGAAATAGTAATGCTCTTGATTAATCTTTTATAGAAGAAAAATATGCTTAATTGCCGATTCGTTCATTTTAATATTTTACTTTGTTCATGTAAGACCGAAACGTTGTTATAATCCGATGCACTACTACTTTCACTTTGTACACATATGTTCGAAACGTTGTTATAATCTGAAGTAGAGCTTCTACTAAGTCATTTTGTTCAAATACATCTGAAACGTTCTTAAAATCTGAAACAGTGTTTCTTCTTCTACGTCACTTTGTTTACATGCGTCTGAAATGTTGCTATGATTCGAAGCAGTGCTACTTCTATTACGTCATTTTGTTCACATATATCTGAAATGTTGTTATAATCTGAAGTAGTGCTTCTTCTACTACGTCATTTTGTTCACTTACGTGCGAAACGTTGTTATAATCCAAAGAACTGCTACTTCTACTACAACACAGCTACGCATTTAGAAACGAAATTGGGGTATGTGAACAATACGATGTATATAAATGAATCGAAATAAAAATAATAAATGAATCGACAATTAACTACTTTTTCCTCCACAAAAGATTAACCCGATATACTACTAATTCTATTTCCAGCTACCCTATTAAATAAAGACTCTTTAATTTGAAACGAAATGACATATTGAAGTGAATAGAACAGCAATTGCAGACCGAAAGTAGTAGGAAAAATTAAAAAAAGGTATATTTTAAACTTGTAACATCTGTATTAATGTTATCTGTCATTTTTAAATAACAGAGAACTTTTTTAAGTCTATATTGTGCAATTTGCTATCATATTATGTTTGATAATCCTTTAACCAATATCACATAAGGAGTTATTGACCAACATCGATTTCAGAATTTACAGCTTCCATTTATTTTTCAGTTTACTTATTTTATACGAATACTTCATGTATGATTTATTTTTCAAAGATTTCATCCAATACTTTATGATTGAGAACTAACTGCTTTTGACGAAAAACAGCCTTGCAGCTACATTAACTAAGAATTTATTGCCTATATTTATCATCTTTTAGCAATTTTATAACTCACTTTTAGTACTTTTTCAGATAAGGAAAAATATACTTTTAAGCTAATATTTTGCTTAGTTAACAAAAGTTAACTAAGCTAAAGTTAACTTTAAGTTAACAAAATTGTATATATCTAAATAACTGAAAATTATTTTTATGTTTGTACAATTGGTTGCAAAATGTATGGTATGGAAAGTTAAAATTAAAATTCCAAGTGTATGATTATCACTGGTCAACAGCTGTTTTGGTGCCGGGGTACTTTTAGCTGATTTTATATGAATTTGATGTCCTGGATTCAAATATGGCATTAGTTTTTCTCTATCAGCTCAGTTTTTTAAGATAAACAACTTTTTGCGAAATATGTGTTTCATTATTTTAAGGTAAATCCATGTATTAAAAAATGTATGTAAAAATAAAATAAATACAGGATTTTTATTTTTTATAATACACAAATGTTAGTTTTTATTATTATGATATACACATATTGAAATAGTAATTTTTTTATTATATTGTACAAATATTTTTACTCACAAAAATAGAGAAAAACGTCACTGATGAAACTGATACTCATTGAATGCTTCGGAAGCTTCTTTTCCGTGACATTCTGGAATATATTTTAGAACAGTGTCTTTTTAAACTCAAACTGTAATCTGAAACCTTATGCATATCTCATCTTTTTTGGTAGCGGTCCTCTATAGTCTTAATATTGTGGTGAAATTTTTCGGGATGTTTATCACTTGTGCCTTCTTTATTTTTAAGAAAATGCTCTAAGTGGCAATGTAAATAGTGCACTTTAATTCTTCTAGTACACCCAAGAGATTTAAAACTATTATGTTTTTCATTTACCAGTTCTACATAGATTTCTAATTTGCATTTGCCCGGAATGTTTTTGTGAACTGCCACAAAAAAAGTCCAGGCTTTTTATTCAGCCTCATTCGTTGAATTTACGAAAGCAGGATCCTTAATCAGTTGTCTTATTTGTTGTCCGTTAAACATGCCTGCTTTGATATCTTCATAACTCAATTCGGGTGTTTTTACCTTATATATGCAAATCATGACCCGTTCTTATGGAGAATTTACACAAACTGCTTCATAGGACAGAGCTTGATATGCAGTGCAGAAAGTATGATTTTCTTTCGCTCAACTAAAGTGTTATTAATGACATTCCTTTCTCCAACATCCATGTTTTCTTTCTTAGGCCTCTCTTTTCTAATCTAGTGGTGTGTTTTATCCCTGCTATCCCAAAAATAGAAAAACAATAGTATTTTGTGTAACTTCTTTGCTATCCAATGACAATCATCTGGAGAATATTTAGGAAGAACTAATTTTTCTAACAGTTTTCTAAATTCATGACAAAATACAAGATTGTTTTTTTTAAGAGAAGTAGGGTAGTAGACAATTTTGTCTTGTGTGATAAAATGTAAGTTTGGCTCTTTGTTCTAATAAATTTTTGTCTTTTAATCTTGAAACCAACCAGTAATTCAGAAGCTTCTTTTAAAACATTGAAATCTCTTTTGAAATCATTTAAATCAACCTGGTTGAAAAATTTAGGCATTGATGACGTCTCCTCATAATCACTGTTACCTTCACAGCTATCTAAAAGATGACCAGAAGGACAATATTCATCCTCACTAAGCTCTGGTAGCTGATGAAACGTTGGGATCGGTAGTTCCTCTGAGTGAGGAAGTGGGGGTCTTGAAGACACTAAATCAGGATAAGTTTTCTTATTACAATTGTTTCGATTAATTCAAATAGTATTCCAGTGCTAGGTAGAAATAATAGTCATAGAAATGGTTTTGGAGTTCTCTCCAAACCATTGGTAAACCGAATTTGAGACTTATTCTCTTCCGTCAGTTCACTGTCATAAACGCTCTCTTTTTTTATAGACCTGTTGCGGTGCGTAGATTTTATCCTGATCACCAAGTCTAACCCCAAAGTATCCAAGATAAGCTGTCTTTACAAAGTCAGTAACATATTTTCTGTGTTCTTTCAACTTTTATTCTCCGCATATGTAGCAAAACTTATCTGGATGATTTATACAACTTTTTCTACTTGAACTCATTTAAATTCCATTCTACAACGGAAACACAACAATCTACAACACTACGAGTTTTACGTTAAATTGATACGAATTCTACCTTAAACACAAATATCATGGAAGTTCAAAAACTTTAGAAAGTCAAAGAAAGCCAGTTTTGTTTCCATGGAGCGAACTCTGAAACTAACCTTATCTCTTGGAGGCTTTTACATTTGGCTTTATGGATGAGCTGCGCGAAATCATAAGGATGCGCAAATCTTTAGTTTTGCTTGCACATTTCTTTTTTTAAAGATCTTGTATTTCAACGTCCTTCTAATCGCCTTGAGCGTCGTTACAGGGCTATGTATCATAAGGTAAGTTTAAGTGTTCAGGGTCACTTTAGTTCTAAAAAATCTTTAGTTCGCTTTGCATATCTAAAAAAGTAGAGCTGATAGAGAAAAACTGATTGCATATTTGGAATCAGCGTCCCAAAAATATCCAAAGTCAGTTGTAAAATCTCAGGCACCAAAAAAAAATTTTTTTTTTTGTAGGCCTGTGTTATCTGACATTGCGCAACTCTATTTCAACTGTGTTTTGTAAGGTTATTTTTTTTATGTGCCATTTGTGGGTAAAAAGTTAATATTACGGGGTCAACTAAAATCAAAATTTGAACTTACAGTTTGGATATTTTTAACTATCATATAAATATTCTATGTATATTTTCAACGAAGAATCATTTAGAACTACTTTATCGAAAACAGCTTTGAAGCTTCTTAAAATGTAAATTTTTATTGATGCTAATTACCCTCTCAGTTTTAGGACACAATTATCTTTTACTTACCAATCGAGTACCTGCTCGGGTCACAAAAAGCATTTTTTTAATTCATAGATTTGATTATGTTAGCGAAATGTTTATACTTTATACAAAAGTATAATAAAAATATTTCTAAATTTGATTTAGTTCAAATATGTATATATATATATATATGTGTGTGTGTGCGTGTGTGTAGTATTGTAGCAAATCTGACGTGTAAGCATGGCATCGAATGCATTGTAACTACTCTTAGTCTTGCGTGAATGCATTTCAATTCGATGAACAGCCGAGATCTGGTTGACATTTGGCACAGTGCTGAACAGTGGACATAGGCAGTGGAATGAATATAAGAGATTTTTCCATTACGAAATAATAAGCAATCTTATACCTTCATAATTTCATTAGCAACATTTCGTGTAAAACAGTTCCCGTCATTCATTACAAAACTCAGGACTTTGTTGTTAAGAGGTTTGTCAGTAACCAGTATTTTAATATTTCGTCTGCCTCTGTTCCAACAATCCTTTAATTCTATTTAGGACTTATAGGTGACTCCAGCAAACAGAAGGATTACAAGGACATTTATCCCAGAGCAGTTCAACTGAAGAAAATATTCTCTCTGCTACATACAAAATTGAAAAGACAGTAAAAACTGATGACTAAGAACAATATTTGAACTCTACGTTTTCAGCGAAGATGCGAACATCATTAAGGGCATATTCCTGCTGCATAGAGGACACAAAAAAACTTTCATTGCAAGATATTTTTAACTCTTTATGGGAAGCTTTAAAAGCTCTCATATCTTGCCTCATTTATTGACCAATACTTATTCTGTAATTATATACACTTAATACAGAATTATTATATATATTTTAATTGTTATGTAGTTTTTTTATTTC
Organism: Maratus speculifer; assembly: GCA_964019185.1. Taxonomy (NCBI): domain Eukaryota; kingdom Metazoa; phylum Arthropoda; class Arachnida; order Araneae; family Salticidae; genus Maratus; species Maratus speculifer. The sequence continues at coordinate 143,088,073 of OZ025301.1, read as the reverse complement.
AATTAAACAAGAAATATATTAAGAATAAAATATTTCCTCTTCATGAAATGACAACACTGTTCTACAGATATCTGGTGAACTAGAATATGATGTGCTACTAAATGGTGAGTTGATTATATCACTTGCCCATATATATATATTTACAGTGATTGACTAATATATAAATGAGGGTAAATAAAATTAATAAACAATAGACTAAGTTGTGAGGTATGTGCACCGAACTCTGATCTTCATAGCAACATATGAAGTAAAACAGTTCCTGCATTCAATACAAAACTCAGGACTTTGTCGTTAAAAAGTCAAGTTGTGACGTGTCTGGAGGTATGCTGGTTAAATGAAGACATAATCTTAAGTATAAGATAAAATCAAACAGTTTATTTAAACCTCTGGAACATGGGAAAGTGGAGCGATAATTCAAGTATTCAGTCACTAAGCACAATACTAAGAGATTAAATCGTAAACTATACTCACGTTCACGGCTTAAGCTCAGTTCGGGGCCCTCACTCCGGCTTCGCGTTCAGATTGCAGCTAAAAGCTAGTTTATAATAAAAAAGCCCGTGGCTGCAAACAACCTTTATTTCTCAAAATACTCAACGTATTAAACAACTTCTTACCCGCAGGCTTTCCTCTGAGGTAACGCAGCTCACAACAAGCTAACTCGGCTCACAGTTCTAGCTATCTCACTTCAGAACACCTTACTTCGCTCACCAACACAATCTAATTCGTTTAGCTGGCTTCCGCCGCCTCACAACCACATCTATCTCGCCTTGCGGACTCCTGCCGCTTCACCACCACACACAACACTCCAACTCATAGCTTTTATACATTGCAAACTGAAGACGGAGCAATTTATTTAAAAAATACTCCTAACCGCAGCTAACTGTAGACTCGAGGGCGCCATATACACTCTGGAAAGTTAAAGTTGAATAAAGGATAGATGTCACTTTTGCGCCACACATGTTAAAACATTGACGTCACGATCTCACTAAAAATGCTAGAGTGCCTTTATCACAAAGGACACTCCCTCACAACGTGAATATCGAACAAATCTGTCTCTTCACCGATTTGCTTTTTACCATTCTCCCACATTAACACAAATCATGAGCCGCGCGCTTTCTGGGCAATGAGGAATAATAATGGCATCCGTGAAGGCCCAATAAAAATAATTCTGTAAAGAGTTCTGTCAAATGGAAGCACAATAGTAATAGGAGTAAAAAACATCCCTGTTCGCGAAAGATCTCTCAATAAAACAAATAACAATAATAAAAAAGAAATGGCACTTTTAAAAGCATTCGAATTCACACTAAATCATAGAATCGGTCAAAAATGATGACACAATTTGACTGTTTGTAATATTTTACATACAATATTGTCACATGTAATATTTTACATGGCATTACATATTTTACATTATAGCATTGGTTAAGATAGTAATAAAAAAAAACAAAAAAAAAAAAGAAAGAAAGAAAAGAAATAAAACTACCTATTGGATGATTTTATTTACGTGCTATTGTGAAAAATATTAATTGTGAAATTTTATTATTTATTGTGAAAAATATATTTATTGTGAAAAATATTTAATTTTTTATTTAAAAGAATATATTTTGCCACTGCGGCGCGTCAACAAATTTTGGATAGATTTAACTATATAATCAACAATTTAAAAATACATTTCTCAAAAGCTCAATAATAAATCGCAGATTTACAACAGAGAAAAAACAAACAGTTGTTACGTTTACTGACAATAAGCTTTTAATAGTTATGAATATAACAAACATTCATACAAAACAAAGAAAGAAAGGAAAGGAAAAAAAAAAGAAAGAAAAAAGAAAAGAAAAAAAGAAAGAAAGAAATCAAATATCAAAAAAGTGTAAAAAATTCGATAAAGTCATAGTTATAAAAGTTTCCAAATTTAGTATAATTTTAAAAAAATAAATTATCATATATTTATATTTATCATATTATAATATACTTTAGCATCGAAGTTAATTTTTATCGTTTGTTGAGAATACATGAGATTGGGTAGGATATTTTTTAATTAATTACGCGTTCAATTCAAATCAAAATTTGTAATTAGGGTTTTTATATTTTTAACTTCCCTATAAATACTTTATGACCTATATTTCAAAGACTCTATCAAAGTATCATTGAGGAATGTTTTTGTGCAAACAACCTTGAAGCTACTTTAACTGCAAATTTATTGACACCATTTACCATCCTTTAGCAGTTTTATGACTCATTTTTAGTACCCGTTCAGATCAGAAAAGTATTTTATTAGCTGATAGCGTCGTTCTTAAATTGGAAAAATAAAATTGATCAAATAGTAAAATTTGAATTACTTTCAGACATATTTTGTTTTAGTATATACGACATAAAAAACAGGATTTATATTTGAAATATCAATGTATGCTATTCACAGTTATTGCATTTTATTTTGGATTTGTGAATTTAGCGTTATAAAAAGAAGAAAAACAAACATATTTTACTTACATGAAAACATCCATTAATGTTAAACTTACGGAAAAGATTTTTTTTTTTTTTTTTTTTTTTTTTTTTTTTTTTTTTTTTTTTTGGCGGGTATTTTTTTGAATATTGATGGTAATTGATCAAATTGGAATTTCAGATGTACTATGCAATTTTCTGAACTGTTTACTTAGGGCCTGTGAAAATATAACGTTATCAATATTTGGTAATTTTGTACCCTTAAGATATCATACGTTATCATGCCTAACCCTCCCCACCTTGCTAATGATATCGTTATCAAAGTGTAAAAAATTTCCGATTTCAAGATTTTTTTTTTTCGAAGTGATACCAACATATTTTTAGGTAATATATAAGATAAGATAATGACAAGATATATATCCTTCGCAGACTTTAATGATTCAAACCAAAAGAAGTCAATAAATATAAGTTTGCATATGAAAAAACTTAATGTCAAATAACACTCAAAAGAAACAGTTACTATTTAAAAATATTTTACAATAGCTTTTTTTACGTAATGCATTACGTAATGATTTACGTAATGCACACGTAATGCATTCAATAGTAATAAAGTCCTGTTGCTCCGGACGGAGGAGGATTAAGTGGCAGATAAAAATTCTTATCAACAAAATAAGTTCGCAACATTCTTTCTCTTTCTCTTTTATTTATTAGCAAACACAAGCTTCATTTGAAATATATTTCACAAATAGTTCCTCGAACCATGATTATATATGCACACACACATGAAGAAGAATAGGAATGTCAATCGTTGGGGTATTCCATATTTTGGAATTAAATATTTTTATAACAATACCTTTATAATAATACCTGCTGTGTTTAATAATAACTTTGTACTTTCATAAAAATAGATAACAGGATACTAAAGCTATCATGCTATTTTGTACCAAAAATCATGACAAATAAAAAGAGAAAATTTTAATCGAAACAAAATAGATATCAATATCAGAAGACTACATTCCTTCCCTTAAAGATATTTTACGATATCATATGCCAGCCTACCTCCTTCCGAAAATGATAACGTTATATTTACACAGCTCCTTAGCATCATAGTACTTTAACTGATTAAGCTAACAAAATTTTTTTAAGCATGTGAAAGTGTTTTATAATCTATGTTTGATGCATGACTTTTCGCCCTTGGTTTTCTTTGGGAAAATGAACTATCGAGAATTCAACATGAAAAATTTTCACGGCCAAAACGCTGGCCAAGAAAAACTAACTGCAAACGAAAAATTTAAAAAATAAACTCTACTGAAATTCAATGGAATATATACGATGAAAAAAAAATTAACTTAAAATAAATTCAGAAACAGTATATGCCCGGTTTTCATAACGGTTTTACATAACCAAATTAGTGAATTCTGGAGCGAAATAAATAAAGAAAATTTCGAAGTATCAAAAAACATTGATCATTGCATATGCATGCATATAAGCGCCATTTGCATGGACGAGAATGGGGTGTCTATTTCTTCTACGTCATTGCGCGTTCTAAAACGAGCCGGAAATTAGCCGCGTTTTGGCATATGATACATACAGCACGTGCCACCCTTTTTTTAACTTAACGCCTGGTGACCTTCCAGCATTTAACAGGTGACGATTCTGGTGTGTTTTACATTTATAGTCATGTATTGACAGCTGGCCTTTTGAGAACGCTGCCTGGTTTTCTATTCCTGACGTCTGTTTTGCATACGCTGATGTGATAACGTTTAATTCATAAATCGGTAATATATAGCGTGGAAGTGAAGGAAAAAATGGTCAAAATTTTAAAGGTTATAACACATTTCAAGAGTAAGAATTTGGGGTTTAGAAAACCAGGATTGCAACCTCTTTATTCAATAAAATATGGAGGCAGGTTTATCTCGCTTCAACACTAAGAATAAAAATACAGGGTGTTCCAAAAATAAAGATTCCTTTCTATGAAAATACTAATCTATTGATTTCTTTAACAGGTGGTTGAAGATATGCTTTTAGAAGAAAGAATAACCATCGCTTCCTGGAAACTGAATAATAAAACATATGAAGAAGTGCATCAGCTGTACCATCGAAAATACGGAAAACAGCCACCAACAAGGGCCAATATCAAGCTTCTTGTGAACAAACTCAGACGAACCAGCATCAACAGATGTCGATGGTCGTCCAAGACGTTTTTCATTAACCACGCTGTCGGTTTGTCTGAATTTGTTTACAAGTACAGTCGACTCTCGTTAATTCGAAATCGGATAATTCGAATCTTCGCTTAATTCGAACTCAACATGAAGTCCCGAAATTTTCAATGGCAGAATAATGTTAAACTTTTTCATTAATTCGAACTCATTTTCTCTTGACATCGTTTAATTCGAACTGACGAGAATTCCGATTTTTCATTTTTCTTTTCTTTCTCACGGATTTCAGATCATTTGAATAATTTTTTTTCTTTGATTTTTGTGAAAACTTTTCCGAACGAGTATACATATAATACAATGCATTAGATATCCACTGTCTTAGAGCCCCGTCTGTCCATCAGTGACGCTTCAAATTTTTCTTCCATTGTGCTTGTTTCTACTCTTTCAATTGGTTTATGCATTTATACGTTCTAATTTAATATTAAGTCATATTCTGATGATAACAGACATAATAAATTTTAAAAAACACTATAACATTAATTCCTTTGTAATTGTAGCCTATTAAGCATGTTCTCATTTCATACTTTCCGTAATTCGAACTTCGGATAATTCGAACATTTCTTGTGGTCCCGACGAGTTCGAATTAACGAGAGTCGACTGTAGCCTTTTAATAGCTCTTATTGGCGGCTGTTTTCCTTATTTTCGATGGTACAGCTGAAGCGCTTCTTCACAAGTTTTATCACCCAATTTCTTGGAAACTATAGCTATTCTTTCTTCTATGGAGAACATGTCTTCAAACATCTATAAAAGAAACCAATAAATTAGTCTTTTCATAGAAATGAATAGTTATGTTTTCAACACCTATAGAACCTTCATCTAAAATGAACAGCAAGTCATTTTTTGAATCCCTAAACAAAAAATGTAGATTTACGAACTATACGAATGGGGTTAACAACTAAACTGAATAGACGAAGTGATCTAGAATTTCTAGTCTCTTGCTTTCTGGGTGACTAAATGAAATTGAATCGTTTCAGTCGCGATAAATTATCGCTTGATTTATCGAATGTTTTCATAAACTAGAATAATAGTTACTAAAACTAATCTCTTGTGTTCACATCTGCTTGCAGAGATATTTAAATAAGTTTTACAAAGAGAATAGAGAAAAATGCTCTCGAATTCTAGTATGAGATTCTAGAATTCCCTAGCAAAGGGAACTAGAATTTGTAAGGATAACATAAAACTATTTTTGCTAGAGCTACAATTTAGATTCTAGATGACAGAGTCATTTTGTTTTCTCAGTGAAGCCAAAATTGGTTTTCATTCTTCAAATCAGAAGCGTTAAAGTTAGTAATACTCTTCAAGAGAAACAATGCTTATACAGGAAACTAGGACTGCAACCATTCATTCATTCAGAAATATCGAACATCTCACACCAAGCTGAATTTTATTTATTATTCATCATAAGAAAGACATTTTAGTTAATAACAAAGTTAAAAGGAAAAAAAATATACAGGAAATCAGGACTTCAATACATTTATTCAGTCAAAAATTCAGAAAGTCTCACTCTCACTCCAAGCTGAAATCTGTTATCCATTTTCCAAATGAAAACTATTTTAACTAATAAGAATGTATTTATTAAAATACAACACATTGCTCAGTGGTGCACAAAACAGGAATTTTAATATACATTTGTACAATTAAAATAAAATAAAACTATCAACGTTTCGCGCCGTCTTCTGCGGGCGTCTTCAGGAAAATATGATAATGGAAGGACTACGTTTGCATCTTGATCGAGAGATAATATTTCTACTAAATTAAAATCTAAATGAATTAAAATTTTAAAAAAATGTTGCCACTTACACGTGAGTAAAAATTAAAATATTGCAACGAAATAAAAATTTTAAGATTTTATGGTGTTATGCCATATTTTTGGTATATTGTAGGATAAATTATCATTACATGGTTTATTTTCTCGTGCTATGATTTCGATAGATTCTCTTATATTACCTTGAACTGGGTTATTTCAAGGAACTATGATTTTGGCCCCCTCAAAATTAGTTTTATTTTATTTTAATTGTACAAATGTATATTAAAATTCCTGTTTTGTGCACCACTGAGCAATGTGTTGTATTTTAATAAACACATTCTTATTAGTTAAATTTTATGGTGCAACTGTCCTATATATATTTATGAAAACCATTTTAGTTTGTAATACACATCAATAGATAAAAAATTTCGTACAGGAAACCAAGATCGCAACCCACTTATATATTCAAGATAAATAGTTTTTTTTTTTTTTTTTTTTACAGAAAACAAGGATTGCAATTCTTTTATTCAGTCAAAAATATTGGGTTTCTCATTCCTATACAAACTCTGTTTTTCTTTCATTAAATGAAAACACGTTTAGTTAATAATGTACTACAAAAGAAACAATTTTTGTACAGGAAACCAAGATTCAATCCATTCAATCAATCAAGATAAGCAATTTTTATTTTTATTTATTTATTTATTTTTACGGAAAACCAGGAATACAGTGAAACCTCCAAATAAGGGACACCCATGGGACCGCAACTTTCGTCCCTTAAATAGAGGTGTCCCTTATTCGGAGTTCCTTACATAGTGAAACCTCCAAATAAGGGACATCTTTGGGACCGCAACTTTTGTCCCTTAAATAGAGCTGTCCCTTATTCGGAGTGTCCCTTATTTGGAGGTTTCACTGTATAATTCATTTATTCAGCCAAAAATACTAGGTGCATCACTCCAAGACAAACTCTGTTTTTCATTTACCAAATGAAAACAATTTCAGTTAATAATACACGTCAAGAGAAACAACTTTTGCACAGGAAACGAAGATTGCAATCCACTCATTGAGTCCAGATAAAAACCATTTTCTTTTTCTTTTTTACAAAAAACCAGAAATACAATCCATTTATTCAAACGAAAATACTCCATGTCTCACTCCAAGGCAAACGCTGTTTTTCATTCATCAAACGAAAACACATTTAGTTAATAATGCACTTCCAGAGAAAGAATTTTTGTACAGGCCATCAAAATTGCAATCCATTCATTTAGTGAAAACTATAATATGTCTCACTCCAAGCAGTGTTGCCAGTGGGCTACTTTTTTTTAAAGTAAGATTTCTTGATCGGCACCACTTTTTTGAAACGGTAAAATTTCCTTTGTTTTCGCCTTTTTTTAACCCGTCATTAAATAAGGCGCATTGTAGTACCATTATAAAAAAGTGGTGCTAACCAAGAATCTGAATTTGAAAAAAGTAGCCCTTCTGGCAACACCGATTCCAAATCGAACTCATTTGTTATTCATCAAATAAAACAGCAACAACCTCACCCCGCTATTTTAAGAAAATAATTATTTTAGCATATTTCTCTGACAGATGTTGTCAGTGAAGTTATAAATAAAGAGGAGGTGACATATAGTGTATTTTGTGCGTAATTTTTTTCCCAAGCACCTTCTTCGTTCCAAGCCCAAGCTCGCACTCTGATTGGTTGTTGCTCTCGGCACTGTTTTCATGTAACTTGGCGATATTCATACTTGGCGTAGCGATAGATGCTTCCGTCGAGGAGTTTGATTTCCTTCCGAACCGAGTACAAAGTAACTTTTCTCTTGCAGCATTGGATTGGATGGAACGTGTCTTACTAAAAGCTGTACTCTTTAAAAGTTTTTACACACAAAAGCACAAGACCACGAGGATAAGAATGAAGGAAGAATAAGAATGAGTAGGTTAGGTTTTAGGTTTACTCGTTCACTTACGAGCGAAGTATTTTTCGCCAAGTATGGTTATCGCCAAGTTACGTGAAAACAGTGCCGAGAGCAACAACCAATCAGAGTGCGAGCTTGGGCTTGGAACGAAAGCTTGGGGAAAAAAATTTCGCGTATTTTGTACAAGATGCGAGCGAAGTAACTGATTAGGTTGCCAAAAGATGGCGGCTGTTTTTCACATCGGATCAGCAGTTTCGGAATTACCACTAAAGCTTTCTTCCACCAGGTAGACTTTGAACGGAGAGTTTTACCTTAATTTAGCAGCCTTTTAATAGAAAGTTTCTCTCATAAATATTGTAAAATTTTTTACTTGTTTTTATTGGTGATAGTTGCGCAGATATTCTAATCTTTTTACAGACCTTAAAGGATGCTGTCTAAGTTTTCACAATATGGCGAAAGTGCAGAGCTTGAATATCGCCATAATAAACTGATATCAGTCAAAATGAATATCTATTTTCATCATTATTTATGACTGAAGCTTTTCCATTCAAAAAGCGTTTAAAAAGGGAGAAATTTCCTATTTAATGTTTCTGGTCTGAATTTGCTCCAACGGCAATCAATCCCATCAAAAATGGTTATAGTTTAACCCTTTGCGGCACGGTGGTTTCATAGATATACCACTTAATTTTAATTCCCACACGCCCCATTGGCACCGGAATTTTGTTTAAGAAAATTACGGTTTATTCAATGCGTGAAATATAGCGTTTTCTTATTTATAAATAAAATTGTTTACGAATTCCGGTGTCAGTCATTTATTTCAATACTTAAGTTATGAATTTGCCTTGCGCCACAAAGGGTTAACCGCTTAACTGGTTTGCCCGAACGCCGTTCGGGCAAGACGAATTTGCTTATTGCATCATTTAAAGTTTTTTGACACCAGTACTATTTTTAAGAAAATTTTCACACTATTGAAAGGCAGAAATGTTTAGACTAAATTTTACGAATATCTTATTTAATTAATAGTGGTGTGAATCCACTATTTTCAATTTATTGAACGGAAAAGAAATTAAACAAAAACATAATTTGCAGAACAAATTAAAAAAATCAAGATTTATTTCCTACACTCTTTAAGCCCGAGAAGGGACAGATATTAAGATAATTGATTTATTCATTTCGACATTTAATATTAAATTTTGGTAACAAATAAGTTAAACCAAGTGAACATGAAAAAATAAAAATGCAATTCAAACAATATGATACTTAACCACCCTAAATCTTAGATTCCGTTCAAATGAAATCGAAATACATCTCCGACTTTTTCTGAACATTTGCTTTTTTGATTGCCTATTCATTTTGTTTACACTTACCGTAAACATAATACAAAATCTGCAATACAAATTTGCAAGTTGAGTTTGGAAAAAAAGTCTTAGATTTATTTCGATTTCATTTGAACGGAATCTAAGATTTAGGGTGGTTAAGTATCATATTGTTTGAATTGCATTTTTATTTTTTCATGTTCACTTGGTTTAATTTATTTGTTACCAAAATTTAATATTAAATGTCGAAATGAATAAATCAATTATCTTAATATCTGTCCCTTCTCGGGCTTAAAGAGTGTAGGAAATAAATCTTGATTTTTTTAATTTGTTCTGCAAATTATGTTTTTGTTTAATATCTCAAGTTTTTTAATAACTATTGCATTCAGGTGAACTCATTTCAAAATTAACTGAGGGTATCATCTTCAGGACTTCTTTATGCGGTATGTGTCACAATTACTGATGTAATTCACCCAGGGCCATAGCTAGAAGTGAACTATGGGGGTGGAGGGTTGGGTGAGCTCAAGAGAATGCCTAAGGGGCATTCAGCGGCATACACTGTGCATGCAACACGTTGGCACGATTGGAACAAAATGGCGATTATGTGTCTCACATGCTAACTCGGCTATCATTGTATACTTATTAATAAATTATTTTCTTGTACTTTCTTTTTTAAAATGGGTACTTCTAGGTTATCCCGTCGACCAAAAAATTATCGCCAAACTATAAGATTAAATGCCAATAATGGATGATCGTGAATGTCACATTCAATGACATTAATGCGATTCACGTGTTTAAAATGTCATTAAGTGATTTTTATTTCGACTTTTTATTAATATTTTTATTAATATTCTACTAATTATTTATTTTTTCGTTATTTAAAATAAAAATTATGTCAACATGTATAATTTGGCTATTATAGTTTGGCGATTTGTATAATTTGCCGAAATTGGTCGACGGGATAACCTAGAAGTACCTTAAAATGATATAAATTGTTTTGTTCTATTGAAAACGAAATTTTCACCATCAATTTTCTCAAAAATTGCGCCAACGTGATAAGTATTAGACATCTGTGCCAAAGGACAGAGCGTTATGAATATTTCAAATGAGTTTACATTTTATAATTTCATACAAATAATGCATCAAAAGAGTTTTATAAAAATATTAACTTGAAATATAAAAAAAACAGCTACTTTTCAACAGAAACTCTTTGTGATGTTTTAAAAATTAAATCGTGTAAGTTTCTTATCATTTTAACAATCATAGGAATAATAAATTTAATACAAATTAATTCAAAATTAAATTTTATTCAATGATTAATTATTTGTAATGTTACAAGTTTAGGAGCGATTTTAAAAAATCGCCAAATTGGAAATTAAAAAAAATATTTGAATGATTAGGTTGATAGAATTGGCTAATTTATTGCAGTGCCGAAAAGTCTTACGCCAATTAGTCGTTAATTCTGCGGTTTAGCCTTAAAAAAATTGCCAGGAATTGAGTTTGAAGGTCTAGTTCTGCAGATTTACTAATTTCATTACGTACCAAGGATGATATACTATTATTTTTTACTATTATTTTTTAATACTATTATTTTTGGAGACTTTTATTTGCCTTAATTTATTTTGATTTTCTTCGAAAGTATAAGGCGAAGACATTATAAAAATTGTGGTATAGGTACAAAATTCCAGCACAAATATCATATACTGGCTTTGGCGCGATTTTTTTTCAGATGCCAATGTGTCAGAAACCCCACTTTCAAATACCATTATTTACATATATATTTTTAAGTTATTTTCTATTATTTTGAAAAAACAATAAATAGAAAAAAGCTTAATTTACTAATTTTCTATATTTCTTCAATTAAAAATCGCCTTGATCCATCAATTAATATTAGAAAATATCTCTTTATTACAAAAATCATGCTTCATATTTATTATTTTCTGAAAATGATTCTTTTTCCTGGTACCAAATGTTTAAAAATCTCCGTTTCACTTCCAATATGAAGTCTTAAATATGCCGTTTTTATTTCTTACAAAAAAAATTTCTTTTTAAATCACGTAAAAATTATTAAATGCTACAGGAAATATGTCCATTGATCACTAAGATTTTCATTTTCTTTTTCTTTTTCTTTTTTTTTTTTATTTGATTGGAGGAATTTTTTTTTTTACTCAATTAGGTGCTTCGAAGAAAATCTGTGGCAGCGCGTACAAAAGGTGGGAAAATGTCTAGTAAATAACTCGTTCAATGTTAAATTCCCTATTAAAATAACATTACGGAGTCGCATTGGAAATAAATATAGCATAGCACTACCGTGCTATGCTATAATAACCAGTTAAGGGGTTAAGCTTCAATATTTTAAGGCTATGTCAGTTCCTCTTTATTAATAGTTCTATGATATTGTCAGAGAATACGTGAAAAGTAATGCAAGATAGAATTAAAAAATAGTCACCTGTAGCTGCCCTGGATATTGTTTGAGAGTTTTCAGTTATAAAATTCATTTATGCTTCGCGTCGCTTAACATCAAATAATAAGTATCAGTATGCATGTTTATTATACCATAAATGTATGAGTAACATTTCAGTATAAATATTTATTACTAGTTTGTCATTTTAGTCACAAATTTTAGTCAGAGTCGTATGTTTGTTAATAACTAACAAATCATTTGTGTACATATATCGTCGGTATCATGTCAGACTATCCAATATGAAAACAGTGTTGCCAGTATTCGATTTTTTTAAATTCAGATTTCTTCATTAGCACCACTTTTTTTAAATAGTAAGATTTGTCTGATTTAAGCTTATTTAATATCATTAATAAAGGCGAAAACAAGGGGGATTTTAGCATTTCAGAAAATCGGTGTTAGTGAAGAATTTTTAATAAAAAATAGTCTACTGGCAACATTGTTTTCATATTGGACAGTTTGACCATGGAACTATCAAGGAAGAGGAACTGACATATCTTTAAAATAGTGCAGCTTCAACTCTAACCGCTTTCGCAGGAATTCATTACTACCGCGTCCAACTTTTACTAATAAAATTATGCAGAAAATTTCTCTTTATTTTAAGGGCTTTCAATAATAAAAAAAATGACAAAAAGTAATATTTAGTTTTACTGGTAAAAGTTTATTTCTGTGTATAATAGATCCGCCTCATTGTAACAACTAAAACTGTGTCAGTAAAAAGATTATAACACCAGCCAAACTGACACCAGTTACAGAATTTTTTTACCACATTTGTCAGAGAAATTTTTAATCAAAATGGTTGTAAAATAAGACGAAATTTTCTGGTTAAGTTTACTGATGGGAGATTTCACAGGCGGTAATCAGAAACTGTAAATCTGATTAAATGAAACAGCTGTCATCTTGCGACAACCAACTCAGTTATTGCACTCGCTACCGAAAGACAATAGACTATATGTCTCCTCCTTTTCATTCACAACTCCATTAGTTTGACATGGTACCGACGATATGAAGAGGATGATGTCACGGAACTGTGCAAAAGGTTTCGTGTAGAACTCCTATTATAGATGCCTTAGTTTCCTGTAAATGAGAGAACAATTTTAATAAACTTTAGAATTTTTTTAGAATTTTGTATCACGTATTATCACATGTAATCAATTCTTATGCAACCAAATGGACTATAATATGGTTAAATTTTATATGAAAGTTATTAACACAAAAGAATCCGCAATAAGAACATGACATATAATCAATTCTCACGTAACCAAACGTAAAATGTATGCGCCTAAACTTTATACAAAAGTCATTAATAGTACAAAAACCACAGTGAAAGTATCGCGTGTCATCAACTCACATGCAATCAAACGGAAAATGTATATGCCTAAACTTTATATAAAAGTTATTATTACTATAAAATCCTTGGTGAAATCATCGCGTGTAAGCAACTCGTACATAAATAAACGGAAAATATATACAGGGTATTTCTAAACTCATAGTACAAACTTTAAGGGTAGGTAGAGTACACAATCATTATTTTATAGGAATGCATGGGACCAAGTGACGCATTAAGGTAAAAACAACAGGGGGTCAATTAGGCACCTTTTTTAATTTAAAAAAAATTTTATTCATACCAGAAAATTTTTATTCTGTCCTTTTGTTGAAATTTTATAATTTCTTATTAATAAAATTCTTTGAAAAGTTTTGGTGTGAAGTCGGAATTTTTTGAATTCAAAATAGAAATAGAAATGGAGATTTTGGTTGATTCTGCTGGCGGTAGAGGGCAGTAAGTGTCTGGTCGCCGTTCAATACCATGCATTCAAGTAGAAGAAATCGCAATTTTTTATTGTACTATCGTTCGTCATGGAAGACTTTACATATGCCGTAAAAGCCGACATTCATTTCATGTATGGTCGTGCAAATGGCAACACCAGAGCTGCCTTACTAATGTATCAGGAGCAGTTCGCTCGCAGAAGAAAGCCTAATCATAGAATGTTTCAGCGCTTACACCGTCAGCTTTCTGAAACAGGTTCTTTTCAAGTCAATCAGACAGGAAACCGGGAGCGAAAGAACTATATGCAGTGCAAGCCTGGAAGAAATTACTTTGAATTTTGTGAGTGAAAGGCCCGAATCAAGTACAAGAGTTGTTTCACAGAATTTAGGTGTGAGTCATCCGACCTTTGGAGAGTGTTAAATGAAAATCTATTTCATCCCTTCCGTTTTCAACGTGTACAAACTTTGAATCCGGAAGACTATTTTCTGCGGTTGAACTTTTGCCAGTGGGTTTTGCAACAACAAACATTGCACCCAGACTTTACTGCTCATATTCTGTTTACGGATGAGGTAATATTTAGACGCGAGGATGAATTTAATGCAATTTCCGTCTTTGGACAGCCAATAATAAGCATGCAATGCGGCCACATGCTTATCAACAACGATTTTCTATGAATTTGTGAGCGGGTATTATTAATAATTATTTGATTGGCCCATATCTACTACCAAAGAGGCTGCATGGTCGATATTACCTTACTTTTTTGAAACAGGTTTTACCAGAACTGCTGCAAGATGTTCCGTCGCCATTCGTAAGCGAATGTAATTTCAACATGATGGAGCGCCCGCGCATTTCACCACTGATGTGTGAAGTAACACAAATGCCACATTTGAGATGCGATGGATTGGACGCGGTGTACCAGTTCCTTGGCCACCGCGATCTCCCTATTTATCGAGCCTTGGTTTCTTTTTATGGGGACATCTGAAGAGTCTTGTTTATGAGACTCCAGTTGAAATCAGACGAAAATCTAGTATCTCGTATATCCGAAGCTGCTACATGTGTGCAGGAAATGCCTGACATCTAGAAGCCAACCACCGACGCTGTTCCACCGACGCTGCGAAGCTTGAATCGCAGTTAGTGGGCGCAGTTTTGAACACTTATTGTAATATTATTGTATGCATTATTAATTACTTGTAAACTACATTGTAAATAAACATTTTATCTTTTTTATTCATGTATTTCGTTTGATAAGTTTGTCAATTTTGCGCTTATTTTTAATTCAAAAAATTTCGATTTCATACCAAAAAATGTCAAAGAATTTTATTGCTAAGTAATTATAAAATATCAAGAAAAGGATAGCATAAAATTTTTTTTGTATGAATGAGAAATTTTGAAAATTAAAAAAGGGGCCTAATTGATCCCCTGGTGTTTTTACCTTAATCCATCACTTAGTCCCATACATTACTATGCAATAAATGATAGTTACTGTGTGCTCTATCTATCCTTAAATTTTGTACCATGAGTTTAGAAACACCCTGTATTCCTAAACTTCATACAAAAGTTATAAATTGTATAAAATCCACGGTAAAAGTATCGCATGTACGCAACTTGCTTGTAATTAAGCGGAAAATGTATATTGCTAAACTTTGTACAAAAGTTATTAAACGCATAAAATGCATGGTGAAAGTATTACATGTTAATCAACTCTCACGCAATCAAACAGAAAATGTATATTGTTAAACTTTAAACAAAAATTATTAATAATATAAAATCTACGGTAAAAATGCCATATGTAATCAACATATACATTTCGAAACGGAAAATTGCATATGCTTAAAATGTATAAAAAAAGTAATTTAAATAGTATAAAATCCACAGTGAAAGTATCGAACATTTTCATAAGTTTATCCTGATCATATAAAAAATACCAGGAAATTATGTGATTGATTATCATGATATTCTGGCCATGAAACTTCAGCCTTGATCATGACCGTGAACTGGCAATTATACACCTAACGAGGAAAAATGGAAAAAAAAAGGAATTTCAGCTTATGATATTAGAATTATTGTATTGCATTAGAAATTGATTTTGATTAAACGCGTGTTTTAAACAACCATCAAACAACCATCATTTTTCTGTAATGAAATAATACCACTTAAAATGTAAACGAAATAAAACTTTACTGTAAGCTTTTAGTTACAGAACTGAATTTTTAATAAATACATTTTGAATTTTTAAATTGCCTTCCATGATATTAGAATTTCTATTCTTAATCATATTCTCCGATTATGTTTCCACTACTTCTTTAAAAAAAAATTGCGATTACGTAACACGAAAATTACATTCCGAAATAGTGGTACTCTGTAATACACTATATGGTCAAAGATGACCGTCCAATTGTGATTTTAGAACTTTTATTAAATAGCTATAGAAAAATACATGAGGAGTTATCCAGAAATTCTAAGTGAGTAAATATAATAGTACATGTCATACAATTCCGTGAAGTTTTTTTTGTCTGAAATACCATAGGGGACAGTCAACAAATTAAAAAGGAACGAATATCTTTTGGATAATCCTGTCAAAACTAATGTAGAAAGAGCGCTCAAACTGTAGATTATGATTAAGTGGCTTATTGTAATAAACCGTGTTCATATTTATATGGATATACTCGTAGAGAAATTAAGGATTTCATAAAAGCAGTCTTAATTTTTCCAAGTTTTTTGCTTATAATTTGCAGAAATCTTAACATAAAATAATGTTGTTTTTTTCTGAAAATGTGACAAGCATCATTATACACAATACTTTGTAATCAGAATTAAAAATTAAGAAAAATTGTAAGAAAAATGAGCAGGTTTACTAAATACATTTTCACTGCGCATGCGTCAACGGTATCAAAATGTAATTTGCATATTGTATTAGCTGAATGTATAGAGCAATTTTTGTGAAAATCTCAAAATCATAGCATGAAAATTCTGAAAGTGACCGTCCATACAATAAGTTAAAAATCCACTGTTCCCAAAATGAAGCAAAAAAAAGGGGGGGTTTTATCCAAATGTAGTAGTGCGTCCTATATTGTGTATTCTATATTGGCAATAATCAATGGATATATAGATAGAACCCTCATCTTTTTGCTGTGTAATTTTAAGTATCGGACTTATCATAAGTTAATTAGTTTGAGGAGGGAATGCACAAACTCGTGTAAAATTACAGTAAAAACTGAATTGATTTTGTATTTTTATGTGCAACAAGAAATCTTGTTACTTTATAATGAATCCGATACTCTGTATTATCAAAAACATTATAAGAAACAACCATAATTAATTTCGAGGTAATTGAAAAAAAACACGCGCACACACACAACAGTTTATCACTTTGAACATGCCTATTCGTCGAAAAAACACAAACTAAGAAAAAAAAATAAGCGAAATGGATTGTGGCATTTAAAGGGACAGCGATGAGATTACACAGCTATTATACAGCGATGAGATAAAATCGCTTTAAACTATATTTAAAGTACTCAGATCTTTATGAAACTTCATCAGAATATAGGGGGAACTGGGGCACATTGATGCACCCCTTTTACAGCTCACAGAGTCATTATAAGAAGTTTCAAAACAGCTCCAAAAGATGATGCTAGTGTACACAACTACATAGAGAATATCTTGGCATGATTCAATAGTTTGATGGAATGCGACGGGTGATTTATTGTTTTTGTAGGTCAAAAGTAAATTTGGCCTGTACAATAGGGTGGGCCGAAAAAAACTTTTTTTCGATTTTCGATGATAGCGGAGGCGGAAAAGTGGCCACTGATGGCACTCAGTTCACACAAAAAATTTGAGATTTTTTGGACAATTCCTTACCCTGCCGCAAATGGCTTGAAGTTTAGAAAAAAGTGCTGATTTTTTAACTTTTTTAGCAAAAAATTTAAAAATGTTAAATTAAGTTTATTTTGGTTGTATGTAATTGAAAAGATATATTTAATGAGTCAAATGTTTAAAAAACCTCTAACTATGCATTATTATAATGCTATGTTCTTTAAAAATGTACAGCTTTTAGTTTGTTTTGCGTTCAGTACCAACACGAAACAACCCAGAACTCACCACGAGGAGGTAGCTGCACACCGAGTTTTACCCGCCCTCCTACCCACAGAATGTTAGATTCAAAATGCACTGAATCGCATTTACGCTACAAAGTCTTTTTTAGAAATGAATTTTGGTACCTTTTTCCCTGCTGACAGTTTTGCTCTAATGAAGGTATGTCTTCTTTTACTCCCGCATAACTTTGATGCAGCTTCTGTCACAATTTTAACGACTCTTTCCACAGCCTGGGAGTGACTTGGAAAGCATACTATTGATTCATCCAACATGGATCCTGAAATTACGTTTTCTCTACTTTTTTCTAGTGAAAAGATTTTTGTTATAAGAGATTCGCTGATTTAGGCGGCGACTCACTCGATGCACTCATAGAGTTCCGTTGCTTTATAAAGTTTAGCTTTGGAACCTGAAACTCTTGCACTATGTTGGTTTTTATTTTATTTCAATTACGGCATACTTTTTTCTTTCCATGCCATTCTTCTAATATATTGTCTATCATCGGTTGCCGTTGCTATCAATAAATTCTCGGGATGACCATAGTATCCATTTGTTTGGATGAATGAATGCACTGTCCCATTTAGTTCATCTGGTAAAAACGTTGAAAGTTTAACTATCTGCCACATATGTCTAGGTCCGTCCGCGTAATCTAGCCTTTTCCTTAGAGAAACCACACGGGCACATAAACTCGTTTCACGTACCTGAGCGAGATATTTTAACGCTTTATCAGGACTTAAACTACTAACGCATGAGTGTAAAATTCTGCAAGCAATTGTGATTCATCTCGATTTCACAGTTGGTTCAGGTTATGTTTTCCATTTTCCGAGGACATACTCCGGTTGAAACTGTTGCATAAAAATCAAATAAGAAATTTTGATCGGTACCTTGATCTTCAGTATTTTCCATTTCTGATATCCATGAAACAGCAATAGGCTCGAACAAATTGACACGTAGATTTTTCACATCCCATTAGTCTAGCACCGATTGACTTAACAAAGGTCTTAGATCACGTGGTTTCACCATCAAGTTTAGAGAGTAGAGGTCGAAGTGGGATATTGTTCATATGAAGAATACATATCAAATGTTGCAGCTCTCTTCCCAGTTATTTTTCAAGACAGGCAATGACACCATTGCGTTTTCCTGTATTAACAGTGGTGTCATCACACCCAAGTGCTGTCAGTTTAGAAAAGTCTAACTAGTGGTGACTTGGAAGATTATATAATGACTTTGCGATTTCTTTTCCGTGATCAGAACAAGGTATCAAGTGACCCAAGTATTCCTAACAGGCTCAAACAACACGGTGATGTGTTCCTTGCCTTTCTCTCGACGGTGCCGCTTGTTCTTTTTTTTCCTCTGAATATACTTTTATCCTTTCTACCATCAAAAAATATGCTTTTAATTTTCTTCTTTCAAGAACTTCTTCTGCCTGTATCTTCTGTCCAAGTTTCTATTTCTCTCTTCTGACTTTGTTTTTATCGATGACGAGATTCGTATCCTCTTCTATCACAACTTCTACAAGATGAAGCAACCAGTAATAGTGGCGCATAATTATCAGCATAAGTTGGCAATTGCAATACTTTCAATATGCATGATGCCTCCAAAAGGCTACTTTTCACATTATTGCGTGTCTTTAGATTACTATAATCCTTCATACTAGCCATTTCTAAGCTCGTCGTAATAAAATGCACAAAACACTATAAAATTATACGATCCAAAAAGCACTTTATCTCACTAGAAAAAGGTTTCACGTTCACACTGAACAAATGTCGCAGGTAACTAAACATGGAGAAATAATAAGAATTCTTTACGCATTTTGGCTCTCATCTATTCCGTCCTTCACTCCCTCAGTATTACGACGAGTCATTGCGCTCGCTTAGAGTCCTGCTTCACCCCCTTCTCACCTTCCAGATTTTTTTTTTTTTTGAAGTATACTGCTATCCATTGGCCAATTATATTACCTTTGACACATAGAAAAAATACAAAGAAGACCAAAGGACATAAATAAGAGAGAAACTAATAATCGATTAAAACAAATACAACTTTTGCCTATTATACGCGAAAAAGCTACAAAAATAGGCTAAGTTATAATACACATAGATCATATCATATATATTATAAAGCAGAAGTTCTGAAACTTCCAAACGAGTGTTTTCAAAAACTACCCGATGGATCTTTTTACAGATTATATCATTCGATAGGAAATATTTTTGCGGAGGTTTATGATACAAATATACAGGGATAACTGTGATTTTTCATACTAAATTTCGTATTTTTCGGTTATTTTTGATGAAAGGGTTGCCAGTAGTTATTTTTTGGCGAAAATTATCATTACTAAACAAATTAAAAATGATATATCTGTTAGAAATATTACAAACATCATGCTAATAAAAGCAGAAAAAAACTATTGATAATAATAATAATAAGAAGAAGAAGAAGAAGAAGAAAGAAAAACCATTTAATGAGGCATGATATTATAAAAAAAATATTTATCTTAAAAATAAAAGAAGTATTTGTAACGCTTAAAAAAATAACTTAACATGAAATATTACATTTGATGCAACATTTGGCGACTTATTTTTGCGTTAAAATAAAAAAAAACTTGAAAATTAGATTAAATGAATTTTAAACTATATTTATTTTCCTTTTTATTATTTTCTTTCTCTTTTTATAAAATTTCGATAGTATATAACTTACTCCAGAAAAAGGCAGATCTAATTATAAAAGTAATTGTGAGTTATATATTTGTTTCTTTGAGATTTTTTTTTACTTTTGTCGGCAAAGAATTAAGCCAAAAACGCATATGTCTAACATTAGGTCGCAATAATGTTGTTTTTTTCCAAAAGAAGATAGTTTTTGGAGTATATTTTTGTATTCAATTGTAAATTCAATAAACATAGGTTAATATTTTTAAAAATGTAATCTAATATTTAAATTTTAGCTTTAGTGTGAAATTCTGTCACACACATATATATTGTAAAATAATGTCATGCTTTTTCAAACGTTTTTCACCTTTGAAAATTGTAATCAACAAACATACTTTTTTGCGCCATTTTGTCAAATTCTCTTCCAGGGAAAATTAGTTTTAAGATTTACAAACTGAACAAGGAAATCTATGCAATTTAAATGAAATTTATGCATTTTCGCGTTATTACTATCGATAAATTCAACATTTTGAAATAAAAACTGCCTGCTGAAAAAAATGGCACATATGTCATATATGCACCACATTGGCGCGATTGCAACAAAACGTCGATTTTATGTTCATATGGTAGCTCGGCTCTTGTATATTTATTAATAAACTATTTACTCTTATTTATTTTTTTAAATGATTTAAATTGTTTTATTTTATAATTATTAACAAAATATTACTTATTTATTTTTATTTCCTTTTTAAAATAATAGAAAACAATTAAAAAATATATATGTAACTGATATTTTAAAACGAAATTTTCGCCAAATTGACGTAAAAAAGGAAAAAAAAATGCACAAATGTGGTGCACATAAGGTATTTGTGCCAAAATATTTTACAAGTCTGTTTTAATTAGCCATTTCTTCTTCAATTTTCTTCATATTTTTCCTGTGTTAGATAATATTTAAAATGATATTGGACTAATCTTCAATAATTGAGCACCGCCGAATAGCATATTTACTATATTATTGAAAGTTTTATTGGCACAGATATTATATATCACCGAGGTAACTAATAGACTTTAAATTGGCATTATTTTTTCTGAGATATATTAACCCAACTATTAATATTTATTTATAAATAAAATGTTTATTTACTTTATAAATTGTATAAATTGTTTTTTTATATACTTATTAATTAAACTTTTTTCATAAATTTTTATTACTATTTAAATAATAGAAGATAATTTAAATATACACATGTAACCGGTATTCGAAAACAATGTTTCCGCCAAATTAGCATAAAAAATTATCGCGCCAAACTTGGCGCATATGACATCTTTGCCGTTTTGTTTATGTATTAAGGAGATTTCTAAATCATCAAAGAGATCGTAGAAAATTTGTCAGATTATTTTATTTGAGATTATTAAATTTATGGTTTTTCATTATGAAACAAACGAAGAAAAGAAAATTTACTATTGATGCAACTACAGAATTAACGACTGCTTGGCGTTATTTTTTAAAAAACTCGAAAAGGCGATGTTTTAATTATTTGTTTACTTTTTTGTTTACATTATTATAAACATTTTTCCATTTTTATATACGCATCGCCTTGGTGCTTTTTTTTTTTTTAAATCTGACATCAGTTTGGCAAACACTGCGTTTTCAAATACCAGTTACATGTTATATTATTTTTAATTATTTTATATTATTTTAAAAGGGAAACAATAATAAATAAGTGAAGTTTAATTAATAATTATAGAAAAAACAATAAAGAAAGAAAAAATAAAGAAAAGTAAAGAAACAAAGTTTATTAGTAAATAAACAACAACAACCAGATTACCACGCAATCCATAAAATCACGATTTTGTTGCAATCGCACCAACGTGATCCCTACATGATAACTGACCAAAATGTTATTGGCTATATTCTTATTTATATTTTTCATATTATTTAGTACTATTTGATTATCCCATCGACCAAAAAACTGCCTCCAAAATAAAAGATTAAATGTCAATAATGGATGATCGAAAATGCCACATATATTTGAAATTAAACATGTTACATGCGTTTGTTACGTCATTAACAACTTTTTAATGCGACGTTTTATTTTTTTTCCTATTAATATTTTAATAATTTATTGATTCTTTGGTTATTTAAAATAAAAGTTATATTCGTTTCTATAATATGGTGAATCGTTTTGCAATATGTATAATTTGGCGAAATTGATCTATGGAATAATAAAAAATAGTACCTATTATTTATTAAAATTCTCTCTGGATATTTAAGTTGACAGAACTGGCGTACTTTTCAAGTCTCCGTATAGGCATTCGCCAAGCTGTCGTTGATTCTGTGTTTTAGCCTTATTATGTATTTTTCATCTGTAGTTATTTTATAATCCCTAAAAAAACAATATTTGCAGTGTGCAGGAAAAATATTCGGAATATCAATGATAGAATTAAAAAAAAATATTTGCAATTAATTTATCAATCATTCAGGCTAAAAAAAATACTTCAAAATTGGCTAAGAAAAAAAATATACATTAAATACCGACAGTAAAAAATTTTGTTTATGATGTTTGTGTTGCAGTTTTAATTAACATTAAGCCCTATCAACAGAATTTTATCAAAAATTAACTACTAAATACTACTTCATTACCCCGTCGGAAAAAAAAAAAAAAAAAAAAAAAAAAAAAAAAAAAAATTGTAATTTAAGAAATTACCCCAACCATTTGAAAAATGTTTCACTCGATACATTCATCTATCATTTTAAGCTAAATACCAGTTGTTTTATTGTGTATTATCCGTGCCACTGCTATAAATGACTTTATACATGCTGCAATTTGAAGGTACGGTTCGTTTAAGTTATATCACTCTATTGTCGCCAAGCATAAAAGTTGGCGACGAAAGAAACATTTCAAACTATTTAACATTGTTGGTGCAAAAGTAATCATTATTAAAATACAGCTTTGGCATATACTGTTATACTTGTAAGACTTTGGCATATATTGTTTGATTTTACTGAGCAGAATTTTGGTGATGGAGGTTTTAAACCAAAATCGATCGCAGCACATGCATCTGTGAATGGGTCCATCAGACATCGAATCAAAAAAGTTTTTTCCCAGTTTTTCCCAAGCCGATTGCTTTTTAGTTTTCTTTTTAGGTGGTGGAAAATCAAGAGTAATAGCTATAACATTTTCCGGCTTGTTAGAATCACTATTGGCACTCAAATTTTCCTGGTTAGAACCGACCGATAGTAAAACGCCATGGCTAGTGGATTGGTCGCCCTGGCGACATGATGTTTTACAATTAATCGGTTCGGCATTAAATTGCTTCCTTTTTCGTGATCGCCTTTCAACACGTAATTGGTTTTCAGCGGCTCAATAATCTTTTGATTTTATCATTTTCTGCATTGAAAGACGTTTTTGCGCCAAACCAAATACAGTATTACTCAGTTATCCCGTCGACCAATTTCGCCAAATGATACGAATCGCCAAACTAATAAGCAACTTATACATGTTGACTAAATTTTTATTTTAAATAGCAAAAGAAGAAATAAAAATCACTTTATGATTGTTTAAGTACGCGTATTGTGTTTAATATCATTGAATGCGATATTCACGTTCATTCATTTCTTTGGCTTCGGCTTTTTCCGTATCTGTTAATTTCCGTCTACCCATTTTTAAATTTGTTAGTTTTCTCCTTTATTACAATGATTTTAACCATTTTAATTTACTATTCAAATAAAAATTCTTCTAAAAGTAAAGAATTTAATTTAAATTCAAATAAAAACTCTTCTAAAAGTAAAGAAATTAATTTAAATTCAAAAGTGACCACATCATTCAAAAGTGGTAACATCATTCAAAAGTGGTAACATCATCGGGTCCATTCTCCCGAAAACAACAACCATTTTTCAAATGGTTAATAAAAATAAAAACTATCGCCAAGATATAAGATTAAATGCCAATAATAGATGATTGTAAACTTCACTTTCATTTGACAATAAACACGAAATAAGTCTGATACATTTGTAACAAATCGTTATAAGCAATACTAATGTTTGACGCCAAAAATCATAATGGAATTGATTACAAGAAGAAGGTTTATTTTTCTACAAAATTTAGCATCAAGATTATTCCGGATTTAACAGCTACATGTTTGCAACTGCAGGGCTGCCACAGGCGACTATTTTTTAACTCTAACTGGCACCACTTTCTTTAAACAGAAATCCTTAACATACACTTTGACAACATTTGCAAGAAAAAATTATTTTGAAATTTATATTAGAAAAATAGTGGTGCGAACGGAATATAAAAATAGTCGCCTGTGGCAGCCCTGCAACTGGTTTAAAAAATGAAGAGGCAGTGAAACTGATGTAATTTTAATTTTACCCAAATAATTCAGCTTTAAAACACACCTTTTATGCTTCATTGTTCTAATAAATATGTAAGTTAAACACTCTTTTTTTACATTTTTTGCTATGTACTTTGCTGGAACAGACCAAGGTAGATAGAAAACTGTAGTAGAGTTGCCAGAAGAGGACGGTTATTAAAAAATGTAATGCAACATGTAATGAGATTGTATTTAGGCTAAAAGATCTGCGCATAGTGCAAATTTAGATTCGAGAGTTTAAGAACTAACATATGATAATGTTCTATTTGAAAATCAATAGAGTTTGATAATCATTGCAATGCTTTCTAACAAAATAATAGTAACAATATCGCAATGACATTGGCACTGGCTTCGTTTTCAGCATTGCGGAAGGACATTCCAGGTGATGGTCTACACTGCTTTTAAAAAAGAAATTTTAAATCACCATTTTGTTTGAGTCAAGATTTGTTTGGAAAAATGGACCAGCGCAGCGGGCATAGCCTGCTAGTATATTATAAAGCAGAAGTTCTGAAACTTCCAAACGAGTGTTTTCAAAAACTACCCGATGGATTTTTTTGCCGATTGTATCATTCGATAGGAAATATTTTTCCGAAGGTTTAAAATTCAAATTTACAGGGATAACTCTGATTTTTCGTAGTAAATTTCGTATTTTTCGGTTATTTTTGACAAAAAGGTTGCCAGTAGCTGTTTTTGGCGAAAATTATAATTGCTAAAAGAATTAAAATGGCTATATCTATTAAAAATATTACAAATATCTTGTAAATAATAGCAGAAAATAACTACTGACAATATTAATAATAATAAAGAAAGACCGCTTAAATGAGGCGTAATATTATAAAAATATATTTATCTTGAAAATGAAAAAAATATTTGTAATACTTAAAAAATAAATTAACGCGAAATATAACAATTGGTTCAACTTTTGGCGACTTATCCCAGGTGTTAGAATAAAAACATGAATTTCAGAAATTGATTAAATGAATTTTGAATAATAGTTATTTCCCTTTTTATTATTTTCTTTCTCTTTTTTTTATCGAATTTCCGTATAATATAACTTACAGCAGAAAAAAGCAGATCTGATTGTAAAAGACACTGTAAGTTGTGAGTTACTATTCGTTTCTATACCATTTTCATCTTGCTTTTGTCGCCAAAGAATGTGTTTTTAAGCCGAAAATGCACTACTGACTTAATGTCTGACTTAGGTTCTTAATGATCGCAATAATTTTTTTTTTTTTTTTTTTTTTTTTTTGGGGGGGGGGGAGATAATTTTTAGAGTATATTTTAATATTCAATCGTAAATTATATAGATATGAGTATAACTCTTTTATTTCTTTTTGCAAATGTTTTCATTGTTAATTTAATTTTTCTTGTGCCATTTCGCCAATTTCACTTACAGGAAAAATTTCAGTTTTAAAATTTAAAAACTGAAGAAGGAAAGATTATCCCGTCGATTAAAAATCTACCGCCAAATTCCAAGATTAAATGTCAATAATGGATGATCGTAAATGTCACATTCACTTGACATTAAGCATAATATAAATATTAATTATGTCATCAAGTGATTTTTAATTCGACATTTTATTTCTACTTTTATATATGCTCTGCTAATTTGTTTTTCGTTATTTAAATGAAAATTTATGCTAATCTATATAATCTGGCTGATAGTTTGGCGATTTGTATAATTTGGCGAAATTGGTCCGGTGTAACCAAGTAGTACTGAAGAAAAAATTTTGCAATTCAAAGGAAATTTATGCAATTATGCGTTATTACTATAGATAAATTCAACATTTTGAAATAAAAAATTCCCGCTGAATAAAATTTACAAGTCTTTTTTAATTAACCACTTCCTCTTCAATATTTCTTCAATCACTATTTCGCTATTCTCTTTCGCGCAGGCAAAAAAAAAATGTATTTTAAATATTTTATTAGATAAAACGTAAATAACATTTCTCTATTTTTTTAAAAATATATTTTTTTTAAATCTAATTCTACCATTATAAGTCTTACAGGACAAAATAGCAGAATTACTTTTAAAAATGGTTTTATCTGTTAATTCTATGTTACTTGTTTATTTGGGTGTTTGAATTTACTTTTTTACCAAACAATGCGATTTTATGCCAAGAAGGCATAAGCCGGAGCGATGTTCGCAATATCTAAATTCTCTTACTCTCTTTTAAATGTGTAAGAGCATTTTTAGGATATTTTTTTATGTTTAATTGTAAATATATAAATAGCAGTTATAGCAAAAAAAAAAAAAAAAAAAAAAAAAAAAAAAAAAAAAAATGCGTATAATGTTTAAATTTTAGTATAAATGTCGTCCTCATCCAAACTGTAAAATAATTTAATTGCAACTTTTTAAAGTTTTGGCGCAGATGTCATATACGCACCACATTCGCACGATTGCAACAAAATGGCGATTTTATGCCTCACATGGTAAACCGATTATGGTTGTTTATTTATTAATAAACTATTTATTAACTTTCATTTTGTTTTTTAAAATAATATAAATCATTTTGTTCTATAGTTATTAATTAAACTTTTTTATTTATTAATTTTTTTTTCAAATAATAGAAAATAATTAAAAAATATTAATGAAATTGGTAATTAAAAACCAAGTTTTCTCAAAATTGGCGCCAGAAAAAAATTGCGCCAATGTGGTGCATACATGACATCTGTGTCAAAGTTGAATAAATACCGATTAAAGTTTTTTCCAAATACGGAAATTTTGTCAATTTAATAATTTTTATTAATAATTTTTTTTTCATTTTTCAGGAGGAAATTTTGCAATAATAAAGTAATTGCTGTAGTGAGAATTTTAATGTGTGGGGTTTTTTTTATCGTTGGCAACTTTCTGTAACGAAAAATGTTTATTTTTTTCCTGCCATTGTTTTGTAAGAGCTGGTTTTGTCAAAGCCATGTTCAGGTGGTATTCAAATTTTTGAACCCTTCCCAATTACCACCCCCTTGGGCCGATTTTGCTCATTTGCAATTCCCACTGAGATATTAACCACCTCAATGTACTTGACGAGTTTGAAGATGATTCTTGCATAATTGTGCCTTTTATCACGCGGACAAAATTTAATATATGTATAAAGTTTTTAGTAGGGAGTAGCTTTGGGTTCCTGGCTTCACATAATGAAAAGTTGTGAAGAAATTTTTCAGAAGTTGTACCGTGGTAACGACTGTAATAATTAATATTTCTTCAGATAAGGGAAATCTTTAAATCCTGTTGCCGTAATGGCCTCATTTCGCTTCCAAATGTGCACTGTTAGTAATAAACTAAAATAGTTACTTCTAAATAGCAGGTTTTAGCGCAACGTTTAAGATAATTTAATATCACAATGGTGTCAAAATCGTTTTCAGCAATGAGCAAGATGCTGTTGGAGGCCCAAATTATTTAAAATGCAAATTTAAATTCACCAGTTCGTTTCATCCACGGTTGATTTTGAAATTTTGTTGCCAAATGGGCTAATTTTTTTTTAATTCAGATTCTTGACTGGCACCACTTATTTGAAATAGTAAAATGCGCAGTATTTAATGACATATTAAAAAATAAACGGACAAAAATAAACGGAATTTCACCGTTTCAAAAAAGTGGTACTAATCAAGAAATCTGAATTTTAAATAAGTAGCCCACTGGCAACACTGTTTGAAATATTGACCAGCGCAGCGGGCATAGCCTGCTAGTATTAAATAATGCATGATTTGATCTTATTTAAACATTTGGTACATTAAATATGCCTTTTTAAGTAAATACAACCAAAATAAATTTAATTTAACATTTGTTAATTTTTTTCGAATAAAGTTCAAAAATGAGCATTTTTGCAAAACTTCAAGCCATTTGCGGCAGGGTAAGGAAATGTTCGAAAAATCTCAATTTTTTTGTATGAACTGAGTGCCACCAGTGGCCACTTTTCCGAAATCGCCATCATGGAAAATCGAAAAAAAGTTTTTTTCGGCCCACCCTACTGTACAATTGCAACGGCATTATACAACTGTTCCAGTACATTCAACCGAAAAGAATACTCAATTTGGTAAGTAAAACTACTCTTTATCAGTCCCTCATTCTTTATTGTTGGGTAAATTATGAAGTGTTGGATTTGAGATTAATTTTATCCAAAATGGCTGTATGGGGCACACTGATACAATCTATGTCGGGGCACTTTGATACGAATCAATGTGCCCCATGATAGCTTCAGACAACCTAAATCCATTTCTAGTTCATTTTTTCATTACCTTTTATTATTTTATTAACCACACACTCCTTAATTTCCCGTCTCTCATTTCCCGCCAAAATGTTCTAATATAAGTTTTTATTGAAGTGAAATAGCTCTAATTTTTTATATTAGAATATTTTATAGTATTTTTGCAAACAGAAGACGTACGAAGTTATCCAACAGCTAGTGCTAGTATAATTAACAAAAGAAAAGGAGGGCAGCCTGACAAACCTCAAATTTATATCGATTCTCCAGAGAAGTAAGTATTTTCGACATGAGAGATGTTAAGTAAAAGAAACAAGCTACAGAACAGCAAAGGATAATTATATTTTAAACAGAATTTTTAACATAATTATCCTTTATTTTCTGTTTATAAACCGATTTATAAACAGAAAACATGATAATTTTTTTTATCTTTCCTAAGAAAGAAGATAGTGCTGGGGTTGAAGGCCAGATATGACAAAGTTACCACAGCTAACAATCAGACAGGAACAGCCAGAACATCAGGTAATTATACATTTCATTTTTATTGCTTTAATATTGCTTACAAATAAACTAAACATGTTGTGGGTGATTTGAATTTCTATAAATATATATAAAATGGTTTGATAACTCATTTTATATATGAAAAGTTTGCATTGGTGTTATTTTGTCTCCATTTTTTCTAAACGTATCAAAGTGCCCCATGAGGTGTATCAATCTGCCCCGGGGATGGGGCACATTGATACAAATGACTTTTTTTTATTTTTTTAAAATTACATGCAAAAATACTACATAAAACAACAATTGTACATTTTTATAACACACTACACAAGTGTTTCTGATGCCACATGGAAAAATAACTTGGAAAATTTCTACTTTCTTGGCGTAAAAAACTGTATGAATGTGCCCCAGTTCCCCCTACTAAGGATAATAAAGTGTAATTTAAGCAAAAATTAGAAAATCAATATTTCGTCAATTTTTCCGATTAAAGGACACAGAGTCACCTTATGTAGCGAATTAACAACATTAACAATAACTATTAAAAAAATCTTCCAAGATTTATACGGCTTAGAACAATTTTATCTTTTTCTGGGGTAATCTGACCTTGATGATCTTCCTGCATTGTTACATTGTAGCGATTACATGTTTGAATACTGCATAAAAAAAGTTACTTATCAGCTTTCGTGTTTAAAATTTGATGAAGATTAATTAAGTTTTCATACTCAAACACAGAGGCAGTCTGTCTTTTTACTGATTCTACCGGAAACTGCACTACAAGATAGGAAATCCTAAAAGAATGCAGATTCTTTGATGTTTTTCCTTCGACAATGAAAGCTACTTATAGCACACAAATGAATCGTTCTTATCTTTTTGTTTACAGTTTGTAAATGTGCCTTAACGGAGCAGTTGAAGTAAAGTTAGTAACTATTCCCTACTGTATTTTGCAATGTTTTTTACACTCTTTTACTTACCCATCATACGTAGTATATGGTAAGTCTTGCAATCGTTTTGAAAATCGAAAAAAAATTTTTTGACGAATTTACACGTTTTCGACACTGGAGATTTCGAAAAACATACTTTTAGAAAAAAAAAATTTGCCGTCCGTCTGTCTGTCTGTCTGTAAACGCTCTATCTCCCGAACGAATTGAGATAGAGACTTGAAATTTTGTATGTACTTAGTATGTAAGAATGGGGCGAAGCCTATTTAATATCAACAACCTCGATTATCCGGAACTATTTTTTTCGGACTCTCGAAAAATTCGTTCTGATGAAAGGTACATAAAAATTTTCGAAATTTTTTATTTTAAGGAGTGATTGTAAAAGGCAATAAAATAACACAAATTTTGCCTAAAGAACGAAGTTGATCGAATTATTAGTTGCCGAGATATCTGTAATCTTGTTTTCCACATTCTTCGATTTTTCATGACCCTGTATTTCATTCAAATTTCAATTCAAAGATATATTTAAATTGGAAATGAGACGCTTAATCCGACGCAATAAACTGTTAGTTAATAAGATTATTATTTTTGGAGTTATAAGGATGTTTCTTTTTCGCAATTCAATACTACTTGAGTAGTTAGGCTTGTTGCATAATTTATCGAAAGAGATTCATCAGCAACTCATTAATACAGCATTACTATGCACAATAAAAATATAAATACATGTTTAAATTTTGTTTTGGAATTGCAATCCATTTTATAAATAGTTTTCA
The DNA here is from genome assembly GCA_964019185.1 of Maratus speculifer. Classification (NCBI taxonomy): domain Eukaryota; kingdom Metazoa; phylum Arthropoda; class Arachnida; order Araneae; family Salticidae; genus Maratus; species Maratus speculifer. The sequence goes on along the minus strand of OZ025301.1, from coordinate 143,056,688 downwards.
AATATATTATTTTCATATATTATGTATGCATATATGGGTGATTCTCAAAATAGGGGACAATTTCAAAAATGAAATCTTAAAAAAATTACTGTTAGCAAAATTTCTGAAAAAAATAGGTGTTGTTAATATAGTATTAGGTATACTTTACATGTAGTCAGCAGAGCTAAATATTTAAAAATTAACTTAAAAAAAAAAAAATTAGTATTTTTTGGGCCATGCTAATGACAAAACAAATTGCATGGAATAAATATAGTAAGAAATTTTTATTTTCTTCCTGTTTAAATATTTTTTTTCTACGTTTATTAGCCTTCCTTTCCAACAAATAGTTTCCATTTTTACATACATACATATAAGGAGAATAAAAACATTACCAAAGAGCAAACTTTGTTTACATGAACAACATTCTGACACTAACAGTGTAAGAAGCTGTCTTAGTGATTTTCTGACAGACTTAATGCATATTATAGGGATAATAAATGTAATACCTAAATTTATATGTAAAATTAAACTTTAAAAAGGATACAATATAAGTACTGGTTACATTTATGCACATAGGAGTCTTTAGCATGGACAGAAAAACCATGCTAATGACACTGATATTTGTCCATGCTAATGACAAATTTTAATTTAAATAAGATTATCAGCCATAATATAATCACAATGCAATTGTCCTTTCTGGGGCTTTTTAAAACACAAAAGTTCTATGCAAATAAGTAAAATAAAAATTTTAATTATAAAATAAACATGAAAATTATTATCCATTCTAATGACATACAATTGATGTACTCGCCTAATATTCAACTTCTATTCTTAAAATACAATACATGCTTCTATTTTCAGGCTGGAATAAAATGGCTACTTGTTGCCATGGAGAAACTTTATATTTTCAAAGTATTGTCATATGTGAAAATGAAATTTTGATTAATAAACAGCTGTTATAGTATGACCTTGTTTTGAAAACAGAATATGGAGGACAAACTTTAATTCTCTTTTTATATACTACAATTTTATTTTTAAAAAGAAATTTATTGGATAAATCCTCTCTTTGATTAATTTAAAGAAAGAATAACATTTGTTTTATTTTATAAACATGATATTAACTTTTGAAAAAGCTAGTATATACAAGGCACAGCTGCTGTGGACATCCATGCTAATGACATTTTGAACATTTATTCTGTTATTTTAAGGTGTTTTTAACTAAAAAGTGAGTAATTCTTGAGTGCAAATAATGAATAATATTAAGACAAACATATCTAAGTATAAAAACATGACAGAAAACCTCTCAATTTTTTTTGTATGCTGAAAGACATAAATTGTCCCCTATTTTGAGAATCACCCATATATGATGGGTAAGTATTACGGTGGCCCCCCAACGACTAGGTTTTAGTTTTATTTAATATCAATCCGGTTTATTGTATGTTAAGATTGAATTTCGCAATCGATTTTAATCTATTTACTGATGAAAAAGGTTTTATCAAATTGTCCAAATATTTTTTCTGGGTTTTTTTTCTTCTTTTTTCAAAATATAAACCATAAAATTTTTAATAAAGTCAATATTTCATTGAAGAGTGCTTGTGCCAAAACAACTTAAACAAACTTTCTTCTACCTTTCTGGTAGTCTAACTACACTTTTTTTCCAAAACTTTTTGATTTGGTGGCAAAATATTTACCGAAGTGATTTTTTAATTTATTCAAAGAGTTTTTTTTTTCTTTTGATGAACAGTATGTTTGAGAGAAAGAAGCAAATAGCAGTCGGATGGAGCAATGTCCGGAGAGTGAGGAGGATGGGTCAGAGTGTCTCAATCAAATGTAAGGATTTTGTTTCTGACAGTTAAAGATACATGTGGAATGGAGTCGTTATAATGGAAGATAAACTCGTTTGTTGATTTGGTGGCAAAATATTTACCGAAGTGATTTTTTAATTTATTCAAAGAGTTTTTTTTTCTTTTGATGAACAGTATGTTTGAGAGAAAGAAGCAATTAGCAATCTGATGGAGCAATGTCTGGGGAGTGAGGAGGATGGGTCAGAGTGTCTCAATCAAATATAAGGATTTTGTTTCTGACAGTTAAAGATACATGTGGAATGGAGTCGTTATAATGGAAGATAAACTCGTTTGTTTGTTATTTCGAGGTGTTTCATGGCTACCTTCAGTTCGTCTAGTTGCCAGTAGTAATTTTTTAAATTGATGGTCTGGTTCGGTGGAAGTCGCTCGTAGTAGATCCAATTTTGCCAAATAAAGACCAAAACTTTCCTCACAAGAGTCTGGCTTTAGCAACAGGAATGATACCTTCAGATCGTTTCTGACTGCTGTAAAGTATCCAACTTTCGTCCACGAGGACCAATCTTTACAAAGTTGAAAATGCGATTTATAAAGTAGCGCGCCAACAGATCCTGGGCGGGTCAGCCACTAGCAACTATTTTTATGTTTTATTCGCACCAATATTTTCAATAAACACGTTTTGTAATATTTTTCGTTTGCAAATGTTAACAAAGCGTAAGGAAAAGATTTTTATTTTCAGAAAATGCTGTAAGCCGCATTAAAAACTAGCCCATGAATTTCAAAAGAAGCTTTAGGGGCAATCTTTGACTGGGAAAGACAAATTTCTTGCGTTCTATTGGGATGTTCTGATGCTCCTCCCTATTTTTCTGACATTGCTCTATCCGATTATTATTTGCTTTGTTCTCTCAAAAATTCTCTTCACAAGAAAAAAAAAATCGTTTGAATAACATAAAAAATCACCTCGGTAAGTATTTAGAAACCAAAAAAAAAAAATCGGTAAAAGGTATTATAAGACTCCTGGAAATGCAGAAGAATTTTTGCAGAACAGATGATCACAGATATTCTTCAATAAAATCTCAGCGTTTTTGAAATTTGCTTGTGTTATTTTTGGTCAAAAAACGGAAGAAACTTTTGGGACAACATATTTTCATCCAAAATTTAAGTTTATGTCTAAGCTTCTAAAAAAAATTAATGAGATACAAAAGTAACGGTAAAAACAGTTGTGCGTTACTCCAAATTCTAAAGCGCCATCTATTGTTTATTTTTTGAAATTTATCTTTATTATCTATTTTCAAGACAATACTGACATAAGGAATAGTTTTAGTGAAAACCGCAAATCAATTGACCAATTTTTCCGTTTTTTATAATCATTTGAAATTTGAACCTTCCCACCCCCATTGAACACAGTACAGTTTGAGTTATTTAACCACTCCCAATAATTCAGATTTTGAGCTCAAAATTTAAGTTTGTGTCTAAACTTCTAAAAACATTTAATGATATGCAAAAAATAACGGTAAAAAACAGTTGTTCCTTACCCCAATGTCTAAAGCGCCCTCTATTGGCATTTTTCGAAATTTATCTTTTTAATTTATTTTCAAGACAATACTGACATAAAAAATAGTTATAGTGAAAACCGCAAACGAATCGACCAATTTTTTCGTTTTTTTTTTTTATAATCATTTGAAATTTTGGACCCTAAACTTTAATGACGCCTATCTCCTTCGGAAGACGTTTGGGACCCTTAGTTTCCGATTTATTATTGTTTGTCTTGATGTGTACTATCACCCCTGAAAGTTTTGCCCAAGAGTTTAGGTACACCCTGTTATATATGTATAAACTTTCACTTTCGAACTGGTTCTGAAATTAAAACTATCATAATAATAAAAAAATAATAAAAATTAAAAAAAATTACAATAAATCTGTAAAAGTAACAACTAGCCCGGTAGCAGATCGTCCCCAACCATTCAATGCAGGAAAAAAATAATTAAAATTAAAACGGGTTTTTTTTTAAAATAATGCTCCCATAGACTTCATTAACGTTCGAGTTTTTTCCACGTGACTAGTGCGGGCTCTTAAAATAATAGAATGAATAAAATCATCACATGTATAAAATGAATATTGAGCAGCAAATATCAACAAGTTTTTACGAATACCTTAACTAAAGATACTCTATTTTTTTTTCCTTGTGGGAAAAACTACATTACTTTTTTGTGTTTTGTATCTTTGAATATTATGTCAGTACTTTAATCAATTTGCCAAATACAGCTTTAATATTCCATACGTCATGACTGCATTTAATTTTTAGTAATGTACACTGGTGAAATAAATTAAGAGAATTTACATATTTTAGCGAATTGCATGAGAAAAGAACGGAACTGAAGGAAAAACCACTGCGTTTAGATAAAAATGCAAATCTTGTAATGGCAAATACGTAAGCGTACACGGGTGATTCTCAAAATAGGGGACAATTTCAAAAGTGAAATCTTAAAAAAATTACTGTTAGCAAAATTTCTGAAAAAAATAGGTGTTGTTAATATAGTATTAGGTATACTTTATATGTAGTCAGCAGAGCTAAATATTTAAAAATTAACTTAAAAAAAAAAAAATTAGTATTTTTTGAGCCATGCTAATGACAAAACAAATTGCATGGAATAAATATATTAAGAAATTTTTATTTTCTTCCTGTTAAAATATTTTTTTCTATATTTATTAGCCTTCCTTTTCAGCAAATGGTTTCCATTTTTACATATATACATATAAGGAGAATAAAAACATTACCAAAGAGCAAACTTTGTTTACATGAGCAACATTCTGACACTAACAATGTAAGAAGCTGTCTTACTGATTTTCTGACAGATTTAATGCATATTTTAGGGATAATAAATGTAATACCTAAATTTATATGTAAAATTAAACTTTATAAAAGATACAATATAAGCAATGGTTACATTTATGCACATAGGAGTCTTTAGCATGGACAGAAAAACCATGCTAATGACACTGATATTTGTCCATGCTAATGAAAAATTTTAATTTAAATAAAATTATGAGCCATAATATAATCAAAATGCAATAGTCCTTTCTGGGGCTTTTTAAAACACAAAAGTGCTATGCAAATAAGTAAAATAAAAATTTTAATTATAAAATAAACATGAAAATTATTATCCATTCTAATGACATACAATTGATGTACGCCCCTAATATTCAACTTCTATTCTTAAAATACAATACATGCTTCTATTTTCAGGCTGGGTTAAAATGGCAACTTGTTGCCACGGAGAAACTTTATATTTTCAAACTATTGTCATATGTGAAAATGAAATTTTGATTAATAACCAGCTGTTATAGTATGACCTTGTTTTGAAAATAGAATATGGAGGACAAACTTTAATTCTTTTTTTTACATATTATAATTTTATTTTTAAAAAGAAATTTATTGGATCAATCCTCTCCTTGATTAATTTAAAGAAAGAATAACATTTGTTTTATTTTATAAACATGATATTAACTCTAAAAAGCTAGTATATACAAGGTACGGCTGCTGTGGACATCCATGCTAATGACATTTTGAACATTTATTCTGTTATTTTAAGGTGTTTTTAACTAAAAAGTGAGTAATTCTAGAGTGCAAATAATGAATAATATTAAGACAAACATATCTAAATATAAAAACATGACAGAAAACCTGTCAATTTTTTTTGTATGCCGAAAGACATAAATTGTCCCCTATTTTGAGAATCACCCACACGTGTGTGATAGCGATAGCGGAACCAGCAGAAAAACATGCTTTATACACGTGGGGAGGCTAAGACACCTCGTTGAATTTCTCGTTGTTATCTTGCAGCAATCGGTAAAATTCCGATCGGAAAGTAAAAATGAGCAACCACCAACGTTTAGATGACGGAATGAGGTGGCGAATTGTTGGGAGACTAGAGGCAGACCAATCGCAAGTCCAGATATTCAGAGAGTTTAATTTAACGCCCAGCATCGTCTGTAATCTATCGAACCAGTGCCAGGATACTGGATCCACCGAGAGAAAGCCTTTGCAAGGTCGTCCAAGAGCCAGGACGACCAGAGAAGATCGCTATTTGTCCATTATAGCGAGGCGTTACAAAGGGGCTACAGCTTCTCAGCTCGATCGGGACCTGTATGTAGCCACAGGGACCCGTGTAACAAAGAATGAATGTTTCCAAAAGACTGAAAGAGAGATGGATGTTTGGCAGAAGACTCACTGTTTGCGTCCCGCTTACGTCCACGAACAAGAGAGTCCGATTATCATGGTGCAGGCAGCATAGTAATTGAGTATGGAGCAATGTGAGACCGTTCTGTTGACCTACGAGTCCCGTTTTACCCTAAATACCGATTATCGCCGTACTTTCATATGGAGAGAGCCAGGGACCCTTACTTACCCTCCAATGTCCGTTAAATCAATAATTATAACGGTGGCGGTGTAATGGTCTGAGCAGGCATCATGTTTGACAGCCACACATTTCTAAACGTCTTTGACAGAGGCTCTGTGACTGATGTGAAGTGTAGGGATAAGGTCTTGGAGCCCTATGTTCACCTTTTCTGGGGTGCAGTGCCCCGAGTTCATCTTACAAGGCGATAATACGAAGCCAACTAGAGCTCTTCTGGTCGACGAATTTCTCGAGAGTGAGGATATTCGCTGGATGAATTGGCCAGCCAGGTCTCCAGACCTCAACCCTATAGGGCATGTTTGGGACGTTCTATGGAGGGAAATTGCAACTCGCAACCCTCTTCCGAGAATCATCCAGGAAATAAAAACAGCGTTGCTGAATGAGTGGGATCAGTTGCCACAGGCACTGATAAACTGCCTTATTTCCAGTATGACATCACGCTGCGAAGTATGTATAGCTGTAAGAGGGAACCATGCCCCATATTAACCCATTTCTTTTGTGTATTCTGCAACCTCTGTTTCAGACCTTCAAACTGTCATAAGTGTTACGTACGAACATGTATGTCTATTGTAACTCTTGAATGTTTATTTAGTTTGTATTATATCAACCTACTAGCTTTCCGCCCGCGGCTTCGCCCGCGTGAAATTCGGTTATATTGCGGTATAAAGCACAACTATAAGAAAACTTCTCATTTCCTCGGAAAAATGTAAGAAGCGCGATGTAACGCTGGATACGATTAGTTGTTAAACCAAAACTGAATGGTACACTATATTATATGTTTTCCCTTGTGGAGCAAAAACATGCAGATTTTGGGCACTGGAAACCCGGGAACACGCTACATAGAGCTGACCATGCTGACGGTGAGCCTGTTGCGATAAACGGACTTGAGTACGAATATCGTTCTCAGAAGCCCTCAAAGAAGCTTGGCGAGCGGCTTGCTCCTCAAGTCTTTGCTGTCGCTGAGATGGTAGCTCAGCAGCTCTCGAAGCAGCCTGACGCTCTGCTTGTTCGCGCCTTCTTAATTCAGCATGGAGAGACGATTCTTGAGATCGGGCAATTTTCATTGCCCGAGCTTTAGAAGAGGTGCTCGACAAATTCGATTTACTTTGCGAGGCATTGTGAAAATATGAGTAAACTATAAACCTAAACTAAACTAAAATCCCAAACTAAACTATAACAATCTAAACGACGAACAAAGCGACGTAATTACCTATCGAAAAAATAACTACTTTAGATATCTACCTAGAAAAAAGCACTAAACTAACCTAAACTAATTATTATACAGCTACTGCACATCGTTACCACGTTTTAAAAACACCCAGCGCCATCTATCGCATACCTCAAGAACTAAATAACGTAACTAATACTTATACCAATTAGTAATTCGTTGACTTATAGTTATTTCAGGATAAGTAGATGTAAAAAAACATTTTAGACGATAAAACAAATAGTACGTCATCCCTCGGGAATTCCTCAGTTTCGAGGATTCATTATCGTGTCATTTAGCTTCTAAATTTACATGATCATATTCGTTTGCAATATATAAGTAGATGTAAAAAAACAGTGTAGACGATAAAACAAATTGTACGTCATCCCTCGGGAATTTCTCATTTTCGGGGATTCATTATCGTATCATTTAGCTTCTAAATTTACATGTTTATATTCGTTTGGAATATTTTATCTTGTTTTAAACGACACACAGTGCCATCTCCAATCCATCCATCAAGCAAACTATATTTTTGTTTTCCCTCGGGAATATCAATTTTTTCCGGGATAAAAAGTACCCTATTATTTAATCCGGACTTCTAACTTTACGTCTTCAAAATTTCAAAGCAATCGGTTCAGTAGTTACGGCGTGAAAGCGGAACAAACAAACAAACAAACTCACTTTCCGATTTCTAATATTAGTAAGGATGATCAGACCAAACTTTATTAAAATCTGTCCAGTAGTTCTGAAGATAGTAGATCAAATATGAAAATTCTCTTAATTTCTTACACCAGTGTATATGGCCTGTCCATGGCCATGTCATAATTTTTAAAAAATCCAAAAACCCTGAAAAATAAAATTAAAAACTTTACTACTAATATAGAGTAATTTATTAAACATAAATGAAAATATCCTTGGAATTTTTTAGGATTTTTTAAATACTTTTATAAAATAGATTTCTTTTTTGGCTATTTTGTACAGTTTCGTAAGAAAAGATTCATATGTGTGAACATAAAAAACGACCGTATAGAATTCTGATATGCTCAAATTGACTACGTGACTTGTATGCAGGTGATACTATACTGTTTGTTTATACCCCTTGTATCACTGTGTTGCAAGTCTGCAGCATACGCAAAAATCAATATCACCTACGCACTGAAAAAAAAGAAAAGAAAAGAGAGAAAGAAAGAAAAACGGGCGATTTTACAAAGATTGTACTGGTAATCAGGATGCCAGTACAATTTACTATTTTTAACAGAAAAATTCCCTTAAATTCCCCGTAAAAACGGAATCTACGGGAATTTTTCCAGTAAAAATAGTGAATTGTACTTGCATTCCAATTACCAGTACAATCTCCTTCAAACCGTCCGTCTTTTTTACAGTGTACAGTAAGCTTTAAAATACGATTTTATTGTTTTCATTTCCCAATACAGCAATTAATATAAACCCTCATAGCATGCATGGTCACAATGACGTCACTGTGAGTCACTTTGGTCACATCACATCTGTGACCAAAATGCCACCACTCAGTGACGTCACATTGTGACTGAGATGTAACTTTCTTAAAAATCTTCAGAAAATTACAAATAATCTTCAAAACATGTTTTTTTCTTTAAAAAAACATGTTTCTGGCAATTTAAATATCGTCGCTTTGGCACGTCACAATATTAATGTCAAAGTAGTCACAAATGACACATTTTTCACAAATTTGTCACACCGTGACTTCACAAAGTGGTCACAATGTGACGTCACAAACGAGCTCTAAAACGGCCATAACAACTTCACATTTTAGTCACTGTGACTTCACATCGACGTCACGTGACGTCTCATTGACAATCGCCTTAATATCCGTAAGACATGGTGACGTCACTGCAACGTCGTTGTGAAGTCACATTGTGACTTTGTGACCAACGATTGTCGATGTGACGTCACGTGACGTCGATGTGAAGTCACAGTGACTAAAATGTGAAGTCGTTATGGCCGTTTTAAAGCTTTTTCGTGACGTCACACTGTGACCACTTTGTGACGTCACAATGTGAACATTTTGTGAAAAGTGTGTCATTTGTGACTACTTTGACATTAACATTGTGACGAACTGTGAAATTTTTTTTAGAAAGTCACATTTCAGTCACAATGTGACGTCACTGAGTGGTGGCATTTTCGTCACAGATGTGATGTGACCAAAGTGACTCACAGTGACCTCACTGTGAGTCACTTTGGTCACATCACATCTGTGACCAAAATGCCACCACTCAGTGACGTCACATTGTGCCTGAAATGTGACTTTCTTAAAAATCTTTAGAAATTTATAAATATCCTTCAAAACATTTTATTTATTTTAAAAAACATGTTTCTGGCAATTTAAATATCGTTGCTTTTGTCACAGTTTCGTCACAATGTTAATGTCAATTTAACGTGACCTCACATCGACAATCAATGGTCACAAAGTCACAGTGTGACTTCACAACGACGTCGCAGGGACGTCACCATGCCTTACGGGAATGTATCATAGAATTCTCAACAGACGGCAATACTGAGTTAATTTTTCACATCTAAGTTTTGTTTATCATTTGAGCAGCTTTGCGTCGATACTGCTAAAGCAACCTTTGTAAAGTTTGTCAAATTAAAGAACTTGGAAGCATCCGAAAATAATTTTTTTTTAACGCCGAAAGATAATTTTGTGTGCTTTACAATTTTGTATTAGAAAATGGAAAACATTTTTGAGAAGTAAGTAATTTTCTGTTTATTGTAAGTGTAAAAAAATGCTTTTTAGTCATTATTTTTTTAGTTTTGTAGCCTATTTTTTTTATTTTTTTATTTTTTGCATGCATAAAATGGTGTATTCTAACATCTGAGTAAATATTTTTAAAATTAGAGTTGTTGAGCCAGAAAGGGTTAAAATCCTCATACGATATACAGTCGACTCTCGTTAATTCGAAATCGGATAATTCGAATCTTCGCTTAATTCGTACTAAACATGATGTCCCAAAATTTTCAATGGCAGAAAATCGTTAAAAAATTTTCATTAATTCGAATTTATTTTCTCTTCTCTTCGTTTAATTCGAACTAACGAGGATTCCGATTTTTCATTTTTCTTTTCTTTCTAACGGATTTCAGATCATTTGAATACCTTTCTTTCTTTGATTTTTATGAAAATTCTCCCTAACGAGTATACATTAATACATTGCATTTGATATTCACTTTCTTAGAGCTACGTCTGTCCATCAGTGACGCTTTAAAATTTTCTTCCATCGTGCTTGTTTCTAATCTTTAATCAGTTTATGTATTTTTCCATTCTAATTTAATATTGAGTCATATTCTAATGATAACAGACGAAATAAGTTTAAAAAACACTATAACATTTATTCCTTTGTAATAGTACCATATTAAGCATGTTTTCCATAATTCGAACTTTGGATAATTCGAACATTTCTTGTAGTCCCGACGAGTTCGAATTAACGAGAGACAACTGTATATTGAATACATGCATAGAAGATTAAGAAGTAGTGCATTTAATAATACATACGTACTTAGTCCTCGTGTTAAAATCATCAAATGAATAAAATCCTCATTTGCATAAAATGAACTTCATTAAACCAGCTAATACCAACACGTTTTTGTGAACACCTTAACGAAAGACACCTTGATTTATTTTTTCTTTATAGAGAAAGAGCAAATTACTTCTTGTGATATTTGCATGACTGAGTATTATGTCATTACTTTAGTCAATTTGAGCAAATGTGATTTTAATATTCCATACCTTTATACATTTGCATTAACATTTATAACAATAACTCATTCACTAAGAGTCAAATTTAGACATACGATTTCAGCAGATACTAATCTAACTTGGTATAAGATTCAACATCCTGTACTTGGTCTGACTTTACAAATCCTTTTTCAGTCTAGACATACATATATCAGACAAAGTCTAGAAATTTGCCCCTGAAGCATCCATAAATGAAGCGTGGATACAAGGGGTGAGATTATGGGGGTCATGACCCCCCTCTAAAGGAAAAATTATAGAACTTCTTTGAAATATGTATATGAACTAAATGTCTTTTGTATTTTTCAAGTTTAAAAGAAGTCCGTTTACATTTGCGAAGGACTATTTTTTTTCAGAAATGAATGAAATTTGAATACGTTTTTTGTTAAAGCACTAAAGTACATATTCCATAAAGTACGTAGGTCTAAAGTACGTCCACTAAAGTACGTAGTTCCATTTACGTATGAAATTTCAACCTAGAGATTTTTCATGAGGCGAGTTACATCTAGTATGCACTGAACATAATTTGGATAACGTGGCAAATAATATTTGTAGAATTATTTGTAATAATAGTTTTTAAGTACAACATATTAATATTTGGTCGTCCGGAAAGTCGTGTCCGTTTGGGAAAATTAATTCGTACGAAAAAATTCCATTGTATAATAATTAGATATTGTTCTCTATATATAATGTTTAATAATTAACTATTTATTCGTCACGCTCGAGACATTCACGGGCTGAAAGCTTCACAGCTTTATTCAGAATTGTTTGATTCCCACCAGTTTTATAAAACAGTGTAATTGCTTTTATTCTGGTATCCTTTTTACTTGCCATTAAGAGCACACACTAGTCACGCGGTAAAAGCCAAAAGCTAATGAGAAGTCTATGGGCGCGATCTTTTCAAATATCTCGCTGAAATTTTATTATTTTTACATGATTTTTTTTGCACAAGATAGCTGAGGACGATCCACAACAGGCCTAGTTTTTACTTTTTCGATTTTGTTTATATATTTTTTATATTACGTTAGTTTCAGTTTCAGAACCGGTTTAAACCTGTTCCGAAAGTTAAAGTAATTTTTTAAAGAAAATCTGAAACCAAAACTGAAAAAGTAAAAACTAGGCCGGTTGTGGATCGTCCTCAGCTATCTTGTGCAAAAAAAATCATGTAAAAATAATAAAATTTCAGCGAGATATTTGAAAAGATCGCGCCAATAGACTTATCATTAGCTTTCGGCTTTTACCATGTGACTAGTGTGTGCTCTTAAATAAAATGAATATTTTTTTTTCAAAAAAAGTGGTGGCAGTAATGCAATTGAATTTTAAACCGTAATTTAATGCGACCATTAAAGGGTTAATGGACAGAATTTTCCAGTACGAACTGGCTTCACCAAACGGACGCGACTTTCCGAACAACCCAATAATTTAATCGTGGATATTACCAATAGAAGCTGGAAAATATTTACCCTTTATCTACCGACGGTACTTATAGGTACCATTAAAATGACTTATTATAAAATCCTTTTAATACGTCAGTTATTTGTAATCCTGTTTATAATGAGTTACAGATAAATTACTTTATCTTGTTCCAAAAGTATTATAGATCACATAAAACAAAAATATATTTAAAAGGATGATTTATTTTGCCTTTGCATCTTTTCAGCTTTCTTGGCGCTGAGGGAGGGGGATCAATGCAGAAATATTTTTTATTTGTAATGTAAGAACATCATATTTGTACATTTTATAATTCTACAAACTACTAAGAAAATAGTTAAAAATAAAAGATTTGAGTGGGGTTATAATAATTGCACAAAATCCCTGTAAATTCAAATTTAATTAATCCTTCTAAATCCTTCAATCCTTCTAAAATTCATCAAATATTCATTAAATGATTATGTCATATCATAAATATATATATATCCCTTTTCCCTTTCCCTCTTTAAATCTTTTAATTTAATTTAAAAAATTTGCCTAAAATGCCTCGGAATGTGAAATTTTCATGAATTCATAATGAGGAAGAAGGGATAAAGGGGGGGATAAAATCATAATGAGATAAAGGGTTAACTCGTAAAAATTCAAATTGATTATTTTTCACGCTGTTTTGAGAAATTAAGAACAACCTTAAACATTTCAATGTATGCTAAACTCTTCAGAAACTCTTTTCTATATGAAAAAAGGATTTTTTTTATTATTATATTATTTTCATTTTTTATTAATAAGAATTAAAAACACTAAAGAAGTATGGTATTCATAAAAGTTTACAAAAATAAATTGATGAATAAAGTATATATTTGTGGCCGCTGAGCATTAATGGTGATTTATGACTGAAATGATTTCTTATAAACAAAAAAAAAAAAAAAAAAAAAAAAAACTAGCAGTAAATGTATTTTTAAACATTTCTACAAATTATTAAAACTATATATATATAATATTATTTAATTAATATATTAAAGCTGATAATTTTTTTTTATCAAATGTTGCCGACTGTTCAAATAACCCAACATTACTATAACGGCCGAAAATTTGCTTCACGAACAAATAAAAATTTACTTTTTTTATTCTCTTAATTTTACATCGCTACTGCCAGATCATAAAAAAAATCTCTTTTTGAAGGATTCTGCACTGAATAAATTATTATCAGATATATATATATATATTATTAATGATAGTAATTATAATTAGAAAAAATAAACTTTCACTTATGTGGTCAAGGGCGCGACGAGGTTATTAGTCAAACCCCTTCAAAATTAAAGAATATCATTAGCGCTAAATCTCATTCACTAAATTTTGATAATTACTTAATGGGGTCCGAGGCACATTTTAATGTAATTTTTATTTATTTATTTAAATTTTTTAAAATTTTTTGGGATGACCAACCATATTAATTGTAAACAAAATAACAAGATGAAACTTCTCTTAATTAAAAAATATATATATTCAAAATTTATTTAAATATGGGATAGTTTAAAATCGTTATAACTCGAAATATTACTTGAAGAATTTCATTTTTTATTTTCATTTAATTCTTTCCGGCACGGGCAAATTCTGCTAATAAAATGAGAAAGTGTCGACTGTCACCGATTCTTATTTTTTTAGAAATTTAGAATCCCCCTAATTTAAGCCTTCATTATATAAACAAAATTTTCTTAGAAAATTATTGCTGCTTTTTGCAAGTTTGGAAATAAAATTAGGTATCCCGGATTGGGTACAGTGTGCCGGAAAAGGTTAAATAAACAGAAATTTATATAAATATGTACAGGACAGTTGCACCATAAAATTTAACTAATAAGAATATATTTATTAAAATACAACACATTGCTCAGTGGTGAACAAAACAAGAGTTTTAATATACATTTGTACAATTAAAATAAAATAAAACTATCAACGTTTCGCGCCGTCTTCTGCGGGCGTCTTCAGAAAAATATGATAATGGAAGGACTAAGTTTGCATCTTGATCGAGAGATAATATTTCCAGTAAATTAAGTCTAGTAAGTTATATAATATATAACTTACTAGACTTAACTAGTCTAGTAGTTATTCATTCTAGTAGTTATTAGTATAGTAGTTATAGTAGTATAGTTCTAGTAGTTATAGTCTAGTAGTTATTTCATTTAGATTTTAATTTACTAGAAATATTATCTCTCGATCAAGATGCAAACTTATTCATTCCATTATCATATTTTCCTGAAGACGCCCGCAGAAGACGGCGCGAAACGTTGATATTTTTATTATATTTTAATTGTACAAGTGTATACTAAAATTCTTGTTTTGTGCACCACTGAGCAATGTGTTGTATTTTAATAAATACATTCTTATTAGAAATTTATATGTTTTTTGATTCGGCATTTTTAAAAATATTAATTTTAAAAAAATTTAAAATTATTTAAGTAAAAATTAAAATAATAATAATAATGTAATTTTTTTAAAAAAGTAATATTTGTAAAAGTAAATACACTTTTTTTTTTCAAATTTGCTGAATCAGAGTAAAACAATTGAAAAAGACGTGTTCCAAATTTGAACCATATTTATCTTAAACGGTCCATGATTTATAACAATTTAAATACAAGAAATCGTGAAAAAAGTCGTCATGAAGAAAAACACTTTTTTGCAAGAAGTCGCTTCCAATGCAACAATTCCTTGAAAGTTATGATTGTGAAAACAAGCCAAAACGAAAAAATTAATATTTCTTGTTCCAGTTAAGATAGAAACATGATTTAAATGTCATCTTAAGGCAGAAAAAAAAATAAAACCAAATATTTTTAGAAAAATTGAATAATTTTGTATCCTGAACCCGTTAGGAGCATATTCAATATCTCAACATGTAAGATGAAGCAAATTTTGTGAAATATTTAACATAGTGTACTTTACTTAAAAACAGAAGCAGAAATAAGAAATTTTTTGTACAGCAAATATACACATTATAGTTCCTATATAAATCAAAAGAAATTAATTTCATGTACAAATCAGCTTTCAAGAGCTAATTAACTTTTTACATATCTTTTGAATAATATGTCTCTTCAGTACACTTTTCCAAAAGAACTGGGGTCCCACCAGTGGCCGAAAGGTTCTGACCTCTCAACTGGTAGACAGCAGGTGCTGGGCTCGAACCCAATCGCGGTCGTCGGCCTAATCATTGGGAGTTTTCTTCGAACCTTGGATTTCCTTCCGTAAATACGGGTTAGGTTCCCTTAGAAAGACCCGCACGGAGGGCATCCTACCCTTTTAGGGCCTATATTCCACGTGTAGACAATCGGCTGACATAAAATAAAACTAAAACTAAAAAAATCCAAAAGAACTCTTAAATATATTACCTTTCTTTCTTTCTAACCGATAACCAGGCCCCTACCTGCCGAGTTATCTCAGCTTAACGGGTTAGATACCTGGTATCGGGGCGGACGACCGCCTAATTGCCACGTAGTGGCAATAAACTTTGCTTCGCATGCCATCATTTCTGCAGTACTTGCTTGTCGTTGAACATACTTTGTTCCACCTGTTAATTAATGGTACATCCTGTTGTTTGAACTGCAAATGGCTTCGCAAGATAGTCTCGTAATTTAGAGCCTTGATCAGATGACGAGACCTTCACCTGGCAAGGCACCTCGAGAGATACACTGCTCAAAACAATTAAAGGATATTGCAGTTTTAGGTGGATTTTGTATCTGGGAAACTTTTTAGCTGATTGATACATGGTCGACAGACATAGTAGGTTATATGAGAATAAATTACACATGTTTGGCAGAAAAAAATGCATTTTATTGTGCATTTGTGTACAAAAGGAAAAAAAACACAATTTGTGCATATGAGAAAAAAAGAATAAGAAAAGGTGTTATCTTAAAAAAAATCATTTGCAGTAGGGGATATAGTTTCCACGGGCGGCCAGCAACGTTGAACACCTTTGAGTCATGGACTCAATGAGGCTATTAATGACGAGTTGGGGTATTTTGCCCCACTCTTCCAGAAAAGCTCTTTCCAGTTCTTGGAGAGTTTGTGGGGGTTGTTGGCGGCCAGAAACTCGTCTTCCTAGAGCCTCCCAAACGTGCTCGATTGGATTCATGTCTGGAGAACACGCTGGCCATTCCATTCGAACGATTCCTTCCTCGAAAAGGAAATCCCCCACCAGGTTTACACGATGTGGCCTGCAGTTATCGTCCATTAAAATGAAGTTATCTCCGATTGCTGCAGCGTAAGGGAGTACAATAGGTCTGAGGATCTCATCCCTATATCGGCGACCAGTCAGAGCTCCATCTCGAATGATGTAGAGGTCATTGCGCCCGTCAATGGAGATGCCACCATACACCAACACTCCTCCACCGCCAAATCTGACACTTTCGTGCAGGAACGCAGGATTATTCCTACTGCCACGGTCCCTCCAGATGAAAATACGCCTATTATCCGGATGTACAGAAAAACGGGACTCGTCAGAAAACAGAATATTGCTCCATTCATTTCTCCTCCAGTTGACATGCTCGGTTGCCCACTCCCTGCGGTCGCGACGATGCCTTGATATTAATCTAACACATACCATCGGTCGGCGAGCATACAGACCTACAGCATGGAGCCGGTTTCGGACAATCTGAGTTGAAATCGTCGTGCCTGTAGCCGAGCGAAGGTGTTGTTGGAGAAGGGTAGCGTTCATGTGTCGGTGTTTCCGAGCTGTTAACGCTAAATACCTATCTTCATTGATCGTTGTTGCCCGTCTACGACCTTGCCCTGGTCTTCGACCTGCACATCCACTCTCCAAAAAACGGTTCCAGATCCTGGAAATGACACTTTGTGACACTCCAATGGCTTGCGCTACTTCGGCTTGAGTTTGGCCCCCTTCTAACCTATCAACAATTCTCCAAGCTTCTGAATCTGTCAAATGACTTCGCTGAGACATCGTACTCATCGAAACAAAGCAATCACTGAATGCCGATCATCCTTGTCTTCATTCTCTTTTATCCAGTTGAAAGTCAAATTTCATTCGCTGCCACTGAAGCGACGTTTTTGACGTCGAACTCAAAATTTGCATATTCCACAGTTTGAAAACCAGAAAAATTTGCATTTGTGATTCTCTTCTTCTATTTTCGGCAAAAAAAATTTCGTTTATATCTTTATTTTATATAAAACTTCAAATATTCTTTAATCGTTTTGAGCAGTGTATAATTCACAGGTAACTTGGAGGACTTTGCACCCACGACGGATTTTACATGCACCAGGCGCCATTAGCGTACATGATATTATATATATTACCTTAACCATTCACTGCACGGTGTGGCACATACCAAAAACTTTATAATTCTCATTGTGTGCCATAAATTCAGAAAATATGATCACTGTAATAAATCAAAGACAAACTTAAGAACGGAATAATATTTATTTTTTTTCATGTCAGATAGCTGCATTTGACAAACAATTACAATTTCTTCTTTGGAAACAAAAAAAATTGATCACGCTATCAAAGCAAAACTTACTTTTATTATTTTTAATGAACAATTAAAAATAATATTATAAAGAAAATTGCAAGGTGTTAAGCAGATAAAATTAATTAATCTAGGCCCATTTAATTGAAAAATATAGCAATATAATATTAAGAAATCCTAAATGTGTATATATAAGGTATACGCCATAAAACATCAAATTATGGCTCGAAATTTGAAATTTAATATTTTTACTATTACATAGATATACAGGGTGTTTCAAAATAACGTGGACAAAATGATATGACAAATCAAGCATAAAACAAGGATCAAAAATCACATAGGAACATAGGGTCTCAAACTATTTATTGAGTCACAAATACAGGGTAGGGTGTTTCATTCCAGCTACACCTGGTTTGAAAGTAATAATTTCAAAGAAAATAAAAATATTGTAATGAAAATGCAACGATATGTACCTTATTTTGTGTGAAATGTGATAACATTACCAAAAGATCTCGAAAAGGTATTGCTCAAGCAATCGGTGATACCACATAAACTGATTATGACAGTCCAAAATGTGAGGTGTCAAGTGCATATTGCTGGTGCGCATAATGCAAACATCTACCACTTTTGTTTGGTGTTACCACACTTAAAACAAAGGTGAGAATGTCTGTTAAATGTTTTATCAATAATATACTTCAGTTATCTGAAATTTATTACCGTCAACCTAAATTGAGTTAGGATGAAACACCCTGTATTTGTGGCTCAATAAGTCGTTTGCGGCCCTATGTTCCTATGTGATTTTTTATCCTTGTCTTATGCTTGATTTGTCACATCAATTTGTCCACGTTATTTTGAAACACCCTGTATAGATTATAATGTATATAGATTATATAGATTTCAAATAATTTTTTCCATAAAAATAGAAAAATTCGTGGCAGTGAAGGGTTAAAACTTGTTGCAGAGTACATCCCATGAATGCTACTTAAGGAGTCTAGTACCTTTTAAAGCTTCAGAAATTCGATTTTTCAGTTTTTATTAATTATTATAAAATAATTCATTATAAATATTTTAAAACAAACCGCGTACAAAAATTCCCATTAGAACTGAAGTTATAGCAAAAATAACATGCATCCCCATCAAAGGTAACTACAAAAATTAAAAGGTTTGAAACGGGTTTTTGAAAAACTGCATTTTTAGACATTGCGCTCATGATATCTTGAGAACATATGTATGAATTGTTATGAATTTTTTTTAGTTAATAAGCACATACGTATGCTTAAAATGAACTACTTTTATGTATTTATAGCGATAAAATTTTTAGTTATGAATAATTTTATTTATTAAAAAATGTAAAATGTGGATTTTTTTTATTTAGAAATTTTTTTTACAAGGTTAATGAAATAATTTTTATTTAAGAGTAGTTCATTTTAAAAATACATTATTCTTCTTTACAGAAAAAAAATATATATGCAAAAATACTGATTTATAGGGTCGTTAGGATGCGCGCAAGGCACGACGGAGTAAAAAATAGAGGTTTTTAAATTGCAGTAATGCATACATTATATGAAAGACTATTAAATGTTTAATGACTGTTTATTAAAAAACATAATCTTTTCTATTGAACGGTGAAACTTTCATGTTAATATGTATAAAAGTTTTAAAGATACACTGAATCGAACTTTGGATGTTTTTGTTGATTATCATCCCGTTTAAAAGGTACAAGACCCCTTAAGGGGCTCAGAATCGTTCATTATTCTCACCACTAATTTTTTATTTCAAAGTTTATCTTATTCGATCAATTTCAAGAATTTTCGCGATTCAACTACAGAAAATGCGTTGTTTTTAGAAACCGGTGGTAAAAGATTAAAAATTATGCAAAAGGCTCTTGTCGTTAAGGGGTTAAAACACTATTTTGTAATCCGGCTTCCGTGGATAGAAATGTCCTTTTTAATAGTCCAAGAGCCGACCGCACAAAACCCTAAGTTATCAAGCACGAGAAAAAATCCTTTTTTTATGGAAGAGTAAGGTATTTGTACCCAATATGGACAGTGCTCTCAATATGGACACCCCTAATATTTTTTAAAGTAACAATTTTTATAGAGAGATCGCTCTACAGGTCCATGAAAAAAAGCAGTTGAAAAGATAATTAAGCCAGCAAAGTATTAAAAAAAAGCGCTGTTCGCCATTAAGAAGGAAACTTGTTGTTTCGTGGTGTGCTGATCGTAATTACAGGTAAGTTTAAATTCTTACCAGATATTGTAAAATTACTTTAAATATTGAAAAGTGGGTTGTTTTAGAAAGCTTTTAAAACATATTTTCGATTGCTATTGCATATATTGCTTAAAAACATTTTCTTTAATTATTTATTATAATATTTAATAAAGCTACTCCCGATTCCCAATATGGACACCTTATGTCCACATTGGAAGTACAGCAGGTGAATCTTCAGATTCACAAAAATAGAAAGATAAGCAAAACCAACTGCATTATTTCATAATATTTTGCAGTAACTGAGGTGCTTCGCATCGGTCTTCGAAGAGCCACAACCGAAAATGACTCCCCGTTCTAAAGTGCATGCTCTGAAGATATTTACTGTTCCCTACCCTCCTCGCAATACTTTAAGATATATATTTTTATCCCCTCTCATCTAAAATTCCATAGAAGAGTGGCTTATTCATACCCCCTGTGCAGTAGGTCAATAAGAAGCCACCTGTCCATAATAGGGTTTAGTGGTTCCTTATATGACATTTGTAAACATTTTTTGTTTTTATCATTTAAATGAAAACCATAATAGCTACAAGGTAGCTAATTTTAATAATGATAGTCAACAGTCCAGGGATCATGGTCATATATTTTTGGTGTTCTATCACGTGTACATGGGGGTGAAAAAAATACATTTTCCTTAGGGTGTCCATATTAGGCACAGGTACCTTAGTAATAGGGAAATCTAATCGCCCATGTCTGCCGGAAGCGAAGTGGTGCATAAGCCAAAAATTAATACCATTAGTGGTTTTAATTTCTGAATTATTCACCACTTCGCTTCCTACAGACATAGATCATAAGATTTCTCTATTACTACTCTTCCATAAAGTAAAGGATTTTTTCTTGTGCTCTATGATTTAGGGTTTTTTGCGGTCAGTTCTTGGACTATAATGCCAGCGAATCTGTTAACCGTTTGTTGGGGAAGAAATGTCACCAAAAAAGTTTTAACACCACTATTTCTAAACAATAAATTTTGTTATTCCGTTGCATATATTGCACAAATAGATCGCAATGCTCGTTGCTTGAAAATGCTGGTACAAACATAACTATAAAGGAAATTACATTTCATTGCAAAAGAGTAATTCTATAAACAGAACTCGCTTCTTCCTACGATAGTTGTAAAATTATAATTTAAAATATTAAAAATTTGGATTTTTGGAGATTTCTCCAAGTGGTTAGTCAGAAGTAATAATTTACCATTTTAAATAGATTTTCATGGGATGAAAATAATGTAGCATGTCGTAAGGGAGTACTTAGAATTAATATACAAATTTGTCCGAGACAAGCGCCATGTTTCCACCGAAATATGATTTCGCCCTTTTTTTTAATATGATACGCCATACGTAGAAAGTTGAAATTGATAGTGAATATGCTTCATGTTTCATAGTATTTCATGCAAAAAAATTAAGGTGGTCACTCAGAAATTTCAGTTTATTTTGAATTAAAATCTACATTTAAAAACAGGAAAAATGTTAGAAAACTTGTTCTTTTGTTAAAAAGAAAATCTGGAAAAATTGTCAAACATTCATATGGTGGTTTTTTACATCCGTTATTTTTTATTTATTTATTTTTTTTTTGTTGTTGTTGTTGTTGTTGAAATCTGCTCAGTAGTTTGGTCACTATGCGCTCATTTTCAAAACAGGCATTTAGGGCCATTACCCCTCATGGTCTTGAGATACAAACTTAAAACTCGGGAGGAAGGAATTTATTTTTATGGGCTATCAATCCATATAGGACTCGATGTGGTTGACTCAAGGGCATATTTTACTAAGAAACCCGGATATACCCTTTAAAAGACATGTAATCGCATACTACAACCACATTGATACATTTAATACTGAACATTTTGCCGAGATTAAATGTTTAGTATTTGTAAATAGGGAATTTTTCCAAAAAAATACTTGATTTTTTTGGGGGGGGGGCGGGGGGGGGATAACGTTTAAATTAGTTTTAAAAAATTGATAGTGGAAAATTGAAAATTGAGAAATTACATTTTTGAGTAGAAACTGCGTTGGGGACTTTTTCGAAAAAAAAAAAAAAAAAAAAAAAAAAAAAAAAGCTAATTTGGGGAATTTTTCAGAAATGTTGGGGAAATTGACATTTGACAACACTGCTCCTTTGAGAGATTTGAGATTTTATATTTATAATTTGTTAAAAAATGCAACCGTCTCTCCTCCTCTGGGAATTTTATAATATCCCCGCTAGAAGCGCAGAAATTCTTTCCGAGGTTTGAAATTAAAACTGCTTTTTATAAAAACATGCGTGATAGAAAACTAACTAAATATGAATGAAATTAAAAAAAAAAATCTAATGTTAAGTCAATTCAAAGGTATCTGATCTCTTAAAAAATCAATTGTCTGTCTAGACTGGTAAATTAGACTAAGTCTAGAAATATACCCCTGAAGCACATATAAATGCCCAAGGAATTTCCTTTTGATACAATGTATAAAAATTTTGATGAGAAAACTGCACGATTACAGGTTAAGGGGAGGTCCATGAAACCTGTTGACACCTTGTTCCCCGCCCATCATTTCTTCGAAATATTCATTAAATTTTTTTACCCCAAAGGGATCCACAATTTCAGTATTAGTGATAAAAATATTATAAGAAAATAAAGGTAACTAAGGTAAGAGCAGGATTTAATATTTGATTTATAAGATAACTGAGTATGGTGATAAGATGTAAGCCTAATGATAGGGGTGAGGGACAAAAGAAGTTGTAAAATCACCATGGATTTGCACCAGGGAAGATAACTGTAGATGTTATTAAACATTCAGTACATGAGGTATATGCGAGAGAAATATACATTATTTGATCGGCACGTTACATTGAATCAATGTAATTTCGGTACGTTACTGGTCGTGAATAAGAATATAAAACCGATTTATGAAAATTAAATCAGTATCAGTTTGAACTTGTTATATCAGTGAAGTTTAAGTTTAAGAAAATGTAATAATAATAAAATCATTCTTTTAATACTGTTTTATGATTCAAAAGTATTCTTGAAACGCCCAGCTGATTTTTTGACTGCGACTTATGCTTTTCAGGAAAATTTTACAATAAATTTATTTATAACAGATAACGAACTCGATTTTAGCGGTTGATTCATAGGTTTACCATTGTGTTTTCCTGCTCCTACTCCTCCATGTTTTGATACCTTTGGGAGCAGGAAAACACAATGGTAAATCTACAAATTAATCGCTAAAATGAGGTTTTCGTGTGCTTTCCACTACATATGACTTAGCAAACCGTCTGCGTTTAAATATGCCAATTGAAATTTAACTAATGCTGGAATTTTAGCCATGAACTCGATAAGGTCACTGCTCTCACTCTTCCATGTTTTGATTTCTTTGGGTGCAGGAAAACACAATGGTAAATCTACAAATTAATCGCTAAAATCAGGTTTTCAGGTTTTCTTTTCACTACGTATGTCTTGGCAAACCGATTTCGTTTAAATACGCCAATTGAGATTTTACTTATTCTGGAATTCTAGCCATGAACTCAATAAGGTCATTGTCTGTGCAACCGCCACCCTGTCTATTATCATCGGAAAACAATGGCGTAGTCAGCGTGAGTCCTATATCCAGTAATATTGTAAAGTTTTCTTCCCCTTGATTCATAGCAGAAATTTTTCTGGTTAGATAAGGGAAAAGACCTTTCAAAAATTACCAATATTCAGGCACCCACCCTGGTTACGCCACAGGAAACACACCTTTATGCAATTTGTATAATTCTAGCAACTCAGGAAGTGAAGTAACAGTCGATTGCAAAATTCTATTTTTACATACAAAAGATAGATTAAGTTAAACAAAAAAATAGTAAAAAAATCGATTTTCTCGGTCAAATTAAAGTATTTCATGCCTTAAAGAAATTCATTATCAGCTGAGAATTGGTAAATGAGAGTAATTCTTGAAATATACGCCTGAAGCATTACATAAATTGCCATGTAATTTGCCTTTGATACAATGTATAAAACTCGAAATGAGAAAGTTGCACGATCACAGGTTAAAGGGAAGTCTACGAAACCTGTTGACCTTTTGTTCACCGCTCATCGTTTCTTTGGAATAATATTTAAATTTTTTCACCTCCCAATCGATCCAACACTGCAGTATTATGTAGTGATAAAAATATAAAAAAATGATAAAGGTAATTTAAGAAATGGCGAAACTTATTATTTGATTAATAAGATAATTGAATGTAAGCCTTATCCTCCATTTTTCTCATTTAAAGTTTTATATATTATATCAAATGCAAATTCCATGCAACTTTATTTATGCTTCAGGAAACTTCTTTTGAATTACTAAAGAAGGGAATGGCAAGACTTTGCATTTGATTGATAAGGTAATTGTGTATGGTGGTAATGTTGTAAATCTAATGACAGGCGTGAGGGTTGACAATTTGCAAAATTACAGTGAAAGTACACCATCTGTTAGCCTTTTTAAATATTCAGCACATTACGCGAATGAAAAAGCGTTGCAATACTTGTTCAGCACATTACGTTAAAGTAATGTAATTTCCTTACGTGCGGTAAAGTGATGTAATTTCGTTACTTACGCTGAAGTGATATAATTTTAGTACATTATTGGACATTAATAAAAAAAAATGAAAGTGATTTATAAGCCATGAAAGCGAATGCATCAGGAACAGTTTGAAATTGAAATTATATCCGTGAGGTTTAAGATTAAGAAAATAAAATAATAATAATAAAAAAAACCCACTATTTTAGAATTTTACGGTTGTTTAAAGAGTCAAGCCTGTTCTTTTGTTATTTCAATTCATGTTTTTGTGGGAAAAATCCCATTATAATAGATTTATTTGGCGTAATCAGCGAATTCAATTATGAGAAATTCACAGATATTTTTAAGCTTCGACGCTCCAGCAAATGAATCTCTCTATTGAAAAAAAAATGTATTTAAAAGTAACGCTGTCACCGATCTCGCAAACAAATTTTTGTATGCTTCAGGAGTTTTTTCCTACTGAAAGTTCACCAGCGCCGTGCAAAATGAGGGGGGGGGCGAAGGGGGCAGTCCCCAGGCGCCGAAATTTAGAGGTCGACAAATTTATACTATTAACGTCATTTTTTGACATGTCACAAGAAAAAATTGGGGGAGGGGGCACCAAATTGCAACTTTCCCCCGGGCTCAATTTTCTCTTTGCACGCCCCTGAAGTTCACCATCTGTTAGTGTTCTTAAATACTCAGCACATTACGTAAATGAAAAAGCATTGCGTTACATGATCAGCACATTACGTTAAAGTAATGTAATTTCCTTACATACAGTTAAGAGATGCAATTTCTTTACTTGCATTAAAGTACATAATTTCATTATGTTACATTACTGGTCGTGAATAAGAAGATGAAAGTGATTTATAAGCCATGAAAGCGAATGCATTAAGACCAGTTTGAAATTGAAATTATATCTTTGAGGGTTTTAAGATTAAGAAAGTACAATAATAATAAAATTAAAAATTTTTAAAAATAACGACACTATTTTTAAGCATATACAACGGTCATCTTAAATTTCAGGCTTTTATTATTATTGTTCCAATTCATGTTTTTTTTTTTTTTTTTTTTTTTTTTTTTTTTTCGGAAAATTCCTATTACAATAAATTAATTTGATAAAAGCAACGAACACGATTATGAAAAACTCATTGATTGTTTTACGATTCATAAAGCTCAAGCAAGTGAATCTCGCTATTCTAAAAAAAGTAACAAACAGTCACCATTGTCGTAAATGTACCTTTTGTAACAGGGAGATTTTCTTAAATAAAATTAAGAACATAATACTTGTTCTAAAAAGTATATAAATTGGTAATATTATAAAGAAATATTTGATAAACATGCTGAAGCAAAACATTTTTAAATAGAAGGATTGTTTTAAGTGATATTCAGTGTTAAATTTAGTCAAAATCATTCCAATAAAAAACTTTTATAGGAACAAAAACTATGTATGATAATTTAATGATTTTTTCTAAGGATATACATTAAAAACTCGCAAATTGTACACTGCAATTACTTATTTATTTGATTTATTTATTTATTTATTTATTTATTTTTGGAGGGGGGACTTTTTTCAATTATAAATTCGCAATTTTAGCATTTCGAAAGATATTTTTACATATCTTAGAAAAGGCCGTTTTTAATTTTGCCAATTCCATTGAAACAAATGAAACAAAACGTGTTACAAATGAAACATTATTTAAGTGATTTAAGGTTTCTAAATTGATTTCTAAACATATAATCGTAACTTAATTCGCATTATATATATATATATATATATATATATGTAATAAAACGAGGACGATGTTCTATAATAGTGTATAATCACTAATAGAATACCATGTTGGTTGTAGAATACTACTATTCACTAAGATTCAGTAGTGGGATGAGCAGTCGTTCTGGTAAGTGGATAAGCCATGGATTTGTTCTCGTAGGAGTTTCTCCAATAACAATGCAAGAAAATCAGTGTTTTAGTTCTTTATTATTTAGAGCACGAACTTAAGTTACTCCACAGATCACCGTTCCACACATCTATCACTACGGCCTTCG
Organism: Maratus speculifer; assembly: GCA_964019185.1. NCBI lineage: Eukaryota > Metazoa > Arthropoda > Arachnida > Araneae > Salticidae > Maratus > Maratus speculifer. The sequence goes on along the minus strand of OZ025301.1, from coordinate 143,029,807 downwards.
CTCACTAAGCTGCAACATTCCGGCGTTCTACAATCTCGGAAAAAATGACATTTCTAATTCAGCGGAGAAATAAAACGCGCGTCTTGATAGTTTAAAGAAAAGGTGCATTCTACTCTCCTGAAAAGCCAAATGAAAAAAATCATTTTCACGACAAAACTAGCGCCCTCCTACTCCGCGTCAATCATTTTAAAAATCCAATCAGGATGGACTCGAGCCTCTAACGGACAAAATGATCAATTCTAATTGGCCGTAATAGGCGGTCTACTGGCAAGAACTATATTTTTTTCTCGGAACACTAAGCCCTTTAGCAACGCGTAGTAACACTTGTCACGCGATGTTAAAAAATAAAAAATAAAATTAAAATCGCAGGAATATGCCAGAAAGTAAAAAGCTTACGAAATACTTCCCGCCTTTTTGAGAAGCAAGAAATAATTTATTAATAACTAAAGTAAGAAAAAGAATTTTAGCTGTTACAAGACGAAACTAAGATTGAAATATGTTCCACAAATTTAGAATTGAAGCTAAGAGAGAATAAAAAAAAAAAAAAAAATGGCGCAAAATTTTTTTTTTTATTACAAATCCCCCCTCCCAGAAAGACGGGTGAAAAAGTAGGTCTGAGACCTGCAATTTCACAGAAAGGGAGATGATGCAGACTTAGCTCACGAAGTTGTTGATATAAGTAATAATAATTAGATACTGAATAAAAAAAAATTAAATTAATTTCTCTTTTTTATATAAATATAGAATTCAAATTTAAAAACACCAAGGTGATGCGTGGAATAACTTCAAATTTAAATACAATAAAATAGGCTTCAATACAAATACAAGATATAATCTTGTTTAAAGTACACATCAAAAAGTAATTTGAAAATATAAGCAATTACCCATAGTAATAACATAAAAATGAAACATAAAAATGAAAAACAATAACGTTAAATTCTTTTTTAACAATGTCAAATCTAGAAATCAATTTTTAAAAGTTTATTTCAAAAATCTTCTTAAAGTCATATTTGGAATGGCATAGTTCATTACCTCATTTTAAGGATGTCTAATTCATTTAACTGTCCAAATTCATCAGCTAACATTATAATATTAGTTCAGTTTTTGTGTGAGTAAGTCCTTGAACATTCATAACAGTTCCATTTTGGAATCTTTGTGAAAATACTTTTATAATTGTATTTTTAATTAATAACACATTTTATAATATAGTAATAATAAAATTTAACAATGTAAATAATAAACAATATAATTAAGAAACATAATAAGGAAAAATATCAATAATAATAAATATCATAAGTGTAAGTAAATCTCATAATGGGTATAAGTAAATCTCATAATGGGTATAAGTAAATCTCTTAATAAGTAATAATAAATATCACAAAAGACATTCTTTAAATACTTAATCTCGTTTATCTCATCTCATATTTTTGGGATGAAATATAGAGAGAAGTGGAATAAAATAAAAAATGCAATCAACTATGAAATCATTTACTTAATCTGGTAATCCGAGTACAGGATTAAGTAGGAATATGTACAAAAAAAATTAAAATATAATATGATAAATTAAAATAAAATAAAGATAAATAAAAATTTTGTTCATGTTTGAGAATGCACGTGACCTTTAAACTACTAAGATTCTTAAAAAGAAATATTAATAAATGATAAAAATAAAAAACAAGATCTATTCATGTCAAATAATTACGCAATAAATATTCTCTCGGTGTGATAAAACATTGCAAGATGCAAGTAGGAAAGAGAAAAAGAAACAAAATTATATTATAATTGACATGTAATTGGACTGGAATGCAGAAGCAAAGAAAGAGAGAAAGAAAAAAAAATATATTAAAATAAAGTGATAAAAATTTTGTTACTTGGCAAATAATTAATTTAATAATTGATAGATTAAACTTAATATTACAAATAGGTTCAGTTGAAAGAAAGAAAAAAAAATATTCTAAGTAGAGTAATTCAGTACAGAATAAGAAATTTCCACTTTGTTCGTCTACGCCGGCATAAATAAACAAATATAAAAATTTCCAGACAAGTGACACTCTCGCTGCAGTCAAGAGATATCATTGCCATTCTGTGAGAATTACAGGATATTATCTGAATTAAAATATGAAAAGAAATTTACTGTTTAAGAGAAAAAATTATAAAATGATAAACTAGAGATATAGTTTAAGCTACAGTTTTTACCTGAGTTTGTTGTTGTTGATTAGGGGGTTGTTGCTCATGACTTAATTTAAATTTATCAGGGGAATAATAAGGCCTTAATTTAGATACATGTACTATTTCTGAACTTTTGAACTGGTTTTGCCTATCAATTTCAAAATTTACTTCGGATAATTTGTTAAGAATTTTATAAGGGCCACTAAATACTTGTGACAACTTTCTAGTATTAGGGTACTGAAATTCTTCATAGATAACTAGATCTCCTATTTTAAATTTTGGTTCGATATAATCTTTATCATAATATCTTTTATTTTTTAAATGAAATTCATCAGTTCTTGTTTTAGCAATTTTAAGCGCTTCATGAACAGGGGGATAATAATTTTGTTGTAAGGGGGAGTCATAGGGTAATTGGCCAAAAAGCAAGTACGCAGGTGGAAATTTGGTAATAGAATGGGGTGTATTATTATATTCATTAATTACCTCAGTTAAAAGCTTAGTCCAGGGAATTTTAGAGGTAGTGGAGTTTACTTTACATTTTAATCTAGTTACTGTTGTCTGATTTACTCTTTCACATTTCCCATTCGTTTGTGGATGATGGGCAGTGGTCAAACGTTGTTTAATATTATGATTTCGCAGGAATTTTTTGAATCTTGAAGAAGTAAAAGCAGCATTCCTGTCACTAAGTATTTTTTGAGGGGACTGTACACTTGAAATCTTACTAAAACAGAATAATTGTTGAGGGATTTTGATATTGAAAATTTGTTTCAGACAATTTGTATAAGTTTCTGTAGTGACACTTTTGGAAGGAAATGCCCAAACATATCTTGTGGCATGGTCTATTATAATATGGAGATATTTTTTTGTAGAATTATAATAATTGAACCCTCCTACAGTATCAACAGACAGACAGTCAAAAGGTTGATCTGTAGTGGGCATAGCTTGTAATAAGCCAAATTTTTTCTGTCTAGGTTTTTTATTTTTCTGGCAAATATCACAGTATTTAACAAAGTTAGTAATGTCTTGGGTCATATCTGGCCAATAATAGTTAGGAGAAATTAAATTTTGCATTTTTTGAACACCAGGGTGACCAAACTGTTCATGAGCAACATTAAGCAATTTTTTTCTTAGGGACATGGGAACTACCACTTTACGAAAACCTTTTCTTTTAACTATAATCAGTCCATTGTCATTAATATAATTTGATCCACACACATTTTCTTTTTCTTGCATCTCAATAATCTCTTTAACGTCAAGAAGAAAAGTAAGGGGCTTACAAAAATGAGAAATAGGGTTTCGGGACAACATGTCGGCTTCGACATTTGTAGATCCCTTTAAGTACTCTATTTTGTAATCGAACATACTTAACTTCAATGACCACCTAAATAATCGACCTCTTAAATGTTTGACATTTTTTAACCAAACAAGAGATGCATGATCAGTATGGATGGTAAATTGTACACCGTGAAAGTAATGATAAAATTTATCTAAAGTATCAATGATAGCAAGACACTCTAGTTCGGTAATGAAATAATTTTTCTCATAACTTCTCAATCCTCTAGAAAAATAAGCAATTGGATGTAAAAAGTTATTATGGTCGGGTTGTTTAAGAACTGCACCTACCGCTACCTGAGAAGCGTCAACAAACATGTGTAGGGGTAATTTTGGGTCATAAATCTTTAAAATTGGTTTAGCAATGAGGGCATCTTTTAATTTTTTAAAAGAGTTTTGACATTCAGTATTCCATTCCCAAATAGTATCTTTCTTAAGTAATTTATTTAGGGGGTGTCTAATTTCAGCATATTTGTCAATAAATTTATGATACACATTTATAGAACCAAGAAATCTTTGTAATTCTTTAGTGTTAGTAGGAGGTTTTAATTTTTTAATCGTTTCTATATTAGTATTAGCTGGAGTTAAAGTTCCATTTTGGATTTCATACCCTAGAAAATTGATTTGTTTTTGAGCAAAAGTACATTTAGATAATTTTAATTTAATATTTTCTATTCGGCATAAATCAAAAATTTGGATGAGATGCTGTATATGTTCATCTATTGATTTAGAAAAAATAATTATATCATCAAAATAATAACAAGCAAAGTCTATTTTATATTTTGTAAGAATTCTTCTAATTGTCCTGTTGAAAATTGGGGGGGCCTACCTTTACACCAAAGGGGAGAACATTCCATTCCCAGAGCCCACAATTAGTAGTAAAGGCTAACTTTTCGGAATCGGCTGGGTGAATAGGTATGTGCCAATAGCCTGAGGCTAAATCTAGTGTAGAGAAATATTGGGCACCACTTAATTTGTCTAAAATTTCATCTATTCGGGGTAAAGGTTCAGCGTCATTTTTCATGATAGAATTTAATTTTCGGTAGTCAACACACATTCGGGTTTTTTTACCTTCATCTCGTTTATTTACTAACGTAACTGGAGAAGAGTACGGGCTATAACTTTCCTTAATTAACCCAGCAGCTAATAATGATTGGATTTGCTGAGATATTTCTTTTTCATCAGCAGTGGATGTACGATAAGGCCTCAAAGATATTGGTAGGTCAGATTTAAGATAAATACGCTGAGGTTCAATATTAATTCTCCCTACATCATATTTATTTTTTGCAAAAATATCTAAATAATCCCTTAAAAGTTCCTTTACATTTTTATTTTGAATAGCATTCAGATCCCCCAATAGATTATAATCATCATTATTAGTTCGCGACAAGGATTGAGGAGTTATGGTATTTCCATAATCGGGTTGCACAGTAGTATCATTTTTTATAATATCAAAATGAAGCAATTCTAAGTTATCACTGGATATGTTGACATATGGGTTTAACGAAATATTGTCTTGTAACACCTGGCTTTTTGCACAATCAATTTTTAATTTAAATTTGGCACAATCAGGTAAACCTAAAATAGCATAGTCCAAATCAAGTTGACTTACTAAAAAATTAACATATCTCTTTATATTACCAAATTTAATACATAATCGACAAGATTTATTAATTGTAAGAGTTCCTTGTGCCTGTCTGATAGTAATAGGGGTAACATTATGTAAATTACCATTTAAATATCGAACAAATTTGAGGGGTAAAATTGAGACAGTTGATCCACTATCCACCACACAATACACTTTGTTATTGCCCACATATCCAGGGATAAATAATTGTCAGACATTATTAGTAGGGGGTGGTTGAATATGAGCAGGAGTTTGAGCTTGACAGGAATTTGTGTTAAATATACAACTCCTCTCCCAATGATATGCATTTTCTATGCCTCTGTTTAAACATACTCTGCACGGACGACTAGGGTAATTGTTTTGATAATGAGTTGCAGGCATTCTAGGAGTGAAAAACCTAGGATTAAAATTTTGGGATGGATTGTTTGGAGTAGGTCGAGTCCAATGTCTGGGCTGAGGATTGGGATTGTGCATTGGTCTAGTTTGTTGAAAATTTCTATTGCCGTTATTAGAGGTATGAATTGGAATCGCTGCTAATTGTTTAGCAATGCGAAACCATTCACGAGTATTGGAAGGAGGGTTAACCATCAAACAATTTTGATACTCCGGCTGAAGGCCATCAATTAATCCCTGTATAATTAAATTTTCCTCAAGCTGAAGTTGCCTTCCAATCTCAACTTTCTTTCTAAAATAAGAATCCAAATCACTTAGATCATTTAACTTTAAGGAAGTAAATTCAGAAAATTTTGGAACTCTAACTTGAATGAATTTTTCACTTAAAATCTCGACAATTTCTTCATAAGTAGCACAATGCAAACAATCATTGATATAAGTTTTTAGCGCTTCCCCCTTTAAATATTTTGAAATATTTTGATGTTTCCACTCATTATCTTTCTTTTCTACCGAACATTCTCGATCAAAATGTTTAAACCATTTAAATATATCCATGCCCAACCCAAATTCAAAAGGGACAATATCAAGTTTATTTTCTGACATTTTTTCTTCTTTTACTAATCCTGATCTTAATAGCATATAAGAAGGATAATTCATATGGAAAATATTTAAATGCTATACTTCAATTATTAAAATTCAATTACTATACTTCAAATACCTCAATAAATAATAATAAAAATAAATAAATAATAAATAAATAAGTAATAAAATAATAAATATCGGGTTTCCATACATGGGAAATAACAAATAATTTTAAAAACAAAAATACTTTTCTTTACGTATGGAAAATAAATTTTGCAACAGAGTATTTTTTTAACAACAAATTAATCCATCTTTCGATTTTTAAAAAAAATAACACCTTTAAAACTAAATAAAATTTCTATGAGCAGAAAATTTTAACTAATTATAAATTAAGAACAAATTTATTTTTTAATATTTGTAATAAAAGAGAGAGAAAAAAAATCAAGAATTTAAACAAAGAAATTATCATTAAATTTCTTAATCAATAAAACAATAAAATAATAAATAATAACTTACAGACATGTTCGATGTGGCCTTGTTCAAATACCTAATTTTTTATTAAACTAAACAAAAATAAAGAACTTCGTAGATACGACTCACAGGTGTAAATTTCAATTATCTTGTATTACTGATGGAATCTACCGTAGTTTCGCAACCATACAGCAGGTGTTCATTTATTATGAAATGAAAATTTATCAAAATATTTATGCACTTTTACCTAGAAAATACAGTAAATAAATAAATAAAAGAAAATGATGTTGAATTGATTTCATGCAGGTGATCTTTTGTAATTTTTATTTTGCATATCTCACAGTTTGGTTGCATATCTCTCAGTTGAAAAGTTTCTCACTAGAATGCGAGGTATATTTCACATTTAAAATATTTGTAGATGTAGATACCACACATAATTACAAACAAAACTTTATAAGACGATCTTTTTTCAGCTGAAAGGTTTATCATTTATGCACATGAAGATGTTTTTCCATGCAGGCCATCTCGTCGTAACATGGGTGGAAGTAGACGCAGATGAGGTTAAAGATGCGTGCAGCTAACATCTCAAAAACTCTGACTGTTAGTAACACACATTGAGTCTTATTGCAGGAAACAAAATTACAATATTAGTATTAACACACAGCAGCTGATCCCATCCATCTTCAGTCTTGGACATACCATTTAGATGGAAGATATCATAGTTATTTTTTTTTTTTTCTGTATTAAATGTTAAGATGAAAACAATACCAGGAAAAATGTAGGAACAACTGTAAGTGTATGAAGAGCATGCAGCTTATTCTCAAAAGTTTTACGCCGGTTCATTTTTCATCCTGCCGGCTAAAATGTAATAAAACGAGGACGATGTTCTATAATAGTGTATAATCACTAATAGAATACCATGTTGGTTGTAGAATACTACTATTCACTAAGATTCAGTAGTGGGATGAGCAGTCGTTCTGGTAAGTGGATAAGCCATGGATTTGTTCTCGTAGGAGTTTCTCCAATAACAATGCAAGAAAATCAGTGTTTTAGTTCTTTATTATTTAGAGCACGAACTTAAGTTACTCCACAGATCACCGTTCCACACATCTATCACTACGGCCTTCGCTCACTAAGCTGCAACATTCCGGCGTTCTACAATCTCGGAAAAAATGACATTTCTAATTCAGCGGAGAAATAAAACGCGCGTCTTGATAGTTTAAAGAAAAGGTGCATTCTACTCTCCTGAAAAGCCAAATGAAAAAAATCATTTTCACGACAAAACTAGCGCCCTCCTACTCCGCGTCAATCATTTTAAAAATCCAATCAGGATGGACTCGAGCCTCTAACGGACAAAATGATCAATTCTAATTGGCCGTAATAGGCGGTCTACTGGCAAGAACTATATTTTTTTCTCGGAACACTAAGCCCTTTAGCAACGCGTAGTAACACTTGTCACGCGATGTTAAAAAATAAAAAATAAAATTAAAATCGCAGGAATATGCCAGAAAGTAAAAAGCTTACGAAATACTTCCCGCCTTTTTGAGAAGCAAGAAATAATTTATTAATAACTAAAGTAAGAAAAAGAATTTTAGCTGTTACAAGACGAAACTAAGATTGAAATATGTTCCACAAATTTAGAATTGAAGCTAAGAGAGAATAAAAAAAAAAAAATGGCGCAAATTTTTTTTTATTTTTTTATTTTATTACATATATATATACAGTCCCTGGCCAAATTATTAGACGCACTCATATTTTCTTGTGTCGAATCATATTACAAAATCCATAGAAATATTACTATGCCAATAGTTACAATTGATTATATACATCAGCTGTAGGATTATAATAAATTAAATGCATGCCAATGACTTTAAAATTATTTATTTTTGTAAATTAAATTAACAATCTCTACAATTGTAAAACTTAAAACATGAAATTCAGAAAAATGTCAATGTTTTTGGAGTCTCCTTTGTCGGCAATCAGTGCCTCTATTCTTCATGGCATGCTGTTAGTACAAAATTGAAATGTTTCTTGCATGTGTGAGTGATGTTTCCAGACAAGGATAAGTTTTTCTATGAGCTGTGTTTTGCTCGTTATGAGCTCTTTGTCCAGTTTTTTTCTCATTAGCTTCCAAACACTTTCAATGGTATTCATGTCTGATGAATTACCGTGAGCAGTTCAGTGATATTTTTTTTATTGAAAGTAGATCGTGCTATGTAACAAAAAGCTTTACCTTGCAAAAATACAAGTAGTTCTTCATTTGGAAACCACCATTTTAGCTTTAGAATAAACCTATTTTGAAAACCTCTTTATATTGGTCTGGAGAATTGACTAAGAAGTCATAACAAACAAAACCCAGCTCATAGAAAATCTTATCCATATCTGGAATCGTCACCCACGCATACAAGAAACTCTTCAACTTTGTATTAACAGCATGCCGCGAAGAATAGAGGCACTGATAGCCGCCAAAAGAGGCTCCAAAAAATATTGACATTTTTTGAGCTTCAAGTTATAAATTTAGCAATTTCAGCCATTTTTAATTTAATTTATAAAAAGAAAGAGTTTTAAAGTCATAGGCATGTTTTTTATTTATTATAATCCTACAAATGATGTATATAATTAATTGCAGTGATTCACACAGTAATATTTCTATGAAGCTAATAATATGATTCGACACAAGGAAAAGGGAGTGCGTCTAATAATTTGGCCAGGGACTGTATATATATTACAGCTTTCATTTTTTTGCTCTCTGTTTTCTACACTTAAGCCTTCAAAATGTTTCATTGTTACACTTTCACAGGTTCTTTGGCATGTTTTTGTGAGCATTTACAGTAGGCCATTTCCATGAGTACTTGTAGTGTAAATCACACGCTCAGATTTTTAACTACCAATATTTTAAAACAGGAAAATAATACTTATTTTATATGAGATATCTCTTTAATTGTATAAAGCCAAGCGAAAATATATATATATGTGATTTTCGAAAATAATGATGGCGAACAAGCATAGCAGTTTATTAGCTATGTGACTTACAACCCGGTAGCATAATTAAATCCGTCTTATAAACTCCCATACAATTGCACGAGGTACAGTGAACGTTTGGTGATTTATCACTTGTGGCGATCTTATTAGCTTAACGCTTTAAGCACAGACAAATTCTGCTCGTAAATTGAGAAAATATTGACTGACACCGGAATTTACAAACGATTTTTTTCATAAATTAAGAACGTCTTGATTTGAATTTTCATTCTAAAAACAACATTTTATGAAGATATTGTTACAAGTTTCGAATTAAAATTAAGTGCGCTCGGAGTAGGACCACTGTTAGCTCCCCTATTTCCTCCATTTATGCTTAACCACTGAACTCCCAAAACTAATCAGGGAAACACCTTATCAGAATGAACCTGTATCCAAATTTGAAGTAAATCGGATAATTCTGCATAAAACTCCATTTATCGAATTTAAGGAAGAGGATAAATTGGCCGTATCCTCTTTAAACTTAACCAAAGAATCTCCAAAATTAATTAAGGAAGTGCTTTATCAGAATAAACCTACATGAAAAATTTGAAGCTAATCGGTTAATTCTACATGAAAAACCCATTTGCGTAAATTAAAGTGATAGCCGTGCGTTCCCCCATTTATACTTGACTAATGAACCCCCAAAATTAATCAGGGAAGTTCGTTATCAGAATGAACCCACATCCAAAATTTTAAGCAAATCAGTTAATTCTGCATGAAAAACCGATTTATCAAAATTAGTTGAGTAGCCGTACATTCCCCCATTTACACTTAACCAAGGAACCCCCAAAACTACAGTCGCGGTAAGAAAATTTGGCCTTTCAAGGACAAATACCCTCTTTTCATTTTCCCTTCGTTGTCATGGTATTAGATGACGCTAAACCCTCGTCCCATTTTTTCCACGGCACTTCCGCAAAACAATTTAACGTATGTAATTTATCGTATGTATTTACAGTATGTATTTACAGTATGAATTACTGGGATATTTGATCAACTGGTTCCTTCAAACGGTGTGGAAAAAAGAAGTACGGTCAATCGGTCTTGTGGGGAAGGGGGCTGTTACCATAGTTATTAACCTAGGATAAGTTCCGAGGAGTGACAAACGAAAGGGGGACATTTGTCCTTGAAAAGCCAATTTTTCCTGCCACGACTATAATCAGGGAAGTGCCTTATCAGAATGAACTTATATCTGAAATTTAAAGCAAATCAGTAACTTCCGTGTGAAAAACTCATTTACTTAAGGGTGTTCTTAACTGCTTCGCTCAACAATCGCAAAACGTTTTGACACATTTACAAATTCATTTTTTAACAGAAAGTTATAAAAATGGAAGCGATTTCGAATCGAACTTATTTTTCCATTTAATGATAATTAAATTAGCTATCCAGTTCTGAGCTATTTCGATGACGTAATCACCCGTTTTTCTCCTGCTTTTCGACCGCTTTTTTCTGCTTTCGTCGAGAAATGTGCTCAAAAGTGTCAACTTTGAAGGCTTGTTATAAAAAATCTATTATGTATTTAAAAATTGAGTGCATTAGGTTTAGTGCAATTAGGCATTTTTAAATTGAGTGCAGTTTGGCAGTTTCTGATTAATAACACCTGTTATTTTCATGCATTTCCGAACAAAAATAAATTAAAAGCATGTGTCACAAAGTTGCCCTTTTTGATTTAAGAACACCCTTAAATTGAAGAATTGCCCCCATCCCCCTCTTTATACTTAACCAATAAACAGAACTAATTATGGATGCATGTTATCATAATGATCCTATATCTAAAATTTGAATGAAATCTGATAATTCTGCATGATAAACCCATTCATCTAAATTGAGGGAGTGGGGGGATTAGTCCCCTGTTTCCCCCTTCATTCTTATTCACTGAAAGCCCGAAACTAATCAGGGATGCTCCTTATATGAAATAACCTATATCCAAAATTGAAGCAAATCGGATATTTCTACCAGGAATTATCATGTTACGTACGTACATATGTACATATATAGAGAACCTGAGGGCATAGATTTTGATAGCCTGTGAGCTAAAAACATATTAAATGCAAAAGCTTTATTAAAGTTTTTCCATTATTTATATGTCTGACTAGAAGTACAAGATGATATATAGCTGAATAAATAAATTTTATGCAATAAATTTGCTGAATTTATAATGGTGAATTTTTAGATATCGTTTTAATGTATCTGGTAAGACTGCAAAAATATTCCTGCATTAAGCTAGTCCTTTTCCTTGAGGATGCTAGTCACTCAGCGGCCGAAATCCTCTAGGTAATGTTAAATCTATTGGCATTTCAGGAGTTCATATATTCAAAATATCTCCTCAGAGAATTAATAAGGAATTGATAAAATTTTCTGTTCAAAAATATTGGTAGAAGAAAACCATGAAAGTTATCAACCATACTTACAGACATAATATAATCATATGTTAAAATCAAAATACCATCGTACCCCCTGTGTGTACTAAATAGATAAAATGCTTAAAATAAAAGCAAAAACGTAAAAATAGTCTAGTTTGACCAACAAGAAAAGTTTGTTTAATTGGAAGAAACCTAATATTGAACAGATATAACAATCAAAAATAGATATTTTTTTAAGGAACCTCTGCGCTTATTCTGAATTTTTTGGAAAGTGTTTCATAATCTATAATAATTCATAATCTATTATAATTCTATTGACTTATGATTTTTTTTATGTTTTAATTTTTATGGTGACAGGGACACATTTTAAAATAATTTGTAATAATTTGAATTTTTTTGTGATGATTAACAATATCATTTGTAAATAAAATCACATAATAAAACTTCTCATATTTTTTATAAAAAAAATTAAAATTTATAAAAAATAATTAGGAGTAATTTAAAATTGTTATAACTCAAAATATTATTTTTAGAATTTCAATTTTTTTACATTTAAATAAACAGAAATACCTAAATTTTAATTATGATTTAGCATTTTTTAAATTATTAATTTTTTAAGAAATTAAAAATATTTAAATTAAAAAAATGAAAAAAACATAAGGTAATTTATTCTAAAAAAATCATATTTTCAAAAGTAAATATTTTTTTTTCCAAATTTGCAGAATCAAAATTAAAGTAAACTAATCAAAAAAGCATTTTTCAAGTTTTAAGCATTTAACTTTAACGGTTCTTGAGTTATTATAATTTAAACTGAGAGTTTATGAAAAACACTCATGAAGAAAAACGCATTTTTGCAGGAAGTCATTTCCATGACAATCATTGCTAAATTTAAATTTTAAGATTTTTATTTCCCGAACCCCCTTAAATTAAACAAAAATAAATTTGGTAAATCAACTGAATTATCAGATACAGATATGGTTGAGTACAAAATGATATATCTTTGAACAGATACATTTATCTGATGGATTTACTGAATCATCTATTATACTGACTTTTTAGCTATCACCTCTAATGTATCTGCCAAGAATGCAAAAATATTTATACAATAAGTTAGTCCTTATACTTAACAAAATATTTATTGTTTATTCTAAATGCTCAAAGCATTTCAACTCCCACATTTGATAACGGGTTAAGATATATCGCTACAGTCCATTAAATCATAAAACAGATAAACTTAGTGACGGAAAAAAATATAGTATAAATAATTTTCATATGTGAACTATTTATTAAACAGATAATTTATTTGATGAAGATTTTAGAATTTTTCATTTGCATAGATATATGAAAATAAATAGTCATATTATTTTGTAAAAAGCTGTAAGTCTATTTGTGCATCGTTACAATGTCACAAAAAATATACTGCTTAGTTTTTTTTTTCTTTCCCGCTAGAATAAAGCACAGTTATTCTATTTTTTATACGATTTGGTACAGAATTTCAGGGGTCGCAGCGTCCCTAAAATTTTCGCATACATTCCTACCAGTAATTTAAATGAAAAATATTCGTGGCATATTCCTTTAACATCTACATTAAAAATCTACAATAACCATCATCGCTTTAAAATTGTGGTAGGAAAGTATGAAAATTTTAGGGACGCTGCGACCTCTGGAATTTAGAAAAAAAAAGGGGGGGGAGGGTTCGAAAAATGAAGGTTATTTGGTCAGTTGTTAATTTAAATAAGAACTTAAAATCAGGTATCATGAATAGATTACGATACACTTTGCAACACATTCAGAGTTTTTTTTTTTTTTTTTTTTTTTTTTTTTTAAATAAAACGTCGATTTTTAATGATGAAAAAAATGGTGTCTAAATAAACAATTTGTAAAACGCACAGTACTTTTGTTGAAAATTGGGAGAAAAAAAACCTTCATAATTAAAAACACATTTTTATAAGATGCCACTTCTATGACAACCATTGCTTGAAAGCTAAATTTTGAAAATACAAACGAAAACGAAAAAAGCAATATTTCTTATTCTAAGATAGAAACATGATTTAAACGTCCTAACAAGCATTAAAAAAATCAGAGATTTTTAATGCCATAATTTTTTTAGAAAAATTGACAATTTTTCTGTCTCAGACCCCTTTAAATTATGCAAAAATAAATTTGGAAAGTCAACTGAAGATTTTGATATGGCCTAACTAAAAACAAGGTGATATATCTTTGAAGACATAGTTTTATGTGATATATTGACTGAATCTATTTATAATGACTTCTTAGATATCATCCCTAATGATAGATTTATGATGATTTTCCGAAACTAAAAACATTTATCTTATTTCATTTAATCAAGTACTTTCATTTTCAATTTGTAATCGAGATATTTCGCAATAATAATGACTGTTTTTCCTATAATTATGTATTTCAAGGTTGTGATGCAATCGATGTTTCGTCAGTGCTAAAGTTCAATTCTTTGTCAGTCTTCTATTTTATTTGTAGAAGTAAACATGTAGAAAAATTGTTCTCTGTAAAATTTAACTGTATTTTTCTAACTTTTGTTTAATATCCTTTTAACGTAGAGTGTAAAGAAAATTATAGAATTTTCAAAAAGACTGTGCTCAGCTTCAGTGGATTTATTTTTTTCTGCCTGGTATTTATTATATTGGATAAATCACGCCGTTCGGTTATGAATCAACCAAGGTAGGACAGACTTTATTATTTTATTGTTGACTGTTATTTTTGAAGGGAAGCTAATTAAGTTCAAGTTAATTGATAAAAGATTATGAGAAAGACAAAAACTGAACTTTTAGCAAAGTTGCTCTCTTCTAAGGAACAACAACAAAATTGAATTACATTAAACTATAGTTGAAAATAATTAAAATAAAGTTGAAAATTAGTAAAAGTAAAAGTTATAAAAGTTGAATTAAGGCAGAAACAAAATAAAGAATATGGCTCTTCTTCAAAAGAAAGTTTTAGTATAGAAAAATTAAACTCAAATAACTATGCAATATGGAGTTTTAAACTCCAAATGCTTCTTATGAAGGAAGATTTATTTAGTCATATAACTGACGATCCACCAACTCCATTAAATAATGAATGGACTAGGAAAGATAATAAAGCTAGAGCTACGATTAATTTAACATTAGAAGACTCGCAATTGATTTACGTAAAAAATGAAACAACAGCTAAAGCTACTTGGCTAGTTTTAAAAGGAATACATGAACGCGCTAACTTATCGAGTAAATTATATTTATTGCGTAAATTATACAGCATAAAACTTGCCGAAAACGGCAACATGAATGATCATATTGTAAAGATCTTAGAAACCGCTGATAAATTGAAGGCAATAGGTGAAGAGATAAAAGATTCTCATCTATTAGCACTCATGTTATGCTCTCTCCCACCGAGTTACGACACTCTTATTACTGCGTCAGAATCTAAATCTGAGGAGGAATTAAATTCTAATTTTATTAAAGGGAAATTAACAGACGAATTTCAAAGGAGACAAGATAGCTCCAATTCGTCGAATGAAAATGCATACAAAGCTATAAAATTTAATGAAAAACCATTTCCAAAGCGCGAACAAAATCTTTTTTGTACGTACTGTAAACGAAAAAACCATGTGAAACAAAATTGTTGGTTTCTTAAGAATAAAAATTCTAAAAACCAAACAAATGATAAAAATAAACAAAATTCGTCGTTATGTTTTGAAGTAAATAAAGTTACTCCGGAAACAAATATAGAAAGAAATACACAGACTCTGAAAAATAATAGCGAAGAAAAAGAAATATCTTTTCTCGCACAAAATGATTATAAATCTACCTAGATTATTGACTCAGGGAGCAGCTCACACTTGTGTAATGATATAAATTTATTCGTTGACATTAACACAAATAATAAAAATACTGTCACGATAGCGAACGGGAAAACTCTCGAGTCTCAAGGTACAGGGACTATAAAATTACAAACAAAAAATAACGACATAACTTTGAAGGATGTTTTGTATGTGCCAGACTTACAATCAAATCTAATGTCCGTTAGCAAAGCTGTTAAACATGGTTGTAAGCTCACATTTGAAAACAAAACATGTAAATTAACCCAAAATGGGAAAACATTCTTAGAAGGAAAAATTGAAAATAATTTGTATGAAATAGATCTGTATAAACCTAAACAAGATAACTATGCAAATCTAGCTCATCAATGCAAGAATAAAAACTGCATTGAGCTTTGGCATAAAAGACTTGGACACAGGAACATAAATTCTATTAAGCAACTAATATCTAAAAATTTAGCAACAGGAATAGAAATAAAAGAGTGTAAACACGATATAATTTGCGAAAGTTGCGTAAAATGTAAATTAACAGATGCACCGTATTCAAAACAAGCAACAAACAGAGCTCAGAATGTCCTAGACCTGGTACATTCAGATATCTGTGGGCCGATGCCAACAGAAAGCATAGGAGGAAAGAAATTTTTTCTCACATTTACCGATGACTTCAGTAGATTTACGATGATATATCTTTTATCAAAGAAAAGCGAAGTAATTGAGAAATTAAAGGAATATGTAGCCTTTACTAAAAACAAATTCGGGTACACGATCAAAGAATTCCGCACAGATAACGGCGGAGAATACATTAGCGATGAAGTAGAAAATTTTCTATCCGAAACAGGTATTCATCATCAATTAACAGTACCATATTCTCCATCTCAAAACGGTGTTTCTGAGAGGAAGAACAGGACATTAGTTGAAATGACACGTTGCCTATTATCGGAAGCTAATCTACCTCAGAAATTTTGGGGCGAAGCTTTAAATACAGCTGTGTATTTGCTAAATAGACTACCAACAAAATCACACAACTTAACACCATACCAGTTGTGGACAAATAAAATCCCGGATTTGAGAAATATAAAAACATTTGGCTGCAAAGCTTACGCTTATCTTGATAAATCCCAAAAAACAAGCTCGATAACAAAGCAATTGAAGGAACCTTTGTCGGTTACGACAATAGATCAAAAGGTTATAGAATTTATATTGGAAATAATAAAGTAATACGCGCACGAACAGTAAAATTTATTGAAAACTCTAATTCAAACCAAAGGGTACAAAGCTTTGAGATAACAAGCGACATCAACGTTCAAAAACAACCCGAAATAGCAGGGGGGAAATCTTCTGAAATTGTTATAAATATGCAGGAAAACAATGAAACAAGTAATGAAGATATTGAAATAAATCAACCTAGAAGATCACAAAGATCAAATAGGGGTGTTCCACCTGATCGATTTGCATATTTTTCAACAGAAAATAAAATATTAGAACCATCAGAATGGAAGGATATTGAATTAATTGATAATCCCTATGATAAAAACAATTGGTATGAAGCAACTAAGGAAGAAATTGCTTCTTTAAGAAAAAACAAAACATGGGATTTAGTTAATCCTCCACCTGGCGTAAAAGTGATAAATTGCAAATGGGTATTTTCATTAAAATATAATTCAAGTGATGAAATTGATAAATACAAAGCACATTTAGTCGCTAAGGGCTTTTCTCAAAAATTTGGAACCGATTACTACGAAACTTTTGCACCAGTAGTATCATATACAACATTGAGGGCATTTTTAGTCTGTGCGGCATACAAAAATTTAGTTGTAAACCATCTTGATATAAAAACAGCATTTCTTCACGGAAATTTAGAAGAAGACGTCTACATGTCTCAGCCAGAAGGGTACGTTGTACCGGGACAAGAAAATAAAGTTTGTAAACTAAGAAAAGCAATTTATGGCTTAAAACAAGCCGCAAGGGCATGGATTATTAAAATAAGTGAAAGTTTGGAAAAAATAGGTTTTGTGCAAAGCACTGCCGATCCATGTCTTTTCATGCGAAAAACACAAAACGGTACTACTTATATCATCATTTATGTGGATGACATGTTAATTTCAGGGGATACTACAGAAATAGACGAGACCATAACTCAACTTAGAAAAGAATTTGAAGTAAAGAATTTAGGAACTGTAAATTATTATTTGGGTATAAATATAAGCAGAAATAAAGAAGGAAATTTTTTTCTCGATCAAAGAAACAAAATCAAAGAACTAGTTGAAAAATTCGATCTAAGTGAGGCAAAACCCTGTGATACTCCGATGGAACCAGGTTATTTAAACACAATTGATGAAGAAAAATTACTTACAAACAACAGCAAATATAGGCAGGCAATTGGGGCATTGTTATATATAGCTACTATCAGTAGGCCAGATATTTCAGCGGCCGTTAGTATTCTTAGTCGAAGAAATGAAAAACCGAGAGAAAAAGATTGGAATGCAGTAAAAAAGGTTATAAAATATTTAAAAACTACAAAAGACATAAAATTAATTATTTGCAATAAAAATAAACCAATCCTAACAACATATGCGGATTCAGACTGGGCAGGAGATAAATATGATAGAAAATCAACTAACGGAAATTTATGTAAGCTAGGAAATACAGCTATTTCTTGGAAAACAAAGAAACAAAATTCAGTTGCTCTATCCTCAGCTGAAGCTGAGTATGTATCAGTTGCCAGTGCTGCCCAAGAAACAACGTGGATAATTAATCTTTTAAAGGATCTAGAGTTAAATCAAACTTTGCCAATAACGATTTTCGAAGACAATCAATCCTGCATTAAGATGACACAAAATGAAAGATATCATTCGAAAACCAAACACGTGGATATAAAATTTCACAGTATAAGGGATCTTCGAAATAAAGGAATTATAGACGTGGAATATTGCCCAAGCAAGGACATGACTGCTGACATCTTTACTAAGCCCTTACCTAAGGCTGATTTCCTTAAACATCGAAGCCAATTAAACTTAATGACTATATTAGCTTCAGAAATCAAGCAGGGGTGATAGATTTATGATGATTTTCTGAAACTAAAAACATTTATCTTATTTCATTTAATCAAGTACTTTCATTTTCAATTTGTAATCGAGATATTTCGCAATAATAATGACTGTTTTTCCTATAATTATGTATTTCAAGGTTGTGATGCAATCGATGTTTCGTCAGTGCTAAAGTTCAATTCTTTGTCAGTCTTCTATTTTATTTGTAAAAGTAAACATGTAGAAAAATTGTTCTCTGTAAAATTTAACTGTATTTTTCTAACTTTTGTTTAATATCCTTTTAATGTAGAGTGTAAAGAAAATTATAGAATTTTCAAAAAGACTGTGCTCAGCTTCAGTGGATTTATTTTTTTCTGCTTGGTATTTATTATATTGGATAAATCACGCCGTTCGGTTATGAATCAACCAAGGTAGGACAAACTTTATTATTTTATTGTTGACTGTTATTTTTGAAGGGAAGCTAATTAAGTTCAAGTTAATTGATAAAACCTAATGTATCTAGTAAAATTGCAAAAATATTCCTACCATAACTTAGACATTATGCCTAACAAAATATTTATTGTTTATAATAAATCCTCAAAGTATTTCAACTCCCACATTTGTTAACAGGCAAAAATATATCGCAACAGTCTACAGCTCATATTCAAAATATTAGAATAATTGAGAAAAAGTAATAAGAAAAAATTATTTGTCATTTATTTATTTTTTATACTAAGTAAATGCAATTAAATTTCTTATAAATTAAATCTGGAATGTTTAGCTAAGATTTTAACATTGATAAAATATAAAATACAGCACAATAAATTAGGTATACAGCTTCCTTAAACACACCAGAATATTAGAATAAAATTTAGATTGGTTCAAAATATTAGAATATTTTATTTTACGCAACAATATTACCTTATGAATATGAAGTAAATGGTAGTTAATATTTTGTAGCATCCCCTTTAGCTTTCATAACAGCGTACAATCGATCTTGCATATTATATACAAGGTGTTTACAAACATTTCTATCAATATTAGCCCAAATAGACTTTATACGTGCCACTAACTCAGTTTTACTTGAAGGAGGATTTTCTTGAAGTTTTTTCTTCATTATACACCATAAGTTTTCGATGGGATTAAGATCTGGTGATTTTGGTGGCCAAGGAAGTACCTTAATGTTGCGTTGGCGGAACCAATTCTTAGTTGACACCGAGGTATGCGGGGACGCTAAATCTTGTTGAAAGATGAAATCATCTTCAAATAAATCTTCTGATGATGGAATCATGTAATATTCTAAAATTTCTTAATATATCAGAGACTTAACCTTTTCGTAGACGATGCATAACTTTCCAGGTCCTTCTGCACTCATACAACCCCAAACCATGACACTAGCAGCAAATTTTACGGAACGTTTAAGGCATTCTTTATCAAATGCTTCTTGCTTCATTCTCCAAACTCGAATACCTTGATTACCATATGAAACACAAAACATACTTTCATCACTAAATAATATATTTTTCCAATCTTCATTGCTCCATAAACGTCTTGATTTACACCAATTCAATCTTATACGCTTTTGTCTTGCAATCATGAGAGGTTTTGTTTTCGGTACACGAGATTCAAATTTAAATTTATGGAGACCTCTTAATGTTGTCGATGTAGAAACTTCAACTCCTTCTTCTTTCCATTTTCGGTGCAAGAATCGCACACTTTTAAAACGGTTTTTCTTAACTATACGCTTCAGTTTCCTGTCATCTCTAGCAGATGTTTTTGGTTTTCGGCCACCATTTCGGCGATTATTTTGAAATTTTCCAATTTTTTAATATTGTGTTAGTATTTTACTAGTGCTCGATTGCGAACAATGTAAATAATTCGCTATAAAACATTGATTTTTACCGTGCCGATACAAATCAACCATACGAAGTTTAGTAGATTCAGGAATATCACTCACACGGCCCATTTTAAGACGAAAAAGAAACAAACTGCAAAAAAGAATACTGATTTTAAATAAAATAGTCTGAATTTAATCAATGATGCCACCAGTTAAGAATTGGTAATAATTAAAGGAGAATTAATGTGAAATATTCTAATATTTTGAACCACTTGAATAAATATTCTAATATTTTGACTTTTCAAAATAATTTTTTTTGCAATTAATCTTTTCAAAAATGATATTAAATTTAAGATAACAAGTAAGTTTAATCAACAATAAGTTCTTAATAAAAATATCGTTTGCATATTTTCATTAAAAGACATTAAATTACCAAACGATATTTTCAATTTCTAAAAAAAAAGGTAATTATTCTAATATTTTGAATATGAGCTGTATTATACTTTAAAAAAGATAATCTTAACAGATGAAGAAATATTTTATAAAGAATTTCCATAGCTAAACTATTTATATACATATAATTTATTTGATGCATAGATTTTTTTTTTTTTTTTGAGTTTTTTATTCGCATAGATGTGTTTGAAAATAAATAATATTATTTTGTGAAAAGCTGTATGTCTATTTGTACATTGTTACAACATCACACAAAATGTATTACTTAGATTTTTTTCTTTAATTTCACTAGAATAAAGCCCAGTTAAAATATTTTTTATATGGTTTAGAACAGAATTTAGAAAAATAAGTTCGAAAAACGAAGGTTTTCTGTTCAATTTTTTATTTAAATAAGAACATAAAATCAGACATCAAGCATATACTACGAAACACTTTTCAACACATTCGGAATTTTAATTTAATAAAACGTCGCTTTTTAGTAATGAAAAAAATGGTGTCTAAATAGACAATTTGTAAAACGTATATTACTTTTGTTGAAAATTGTGAAAAAAAAAAAAAACCTTCATAAAGAAAAACGCATTTTTATAAGATGCTACTTCTATGACAATCATTGTTTGAAAATTAAATTTTGAAAACAAACCAAAACGAAACAAAAAACAAGTTGGAAATTGCACGTGAAGCGTAGCAAATGAGGTGCGTTCGTACGATAATGAAGTTTTAAAAATATCACTCTCATATATCAATTTCATAAAATTGTAAATAGTTAATTACAATTAAAATGAGCACCAAACAATTTTCTCCCTATACCATTATATAATGGAATACTTTTGTGTGGCCTTGTAAATCAATAGCAAATGTTCTTTGCACCACAGATTATGCAAAATGCATATTATAATAAGTATTTTATATTTGCATATAAATTTTAATATGTTCGAATGAGTGTAACACCATTAAAATGCATTTGAAACATATTCCTCCATTGACCGTAATGTAACGGAGTCCTTTTGATTGTCCCTGAAATTGAACTAAGCATCCGATTTTGATAAAATTTGAAATAACTCGACAAAATTATGTAATAATTATGTATTTTAAATTTCAAACGATTATAATGCATTCGAAACTTTTTTCCCCATTGACCGTAATGTAATGGAATACTTTTGATTGTCCCTGTAATTGATCTATGCATCCGATTTTGATAAAGTTTGAAATAACTCGACAAAATTATGTAATAATTATATATTTTAAATTTCAAACGATTCGGTTGGGTAATTTTTGCGTTGTTATATGCGAACGGACGGACGGACTGAACAACTATAGGTGATACGCATTTACATAATTACGAACGCACCTGAAAAACAATATTTCTTATTCTAATTAACATAGAAACACGATTTAAACCTCATTATAAGCATTGAAAAAAAACAGAGATTTTTAATGCCATAATTTTTTTTAGAAAATTTGAAGATTTGGACCCCGTTAAAAAAAAAAAAAAAAAAAAAAAAAAATTAGAAATTAATTGAAAATTTTGATATGTCCTAGCTAAAGACAAGGTGATATATCAAGACATACTTTTATGGCTAGTTCCATGGGTTTTGTAGTGTAAGTCACATTACCTTATAATTGCTATGCTTGTTTGCCACCGTTATTTTCGAAAAGTCTGCTTGGCGTTATTCAATTAATGAGCATGTGCTGATACAATAAATCACATTTTTTTCGTACTAAAATACTGGTACCCAAAAATCGTAGCCTGTGACTTACACTACAAGTACTCATGGAAATAGCCTTATGTGGTATATTGCCTGAATCTATTAAAATGACTTTTTAGATATCACCAGAATTTATCTAGTAAAACTGCAAAAATATCCCTACAATAAGTTAGGTATTATGCTTAACAAAATATTTATTGTTCATAGTAAATGCCTAAAGCATTTCAACTCCCACATTTGATAATGGACTAAAATATATTGCAACAGCCTATTATGCCATAAAACAGATCATCTTAGCGGAGGAAGAAATTTAGTTTAAAGCATTTCCATATGTAAAATATTTCTTATATATATAATTTATTTGATGCAGGTAGATTATTTTTTTTTAATTTTTTATTTCATAGATATGTACGAAAATAAATAGTCATATCATTTTGTAAAAGGCTGTAAGTCTATTTGTGCATCGTATAACAACGTCACACAAAATATACTGCTTAGTTGTTTTCTTAAATTTCGCTAGAATAAAGCACAGTTGTGCTATTTTCTATACGATTTGGTACAGAATTTAGAATAAAAAGGTCCGAAAAATGAAGATTATCTGCTCAGTTTTTATAATTTAAATAAGAACATAAAATCAGGCGTCATTTATAGATTACGAAACACTTTTCAACGCATTCAGAATTTTGTAAAAAGACGTCACTTTTTAATAATAATTTTTTAAAAAATTTTGTTTAAATAAACAATTTGTAAAACGCACAGTACTTCTGTTGAAAATTGTGAAAAACGCATTTTCATAAGAAATCACTTCTATGACAATCATTGCTTGAAAATCAAATTTTAAAAACAAACCAAAACGAAAAAAGAAAAAAAAAATCAATATTTTTAATTTAAATTAAACGTCATTATAAGCATGAAAAAAAATCAGAGATTTTTAATGCCATAATTTTTTTTAGAAAATTTGAAGATTTTTCTGTCTCGGACCCCCTGAAATTATGCAAAAATAAATTTAGAAGTCAACTGAAGATTTTGATATGTCCTAGCTGAAAACAAGGTGATATAGCTTTGAAGACATGCTTTTATGTGATAGATTTAGTGAATCTATTATACTGACTTTTAGATATCACCTCTAAGGGACCCAGTGTTGCCAGATGGGCTACTTATTTTAAATTCAGATTCGTGATTGGCACCACTTTTTTGAAATAGTAAAATGCGCTTTATTTAATGACATATTAATAAAAGCGAAAACAAACGGAATTTTGCCTTTTAAAAAAAGTTGTGTGAGTCAAGAAATCTTAATTTTAAAAAAGTAGCCTACTGGCAACACTGAAGGGACCATACATAAAAGATGGCACGCTTGAAGGGGAGGGATGGGGGTTCATGAAATTGTGACAGTTTGTGACAAGAGGGTGGGAGGGGTTAAGAAGAAATGTGACATCACATATTTTGGTTAAAATGAAAGCATTAAAAATTAGCAGACTAAATTATGAGAAAGAAGTTATTATAGTTTAAATTAAAATATTTTGTGTTCATAAAGATGAAATTTAAAGCCAAACATGTTAAATTATGTTTCAAATTCCAAAATATTGCAGTTTTCAATTGCTTTTTTAGATTAATATTTTATTACTATGCTATATTAATTATTATTATTAATTATTATTAATTATTATTAATTATTATTATTAATTATTATTAATTATATTACTTATTATTGTAAACCTTATTTTATGCACAATACAAATCATTTTTATTGTTCAGCTCACAAATGCTCAGTCATTATTGTACAAACATTAAAATACACAGTTAAAGTTTAAAAATAAAATTTTAAATATGATCTAAAACATAATGCTAATACGTTTGTTTCTGAACTGCAAGTATATGTTTACGTAATACAGTGTGATATGTTACAAGAGGGAGGGAGGGGGTAAAATGAAGTGTGACACTTTGCGGCAAAAAGGGGGGGGGGTGGGAGGGAGTCAGAAATATGGAAAAAATGGGTGACATTATTTATGGACAGCCTCTAATCTATCTAGTAAAATTGCAAAAATATTCCTACAATAAGTTAGACATTATACTTAACAAAATATTTATTTAACTAATAATAACATATTGCTCAGTGGTGCACAAAACATCAATTTATTTTAATATGTACAAATGTATATTAAAATTCCTGTTTTGTGCACCACTGAGCAATGTGCTATTATTAGTTAAATTTTATGGTGCAACTGTCCTATATATATTTATAAAATATTTATTGTTCATACTAAATGCCCAAAGCATTTCAACTCCCACGTTTGATAACGGACTAAAACATATTGCAATAGTTTATTATGCCATAAAATGGATAAACATAGCGGGGGAAGAAATATATTAAGAAGTATCTCCGTATGTAAACTATTTATTATACACATAATTTATTGGATGCAGAAAGATTTCTTTTTCTTTTTTAGAATTTCTCATTTGGATAGATATGTACAAAGATAAATAGTATTTTTTGTTAAAAACTGGAAATCTATTTATGCATCGTTGCAGCATCACACAAAATGTTTTGCTTGGATTTAAAAAAAAAAAAAAAAAAAAAAAAAATCCACTAGAGTAAAGAACAGTTAAGCTTTTTTTAAATACATATTGGTAAAGAATTAAGAAAAAAATATTAAAAAAACGGAAGTTTTTTGAACAGTTTTTTATTTAAATAAGAACATAAAATCTGACGTCCAGCATAAATTACGAAACACTTTCCAACATTTCATGCTCCTATCAAAGCCTGAGAGCTTACGTGCCCGCCCTTCTGTATGTATGTACGTTCATGCGTACGTGCGTAACGCGATAACTCATGATAAAAATATCCGATTCATTTAAAATTTTGGATGTAGGTTTATTATGATAAGGCGCTTTCCTAACTAGTTTTGAGAGTTCATTCGATGAGTATAAGAAGGGGAACGGGGGCTACTGCCTCTCCCCATAATTTATATAAATGAGTTTTTCATGCAGAATTATCAGTTTTCGCTCAAATCTTAGGTATAGAATAATTCTGATGAGGCACCTCCGTGATTAATATTGGTTGTTCATCAGATAAGTATTAAGAAAGGAAACGGTGGTTAATGCCTCTCCCCATAATTTATGTAAATGGTTTTCCATGCAGAATTATCGGATTTCGTTCAAGTCTTAGATATAGGATCATTCTAATGCTGCACTTACGTGATTAGTATTGGGTGTACATTGTATACGTATTAACAAGTATAACAGGGCTATTTCCTTCCTTAATTTTTTTTTCGAAGGCCATTATTATATAAGGCTGTTATATGCGATTAGTGTGCATAGCCCTTGAGCTCTATGCCACCAGTTTAACTGGGCAATATTCGTTTTATTATATCTTTAAACAGGTGTAAAACACGTTAAAGTACCCTGCTATCACTTTTACTTTTAGTGATTTTGAAAATTATAGGAGCTAGATTGAAATCAAAAGTGGTAACCGGTAGTTAGACTTACTTCTTCCTCTATTATTAAGATTTTTTTATCCAAATATACTCGTATATTTTCGCGTTTCTAAAAAACAAACTTACATTTCAAAATAATGAACAAATCAAAAATGGCAACCAGCCCATGCTTGCCCGAATTTTACAGAATTATACGAACAAAATGATCTAGGTATGACTGAATTTGACATGTCAAAAAATAAGTTTAATTAAATTAATTCTTATTAAAAAACTGTAATGAATTATGGTTTTCGGAGTTCGGTTTGCTTTATTTTATGACGGCCGATTATCAACACGTGAGATATAGGCCAAAAAGGGGTGGGGTGCCCTCCGTGGCGGTCTTTCTAAGAGAACTTAATCCGTATTTACGCAAGGAAATACAAGGTTCGACGAGAACCACGGAAAACTCCGAACTGTTAGGCCGACGGCGAACGGGTTCGAAACCAGCATGTGCCGTCTGCCAGTTTAGAGGTCAGAACCTCTCAACCACTGGTGGAGCACGGTTTTCGCAGAAAATCAACACTTGGCCAGAGTCCAAACACGAAATAAACTAACCACAGGTAAAAATTCAGAGCAAAATAAATGTGTAATTTTTTTCATCGTCCGTCTCAAGAGAGGTATGATAATTTCTTCGTCAGAATAAAATTTGTTATGCCAATTTTTTCTAAAAGAATACAAAATTTTCTATAAAATCCGCGATGACTGTAAAACATCATAATTCCTCAACAGGGCCTGACTAAGCTTATGGGAAGGGGGGGGGGGGCTTCTATCTATAGAATGTTTTGTGAATAATGTAGAAGTGGATAGTAATAAGCTTCATACATATTGTACATATGCATAAATTTTCTCCTTGGTATACTGTTCACAACTGGATCCAGAATATCGCAAAAATTTGGTCACTTTTGGGCTAATTTTAATTATTTTTCCCCCTTTAATGAAAATCCTGATTATGCTCTTGGGAGAGGCGCGCGAAGAGAAAATTACGCCCGGGGCAAAGTTAGAATTTGGCGCCCCCTTCCCGACTTTTTCTTGTAACAGACCAAAAATGATGTTAATAATATAAATTTAACGCCACCTAAACTTCCGAGGCCGGGGCAACCGCCTCCCCCCTCTTTCGAACGGCACTGGGTTACCCAGTGCCCTTTTAAGTACCCCTTTTAAGTACCCAGTCTGGGTACTTAAAAGGGGGGCCGGGCAGCTGCTCTACATGTCCCTAAGTTAGTCGGGCCTTGTTCCTTCATAAAAATTAATTTAATTTAACGCATTTTCGGCATATCAAACCTAGTCATAACCATGGGTTTCAAAATATGTCCAACCCCGCGATTTAGAATCGGGGGAAATTTTAACCACCTGGTGCAATTTTGCAGAAACATATGCAACAGATTTCCATTTTAACAACGAATTCCATAATTTTCTGAAATAGAAAAATTTCACTACAAATAAAAAGATCCATAAGGCGAGCATCACAAAATCGAACTCAGAATAATACGAGTATATACCGTATAAAGGGTGATTCTGTTCCATATTTTCCAAAGTTGAAACAAAAAAAGTCATTAATCTAGAAATTTGGACATAAAAATACCTCATATCTCCCCCCCCCCCAAAAAAAAACGCAAATTTTGTAACGAGATTGCAAAAGAACGCTAAATTTGTCAAATTGTCAAAAGATTGCGAATTAAACTCACATTTCATCACAACATCGCGAAAAAGTCCCAAATTTCTTCAAAAGATCGCGAAAAACCGCAAATTTTAAGATCGTGAATCAAACACAAATTTTGCCAAAAGATCGCCAAATGACTACGCATTTCGTCAGAAAGGACGAACCCCTCCCCCCATACACACACACACACAAATTTTGTTAAATGTTGTTAAAAAATCACTAAAAATCGCAATGATTAAGATTCTGAAAAAACTTCAAATTTTGACAAACGATCGCAAAACAAACACGAATTTCATCAAAAGTCAAAACAATCGCGAATTTCCTTAAAGAATTGCTAAATAATTGCAAATCACGCCAAAAACCCCCCAAAATTATTGCAAAATTTCATTCAAAAATCGCTAAAAAACACAAATTTGGTCAAAAATTCGTGAATTTTGGCAAAGTGTCACGAAAAAAAAGTTAATCCTGGGATTTGACCCCCCCCCCCCGGTCTTGCCCCATTCTGCTTTAATCTTTCAGAAAAATTGCTATGAATTTCAGTTTTTTTAAAAATCACTCATAATCATCCCTTCTATATATACTCGCCTAAAAGTAGAGGAATATTGGGAAAATAAATTTTTTATACCTACGGTAAATACAACATTTATCTATAACACACGTAAAATTTTGGGTAAATTTTCATGTGGATTGGGGAAATATTGGGAATAGAAACATTTTCTGCACTCAGTGGCGGATCCAAGGGGATGGTCACGGGGCTCATGAACCCCCCCCCCCCCTCTTTGAAAAAAGAAATTTTTTAAAGGAAATTTAAAAAATGAAATATATATTACAAATTTAAAAAATTTTCGCCAAAACTAACCTTTATACTATCTTAATTTTCTTATAATAATATTCCGTACTTACTTCAAATTATTAAATTAAAATCTTGTTTCTAAATCTAAAGTGTTAATCCTTATGCAGACGATATAAATTCTTAATTTGCCTTAAAAAACATTATTCCAGTATGCGTAAATTTAAAAAGATGGCTCTAAATTAAAAATATTCTTAATTAAAACTTTATTTCTTAATATTCCAAATAAAACTGATTTCTTCTATGTTTTTATCAACCCTTTTTAAGAAAGTCTTATTAAATTTATTCCAAAACCATACCTTTCAAAAAATATCATTATTTTATTTTATGTATTTATTTATTTTTCCTACGTCAAGCTTTGATGTGTGCATATTAATAAATTCATTTCTTTTCTTTTTCTCTTAAAATTAATCATTTATAAAAATCGTCTGCCTAAGATATTTAAAATTCTGAGTCAATTATAAATTGGTTAAATAATATATTTTTTTTTAAATAAATTTATCGTTTGTGGAAAATAATCTCGTAGCTGGACAAGAATTCTGTTTACATAAAAGAATGATGGTTTGAGGTTACAGAATGTTCCAGAACTTTCTTTTTAGTTTAAAAAGGTGGAAGTCTCGAGATGAAAAAGAAGATTTCTTGGGTTGCTTCTTCGATGAGGACAGCTCGCTGAAATAATGATGGAATTTTTGCAAAAGGAGCTTTTCCTTCCTCATTATTACGAATTTAATAAATGAATTTACAGCAGCCCATGACTAATTATTGGATCTTCTACATTTATTTATTTATTTTGTTTTTTCCCTCGCTTGCCATGACTGTGTGTTTCTTTTTAACCAGTGGAAATAATTCGAGTTCTCCTTAAATCGTCACATATATATTGAATCTTTTTCAAAATTATCCCTTGTTTAACATAATACAACATTTATCTATAACACACGTAAAATTTTGGGTAAATTTTCATGTGGATTGGGGAAATATTGGGAATAGAAAATATTGGGAATCAGAATGTTTCTGACTTTTCCGTACTTAAACCCAAAGTAGGTATTTTCTGCCATATCCATCAAGTATTTTTTTAATCTTAGATGCAAGATACATTTTTTCAGAACAAATGTGATTGATTAACATTTTCCATTTTTCAATAAAAGCAAAGAATATTTCACGAAATCTCCGTAAACTGCAGAATTTTAAATTGAATTTCAGGCCGTGACAGCTAATTGCTCCCTCTTAACGGCTTTTTGTAACTGTCAACTCCTAAAAATGTGCATAAAATGCTCTATTTCTTGAATAATTGATTGATATTATATAAAAACGGAAAACTATTCAATTTCTTGGAATCTTAATAAAATATAAAAAATTATATTTTTACAAATATTTATGCAACTTTTTGGTTATGGATGACAATAACTTCCCAATAGTATCAGAAATTTAGCTATTTTATATTTTATATGTGGGACAATCTTTAATATAAATATTGCTCATTAGAGGTTGCGTGACCACCGCCCCCTCCCCTCTCCCTAAAAAAAAAGTTCAGCATGACCCCCTCCCCCCCCCCCCCCAAAAAAAAAAGAAGGCTGGATCCGCCATTGTCTGCACTTCTGGTCATAACTAATTTTGTTCTTATTACTTTTCACTATCGATTTGCATAAAAAATTTTCAATTCAGTTATCTAATTCAAAAACGTCTCGACAAATCCAGCTTGAATAGTATAAAATACGATAGCTTGCTTTTTTATGACATCGACCGCCATCTATCGGCTATTCTTTTATCCATACAAAAAAGAGGAAAACAATACTGTTCCTCATTTCTTTTAAATCCCGCCCATATAAACGTGCTGGCTTGTTACGTAATTAAGGTATTATTTAACTGTTATGCGTTTTAATGAGCACCTATCATGTTAATTACATGATAAATTAGCTTTGTACTCAATTATTTCGATTAATTTTAATTGCTAATTTCTCTTCCTGTTAAATGCGGTAAAATTAGACGACTATAAATATTAATCAACAACTTAGTAACTAAAGAAACCTTCTTAACAATGAAATAAAACTTTTTTTTAATCTTCTTTAGTTAAAAAAGAAAAGG
Organism: Maratus speculifer; assembly: GCA_964019185.1. NCBI lineage: Eukaryota > Metazoa > Arthropoda > Arachnida > Araneae > Salticidae > Maratus > Maratus speculifer. The sequence goes on along the minus strand of OZ025301.1, from coordinate 142,998,939 downwards.
GAAAATGAAGTTGTTGACTTCAATTTACGATTACATAAGCCTGCTGCACGAGTCCGTTTAACCTTCATAAATATGTTCTTAAATTCTTGAATTTCAATACGTTACTGTAGTAGTTTCATTGAAAATTATCCTAAGACTAAACAAGAATTTGACGGATGATCATATTTCTTTTTATTCTCTTTTTTATTTCAACTTTTTTTTTTTTTCCGGGAGAAGGGATTGATCGCACTTTTACTAATGCCTTTTTTCCCCTTTTTATTTATTTAATTTAATAAATAAGAAAAAATTAAGTTGTTGATTTAAATTAACGGTTGCATAATTCTGCATCTGCACGAGCCCATTTGACCTTCTTAAATATGTTCTTCAATTATTGAATTTCAATATGTTAATGTTACTGTATTGGGTTTTAAGATATTCATAAAAACTATGCTAATTCTAAACACAAGTATAACAAATGACCATAATTTTTCTTTTCTTTTCTTTCTTTTTTTCCTTTTTTTTTTATCTAATTTAAAAGATAAGAAAAAATTAAGTTGTTGATTTCAATTAACGATTACATAATTTTGTACGAACCCATTTAACCCTCACAAATATCCTCTTAAATTATTGAATTTCAATATGTTACTGTATTGGATTTTAAGGTGTTCGTGAAAATTATACTAATTCTAAAAACTAAAATTATACTAATTCTAAATTATCTTTTATTTTTTTTCCCGTGAGTGTTAGGGAGATGGAGGAGGTAGAAGTCTGCACGGGCCGGAATTTCTAAGCCCGGGGCCCGGCCCGTCCCGTAGGAAAAATTTTTCGTCCCAGCCCGGCCCGTTGTAAAACTCAAAAGTTCGGCCCGGGCCAGGCCAGCCCCGGCCCGTTTTGGCCCGTTACAATTTCTACGATTTCTAAAAATTTCAGATTTTTATCATATAATTAAGATTTTTTTAAAGAATACTGCATACATATCTATGGCATTATTTTACAGCATATTTTACACATTAGCAACATTAATGATTACTTAGATTCTTTAGGCTTTCAACATTCAAATAAAGATTCATTAAAAAATTAATATAGCTTATAATAAAAGAAAAAAGTAAGAAAGTTAAAAACATCGCAACTTTTGAAGCTGCTTACTAAAAGAAGATTTATAAAAATATTTCTATATCATTTTAATAAAGATTTTAAATCCAAATTCATTCGTTAATTCAAAGGAGCTCCTTTCTGATACATTTCTAAATTCATTTTTTTCTCAGAAACGCATAAGATTAGCAGATGTCTTTATTCAGAAACTATATAATCAAATGGCGTTATGCATTTTTTGATACAAGCAATTTAAGAATACTGCAAGCATATAAAATATTGTCATAGTTAGCGTTTTAAATAGAATTTCCGGAAGCGATAGCATGGGAAGTGAGAAAAACCTGCAACCATTTGAGAAACTGTTGTATCTCAACAAGGTTATACTAGTATTGTACTTACCAAAACTGAAAAACGCTGTACGATTCCAAATCCCTTCAATAGTCAGGCTTATCACTTTTATATTTTTAGAATTAAAAATTAATCTGAAAATGTGCCAAACTTTCGCGTTATTGAGAAATTAATTTAAAAACCATCAAGAAGTATATATCCAAAGATTAAGCTAATATGAGTTCTTTATCGCTGTTAATAATTTTACAAATCATGTTGTCTGCCCTACAGAACCTGAGAACAATTAAGTCTTGTTTCGGTCCGGCAAGTCTATATGTAGAAAAATAATGCAAATTTGATCTTGGCCCGGCATGAGTCAGCTAAAAAATATTAAAACGGGTTACACACAATGTAAGTGTACGATGCCTACTCTACACTGTACAAGTTACATTTTTATATTGATGCTGTCAAACTAGTATGGCTCATGACGCACATTTCTATTTATTCTCGTTAAAACCAATGTCGTTGAAAATATGTCATATTTTATCGTTTCTGCGTAAATGTTCAGAACGGGCCGGCTGGCCAGAAATTTTTTTTTTATCAGCCCGGCGCGTATGGCCCGTCCAATTTTTTTTCCCGGCCGGCCCGGCCCGTAGAAAAAACTATTCTAAATCTGCCGGCCCGCGGTCCGGGCCCGTGCAGATCTCTAGGAGGAGGGCATTTTTTAATGAGGCTTAAAAAAATGCACCTATAGTAATCGTTCAGTCCGTCTTTCCGCACAGCTGCCAACTTTCAATTAATCTTCCGTAATACCTCGATTAGTTTGATCCAGGTTAATGTTATTTCAAACCAGAAAATATATTTCACGAATCTTTATTTATTTAATTTCAGGATTGTAAGTGTAACATGCTTAATTTCTTTGAAAAAATTCTGGTTCGAAACTGATTAAACCAGGGTCAAATTAACGCACGCATTACGGATAATCTATGTCAGGTTGGCACCTATGCGTCCGCATATAACTAAGCAAAAAGTACTCAACTGAATCGTTTGAAATTTAAAATACATAATTTTTTCATAATTTTGTCGGGTCATTTCAAATTTTAAGAAAATTGGATGCATAGTTTCATTACAGAGGCAATCAAAAGTATTTCGTTACATTACGGCTTATGGGAAAAGTAGTTTCAAATGTATTTTAATGATGTTACACCCTTTAGAACATAATAAAATTTACATCATGTATGAAGCATATAGAAATATACATTCTGTACAATATGTGGTGCAAAGAATGTTGGCTATTAATTTCATGGCCACACAAAAATAAGCTATTACATAATGATATAGAAAAGCATTGTTTGAGGCATATCTTATAATAATATTAAATCATTTAATTACATTATATTACATAATATAATTATAATATATTATAATAAATCATTTAATTATATTAAGTGATTTCGCTTTTATGAAAATGATATACGTTGCTGAGGCTTACTACAAGTTACTTCCTGTATAATAGAAAGCAAATAATATTTACAAGGTCACACAAAAGATTTCGGCTACTATATTGTATCCAAAGCACTGTATGCTGTTACACTAAGATATAAGTGTGTTATATGTACACTATACGAACAAACGCAAGTGAAGAGTGCGTGTGTGTGTGGGGGGGGGGGGGGGGAGGTGGCTCTTTCCGAAGACATCTAGAGACAAAAACAAGCAATTTTTCGATCTCCTTCAAAAAATCTAAAAATAAAGAGGGATTTTAGTGAAGAAAAATAAATATATGTGAGACACTCGCGTATCAGAAGTGAAACTTTGTAGGTTGTAAAAACTGTTGATTTTATGCATCGCTCTCTTTGCATTTGTTGGCGGTTTTATTATTTCAGAATTAGGAAATGGTTACTTAGCGGTTAACATTCATAATCGGATGGACATCCGATTTTACCCTACCGCGCAAAAAGAAGTTTCATTTCAAAAGTTCTGGAGAAGGCATATTGTCTTTCATCGATCCATTTAATTGGACAATCCGATTAATCAGCGTCCGGATTATCGGCACTCTAGCATGCAATAGTGCAAGAAAGCCTGTTAAATTTCGGTAACCATAGTTATTTGGAACTATTGTTTCGAATTTTTGAAATATTCCTTATGGTGAAGCTCGGAAAATTATGTAAAAACTATGCATAAAAATTTTCGGTTTTACACATGATTTATTTTCATATTTTATACTATGCATATCCATGATGGGCAATGTTTAATTTAGCGGTGTCCTGGCAGGGCACCCCCAAAAGGCTATAAAATGTCCCCCCGGAAGATTTGAGATTTTGCGTTCTAATCGTCTAAACCAGCAATTCTCCCACCGCAGTACTCTATAATCCCCTTCCCCCCCGCCAATGGAGTCACAGAAATCCCTCCCAGAGAAATGTGTCTGAATTCAACACTGATTCTGGATAAGTATTTCGGTTGCCTCTTAACGGCTAGTTTTTAATTGTGTACTGCATCTTCTGCTGAACTTTTTTTTATACAGTGATAGGGGTTTGTGGAATACAAATATATTCATATACAAGGCTACGCAAACGAACAAGACACATTAGCTATATGGCCTTTTAACATTTGAATTGTGTTATGTGTTAACTGAATTAAAATTTAGCTTAATATGTAGTATGTAGAAAAGTTCTTAATTAATATACAAGGCTGTACGAAAGAATTTGAGTGCATTTCTACCTATCGGGGAAAATTACTATTCAGGAATTTTCGAAATGATCTAAATTTTAGCAGGCCACCCGTAAGGCATGGTGACGTCATTACGACGTCGTTGTGAAGTGACATTCTGACTTTGTGACCATCGATCGTCGATGTGAAGTCACAGTGACTAAAATGTGAAGTCGTTATGGCCGTTATAGAGCTCGTTTGTGACGTCACATAGTGACCACTTTGTGAAGTCACGGTGTGACAAATGTGTGAAAGTTGTGTCATTTGTGACTACTTTGACATTAACATTGTGACGAAACTGTGACAAAAGCGACGATATTTAAATTGCCAGAAACATGTTTTTTAAAGTAAATAACATGTTTTAAAGAATATTTGTAATTTTCTGAAGATTTTTAAGAAAGTCACATCTCAGTCACAATGTGACTTCACTAAGTGGTGGCATTTTGGTCACAGATGTGATGTGACCAAAGTGACTCACGGTGACGTCATTGTGACGTCACTGTAACTATGCATGCTATGAGGGTATGTAGTATAATATGTAAATAGATATATCGTAAACAGGACTTCTAAACATAATTGGACTACTTTTTGATTATGTAAGGTAATTATTAAAACTGGATCTTGAGATGTTTTCTCTGGTACCTTATAATACGGGGAAGTTACATTGAAGTTTTATAGATGCGTTGGAAAGTATTTCATAATCTATATGATAGACGCACACTGTTAATTTTTTTTTCTCTGAAATTACAGAGAATCTGCTCATATACTATTATCTTAAGTCTTATGTAAAATTACAGCAATTAGGAAAACAAAGATTCTGTTAAATTGCAGAGATATTAGGTAAATTTATCGTATACGCTTTTTTAAAAGTTACGTCGACAAAAATCACAAGGCTCCTTCTATTTATTTTTAATAATTAAAGATTTTTGAAATTTGTAAAAATTGGAATTTTCGCCAGTGAATTTGATATGCTTATAGGGATGAGATTTCTGTGTTTTTGCACACCAGTATTTTGCTAAAGAAAATGTTATTTAATTTAATAGGATTTTTTTTTTCGATTTAACAGAACAACATATTTTATAAAAAAATACTGGTGTTCAAAAACGCGGAAATCTCATCCCTACATGCTGTTCCATTCAATTTATACAACATTTATTTCGAACCGATCCATCATTTGATCCCGTGTCTTCTAAATGACCGGGAAATGACAGCACACACAATCACCTCATCCAGTTCACGGATTAAAATCTAACATAAGTTGGATCTCGATTTGCATATTGAAACGCAATCAGTCTGCTGAGTCATACCTTGGTGTAAAACGCCTAAAAACCCGATTTATACGGACGATTCATAGGTTTATCATTGTGCTTTCCTGCACCAAAAAGTATCAAGACATACAGGATTTGCAGCCGGAAAATATAATGGTAAACCTATGAGTCAACATCTAAAATCGGGTTTTTAGGCGTTTTTCACCAAGGTATGACTCGACAGACCGATTGTGTCATAAGGGTGTTCTTAACTGCTTCGCTCAACAAACGTTTTGACACATTTACAAATTCATTTTTTAACAGAAATTTGTAAAATTAGAATGCCTGACTATGGAAGCAATTTCGAATCGAACTTATTTTTCCACTTTATGATAATTAAATTACCTATCCAGTTCTAAGCTCTTTCGATGACGTGATCACCCATTTTTCTCCTGCTTTTCGACCGGTTTTTCTGCTTTCGTCGGGAAATGTGCTCAAAAGTGTCAACTTTGAAGGCTTGTTATAAAAAATCTTGTGTTAAAGAAAAAAAAACAGAAAATTGAGTGCAATTAGATAGTTTCTGAATATTAATACCTGCTATTTTCATGCATTTCCGAACAAAAATACCGTATTTACTCGTGTATAAGGCGCACTTTTTTTTCCAAAAAATTAGGGCAAAACTCCTAGGTGCACCTTATACACGGAATATTTTTTTACTGTTGGATACAGTCGAACGATATACATATGAAACAAGAAATTATTCAAAGAAAATATTAAAACTCGGAAAATGTTACTTAATTGAAGTATTACTGCATATTTATTTCATTCCTTGCAGTTTTTGATACAACAAAGCTAATGACATTATCTAAACGCTAATTAGCAATTCTCTTTACCGTCACTCATTCCCATTCCCCGTCATTCTTACAACCCGAAGTCTAAAAATGCATTTTCGTCTTGTTTTCTAGTCTGGTGTAATGTTTGTTTCGACTTTTTTTTTTTTTTTTACTGAAATTTATTTGGTCATTCTTCATTAGCGTATCAAATTTATGGTGCGCGTTATATACGAGATTTTAAAAAATTGCCATTTTTACTTGTCAAGTAGGGGTGCGCCCTATACACGAGTAAATACGGTAAATTAAAGCATGTGTCACAAAGTTGCCCTTTTTGATTTAAGAACACCCTTAAGGCGCAACACTAGTCACAGAAAAAGTCCCGGATGATAATGTAAAGTGTATAGGAGCGTTCTTTTCAAATATCTCGTTCAAATTTTAATATTTGTGCATGATTTTTTTTTCATAAGATAGCTGAGGTCGATCCACAACCGGACTAATTTTTACTTTTTCAATTTGGTTTCAGATTAAAAAAAATACTTTAAATTTCAAAACCAGTTTAAACCGGTTCTCAAATTGATACTATCATAATATAAAAAATATATAGGCAGAATCAAAAAAGTAATAAAAACGTGGCCGGTTGTGAATTGTAAAAAGCTATCCTATGTAAAAAAAATATATATATAAATATTAAAATTTGAGCGAGATATTTGAAAAGAACGCTCCCATAGACTTTACATTATCATCCGTGTCTTTTTTTTTAACTGTTGTGGGGCCTTAACCCCTTGAGCTCTGATGGTAGAATTTTCTACCACATAATTTTAATTCCGAAGTGTCACAATGGCACCAGAAAATTCGACCAAATTTATTTGAAAAAGGTTTAATAGATTTTTTCGTGTTTATCGTTAATCGGTTTTTTCTTTGCAAAATACTGGTGCCAATGTAACATTTGGAATTTTCAAGAAATTTATACCACAGAGCTCAAAGGGTTAATAAATGAATCGAGGTTTAACCCTTTAACTGGTTTGCCCGAACACCGTTCGGGCAAGACGAATTTGCTTATTGCATCATTTAAAGCTATTTGACACCACTATTAATTTTAAGAAAATTTTCATAATATTGAAATTCGAAAATGTTTAGACTAAATTTCACGAATATTTTATTTAAATAATAGTGGTGTGAATCCGCTATTTTCAATTTATTGAACGGAAAAGAATTAACCAGTTAAGGGATTAACTAATCCTAGTTTTTCATTTGTAAACTCGATGAGATGATTGCCTGAGCTACCATATTCTCCTGGTCTATGAGTTGGGGAGAAACACCTTATTAGCTGTAGGGGAAACTGGGGTACATTGATACTTGGGGCACATTGATACACCTCCTATACAGCACACAGGGTCATTACAGGAAGTTTCACAACAGCTCCAAAAGGTGATACTAGTGAGAAATTAACAACATACAGAAAGTTTTGGAATGATTCAATAGTTTGATGAAATGGGATGGGTGATTAATTGTTTTTGTAGGTCAAAAGTAAATTTGAGTTGTACAATTGAAATGGTATTATACAACTGTTGAAGTATTTTCAACCGAAAAGAATACCCTCCCTGGCAAGTAACGCTAATCTTTATCAGTTCCTCATTCTTTATTGTTAGATAAATTATGATGTGTTGTATTTGCGACTCATTTTATTTAAAAAGGCTGCATGGGGCACAATGATACAGTCTTTGTCGGGGCACATTGATACAACCTAAATCCTTTTCTAGTTCATTTTTTAATTACCTTTTATTTTTATTTTTACCATAAACTCCTTAATTCAACCATTTTTCGTCAAAATATTCTACTATTAGTTTTTATTGAAGTGAAATAGCTCTAATTTCTTTATATTAGAACATTTTATAGTATTTTTGCAAACAGAAGACGTACAAAATTACACAATATCTAGTGCTAGTAGAATTAAAAAAAGAAATGGACGGCAGCCTGGCAAATCTCAAATTTTTATCGATTATCCAGAGAAAAAAGTATTATCGACATGAGAAATGTTTATGTTTATTAATTATATTATAAACATAATTTTTAATATAATTTATTTTCATTTATTTTCTGTTTGTAAACCAATTTATAAACAGAAAACCTGGTAATTCTTTCACCTTTTCTGAGAAAGAAGATAATTCTGGGATTAAAGTGCCAGATATGACAAAGTTACCACAGCCAACAAACAGACAAGGAACAGCCAGAACATCAGGTCATTATACATTTCATTTTGATTGCTTTAATATCGCTTACAAATAAATTGTGTGCGATTTTAATGTCTATAAATATATGTAAAATGGTTTGCTAACTATTTTTCTGTGAAAAACATGCATTGGTGTTATTTTGTCTCCATTTTTCCCAGACGTTTCAAAGTGTATCAATCTGCCCCGGGGATGGGGCACTTTGATACAAATTACTTTTTTTGATTTTTTTTAAAATTACATGCAAAAATAATATACAAAACAACGATTGTACATTTTTGTAACACACAACACAGATTTTGCGGACATCACATAGAAAAATAACTTGAAATTTCTGCTTTCTAGACACCAAAAATTTTTTTTTGAAAAAAGCTGTATCAATGTCCCCCAGTTCCCCCTACTGTAAGGGATGTTACTGCTGTGTGCAAATGATGTTTTTTATGAATCAGCTGGAAAATACTTTAAACATAAGTAAACTTCATTTCATAAACATGGTAACCGAAACAATTGCAAGGTTATTGTCGATAACAATCCTAGTTAACTCTGCAGAGACGAATTTTCCGTTTTTAAAATATGCTAATTTTTATTAAAGCAATATTTGAACCAAATATCTTCTTTAAAATGTTTAATAAGATTGTGAAAAAAAATTTAAAGTGTGTATTTTGAATTACAAAAATTTTAATAACAAATAAATAAACTTTGAATAACAAAAATTTAAATATCTTTAAATAAAGACATGGAAATCCCTACAGGGAATTTCATTTAAGAAGAGGCAAACGTCGATAAAATGACGACCAAGATATTCAATCGATTGCATTTAATAAAGATGTGGTGTAAATTTACAATGTCTCTTTTTTTTTGTGGTTTTTACCAAAATTTTGAACAGTATGTGATTTTTTCAATTCTTGTTTTTTTTTTTTTTTTTTTTTTTTTCTGCAATTGATATTAGAAATCTAATATTTGATCTGATGAAATAATTACAAAATTATTTTCGATAAAAATCAGAGCTAACTCTGTTAAGACGAATTTTCCGTTTCTAAAATATTCTAATTTTTAATAAAACTAAGTTTGAACCAAATATCTTCTTTAAAATTTTTAATAAAATTCCGAAAGAATTTTAAAAGTGTGTATTTTGAATTACAAATTATAGAAAAAATTTAAATATCTTTAAATAAAGGCATGGAAATCACTACAGGGAATTTCATTTAAGGAAAAGGAAACGTCGGTAAAGCGATGACCGAGAATCGAATGCATTGAACAAATTAGTTCCAGTGCAAATACAGAGTCTCATTTTTTTCTGCTTTTTTTGCCGAAATTTTGAACAATCTATGACTTTTAGTTAGATTTCGTAAGAAACACTACCTATTGCTGTCGTTACCATGCTACGGCTTTTGAAAAATTTCTTCATAATTTTTCATTATATGGGCCGAGGAAACCAAAACCAACCCCATCTAAAAAATTTGAGACAGTTAATATCTCGGCGGGGATTGCAAACGAGCAAAATCAATCCAATAGGGTGGAAATGGGGAAGAGTCCAAAAATTTGAATACCGCCTTACCATGGCTGTGAGAAAACCAACTCTTACAGAACAAGGATAGGAAAAAAATGAACTTTTTTCTTTATAACAGTTATCAACAATTAAAAAAAAACACAATAGAATTCTTACTGCATCAATTGCTTTACTATTGCAAGATTTCCACGTGAAAATAGCAAAAAAAAGTTTGATAAATTTAAGAAAATTTGAATGTTATACCATAAATTTTCTGTAACAAGATTTTCATACGAAAACAAAAAAATAATATAAATCACTTGACGATTTTTTTTAAAGCAAATATTACGTCATATAGGAAATGTAATAGACGAAAAGCAGATGAATATATAACATTATGTGAGTTTGTAAAAACGGATTGAAACATGATAAAAACAAACACTATGGAAATATTGGCATGTTTTAACATTTTGAAGTTTTCTGATTTTGTTTTAGCCATTTTTAAATCTATTCCATATGTATGCGTGTGTGTATGAGTGTATATTAGAATTTTAACAAAAGGTTTAGGTTCCTAGAGCTGATTCTTAGAGATAAAACTGGGTTTATCGCTAATCTTGATTTAAGTTTTGTTGGTGAAATTTGTATCTAACTTCGAAATTTACATCCGCCTGTAGGCCGAGCCGGCAGGGATTTTTGTTTCTTGTTTTTTTTTTTTTTTTTTTTTTTTTTTTTTTTTTTTTTTCATATTTAATTAAAAATCTGTTATTTTTTTATAATGTCCTTTTTTTGTAAAAATAAATCTATAGAATTTATTTTTCCTATCAATATATTAAGATTAAACAGAATCACACATCAAACTTTACTTACGTGTCATAAGCTACACACTTCAACTTTTCCTAATGTCATAAATTTTCAAGTAAAGCAAAAGTTTACACATTATAAATATTCTACAACTAATCATTGACAACATACTTTTATCTATATTAACATACTAAAGGAGAAAATGCTCCTTTTCCGTGTTCGCGAAAAACCTTTTTGTACCTTAATAATCCATAACTTTCATTCGAGATCACGTAATGTTTTAAAACAGCGAGCATAAAAGGAATATATTATAGATTATGCTTCCCATGAAACTGTCTTTACACTTATCGGGTATTTATTGGATTTCTGATCACGTGCATTATTCTGCTTGTGATAATGCTTTCTTTTTGTAAAAAGCTTGGGGATTAAAAATTTGTGCGAGAGATTTTTTTTAATATTTTATCAGACATTTTAAAATTGATATGCATCTATAAAGTATATACCGGGTGTCCCAAAAATGACTGATGGATTTTAAAATTCAATAACTTGCAAACGGTGACAGCTATTTAAAAAAATTTTGCTGGAGGGTTATGTATAATGTCAGGAGTTTTTTTACCGTAATTTCTTTATTTTAGTTCGAATTTCAAGCAAAAGGTGGCGCTGACGGCGATCAAAGGCCAGGTGATCAGTGCTGAGTGAAACGTCGACCTGGCCTTCAATCGCCCTCAGCGCCACCTATTGTTTGAAATTCGAACTAAAATAAAAAATTACGGTAAAAAAACTCTTGATATTATACATAACCCTCCTGCAAAATTTTTTTAAATAGCTGTCACCGTTTTCAAGTTATTGAATTTTAAAATCCATCAGTCATTTTTGGGACACGCGGTACTATAATATACATTGCATATAATCTGTGGTGCAAAGAATATTTATTATGGATTTACAGGGCCACACAAAAGTATTCCACTACATAATGGTATACGGGAAAACATTGTTTAGCATTATATTAAACTATTTCACATTTTATGAAATTGATATACGTTGCTGAGGTTTAATACAAGTTACTTCCTGTATAATAGAAAGCATATAGTACTGACGGGAAATCACAAAAGATTTCGACCACTATAATGAATCCGAAGTACTGTATACTATAACAGCAAGAACTGAATATTTTTAAATTTCGTTATAGAACAAACGCACCTCATTTGCTACGCTTCACGTGCAATTTCCAACTTGTTTTTTCTGGGTTTTTACCGAAATCGTTAATAGCGTGTAACTTTTTGTTTTTTCTTTTTCTTCTTCTTCTTCTTAGTTTTTCTTTTTTTCTTTTTTTCGCATTTGATTAAAAATCTGTTATTTTTTTACTATTTCCTTTTTTTTTTTATATATAAATAAATCAATAAAACTAACTTCCCCTATCAATATATTAAGATTAAACAGAATCATACATCAAAATTTACTTGCGTGTCATAAACTACACATTTCAACTTTTATTAATGTCATAAATTTTCAAGTAAAGTAAAAGTTTACACATTATAAATACTCTACAACTAATCATTGAACAACATACTTTTATCTATATTAACATACTAAAGGAGAAAATGCTCCTTTTCCGGTTTCTTGAAAAACCTTTTTGTATCTTAATAATCCATAACTTTCATTCGAGATCACGTAATGTTTTAAAACAGCGAGCATAAAAGGAATATATCGCAGATTATGCTGCTCATGAAACTGTCTTTATACTTATCGGGTATTTATTGGATTTCTGATCAATGGGCCGTAATTCACATGCATTATTCTGCTTGTGATAATGCTTTCCTTTGTATAAAGCTTTGGAATTAAAAATTTGTGCGAAAGCTTTTTTTTTTTTATATTTTATCAGACATTTTAAAAATGATCGATGAATTGAAATGTTTTTTTTAAACTAACTCCACGGCCGTAGTTAGAAGTGATTACCGTATTTACTCGTGTATAAGGCGCACTTTTTTTCCAAAAAATTAGGGCAAAACTCCTAGGTGCGCCTTATACATGGAATATTTTTTTACTGTTGGATGCAATCGAACGATATGCATATGAAACAAGAAATTATTCAAGAAGATATTAAAACTCGGAAAATGTTACTTAATTAAAGTATTACTGCATATTTATTCCATTCCTTGCAGTTTTTTATACAACAGAGCTAATGACATTATCTAAACGCTAATTAGCAATTCTCTTTACCGTCACTCATTCCTATTTCTCGTCATTCGCTTACAACCCGAAGTCTAAAAATGCATTATCGTCTTGTTTTCTGGTCTGGTGTAATGTTTGTTTCGACTTTTTTTTTTACTGAAATTCATCTGGTCATTCTTCATTAGAGCATAAAATTTATGGTGCGCCTTATATACGAGATTTTAAGAAATCGCCATTTTTACTTGTAAAGTAGGTGTGCGCCTTATACATGCGTGCGCCCTATATACGAGTAAATACGGTAATAGGGTGGGTGAGTCGGGGAGGGCGGCTTATATTCTCTCTCTCTCTCTGATACAAAAAGATAAATTAGCGCATATTCACGCTGTAGGCGCTATGTTTATCATTAAACTCTTGTAATAACTTCATTTTATACTAAGAAAAGAATAGGATAATGAAAAATTCGAGTGTATAACAAGTGCGGTATTAAACATCATGGTAGCTTCCTACGTGGAAATAGGATGAGGGAGTGTTGAAACATTCATTTTAGTTTCAATTTAATATTGTTTTCAAAACTGTGAGAGGGCCTCAAAACTAAATTAGATTTTAGAACTGAACTTTATTTGGATTTCCGGAACATAAATTCATTTAGTGGACCTTGGAATCTTTTCCAGGGGAGGCTGAAAATATTTTTAGTGGGGTAAAATAATAATAAATAGCTGTTTTTTGTTAGTGAATTTGTGGAGAAGAATAAGTCCCCATTTGCACCATCCTATCTATTCTTTTATTATTATTATTATTTTATTTGTTTATTTATTTATTTGTGTGTGTGTCATTCGTTAATTAAAATACTCAAGATGCTATGTAAGATATCGAAATAAAAAGAAAGTTCAAAATATTATTAAAATAGAGTAGGGGTGCACAACCTTTTGAAGAGAAGGGCCACTTACAAATATGTCTGGATGGTCGAGGGCCACATCAATAACATGGAGAGAATTCGATTTCGAGGAGGTGATTTGTGGCCTATAATTGGATAAAAAATATGGTTTCAGAGGGGTGTAGGAGGGAGGGGGGTTCAACATTTTAAGTTCTCTTACCCAGGCAAAATATCCAATTCAGTTGGTAAGGATATATCAGCAGTTTTTATGTTTGTATATATAACAATTATAGCAAGGATTATTTTCATTGTGTAATATATTCCTGGACTTTATTCAGGAGACTAAATTTTTTTTAAATAAAAGTGCTAGAAAACAAACATAAGTGGCTGGTGCTGAAAAAAAAGTGAACTTTATAAATGAAGTAAAGAGAAGGAGCTAATCAACACGATTTTTAAATGTATGATCAAAGTACTAAGCCGATAGAGAAAATTCATGATTTTTACTAAGCCAATCGACGAAATTCGTGACTTTTATGAAGCCGATCGGAGAAATGCGCGATTTATACAAAGCTGATCGACAAAAATCGCGATTTTTCTTCGTATGATCGTCAAAATTAGCAATTTTTACGAAGCAGGTAGGCAAAATTCGCGATTTTTACGAAGCCGATCGACGAAATGCGCGACTTTTACAAAACTGATTGACGAAATTCGCGATTTTTCTTTGCATGATCGACAAAATTTGCGATTATTGGGAAGCCAATTGAGAAAATTCACATTTTTTCCGTGCCTGACAAATAAAATTTGCGATTTTTACAAAGTTGATCGGCAAAATTCGCGATTTTTACGAGACTGATCGACGAAATTCGAGATTTTTCTTTGCATGATCGGCAAAATTCGCGATTTTTATAATACTGATCGGCAAAATTCGCGATTTTTATAATTCCGATCGGCAAAATTCGCGATTTTTACGAGGCCGATCGACGACATTCGCGAATTTTACGAAGCCAATCGACGAAATGCGCGACTTTTACAAAGCCGATCGATGAAATTCGCGATTTTTCTTCGCATGATCGACGAAATTCGCGATTTTTCTTCACATGATCGACAAAATTCACATTTTTTTCGCGTCTGATCAATAAAATTAGCGATTTTTACAAAGCCGATCAGCAAAATTTGCGCTTTTTACGAGGCCTATTGCAAAATTTTTACGACACCCATCGACAAAATGCGCGACTTTTACAATGCTGATCGATGAAATCCGCGATTTTTCTTCGCATGATCGACAAAATTCTCGATTTTTATGAAGCCATTGGACGAAATGCGCAACTTTTACAAAACTGATTGACGAAATTCGAGTTTTTTAAGATGCCGATCGACGAAATTCGTGATTTATCTAAACATGATCGACGGAATTTGCGATTTTTCTTCGCATGATCGACGAAATTCGTGATTTTTCTTCGCATGATCGACAAAATTCCTTTTTTCGCGCTTGGTCAATAAAATTAACAATTTATACAAAGCTATCAGCAAAATTCACGATTTTTACAAGGCCGATTGACGACATTCGCGATATTTACGAAGCCGATCGACGAAATGCGCAACTTTTATAAAGCTGATTGATGAAATTCACGATTTTTCTTCGCATGATCGACAAAATTCGTGCTTTTTACGCGCTCAATCAAGAAAATTCGCGATTTTTAAAAAGCCGATCAAGAAAATTCACAATTTTTACAAAGCTGATCGTCGAAATTCGTTATTTTTCCACCTTTTACTAACGAAATGTGCATTTTTTCGGGCCCAATCAACGAAACTCGCGATTTTTAAGTAAATTTGATAAAATCTTCCTTTTTTTACGCGGCAAGATGAAATTCCCTTTTTTTTTTTTTTTTTTTGCACATCATTGCAAAATTCGTGGTTTTTCCGTCCCTTATAAACGAAATTTGCGATTCTTTTATTCCTGATCGGCGAAACTTGCTATTTTTCCCGAGCTTGTGGACAAAATTCGCAATTTTTCCATGCCTAATGAATGAAATTTCCGATTTTTTCGAGCCATATCGACAAAATTCGCTGTTTTCCCACATTTTCTAATGAAATTCGCGATTTTTCCGAACCCGATATACGAAATTTGCGATTCTTAAGTGACTGGCGAAATTTTTTTTACCCGCGGTAAATTGGTGAAATCTACTATTTTTTTGCGACTTAAGTACAAAAATTGCAATTTTTTCCAGTTGTAAGTTATTGAAGTTCGCGGGCCATACGTTAACCCATCGCGGGCCACAGGTTGTGCATCCCTAAAATAGAGCAATGTTTGTAATCTCATATATATATGTTATATGTTTTTAACTAATTTATTTATATTTATACATATATTCCCTACATTATTTGTTGAATTGTTTGCTTTCATACTCATGGTCAAAAATTTATTTGCCTTAAAAATAATCAGCATTATTGAAAGAGCTGATAAAATTATTTTTGGTATGGGGTTATTTTAAAAAATAAAGTTTTTTTTTAATCATTGTATTTCAACCCTTTAATAATTTATTTTTATTTAGCTAATTAAGGAGCAAAAATTATAAGTGATCTCTAAAAGAAATCTCGCAATTTC
The DNA here is from genome assembly GCA_964019185.1 of Maratus speculifer. Taxonomy (NCBI): domain Eukaryota; kingdom Metazoa; phylum Arthropoda; class Arachnida; order Araneae; family Salticidae; genus Maratus; species Maratus speculifer. The sequence goes on along the minus strand of OZ025301.1, from coordinate 142,982,586 downwards.
AGGAGGTAATTCATTTTTGTTTAAAAATTATGAGGCTCATGTTTTAAGTATAGCCAAAAAGGATTTGTTATTGCTATTATTACTTTCGTATAAAATAGCATTTCTAATGCAATATTTTATACTATATAAAATTTAAAAATTAAAATACAGTTGAAAAATAAATGTATTTAAATTAAAAATTTGAAATTTCACAAAACTTCGAATACAAACAATAACAACAATGCTATAGTGTTAATGATAGGAGGTATTTCATGTAATACGATTTATAATTTTAAAAAGAACAAACCTTCTAAAAGTCTTCAATAAACCGATAAAATCCAAATGAATTGTTTAAATTTTAAGGCAAAATATCTAATTTATAGATCTGATATATATTTATCTAAGTTTGTACATAAACAATAAATTTTTCGTACATTTCGAACTTCCAAGATTAACTTTAGAAAATCACATTCATTTGAGCACATTTAAAATTCTTGCAAATAATTTCAAGCTAAGATCATACACAAATTATAATCATACATTTTATGTGTGATTGAAATTCATGCAATTAATCTCAAACTAAGATCATACACAAACTGGAACAAAATTTTCAATTTGTTTTTACAATTAATTTGTTCCTTGCAACCGATATTTTGTAGTAAAATTAATCTATATCGCCTGTTTATCCTCAAAAGTCCATTACAAAAAATTTAAAAACGTATTTTTCCAGTTTCCAGAAAACAAAATGCACAAATCTCTTTTTTCTTCCATATAGTAACAGTTCGACTTCGTTTTGTTTTTTCCACCACAATGTTCTGCATATTTGATGAGCTACCTACATTTGTTAAGTTGTGACGCTATTATGTGACAGTTTTTCAAGGCTTATCGACAAGTGGAAGGATTGAAAAAAGGCGATGTCCCTCTAGGGCGGCATTAACGTCAACTTGAATAAAGCAGCTCATGAATATGTATGCCGATGTATCCTCCGGGAATCTGCAGATGCGAAATGATATTTCACTTGATTGTTGTGAACTCTGCCAAAAGACAGAAATTTAGATTTCTGGTTTAATAATGGATATGCATATTATCACTAACTTTTCCGCTGCTTTTTTTTTTTTTTTTTTTTTGAAGAAGAAGAAGAAGAAGAAGAATGGAAAAAAATATTTTGTTGACAAACTTCATAAATCTTTATATAGTGTGGAAATATTAGTATTAATCAACCAACTGATTAATAATTTTTAAAAAAACTTTCAAATAATGCCCATTTTTTCGTCTTTTATAGGACTTTTAATCTTTTATCACTGGTTTTTCAAAACAGAAATTTTTGGTGCACGAAAACAAAAGATTATGGTAAACAAGATGGAGTGAAGGTGTCATTGAATGGATTGAAGTATTCTTGTAATCGTTGTCGTCGCGTCGTTCGAATTATAATATTTGTGTTCTACGCATCAAATCATCTATTTCTTTGAACGCATACAGTTTATTATTCACAAACACATAAACATACACTAAACTATGAAATATGTATAAAATATCACTAATCATTTACTAATACTTATGAATACAATACAATTACTATAAAATCACACTACATTACAATTATATAGAATTAAGCAACAACAATACTAAATTAATACTAATAATGCTAACATAATGGCAAAATAATATAAAGACAAAAAATATATAAACAAAAACCGAACCAAAACCAAGTTTGATAGGTTAGTCGAGTTCCATAGGGAAAACCATTTGGACCGCGCGTTTGAGTATTGCTGCGGCAGTCTTCAGAGTTAAGCTTCTTACTTTTCCATCGCGGCCCTGATGAACTTCTAAGACTTTTCCGATTTTCCACATTTGTCTTGGCAACTTGTCTTCACCTATTAAAACTATGTCATCTGCATTAAAACATTTTATAGCATTTACAGGTTTAGAAAAATGTACACTTTTAAGTTGGAGGAGATATTCTCCCTTCCACCTATTCCAAAATTTATTTAACAAAGTTTCGCGATACAAATATCTTTTAAGGAGTAATTTTTTATTACTTTTCATAATTTTATCATCTTTGACAGCCATGAGGGGTAATGTAGTCAACCTCTTTCCTGTAAGGAAATTTGCCGGAGTGAGAGGGAATGGTTCATCCGGTTCATTACCCGCATGTGTTATTAAATGATTAACGTGAACTTCCTTGGCATTTGATTCTCTTCCCTTACCTTGTACAACATACCCGAAAATGCTATCTGCCGCTACCAATCTATTACTAAGTCTTAAATTTCTTTCACTTAAAATTTCCCATATTTGATCTGCGCAAATTAAACAATGTATTTCTGTTGTAGTGCCAAGATCAGCCAATTCAATTTCCTTCTCAAGGGCAAGATGTCTTACCCAATTCGAAGGTAGTTCAACCTCTCCACACGTAATAGAATTTATGACAACTGCATTTATTTTCTTTCTTTGGTCGGGATTAATTCTGCTTTTTAGAACCAATTCTACGATATCATACATCTGTTTTTCGGATTGTTTATTTCCAAACGGATAAATTACAAGTGATTCTCTGTTAATGATTTTTAAATTCAAGAAATCAGCAATTTCCTTTTTTATGAAAGTCCTCGTCGCCACTCCGTCTATCAAACATCTAATTAATGCTCCATCATTTGACCTACTTTCTACCAACGCGGAAAACGTTTGCAAAAACACTGTATTTGAAATTTTGTCGTTTACTTTTTTTCTCTTTACAAAATAAACTATTTTCTATTGCCAAATCATCACGTTTATCGTTTGAGGAAGGGGGGTTACAATCTGATCACAAATTAAAATGTTATGAGGTAATTTACAATTGCGACACACATTATTTTTCTTCCAACATTTCTTCATTACGTGCACACGTTGGAAGCAAATAAAACAACGGCCCTGTGTCATTAAAGCTTTTTTCTTTCTGAAACATTTAAATAACAATTTTCATTCGAATGAGAATTATCGGAACAAAAAATACATTTATTCCCGGCAGTCGCCAGAAAGGCGGAGGTTGTAGACATTGGTTTCTTTTGCGGATTATTACCATATCTGGATCTGTTAAAATTAGTAGAATTGTAAGAATTATTACTCGCTTGTTTTTGTTTCAAATTTTCTAAACCGCTACTCTGTTGATTTGATAGTAAAAGTGATGTTTCACGACAATGAATTTCTTTCCTTAAAAATTCCATTAAATCACTTATATCAAACTGATCTTCTGAATTTCGTTGTCGATTATATTGAAGAGTTATTTCATCGGGAATTTTTTGTAATATTACGGGGCAAAGTAAATTACTGTATGTTCCGGCAGCTACGCCTAGCGATTGTAGAGATCTAACTTGAATTTCAATTGCATCATACATTTTCCTGAGGGCCTTAATATTACAAATTAACTTAACTGGTTCAATTAATAACAATTTATTCATATGCGAGCGAGTTATTAGGTCTAAGCGACCAAACCTGTTTTTAAGCAACTGAATCGACGAATCATAATTCTCGTTAGTTAAAGCAAATCCTGAAACTGCGGATAAAGCAGTTCCTTTTAAATAAGTTTTCATATACGCGAATTTCTCTATCTTACTTAAGGACTTATTATTATGTATCGCTACTTCAAATGAATTCCAGAAATCTAACCATTCACTACAATCTCCATTAAATACCGGTATGTTTAATCGGGGTAAGTTAAGTGTTTGGTTTTCATGCGAAACAGGTAGTCTTTCATCATGTCGGTTACTTTCTGTTTGCAGTTCTTTTCTAAAGATTTTAGACATTTATCTAGTTTTGTTTTAAAGGTTGTACCCATTTCCCGATATTTATCACTACCTATGATTTCTTTTTTCAGTTCTTTAATTTCAATTTCAGATTCAATCGAACTGTCTAACTCTTTCAATTCTTTAAGTTTTTCATCTAACTGATTTTTTAAATCGTGTAAGTCTTCAATTTTAGCTTCGACTAAATAAGTTTCATTAACTGAATTTTCTAATGTATTTTCTATTTTCGTAGTTAATTTAGTGAACAATTCTCTTACCGCGGTTCTTTTTAGTTTAGTTCGTTCTATATCTGAAAAATTTTACGATTCGCGAATTCGAAAGTACACGAAAATAATACTTGAAAATGGAGTCTTTTTACTTGTTTATTTTGGACAACACACACTAAACACAACTACAAAACACTTAAACATATAAATATAAATTTTACATGTATAATAAGCAAGAGTTACTTTTTCTCTCGTCGAGAAACATCCTTCGAGCACATCTGGGCTTTTGAACATGATTTCGTAACAGACGATTGGCCCAACGGCGCCGAAAAACAATCACGTGACTGGATAGCAGGTGCTACGATTCGTAACACTGCCCACCCATGAACATATGGATGTTCATCACAAATTATATATCAATTTAATACAACATGAATATAAATATGGAATATTATACATACTTCAAGGACAAAACTTCAACTAAATACAACAAAACTTCAACTAAAATAAGAAAAAAAAAAAAAAAAAACAAGATTAGTATATACAAGTTAATCAGTTCAAATTTCCATGTGATACAATAACTGTACTGGTCGTCTGAGAATAGATTTCTCAGTTTTTATCTTGCAGGCCCTCACCTTGCCGTCTCTTCCAGGAATTCAATAATTTTTCCTAGACTCCAGAAATTTCTGGGTAATTTATCATCTTTGATTAGTACTATGTCATTCAATTTAAATTGAGGAAAATTAGTTTTGTTAGAACTTAAATGAGCTGACCTCAAATTTAACAAGTATTCCCCTTTCCATCTAGTCCAAAACAAGCGCATTAATTTCTCACGATAGTTAACACTAGAACCGCAGGAAAATGCATTCAATTTTTATAAAAATATTCCTCACCGGAATTTTCATTTAAAACTGTTTAAGTTATTTATTGAAAATGCTTTTGCTCAGCATATATTTAGCTAATTTTATTAAAAGTTTTCTGGCTCGAATCGACATCTCGCCATATGATACGGGTCAAAATGACCCGTCGCCGCGGTTCTAGTGTTAAAGGATTTAATTAATTCTTTCCTGGAAGAGATATTTGATTCAAGGTGAAGGCGAACTGGTGGCAGAGAAGAAATTCTTCTCCCAATTAGGAAATGAGCAGGCGTTAAGGGTAGGGGGTCTTGACCTTCTGGCGAGGCATATATTAAAGGTCGAGAATTGACCATTCCTTCAATTTCAACTAAAACAGTATGTAGTTCATCAACAGTTAGCGATGATTTCCCGAATGTCTTTCTTAAAGCAGTTTTTATAGTTCTAACCATTCGCTCGTAAAATCCCCCCCACCACGCTGCTCGTTCAATGATATATTTCCACTGTATGTGATGAGAAGCAAAATAGTCTTGCACATCTGGATGAGTCATAATTCGCCAAAGGTTTTTCAAGTCATTGTCCGCACGTTTAAAAGTCTTGGCGTTGTCCGAATATACTACAGATGGTAATCCTCGCCGAGAGACAAACCTGCGAAAACCTAGTAAAAATGTTTGTGTCGACAAGTTGCCGACAAGCTCCAAGTGGACATTTCTAGTAACTGCACATGTAATCAATAAAATGTATTGTTTGTTATCACAGTCTTTTACGTATAATGGCCCTGCAAAATCACATCCTATCATACTGAATGGACTGGTCTGTTCTACTCGATCATTAGACAATGGCGCTACCGTCTGATCGCCTGGAGTTGAAGAAAATCTTTTGCAAATAATGCAATTTTTAAGCACAGCTCTCACAGATTGTCTAGCCTTTAATAACCAGAATATTTCTCTAATCTGCGTGTATGGGCAACAGCAGAATGAAAAACTCTGTAGTGGGCATCCCAAATTATAAGTTCGTTCAATTATAAGTTCTTTTTTTTTTTTTTTTGAATGGAAAACAATAATTTATTGACAAATTTCATAAATCTTCATATAGTGTGAAAATATTAGTATTAAGTAATTAACTGGTCAATATTTTTGTAATTTTTTCTTTTCAAATAGTGCCTATTTTTTCCGTCTTTTGCAAAATTTAATATCTTTTATCACAGGGTTTTCAAAACAGAAATTTTTGCCGCGCAAATAAAGAAAGCACGTGTCATATTCATGGGGTTACGTATATGTTAGTTCAGAACAATTCTGACAAAAATGAAAGAAAGAAAGTTTTTCAAGGATTTGTAGTGCATGAGAAGATAAGGGAAAATGAAAAATCGGAATTCTCGTGGGTTCGAAATAAACGAAGTCGAGAGAAATGAGTTCAAATCAATGAAGATTTTCATCGTTATTCTGTTTTAAAAAATTTCTGGAATTTTATGTTTTTATTCATTTTATGTTTCATTCGAATTAAGCGAAGATTCGATTTATCCGATTTCGAATTAACGAGAGCCGACTGTATTTTATTGCTCGCAACCGATGTAATGTAGTAAATTTAATTTAGCACATATATCGTCTGCTTTATCTTCAAATGCCCATAATAAAAAAAATAGAAAAATATTGAAAAACGCGTTTTTCCAGTTAGTAACAGTTCGACTGTCGTCTCCAAAGCCACAAAGCCGTAGCTAAAAGTTAACAAGTTGGAAATTGTACGTAAAACGTAGCAAATGAGGTGCGTTCGTACGATAACGAAGTTTTAAAACTATTCAGATATTGCTTTTATAGTAGACAGTACTTCAGACTTCAGATATAGTATAGTGGTCGAAATCTTGTTTGTGTTCCTGTAAATATACAGGAAGAAACTTTTATTACACCTCAGAATCATATTCATAAAATGCGAAGTAGTTTAATATAATTAACACGCATCCCAAACAATGTTTTCCCGTATAGCATTATGTAGCGGAATACTTTTGTGTGGCCCTGTAATTTAATAATAATTATTCTTTGCATCACAGGTTGTTCAGAATGTATATTTTAATATATATATACTTCATAGGCTCATGTAATCTATTATATTCGAATGAGTGTAACACCATTAAAATGCATTTGAAACACTTTTCCCCATTGACCGTAATGTAACGGAATACTTTTGATTGTCCTTGTAATTGATCTGTGCATCCAATTTTCATAAAATTTGAAATGACTCGACATAAATTATGTAATAATTCTATATTTTAAATTTCAAATGATTAAAATGCAATTGAAACTTTTTTCCCCATTGACCGTTATTTAACGGAATACTTTTGATTGTCCCTGTAATTGATCTATGCATCCGATTTTCATAGAGTTTGAAATGACTAGACAAAATTATGCAATAATAATAAATTTTAAATTTCAAACGATTCGGTTGGGTAGTTTTTGCGTTGTTATATGCGGACGGACGGACTGAACGACAATTATAGGTGATACGTATTTACATAATTATGAACGCACCTAATAATGGGGGGGGGGGATCAAATTTTCGCTCTCTCTTTCTGTGACGGAGAAAGATAAATTAATGCATATTCACACTGTAGATACTATTTTTCTCAATAAACTGTTGTAATAACTTCATTATACGCTAAGTAAAGAATATGATGAGGAAAATTTCGAGTGCATAACTCGTGCAATATTAAATATCATAGGGTAACATCCTCAGTAATTGGCATATTAAGAATTTGTATTTAAACTTACTTTTGTTTTCACTACCAAGAAATAAAATATTTACTTACAAATATTTTTAAATCAAAGAGTGCATATCTGTCCATCTATTTTGCCCACTAAAAGCAAAATTATTTGAAAAAGTATTTTTATAAAAATATATTTATAAAAAGTTGCTGTAATCACCAGTAATTGGCATCTAGACTTTTACACAATTAAAGTAACCCTTTTCAACTAAACAAAGCTGTTGTCAGTTAAAATTTAAAATATTTTATAAATCAGATAATAATAAATTGAAATGTATGCCTTTCTTAACCCAGAGAAGAAGCATTTGCAACAAAAATGGCTAATTTGATACAAGTCATAATTGTTTCTCTTTCCAAGGCACTTTTGTCATTTAGTAGCATAAATCAAAGTTATAATCTTTAAAGTAAATGAGCGTATAACTGGTATATATTCTTGCATTTTTAAAAGACTGGATATAAATCTTATTTTAGGGCGTTTTTGTAGGATATGCCAATCACTGGTGCCTGCCAATTATTGGAGATGTTACCCTACGTGAAAATAGGATGAGAAATGTTGAAACACTTATTTTAGTTAGTTTAGTATTTTTGAAAATCTGCAAAAGGCCTTAAAACTAAATTAGATTTTTGAACAGAATTTCATTTGGATTTTCAGAACATAAATTCATTTAGTGATCTTGAGATCTTTTCCAGGGGGGGGAGGGGGACTCAAAATGTTTTAGTGGGTCTGAACCGCTCTTAGCACCCATTTCTGCTTCTCCACCACCAAAATACTACATATTTGATGAGCTACCAACATTTGTTAAATTGTGACGCTATTTAATGACAGTTTTTCAAAGCTTATTGACAATTGGAAGGATTGAAAAATAGTGGTGTCACTCTAGGATGGCATTAATGTCAACTGGAATAAAGCAGCTCATACATATGTATGTCGTTAAAAGGTATGCTCTTTCTTTCTAACCAATGACCAGGCCCCTACCTGCCGAGTTACCTCAGCTTAACGGGTTAGATACCTGGTATCAGTGTGGGTGACGCGTAATTTTTTTCCAACCACTTTCGTCGTTCCAAGGCCAAGCTCGCACTCTGATTGGTTGTTGCTCTCGGCACTGTTTTCACGTAACTTGGCAATAATCATACTTGGCGTAGCGATAGACGCTTCCGTCGAGTTTGATTTCCTTCCGAACCGAGTACAAAGTAAAAAATTGTGTGTAAAAACTTCTAAAGGGTACAGCTTTCAATAAGACACGTTCCATCCAATCCAATGCTGCAAGAGAAAAGTTACTTTGTACTCGGTTCGGAAGGAAATCAAACTCCTCGACGGAAGCATCTATCGCTACGCCAAGTATGATTATCGCCAAGTTACATGAAAACAGTGTCGAGAGCAACAACCAATCAGTGTGTGAGCTTGGGCTAGGAACGACGAAGGTGGTTGGAAAAAAAAAAATTACGCTTGGGTGACTGCCTAATTGCCACGTAGCGGCAATAAACCTGAATCCTTCGCTTCGCACGTCATCATTTCTGCAGTACTTGCTTCTCGTTTGAGCATACTTTGTTTTGTCGGTTGCGTAACGTTACTTAACGTATGCTCATGTACCCGCCGAGAGTGAGCAGATGCAAAATGATATTTCACTCGTTTGTTGTGAACTCTGGCAAAAAACAAAAATTTAGATTTCTCGTTTGATAGTGGATGCATTAACGGTAACGGTACTACTAGGTGCCGTCGTAATTATACAAATACGTAAGGCTGCGAGCGAACAGTACTACTTTTTATTACACTAAAGGAGCAATCAATCTATCTTTGTTTCCTTACGGAACAAAGGTGAAACCTCTTTAAATGATTTTTGAGGGACTGACCCTACCGAATTGACAAAGGAAAGGAAAGTTTATCTCCCCCCCATCTTCAGTCGTAAAGCTGTCAACTGATTTCGAGTTCGGTTTCTCTCTCTTGAAGTTCAAAAAAGTTCACTGAAAAGCAATTTATACATCAAAGCACCGACACGAAAGATAAAAAATAGCGACGCCTGACCGCATGAAGTTAGTGCTATGTGCCTGGTTTTTAACACTTATAGTCGCCGTACAGTCCACCCGTCTGTCCGCGTATAACAACTCAAAAATAACTAAACTGAATCGTTTGAAATTTAAAATACATAATTGTTGCATAATTTTGTCGAGTCATTTAAAATTTTATGAAAATCGGATTCATAGTTTAATTACATGGACAATAAAAAAATATTCCGTTACATTACGAGCAATGGGAAAAAATAATTTGAAGTGTATTTTAAGGATGTTACAGACTTTCGAATATAATAAAATTAATATGCATCTATGATGTATACATTAAAACATACATTCTGTATAATCTGTTGTGCAAAGAACATTTTTTTATAAACTTACAAGACCACACGAAATTATTCCATTACATAATTGTATAGGGGGGAACATTACTTGGGGGCGTTCTGATTGTATTAATCTGTTTCACATTTTATGAAATTGATGCACTTTGCCGAGGTTTACTGCAAATTACATCGTGTCTATTAAAAATCTGATAGTATTTACAGGGAAACACAAAAGATTTCGGCTACTATACTATATGCGAAGTATTGTATACTATTACACCTAGATCTGAATATTTTTAAAACTTCGTTATAATACGAATGTACCTCATTTGTTACGCTTGACGTGTAATTTCTGACTTGCTTTATTTTTTGAAGAATGGAAAATAGAAGAATGGAATTTATGGAAGAATGGAAGAATGAAATATATAGTTTTCGCATAATATTGACGAGTCATTTCAAATTTTATTACAATTAGATGCTTAGTTCATATACGGCACAAGAAAAATTATCCCGTTATATGAGGGCCAATAGAAAAAGATAGTTTCAAGGGCATTTTAATGATATAACATTCTTTAGAACCCAATAACAATGATACAAAGTATATATTAAAATGTACATTTTGTACAATCTATTGTCAAAGAATATTTTTTATTAATTTACTGAGTCACACAAAAGTATTCCATTATACAAAATTGTATAGGAAGAAACATTCTTTGGAGCGCGTTTTAATAATATGAAACTATTTCACATTTTATGAAATTGATAAACGTTTCTGAGGTTAACCGTTTAAACGCCGAATTAATATCGCATTATAATTTAGAGGTCTGCATGGGCCGGGCACGGGCCGATTTCCAATAATGGCATTCGGGCCGGGCCGGGCCGAGCCTAGTCACTTATCCTTTCGGGCCGGGCCGGGCCGGGCCTAGTCACTAATCTTTTCGGGCCGGACTGGGCTCGGGCCTTAATTTTTTTGCTGGAGTATCGGGCCGGACCTAACTTTTTTTTTCTGTACGAAGCCGAGACTGATTCCATTCTTCCTAGTTTTCATGGACCAAAATAATCAGTTCCTATTGAATCTTCCCATATGAAAATCCTTTTCTCAACTTTTTATAAATCAGTAATATTTGGCTTTGTCCAAAAATTTCTGCAAAAAAAGCATATACTTTTAAGCCGTCATTATTCTACAATTAAACATTAGAATTTATTCCTTTTAAAGAATCGTTAATTACTAGGCGTTTTAAAATAGAATTAAACACATACACACACACACACACAAAAAAAAAAAAAAAAAAAAAAAAAAAAAAACATGATTATGACGGAACTTTTTTTTAAACTGAAAATTGAAAGTTTCTTTTAAAATGTTCATCCATGCAAAATGAATACAACAATACGGGAGAAAAAAAATATTAAACATAAGAAGGGAATGCATTTTTTTTTCGTTCCAAAGAGATTTCGTCTTTGGAAATTTTACCATATACCGCTATTTCGATTTTTTGTCTCCATTACAGGGAATATGGATTATTAATAATACTAGTGATAACTGAAACATTTACATACAACAAACAAAGATTCATTTAAAAGCATAGATATCGCAGCCTACGGCACTTCTGCATAAATGGAGATTATAAACATGGAAAAAAAGACTAATATAATTTTTTTTGGTCAGAACTCTTCCATAAGATTAAAGATCAATGTTCTGTAGAAATTCACTCGAGCCGGGCCGGGTTCGGGCTGAATTTTAAACTTTTTTCCGGACCGGGCCGAGCTCGGGCCGAAATTTTAACTTTCGGGCCGGGCCGGGTCGGGCCATTATTTTTTTCGTTCGGGCCGGGCCGGGCTCGGGCCGAAATTTTAACTTTCGGGCTGGGCCGGACCGGGCCAATATTTCTTTCGTTCGGGCTGGGCCGGACTCGGGCCGAAATTTTAACTTTCGGGCCGGGCCCGGGCCTGGAAATTTCGGCCCGTGCAGACCTCTATTATAATTATAATTTTGTTTTTCCTGTATTACAACTTCAAATGTTTTAATTTATGCATACAAATTTAGAAAATAACAATAAAACTATTTCTGCAGTTGTTTTTTTTTTTTTTTTTTTTTGGCTATTTTCATTTCAGTGCTCGCATTTTGGATCATGATTATTGATTGACAACCTATGCAAATATAACAAATTATTTTCCGCTATTTGCTATTTTATATTGTTCTTGAGTATTTTCTCGAATTTCAAAAACAATTAGATCCCTAGTGGTCAAATATAAGTAATATATAGAAAATGATAAAAACAAATAATATTTTTTTATGCAAATTAATGAATTTACATATTCCTTAATACCTGTGATAAATTCTTAAACATAAATATTTTTTTTAAAGTTCAAATCAATCTTATATTTTATAGGAAAAATGAGGAAATCGTTACTATTTTGGAAAATATATGTTTTGTATTACAAATAATGCAATGTTCCCATTTGGGAGCATTGGCTTTTAAAGGGTTAACTAAAAGTTTCTTCCTGTATAATAGAAAGCTGATAATATTTACAGGGACACACTAAAGGTTTCGGATACCTATACAGTATCCGAAATACTGTATACTAATACACCAATATATGAATATTTTTTAATCTTCGTTACAGTACGAACGTACCTCATTTCTAGAAATTTTTGACGTGAACGTTTGACGTGCAATTTCCGACTTGTTTAGGTACATAAACGCTTGTAGCAAAATAAATTTATGGTCATGACATATAAATGATGCATACAACAAAAAATAACTGTTTCGGTATTTTTTTTATATTTTAATGCTGCAAAATAAAGTTGTTTTGTTCCTATTCATGATACTGGAAAAACGGCAAATTTCTAGAACCCATAGTTTCCGCACAATAAACGTTTGAAATTAGGAAGCTTTCATGTAGATGCATTACATTTAAAATTAGTAGACACTGCTACCTTTGAGCTTAAATTCTGAAACGTTTTCTCTTAATTCAAAATTAACGTAATTTTTTTTAATTAAAAAAATATGAAGCTTGTTCGAAAATCTTTTGATATAGTGCTTGATGCCATCGAAATACTAAAGGCCAGAGAACACGAGTGTGACGTCATGACTAATGGACCGACTTCTCACTAGTGTTGGAATTTACACCGAAAAACTTTGAATAGCAATTTTCTCTTGTTTTATTTGTAAATTATCTATCATCTTATAAAACGATAATAACGATTTAAACAAATATAAGTAATATATAGAAAACGATAAAAACAAATAATATTTTTTTATGCAAATTAATGAATTTACATATTCCTTAATACCTGTGATAAATTCTTAAACATAAATATTTTTTTTAAAGTTCAAATCAATCTTATATTTTATAGGAAAAACTAGGGATTAAGGAATTGAACTAGGGAAAACTAGGGATTAAGGTCATGACTAATGGACCGACTTCTCACTAGTGTTGGAATTTACACCGAAAAACTTTGAATAGCAATTTTCTCTTGTTTTATTTGTAAATTATCTATCATCTTATAAAACGATAATAACGATTTAAACAAATATAAGTAATATATAGAAAACGATAAAAACAAATAATATTTTTTATGCAAATTAATGAATTTACATATTCCTTAATACCTGTGATAAATTCTTAAACATAAATATTTTTTTTAAAGTTCAAATCAATCTTATATTTTATAGGAAAAATGAGGAAATCGTTACTATTTTGGAAAATATATGTTTTGTATTACAAATAATGCAATGTTCCCATTTGGGAGCATTGGCTTTTAAAGGGTTAACTAAAAGTTTCTTCCTGTATAATAGAAAGCTGATAATATTTACAGGGACACACTAAAGGTTTCGGATACCTATACAGTATCCGAAATACTGTATACTAATACACCAATATATGAATATTTTTTAATCTTCGTTACAGTACGAACGTACCTCATTTCTAGAAATTTTTGACGTGAACGTTTGACGTGCAATTTCCGACTTGTTTAGGTACATAAACGCTTGTAGCAAAATAAATTTATGGTCATGACATATAAATGATGCATACAACAAAAAATAACTGTTTCGGTATTTTTTTTATATTTTAATGCTGCAAAATAAAGTTGTTTTGTTCCTATTCATGATACTGGAAAAACGGCAAATTTCTAGAACCCATAGTTTCCGCACAATAAACGTTTGAAATTAGGAAGCTTTCATGTAGATGCATTACATTTAAAATTAGTAGACACTGCTACCTTTGAGCTTAAATTCTGAAACGTTTTCTCTTAATTCAAAATTAACGTAATTTTTTTTAATTAAAAAAATATGAAGCTTGTTCGAAAATCTTTTGATATAGTGCTTGATGCCATCGAAATACTAAAGGCCAGAGAACACGAGTGTGACGTCATGACTAATGGACCGACTTCTCACTAGTGTTGGAATTTACACCGAAAAACTTTGAATAGCAATTTTCTCTTGTTTTATTTGTAAATTATCTATCATCTTATAAAACGATAATAACGATTTAAACTTACTGGAGAGAATTTGCAATCCTCCAATAAAAAATCAGCCATATGTGGCAAAACTGTGGCGTTCCGCATCTGACTGAATTTTAAATTTGGGATTCCGAGTTCTCACCAGTAAGGTTAAATAGATATTATTGTTTTATAAGATGACAGATATTCCACAAATCAGCTAACAAGGAAGGTCTCCATTGGGGGCATATTCAGAATTTTTTGAAAAAAATACGAATTAAACTACTCATGTAGGTAATAAAGGATCAGTGAAAATTAGCGGCGGAATTACATTATTAGATATGTAAAAAAATAAAATAGTTTGGAATAATTGGCGTGAAAAGCTGAAAGCGACGCGGGATTTGGCGAGCAGTGCATATCCTCGCCAAAACAGACGATTTTAACGAATCTGAAAATTGATTTTAATTGACTTCACTGTTAAAAATCTGCAGCATTTACTGCAACGTCACTCCACTACTTTTATAGAATATCTCTCTTCTGACCAATGAGAATGCTCCATAGCACGGTGAATTGACCGTTTTCTATAAAAGCGGTGGAGTGACGCTGCAGAAAATGGTACAGATTTTTAGCGGTGTTGTAGCTTGTGAAACACTGTTAAAAATCTGCTGCATTTTGCTGCAACGCCCTCCACCTCTTGTATATAATATCTCTATTCCAACCAATGAGAAAGCTCCATTTCACGGCCAAGTAACCGTTTTCTATACAAGCAGGGGCGTGCGTTGCAGCAAAATGCAGCAGATTTTTAACAGTGTATTTTTCAATTTGGAACAATTTTAATCAATTTAAATTGTGTTTTAAATGATAAAATATATTAATTTCATTTTGTTATAAATACATATAAACGTATATGACAAAATTACACTTAAAGTAAAGTAAAAATGGAAAACTAAAATTACTTAAACTAAACTTATTTAAATAAATTGAATATAGAAAGTTTTTTCAATAAAAGTATTCGAAGCGTAAAAGCGTATTTTTCAAAATTTCGTTTTTTCGCCAACCGGAGATAAATCGCCAAATAAACGAAATTTTTATTATTTTTTTACGGACGTTATAAGGATTTTCCGCCGAAATTTTTTTTATAAACATATATAACTATATGAGAAGAACATTCTGTAATTTTTTCAGATTTTTCTGAGTATGCCCGTATGGATACCTTCCTTGTAAGTTAAAACTGCTATTCAAAATTTTCCGGTGCGAATTCCAACACTAGTGGAAGTCGGTCCATTAGTCATGACGTCACACTCATGTTCTCTGAACTTGAGTATTAGATGTCAGCATAGTTCTCCATTCATCGTTGTGAGTTTTAGATGTATATATAAAAAAAAATTTGTTGACATCAGAAATAATAGATATGATTATACTTAATATAGGAGTATAATGAAAATTTCATGTGCAATGTCAGATATAATCAAGAAATCCTATAAAATGATACCTCATTCATAGTTCTATGATACATATTAGTAGGGTAAGACGTATGTTGACAACAAAAATTTTACACATGTTCGAATCATTCATCAAAATATAATAAATATTTTTTTTTTATTTACAACTAAACCCTACATATACATACTGTTTGCCTTTATACACTTACACGTACAGAAAAAACAGTTGGGATTAAATAAAGTAAAATGAGCATTGCAATAATGTCAATCAACTCACTTCACTTGAAAACTGCACTTAAAATGAACTTTCGTGGATCATATTCTTTGATAAAATAGAGAATTACAATAAAAGCCGTATCAAAGAACACTGAAGAAGTAGCGAGACCTTAAACAAATATTGTAAGTTATAAAGCGGCTCGAAGTTACGCATGAGAATAAAACCTAGCTTCCAAATATAACGCGTGATTGGCAGTTAAGATGGCCTTATCGAAAGTTTAAATTGGTTTTTAAAGTTGATTCTCCTATCCTGCAGCAATTTAAAAATATATTAGCGTTTCTGAGTATTGCAGTTGCGTTCAAAATTGTTTATATTTGCATATGTAGTTGAACAGTACTCTGAAAAAAGCTGTAAAAAAAAGTCTTTTTTTAGGCTAAAAACAATTCTATATTTGTAAGTTAAGGTGAACCTGACAAAATAAGAAGGTCCTGAACTGAAGTGAATGCACCAAAATGAAAGTTTCTCATATTTATACTAAATATTTTTTTAGAATAACCTCATTCTACTAAGTAATATGTGTCATGATATTAGAATCAAACTTTAAATTTCGAATTCGGCTTAATGAATTTCCTGTCAGAAAAATTCAGGCAGCGTTTCACCAAATTATTCTCCATTGATTTTTATAACTACCCCTCCCCCCCCCCAAAAAAAAAAAAAAACACTTCGTTTTTTCATCACATTTATTTATTAAATCTTATATCCTAGATTATACGACCCTAAAGCTTTTTTTTTTATATTTAACCTTCCTACCCTGTTCAAATTTTATTCAATCTTGATAAAAACATTTTGCACCAGAATTGTTATTTAAAACATTTTAATATATTTAATTGATTTATTTCTCTGAATCTTTTACTTAACTTTCTTTATGAAAAAATTTCTGGTTCGAATCGTATAAAACAAATTATAGATATGGGTCGATTAGACCCATTCAGGGTAGGAAGGTTAACAGAAGTGCCAACTTCACACTAATTTTCAGTAATATGAGGGTTAATTTGACTTCAGTTTAATATAGTTCGCACTATAATTTTTTTACACAAAAATATATTTAAATTAATATCACAGACATACCAGAAATTAAATAAAATTTAATTCAACAAAATAAAGTTTCTAGTTTGAAGTCCTGCTAAACTATCTCAAATTACTCAAAAAATTATGGAGCGTTAGTAAGAATTTAGCAGCTTCGCATCTTCTAATATATCTAATATCGAATAACGCTTTGCATAATAATATATATTATTTGTATGCGTAGATAAATATTATATATACATATTGCCTGAGTACTTACATATCCAGACATACACTTCGCTATAACAAATAACAAAAAATAAACTTTTTAAAATATATGTCAATCAATTCACTTCACTTCAAAACTTTACCTAAAATGGATTTTCGTGAAATATATACTTTGATGAAAACCAGAATTACAATAAAAGCCGTCTCAAACGATATTAAAGAAATACTGAGACTCAAGTCAAATATTGTAAATTATAAAGGGACTCAAAGTTACGCATGAGAATAAAACATAGCTACCAAATATAACGCGTGATTGACAGTTAAGATGGCCTTACCGAAAATTTGAATTGGTTTTTGAAATTGAAACTCCAATCCTGTAGTAATGTATATAGATATTTATATGTCTTTATATAAAAATTTAACTACCAAAAACTTTTAATTAAAACGAAATTCAAAATTTAAATAACTAAAATTGTTTAAGGTCAAAATTAAGTTCAATTAAGCATAATCGATTCAATTTTGTTACTATGGGAACGACTTTGGCTTTCATTTTTCAACACGCTTAAGAATATAAAAAATGTTTCAGTATGATTTATTTTATGTATGAAAATATTTTTTTCAGTGATAAAATAAAAAATGCAGAAACAAACTATATATTGTATTCATATTAATTATTTTTTTCCCTTCCATATTCAATATGATATAAGTTATTAATTCAATGTTTCATGTATTGTAATAGTATTAATGATTATAGATATATATATAGATAGATAGATAGTTAGATAGATAGATTAAACTCTCCCATTTCAAGTTTAAATTTATTAAACACCATTTACAAGCATTCATAAAATCCATTAACAAACAATTTTCCATTACATTAAAATCGTTTGCTCTTGGCAAGAAAAAGAACTGCTCGTTAAATTGCATAACGCTTTCTTCTTTTCACGTCAAATATTCGAAAGTATTTTATTTTATTATTATTTTTATTTTATTTATTTATTTATTTTATTTATTTTATTTATTTTATTTATTTTATTTTATTTATCTATTTATTTATTTTATTTTATTTATTCATTTAATTATTTGCAGACTTTCTACAGTAATTCCGCTACTAAATTTGACTGATTTTTTATTACATACATGAATAGTTTAATTTTTTATTTTTTATTGTTATTTTTATTGTTATTATTTATTTATTTATTTATTTATTCAAATATTTTGAGTATGCCCAATATGATGATCTTCTTTATAAGGAAAGCTCCAGCAAAATATATTTTTTAATGAAAACGAAAATTTCACTAAGCAGTCGTCTTAAAAATATTGAATAAATAGTGGGCTCAAAACAAATATTGTAAGATGTAAAGAGACGGGAGGTTAAGCAATATAATAAAGTTAAATTTCCAAACGTAGCGCGCGATTGGCAGTTAAGATTGCAGCAATTTAAAATGCATTCGAGGCCCTTAGCATTACGACTGCATTACAAAATCGTGTATATTTTTGCATTTAATTTAACAGGATTCCAAAAATAGCTTTTGAAATTCTTTCTTTAAGCAAAAAAGCATTTTATTTTAAATTTTGAGAGGCAAGCAATAATGTCTCTACAATATTGCATATTCTCCAGAGTAACCGAAAAATTTTATTTTCAAGGCATCTTTTAATCATTTTTCTAATAAGTTATTGGGTTTTTTACGGAAAGTTTTTTCTGTTTGCTAAAATCAATTCGTACCGGAAAATTTTATCCATTAATATCTTATCTATTAGATATCGGAAATAATATCTAAGAATTAAATAACAAAAATTTTCCGATACAAATTGATTTTCCCAAACGGAAAGGGCTTTCCGAACAACCCAATAAAATCATGAAAATTCGTTAAAAATTTGTGGTACGAATCTTGTTTAAATTAAGTGGGATATTAAAGTGGAACAAAAGGATTAAAGAGCTAAGAAAACTAAACAAAATTAGAAAATGAAAAAAAAAAAAGAGAGAGAGAGAGAGAAATTTTATTATTTGACTTCATATCGCTCTCTCGCAAAAGTGGCACGTCATGACAAAAATAAATTTCACGGGAAAGACGAAAGGAAATTTGCATGATTGTACTGTAACATGAAATTATATCGCACATAGCTTTGCATGCAGGAATAAGAAAGCATTGAAAAGCATAAAACCCTTAAGAAGGAAGACATAGAATAAGGTTTGAAGGGCTGGATAACTTTACGTCTTCACATAAACCACATCTTTTTTGTGGTCACAAATAAACGTATATTCTAATAAGGGGCTGACCATAAATTAATGTCACAGTTTTTTCAATATTTTTGACTCCCTCCTCCTCCCTTTGTCACAAAATGTCAGACTTCATCGCCCCCTCCCTCCACCCTTTGTCCTTGTCACAGGTCACGCTAGATAACATTACACATATATACTTGCAGTTCAAAAACAAAGCACTGTGTTATAGATCATATTTCAAATTTTATTTTTAAATTTTAACTGTGTATTTTAATAACTTTTGTGAGAATAACAAAAAAAACTTATTTGCATACTCATATTGTATGAAATAAGATTAAAGTTTACAACAAAAATTATAATTAATATAGAATGTTATACAAAATTAAAATGAAAGAGCAATTGAAAATACTAGTGTTTTGGAATTTGAAATGAAATTTAACAGTACATTTTTGGCTTTAAATTTTACCTTTACTTTATGAACACAAAATACTTTAATTTCAAAACACAGTCG
Source organism: Maratus speculifer (assembly GCA_964019185.1). NCBI lineage: Eukaryota > Metazoa > Arthropoda > Arachnida > Araneae > Salticidae > Maratus > Maratus speculifer. The sequence goes on along the minus strand of OZ025301.1, from coordinate 142,962,552 downwards.
GCTCTCGTTAATTCGAACTTGTCGGGACTACAAGAAATGTTCAAGTTATCCAGAGTTCGAATTATGAAAAGTATGAGAAGAAAACATGTTTAAAGTACTTTTGCAAAGAAATTAATGTTATAATATTTTTTTAATGTGTTTCGGCTGTTACCATTAGAATATGACTTAATATTAAATCGAAAGATATAAATACATAAACTAATTAAGGAATTAAGAACAAGCAGGCCCTGATTACTAACGGAATACTCTCTAATCAGTAACATTTTATAGAAACTTTTGCTTTGTTTAAATGCCCTTTTCATTCAAAATTACTGTCATGAATAAGAAAAAAAATATTTTTATTGATGGGAGAGTGCCTCGTTGATAATCAGGCTTAGGGAACAAGCACAAACGAAAATGGGGTGGAAATGTCATCGATGGACAGACGGAACACTAAAAAAGCGGATATCAAATGCAAAGTACTATATGTATACTTGTTCAGAACAATTCTGACAAAAATGAAATAAATAAAGTTATTACAAGGATCTGAAGTCCGAGAGAAAGAAAGGAAAAATGAAAAATCGGAATCTCGTTAGTTTGAATTAAACGAAGTGAAGAGAAAATGAGTTCGAATAAGCGAAAATTTTTAACGTTATTCAGCTATTGAAAATTTCGGGACTTCGTGTTTAGTTCGAATTAAGCGAATATTCAATTTATCCTATTTCGAATTAACGAGAGGCGACTGTAACTTCAAAATTTAATCTGCTGATTTTTAATATCTTTATTTTAACCAAAATGTGTGATGTCACATTTTTTCCTCCCCCCTCCCGCTCCTCCCCCCCCCCCGCCCTTCCAAGCATGACATTATTTATGGACGGCCCTTAACCCATTAATGCCCAAATTATTTTCTTCATTAAAAATGAACTTTTGGGTTTCCCACCACTTTTAAAAGAAATATGACTTTTATCTTAATTTATTGAGGAATTTGTCTCGTGAAAAATAGAGTTAATTTCTCTTGCTATTTACTGGTGTGAAAAGTGCTTTTTTGCCTTTTTTATAATCGTCCCTCAAAAGGGACGCTAGGCACTAATGGGTTAAAATGATGTTTCGTATAACAACTCTCACGAAACCTTCTGTATAGAAAGACGCATCTATGAGAGATTTGTCAGTGGAATAAAACGCTAAATCGATTTTTGCAAGATGCGCCACTTTTGTTGCGGGTTAGCGATTTTATGTGTTATGAATTCGCGTTTAAACTCTTTGAACTATAGTGGATTAATTTCTTCGAAATTACAATTGTCACATCGGCATCAGTATTTTGCAAAGATAAAATTCGGTTTGCTATGATAAAAAAAAAAGAGAATTAAACCGTTAAAAAAAAAAAAAAAAAAAAAAAAAAAAAAAAAAAAAGTTGAATATTTTGGTGTTATTGTGACATTTTGGAATAAAAATTAAGTGGTAGAAAATTCAACCATCAAAAATCAAAGGGTTAAAATTGTTTTTTTTTTTTTTTTTCATTTCTTCTAATATATGTGATATAAATTTTTACATATTACAATGCTAAATATAATTTATATGTCTTGACAAAGACTGCATACAGATAATGCCTGTTTACTGATAAATTAAAATTGTTTTTTTTCTTCATTTCTTCTAATATATGCAATATAAATTTTTACGTATTACAATGTTAAATATAATTTATAATCGTAATAAATATAAGCGAATAACTCCCCCCCTCCCCAATAAATCGGGAACACTTATGGTATCGAAAATGATACAAGATGCATTTAACCCTTTCCGGCACACTGTGCCCGGTCTGGGATACCTAATTTTAATTCCAAAACTTGCAATCAGCACCAATAATACTTTAGTAAAATTTTGCATTTACAGTAAAAGCTTAAATTAGGGGTTTCAAAATATCTAAAAAATTCGTTTGCGAATTCTGATGTCGGTCGATTATTTCTCATTTTACAAACAGATATTAACCCTTAACCCGGAAAGGGTTAAGGGTAAAGCTATTTCTTGTTTTGTGCAAAGAATAATTCATATGGAACAAGATGAAATATCTATAAATTCATTATAATGTGTATTACTACTTATCGACATATTAAATTAATTTAGTAACGAATTATTTTAATGGTTCTTTAAAATACCATCTGGGCATAAAGGGTTAAACATAAGCTCTGCAATTAAACCATTAATGCCCAAATTATTTTCTTCATTAAAAATGAAATTTTGGGTTTCCCACCACTTTTAAAAGACGAATAATTTTCATCTTACTTTATTGAGGAATTTGTCACGTGATAAATAGTTCTTATTTATCTTTCTATTTACTGGTGTGAAAAGTGCTTTATTGCCTTTTTTATAATCATTCCTAAAAAGGGACGCTAGGCACTAATGGGTTAAGACGGCTGAGGTGCTTGCCTACTGGATGGCCACCATGCTGTGATCAAGTGGACTTCTGCATCGATGCCAGACAGATAACCTTGTTATACGAATTGATTATTTCCAGCTGAGCGAAAAATTGCTTAGGCCGGGAATCGAAACCGGATACTTGGCTTACAAGGCCAATGCTTTACCTGTTAAGCTATCTGGGCGATAGCCGGCTGGGATTTTTCGCTCAGATTTTTCCGGGTTCGATTCCCGGCCTGAGCAATTTTTCGCTCAGCTGGAAATAATCAATTCGTATGATAACTTTACCAATCAGTTTGATTGCGTTAAAAATAATAGATAACCTTGTTCTCTTAGATAAAACTGGCAGCTAAAGATCTGGGCATCGGTTTGGAGAAAAGCCGATGTCTGCCATGTATGCTAATGGGCGCCGGATGCATGTAAAATCCATCTTGGATGCAAAGTCCTCCAAGTTACCTGTGAATTATATCTCAGGATATGTCTTGCAAAGCGAAGGTCTCGTCACCTGACCAAAGATTTAAATTATGAGATCAATTTAAGGAGCAAACAGCAGGTACTAAATAACAAAATAAAAATTTTAAGTAACCGTGTTAATCTTTTGCAACGCAGAGCACTTTTATTGTTTAAGTGTTGAAATTAATGAGTGATAACAGAATTTGAAAACAACTTTATTTGTAAAAATATGAAAAAAAAAAATCTGTATTTCACATATTTAATAAACCGAATTTTTTAAACAAAAATTCTGGTGCGAATGTGGCTTTTGGGAATTAAAATAAAGTGGTTTCATAGCCATACCACCACCCCTCAAGGGGCTAAGAATGCAGCAAAGTGCTCATAACAGCGTTGATGGCAAATGAATGTCATACATAAGAATATTACATGAATATTTTTTACCGTATTCAAAATCCAAAGTCATAAAATGATAAAACATATTCATAAACGCTGTTTTAACGGTACCATAAAAGGTTAACCTGTTCGGACACCATAGATCAGGGCTCCCTAATTTGTAAACCACTGGTCCGTGTTTTGAAAACCAGTAACTTTTAAAATAAAAAGGTTTCTGGGACAATCTAAAAAAAACTTTGCATGGTATGTTTCTATGAAATTTATAAATAAAATTGTTCTTGAAATAAAAGTGGTGTTCAATAAAGCGGATTAAATGAAAGTCCTAGCGGGTTCATGTATGCAACTTTAAAAAGTGCTTACAATGATTAACTTTGATACCAGTAAAAGAAATAAAGTAAAATTCATTTTATTTATTACGATATTTTCGTGATTTATAAATTTAAGTCAAATAATAAACTAAAAGTGATGCCAAGCGAATAAAATCTGTGTAAATGATGCTGCTCATGAACGGGTTAATAAGTTAACACCTTCCGTGATTTGCATGTACGGCGTACAGGCAAGCATTGTTCTGATCCAATTAGCCAAAAATTTCTGTTTGGAAAAGCCGGCGATGAAAGGTTGAAAATTCAGTGAAAAACATGAAAAAAATTAACATTATTTGAAAGTTTTTTTTTTTTTTCAAAAATATTGATCAGTTAACCCTTTCCGGCGCGGACAAACTCTGTTAGTAAAATGAGAATTTATCGACTGACACCGGAATTTACAAACGGCTTTTTAACAAATCAAGAACTAATTAATTTAAGCTTTTATTGTAAAAACATGATTTTATTCAAATATTATTGCTGCCAATTGCAAGTTTGGAATTAAAATTAGATGTGTCCAGACCAGGGCTGGGTTTTTGCCGGCAGAAAATTCTTTCTGCCGTGCCAGTGGCAGAAAGTGGTTATAACCTGTTTTAACCGGCAGAAACTGGCATAAACTGATTTCATGATATAATGTAAGACCTTTTTCAGTAGTATTAAATTACTTAGATACATTTTATTCAGGATAAATAACAAATAAAATATTGTGAATAATTTTAATTAAAAAATAAATAAATTTGTATTAGAATTTGATAATTTTGAATCTTTCATGAAGAATCAACCATATTATTTGCAGATAATTGAAAATCATGAAAATGATATTAAGGACATAGCAGTTATTAAAATTGTAAATAAATATCATGACTTATCAAGAAGTTTAACACTTGTTACAAATGTTAAAATCTATTGTTTTTGCTTTAAATAAAATAAAAAAAAAAACATGATTGTTCTATTGCAGCTGCTCATAAAATTTGCTTAACTTTATTTAATGATGGAAATATCATGGCCATTCATAAATGCAAGAATCAAATCTCATTTAATGCAGTACTAGCTTATTTACTTCATCCTAAGCAAATGGGATCAAAATTGACATTTGTTCATAAAGAAGGTGCAAGAAATTTGCTTTATGATATCAATCTAAATTTTGTGCCGTATATAATAATCCCTTATGTAGTAAAATCAACCCCTTTCCCAAAAATATATTTTCTCAAGGAAGTCCTAGAAAATGTCTTGTCTTCTGTGGAGGTCGCCTTTTAAAAACAAATATCAATGAAAATGTGAATTTTTCAAATTTTACATCCTCAATAATGACATTACCAGTAATAGTGTATGTAATGCTGGTAATATGATAAGAAGTAATGCTGGTCTTGAAAGACTATTTTCAAACTTTTCTTTCATTCTTAACAAATTAAAAAAAGTCTAAGTTAAGAAAGATTAACAAAAATAATCCTATATTATTGAATGCTCTTAGTATAATATTACTTTTTCCACAAAAATAAATTTATTCTTTCAATATTGTAAAATAATTGTACAAGATATTTCATTAATTTTTATTTATTTATTTATTTATTTATTTATTTATTTATTTATTTTTTTTGTTGTTGTTGTTATTTTGATGCTACAGTTATTAACTTATATATTTTTACCAGAACCATTTCTCTTTGTATGTAGTAGTAGATAATTTTTAAATAATTGCAGTGTATTATTTGTTTAAAAATACTCTGAAAAGATATGTTAAAATATCAAAGAATTTTTTGTAAATTTCTTTTTTTTTTTTTTACTTTTAAATATAAATTCAACCGTAAACAATAATATCAATAGTTGTCCAATATCAGATTACCGTTTTGAAAATTTCTGTTTTTCAAATGACAGAAATTTTTTATATGAACAAAGTATATTTATATGGTCCTTTTGAAACTTTTTTTTTTACATTTAACATTCAAAATCTTAAGTTTTAATTTTTAACTTGTTTACATATAAAATACATGAGTGAATTGTGAATATTACCGATTAGAATTTTTGTTAGTATTATTTCTTAGTTTCCGCCGGTTTTTACCACCTACTGGCAGAAACTAGTTTATGCCATGCCGGTTTTAACCGGTTATAACCACTGGTTTTAACCACTCCGGCAGAAACTCACCAGCCCTGCTCCAGACCGGACAAACTGCGCCGGAAAGGGTTAAGTGGTTAATGATCAATAAACAGATGTTACTATCTAACAAATCTGCACGGACATTTTAACTGAATTTTAAACTGAAACTGCTAGCAGAAATAGAGAAAACACTTTAAATACTACTCTTAGTAATGATGCATTGGTTCATACTTCGTTCATGGCGAATGAATTTCATGTACAACTACACGAATATTTTTTTCCTATTCACAATTCAAATACATAAAATGATTAAACAAAGTCATAAACGCTGTTTTAATGATCTTTTATAGTGCTAATGAGTTTTTGGGTAGCGAATAAGTATTACTATCCAGTAGCGTAGCTATGTTTTTTGGCGCCCGGGGCCAGCAAGAAATTTTGCGCCCCCACCCCAATATAGAAATATAACAATTTCTCTCAATTTGGCGCCCCTAGGCCTCGGCGCCCGGGGCGGACGCCCCCCTTTCCCCCCCTTAGCTACGCCTCTGTTACTATCTAAGAAAATTCGATGGTCATTTTTAACAACCTTAAACTTTTGAAGACACTTAGAAAAAGAAAAGTCATAAACTTTATTGTTAATTGTTAATAATAGCGTTGATGGAAAATAAATTCTCCTATGATAATATATATATATATATATATATATATATATATATATATATATATATATATATATATATATATATATATTAAATCCATTAGATTTTAAGAATTTCGTCTTTTCATAAACATTTTAATAAAAAAATTATATTACTTAAGAAAGGTGTTATAAAATACATAAAAACAGACATGCCAACCGCCGGCTTTTTTAAAATGAAACAATTATTGTTCTAACCAGAAATTTATTGAGTCAATGAAATTAAGTAAATTTCAAATGACCCTCTGAGTTATTACTAGACTCTTTTAATAAAATAAATTTTCTGGTTCAAAGTATGTTTTCATGGTTTTAAAAAAGCCGGAGGTTGGCAGCTCTGTAAAAACAAATAGCTTGAGATGTTTCGGTTCCATTTTTGATAAGAACCATAATTACAATAGAACAAAAATACTAATCATCCATGATGATACAAATCACATGTAACAATGAGATGCAAACAAAACCACGCGCTTTTCTGTAAAACATCGTAATAAAAATAGACCATAATTTACAATTATTTTTCGTTGAGGCTTCTCCTATACAAGCTTACCACGAAAAAAAAAATTAAGTAAAAAATTAAATTAATTCTACTACATATTAAATGAGTAAGAATATTTTTATCACGCACACAAGTCATTGATAAACAATGAAATTAAAGTCTTAAGTACAATGTTTTCGCTGCATCAATGCAGTAATCAGATATTTTTCCAGTGAAACTTTTTATTTTAATAGAATTATTGTATTTCATATTATTAGAAAATGGCTTTAAATTCATAAAATTAATAAATATCCTATTCTCTAATAAATATTTTAAATATCATATTCTCGCTGTTGTTTATAAAGAATTATTATCCGGAAATAGAGTTTTTTATTTATACAGATGCTGAAGAAGATCCATAATTTACATACATTGTCTTAAGAACAAATACGAAAATAGTCACTGAAATCAACATTCATCATTTCTTCCGAATGTTCTGCGCCATTTTATGTGATACACGTGCCAATGAAACAATCAGAATAATTTCTCAGCTGTCCACCTAGAAAAATTAACTCAAGGACTGTTGAACAAAGAACCATAAAAAAAAAAGTGAGAGTGAGCGTTTAGAATACATCTAAATATTCATCATTTCTTGCACATTAAGTGCATCCGAAAATGGAAAAAATAATGCAAACGTTTTTTACGGATGGGATAGCATTCTGGGAAAGCACAAAGCTTGTTTGAATTACATTTTCTCTATTGTTCTCTTTATGACATCTGCCTCCTAAAAAAGGCGACTGACATCACAATTGATAGTTGTATATAGATAACTTCTATTTATATCAAACGATAGTTTAACAAATATTCAATACTGTATTTTTTTCATAATCTTGGGCTTTGCGCATGATTTGTTTTAACCATGTAATAATTATATCAAATAATTTATATTAATATGATTCTTTTTAAAAAATTCTCAAAGAGCACCTTAAAATAGGCTTAATGATTGAAAATGAAATCTTTTGATTCGTGGCATTTTCAATAAATTCAAAGATGTAGCACTAAACAGATAGTCTAAGAGCCCGTGAATGGCAGACCTTCGTTATTTTATAAAAGCTGAAACTTTCTCAGCGCAGTCTTCCAACACAGATAGGAACGATGGGTAATTATGAAATTTGGATCATGGTGGCTTTGGCAGTGACCAGGGAGCAAAGGTGTAAAAAATACCAACTTACTTTCGTCATTTTATAAAGCGTAATTTTTTGATATTTCGTTTGGAATGATCTGCTCCACCAGTGGCCGAGAGGGTCTGACCTCTCAACTGGTAGACGGCAGGTGCTGGGTTCGAACCCAATCGCGGCCGTCGGCCTAACCGTTCGGAGTTTTCGTGGTTTTCTTCGAACCTTGCGTAAATACGGCCTTAAGAAGCCTCCTTAGAAAGGCCCCACGGCCCTCCCTTAGAAAGACCCCCACGAAGGGCATCCCTCCCCCTGGGCCTATATCCCTAGCGTAGATAATCGGCCGTCACAAAATACACCATACACCACCTTTGGAATGATATTAGAAATCCATTGGCAGACACTTCCTATGGTTCCAACCCCCAGCCGACAGACATATACAGCGGCTTCTCAATACGCTAGAGTCTCCGTATAGCCCGGCACGAAACATAAATTCCCCCCCTTTTCCCCTTGGCTCTGAAATTGGCGACAGTTGTTTAAGGTTGCTGCATTGAAGAGAAAGCGAAGAAGGAAAATCCCATACATTTCACTATTTTAAAAAATATATGTGCAGATATTTTTAGTTAAAACTATGTGCATCTGCATTTTGCTTTTTATAGTATTTTCCGTGTTAATTTTGGCACTGTAAAACATGATTTGCATCCTAGTCTGAATAAAAACTGACTTCTAAAATTCTCAAAAAAAAAAAAAAAAAAAAAAAAAAGGGAATTGTTTACACGCAAACGGATATTTTCTCACAGTACTTATTTTTTCATTTGCTTAGCATATAAAGGGGGAGGAAGTAGCTTTCATATTCGTTGTTTATGTTAAATATAGCTTCTTTTACGACTCGATTAGATGAGTTCATAAAAATTCTTTAATGCTTGATTTTTATCTTATTAATATTTTACTGAAATTTTAAGATAAAAAGCTACGAACCCTATAAAAGGAAATTTCGCAAATGCTGAATTTGAATGAGAACTGCGCCATAGTAAACTATAGCCAAATCGGCAATATTTATGATTTCTTAATTTTTGTCGTCAAATTTGGCGATATTTTTCCATTTTTGGCGATAAGTGTTTCCAAGCTTGGAGAGAATTCGAAGCTAACGTTCATTAATACTCGTAAATAAATAACTGATTTTTAGTTATTTGGAAAATCGTTGTTATCCTCGGTTGAGAATTGGGAAATCCGAAGTATATCTGAATGTTTTTATTGGTTGAATTCCGCATTTTATTCGTTTTCTGGTTGGTCCATGTTTAATGTCCAAAAATAGAATACAGTAGATCCCCGCTAATTCGGACCCCGATAATCCGGATCTTCGGATAATTCGGATCGGTTTGTTCATTTTTTTTCAAGTTTGAGAAGCGATTGGCTAATTTCCATAATATTAACTTGTTTCATCATCGTATTCTAAATAAAAAAAACTTTCTCTGACATGTTTTCGGAATAATTAAGCAAAGTAAACATTATTACTGTCGGCAAATATTCAATAAGTTTTACATAAAGGTGATTTTCTGTTAGTATGTTATATTTTATTTCATTTTTTTTCTAATTCTCCGGATAATCCGGATTTTCGATAATCCGAATTGGGTCCGGTCCCAATTAATCCGCATTATCGGGGTTTTACTTTACTTCGGATGCACAATGACAAAAGAGTAATAAAAACTTTAAATTATAATAATAATTTGAAAACAAGTTGCCATAAAAATTTCAAACGAATTTCATTTAAAAATGCATTTTTTTTTCTATGCAACGGTGTAAAAATTTGAAATGTGTAATGTTTAGAAGTTTAAAAATTTGCAGTTCAAAAAAATGTAAAACTGAAATTTCATTTAAAATTTTTATATGATGGGTCCAGGAATATTAATGTTTAATCCATATCATATGTAATAAGAGGCAGTCAGCCTGATTAATTCCATAAACAAATGTTTTTTTTTTTTTTTTTTTTTTTTTTTTAAATCTATAGTCTAGGAATATTAATGTTTAATGCATGGCGTACGTAATATATGACTCGTTATGATCATCCTAAAAATGATGCTTATTATTATTATTAGTTTATATATAGAATTCCTTTTTAAGTCTTTCAAATTTTAGTCTTTGAAAATATCATTTTCCAAATAGTCGTTTAAATTTGTTAAATTACATTTTTTTTTCTTTCATTGTGGTCTTTTTTTCAAAATGTCAACAACCGTAGAATTACATGCAACAACCTCAAATGACTGTGTGCCAATTTCAGAGCCAAGGGGGAAAATGTATGTTTCGGGCCGGGCTATACAGAGACTCTAGTGTATTGAGAAGCCGCCGTATATGTCTGTCGGCCGGGGGTTGGCACCATAGGAAGTGTCTGCCAATGGAGGACGTGATTTCTAATATCATTCCAAAGGAAATATCAAAAAATTACGCTTTATAAAATGACGAAAGTAAGTTGGTATTTTTTACACCTTTGCTCCCTGGTCACTGCCAAAGCCACCATGATCCAAATTTCATAATTACCCATCGTTCCTATCTGTGTTGGAAGACTGCGCTGAGAAAGTTTCAGCTTTTATAAAATAACGAAGGTCTGCCATTCACGGGCTCTTGCTCTAAGACCGAGTGTCTGAAAATTGACTGATTGATTTTAAAATTCAATAACTTGAAAACGTTGACAGATAAATGACATATTTTTGCAGCAAAAATTTTTGTTCTCATAGAATTATATTTTATGATATTAAAAAGAAACTCGAATACCTTAATATTTATAAATATCCTATATTATTTCTTGGCTATTAACTTAGAAAGAATTTATCCAGAAAAAAGAGCTTAATATTTATACAGATGTGTGTAAGAAGATCCATAATTTACATACTTTGTCTTAAGAATAAATACGGAAATATTAGCTAAAATCAACATTCATCATTCCTTCCGAATGTTGTGCGCCATTTTATGGGCTTCACGTGGCAACAAAACCATCAGAATAATTCCTCAGCTGTCCACCTCGAAAGATTAACTCAAGGACTGTTATAGAAAGAATCTCCCATAAAAGAAGTGAGACGAATGCATCTAAATATTAATCATTTCTTGTACATTAAGTGCATGTGAAAATGGAAAAAATAATTCATACTTTCTTTACGGATGGAATAGCATTCTGGCAAAGCTCAAAGCTTGTTTGAATTACATTTTCTCTATTGTTCTCATTGTGACATCTACCTCCTAAAAAAGGCAACTGACATCACAATTGATAGCTGTGAATAAATAACGTCTATTTATATCAACTGATATATTAACAAAGATTTAATACATCTTTTTTTCATAATCTCGCTTTTTACATATGATTTGTTTTAACCATGCAATAATTGTAGTTAATATTTTGTATTAATATGGTTCTTTTTAAAATTCTCAAAGAGCATTTTGAAATATGCTTTATGATTATGAAAATGAAATCTTTAGATTCGTGGGTTTTTCAGTAGATTAACAAATTAACTGATTAATATTTTTGAAAAAAATAAATGTCAAATAATGCCTATTTTTTGTTATACTAAGAATGTTTAATCTTTCATCACTGGCTTTTCAAAACAGAAAAGTTTGCTAAGTGAATCAGAAAAATGCTGGGATTAAACAATACAAAAATATACTGGCGAGAAAAATAAATTATGATAAGCATAAACACGTTGACCGGGCATATACAGATGACCTACGGGCAAATCAGGGAAGCGGCTAAAGTATTTAACCCCTTGCGGCGCGCTGGTATATCTATGAAACCACTTAATTCCCTAACACACAATGACACCGGAATTTTGGTAAAGTTATAATGCATGATATACAACTTTTTCTTACTTACAAATAAATTTGTTTCGAACTCCGGTGTCAATCATTACTTTCAACACTTAAGCAATGAATTCACTATGCGTCGCAAAGGGTTAACACTAAATATATCGAATGTCCCAAAATTGATTGGTGGATTTTAAAATTCAATAACTTGAAAAGTGCTACAGCTATTAGGGAAAAAACTTAAGCGGAAAGTTTATGTAAGATGTAAGGTGCTTTTTTTCTCCCCCTTGGGGCCGAACGACTTGTATACGTGCCGCAAAAATGTCAAAAATCCTTGTTTATCCCCACCAGTAATATTTTACTGTAAAATTTGATTATAAAATCCGGGCATTTTCTCGATTTAATAAGTCACAAATTTTTGTTTTTAAAAACCTGTGATAAAACATTATAAATTTTGTAAAAGGATCCCGTCGCAAAGGGTTTAATGAGATTCTCGATTTTAGTAAAAAATAATAGTGATAAATGGTGTTGCAAACAATAGATGTTAAATCGATCCCGATTTTTGGCTTTTCTTTTCTCTCAGTATTGGTGAAAATAAAAGAGATTAAATATCACTAGTGATTCTTTGTTTATCCCCACCGCCGATGCAATTTTGTTTTAAGGGACCTACCCCATGTAATTAACCTTCTTTTTTTCATATGAATACTAAGAGAAGAAGCATACGGGAATCATACAATTCGGAACAAAATATCACATAAAATCTAAAATTGTGAAAAAACAAAGGATCATTTTGAACACATTAAAAGTATGTGTAATACAATATGCGATGTACTTACATGGGATTTTCCTGAAGGGAAAAGTTCCATCTTTCCTCCACCAGATGGTGAGAGTATTCGAGCACTTGAATTGTCAAACGCGAAAAGGCGTGATTGAACAGATGAGTTCGTAACGGAATCGTTACACTCCGTGTTATTAATTTAGATATATTTTATAAGGCGTCAGTTTCTGATTGTTCCTACCAGTTATATTTTACTAAAATTTCTTTTTGTTCAATCAAAGCATTTTCCCTCCGATGAAAAAAAAATCACTGTTTAAAAATTCGATAAATGCGCAATTTTTTTATAAAGCATTCAGATAGTTAGAGGGTTAAGGGACTATCCAAATATTATGTCATCAACATTTTGGTAATTTTGGACCCCTCCTCCCCTTTTAATATCATATGTTATCATCCCTCGATCCCCCATCTCGGTAATGATATCGTTATCAAAGTGTAAAACTTTTTTTATTTTTAGAATTTATGTCTGTTTGTTTGAAGTGATATAAAAAACTGGTTACATTTATTTTTCATATAGATTCAAATGAATAGAAGTCAATAAAATGTCGCTTTATTCAAATAAAACTTAAAAGAAATATATAATATTTAAAAGTATTTTATAATAACCTTTTGTTACATAATGCATTCAACAGTAATAAAGTCTTGTTCTGCTTGCCTCGAACGAAAGAGGGATGGGGTGCATATAAAAATTCTTTTCAACAAAACAAATAGACACCATTTCTCTTTTATTTATCAATAAACACAAGCTTCATTTTAACTACATTTCACATATGGTTTTTGTTCGAATTGTGATTATATATACATGCACAAATGAAAAAGAATGGGATGTCAACCATTGGGGTATCCCATATTTTAGAAATAAATAATTTTATAATAATTTAGTGATTTTAATAAAAACTTTGTATCTATATTATAAAGGCCAAACGTATCTGTGCGTAACGCATACGTCATTTTGCGAATGGCAACACTTTCAAATTTTAAATAAAATTACGGTATTACAATTTTTGCTACTACAAATTTCTGTACTTCCAAATATCATACATTTTCAATTTTTACACCATCGTGTAGGGAAAAAATGTACTTTTAAATGAAATTTATTTGAAAGCTGTATCTTAATTTGTTTTCAACATATAAATTTTTTAGTAGTTTTTAATACGTAATAACTAATTGTGGCAACAGGATTACTCCATTTCTATTAAAAGCAAATGAAAAAAGCAAAGAAATTGATTACTGTATCTTTATGTTGCCATTTTCTCATTAAAAGTGAAAAAAAGGAAATTTAAATATCTTCTATTATAAAACCCGGTGACTTTTGATCTCATTACGAAAATTTGATTTACACGTAAACGAATATCAACAGTTTAATATCTGTTTCTGCTAATAGCATTGAGACTGCAAGTTTTGAATCAAATGATCAAATTAAAATGCGATTTTTTTTTCCTGAAAAGGTGAATACAGATACGAAATGGGCATTTGTAAATTTTGATATGATGAAAATGATGCCGGATTTAGATATAACGGGAAATAAACTCTATGATTGAGTCAAAGTGGAATAAATTTTGCTTTTTTTCATTTTGGAATACGAGCATAAGTACCTAAATTGATAACCTTATCATAATAACTGCTCTTTATTATTTTTTACTGCTTACATGTACGATTAAAATTTAATTTTAACAATTTCTACAACTGAGTTTTATAGAAATAGTATTTTGCTAATTTGACGTTAAATATCATTTGTTTAAGAGTTAGATTTATTTTTAAGTGCATTTTTTACTATAACTAATTTTGTAGGTTTATTATAAATCAATGAAACAGCTCCTTTTTAAATATTTTCTTTCGTCGAAATTCGACGGGTTCTACCTTGTTTTCATAAAAATGGATAACAGACTGAAAAAGCCAAAAAACTATTTTGAACTAAAGATCATGTTATAAATAAAAAGAGATTTTGATTGAATCAAAAATGATATCGATGCCATAAGACGAATTCTCTCCCTCCCCCCCCCTGAATTGATAATGCCATATATGCACACCCCCTAATGTAAAAATGGATTGAAAGAATGATTTTACTGCCGAATGAACCATTCGGGCATGCGTAAAAACATAATTTCCAATTTTTGTATATATTTTTATTCAATTACCTCAAGAAAATTTGAATACATATATATATCTATCTATATATATATATATATATATATATATATATATATATATATATATATATATATATATATATATATATATATACAGGGTGTCCGAAAAGTCTGGAAACGGCCGAATAACTCGAGAAATACATATGAGATTGAAAAACGTAAATATACGTGTTAAATATTTTTAAATAAGCTACTCTGTGATACCAAATTTGACCTTCGAAACCGACCCCCTGGGGGTCAGAGGGGGTCCAACTTTGAGATCTTAAATTATAACCCCCATTTTTTATTGCAGATTCGGATTCTACGGACAAAAATACGTAACTTTTGTATTAGATGTTTATTTCAAATCTTCGTTTATCACGGTGTCATCGAGCATATTAAATCGATACATATTCCCGCTTTTCCAACTTGATTTTCCCTAATCGAAACTGATTGGGCAGAATTTTTGACGCCAAATTCCTCGTCTTTTGTAGGAATAGCGTTTCCTGAAAATCACCCGTGGCGATTATTTCAATAGTGCTACACTGTTAAAAATTTGACCCATTTGCTGCAGCGTCACTCAACAGCTATTATAGAATATCTCTTTTGTGACCAATGAGAATGCTCCATAACACAGTAAAGTAATCGTTTTCTATAAAAGCGGTGGAGTGATGATGCAGCAAAAGGGTCATTTTTTTTACAGTGTACTTTACTGTGTTATGGAACATTCTCATTGGTCATGAAAGAGATATTCTATAAAAGCTGTGGAGTGACGCTACAGCAAATGGATCAAATTTTTAACTCTGTAGCACTACCGAAATAATCGGCAAGGGTGATTTTCAGGAAACGCTATTATTGCAAAAGACGAGGAATTTGATGTCATAAATTCTCCCCAATTAGTTTCGATTAGGGAAAATCCCGTTGGAAAAGCCGAAATATGTATCGATTTAATATGCTCAATTACACCGTGATAAACGAGGATTCGAAATAAACATCAAATACAAAAGTTACGTATTTTTGTCCATAGAATCCGAATCTGCAATAAAAAATGGGGGTTATAATTTAAGATTTCAAAGTTGGACCCCTTCTGACCCGGTTAGTCGGTTAGTGGTTGGTCTCACTGAGTAGCTTATTTAAAAATATTTAACACGTATATTTACGTTTTTCAATCTCATATGTATTTCTCGAGTTATTCGACCGTTTCCAGACTTTTCGGACACCGTACGTATATTTACGTTTTTCAATCTCATATGTATTTCTCGAGTTATTCGACCGTTTCCAGACTTTTCGGACACCCTGTATATATATATATATATATATATACAGGGTGTCCGAAAAGTCTGGAAACGATCGAATAACTCGAGAAATACATATGAGATTGAAAAACGTAAATACACGTGTTAAATATTTTTAAATAAGCTACTCAGTGATACCAAATTTGACCTTCGTAACCGACCCCCTGGGGGTCAGAGGGGGTCCAACTTTGAAATCTTAAATTATAACCCCCATTTTTTATTGCAGATTCGGATTCTACGGACAAAAATACGTAACTTTTGTATTTGATGTTTATTTCGAATCCTCGTTTATCACGGTGTAATTGAGCATATTAAATCGATACATATTTCGGCTTTTCCAACGGGATTTTCCCTAATCGAAACTAATTGGGGAGAATTTATGACATCAAATTCCTCGTCTTTTGCAATAATAGCGTTTCCTGAAAATCACCCGTGCCGATTATTTCGGTAGTGCTACACAGTTAAAAATTTGATCCATTTGCTGTAGCGTCACTCCACAGCTTTTATAGAATATCTCTTTCATGACCAATGAGAATGTTCCATAACACAGTAAAGTACACTGTAAAAAAATTGACCCTTTTGCTGCATCGTCACTCCACCGCTTTTACAGAAAACGATTACTTTACTGTGTTATGGAGCATTCTCATTGGTCACAAAAGAGATATTCTATAATAGCGGTGGAGTGACGCTGCAGCAAATGGGTCAAATTTTTAACAGTGTAGCACTATTGAAATAATCGCCACGGGTGATTTTCAGGAAACGCTATTCCTACAAAAGACGAGGAATTTGGCGTCAAAAATTCTGCCCAATCAGTTTCGATTAGGGAAAATCCCGTTGGAAAAGCGGGAATATGTATCGATTTAATATGCTCGATTACACCGTGATAAACGAAGATTTGAAATAAACATCAAATACAAAAGTTACGTATTTTTGTCCGTAGAATCCGAATCTGCAATAAAAAATGGGGGTTATAATTTAAGATTTCAAAGTTGGACCCCCTCTGACCCCCAGGGGGTCGGTTTCGAAGGTCAAATTCGGTATCACAGAGTAGCTTATTTAAAAATATTTAACACGTATATTTACGTTTTTCAATCTCATATGTATTTCTCGAGTTATTCGACCGTTTCCAGACTTTTCGGACACCCTGTATATATATATATATATATATATATAATTATTAGCTGTCGTAACATTTTTAATCAATTATTTTCAGAAATTTTACATTTTGACGGTTTGCTTACGTAGATTCTAATTAAAATAAGATCTTCTTTTCTAATACAAAATCTGTGGTAGAAATAGAATCTTAAGAAAAACAAAGGCTGGCAGATATGCTTTTGCGCATGCCCGAATGATTTATTCGAATAATAAAATCCTTCATTCTTCCCATCACTACTTTGGTGCAAGCAAGAATTTCATTAAACAGACGTCTCAAAGAAGGTTGAAGAAATAGTGTGCTCCAAACAAACATAGAAAGTTATAAAGAAACGCAAAGTTAAGCATGAGGGTGAAACCAAACTTCCAAATATAACGCGTGATTGACAGATTGGGATGGCCTTATCTAAAGTTTAAATTAATTTTTGACGTGGATTCTCCAATCCTGCAGCAATTTAAAAGTATATTAGAGTTTCAAGTATTAAGATTGCTTTCAAAATTGTTTGTATTTTAGTATTTAATTTGGCAGTACTCCGAAAATAGATGTATGACGTTTTCTTTAAGCTAGAAATGCGTCCTTATACGTAACGAACAATAAACATGACGAAATTAGAAGATCGTGAACTTTTGTAAAATACACCAAAACGTAGTAGTTTTATATTTGATACCAAATTATTTATTAATAATAACCTTATTTTCTGAAGTAATATTTAATAATAAACTAAATACCGCCGGGGAAATTTCCACCATTAAATTTTAATAGAAAATTTAGGCTTATTTAAATGCATTATTTATACTCAAATTTTCCGTCATAAATAAGAGACATTTTTATGCTTCGTTTTTAGGTGCATTCGTAATTATGTAAATACGTAGCACCTATTGTTGTCGTTCAGTCCGTCCGTCTGTCCGTCTGTCTGTCCGTCTGTCCGCATATAACAACGCAAAAACTACCCAACTGAATCGTTTGAAATTTAAAATATATAATTATAACATAATTTTGTCGAGCCATTTCAAATTTTATGAAAATCGGATGCATAGATCAATTACAGGGACAATGAAAAGGATTCCGTTACATTACGGTCAATGGGGAAAAAAAGTTTCAAACGCATTTTTATCGTTTGATGTTTTAAATACATAATTATTACATAATTTTGTCGAGTCATTTCAAATTTTATGAAAATCGGATGCATAGATCAATTACAGGGACAATCAAAAGGATTCCGTTACATTACGGTCAATGGAGAAAAAAGTTTCAAATGCATTTTTATCGTTTGAAATTTAAATACATAATTATTACATAATTTTGTTGAGTTTTTTCAGATTTCATCAAAATCGGATGTATAGTTCAACTACAGGGACAATCAAAAGTGTTCCGTTACATTACGGTTAATTGGGGGAAAATGTTTCAAATGCATTTTAATGGTGTTATACTCATTCGAGCGTAATAAAATTGATATACATCTGTAAAGTACATATTGTAATATACATTTTGCATAATCTGTGGTGCAAAGAATATTTGTTATTTATTTACAAGGTCACACAAAAGTATTCCATTGCATAATGGTATACGGAGAACATTGTTTGGTGCGCATTTTAATTGTAATTATTTACAATTTTATGAGATTAATATATGAGAGTGATATTTTTAAAACTTCGTTATCGTACGAACGCACCTCATTTGCTACGCTTCACGTGCAATTTCCAACTTGTTAATTCTTTCAGGGATAACTTACTGCTTTTCTGTAATTTGAATTCATACCGGAAATTTCGAAATATTTTATTTCAAAATCTGAAAAAATTATTTTACAACTTGTTTTTTACCATAATTATAAAAATAAAATGTAATTAAAAGTTTTTGGTGCAAATGTTCATTAAAATTAGGCGAGATATAATATATCCCACCACCCCTCAAGGGCTTGTTTATCCGTTCGTAATTCATGTCTCACTATTTAAGTGATTCGAAATCGAATTACATTTTCAATTTTTGATATAGGGGAGAGTGGGGATACTTGATCATAGGGGATACTTGGCCACCCCTATTATCTCTACAGTTAGTTATTTTTTCTTTCTAAAACATGCAACATAGTGACATATTTACAGTTCTGAATATGTAAAAAATAAATCATATACCTTGGTACTATTTTGAAAGTATGATGATTAATAGTTGTTTTTTCTTTATCTGCAGTAAATATTTAAGTGCATGTTTTTATTTATTTATTTATTTATTTATTTATTTATTTATTTATTTATTATTTTATTATTTTTTTATTTTATTTATTTATTTATTTATTTATTTATTTTGTAATCAAAGTTTTGTTTAAAGTTTCAACAATATAGATAGATTTAATAAGTATAATTTCAATTGTATTTTGAATCAAAAATAGTTCAAATAGCTGTCTGCTTTACGTAGTAAAACTCTGATAAACAAAAATGGAGGTAATGGGGATACTTGAGCCACTGAGATTGGGGATACATGAGCCATGGCTAAACCATCCCCGCTAGGAAATTAGACATCTGGGTGAAACAAAAAAGAAAAAATTACATCCTTATCATTTTCACTGATAGATTTTTTTTCTGGATAAAAGAAATAATTTTTTTTATTATTATTTATTATCTTTTTAATAATGACTTAGAAATTTTTTTTAATGTATATTTTTTAATGAATATATCAATTTTATTTTTCATTTTGACTAACATCTGTCTAGATAAATACTGGCATAGTTTTCATTTTAACTTTTAACTTATTACATTAAAATAACTTTTTTAAACTGTTTTACAGGTCATAATCTCTAATATTTTAATTAGTTAGGTCCAACATATTAAAATATTTATTTTTTAATATATTATATTAAGATTAAACATTGTATATTGAAATTGTAACCTCTGTTACTGATTGAACATGAAATTTGCTCAAAGAATTGGAGATTCCAAATTTAAATAGCCAGCAACTGAGGATGTTGCTACCATCGATGAAACCCAAGTTGAAATGATCCTTCGAACATCAATTATCACTACAAAAATGATCGTGTTACTGGTTTTGTTTACACAATTGGTTTTTATTACTGTTTGCGAATGCGAGCATAACTGTGAATTAAAATGTCGATAGCTTTAAAAATAGCTGACTGTTTATTTCTTACATAAAATGTAAGAAATTTAGAGTTGCGACTTGCCTTGACGGCGTCCATACAACAAACTGAAGGAATGATGAAACATCTGTGGGAGGGTAAATGCAATGACGTCATAACAACAACACTGGCACAAACAGTTTTGAAGGACTTTATGTATCTTAATTTATTAGTATGTAAAATATTTATCAAAAATAAAGCGAAAAACGTTACTTTTGTAGGTATTTTTCCGTACTGGCTCAAGTATCCCTTCACCATGGCTCAAGTATCCTTCTCATGGGGATACTTGAGCCACAATGTGAAACAAAAAATATAAATTTATTAAACATAGAAAAATAGTTCAAAATTACTTGAAAGTGGCTTTCAGTTGAAGAAAAAATATCAAATTTTCATTTTCAATACTTTATTTTGTTCTAAGAAATTATAGAAAATTAAAAAAATAAATAAAATTTTAAAAGTGGCTCAAGTATCCCTATCTTCCCATACAAATTACTTATCTAGTTATAAAATATATTTATCGCCCGACGACAAATTTCTCTTTTCTCATACTATCGCTTCCGGAAATTCGATTCAAAATATCAATTTTGACAGTACTTTCCGAAATACATTTTGCCAAAAAAAAATGGAAAACGTCCTTTGATTACATAGTTTCTGAATAAGAACACATATCAATTTTACGCGTTTCCGATCAAAAATGGATTCAGAAATGTGTCAGGAAGTAACTTTTTTGGATTTCAGAACAGCATTAATAAATTACAGAAAATATCTTCAAAAAATTACTTTTTACTATACGCTTCTAAAATCATGATGCTTTTAGCAGTACTTTTTGTTTGTTTGTTTTTACGCTACATTTCTTTTTAATGAATCTTTACTTGAATAATGAAATGGCAATCAGTTTAAGCAATCAATAAAGTTTCTATTGTGTATTTTCTGTTATGTGAACACATATTAATCTAAAATACGCTTCAAAAATTTTCCTTAAATATGTATCCAACATTTTTTTTAAAAATATTAATTTTAGGTTAAGAAAAATCGCATTTTTCTAGAAACTGTGTGAGGCCGGACCGGACCTAATTTAATTGATTTATGCACGAGAAAGGTCTGTTTAAACTAGATTTTTTTTTCGTGCGGAACGAGCGATAACTTTTTTTCTAATCGATGACCAGGCCCCTACCTGTCGAGTTATCTCATCTTAAAGAGTTAGATAACTGGTATCGGAGCGGGTGACCGCCTAATCGCCACGTAGCGACAATAAGTCTGATTTCTTCGCTTCGCATGTCATCATTTCGGCAGTTCTTGCCCCTCGTTTGAGCATCATACTTTGTTTTGCCTGACACTTTGCGTTACATCCTGTTGTTTGTACTGCAAATGGCTACTCAAGTTGGTCTCGTAATTTAGAACCTTGATCAGATGACGAGACCTTCATCTGGCAAGGCACCTCCAGAGGTATAATTCACAGGTAACTTGGACGAATTTGCCACGGATTTTACATACAGCAGGCCCCATTAGGGTACATGACGGAATTTTAGCCAGCAAAGTGACGAACCACTTAGACAAGTACCCGGATCGGCTATTTAGATTAAGTTTGTTGCCGCATACCTTGTACTCATAACACCAGGCGAAATGGGGCTGGATGTTTTTGAGCCTAAACGGTGGTACTGAACTAAGCTGAAAGTAGGAACAATTTTGAGTGAGTTGAAAAGATCAGAGAATGGCCGAAAAGCTAAGTCATACCGCAGAGAGGAAAATTTTGCGCCGAAAACCAAGACAGACGAGAGCGTTGCAAAGGGAGACAAGGCTATGCGTTTCTACTGTACCTCACCGAGAAAAACTGGCTCCGTGGACTGTCCCATTAGAACGAGTCCGGTAGCTCGTGCGGACAGGGCTAGTTGCACCTAATAATGAGGCCAGCTGTCCAAAATAATAATAATATTAATATTAACAAACAATAATAATAATAATAATAATAATAATAATAACAAATAATAATAATAATAATAATAATAATAATAATAATCCCTCCCACTCTCCCTTCATCGCTGGCCTTAGTCGACTACAAAAAAGGGGGGAGGGGAGCCTGAAAGGGGACAGCATTAATTACATGCTTATACAATCTATATCACTATTTGGAGATTATACTACTATTGCTAGCTGTTATGCTAATTACTTAAGGATATATTAGGGTGCTATCAAATATTACTAGATGTATTGAAGACATTTTAATTAACATCAAGTCCTAATTTATTATAATTATAACTAGTTGATTGGTAGCGTTACTTCTATAAACGTGGCTATGATATTCTTACTGAACTTAACTTATTGGTAGGTAGATTATGGTTAAGTGTTTCACACCGCAGATTAGTTAATTGATAATTAACTGCATAATAACATGAATAGCTACGCCATTTAAGTAGGTATATGTGGAATCATACTGGGATTTAAGTAGCTATTTACAATAATACCTATGGATAGTCTATTGGGAAAGTTGTCAAAAAACAGTCACTTCCAGTAGTTGACATAGTTAGATAGTTGACATAATCGGTTGTTTGTCATATCTAGTGGTTAGTCATATCCGGTGGTTGTCTCAGTTGGTGGGCGTCACATCCTATATTATAGTTACTTGGGCTGTTTTGCTTACATTAGCTATTTGGAGTGCTGCAATAGCAACCAAATGCCTTAAAAAGAGAGAGAGAGAGAGAGAGAGAGAGAGAGAGAGAGAGAGAGAGAGAGAGTGATGGTCAGAAACTGGAAATTGTGGTGATCAAATTGAGCTTTATGTGTTATAAAAATTAGTAAAAAATAAATAAATAAATAAAATTTAATAATAATAATTAAGAACCAAATAGTGGGAGGCAGTAAAAATATTTAAATATATTTTATATATATATATATATATATATATATACATATATATATATATATATATATATATATATATATATAAGAATAATATTCATAATAATAGATTACAAGGAGATTAAATTACTGTTGAGCCAGAGAAGGAGGATCTTTAGTCATGGAAAAAAATAAAATAAAATAAAACTCCTAAGGATAGGAGGCGCGAGGGGTGGGGGTTAGCATTGCAACTTGCTGCCTTATTGTGTGACTCTATCGACTCTGTTTCTTAAGAGTTTGTCTCATTTATGATTGCTGTCGGTACTGTGTTTTCTGTACCGGCAAATCGTTCGACTCTGTTCTAGGCTAATGTATAAACTAGGATTAACTTCTATTGTTAATTACAGCTATACATACACCCAATAGCTAATTTAATACTTACCTTTCAGTGTATTCCTACTGATTAATGCTCTGGTGGAGCTTATTTTTGCCATAGTATTTACTCCTTGTGGAGTTAAAACTGTTGCATGGGTGTAATTCTTATTGGAAGTTAGACTCTTGCGTGGATATAATTCCTGTTGGAATTTTGACTCTGTTGTGGGATAGCACTCCAATTTGGAGTATGATACATGTGTAGTGGAACTTCTAGTGATGTTTGTCTCTTTCGTGGTTATTTGACTTTATTTGGAATTTGTCTCTTATTATTAATTGGGATTATTGCTAGTTTATGTCTTTTATATCCTTGATTAAATTGTACATGTTTTTATTATATTGGTGCATCGTATACAGGAACGGACATGTAGTACTGGAGGCGGTTGAAGCTTTTTACTGTATCATATTGCATAACTTGCTGAACCGTTGTTGACATGCTTCGTGCTGCAATTCATTTGTTGCGGGCCGAGGTTACAGCTGATGTTGTGCGACTACCGAACACCACAGGTGGACATAGAACAGAAACAATTTTTAATTATTTGTTTTTCATTTATTTATTTATTATTATTATTATTATTATTTGCATTAGGGGATTCCTAGGCTTTTTATATATTTTTTAGATTTTTTATTTTGTTTTTATAACACATCACTGTGGACGGACAGGCAGCATCGGAGGCGGTTGAAGCTTGTTACTATGACATATTGTACAACTTGCTGAACCGTTGGTGACAATCGTTGTGCGTGCAATTCATATGTTGCGGGGCTCCTATTACGGGCCATGGTTACAGGTGATGTCGTGCAACTACCGCACACTACTAGAGGACATTAGACAAACACAGACCGTTTTAATTTTTTTATTTGGCAATAGAAGTAAATCCTAGGTTTTTTCTTTTAATTTAAACATACAACATTTAACACATAACATTTAACGTATAACATTTAACATATAGTATTATGTTCCCACTGGGTTACCGGAGTAAGAGAGTTTTCTGTTTTATGTGTTTGTTTGCTTTAATGTTGTGAAACTAACGCAGTTTCCTTAGAGCCAGCTGATTAATATTTTTGCTTTATTTTGAACATATTTGTTTTTACCTAATTGTTCGTGCCAGATATTATCATTATTTGCTGTTATTTTTACCAGGTGGCACTTTTGGCTGAGTGAATAATGGAGTAGATAATGTTAAGGCATACTCTCCGAGCCGCATTCATATTCCGGAGTGTCCGCTTTCTTGAATCTGTGGAGATAGCTGAAAATGCTCCATGTGCTGTGTAGAGTTGTGTAAGTAAGAAGTCATTTACGAGTCTGTTTTCACCTACTGCTGGAAAATACTGATGTAAATGAAATGTGTTTGAAATCTTAATCTCAATATGTTTTAAAATTATTAATTTTTTCAAAGTTTTTATTATTTTTTTTTGTCATTGTGACAGCATAAGTATTCCATTTTCGGACATTAAACACAGCCTAATCAGAAAACGATTAAAATAAAATAATTTGCGCAATTTAACCAATAAAAAGATTTAGATATACTTCAGATTTCCCAGTTCTTTACCGAGGACAACAACTAGTCTCCAAATAGTTAAAAAAAAATCTCTTTCCTCAATGCACAAGATTGCAATATTATACATTAAAATATAATGTAAAACATAGTGAGATTTGAAGAAAATAAATTTTATTTTATTTCTTGGGTTTCGTGTTTGTGGACTAAATGATATGTAATCGAAAATAATATTTGTTGAAACTCAGTGGTAAGGATCAAGTTGGTATAAATGGCGCTACGCGCCATACACACCACAATACTATCTCATGAGAAGACATGAGATGAGAGAGAGAGAGAGAGAACTCAGTGGTATTCATCAGAAATCTTTTACTTATAATGCTTTCATGTGAATTTGCCTCTTTGCATTCTAGTATTACTTTTAATATTTAAATAATTCATAAATGCATAATTTCCTATCATTAATTTGGCAATACTATAGAAGCCATTTTTAATGAAAGATTGGAGATGTTTGGCTTTAAACTTGCACGACCTTCAGATATCACTACTTTTTATTGCCAAAATAGTAAAAAGAACTTGGTGGGTGCTTTTTTTTTTTCCTTACAAGAAACTTTTAGTTGGTATATTGATTAATGCTACTCTAATATTAATACCTAATTATTAATTTCAACCAGTGTTAGTAGTTTAATAATAAAATCAATTTATAATAACTTTTAAAATCGACCAAAATAGGATAATAAACCGAATTTCCAGAATCTTACTATTTTCGGCTAAAAACGAAATCAAAAAAGAACATGTCTTCCAAAATAATGTAACAAAATAATATATACATAAATATAGACAATTATTAAATAATTATACGTACTTATGGATATTATTAATAATTAATTAATATTTATATATATTTAATAAGTACGTATAATTATTTAATAATTGTGTATATTTACGTATATATTATTTCGTTACTTTTTTTTTTTTTTTTTTTTTGAAGGCATGTTTGTTTTTGATTTCGTTTTTAGCCGAAAATAGTAAGATTCTGGAAATTCTGTTTATTATCCTATTTGGTCGATTCTTAAAAGTTATTATAAATTGATTATTAATTATTACTCATTAAATATATATAAATATTAATTAATTATTAATAATATCCATAATTATTAATTGATTATACATGTGGCCCAAGTTGGTTCTCTGCACCTTAGACTCAAGACTTTTTATTTTCATATAAAATGAAATGGAATCGATTCACCATCGATATAGAAAGATTTCTTAATTATACGAATATCATTTAGTTTTAGGTGCACATACCTTGATTTATCTTTTATAATGTTTTTTGTAAGTGATAATCTGTCATATTAGAACTTTCTCAAGGAATATTTGAAATACTTCTGCAATTTCAAACTTAAAATTTTTATTAGCATTAAAATTGAAGTTTAATGAGCACGTGAAGAAGTTTAGTCATATATACACATTGCTTGCTTTATAATCTGCATTCACGTCTTGCAGAGCTGCCAAATATCCGGCTGTTTGTGAACCAGTACTGTTTAACAGGGTCAACCAAGCGGGCAGGCCTACCAAATGGCTTAAGAGTACTGTTTAACAGAAAATCTTGTTCTTTTGAATCTGCCGAATGTTCCAATTAAATAAATCAACAATTTCTATATTAAAATACCAGTATAAAAAAAAAGCCGCAGATTTGGCAGTTTTGGTCTTGAGTCCAATCATAACTGATAATTATAAATAACGCATTTCATAGCAATGAATTTTCTCATTTGAACCGATATAGCTGAAATCGATGAATCATGTTGAAAATTTCAGAAGGAAGAAACGAGATTTTTCAAATAAAGATAATTTCGGTCGAGTTTCGATCCGGCCGAATTTTCTGCACATTTTATCCCAAAACAAGTTTTCAGCGAAGAAGATTTTTTGCCAAAAAAGAAAACGAAACAGTATTTTTTGTGAATCTCTAATAATTTTACAAAATGTAAATATTAGAGTGTTTAATATTCAAAGTACATATAATCTTTGCAATTTTCGAGGAATATGGGACACCGTTATTTCACACTAGATATGTTCATTTGATATTTAAATTGCGTAATGCGTAATGGAGAAATTTCACGAATTTCATTTTCACTTTTATATTGAAGAGCAGAAAAAATTAAGAAAATTGATACCATGTTTATGTATATTTGAAGCTTTAATAATTCACTAAATGAATTTTAAAACTGCAGTTTTTGGCTTGGCGCGAAAACGCTGCATCGCGGACGAAAGCAACTGTGACGTCATTTGCCATGTAAACACCGTAGTACTACGTTGCTGGCTTAAGTGTTTGATACATTTCTTATATGTTTTTAAATTTTCTGTATTAAAAATGAGTAGCAAAGTGTGTTATAAATGTTGTATAGTGCTATGTTTCACATATAGTACAGTAAATTCGCCTGATAAGCACTTTTTTTTAGCGTTCCTAACTATTATGATAACGATAATTTTTTCTGATGTTAACTTGATAGAAATGTTTTTGTAAACTTATAATCTGCTATTCTTCCTTTGTATGCGTATTTATTAATTGAATATAAATATAATTTTAATAATTTTTTTTCTGAAAATATGAAAGGGAATAATCGCATATGGAATACAAGAAAAATATTTATGCATCATACATATAGTCATTCATTTTTATTTATGCATATTAAGAAGTGCCTTTAAGTAATCGATAGCTTATGTTTGAAATATATATATATATATATATATATATATATATATGTGTGTTTATTATTCAATAATCATTATGCATTTTTTTAAATACCTCTAATTTTGATATCCATGTTTAATGTATATAACAAACATTAACATAATATGTAAAAAAAAAAAAAAAAAAAAAATCATTTATGAAAACAAATTTTCATCAAACTTACATTCACAACGAAGCATTTTCAGACTTTTTAATAAGTGTTTTTGAATTAGTAGCATATCCAGAAAAAAAATGAGGGGAGGGGGAGTAAGAAAAGGTTTGTTCTACATCAGGCATGTCAAACCCGTTTACAACCGCGGGCCAAATTCAGCATTTTATGCAAAGACGCGGGCCACACAGAAAAGTTGATAGTATTATTACCATTGCAAAGAATAAAATTTGAACGCACAAAACATAGCTATATTATTTAAAGACTATTTACGTAAATTCCAAAGAAATATTTACGTATATTCCAAAGTTGTTATTATTCATAGCTTTTTTATCATATTTTCGAAAACAAAAACACTCAACATTACTTTTTTATCGACCAAATCTACAAAATTTAATTGAATTTTCTAAATTCTATTTATTTTTAAAAATGATCGTATACGCTGGGCTGCTGATTTTTATCTAGCAAAGCTCAATCTTCCGTTTTTTTTTTTTTTTTTCAACTAAAAAAATTGAAATATGTATCTTCAGAATCAGAAAAATTACTTTATAAGTAACTTCTACTTTTTTATTATTATTTATTATTGTTTTTATATTTATTATTACTATTATTTATTTTATTTAGTAAATATCTTTTCTGGTTTAAAGTATGTTTATTTGACTTCAAAATCAACCAAATGTTGGTCGCTATGCAAAGGTGTCTTATAAAAGTGCACTGTCGAACATTAAAATAGCTAGATTGTCTTTAATTGCCATTATACATAAGAAAAATCTATCGACTTGTAAATAATTACAGAATTTTTGAAATTTCTACCCATATATTTTCATTTCAGAATGGAAATGCACTGAATTTTGAATATGTATTGCACTTAAATGCAGCAGTAAATTATGAGCAACAATTTTAACGTCAATCATTAAATGTGAAGTAAGCTGATTAACCTGATTTTTATGAAATTTAAAAATCTTCTTTTGAATTCATTTTTGAATATATTTTTGGTATATTATAAAAATTTTCACTCTCGTGACTTTTATAATAATGCCTGACAACTTTTAAAATGAAATGCATTATCTTTTTGAAAATTAATGTGTCAAAGTAATGAATTCAAATTAAAAACGCTAATGCTATCAAATAACATGATAACATTATAAAATTTGCCTTAAAATTGAAGTTTACTCCGGTGTTTTGTAATTTCTAATTAATAATTCACGTACTTATCCATTGTTAGTATTTCACAATTCCCATTTATAATTAGCGAATCTGAAGTGAAAATGATATAAATTTTTAACAGTTCAAAATTATCAATTAAAACTTTTAAAAAAAGTCTTCATATTTCTGTAATAAGAAAGTTACAATCTATAGATTTGGTTATCTATAGATCTATATGCAAATTTTAATGACACTTTTTAGTCTGGCGATGATTAAGTACAAGAAAGCAATAGGTGCTAATTAGTACCATAAGTTTTTAAGCACATAAACAGCTGACTAAATATAATAGTTTCTAGGAATCGTATACTTATATTTATAGTATTTTCAAATTTCTTTAACTGCTCTTTGAAACATTTTTTCTTCCATTTTGTAGTAATTTCGACTCACATGATACCTAATTTAATAAATACAATACGTATTTTTTTTAATCAAATTAATTTTCTTCAACAGGCTGGTTGAAAGCCTCTTGTTTTTCTTTTAAGAAAGATAAATTTCAGTTCTTATAGTTTATCTTTCCGATATTTGGCCAGATTTTTTATGAGTTTTCTTTATACTTTGTCCGTAACATTCCTTAATGTTTCATTCTTTTTAATTCCAACAAACATAAAACTCCAGTTTTCCTTTTTTATATAATAGGATTTTAAATCCCTTTCAAGAAAATCTGCGACATTCATCTTCAGTTAACCATATTTATTAATACTGGCAGAGAGCATTAAAAAAATCCTGTGTATATGTGACTATGCAAGCAAAATTTATGTACATGGATATAAAGGGAAAAAAGAATCAAGCTAGATTCACCAACAATGATACAATTAGTAATCTAACTAACAAAAATATTTAAAATTAAATCCACTATCAATATTCAACTGAAACACATTTTGTGCGAAGCACAAAAGTGGTAATTTGTGTCACATTCTAAGAAACTAATTTAAAATATTTCAATTTTGTATTTTGATTTTTTGAAAATTTTAACTTTTCCTAATTATCACCACATTTTGTTAATTTTAAAATACATTTTCTTTTATTTAACAAATACAGCATATATAAAATAAAGCATTCATTCAAAACTCATATATATATATCATACGTAAAATACAATAAAAGTTTTATGAATTCTTTATTCTATATTATTATGAATTTCTGAGACTTAAGATCCGCTATTTTGTATATTCCGATTGGTCAACATTGTATTCGTAATTTCTTGGAGCTAAAATTTAAAATTCATTTGCATCTGTGTGTGTCTAATTCATACAGCAGTGATGCTGGATGATTCGAATTTTTATTTTTATTTATTATTATATTCAGAATGCTATTATATTCTGAAGAGAAATATTTAACTTATTTAATGAGAACAAAAATAAGATAAGTATTACGATCTTCACTGATATACATCTGTTTCTGTTGTTTGCCGTTTTTTAAGACCGTAGCTTATTTTCCGCATATGCGTTCGAACAACTAAATTAATCGTAGATAAAATACAAACGCTCTTCGGGCCACAGAGAAAATGTCGGCGGGCCACGTGTTTGACATGCCTGTTCTACATTAATGTACAGTAGCTTTAATACACTGGGGAATTCAAATTTTGGGGGATTTTTAAAGCAGATTCTGGCTCCCTAAATAACACTTTTAGCTAAAGTTTTTTTTGGGGATGGGGGGGTGGGGGAGGGAGTTTAATATTATGTTTATGTTGTGTGTATAGAATTAAGTTTTTTTTTCACGAAAATTTATATTTTATCTCAATTGTAAAATAAAATTTCTAGTACCGAAAATATAAGCTATTTTATGCCTAGATTTTTATTTATTTATTTATTTTATTTATAGTTATTATTTACCATTATATATTTTTAATGTATACAGTAAAACCTCTAAATAACGGACACCTTGGGAGAGCAGAAATTGTCCGCTATTCGGAGGTGTCCGCTATTGGGAAAACCTCAGCGATAGAAAAATTGCTAATGAATGCTTAATGTTTCATTAGTCGATTTAAAAATGTCCTAAAACCTCTATTATGTGATTAAACTAGAAATTAAAATAATTTTTAAAGCAATAAAACTGAATTGAAATTGTGCATGCCTTTATCCTTTGCTTATTACATTCTTACAAAAAAAAAAAAAAAAAGTTACAAAAGTATGTTTTTACTTGCGATTACATGTAATTTGTTTTTCAATGTGAAGTTTTAACTCTGTCAGTAGTTTTAATCCTTTTAAATAATCTTTTTCTAAAAAAAAAAAAAATTATAACTGTTTATTGTACTTTTCTGTTTCTTTAAAAGCATACAATCTCCAATCATCCGAGGGTGGTGGTGGTGGGAGGATATGTAGGGGATACATGTAGGGGGAGAGAGGATTTTCTCCCGCTCATCCCCACATTTATCTGTGATCACAAAATTTGTGATACATTGCTTTTGATAAATTTATAGGATTTTTTTTCCTCATTAAAAAATAATTTTTTATTCTTTTTTGCCAAAATTACTGTCCGCTATTCGGAATGTCCGTTATTCAGAGGTTAAACATACAAAAAATAAAGTTTTGGGAGTGGGGATTTGAAAACTGTTCGCTAAATAGAGGTGTCCGCTATTCGGGAGTGTCCGTTATGGAGGTTTTACTGTATATGTATTTTATGGAATTTCAAGTGAAAATTTATTATTTTCTGTAAATTATAAATAATAATTTTGATATCAAATGTCTAAATGTATTTAACTTTAGATAAATAAAAATGGACAAATTATATTATTATTTTTTTTTTCACTCTAACAAAAATAAAACAAAAATTTTCAACTAGAAATTTAAAAATTGTTTGCTGATCCCACATGACATATAATCTGTGATACATACATATACAATTATACTTCTTATAATTGTATATGTATGATTTATAAATCGTCAGCTAGACTTACATAATAAATCAGAATATATATATATATATATATTATTTATATCGTTTTTATTTTCTTTTGAAGGCAAATACTAGCTAAGAAGTAATGCTCTGTATAGGAAATTTTCCCAAATTAATATTCTGTTCTGAATATTTTTTATATATGTCACCGATTAATTGTACATTTAGTAAATTTCAGAGTCAGTAATGATAAACATTTTTTTATTTCATTATTTGACATATATTAATATTTAAAACTAAATATTAAAAAAGTATTCATTTTGTTACGCTTTTTCTTTTTTTTTAAATAAAATATTATGCATTATTTGAGACAAGTATTTAAAATATAAAAAGGTAGACAGTCTTATGAGAAAAAAAAATCTCCACAAATTAAATACAAAGTAACCTGTAATTCCTCCAACATAAATGTCACTTTAAAAATGAAACAAGAGATTTTCATAAAAAAACAAGCATAATTAGTAAGCGTATATTTTCAATGAAAATGGAAAAAAAAAAAAAAAAAAAAAAAAAAAAATAGAAACATTAGCAAACTTTTTTTAAAAAAACGTCAACACGCAGAATCGAACCCGGGCTATCTGACCAGTTAGCGGATACTCTACGAGCACGCCACGGATTATTTAGAAGTTATTGCAAACTAGCTATTCAAATTTTAGTTAGAAGAAGTAACCTGTCACGACTATAAAATAAATTTTCTAAGAAAACTAAATTGTTCAAACTTAAACAAATTACACTTAGTTCTATTTTTGTTAGTTAAAAAGTTGAATAAATCTAAAAATTTAGATTGATTTCCTGTTCATTATTCAATGTTATATTAAAAAGTTGTACAGTAGTTTTTAGAAAATGATCCATATCACAATGTTTGTCTCAACTTGAGCTTATTTTTTTTTCCGTATAGTATGTTTTTGATAAAAGTTTGAATAATACTTTATACGTATATTTAAAAGAAAAAAAAAACAATTACCGTAATTTCGGGTGTATAAGCCGCGGCTCAAACAATTCTTTTTGGACCCAGAAATCTTATTTAATGATTAAACACAAATATTTACGGCGATCTAAGTAGTAACATTCATTTTTAAAAAAATTCTGGGTCGAAAAAGAATT
Source organism: Maratus speculifer (assembly GCA_964019185.1). Taxonomy (NCBI): domain Eukaryota; kingdom Metazoa; phylum Arthropoda; class Arachnida; order Araneae; family Salticidae; genus Maratus; species Maratus speculifer. The sequence continues at coordinate 142,929,327 of OZ025301.1, read as the reverse complement.
GTTTGAGCCGCGGCTTATACACCCGAAATTACGGTACTCTTATAATTATTATGACCTTTTTTTTTTTTTTAGTGTGAAAGGGAGGGGAAGGGATGAATTTTTTTTTTTTTTCTTTTTTATAACTTTCTATAGGACAGATTTTACTGTAACAATTTTAATTTTCTCGGGTATTGTTATAAACTTCTCTTTTCAGCTTTGATACAAAGTTTTGTAATTTACCGAGAAAATTTTTACTCAGAAGTCAGAAAATGCATATTAAGTATTAAATAAATAAAACGTCTGTCTTATTTCTCAATATTTTATTTTATATCAAATATACTTTATCAGTATTGTAAAATAATTTAAACTTTATTTAAATTAAATTATACTGAAATAAGAAGATAACTCATTTCAAGAACAACAATCAAGAATCACGAACTACTGTTTTAGCTTTTAATCTTTCATTTCATTTTAATCATTATTATTATTTAGTAAATAAAAATAAAAGTAGAACAGAAATACATATCCTTTAGATTTTAATCCTCGTATTTCTGGGCCGATGAAATCAGAATCATTTCCTAAAAAACTAACATGGAAATAGAATCCATTTTTGGGAGCTGGTCCGATTGCTCGAATCTACATTTCTAAGGCCGAAAATCTACATTTTCAAATTAAAATTTTAAAAATAAAAAGTAAACGATCTATTTTATATTAAGTTAAGATAAGTCTTACTTTTTTTTATAAATTTAAAGTTGCTAACGTTAAATAAATTTGTAGAAACTGATGAAACAAGGTTGCAAATATGAAAAGCAATGGGAAAAAGAATGCGTGCAAAACTTAAACATTTCGACTTCGTGGCAAATGACGTCACAACCAATCCCGTCGCGTTTTTGTATCACGTGGTTTTGTTTATGTTTTTACGTTGTTAAAAACAGTAATTAAAAATTATTTAGAATTATTTTAACGATTCTGAGTGGATTTTTGAGAATTTCAAGATAAACTTTATCAGCTACACACAAAAGAAAACGTATTCCTCCCGGGTGAAATTTCTCCATTCATGATGTCTCGTTTATTTCGCATAATGAATAACATTTTTTGCGTTAACCCCTTGCGGCGCAGTGGTTTCCTAGTTATACCACTTAATTTTAATTCCCAAACGCCAGATAGGCACCGGAATTTTGTTTGAAAAAATTACGGTTTATTGCAAATATAGTAGTGTTGCCAGATTTTTAAAACGAAAAATACTACACCTACCCGCACCAACCTCTGAAAAAATACTACAAAATACTACGCTACAAATTTGACTTTGGCGCCATCTACTGGCGTTAATTAGTACTATAAGTATTAATGAATCAGTATATTCGTTATCGATAGTTTAGATAACAACTTTAAATGCGATTATAAATTCTTTGAAAAACTAATAAGAATTTTTTTCTTATCAATAATTTGAACTTTTTTAATGAGAAACTTCCATTATCGATGTTTTTCTTACCCTCATATCTCCACGGAGGCAAATAAACCACGAAAATAATATTTTGTTAAATTGCTTTTTCAGATTGGCGACAGTGACAGTCCGACATTTGCACTTTGTTATTGTTGTTCTCGACTTTGTTTTTGTTTGTGTTTCTCAACGTTATTCGTCGAATACATGTAAGCTGTAAGCTAAAATTTAATTCCATTAATTTTAATTTAGTGTATAAATTATACTCGATGAAACATGAAAATGAAAACGATGAATCCGATGCCGATCTGTGCGATAAAGCCCCCAAAAAGGGTAGAAAATAGAAGTATCGGCCCGAATGGGAAAACGACGATTTGTTTAAAAAATGGTTGTGTACGTCTAAGGATGGACTTGAAAGTGCATTTTGCAAAGCTTGCAACTCATCTATGATGCCGCGAAAAGCCAGTCTTGTGCAACATGCAAAATCCGGCGTTCATATTAAAAAAAATGAAACATTTCAATGGAACGTCAAAACGTAACATTAGCAAATTTTTAACACCGCCGATTGTAGGCGATGTAAAAAATGCGGAACTGAAAGTATGTGCAGCTTTAATCGAACACGGCATTCCCTTCAAATTCATGGATCATTTCTCCGATGTCATTTCAAGTTCATTTCCTGATTCTGCAATTGCCAAAAAATTTTCCTGTAAAAGAACAAAAGCTGTGGTACTGACAAATAATGTTATAAGTTCAAGTATGAAAGATAAAATGCTTTTGGACATAACAGGTAGCAGCGATGGTATTTCAAAAGTCAAATATTCTATTATTATAGATGAGTCTACTGATATTTCAGTTAAAAGCAACCTTGCAATTGTGATAAAATATCATTCTGAAACAAGTGATACTGTGAAGACGAAGCTATTGAATTTAGTGGCAGTGAAGGACAAATCAGCAGAGGGATTATTTACCCCATTATCAAGTGAAATAAATAACCATGGCCTGCAAATTCAAAATTTATTAGGTTTTGCAGCTGATACCACTAATGTTATGTTTGGTGAACATAACAGTATTGTACAAAAAATAAAATTAGTCTCACCAGATTGCTTGTTCGTAAAATGTGTATGTCATTCAATTGCATTAGCAGTGAGTAAGGCATGTTTAAAATTGCCAAGGGACATTGAAGATATGATACGTGATACTTATAATTATTTCTCTTACAGCTCTAAAAGAAGAGAGGAATTTAAAGATTTTCAAGATTTTGCGAATACGCCCGTACATAACATCCTCAAGCTGTATGATATTCGTTGGTTATCACTAGGTGATTGTGTTGACCGAATATTGGAGCAATGGGATGCATTGATTCTCTATTTCACAGAACAACATCTGAGTGATAGACTGTTAGCAGCTCAGAGACTATATGATATGTACATGAATCCATACAAAAAACTATACTTATACTTTGTAAGTCACGTTTTAAAAATATCAAACAAGTTATCGATTATTTTTCAAGCACGAAATTCTACAATGACTAATTTCTACACGACTATCAGTGAAGCATATAAATCTCTGTGCTCCATGTATGTGAAAAGTGGATAGATAAATGGAACTAATATAAAAGACATTGATCCAGAATCAACAGTTAATTTCTTACCTACAAAAGACATTTATATTGGTGTTAAAGGTACATCATATCTTTATACCAATGAAACCTTAAAAAAGGATAAAAAAATCATCGATTTTTTTACTGTTTGCCAAGCATTTTTGATTGTATTGTGCAAGGAATTAAAGGCACGCCTTCCTTTCAACAACCAGTTGTTCAAAGAAGTAAATGCTTTTGATCCAGTAAAAACTATTACTGGTTCAACACCTACATTGTTGCCAATTTTAATGCAATTTCCGCATCATTTTAGCTCTGAAGATATGGAATTGATCGATAATGAGTGGCGTTCATTAATAATATGTGAAAGTGTCATTGAAATACACCAAGAAAACCCGACAATAACAGTGGAGAAATTGTGGGCAAAAGTTGGGAAGATAAAAGAAGGAGAAAACTTAAAATTTAAACATGTGAGTAAATTTGTTTTTTTTGTTGTTGTTATCACTCCCAGTTTCTAACTCAGACTGTGAGAGAATTTTTAGCAATGTGTCTTTGATAAAGACTAAACATTGAAATAGACTTTCTACAGCTACAGTTTCTAATATAATCATTTCAAAAGAAGGTTTAGAAGGTAATTGTACTCAGTTTGTTCCTGACAGCGAAATGTTAAAAGCATTCAATTCTGATATGTATACTTGAATTTTTTCAATAAAGAATGTAGTAATTTTTTGAATTATTTACTTAATTAATTTTTAAATCTATGATATACCTCAATATATTTATTTATTGCTTTATTATGATTTTCATTTAAATATGGAAGAAGAAAAAGATAATTAATCTAGCAGCCATACTGACACATTTTTCTAGATAATGCTTGGTTATAAATAAAATGTACATTTTTTGCAATAAGCTAAAAAGTGGTTGATATTATTTTTTACGTATATAAATTAAAATGTGCATAAATTAAATTACGTGTATATATTGCTTTGATTTTGATATAAAATGTTTCAAATTATGATATTTCTTTTATTTTCTTTCTTTTATTTATTTATTTTATTATATATATATATATATACACACAGACATATATATATATACATGTGTGTATATTTTTTCATTTTAAATTAAATTAATGCAATCCAAATGATGGTGATGGAACAATATTTGGTAATTTATAACCTGCATCCAAATAACAAAAAAGTATAACTTTTTCGTACAAAACAAAATGTCATTTTAAGTTAATATTTAAATCAAAATAATTTATGACAGAAGTATGCTGTATTTTATGTTATAATTGTATATTATAATTACATCTCACAGCTATATATCACAGTTAAGTGTTTTTATACTTTATATGCAGTAATAACATTTTCTACGATTTATGTTTAACCCATTAACGCCCGAATTATTTTCTTCGCTAAAATTTAAATTTTGTATTTCCCACCACTTTTAAAAGCAAATTAACTTTTATATAAATTCATCAAGGATTCTGTCTCGTTAAATAAGGCATACATTTTTCTTCCTCATTACTAGTGGGAAAACCGCTTTCCTGCTGTTTTTGTAACCGTCCTCAAACGAGGACGCTGGGCGTTAATGGGTTAATAAGTAATTAAACGTAGCAATCATTTGTTTGGTGTCAGAATTCAATGAAAACGTCATGACTGACGTCACACTGAAAGCATCTATCTGCTAAACATTGTGCTATTGTGCATCTTTCATGAGTTGCTAAAATTTCCGAAGCTATGCTTTGTTGGTTCGTAAATGTAATATTTTCCGATAATTAGTTGATGCCATGTCCAATTTCTTTCCCTCCTCTCCCATTTTTTTTTTTTTTTTTTTACAAAAAATTTCTGCAATTCTTTTTTTGTTTTTGAAAAATATACCACGAAAATACTACTTTTAATCAAAATACTACAAAAAATACTACACCCTTAATTTTGGCTGAAAAAATTCTACCGTAGTATTGAAAATACTACATCTGGCAACACTGAAATATAGCCTTTTTTCTTATTTATAAATAAAGTTGTTTTCAATTTCCGGTGTCAGTCATTAATTTCAACACTTAAGCAATGAATTTGTCCTGCGCCGCAAAGGGTTAAATAAGACAATAGAGTTTTAATAAAATATTGTGGTACACTATACACATTTGTATATGTTCGCAAAATTTAAATTTGTATAGTATCTCAAGATTATCCAGTTTTTTAAGTGGATATTCTAATTATGAAGTTTATTAGTTTTTATACATTTTTGGACAACATAAATTAGCAGACCACTTCGGAAAAAGAAAAAAAATAATAATTTGTGTTTATTTTTCATAAATTAAATGTCATAAGAGATAAATATTTTGAACTAAAAAGGATCATAATCTTTTTAGAAATAGATTATAAAGTCAAAACATGTTACAAAGGTAAATTTAAAAATATATAAAATCCAAAAGTTTATATTCATCTTAGTAGGTGCGTGAAATGAACTTCAAGGCTGAGGACGAACAGAGAATACCAGTTATAAGTATAGATAATATTTAAAAAAAAAAAAATAAATAAATAAATAAATGTTTTTTTAATATTAATGTTTCACACCACAATTTTATAAAAGAATTAACTTATACATGTAAAACAAATAAAAGTCATGATTGGGATAACCTCCTCAGTCCTGAGACAAATTTTACGTGGCACCACAAAAACGAGTAAAAATTTTTTATGAAACTTCTCCAAACATGTATTAGGTTGTATATCGATGCTTTTAACATGCACACATCTATTAAAAAAGTCTAAATGTAATTTTAGCAGTTCTAACAGAAATTCAGGTTTCGTAATTAATTTAAAGGGGGATTTTTAGTGTCGCCTCCAGGCGACATCAGGACTGAAGAGGATAAACAACTCGTTATACATTACATAGGAGAGTGGGCGCCTATTTGGTTATGCTCCTCCCATGTATTAAATTATAGAAGATCAAGTAGCCAGCCACGGTAAGCGGTATTATAACAAAACGACCAGAAACCGCGCTAAAACTGCATAATGTTTCGTGATTATTCTGTTTTAAAAATGAATTTTCTTAGTCCGAAACTTATTTATTTTTACCGTTTCCTAGGCAGATTAATTTTTTTAAAAATGATTTACTTCTGTTCTTATTTTACATAGGAAAATATGGTACAAAATAAATCTAAACATCTATCTATAAATAAAAACTAGGGAAGTTCCAGTAGCTTCTGTAAGCAGTATCAAATTAACACTTATAGTAACAGCGCAAAATTTCCATAATGTTTCGTGATTATTCTGTTTTTGAAGTGAAAATTCTAATTCTGATACTTATTTGTTTTTACAGGTTCCTAGGTAGTAGAAATTAGCAGATCACTTTGGGGAAAAAAAATTAATTTGCTTTTGTTCTTATTTTCCATAGACTAAATATCATACAAAATCGTTTAAAAAGAAGATTCTAAGTTTGGTTATACTCCTCCCATCTCAATAAAATCGATCCAGTAGCCACTGAAAGCGGTATCAAAACAAAACTTCCAGTAACGGGGCAAAATTTGCATAATGTTTCGAGATTATTTTATTTTTGATGAGAAAATAATAATTCTGAAATTAATTTGTTTTTACAGGTATCTAGGTAATAGAGATTCAGCAGATCACTTTGAAAAAAAAAATGTGATTTCTTTTGTTCTTATTTGTTTTGTACTAAATATCATACGAGATAAATCAGTTGAGCTAAAAATGTTCAAAATCTTTTTTGAAAAAGATGCTTAATATGTTATGCTCCTTCCACCGTTGTAAAATATATCCAGCAGACACTAAACGGGGCTAAATTTACATAATGTTTCGAGATTATTTTGTTTTTGAAGAGAAAATAATAATTCTGAAATTAATTCGTTTTTAGAGGTATCTAGGTAATAGAGATTCAGCAGATCACTTTGAAAAAAAGATGTGATTTGTTTTGTACTCATTCTTTTGTACTTATTTGTTTTGTACTAAATATCATACGAGATAAATCAGTTGAGCTAAAAATGCTGAAAATCTTTTTTTGAAAAAGATGCTTAATATGTTATGCTCCTCCCACCTTTATAAAATATATCCAGTAGTCACTAAACGGGACTAAATTTACATAATGTTTCGAGATTATTTTATTTTTGAAGTGAAAATAATAATTCTGAAATTAATTTGTTTTACAGGTACCTAGGAAATAGATTCAGCAGATCACTTTGAAAAAAAAAATGTGATTTGTTTTGTACTTATTCTTTCGTACACATTTGTTTTGTACTAAATATCACACGAGATAAATCAGATGAGCTAAAATGCTTAAAATCTTTTTTGAAAAATATGCTAAATTTGGTTAAGCTCCTCCCACCTTTGTAAAATAGATCCAGTAGTCACTAAAAACGGTATCAAATCAAAACTTCCAATTACAGCGTTAAGGTTGCGTAATATTTCGAGATTATTCTGTTTTTGAAGTAACTATTCTAATTCTGAAAATTATTGGTTGTTTACCGGCTCGTAGGCAACAGAGATTAGCTGATCACTTTGAAAAATAAAAAATGTGATTTGTTTTTATATTTATTTTTCATAGACTAAATATCATATGAGATAAATCATTTTAGCAAGAAGTGATTAAAATCTTTTTTGAAAAAGATGTTTAATTTGTTATGCTCCTCCCAACTTTGTAAAATATATCCAACAGTCACTAAAAGTGGTATCAAAACAAAACTTTCAGTAACAGCGCTAAATTTGCATAATATTTCAAGGTTATTTTGTTTTTGAAGTGAAAATTCTATTTCTGAAATTTATTTGTTTTTACAAGTATTTTTGCAACAGAGATTCCATAAAAAAAGAAAAATGTGATTTGTTTTTTTATTTATCTTCCACAGACTAAACAATGTGCGAGATAAATCGGTTGAGCTTAAATTGTCCAAAATCTTTTATAAAATGGATGCTAAATTTGCAAAAAAAATTTTTTTTTATTCTCCAACTTATTCCAAAAAAAAAAAAAAAAAACTGTACCATATAAAATTTGGAAGTCTATTGTGTGAAATGAATTTGAGCCTTCCGAAGTGAATAACACCGTAGGTAAACATAGTATTCAGAGTTCGTTTGCATGAATGAATTTGGCGGATTTTGAAAAATCATTTTCGAACCGCAATGGAAAATGTATAGCATTTTGTCACGTATAATTTTTTTTTTTAATTACCAAATTTTGCATGTTTAAAAAGTTATGAAAAGTAAAATAATAATATTAACAATAACAATAATAATAAACAAATAAAATAAATAAAAAATACAAATATTCAAAGTGCGTATAACCCTTGCAATTTTCAGGGAGTATGGCACCGTTATTTTTCAATAGAGATGTTCATTTGCTATTTAAATTGCGTAATGCGTAATTCATGATGTGTTGTTCATTTTACATAATATATAACATTTTTGAGGTTATATAAGACAATACAATTTTAATAAAATATTGCGCTACACAGTACACACTCAGTTTATGTTGGCAAAATTTAAATTTGCAAAGTATTTCGAGATTGTCCAGTTTTTGAAGTGAATATTCCAGTTCTAAAATATATTAGATTTTATAGCGTTTTGGAAAACGGAGATTAGCAGACCACATCGAAAAAAGAAAAAAAAATCAATTTGTATTTATTCTTCATTAATTAAATGACATCTGAGATAAATAACTTGAACTAAAAAGGGTCATATTTTTTTTTCTAGAAATAGATTATAATTCTGAAACATGTTCCGAAGATAAATTTTAAAATATATAAAATTCAAAAGCTTATATTAATTTAAGTTGGTGCGTGAAATGAGCTCCAAGGCAGGCGACGAACAGAGAATACCTGTGATATATGTAGATAGTACATAGCTACCAACTTTTACGCATTTTTGTTACCACAAAACTTTAATAGTAAACATTGTCTTATTTAATCGTCGGAATCTTTTGATACAAATACAAATGGAAAAACTCTGTACAATTTTAGTGGGAGAAAAAATGTATAACCATTCAAAAACATTTTTCTTTCTATAAATATTTCACACCACAAATTTGTAAAAAAAAAAAAAATATTTATAGATTTAAAACAACTGACCTCTTTTGACCTTCCGTATTGAGACGTTTAAAATTTTTTAAATAGGGAGTGAGCGCTATTTAGCTATGCTCCTCCCACTTATTAAACAGGGTAGATCCATAAGCCACTGTAAGTGGTATCAAATGGTATCAAATCAAAACTTCAAACAGGCCCTAAATTTGCATAATGTTTGTGATTATTCTGTTTTCAAAATGAATTTTCTAATTCTGAAACTTTCTTTTTACAGGTTCCTAGGTGGTAGAAATTAGCAGACCACTTTGAAAAAAAAAAAGAAAATTGATTTGCTTTTGATCTTATTTTCCATAGAAAAATATCATAAGAAATTATTCTAAACATCTGTCTATAAATAAAAACTAGGGAAGATCCAGTAGCCTCTATTAGATGTATCATATCAAAATTTCTACAAGCAGCGCTAAACTTGCATTATGTTTCGTGATTATTCTGTTTTTAAAGTGAATTTTCTAATTCTGAATCTTGTTTATTTTTTCGGGTTCCTAGGAAACAAAAATTCAGCAGACCACTTTGAAAAAAAAAAAAAAAAAAAGAAAAGAAAAGAAAAGAAAGAAAGAAAATTGATTTTCTTTTGTTCTTATTTTCCTTAGACTAAATATACCAAATAAATCAGTTAAGCCAAAAATGCGCAAAATAGTTTTTAGAAAAAGCTGCTAAATACATTTTTGTTCCTCCCACCTCTGTAAAATAAATCCAGTAGCCATTAAAAGTGGTATCAAATCAAAACTTCCTGTAACAGCAATAAATTTGCATAAAGTTTCGAGATTATTCTGTCTTTGAACTTCTGTTCAATTTCTGAAATTTATTTATTTTTACAGATTCGCAGGCAACAAAAATATTAGTAGACCACTTAAAAAAAAAAAAAAAAAAAGTGATTTGTTTTGTACTTATTTTTCATAGACTAAATATCGTACTAGGGGAGTAGTCCGATATCCTGTGCTAGATTTTTGGCGGGTTTTTTGGCGCGCCTTTTTGGCGATAAGCAATTCGATCTGGATTACGTTAAAGCGGCGGCCTGAGAGCGCCTTAGGGTTGCTTTTTTTTCGGAAATGCGTTTCGGAGCCGGAGTATGAGCTCTTTAAGCTTATTGGTCCATTAGCATCACATGAACCGTTAGTCAGCTAAATTTTGAATTCTGTTATTTTCCCCCCAAACATTGACATTCAGACGCGTTTGCTCTCGGTGCATAACGTCTTTTCATTGTAATGTAAGTCTTGCTTGCAACTGCTATGTCTTTCTTTTTTTTTTTTTTTTTTATTTATCAGAATTTGCACTAATTGTTTAAAATGTAAAGTTTATTGCCTAAAATTTTGATTTTTTTCATGATACCATTTTAGAAAAGTAAGATCCAGCAGTCAATTTTGACGCACAAAAGGTAAATTTGTTTTAAAAACCAATAAAGTGAACAGCATTAATGATCTAGTAAATATTAACTGATTGTGCGTCTTTTTGTGTAAATAAACATACTTTTTTTATGTTTATCGCCGACAAAAGCTGGATAATTTTTTAACAACAGCTACCGTGAATATTAACTGTTTGTTTTTGTTAAATATTAACATTTTTTTATCTTTTACCGCCGACATGGGTTAGATAATTAAACAACGGCTGCCATAAATATTAACTGTTTGTTTATATTTTTGGATGCATATTTTTATTTTTTTGTATGACACTTCCTTTTTTTCTGAATTGCCGTTTTATTTATTGGTATTTTTATGCATATATCTCCTTTAATTTTTTTTTTTTTTTTTTTTTTTTTTTTTGAAATCATAAATGCATTTTTAGCAGTTGTGAGCGAGATTTTACAACAATTTTTGGTAAGTTTTTTTTCTACATTATTTTATTTTTATTAAATCTATTGTATTCTTTTCAAAACGGGGGGTTCAGGGGGGCAGAGCCCCCCTGACAATAGAAAAGTTTGTTTATTTAGAATGCTAAAATTTGTGTTATTGCATCTAGGAAAATTTTTCAAGATGACAGAAAAACATCGTTTTTAAATCTTTGTTATTTATAAATCAATGATTTTATATAACTTTCTATTTTTATAAAATAGTGCAAAATCATTGATTTATAAATAACAAAGATTTAAAAACGTCGTTTTTCCGCCATCTTGGAAAATTTTTCATGTCGCCAAAACGGCATTTTGGCGCAAAAATTTTCGCCAAGTTTTCCAACCTAGCGCAGGATATCGGACTCTTCCCCGTACTAGGTGAATGGGTTGAGCTAAAAATGCTCAAAATCTCTTTTGAAAAAGATGCTAAATTTCATTATGCTCCTCCTACCTATGTAAAACAGATCCAGTGACCCCTAAAATTGGTATCAAATCAAAACTTCCATAGAGCGCTAAATTTGCATAAAGTTTCTAGATTATGTTGTTTTTGAAGTAAATATTCTAATTCTGAAATTTATTTGTTTTTGCAGTTTTATTAGGCAACAGAGATTAGTAGAACACTTTGAAAAAGAAGTGATTTGTTTTTGTACTTATTTTTCATAGACTAAATATCATACGAGATATATCATTTGAGCTTAAAACGATCAAATTCTTTTCAGAAAAAAAGTTCTAAAATAGGTTATGTTCCTCTCACCTCCGTAAAAATGCTTCTTCTGCCTCTGTAAAATAGATTCAGTAGCTACTAAAGGTGGTATCAAGTCAAAACCTCCAGTAACAGCACGAAATTTGCGTAAAGTTTCGAGATTATACTGTTTTTGAAGTGAATATTCTAATTCGGAAATTTGTTTGTTTTTACCTAGGTACCTAGGCAACAAAGATTCAGCAGGCAATTTTGAAAAAAAAAACAAAAAAGTGATTTGTTGTTGTACTTATTTTATATCGACTAAATATCATACGAAAAAATCAGTTGAGCTAAAAGCGCTAAAAATCTTTTTAGAAAAAATTTCGAAAAAAGAAAAAAAAAAAGAAAAAAAAAACATCCATTTGCCACAAAAAAACGCAATATAAAATCAAAACTTCCAGCAACAGCGCTAAATTTGCATAATGTTTCGGCATCATTCTGTTTTTGAAGTAAATATTCTACTTCTAAAATTTATTTGTTCTTTTAATTTCCTAGAAAACAAAAAATAGCAAACTTTGAAAATGAAAAAAAAAGAAAAAGAAAAAGAATGTGATTTGTTTTTGCTTTTATTTTTCATAGACTAAATATCATACGAGATAAATCAGTTGAGCTAAAAATTTTCAAAATCTTTTTAGAAAAACATGTTAAATTTGGTTTATACTCCTCCCACCTCTGTAAAATAGATCCAGTAGCCATTAAAAGCGGTATCAAATCAAAGATTTCAATAATAGCGCTAAATTTGCATCATGTTTCGGGATTATTCCGTTTTTGAAGTGAATATTCTAATTCTGAAATTTATTTGTTATTACAGGTTATTTATTATTACAGTTATTTGTTATTACAGGTTGTTTATTTATTTTTACAGGTTCCTAGGCAACAGAAATTAAAAAACCACTCTGAAAAAAAAAATGCATGTGTATATATATATATGTGTGTGTGTGTGTGTGCTCAATTTTTTTTTAGAAAGAGTTGCTAAATTTGGTTATGTTCCTCACACCACGGTAAAATAGATACAGTAGCCACTAAAAGTGGTATCAAAACGTAACTTCATATAACAGTTTTAAATTTGCAATGATTCTGTTTTTGAAGTGAACATTGTAATTCTGGAATTTATTTGTTTTTACAGATTCCTAGGCAAAAGAGATTAACAAACTACTTTGAAAAATAAAAAAAATAATAATAAAGTTATTTGTATTACTACTTTTTTTCTATAGACTAAACATCAAGCGAGGTAAATCGGTTGTTCGAAATCTCCTTAGAAAAAGATGCTAAATTTGGTTACACTCCTTCCATCTCAACAAAATGGATCCAGTAATCACTAAAAGCGGTAGCAAAACAAAAGTTTCTGTAACAGCGTTGATTTTGCATAATATTTCGGGATTATTCTGTTTTTGAAGTCTGATTCTGTAATTTTTTTGTTTTTACAGGTTCCTAGGCAACAGAAATTAGCAGAGTACTTTGGAAATTTTTTTTTTTTTTTCTGTTTGTATTTTTTTTTCCATGGACTAAATATCATACAAGATAAATCATTTGAGCTAAAGATGCTCAATATGTTTTTAGAAAAAAGGCTAAATTTGGAAAAAAAAAGATTATCCTGGAACTAATTCCAAAAAATCTGCTCCATATAAAATTTGAAAGTCTACTGCGTGAAATGAACTGAATAATGCCACTGTTAAACATGGTATTCAGAGCTCGTACGTATGAATATATTTGGGAGATTTTAGGTGCTTCAGTACTAGAAATTTTCATAAAGTACTGGTCACTATATTTGACGATAGATTTGTTTATTTACCGTAATTTCGCGTAGATAAGCTGCAGCTCAAACCATTCTTTTTCGAACCAGAAATTTTCAAAAATAAAATGTAACATTTTGTATCGCGATATATATTTATCTTAAATTACCGAATGGATTTCCTGGGTCGAAAATGAATTGTTTGATCAGCGGCTTATCTACACAAAATTACGGTAGTTTTTTTTTTCATTAAAAAGGGTAAATATTGTGAGCCGGTTGTTGCTGCAACTGAGAGTTACAATGTTCGCGCATGCGTATTTGAACTCTGGTTTATCACCAGCTAAAAATTAAAATAGATCGAAAGCTGATGTAATGTCAATAGGTCTTTTTTGAGGGAACGAAAATTTTAATTAATCTTTTTCGAACCGCAATTGAAAAAATACGCTTGCTAATTAAAATTTACAAATATTATAAATTAAATGTATATTTGTCAAGTATAAGTAATCTTTTAATTACGAAATTTTGCATGTTCAAATATGTTATGAAAACTAAAATAACTATAATAATGATAATAATAAATAAATTAAATTAAGAATACAAATATTTACATCTAAAGAGCGGAATTTTTGTTGTTATTTAAAATTATTTATAGTTATAACAATGGATAGTCTCTATTTTTAACAGGAAAATAAATTTTCGTTCCGAAAAATAAGTGCGAACTCACATAAGAAAATCTAAAATCCATACGCTACAGATCATGCTACAGAGCCGCTTACCAACGAGGGAAATTAACCCCATTATAAACTGTAGTGCTTTTAAGATTCGATCGCGATTTTCGATCGCATGCGCAAAATTTTAACTCTCGGTTGCTGCAAAGACCGTTTCCTAAAAATATTACTTTACAAAATTTCTGATAAAAGATCCTTGAAAGTGCTTATCATACAATACAAATCCTGGTACTTAAAAAATAATAATATTAAAAATAAATAAATAAATAAAGAATCTTCATAAACATTTCTTTTTTTATTAAATGTTTCACACCACAATTTTACAAATGTCTATTTTTATTTATAAAAGGAAATTTATTCCACACCGACTCGTTCTAAATATATAGCATTTAAAAAGGAAGTGAGCGCCTAATAGGTTATGCTCCTCCTATATTTGTGATATACAGGGTGATTCTAATTTTTTTTTTTTTTTTACAATAAAAGAGGGCTGATAGTACACGTTCACATGAAGTGAAGACAAACAATATTAAAAAGGACACCAAGAATCCCAAACGTTTTCCAAAGGAGATAGCCGCCATTAAAGTTTAGGAACCAAAATTTCAAATAAGCATAAAAAACGGAAAAATCGGTCGATAGATTTGCGGTTTTCACTAAAATTATTCTTCATGTCGGCATTTTCTTGAAATTAAATTATAAAGATAAATTTCAGAAAATGTCGACAGAGGGCGCTTTTGACTTTGGAGTAACGAACAACTATTTTTTGCATCTCATTAAATGTTTTCGTAAGCTTAAATTTTGAGCTCAAGATCTGAATAGTTGGGAGTGGTTATGTAGCACAAACTGAGCTGTGTTCAGAGAGTTCAAATTTCAATTGATTATAAAAAACGGAAAAATTGGTCGATTGATTTGCGGTTTTCACTAAAACTATTCTTTATGTAGGTATTTTCGTGAAAATCAATTATAAAGATAAATTTCAAAAAATGCCGATAGAGGGCGCTTTAGACTTTGGAGTAACGAACAACTCTTTTTTGGCGTTATTTTTTGCATCTTATTAAATGCTTTCGTAAGCTTAGACATAGACTTAAATTTTGAGCTCAAAATCTGAATAGTTGGGCGTGGTTAAGTAGACAAACTGAACTGTGTTTAGAGGGTTCAAATTTCAAATGATTATAAAAATCGGAAAAATTTATTGATTCGTTTGCGGTTTTCGCTAAAGCTAATTTTTAAATCAACATTTTCTTGAAAATAGATTTTAAAGATAAATTTTACAAAATACCGATAGAGGGCGCCTTAGACTTCGGAGTAGCATACAACTATTTTTAACTGTTATTTTTTTAATCTCATTAAATGCTTTCAAAAGCTTAGACTTAAATTTTGAGCTTAAATTCTGTACCGTTGAGAGTAATTAAGTATCGAAAAATTGAATTGTGTTCGAGGAGGGGGGAGATTAAATTTCAACTTCTGAACACAGTTCAGTTTGCTCTTCTTAACCTCTCCTAACGATTCGGAGTTTGAGCTCAAAATTTAAGTTTAAGCTTCCGAAAACATTTAATAAGCTTTTGCAAGCATTTAATTAGAACCATAAAAAAAAAAAGATTAAATTTAATTGTTGGTTACTCTGAAGTTTAAGGCGCCCTCTAACGGAATTTTTTGAAATTTATCTTTAAAATTTATTTTCAAGAAAATACTGATTTAAAGAATAGTTTTATTTTAAACCGCAAACGGATCGACCAATTTTTCCATTTTCTATAATTATTTTAAATTTGAACTCCCCCCCCCCTAAACACAGTTCAGTTTATGCTATTTAACCACTCCCTACTATTCAAATTTTGAGCCCAAAATTTAAGTTTCAGTCTAAGCTTCCCAAAACATTTAATAAGAGGCAAAAAATAACGGCAAAAAATAGTTGTTCATTACTCCAAAGTCTAAAGTGCCCTCAATCGACAATTTTTGAAATTTATCTTTATAGTTTATTTTTAAGAAAATACCAACATAAAGAATAGTTTTAGTGGAAACCGCAAATCAGTGAAGTAATTTTTCCGTTTTTTATAATCATTTGAAATTTGAACCCTCTGAACACAGTTCAATTTGTGCTACTTAACCTCTCCCACCTTTTCAGATTTTGAGCTCAAAATTTAAGTTTGAGTTTAAGATTACAAAAACGTTTAATGAGATGCAAAAAATACCGGCAAAAAAAAGTTGTTCGCTACTCCAAAGTCTAAAGCGCCCTCTATCGGCATTTTCGAAATTTATCTTTATAATTTAATTTCAAGAAAATGCTGACATAAAGAATAATTTTAGTGAAAACCGCAAATCAATCGACCGATTTTTTCGTTTTTTATGTTTATTTGAAATTTTGGTCCCTAAACTTTAATGGCGGCTATCTTCTTTGGAAAACGTTTGGGACCCTTGGTCTCCTATTTAATATTGTTTGTCTTGATGCGTACTATCACCCCTCTTTTATTGTAAAACAATTTAGAATCACCCTGTATATTTTAGCGTTAAAGCGTATAATCCGTTATTTCATAAAGTACCTAGTTAATTCATGAAATAACCAACCGCGTCCTTTACAGTGTGTAAAATTATTAAATATTACGATTTAACTAGTTATTTTATAGAGTAACGATTGTCTAATTGTTTAAGTGTTAAAGATGTCAGCTGAAAACCGTCCGAACCTATTATAACTGGTTTTAGCTAGTTTTGAATCGTTTCTGGCTGGTTTCGATGTTATTAACACGTTCGCTGCCAGTAACTCCACCCTTTGTGTTAAATAATTGAGAATTTCACACGCCAGCGCGTGACTGGCAGTGAATGTGTTAATTGTTATTGCGAGTGCATGTTTTGTCGATGCATGTATATATATTGAACTTGCATAAATTCTGTAAGTGTTATATTCATTTTAGATCATTTGGAATTCAAAAATATGTTTGCAATTTTTTTAATCCCTTGATTAGCGGAGGGACCCACCGATTTAGATTCGCGACACTGCTGCTTTTCCTTATTTTAATATATTTTCTTTTTCAAATTTCAGGTGGGAGTTCAGGATAACACAAACGTAATTGTTTGTCCTTCAGTGAGTCAAATGGTTTTTGCAAGAATGAGAGATCAGTTATCTTGTGCAAAAAATCATGTAAAAATATTAAATTTGAGCAAGATATTTGAAAAGAACATTCCAATAGACTTCACATTATCATCCGGGTCTTTTTCTTAAGCGAAAAATAGCCACATCATGCGGGGAACGGTATTTGCAAGAACTGATCCCACAGCATCAAAATGAAAAAGTGTGATCGCTAGACGCTAGTGTAATACGATCGTTCACAGTTCTAAAAAGCTGCATAAGTAAGCGTCCTAAAATAAGTGAAAAATGTGTCCGCAAGATTAAAGGCGGGATCCCATCAATCGAGGTCATACACCATCTAGCGGAAGGAGTAAACTTCAAGAAGATTATTAGATAGATTGTAATTTTTTGTGTGAATGGCAACGAAACTGTTTTTTGTTGCTTACAAGGAAGGTCTCCATACGGGCATACTCAGAAAAATCTGAAAAAATTACAGAATGTTCTTCTCATATAGTTATATATGTTTATAAAAAAAATTTCGGCGGAATCTCCTTATAACGTCCGTAAAAAAATAATAAAAAATTCGTTTATTTGGCGATTTATCTCCGGTTGGCGAAAAAACGAAATTTTGAAAAATACGCTTTTACGCTTCGAATACTTTTTAAAGAAAAAACTTTCTATGTTCAATTTATTTAAATAAGCTTAGTTTAAGTAATTTTAGTTTTGCATTTTTACTTTACTTTAAGTGTAATTTTGTCATATACGTTTACATGTACTTATAACAAAATGAAATTAATATATTTTATCATTTAAAACACAATTTAAATTGATTAAAATTGTTCCAAATTGAAAAATACACTGTTAAAAATCTGCTGCATTTTGTTGCAACGCACTCCCTTGCTTGTATAGAAAACGGTTACTTGGCCGTGAAATGGAGCTTTCTCATTGGTTGGAATAGAGATATTATATACAAGTGGTGGAGTGCGTTGCAACAAAATGCAGCAGATTTTTAACAGTGTATGACACGGTCAATTCACAGTGCTATGGAGCATTCTCATTGGTCAGAAGAGAGATATTCTATAAAAGTAGTGGAGTGACGTTGCAGTAAATGCTGCAGATTTTTAACAGTGAAGTCAATTAAAATCAATTTTCAGATTCGTTAAAATCGTCTGCTTTTGGCGAGGAAATGCACTGCTCGCCAAATCCCGCGTCGCTTTCAGCTTTTCACGCCAATTATTCCAAACTATTTTATTTTTTTACATATCTAATAATGTAATTCCGCCGCTAATTTTCACTGATCCTTTATTACCTACATGAGTAGTTTAATTCGTATTTTTTTCAAAAAATTCTGAGTATGCCCCCAATGGAGACCTTCCTTGTTAGTTGCATAGAAAAAAAATTAGTATTGAAATATTGTAAATAAGTATAGAATAAATAAGTATGATTAAAAATTAACATAAAATATGCTAAGATGAAATTTTATTTAATTATGTAATACAAAAATTGCTGATTTAAATATGTTCTATTTTAATTATGTTTTATAATGTAATGAAAGATGACGCATAAAAACCAGTAAGTAGTTAATATGTAAAAAATTTTTTGTAGTTGTCTTATTTTTTCCTAAATTTTTAATGAGCTAAGTTATACAAAATGATACACGGTCTCGATGAGAATATAATGTTTATCAATGTTTAGCATATGTATAGAATTTAATAAAAAACAAAATATTCAATTTTAGTCCTTTTTTTTTTTTTTTGTCTATCGAGAGCAGACGATAAGGATCCAATATTTTCTTGGTCATATTGCATTTATGTTAAATAACTTACAAATAATCCATTCCTTCAATTTAAAACTCATTTCAGAAATAACTTTAATTTTAAATGCAAGCATTAAAGGTTATATTATTAAATGAACATGTATTGTTAACTTCTTTGTTTAAACATTTTGTGATTCTAGACAATAATTTTCCTAAAATCGCAGATTAGATTTTTTTTTCTTAATGCATAAAGCTATTTAGAGAATTCCTATTAAAAATTCAATCAGAACTTTCAAGTTATTCTGTCATGAAAGACGAATCTTATTT
This sequence comes from Maratus speculifer, assembly GCA_964019185.1. NCBI lineage: Eukaryota > Metazoa > Arthropoda > Arachnida > Araneae > Salticidae > Maratus > Maratus speculifer. Next base: position 142,910,051 of record OZ025301.1, on the reverse strand, counting down.
ACCAGATTTATTGTAACAGAATATTTTGTTACAGCTTTTTTTTCTTTCGATAAAAATATGAATAAAAAAAAGTTGCATTGTTCTTTTAATTTCAAGGCAAAAGACAATATGTTTTCTTATCATTAGTTATTTCTTCCCGAAATTAAAATGATATTGTGATTTTTTTTCTTTAAATGTACATAACAAGCTGTAGCAAAAATATTTTGTAAGAAATCTGGTAGACAAGATTCATCTGCCATGACTAAGTAAAAGTTCAGATAATACGCGCCAGAGATACACAAATAGATATCTGCACGTATAGGACTTCATACTAAAAGACCGCGCAGTTGCATGATCACCCCGGCCACCAGCTGGCGCAGCTTTGACAAACTACACCAGATTCCAGCATTATCTGATACGTATGCAGTTTTCCTGTTATAGTTCAACGCGTAATTGTTAAAGTGATCATTTGTTTACTGTTGTTTAGTTATAACGAGGAGAAACCACTCGCTCGTATTTTTAACTTCAATCGGGCAATGTAGAAATCAGCTTTGACGACATGTATTTAAATAAAGTATAAATAGCCTATTCTGTTTTTATGGTGTAAGTTTTGAAATAAAAATATAGTGTTTTAATTTCAAAGTTTTTTTTTAATTATTATCTCAATATTTTAATTAGAATTATGGGAATCCTTATTATATTATAAATGTGAATGTGTGTCCGAAAGTATGAATGAAGTAAACTTCTAAGCGGATGAATTAATACTTTTCCATCTTTTCACACAGATGCATTATAAAACGTAAATGAACATAGGCTATGTTTTATTTATTTTACTCAAATATTTTTCTTAATAATTCAAAATTTCATTTTTTTTTCATACAGAATCAATTAACATTTTTCTATAAAAAAATAACTATTATTCTTTCCCGTTGCCAAGAAAATCAAAATCTGGGATAATAATTTCAGTTAAAGAATTTCCATGTGAAAAATTAAAAAAAATTCAGAGGAAAATAAATATGACGTCATACATGAAAAAAAATGAAATCCTACTATTTAAGGATCATGAATATCGGTAACGTTAATAAAAGGTTTTCTGTGAAAAATGGCGACATAATTAGAAGTAAAGTGAATGAAAAAGAATTATATTATTAATAAAATATTTGATTTGGAATAAAATTATAAGATACTTAAACTAATATAGGAATTTTCAAATATTTGTTAAAAATAATGTTTGTTATAAATAATTTCTAAATGCAAAATATTAAAAGAAAGTAATTTTTTCAAAGATTAATTTGTTTCAAATTTTAATAATATTCTCTTATGGGGCTCCAAAAAGAAAAAAAAAATGCTAATGATGTCATTTTCGCATTATTAATGTCATTTTCTTTTTAAAATTAAAAGGAAAACCACGCAGATAATTTTATACTCCTTATATTCAGAATTATTATTTATTCTGAAATTATTATTTTTAATCATAGAGAAAAAGGAAAGAAAAGAGATGAAATATGGTGGTTGGAGGTGACGCCAAAAACGTAACTCTAAAATTTTCTGTATTCGGACCACACAAACGAGTACTTTCGAAGAAAAGAAGAAATCTTTTAAGAACACTATTTTTAAATTTTAATACAATGAAATGCATCTTTAAAATGCTTAAATATAAGCAGATCATTTTCATTTAGAGAAAAAAAATGCTCCGATGTGGTCAGAAAAAAAAAAAAAAATTCACTCCCTGTTTTGTTTGGGTCGATTGAGAGCATTTAAATTTGAATGATGACGTGCATCATATTGCAAACCACTTCTACGACATATTGCATCTCCATCTATGTCTTTCCTCTATGATATCATTTGAATTTATGTCAACGATTAAAGTGACCATTGCCAACTAGATATAACGGCCTGCGCATTTCGCTAAAAACCGCCGAAAAAGTGAAGCTGGATTCAGTTTCAAACCCTGAACCATTTCATTGGACCACGTTGTGCAAATCCTGCCCAAATTACCATTGAATAAGGTGAATTCTGTTCTGTGCAGTGTGCACATGGTCATTGTTTTGGTTCAGAGTTTGCGCGATTGGTCAGAATAACTAGAGCAAGGTATCAGAGTTCTCTGGCGGGAGACTTCATACATTAATCTCAAATAAATGGACCGTATAGACATGAAAATGACAGACGATTTTTCATTTTCTGACATAAATCGATACTTGGAAATTGAGTTAGTAAAAATAAGATTTTATTTTGTCATATATTTTTAAAAAATCTAGTTTAATCATATTATCGTCCTCAGTATTGATTGAAATAAAAGATTTCAATTAGATAAACATTTCAAAGATTCAATTTGAAAATGACATAAGAAAAAAAAAATCTAATAATCCCTATCGTTATCAATTTTCTTTTTCTTTTTTTTTTTTTTTTTTTTTTATAAAAATGGAGAAATTTGGTTGCCATCATTAAAGAAATTTAATTCAAATTAAATAAAAATTAATATCTTGAAAACTAATTCAAATTTTAAAATTCTATTAACAGTTTTGAAATGTACATATCAATATGGATTTTTGGTATTATTTTCACCCCATAATATTACATATTTTAGGAAAAAAATGGCTGTAAAAAAATCAATCTGTAATTGGCTGTAATTTAATCAATCGCTTCATAAAATCGTTTCACAAATTCGTTTCATAAATTTGTTTCATTTTGATTTTATATATACGAGGTGGAACCCGTCGAAATTCGACTAAAGAAAACTTTTAAGAACGAACTGTTTCATTGATTTATAATAAATCTATAAAATTAGTTAAGTAAAAAATCTTTATTAGTCAGTCTAACTCTCAAACAAATATTATTATAAGCTGAAATTAACAAAATACTATAAAACTCAGTTATTCAAATTATTAAACGAAATAAAACAGGAATTCACCGGATTTTATAACAGACTACATATTTGAAATAGTATAAGCATTTTAATTTCTATTATTATTATTGTTTTTTTCCCCCTTTTTTCCCCTTTTTTTCAATTTTATGATAAAATGGAGCGATTTTGTCGCCACAATTACAAAATTGGTACTAAAAATTATAAAAAAATTAATGCCTCAAAAGAAAATTGAGATACAGCTTTGAAACAAATTGCATATAAAAATACATTTTTCCTCTATACGACGGTCTAAAATTAAAAATGTTCGATGTTTAGCAGTGTAAAATTTGCAGTATCGAAAATTGCAAAACCGAAATTGCATAGGAAAATGTTGCGCATTTTAATTTCTATTTTAACTTTTTTTTTTTTTCAACTTTATGATAAAATGGAGTGATTCTGTTGCCACAATTATAAAATTGGTACTAAAAACTATAAAAAATAAATTGAGATACATTTTTTCAAACAAATTGCATTTAAAAGTACATTTTTTTCTCTAAAGGAAGGTGTAAAAGTGTGATGTTTAGAAGTGTAAATTTCGCAGTAGCGAAAATTGTAAACAGAAATTGCAGCAGAAAGTGTTGCCATTCGCAAAATGACGTATGCGTTACGCATAGATACGTTTGGCCTTTATAATACAGATAGGGTAGATTTCCTTTTTGAAATAATAGAAAATAATTTAAAAATATATACATGTAACTGATATTTGAAAACGAAATTTTTGCCAAATTGGCATCAGAAAAAAAATCACGCTAATGTGATGCGTATATGACATCTGTGCCAAACATATACTAAAACATTTTATTTCAACATTAAAGTACTGTTTCTAATTTACACATCCAGAATATAAAAGCTAGTGAGGCGGAAAATGCTGTTGGCCAGACTTGAATCCGTCTAACTTAAAAATTCAGCCATTTTTACACAAAAGTTTTTTAAAAAATAAAACTGCTCAAAATTTTATTTTTTAGAAAAAACTTTCAAAAATATAAATTTGAGAGCTGAGTTTAAAAATATGCATATGTTAAAATAGAAGACTTTGTGCAAAAATGCTTAAAGATAGAAAACCAACGATTATAAATGCACAAACAATGTATGAAAAGGTAGCAAACAGCTGTTTCGAATCTACTATCGCGATTCTTCATCAGTGCAAAACTCAGCGATCTAGAAAAAGCAAAACTGAGCAAAGAGGCAGAGAAACGTAGGCTGATATATCCATTACGGGACTGATCCCGCCATAAGAAAAGCAACCAATGAGAAGAAAGCAGCCTGAAAACTGGGTGGACAAGTAGAGACATCTACCGGAGAACGAGCAAAGCAACTTAAGATTTGAGAAAGCAATTTTAATAACAGGAGAAAAAATAACATTGAAATCGAACCTTTTAAAAATTTTAGCAACTTGCTGACTGATTTTGGGGGGGAAAATGGCAAAACAACCAAAGTATTAACGTTCGAATTATTTTTTTTTCTTCCAGAATGGGTGGATTTCTTCAAATTTCTATGAATAGAATCTATAATATTAGGGGAATAACCACGATCAACAGCAATAGCTTTTAGATTATTAAATTCATCACTGAGTAACTGAGGAGTTGAACAAATATTGGAAGCCCGGAAAACGGCTTTTAAAACTGTTGTTTTCGGGCTTCCAATACTTGTCTAAATATATATTATTAATCAATGTGCCAATATATATCATTAATCTTTATTTATATTTTTATAATCATAAAAAATAAAAATTGCATTCATACATTCCAATGGAAATCCTGATGGTAAAATACCATCAACACGTGATGTCCATTAATCTCGAACCCAGATTCCCAATAAAGCCCATTGGATTAATGAATCTTTATTGATTCTATGATGCCATTTTCTCATTATAATTAATAATAACTTAAAAATAAATGTAAACGGAAAATGACGTCACATTAAAAAAATAAAATGCAATGTTCTTTATAAAACTGTTATATTTCGATAGTTTTTAATTCTGCCGATATTGAGTGGGAAGATATAGATAATGTGCATGTTTGTCTACAAACTGGCTTTTTGTTTAACAATTCAACTTGCTGTTGTTGCGCTTGCACCAAACGAAAGTATGGTGGGGGGGGGGGGCAAATAGAAATTATTATCAACATTATTTCCCTTTCTCTTTTATGTATTAGTAAACACAAGCATCATTTCAAATATACTTCACACATGATTTCTGAAATCATGATTATATATGCATACACGTGTGAAGAAGAATAGGAATGTCAAACGTTGGGGTATTCCATATTTTAGAATTAAATAATTTTATAATAATTTAATGATTTTAATAATAACTTTGTATTTTTATAAAAATGTATAATCGACTAAAAAAAGATAACATTCCATTTTAAACCGAAGACCATGTTACAAATAAAAAGAAAAAAAAATGATAGGATCAAAAATGATAGCGATTTAAGAAGACAACACCCCCCCTCCCCCCCAGAAATATCGTACAATATCATGTGCTAGGTCCTCCCTCCTCCCTAAAATGATAACTTTTATTTGTACAGCCCCCAACAGGGCATGTTTTTTACTGCATCAGGGTGACGAGTGGTTAAGGAAAAAAAAAGTCTAAAAAGCTGTTAAATACCAATATTTTGTTAAAGAGAAATTCGTCTTTTTTAATCCTTTATTGTTATTTGAAGTATTTTCTGTAAGGAAATGCTGGTACGCACCACTTTTTACTTACCCATCATACGTAGTATAGGGTAAGTCTTGCAATCGTTTTGAAAATCGAACATTTTTTTGACGGATTTACACGTTTTAGATACTGGAGATTCCGAAAAACATATTTTTAGAAAAAAAAATTTGCCGTCCGTCCGTCTGTCTGTCTGTCTGTCTGTCAGTCTATCTGTCTGTAAACACTCTATCTCCCGAACAAATTGAGATAAAGACTTGAAATTTTGTATGTAGTTAGAATGTAAGAATGGGACGAAGCCTATTTAATATCAGCAACCTCGATTATCCGGAACTATTTTTTTCGGACTCTCGAAAAATTCGTTCTGATGAAAGGTATATAAAAATTTTCGATTTTTTTTCTTCTAAGGAGTGGGCGTAAAAGGCAATAAAATAACACACATTTTACATATAGAACAAAGTCTATCGGGTTATTAGTTGCCGAGATATTTGTAATCCTGTTTTCCACATTCTTCGATTTTTCATGACCCTGTATTTCATTCATATTTCAATTCAGAGGTATATTTTAATTGGAAATGAGACGCTTAATCCGACGCAGTTAATTGTTAGTTAATAGAATTATTATTTTTGGAGTTATAAGGATGTTTCTTTTACGCAGTTCGGTACTACTTGAGTAGTTTGGCGTTTTATATAATTTGTTCGAAATTGGTACATCAGCAGTTCTTTAACATAGCATTACTATGCATATTAACAATATTTAAATTTTGTTTTGGAATTGCAATGCATTGTATAAATAGTTTTCACATGTTTTATTTTCATATACATATACATGATGGGTAAGTATTACGATGGCCCCCAACGACTAGTTTTATTGTGTTTTTCCCTGACCACTCGTCACCCTGTGTATGATATACATTTATTCTTTAATAAGGACGTTCTTATGCAATGCTCAGTTATGCTGCGTAACTCTTTTCAAGAATTTTCTTTTTAGAGAGAGTTATGCTTGGAAAAGGGTTGTGGCAAAAAAAAAAATTCCTAGTGCTCTATTTTTGGCTCTAAAAAGACTCTTCTCCGTTCGACCTACTTGTGTAAGAGGCTTTTTATCGTGTTGGGATAAATTGCCTGACAGTTCCGAGGTCGTGCGACGCGGAAGCTGTGAGTAAATCTTTACTGCTCAACTCATGCCAAGGACCTTTAAAATATATGCAGGGTGATTCAAAATTCTTCGTACAAGCTTTAAAAAGTGGTAGAGACAACAAACAGTTTTTGTATCGGAAATCGGGTTCGTAATTACTAAAAGATCCTTTATTTAGAGAGAAATACAGGACACCCCAATCTGAAACAGAATTTACGTTCGGAATTATAACAGTCATATATACTGCTGCAGTCCTCAACATCCCTAGTTCTCAAACTAATATGTAGCTTTAGAATAATGAATAAGGTATCATTGGATAACATTTTTTGCTGGCATCTGAATTTGCATATTGTATTTTGTATTACATATTTTGGTTAAGTATTATAAGTATTATAGGTAATCGTTATGGTATTGGTAATCGTTATACTATTAGGTTATTGTGTTGGGATAAATTGCCGGTCAGTTCCGAGGTCGTGTGACGCGGAAGCTGTGAGTAAATCTTTACTGCTCAACTCATGCCAAGGACCTTTAACATATATGCAGGGTGATTCAAAATTCCTCGCACAAGCTCTAAAATGTGTTACAGGCAGCAAGCAATTTTTGTATCGGAAATAATTATTCCAGGCTGCATTTATTCCGCGAGAAATACAGGGCACCACAATCTAAAACAGAATTTACGTTCATAATTTTAACAATCATTTATATTATCCCTGATCACTACATCCCTGTTTCTAAAATTAACACTTTGAGTACCACCGTGACTGATACAGAATTAAACTACGCCAGTCACTGGTGACTGACAGTGTAAAATAAGTTATAAAACTAAAAAATGCATATTGTTTTAAATAATTATCAAAAATATATAATCCTGTAATAAATAAAAGTTAAGTAAATTTTAAATACACTTTCAGTAATTACTTGAAATAATATATATATTTTTTTAGCTTTTTATGATAATTCCCACTATCTGTCACCGGTGACTGGTGCGGCCTAAACGGAAAGTTCAGTGCCAATCACCGGTGACCGACATAACGCAATTACATCAGGGTACTTTTACACACCAGGAAATATAGAGCGCTACACTGCAATGCGAGTCGGAATTAACATTCAGAATTTTGACAATCAATTACATTATTTTTGTTGTCAAAATCAATTTTTCTCGACTAATATGTAGTGCATAACCATGGATGGATATCAGTAAGAAGGACTTTTTCTTGACATCTGATATTACATTTTCGCTGAAAGGTTTTGTTACTTTGAAATTTTGCTTAAATGAAAAATTGGGGGTATATGTGGGAATACGGGATGTGACAACAGAGGGGACGGTGCAGATGCTTGTGATTTTTGAAATTTAATGTATTTAATCATTGCAGAATTTTAATGAGAATTTAAAATTTTATGCAGAATTTCAAATTTTATAAAAATCGAATCAAAACTTAAATGTATCGATAAAGTTTTTCTTAATTCTGATAGATCCCATCATACGTATTAATTCTATGCTATCCCATGATAAGTAATGATTCTAAGGTTTCCAAGATGATTATGTCCTACTTAAGACGGAGTCCTATTATTTCCGTATTACATAATTTATTATATAGATCCGCAATAAGTTTTCGTATTCATGCATTTTTGCATAAAAGTCCACCAGCTATTGCACCAAGATTTGAATTTTTATAAAACTAGTTAAGTACGAACGTACCTCATTTAAAAAGTTTGACGTGCAAATTTCGACTTTTTTTTTCGCCTTTTGTTTAACTAGAAAAAAAAAAGAAAGAGAGTCCGTAAAAAGAGAGGAATATCGTACTCGGGATTCATACCTGCCTACCTTATGTTACTTGTCTGTCTGCATAAACTTGTTTATACCGATATTTGCCTATCCACCTGCCTTACTATTTAACTAAACATTTCTGTTAATATATATATAGATTCAGGCTTTTTTTTTTTTTTTTTTTTTTTTTTTTTTTTTTTTTTTTTTTCGCATCGAACAAAGTGTTAAAGGACTGTTTTCAATTATTCGTATGCGGAAACACATAAAAAAAATTCTTTCTTTCAAAACAGCTTTCGTTTAGTGGACATTTGTAATATCTATATTTCTAGTACTTTACATTGCACTTGAGTGAGCCATTCAGAGAAATTGTGTTCATTTCATTATCTGATATTAATCCATACATACGTACCGAAAGGCGACTGCACAAACCATCACCCCATCGAGTTGATAACTGAAATTCCAAGATTACTCTGTTAAAAATCTTGTCCTAGTTTGAACCAGATTTTGGTGCTCAATAGCTGTCCTATAAGATGGTGGAATCTTGAACCAATATCTAGAGCTTCTGTTGAAGCATAGTTCCAATAGTTGGAACGAGGTTGAAATAGTATGTTCCAAAAGTTGATGCGAGATTTCCCCAACTTATGGTGGCAGCTACTGAGCACCAAAATTTGGTTCAAACTAGGACAAGATTTTTTACAGTGTAGATAAACCTCAACTCGCATATTAAAAAAGGCGAAAGGTGATTGCATAAACTATCACCTTATCGAGTTGATAACTGAAATTCCAAGATTACGCTACTAAAAATTTTGTCCTATTTTGAACCAGATTTTGGTGCTCAATAACTGCCATTGTAAGATGGTGGAATCTTGAACCAATATTTGGAGATTTGTTGAAGTATAGTTCCAATAGCTGGAACAAGGTTGAAATAGGAAACTTTAAATGTTGGTACGAGATTTCCCCAACTTATGGTGGCAGCTACTGAGAACCAAAATTTGGTTCAAACTAGGACAAGATTTTTTACAGTGTAGATAAAACTCAACTCGAATATTAAAATACAACTGGTCTGTCAAGTCATATCTTGATGGAAGCCACCTGCAAGCTCGATTTTATTGGCTGATTGATAGGTTTAACGTTGCGTTCACCTTCTTCCAGTCCTATATGTCCTTCCAGTCATACTTTTGGGTACAAAAAATATTACAGTGATAAATCTACCGATCAACTACTAAAACCGGATCCGCAGTTGTTTCTCAACATAATATGGCTGTCAGGTCAGTTGTATTTTAATATGCTAATTGAATTCCGGTGGCCAACTCGATGAGGTGATGATATGCTCAGCCGTCTCGCGACCCAATAGGAAATTTAGATTCAATAAGGCTAAAATTACTATTTGAAAATAATGGTGATTAAAATCCGCTGAATTATCCCCCTTGATATATTTGATTTACAATTCAAGATTTTCATCAGCGACTAGAATAAAAGGGTTATATTCGATGATTCATGTGCAGAAACACTTCAAAAGAATTCCTTTCATTAGAGAAAACTATTTTTTTTTTTCAAATAACATTTGTAAATCTTGACCTCAACATCAGAGCACTTCATCATCACTTCAGCGCCTGACGAGTATGTACAGAAACGAATCCAGCAGAAAATTCTCTAAAAGTTATAGAAGAGAAACATTTCGGAACTCTTTTAAAATTAAAGCTAATAGCACGTGCAAGGTCCCTGGGATCTAATTTATGCCTGAAACATTGTGATTCATCCTGTTAAAGCATTTAAAATGATAAAAAAAAAAAGGGTAAAGAAAAGAGACAGAATCTGTGTTAGAACGCAAAAATATGTTCGTGAGTAATGCGTACGTCATATTGACGTTAGCCCTAATCTGACCAATAAACTTGCTGCAATTTTTCTAACTTTAAAAGCTTGTATAATTTCGATTTTTACACCATCTAATAGTAAAGACAATGTATTTCCAAATGTAATTTGTTGAAAATGGTATTTCAATTTATTGTTTGCTTAAGCTTTCAAAATAATTTTCAAACATGAATATGTTTATGCTTTCTTCTTCCTTACAAGAAGTAAATATTGGATTCGTTAAAACTTTTTGACTTCCGATTTTCGTCGAATTTATACAGTTTAGAGGATATGCATAAAAAAAAAAAAACAATTAGAGGAAAATTACCTTCAGAAAATTTTCCCACATTTTTGCAACGATTCTGACTAAATCTGTGACTAAAATTTAAATGAAAATAATAATAATAATAATAATAATAATAATAAAACCTATGTGCCTTTAATACGGAATAAGGTCCAGATAAAAATTTATGTATTTGTGTGTTTTGAAGAAAATTACTCTTATTCGAGCGTAGAAAAAAGGCGTAAAATCATAGTTTAAATATTTATTCTCGTGCAATAAGTGACCTAATTAATAAAAAAGGAAATCAAAGTTTACAATTGACTAATTAAAATGTAGAAAATGCATACAGAATAAAGATACGTTTAGTTGTTATTATATCCAAAGTTGATTTTCACGTTTAAAAGAAAATCCAGTCGCCAAAAAGAATTATAGCACAAAATATTTAGACATCTCCATAGGATAAAATTTTATTTAAAGCTAATCAAAACAACAACAATTGAAATATAAACATCTAAAATTTTAAAAGTTTACACCGTTGCGTAGAGGAAGAAATGCACTTTTTAATGAAATTTGTTTGAAATCTCTATCACAATTTGTTTTTAAATTATAAATTTTTTAAAGTTTTGATTACTTTTTTGGTATTGTGGCAACAGGAGTAATCCACTTTTGGACATTAAACTTGGACCAATCAGTAAACGAATAAAAGAAAAAACAGAAGTGTTCCATTTTTGGACATTAAACTTGGACCAATTAGGAAACGAAATGACATAAAAAAGTAAGTTGCGGAATTCAACAAATAAAAAGATTCAGATATACTTTAGATTTCCGAATTCTTTACCGAGAACAACAACTGTTTTCCAAACAGTTAAAAAGAAGAAAAAGAACATGATGACGCCTAGCCTTACAATAACATACCTCTAAATTTGCTATTATATTTTTTAAAATGTAATTATGTACAAAAATTTGAAAAAAAATAAAAGACAGAGTGGAAACAACACGGGACTTTCAGAAACTGAAAATTATACCTGATTGCTGAATTATATTTAAACGTTGTAAACTATTCTATTATGCTTTTAAAAAATCGGCAAGAAAAAATATTATATATATAAAAACGAGTGGCAGATTATTTATTTGTATGTCTGTTTGTTTATCTTATTTATATATATATATATATGTCTTTCTATTTATTTGTTTTGTAATTTTTTAGAGATTTATTTATATACGTGTCTGTCAATGTGCTTAATTCTATGCATACATAAGTGAATTGTTCATTTATGTTTTTTTCTTCTTCCAGCATTTCATAAAGAACTAGATTCGATGTTACTTATACAGGAACACTTCAAAAGAATTCTTTCAGTCGAAAAAAACCTTCTTCTCAGCTATCATTTGTAAATCTTACACCTAAACATTAGAATATTAACTTACTTCAGCTCCTGGCGAGTTTGTACACAGACCAATCCAGACAAAATATCTATTAAAAAAGTGACAGGAGGAAACATTACGGAACTCTGGTAAAATGAAAACTAATGGTGCGTGCAAAGCCCCTGAGATCTGATTTATATTTAAGCATTGTGATCCATTCTACAAATACTTTTTAAAAAGGAAAAAAAATTGGTTGCCTGTAAAGTCGGTATACGGGCGAAAGTTTTACGTGACAACGACTTTGAGTTGTAAAATAATTTTAATGTGAATATTCATTCGTATAGTAGGAAGAAGGATGAAATAATAGTAACAATTTAAAACATTTATTTATACAAAGAATTATATTTAAAACATTAATTTATACAAAGAATCTCGCACTGAATTTCATATTAACAAAATTTTATTTTTACCTTTACACATACATACGTATTTATATACAAATATACATACAATAACTTGCAATACACTGTGTTTGTTAAACACATTTTACTTCATGTTTATTGATGTCAAATGTTGAATTTTGTAAACAGCATATTAAAGAATTTTTCAATGAGCAGAATATAACTAAAGTAAAATGGCTTTCACTAATCACATATCATTAGTTTTCCATAATATACCACCGAATTACGAAATAAACTACACTTATTTTCTTTGTACTTTATACTAATAACTAATACATAACGTATTTCGTCTTAGTTTGATACTATCTAAAATTCCTATTAAGCACCGCCCCTTCCTTGCAGCGAATTCACATTCACGTTCAGAAAATGGTCCCACAAGTGACCGGAAAAAGTTAAGAGAAAAGTGAGCGCGTATCGTGAGCGGAGCGTAACGTAACGTAACGCAGTTTCTTGAAGTGTCTCCCGGCAAACCAATTTACAAGACGTTGTCACGTCAAAAAAAAAGATCTGATATATAAAAAAAGAAAATATATAGGAAGATTATCTATCTTCTGTTCATCAATATATCTGTCTTTCTATTTATTTGTCTTTGCACTTATTTACTTGTCGATGACTCGGTCTATCCGTTTATTTCTATGCATGCATAAATGGGTTTTCCTTTTAGGTTTTTTATTTTTTCGAGTGTTTCATAAATGACTATATTTATAGTTGCTAATATCTTCCGCTTTTTTGTACCACAAAAAATTTATTGTAAATTTTATCATTTCAAATCGCTGTAATCTACCGATTAAATAAAGCAAAATTTTCTATTAATATTTTTCGGCCAAAAAATCGGGAGTTGACAGCTATGCTATTTACAGGGTGTGTCTAATACTCTTGGCAAAACTTTAAGAGGTGATAGTACACATCATGACAAACAATATTAATTATGAAAGTAACAGCCCCAAACGTCTTCCGAAGGAGATACGCGCCATTAAAGTTTCGGGTCCAAAATTTCAAATAATTATAAAAAAAGGAAAAATTGGTCGATTCGTTTGCGGTTTTCACTAAAACTATTTTTTTCGTCAGTATTGTCTTAAAAATAAATTGCAAAGATAACTTTCAAAAAATGCCGATGGAGGGCGCTTTAGACTTTGGAGTAACTTTTAACTATTTTTTACCGTTATTTTTTGCATCTCATTAAACTTTTTAGCAGCTTAGACATAAACTTAAATTTTTAGCTGAAAATCTGAAACGTTGGGAGTGGTTAAGTAGCACAAACTGAACTGTGTTCAATGGGGGTGGGGAGGTTCAAATTTCAAATGATTATAAAAAACGGAAAAATTGATTCATTTGCGGTTTTCGCTAAAACTATTCTTTATGTCAGTATTTCCTTAAAATAAATTTAAATGATTAATTTTGAAAAATGATGATTTCCGTTAGAGGGTGTCTTAAAGTTTAGAGTAACTAACAACTATTTTTAACCGTTATTTTTCGTATCTAATTAAATGTTTGTAAAAGCTTAGACTTAAATTTTGAGCTCAAAATCTGAATCGTCGTGATTAATTAAGTAGCGCAAAAATGAACTGTGTTCGAGGAATGTAGAGGGTAACATTTCAACTCCTGAAAACACTTCAGTTTGCTCTTCTTAACCCTTCCCAAAGATTCAGAATTTGAGCTCAAAATTTATGTCTAAGCTTTTGCAAGCATTTAATTAGACGCAAAAATAACGATTAAAAATAATTGTTGGTTACTCTAATGTTTAAGGCGCCCTCTAACAGAATATTTTGAAATTTATCTTAAAATTTATTTTCAAGGAAATACTGACATAAAAAATAGTTTTAGCAAAAATTGGAAACGAATCGACCAATTTTTCCGTTTTTTATAATTATTTGAAATTTGAACATCTCTAGCCCGATTGAACACAGTTCAGTTTGCGCTACTTAATTGCTCCCGACGATTCAGATTTTCAGCTCAAAATGTAAGTTTATGTCTAAGCTTCTAAAAAAAATTAATGAGATACAAAAAATAACGGTGAAAAACAGTTGTACGTTACTCCAAGGTCTAAAGCGCCCTCTATCGGCATTTTGGAAATTTATCTTTATAATTTATTTTCAAGACAATTATGACATAAAGAATAGTTTCAGAGAAAATCGCAAATCAATTGACAAATTTTTCCGTTTTTATGATTATTTGAAATTTTGGACCCGAAACTTTAATGGCAGTTATCTCTTTCGGAATACGTTTGGGATCCTTGGTTTCCCATTTAATATTGTTTGTCTTGATGTGTAGTGTACTATCACCCCTTAAAGTTTTGCCCAAGAGTTTAGATACACCCTGTATTTAATGTTACTTATACAAGAACACTTCAAAGAATTTTTTCAGTCCAAAAAAAACACTTCTTCTCAGCTACCATTTGCAAATCTTACACTTAAACATCAGAACATTAATTCACTTCAGCTTCTGACGAGCTTGTACACAAACCAATCCAGAAAGAATTCTATAAAAAAAGAGACAGAGGGGAAACATTACGGAACTCTCGCAAAATGAAAACTAATAGCGCGTGAAAGATCTTGAGACCTGATATATATTTAAGCATTGTGATCTATTCTGTAAATGCTTTTAAAAAGAGAAAGAAGAGAGAGGGAGATGATATACTAAAAAAAAAAAAAAAGAAAATATGTAGGTAGATTATCTGTCTGGCTATCTTCTGTTCATCAATATGTCTATCTTCCTATTGATTTGTCTTTGTACTTGTTTGTAGGTTTATTTGTTCTATGTGTCTGTTAATTTTCTTATTTCTATGCATGGCATACCTGGGTTTTTCTTTAGGGTTTTTTTTCTTCCAGAATTTCAAAAATGACTATATTTCATATTTCTTATACAGGAACACTTCAAAAGAAATTTTTCACACGAAAAAACCCTTCTTCTCAGGTACCATTTTGTAAATCTTAAACCTAAACACCAAACCGTTAATTTTCCAAACGTACAAGCTCCTGACGTGCTTGTACGCAAACCAATCTAGCCAAATTTTCTATTAAAAAAAATGCCAGAGGGAAAATAACACGGAACTCTCGTAAAATGAAAATTTTTCCTGAGATCTGATTTATATTTAAATGTTGTAATCTATTCTATTAATGCTTTTAAAAAGTAAAAAAAAAAGATTATACACATAAAAAAAGAAAAATTAGAAGAAGAATACCTATTTCCATGTCTATCTTATTGTTTATCAATGTATGTATCTTTCTATTTATTTGTTTTTGTACTTGTTTATCGATTTATTTATCTATTTGTCTGATTACCTCTCTACTCCTATGCATATAAATGAAAAATTTTAAATTATTTTTTTTTATTCTTCTAGTATTGCTTAAAGAACTATATTCGATGTTACTTATACAAGAACACTTCAAAAGAATTATTTCACTCCAAAAAAACCTTTCTACACAGCCATGAACATAGCTACCATTTGTAAATCTTATACCTAAACATCAGAACATTAATTCACTTCAGTTGCTGGCGAACTTGTACACAAACCAATCCAGCCAAACTTTCTAGAAAAAAGCGACAGAGGGGAAACATTACGGAACTCTCGTAAAATGAAAACTAATAACGCGTACAAAGTCCCCGAGATCTGATTTATACGTAATCATTGTAATCCATCGTATTAATGTTTTAAAAAAGGAAAAAAATCAGAGAGATTATATACATAAAAAAAGAGTATCTAAGGAACATTATCAATCTTCCTACATTCTGTTCATTAATATATCTGTCTTTCTCTTTATTTGTCTTTGCACTTTTTTATAGGTTTATTTGTCTATGAATTTATTAGTCTACTTATTTCTATGCATGTATATGTGGATTTTCCTCTTGGTTTTTTTTTTTTTTTTCATCCAGTGTTTCTTAAATGACTATATTCGATTTTACTTATACAGGAACACTTCAAAAGAATTCTTTTACTCGGAAAAACCCTTCTTCTCAGCTGTCATTTGTAAATCCTACACTGAAACATTAGAACATTAACTCACTTCAGTTCCTGACGAACTTGTACACAAACCAATCCCGCCAAACTTTCTATAAAAAAAGTAACAGGGGTGGGAGGACATTACGGAACTCTCCTAAAATGAAAATTAATAGCGCGTGCAAGGTCCCTGAGATCTGATTAATATTTTCGCATTGAGATCCATTCTGCAAATGCCTTTAAAAAAAGTAGAGATAAGAGAGATAATGAACATAAAAATATGTATAGAAAGATTATCTGCCTATCGTCTGTTCATCAATATATCTGTATTTTTATTTGTCTTCGTACTTGTTTACAGGTTTATTTGTCTATGTGTTTGTCAGTCTACTTATTTCTGTACATTCATATGTGAATTTTTCATTCATGTTTCTTTTTTTCTTCCAGTATTTCATAAAAAACTATTCGATAATCCTTATACAGGAACACTTCAAAGGAATTCTTTTACTCAAAAAAAAAAAAAAAAAAAAAAACCTTTCTTCACAGCTACCATTTGTAAGTCTTACACCTAAACATCAGAACATTAATTCACTTCAGTTCCTGGCGAACTTGTACACAAACCAATCCAGCCAAACTTTCTAGAAAAAAAGCGACAGAGGGGAAACATTACGGAACTCTCGTAAAATGAAAACTAATAGCGCGTGCAAGGTCCCTGGGATCTGATTTATACTTAAGCATTGTGATCCATCGTGTTAAAGCTTAAAAGAAAAAGAAAATAAAAAAAGAAGATAAAGAGAAGAGGATTTTCTTTAGAATCTTGGCTAGCTTCTCGTTTCTGGGAGAGAAGTATCATCTCAGGAAGCAAAGTCAATGATGCGTGCTTGTGAAACGCGTGGTCATGCTCTTCAGTTAAATGGGATATGTCGAATGAATTAGATTTTATGAATAGATTTGATGTTATGAATATTAGCGCGGGTAATGATAAAAATTTCACGCATTTTTTATTCCTCCTGCAAACAATTATTTAACAAGTAAGAAAAATCATGCGTTAAGCATAGATTATGAAGCACTTTCCAACGCTTCATGAAAACGTTAACAAAACTTCGTTATTTAGGTAAATAATGATATAAAGCCAAATATGTATTCCATTCTAGTACTGACCTGTATTTGATCCGTCAGCTAATATACATACTATATAATGGGAAAATTTAATTTAGCAAAAAAAAAAAAAAAAGCCTAGTAGCTTGAAATTTCTCTTTCAGCAATTTATACTAACAGTGAAAACATACATGAATACTTTGTTCAACCTTGTAGTTTGCCTGGTACCTTTATTATACATCAGTGTTAAGCTAAAATTTATTTTAAACTAAAACACTGTTAAAACAACTGAAATCACTTTCTCATAAATTATCATTCATAGGCTTCATGTACCCAATTCTTTGCGTGGCCCTGTATAACATTTTATCTATATTCTGCAAACATTTCTTTGTAAATTCAGTTCAGCGTAAAAATGCATAATATATTTAAGAATCATCTTTTAGTAATTTGTGGTCATGTTCTGTAATGCTGGTAAGCTCATTTGAGTAGCCCTGTATATTAACTATAGCATTTATACCCACCATATAATATGCATAAATTTAGAGAAATTATACGAACATATCATAATTAAAATGCATTTCATCCATCCATCAGCCATCATCGGACACATATACAGTAGTTCGGAAAGAATGTACTATTTGAAATCTTTTGTGTGTCCCTGTAAATACTATGTACTTTATATTAAGGGAAGGCAGTATCGTATTGTTTAAACTAAGCCTAATTGACACACACATATATTTTATTAAACATGAAACAGTTTAATATATTTAAAATATGTGACACACAATTCCCCCTTTTACCATTATCTAAAGGAATTCTTTTGTGGGCCCTGTAAATGAATAATAGCTACATTTTCACCTTATATTTTATAGAATGCCTATTTTAATTCATCTCGTTAAAGCATATAAATTTTAATATGTTTGACAGGGTATAACATCTTTAAAATTCCTTTGAAACGATTTTTCCCCCATAGGCCATAGGCCGTAATGTAATGGGAAACTTTTGACTCTCCCTGTAGATAAACTAATCATAGTAGAAACTCCATTTTCAATAGGGTTCGTGCTAGGGTAAACGTCAGTAACGTCCTAAAATTTCATGGCAATCTGAGTATATTTACGTGAGTTAGAGCGCGGACAGACAAACCGAATTCATAAGCACTTTTCAACTTTGTTGGAAAGTACTAAAAAGTACAGCATAACCTCAGTTTAACAATATTCAATTTAACGATGAATTCTTATGGTTCTAATTTATCGTTATTTTTCTCAATGTTATATTATACGTTTTAAAGAATTTATCCTGAATTTAACAGTGTCTTTTATGTGTTTGAAATTATTCTAATCATCTTTTCAGTCTTTTTTTAAAGTGTGTGTGAGAGAGAGAAAGAGAGAGCGTGTGTACGCGCGCGCGCGCGTGTGTGTGTGTGTGGGTAAAAATATTTCACGAATTTGCTTATCTCTCATTTGTTTGTTATCTCGCATTATCTCTCTACTATCCCATTCTAACTAGGATGCGACAATACAGACAATCATCTCATCAACTTCAAGGATGAAAATCTAGATTAGTTAAATCTCGATTTGCATATTAAATCGCAATCGGTTTGCCAATTCATATCTTGGGGAAAACGCCTAAAAACCCGATTTTAACAGATGACTCGTAAGCTAATCATTTGCTTTCCGGCACCCAAAAGTATGAAAGCATGGGGGATTTGGAGCAGAAATACATAACGATAAACCATTGATGAACCGTTAAACCGTTAAAACCGTTTCTGGGTGTTTGCCACCAAGATATGATTTGACAAACCGATTGCAATTTAATATGCAAATCATTATTTAACTAATTTTAGATTTTCATTCGTGAATTGGATAAAGCGATTGTCTGTGCTGCCGCCTCCCGGTCTATTCAGTACCCATTAATTTTTTTATTAACATCTGTTTTAATGTAAAAAAAAAAAAAAAAAAAAAAAAAAAAAAAACAGGCATATATTTATTCCTTTCCCAAACAATTACTTTGAAAGAGTACAATAACTCCGATTTAACAATTACCCCTATGTAACGATAGATCTTTTTGTTTTGAATTCATGTTCATATTTTCCTAAGTTATACATTTTAATAATATTTTTCCTGAATTTAACGATAATTTTTATGTATTTCAAATTATTTTTAATATATTTTTAGGGTCTTTTTAGGGTTTCGTTCATCTGACGAATCCCTATTCATCTTTGTCCTCTGTCTGTCCATCGGTCACTGAATCAGTACACCAAAAACTGCATAAGTCAGCGATTTCAAATTTTGTGTAATTACAGCTGAATACCTCGTATCACACGACAAATCAGAACATTTTGAAAGAGTCTATTATTTTAAGTAAGCTAATTTTTTCAGTGCTATCCGTTCATTTTTGCGAGTTAAATTTTTAAAAAGAACTTAATTTTACTGTTTTTTGGTGAGAGATCATAACTTGGAGGTAAAGCGTCTCATTGGTAAACAGGAGGTTCTTTGTTCAATCCTCGCTGCTTCATATAGAAATTTTTGTACTAAGGTGGGTTTAATTAAAAGAAATTTCGTATTTTTTTTTTTCAACTTAGACTTATATTATCTTTTTTATCACTGACATTCAAAATATTTTTTTGTAATTCAATTTTCTCTCTATTTTAAAAGCTACTGCGATTTATTAATAATTCAACATTTTTAATTTGGTTTAAACAATTTTTTTCGGTTTTAGAAAAAAAAATCTATCTTTGCTATTTTTTTTTTTTTTTCGGATTTTCAAAAAAAAAAAAAAAAAAAAAAAATGAAAAAATGGAATTTTGGATTTTATTTAATTAATTTGATTTGAATATTTTTAATTTGATTAAAATAAGTAACTTCGATTTATAATTATTTTAAAATTAAATTTATTGATGTTGCCATCTATATAAGAAATTAATGATTACAAATTAACAATTTGGATTTATAAATTAAACGAGGTGGAACCCATCGAACTTCGACGAAAGAAAATGTTTTAGAAGGAACTGTTTCAATGATTTATAGCAACGTACAAAATTAGCTACAGTAAAAAATGCATCTTATATTGGTCAATTTAAGTCTAAAAGATTTATTATTTTAATCCAAAATTAACAAAATACCATTTCTATAAAAGTCAGTTGACCAAATTGTTAAAATTATACTTTAATCGCATATGTAATAAGTAAAATATGATAAAGATAAGTCATTATGATGAAGTTATCAATTGAGGTTCTTATGCTTGGTAAAAATGAAAAAAAAAATAAAATTGACACGATCATAAAATTTCACGTGAAATCTAAACCCGTCATCATTTTTATCTTCTCAAAATTTACATACGAAATTTTGATTATTTTTTTATTATTATTATTCAATTTTAAGATAAAGTGGCGCATTTCTGTTGCCACAATTTCAAAATTCGCGCAAAAAATATAAAAAAATTACTATCTCAAAAATAAATTAAGATGCAGCTTTCAAACAAATTGCATTTAAAAGTGCATTTTTTTCTCTATACGCCGATATAAAAATTAAGAATGTGCGATGTTTAGATCTATAAAAATTGCAGTAGCAAAAATTGCAAAACCGAATTGCACGGGAATGTGTTGCCATTCGCAAAATGACGTATGCGCTACGCACAGATACGTTTGGCCTTTATAATATAGATAGATTATAAATTATTTTGAAAGAAATATTAAACAAAGCCCCCTAGGCGATCTGCAATCACATTTACCCCTTGTTTTTCTATCTTTTTATTATTATTATTTTATTTTTATATATACAAGGTAGAACCCATCAAATTTTGACGACAGAAAATGTTTGAGAAGGAATTGTTTCATTGATTTATAATAAACCTAAAAAATTAGTTATAGTAAAAAATGCATCTTATATTGGTTGTCTAACTTTTAAAGAAATCACACTTAACGCAAAATTAACAAAATACTATTTAGTCCAGTCATTTTAGCACCTTTTTTCACAAATAGCGGAAAAAATTAGAACAAAGCTGGATTTTTGCATAGTTGCTAATTTAACATACTAAAAGTCCCCATCGATCCAATGTGAGCTTTCGCCTCCAGGGGGCGCTAATGAGCTTGAAAATCGGTTTTATGTGAATATCTCACGAACAATGGCATCTAGACAAAAAAGTTTAATTACAAAGATGTAGATAATTTAATTTTCTACAAAAAGTGTCATTAACATTTTTTGTCCCACCAATCCTTCCCTGTCAAAAATTTAAATAAAGTAAACATTATGGAAAAAATGCGAAGCACAATCATAACGCGGCGAAGAGGCAGTGCAGAACAAATACCGAACAACTTTCGATCCCTCCTCCCCAACCTTTCCCCGAATTGTCTGTATGCCGTTTTCGCGCGTTTGTGCAATAGTCATTGCCCAATACCCTATACTATAATCTCTCTCTTCATTTGTCGAAATGTATCACGTGTAGGTGACTTTCCAATGTTTTATTTTCATTTGGTGCTCATTTTGCTGGTATGAATAGGGGTGTAGTCGTAAAAATAACAGACGATATACACTTTGAGCAAGAGAGTATACGTTCAAGGCAGAGGATATACCCTAGAGTGTGTATACTATAGCTTTCTTGAGAAACAGAGGGTATACGGTGTTCCTTTAAAAAGTCCAGAAGCTATACGGCGTATACCCCCCCTATACTCACCACTGCATCACTGGGTATGAAATCATCTAATTTATTGAACGAATATTCTTTGTGAGATTTTAGGAAGGGAAATATTTTATTTTCAACGCATGTTGTAGAAAGTTTTAAATAGTTATGACAGTTTAAAATGACTCTTTCTTAATTGCTGATTACGAGCGATAAATGGAGATTGACCAAATAGTTTGTCTTGTTTGCAGTGAGAACTGCGTTTCGAAAGATTATGTAAAAATAGGAAAAAAGGGACTGAAGTTCATTATGACAGCATGTTCGGAAAGAGGTGACCATAAGTGGAAAATATTTGAAGAAATGGCTAAAAACAATAGTGAATTTACAGTTCATCCAAAGTGTAGAAAAAATTATTCACGAAAGATTTCTATTAAATCATACAATAAATCTATTGCAGAAAAACCATCAACGTCCGCACAAATTAGTCCATTGAAGGAAAAGTTGAGAAATGACAGTCCGTTGTTTGAATGTAAGGAAAAATGTTTGTTATATTCTGATACATTAGACGAAGCTTTTACACGGAAGGAAAAAAAGAAAGCTCTAAAGTATCGCGAATTTCTTTTTTATCTAATCATTAAAATAAGATACGTCTCATATCTATGCTTATAGCTTATGGAGAATGGTTTCGTAGCGAAACAAGCAGAAGATGATGCAGACACACTAATTGTTAACACAGTTATCGAAGTAACAAAGTCTGGTGCGTTTACTGCTGTTGTTGACGATGATATTGACTTGCTCGTGTTGTTGACTGCTTTAGCACCTCCAGACATAATGATATTCTTATTAAGCCTGGAAGAGAACGAATTGTAACCACCCTGTATTCATCGCACAGTCTTAACAGTGATGCTGTTCTGAAAAATCATATATTGTTCCTTCACGTTGTTTCAGTTTGTGACTCGACATCAGTAATGTTTGGGAAAGGTAAAATGTTGTTAGCATAATTTTGGAAAAAAAGAAGAAGATCATAACATACAAGCTTCTAGCATTTTAGAAAGTTATCAAGTATCTCAATTTGAAGTTTCCGAGGCAGGAAAAACTATTTTTCTTGCTTCATACGGTGGTAAAGCAGAAATTTCTCTGAACAATCACCATTATGTGTGCTTCAAGAAAGGTATTGCTGTTGGTAAAAAAAGCCTTTCATCGTTGGCGCCAACCGAAGATGCAGCTAGATTGCACAGTTTATCATCTAGTACAATACTGATTGGGCAATTAACTACATCCTGAGAACTGGGGCTGGCAAAATGCTCCTAATTTGTCTCCAATTCCAGCTACCTTACCGCCCGCACCAAAAAATATTATTGAATCAATTTTTTGTAATTGCTCCAAAGGATGTGGAAAAGCATGTGGATGCTCAAAAATTGGACTGAAATGTTGTGATATTTCATAAATTGCTGCGGAGTTTCATATCATAATGCAAGTAAAATTGAATATGAAGATGAGGAAGATATTGATAGTATCCTGCCCACTGCAAGGGAGGAGCGAAGCGCTACTTCTAAATTCAGTGATGATATCAAAACACAAAAAAAAACTGAAAGCAGCACAACAACGAAAGAAAGAAATACAAATAATGACGAATCTGAATCGAGTGTAGAAATTGAAGTTGTGCAAAGAACTACTAAAGCAGCCAAACGACTGAAATTGGATTAAGCCAGTTACTATAAGTGAAATATACCTACGGGAGAAACCACAATAAAAAAACGAGCTAAGTGCTTTACCTCGAGAATAGTGAGGAAATAAGCATAAATGTGTATTATATATTCACTTTCTCCATTCAAAGGTGATAATTATAGATCTGTTTACTTCTTTTTTTTTTAAGTAGCAGCAGATTTTTCGTATTTTTATAATTTCACTTTCAAATATGTTCACTTTTTTATATTTTTGACAGGGAAGGGCTGGTGTGACAAACAAATGTTAATGACACTTTTTATAGGAAATTAAATTATCTACACATTTGTAATTGAACTTTTTTTTTTCTAAATGCCATTGTTCGTGAGATATTCAATGAAAACCGATTTTCAAGCTCATTAGCGCCCCCTGGTGCCGAAAGCTCACATCGGATCGATGGGGACTTTTAGTATGTTTAACTACATAACCTAACTAGCACCTACGCAAAAATCCAGCTTTGTTCTAATTTTTCCCCTATTTTTGCTAAAATGACTGGGCTAATTTCTGTAAAACTCAGTTTTAGAAATTGTTAAAATTGAACTTTAATCGTACATGTAAACAGTAAAAAATAATAATGATCTGTTATTATGATAAAGTTATCATTTAAGATTCTTATGCTTGCATTCAAATGAAAAAATAATAATAATAATAATAAAAGCAAATTATGGTTTTGTGGATGTATGATATTTTCATTAAACAGAGAAAATCAATGACAGACTGAGTCTGGATTCTTTCTTTTTGTATTTCTTTTGATTATTTGTTTACAAGAAAATACTACCTCTGTCAAAAAAGTTCGGTGAATGAATTCAGAACGACCGATTTGGCAACATTGGGGAAACAAAACGCTGCACCTGGAGAGAGGCAAGTGTTGACCATCTTCCTCCACCGTTGTTTAGTTGAGCGTCGTTTATGTTCTGTGTAAGATGTGCTTTACTAAGTGCTTGTTCACTGTGTTGATTCTTAAATGAGAACAGGAAAATAAAAGAACAAAAGATTAGTTCAAAATTTGGTTTTAAGCTTTGCAAGACACCGAAAGTAATTCATGAAGGGTGGTGCAAATTTACATCAACCATACTCGCCAGATCTCAATCCTCCAGACTTCTTCCTATTTCCACGACTCAAACTCTCTTTGAAAGGGTTTTTGCCCTATTAATGACATCCAACGAACGTGACGAACTTTTGAACTCCATCCCAAAAGAAGACTTCTTGCGAATTTCCCAGGACATGTATAGCAGATCTGAGCGGTGCATAGTTATGGGAGATGAAGTAAAGGATGGTAAGGTAACTTTCAAAGGATGGTAAGGTAACTTTCGTTAATATTTCATCTACATTAATTTTACAGGACTATTCACCTAACTTTATTGTCAGAGGTTGTATGTTTGAACTGGTGTTAATCAATCGAAGTGCTATAAAAAACTCTTAAAAACACCATAAAATATACTAAAATATTAGGCCTTTCGAAAGAACTGAATCTTTCTTCTTCAGGCATAAAGAAGATGTCCATTTACTATGAAAGCAGCGGCACGATAGTTTGAAAACAGTGTCGTGCCGCAGCTTTCGTAATAGACGGACGTCTTCTGTGCGCTTGAAGAAGAAAGACTTGGTTCTTTTGATTCTTTTGAAAGGCCTAGAATATTTTAGTATCTTTTATGGTGTTTTTAAGAAGTTCTTATAAAATTTTATTTGTTTACAATTACAGCTGTCAGAAAACAAGTTATCACAACAATATAAAATGCATATTTATTTTCCTATTATTAAAAAAAAGAAAGAAAAAAATAGTCTTTTAAAAATCTAGAATTTTTCAACTTTAGACTCAAATTTCCCAAGTTCACAAACATTGAAAGGGAAGACTCCCACTCACATAACCCCTCATGGCGACGTCTATGGACTTTCTAGATTTCCTTTTGCGTGTTAGAACTTAGTGGCACACATAGAAGAAGAATAAATGTTATAATCTTGATGCAGCTACTGTTCTTTATTTTCTTCTTGCTTCAAAGGCAAACACTTTTAGTTTCAGCTTATTATTTGAAAGTGTTATTTATCCCCAAGATTTACAACCAAAAAAAATAGGAAAGTTGAAACGATTTTGCAATGCTCTGCCACAGTTAAGAAGTTAGATTTATGATTTTGGCTGAGACCTTCCTGATTCAGAGGCACATTTTTACAAAACAAAAACTCCGGCAAAAACTTGGATACTTTCCTGGAATTTTTTTATAAGCCTCAAGGGTTTTTTTTTTAATTTTTGAGACAGTCCCTTAAAAAAACATGCGAAGTTTCATTCGTGTCACAGATTAAAGTAACTGTTTTCAGAGTTAATGTAATCTTTTAAAATAGCTCTAGGATTATAATATTAGCCTAGAATGTCTGATTCAGGGTAAACTGGTGGCTCAATTTAAATCGAAAAAATTTAAATTTTCAAGAAACTTTTTTCTATACTTACAATGAAGGTTTTCATACGCGCATATTCAGAAAAATCTGAAATAACAAAATTGTAATTTAACAAATTACAACGACTATTTGGAAAATGATATTTCAAAGGACTCAAATTTTAAAGACTTACAAATAAATTCTATATTTAAATTAATAATAATAATAATCATTTTTAGGATTATTATAACGAGTCATATTACGTACGCCGTACATTGAACATTAATATTCCTAGACCAATGATAAAAAACAATAGATTAAAGATAGACAACTTTAACTGTTTAAAATGTGCATTTTTATTTGATGGAGTTCATTAGGCTGACTTCTGAACGCCTCCTATTACATACGACATGGATTAAACATTAATATTCCTGGATCCATCATAAACAAATTTTAAATGAAATTTCAGTTTTTCAATTTTCGGAACTGCAAATTTTTAAACTTCCAAATATCGCCAATTTTAAATTTTTACACCGTTGCGTTTGAAATCTCTATCACAATTTTTTTTTTTTTTTTTTTTTTTTTTTTTTTTTTTTTTTTTTTTGAAGTCTTTGTTATTCTTTTTTCATCGTGGCAACAGAAGTATTCCATTTTTGGACATTAAACTTGGACCAATCGGAAAACGAACAAAATAAAAAAACAGAAGTATTCCATTTTTGGAAATTTAGCTTGGACCAATCGGAAAACGAATAAAATGAAAAAACAGAAGTATTCCATTTTTGGACATTAAACTTGGACCAATCGGAAAACGAATAAAATGAAAAGACAAAAGTATTCCATTTTTGGACATTAAACTTGGATAGTCAGGAAACGAATAATAAACCAACTTTATTGCGGAATTCAACCAATAAAAAGAGTCAGATATACTTTAAATTTCCCAATTCTCTACCGTGAACAACAACTATTTTTTCCAAATAGTTAAAAAATTACAGAATAATTTTCTCATGTAGGTATATACCCTTTGGCACTTACGTCTTTTACGGAATTTTTAATCTTTTACCACCAATTTTAAAAAACGGAAATTTCTGCGGAAATAAATCGGAAAAATGCGCTGACTAAATAAGGCAAGATTTACTATAAAATTTTAATGGTGAGAGTAATCAAGGATTCTGAGCACTTATGAGGCATTTAATGTCGGCCACTCATCTCCAAAGTGAAAGTTTGTAAAAAAAATTAGTTTGCCATATCCATTTATACATATCAACAATGAAATTTCACAATCGTTTTATATACGAATTAAGGGTGTCCGGGACACATTTTAAAATAATTTGAATTTATTAAGTTAAAATTTTGATCTTTTTTCCCGTGATGGTTAATTATGTTATTTGCAAACAATACCACATGATAACACATTTCATATTTAAAGAAAAAAAAATTAATTAAAAATTGGGGTAATTTAAAATCGTTATAACTCAAAATATTATTTCTAGAATTTCAATTTTTTTTACAGTTAAATGAGCAGAAATATTTAAATTTTAATTTTGATTCAGCATTTTTTTTAAATATTAAATTAAAAAAAATTAAACTAAAATACATTTCAAATAAAAATTTGAAAAATATGATGCAACATTTATTTTAAAAAATCGTATTTTCACATTTAAATATTTTATTTTAATTTGCTGAATCAAAGTTATAGTAAATCAATCAAAAATGACATATTCAAAGATTGAAGCATTTATCTTTAACGGTTCTTGAGTTACAACAATTTAAATCCGAGAACTTGTGAAAAAAAACCATCCTGAAAAACCCATCATTTCCATGACAATCATTGCTTGAAAGCTAGATTTTGAAAACAAACCAAAACGAAAATATATATATATATCTTCTTCTAATTAAAATAGAAACATGATATAAATGTCATTATAAGCATTAAAAAAAAAAAAAAAAAAAAAAAAAAAAAAAAAAAGTGCAATTTTTTTTTTTTTTTTTTTTTTTTTGGGGGGGGGGGGGGGAAGATTTTTGAATCTTGGTCCTGCTTAAATTTAAAATTTTGAGTATTGTCCATTTAAACATTCATTTGTAGTAATTTCAAAATGCATTAAAATCGCTTGCATTTGGCAAGGGGGAATGTTGCTTGCCAAATGGTGTGGCGCGTTCGTCTTTTTTTTTCATAAAATATTCAAAAGTATTTTATTTTTTAGGATGAGCGAAGCGAATCCTCTACTAGTCTACTCAAATTACAATTTGTCGTACGCTTTACAAAAAAACTATTCAATATTTTAACTTCAAATTAAACACAAAAATAAATTATGATCTGTAGATTTGCAGAATATAATTTTTTTTACAGTAAAACGTTAAAAAAATTATTATTTTAATTAATTTATTTTACATGCATTTCCAATACGGAAGCATTTTAGCAAATAAATAAAAAATGAAACGCGTATATTTTCAGAAAAAAAAGTTTAAATCATGGAGTAAATAATTATAGATAGAATCATGATTAATTTATTAAATAAAACATGTTTTCATTATCCCGCACAGATGATACTTAACTTTGCACAGATGATACTTAAACATTTTAAAAGAATTGTATTATGGATTTTTTTTTTTTTTGGTAAATTGGCAACAAAATAATTGTAAACAAATAAAATTAATTCTTAAATGGACTCTATTCTGGTGACGTCAAAGTCACGTGTTTTGGGGAAACATTCCCCACATCATAGACGCTAATTATGCAACGACTCGTTTCCCAACTCGTGGTTGTATGCCGTAGAATAGTAACGGAACATATTTTTGTGACGTGAAATCACGTGTTTTGGGGAAACATTGCAGAAATCACAGCCTCGAACTCAAACGGAGAATAGAGTCCATTTGTTATATAAATGAAAAATTAAAAGATCTGCGTGAAGTTGTTGGTTCAAGCTCTTTATAAATATTTTTGCGAAGGTCGTATTGTGGCTAAATAATATCGACTCATTAATCAGAAGGATTTTATAGAAAAATAAGACTTTAACAAGTTCGCAACACTGAGCTCGACATATAATGTCGAGCTCAGTGGTTCGCAAACACAACAATAATTATTCGTGAAAACGTCACTGCGAGAATGAGGCTGTGTTCAGCTGTTACGCGCGCTGCACGCGCACGCTAGGAGCCACGGACATGGAGTGGATACTTATACTTGGTGGGATGTGCGTTCAGTCCTCGCTACTGTGCCACCAGTTACTGTAACTGTTCGCTCAGTAACAGATGGAGAACAGATCAAGGACTTGTAGTGCCAATTATAAAGATAATCTGTTACAAATGAAAGTAAGCTGGCTGGTCGAATGGTCAGAGTGCTGAGCTTGAACCCAGACGATACGGGTTCGGAACCTGCGCGGGCCAAAAGTTGGTTTGTGTTTTTTTTTTTTTTTTTTTTTTGGTTGCTTTTTATTAATAAATAGGACATTTTTATTAAAGGTAAATTTTATATTAATAATACAGAAGCACATGTATTTCTATTATAATAATAAAATACTTATTTAAATATGAGAAAATGAGATTTTTGCGGAGAAAGTTTTAATATTCCAAATTTAGAATATTAAAAGGATAATTAGAACGATATTAATATCGTTCCAAAGTGATTTATATATATATTAAGAAAATGAAAAAAAAAGTTTTCTGCGAAAATATCCGTATACGCATAAAATAATTATTAATGTTCTTTTTCTTCTCTTTTTTTTTTTTTTTTTTTTTTTTTTTTTTTTTTTGAAAATTTTAGAAGTAATTTTTTATTGAGATTAGGATGCAAATATAATGCATGCGTGGATATTTTACGGTGTTAAAATCAAAATGGAAAATATTATAAAAGCAAAATGTAAAAGATATACATTTTTTTAAATTAAGAATATCTGCATACATATATTTTAAAGAAGTGAAATATTTGGAGTTTGCCTTCTAGTTTTATCTATACTAATAAAAGAACAAAACGCTCTGTCTGTCTCTGTGTGTGTGTGTCTGTGTGTCTGCGATGGCTAGCAAAATCTACAGCACGTACGAAGCTCAAAATTTTTTTGAG
Source organism: Maratus speculifer (assembly GCA_964019185.1). Taxonomy (NCBI): domain Eukaryota; kingdom Metazoa; phylum Arthropoda; class Arachnida; order Araneae; family Salticidae; genus Maratus; species Maratus speculifer. Next base: position 142,879,857 of record OZ025301.1, on the reverse strand, counting down.
AGTAGCCCAATGTCTCTTCTGATGCACCTGAGGCTCAGAATTTCAAAATTCTATTTATTAACAGAGTAATTAATTAAATTCCAAAGCTCACTCTCATAAAAAATCGCCTTTTTCCGCTTTTTTTCCATTTCATTTTCTTATGGTTGATTGGTTGCATAAAATTTTTGCAGAAATAATTAAAAAGCTGGGACAGACTTTTAAAATTCATAGACTGGCAAACTGTCAGTTTAAATGGGGATTTTTTTTTTTTAATCACAGCTGCTGTACACCATGGAGAAAAAAATAGGTGGAGGCGAAGTAAACCGAAAAAAGGTTTGCAACACGGAGTAAGAAGTGTCTTACTCCGTGGTTTGCAATATTAAACCATTTATCGCTGAAATTTTAATGTCTCAAACAAAAGCACGAGGAAGGAATTTTGTATTAATAAAACGAATTGAAAGAAACGAATTACAGCTGAAGCATATTTTACGAAGAAATAGTACTTTTTTAAAATGGTTTTTTTCTATTATATTATTTAGTTTAAAGTTAGGTTAAAGTTAAATTGCATTTATGTTATGGTTAGAATAAGGATATGTTACAATAAAGTGAACACATTTAGGCTAGGTTACATTTCTGTTATATTTAATTTACGGTAGGGTACTGTTAAGTCGCTGTTAGATTACAGACAGGTTCTGGTTACGGTATAAAAGTTTAAGGTTAGGAATTTATACACAGAGTGAACCTATACGCAAGATTTGATTAAAAATAACACTTACTTTTGTTAAATAGCTCTGAAATTATAGTACTATATACCAACCTTTTAGCTACCATCGTGTATCGATTTCATTCATGGTATAGTCGGATTTAAGAGTGATATAATTAGTTTGAAATTCAAAATATTTCACTTGGGATTTGTATGTGAAAATAATAATTAGTTACGTGACTTAACAGTGATTTTTACGGGTAAATATCAACTTTTTTACACGAAAATCATGCAATCGTTGGATACATATACCCTCCCGCGTTTTTCATTGTTCATTTTGAGTATTTTTAGAGCTTAATATTAGTTGTTTTTAAAACCGATTTTTCACACAGTCAGTGGCTACGTATTTCAGACAATGCATTTCTGCATGTAACGAGTTAATGATAAAATCATACAAATTTCAAGTTCGTTTAATATTGTTAATACGGACCCGGGCAACGCCGGGCGGGTCAGCTAGTAATGAATAAAGTATGATTAGAATGTTTATAATTTTTCTATTAAAAGTATAAATAAGTGTTTTGCTTATACTAACATAATTTCGGATGTCGTTTGTTTTTCATATTTTATGACATATTTTGGCCTGTTATCCACACGGTATTAAAATATACAATCATTAAATAAGAAATATATACATACTAAAACTTCTTCTGAAAAATTATCTAACAAACAATGCAAATTCCATTGAAATCAATCCAGTATTGTAGATTACAAATCAATCTTGTAATATGTGGATACAGGGCCATCGCTAAGACTTTTTATTGGTGGGGGAGAAAACCTTAATATTGTCAAGTCAAATTTTTATATTCGCCAACTCGTTTTATAATTTTGCCAAGTTAACGCACTTTGAAAATGTAATACAATTCTTATTTGTAAAAAAATTAATAATATTCCCAATTAGAGTTGTAACTTTTGCAAATTCTATCAAAAATAGAAAATGTATTGCAGTTTTTATTAAAATTTTAATTAAATTTGACATAAAAGTTTTAAATTTGCAAAGTGTAACAACATTTGTCAATGTTTTGGGAGGGTACCCCCCCCCCTTAGCTAGTCCCCCGTGTGGATATCTCAACCTTGGTTTATCAACAGAATTCCATTAATTACAACAATAGAATCAACAGTATTCTATTATTTAATACGAAAAGTATAAAGCAACTGATAAATGATTTTTAAATAAATAAAATTAAAATTATTAAAAAAATTAAATCACCAATTGTTAAATTGTATCAGTCAACCTACCAACTTTGACAACAAACAACGTGCAACCAATAAAAGATTAGCACAAAACGCACAATCACGTGATCAAATCGCCCATCATTTTTTTTTGCGTCGCGCGCGTCAAGGTTTGAGCAGGGTTGATTGTCATTTTTTAAATGCTAATCGGGCTTAATTACATGAAATAGGTCACGTGATACTTTTCCGGAATACTTTTAATTTTATTTGAGTGGTCACAGGTATGTATTTCTGTTACGAAAATCATATTTTGAAAGGATAAAGAGATATGGTATTTGTATTTACCAATTCTGAACCATAAAAATAATACAATAATTGAATAAGTTTAAAATTCTCTTCTTCGATAGCATCTACTCCAAGCAGAATCTTCTGAGCGCGCGCGCACAAAAAAAGCCGCTTTTGAACACGGCCTGAGAGAGCGCTTCGTTAAAAGGTAATTCCATTAATTGAGTTGCCATTCGCAGAAAGTAAACAGTTCTCCCACGCGGAGAGAATTACAGCAATTCTCATACGCTAACATGTATAAAAATGAAGAAATTAAAATAAAATGTTTTACAGTTGAAAATTCATAGTATCAACGAAAGCAGATTTCAAATGTTTTTTCCAGAAAATAGGATTTTGAAGAAGTAACTTTCTTCAAGCTTTCTTCAAATATATTATTCTAAAATAGCTATCAAAGATTATCGGATGTTGATTACAAAGATTGGAAACATGCATATTTCAAATAATTAAAAAACACCAGTGGCTACTTGAAATTGTAAAAACATCTTTAAAAGAGCTTTTAGTTGAAAATTAAAAAAAAAATTGTAAAAGTTTGCTTCGAAAATATCTTATGCCAGTTTTACATCATAAGTAAAAAATTAAAATGCGCCAAAACATAAAATAACGTTTTTGTTTAATAAAGATGCAAAAATAATAATAATAAAAAAAATATTGTTACTTTCAAATATCTGTTTTATAAAATAATGCTTCGCGAATCCAAACAAAGCATGGCTTTTGCTAGTTTACAAACTGTCCACTGAAATTCCGCTGTTAAATTACATTGATCCTAATCCTTTATTACATACATAAGTAGTTTTATTTGCAATACATTGTGAGTATGCGCTTTAAAAAGACCTTCTTTGTGTTTTATCAGTGTTTTCCAATAAACAAGTAGCAAAGAATGGTAAAATCGTCACGCTTTTTAACAAAATAATAATGTTAGTAAAAGAAGCTTTACCTAATAATAGAAAAACATTTTGTCCAATAACAGAAAAAACAATACAGAAATACTGCCTTTTTTAATCGTAGAATTAAATTGCTGATATTAAATAAGGCAAAGAAATTCTGTAAGAAATTACTGATTCCAAGCTGACCGCAGTTGCATATATAGCTGCCAACCTCCCACTAATCTTCCGCAATAGGCCGATCAATATAACCTGTATTGTTATCTACTGACTGTATTTATAAATACCATTAAAATTATTTATTACTTAAGTTGACAATTTTAAGTTGGATATTAATTAAATTATTAGTTATGATTAATTTAAAAGATTTCGTATCAATTAATTTGTAACAATTTTTAACTAAATCCTGCAAAAAAATTGCCTTTAAAAACGACATAAAAGCCTTGATTTTAAATGATTATAATTAAGCATAATGAAAACTTGTTTAACTATAACAAAGAGAATAATGAATGTTAAACAGGAATTTTTTTTTATCCCCTTGTTTAAACCTTCCTTCAAGTTTGGCTCGCGTCCGAAAGAAACTTCGGACGTAAATTTGAATAATGTGCCAACAAAAGAATTGTGTTTTGAGGGTAACATGCAAAACATCCCCATAAATATATTATGTAAGCACATTTGCGAAGTGCGCTCATTTTTTTTTTTTTTTTCTATACTTTATATAGAAAAAGAAAATTTGCAAATTTAATATTTTATGACAACCTTCTGATTTACATTCGTATATTTATCACTAGAAGTACCAACACTGAGAAAAAAAATTTAGTTCTGACATCTAGAATCTAAATTGTGGCTCTAGAAAAAATAGTTCCATGTCATCCTTATAAATTCTAGTTCAGTATGTTTGAGAGTTCTATAGTCTCCTACTGGAATTCAAGAGTGTATTCCTATATTCTCGTGGTCAAAATCATTTAAAAATATCTGCAAATAGAGGCGAATACAAGAGGTTTGATATGGTAACTGTAATTCTTGTTTACGAAACCGTTCCCGAAATCAAGCGATAATTTCTCGTTACTGAAACGATTCAATATCATTTCGTCACCTAGAAAACACGAAACTAGAAATGGTAGGTCGTTTCGTCTATTCAGCTTAGTTGATTAAACTATTCGCACAATTCGATCATCTATAATTCTAGTTTTGGTATTTAGAAAGTGACTAACTATTCATTCTAGGTGAAGGCAGTATATTTTTTTTCTCAGTGGAGCAGTAAATTTGACTAGTACCAGATATGCATAGTTAGATTTGAACCAGAAATTTATTTTAAGGTATTCTCAACTGCTTCGCTCAACAAGCACAAAAGGTTTTGACACATTTACAAATTCATTTTTAACAGAAAGTTATAAAATTGGAATGTCTGACTGTGGAAGCAATTTCGAATCGAACTTAATTTTCCAATTTATAATAATTAAGTTACCTATCCAGTTAGCTATTTCGATCTCGTGATCACCCATTTTTCTTCTGTTTTTCGGCCAGTTTTTCTGATTTCGTCGGGAAATGTACTCAAAAATGTGAACTTTGAAGGCTTGTTATGAAAGATTTATTGTGTTAAAAAAAAACAGAAAATTGAGTGCAATTAGACAGTTTCTAAACAACAACACCTGCTATTTTCATGCATTTCCGAACAAAAATAAATTAAAGCATGTGTTACAAAGTTGCCCTTTTTGATTTAGGAACACCCTTAAGCAGGTTCGGGAAACAAAAATCTTCAAATTCTCTAAAAAATGTTATTGCATTAATTTTTTTTTCTATTTTTTCTGTTAAAAATGACGTTTAAATAATATTTCTATCTTAAGTGGAACATAGTAGCAATTTTTTTTTTCGTTTTGGTTTATTTTCAAAATCTAGCTTTCAATCGATGGTTGTCAAAGAAATAACTTCCCGTGAAATTGCGCTGATCTTGATGATGTGTCTTTTTCATTATTTCTTGTATTTAAATTGTTATAACTCAAGAACCGTTAAAGATAATTAATTCAAACTTGGAACATATCTTTTTCAATTGATTTACTTTAATTTGATGGCAATTGAAGGCCAGGTGATCAGTGCTGAGTGAGTTGTCGACCTGGCCTTCAATCGCCGTCAGCGCCACCTATTGTTTGAAATTCGAACTAAAATAAAAAATTACGGCCCAAAAAAAAAAAAAAAAAAAAAAAAAAAAAAAAAAAAAAACTCCTGACATTATACATAACCCTCCTGCAAAATTTTTTTAAATAGCTGTCACCGTTTGCAAGTTATTGAATTTTAAAATCCATCAGTCATTTTTGGGACACCCGGTATATATATATATATATACAGGGTGAGTCATAAATATCGAAACAATAGGCTATCTCCTTAAATATTGCCCCTAGACCCATACTTCCAATTGCAAAAATTCATTAAAAAAGGTAAACTTTTTGATAAGATAAGTTTCAACTCCATGGGGGGGTCTATTTGAAAAAATTAGAAAATTAACTTTTTATACGGCCCCCGTAGGATAAAAATTCCAATTAGGAAAACTTTCCTTATCTAGTCCTGAATAATGCACAAAAAGTTGCATCTTCATATCTTCAAAACTCGAAGAGTTATAGCCGTTTGAATAATTCATCAGGTTTTAAGGGATTAAACACAAATTAAAATGCGTGCAATTCAAAAGACAATGTTACTTTAATAGTTCTAGGAAACGTGTAAAAAATCTTTATTTTGAGTAAGAATTTTGATTTTTTTTCTTTGTTTGCGATGGTTAGCCATATAATTTGCACACATTAATCACATCCTAAAATTTATCATAAAATTTATAAAAATTTAATATCATTAGTACTGGTTTAAATGGGATAGTTAAAATTCGTTATAACTCCAAATATCATTTATCGGATTTCAATTTCTTTCCATTTAATTAAAGATGAAAATCTGATTTTAGTTTTGTTTTGGGGTTTTTGTGTTCAATATTAATTTTAGGACTATTAAAATATTTAGTGAAAAAATAATATAACTTTAAAAGAAAAAAGTCTTATTTTCAAAAGTAAATAATTTTTCAATTTTGCCCGAAACAAACCTAATGTAAAATAATTAAAAACGACATGTTTCGAGTTTGTACTTCTTTTCTTTAACAATTCTTAACTTTTAATCAGGTCTGCACTGGACGAAATTTTCAATCCCGGCCTCTAACAATCCGTATTAAAATCACTGTCTCTGACTGACCTAATACGTGCATGAAATAAGTAAAATTTGATACAATGAAAATTTTTACGAAAACCACATAAAATCGCTTTTATTTTACCAAAAAAAAAAAAAACCTTTAAAATTTATTTATTTTTAAGAATAGTATATTTAAATGCTAAAAAATTAAACACAATAAAACCAGAAAAAAATCTGCCTATGACGGAATTCTGTCTTAAACAAAAAATGTGTTGATCCATGCAAAATCTATACTAATAAAATCCGTGCGCCTCTGTCTGTCTGCTTGAAGCCGATTACAGTTCGCAACGCGGGCGAGTTGGAAGTCGCGAGAGGTGTCTTTCGATTGGAAAAATTCCGGGGAAGTCATTTCGGGCATTTTCGAGACCGTGGGATCAAAATTAAAAAAGTTATGAATTAAAAACCCTTTGGGAATCGGAACGAAAAATATCTCAATTCCCTACGGAGCTCCGAAGCAGAACACTGCGCTACCTTGCGGTGAAGGAATGAATTTTTCCCCTTTGGCTAAAAGAAGAAACAGCCGAAAACCTCCATTTCTACCGGCGCTAATTGCATTTTTTCCCGCATCAATTTTTTTGACTTGCCGTAGAATATTTACCGTAGTTTTCGCTAAAATATTGAACTTAGAAATAAAACAGGACTATCGAAACTTTTTTTTTGCGCGTTTTTCTTCTTAAACCATCATGCAGACAGTTTTTAAAGTAGAAAAAAACTGATTACATATTCAGAATCTGCGTAAAAATCTGCTTCTGATGAACTAAAAAATACGAAAAAAATGTCTTATGGGCGCGTAGTACCCACCGTGCAAAACCAAATATTTTTAACGGGACTATGGGCGCGAAGCGACCATAGCGCCGATCCACAATCTTTTTTTTTCAAGTGCACGTGGCCCACAGTGCGAAATCACATATTTTTAACGGGACCATAGCTCTTTAATTTACTTTTTTTTGTGCTTGAGGATTCGAACACCAAGACTTGCTTATTAAATGAATTTTTTTGCTTATTATATACTGCTTAATACCGAGGTTCGTTTGGAAAAAGTGGCCCAGCTAGCGGGCGTAGCTCGCTAGTCTATACTAATAAAATCCGTGCGCCTCTGTCTGCTTGAAGCCGATTACAGTTCGCAACGCGGGCGAGTTGGAAGTCGCGAGAGGTGTCTTTCGATTGGAAAAATTCCGGGGAAGTCATTTCGGGCATTTTCGAGACCGTGGGACCAAAATTAAAAAAGTTATGAATTAAAAACCCCTTAGGAATCGGAACGGAAAATATCTCAATTCCGAAACGGTGCTCCGAAGCAGAACACTGCGCCACCTTGCGGTGAAGAACCTGAACTTTTCCCCTTTGACTAAAAGAAGAAACAGCCGAAAACCGATTTTTCTACCGGCGCTAATTGCGTTTTTTTTTTTTTTTGCGCGTTTTTTCTTAAACCATCATGCAGACAGTTTTTAAAGTAGAAAAAACTGATTACATATTCAGAATCTGCGTAAAAATCTGCTTCTGATGAACTAAAAAATACGAAAAAATGTCTTATGGGCGCGTAGTGCCCACCGTGCAAAACCAAATATTTTTAACGGGACTATGGGCGCGAAGCGACCATAGCTCCGATCCACAATCTTTTTTTTTTCAAGTGCACGTGGCCCACAGTGAGAAATCACATATTTTTAACGGGACCATGGCTCTTTAATTTACTTTTTTTTGTGATTGAGGATTCGAACACCAAGACTTGCTTATTAAATGAATTTTTTTGCTTATTATATACTGCTTAATACCGAGGTTCGTTTGGAAAAAGTGGCCCAGCTAGCGGACGTAGCTCGCTAGTGAATACAATAATACCTGAGAAAAAATAAACTCCATTTAACCCTCCTAGGAAGGGCACTTATCTATTACGTATTTTTTCTTTCCTATATGATTCCGAAAGGTTTTACTGTATAACATTTTTCAGTCTCCAACGCATGGGGTATGGATTAGCGATATTAAAATATAAGTGAAACATTTAGATATAAACAGTGATTCATTGATAAAATAAATATATCCCAGCCTTTGACGCTTCTTTAATAATAAAAAGTATCTATATATTAAAACGAAAGGCAGAAAAAGTCAGCATCGTGGTTTAATTGCGTCTCTACGCATCGACACTTGCGCCGGTCTCTGAGAGTCTCCTCCTATTGGCTAATCGGAGGATAGTAGTTACTGTCTGTAAGAGCATTTGCAAAGCGCGTTTGTAAATATGGGATAAGAACGCTGACACTGTTTAATCAATGCTATAATAATTAATTTTTTAACTTTACTAATCTTATAATGATTGGAATACATTGTTTTTTTCACTTTACGTAAGTTAATTAATTTATTTCCATCTGTATTCTTTTTTTGCAATGTTATTGCCGGCAATCTTAGGCTTAATTGTAGAGATGTTTCATATGAAATTGAAACATTCAATAAGTTAATGATTAAAGTGTTTATTTACGTTCTTGGCCGATAAATCATTTTCTATATTGTAATTTTCAAATTTATTTATTAGTATGTGTAAAAAAAAAAAGGCTGGAAATCACATTGCTTTTTGTTTCGTGTTTTGATGGTGCGATTTTCGACGGATAGTTTGACTTCATGGATGTAAACAGATTCGCAAATCACTATTTATTTTTTGCTTCAGTTTCTTATTATACTCATGTCAAAAAACGGTGATTTTTTTCCCACTTATAATTTCATTTTTGAGCAAATTCATAACGTTTAGGAAGTATTTACATTACATCTCATAGTCTCGCCGAATAATAGAAAATTGCATATGAAATGAAAATAATCCCAGTTATAAACAGCTTTGTAAATCATTAATATTTCTTTAATGTTTCACTTTTTTTTGAGTACACTTTTTTTAAAAAGTGTTTCCGTGACAAAATTTGCTGAGTTTTTTTGGGGAGAAGGAGGAGGGAATATTTTGATGAAATTTGCTTTTTTTTTTTTTTTTTTTTTTTTTTTTTAATTGCTTGATCTTGATCTCTCAACAATGTTTTTTCAGAAATATGAAGATCATTATAATCAACAAAGAAAAATAAAATTATCAGAAGAGATCCCTCTTTTTGCATAACTTTCAATCATGATAAAGCAGTCCTTATATACCATATTCATTGCTTGCTGGTTTTTTTAATGATTATTTGGCAAAATTTGCATTTTTTGTGGTACCTAGATGATTTGAAAATTACAATATAGAAAATGCTTTATCGGCCAAGAACGTAAATAAACACTTGGAAATAAAATAACTTATGTAAAGTGAAAAAACCAATGTATTTCAATCATTATAAGATAAGTAAAGAAAAAAAAATATAATTATCATAGCATTGCATTAAACAGTGATAGCAAAAATGCTGTCTCTCTGTGTTGTTTTCTCACAATCTGTTTACCAATATTTGCGTTTTTTGAAGTACCTAGACAAATTTAAAGTATTTTTTCAAGATCTTTTGACGAAATTCACATCTTTTCTGGTACCACGAAAAAATTATTTGTTTTCTTAGGGATTTTCGGTGAAATTTGTCATTTTTTTCTCGCTTTTCGATATAATTTGCCGTTTTATCAAATTTATGCTTTTTTCATGATTTTTTTTTAATTTGTCGTTTTTTTCGTTATTTTCAGAAATTTGTCATATTTTGGCTTTTTTTTCTTTGCAAAAATTACCTGTTTTGCGATCTTTTGATGAAATGTGCCTCTTTTTTTCATCTTTTGACAAAATGTGTTGTTTTCTCACAATCTGTTTACCAATATTTGCGTTTTTTGAAGTACCTAGACAAATTTAAAGTATTTTTTCAAGATCTTTTGACGAAATTCACATCTTTTCTGGTACCACGAAAAAATTATTTGTTTTCTTAGGAATTTTCGGTGAAATTTGTCATTTTTTTCTCGCTTTTCGATGTAATTTGCCGTTTTATCAAATTTATGCTTTTTTCATGATTTTTTTCTTAATTTGTCGTTTTTTTCGTTATTTTCAGAAATTTGTCATATTTTCGCTTTTTTTTCTTTGCAAAAATTACCTGTTTTGCGATCTTTTGATGAAATGTGCCTCTTTTTTTCATCTTTTGACAAAATGTGTTGTTTTCTCACAATCTGTTTACCAATATTTGCGTTTTTTGAAGTACCTAGACAAATTTAAAGTATTTTTTTAAGATCTTTTGACGAAATTCACATCTTTTCTGGTACCACGAAAAAATTATTTGTTTTCTTAGGGATTTTCGGTGAAATTTGTCATTTTTTTCTCGCTTTTCGATGTAATTTGCCGTTTTATCAAATTTATGCTTTTTTCATGATTTTTTTTTAAATTTGTCGTTTTTTTCGTTATTTTCAGAAATTTGTCATATTTTTGCTTTTTTTTCTTTGCAAAAATTACCTGTTTTGCGATCTTTTGATGAAATGTGCCTCTTTTTTTCATCTTTTGACAAAATGTGTTGTTTTCTCACAATCTGTTTACCAATATTTGCGTTTTTTGAAGTACCTAGACAAATTTAAAGTATTTTCAAGATCTTTTGACGAAATTCACATCTTTTATGGTACCAGGACAAATTTATTTGTTTTCTCAGGGATTTTCGGTGAAATTTGTCGTTTTTTTCTCGCTATCTTTCGATGTAATTTGCCGTTTTATCGAATTTATGCTTTTTTTGTTAAATTTGTTGGTTTTTTTCGTTATTTTCAGAAATTTATCATATTTTCGCTTTTTCGTGATTTTTGTTTGTGAAATTGTTGTTTGTTATTTTTTTTTAGAAATTTGTCGTTTTTTTCCACTATTTTTAGCTAAATTTACCATTTTTTGCGATTACCTGTATAAATTTTATGTGCTTTTTGAGATCTTTGGGCGAAATTCACATCTTTTATGATAACTGGATGAAATTCGTCATCTTGAGGTCTTTCGGCAAAGTTTATCGTTTTTCTCGATTTCTTTCGATGACAGTTGTCGTGTTGACATGATTTTTCGATGTAATTTGCCGTTTATTGAAGATTTTTTTGCAAAGTTTATCTTTTTTGTGATTATTTGATAAAATTTGCTTTTTTTTCAATCCTTTGACGAGAATTGTTGTTTACTCACAATCATTTGTCGAAATTTGTTGATTTCTCACAATATTTTGAATTTTTTTTCATATGTTTACAAATTTGTCATTTTTAAGGATTTTTTTTGTCAAAATTTACCTTTTTTTTTTTTTGTTTAGGAAGTATTTACATTACATCTCATAGTCTCGCCGAATAATAGAAAATTGCATATGAAATGAAAATAATCCCAGTTATAATCAGCTTTGTAAATCATTAATATTTCTTTAATGTTTCATTTTTTTTTTTTAGTACACTTTTTTTTAAAAAGTGTTCCCGTGACAAAATTTGCTGAGTTTTTTTGGGGAGAAGGAGGAGGGAATATTTTGATGAAATTTGCTATTTTTTTTTTTTTTTTTTTTTTTTTTTTTTTTTTTTTTTTAATCGCTTGATTTTGATCTCTCAACAATGTTTTTTCAGAAGTATGAAGATCATTATTATCAACAAAGAAAAATAAAATTATCAGAAGAGATCCCTCTTTTTGCATAGCTTTCAATCATGATAAAGCAGTCTTTATATACCATATTCATTGCTTGCTAGTTTTTTTAATGATTATTTGGCAAAATTTGCATTTTTTGTGGTACCTAGACGATTTGAAAATTACAATATAGAAAATGCTTTATCGGCCAAGAACGTAAATAAACACTTGGAAATAAAATAACTTATGTAAAGTGAAAAAACCAATGTATTTCAATCATTATAAGATAAGTAAAGAAAAAAAATATAATTATCATAGCATTGCATTAAACAGTGATAGCAAAAATGCAGTCTCTCTGTGTTGTTTTCTCACAATCTGTTTACCAATATTTGCGTTTTTTGAAGTACCTAGACAAATTTAAAGTATTTTTTCAAGATCTTTTGACGAAATTCACATCTTTTCTGGTACCAGGAAAAAATTATTTGTTTTCTTAGGGATTTTCGGTGAAATTTGTCATTTTTTTCTCGCTATCTTTCGATGTAATTTGCCGTTTTATCAAATTTAGGCTTTTTTCATGATTTTTTTTTAATTTGTCGTTTTTTTCGTTATTTTCAGAAATTTGTCATATTTTGGCTTTTTTTTCTTTGCAAAAATTACCTGTTTTGCGATCTTTTGATGAAATGTGCCTCTTTTTTTCATCTTTTGACAAAATGTGTTGTTTTCTCACAATCTGTTTACCAATATTTGCGTTTTTTGAAGTACCTAGACAAATTTAAAGTATTTTTTCAAGATCTTTTGATGAAATTCACATCTTTTCTGGTACCACGAAAAAATTATTTGTTTTCTTAGGGATTTTCGGTGAAATTTGTCATTTTTTTCTCGCTTTTCGATGTAATTTGCCGTTTTATCAAATTTATGCTTTTTTCATGATTTTTTTTTTAAATTTGTCGTTTTTTTCGTTATTTTCAGAAATTTGTCATATTTTCGCTTTTTTTTCTTTGCAAAAATTACCTGTTTTGCGATCTTTTGATGAAATGTGCCTCTTTTTTTCATCTTTTGACAAAATGTGTTGTTTTCTCACAATCTGTTTACCAATATTTGCGTTTTTTGAAGTACCTAGACAAATTTAAAGTATTTTCAAGATCTTTTGACGAAATTCACATCTTTTATGGTACCAGGACAAATTTATTTGTTTTCTCAGGGATTTTCGGTGAAATTTGTCGTTTTTTTCTCGCTATCTTTCGATGTAATTTGCCGTTTTATCGAATTTATGCTTTTTTTGTTAAATTTGTTGGTTTTTTTCGTTATTTTCAGAAATTTATCATATTTTCGCTTTTTTGTGATTTTTGTTTGTGAAATTGTTCTTTGTTATTTTTTTTTAGAAATTGTCGTTTTTTCCCACTATTTTTAGCTAAATTTACCATTTTTTGCGATTACCTGTATAAATTTTATGTGCTTTTTGAGATCTTTGGGCGAAATTCACATCTTTTATGATAACTGGATGAAATTCGTCATCTTGAGGTCTTTCGGCAAAGTTTATCGTTTTTCTCGATTTCTTTCGATGACAGTTGTCGTGTTGTCATGATTTTTCGATGTAATTTGCCGTTTATTGAAGATCTTTTTGCAAAGTTTATCTTTTTTGTGATTATTTGATAAAATTTGCTTTTTTTTCAATCCTTTGACGAAAATTGTTGTTTACTCACAATATTTTGAATTTTTTTTCATAATATGTTTATAAATTTGCTATTTTTTAGGGATTTTTTTTGTCAAAATTTGCCTTTTTTTTAAAAAATTTTCATGAAAATTGCCATTTTTTTAGACGTTTTGGCAAAATTTTTATTTTTGTGCAATACTTTTGCGAAATTTGTTTTATTTGGGATATCTAGACAATTTTTTTTTTTTTTTTCAGTTTTTTGACAAATTTTTTAGAGATCTTTTGAAGAAATTTGTTGTTTTTTGCAATCTGTTGACGAAATTTGCTGTTTTATTTTCCCACATCTATTTATAAAATTTCCGGGCAATGTTTTTTTTTTTGGGGGGGGGGGAGTATTTTGATGAAATTTTCTAATTTTAGTGATTATTTGCCAGAATTTGTGTTTTTTATGGTACCTAGACAAACTTTGGTACATAGTAAATGATTTCTAACATTTTTTTAAAAAAACCTAAGCAGTTGAAAAATAATCTGCAAACATTTTCAAGTCTGTGACGTGTGTCGCAGCGTTGCACCAATTCTGCGCCCGGGATCATGTCATGTTGGTGTTACGTTGGTAAATGGAAAAGCATATTGAAATTTTTAATAAATATTAATCTTTAAAAAAAAATTTTCTTTGAAAATTTTTTTATAGTGGCAAAATACTTTTTTTTCTTTGATTCTTTCATATTGTTGCTGTCAAGATTTGACGGGCTTCACCTAGCCAGAATAAATATTATCATTAATTTTTTTAATATGTGAAATTTACATGCATTTTTGATTTATGAAAAGGTAATAGAAAAGTAGTTGAAAATGCAAATGTTTATTTGTTGAATGGGGTGGGTAATGTAACAACAAATTAACCACGGAGAGGATCATTGTTATAGTTGTTGCTAAATGGCAAACTATAAATTCAGTCTTATTTTGCTGCGAAGTAAGTGAAGTATGTATATTTTGTATGAAATGAGTGATGACAGTAATTTATGATTTATTCATGTTATGTACAATTTATTGGTGTTGTATTTGTAAATGAAAAATTATCAAATGAGAGATATTCTAATTCTATGACAGCATGTTTGAATGTAATTCGGCCAATTGCGGGTCATTTGCCTGGATGTAAAATGCAGGTTGTTCTTTTATTTATTGAAATTTTTGCTGACGATTAGTCGTTAAAAAATCCTTTAATAGCTGGAAAATACCTTTTTCTTTCTTCGGTGCCGTCAAGTTTTGACGGGTTCCATCTAGTAAATATAAAAAACGAAAAGCTATAATAAGTATTTTTTATCAGAAATCCTCCCCGCGAAACAATTTTTAACAACACTGAAGTAAAAAACTATGTAGAAATTCACAGCTGAGCTGGGATATGATTTAAACTTTTTTCCAGGCTGGTCTGGATTATGATTTTAACATTTTTCCCTGCCGGGCAGAAATTTTTTCCCTATGGGTCGGTTTGGGACCGGACCTAAATATTTCGATCCGTGCTGACTTCCAGTGCTAACGATCAACATATTTTAAAAACAAGTTTCGATTTAAATCAATACGCTGCTTTATTATGTCCAAATAAGAGGCACGGTCTTGAATCGACATTTAATACGGATAATATGTGGACGATCATTTGTTTTGAAAACAAGTTAAAAATGCTTCATTTACAGGCATGGTAAAGTGGTGTAAGTCACGAATTTTGGAGAATTTTGGATTTTAATATCTCTGTCAGATTTTCAGATACGGAGATGAATTTTTTTTTGTTGTTCAATTTAGGAATAGATAAGGAATAATTTACTAATTGGGAATTTTGCTCTACGGGGGCCGTATAAAAATTTAATTTTCGTATTTTTTCAAATAGACCCCCCATGGAGTTGCAACTTTTCTTATCAGAAATTTCGCCTTTTTTTATGAATTTTTGCAATTGGAAGTATGGGTCTAGAGGCAATATTTAAGGAGACAATAGAGGCAATATTTATGACTCACCTTGTATATATATATATGTGTGTCTCAAATAAAAATTTATTTTTAAAGGAACTACATCATTTAATTAATATTTTACACTATAAGAATAATTTACCTCTAAAATTTATTAATAAATATACAAGTTTTACTGACAGTCTGCATTTTTAAGTAATTGCTATATGATTGGCAGTTAATGATTTTGTATAACTTAAAGCCTTTTGGACGGTTTTACAAGGATGTCTGCAATCGTGTGGCAAAAACATGGAAACGAATACGGATTGATTTTGGATGCTGAATTTTAGTTGTTTGCGTGGCTGTGTCTCCGAAGCTTGGGTAATACAACTTTATTGCTGTTTTAATTTATATTACACACTTGTTTATTTCGGAAGTATAATTTTTAAATGTGTTATATGCTGTTTTTTGTGGCGTTTGGGTCCGGTGGGGGAGTGTTAGGATATCAAATGTTTTTGCACATTTGATTTTTTAAATTGTAACACTCTGATCGAAACCCACTGCCCCTACATTATAATAGTCATTTTCCATATCCATTCATATGTATTTGCTGTGTTTTAAAACTGCCCACCGCTGATGAGATCCACAGCCTCTTTATATTGTCTTTATTTTGTTTTTCTTGCTCAAATTTTATTTCCTTTAAAGTTTAATAGTTTGATTTCATTTTTCATTATGGCACGGGACTCTGGAACTGCCGATACACATTATTCTTTAAGTGCTATATATATATATATATATATATATATATATATGATTTTTGTCATGCGGTAACTAACGTATTTATGAGCCGATTTGAATGAAATTTGGTATGAACATAGTACATACAAATGTCTCGACGGAGTTCGTTGGCTAGCATAATCCGCCAACTTGTTTCAAAATGGCGGCCATTTAAAATTTGTAAAAAAATTTTAAATTAAATGCGAAAAAAATTGAAAGTTGAAAAATAGTTTTTTTTATGTATTAGAGCTTAAAACAACGATTCCAAAGCACTTTTTATTTTGTCTATATCTTAAAAAATGATTGAGTTATAGCACTTTGAATTTTTTTTATGGCTGATATTTTGAAACGATCTGATTTTTGTCACGTGATAAGGCGAGTATTTATCAATCGATTTGGGTGTAACTTGGTGCGTACATAGTACATAATGAGGCCTAGACCGAGTTCGTTACCCAGTTCCATCCGCCATCTTGTTTCAAAATGGCGACCATTTAATTTTTTTTATTTAAAATTTAAAATTAGGTACAAAAAGTGAGAAATTGAAAAAGATTTTTCTTTTATGCATTTGACCTTGATGCAAAGAATCCAGAGCATTTTTTGCTTTGTCAGTATCTTAAAAAATGGCTGAGTTATAACACTTTTAATTTCTAGTTTTGCTCACTTTTTGAAATGATCTGATTTTCGTCACGTGATAACACGTGTATTTATAAACCAATTTGGATGAAACTTGGTGCGTACATAATACATACCGATGTCTGGACCAAGTTCGTTGGCCAGTTTCATACGCCATCTTGTTTCAAAATGGCGGAATTTTAAACTTAAAAAAAATTTTAATTTTAAAATTGGGTGCAAAAGAGTAAGAAATTGAAAAAGATTTTTCTTTTATCTGTTTGACCTTGATACAAAGATTCCAGAGCATTTTTTGTTTCATCTATATCTTGAAAAATGGCTGAGTTATAGCACTTTCAATTTCTGTTGTGGTTGACATTTTGAAACGGTCTGAAATTTGTCACGCGATAATACGCATATTTTTAAACTGATTTGGATACAAATCCGTGTGTACATAGTACACTTGACCGTGTTCACTGGCTAACATCATCCGACATCTTTCAAAATGGCAGAAATTTAAGTTGATCAAAAACCTTTTAAATATATAATGATGTACAAACAAAAAAGTAGAAATTGAAAAGAGGTTCTTTCTAAAGTATTTATCTTAATAAGGAATTCCGGAGTATTTTTTGCTTTGTCTTATATTATTTTATCCATCATGTTGCTTTAAAATGGCATACACTTCATGATATCGTGTAATTTGGCGACCCTCTAAATCACTTAAAATAAAACCAGATTGAATAAAAGATGACCAATTTCTAAAAATTTCTTTTAATATTCAATATCGACAAAAACTAGTATTCTACCTTATGAATCGGGTACCACTAATTTGAGCTTCGTATGTTTGAATAATATATCTTTCGCGAAATACCTATATCTTCATTTTCGCGGAAATAAGTGCTTTTACAGTAGTTTTTTTTTTTTTTTTTTTTTTTTTTTTTTTTTTTTTTTTTGTGATACAATTACATTTGAAACACAATTTTCTGTACATATTTTGGTTTTGGTTTAGAAGTACATGTGTTCTTATTCTATTTTACTAAAAGTCCCAGCAAAGGCCGAGTAGTTCTGCCCTTGAAACTGGTAAACGGGAGGTGCTGCGTTCAAACCCAATAGCGACCGTCGGCCTAATCGTTCGGAGTTTTCCGTGGTTTTCTTTGAACCTTGGATTTCCTTGCGTAAATACTAGTTAGGTTCCCTTAAAAAGACGCCCCACGGAGGACACTCCCCAAAGGGCCTATATCCATCGTGCATATAATTGGCCATCTAAAACACAACCAACCAACCTATTTTATTCGAAATTATTTTCTATATGCATAATTTAGAGTTTTATCATGCGTACGATTTCAGATCACATATTAGTAAGATGAATTTTAATTTTAAAATTTAAATACTAATTTTGCATACACAGCATGTATTTTTGAGGATAATGTAATTAATAACTCATGCTTTAGGCAGAAAGAGGAAAAAAGATCTTGATTGCATATTATTTGTGTTTTGGTATTTTGAAAAAAAAAACTATGTTGGTGATCGTTTCGACGAACTCAAAATGCCCAGTCTTAACGAACGTGCTAAAAAAACACTGATAATTGAAGGTGTCAAACAGCTGTTACTGATTTTGATCAATCAAAATTAATTAGATGGTGAGTCTATTTCGGAAACCATCATATGAGAAAAGGCCAGACTACTGTTTTCCAACCTCACTCAGAAAATGCCTGGGACAAGTGCTAGTCTAATGATTTTAAAGCTAGCTGAGGCTAGTTCGAAAATTTCAAGACGCGCACTGATACATAATGTTACTGACAAGGAAGGTCTCCATACTGGGCATACCCAGAATTTTATAAAAAAAAATACTAATTAAGGTACTTATGTATGTAATAAAGGATCAGCCAAAATTAGCGGCGGAATCACATTAGATATTGTGTAAAAAAACAAAATATTTTCGAATATTTGGCGTGAAAAGACTAAAGAGTCACTCGATTTGGCGAGCAGCCCTTTTCCTCGCCAAAAGCAAACGATTATAATGAAACTCAAAACTGTTGGATATTTAGTTTGCGCGTAAATGGTAGTTAATGAATTTAAACATAAACAATGAGAGACTTTAATATATTATATACATCTATATACATATTGTATTACATATATATATATTACTCGTTGAAGTAGTTATTTAATTAATTGCTGGAAAAAATGTTTTCATAGCTAAAAAAATTATATTGAGGAAAAGTATCTTCATACATTTAAGCCAATCCAAAAATAAACGTCATATGTTTCCATAGCAACAAAATCTAATCGACAATTCTCAATTGGACTTTGAGCTTAGAACAAATTTAATTAAATTAAAATTATGAATTTCGTTTTAAATCTCAAATTTTGATGATTAAATTTGAACATAAATACATATAAATTTCGATATAACAAAATTATGCTTAAAACAAACTAAAACTTACAAAACTAAAGTTATTTAAATTAAACTTATCAAAACAAGTTCAACATGAAACTTTTTTTCCTTGAAGTGTATTTGACATAAAGTATTTTTTTGAAATTACATTCTATTGCCAACCGGCGATAAATCGCCAAATAACGAAATTTTCATTATTTTTTTACGGTTACGGAATGGAGATTCCGCCGAAATTTTTTTTATAAACGTATATATCTACACGAGAAGAACATTCTGTATTTTTTTTTTTTTTTCAGATTTTTCGGGGTATGCCCGTATGGAGACCTTCCTTGTGAGTAGAGGAAAAGGTGAGAGTTCAGACAAGCCTGAGAATTAAAACACACATACACACACAAATAACGCCTGCATTCAAATAATAAAGATACAGACAAATTAATATACAGACATACAAACAATAAATACAATAAACCCAACTGGAGTGAAAAATTCTAAATTCTATTCATCATTGTCCCGTCATCCTAGTCTATTTTTAAATGATAGAAAGGTGATTTTCCCCAACTTGGTTTATTAGTAAGAAATTGTAGACTCAGGCATCGGCCGGAGTATGGTTAGAGCAACAGCCCGGAATGCTGTGGTCTCGGATTCGATTCCTGGCTCTGGCTAATTTTTCACTCCAGTTGGGTTTATTGTACTACTTACCCATCATACGTAGTATAGGGTAAGTCTTGCAATCGTTTTGAAAATGCAAAAATTTTTTTGATGGATTTACACGTTTCAGACATTGGAGATTCCGAAAAACATATTTTTAGAAAAAAAAATTTGCCGTCCGTCCGTCTGTCTGTCTGTCTGTCTGTCTTTAACCGCTCTATCTCTCGAACAAATTGAGATAGAGACTTGAAATTTTGTATGTGCTTAGTATGTAAGAATGGGACGAAGCCTATTTAATATAAGTAACCTCGATTATCCGGAACTATTTTTTTCGGACTCTCGAAAAATTCGCTCTGATGAAAGGTACATAAAAATTTTCGAATTTTTTTATTTTAAGGAGTGGACGTAAAAGGCAATAAATTAACACAAATTCTGCATAAAAAACGAAGTCGATCGGATAATTAGTTGTCGAGATATTTCTAATCCTGTTTTTCACATTCTTTGATTTTTCATGACCCTGTATTTCATTCAAATTTCAACTCAAAGATATCTTTTAATTGCAAATGAGACACTTAATTCGATGCAAGAAACCTTTAGTGAATATGATAATTATTTTTAGAGTTATAAGGATGTTTCTTTTATGCAATTCAGTGCTACTTGAATAGTTTGGTGTTTCATACAATTTATCGAAATTGGTTCATCAGAAATTCATTAATAAAGCATGTTGATGTGTTAAAAATACTTAAATATACGTTTATATTTTGTTTTGGAATTGTAATGCATTTTATAAATTGTTTACATATGTTATGTTTTCATATATTATGTCATGCATATCCATGATGGGTAAGTATTACGGTGGCCTCCAACGACTAGTTTATTGTTTGTATTTCTGTATATTATTTGTGTGTACCTTTAAGCTTGAGAATGTTATAGCTGAGATTCATTACATGGGGAAAAAAACTTCCAGGACATAAGTCTATGAAAAATAGGCTAACTCAACTGTTGTGTGGGTAACGTTAGTGGTGATTGTAAAGTGAAGCCATGAATTGTTTCCCATTCATAAATTTCAAGAGTTTTTAGAAAAAACAATGTTATTAAATGAAAATTGAAGGAGATGTGGAGGGTAAACAAGAAAGCATAAGTCATGAAGCCAATTTTCAATGAGTTGATGAATGAAGCGTTTGACTCAGGTGTGGAAAAATACTTCCAAGATAATCATTTTCCCCTTAAATGCTTCCTGATATGGATAATTCACATTTTCCAGATTTTGTAGATACATTATTGGAAAATTTCAATTTTATTAGAGTAAAGTTCTTGCCTTCTAATACTACAGCACTCATCCAGCCCATGGGTCGAGAATGTCATTTCAAATTTCAAGAAACTGTACAATGTTTTAAGTACCTAGACACCACATTGGCAACCTTCTCGTCGGCCGATATCTTTGTCTTCCGTCACGTGATGGAGGGCAGATTTAGCGCGCCAAACCGGTTTTTTTCCAACAGCTTGTAGTTTCGCTTCTGTGTTTATTTTACTGTGAGAATGAAATCTGAAAGTTGCCAATAAAGCGATCACCGCCAAAAAACAGCATCTTTTCGCCAAAGATGTTGGATTCGAAACCATGCCGAGAGAACAATGGGGTGTGGCGTCTACGTATATTAGAAAGTCAATGTTTGAAGGATAGTGAGGATGCAGAAAAGTTAGTGGATGAACACAGCGAAAAACTCGCCACTGAAGAGGTGCATCTAGGTGTGCAAGAGACGTCAGATAAAGAAGTTATATAAGATGAGGAGGAAACGACCGAAGAAAATGTGTTTTCTCGAGAGATCAACGACATTTTCTCTATGTGGAGTGATGTACATCGGTTCATGGTCGGTTAGTGGTCGATTAACGGTTAATAACTAAAATTTTTATATTTTTACTTACCCATCATACGTAGAACAGGGTAAGTCTTGCAATCGTTTTGAAAATCGAAAAAAAATCTGTCGGATTTACACGTTTTGGATACTAACGATTTCGAAAAACATATTTTTTGAAAAAAAATTGCCGACCGTCTGTATGTCTGTCAGTCTGTCTGTGTGTCTGTAAACGCTCTATCTCCCGAACAAATTGAGAAAGAGACTTGAAATTTTGTATGTGGTTGTATGTAAGACGAAGCCTACTTAGTATAAGCAACCTGGATTATCTGTAACTACTTTTTCGGACTCTCGAAAAATTCGTTCTAATGAAAGGTATACAAAATTTTTCGATTTTTTTTTTATTTTAAGGGGAAGACGTAAAAGAAAAAAAAATAACAAAAATTTTGCATTAAGAACGAAGTTGATCGGATAATTAGTTGCTGAGATATTCGTAATCCTGTTTTTCCCATTCTTCGATTTTTCATGATCCTGTATTTCATTCAAATTTCAATTCAAAGATATATTTTAATTGGAAATAAGACGCTTGATCCGACGCAGTAAACTGTTAGTTAATAAGATTATTATTTTTGGAGTTATAAGGATGTTTTTTTTACGCAATTCGATACTATTTGAGTAGTTTGGCATTTTATACAATTTGTCGAAATTGTTTCATCAGCAATTCATTTATAAAGCTTTACTATGTATATTAAAAATATTTAAATATACGTTTAAATTTTGTTTTGGAATTTCGATGAATTTTATAAATAGTTTCCACATGTTTTATTTTCATATGCTATAGTATGCATATTCATGATTGGGTAAGTATTGCGATGGCCCCCAACAACAAGTTTTCATAGATTTAAGATAAATGTACTTATAAAAATAGATAAAAGAAAAGATTAAAAAAAATAATCACTTCTGAAGGTGCGCGCAGGGCTCCTAAATGGTCCGCGAACTGAGCACCAATATTTTTTAACAGAAAATTTCATGGTAGGCTTCTACAACATTTGCATTAAAATGAAAATCGTAAGGTGTTTTTTATGCAATTTTCATGAAAAATCTATAAAGAAAATTTTTCTAAGAAAATATTGATGTTCAGTTGGCGGACCATTTGGGAGACGTCATGTGCGAATGGATACCTTATATCTTGTAATGCGAAATTAATTTAATGATATCCCATGATAGGTAATCATTCTCGGTTGCCATGATGATAACATCCAATTTAAGATGGAATTATATTATTTCTGTATAATTGAAATTTTGAATATAATTGTAAAATTTTTTTGCATTTATGCATATTTGGATAAGAGTGTAACAGTTATTGCAATTAGATCTGAATACAGTAAGACTCCGATTAACCAAGGTTTCTGTTAACCGAGCCGATAATAAAGTCTGATTATTTTTTTTTTCTTTTTTCTTTAACTGTTTGTAAAATAGCTATTGTCCTCGGTAGAGAACTGGAAAATCTGAAGTATATCTGAATCTTTTTATTCGTTGAATTCCGCAACTTATTTTATCTTATTCGTTTTCTGATTGGTCCATGTTTAGTGTCCAAAAACGGAATACTTCTGTTTCTTATTTTAGATGTTTACTGATTGGTCCATGTTTAATGTGCAAAAATTGAACACTTCTGCTGTTACAAGAACAAAAAAGTAATAAAAACTTTAAAAGAAATATTAATAATTTGAAAACAGATTGTGATAAATATTTCAAACATATTTCATTTAAAAGTGCATTATTTTCTCTACGCAACGGTGTAAAAATTTTAAATGTGCGATGCTTAGAAGTTAAAAAATTTTCAGTTCCAAAAATTATAAGACTGAAATTTCATTTAAAATTAATTTATGATGGGTCCAGGAATATTAATGTTTATTTTATGTCGTACTTAATATGAGGCTTTCAGAAGTCAGTCTAACTCCATCAAATAAAAATGCACATTTTAAACAGTTAAAGTTGTGTATCTATAATCGAGGTTACACTGTACTAATAAAACTAGTTAGATTACGAACGTACCTCATTTGCTATTGTATTATTTCTGAGTTGTTATTGCATTGTAATTTTTTCGAAAGAATTTTTTTCCCTATACATCATGATTAAGTTTTGTGGCGAACGTGTCCGTATTTTTCTTGGCAGTTGTATAAACCCTTTCTAAAAATAAATCACCTTCTAATGGAGTAAATTTATGACTGGATCACATATATGAGTCCATATGGGCGGCAAGTTTCTTTCAACCCGCTTAAATCTATCCTTTACAGCTATAGTTTGTTTCAGAAAATGGTAAGAGAAGGCTACAAATCTTTTTGTCCTCATTTACATAAAGTGGTAAAAAAAGATCCAAAGCCGACTTCCACTCCACTGCTATCTTTTTTTCACAAGGTTAATAAGACCCTATAAACAAATTTTAAACACTTTTAGAACAGAGAGAAGAAAATGTTTCACTTCTATATCGAACACTTAAGCGTTCTAGAATGAATTTGTTTCAGCTCACTTATGCTTCGAGGTTTGAAAAAAGTGCTCCTTTATCTATTCGGGTCAGGCGTTAGTTTATTTTGTAGCATAAATTTAAAACCATCCGTCTGTTCTTCTCAGCAGGACTATCTACATTACTGTAAATATAATTTAGTATGTCAGGCGAGGTTAGTCTATAATCTATGATGGCCGTTTGTTCAGAACGGTATGTTAAGAAATAGGTTATACTGGATAATGTTTCTCAGTTCTTTTTTTTCCTCTTTAGTATTTTACCCGTTTGGGGTATAAATACATAGATGCTGATCTTCCGTAATGTGGCGGATTAATAAGACACATGTGTAACATGTTTCGAATAAGAATTTTTTATTATTATTATCTTTTTAAACAAAATTAAATAAATTCCATGTCGAATCTTGTCTAAACAAGAGTTTAATTTTTCTAACACGTTTTTGCAGTTTTATTTCTCATTTTTAGCATTTTCCAACGAAGTTGAAAAGTGCTTATGCATTCGGTTTATCTGTCTGTCTGTCCATCAGTCCCTCTGCTCACGCTCTAACTCCCGTAAATATGCTCGGATTTTCATGAAATTGATAAAGCTTATTTAGAATCCCCCAAAGCATGTTTGGTATTGCATGTGAAGCATGTACGCGATTAATGATTTATTTACAGGGATACTCAAAAGAATTCGATTACATTATGGTCTACCAAAAAATATCGTTTAGAGAGTATTTTATTGACATTACTCTATTTCCGATGCATTGAAATTAATAGAAATCATTGAATTTCACTATGATCACGTTAAAGCACAGCATTCATAGCATTTTTTATTGATTTACAGGGACACATAAAAGAAATTGGTTACAGTATTGTCTTTGCGTAATAAGTTGGAGTGTGCGTTTTAAAATTTTCGATGCGCTTTTAAATTTAATTAACTTTTTGCACGTGACTCGTGAGATATAAATTCCATATCTCTTATACAGGGCTGCACAAAAATATTTACATACCATTCTCCTTATTAGAGAAAATTGCTGAAGGAGAATTTTCAACTTAGCATATGTATTTCTTAAGTCAACTAAATTTTGGAATGCATGTAGTTTATAAATACAAATTTTTATGCCATATGTAAGACTGAAGAATTCAGAAAATTTTCCAATTGTAGACAGGAACAGCTGATATTAAGTTTTCAAATGCATTATAAATTTCCATATGGTTAAATGAGACGTAATTTTTTAATTTTTTAAAGGCTGCAGTATTGTTATATTGTTCTGTATGTGTCGGAAAGTTCTTCATAATCTATGCTTGACGCATGATCTTTTCTTTCTTGTTTAATGTAATTTTACTATTCTTACTTTTAGGTTCCTACGTTTCAAGGACTTTTATCAACATTTTTGTGAAGTAATATTTGCCTTATTTAATCAGAAAAAAATTCTATCTTCAGAGAGGGCTCGTTTGCTTCAAAGGTCTTCATGGACCTTTAACGAGAATTTTGGGAAAGCAATATTTGGTGTATTTAACGAGAGAGAGAAATCTATCATTAAATATAGCTTCCAGAACTTTACGAAATTTCTGGTACCAAAACACCTAAAATCTCCTGAATCATTTTATACGCATGAACCCTGTTAGATATACCGACCAGTACTTTATGAAATTTCTGGTTCTAAAGAGCCTTAAATCACCTGAATCCTTTTATGCGCATGTACACTGTGAGGTATACCAATCAGTACTTTACGAAATTTCTGGTTCTAAAGCGTCTAAAATCCCCTGAATCATTTCTGCGCATGAATACTATCAGGTATACCGACCAGTACTTTACGAAATTTCGGGTACTAAAGAGCCTTAAATCTCCTGAATCATTTTATACGCATGAACCCAGTTAGATATACCGACCAGTACTTTACGAAATTTCGGGTACTAAAGAGCCTAAAATCTCCTGAATCCTTTTATGCGCATGTAGTCTGTGAGATATACCAATCTGTACTTTACGAAATTCCTGGTACTAAAGCGACCGAAATCCCCTGAATTCTTTTATGCGCATGAACCCAACCAGATATACCGCCCAATACTTTACAAAATTTCTGGTACTAAAGCGCCTGAAATTTCCTTAATTCTTTTATGCACATGAACCCTGCCAGATTTATCGACCAGTAGTTTACGAAAATTCTGGTACTAAAACACCTAAAATCCCATGAATCATTTTATGCGCATGAACCCAACCAGATATACCGACCAGTACTTTACAAAATTCTTCGTACTAAAGCGCCTGAAATCCCATGAATTCTTTTATGCGCATGAACCTTGCATGATGTACCGACCAGTAGTTTACGAAATTTCTGGTACTAAAGCGCCTAAAATTCCCTGAAACCTTTTATGCGCATGTACCCTGTGGGATACACCAACCAGTACGTTACGAAATTTCTGGTACTAAAGCGCCCGAAATCCCCTGAATTATTTTATGTGCATGAACCTTACCAGATATACCGACTAGTACTTTACGAAATTTCTGGTATTAAAACTCCTAAAATCTCCTCAATTCCTGGATGCTTACGAACCCTGTACTGCCTTTTTTTGGCTCGTCTAAACAACATCTCTTCTACCGCTTTTCATAACTATCAGAATTACCGTCTATATCTCTTTGAACACTACTATTATTCTAGAGTATATGGTGTTCTTTTAAAACCTTTCCGGCACACTGTATCCCTGTATCCCCCCCCGCCCCGGATACCTAATTTTAATTCCAAACTTGCAAACGGCGCCTATAATATTTTAATAAGATTTTGCGTTTACAGTGAAAGCTTAAAATAAGGGAGTTCTTAATTTCTCAAAAAGTTGTTTCTAAATTCCGGTTTTAGTCGATAATTTCTTGTTTTACTACAGAATTTGAATCGTTCCGGAAAGGGTTAAATCGCCCAGTTGTTCCAATTAACCCATTAACGACGCGACTTTTTAAACTACTTTTAATTATTCGAAACCAGTTCTTTTCCATATTGAAATATTGAGTTATTTAAACACTCAAAATTTAAGGTTAGATATTGTGAAGATTTCCAAACTAAAATATACAGCTCATATTCAAAATATTAGAATAATTGAGAAAAAGTAATAAGAAAAAATTATTTGTCATTTATTTATTTTTTATACTAAGTAAATGCAATTAAATTTCTTATAAATTAAATCTGGAATGTTTAGATAAGATTTTAACATTTATAAAATATAAAATACAGCACAATAAATTAGGTATACAGCTTCCTTAAACACACCAGAATATTAGAATAAAATTAAATTTTGGTTCAAAATATTAGAATATTTTATTTTACACAACAATATTACCTTATGAATATGAAGTAAATGGTTGTTAATATTTTGTAGCATCCCCTTTAGCTTTCATAACAGCGTACAATCGATCTTGCATACTATATACAAGGTGTTTACAAACATTTCTATCAATATTAGCCCAAATAGACTTTATACGTGCCACTAACTCAGTTTTACTTGAAGGAGGATTTTCTTGAAGCTTTTTCTTCATTATACACCATAAGTTTTCGATGGGATTAAGATCTGGTGAATGTGGTGGCGAAGGAAGTACCTTAATGTTGCGTTGGCGGAACCAATTCTTAGTTGACACCGAGGTATGCGGGGACGCTAAATCTTGTTGAAAGATGAAATCATCTTCAAATAAATCTTCTGATGATGGAATCATGTAATATTCTAAAATTTCTTGATATATCAGAGAGTTAACCTTTTCGTAGACGATGCATAACTTTCCAGGTCCTTCTGCACTCATACAACCCCAAACCATGACACTAGCAGCAAATTTTACGGAACGTTTAAGGCATTCTTTATCAAATGCTTCTTGCTTCATTCTCCAAACTCGAATACCTTGATTACCATATGAAACACAAAACATATTTTTCAAATCTTAATTGCTCCATAAACGTCTTGATTTACACCAATTCAATCTTATACGCTTTTGTCTTGCAGTCATGAGAGGTTTTGTTTTCGGTACACGAGATTCAAATTTAAATTTATGAAGACGTCTTAATGTTGTCGATGTAGAAACTTCAACTCCTTCTTCTTTCCATTTTCGGTGCAAGAATCGCACACTTTTAAAACGGTTTTTCTTAACTATACGCTTCAGTTTCCTGTCATCTCTAGCAGATGTTTTTGGTTTTCGGCCACCATTTCAGCGATTATTTTGAAATTTTCCAATTTTTGAATATTGTGTTAGTATTTTACTAACGCTCGATTGCGAACAATGTAAATAATTCGCTATAAAACATTGATTTTTACCGTGCCGATACAAATCAACCATACGAAGTTTAGTAGATTCAGGAATATCACTCACACGGCCCATTTTAAGACGAAAAAGAAACAAACTGCAAAAAAGAATACTGATTTTAAATAAAATAGTCTGAATTTAATCAATGATGCCACCAGTTAAGAATTGGTAATAATTAAAGGAGAATTAATGTGAAATATTCTAATATTTTGAACCACTTGAATAAATATTCTAATATTTTGACTTTTCAAAATAATTTTTTTTGCAATTAATCTTTTCAAAAATGATATTAAGAGATATAAGATAACAAGTAAGTTTAATCAACAATAAGTTCTTAATAAAAATATCGTTTGCATATTTTCATTAAAAGACATTAAATTACCAAACGATATTTTCAATTTCTAAAAAAAGGTAATTATTCTAATATTTTGAATATGAGCTGTATATAAGGTATTCAAATTTAAAATTTCGTTCGTTTTACATAACAAATTTTCTTGCCAACCGGCTTTAACCCGGAGCAACACGTATACGTGCCGCAAAAAGGCTTAAGAACACTTGTTTATCCCCACCAGTAAAATTATACTGTAAAACTTGCCATATTTAATCGGGGTATTTTCTCGACCAGTGATGGTAACTCGTGTGAAATTTCCCTTTTTGTGGGGAAAACAGAGGTCTGTGGGAAAAACGGAATTTTTGTGGGAAATTTCAGAGATTTTGAGATTTTACTTCCACAGCTTTTGTATAAGCATTTTTTCCCCGAAATAAGCGGAATAACATTTTTTGCTGATGAAATTACTCAAATTTCTTAATATATATTATTAAGAAATATTTAGCTTAATATATAATATTTATCGTAATATATATAATTTCTAAATATTCAAAATTCTTACTTCTTTATAGTATGAAGAATTGGTCATAGATATTGGATGATCATTGCCAAAGCAGTGGAAGGTGGTACAAGCAGAGTAAAAGCAATTTGGTAGTTCACCGCTCCTCCCGCCACTTTGCTGACTGTCACAGAAGTGGAAGAAATCTGAACTGGACAGATGCATTATACAACTGAGTAATCTTAACTCTAGGAGGGTGCAATCGATCTATTGTATCCTCCTAAGTGTTAACTGCTGCTTCTCTCAAATCTGTTTTTGATGCTGAATGCGATCTTTTACAAAGCACAGAGGTAGAGAATCAAACATAAAAATATTTCCTTCTATATTCTTGCTATACGCTTGTTTATCCCCACCAGTAAAATTATACTGTAAAACTTGCCATATTTAATCGGGGTATTTTCTCGACCAGTGATGGTAACACGTGGGAAATTTCCCTTTGTTGGGGGGAAAACAGAGGTCTGTGGGAGAAAGGGAATTTTTGTATTTTTGTGGGAAATTTCAGTGCTTTTGAGATTTTACTTCCACAGCTTTTGTATAAGCATTTTTTCCCCGAAATAAGCGGAATAACATTTTTTGCTGATGAAATTACTCAAATTTCTTAATATATATTATTAAGAAATATCTAGCTTAATATATAATATTTATCTTAATATATATAATTTCTAAATATTCAAAATTCTTAATTCTTTATAGTATGAAGAATTGGTTATAGATGTTGGATGATTATTGCCAAAGCAGTGGAAGGTGGGACAAGCAGAGTAAAAGCAGTTTGGTAGCCCCGCCCCTCCCGCCACTTTGCTGACTGTCACAGAAGTGGGAGAAATCTGAACTGGACCACGGCCAGACTTCATGCGCTCACGCTTACCGGCCTTTCCAATTCATAGGATTTCACGGAAACACTCCGTAGTTCACGATCTAGCTAGAGGGCGCCACGTAACCTCCTCAAAAGCGAGTAGAAAACTCAATTCAGAACTAGGGCTATGCTAGATTTCATCGTGTTTATAATAAGCAATCGTGCTAGCAACAAGAATCGCTAACATAACATGCCTGTAGTATGATACAATTGCAGACTTAATAAAAAAATCAATTGAAAACAGTACATTAGTAAAACATCGGCGCAAAATATTTTTTATTTACATACAAACAATGTTCTACAACATAAACAAAGGCTTGTAATGATCGTACGATATGTCTACGGTAAAAAGAAATTGTTATTAAATAAATCATTTTAATATTGAATACGTAGAGTTTTATTTATTTTAATTCGGGGGGGGGGGGATATAAATAAATTATGTAGATTTTGAACAAATACTATTCAACGACTGTTATTAGAGCTCATAAACATAAACGAAACATACTTGAATTAACATATATATTTATCTACTAAATACGTAAATACCGTATTAATGCATATAGGCAGTAGATATTAAATATTTCCTTAATATATTATGGTTATTAAGAAAAATGCAAAAAATATAAACCGCAGATATGGATCATACCAGTACATCATACCTACAAGGACGAAACCGAAACATAAATTCGTTATTCTTCCTATTTTCGGACGAAAACGAATACGAAAATGGCCCAAATCTTTTTTTGAAATAATTAATGCAAACGTAAATATACATAACTCTTAATTAGACGTGTATAGAAACACATTTCTAACAAATAAATATTCATTTATAGGGAAGAGTGGGATATTTTTTACAAAATTAAGAAAAACAACTTTGTCTGATACAAAAACAAAACTTTCAATTTATAGAATATAAAATGAAACACTTTCTAATGTTCTTGAGCAATATAGAAACATAATTTGCAGAAAAAAATAGAATTAAAAAAATTGCAAGTTTCTTTTATGTTGTAATATATGAAGTTATTGATAATATTCAGTATAACGTTCCATAAATACAGCGGCGTGCGAAGAAAAAATTGCGCCCGGGGCGAGGTTTTAAATTTGCGCCCCCTTCCCCCAATCACCATTTCTCTTTGTGACAGGTATCACAAAATTGAAAAGTGTAAAAACACAATTAAAGTGTATTGAATACATATTTGTCATTTATTAGAAACTTTAAAAGATTTTATTTAAAAAACTAAATAATATAAAAGAACATTGCACTTATATTTTGGCAAAGGAGAAACGGAAAACATATGTGGAAAAAATGTTTCTAACAGTAGTATATAACTACTTTTGGATGTCAAGAAAGAAGCAACAGGCTATTTTGAGAATGCATGTTTTTTTCACACAAATACCCCAATATATTTGTATATATTTGTAATTTTTCTACAAAAAGCAAAAAAAAAAAAAAAAAAAAGACGATGACGATAATATAAATTTGTCGCACCCTCAATTTCCGCGCCCGGGGTTATCGCCCCCCACTTCGTACGGCTCTGCATAAATAGGATAATTATTACACAGGTAAAAAGTCATTAATATACAAAAAACCATGAAAGTATATGAAGGAAATTTGCTTTTAATTCTTGAAAAAAAATCTTTATTTCAAGAACCTTTATTTACAATTAATGGGTATATATATATACACACACACATTAACTTGAAATGTACAAAAGCAAAAATAACTATTTAAATTTGATGAAGCAGAAATATTAGCATTTAAATAGCATTTTTTAGCATAGAAAATATTAATTGTCAATTTTATTTTCCCCATAAACGTTCCCAAAGTTAGATACATTTAATATGATTGAATACACTAATTTTAGAAATATATGTAAGGAAAAAAAGTATAAAATGAGTATTTCATTATTATTAGGTGCGTTCGTAATTATGTAAATACGTAGCACCTATTGTTGTCGCTCAGTCCGTCCGTCTGTCTGTCTGTCTGTCTGTCTGTCTGTCCGTCTGTCTGTCTGTCTGTCTGTCTGTCCGTCCGCATATAACAACGCAAAAACTACCAAACCGAATCGTTTGAAATTTAAAATACATAATTATTACATAATTTTGTCGAGTCATTTCAAATTTTATGAAAATCGGATGGATAGATCAATTACAGGGACAATCAAAAGGATTCCGTTACATTACGGTCAATGGGGAAAAAAGTTTCAAATGCATTTTAATCGTTTGAAATTTAAAACTCATATTTATTACATAATTTTGTCGAGTCATTTCAAATGTTATGAAAATTGGATGCATAGATCAATTACAGGGACAATCAAAAGTGTTCCGTTACATTACGGTCAATGGGGAAAAAAGTTTCAAATGCATTTTAATCGTTTGAAATTTAAAACGCATATTTATTACATAATTTTGTCGAGTCATTTCAAATGTTATGAAAATTGGATGCATAGATCAATTACAGGGACAATCAAAAGTGATCCGTTACATTACGGTCAATGGGGGAAAAAGTTTCAAACGCATTTTAATCGTTTGAAATTTAAAACGTATAATTTTAACATAATTTTGTCGAGTCATTTCAAATTTTATGAAAATCGGATGGATAGACCAATTATAGGGACAATCAAAAGTATTCCATTACATTACGGTCAATGGGAAAAAAAGTTTCAAATGCATTTTAATGGTGTTACACTCATTTGAATATAATATAATTGACATGAATCTATGAAATATGCCCTAAAAAATACATTTTGTACAATCTGTGATGCAAAGAATATTTATTATTAAATCACAGGGCCACACAAATGTATTCCACTAAATAATGTTATACGGGGAAACATTGTTTGGGGCGTGTTTTAATTATATTAAACTACTTCACATTTTATGAATAAGATATACGTTAATGCAGTATAATAAAAATTACTCCCTGCATATTTACAGGAACACAAAGATTTCGACCACTACACTGTATCCAAAGTACGCTCTATTATATCAGCAAGATCTGAATATTTTAAAACTTCGTTATCGTACGAACGCACCTCATTTGCTACGCTTCACGTGCAATTTCCAACTTGTTATTATTAATATCATTTAGATGGGGCATAACATGATCAGAATAAATATTTGTTCATTACCGCCTCCAAAAATCTTTGCCAACCCCTCCTTACTTCCTAAGAAAATTTTGAAATCCCCCCCCCCCCCCCTGCTTAGAATCCAAGTTCTGAAGATAGAATTGCAGAAAGAATTTCTGCGATACCTATGTTTCAGTATTCCTGAAAAGCTCTAAAAAAGTGCAGCTTTTTGAAATAAATTGTAAGAGGAATAATAAAAACAAACGTATATCTGATAACAAAAATCGCGGGAATCCGGGAACTGAGGAGGTTACGTAGCGCCCTCTCTCGGCAAACAGCCTCCGCAACTGTTTCCTTCAAATGCATTGAGATTTTGCGAATTGGGTAGGCCGCTATGAGATCAGTCTGGCTGTGACTGGACAGATGCATTATACAACTGAGTAATGTTAACTGTAGGAGGGTGCAATCGATCTATTGTATCCTCCTAAGTGTTAACTGCTGCTTCTCTCAAATCTGTTTTTAATGCTGAATGCGATCTTTTACAAAGCACAGAGGTAGAAAATCAAACATAAAAATATTTCTTTCTATATTCTGCATTCCGATATCTGGGAAAACTATAGAATCGAACTAAAATTGATTGGGAAAAAAAAATCTTGAATTACCTATGCCTAACATATGTAGTAAAATTATTTTTTGCTGTTTAAGAGTGAATCCTTAAATAAAGAAATATCTTTTTTAAAGAGCTAATACAACTTATGCATATTTTTTAAATGTTATGTTAACAGATGTAACACACCTATTTCTAGCAGATATATTAAAATTATTTAAAAACCAAAAGTTTGAATTTATTACTGTATTTAAAACACCAAGTTACCTTTTTTTTTAGGATGTTAATTTTTAAGTGTATGTTTTGCTATGTAATAAAATAAGAAAAATCTTTAAAAAGTTTTCAGCTGTTTACTTTTAGTATGTATTTCCTTAAGAAACATTTTTTAAATGTTCAAAAGTGCAAACGACGGGGGATAATATAGGAAATAATGTTGCTCGGAAGTTTTCTGGCTGAAGGCAACACCGGAAAGCTTAATTGTGAGGGGAAAATCAGGCCGATGTGGGAATTTTTGAGGGAAAATCAGGCTGACGAGGTTACCATCACTGTTCTCGACTTAAAAATCATAAAATTCTGTATTTAACCGAAAACAAAACATTAAAAATTTCGTAAAAGTCTCCCGTCGCGAAGGGGTTAATGAGTTAAATAAAATTACATTTTCTGTTATAAAATACTAGTATCCAAAAAGCCGGAGACTTAGCAGCTCAGAAATTAGGTAATCCTTGAGAAGCCAAAATGCTCCAGTTCACTTATGCTTTGAGATTTGAAACAAGTTGGAAATTGCACGTCAAGTGTAACAAATGAGGTGCATTCGTACTATAATAAAGTTTTGAAAATATTCAGATCTTGCTGTAATGGTATACAGTACTTCGTATGCAGTATAGTGGCCGAAATATTTTGTGTTTCTCTATAAATACTGTCTGCTTTCTATTATACAGGAAAAAACTTGTAGCAAATCTCAACAACGTATATCAATTAGAAAAAATGTAAAGCAGTTTAATATAATTAAAACATACCCGAAACTATGTTTCTCCCTATACCGTTAT
This sequence comes from Maratus speculifer, assembly GCA_964019185.1. Lineage (NCBI taxonomy): Eukaryota > Metazoa > Arthropoda > Arachnida > Araneae > Salticidae > Maratus > Maratus speculifer. The sequence continues at coordinate 142,844,893 of OZ025301.1, read as the reverse complement.
GTAATGAAATACTTTTGTGTGGCCCTGTTAATTAATAACAAATATTCATTGCACCATAATTTGTACAGAATGTATTTTTTTAGTATGTAGTTCATACAGGGTGTCCAGCAAATAACATCCTGATTTCAAAATTAAATTTCTCAAAAACAAACATCAATAGAATTATGCAGTAAACGGTTTGTTTATCAGGTAAGCTGTAAAAATCTTATACAAAAGTTTCGAACGGTAAATATTTTGAAAAGATTGTGTTCTGATTGTAAAGAATGCTTTGATTTGACATTTTTCTTGCTTTAGATTGCTGCCAGAGAATGTGTTTTTTGGCTTAAAGTGCCATATTTCATAGTTTTTTAAAATTAAATTTTTGAAATTTCGAAATTCTAAAAATTAACTTTGAAAAATCTTTAAAATATTGCACTGTAAGCTGAAAAATTATTTCTCTGCAGGCAATTTAAAACAAGAAAAATGTCAAATCAAAGCATTCTATGCAATGAGAAAGCATTTTTTTCAAAATATTCACTGTTTGAAATTCCTGTATAAGATTTTTACAGCTTACCTAATGAACAAACCGTTTACCACATATTACTATCGATCTCTGTTTTTGAGAAATTTAATTTTCAAATCAGGGTGTTATTTGCTGGACACCCTGTAGATGCATATCAATTGTATTATGTTGGAAAGAGTATAACATCATTAAAATGCAATTGAAATTATTTTTTCCCATTAGCTGTCATGTAACGGAATATTTTTGATTGTCTCTGTAATTAAACAATGCATCCGATTTTCAGAAAATTTGAAATGACACGACAAAAATATGCGACAATTATATATCTTATGTCAAACGATTCAGTTGGGTAGTTTTTGCTCTGTGCAAATCCAAATAGATCGTAATTTAGAACAACTTTAGAATGTTTACCGCACCTTTCATATTTTAGAATTTCGTAATTTTGGGAAAATTTGCGAAAATTGAAATCTTAAAAATAACTATCAGGTGAATTTTTAAGTTTTTAATCTAACAGAATGTAAAGAACAGCAATTTTTGAACGTAGTTTGTTCTTGTACTCTTTAATTTAGATTTTTTTACTTACCCATCATACGTAGTATAGGGTAAATCTTGCAATCGTTTTGAAAATAGAAAAAAAAAATTGACGGATTTACACGTTTTAAATAGTGGAGATTCCGAAAAACATATTTTTAGAAAAAAAATTTGCCGTCTGTCTGTAAACGCTCTATCTTCCGAAACAATTAAGATAGAGACTTGAAATTTTGTATGTAGTTAGTATGTAAGAATGGGACGAAGCCTATTTAATATAAGCAACCTCGATTATCCGGAACTATTTTTTTCGGACTCTCGAAAAATTCGTTCTGATGAAAGGTACATAAAAATTTTCGAATTTTTATGTTCTAAGGCATGGACGTAAAAGGCAATAAAATAACACACATTTTGCATATAGAATGAAATCGATCGGATTATTAGTTGCCGAGATATTTGTAATCTTGTTTTCCACATTCTTCGATTTTTCATGACCCTGTATTTCATTCAAATTTCAATTCAGAGGCATATTTTAATTGGAAATGAGACGCTTAATCCGACGCAGTTAATTGTTAGTTAATAGAATTATTATTTTTGGAGTTATAAGGATGTTTCTTTTACGTAGTTCGGTACTACTTGAGTAGTTTGGCGTTTTATATAATTTGTCGAAATCGGTAATCAGCAGTTCTTTAATATAGCATTACTATGTATATTAACAATATTTAAATTTTGTTTATGAATTGCAATGCATTGTATAAATAGTTTTCACATGTTTTATTTTCATATACATATCCATGATGGGTAAGTATTACGGTGGCCCCCAACGACTAGTTTTATAAAGAATTCAGTGGAGTATTTATGTCATAAAAATAACAGCTACATGAAATTTTAAGTTTATATCTCTAAAAAATTCAACCAGATCATGATTTAGTTTTAGGAATTTTTTAGAATGTTTACCGTTTTCGTTCCATCCTTTTAAATCCTTTTCGAAAACGTTCTTTACAACGGAATCTTTTTTTGGCGTTGCTCGCCTCTAGCATCGAAACCTGGTGCATTTTGTACTCCTATACATAACAGTTAGAGAACCGATAACAATATCCTGTAAAATTTCATATTTTATCTATTTTACTTACCCATCATACGTAGTATAGGATAAGTCTTACAATCGTTTTGAAAATCGAAAAAAAAAATTTGACGGATTTACACATTTTAGATACTGGAGATTCCGAAAAACATAATTTTAGAAAAAAATTTTGCCGTCCGTCTGTCTGTCTGTCTGTAAACGCTCTATCTCCCGAACAAATTGAGATAGAGACTTGAAATTTTGTATGAACTTAGTATGCAAGAATGGTACGAAGCCTATTGAATATCAGTAACCTCGATTATCCGGAACTATTTTTTTCGGACTCCCGAAAATTTCGTTCTGATGAAAGGTACATAAAAATTTTCGATTTTTTTTATTTTAAAGAATGGACGTAAAAGGCAATAAAATAACACAAATTTTGCAAAAAGAACCAAGTTGATTGGATAATTAGATATTGAGATATTTGTAATTATATTTTCCGCACTCTTTGATTTTTCATGACCCTGTATTTCATTCAAATTTCAATTCAAAGATATATTTTAATTATAAATGAGACGCTTAATTGAACGCAGTAAATTGTTAGCTAATATAATTAAAATTTTTGGAGTTATAAGGATGCTTCTTTTACGCAATTCGATATTACTTGATATCCCAAAGATTTAATAAAAAGAATGTTGCCCAGTTAAACTGATGGCATTGAGCTCACAGGCTACGCATACTAATTGTACATGCCTTGTATTTTCGTTAATTCCGTTCGAAAAAAAAATTAAGAAGGGGAAACAGCTCTCCCCTTTCTCCTTTTTTATACTTAATCATTGAACCTCCTAAACTATCAAGGACATGCTTTATCATATAAAAAATCGACATCCAAAATTTAGAGCAAATCGGATAATTATTAATAAAAACCCATTTAGCATTTATATAATTTAAGAGGAGTTATTCCCCTCTTTTATACATAACCACTAAACTTCCAAAACTATTCAGAGATTTGAACGAAATCTGACAATTCTGCTTGAAAAATCCATTTATACAAGTTAAGGGGAGGGGCATTAGAATCCCCGTTCCCCCTGTTTATACTTATTCAATGAACACCTAATAACAGCCACGGACTCGCCTCATCAGAATGATCCTATATCTAAATTTTGTACGAAGACTGTTAATTCTGCATGAAAATCCCGTTTATATCAATTAAGGGGAGGGGCATGAGCCCCCCGTTCCCCCTGTTTATACTTATTCAATGAACACCTAATAACAGCCACGGTATCGCCTCATCAATATGATCCTATATCTAAATTTTGAACGAAAACTGTTAATTCTGCATGAAAATCCTGTTTATATGAATTAAAGGGAGGGGCATGAGCCCCCCGTTCCCCCTGTTTATACTTATTCAATGAACACCTAATAACAGCCACGGAATCGCCTCATGAGAATGATCCTATACCTAAATTTTGAACGAAAACTGATGATTCTGCATGAAAATCCCGTTTATATCAATTAAGGGGAGGGGCATGAGTCCCCCGTCCCCCCTGTTTATATTTATTCAATGAACACCTAATAACAGTCACGGAATCGCCTCATCAGAATGATCCTATATCTAAATTTTGAACGAAAACTGTTAATTCTGCATGAAAATCCCGTTTATATCATTTAAGGGGAGGGGCATGAGCCCCCTTTTCCCCCTCTTATACATATCGAATGAACTCCAAAAACTAATCAGGGAAGCACCTTATCAGGATATACCTATATACAAAATTCAAGTGGATCCGATATTTTTATCATGAGTTATCGCGTTCCGCACGAACGAACATACAGAACGGACGGGCACATAAGCTCTCAGGCTATGATAGCCTGTGAGCTAAAAACTAGCGATCGCTTGGCTGTAAGATTAAAAGCCAATAATGGCTTATTAGGCCAGTCAAATTGTCATAAATAGATGCAAAAATTCTGCTAGAAGATTTTATGTTTTTAAATTGTTTATCGGGATGCTAGTAACAAGAATTAATGGTTTCCCAACAAAATATCTCGAGGCTAAACTTTTTGGAGCCAAAAAACCACGAAATTTTCGGACTTTTTTCAGTTTTTTGCCTATAACTCAAAAAGTATAGATTTTTTGTGCAAATATGCAATTAGAAAAAGAAAGAGCATTAAATTCTCTACAAATTTCATTATACATTTGTTTTTCTAAAGCTATTATGAAGCGTGCTACAGCTTTCTGAAAATGACTCTTTTTTTCTAACTTTGTGGAAATATTGCAAAAATGGAAATTTTACACCGTTTTTCATTATTTTATCCTCTTTAATGTAACTTATTTATATTACAGGCATTTGCATTATAGCAATCATGATTAATTACAACGGTAACATAGTAAAATAATTAAGAACAGTGTAACTTTTTTTGTATTTAGAGCTTAAGTGGAGAACATTAATATTAGGTATTTAACAGAATGTAAGTAAAAAATACTTACGATGATATTTTTCATTTATTTAATAACGTCTGGAACGCTTTCGGGTTAATTGAAATAATTCCTCAACCTCAGCTTGAGGGGCAAATGAGCAGGTTTCTTGTTCTTTAATAGCCTTGATATTCTTTGAGCAAGTTGCGACATCAGCTGCCTGACTGTGAAAGTCCATGATAAAACCAATTGATCCCATGAAAGACATGAGGAGATGAAAACCTCCAAGCCTCACTGTCACATTGTTCAATTCTGGATGTTCATTCGTCATTATGTCTCTAGCTTTCAAATAAAGAGGTTGGTCATACGTCACAAAGCATGTCTTCTGGTTGAGTTGTCTACATTTTTCAGCAGCAACCAATAGTGAGGTAAAAATAGTATCATAATGTGAAGGATGGGCATTAATAAATGGAAGATACTTTATTTTAGAACGTTTATACTCTTTGTTGGATGTAACTTTCTCCATGAAACCGTTCCAACCGGGAATGTTTTCAACATTTGACCACTTCCCATAGAGCCATACTATGTCTGTTGTTGAGGGAATTATTTCATTATTAAAGAGAGAAAGTTTTTCCAAACTTTCAATTTCTATATTTTGTAAGCCACTCATATCTGTTCTGTGAAATGTCTGTAGATCAATTTTTTCAGCTTGACAGACAATTTCATTTGTGGACTGATGTTTTACTTTTTGAATTCTTTTTTCGGGATGCAAGGCGTCGTGAGGAGTAACACACATTATACCTCCCATTGCATGAAATGTACCAGTCCCATCTAGAGTGCTGGCATTAAAATCAGCATTGTCAAAAATAAATTGGCAGAATGCATCATCTCGTTCTTTTGTTTTCTGAGGCCGCAGAATGGTAGACAATTCAAGAAGAGAGGCATCTTCATAGGACCCTGCAAAGCCAAAAGCAGACATAACTTGGAGCAAATGCTTTGAACCAAACTTTCTGTACAAATATGCACTGATCCCTGTCATGATGGATGAAAGGAATGATCTTGGTCTAACCGAACTTATTAGGGCATGTGAAAATGCAACGCACTTTTTTTTCCATTTCTCAAATGAACCACGTTTGTGTTTTAAAACTATGCTTTCAAAAAGCAATTTTACTGATTCTGGGATAACTGTCTCAGCGTCAGACAGAAAGTTATCAGATGGGGGGTATTGTGTAATATCATACATTTGTGACCTTATATCTTCCACAATTATATCAGCGGCTGTTTTCACAATACGAAGTCGCTCCTGTTGAGGATCTAAATTCCTACTCAAATACCAATGATCAGTGAGTATTTTGTGCCCAACATTTTTGAAACAGAGCACTGTTTTCTTTTTCTTGTTTTCAGAAATCAGCACAGCATCCCCATATTTCTGGATTATACGGGCCTTAACAGTCCGTGAATCGGGAAGTTCTAATGACTGTGGTACTTGATTCATCAACTCATCTAAAGAAAACTGGCATTCTTCAAACTTTTCTTCAATGTACATAAATATAGCCTCCATAGCTTCGTCAACAGATGTTGCGGGTCGACGCCCTCTTTTTTCTGCAACTGTTACAGACTGATATAGTTTTACGCGACAAAAACTATGATACCATGCATCTACAGCTACCAAGTCAGGTTCGTGTTGAATACGTTCAATTATTTTCTGGGACCATTTATCCCCACGTTTTTCTGCAGCTTTCAGGAACGTAATTTTTGCTTCTAACTTCATTACTTTGTGAATCAAATTTCTCTTTGCGTATGGCTTTTTCGATTGTTTTTCGTTGAAGTCAACGGGATTACCTTTTGCACATAAAAAGCAATTATCTTGAAATTTGAAAGAAGTGCTTGATCGGAGGGATAAACTAGTCTGTGTAGAATCTTCATTCCGACGAATATATGCTGCTATCATTCTCTCATTCGTATATGTTTTTTGGCAATCATCATGTATTCTGACTTCCTTGCAACTTTTCAAAAAACGTTGATGAAAATTATTTTGCCGTTGAACGCTACATTCAAAAAGCCTGGCAAGTCCTTTTTTGCTCACAACGCGAGTATCACAATTTGAAGCCGTTTGGCAAACGAAACATAATTTTGGATCGAGATCGCTCATTTTTAATTACTGCATGCGAAGAATACTAGCAATACACTGAATAGTAACATATTAGAAGAATGTGCCTTAAAAAAAAGGAACACCTGCGACAGAATGAACGCAAATTGGGCAGCAGCTGACAAGTGGTCAGTATCTTCCGTCGGCATTCCTTTTTTCCTTTTGTCGGCATTCTACCCCCGGTATTCCTCCCCTTCACTCCCCCAACTCTTCCGTGATTGTTTTCGTATAGTGTTTCCAGAATTTCTGTTCTTTCGGCCTGCCTTTCTTAAAAATTTGAATTCTCATTCATTAATATGTGTATTTAATTTTCATAGTTAGCAATGAAAGAAAGTTTTTTAGGATGGGAGACGAAAAATAGATCTTTTTCTGTAAAGTTAAAAAAAAGTGACATTTTCAAAAAGCCCTAGCGCGCTTAGTAATGGGTTTAGAAAAACGTTTTTATAATGAAATTTGTAGAGAATTTAATGCTCTTTCTTTTTGTAATTGAGTATGGTACACAAAAATTTTATACTTTTTGAGTTATAGGCAAAAAACTGAAAAAAGTCCGAAAATTTCGTGGTTTTTTGGCTCCAAAAAGTTTAGCCTCGAGATATTTTGTTGGGAAACCATTAATTCTTGTTACTAGCATCCCCCTAAACATTTTAAAAACATAAAATCTTCTAGCAGAATTTTTGCATCTATCGGCCCTTTTTTCTGACAATTTGACTGGCCTATATCGCAAATGTAACATTCACTTGAATTAAACACATTACGTTATGTCATTAAATGATTTTAATTTCGATGTTTTGCTTTTGTAGTATAAACATGATGGGTAAGTATTACGGTGGACCCCCAACGACTAGTTTTTATATTTTTAATATTTTTGTTATTGGATTTTTATTTGTTAATTTTACGCCAAAGAAGAGTCAGTCACCAGATATGGCGCTACACATTTCCCGCTTGCTTTATACCTGGAGTAGGTGTACCGATTCAAATTAAATCAGATCGCGATTTGTTGAATAAATCTATGCTGACTATAAATGTATCATATAAAAAACTGGTGGAACCAGAAAGAAAAGCAGAGTTCAGTCTAAAAAATGTTACACTTAAAATTAGCAGATAGTTTCAGTCTAAAAAAAATGCGTAGAAAAGTAATGGAGCCAGATTATCTGTAAAGCTCATGAAATGACCCAAATATTTGTTGATAGCTGAAAATGTGAACTGAGCTTTACTGGTGCCTTAAAATTAATCAAGGGTAAAGAGGCATTTTTTACACATTCCATATTGAAATCATACATAACCAGTTTTAAAAATGGGCCCACAACTATAGGTTACTGGGTGATTTGGTAAAGAACGAGAACCTGACGGATCATTCAATACAAAGTGTGGACTAAACTCTATTCTTTATCTCTATCTTCCAGAGGCCTTTCATAAATTGAAGTTCAAAAGGTCCAAGTATATCTGAAACCTGATCATTTACGATTTAACAGTATACTATATTAAAATAGCAAATAAAGCCTTTGTGCACAAATGTTTAAGGATAGAGAGCCAACGAATATAAATGCACAAATAAAGTATGAAAAGGTAGCAAATAGCTATTTCGAATCTACTAACGAGATTCTTCATCAGTGCAAAACTCAGCGAGCTAAAAGTAGCAAAACTGAGCGAAGAAACAGAGAGACGCAGGCTTATATACCCGCTATGGGAACAATCCCGCCTAAAGGAAAGCAACCAATGAGAAGAAAGCAGCCAAAACCAACTGAGTGGACAAGTAGCGACATCTATCGACATTTATCTAGTACTCCTTATTTTCCAAGTATTTGGAAATCGTTAGTTTAATACTTTTTTTTTAACTCGCTTTTTAGTTTTTGTTTTGCTTGTTCTTCGATAGATGTCGCTACTTGTCCACTCAGTTGGTTTTGGCTGCTTTCTTCTCATTGGTTGCTTTCCTTTAGGCGGGATTGTTCCCATAGCGGGTATATAAGCCTGCGTCTCTCTGTTTCTTCGCTCAGTTTTGCTACTTTTAGCTCGCTGAGTTTTGCACTGATGAAGAATCTCGTTAGTAGATTCGAAATAGCTATTTGCTACCTTTTCATACTTTATTTGTGCATTTATATTCGTTGGCTCTCTATCCTTAAGTATACTATATATTTGTATTCATACACAAAATAGTTATCTACATCAATTCCTCAACAATCTGATTATATTAATATTACACTTTAATTATTACTTCATGAATTATATTCGTTTAGCGTTGTGCAACTGAGCTTCACATGATACAGCATTCGATTTACTACTTTGCCTAGTAATGCCTTTTGAGTGAATAATATGATTCTGAATAGTCCATATTTTCAGCTATCAACAAAAATTTGGATGATTTCATGAGCTTTACAGATAATCTGGTTCCATTACTTTTCTACACAATTTTCTAGACTGAAACTATTTGCGAATTTTAAATGTAACATTTTTTAGACCGAGCTCTACTTTTCTCTCTGGTTCCACCAGTTTTTCATATGATTTCACAACTTTTTCAGATTCTTTTTATAAACTTTATCAACTAACTTCAACTAATGAATCAACCACCCCAGTTGACCAAATAATGACCTATTTCAACAGGCCCAACCAATTGCTCCAAGCAAAAACCATCCAACCTAACTAACCAATGACATCAATCAACCTGCCTAATCAATTGCCAAAATCAGAAACTAACGCAACCGTTGATTCGCCTGTCTCAAGAGGTCTGGTGACCTCATACTTATTGTTAACCCCAAGATTAAGACTTCGTACTATATTTTAACAAGCGCTGGCCTTCAAACAAGTCCTTACCCTCATAGCATGACGTCACTGTGAGTCACTTTGGTCACATCACATCTGTGACCAAAATGCCACCACTCAGTGACGTCACATCGTGACTGAATTGTGACTTTCTTAAAAAATTTTAGAAAATTGCAAATATTCTTCAAAACATGTTATTTACTTTTAAAAATATGTTTATGGAATTTAAATATCGTCGCTTTTGTCACAGTTTCGTCACAATGTTAATGTCAAAGTAGTCACAAATGACACAATTTTCACAAATTTGTCGAACCGTGACTTCACTAAGTGGTCACAAAGTGACATCACAAACGAGCTCTAAAACGGCCATAACGACTTCACATTTTAGTCACTGTGACTTCACATCGACGTCACGTGACGTCACATCGACAATCGATGGTCACAAAGTCACAATGTGACTTCACAACGACGTTGCAATGACGTCACCATGTCTTACGGGTGGTCACAAACTCACAATGTGATTTCACAACGACGTCGCAGTGACGTCACCATGCCTTATGGATTCTGATTTCTTGAACTTTTCTGCTATGTCTATATTTCGTTGGCTTAAAGGCCTACGAAACATTCTATGTCAACTCTCAAACACCCACAAAAAAGTGGGTCAGAAACAGTTATAAGAAATGACTTAAAATTTCGTATAAACTATTAAAGGTGAAATTTTCTATGTTTAGGCTATAATGGGAGTTTAAAATTTAAAAAAGTCTGAAAACGACTCGTGCAGAAAAAAGATAAATAGTTATTGAAAATGCTATACAATACAAAATAGATTATAAATACATTATAAAATAAGGTGGTCTGGTGTAATAACGCCAGGCGGGGTAATAACGCCAAGTGCTAATATTTTACATAATTATGAAATAATCTGGTAAATGACACCCATGTGCTCTGCGCAGAAGGGTTTTGAGTCATATAAATCGCAAAAAACAGCTTCTAGTTAATTTTTTTCATTTTTAGGTCTTATTGTTTTTACAAGCAACTAAAATTAACGCTTGATCTAAAATTTTTGAGATATGTTTTGTGATGTGAAGACAATTTTTTTTATCCGGAAATACTTTGTTAATTACATAAATTTGTAGTACATTTCATGGACTTTCAAAATGTTGTTGAAGATTTTGGATATCTTCTCGAGATAATTTGTAATTTAAAATGTACAGCGCAATAACTATAACGGGGTAAAACGCCAATCCTTGGCATTAATACCCCGGTTGATTCCCTACAGTGGCCGAGCTACATCCTAAATACTGATTCAAATAAACACAGTTAAAACTGTTCAATGTTTCTAATAATTCTATTTAAGCAGTCCTTTTTAAGCAAAAAGAAGCTCACGGTCTGATATTCTTTTGCCTCATCCTCCCCTCTCTCACACACACCGCACCTTTATTTTTTTTACACTTTCACAAAAAATTGAACATTTTCAATAGCTTAGAATGCAATTTGTCAATTTCTAAGTTTGTAGAGTTTGTATTTTTAGAATTGGGCAATCTACATGCAATTATTCCATCTTATTTCATAGTTTTGTTTGCATGGCGTTATTATCCATATAGGTGGGTAATAACGCCAAATAGTATTGGTCAAGAAATCACGCCATTACGTTTTATGAATACATATCTGTTAAATTATTTTTTTATATAGATAGTCAATGTGTTGCTGTATCAAATCATATATTTGTTTGAAAAATACAAACTAAAACTGAGCCGTGAAAATTGGTAGAACCTTAACGTGGCGTTATTACCCCAGGGTACCTTACATAAAATCAACAATCTATTTATCTATATTATAAAGGCCAAACGTATCTGTGCGTAACGCATACGTCATTTTTCGAATGGCAACACTTTCTGATGAAATTTCACTTTTGTAAGTTCCATTACTGCAAATTTTTTAACTCCTAGACATCGTACATTTTCAATCTTTACACCGTTGTGTAGGGAAAAATATGTACTTTTAAATGCAATTTGTTTGAAAACCGTATCTTAATTTGTTTTTGAGATATTATTATTATTATTATTATTATTATTATTATTATTATTATTATTATTATTATTATTATTATTGTAGTTTTTAATTTAATTTTTCTGGAAGTGGCAACTTGAGTACTCCATTTTTGTGCAAAGCATTACCAACTAGATATAACGGCCTGCGCATTTCGCTAAAATCCGCCGAAAAAGTGAAGCTGGATTCAGCTTCAAACTCTGAGTTATTTCAATGGATCACGTGGCACAAACCCTGCCCAAATTAGCATTGTATGAGTTGATTTCAGTTCTGAGTACATGGTTATTGTTTTGGTTCAGAGTTCGCACGATTGGTCAGAGTAACTTGGGCAAAGTATCAGAGTTTTCTGGCGGGAGATTTCATACATTAATCTCTAATAAATGGGCCTTATAGCTGGCCATGGTGCAAAGTAAAGGAAAAATAGCCATAAAGTAAAAAGAAGAAATAGAGAGGACTTATGTGTGGTGGCTGGGAGTGGTGCAAAAAATGTAACCCTGAGAAATCTGCTACATTAAGCCCAAACATAACCGCGTGTTTTCGCAAAAAAGAAAACTTTCAATGACAAGTCTGTGGAAACTTTTAGTACTATAGTTTTTAGTTTATATTAAATGTATAATAAAATATAAATATAATATAATATATATAATATATAAATATAATATATAAATAAAATATAAAAATATAAAATGCTACTTTAGAATGCGTAAATTTAAACAGATCATTTTTATTCAGAGAAAAAATGCACGACTGATGTCAAAGGATTTAGTACCTGTTCCATGTGATTCTTTTTTTCCCTCCGAGTTGAATTTTTTTCGCCGAGTTAGACAATCAAACAAAGATGGTCTTGGCAATAATTCCAGGTTTAAAGTAATGCTCGGTTTCCCAAATTTTTGCCCAATTGTTTAAGACATTCAATTATAATTATATTAAAATAACATTATTCGCTTAATGTAATTTTTTATAAATTTCAGTTAAACTTGCTATAGCAGACGCATGTAGAGTTACAAAACCTCTATACATGAAGTTTTGCGCCTCGAAGCCCGATTTTTGACTTTTTGATTAGAATTTTTTAATTTAATTTTTAGGCGATTTTTAGCGCTTTTTTATGTTTGGAGGCTATTTTCCCATATTAGTGAAAGAAATACTGTTTCATTCTTTTCACTCAATATTGTAATTTTTTTTTCTCTTTTCAATAAAGTTTTTTTGGAATTCGTGCGGCGATTTTTTGAACTTTTAACGAATTTTTTATTGCGGTTTTTTATTGTATTTTTTCACATTTTGGGGCTATTTTTGAGAATCATAAAAATAAAAATGTTTCAAACTTTCAGTCTAATTAACTAAATTTTGTCTGGTACGATTTTTCAATTTGAGTGATTTTCAATGCGATTTTCAATACGATTTTCAATGTGATGTTTAACGATTTTTTGATTTTTTTGTGCTTTTAGCATCGATTTTTTGTCATTTTTTTTCAAAATTATAGATTTTTGTATGCATCATGATCTTATCTATTCTTGAATTGCATGTAAGTTCCTCTCCCGTTTCCCATTGCAGTCCTTGTGAACATTTTTATCGCTAAATATTATTTGTTCATTTTTTTTTAAACCAATTTTTCACACAGTCAGTGGCCGTGTACTTCACACAACGTAGTTTCACGTATTTGGAGTTAGAGATAAAATCACAAATTTCACATTCCTTTAATGCTATTATCACGGAACCATGCAACGCCGGGCGGATCAGATAGTAAAAAATAAAATGAATATATAGAGTAACGAAAAAATCTTTATTGTCAGAGTGTTCATCTTTTAATAAAACAATTTATTTATCGAAATTTGACTTTACTTACGCTATACGATATCCATGACAATACGCAGGAAAATGCAATAAATAGAAACAAATGATCTACTATTTTCTGAAAATTTATTTCGTACGACTTAAATATAAAACTTCTATTTCACAAATGATAGAAATAAGGATTAATTTCAGAAAGTCAAGAGTTTCCACTCAGAATGAAACATCTTTAGAAAGGAACAATATAAAATGGCGTCACATCTAGGAAACTATTTTTTTATTAACCATTTGAAAAATGGTTGTTGTTTTCGGGAGAATGGACCCGATGATGTTACCACTTTTGAATGATGTTACCACTTTTGAATTTAAATTAAATTCTTTATTTTTAGAAGAATTTTTTTAACCATTTGAAAAATGGTTGTTGTTTTCGGGAGAATGGACCCGATGATGTTACCACTTTTGAATGATGTTACCACTTTTGAATGATGTTACCACTTTTGAATTTAAATTAAATTCTTTATTTTTAGAAGAATTTTTATTTGAATTTAAATTAAATTCTTTACTTTTAGAAGAATTTTTATTTGAATAGTAAATTAAAATGGTTAAAATCATTGTAATAAAGGAGAAAACTAACAAATTTAAAAATGGGTAGACGGAAATTAACAGATACGGAAAAAGCCGAAGCCAAAGAAATGAATGAACGTGAATATCGCATTCAATGATATTAAACACAATACGCGTACTTAAACAATCATAAAGTGATTTTTATTTCTTCTTTTGCTATTTAAAATAAAAATTTAGTCAACATGTATAAGTTGCTTATTAGTTTGGCGATTCGTATCATTTGGCGAAATTGGTCGACGGGATAACTGAGTAATACTGTATTTGGTTTGGCGCAAAAACGTCTTTCAATGCAGAAAATGATAAAATCAAAAGATTATTGAGCCGCTGAAAACCAATTACGTGTTGAAAGGCGATCACGAAAAAGGAAGCAATTTAATGCCGAACCGATTAATTGTAAAACATCATGTCGCCAGGGCGACCAATCCACTAGCCATGGCGTTTTACTATCGGTCGGTTCTAACCAGGAAAATTTGAGTGCCAATAGTGATTCTAACAAGCCGGAAAATGTTATAGCTATTACTCTTGATTTTCCACCACCTAAAAAGAAAACTAAAAAGCAATCGGCTTGGGAAAAACTGGGAAAAAACTTTTTTGATTCGATGTCTGATGGACCCATTCACAGATGCATGTGCTGCGATCGATTTTGGTTTAAAACCTCCATCACCAAAATTCTGCTCTGTAAAATCAAACAATATATGCCAAAGTCTTACAAGTATAACAGTATATGCCAAAGCTGTATTTTAATAATGATTACTTTTGCACCAACAATGTTAAATAGTTTGAAATGTTTCTTTCGTCGCCAACTTTTATGCTTGGCGACAATAGAGTGATATAACTTAAACGAACCGTACCTTCAAATTGCAGCATGTATAAAGTCATTTATAGCAGTGGCACGGATAATACACAATAAAACAACTGGTATTTAGCTTAAAATGATAGATGAATGTATCGAGTGAAACATTTTTCAAATGGTTGGGGTAATTTCTTAAATTACAATTATTTTTTTTATTATTATATTTTTCTTTACTTATCCCTTTATAATGGAAATATCTGTATTATAGTAGCTGTTTTGACTTCAAAAACATTCAAATTAAGGTAAAAAATTTTTAAACATACATTTACTTACAGTTTATATATACATATTTATTAAAAATGCGTTTTTTTTATGTTTCAAATGACGTCAATTCCAAAAATGCAAAAATATATCAATAGAACCTGAATTTTTATTGACCTATAAAAAAAAAGAACACGTGTTATCATTTCTTTTTAGCACTTTCCAACAAAGTTGAAAAGTGCTTATGCATTTGGTTTGTCTGGCCGTCTGTCCGTCTGTCCGCGCTCTAACTCCCGTAAATATACTCGGATTGCTATGAAATTTTTATACGTTATTGAGGTTTACCCTAGCACGAACCCTATTGAAAATGAAGTATCTACCATGATTAGTTTATCTACAGAGAGAATCAAAAGTTTCCCATTACATTACGGCCTATGGGGAAAAATCGTTAATATACTCGGATCGCCATGAAATTTTAGGACGTTATTGAGGTTTACCCTAGCACGAACCCTACTGAAAATGAAGTATCTACCATGATTAGTTTATCTACAGAGAGAATCAAAAGTTTCCCATTACATTATGGCCTATGGGGAAAAATCGTTAATATACTCGGATTGCCATGAAATTTTAGGACGTTATTGACGTTTACCCTAGCACGAACCCTACTGAAAATGAAGTTTCTACCATGATTAGTTTATCTACAGGGCGAATCAAAAGTTTCCTATTACATTACGGCCTATGGGGAAATATCGCTTCAAAGGAATTTTAAAGATGTTATACCCTGTCAAACATATTAAAATATGCATTCTCTAAAATATAAGGTGAAAATGTAGCTATTATTCATTTACAGGGCCACACAAAAGAATTCAATTAGATAATGGTAGAAGGGGGAATTGTGTGTGACATATTTTAAATATATTAAGCTTTTTCATGTATAATAAAACTGATATATGTCACTGAAGCTTAATATAAATTATACGCTACTGTCTTGCATAATATGAAGTACATAGCATTTACAGGGCCATACAAAAGATTTCAAATAGTATATTCTTTCCGAAGTAGCGTATATGTGTCCGATGATGGCTGATGGAGGGATGAAATGCATTTTAATTATGATATTCGCGTTTATATTTCGCTAAATATATGCACATTATATGGTGTGTATAAATGTTATAGTTGATATACAGGGCTACCCAAAAGAGCTCACCAACGTTACTGAATATGAGCGTAAATTATTTAAACGTGGTTCTTAAATAAGCTATGCTGCATTCAATTACGCTGAGTTGCATTCAATTTACTGAGAAATGTTTGCAGAATATAGATAAAAGGATATACAGGGCCGCGCAAAGAATTCGGTACATGGACGCCTATGAATGATGATTTATGAGAATGTGATTTTAGTTGTTTTAAAAGTGTTTTAGTTTACAGTAACTTTTACCGTAATGCTGACGTGTAATAAAGGTAAAATGTAAACTACAGGGCTCAACAAAAGTATTCAAGTATGTTTCCATCTAATAGTATGAATTGCTGAAAAAGAAATTTCAAGCTACTGGGTATTTTCTTGCTAAGCTAAATTTTCCCATTATATGAACTGACATATGAAATACAGGTTGTTCTAATGTACTGGAATACATATTTGGGTATATTTGGCTATACACTATTATTTCCCTAAATAACAAAGTTTTGTTAAAGATTTCATTAAGTGTTGGTAAGTGCTTCATAATCTATGCTTAACGCATGATTTTTCTTACTTGTGTTAATTATTGAGTTGTTTTTTAGTTGGTGGCTACTCGAAAAAAAGATTGAATTAGCAATTAAAAAGGAGAGATTTCTATAATGTTAAATTATGGAAGGTATAGCGCTATGTAAATTTTAAATGGGTGCCATTTCCTTAATTTTTGATATTTTTTACGGGACCTTCGAAAGGCACATCCCTAAATTAAAAGCTTTCGAAGAAGCTATTACACGTCGCTGAATGTTTCCTGGTTCGGGTTATAATTGAGTTGTTTGTCTTTTTTTCTTGTTTCTCGAGCAAAAAGTGACAAAATAAGGGTTCTGGATCTCCGAAACTAATCGGTGGATCTGGAAGAATTTTTGTAAACTTTGAGATCTAGAATAGGACACTTTCTCTTTTCAATTTCGTCGCGATCCAATGATTGCGTCCAAAGTTATTAAGAGGCAAACTTTGGACTTTAACATTAGAGATGCATCTGAGCTCTACTATACAGCACTATCGTTCTGTATGATAAGTAATAAAAATATTTCAGTTGAAAACTTTATCATGATAATTGAAAGCTATTTTTTTAGTGAAATGTAATACAAGCAAATGATTTTCCTTTGAAATGGAATGAAATAAAGTTTCGAATGTCTAAAATTAAAAGTTGTAGTATTAAATATTGTGTCTTTTAGTAAAAGTTATCATGAAGAAAATTAATATTTTGACATATTTTAGAAAATTTGCTGCACTTAATTAAATCGGATGCTCCAAATTCTTGTAAAATCCAAACTACTGCAAAACGACAAGCACGACATTTCGGATAGGGTAAGGAGCTCTGGTACGTATATACATACATTTAAATATTTTAATACAGAATAATGATCTATAACTGAATTGTGGGTACTACTTGATCAACCCGTCGAACAATTTCGACAGATTATATAAATCACCAAGCTACTCATAAATTACACAAAATGGCATAATTTTTATTCTAAATAATGAAAGAACAAATTTATTAGTGAAAGATCCTCTATAATAATAGCCGTTGTGACTCTCTCTCTCTGTCTGTCCCTGTATGTAGAACGATTCCGGGGTTGTACTCATCCGCTAAAGAAGAAATTCTGACGGCCATGTTTTAGAAATTTTGGTGGTTTTTTTTTAATTGCACTAACCTAAATGTTATGCCATTAGAAAGAGCTTTCAAAAATAAACACTTTTTTTGCTTACGGTTTTTCCCTAATTGTAATATCTTCTGAGATATAAAGTCATTTTTTCTGTCGTTCGAGCGCTGGATATATGTAAACAAAGGCCGGATTTGATTCATTCACATGACGAGTTTTCTATGCACCATGGAGGATATTCGGCGAGATTGAATTTCATATATCCAAACCAGTAATGAAACGTAATAATATATATATATATATATATATATATATATATATATTTTTTTTTTTTTTTTTTTTTTTTTTTTGCAAAAAAATAAACACTTTTTTTGCTTACGGTTTTTCCCTAATTTTTAAAGCAAAATCCGTTTTTATTCAGCACAGGAAGCAGGAATGCGCAGGAATGCGCAGAGAGCAGTTTGAGCTGCTCTCTGCGCATTCCTGCTTGCGCAGATCCGACAACAGAACCAATGAGAGAAGAGATAGTTACTGTCTCTAAATGTTAGCGTGGTATGCCCGCGTTCGTTGTTTGTTGTAGCAGAGAGCCAATGGCTCTATTGTGTGCTTTTAAAATGTGCAATTAAATATATGTATGGATTTTTATATCGCAACGTAATTAGTATATTTTTAACATAGGATTTCAACAATATAACCTGGTAAGTGAGAACTTTTTTTTTGTATGGCAATGTAACATTGGGTCGATCAAGTTTATTTATTTTGATTTTGCCTGTTTTTATTGAAGGACATAATTTAACAGTTTCTTCTATTGCATAACACTAGAAGTTTATCGTTTTTCTCGAGTTCTTTCAATGAAATTGTCGTTTTGTCACTATCTTTCGATGTAATTTCCCGTTTTATTGAAGATCTATTTGCAAAATTTGTTGTTTTTTTCTGCGAAATTACCTTTTTTTGCGATTATTTGATGAAATTTGCTTTTTTTTCAATCCTTTGACGAAATTTGTTGTTTACTAACAATCATTTGTCATAATTTGTTGTTTTCTCACAATATTTTGAATTTTTTTTTCACAATATGTTTAATTTGCCATTTTTTTTAGTTTTTTTTGTCAAAATTTGCTTTTTTTTCGAAATTTTTTTAAACGTTTTGGCAAAATTTTGATTTTTTGCAATATTTTCACGAAATTTGTTTTATTTGAGATACCTGGACAATTTTTTTTTCTGCAGTTTTTTGACAAATTTTTTAGAGATCTTCTGAAGAAATTTGTTGTTTTTTGCAATCTGTTTACGAAATTTGCTGGTTTTTTTCACATCTATTTACAAAATTTCCAGGTGTTCTTTTTTTTTTGGGGGGGGGGGGTATTTTGATGAAATTTGTTATTTTTGTGATTATTTGCCAAAATTCATGTTTTTTTTAATACTTGGATAAAATAATTTGTTTTCTCAGGGATTTTCGGTGAAATTTGTTATTTTCTCACGATCTTTCGATGTAATTTGCTGTTTTATCGAAATTATCTTTTTTTTGTGAAATTTTTCATTTTTTTGTTATTTTCAGAAATTTGTCTTTTTTTTACAAAATTTACCTTTTTTGTGATCTTTTAATGAAATGTACCTCTTTTTTTTCATCTTTTGACAAAATGTGTTGTTTTATCACAATCTGTTTACCAATATTTGCATTTTTTGAAGTACCTAGACAAATTTAAAGTATTTTCACGATCTTTTGACGAAATTCACGTCTTTTATTATACCAGGAAATAATTATTTGTTTTCTCAGGGATTTTCGGTGAAATTTGTCGTTTTTTCTTGCCATCTTTCAATGTAATTTGCCGTTTTATCAAATTATTCCTTTTTTCGTGATTTTTTTTGTGAAATTTGTTGGGTTTTTTTTTTTTTTTTTTTGTTATTTTCAGAAATTTGTCATTTTTTTTTTCACTTTTTTTTTTTTTTTTTTTTTTGCAAAATTTTCCTTTTTTGTGATCTTTTGATGAAATGTGCCTCTGTTTTTCATCTTTTGACAAAATATGTTATTTTCTCACAATCTGTTTACCAATATTTGCATTTTTTGAAGTACCTAGACAAATTTAAAGTATTTTTACGATCTTTTGACGAAATTCATGTCTTTTATGATACCAGGAAATAATTATTTGTTTTCTCAGGGATTATCGGTGAAATTTGTCGTATTTTCTTGCCATCTTTTGATGTAATTTGCCATTTTATCGAATTTATCCTTTTTTGGAAATTTGTTGTTGTTTTTTCGTTTTTTTTTTTTTTTTTTTTTTTTTTTTTTTTCAGAAATTTGTCAACATTATGTAAATGCTATAGGCAAAATAGAAATGAATTTTTTATATGACAGAAATGAAGATCACAATAAGAAGTGTTATGCAATAGAAAAAACGGTTAAAATATGTCCTTCAAAAACAAGGGCAAAATCAAAATAAACTCGATCGACCCGATGTTACATTGCCTATCAATAAAAAAGTTAATTCTCACTTACCAGGTTATTTGTTGAAAAGACTAATTTACTCTGATCCTATGTTAAAAATATACTTATTACGTTGCGATAAAAAATTCCATACATATATTTAATTGCATATAGAATGAGGGAATAAACATATGTCACTCAGCACACAGTTCAATGGGTACACTGAACTGCAGTATTCCCATCGTAAGATTACCCAGAAAAAACATTCTGAAATGTCTCGATCAATCACAAGATTTTTGTGAGCTTTTTTTACATAACTAAATGACTTTTTATCCATGATTCATTAATGAATTTTATAATTTTTACCCCACATGACCAACTGTCGATTTTTGTATTTTTTCTTCAACTGATTGACAAATTTTCTATTTTTCATGTGATAAATCGAGAAATTTGATTTTTTTTTTTTTTTTTTTTTTTTTTTTTTTTTTTCTGATGAACAAAGAAATTTTGCATCTTTTCTCCCTGCAATTAATGAAAGATGTTTTTTGAAATTTGTTGTTTTTTTCTCAAAATCTTTTGATGAAATTTGCCGTTTTATCGAATTTATCCTTTTTTCATGATTTTTTTGAGAAATTGTTGTTTTTTGTTATCTTTTTGAGACATTTGTTGTTTTCTTTTTTTGCTATTTTTTGCGAAATTTACCTTTTTTTGCGATTACCTAGACAAAATTTATGTGCTTTTGAGATCTTTGGACGAAATTCGTGTCTTTTATGATACCTGGACAGTTTCAGAGAAGTTTATCATTTTTCTCGCGTTCTTTCGATGAAATTGTCATTTTGTCACGATCTTTCGATGTAATTTGCCGTTTTATTGAAGATCTTTTTGCAAAATTTTTTGGGGTTTTTTGCGAAATTTACTTTTTTTGTGATTATTTGATGAAATTTGCTTTTTTTTCAATCCTTTGACGAAATTTGTTGTTTACTCACAATCATTTGTCAAAACTTTTTGTTTTCTTACAATATTTTGAATTTTTTTTTTCGGAATATGTTTACAAGTTTGCCATTTTTTAGGGATTTTTTTTTGTCAAATTTGGCTTTATTTTTCGAAATTTTTACATGAAATTTGCCAATTTTTTTAGACGTTTTGGCAAAATTTTTATTTTTTCCAATACTTTCACGAAATTTGTTTTATTTGGTATACCTAGACATTTTTTTTTTTTTTTTTGACAAATTTTTTAGAGATCTTTTCATAAAATTTGTTGTTTTTTGCAATCTGTTGACGAAATTTGCTGTTTTTTTCTTTCACATCCATTTACAAAATTTCCGGGTGATTTTTTTTTTTTTTTGGGGGGGGGGGGGTATTTTGACGAAAATAGCTATTTTTGTGATTATTTGCCAAAATTTGCATTTTTTATGGTACCTAGACAAATTTTTGTACATAGTAAATGATTTCTAGCATTTTTTTAAAAAAACTTTAACAGTAGAAAAATAATCTTCAAACATTTTCAAGAGTTTGTGACGTGTGTCGCAGCGTTGCACCGATTCTGCGCCTGGGATCATGTCATGTTGGTGTTACTTTGGTAAATGAAAAAGCATATTGAAATTTTTAAGAAATATTAATTTTTTAACAGTGGCAAAATACTTTTTTTTCTTTGGTTCTTTCATATTGTTGCCGTCAAGTTTTGACGGGTTTCACCTAGCCAGAATAAATATCATTAATTTTTTTAATATGTGAAATAGACATGTATTTTTGATTTATGAAAATGTAATAGAAAAGTTATTTGAAAATGCAAATATTTATTTGTTGAATGGAGTGGGTAATGTAAAAACAAATTAACCACTGATAGGATTATTGTTACAGTTGTTGCTAAATGGCAAACTATAAATTCAGTCTTATTTTGCTGCGAAGTAAGTGATGTATATTTTGTATGAAATGAGAAATGACGGTAATTTATGATTTATTCATGTCATGTACAGTTTATTGGTGTTGTATTTGTAAATGGAAAATTATCAAATGAGAGAGATTCTAATTCTATAACAGCATGTTTGAATGTAACTCTGCCAATTGCGGGTCATTTGCCTGGATGTAAAATGCAGGTTTTTCTTTTATTTATTGAAATTTTTGCTGAAGATTAGTCGTTAAAAAATCCTTTGATAGCTGGAAAATACCTTTTATTTCTGTGATGCCGTCAAGTTTTGACGGGTTCCATCTAGTTAGTAATAATGCAAATAAAAATCACTTCATGACGTAAGAAACACGTGTAACGCATTTAATGCCAAGTGAACGTGACATTTACAGTAAGCCGTTATTGGCATTTAATCTTATAGTTTGGTGATATTTTTTGGTCGATGTATTCATCAAGTAGTAAAAGAAACTTCCTTATAAATCCAAAATGACAAACCTATTAACTAAAAGTCTGCTAGCAGTCTGCTATAACTTACTGACTCGCATGAAGTTTCTCATTTCCAATTAGAACATACATTTAAATGAAATATCGGGTCATGAAAAATCGAACAGTGTGAAAAATAGAATTATAATTATTTCGACAACTAATTATCCGATCGATTTAAATTTTTATGCAAAATGTATCTTTTTTATTATTTTTTACAGCCACTACATAAATTTTTAAACAACTAAGAAAAATCATGCTCTAAGCATAGATTATGAAGCACTTTCCAACACTTCATGAAATCTTTAACAAAACTTCGTTATCCAGGAAAATAACGTATTATTGTCCATATCCAAATATGTATTCCAATACTTTTGAAAAGCCTTGTATTTGATCTGTCGGTTAATATATAGACTATATAATGGTAAAATTTAGTTTAACAAGAAAACGCCTAACTGGTAGAAATTTTCCTTTCAGAAATTTATACTAATAGATGGAAACATACTTGAAACTTTTGTTTAGCCTATAAAATATATAGTACCTTTAAAACACGAAAGTATTTTACTAAAGTTTAGTTTAAAAATAAATTCTCTTTAAGGCTATAGTGGACTCTCAAAACTGTTTTTTTTTTTTTTTTTTTTTTTTTTTTTTTTTTTTTAATTTTCAATGAATTTTTTAAAAAATTTCTGGAAATAATCATAATATATATATATCTTATTTCACAATTTTCTTAAAAAATATATTCAATAGTTTTTGAGATACAGATTTTTCTTTTTTTTAATTAACAAAAAATGGCAATATTTCAAAATGCTCCATGCGAAATTCTTTATGCCCAATTTTTCTGATTTTTTGTTTAAAATGCTGTCTATGTATGTGTTAACAAATGTTACTAAGCATTTTTACCATATTATTTGTAAAACATTTAAAAAAAATTGATTTTAACTTAATTCTTTTGTATTTTCCGTTAAAAAATCATTAAAAATTTCATATAACTGAAATTAAAAAAATTGACATGCGTCTAAAGAAATTTATTTCTAGTAACATTTGTTAACACAGACATAAAGAGCATTTTAAACAAAAAATCAGAAAAATTGGGCATAAAGAATTTCGCATGGAACATTTTGAAATCATGAAAACGACAAAAATATTCATTCTGAGAAAAACAGGTTTTAGTAACTACAGTGGTATAATTGCTTAATATTTTCCTACTGACACAGTTTCAGCTATTAAAGGATATAATATCATTTCTAGCTTATATGTAAGTGTTTTATGTTTTTATGGTAAATTCACATAAAATATGTGGCTTCGACACTAATTTATGCAAAGGACGTGAAGTATCTGAATTTTAAAAAATCTTCTCAAAAGTAACATTTTGTATTTTCTAATGAAATTTTTTCAAATTTTACTAGAAATATTCATGGTATAAATACCTTTTATTGTAAAAATTTTTGTTAAATGTATTAAATATTTTTAATATTGTAAATATATTAATATTTTTTAATTTACGCTAAAAAGTTTGGGGACAAAAAGCAAATCCTCTAAATACATTGTAAACAAACGCTTAAAGAAACAGTTAAAAGTTACAGTTAAAGTATTGTTTTGCGAAATCACAAAATTAATAATTTCATTGCAAAATAATAGCATTTTATATGGTAAAACTAAAAACTAGACTAAATTTTACGGATATGAATCGACAAAAAAGTAAACAAAGGGGCGTGGCACAATCAGCTGATTGGACAAAAATGCTTCTAACTCCAGTAAAAATAGTCGAAATTGAAAAATTCTTTTTGTGTTTAATAGCAGGGAGTTCATATAATGTCATTATGCTAAAAATGAAAATTCAACAATTTGATGATTTTTTGCGATTTTGAAAGTCCACTGTAGCCTTAAACTACTTAAATCAAATTCCAAGAAATTATCATTCAAAGGCGAATATGTATCCAGTTATTTCCGGTACCCTATATATCATTTTATCTATGTTCTACAAACATTTCTTAGTAAACTAAATGCAGTTCGTCGTAAAAAGGC
This sequence comes from Maratus speculifer, assembly GCA_964019185.1. NCBI lineage: Eukaryota > Metazoa > Arthropoda > Arachnida > Araneae > Salticidae > Maratus > Maratus speculifer. The sequence goes on along the minus strand of OZ025301.1, from coordinate 142,820,292 downwards.
ACAACATATTTAAAAACCACCTTTAAGTAAATTACGCTCATATTCAGTAACCTTTCCGAGATCTTTTGTGTAACCCTGTATATCTAAATTATGTAACAATTAGCATTTATACAACCCATATAATATGCATACATAACTTAAAAGCATATATCACAATTAAAAATGCATTTCACCCATCTAATAGCCATCTTTTATAATACACAGGACTTCGGATGGAATATACTATTTGAAATCTTTTCTTTTATGTGTCCCTGTAACTGCGTTTTATCACTAAGCATTCTGCGTGAAATAACTCATATTCATCCTCAGCAATGTATATCAATTTGATTTTTTATGAAATCGTTTACCATAATTAAAATATGTCACAAACAATTCCCCCTTAATTATTATGTATTGGAATTCTTTTCTGTGGCCCTGTAAATGAATAATAACAATTCTTTTTTTTTTTGCATACTTTACAAAATGCATATTTTAGTGCACTTTGTAGATGCATATAAATTTGAAGATGTTTGTCAGGGTGTAACAACTTTAAAATTCATTTGAAACGATTTTTCCCCATAGGCTGCAAAGTAATGGAAAACTTTTGACTGCCCCTGTAAATAAACTAATCATGGCAGAAACTTCATTTTCAATAAGGTTCGTGCTCGGGTAAACATAATTATCGTCCAATAATTTCATGACATGATTTTCAACTTTGTAGGAAAGTGCTAAAAATTAAAAACTCTTATATGCCTTTCATCAGATCGAATATTTCGAGATTTCGAAAAAGATAGTTCCGGATAATCAAGGTTACTGATATTCATTAGGCTTCTTCCCATTAATACACACCAAATTTTAAGACCCTGTCTCAATTTGTTCTTAAGATAAAGCGTTTACAGACAGACGGACAGACACACACACACACACACACATAAACAGAAAGACGACAGGTTTTTTTTCTTTTTCTTAAAATATATTTTTCGGAATCTTCAGCGTCTAAAACGTGTAAATCCATATATATATATATATATTTCGATTTTCAAAACGATTGCAAGATTTACATATACTACGTATGGTGGTTAAGTAAAAAGGCGATGTTCGTGGGTTAAGCTGGGAGGCGTGTTTATGAAAAATAGGAGGTACTCCCGGAGGTACTTGAATGAAAAAAAAGTTAGAAAACGTTGATCTAGACCAGCGGTTCCCAAACTTTTGGGCACACGGAGCCCTTTTTGGGAAGAATTTCTAAGGCGGAGCCCCTGAAGCTAACCATACTTTGTGGTTTACAAATTAACGTTTTTTTATGCCTATGGAGCCGAGAAAAATCTGCTGGATAAAAATCCGAGCCAGTAATTTCCAATGTTGGACCAATATTTTCAGTTCGGCCCTTTCCTGATACAGAAATTCTGAACTCATACTAGAAATTAAAAAAAAAGAAAATCAAATTTTCTATTACATATACCTTTAATAGTTTTATTTAATATTACTATTATTGCGTAATAAAAATAAGGATTAAAGCCATCTTTCTTTGTATTAAAATATCTTTCTTGTATAATCGAGCTATTTCCTTCAAATACAGCAAAAATATATAGTTAAAACTTTGTGATTTCTGAAAGCTTTTAGTTACGATGAAAGCCAACTCTTTTTTACCGGAGCGATGTTCAAGCAATACTGTTAAGGGATTAATGACATTCAATTTTAAAATAAAAAGCATTCTTTTGAGATTTCCAGTATGAACTCGGAATTAAAAATCAAAATCGTAATCATATTTGGATTATGCATTGCATTGGGGGCTTACATAAAAATATTATTTATGGTGAAAACTCACATATTCAGAAAAAAGGAAAGTTGTACAGCTTTCGTTTGCAGAGAGATGCTTCTATATAATTCGAATAGACTACCCGCGAAAAAAAAAAAAAAAGAGTAGTTCCAGTCACCCACGAGTAATTATGTAACACGTTTTCGCTAGTCCCGTCTACCCATAACAGAATCATGCGGTTATGGATTTTTTTTTTTTTTTTTTTTTTTTTTCGGTCATCTTTAAGTTTCTAGTAAATCTAAACATGCATCTAGAATAAATCGCCTCTCAGCTTTAATTTTTTTTTCACCATTTTTAATAAATATATCTAGAAGCAGATCATCGTTTTGGTATTTAAGTGAACAGGCAAAATCTAAAAGCTGTACTGCTAGGTGCAGAATTGTTCACTTATTTGGATATTTTATTTAAAGTATTTGGCTATTAATTATAATAAAAAAAAACTTTCTATAGTAGTTTTTTTTTCTAAACACATATGCAATTAAAAACTACATCTGTTAAACGAACTGCAACTAGTAGAAAAACTTTATTAACAAAGTGGGATTGAATTTATATCAGGGCATGTACTCATTGAAAAAAAGTCTAAGCGAGGGGCGGAGCTGAGAAAAATTTTAAATTCATAATGTGATGACAAATGTAAAGAACCAGTATATATTTTTAAATTGCTACAGACTTATATCTGATTGGAAAATGTGGCAGAGACCAATTAAGAGAAAATTTTAAATAGAGGTTGAAAAGGATACAAAATATTTAAAAAAAAGGTACGTTTTCAGCAGTATAAATTGCTTATAAAATTATGTACAATTATGTAAAACAGCATAAAAAATTAAAATGAGAAATAATAAAAATAAAATAAATAGATTTAAGAGAATAAAATAATAAGATTAAATCAATTAAAGTTACGAAAAGAAAAAAATATATACGTACATATTACATCAATCTAACGAGGGATTTATTAAATCATACAAGATATTAGAAAAAAGAGGAGCTTTAATCGGGAAATATTTTTGTACAATGAAAAACAGAGTAGAAAATTTAAATATTCAAATAGCATAAACAGACTAAAAAATTTAAATATATATATGAAAAAAGAAATTTATATAAATGTAATATGAATCTAAAAAGAAAAAATTAAGTGATTAAGATGCAATAAAAATATATGTTTTCAGTCACAAATATTATGTTACTATGAAAAACGGTATAAAAAATTTAAATAACTAAAAATAATCTCAAATGAAATAAACAGATTACAAAAATCAAAGCTATAAAAATAAAAAGAGATATATACACGCATTACACACAAATGAATCTAGTGAGGGTTTTTAAATGATACAAGGTCTTTTGAAAATTAACGTTTTAAGCGACAGACATTGTTTTAAAAATTAAAATACAATTTTAAAAACTAACATAGGAGATTCAAATAAGTAAAATTTTTTAAAAATAAAATAAACAGTTTGATTAAATTAAAAATACAAAAATAAAAGTAGTACAATATGCAATACATACAAATACTAGGACTTCCCTCAGAGGGATTAGTCTGAGCGATATTGCTTAGAACAGAGTTTTTAGAATAATATGCTAAAAGTAAAAAGAGATTCTATCTTTAACCCTGCTGTTCTGTTCGCATTTACCATACGTATGTAGTGTTCGGGTCAATGTGACCCGATTTAGAATATTACCTTTTATAGCAGTAAATGAATATAAGTATTTTAGAAATAATTTTAAAAAAAAGTAAAATAAGCTTATATATATATCAAATAATACAAAACACCAGTAAAATAACTTAAAAATATTCGAATACTTACTTTTATTTACAATTTGGACAAAAATAGCTTACGTGAAATTTGCAAGTGTGTTTTTTGCAATTGTAACTTAATATGTTAGTTTTGTTGTCGTTGGTTGATGAGCAGAACTTGCATCTTGCACGTTTAGTACACAATGAAGTGTTCCCATCTGATTCCGAGGGTACGTTTGCACTTTTACTACGCATTCTCTTCACAATTTTGACTGAATCTTCGCTCTGGGAAGATGCTGTCTTACTTCAATGTGTGGAAAAATTAGAAATTTCCTCAATTCTTCTAAAAAGAGCCTTCCTTTGGTTAATATATTTTCATTCCATTTGCTGTTTATTGAAATCCACAGAATAAATGCATTGTAAGCAGATATATCAAGCATATTATAGAATACTATCATAGGCCAGCGATTTTTCTCTTACAAGTGTATGTACTCAAAAGTTGATCAAGACTATCCACCGCCCCTTTAGTTGCATTATAATCTAATATCATTTGTGGTTTTTTGTCGGTCGCTAACTTCATTTTCATGATGGAAAGTGCTCATAAGAATAACATTTTTTTTCTTTTTAGGGATGTAGTTTACAACTGTTGTATCTTCTGTAAAATAAAATGATGAGCTGTGCACTTCTTTGTTTAGCATTTTCTCAGGAAGTTCGGGCTTATTTTTTCTAATGGTGCCAAGCATAGTCATTTTCCGTTTTAGAAGTTTTCCCAAGTTATAGGGTGTGAAAAAGTTATCACATGTAACATTGTGCCCCGAATACCCATAAGTAATGTCACTCACTACCCGCATACCCTGACTTTTCTCTGGCTTTGATCCTTGATTTTTTCCAGTGTAAATTTGTACATTCAGTACATACGAAGTTTTGCTATCACATAAAGTCCATATTTTTATCCCATACTTGGAGAGTTTACTAGGTATATATTGTTTGAAAGGACATCGTCCACGAAATCCTACTAATTGTTCATCTACAATAACATTTTCACTTGGATTATACAATTTAGGTTGAATTTCTATCCACTTTTCCCAAATATCTCGAACAGCAGCTAATTTATCTACTGACCTTCTTTCTTGCCTGGTAGATTTATTGTCAAAACGAATAACTCTCGATATCATATGAAAGGTTTCGAGGGACATTGTAGCACGAAATATATTTGCCTGTTTCTTGATTCCACAAATTTTTTGTTGATTCTCCATATGATTTGTACATACCAGCTAATAATAATAATCCGATGTATGCTTGGGAAGTTTCAGTAATATCTTTCCACTCTTTTTTATACACTTTTCTTCCTTCTATATTAGTCATTTTTATGATTTCGTTCTCGATTGTAGAATTGAATACCGTCGCAAATGCGCTTTTTATGTCAGTTACCCTTGTCGTTGCATATCTTGTGACACCTGGAGTGGTTTTTATAATATTAGCAGACATTAATCGACCAGAATGAAGAAGGGGATTCACTTTCCATACTATTTCACGATTTTTAGAATGAATACTCTGTATATTGCGCGTCTTTTGAATATCAATATCAAAATCGTTGTCAGAACTTACACTTTCAATTTCCTCACTTGTATGATTTTCATACTCAGACGCATTTTCCTCTTCGCTGTCAGAGGCTTCCATTAATTTAGTAATATCAGCGTTTCTCAAATTTCTACGATTCGCCATTTTTTCACTAATACTCAGAGATACAACTGTTCTTCAGATTATTAGAAATTGAAATACAGCAAGAAAAAAGAAACGCTACTAACAGGTGCATTTTTTCCCCCTTCCGCCAATGATATCAACATTTGACTTTCCTCTCCTCTCACGTGATCTAACACCTATGCCAACGAAACAGATTTCGAAATAGATACGTTGCAGTAATTATTTTTATTGAATGATTCCAAACAAAATTAAAAGTGCATGATAAAATTATTTTTTAACTCGGGTCAATATGACCCGAACAGTACATTAAGACTAAGTTAAAAAATATCTCTTGGAAATATAAATAAACGTAAATACTTCTAGGAATATATAGTTGTATTACTAATGAACAAAGTCAAAAAGTTTCATGGAAATATCTCTGCGCTAATTTTTTTTATAAGTGAGCAAAAAAATTTTCGGGTCAAATAGACCCGAACAGAACAGCAGGGTTAATTGATTATATATTGTCACAAATTGAAATGATAAAAAAGAGCAAGGTGAATTGTACATTTGCAAAATATTACATACAAATTCTTATACACGGTTAAAAAATGAGAAATCAAACTATACAAAACAGTCACGCATAAGTATAAAATTTAAAGAATACAGCTAACAAAGCGCTAAAATATCTTGTATCGGAATTTAAACTCTTTGAAATGACGTAAAGAATATACACATCAATTTTAGTGCCTAAAATTGGCGCAAATCATGATGGTTGAGTAGAATGAGGGATTTTTTTTTATATTGTGTGTAGTGCCCTTAAATAGATAGAACAAAATAATTAATATATATATAATAATATAATATCTACATCTGTTTTCAATGTATGAGATGAGGTTTTCGATAAAAATTTGGGGTATTCTCACTTAAAAAAGATACATAAAAATCCCGAAGACGCCAACAAAGGAATACAATCTGTCGTTTCGAGTGTGTTCCAGATACGCTCAATCTGATTTAAATGGGTCGTGCATACTGGCCACTACATACGCTGATTTGTTTTCGTTTTAAATCCATTCTCATGAAATTGAACTGTATTTCGCTTTAGCATACATAAAATAAAACGAATCGGCAATCATGAATGTAGTAGAGAGTTTACAGAGGTATACGCCGCATACTTTCTGGATTTTTTAAGAATCACCTTATCTCCCCCGCCCTCTTTCTCAAAAAGCCGCAGTACATACATTCTAGGATATATTCTATAACTTGAGCATATACTCTCTGCTTAGAGCGTATATTCTCTATTTTTTGCGATTATTCCACTGTTGGCAATGACAATAGCATAAGATATGAACGAGATTTGAATATCTCGTCTGCATAAGCTTTGAGCCGTCAAAGTATCATCACAAGTGATTTACAAATCTGAACATATTTTTTTCAGCATAACATGTTGGCTCAAATACGCCAATGTGAACTCGATTACGCCGTTTTACCGGAAAAAGGTTATTATTTAAAAGGCCTGCTAGTGGCAATTGATAAAATGATTCTATGAAAAAATTCCTAGATTAGTAAAGCTGAAAAGTTTATGTCCCACCCCTCATACTATTTTATAATGGAATTCTTTTGTGGTGACGTGTAAATGAATAATAAATATTTTTTGCGTGGCATGTTCTACAAAATATGTATTCTAGTGCTCTTCATAAATGCATATCAATTTCATTATGTTTCGATGGGTTTAACATCATTAAAAAGAGCTTGGAACTATTTCATCCCATCGGCCGTAATGTAACGGAATACTTTTGATTGTCCCTGTATTCGAATTTATCCGATTTTATTAAAATTTGCAACGACTCAACAAAATTCGGCAACAAATAGATATTTAAAATTTTAAACGATTCCGTAATATAGTTTTTGTGCTGTTATATGAGGAGATACAGACGATCGGATCAGACGGCGACTATAGTAACTAAATATTTTATATTAATTAGGGACACACCTAAAAAACAGTTAAATTTAAAAGCGCACGTCGAAATTGAGAACGCATTTCCAGAAATTATTGTTTAAAAACAGTATTGTAACTGATTTCGTTTGTGTGTCCTTGTAATTGGATTAAAAATGCTATGAATAGCCTGTTATAACTTAATCGTAATGAAATTCAGTGGTTTATATAAGTTTCGTAAATTTGCAATAGCGTAATTTCATTAAAATACTCTGTTAAGGCTTTCCCCCAATAGACCATACTCTAATGAAAATCTTTTGGGTGCCCCTGTAAATAAACTATTAATCCCACATACTTCATATACAATATCAAACATGCCATGGAGACCCTAAATAAGGTTTCCAGTTGCATATAAATCAGTATATATTTATGGATGTTTGAGTGTGGACAGACGGATAGACAAACCGAATGCATTAAATATTTTTCAGCTTTGTTGGAAAGTGCAGAAAAAAGCAACCTCACAGGCTGAGATCACAACCACATCCATTTATTTAATGGCAAAAAAGGTACTTCTTGGTTATCCTGTCGATCAAAAAACTATCGCCAAACTATAAGGTTACATGCCAATACTGGATGATTGTAAATGTTACTTTCACTTGTCATTAATTACGATACGCGTGCTTGTTGCGCCATAAAGTGATTTTTAATTCAACTTTTAATAGGTATTTCTTATTGCATTTTAAAAATGTATTTATTCTTCTGTTATTTAAAATAAAAATTAGGTCAATTTATGTAATTTGACAAACAGTTTGGCGATTTGTGTAGTTTGGTGCAATTGGTCTACAAAATAACGAAATATTACAAAAAAAAAAAAAAAAAAAAAAGGCTCGCCAAAAAATTTAGAACAGGCTATGGAACTTTTCCATATAATTAGAGCCAAAATATCATTATTTACATTGCATGGTGATCTGGCTATTGTTGTTTGTTTATTAATAAATTGCTTATTTTTTTCTATATTTATGTAACCTAAATTTAATCGTGTTTTTTTTAATTGTTACTTAAATTTTAAAATAAAAAAATTGTAATTTAAGAAATTACCCCAACCATTTGAAAAATGTTTCACTCGATACATTCATCTATCATTTTAAGCTAAATACCAGTTGTTTTATTGTGTATTATCCGTGCCACTGCTATAAATGACTTTATACATGCTGCAATTTGAAGGTACGGTTCGTTTAAGTTATATCACTCTATTGTCGCCAAGCATAAAAGTTGGCGACGAAAGAAACATTTCAAACTATTTAACATTGTTGGTGCAAAAGTAATCATTATTAAAATACAGCTTTGGCATATACTGTTATACTTGTAAGACTTTGGCATATATTGTTTGATTTTACAGAGCAGAATTTTGGTGATGGAGGTTTTAAACCAAAATCGATCGCAGCACATGCATCTGTGAATGGGTCCATCAGACATCGAATCAAAAAAGTTTTTTCCCAGTTTTTCCCAAGCCGATTGCTTTTTAGTTTTCTTTTTAGGTGGTGGAAAATCAAGAGTAATAGCTATAACATTTTCCGGCTTGTTAGAATCACTATTGGCACTCAAATTTTCCTGGTTAGAACCGACCGATAGTAAAACGCCATGGCTAGTGGATTGGTCGCCCTGGCGACATGATGTTTTACAATTAATCGGTTCGGCATTAAATTGCTTCCTTTTTCGTGATCGCCTTTCAACACGTAATTGGTTTTCAGCGGCTCAATAATCTTTTGATTTTATCATTTTCTGCATTGAAAGACGTTTTTGCGCCAAACCAAATACAGTATTACTCAGTTATCCCGTCGACCAATTTCGCCAAATGATACGAATCGCCAAACTAATAAGCAACTTATACATGTTGACTGTGTTTAATATCATTGAATGCGATATTCACGTTCATTCATTTCTTTGGCTTCGGCTTTTTCCGTATCTGTTAATTTCCGTCTACCCATTTTTAAATTTGTTAGTTTTCTCCTTTATTACAATGATTTTAACCATTTTAATTTACTATTCAAATAAAAATTCTTCTAAAAGTAAAGAATTTAATTTAAATTCAAATAAAAACTCTTCTAAAAGTAAAGAAATTAATTTAAATTCAAAAGTGACCACATCATTCAAAAGTGGTAACATCATTCAAAAGTGGTAACATCATCGGGTCCATTCTCCCGAAAACAACAACCATTTTTCAAATGGTTAATAAAAGTGGTAACATCATCGGGTCCATTCTCCCGAAAACAACAACCATTTTTCAAATGGTTAATAATCGAAATTCATTCAAAAATGATTTTCGCGAAATTTGCGCCAAACCCGATGCGTATATGATACCTCTGCTCTAATTTCATGATACTTTTCAAATAATATCTTTACCTTGGCGTTTTTATAAATCATGGTCCAGTTTGGGCTTCAGAAATTGCGATTTCAAACCTGATGATCGTTTATGCTTATTTTTACTCGTAAATATGGCACAGATGTCATATTTATGAGTAAAAATATAAGCTACATGTTAGCGCGATTTTTCCCCCGCCAAACTGATGAAAACATTGTTTTTGAATATTGCTATAAGTGTTTTACAATTTACGATTTATTGTGATATTCATATAATTTTATTATATTTTTTACTATGTTTATTACTTATAACTGTTTATTCTTCGCATCAACTATAGCTCCTTTTTTTATATTACTTGATTATCCTGTAGATCAAAAAATTATCGCCAATCGATAAGATAAAATGCCAATCATGAATGATCGTGAATGTCTCATTAAACAATGTAAACATGTGTTTAAAACGTCATCAAGCGATTTTGTATACCGCTTTTTATTTGTATTTTTATCAATGTTTCACTAATTCATTTCTTCTTTCGTTATTTAAAATAAAAAATATGTGAATATGTACAATTTGGCGAAATTGATCACGAGATATTTATACCAATATTTAATTTCAGCACACATTTTATTTAAACACGACATAATTGTTTCAAATTTGCATGTGCAAAGGTGCGAAATATAAAAGATGCTAATGGTGGCTATTAAGTGTTATTATAATAATTATCGCAAAATCTCAAATACTAATATTAAGTTACTAAGAATTAAGACTTTTTTCTTTTAAATTAACAACAAGAACAAAATTATTTTTCAGTTTGTTTCTTAAGTTTAAATATAATTAATTGTACTTAAAAATTGTTTGTGTATTTTCCTTGCTCCATGTGCTTAAATTTGGGAATCTAACGAAAATATACAACCGGTAAAAAGTGACGCACACAATGTTTCTGTGACGTATGCAAATGAATTAGGCTTTTTATCAGTTTTTTAAAAATAGTTTTAAAACTATTTGGAACTAATTTTTGAAAGTAGGTGCATTTAGTAGGTTACTCTCATAGGTACCGTTTTGTACAATCAGAATCGCAATCCGATATGTATTTTTCCAGATTTTCTTAACGAAAGAGTTATGCTCTATTTTTAATATCGTTACGCACTATGTGTATTAGTCTTCGCTTCGTCAAGACAACTATTTACTCCATGCACTCTGATTCGGTTGTCTACGAAAATGTCCAGTTGGTGAAAAATGACGCACACCAAGTTTCTGTGACGTATGCAAATAAATTGTGCTTTTTTATCAGTTTTTTAAATATAACTTTTAAACTATTTGGAACTAATTTTTCGTAGATAGTGCATTCACCAGATTACCTTCATAGGTACCTACTGGTACAAACAGAATAAAAATCCGACAAGTACTTTTTGAGATTTCCTTGACGAAAGAATTTTTTTGACTTTTAATATCGTTACGTACTCTGAGTATAAGACTTCGCTTCGCTCAGACAATTAAATGCCGATAGTTTTTTTTTTTTTTTTTTTTTGGTGGGGGGGGGGGGAATAAAGATGACGAACAATCATACATAAAAGTTTAGTGTGAAAAATGTGCTTGAATTGTTTTACACAGTTTTTTGATATTTGGTGCAATTTTCGACAACTATAAGGGAATGTTTGTTTCTTTTGTTTAAACCGTTTCTGTATTTCGTTTTGATATTGTGTAAGTGGCAAATCCAGCTGCACACAGATATGTCGCTAAAAATAGGAGTAAAATTAAATAATGCTCTATCTGGCAAAAATTTGTATTCATTTGTCAAAAGACATCATATACAGTGATACGCTTTCTTTGAAAAGAGATTACAACATTACTTTGAGATTTTAAATCAATGAGAGTTTCGTATTCCTGAGAGCTTAAGCTGTGTGGTTTTGTTTGTACACTGAATTTCTTTTGTACCCATTTAAAATCGTCCAGATGGAAAGGAATGCTCAAACAAAACTGCATATATTTCAAGCGTTCCAACTTCTATGGAAGAGCTGTCCGCAAGATTAAAGGCGGGGTCAAGGTATATGCCATCTAGCGGCAGGGGTGCATAACTAGAGGGTTATTAAGTAGATTGCAGTTTCTTTTGTGTGAATGGCAACAAAACGTTTTTGTTTCTATAAAATGTTACTTTAACATTGCGTAGAATAACTTTTAGGTTTGAAATATTGTACATAAATATCGAATAAATAAGTGTAATACCACTAAATATTAACATAAAATAGACTAAGACGATCATTAATATCATTTAACTATGCGATACAAATATTGCTGATTAAAATGTGTTCGATTTTAATTATGTTTTTAATGTAATGAAAGATGACTCATTAAATTTAGTAAGTAGTATGAAAAATTTTGAAATAGTGTCACATTTTACTAAATTTTTGATGAGCTAAATTATACAAAATAGTATACAAAGTTATATTCCCTATGATAATATAATGTTTATCAATATTTAGAAATGTATAGATTTTAATACTAAATAAAATATTCAACTTTAGCTACATTTTTCATTTATCAATGGCAGACGATAAAAATCCGATGTTTTCATGGTCGTATCGACTTTTATTATTTAACTTGCAAACATTTCATTCTTTTAATTTAAAACCTATTTCATCATACGTACATTCGGAATAACTTTAATTTTAAATGTATGTATTAAATGTTGTTTTGTTAAACAAAGAAATATTGTTAATTTATTTGTTTAAATATTTAACGTTCTAGACAATAATTTTCCTAAAATCGTAGATTAGACTCCCTCTCTCTCGGCTTTTTTTTTTTTTTTTTTTTTTTTTTTTTTTAACAGACAAAACTATTTCGAGAATATTAAAATTTAAGTACTGCAGGCATATATATTTAAAATGTTTTCCTTTTAATCTGAATAGCTTTCATGAAATTTAGGTCTACAATATTTACAATTTCAAAATTATATGAAGAGAAACAGACAAAACCATTTCAGAGAATACCTGTTAAAATTTTAATCATGAATTTCAAATTTTCTCTCAACCATGAATGATGAATCTGTAGTTTACCAGATTTAATTCAAAATATTTTTTGTTACAGCTTGTTTTGATAAAAATATGTGTATTTAAAAAATAGTCGCAATGTCGTTTTCGTTTCGGGCAAAAAGCAGTGTCTTTGCTGCATTAAGTACTTTTTTTCCCGAAGTTAAAATGATATTGTGAATATATATATATTATTTGCATATATTTATCAAAACAAACTGTAACAAAAAATATTTTGAATTAAATCTGGTAAAAGACAGATTCATCATTCATGGTTGAGTGAAAATTTGGAAAATATGCGCAAGAGATGCCGAGATAATAAACATCTGCGCATATATGACGTCAAACCCGCGCATTCATTTGCACCCCTGCCACCAGCTGGCGCAGCTTGTTAACTTACGACAGATTCCAGCATTAAGTTAATACGCTCTAGCAGCTCTGTGCTCAAACGAATCTATCAGAGTTTCGAGATGATCTTGAATACTTTTCAGATTTTTTTTTTCTTTTTTTCAATTTTGATTTTATGGTCATTTAAGAACATTTTAGTAAGGAAAACAACTTATATCAGCCTTTTCTACTTATTCAGACCAGAAGGTTAGTTTCCTGTTAAATGCCGACACTTTGGAGTTTGCATCAAAAGCAGTAACACTTTCTCCTGGGAACGATAAATTTCTTTCTTTCATTTTACTAACAATGTCTGCCAAATATGCCAGTTTACATTACCAATTTACATCATTTTAAATTATTGTTAATAGAGAATAGTGATCTGTCAAAAAGCTTTCAACCTCTGCTCGCAGCTTCAGCAAACGTGTCAACACTTTTCCACGGGATAACCATCTTATACAGGATGATACAGGCTTCCCATATTTTCGCAAATTAGTTTTAAAAGTCTATTTTTAAGTGGTAACAGGCTATCAAAGCCTGAGAGCTTATGTGCCCGCACGATCTGTATGTATGTACGTGCGTACGTAACGCGATAACTCATGATAAAAATATCCGATTTAACATGAAATTTTCTTTATCGGCTTATTATAATAAGACACTTCCCTGATTAGTTTTGAGAATTCATTCGATAAGTATAAGAAGAAGAACAAGGGCTATTGCCCCCACCCCCTTAATTTATATAAAAGGGTTTTTCATGCAGAATTAGTAGATTTCGTTAAAATCTAAGATGCAGGATTATTCGATTTGCTTCGAATTTTGGATACAGGTTTATTATGTCATAAGGTGCATCCCTGATTAGTTTTGGGGCTTCAATTATTAAGTATAAAGAAAGGAAATTTGGGAGAGGGTGTACTTTCTTCCTTTTTTCGAAAGCCATTATTATATAAGGCTATAATATACAATTAGTCTGCATAGCCTGTCAGCTCTATGCCATCAGTTTAACTGGGCATCATTCTTTTTATATTTTTATGGCATCATTCAGAACTGTATAAATTCAAGTGCTATCAAAAGCAGAGGTAGTAAAAAAGAATTAAGTATAAATATATGAATAGGCGAAGCTCCAAAGAACAAAACTGTTCTCCCTTTTGCTCAGCGAGCAGAATTAATAGCACTAGCGGGTCTTTTTGGTTTCGATTCACGTTGTACATTCTATTCAGAATGGTTTTTTCTTGCAGCGTATTTTAAAACGAATTTTTAAAACACATTAATGCAGAAACATAAAATAAGGCATTGAATGCAGAAACATTATGCAGTTAAATACAGAAAGTCCAGAAGCATTATGTTATATGCTGAAACATAAAATAAAGCAATCAAACCAGAAATATTATGTCAAAAATAGATACAATTATAATGCAAATACTTAGATTACTGTGAAGTGTATTATTCGATTTTTCAACGCAGTTATAGATATACTTATTTCTGACATACACGCACACAAAAATTCCAACATACTTTTGAAAATCTTTCAATTGTAATATGCTAATTTCTTTCATGTTTTGTTTATTTTTCTGCAATGCCGCGGGGCTCCTGGAAAGTTCAGGCGGAGCCCCAAGGGCTCCGCGGAGCACACTTTGGGAACCTCTGATCTAGACCATAGGTTCCCAACGGGGACGGTACCGCCCCCCAGTGGGCGCTGGAGCCTTCCAGGGGGGCGGTGACAGGTCCATAGGAAAATGGGGGGAGTTAAGACAGTCAAAGGGGGGCGGTCATGAAGTACCTACCTATTTAACAAATTAATATATTGAAACTAGTTGACTGGTCTTCCTGGCATTGCCCAGGCGCATCATAAAAATCTTAAATATAGCTTTAAATGTAAATCTATGAAATCGAGCTGGTATAGCTAGGATCTGCTTTCGCCTGTCGCAGTTTGCAGCGAATTATAATTTTCCATTCCAACCAACGTCGTGGGATGCTGTTTTTGCTCCTCGATTTGTAGGTATGTGGTATGCTACTTGGATCGCGTAAACTCATGCTCCGAACGCTGTATTTTTTTTTTTTTTTTTTTTTTTTTTAATTCTCGCAGTGACGAATGATTTGATTTTGTCGTATTTGGTTAAATAAAAATGTAATTTAACTTTCTGATTTAGTATCAAACGCATTGATCAAAATATTACCACGATCACTAGTGTAGAATTTGCTACATTAAGCTCAATAAAAGTTTAATGACTAGAGTTTTTTTTAAAATCAGTATTCCAAAAACGTGGTAAATATGACGACTTAGATTAGAAATATGCCTAAATAGAGATTTCGAAACTATAGTTTGAACCTGCTCAAGAAATTTATTTATACTGAGTGAAAGCTATAAAAGACATTATAGCCTTTATTTTTAAACCTATTTATAAATATCTTGTAAAGATAATCTATTTAACTTAAACGGTAGGAAATTTTGTATTTCAAAGTGTCTGAATCTAAGAACAAAGGCCGGAAGTATAGTATTGAATATTTGAAATGTGGATTTACGCATTATCCTATAAACGAATTTTTACATATGCCTTTCATTTGCCAAAAAGTTTTTTCAAATGAAGTCGTGAAACCTTCCATTGCCGAGAAATTAATCTTGCCGACAGTCAAAGATGTAATAACAACTATTCTTAATCATAAAACACTGTCAGATATCATTAAAAAAATCCTCTGATTATAATTCTGTACAAAGGAAAGTAGATTTAATGGCTAAAGACGTGCAAATTTTCCATTCAACACAATTAATCAACTCACCAAATAACAAAGCACTATTCTTATGATATGACCGATTCATAAAAGAAGAAAAAAATGTCAAGAGTTGTTATTTGTCAAAAATTTGGTAACTGATACAAAGGGAGAATTGATATTTAACAGCATAAATATATTTCTTGATAGGAAGAATTTCCTGTTCATAATATTTTTCCAGCAGCTACTGATGGCTCCTGAAAAGACGGGGACGTCAAAATGGTTTCATAGTGCATTTGAAGGAAGCAATACCAAATATACTCGCTATACATTGCTTTATTCATTGTCGAATTTGGTTGCCAAATAAAACTGTGTGAACGAATGCATACGTCGCTTTATTACTTTATTACAGCAGTGAATAAGATTAGAAGAAATTCTTTGAACGACAGATTATTTGGCCAACTTTGTAGTGAAAATGACTAAGATTGCAATCGCTTGCTCTTGCACATGGAAGTTCGTTGGCTCTCGAAAGGTATTTGTTTGAATCGTTTTTTTAATCAATTTGACTCAATACTGGACTTCTTTGAAAACAGAGATGAAAAATTGAGCGAAAACCTGATAAAATCTAAAAATGACATTGCTTATTTGATAGACCTGTTTAGAATATTCAATGAAATCAATTTATAATTGCAAGGTGATCAATTTAATTAAAACAAAAAATGTCATAGCTGCTTTTGTGTGAAAACTTATGTTCAAGCGAAATCTAGGTAGAGAGAATACAGCCATTTTCTCACTTTAGCAGCAGCCTTTGCAAAACAGAAAGATTTACTAACTTACTGCCAACACTTAGACGTTCTTCATAAGGATTTTATTGAGCCATTTCAGGACATTTTAAATATGAACATACCGAGTTGAGTTTTAGATCCTTTCGCAAATGAAGATACAGCAGATTCATCAAATTTAGAGGAGTAACTCACAACTAATGAAGAACAAAAGGTAAACTTTGGAAGTGCATACTAAGAGTTTTGGCTTCAGAAGTCTATAGCACCTCTGTACATTGAGTTGTGGGTAAAAGTACAAAAATTGTTAACTGCTTTTTCGTCATCTTATTTGGCTGAACGTGGGTTCAGTGCAGTATCTAATTAATTGGCTAAGAAAAGAAATAGATTGGACTTCACTGAACATGACGATTTACGACTGCTGTAAACAAAGCTGGAAAAACGACATTAAAAAATTGTTTAAATTTCATCAGCCTCAGTTATCTCATTGATATCTTTTATTTCTTATTGATTTTATGTTTATGTCATTACTTTTTTTAATTTCTTAATTTTATTCGCATTAATATTTGTGAAACTTTTGATACGTTAAAGATGTCCCAAATCTAAAAAAATTTTGAATATAAAAATACAGTTTTAAAAGATTAAAATTTCAAATATTATACGCCGACTGCTTTCGACCAAAACTTGATCATCCTAGGGGTAGCTTAGTTTACATTCTATTTATGTTAGAGAACAAAAATGAATTTCAGTACATAAACAAAGCTGCCCTGAACATGATGAAATTCAGGTCGAAGCGCTCAACTTATAATATTTGAAGTTTTAAGATTTTAAAACTGTATTTTTATATATAATAAGATCTTTTAGATATATATGACATCTTTTACTTATTAAATGCACCTTTTTAAAAAATTCATTTAATTTAATTTTATATTTATTTTTAACATTTTTACTTGAAAACGTTTTATTATGTTATAATTTTTGCTTTGTGTTTCTTTATAAATCGACAAAAAATAGGTATAGATAATATGCAATATTATTTTAATTGATGTAATTAACTATTATGGGAGAGGGGGGCGTTGGAATTTTTTTTTTTCTTCAGAGGGGGAGGCGGTGGTCCAGGAAAGGTTGGAAACCTATGATCTAGACCATACCGGTATTGCAAAAAATCGCAATTTTAAAACTTTTTTTTTTTTGTTGTTCCTGCTCCCTTTTAAATTTCGAGTTTTCTAGAAACTGGTTTTGTGAAAGCCCATTTACGGCTCAACAATAAAGCAACGACAATTTTCTAATTTCTGTCCCAAACGATTCCAAATAAATCTTTGTTTAGTGCGTTTTCCTCCAATCATTACATACTTTCAAATTTCAAATCTTTTGAAAATCACATTCCGAGAACTGCGAACCGAATTGAAGAATATTTCTTTACCTCTCAAAAGTAACTACTATGTCAACTATTAAGTATCTAGAACCTACACAATCGCAGAAATAGCAGTTTTAGACTTTAATTTTTGCTCTTGTACCTTTTTAAATTTCTATTTTTTTTTTTTTTTTTTTTTTTTTTTCTTTTAACTTGTTCTATAAGAGTTTTTACATCGGAATACATTGGTGCCGGTAAGTTTTAATCTTTTAAACGAAAAGCCCCGCCCACATACAGTATGCAGAATACACTTATTGTAGAAATATGAGTTTAGTGTATATTTTTTCAGATATAATGTAACACGTAAAATGCAAAGGTAGGCATCGTTGCATTTTATTCAATTAATATCAAAGCAATATCACAAGACATTATTACGTTGTCTGTTTGTGTGTATTAGGTTTTATAGAAAGTTGGATGTGGATTTATTTCAAATATTTTTTTCGATAATTTAATAAGAATTTAAAAAGAACTCTTAAATTTCGAGAATTTAAGAGTCTTGACACATCTTATTTTTAAAGTCTCATATTCACCTAATCCAATACAATAATGAATTAATCTCTCTTAAATATCTCAATTAAATATCTTAAATAATCTTAATATCTGTTTAATTTTCGCTAATGTAAGTAGGCAGATAAATACCATTTGCACCATTTCAACAACCACTGGTCTAAACGCGAGTATTGCTAGCACGTATGCAAAAACACATCAAAACAATAAAACTGTTTACATACTCATTTGATAAGTAGGGATGAGATTTCTGCGCCTTGGTACACCAATATTTTGTTCGAGAAAATAATATTTCATTTAATCAGAACATTTTTTGGACGTAACTCGACATTTTCTCTAAGTTAATATCTGTGAGAAAAACGCGGAAATCTCATCGCTGGAAATGGGAACATCAAAATCAATTAAAAATAATTCACTATTTATAAAATCTTTATACTAACATAGTTTACATTTAATTTAAAAACTGACACCAGAAATAAATTTCGAAAAATATTTATATTATTTTTTTATTTTAATAATAAACCATACCATCCCGCCTTTATATCGAACTTATAAAACATCCTAGCGCCACGAGGCAGCTGCAGATGTTGGAACCTTAAAGCCAAGCAAGGCATGTCAGTTGTGGGCAAACCGACTTTTCTTCAGTAATCGACAAAGCGGGTGGGTAAACTCTCGATTCATTGTCTGATTTATAATTGGCTGGTTGCACAGATGATGCAATTCTTTTTTATCATACCAGATATCGAGCAGAAAAACATTATTGATCAAATACTTGAATTATTTCGGTTTTAATTTTACCTAAAAGCAGTCTTTTGACTTTGTTAAATGGGAACTGAACACACAAATTACATATTTGCATGGGCCGAAATTCCCAGACACTGACCTGGCCCGTACAATAAACTATCAATGGCCCACCCCGGTTCGGTCCGTACAAAAAACCTAATTACAATCGAACCTCATTAACACGTGAATCAGGGGTCCGATCAAATTTCGCGTATTAAACGGGTTCTCGTCTTAACCAAAGGTCGAGTGCTCCATCTGATAACAATCTATGCGGAAAAACACATTTTTTGTCAATTTTTAGCGTTTTGAAGGCATAAAATGACATTTTATTTATTTTAATTATTATGCGCTAATTAAGCAGGAAAGTTTAAAAGCTGAAAATTCTAATAATCGTTATTTTTTCAAGTAAAAATCCTATGTCTTTTCAAATTTAGATTTATTATGCATGACACATAAAACTGAATTAGACCAACACAAAAATTTCTGCTAACCATATTAAATTAAACTAATGTTAACAAAATTTAAATCTTCGTTAACCATACAGAACAGATAGATGCGGTAATAAATATTGTTGGTAATAATAAAAATGTCAATTTAAAAAACTTACTGAAGTCAATAATGTCATAAAAATTACTTTTGAAAAAAGCACCTGTCAATTTTGGCCTGTTTAACATGCAGGCGCGCCATCCCCATGATGTTTTCCGCCTTATTTAGGTAGTGGTAAAGTTCACTTGTCCTTCGACCAGTGACGAGGTATATTGTCTTGAATGCCTTTGTAACTTTGGAGAATGGGGATGGAGCGGTTGTGAGTCGCAGTTACATTGGCGATAATATCATCCATCAATCTTGGTGATTAGTCCATATTAATGAACGTGCCTAAATCGACAAAATCTTCCCCTAGAGTTTCTTGTGCGTCCAGCCAATCTTCTTCAACATTAGGTTGTGTTTTAAAGCAGAGGTAGGTGTTTTTTTTTTTAAACAGACATAATATGTTTAACTTTTGCACAACGCTAGCCTCACCTCGCTTATGAGATTTCATTGAAAGCGTTTTGATTGGGCAGTCTTCTGTTAGTCTTGGATCGGGGTCCAAATTTAGTCAGCGTGTGGTTTTTGGGGAAAAAAAGGCTCAATTTAATTGGGTTTAAATAATTGTTGTATAAAAAATAAGTTAAGTAATTGTTTAAATAATTGTTGTATAAAATGCTTGGGGAAATACTTCATATAAAAACTCGTACGTTCAGAACTAAATTCATTCGCGTATGAAGGCCCCTGTCCTCGCTCGAGGAAACGCTCGCGAGCTAATGCTATTCCTATGGGGAAGCATTTTTCTAATAACTCTTTCGTATTTTGACATTTTTGAATAATTTATTTTGCATTGGATAGCTGAGGTGCATGCCAACAGCGCACCATTTTTACTTTTTTTGGTTGCAGATTTTTTTTTTTTAAGCACTTTCAGTTTCGAAATCGGTTTTGAAAGTGAAACTAACTTTGTAAAAAATATCTGCAACCAAAATCGAAAAGGTAAAAAAGGTGCGCTGTCGGCATGCACCTCAGCTTTCTTTCTACGAACTGATAAAATTTAAAGTATTAAACGGGTTCGCGTATTAAAGCATGGTTCGTACGGGTACCGTTATTTTCCAGGTGAAATACCAGTATTGTTTAAAAATAAATAAATAAATTTAGCTCAAACGAGTAAATTTCATCTTATTTTTAAAAAAATTCTTCAAGAAAATACTGGTAGAGAAGAATTTCCTGACCTTAAATTTCTAGGATCCGTACGAACCATGTAAAGTTGGGGGGGGGGATTTTATATGCGTAAGATAGGAGTAATTCAAGGGACCACAGAAAATTCGCGTATTAAGCGGTGTTGCGTATTAAGCGGGGCGCGTATTAAAGGGGTTTGACTGTAGTTGTGTGTCAATCTCAAAGTTCCTTCTACCTCATACGTATATTTTAATATTCTGCTTCAGTCAATTAATCGGAGTAAAAAAAAAAAATTAATGTAGTTAATGATCTTTGTTATAATAAATAAGTTTCCCTTATTCTGATGCCATCAACTATTTACAAATAGCAGGCTTATAAGGATGCGAGGTCCCGTTTCTGCACGAGCCGGTGAACAATAGAATTACGAAAATTCGGGAAAATGATACAAAGATCACTATCCCAGTGTTCTTTTCCCACGTAACATTTCCAAAATTAAGGAAGATCTGCTGGCCATTGCCAAAAATATAATACAATAAATTTCACTCAATTCTGTGCATTAATTTATACACTTTTCGATGTTCAAATAGCACAGAAATTGCTTTTAAAGTGCCCCTTTCCGGCAGATTTCTGGTAAATTCAGGGAGGACCTGCTTACCACTACTTGCCTTAACCGAAAAATCATACACACGAAAAAAAAAGTTCAGTTCTATGCATAATTTCTAACAATTTTTCATGGTGCAATAATGGAAACTGCACAAAGAAATTCCGGCGAGGGTTTTTTTTTTCTTTTTTTTAGATAACACCTGTTGGCAATAACCAAAAACATGCACGAAAAAATTGGTTCAATTCTGTGAATAGTTTCATACACTTTTTCGATGGTACAATAGTGAAAATGGCACAGGCATTGCTACTACAGTGCCCTCTTACAGCGTTTTTTTTTTTTTTTTTTTTTTCCAAAATCAGGAAGGTCCTACTAGCTATAGCCATATACTTGACCTAGACACAAGACCAAGACCTGCTGGAAATAGCCAAAAACATACACGAAATTTTTGGCTCCATTCTATGCATAAAGTCATATATGTTTCAATGATACAATAATGAAAATGGCACAGACATTGCTATCACAACGCCCTTTTCCGGCGGATTTTTTTTTTTTTTTTTTTTTTTTTTTTTTTTTTTTTTTTTTTTTTTTTTTTTTCAAATTCAATGAGGAGCTACTAGCCATTGTCAAACACTTGCACAAAATTTTTGGTCAATTCTATGCATAATTTCATACAATTTTGATTGTACAATAATGAAAATAGCACGGAAATTGCTTTTAAAGTGGCTTCCGGCAGATTTCTTTCAAATTCAGGATCAACCTGCATGCCATAATCGAAATATCATACACAAAAGAATTAGTTTAGTTCTGTGAATAACTTCATACGCTTTTTCGGTGGTACAATTATGAAAACGGTACAGGCATTCTTATTACAGTGCCTCCTGCTGGCGTATTATTATTATTTTTTTTTTTCATATCCAGGGAGGACCTACTATATTCACAGCCAAATACTTGCGCAAAAAATTTGATTTAATTCTATGCATAACTTCATAGAATTTCGATGATACGATCCTGAGCATAGAAAAGACAATACTATTACAGCGCCCCCTTCCTGCGGATTTTTTTCAGACTCATGGAGGATCTGTACTAGACATAACCAAACTTTTACACACACACACACACACACACACAAAAAAAAAAAAAAAAAAAAAAAAAAAGATTCAGTTCTATGCGTAACTTTCCGGCTGTTCAATATTGCATGCACTTTTCGGCGGTTCAATATTGAAAATTCTACAAAAATTGCTAGTACAGCGGCCCCTTCAGGCGAATTTTTTCAAATTTAGAGGACCCATAGCCAAATACTTATACAAAAAGTTTGGTTCAGTTCTATGCATAACATCATGCAATTATTGATAATGCAGGGAAAACGCTATTTCAACGCCCCCTTTCGGCAGAATATTTTAAAATCTGAAGAAAAACCTGCTCGTTACAGCCAAAAATATACTAAAAATTTTGGTTTAATTCCTGAATAGCTCTATACACTTTTCGGTGTACAATGGCGATATACGGATAGACGAACAAAGATGAGATTTCTGC
Source organism: Maratus speculifer (assembly GCA_964019185.1). NCBI lineage: Eukaryota > Metazoa > Arthropoda > Arachnida > Araneae > Salticidae > Maratus > Maratus speculifer. The sequence continues at coordinate 142,797,344 of OZ025301.1, read as the reverse complement.
GTCTTAGCATAACAGTATTTTGTTAGAGAAAATATTATTTCACTTAATCGGAACATTTTTTTGGACTTAACTCACCATAATACTGGTGATAAAAACACGGAAGTCTCATCCCTGGATGTGAGAACATTAAAATAAATTTTAAAAAATTCTCTATTTATATCAAAATAAATTAAAAATATATATAATTCACTAATTATAATAAAATCTTTACAGTAACATAATTTACATTTATTTTAAAACTCACACCAGAAATATTTTTTAAAACATATTTATAATTATTTATGTTTAAATCGATAGAGTATTCAATTTTAAATTCTATGAGTGTTTAAACATCCTAACGCCCAAGGCAGTTGGAGCTGATGGAAGTTTTGAAGCCAAGCATATTAGTCAGTCATGGAGTCGTAAGAAATCTGACTCTTTTAGAGGAGTCGACATAGTGATTAAAGTCTCGAATCATTTACGGAATTATATTTGGTGGTTGGTTAGTTGCTCAAATAATGCAATTCCTTTTTTTTTTTTTTTTTTTTTTTTTTCCATGTTAGATATCGCCCAGAAGAAAATTTTTGAGCATATGCTTGAATTATCTCGGTGTTAATTTTACATAAAAGCATTCTTTTGAATTAGGCTTTGTTGAATGGGAACTGGAACAGACAAATTAGATGTCTTAATGGGCCGAAATTCCCAGGACACTGGTCTGGCCCGTACAAGTAACTATCAATGGCCCACCCCGGTTCGGTCCGTACAAAAAACCTAGTTATATGTGCCAATCCCAAAATTCCTTCTATCTCATGCGTACATTTTAATATTTCAAAAAGTAGTTACACATGTTAATACTTTAATATTATTAGTTCAATACTATACTAACATTCATTTTCATCTAAAATTTCTGCTTCAATCAGTTATTCGGAGTAAAAAAAAAAAAAAAAAAAAAAATGTAGTTCATGATATTTGTTATAATAAATAAGTTTTCCTTATTCTGATGTCATCAACTATTAACAAATAGCAGGCTTAAGGATGCGAGTCCCCGTCTCTCCACGAGCCAGTGGACAATAGAATTATGAAAAATCGGGAAAATAACACAAAGGTAGCTATCCCAGAGTTCTTTTCCCACGTAACATTTCCAAATTTCAGGAAGATCGCTGGCCATAGCCAAAAACATATACAACTAATTTGGCTCAATTCTGTGTATTAATTTATATACTTTTCGATAGTAAAAAAATTAAAATAGTGCGGAAATTGCTTTTAAAGTGCCCTCTTCCGGCAGATTTCTTTCAAATTCGGGGAGAACCTGCTTTCCATAACCAAAATATCATACACAAAAAAATTAGTTCAGTTCTATGCATAATTTCGTACAATTTTTCGTGGTGCAATAATGGGAACTGCACAGGCAAATTCTGAAATTTTTTTGAAATTCTAAAAAGTCCTACTGGCGATAGCTAAATACATGCACGAAAAATTTGGTTCAGTTCTGTGAATAGCTTCATACGTTTTTTTCGATGATACAATAATGAAAATGGCACAGGTTATTACAGCGCCCTCTTCCAGCGTATGTTTTTCAAATTCAGAAAAGACCAAAACCTGCAGGAAATAGCCAAAAAATACACGAAAACTTTGGTTCAATTCTATGTATAAATTAGTGTATATTTCAATGATACAATAATGAAAATGACACAGGCATTGATATCACAGCGCCTTTTTCAGGCGGGTTCAATGAGGACCTACTAACCATAGTCAAACATTTACACAAAAATTTTGGCTCAATTCTATGCATAACTTCGTACAATGTTGATTGTACAATAATTAAAATAGCAAGGAAATTGCTTTGAAAGTGCCCCCTTCCAGCAAATGTCTTTAAAATTCAGGGGGGACCTGCTTTCCATAACCAATATATCATACAAAAAAAATTAGTTCAGTTCTATGCATAATTTTGTACAATTTTTCGTGGTGCAATAATGGGAACTGCACAGGCAAATTCTGGAGAATTCTTTTCAAATTCGGAAAAGACCTACTAGCAATAGCAAAATACATGCACGAAAAATTAATTCAGTTTTATGCATAATTTCATACATTTTTTCATGGTGCAATAATGAAAACTGCACATACATTTCTATTACAGTGTTCGTCTATCCGTATGTCGCCATTGTACCACCGAAATGTGTATGAAGATATGCATGGAATTAAACCAATTTTTTGGGTATATTTTTGGTTGTAACGAACAGGTACTGATCGAACACACAGTCAGTAAGTTATAGCAGTCTGCTATAACTTACTGACTCATATGAAGTGTCTCATTTCCAATTAAAACATACATTTGAATGAAATGCCGGGTCATGAAAAATCAAACAGTATGAAAAATAGAATTATAAATATCTCGACAACTAATTATCCGATCGATTTAATTTTTTATGCAAAATTTATATTTTTTATTATTTTTTACAGCCATTACATATTTTTTTTTTTTTTTTAATTGAAAATTTTTATATGCCCTTCATCAGAACCAATATTTCAAGATTTCGAAAAAGATAGTTCCGGATAATCGATTTTACTGATATTCATTAGGCTTCTTCCCATTATTATATACTAAGTACACAACGAATTTTAAGTTCCTATTTCAATTTGTTCTTAAGATAGAACGTTTATAGGCAGACGGACAGACAGACATACACACACATAAAGGAGACAATTTTTTATTCTTTTCTTTCTAAAAATATGCTTTTTTGAATCTTCAGCGTATAAAACGTGTAAATCCATCTTTTTTTTTTTTTTTTTTTTTTCAAAACGATTGCAAGATTTACTATATACTACGTATGATGGGTAAATAAAAAGAGGATGTTCATGGGTTAAGGGGATTCTTCACTCGATGATCAGATCGAAAACAAAGAGCGCGACCTCTTGTGTGAAAAGGAAGAAGATCCCCAGCTCAGCCTTTTTACCCTTCTTACAATATTGTTTACATCCGCTAAGAGCTGACCACTGACCAGGGGAAAAAAATAGTTCTTCTATTTACCCCGCTCGGTTTCCGCGAAACTAATTTCTTGTATTTTTATCATGCAGGGAGGTGGGAGAAGTTTTGCAGACATTTGATCCAAAGAGTGGGGAATTGAAGTTACAATTTTTACATAAAGATAAAGAGAGGAATAATGAATGCGAAAATATTTATTTTTAAGACCTTTGAAGCAATTGTTATGTTCGCTATTTTTAATTGACCACAGAGTTATTTTACTGTGTTGAATGTTGTAACTGTTATAATTTACTGGCAGTAACATTATGCACATTAATGGGCTCGCGATAGCAATACAGTATTTTAATATTTCGTGAAATTAACTATCAAGTAACAGATCAGTACGAATAATTAGCAATGAAAATGAATAAAACAGCGAAAATACGGTAATGTAACATTGCAGGTATTTATTTCAGCAATATAATGTAGCCAGAAATTGAACTTTTGTAATAAATAAACTCTGCTATTGTTCAACAATAAAACTGGTTACAATGATTATTATAATGATAAATTATTAAATACACTGAATATTAAAAATATTTCTTAAAATAAGCTTTTATAATAATATTTAAAAGCAGTGGAAATAGTTTTTTCAACCAAATATATTTAAAATAATATAATATATTTAAATATATTTAAATATAAAATATATTTAAATATATATATAAGTACACAAATAAAAGTGTGTTTTTTATGTACATTTTTTGCTTTTATTTCATTTCAAATAATGATTGAATTTTATACTCTCTATTTAAATCCATTGAGTTAGATGAGCACTGAAAATTTACAGCTTCAAAATTATAAATATTTATCCATAAATTTAGAACATTAAAATTATGATCTCAGATAGAGAGAAAAATGTACGATATATTTTACATTTAGTTAATAACCGGGAAAATTTAGATATTTCTCTGGACATACAGTCGAGCCTCTAACGAAATCCATCGTTCCAGTAAAAAATTCGTTATATAGAGAAATTCGATGTATAGAGTATGATGTTAAAAATAGTATTTAATGTGTAAATTTTGAACAAATATTATTTTTGATCTTTTTAATTAAGAATTTGAAATGTTTAAAAGTATATATTAACCTAACATTTTATTTCTTACTTATTCAAGCAGTTTCAAAAAAGAGAAAATACATTTATTTGAAAGCTTAATGAAAATCAAATGAGGAAGACTTACATAAATTTCAGAGGAAGAAATCTGTAATTTTTTGTTGTTTTGATTTTAAAATTACAATTGTTACGCTCTCAAAAAAATTCTCAAATTTTAGCAAGGAATGAAAAATTGTAGTTGATATTTTCCTCCATTTGAAGGTCTCTCTTATGTGCTCTCATTGATTCCTCTCTTATATGTGTAACAATTCAATTGACTGTGTTTTGAGAAGGATGTTGAAAGGTGTGTGGGAGGTGGGATGAACTTGTTAGATTTAAAGAATAAGGAGAGAAGTAATATTTATAAAAAAAAAAAAAAAAAAAAACCTCTCCACTGAACGATAAATCAAAAATAAGTGATGGAAAATTGATTCCATATGATTTCGAAGCTTTTTTAAAACTGAATAAATTAAGATCAATTTATGAAAAAATTCGTTATATGGAGATAGATATTTCGCTATATAGAGTCTGTTTTTAATGTAATCATGCGAAAAGGGGACCGTTCTTACTAAAAATTCGTTATATGGAGAAATTCGATGTATGGAGTTTCGTTATATAGAGGTTCGACTGTATTTAGTTCGGTATAGCGCTGTATGATTTTTAAAATGCATCATGCATTTTTTGAAATGCGTTGGCGAATTTTACCTTACCAGGGATGATTCTATTCCGATATTTCCCAAAATTTCAGGCATTCAGTAACGAAAATTATCAAATATCGATCATCAGCCTGCAAATTTTAATTATATTAATCTTGACTGTATCATTTTTTGCTAATACTTACATCTCGAATTCCCTTACTCAGGTATACCTTTTCAGGCTCCTTTTTTGCTGCGAGGGGGGGGGGGGGGGGGCGGGGGGGGGAGATTTTTTTTATTTCAAATAAAAGATTCGAAAAAGGCTTATGGGTTGCACGAATTATACACACACACAATATATATATATATATATATATATATATATATATATATATAAAATAAAATAAATTAAAGTAAAAAAATAAAAAGATTGTAAAAGATAATAAAAACATCTGTGCAATAATTCCACGTCTGCCTTAAATTGTTACCCAGAAATTAATTCTTTCATGTATATGTATATATATATATATATATATATATATAGAAATAGAAAGAGAGACTTAATTTTCATCTAAGTCTGTAATAGTTACGACATTTAAAAAAATTCTTAAGTGAAACTGTTATGGAAGAAATTCCGTATTTCTTGAAATGACCGTAAAAAAAAAAAAAAAACCTTGTGAATTTTTTCAGAGATCTCAGAGACAAATAAAAATTTTTCTTTAAATAATTTTGTACCAGTATAAATTTTTAATAATGATTTTGTTTTCGGACTACAATATATAATTGAATCCATATAATTCAGAAATATGCAAAGATCTAGATTCTTGTCATATAAGAAAGACTTTTGGGTCGGGTTGGATTAACTTTAATTATTTTGAATTCGGGTTCATCTTGCTTTTAAAAGAATCTTGATTATTTTCAAATAAAAAAGCGTATATCAAAACTTCTTCTGTTTTATAAAAAAACAAACTAAAAAATCGGCATAAAAAAAGATTAAAAATTCTAAATTAAATTAAGAACAATTTACCTTATTAAACTAAAATATAGAAACTCATTTCCTATGAACGTCATGAAATGCAGTAACCTGTTAAAAATGGGTTCTCGAGTCGATGTAAATACTCGAAACACACACACACACACACACACACACACACACACACACACACACAAAAAAAAAAAAAAAAAAAAAAAAAAAAAAAAAAAAAGCATTTTCTTAGATCGGGAATCCGTTACTAGTGAATTTTTTTCACAATTTGTCTCGAATATCAATTTTACATGCAAAATGAACATTTAAAGAGTTGATCATATTTAATTTGTACTTGTATCTGAAATATTATTTTATTTATTTTATTTTTTAAATCGGATTTAAACGAACCGACACAAATCGCTGATTGAGTTGGGCTCGCTAAAATCTGGTTGCTCGACTCTATGCAGAATTTCAGATCGGGTAAACTTATTTTTCTGGGAATCAATTTCCCTTTATTTAGTAAGTACTTTTGTAATCATTAGAATTTTAATTTGTAATCATTCTTCAATGATTCAAAATAAATCTCAATAAAATCACGCATCAACTCGGATAAACCGATATTTCCACATGTCGAGTTTCTTCCTTTTTCCATAATTACATTTGTGATTACTTTTATTTTTATTTATAATTATCCTTGAACTGAATAAAAATACTTAAAAAACATTTTTTACAGAGAGCTTTGGTTTCTTATTTTTTTCTTTTTTAATAAAATATTTAAGAAGGTTTATTTTTTATGTCGGCCAATTATCTACACTAGGGATATAGGCCCTGGGGGAGAATGCCCTTCGTGGGGGGTCTTTCTAAGGGAACCTAACCTGTAATTACGCAAGGTAAGGAGAAATATCACAAAAACTCCGAACGGTCAGGCCGACAGCCGCGATTGGGTTCGAACCCAACTAGTCTGTCCACCAGTTGAGAGGTCAGAACCTCTCAGCCACTGGTGGATATATTTAAAAGGGAATTACGGTGTTTTGAACAATTGTAAGAAGGTTTTCACTATTGTTCCGAGGAATTTGTTTAAAAACTATTTTTTTAGCATTACTTCTACTGTATTTTCACCAGTACCCTTTACTTCTCCTAAACTTTTTTTTTAACCTCTTTTTGCCATTTTACCCCTTTTGTATTGCATTTTTTTTTTTTCTAGAATAAACTCTAAAATTATATAAAAATATAAATCTAAAATAAAATAGTAAAGATAATACTTTATAAACCTTTTTTCCATCATAAATGACTGAATTTATGTTTTAAAAATGAAACCTTTTTTAATCAGTAATGAAATTCGTTATTTGTTTTTATGGATACAAACGATAACAAGAGTTGATCAGTAAATGTTTTTTACAATTTTAAAATTAATGGTAAGAATAATATATAAATTTACAGAACCGTATATTTTAGAATATGTAAGTTTTTTTAAAGAAAAAATTTGCAAGTCTTAATTCATAATAGTTTTGAAATCTGGTTTCATTAATAACTGAGAATTAATCCAGACATTTTTTCAGTTAAAACAAAAATAAATGCGAATATTGCACATTTTAAACTAGCCACCCAGCGAAAACTTGAAATGTATCTTTGAAATTACAAAAATGTTCATAGTATTTTGGGACAGATAATTGCATTTTATTAAAATAACATAAAATAAAATTATTAGTTTTTGAAAATATAAATAAAATTTTGCCGCATAGATTTAACAATAGCATCCTCAAACTTTGATCCCTTCTAATTTAATTTGAAAAAAAAAATTAAGTGTATATTATATTATGTACTTTTTCGAGCTTATTTATCGAACGAGCTCAAGAAGAGTGAAGAGTAAATGTTACCACTTGAAAAAAAGCACAATTTTATTGTATAAAGAGCTCCAAGTTATAATTCTTGTGTAACACTTATTGTATATATTATTCTTACCATTACAAGTGTAACGAACTGTCGAATGTTGCGAGTATCTTTAATACTCATTAGGTCGCTGGTTCAATTAATACTACTAATTACTTAAAAATTCTTTATATACAAACTATTTACACATTATTTACATTTCGAATAAAGAATATAGATCCAGCAAAACACACGATAGGTCCGCTAAGATCGCCGAAAACCAAAACAATAACAAACGATATTCCAATGTTGCCAAAACGGCAAAACTAAAGCACAGTAGAATGCGCCAAGGAGACGCACGGCATCCGAGGTTATGGTGAAGCCGTTACAAAAGAATGCGCCATGGAGACGCGATATACAAGACTGTGATGAAGCCGTAACATACCGGCCCCCGTTGATATGTGCCAACATTCAACAATAATACTAAATGTAACAACAAACAATTGCAAATAATAGAAATTTCAATTCTACAATCAATAATACAGTATTTTCGATAAAATACAATGTACTTCTTCAATATTATTACTTAATGTATTACTTAATATAAGTTTACCAAATGCAAATAGATAAGTTATAATACAAACAATAATTACACTTGAATAGTATGCAAGATAGTTATCAAATTAACACTCAATAAATGTAACAATCTAATAAATTTAACAAGTTAATAATAGTTAATCAAGAATAGATAGAGACGAAGACACGTAAGTTTACACTTATGTTATAAAGTTAAGCTACACAAATTATGAAGCTAAGAATTAAAATATTTTTAAAATATCAAATGAAATTGCTATACATAATAAACAGTTCAATACAAATACAATAATGGTAACTATAATATAATTATTTAAATCTTCAAAATAACAGAATTCATCAATTCTCTAAAGGAAGTGGACAAACTTTAGAGACACATCTCCTAACTATACCTGTTGATGTTTTTATATCTAAATGGATTGCCTTTGTGGCAAGACAAACAAATTGCAACGTAAATTTTATTATATATCCTCTTTCTCTGATTTTTATACTTAATCATAAAGGGTCCACAAAAGTCAACAGAACATTTTTGAAAGGGCGGGCTAGGATTTACTCGATCAGCTGGCAAATTTCCCATAATTTGATTTGCCCCTATTGGTTTGTTTTTAAAGCACGTTACACATTTGTGAACTATTTTACGAGCCAAGGATCGCCCATTTATTACCCAATATTTTTGCCGGACATGATGTAACAATGATTGTGGCCCTAAATGGAAAAATTTGGAATGAAAATATTCAAAAATCATTTCACTTATTTTATGATCATGTGGTAACACTATAGGGTGTTTCCTCTCATAGGTCAGACTGGAATTGTCTAAACGACCTCCAACTCTAATTAAATTATCGGAATCTATATAAGGATTTAGAAATTTGAGTTTACTGTTACCTGAAAGGCTCCTCTGGTTTTTCATATGCTTAAGCTCTTCAGAGAAGGCTGAATACTGTACCTGTTTAATCAGAAAAATTTCTCCAAATCTCAATTCACTTACAGATAAGGCACCACTTTTTTTCTCCTTACCCTTTCGACAATTATTTAGAAATCTAAAAATATAACTAGTAATACGAATTAATTTCAAAAAATTATTAGTTAAAGAGAATAAACAATTATAAAAACAATGTTCAGTTCTAAGTGAAAAGTTAGTGTTTTTTTCAGTTCTAAATTCGGACTCATAGTCAGTGTTGTTTTCCAGTTTTACTGGATAATCTTCTGCATATTGAATTTTGTCCCGAAGAAAATTTGGTCCACTAAACCAAAATTTGCAGTTAGTCAGTTCTTTAGCATCTAGACCTCGAGATAGGACGTCAGCAGGATTATTTTCCGATGACACGTGTTGCCACTGATAAGAGTCCGTGAGGTCTTGTATAGCAGCCACTCTATTACTCACAAATGTTTTCAATTGGTGGGGAGATTTTCTAATCCACGCCAGTGATATTGTGGAGTTGCTCCAGAGAAGAACAGATTCTATTGGAATGTCAAGTGACGGTATAACTTTATGCATTAATTTTGCTAAGAGAAGACATGAGCACAGTTCAAGACGAGGGATTGTCATTGTTTTTATGGGGGATACTCTAGACTTGCTACAGAGTGAATGTGCATCAGGAGAACCTTCAGTTGGTATATACTGGATGTATATGGCGGCTCCATATGCCAAAGAAGAGGCATCTGCGAAGCCATGTACGATTATGCGCTCTTCACGAAAAACAAATCTAGGAATTTTTAAATTTTCTAATTCTGAAAGAGTGGAAACAAAATCACTCCATTCTTTCGCTATGGAATCTGGTAATGGCTCATTCCAATCTATCTTAGCTAGCCAGGTTTTCTGCATGAAGATCTTAGCTCTTGTTACCACAGGGCCAATTAATCCGAGTGGATCGAAGATTTTTGAAATCAAAGAGAGAACATCTCGTTTACTATAAAATTCCTTGTTGTTATGTATCTTTAATTTATACAGAAAACAATCACTTAAAGGTTCCCAGAGAACACCCAAAGTTTTTACTGAACTACAATCTGTTTGATCATCGAAATTATATTCGGTGACAGCCATAGTATTAGGTTCAAGTAGTTCTCGGTGGTTTGCACACCATTTGTGCAATTTCATATTTCCACGCTTCAAAAGTTCAATCAATTGGGACTTTAAAATTTTCGCCTTTTCGAGAGTCGATTCCCCCGAAAGAAGGTCGTCTACATAAAAATCTTTTAAAACGACTGACGATGCTAGAGGTAAGTTTGGTTTTCATCAAGAGCTAATTGTTTAAGAGCACGAGTTGCTAAATAAGGAGCATTAGATGTCCCATAAGTAACTGTATTAAGCTTATAAGTATTCACTGGCGCGTTAATACTGTCCTTCCACAAGATTCTAAGAAAGTCTCGTTGGGATGAATCAATTAATACCATTCTTTACATTTTTTCTACATCCGCTGTGAATGCATATCGATGTTATCGGAAACGTATCATAATTACGAATAATTCTTGTTGAGGAATTTTTCCTTTTAAAAGAATATCATTCAATGACAAATCAGATGTCGTTGGCGTTGAAGCGTTAAAAACGACTCGCAAGCGTGTTGTACTTTTTTCTGGCCTGTAGACCCCATGATGTGGTATATAATAAAGGTTCTTTACGGGTTTTGATTCTTTTACTAATTCCATATGATTTAAGTTTTTGTATTCTTCCATAAATTCCGAATAGAGAGGTTGTAAGTTCGAATCCCTATCTAATCGGTGCCAAACTTGATCGAGTCTTTTTTCGGCTAGTTTTTTGGATTCTCCTAAGAGTGTAGCATCCTCCATAGGCATGCTAACAACATACTGACCATTAGAAGTTCGATAATGAGTCATTTCAAAATGATTTTCACAAAATTTCTCTTCATTACTAAGTGGAGAACTAGAATCATTAATAATTTCAATTTCCCAAAATTTTCTTAAGGATTCGTCTATTTTTTCATTGGTTAATAAACCGCAATATTGGGAATCATCTGAGGAATTATTCACCACACCGCTAGCAACATATCCGAACACTGTTTCTTGAAATAACAAATTTTGAGATGAGCTGCGAATTTTACCCGATTTTAATAAATCGAAGAAACATTGCGCGCCGACCAACAGGTCTATCTTCCCAGGGATATAAAATTCAGCATCTGCTAACGAGATATTTGTAGGAATATCAGCAATTTCTATACGAATAGGTGTAAGTGGGGTTATTTCTGTAATTTTTGGCACTACAAGAAATTCCAGTTCCCTTGTGAAATCTCTATTTTTATTTGAAATCACAGTTTTAATTTTATAATTTAATGTTGTGGTTGTGTTATTCAAACCCGATATTGGAGCAAAAACCTTTGATTTCTTTAAGCCCAATTTCTTTGCAAATTCAAGCGACACACAATTTATTTGGCTACAAGAATCTAAGAGAGTTCTTGCCTGGATAAAATTTCCTTTATATGTTTTTATGTCAATAACTGCAGTTGACAAGATAACAGTTTTATTTGAAGCGAATAAGCAATTAGAAAGATTTTGTGAGACTGAAGGCGTCAGACTTGATTCTGGGCGACGTACTGTCTGATCAACACCTGGTTTTTGGAAATAAGTTTCATTACTGGAACCGATTTCTTTATCTCTATGTAATAAAGTGTTGTGAGGGGATTTGCAATGTTTACATAAATGTTTCGAAACACAGTTAGATGCTACATGTGATTTGTTAAAGCATATGAGACAAAGTTTATTTTTTTTAACAATAGCAAATCTTTCACCAAAATTCATATTTAAGAATTTATTACATTTATATAGGGGATGAAATGAGTCACAAATAATACACTGTTTTTCAGAACTTGTATTTACTAAAAGGGATTTTGATTTTATTTCACTAGAAATTTTTGGTCTAGCTAAATTGCTTCTATTTATGCTTTCGAGCGATTGGCTTCTTTTTTCTAAAAAGTCCATTAAATTGTCAAAACTAGGAACTTCAGATGTGTTTATTGACAATTCAAATTGTTTTCTTGTTTCCTTATCTAGCTTTTCTAAAATTATAGTTGTAAACAAAATGTCAGAGAGGTTATTTCTCTCAAATCCTAAATTATTTAGAGCCCTGATATTTTTGTTTATAACATCTAACAAACGCCTTAATTCTTTAGATGATTCATGTGTAATTTTTTCAAAATCTAACACAGCCTTTAAATGTATATTAACCACTATTCGTTTATTTTCAAATCTATTTTCTAACGCTTTAAATAACGAATCAAATGTATCATCTGGAGTTTCTAATAATTTAGCCTCATTTCTTAGAGCGGAATGCAAATAATGTAATTTTTGAACATCAGTCAATTCTTCATTATTCGTAACAATATTATTAAACTCTATTTTAAACATGTTCCAGTCTTCATATTTCCCACTAAATAGCGGAAGTGGTATGTCAGGTAATTTAATTTTACTGTTACTTATCCTTAATTCCGAATTTTTTGTTTCTTTTTTATTAGAATATAATAATTGATTGAAACTTACCTCTAGCTTTTCGACTCGCTCTTCCATTTCGACGAATGTAGCTTCAATTTCTGTTAAATCATGATCTTCTGGTGCTGTTATATAGTAATCACGACGAAGTACATCGATATTTGTAGACAGTTTTTGAAGATTCTTGATTTTCGTTTCAATTTGAATTCTAGACAATTCTTCGGTTTTTTCTTTTGCAGAATTTTCTAATCTTGTTAACTGGGCTTTTAAAGAGCCTCTAGTCCTATTCAAGCTAATTAACGAAGCCATTTTAATTCAAATAGAACAAGGAGAACAAGTTCGAATTAAAAACGAAAGTCCTACCGGCGAGCGGACCAATAATGTAACGAACTGTCGAATGTTGCGAGTATCTTTAATACTCATTAGGTCGCTGGTTCAATTAATACTACTAATTACTTAAAAATTCTTTATATACAAACTATTTACACATTATTTACATTTCGAATAAAGAATATAGATCCAGCAAAACACACGATAGGTCCGCTAAGATCGCCGAAAACCAAAACAATAACAAACGATATTCCAATGTTGCCAAAACGGCAAAACTAAAGCACAGTAGAATGCGCCAAGGAGACGCACGGCATCCGAGGTTATGGTGAAGCCGTTACAAAAGAATGCGCCATGGAGACGCGATATACAAGACTGTGATGAAGCCGTAACAACAAGTGTTATTAAAAATCAGTTGGAGCCAGTCTCATTTTCATATGATGTTTTGGTCGGGGGGGGGGGGGCATAATTTTTTTCTTATTTATACTTTTACACGCATGCGCACGCACACATACACAAGGATATTATATATATATATATATATATAAGAGATAGAGAGAATATTTCCCACGTATAACTAATAATTATGCATACTTAATAAACAACTATAATTAATAATTATGCATATTTATGTAGGCATTAATTACTTAAAAAAATATTTTTGGACATTTTCGTTTTCGTCTAAAATAGGAAGATTATCGAAATTCAGTTTCGGTTTTGGTCTTAAAAATTGGTTTCCGTCGATCCTTAAACAAAATTCAGGGGGCATAAAACAATAGTAAAATTATCAAAAGTATTTCGAAATGCAGAGAAAACATGCCGGCTCATATCAACAAATACACATGGGTATACCATGAGCATTTGTCGTGTAAGTCACATACTACGATTTTGGGTACCAGTAATTTAAAACGGAAAAATGTGACTTATTTTATTGGAGACATTTCATTAATTGCATAAGGTCATGCAAACCTTTCGAAAATTAACGGTGGCCAACGATTTAACAGTTACTAATAATGTGGCTTGCACGACAAATGTTCATAAAATTACCCATATACAAAAGAAAAAAAAGATTATTGGATTTTAAAATTAAAACTGGCGTTAGATTAAGAATAAATGTATTTAACAAAACATAATTTTAGATTTTTGATAAAGAAAATTTTTAAGACTAATAATTGTTTTTAAAAATCTATTTTTTCCCTTTAATTTAAATTTAAACATACCAAATGCAATATGTGTCATCCGGGCATATGGTAAAACTTTTATAAAGTATTTTTTTCCTTTGCATCATGAGTTTCAATCATTAGTTTCATTTCTATAATCTGTGTTGTAATTCTCGCATAGTTGAAACAACATTGCTACCAGCATTGTCCATATTTCATGCTAAACCTCGTTATGAATCTAATTACAGGAGATTTTAATTATATATATATTATAATTCTATACATGAATATATATATATATATATATATATATACATACTGTTACAAATAAAACCAAAGCTTATTAATATTATATATAAAAAAATTCATCGTAATTGTCCGCTTCTAGAGTGTCGGGAACTCAATGCACAAATTATTTGTAGCGAATGTTTGAGATGAAATCTAGCAATCTGCTCTCAACAGTCCTGAAAAAAAAAAATCTTGTACAAAAGAGCATTTCCCTTTCTGAAAGATCCTAAACTGACCGGAGAATGAAAAAAGCAATAAATTAGACAGGACCCCTCTTTTTTCCCGGCCTCTTCCCATAACAGCCAAAATCGATTAATTTTAATTTGAGGTGATGACATCTTCGGCAGGTTAACAAATTAGGGGCGGGACAAAGTGATTAATCTTCTGCTGTTTTTGATAAAATTAAAACTAACGCCATTTTGTTGCCTTCGATTTTCCCTTTTTATCAGCGGGAATGATTTTTTTCCGGGTGATTGATTACGTCTTCGAAAGACATGCATTTTCCACTTTATGTTTACTTTATTTATTTAATGGTCAGTCCCTGAAGAAAGATGATCTTATCTGGACTCAAGAACATCTGGGAAACCAGTGGTCCAGATGTGTAATCTCTTCTTTACTTTTGAAAGCGGTTCTCAAACAAATATTTGCGGTATATACATTGTGCATTTTATCAACTAACGTTACAATGTTTCTTTAAGTATGCCATGCAGCAATACAAGAAAAATAAATAAATAAATAAATAAAACTTTTAATTATACAGCATTATTAGTTGAAGTTAGTTCACACTTAAACTAAAAAGGATTTTTGCATAGAATGTAAAAATGAAATAGTGTTGGAAAAATATTTCATATACTGAATTATTATTCTGCAATATTTTGATTGAAATTCATTTAAAGCTGGTTTTGAAGAAAAAAAAAAAACAATATTGCTGAATTATATATGCGCAAATTATTATTATTATTACTATTTTAAACTGTTTTTATAGAAATGGATTTCAAACATAAAAAAAAGAAAAGAAAAAAGATTCAGTTTTTGCTGATGTGGCTTTCTAAAAAGAATTCTTTAATCCCCCCCCCCCCCCATTTGAAAAGCAAAAATTATGAGATCTAATAAATATTTTTTTTTTCTCTTTAACAAATATTAAAAATTACGAGTAAGGTTTTAATATAGGTATTGATACACGTTTTTATTTTTTTAAAATTGATGATTTTTGTTATTTCCTCGTTAATTTCCTCCTTATTTATTATTGAGGGAACATTTCCTGAAGCAGAAAGAGCGCGACGTGCGACATGCGTCGTATAGTTATTTTTGCCCTTGAATAATTTTGCCGACATAATTTCTATTTCTAAAAAAATCAAATTTTTATCATATAATTAACATTTTTTCAAAGAATACTGCATACATACTGCATGCATTTATGGAATGATTTTACAGTATATATATTACAGAAAATGCAGAATAACAACATTAATGATTATTTATATTCTTAGATTTTCAACATTTAAATAAAGATTCATTAAAAAAAAGATTTAGAATAAAAGAAAAAGAGAAAGTTAAAAACATCACAACTTTTGAAGCTGCAAAATAAAAAGAAGATTTATGGATATATTTCTATATCATTTTATTAATGATTTTTTTCAAATCCGAAGGCGCTAACTTTCTGATACATTTCTGATTTTTTTTTTTTTTTCGGAAACGCATAAAATTACCAAGTGTTTTTATTTAGAAACTATGTAATCGAATGGCTTTATCCATTTTTTTATATAAGCAGTTTAAGAAAATGCTATCAAAGTTAGCGTTTTGAATCAAATTTCCGGAAGCGACACCATGGGAAGGGGGAAAAAATCTCCAACTACATGACAAGAATCTCTTATATCTCAACAAGTGTATACAATTTTCTTATTTATCAAAAATAGAAAACTCTATTCGATTCTAAATCTTTTTAACAGTCAGGCTTGTTGATTTTATATATTAATTTACAGTTAAAAATTAGTCAGAAAAAGTGTCAGACTTTCGCGTTGTTGAGAAATGAATTTAAGAACCACTAAGAAGTATATTTCCATAGATTACGTTAACGTATAAATTCTTTATCGCTATTCAAACTTTTACAAATCTTGTTGTCTGCCCTACACATCATAAGCGCAATTAAGTCTGGTTCCGGCCCGGCTCGACTATATGTAGAAAAGCAATGCAAGCCTGATCTCGGCCAGGAACGAGTCTGCTAAAAAAGTATTAAGCCCGGATTAGATACAATGTAACTGCCCGATGCCGATCTGTAAAACTTACATCTCTATATTGATGTTGCCAAATAAGAATCGGTTCGTGATGCACATTTATATTTATTCTTGATAAAGCTGTATTCATTAAAAATAGTTCACATTTTATCGTTTTTGCATAAATCTTTCTAACGGATCGTCCGGCCCACTAAATATTTTATTGGGCCGGCCTGGCCCGTAAGGCCCGTTCAATTTCTTTTCTTTTTCTTTCTTTCTTTTTTTTTAAATTTTAATTTATTTATTTATTGTCGGTCCAGCCCGTTAGAAAATTCGGAACTGCCTCTACCTGTCATCCTGAAAGGAAATGTCAAACAAGCATATTAGAAATTAACGTTTCATTTCAGTTATGTCGAAAAGTGTTAAAATCATAAGTTAATTTAATCAGTATTAACTTATTTTATAATTGTCAATTTCCATCTTTTCTCTTTCACAATTCAATAATGCGGAATGTTCTGACAGTGCTGCGAAATTTCCTTTATGCTTACATGTGTACTTTTTCGGTATTCTCTATCAGTTTTAAAAAAATTGATCAGAAATGTCACATATCATGAAAGATTTTCAGTTACAACAGATTACATCTGTAATGTAATTTTTTTTCATGACTGTTAAAGTGATCCTTTCTCCTTCGCCCCCTACCCCCTAAAAAAAAGAAAAAAAAATCTTTGCTCTATGCACCACAAGAGTTACTGGCACATTAACGGATCATTTCAAGACATAAAAACACAATACTTGGAGACATAACTATTCAATGATTTGTTATGCAAAGATTTTTCGTTTTCCGATAAATGACTTATATCTTGACTTATAAACAGCTGTTTTCTCATGATGGCAGATTTTTCTTTTTCCGTATTCAAAGCGGTTCCTTGACAACGTTCTTTGAAATATCTTCTTCCTTTATCCAAGAATAGAAAACTATTCGATTGCACAGTTTTCGAATAAGAGTATCTGCATCTTTCCTTCGCTTAAGAACAAAAATGAACTAAAAATGTGTCAAAGTAGTCAGTTTTTATTTGAGTATTGCCATACGGCTCAAACATTTCATTTAAATTTCAGTATTGATGGCATAATCTGAAACATGCTTTACTTGAAAGAAAATTAAACACATTATATCATTATCAAGAGCCGTCTGAAAATTTTATGCATGTATTAAAAGAACACATTAAATGTTTCATATGTCAAAAGATAATACGCACGATGTGAGAACACTCTAAACTGTGCCATTTATTAAAAAAAAAATTGGGAAATACTGACTTGAAATGTTCAATTACTGATGAATTTATTCATGATATTGTAAATCACGAGAAAAAAAAAATCATTTATGACTTAAGATGTAATTCAATTATCAAAAATAAATAAATAAATAATAAAATAAATTTTAAAATAATCTTTAGATAATGAAAAATTCAATAGTTATGCCAGAGGCGAATTAATGACCACACGAGCCCGTAGGCTTGACATATTTGCGGACTTCTTTATCATTTATTCAAAGAGATATATTTCGGTTGATTCAAAATGTACATCTTTTAGATCATATCATAAATCAGATTATAAAATTTAAGTACAGATTTTATGTATATTATATTTGTTTTACAATAAGCTGTATGCATATTAAAACATGAAATTTAATTTGTATACTGTTTCTGTTTAAATTATAGTTATATTGATTTTCTAGATAATCTAAGATATCTAGATAGATCTAGATAATCTAAAAAATTGAATTTTCATAAAATTTAAATAAAATTCAATAAGTTTTGGTCGCAAAACAATATAATATTTTTAAATGTTCTTAGTAAAGGGGGGAGAATAGTTTAGAAATCAGGGACAATATAAAAAAATTGAATTTCTTATGTTAATATGTATAGCATCTTTTAAAACAAATGTGATGCTGTACTTGATTTGCATACTTTGTGCAATTAAGTGGTCTATTCACTCACTTGAAAACACCCGCTTACTGATTCTAAACCCATGCGCAGGGTATTTTCGAATTTCTGAATTAAATTTGAATATTTTCAAACATTTCTTTTTTCTATAGGATAACTTATGTTAGTTCTAATATGGCTTGTTCCACTTATCAGATTTGTAGATTTTTTAATAACATAATTCCACTTTCAGAACTAGTTTCGAAAGTGAAGTATCTTTTTTATAAATTTATCCGAAACCAATATAAACATAGTTGAAAGTGCTTAAAAAATAGTTTATCTGTCCGACTATGTGTCTGAATTCTTAACTTGCGTATATACAGTTGGATTGCTCTGATCTCAATAACACATATGAATTACATGTAATTCATATGTGTTATTGAGATTTTCTGTGCCATGTTCGGTAATGAAAATTAAGTACGTAACGTTCATAGTTTATTTACACAGAGACATTCAAAAGTATTCCAATACATTATGGTCTATGGGGAGATGTATTTTTGTAAATATGTTGCACCTATAATCGTCATCTTGTCTGTCCGCATGTAACAGCGCAAATCTACAAAACTGAATGGTTTGAAATGTAATTTATATAATTGTTGGAGAATTTTGTCGAGTCATTTCAAATGACTTACATACTCAGAACTTGAAACATAAAAATAAAAGTATTCTTTATTCTACCAAATCATAGCGTAATTGATTCAGTGATATCCCATGACAGGTTATGATTCTGGCTTTATAATGTTGATTACGTCCTAGTTAAGATGGAGTCTTATTAGTTTCGTATTACTGAATTTAATATGTATAATCGTATCAAATATCATGTTCATGCATTTTTGCATAATTGAACCAATATCTGAATATTTATAAAACTAGTTACAGTACGAACGCACTTCATTTCCCACGTTTGACGTGCAATTTTCAACTTGTACATCTTCTTCCCAGGCAGAAGTTATTTTCTTCATTATTATAATCAAAATCTAATAAGTATTAGTGCATAATCAATAATCATCAGACTAGGTTACACTAAATATAAAATTTCTTTTAATTTTGTGCAATAGTTTTGCAATATAGTAGCACTCATAAATTTTTAATAAACGGACAGAAATCGTTTAAAGAAAAATAATCATATTTAAGATATCCAGAAATTTGAAATACAGGGCTTTCTTTAAAAAGATGAGTGTGTGTGTGTGTGGGGGGGAGATTTAATAAAAAGAATATTGCCCAGTTAAACTGGTGACATTGAGATCACAGGCTATGCACACTGATTGTACTATTATATAATAATACTATTACAGCCTTATATAATAATGCCCTTCGAAAAACAAAATAAGAGAGGAAATAGCCTCGCATTTTTTTTTTTTTCTTTTCTTTTCTTTTCTTTTTTTTTTTTTTTTAGAATATAGAAACTCATTTCCTATGAACGTCATGAAATGCAGTAACCTGTTAAAAATGGGTTCTCGAGTCGATGTAAATACTCGAAACACACACACACACACACACACACACACAAAAAAAAAAAAAAAAAAAAAAAAAAAAAAAAAAGCATTTTCTTAGATCAGGAATCCGTTACTAGTGATTTTTTTTCACAATTTGTCTCGAATATCAATTTTACATGCAAAATGAACATTTAAAGAGTTGATCATATTTAATTTGTACTTTTATCTGAAATATTATTTTATTTATTTTATTTTTTAAATCGGATTTAAACGAACCGACACAAATCGCTGATTGAGTTGGGCTCGCTAAAATCTGGTTGCTCGACTCTATGCATAATTTCAGATCGGGTAAACTTATTTTTCTGGGAATCAATTTCCCTTTATTTAGTAAGTACTTTTGTAATCATTAGAATTTTAATTTGTAATCATTCTTCAATGATTCAAAATAAATCTCAATAAAATCACGCATCAACTCGGATAAACCGATATTTCCACATGTCGAGTTTCTTCCTTTTTCCATAATTACATTTGTGATTACTTTTATTTTTATTTATAATTATCCTTGAACTGAATAAAAATACTTAAAAAACATTTTTTTACAGAGAGCTTTCGTTTCTTATTTTTTTCTTTTTTAATAAAATATTTAAGAAGGTTTATTTTTTATGTCGGCCAATTATCTACACTAGGGATATAGGCCCTGGGGGAGAATGCCCTTCGTGGGGGGTCTTTCTAAGGGAACCTAACCTGTAATTACGCAAGGTAAGGAGAAAAATCACAAAAACTCCGAACGGTCAGGCCGACAGCCGCGATTGGGTTCGAACCCAACTAGTCTGTCCACCAGTTGAGAGGTCAGAACCTCTCAGCCACTGGTGGATATATTTAAAAGGGAATTACGGTGTTTTGAACAATTGTAAGAAGGTTTTCACTATTGTTCCGAGGAATTTGTTTAAAAACTATTTTTTTAGCATTACTTCTACTGTATTTTCATCAGTACCCTTTACTTCTCCTAAACTTTTTTTTTTTAACCTCTTTTTGCCATTTTACCCCTTTTGTATTGCATTTTTTTTTTCTAGAATAAACTCTAAAATTATATAAAAATATAAATCTAAAATAAAATAGTAAAGATAATACTTTATAAACCTTTTTTCCATCATAAATGACTGAATTTATGTTTTAAAAATGAAACCTTTTTTAATCAGTAATGAAATTCGTTATTTGTTTTTATGGATACAAACGATAACAAGAGTTGATCAGTAAATGTTTTTTACAATTTTAAAATTAATGGTAAGAATAATATATAAATTTACAGAACCGTATATTTTAGAATATGTAAGTTTTTTTAAAGAAAAAATTTGCAAGTCTTAATTCATAATAGTTTTGAAATCTGGTTTCATTAATAACTGAGAATTAATCCAGACATTTTTTCAGTTAAAACAAAAATAAATGCGAATATTGCACATTTTAAACTAGCCACCCAGCGAAAACTTGAAATGTATCTTTGAAATTACAAAAATGTTCATAGTATTTTGGGACAGATAATTGCATTTTATTAAAATAACATAAAATAAAATTATTAGTTTTTGAAAATATAAATAAAATTTTGCCGCATAGATTTAACAATAGCATCCTCAAACTTTGATCCCTTCTAATTTAATTTGAAAAAAAAAATTAAGTGTATATTATATTATGTACTTTTTCGAGCTTATTTATCGAACGAGCTCAAGAAGAGTGAAGAGTAAATGTTACCACTTGAAAAAAAGCACAATTTTATTATATAAAGAGCTCCAAGTTATAATTCTTGTGTAACACTTATTGTATATATTATTCTTACCATTACAAGTGTTATTAAAAATCAGTTGGAGCCAGTCTCATTTTCATATGATGTTTTGGTCGGGGGGGGGGGCATAATTTTTTTCTTATTTATACTTTTACACGCATGCGCACGCACACATACACAAGGATATTATATATATATATATATATAAGAGATAGAGAGAATATTTCCCACGTATAACTAATAATTATGCATACTTAATAAACAACTATAATTAATAATTATGCATATTTATGTAGGCATTAATTACTTAAAAAAATATTTTTGGACATTTTCGTTTTCGTCTAAAATAGGAAGATTATCGAAATTCAGTTTCGGTTTTGGTCTTAAAAATTGGTTTCCGTCGATCCTTAAACAAAATTCAGGGGGCATAAAACAATAGTAAAATTATCAAAAGTATTTCGAAATGCAGAGAAAACATGCCGGCTCATATCAACAAATACACATGGGTATACCATGAGCATTTGTCGTGTAAGTCACATACTACGATTTTGGGTACCAGTAATTTAAAACGGAAAAATGTGACTTATTTTATTGGAGACATTTCATTAATTGCATAAGGTCATGCAAACCTTTCGAAAATTAACGGTGGCCAACGATTTAACAGTTACTAATAATGTGGCTTGCACGACAAATGTTCATAAAATTACCCATATACAAAAGAAAAAAAAAAAAAAAAAAAAAAAGATTATTGGATTTTAAAATTAAAACTGGCGTTAGATTAAGAATAAATGTATTTAACAAAACATAATTTTAGATTTTTGATAAAGAAAATTTTTAAGACTAATAATTGTTTTTAAAAATCTATTTTTTCCCTTTAATTTAAATTTAAACATACCAAATGCAATATGTGTCATCCGGGCATATGGTAAAACTTTTATAAAGTATTTTTTTCCTTTGCATCATGAGTTTCAATCATTAGTTTCATTTCTATAATCTGTGTTGTAATTCTCGCATAGTTGAAACAACATTGCTACCAGCATTGTCCATATTTCATGCTAAACCTCGTTATGAATCTAATTACAGGAGATTTTAATTATATATATATTATAATTCTATACATGAATATATATATATATATATATATATATATATACATACTGTTACAAATAAAACCAAAGCTTATTAATATTATATATAAAAAAATTCATCGTAATTGTCCGCTTCTAGAGTGTCGGGAACTCAATGCACAAATAATTTGTAACGAATGTTTGAGATGAAATCTAGCAATCTGCTCTCAACAGTCCTGAAAAAAAAAAATCTTGTACAAAAGAGCATTTCCCTTTCTGAAAGATCCTATACTGACCGGAGAATGAAAAAAGCAATAAATTAGACAGGACCCCTCTTTTTTCCCTTTATTTTGTAACTTGATACGAGTCTCTGTAATTGCTTCCTTATCGCCTTGCCCGCCCACCATCAGTTGCAACTGTAAACATTTGTATTCTTACGCGCGTTTAAAAATCAGCATACTTGTGAGAAAAATCCCTTATAACTCTGTTATTTTTTTAAAAAATACTTGTTAATTTTTTTCATTGAAAAGAAGAGACTTGCAGTTTCTATGGCTCTTTTCTCTTTTTTTTCTATGATGCTCCAGTGATTTTTTATATTTTTTTAAAGTATAAACTTCCTGATTTTTCAAATTTTGCCAACTTTAAGCCAAATTTAAAAATAATTTAAAACGTTTTAAAAATAATATAGAAAATAAGCTTTATGAGTATTCTTCTGTTTTATCGATTGCAGCAATTCCCATCTCGATATCTAAAATATTAAGCCCAGAAAGAGAAAAGTAAAATTCTCCATAGGTTAACATGGGATGCTTTCCAATGGCGGATGGGTGTGAAGACTCCCCTTAAGGTGGGAGGCGTGTTTATGAAAAATAGGAGGTACTCCGATATGAAAAGTCTAATTAAAGGGCACTTCAATGGAAAAAAAAGTTAGAAAACGTTGATCTAGCTAGATCTCACCGGTATTGCATAAATCGCAATTTTAAAACTCTTTTTTGTTCCTGCTCCCTTTTAAATTTTGAGTTTCCTAGAAACTGTTTCTGTGAAAGCGATTTATGGCCAACAATAACAGCAACGACAATTTTCTAATCCCTGTCCTTAACGATTCCAAATAAATCTTTATTTGGTACGTTTTCCTCCAATCATTCCATACTTTCAAATTTCAAATATTTTGAAAATCATATTTTGAGAACTGCGAACCGAATTGAAAACTGAGTATTTCTTTACCTCTCAAAAGTAACTACTATGTCATCTATTAAGTATCTAGAATCTTACGAATCGCAGAATTAGCAGTTTTAGACTTTAATTTTTGCTCTTGTACCCTTTTAAATTTCTATTTTTTTTTTTTTTTTTTTTTTTTTAGAAACTTGTTCTATGAGAGTTTTTACATCGGAATACATTGGTGCCAGTAAGTTTTAATCTTTTAAACGACAAGCCCCGCTTACATACAGTATGCAGAATACACTTATTGTAGAAATATGAGTTTAGTTTATATTTTTTGAGATACTATAATGTAACACGTAAAATGCAAAGGTAGGCATCGTTGCATTTTATTCAATTAATATATCAAAGCAAGATCACAAGACATTATTACGTTGTCTGTTTGTGTGTATTAGGTTTTATAAAAAGTTGGATGTGGATTTATTTCAAATATTTTCCATTTAATATGTGTACCCAATGTTTCGACCAGCACGGTAATATAGTGGAATAATTTACCGCATTAACCAAGGAAAATCTACATCACATTTAGATATATAACTGATTCGCAATGTGTATCATTTTGAAATATGTAGCAAATTTTTATTGATATAGTACACTTATTGTAATTTTTTTTTTCATTTTTGAGAAATAATGTAACACATTACAAGCAAAGTTGAGCGCAATTACACATAATAAATATTAAAACAACATCAAGTTGTTCTGCTTTTTTTACAATGTTGATATCATCAAAATGGTTAATGGTAATGAGTCATAAATATCATTAAGTGATAAATTGGAAAGCATTTGATTAGAATATTTGTGTGACAAAAAGTTAAATGCAATATACTTCCTTAAAATTATATAATTTTTCAATGAGTGAATTTTTTTTCTCCATTCACTATCTGCTATTCTCTATCTATATTATCAGAAAAAAAAAAAAAAAAAAAAAAAAAAAAAACGTATCTATCTTGAGACCTTTTATTTATTTTTAGTAAAATGACTTCAAAGTTTTGGAAATTCCGTTTCAGCTATTGAGCAGGTACAAATCTAAAAGTCCATGTCATCTGTTTTTATGTAATTTTTGAAAAATAAACAATTGTTTTAAAATGTTAAAAAAAAAAAAAAAAAAAAAAAAAAAGTTTAACGCATAAAAAATTAAAATTTCGATAATTTACTAAGAATTTCAAAAGAATTCTTAAATTTCGAGAATTTAAGAGTCTTGACACATTTTATTTTTAAAGTCTCATATTCACCTAATACAATACAATAATGAATTAATTTCTCTTAAATATCTCAATTAAATATCTTAAATAATCTTAATATCTGTTTAATTTTCGCTAATGTAAGTAGGCAGATAAATACCATTTGCACCATTTCAACAACCACTGGTCTAAACGCGAGTATTGCTAGCACGTATGCAAAAACACATCAAAACAATAAACTATTTACATACTCATTTGATAAGTAGGGATGAGATTTCTGCGCCTTAGTACACCAATATTTTGTTAGAGAAAACAATATTTCATTTAATCAGAACATTTTTTGGACGTAACTCGACATTTTCTCTAAGTTAATATCTGTGAGAAAAACGCGCAAATCTCATCGCTGGAAATGGAAACATTAAAATCAATTAAAAGTAATTCACTATTTATAAAATCTTTATACTAACATAGTTTACATTTAATTTTAAAACTCACACCAGAAATAAATTTCGAAAAATATTTATATTATTTTTTTATTTTTAATAATAAACCATACCATCCCGCCTTTATATCGTACTTATAAAACATCCTAGCGCCACGAGGCAGCTGTAGATGTTGGAAGCTTGAAGCCAAGCAAGGCATGTCAGTTGTAGGCAATCCGACTTTTCTTCAGTAGTCGACATAGCGGGCGGGTAAGCTCTCGATTCATTGTCTGAATTATAATTGGCTGGTTGCACAGATGATGCAATTCTTTTTTATCATACCAGATATCGAGCAGAAAAACATTATTGATCATATACTTGAATTATTTCGGCTTTAATTTTACATAAAAGCAGTCTTTTGACTTTGTTAAATGGGAACTGAACAGACAAATTACATGTTTGCATGGGCCGAAATTCCCAGACACTGACCTGGCCCGTACAATAAACTATCAATGGCCCACCTCGGTTCGGTCCGTACAAAAAACCTAATTATAATCGAACCTCATTAACACGCGAATCAGGGGTCCGATCAAAATTCGCGTATTAAACGGGTTCTCGTGTTAACCAAAGGTCGCGAATTTTCGTCGAGTGCTCCATCTGATATTAATCTATGCGGAAAAAACACATTTTTTGTTAATTTTTAGCGTTTTGAAGGCATAAAATGACATTTTATTTATTTTAATTATTATGCGCTAATTAAGCAGGAAAGTTTGAAAGCTGAAAATTCTAATAATCGTTATTTTTTCAAGTAAAAATCCTATGTCTTTTCAAATTTAGATTTATTATGCATGACACATAAAATTGAATTAGACCAACACAAAAATTTCTGCTAACCATATTAAATAAAACTAATGTTAACAAAATTTAAATCTTCGTTAACCATACAGAACAGATAGATGCGGTAATAAATAGTGTTGGTAATAATAAAAAGTCAATTTAAAAAACTTACTGAAGTCAATAATGTCATAAAAATTACTTTTTGAAAAAAGCACCTGTCAATTTTGGTCTGTTTAACATGCGGTCGCGCCATCACCATGATGTTTCCCGCCTTATTTAGGTAGTGGTAAAGTTCACTTGTCCTTCGTCCAGTGACGAGGTATATTGTCTTGAATGCCTTATTAACTTTGGAGAATGGGGATGGGGCGGTTGTGAGTCGCAGTTACATTGGCGATAATATCATCCATCAATCTTGGTGATTAGTCTATATTAATGAACGTGCCTAAATCGACAAAATCTTCCCCTAGAGTTTCTTGTGCGTCCAGCCAATCTTCTTCAACATTAGGTTGTGTTTTAAAGCAGAGGTAGGTGTTTTTTTTTTTTTTTTTTTTTTTTTTTTTTTTTTTTTTTTTTTAACAGACATAATATCTTTAACTTTTGCACAACGCTAGCCTCGTCTCGCTTATGAGATTTCATTTCTTCTGTTAGTCTCGGATTGGGGTTCAAATTTAGTCAGCGTGTGGTTTTGGGGGGGAAAAGGCTCAATTTAATTGGGTTTAAATAATTGTTGTATAAAAAATAAGTTAAGTAATTGTTTAAATAATTGTTGTATAAAATGCTTGGGGAAATACTTCATATAAAAACTCGTACGTTCAGAACTAAATTCATTCGCGTATTAAGGCCCCTGTCCTAGCTCGAGGAAACGCTCGCGAGCTAATGCTATTCCTATGGGGAAGCATTTTTCTAATAACTCTTTCGCATTTTGACATTTTTGAATAATTTATTTTGCATTGGATAGCTGAGGTGCATGCCGGCAGCGCACCTTTTTTACTTTTTCAATTTTGGTCGCAGATTTTTTTTTTAAAAGCATTTTCAGTTTCGAAACCGGTTTTGAAAGTGAAACAAACTTTGTAAAAAATATCTGCAACCAAAATCGAAAAAGTAAAAAAGGTGCGCTTTCGGCATGCGCCTCAGCTTTCTTTCCAGGAACTGATAAAATTTAAAGTATTAAATGGGTTCGCGTATTAAAAAGGGGGGGGGGGTGTTTTATATGGGTAAGATAGGAGTAATTCAAGGGACCACAGAAAATTCGCGTATTAAGCGGGGCGCGTATTAAAGGTGTTTGACTGTAGATGTGTCAATCCCAAAATTCCTTCTACCTCATACGTATATTTTAATATTCTGCTTCAGTCAATTAATCGGAGTAAAAAAAAAAAAAAAAAAAAAAAAAAAAAAAAAAATCTAGTTAATGATATTTGTTATAATAAATAAGTTTCCCTTATTTTGATGTCATCAACTATTTACAAATAGCAGGCTTATAAGGGTGCGAGGTCCCGTTTCTGCACGAGGCGGTGAACAATAGAATTACGAAAAATCGGGAAAATGATACAAAGATCGCTATCCCAGTGTTCTTTTCCCACATAACATTTCTAAAATTAAGGAAGATCTGCTGGCTATTGCCAAAAATATATTCAACAAATTTCGCTCAATTCTCTGCATTAATTTATACACCTTTCGATGTTTAAATAGCAGGGAAATTGAATTTAAAGTGCTCACTTCCGGCAGATTTCTATTAAATTTAGGGAGGATCTGCTTGCCATAGCGAAAAATCATACAAACAAAGAAAAAGTTCAGTTCTATGCATAATTTCGTACAATTTTTCATCATGCAATAATGGAAACTGCACAAGGGAATTCCGGCAAGTTTTTTCTTTTTTTAAATGCAGATAAGATCTTCTGGCAATAGCCAAAAACATGCACACAAAGTTTGGTTCAATTCTGTGAATAGCTTCATACACTTTTTCGATGGTACAATAATGAAAATTACACAGGCATTGCTATTACAACGCCCTCTTCGAGAGTATTTTCTTCAAAATCAGGAAGGACCAACTAGCCATAGCCATACACTTAACCTAGACACTAGACCAAGACTTGCTGGAAATAGCCAAAAACATACACGAAAACTTTGGCTCAATTCAATGCATAAATTCATATATCTTTCAATGATATAATAATGAAAATTACACACATTGCTATCACAGCGCCCTTTTCCGGCGGATTTTTTTCAAATTCAACGAGGAGTTACTAGCCATAGTCAAAAACTTACACAAAAATTTTGGCATAATTTCATACAATTTTGACTGTACAATAATGAAAATAGCACGGAAATTACTTTTAAAAAAGCTTCCGGCATATGTCTTTCAAATTCAGAAACAACCTGCTTGCCATAACTGAAAAATCATACACAAAAAATTAGTTCAGTTCTGTTAATAACTTTATACGCTTTTTCGATGGTACAATTATTAAAACGGCACAGGCATTGTTATTACAGTGCTTCCTCCTAGCGTTTTTTTTTTTTTTTTTTTTTTCAAATTTAGGGAGGACCTACTATATTCATAGCCAAACACTTGCGCAAAAAATTTGGTTGCATGCATAGAGTTACTATGCATAACTTCATAGACTTTTCGATGGTACAATCCTGAGCATAAAAAAAACAATGCTATTACAGCACCTCCTTCCTCGGGACTTTTATCAGACTCACGGAGGATCTGTATTAGCCATAGCAAAACTTTTACAAACAAAAAGAAATTGGTTTAGTTCTATGCGTAACTTCATGTACTTTTCCGTGGTTCAATATTGAAAATAGTACAAAAATTGATAGTACAGCGCCCCCTTCTGTCGGATTTTTTCAAATTTAGGGAGGACCACTACCCATAGGCAAAGACTTATACAAAAAATTTGGTTCGGTTCTATACATAACATCATACAATTTTTGATGGTACAGTTTTGAAAATGCAGAGAAAACGCTATTACAACGCCCCCTTTCGGCAGAATATTTCAAAATTTGAAGAAAAAACAGCTCGTTACAGCCAAAAATATACTAAAAAATTTGGTTTAATACCATGCATATCTTTATATATTTTTCGGGGGTACAATGGCGGCATACGGGTAGACGAACACACGGATACACGGACTGACAAACTAATATTTTGTGTAACTTTTTTTTTTTTTTTTTTTTTTTTTTTGAATTTGTGACATTTAAAACTTATAAATCCGTTAAAACCCGGAAGTCGAAAGAAAATTCTATTACAATACTTTCTTCTATTAAAGATAGAAGAAAATAAAGAACAATGACCCATCCCAGAATAAAATTTAACAGTTCGAACCGATCCCATCATGGACTATACAAGAAAATTATTAGCTTGGCCCAGCACGAAAAAAAGTTAAAATATCCGCCTGGACCCTCCCCGGTTTCACTAAATTTGTAGAAAACATGGATTTTTATGTTGATGTTGTTTAACAATTGTTCCATAATTTCAGTGCCAGACTTCTGACCAAGTCTCTTTTTCATAAACTTCCATAAGAAACGCCCTGTACTGCGGTATTTAATTTTTAATGAATATTTGTTTATAAATGTTTGAATTAACATTAACGTCGTTACTGCATATTTTATGTATTGGAGACTTAAGAATTTTAAAAATGCTTTAGAGTAAAATCTTCTAAGACGGAATCGTTTAAAAAAGAAATAAATTATCTGCAGCGAAGTCTTTCATGTCCATGGCAACGGAAGGAAAAAGAAAAAGAATACTGCCCAGTTAAACTGATGGCATTGAGCTCACAGGCTACAAATACTAATTGTACATTAAAGCCTTATATTTTCAAGGGTTAATTCCGTTCGAAAAAAAAATTAAGAAGGGGAAACAGCTCTCCCCTTTCCTCTTTTTTTATACTTAATCATTGAACATCCTATACTACCAAAGACGTGCTTTATCATATAAAAAATCTGTATCCAAAATTCAGAGCGAATGAGATAATTCTTAATAAAAACCCATTTAGCATTTATATAATTTAAAAGGAGTTATCCCCCTCTTTTATACTTAACCATTAAACTTCCAAAACTATTCAGAGATTTGAACGAAATCTGAAAATTCTGCTTGAAAAACCCATTTATATAAATTAAGGGGGGGGGCATTAGAACCCCTGTTCCCCCTATTTATACTTATTCAATGAACACCTAATAACAGTCACGGAATCGCCTCATCAGAATGATCCTAATCTAAATTTTGAACGAAAACTTAATTCTGCATGAAAATCCCATTTATATCAACTAAGGGGAGGGGCATGAGCCCCCCGTTCCCCCTCTTATACACATCGAATGAACTCCAAAAACTAATCAGGGAAGCGCCTTGTCAGGATATACCTACATACAAAATTTCAAGTGGATCGGTATTTTTATCATGAGCTATCGCGTTACGCACGAACGAACATACAGAACGGACGGGCACATAAGCTCTCAGGCTATGCTAGCCTGTGAGCTAAAAATATGCATCATCTTATAGACAAGTTTTCTCCTTTGTAGGTTTAAATGTACTTTATTCTTTTCTCTCTATTATTGCGTACATTTTGCATTATCAGCACATTTTTTTTTCATTTAAGACAAGCTTCCGTTACAGTGACACTCTATTTCCGTCGTAGGCAGGCTCTTTTCACCTGTTTTATCATGTTTTAATTTTATTGTCTTGAAATTACAATTCTTTAAGAAATAAATTATAAAGTTTAGTTACAGATAATAATATGCACTTTTTGCAAAAAAAAAAAAAAAAAAAAAAAAAAAAAAAAAAAATGAGCTGAGCTAAATTTTATTGATTTTGACAGCCAATTGCTTCTTCCAATTGAGTCTTTATAAATTATCGAAAAAAAAATAAGTCTATATTTTACTATACAGCTGCAAAAATTATTATGTTTTAACCCTATTTTTATTTATTTATTTATTTATTTATTTTTTCTAAATTAGATTAATTTTTTAATTGATGTTGCAGCATTTAAGAAATCATTATGGTTGCTATTGAGTATTTCTTGTCTTACGAACGCATACAAATTTAAAATACAGTCAAATCTCGTTAACATGAACACGCTTAATGGTGTATTCGAAAAAACGTTTTTCCACCTTCAGCAGCTCGAAATTTTCCGATACAATTTCAGACACATTTGTAAAAGTCGAAACATGAAACTTGCTGAGGGGATTCTTGAAGGGACGTATGAGGTGCCGTGTGACGTCTTTTTACGCTCCATTCATTAGAATTTGAGTTATAAACAATTACCTTATTAGTATGACCCTTTTTTTCGTTCCCAGATCTCCCGCTAGGGAAAAATCGGTTCAAAATGCCGTTTTTGATTGCTTTTTTTTTTTTTTTTTTTTTTTTTTTTTTGCAATGTTTTCTGCATTTATCAAAGAATTGACAATCACGGCACCTTGTGTACTTTTCATATAAGAGATTTTGAAAGTTTGGTGTATTTGAGAGCAATAATGAATTCAAAAATAAATCGGAAAATAAGCAGTTTGAATCGAAATACATCCTTAATGTGAATTACTTTTAATATGAACTGTTTTCATCCAGCTCAACAGCGGTGTAACCGTAAAAAAAAAAAAAAAAAAAAAAAACATAGGATAAACGATTTAAACAGAGAATTTTTCCCTAAAGCGAATATCCTATAGCATTTTTGAGAAACAGGGGGTATACGGCACTCCTTAAAAATCCAGAAATTATACGGTGTATACCCCCGGTTCAACCCCGCTATAAAAACGAATACAAAGATTTGATACTGATAACTTGAACAAAATTTTGATTCCCCTTGAAGTTCATGTTAACGAGGTTCGACTGTATTTTATAACATTTCCTCAAATTTATGCACAAAATTATGCAGTCTTCTTTAAAAGCATCTTAATTGTATGTTAAGAACAATCAGAATTTTTTGTAGAAAACAATCCGGGTCAGATCGGGTTTGAATTAATTGTCATTTGTACGCGTCGGGATCGGACCGAAATTTTAATATTTATATCGTGTCAGGATAGCTTTCGATCAGACCGGGCTGTATAAGGGTGATTCTACGATAAGAGGTAATTTGTACGGCAATCCGTTTAAAACAGATTTTTTATTCTATATGTTGCTATTTTTTGCAATGAATCGCATCATCTTAATATACTTTATTAAATAACATCACGATTGAATGCCTAATTAAAACACATTTTTCTGAAATTTCTTACAAAGTCTAAAAAGTCCCCTCCCCTGGCTTGTATGTCCCCTTGCCGGTTTCAATTTAACTTTCAAACAATACATATATTTTTTCCGCCAGATGCTTAGCTAAAGTATGTTTAATTGGAATTTAAGTAATTATACTTACGTATTATAAAATAAAAAATAAAATAATTTTGTTAATTTCAAATAATTTTTAAATTAACTTTTGTCCCGCTTTTTTTGTGTCTCTCCCCTGTCAAATTTCGTTCCGCTGAAACAAATATAAATTCAAGGATGGCTATATTGGAAGTAGTGCTTAAGGACATCTATTGGCTTGAAGTTAGCAATACTAAACACGCAAGCCATTTAAGCGTCGCCATATTTAGTTGTTGCGACGCGACCGTGTTTTGTAGTGGTTTCGCACGTTGATCATGTATCTCCCCTGGTAACTCATAAAACTTATAATAGTCATTTAATTCAATTGCATTTACTGCCCTGATCAAACAATACAGTAATACTTAAAGTGAAATCTACAATTAACCGAAAAACTAATTCAGTCAGTTAAAAAGTTTGAATTTACACGAAAATGTCTCTCCCTGCCGTATTTCCCCTGGCACGATAACTGCCAGGGGAGCTAGTCACTGACCAGAAAAGTTATAAAATATGTATAAAGTGACTTGCCCTTATATGAAAAAGTAAATAAACGGGACAAAAATCATAATTTAAAGGTTTTTGATCAAACTCAAACTTTTCTTTTTGGCCGAATTCTCCATGTTTTTGAACCTCTTATCGTAGAATCACCCATAAACTTTAAAATGGTTTATGAATATCTGTAAGTTTTCTATATTTATTTTATAAATCAATTATTATTATTATTATTATTATTATTATTATTATTTAGTGTTTATGAAATATTTATACCTGCTTCCCCGGAAATTAAGTAATTAAGTTTAAAAAGTTTCTTTTGTCGTGTTTATAGTTTTTGATTTCTTCCCTTTTAAAATTCTGTTTGTTAAACCATGAAAATATATTGAGATACATTCATAGACAGCATACGTATTTGAAGGGGGGGGGGGGGGTCAGGATTCCGAAAATGTTTTCCCGTATTTGGATTTAAATAAGGAATATAAAAAACATCAATTGGCTAAACTTCTACAAGAAATATGTTAGCTACCAGGGATATAATGGAGGGTATACAGGGGTATACGCCGTATAATTTCTGGATTTTTAAAGGAGTGCCGTATACCCTCTGTTTCTCAAAAATGCTATAGGATATTCACTTTAGGGTACACCCTCTGTTTAAATCGGTTTTTTTTTTTTTTTTTTTTTTACGGTTACACTGTTGTTAGTTACATCTATTTTAAAATTATCTGCGATCAGTTTTATTTATAAAATTGAGTTAAATAACAATACATGCGAAACTGAAAAAGCATATTCATTTTTTCCTAAAATACATACATTGTAACATTAATTCAGAAATTTTATATGTTTTAAACAATCTGCTACTGAAGTAGAATTTTATATCTCATTCTTCTAAGTTTTTTTTCCATATTACATGAGATGAAAGTAGATGTAAATATTTCTTAACTATTCCCACTTTTTTTTTTTTTTTTTTTTTTTTTTTTTTTGGCCAAAAATTAAAAATAATCTTTGTTTTGTTTGATCATCTTTCCCTTTTACCGCGTCTAGCACAAGCATATCGTAAATACTCAATTAATCTTTACTGAAATACCCTGTTACCCGCCCCCTTGTCGTTGTCACACCTTCCTCTTTCATTCATATCGTCATCTTGCTAATCATACAAGTGTCTAAGCTGCTTTCTCATTTTTCAATATCAAATTAAGATTTCCGTTATTTGCTAAACAACCCAGCGCGGATTCGAAGAGTTGAAATCTGATACTGAGTCGAAAAAGCGGATTTCAAGGAATCGAAAATCCATTCTTCGACTCAGGACCATGCGAAGAGAAAGCTGCGCCCGGGGGAAAGTTTTAATTTGGCGCCCCTGCCCCATACTTTTTTTTTGTAATAAGGTAGTTTAAATCTGGCGCTCCCTAAAATTCCGCGCCCAGGGCGACAGATAACTTCGCTCCCCCCCCCCCCCTCTCCCAGAATCACAGAAATGTATATTTTAATATTTACTTTATTGACTATATTTTTACTTTTATATTTTCGACTTCTATTATAGTCGAAAGAATGTAACATCGCAGGGTTCGCACAGTTCTACCACTAAATTTTAAGAATATTTTCGAAGTGTTTCACTGCAGAAAGATGTCGTAAAATCTGTGAATGAAGGTTGGGATTACGAATGTTGTGGTTTAAAAATTAAATGTAATCTTTCTTATTTTTAATAGTGGTGCCAGAGTCCTTGGACATTCCAAGGAGTGTGCGAACCTTGCATCCATCGTCAAAATGTACTTGAAGATATATTTTCCTATTGACCGTAATGTAATGGAATACTTTTGATTGTCCTTGTAATTAAACTGTACATCCGATTGTCATAAAACTTGAAATAACTGGACAAAATTATGCAACAATTAAATATTTTAAATCTCAAACGTTTTGGTTGGGTAGTTTTTGCTCTGTTATATGCGGACAGACATTCGGACGTACAGACTAAACGACGACATTAGGAGCTACGTATTCCTTTAATTACGAACGCCCCTAAAAATATTCTTATCTTGGTGAAATAGTGTACAGTATTTCGAATACAGCCGAAATCTTCTGTGTATCCCTGTAAATATTACATGATTTCTATTATACAGGAAATAACTTGTAGTTATCCTCACAACGTATATCAATTTTATAAAATGTTAAATAGTTTAATATAATTATTAGACGCACCAAACAACGTTCTCCCTATACCATTATGTAACGGAATACTTTTCTGTGGCACTGTAAATCAGTAACAAATATTCTTTGTATCACATTGTACAGAATGTATATTATTGTATATACTTTATAGATACATATCCATTTTATTATGTTCGAAAGAGTGTAATTCCATTAAAATGCACTTGAAAGTTTTATCCCTATTGAACGTAATGCATTAAAATAATTTTGATTGTCCCTGTAAGTGAAATATTCATCCGATTTTCATAAAATTTTAAATGACTCGACAAAATTAGGTAATAATTATATACTTTAAATTCCAAACGATTGGTTTGAGTAGTTTTTGCGTTGTTATATGCGGACAGACGGACGGATTGTAGAGGTACTTCGGACCTCGCTCACTAAAACTACAGGATCAGCCATATTGGCATTTCGGAAATTCACTATGAAGGCTTTGACTAATAGCCTTTGTAGGGTTGACTAGTAATAGTTTTGTACGGGGTGCTGGCAGAGCCCTCTAGTATTCAAAAAAGTATTAGGGCTTTTAAGAAAATGTATTTTTTAAAAACTTTTTAAATTGTATTAGATTTTAAATATTAGAAACATTTTAAAGTGTATTAGATGTATTAATTAAATCGTTCAGTTTTTTATTTTTTATTTATTTATTTTCAAAATTTAGTTTATTTGAATACTGAAATGCAGCAAGTTCAGTATTACAACCACATTTTTAACAAGTTGGAAATTGCACGTGAAGCGTAGCAAATGAGGTGCGTTCGTACGATAACGAAGTTTTTAAAGTATTCAGATCTTGCTGATATAGTAGCCAGTACTTTGGATAAAGTATAGAGGTGGAAATTTTTGTCTTCCTTTAAATATACAAGAAATAAATTTATTATACCTCAGCGACGTATATCACATTCATAAAATGTGAAATAGTTTAATGTAATTAATACACGCCCCAAACAATGATTCCCCGTATAGTATTATGTAGTGGAATACTTTTGGTGTGGCCCTGTAATTTAATAATAAATATTATTTGCATCACAGATTGTACAGAATGTATATTTTAATATATGTACTTCATAGGTTCATGTCAATTTTATTATGTTCGAATGAGTGTAACACCATTAAAATGCATTTGAAATTTTTTTCCCCATTGACCGTAATGTAATGAAAAATTTTGATTGTCCTGTAATTGATCTATGCATCCAATTTTCATAAAATTTGAAATGATTCAACAAAATTATGCAATAATTATGCATTTTAAATTTCAAACGATTCGGTTGGGTAGTTTTTGTGTTGTTAAATGCGACACACAGACAGACGGACGGACTAAACGACAACTATAGGTGCTACGTATTTACATAATTACGAACGCACCTAAAAATGAACAAAATTGTTGAAAAGTAAACTTAATATTTAAATAATCCACAGCTGTTTACTTACCGCTTATATAAGTAGGCATAAACAACAGTTGGCACATTTTTACAACCATGCGCGTCATGTCGCGAGTTTTGCTACCACAAATATAAAACTGCAAAAAAAAATAATAATAATAATAAACTATTTCTATTCACATTTGAAATGAGCAAATCAAAATAAGAAGAATTAACTAGTAGAATAATTTTCACTTTATTTTATAACTTACACCAGAAATACTTTTTAGTAAATTTTGAAATAAATTATGTTGCATATTATAATGCGTTTTAAGGTGTAATTGAATTTTAATAAATTGCAAGCGTCTTTAGACACCTGGCAATTTTTGTAATCACAATCATATTCAGTTCAGATAAACACGTGGTCTAGTTAAATCAATTATCGCCATCATGAATTTCGCTAAAAGAAATCTGACTTTTAAATTATGTGAACTTGTTTGATTTCCGTTTATGCTTATTTTCATAAGATAGTCTGGAAGGAGTTAAAGACACATGGAGCGTAAAATAGTTCAAATTTTTGAGTTTTTAACTATTAGCCCGAAAATAGAACTAAAATATTATGGTGCTAAATGGTTTTAATCCTAAAAGATTATGGAGCAGGAAAGTTTTAAAATAATATATTTTAATCACTACGGGGGTGTATATATTTATTTTGGCCCTTCCTTTTCTTTTCTTTTCTTTTTTTTTTCTTTTTTTTCTTTTTTTTTTTTTTTTTTTTTTTTTTTTTGAAATGTGTTGTACATTTTTCTATTTCTATTTTAGGTAAACAGTTGAAACTTTCCGAACCTGTGTAACTAACTTATTCCTTCAAAAAAATCTAAATGTTATAAATGTGCGTGAAAGTGAAAAATAAATAATCAAAAATATGTCCTTAAATTTTTTAGAATTTTCAAAGTATTTTCATAAAATATTTAATTTTTTTTTTCTTTTTAGCCAAAATGAAAAACTGGCACAAAAATAAGAAAATTTCAGAAAATTAGAGCTTTTTTTCGATTAAAGACAGATTAACAAAATGTATTTATCAGGAGGGGGGGAGGAGAATAATTTTTTTTTTTAAATTAAAGAGATACAATGCACGCGCCCCCTCCCTTCCTAAAAAAAGTGAAGCAAATCAACTTAGATTGCTTGATAAAATATCGAATAATGGACATACCACTGAAATACATCTACAAAATACATCCTGTGACAAAATCATACGCGTAAAACTAAAGCATATTCTGAAGGTATAAGCCTAAAATACATAAATTATTAGTTATTTTTATACAGTTTTATGATGATACATCATTAAAATATAATTTTAAATAATTCTTTCGAAAAGCATTTACATTACTGAGAAAATGCTGATACAAAAAATTCTTTGGTCGTGAAATTCGAGGAACCATACTACCCTGCCATACGAAATCCAAATTATTTGAAATTTGAAAATGACTGATACAAACAGGATACGGAATACACTGGCTACGGAAATAACTGAACCACACACTTCATTTGTAGTTCCAAAGTATTTGGGACCTGAAGATTCTGCTTTAGTTCTACAAATTCCATTTGTATTCATTTTAATTATTTATTTTTCCCTCCATGTTCAATGTGCTATAAGTTATTAAATTCATGGTTCATATATTGTAATACGATTAATGGTTATATATATACAGGGTGTCCCCTCTCAACGGTGGCCAATGGCTAATTTCTAAACCGTTGGTCATAGACATATAGTTCCAATTGCAAAAATGCTTTAAAAAAGGCAAAGAATTGTTTTTTAAGCGATTTTGGTCAAAAAAATGTTTTACTAAAAATTTACGAAAATTAAATTTTTATATGGTCCCCCGGTCCTATAAGTGATATTTAGTAAATTTTTTTCAACACTCTAGCAAGTAATACAGAAAAGGTCCCATTCATGTAACATTAAAATTGACCGAGTTATGAAACTTTAAATTTCTTGACTTAAATCACTTTTCTGCAACTGAAAATGGATGAGTTGGACGAAGCTTTAAGGGAACGTACACAAAGTGCTAAAGTATTATAAAGGGCGTCCATTTCCAACGCTGTTCAATGGCTAATTCCTAAACTATTTGTCACAGACATATAGTTCCAATTACAAAATGTTTTAAATGAGCGATTTAACTGAAGGCGCTGTCACCGTATAAGTTTTAAGGTATTGTTAATTATAATTAATTAACTTCTAGATTAGTTATTAAAATAACTGAAGACATAAATTTCAAAATTCTCTTTATCGAAAAAATCAAATTTTGGGAAATAGCGAAAAAACTTTAAATGCATCTATTGGTTTTCATTATAAATTTTGAGATTGCATTGTTACAATAGTGGAGGTTTGTATAGACTGACAGAGAAATCAACAAGCGATAAGTCGAGTTTTGAAATTCATATCCTCAATTGTATTTTTACGTATGCTTTATTTTGTAAGCAAATGAAGCTGATTCTTTTCGTGATTTTATTTTAAAAAGGTATGTTATTTTGATAAGCTTTTATTTTATTCATAGTTTTCGTATGTAAATTTTCCTAGTTCAAAACTTATATTCAAATTTTAACTCACTTCCAAATATCTGATTGAGGTTCAATTCCCATACTTATTAAAACCCGATGACAATATAATAATACGATTTTAGGTGCGTTCCATTTATTTATTTTATAGGACTACATCAAATTCTATTAGGTTGAGTAATCTAATAGAGCTTTAAATATGTATCATTTTGTAACGATTTGTGACTGTTGCTTTTCATAGTTTAATTTAACAAAATTTCTGTTATTTTTTTACTTATATTTTTAGCACAAATTGCATATTTTACTTTAACATGTAAATGTCAACAAAAATTCAGAAACAACATTGTAAAAAATTTTTTTACTCTCAATGTTTAAAGTTAAATTTTCTATCTGATGTTTATTTTTATTTCCAGTAAATTTGTGACTGACCCCTATTTTGCAGCAAAAAATATGCTTCAACTTTGAACAGCTATAACCCGGTCAATTTTGATCGCAGAGGAATGGGACTTTTTTTGTCTTACTTGTTAAAGTAGTGGTAAAAATTTTCTAAATACCACTTATAGGACCGGAGGACCGTATAAAAATTTAATTTTCGTAATTTTTTAGTAAAACATTTTTTGACCTAAATCGCTTAAAAAATAATTCTTTACCTTTTTTAAAGCATTTTTGCAATTGGAACTATATGTCTATGACCAACGGTTTAGAAATTAGCCATTGGCCACCGTTGAGAGGGGACACCCTGTATATATATATATATATATATATATATATATATTTAAATTTTTCCTCATGTTCAATATGTTTTTTCTATTAAATTAAAATGGTTAATATTGTTTATGGTCTTATATATATATATATATATGTTACAGGCCAAACCCGATTTCAGGCCAAACTAGATTGGCCTAGTCCAAACTGGTCTGACTTTTAAATTATGGACCCATCGGATAGACTAGTTTTTCCTAGGCCAAAATAGTCTATCCTAATGCGCATAGGATAAACTAGTTTTTCCTGGGCCAAACTAGTCTATCCGAACGCCCATCGGATAAACTAGTTTTTCCTAGGCCAAACTGGTCTATCCGAACGCCCATCGGATAAACTAGATTTTCCTAGACCAAACTAGTTTGGCGTAACCGTCATTAGGATGAACTAGTTTAGCCTGCTATTCATTGGTTTGAACTAGTTTATCCTAGGCCGAACTAGATTGTACTAAGCCAATTCAATTTTGCGTGATTTTATTGAATCTAAAGATTGCCATGGCGCCAACTTTCTAGTTTTGATCTAATTTATCCTAGGCCGATGCAATTTGACTCGCTTTTAGCTCACATACTATCAAAGCCTGAGAGCTAATGTGCTCGAAAATTCTGTGTGTGTATGTAACCATGTACGTACCATGTACGTATGTACATACTTAAGTACGTACGTACGTATGTAGGACTAATATATCGCGACTAATATAACGGACTAATGTGGAATTAATATAATACAAGCACCCAAGTGTTGGAATTTGGAAGCGATTTAGTTCAAACCAGCCGGCTTCGCCCGCTATCGGGCCCCTTTGTTTTATATAAAATCTCGAAACGGACGTATGTTGAAGCGAATGAACCTCGAAGAGAAAAAAACATGATGATAAATATTTAAGAAAAAAGATTCCGCATCGAAATACCACTATTTCCTAGTAAAAATGTTATATTCTAGCTGGAATTTTTTGAAACTTTGTGACAGTTTATGACATTTGATATAAATTTATAAAATAAAAAAGTCACATGTCGGCGTGAAAGAGGGTGTGGTTGCGAACAAAATCAGGAAATATAACGGAAATTCTAGCTTTTAAAGCACCGCGACCTCAAGTAACATATCTACTAATAGGTTGTTTAACGGAGTTTCATTCAGATACAGTTTTGTTAATAATAGAGTGCGCTCCTTGGTGTTGGAATGAGGAACTAATATAACGTGGCTTAGTTAAAACTTGCTGGCTTCGCCCGCTATTGGACTGGCGTGGGCAGCGGGGATATGGTTCGAAATTCGTTCGCTTCGAGGCTCTTTCAAAAAGGAGGATTACATTCGGCGGTGCGTACTCAGCACGCTTGCTACGATTTGAATTTCGTTCGCTTCGAAGTTCGTTCGAGAAGGAAGAGGGCATTCGGCAGTACGTGTGCAGCACATCTGCTATACGCTGCCGCAAGCTGTGGGGACGCGGCTGAAGAACTAATTTCACGAAATGCAATAAAAATTTATAGTCAGGTAGTCTCTGATCTAAATTGATGCTGATTAGTTTTTGGTGTAAATCGCTCATCAGGTGGAGCTGCTGTTTTGCATTTTTTATGATTTACGCATCAGCTTTATCTTAATAACTAATACACAAATTTCCATCAAACATCAGATTTAGTTCGTTCGTGACATGAGTTGTTGTTGCTTCTATTTTGAAGTAAATCACTCAACATGGCTATGCTATGCTGCATTTTTAACAATTTTTACAATAGCTGTATCTCAAGAACTAATGAACGGAATTTAATAAAAATTTATATTCAGATAGTCCCTGATATAAATTGATTCTGATTAGATTTTCATGTAAATCGTTCAACAGATGGCGCTTCTAAACTGCATTTTTACCGATTTGCATCAACACTATTTCAATAACCTATTTACGGATTTTCATCAAACTTCCGGATTCAGTAAATCCGTGATATGAACTAATTCTGTTTACGTTTTTATATTTATTGTTTTATATTTATTGCTCAATAGGTGGCGCTGTAGTGCTCAATTTTCCCGATTCCTGAAATAGCTCTGTCGCAAGAAATAATGCACAAATTTTCATCAAACTTTAGATTCAGTAAGTCTCTGATATAAATTAGTATTCTATAGTTTTTAGAGTAAATCTCTCGAAAGGTGGCGCTGCTATACGGTATTATTCGTGATTATTGAAATAGCTCTATCTCAGGATCTAATGCATTAATTTTCATCAAACTCCAGATTGTGTTAGTCCTTGATATAAAAATTACAAAAGTACTTTTTAGTTTTTGGAGTAAATCGTGCAACAGGTGGCGCTGCTATGTGACATTATTCATAATTATCGCAATAGTTCTATCTCAAGAACAAATGCACGGATTTTCATCAAACTTCAAATTCAGTTAGTCCTTGATATAAATTAATATTCTTTTGTTTTTAGAGTAAATGACTCAATAGGTAGCGCTTCTATGCAGTTTTTTATGATTTCTGAGATAATTCTATCTCAAATAGTACTAATACACAGATTTTCATCAAATTTCAGATTGAGTTAGAATTTGAAAGACGTTGTTGCAGATTTTTCAAAAAGTTCCGGCAAGAATTTAACATTTTTACAAAAATTGCTATTAGAAAATAGTGGTATTTCGATGCGGCATCTTTTTTCTAAAATATTTATCATCATGTTTCTTTCTCTTCGAGGTTCGTTCGCTTAACATACGTCCGTTTCGAGATTTTATATAAAAGGAGCCCAATAGCAGGCGAAGCCAGCTTGTTTGAACTAGATCGCGTTGTATTAGTTCCAAATTCCAACACCAGGGTGCTCGCTTTATATTAGTTCCACATTCCATCACCAGGGAGCGCACCCTATTGCCAACAAAATTGTATATGAAGGAAACTCCGTTAAACAATCTATCAGTAGATACGTTACTCGATGTCGCGGTGCTGCAAAACAAGAATTCAAGGTTTTTGCAAAAATCGCTATTCGTCAATAGTGGCATTAAAAGCGGAACATATTTTTATAAATTTATATCATGTGTCATAAACTACCTTAAAGTTTCAACTAGATCAACCTAGAATTTCCATTATATTTCCTGATTTTCTTCGCCCCCCTCTCTTTCCCTTTCGTAATGGGACTTTTTTTACAATTTTTATCCTGTGTTATAAACTATCACAAAGTTTCAAACAGTTCCAACAAGAATTTAACATTTTTACAAAAATTACTAATAGAAAATAGTGGTATTTAACGCGTCATCTTTTTTCTTAAATATTTAACATCATGTTTTATTATGTTTCTAAGGGTAATGCCACACGGACGATTTCCAAAAACAGACAAAACGACGCCCGCTATTGAGAGCATTACTATCTCCTCTTCTTGTCAGACGGGCGACGCGGTACTATTGCGTTCAAACATACGCAAAGACTCACGTCGAAGCCACGCGTTTCCCCCAAGCCGTTGGCCAGCTGCTTGTGTCTGGTGGCTTCTGTTTATTAGATCTTGTTCAGACGAGAGTTGTTTTTAACGCTGATTTTTTATTTTCTTTCCAAGATTCACGAGCTTTTGTTGTGATAGCGTAGTCAAGAATCGATGCAGGTTTTGGGGGGAAGGGAAGCATTTTGAGAAAAACAAAAAGTATTTTTGCGAAATTTATTATATTTTGGGGGGATTTATTTTATGTTTGTAAAAAGTAACACTTTGTAACGATATGAAACCTATTTATATTAATTCGAAACAAGCATTTTTTCAATAATAACTTCTTTAAATTCTTCTTCTATTTTTTTTTTTCTTTCTGAGGAATTTGTTTGCTTTTTAAATTACAAATTTTTAAATCTAACAACATTAGAATAATTTATGATTAGTATGTTTTCATGGAACACAGTTTTGTGAAAGTACCAGTTTTAAGAAGCTTCATTTATATTTTTGAAGCAAATACATTTAAGTTTGGTAAAAATAGATTTTTCCTTTTCTTTTTTCCCCTTCTTTCTTTTTTTACTAGCCGCTCTTGGCGACCAGTTTGGTCTCCCTTAAATGTATATTAAGCATTAAATCATATTGCTTTTATACATAATTTATTTTAAATTGCTCAATTTTTTTGCCAAATTAGAAGATTCCGCCCTGAGAAATAGATGCAGATATCATATGCACTGGCGCGACTGCAACAAAGTAGCAATTATATGCGCCTCAGACGGTAACCCGGCTATTGTTATTTATTTATTAATAAACTGCTTGTTTACTTTTATTTTCTTTTTTTAAATGATACAAATTGTTTTATTCTATTATTATTATCTAAACTTTATTTATTATTATTTCCTTTTTAAAATAATAGAAATTAGTTAAAAATATGTATGTAGCTGGTATTTGAAAACGAAATTTTCGTCAAATTGGCGTCAGAAAAATAACGCGCAATGTGCTGCATATATGACATCTGTGCTGATAAATCAAGAGCTCAGTATTTTTATGCTAGCCTGGCGCAGATAATAAATCGACAAATATTGTACCCGTGGCATTTTTTCGTATTTCATTAATTATTTATATATTGTATTATATTATATAATAATATATCGTATATTATATAATATAATAATATATTAATTAAACTCATTTCATTTACAATATATAACTTTAATTTGAAACTGAAAACTTTAAAATTCATGACTTTTATTTATTTTTTTAAGTAAAAAAGAACAGAAAAAGTAAAAATAATGATATTTTGAAGCTTCATAATTGCAGCGAAGGAACAAAACATATACAAATCTAATTTACCACAGTCTA
This sequence comes from Maratus speculifer, assembly GCA_964019185.1. Taxonomy (NCBI): domain Eukaryota; kingdom Metazoa; phylum Arthropoda; class Arachnida; order Araneae; family Salticidae; genus Maratus; species Maratus speculifer. Next base: position 142,752,404 of record OZ025301.1, on the reverse strand, counting down.
AGTCTTAACAAAGGACTTTTGCACAGTAACCAATAAGATGGGTTTAATTTGGACGTTGCCATTAAGCAATTAACGAATAATCACGATTTTTGTGTCTCATACGATAGCGTAATATATATATATATATAGATTATTATCATAGTTTTTTTTTTTTGCTAAATTTTGAGTGGCAACTAAGTTAATATAATCTAGTAAAATGTTAAAAAGCTATTTACATATGGCGACAAATTTGGAAATATTTCACTTTTCAAAATTGTCAATATATAATTTTTGAGCGTTTTTCTTTCTACTTTCTTCTATCTTCAATAGAAGAAAGTATTGTAATCGAAATTTTTTTTCGACTTCCGGTTTTCGACGGATTTACACGTTTTAGGGGTCAGAGATTTCAAAAAACCTGTTTTTACAAAATGTCTGTCTGTCCTTGTGTCTGTCTGTATGTCGCCATTCTACCATCAAAAAGTGTATGAAGTTATGCATAGAATTGAACCAAATTTTTTGTGAGTGTTTTTGGCTGTGGCAAGCAGGTCCTCCTTCAGTTTTGAAATATTCCGCCGGAAGGGGGCGCTGCAATCGCGATGTTTGTGCCATTTTCACTATTGTACCGACCAAAAGTATATGGAGTTATGCATCGAATTGACCCAAATTTTTTGTGTATGTGTATGACTATGGCTAGTTGGTCCTCCCTGAATTTGAAAATAATCTGCCAGAAGGGGGCGCTGCAATCTCGATTTTTGTGCCATTTTCAATATTGCACCGACCAAAAGTACATGAAGTTATGCATCGAATTGAAAGAAATTTTTTGTGTAAGTGTATGGCTATGGCTAGTTGGATCGCTCTGAATCTGAAAAAAATCCGCCGGAACGGGGCGCTACAATACCGAATTTTATGCCATTTTCAATATTGTGTATGAAGTTAGTTCTAGAAGTGAACTAAACATTTTGTATATGATTTTTTTTTGGTAAGGCAAGTAGGTCCTCCCTGAATTTGAAAAAAAAAATCTGCCTATCATTCTATTGTCCATCGGCTCGTGCAGAGACGGAAATTCGTTTTTACTCCGATTAATTGATTGAAGCAGAAATTTAAGATGAAAATCAAAGTTGGTAGGGTATTGAATTAAAATTATTAAAGCATTAAAATGAGTAACTTTTTTTTTTAAATATTAAAATGCATGTATGAAATAGAAGAAAGTTTTGGGATTGGCACATCCAACCAGTTTTCGTAAATACCATGGGAAGAAATTTGTTTTTAGTTTTTAATATTGTATGTTTATCAGCTTTGATGAACTTTACACTACATTAATAAAAATTATATTTATTAAATTTTAAATGTATTTTAAAAATGAAAAATAATAAAAAATGTGAAACTTTTTCACTAGATTAAAGTGCGCTTTAATCTAGCACAGAAGCAGTGCTAACAGAACAGAACAACAGAAACAGGGCTAACACGTTTTGGTTTGTCTTTTGATATCGTTATCATTTTTGACCCAATAAGAAAAAGAATTCTTTTTTTATTTGTAACTTGGTCTTCACATCAAAATAGTATTTTATCTTTTATTAAACTGTTGTCTATTTTTATGCAAATGCAATGTTATTAAAATAATTAAATGATTATAAATTTATATAATTGCAAAATATGGAATACCCCAACGTTTAGCATTACTATTATTCTGTCATATGTGTATGCATATATTGATTCGCTGTTCGACAAACTGTACACGATGTTATGTTTTAAACGATACTTGTGTTTATAAGTTAAAGAAAAACTTCTCCGTCTGTTTTGTTATGTCCGCCTTTCGAAGTTCTGCCTGCCCCACCTTGTAAGAGAACAATTATAAAAAGACACTATTACTGTTGAAGGTATGTAACAAAAAGCTTTAAAGCTATTTCAAAACACTTTTAAATATTAACTATTTATTTTAAGTGTTGTTTGATATGCAGTTATTTCATATATAAAGTGACATTTTATAGCTTTCTCTACATCTAAATCAGTAAATTATGCGAAAAATAAGTGTAACCATCATTCCAAACAAAAGAAAAACAATCCAAAAAATCAAAGAAATTTTTACACATTATTGAAGATACCATTACTGAGGAAGAGGGTGTTCGGGGAATGATAGTATATAATATCGTAAGAGGGGAGAGGGTCCAATATTACCAAAAAAAAATGACAAACTTTTATATGGATGTACAGCCCTAAAAGGAGAAAAAGAATCTACTTTTTGCTCATGGGACGACAGCATATGCTTCTTGATTAATGTAACGAAAATTTCACACTTTGAAAATTTTTCGGTCCTACATTTCATTTATAGAACTAAGATGCTTGTTTTGCTACCATGTACTGTAGCAACATTTTTTTAATCAATTTAGTTTTTTTTTTTTTATTTATTTAATAATAATAAGAAATATTATCTAAATGAAAGTTGAATAACAATTATAAACATTAATAATATTCGCAGTCATCTGTATTTTTCATTTGACATCAGATGTATTAAAGAATATTTCCTGTAATTTAATTTTGGATCCGGTAAATAATCTATCACTTCTCACAGGATGCATCCAGTACCGTCTGTGTATATATATTTTTTCAATTTTCTTGAATAATTGATAAAAAATTACAGAATATTTTATTTCCTTCAAAAGATCCATCTAATAAACATGGAATCAAAAGATTTCTATTATGCCTAGTGACAATATCGTCTGCTTATTTTGACGGAAAGGTCACGTCCGTGTGAATGAGGCAGCGCAGGTGTTTATTTTTCGCTCGAAAGCCAAAGCGTCGAAAAAATCGGTCTTCTGTCATTAGCCTCAAAGTTTCAAATAATGGTTATATTTAATTAGGAGCTAAAACCTTGAAAAACGCTGAGCTTTAAAAAAAATCTAGCATCCCCTCACTCTACCCCCCCCCCCATTCTAAATTTCAAGTATCATGCTTTATTTAAGCTTTTTCTTATTTTTAAAAGGATTCGGATATTTAGTTTTTTAATATGAACAATTTTGACTGAAGTGATGTGTGCAAAAACCAATATCTGTTACGAATTAAAAATCTTTTCATAAAACCGAAAGTTTCCATCCGATTGAAAAAATAATCCGTTCTACGTTTATATTTAAACTCAGAACCCCCCAAATTAATCAGGTAAACGCCTTATCAGAAGGAACCCACATCCAAAATTTGAAACGAATAGGTAAATTCTCCGTGAAAAACCTATTTGCATAAATTAAGAGTGTTACCTCCCATTCCTCCTTTCTTTATAAGTAAACAATGAACACCCACAACTGATCATGGATTTACCTTATCAAAATGATATTATACTTAAAATTTTAATAAAATCTGATCACTTTGCATGGAAAACTGACTTAACTAAATTAAGGAGGGGGGGGGGTGCGAATTAGCCTTTTGTTCTCCTCCCCTTATTCTTATCCAATGAACCCTTGAAACTAATCAGGAAAGTTCATTATCAGGATAAATCTATGTCCAAAATTTGAAGCAAATTGGATATTTCTATCAGGAGTTATCGCATTACGTATACACGTACGTACATACGTACATACATATGTACATGGTCACATACACACACACAGAATCTGCGAGCACCTTAGCTCTCAGGCTTTGATAGTCTGTGAGATAAAATCGCGTCAAACTGCATCGGCCTAGGATAAACTAGATCAAAACTAAAAAGTTGGCCGTGGCGGTCTTTAGATTAAAAAAAAAAATCACGCCAAATTGAATTGGCCTAGGACAATCTAGTTCGGCCTAGGATAAACTAGTTCAAACCAATGAATAGTAGGCTAAACTAGTTTATCCTAATGACCGTTCGGCCAAACTAGTTTGGCCTAGGAAAATCTAGTTTATCCGATGGGCGTTCGGATAGACTACTTTGGCCTAGGAAAAACTAGTTTATCCGATGAGCTTTCGGATAGGCTAGTTTGGCCTAGGAAAAACTAGTTTATCCGATGGGCGTTAGGATAAACTAGTTTGGCCTAGGAAAAACTAGTTTATCCGATGGGCGTTAGGATAGACTGGCTTGGCCTAAGCCAATCTAGTTTGGCCTAAAATCGGGTTTGGCCTGTAACATATATATATATAATAAAAATATTGAAGATGTGCCAGATTTTATCGTTTTCTCTCTATATATATCAGTAAAAAAATATTTTAAATGAGTATTAGACGTGCCTAAAAATTCATTAAAATCAATTAAAATCATTACCTGTGTAAAATAAAATTATGCAATAAAATAACTTTCATTTTACTTATTACTACACACCAGAAATATTTTGTTATAAATATATATAATTAAATTTTGTGTGCTTTATTTACGTCAGGTTCTCATTTAGATTATTAATAAATCTGGACCGCTTGTGTCTGTCAAGGCCCCTGCGATACCTGAACCTGAATTCATAATAAAGACTACATGTCATAATTTCACCCAGTTAAGAGCTGGAGTAATAATATTTAATTTAAAGTATCCGTAACTAACTTATTTAACACTGAAGTAGACATATTTCAACAACCACGCATGAAAAGTCGCGGATTTTGTTAATAAAATTATGAATTCAAACAAAACAATAAACTGCTTGCATACATTAAAACGCATAAATAATACTTGCATTCAAAATCAGCAGATCAAAATTTGACTTAAATAAAAACGTTCATAATTTATAACAAAAACTATACAGTTAAATGTCTAACATTGTATTCATTAACTGTCATCAGACATATTTTGTGATAAATGTTTAAAAAAAAATTAAATTAAGTTCATTTAACTTAAGCTGTTTACAATAAAAAATATTCAAAATTTCAATTAATTACTTTTTTAACCGTCCATACCTAATTTTTTCTAAATTTATATTCATATAATGGAAATTTAAGATTATTTACAATTAATATGAGATTGTTTTAATTTTTCCTCCATTTCAAAAGCTGTTTAAAAAAAATAATTTTCTATTGCCATAACAAGTATTACATCCCAAATACATTCAGAAAATTCTAGACTTGTCTAAACTGGGAGAAAAAATCGATATTTTCCTAACCTTGACCTTGACCTTGGAGCATGCCGAACTCCTCTCCCGTCTACTCCCCTTACATTTTGAAACCCCTACTCTCATGTCCCCACTCCCCCACCAGCTGCTCTCAAATGGGGTTCTTTACTCAATATTCAATTAAAGAAATGTAAACAGAACGTGAGCACAAATTAGGGCTGTGCATATACAGTGCAGTATCTAGATTTATCATTTCGGAAGGGGCTGAAATATAGTTCACACGACTGAGTGAAAAATACCCGGATAATAATGTTAAGACTATGGGGCGTTCTTTTCAAATATCTCTCTCAAATTTTAATATTTTTACATGTTTTTTGCATAAAATAGTAATTTTAGATTAAAAAAAAAAAAAAAAAAAAAAAAAAAAAAAAAATGAAAGCGGTTTGATTTGGTTCTGAAATTGAAACTATCATAATATAAATAATATATAAGCAAAATCGAAAAAGTAAAAACTAGGGCGATTGTAGATCGTCTTCAGCTACAATAGAGGTCTGCACAGGCCGGAATTTCCAAGCCCGGGCCCGGCCCGGCCCGTTGGAAATTTATTTCGGCCCGGCCCGGTAAAACTCAAAAGTTCGGCCCGGCATATTTTACATTTTTAGGCCCGGCCCGTACAAAAATGATTGAAAACAGGCCTGGCCAGGCTCGGCCCGTTGTGGCCCGCCAATATTTCTATTATTTCTAAAAAATTTAGGTTTTTATCGTATAATTAAGATTCTTTTAAAGAATACTGCATGTATGTCACCGGGAGGATTTTACAGTATATTTTACAGGAAATATACATTTTCAACATTTATGTTTACTTAGATTCTTAGACTTTCAATATTCAAACAAAGATTCATTAAAAAATTAATATGGTTTCGAATAAAAGAAAAAAAAAAGAAAGTTAAAAACATCGTAACTTTTGAAGCTGTATAGTAAAAATAGATTTATGGAAATATTTCTATATTATTTTATTAAACATTCCAAATCGAAATTCATTCTCTAAAAGGAGCTACTTTCTGAATTCTTTTTTTTTTTTTTTTTTCGAAAATGCATTAGATTGGCGGATGTTTTTAGTCAGAAACTGTGTAATCGAATGGATTTATCCATTTTTTGATACGAGAAAGCTAAAAAAATACTGTCAATGTTAGCGTTTTGAATAGAATTTCCGGAAGCGACAACATTGGTTGGAAGAAAAATTTACAACCATTTCACAAAATAACTTATATTTCAACAAGGTTATACAAGTATCCTTTTTACAAAAAATAAAAACGCTGTTTGATTCCAAGTCCCTTCAAAAATCAGGCTTGTCAGTATTATGCTTTTACAGTTAAAAATTAGTCAGAAAGTTTATGAAACTTTAGCATTGTAGAAAACTGTATTTAAGAATCACCAAGAAGTAACATATACAAAGATTACGTTAACACAAGTTCTTTATCGCTATTAATAATTTTACAAATCATGTTGTCTTGAGATCAATTAAATCTAGTTTCGGCCCGGCTCGTCTGTATGTAGAAAAACAATGCAAGTCTGATTTCGGCCCAGCACGAGTCTGCTAAAAATATTAAGCCCGTGTTACACACAATGTAACTTTCCGTTGCCGATCTGTACACTGTAGAAGTTACATTTCTGCATTGATGTTGTCAAACTAGTGTTGGTTCGGGACGCACATTAGTAGTAGGAAAACAAGAGTTTAAGCTCAGCCGCAGGTGGCACTGTGGCACCGTGCCTCCTGCTCCTCCGGCTGTCCCGCCTGCTCCTCCGGCTGCCCCACCTGCTCCTCCAGCTGCCCCGGGCCTCCTCCGGCTGCCCCGCCTGCGGTCCCTCCTGCTCCCACCATCTCACCGCCGCCCTCCTGCGCCCCCTAGTGGAAAAAAGGAACATTCTATTATAACAGGATAGGTGAACAACCTTCCCTAATTAAAAATATTATCAATCACATCTCAACATTGAATCATACTATAAGATGAAGATTAAATTTGTATTTGAATTTTAAACAACCGTAATTTTAATGAGTATTATTAATTAAGCGAAACAATTAAAATTTCAGTTTTTAACCATTTTATTTAGATTTCTTCAACTACAAGATGAGATTATCAATTTAACTCAAGAAAGTTAAACATATATTTGAATTTTGCTTCATAGACATCTTAATGAGTAGTATTAATTAAGTAAAAACAATAGAAAATATCCAGTTTTATAGAAAAAGACTGATTTCTTACGATTTTTATCAACTATATGATCAATGTAACGACTTAAAAGTTGGAAGTTAAACATGTATCCTAGTTTTTCAACAGCTATAGCCTTAATGAGTATCGTTAATTAAGTAAAAAAAACAATGGAAAATATCAAGTTTTATGGAAAAAGACTGATTTCTAACGATTTTTATCAACTTAAGAGAGAAAACTTAAACATACATTTCAGTTTTTCAACAGCTATAACCTTAATGAGCATTCATAATTAAGTAAAAAACAATGGAAAATATCGATTTTATAGAAAAAGACTGATTTCTTACGATTTTTATCAACTGCAACATCAGTGTATCGACTTACAAGTTGAAAGTTAAACATGCATTCTAGTTTTTCAACAGCTATAATCTTAATGAGTATCGTTAATTAAGTAAAAAACAATGGAAAATATCAAGTTTTATAGAAAAAGACTGATTTCTTACGATTTTTTCAACTCAAACTTCAGAATATCAATTTGATAGAAAGAAATTTAAGCATGCATTCCAGTTTTGGACAACCATTTCCTTCATGAACATTATTAATTAAGCAAAACAGAAAATATTAAATTTTTAACTGATTTCTTCATATTTTTTATTTATTTATTTATTTTTTAATATAAAATCAGAATACACAACTTAAAATAGAAATTTAAACATATTTTTTAGTTTTTGAACAGTCGTTACCTCAAAGAATTTCGATAATTGAACAATTAACAAAGGAAACTAATGATTTTTTAACGAAAAAAGACGAATTAAACGAATTTGGTTAACTTTTACTCTAATTGGAAATTTCATCGTACTTTATGTATACCAACTAAGTAGAATTTTAATGCATAAACGAATAATTTAAAGAAATCCCCAACACACAAATGTGAACCTGCAGAGCATTTCTTATTACGTCATATCTAAACTAAAACTTTTTTCTGCAACCCCACCATGCATGCATTCCAGGTAGGGGAACATAACAAAGAATCTTGACGTCACAACTTACAAAGGTATACAAATGTTTACGTTCAAGAAAAAGTATCACATAGAGTGAAAAAAAAGAAGAGATTTAAGTTATTTATCCATTCTAGTTTTATAACAGTTACTACAACATCTCCAAATTAAAATTTGGAAGTCATAATGAGTATAATTAATTAAGCAAAATAATAGAAATATTAGTTTTTCAGAGGGGAAAAGACGAATTTAAACAAATTTTATTAGTTTTACACTAGTTTAATAATAATTTTAAGGAGGAAAAAGACGAATTTAAACTTTTTTTTTTTAAGTTTTACACTATTTTTTCTCATCTCCAACATGGATATATCAATTTTAACAGAAGAATTAAACGTATATTATAGTTTTTAACAACAAAATCTTAACAAGTATCATTAATTAAACAAAAATAAATATCAGTTTTAAAGAAAAGACGAATTTGAATAATTTTACACTAGTATTTTCAAAAGCAACATGGAAATATCAATACTTATTCACATATTTCACTTATTCACTGTATTCAATACTATATTTAATAAATTTGGATACACTTTAAGAATTTCCTAATCTATAATTAAATATTAGCTGTATATTTAATGTTACCCATGTTTTCAACATTAGTTCATAATCGTGAATTTTGTATTTTAAATACCATGTATTCAGGTTCAGATTATTTTCACTTGAAATCATACAGAATTTTTTAACAGAGTTTGTTTTTGAAATCATTGAAGCAACTGTATTTAATATTTTTAACACCAATTTTCTAAGATTTTCTAACATTTTCCGATTATACATTCTTCAGAAGTACATTTCTAAATGCTACAATCACTTTACATATCGAAAAGATATCATTGAAGCAACTGTATTTAATATTTTTAATACCAATTTTCTAAGATTTTTTAACATTTTCCGGTTATACATTCCTCAAAAGTTATTATTACGTATTCTAAACAATAGCAAATATTAATTTTAAGAATAAAAAGACGAATTTAAACAAATTTTATTAGTTTTACACTATTTTTTCTCACCTCCAACACGGATATATCAATTTTAACAGAAGAATTAAACGTATATTTTAGTTTTTAACAACAAAAATGTAATAAGTATCATTAATTAAACAAAAATAAATACCAATTTTCAAGAAAAGACAATTTTTTACACAAATTTTCAACTTTGAAATACATCGCTTACATATATTGTTACAGTATATTACTAAACTTAAACTTTTTAAAAAGTTTGAATGTCTTTACAAAGGGTTCATACTTATATTTTTCACGTCTTGACTGCATTCGAAATCTTACAACAAAAGTATACTTTTATTATTATTATTATTATTATTCTAGAAAACCTAAAAAATCGTTTCTTGCTGCTTTAGACACTTGACATATTAAAACTACTCTACCCATATAATTAATCAAATTAGGACATGATTCATCTTACACTTCAAAATTTCTGAATTTTTACAATACTTATTTTCATCAAACTTTATTCTTGATCCTATATATTTTAGGAGTACAGAATTTTAACATCTGTTTTTATCTACTTATCAGAAAATTATTAAAACACCCAACAACATTTTTCAAATATGAATATTATCTTTACAATTTAATAATACAAAACATACACGAATACAAAGTTTAATTTTTACAAACATTTCATATTTCAAACCAAACTTTTCGAAATTTTCACATCATAAGAGCAAACATTAGACGAACTTTTTAACTTTTTAACTTTTTTTATTGCTTAGATCTTTTCATCATCACTTTTAATTATGATAATTATCCATTTTTAGGTTGATTGTCGAAAAACTGTAACTGAAATTACATAAACTTAATGTAAAAAAACCATGTTCTCACACAATTTCTTGAAATTCAACAAAGAATTGACTATAACTTATCTATTATTATTCTTATTAAATACTTATCTACATCAATATCGACTCTCGATAGTATATAGATATTTCATCATTACACACTTACAGCTCTCTTCAAACGTTTATCAGAAAAATAAGTCAATCAAAGTCTAGTAGTTATCACACCTGTTCCTCAGAAATATTACTATCATATGAAACAGTAAAGAAAATTAATAGATATTTAATATTTAATAACCTCATACGTGAAATTACTGTCGAATGAGAATACTAATAATCTATAAAATCAACTGTTGAACAAAAAAATAGTACAGATTACCGAAAATTCAAATGTTTTTTCTACAAAAGTTACAAAAATTAACAAATGAATGACAAGTTAGAGAAATAACTATAAAATTAATGAACATATTTACAAATTTATTAAAATCACACCTTTTTCTGGATTACAAACCACAATTTCTTGAAAAATTTAACACCGAATTTGTAAGATTTTAGTCCTAGTATTACATACACTCAATAAATATTCAAAATTAACAAAAAAATAATTTTTTAGTCTCATCAATAAGCAGAAATTCTATATTAAAAGAATATTTTCATAGTAGTACTTATAAAAATGAGAGTTTACAAACTGATTTTCATAATTTTATCACATTTAAACTTAATTTTTATACATAAAACATTATTTAATCAAATTTTATACTTTCTAATTCAGTAAAATTCAATACTTTTTTAGTTTTTAAACCAATACCACAATATTTATTTACATCAAACTTGATTCTTTACCTTTTATATTTCCACATTACACAAGTGAGTTAAATACTAACTTGGAACGGGAGTTGAAGTCAATTGATTCAATTCGATTTTCATCGTATACGCATTTCCCCTACACGAAATTTCTTACTTCTATAATCATCTAATGTATTAAAACTAATCTACTCATATTTTTAATCAATTCATCAGATGTTTCATCTCGCACTTCTGAATTATCATCCACCAAGTTGCTTAAAATATAAATACTATCTTTAAAGTTTTAATGTAGTATACATGACTAATCTTGAGTTTCCATCTATACTATTAATCAAATTATCATATGTTTCATCTTACAGTTCAACGATTTCTGAATTATCGTCCATCTAGTTGTTTAAAATATTAATAAAATGTTTATAGTTTTTGATTATACATAGTATGTATGAATACAATCTTTAATTTTTAACAGTTCATATTTCAAATAACCTATTTTCGAAACCAAACTATGTGAATTTTACCACAATACTTATCATCATACAGAGATTTGTGTTTCATACTTTTTCTAAAAATTATCAGATATGTACTCCTCAGAGGAATTTCTATCATATGAATAAATGAAAAAAAAAAAATTAATTTATATTAAACGTACAGCGAAATTTGATTGCAATATATATGTATTTAATAAAAATAAATAAATGAGCGATTATTTATACATTAAACCTTTACTAAATATATATTTCTTGCGTTATAAAGATGTTTCAACAAGATGAACCAAAACAGCAGCAAACTTCAGAAATTAATGATCTGAATGATTCATCCCTAGCACATGTAGCGTTAATGAATAATACATATGTAAGTACTTATATGAAAAATACTAGAATTCGTATATGAATCGTAATTAGAGTAAATATAAAATGATTTGTCTTACTGCCTACACTTTAACAAATGCCTTTTTACCTATATTGTTGAAAAGAATCCTAATTGTTTGCATTTTATTTCTATTACAGATGTGTTCTATTTGCTACAAACATTTCTTAAGTAAATCGAATTTAACAGAACATACAAAAATCCATACAGGTGAAAAACCTTACACTTGGGAAGATTACCAAATGCTGTTTTCAAGAAGGCGTGAATCAAAAGTGCACACATCATCATATAAAGCATCGTCAGTTATATGTAAACTTAGTGAGGATATTCAAAAATTATTCAGACGTTTGAAGAATTTAGACATAAAGGAAGATATTTAGACTATATATCCATCATATTTTCATAACACTTACCACAATATCTCAAACTTAAAATTTGGAAGACATACACACTGCTGAAAAGTAATTTTGTTACCCGTGATTCTTCTAACCAGCATGAATGTATAGATATTATTTTGCAATGTATCCTTTAAATGCTCACATTAAATATTCCTTTATATACATATATCGTTGTGTTTATTTTTTAAAAACCTATTACATTAATAAAATAGGTTACACACACGTACATACACATAACATTTTAAGTGAAACAACACTCTCACAACTTAAAAAATGCATAAGAACATACAAAAATAAGCAGATGTATGAAAAAATATGCAAATTTACAAAATAATTTCACTGTTTTCTAGAAATACCAACAAAAAAATATTTAAAGTATAAAAAAATTACAAAAGTGAAAAGAAAAAACACAAATGTAAAACAAAAATCACAAAGTGAAAAACTCACAACAAAGTTTTTGAAAAAAAAAAATTTACAACAAAAATTTTTTTACAAAAACCAAAACTTCAAAAATATTTTTCCAAAAAAATTTTTTTTCAAAAACATTTTTTACAAAAAATTTTTTTTTTCAAAATAAGTTTTTACAAAAGTAAAAAATAAAAAATCACAACGTTAAAAATATGAAAAATTTTAGTTAAAAAAAATGTAAAAAAAATTGCAAAAAAAATTGCAAAAATTTCAAAAAAGTTATCAAAAAAGTTATCAAAATTTTTGTTCTTTTTAATACAGTATGCAATGGTATATAGTCTAAATATCTTCCTTTATGTCTAAATTCTTCAAACGTCTGAATAATTTTTGAATATCCTCACTAAGTTTACATATAACTGACGATGCTTTATATGATGATGTGTGCACTTTTGATTCACGCCTTCTTGAAAACAGCATTTGGTAATCTTCCCAAGTGTAAGGTTTTTCACCTGTATGGATTTTTGTATGTTCTGTTAAATTCGATTTACTTAAGAAATGTTTGTAGCAAATAGAACACATCTGTAATAGAAATAAAATGCAAACAATTAGGATTCTTTTCAACAATATAGGTAAAAAGGCATTTGTTAAAGTGTAGGCAGTAAGACAAATCATTTTATATTTACTCTAATTACGATTCATATACGAATTCTAGTATTTTTCATATAAGTACTTACATATGTATTATTCATTAACGCTACATGTGCTAGGGATGAATCATTCAGATCATTAATTTCTGAAGTTTGCTGCTGTTTTGGTTCATCTTGTTGAAACATCTTTATAACGCAAGAAATATATATTTAGTAAAGGTTTAATGTATAAATAATCGCTCATTTATTTATTTTTATTAAATACATATATATTGCAATCAAATTTCGCTGTACGTTTAATATAAATTAATTTTTTTTTTCATTTATTCATATGATAGAAATTCCTCTGAGGAGTACATATCTGATAATTTTTAGAAAAAGTATGAAACACAAATCTCTGTATGATGATAAGTATTGTGGTAAAATTCACATAGTTTGGTTTCGAAAATAGGTTATTTGAAATATGAACTGTTAAAAATTAAAGATTGTATTCATACATACTATGTATAATCAAAAACTATAAACATTTTATTAATATTTTAAACAACTAGATGGACGATAATTCAGAAATCGTTGAACTGTAAGATGAAACATATGATAATTTGATTAATAGTATAGATGGAAACTCAAGATTAGTCATGTATACTACATTAAAACTTTAAAGATAGTACCGGGTGATCCAGAAGTCCCGGGACTTTTGAAATGCTAATAATTAGAAAACCATAAACAATAGAAGTATGCGGTTTTCACAGAAATGCTGAGAAACTTGTGGGATTTGTTTTTTCGATGAAAAAAACATATTATGTTAGTTGCACTTTTTCACAGCAGGTGGCGCTAAAATTGATAGTATTGTTTTTATAGTATGATACAGCTCATTTAAAAGAACGAATTAGTATCCAAGAGTTACAAAGTTTAATCATGACGCTCATGGCTTATAAGTACCGCCGTGAGCCGATGCAAAACAGCGTGCACAGTATCTTCAGAGCGGAAAGAAATTTCAGTTCATCGTGATAGCACAAGTTTACTGCACTCATCATGAACTGGTGATTTCTACAGAGTATTGGCATAGAGTCCTACCTAATTTACGATTGTAACAGACATTTGGGATCTCTTGTTTCTATTACGATCTTCCAATGAGCCTTTTTCTCAAACCTTGCTTACCATAGCATTTCACATTTGCAATGGTCATCGATTCTTTTGCAGTTTTAACTTGACGTATTGTACGATATGAAAACAACGCGACATGCAAAGATGTGTCTAAACATAGTCTAGACAATGTCTAAACACTGCAGTTGCTCATGAAATTTTGTATCAAATTTCCCTTACAATGCAATTTCATTTACCTTACAAAAAATGTTTGAACATAAACCACCCTTAAAACGAAATCTCATCACAATCATAGAAAAGAAGTTTCGCAATGAACTCATGTGTCTATATAACGCATGGTATAGGTACATTCAGTCTTATACAACAGCGCCACCTGTTGCTAAAAATGGTAACTATATATATTTAAAAAAATTCATTCTAAACAAAAATCCCACATGTTTCTGAACATATATCTGGAAACAGAACCTTTGTATTATACATAGTTTCCTAATTATTAACTTTTCAAAACTCCCGAAACTTCTGGATCACCCGGTATTTATATTTTAAGCAACTTGGTGGATGATAATTCAGAAGTGCGAGATGAAACATCTGATGAATTGATTAAAAATATGAGTAGATTAGTTTTAATACATTAGATGATTATAGAAGTAAGAAATTTCGTGTAGGGGAAATGCGTATACGATGAAAATCGAATTGAATCAATTGACTTCAACTCCCGTTCCAAGTTAGTATTTAACTCACTTGTGTAATGTGGAAATATAAAAGGTAAAGAATCAAGTTTGATGTAAATAAATATTGTGGTATTGGTTTAAAAACTAAAAAAGTATTGAATTTTACTGAATTAGAAAGTATAAAATTTGATTAAATAATGTTTTATGTATAAAAATTAAGTTTAAATGTGATAAAATTATGAAAATCAGTTTGTAAACTCTCATTTTTATAAGTACTACTATGAAAATATTCTTTTAATATAGAATTTCTGCTTATTGATGAGACTAAAAAATTATTTTTTTGTTAATTTTGAATATTTATTGAGTGTATGTAATACTAGGACTAAAATCTTACAAATTCGGTGTTAAATTTTTCAAGAAATTGTGGTTTGTAATCCAGAAAAAGGTGTGATTTTAATAAATTTGTAAATATGTTCATTAATTTTATAGTTATTTCTCTAACTTGTCATTCATTTGTTAATTTTTGTAACTTTTGTAGAAAAAACATTTGAATTTTCGGTAATCTGTACTATTTTTTTGTTCAACAGTTGATTTTATAGATTATTAGTATTCTCATTCGACAGTAATTTCACGTATGAGGTTATTAAATATTAAATATCTATTAATTTTCTTTACTGTTTCATATGATAGTAATATTTCTGAGGAACAGGTGTGATAACTACTAGACTTTGATTGACTTATTTTTCTGATAAACGTTTGAAAAGAGCTGTAAGTGTGTAATGATGAAATATCTATATACTATCGAGAGTCGATATTGATGTAGATAAGTATTTAATAAGAATAATAATAGATAAGTTATAGTCAATTCTTTGTTGAATTTCAAGAAATTGTGTGAGAACATGGTTTTTTTACATTAAGTTTATGTAATTTCAGTTACAGTTTTTCGACAATCAACCTAAAAATGGATAATTATCATAATTAAAAGTGATGATGAAAAGATCTAAGCAATAAAAAAAGTTAAAAAGTTAAAAAGTTCGTCTAATGTTTGCTCTTATGATGTGAAAATTTCGAAAAGTTTGGTTTGAAATATGAAATGTTTGTAAAAATTAAACTTTGTATTCGTGTATGTTTTGTATTATTAAATTGTAAAGATAATATTCATATTTGAAAAATGTTGTTGGGTGTTTTAATAATTTTCTGATAAGTAGATAAAAACAGATGTTAAAATTCTGTACTCCTAAAATATATAGGATCAAGAATAAAGTTTGATGAAAATAAGTATTGTAAAAATTCAGAAATTTTGAAGTGTAAGATGAATCATGTCCTAATTTGATTAATTATATGGGTAGAGTAGTTTTAATATGTCAAGTGTCTAAAGCAGCAAGAAACGATTTTTTAGGTTTTCTAGAATAATAATAATAATAATAATAAAAGTATACTTTTGTTGTAAGATTTCGAATGCAGTCAAGACGTGAAAAATATAAGTATGAACCCTTTGTAAAGACATTCAAACTTTTTAAAAAGTTTAAGTTTAGTAATATACTGTAACAATATATGTAAGCGATGTATTTCAAAGTTGAAAATTTGTGTAAAAAATTGTCTTTTCTTGAAAATTGGTATTTATTTTTGTTTAATTAATGATACTTATTACATTTTTGTTGTTAAAAACTAAAATATACGTTTAATTCTTCTGTTAAAATTGATATATCCGTGTTGGAGGTGAGAAAAAATAGTGTAAAACTAATAAAATTTGTTTAAATTCGTCTTTTTATTCTTAAAATTAATATTTGCTATTGTTTAGAATACGTAATAATAACTTTTGAGGAATGTATAACCGGAAAATGTTAAAAAATCTTAGAAAATTGGTATTAAAAATATTAAATACAGTTGCTTCAATGATATCTTTTCGATATGTAAAGTGATTGTAGCATTTAGAAATGTACTTCTGAAGAATGTATAATCGGAAAATGTTAGAAAATCTTAGAAAATTGGTGTTAAAAATATTAAATACAGTTGCTTCAATGATTTCAAAAACAAACTCTGTTAAAAAATTCTGTATGATTTCAAGTGAAAATAATCTGAACCTGAATACATGGTATTTAAAATACAAAATTCACGATTATGAACTAATGTTGAAAACATGGGTAACATTAAATATACAGCTAATATTTAATTATAGATTAGGAAATTCTTAAAGTGTATCCAAATTTATTAAATATAGTATTGAATACAGTGAATAAGTGAAATATGTGAATAAGTATTGATATTTCCATGTTGCTTTTGAAAATACTAGTGTAAAATTATTCAAATTCGTCTTTTCTTTAAAACTGATATTTATTTTTGTTTAATTAATGATACTTGTTAAGATTTTGTTGTTAAAAACTATAATATACGTTTAATTCTTCTGTTAAAATTGATATATCCATGTTGGAGATGAGAAAAAATAGTGTAAAACTAAAAAAAAAGAAGTTTAAATTCGTCTTTTTCCTCCTTAAAATTATTATTAAACTAGTGTAAAACTAATAAAATTTGTTTAAATTCGTCTTTTCCCCTCTGAAAAACTAATATTTCTATTATTTTGCTTAATTAATTATACTCATTATGACTTCCAAATTTTAATTTGGAGATGTTGTAGTAACTGTTATAAAACTAGAATGGATAAATAACTTAAATCTCTTCTTTTTTTTCACTCTATGTGATACTTTTTCTTGAACGTAAACATTTGTATACCTTTGTAAGTTGTGACGTCAAGATTCTTTGTTATGTTCCCCTACCTGGAATGCATGCATGGTGGGGTTGCAGAAAAAAGTTTTAGTTTAGATATGACGTAATAAGAAATGCTCTGCAGGTTCACATTTGTGTGTTGGGGATTTCTTTAAATTATTCGTTTATGCATTAAAATTCTACTTAGTTGGTATACATAAAGTACGATGAAATTTCCAATTAGAGTAAAAGTTAACCAAATTCGTTTAATTCGTCTTTTTTCGTTAAAAAATCATTAGTTTCCTTTGTTAATTGTTCAATTATCGAAATTCTTTGAGGTAACGACTGTTCAAAAACTAAAAAATATGTTTAAATTTCTATTTTAAGTTGTGTATTCTGATTTTATATTAAAAAATAAATAAATAAATAAAAAATATGAAGAAATCAGTTAAAAATTTAATATTTTCTGTTTTGCTTAATTAATAATGTTCATGAAGGAAATGGTTGTCCAAAACTGGAATGCATGCTTAAATTTCTTTCTATCAAATTGATATTCTGAAGTTTGAGTTGAAAAAATCGTAAGAAATCAGTCTTTTTCTATAAAACTTGATATTTTCCATTGTTTTTTACTTAATTAACGATACTCATTAAGATTATAGCTGTTGAAAAACTAGAATGCATGTTTAACTTTCAACTTGTAAGTCGATACACTGATGTTGCAGTTGATAAAAATCGTAAGAAATCAGTCTTTTTCTATAAAATCGATATTTTCCATTGTTTTTTACTTAATTATGAATGCTCATTAAGGTTATAGCTGTTGAAAAACTGAAATGTATGTTTAAGTTTTCTCTCTTAAGTTGATAAAAATCGTTAGAAATCAGTCTTTTTCCATAAAACTTGATATTTTCCATTGTTTTTTTTACTTAATTAACGATACTCATTAAGGCTATAGCTGTTGAAAAACTAGGATACATGTTTAACTTCCAACTTTTAAGTCGTTACATTGATCATATAGTTGATAAAAATCGTAAGAAATCAGTCTTTTTCTATAAAACTGGATATTTTCTATTGTTTTTACTTAATTAATACTACTCATTAAGATGTCTATGAAGCAAAATTCAAATATATGTTTAACTTTCTTGAGTTAAATTGATAATCTCATCTTGTAGTTGAAGAAATCTAAATAAAATGGTTAAAAACTGAAATTTTAATTGTTTCGCTTAATTAATAATACTCATTAAAATTACGGTTGTTTAAAATTCAAATACAAATTTAATCTTCATCTTATAGTATGATTCAATGTTGAGATGTGATTGATAATATTTTTAATTAGGGAAGGTTGTTCACCTATCCTGTTATAATAGAATGTTCCTTTTTTCCACTAGGGGGCGCAGGAGGGCGGCGGTGAGATGGTGGGAGCAGGAGGGACCGCAGGCGGGGCAGCCGGAGGAGGCCCGGGGCAGCTGGAGGAGCAGGTGGGGCAGCCGGAGGAGCAGGCGGGACAGCCGGAGGAGCAGGAGGCACGGTGCCACAGTGCCACCTGCGGCTGAGCTTAAACTCTTGTTTTCCTACTACTCACATTTCTACTTATTTTCATTAAAGCTATATTCATTAACAACAGCTATTATTTTATCGTTTGTGCCTAAATCATTATAACGGGCCGGCTGGCCCTCAAAATTTTTTTATCGGCTCGGCCCGTATGGCCCGTTCATTTTTTTTTTTTTTTTTTTTTTTTTTTTGCCGGTCCGGCCCGTTAAAAAATTGTTCTAATTTTGCCGGCCCGGCCCGTTAGAAAATTCGGAACGATTCCGCCGGCCCGCGGGCCGGGCCGGGTACGGGCCACCGGCCAAGCCCGGGCCCGTGCAGACCTCTAGGCTACAAATAAATAAATAAATAAATAAAAATCCTGTAAAAAATTAAAATTTGCGCGAGATATTTGAAAAGAACGCCCCCATAAACTTAAAATTATCATCCGGCTCTTTTTCACTCAGTAGTGTGGGCTCTTAAGAGAGAATCATAAAAAAGTTAACTTTTCCGTTTTAAACAAATATTTAGCATATCAGGTAATGCGTGTGTTATACAGAACGAGCTAAAATTGAAGCACATGGGACCGCAAAAAATTTCGTTTTAAACAGGTTTTCTTCTTAATTAGTGTAATTTGTATGGCATGTAAAGAGAGTCTGTATATAACAAAAATTTGGCTGAAATAGTTATTTTGTGGCTTTTGCGAAATAATACCTTTTTAATAAAAAATCTGCTTAAGATGGAATATAGTTGTGCTCCCTATAAATTCTGCTTTAGAAGATTTCATTACATTTTGATAAACTTTCCTAATTACATTTTATGTTTTTACGAATTTCGGAGGGGGATGCAACCCCATCAGCCTACCCCCTAAATACGCCACTATGTGCATATACGGTGTAACCTCGATTATCCGAGATAATTGAACCGCTAGTACATCGGTTATTGGAAATCTCGGCTAATAGAAATTGTGAATAAAAACCCGTCGTGTTCACAAATTTAACATCTCTTAGTATAACAAAAATTAGAATGAAAGAAAAAAAACGGGCCCGGCCCGTTTAAATTTTTGTATTTTAGGCCTGGTCCGGCTCGGCCCGTACAGAAATTAGTGAAAACAGGCCCGGCCCGTTTAAATTTTTGTATTTTAGGCCTGGCCCGGCTCGACCCGTACAGAAATTAGTGAAAACAGGCCCTACCCGTTGCAATTTCTACCATGTCTAAAAAAAAAATCAGATTTTTATCATATAATTAAAGGGTCATTTAGAATATCCCCTGAATCCACATTCAATTCACATCGATTCCATCATTGTATTTCTGACCTGTTTAGAATGTGCAGATCCGGTTTCAACCTAGGGCATTTTTCACCCCTGCTATCTCCTAGGGCAATAATCCGGAATGTACCCATGATTCCTTTCGGGTGTACAAAGCAAGTGTCCGTAAACTTCAAATTTCTCCGCCCATTTTTTCGGGCGCTAATCTGTTTAGGAGAACTGGCAAATTTTTTCCAATGGGCTTTGTTGAAAGATAAACCTTGTACAGTATGTTGGTTAAAATTGTTAGTTTTAATTGTTAGGTTTTAAATTGTGCATTTTTTTGCTATAGTCTCTCTTGTGGAGTTTCTTAATGATCTTTTTTGAATTAGTTAATAAAGAACAGTTATAAACATGTAAAGATCAGTTGCTTTGTATTTTTATACAATTGATAATTAGATAATTAAACTAAATTATACTTACAATTAAACAAACAAAATTAAATTAAAATTAACATGAATAAAATGTAATAATTTTTATTGCATAAAATTTTATTTCAAATAAATTTTCAATAATTAAGATACATTTAAAAATTACTCAAGCTTTAAAAAAATAATTACATGAATATTTATTAAAATACAATGTATCCTAAACTTACACTAAATACAATTTTATATTACTGTTGAGAAATATTAGTAAATTTTACTAATTTCATACTTAAATTATCATTTTTTAAAAATCTTATCTTCATATATAAAAATTGCAATTAATTTACTATTCTTTTTACTAATTACCCATTCATTTGTAATTATAAAGTAGTGGAAGGTTAGCATAATTATTTTTCCCTTTCCCTATATTATTATTAGTATTTAAATATATAATTGATAAGGATTTTAAATATACATAATTAATTAATATTAATATTTAAATATACATAGATAATATTCATATTTAAATGTGAATGATCCATATTAAATAATATTATTATTTAAATATCTATAATTAATATTAATTAATATTTTTTTTAATGTACATAATTTAAATTAATTAATATATTAAATAAATATGTATAATTTATATTAAACTAATTTATATTATACAGTACGACCATCATACTACAATCAAAATTTTTTGTCGCTCTGTAAATGAATGATAACCATTATGCATATCATATTCTACAGTAAGCATCTTGTAATAAATCTCAATAATATATATCTATGTCATTATGTTTGAAATAGTGTAACATTATAAAATATGCTTCAAATAATTTTTTTTTTTTTACATAGCCATTAATTGAATTTTTTTAGTAGTGATTGTGTAAATTAATGATACATGTTTTGACATCAGTATTCAGCGCTTTATTATTATTATTATTATTATTATTTTAATCGAAGTCTGATGATTTGAAAGACCAAAAAATTTTGTGTCACCAGAACCTGATGTTAAAAGTACATTGCATAAAAGTGTTAGTAACATTTTAAAAAGTTTTTCGTTAAAATATTTCTTTTAAATACAATAAAAATCATGTTTTTAACACTTTTTGAAACTTTCGGAGTTTTAAAGTTTTTATTATATTTAACTGAATACTGGTGTTTTATGAATATATTATTGCTAAAATATTTCTTCTTACATAAAAATAAGCATTAATTCTAATTACTCTTTCAAGACAATGTTTCGCGATTTACATGTCCCTGAAAATTCCTTTAAAAAAATTTATAAATTTGTAATATTTTACCTATTCGAGGACTTGAATAAAAACTGAGCTCAGACAGAGACCATCTCATTTTTATTATACACCGTACTATGCAGAAACCATGGTTAGTGCATTTTTTAAATGGATATAAATTTCATTTTTGAAATAGTGAAACATCATTTAAATTTACCACAAAAGGTTTTTCTCCCATTGTCGCTATAATTCTGCACACTTCATTTTCGCTAAGAAACATGCTTTAGTTAATTTCAATAACATAAATGAAAATTTGAGTTTACATTAATTGCAGCACAGACTGACAAATTGATTTTATAAACACTCTTTTCAAATGTATTAGAAGGTATTAAATTACTTTCATTTTTCAGTAGGGTCCTGTAGGCAGACTGGCTTCTGGTGTCAATAAAAATTCTTTACTTCGCTTCAATGTTACATTAAAATTTTTGCAGTTGCTTTGAAAAGTTTTCAGCAATATCGAAAGATTTTTAGATATCTTATTAGAGTTTCATCTTTGTTTTAATCGAAAGGAGAATTGGTTTAGAGATGAATTTATAAATTCACGTCACCACAAACCCATTCATATAGAATAATAAGTCATACTCAAATTAACCTTTCTTGAACTTCTGTAGCTACTTTATGCATAAAAATATATTTTGACCTTTTGTCCATTAAAAAAAACAGCTACAAGAAAATGAGAGATAAATTAATAATTTAAAAAAAATACCAGCAAAAAATCGCATCAATTTTGAATTAATATATTTTTTATCATTAATGAATGAACTGCAACAATATTTATGAAAGTCCAATCTTGAGGCTGCAACACAAATCATGAGATTCTATAAAAAATATATTTATTTAAAAATATATCCTTCTCTTTATTTATTTATTTTCTTATTTATTTATTTATTTATTATTATTTTAAGATGAATAACATAATAAATGTGTATATTATTCTCTCTTAATAAATTAGCAAAAAATCACATCTAATGTCAAAAGAACATATAACTGTTAGCTATATAAAAGCTTGTAAAACTACTAATAAAATATTACGATAATTTATGCTAATTTTATAAGAGAATGAAATAAAGCATAGTTCAATGAAAATAAAATACCACTATAATTTAAATAGAATAGCGATATATTATTAGTAGTAAGCAAAGCTCAGAAAATACAAGTTTGTATTTTAATCAATGAAAATAAAAATAAAAAAGTCTTCGGGAAAAAAAAAAAAAAAAAAAAAACTATTACACAAAACTAAGACAAATTAATTATTACGGAAAACTAATACAAAATTAAATATTGCAAATAAAGTACAAGTTAACATTTTCAGACATAAAGTGAGTATGGTTGTAATACAAGTTAAAAAAGTATACATATCCACTCTTTTAATTATTTTAGCTATCATTATATTTTAAAGTCAATTGCAAAAAATTTTCGAAGGTAGCATAAAAATATATAAACCTCATAGTATCGATAATCAATTTAAATGGGTTACATTTTTAAAACAGTGTTATATTTTTCATGACATAATTAGCGCTTATCATTGCAAAATTAATTATAAAACTGAAGATTGTATAACTTTAAATTCGAAGAACTGTTTCATATATTCAGATATTAAAACAAATCGCCGCATGCCAAAACAGTTTCATAATAATGTATCGTACAGGTATTAAAACAAGTGGCCGCGTACCAATTCCTGCACATTATGTGTTGGTCATAGCGAAACTGCACCCTACGAGACCAAAAGTAAACAAGCAGACGATATTCTTACAGAGACCTGCGCACGAAAACTTGCGCGGAGGAATTTTAATGCTGCTTTATGTTCGGGTTTGTAAATGGGTACAAAATTAAAGCAGGAATGATAGAGGAGCAGCTCCACTTCGTGTGAATCCGGTTTCATCCCTCTGGACATTCTAAATGAGGCTTAAAGCAGGGCTGTCCAGCGCGGCACGCATTTTTGCCGATCCCACCGAAGCTAGCATAGGGACGAAAATACGAGCTTCAGATTGGTTGAATAATTTAAAGAGCAATTGTTTGTAAATAAATCGTTCTGAATGTGGATGTACGTATTAAAGACATATGTACATATAATGTTAAAATAATAACAAGAAGAAATTTCAATTTTATTTTTATTTTTTAAAAGTAATACAGAAGAATGGGATTTATAAATACAGCTTAACTGACGCTATAAAAGGAAATGTGATTAATGTGTTTATATGAGCATATGATATGTGTTTATATCAGACAAATAAAGCTGAAATTATTGATACAATGAAATCTCCGGATAAGGGAGATCCATGGGACTGGAACTTTTGTCTCTTAAATAGAGGTGTCCCTTATTCGGAGTTTTTACTTTAAAAAAATCGTTAAGAAAGACATAAAAAATAACGCTAAAGGTTATGTTTAAATGTACCCAGAAGACTATAAATTACGTTAATCAGGCAGAACAAGAATGATTAATTAATTGAAATTTTCAGTTTGTAACTATATTAAATGATTTGTATAATTATTGAGTAGTAATTTTTACATGCAAGAAGTGCAAAACATTTAAAAGAACCTTACTTTAAATAATCATTAAAGTGTGATTCTCTTGCACATTTCAGTTTATTTCTATAAATCTTTAAAATGTTCATTTACCATACCTATAAGTTTTAGTATTTCATTAACAGCAGTATTTACGAAAAAAAAAAAAAAATTATATTTATGTATTTTAAAGCATCTTTGAAGTTCTTTATTTCACAATTTTCATTTCTAATTCACTTTTATAGTCACCCTCACAATTTCAGCATTATTTTTGAAAGGGATAAACGCACTGATTGTAGGTAAATAAATGCTCGTAAATTGTGCCGTAATGCCTCTTTGACAATATGACTGCCAGTCTTTTCGATAAGTTAATAAAATCTGTATTTTAATTTTCATCACAGACTATTTCATTATCTGAAATGCAAAAACCAGCTCCATTAATATCATTTTCAAGTGTCCCTTAAATCGAGGGTCCCTTATTCAGAAGTAAATACATTACACCTCCTATACCAAGGGACTGGGCCCGTCACTTTTGCCCTTTAAATAGAGGTGTCCCTTATTTGGAGGTTTCACTGTATTAATAGCCATAAATATCGGTGTAATAAATATATATCTTAGTATTTATGAAAGGATTCTCTCGTATTTTAATTCCATTTCCTTTTTTGAGTACAGTTTTTGATATAATTTTCAAAAAATGTCTTTATTTCTATAATTTATGTAAAATCGAATTAAATTCATCAAAATCAATCATTCAAATCAAAATCTGTCTTCCAAAAAGCTCTCAAACAAACTGATAATTCAATATTTAATACCCTCAAAAATTAATCAAAACAAAATGCTCTTTAAATTATTCAACCAATCAGAAGCCCGTATTTTCTCCCCTATGCTAGCTTCGGTGGGATCGGCAGAAATGCGCGCGGACCCCGCGGGAGCCATGGCGCCCTTTTGAAAATTTCCTGTTATTAGCTTTTTAGAAATAAAATTCCATTATCTATACTAATATTATAAAGAGGAAAGATTTGATTGTTTGTTTGTTTGAATTGAATAGGCTCCGAAACTACTTGACGGATTTGAAAAATTCTTTCACCGTTGGAAAGCTACACTATTTCCGGTGAACATAAGCTAATTTTTAATTGATTTATTCAAATATTTTCCTTAATAATTCAAAATTTCATTATTTTACATACAGAATCAATTAAATTTTTTTCCGATAAAAAATAACCATTTTTTTCCCGTTGCCAAGAAAATCAAAATCTGGAATAATAATTTCTCCTCGGCAATTAATTTTCAGTTGAACAGTATCCACGTGGAAAATTAAAATAAAAAGAATTCAAAGGAAAATAAATATGACGCCATATAGTTGGAAAAAAAGTATTTTATTATATAAGACGCACGAGGTAATAACGCATAAGGTTACGTTAATAAGAGGTTCTCTGTGAAAAATGGCGACATAATTTGAAATATAGTGAACGAGAAAGAATTTAATCTATATATACAGAGTGATTATAATTAAAGTCCGAGTTTCAAAACGCTCTAAAAAGCGAACCACTCGTTAGAATGGCGTCAAAATTTAACAGCGTATTATTGAAGAAGGGGGAAAGAACATGAACCAAAAAAAGTTCCAAATTTGAGTGACAGATGGCGCTGTAAGCGTCAGTAGCTGAATTAAAGACACGCATTGCGCAACACATTCTGAACTTGACCCCGGATACACTTCGATCGGTTGTGGAACATGCTGTTTCCCGATTTAATCTTGTTGCCCACAACGGCGGACAGCATATTGAACATGTTTTGCGCCAGTCTCGCCAAACTTAAAAACCGATTGGATGGATGCTTTTTATGCGGTTTTTGGCCTCAGGACAGTTAAAAACCGGTTAGATGGATGCTTTTTATGCGGTTTTTGGCCTTAGGACAATTAAAAACCGATTTTTCCCATCCGATGTGGCACGACCTTGCCGTGGTGGACGGGCTTACGTAACTAACAGTATCACACGCGTACAGTCATGCCCACTGAACAATACAGTTGGTTTATATCGTGTAACTTACGCCTTAGCCGTTGTTTTACAATTTGTCCTTTGTAGTCGAAATTCTGACGCTTACAACGCCATCTGTCGCTAAAATTTGGAACTTTTTTGGTTCATGTCCTTTCCCCCTTCTTCAATAATACGCTGTTAAATTTTGACGCCATTCTAACGAGTGGTTCGCTTTTTAGAGCGTTTTGAAACTCGGACTTTAATTATAATCACCCTGTATATAAGAAAGTCCGGATTTCGTATTAATCATCCCACAAAAAAATCTACCGAACCTAAAATCTTGAAAATTGGAGTAAAAATACTTCTTATAACACCGAATCCCGCTAAGAAGAGATTTTTGAAAATCCCACCCTTAAGGGGGTTAAAAAAACGTTCGAACTTTTAAAAATTTCCTTAAAAATTGGATTGTGTAGTTATTTTTCAACTAATAACATATTTTAGGGTATTTTTGCATTCTGAGTCAAATGGTACTAACAAGGAAGGTCTCCATACGGGCATACCCCGAAAAATCTGAAAAAATTACAGAATGCTCTTCTCGTGTGGATATATACGTTTATAAAAAAAATTTCGGCGGAACCCCCATTCAGTAACCGTAAAAAAATAATGAAAATTTCATTATTTGGCGATTTATCGCTGGTTGGCAAAGAAATGTAATTTCAAAAAAGTACTTTATGCCAAATACACTACAAGAAAAAAAAAAGTTTCATGTTGAACTTGTTTTGATAAGTTTAATTTAAATAACTTTAGTTTTGTAAGTTTTAGTTTGTTTTAAGTATAATTTTGTTATATCGAAATTTATATGTATTTATATTCGAATTTAATCATCAAAATTTGAGATTTAAAACGAAATTCTTAATTTAAATTTAATTAAATTTGTTTCAAGCTCAAAGTCCAATTGAGAATTGTCGATTAGATTTTGTTGCTATGGAAACATATGACGTTTATTTTTGTATATGCTTAAATGTATGAAGATAATTTTTTTCAGTATGATTTTTTTAACTATAAAAACATTTTTTCCAGCGATTAATTAAATAACTACTTCAACGAGTAATATATGTATGTAATACAATATGTATATGTGTATATAATATATTAAAGTCTCTCATTGTTTATGTTTAAATTCATTAAATACCATTTACACGCAAACTAAATATCCAACAGTTTTAAGTTTCATTATAATCGTTTACTTTTGGCGAGGAAAAGGGCTGCTCGCCAAATCGAGTGACTCTTTAGTCTTTTCACGCCAAATATTCGAAAATATTTTATTTTTTTACACAATATCTAATGTGATTCAGCCGCTAATTTTGACTGATCCTTTATTACATACATAAGTACTTTAATTAGTATTTTTTTTTGATAAAATTCTGGGTATGCCCACTATGGAGACCTTCCTTGTAAGCAAATTCTTTTAATCCAGCAGTTTGTGAGATATTTTATATTTTTCTAATTTGGTGATGTCTTTGGCGCAAAAAACTCAAATTTTCAAGCGTTATTTTCTAAAAATACATCTGTTGTTATAGAACGAGTAAAAATTCAAATTGAGTTTTTTTAACCCCTTCGCGACGGGTGCAATTTACGAAATTTTTAATGTTTTGCCCCCGGTTTTTAAAAACAGAAATTCGTGCCTTATCAAATTGCGAAAATGCTGCGATTAAATAAGGCATGTTTTCCGGTAAAATTTTACTGGTGGAGATAAACAAGGATCCTTAAACCTTTCTGCGCACGTATACGTGTTGCTCATCTCCAAGGGGTTAATCAATTCATTTGGTTAAATAGTTAAAACAATTATGTCAGTTAGGAAAAAAAAAAAAAAATGCAAACGCCTCAAGAAAGAAAGAAAACAAGATAAAACAATTTTTCTGCTAAAACCTCAAGTAATTTATCACCAAATCGTAATTATTTGACAATTTTATTTTACTTTTAGCAGTATAAAAATGTATAATTACGCTATAGAAAGAATAAGAAAACAAAACAAAACTTGTAAATTACATGAAAAAGAAAATAAGTTGAATGTAGATTCTGCCATTGCAGAATTCAGTTTCGCCTCCGATTAGGGGAGAAGAAAAAAAATCAATAGAGGTTTTTTAGAAGGGCGACCCCGTTTAGAATGCAATGAACTAACTTCATTTTTCTTGTGTTTATCAATGTACTAAGAAACAGAACGGCGTGAAATACCCAATTGATTAGCAATTTCTCTCTGAGACGCTGGAATTGCGGAATAATAAAAGAGATACAATTTGACGTGCTACTTCTTCATTGACTAGATTCATCAAAAACGGTTTTTTTTTCTTTAGTTTAAACGCTTTTTTTATAGACTCTGAGAAAAAGGAAATGCATTTTAACAATAAAACGAGTGGAATCCCATCGAATTCGTCGAATGAAATATTTAAAAGACCCGATCGATTTGGTTTTTTAAAAAGTGATTGCATTATTGAATCAATATATAATAAATATATTTCCAAACTTAATGTCAAGTTTGCCAGTTACAATTTTGCATGCAAATATTCGCACATCTTCAGTTAAAATTGTAATCTGAGTGCCGGTGAAATCCAGAAATTTTATTTTACATGCACTCACAGAAAAATAATTATATATATATGTGACGATTTCAGGAGAACTCGAATTATTTCCACTGGTTAAACAGAAACACGCAGTCATGGCAAGCGAGGGAAAAAACAAAAATAATAAATAAATGTAGAAGATCCAATAATTAGTCATGGGCTGCTGTAAATTCATTTATTAAATTCGTGATAATGAGGAAGGAAAAGCTCCTTTTTGCAAAAATTCCATCATTATTTCAGCGAGCTGTCCTCATCGAAGAAGCAACCCAAGAAATCTTCAGAAGAATCTTCTCTTCATCTCGAGACTTCCCCCTTTTAAACTAAAAAGAAAGTTCTGGAACATTCTGTAATCTCTAACCATCATTATTTTATGTAAACAGAATTCTTGTCCAGTTACGAGGCTATTTTAAACAGACGATAAATTTATTTTAAAAAAAATATTATTTAACCAATTTATAATTGACTCCGAATTTTAAATATCTTAGGCAGACGATTTTTATACATGATTAATTTTAAGAGAAAAAGAAAAGAAATGAATTTATTAATATGCACATTATCGTTGACGGCGGAAAAATAAATAAATAGATAAAATAAAATAATGATATTTTTTGAAAGGTATGGTTTTGGAATAAATTTAATAAGAATTTCTTAAAAAGGGTTGATAAAAACATAGAAGAAATCAGTTTTATTTGGAATATTAAGAAATAAAGTTTTAATTAAGAATATTTTTAATTTAGAGCCATCTTTTTAAATTTACGCATACTGGAATAATGTTTTTTAAGGCAAATTAAGAATTTATATCGTCTGCACACAGATTAACAGATTAGATCTAGAAATAAGATTTTAATTTAATAATTTGAAGTAAGTACGGAATATTATTATAAGAAAATTAAGATAGTATAGAGGTTAGTTTTGGCGAAAAAAAAAATTTAAATTTGTAATATTATCCCCCCTCCCCAAGACTTTGTATGAAATTGATAGTTAAATAAAACTACAAGTTCAGACAACAGAAATATAATAATTTAGAAAAGTTAAATTTTGGAATAAAACTGTCAAACTCAGGAAGCCAAGAGATGGAAGAAAAGAAAATTAACGCAATATAAAAAATATTAGCGATTAAAATAAAATAGTTAAGAGAAAATAATTCTGAATTAAATTTAGGTAGGAGCATTTCCCTGAAAGAAATACAATAATGTTACAACATCACTTACCATTTGTAAGTGCATAGGAGATAATACATATAATAACAGTAAATAAGTTATGAATATTAATAAGCAAGAGATAAAAATATAATAAAAACAATAAAAGTTCGTTCTCATGGAAGTTTAAATAACTACAATGACTTAATGCATAGTTTATTTTAAATAAGTCCTTTAAATGAAAAAAGTCTTTCAAGAATATATAAAAGAGTCTTTTTCAATGTCCAGTGAATACAGTCTCTTTAATTAAATATCTCCAAATCTAGTTTAAGCTTTGTTTTTTATGTTATGTTGGATCCAACATCTTTCAGTAATATTTCAATTTTTCAATAATAAATAGCATCACTCTCAATATCAATAATAAATAATATAGAAAAATTTAAATAATAACAATAACAACAATAATAAGTAATCTATACATATAATAAAACAGTAGGACCCGGTGTGTCTGTACATTGAAGATAATTGACAAAAATGGAGTCAGGGCGATAAAAGAAAACCAATGAAACACAAAAAAAAATTTTTGAATTTTTTGTCTGTCTGTCTGTCTGTCTGTCTGTTTGTTCGAGGTTATCTTCGTAACTACTGAATGGATTTTTATGCGGTTTTCACTAATGAAGAATGCACACTCCCGGGCAGTGTATAGGCTTTGTTTCATCAAAATCGGACAACAGACAAAAAAGTAACAAAAAGAAACAAAAGAAACTATTAGGTGCGCTGCTCACGTTTTTTAGTACATAACGTTTTTTAGTACATATAAAATCCAATAGATGTCACTGTGCGATTTTAAAACGCGCTATCGTTATGTTTTCGCCAGTCTACTTAAGTATGAGAAAGTTTCAAGCTGGCTGTCGTTCCATGTGGTTTAGTCGGTAGAACGTCAGTGCGCCATACTGATGGCCCGGGTTCGATTCCCAGCATGGAATTTTTTTTCACTATGTTGGCATTAACGCCTATAAGCAATTAAAAGAATTTGAAATATTGTATTCAAGGCGAATTTTCTCTCTGGGAAAATTTCCTTGCATTAATATGTCAGTGTAATTTTTTTTTAGATTTAATTTTTTTTTTCGAAACTTTGTTTTTCTTAAAAAATTACAGTAAATATTTGATATTTCCCAACGTTTTTTGAATGATCGACTTGCTTTTTTTTTTTTTTTAAATGTATGTCTGAACCTTATCTAACTACTTCTTCAAGATTTCTTTAGATAAACCGACCAGCGTAGCGGGCGAAGGCCGCTAGTAGTATAATAAGACTCCATATCCTAATATTTTTCAATAAGAGTATAATTAATACTGAACTTCATTATAGAAATCATAATAATAATAATAATAGTAAAACAAGAGTATAATCAAAAGAAAATATCACTATTTGTTTATTATTGATAGGGAAAATATTGGTTGAGGATAAAAATAATTACATAGCAACTAAATAATTTTCTTATCTTCTAATAGCATAAGAAAGTATTTTTTGCTAACCGAAAGCATAAATAAAAAAAAATCATAATAATTCCAAAATCCAAATAAAATTAAATCTAACTACTTAGAAAATGGACTCTCAACCAGTATTTCCTTACAATAATTCCTCTCTGATACTCTTTTACAAAATTGTCAAATTTGGTTATAAGTTTTCAATGCCAAATGTAGAATAATGTTTTATCCACACATGGTTTATAAACTTTAATAATAAAATACAATAGGAATAAAAGGTGTCATTCTTAATTGAGAAATGGAAATAAAAAAAGTGTGCTTTTTTGAAAAACTTTTAATCTGTAGTTTTCACAATCACTGAAAATCACATATTATGTTATAGGTTTGAGTAGAATCATTAGATTTTATAACTATTATCATATAATATCTGCTGAATAAATAGAGTAATACTAATGTCAAATAAATGAGTAAATATAGTTAGACTTAAACACCCTTAAAATTAATTTATCAACATCAATTTGAAAGCTTTTACAATCAAAGTGTTCACCTTATGCCTGCATAAGGAGCCCAATTTAATCCCAAAAACTCCCAAAAACAAGTAATATTCTTGTAGCGCTCCAAGAACATACCCGCTGATGTTGAAAATTATGGTTTTTTTATGGTAAATTTAATCTATTGTCTTGACTTTAGTTTGATCTAGTGATTGTATCTGAGGTTTTGTTTGTTTTTTGGATTGCTCATGAAACAGTTTAAAATCTTCGGGTGAAAAATAGGGTCTTAATTTAGAAACATGCACAATAACGGAATTCTGTCCTGTCTCATAATTAAATTTATCTATTTCATAAGTTACATCAGAAAGTTTATTTATAATTTTATATGGTCCAGAGAAAGTAGGTTCTAATTTTCGAGTGTTAGGGTATTTAAATTCTTCATAAATTACAGAGTCTTGTATTTTTAATGGGCATTCAACAAAATTTCGATCATAGAGTCTTTTACTTTTAAGGTGAAATTCATGAGTTCGCGCTTTCGCAATTTTGAGGGCTTTGTCTACTGATGTTGTATACATTTTAATTGCCTCACACAAAACCATTACCCACCATTTAAAAAAAAATCTGAATCAAAATTATCGCGAAAATTATAACTATATTTAGCTGCTAACTTTAACCAGAAATTTTATCTAAAACAGAAATTGTAAATATCATAGATATACCTTAAATTGGGATCAACTTTTAATTCTATTATTTTATAGATCATAAACAGATTCAAAATTTTAACTATAGGTAATTTCTTACTTAAAATCACAAAATTTACTGACAAAATTAATCATATTTATCAGTCAAAATTCTAACAACAGCCTTGCACAGTTCCATCTTTCTTACTGAATTTAAATAAATTATAAGAATCCGGGAACCAAAGCTCACTGTAACCAGAAATTCTAACAAATAAAATGAAAAACATAAATGTTAACTTATTTTTCAGCTCAAATGTCTAGTTGTAGTAACATTTTCATGAAAATACTGCATTCTGAGAATAGTTCTTGATAACAAACAATATCAATAAATTAGAAAATGTACCTTTTAAAAAATAACTTGAGCTTCTGAGTTCTTTTATACTTCATTATTATTACGAACTTATCTTTAAACGTGCATAAAAATATCATAATAATCTTAATAAGTAACAGTAAATATCTTAAGAACATCATACTCCTCAATTAAATCCTTAAGAATAAAATATTTCAATCTACAACACATAATAATGATAATAATAATGCTCATAAATTGGTAAGTAAGTAAGATTCACAGATAAATAATCAAATAAATAAATAAATTAGTAAATTAATAAATTAACTTCAAATTACTCTCATCAATAAAATAATAAATAAATAAATAAATAAATAATAAATACTTTCCATCAATCATAAATAGAATTGAAATAATAATCAAAACATTTAATAAAATAAACTTACAGTTCAAGAACAATCTTCAATAAAATCCAATCTTCATTAAATTCCTCATCGAATACCTTTCACATACTTACCACTTTGAAATCATTAACTTTCAAAAATTTGTTATTATGACCATGATTATCTTGAGTCATCAGTTACACATAAACAGCAAAAAGGTGGAATATCAGGCCTCAGGAATTCACGAGATATTTAGAAGAAATCTTTCAAACCACTCGGACAGAAAGCTGTTTAACATTAAAATCTCCTCTGTTACATTCACTCAAGGAATCAAAAGATAATGGCAATTCTTGCTTAATAACACTTTCAACCATGGCGGGAAAAATTTTCGGCGATTCATATTTTTGTCATCACTTCGTTTCAGTAGATTCATTAGATTCATTTACATAGCATTTTACTTCTTCAGTAGATTCATTTCAAAATCCGAAACAGGCTCTAGCACAGGCATTACCTATCCTGTGCGACTTTTCGATTAGTTGTGACGATTTCAGGAGAACTCGAATTATTTCCACTGGTTAAACAGAAACACGCAGTCATGGCAAGCGAGGGAAAAAACAAAAATAATAAATAAATGTAGAAGATCCAATAATTAGTCATGGGCTGCTGTAAATTCATTTATTAAATTCGTGATAATGAGGAAGGAAAAGCTCCTTTTTGCAAAAATTCCATCATTATTTCAGCGAGCTGTCCTCATCGAAGAAGCAACCCAAGAAATCTTCAGAAGAATCTTCTCTTCATCTCGAGACTTCCCCCTTTTAAACTAAAAAGAAAGTTCTGGAACATTCTGTAATCTCTAACCATCATTATTTTATGTAAACAGAATTCTTGTCCAGTTACGAGGCTATTTTAAACAGACGATAAATTTATTTTAAAAAAAATATTATTTAACCAATTTATAATTGACTCCGAATTTTAAATATCT
Source organism: Maratus speculifer (assembly GCA_964019185.1). Taxonomy (NCBI): domain Eukaryota; kingdom Metazoa; phylum Arthropoda; class Arachnida; order Araneae; family Salticidae; genus Maratus; species Maratus speculifer. The sequence continues at coordinate 142,717,655 of OZ025301.1, read as the reverse complement.
TAGGCAGACGATTTTTATACATGATTAATTTTAAGAGAAAAAGAAAAGAAATGAATTTATTAATATGCACATTATCGTTGACGGCGGAAAAATAAATAAATAGATAAAATAAAATAATGATATTTTTTGAAAGGTATGGTTTTGGAATAAATTTAATAAGAATTTCTTAAAAAGGGTTGATAAAAACATAGAAGAAATCAGTTTTATTTGGAATATTAAGAAATAAAGTTTTAATTAAGAATATTTTTAATTTAGAGCCATCTTTTTAAATTTACGCATACTGGAATAATGTTTTTTAAGGCAAATTAAGAATTTATATCGTCTGCACACAGATTAACAGATTAGATCTAGAAATAAGATTTTAATTTAATAATTTGAAGTAAGTACGGAATATTATTATAAGAAAATTAAGATAGTATAGAGGTTAGTTTTGGCGAAAAAAAAAAAATAAATTTGTAATATATATATGTATTTAAAAAAAAAAAAAACCCTAATTTTATTTTTACTATGACACTATTTTCACTAACTGAAGTCATCTGAAAGTAAAATCTCAATCTCATTGTTCATAATGAAAAGAAATATTGAAATGTAATTTCGTTATGAGTAAAATGCGATGTTTTAAATAGTGACGTCATTTTCTCTTCAAATGTTTTTTAAAAGTTACTGTTATTAGTAATATGAAAAAGGCGTCCGTAATAATATTGTATTTGATTGATATTGTAATTTTATTATCGAGAGAAAAGCTAAACTGTGTTGCCACCATTTTGAAGAAATATCGTAAAAAAGCATTTAAAACTAAAACTAAAATATAAAAATGGTAATAAATTAAAAAATGGCTAAAATGGGCACAACTACAAATAAATAGCTTTCATTTAAAAAAATGATTATCAAAATCGGTTGGGTAGAAAATTCAGGGTTGATGACACGACATTTTTAGCTTGTCTGAAAGAAATAGCATCGGATGCTAAAAAAAGAACTATGAAAAAATTTCGTTTTGCCAAAACGCCAAAAGGTGGTATCTCGCCATTCATTTCAACCCTAATCGTGCAAAGGAGTTTTATTGCAAACCGGGCCAATTATTAACATTTTCTATTTATTGAACGTGAATATTTTTTATGAATATTATTCAATGGCAATCATGCAAAACTTTTTACTTTGTTATTTTTTAGATAGAATTTTTTAAATAATAATTATAACTGTCATTTATCACTATTACTCACAGAGATTTTAGCATTTGGTAGTTATTTGATGATGAGGGAGCTATGGTAAAATTGCTTCAGAACTTAGGAATTATGCATATAAACACGTTTTGTTCACAAAATTATGAAAGTCGTCATTAAAAAAAAATTTAAATGTTGGCACAGATGTCATATACGCATGACATTAGCACAATTACAACAAAATGGCGATTTTATGCCTCACACACCTGTTAATCCGACTATTTTTGTTTATTTATTAATAAGCTGTTTATTTACTTTTATTTTCTTTTTTTTTTAATGATATAAATTGTGTTTTTATTCTATAGTTTTTAATTACATTTTCTTTATTTATTATTGTTTGATTTTAAAATGATTGAAAATAACTTAAAGATATATATGTAACTGGTATTTCAAAACGAAATTTTCGCCAGATTGGCGTCAGAAAAAATTTGCGCTAACGTGGTGCATATATGACAACTATGCCTAAATGCTTACTGCAATGTGAGACATACGTATTGCATACGCCATGCTATAGTATTAAGAGACATTAGAATTTAAAGACTTCAGTTTAAATTCAATTGACTATAATTTATTACTTGCAAAATATTTAAAATAAGCCCTCTGTAAGGCGAGTTCTGTGTAAGATAAAAATCTGTCTGATAGTACTTGATTATCTCATCAGCCAAAACACAGGGCAGCCATGGGCGACTATTTTTTAAATTCTAACTGGTACCACTTTCTTAAAACAGAAAACCTAAATAAACGGTTTGACAACATTTGCAAGAAAAATATGCTTCAAAATTTATATTAGAAATATACTGGCTCTAACGGAAAATAAAAATAGTCGCCTGTCGCAGCCCTGAAAACATTATTATCACTTTTTAAGATTAAATACCAATAACGAATGATCGTAAATGCTACATTGACTTGGCGTGAAGCACAATGTATATACAGGGTGAGTCATAAATATCGAAACAATAGGCTATCTCCTTAAATATTGCCCCTAGACCCATACTTCCAATTGCAAAAATTCATAAAAAAAGGTGAAATTTTTGATAAGATAAGTTGCAACTCCATGGGGGGTCTATTTGAAAAAGTACGAAAATTAACTTTTTATACGGCCCCCGTAGGATAAAAATTCCAATTAGGGAAACTTTCCTTGTCCAGTCCTGAATAATACACAAAAAGTTGCATCGTCATATCTTAAAAATTCGCGGAGTTATAACCGTTTGAATAATTCATCAGGTTTTAAGGGATTAGACACAAATTGAAATGCGCGCAATTCAAAAGACAATGTTACTTTAACAGTTGTAGGAAACGCGTAAAAAATCTATCTTTTGAATTAGAATTTCGATTTTTTTTCCTTTTTTGTGATTTTTAGCCATATAATTTGCTAAGAAAATCACATGCTAAAATTTATCATAAAATTTAAAAAGTTTCATATTGTTAGTACTGGTTTCAATGTGATAGTTAAAAATCCTTATAACTCCAAACATTATTTATGGGATTTCAATTTCTTTCTATTTAAATAAAAATAAAAATATGATTTTAGTTTTGTTTCGAGGTTTTTGTTTTTCAATATTTATTTCAGAACTTTAAAAATATTTATTAAAAAAAAAAAAAAAAAAAAAAAAAAAAACTTTTAAAAAATCATATTTTCAAAAGTAAATAATTTTTCATTTTTTTAAACAAAACTAATGTAAAACAATTAAAAAATGACATGTTTCAAGTTTGTACTTTTTTTTCTTTAACAATTCTTAACTTTTAATAATTTAAAGACAAGAAGTAGTCGGAAAAAAAAAAATTCATTATAGAGAAAAGCGAAATGTACTGTGTTACTGCCATTAGTTATTTGTAAGAATGCTTTTCTGAGATGCAGATTAAGTACTTTTTAAAAAATTAGCTCTCTCAACTTCAAGCTTTTTATCGTCCGGTAGAGGCTGTTAAAAAATCTGTATTCTGGGCTCAAGTCAGATCAGGACCGTGACGTTACTTTTTCTGAAGACTCGCTTTTCCGGGTCTAATGTATTTTTCATACCGGAGGGGACTGCTTCCTTTTTCCTAGGCCCCACCAGTGGCCGAGAGGTTCAGACCTCAAACTGGTAGACGGTAGGTGCTGGGTTCGAACCCAATCGCGACTGTCGGCCTAACCGTTCGGCGTTTTCCGTGGTGTTCTTAGAACCTTGCCTAAATACGGGTTAGGTTCCCCTAGAAAGACCCCCACGGAGGGCATCCCACCCCTTAGGGCCTATATCCCATAGTGTAGATAATTGGCCGACATACATACAACAACAACAACAACCTTTTTCCTACACTTGCACTGGACAAAATTTTTAATCACGGTCTCGAACAATCCATAATTAAATCACAGAACTAATGCGTACATAAAATAAGTAAAATTTGGTTTAATCAATATTTTTACGAAAACCACATAAATTTTAAAACCGCTTTTATTTTACAAAACAAAACAAAACAAAAAAAAAACTTTTTTTTTTTTTTTTTTTTTTTTTTTTTTTTTTTTTTTTAAGATTAGTATATTTAAATGCCAAAAAAAATAAACAAAATAAAACCAGAGAAAAAAATCTGCCTATGACGGAATTCTGTCTTAAACAAAAAATGTGTTGATCCATGCAAAATAAATACAATAATACCTGAGAATATAATAAACTCCATTTAACCTTCATCGGAAATGCATTTGTCTATTACGTATTTTTTCTTTCCTATGTGATTCCGTCTTAAAAGGTTTTACTGTATAACATTTTTCAAATTCTTCAACGCACGAGATATGGATTAGCGATAATAAAATATAAGTGAAACATTTACATATAAACATAGATTTATAGATAAAATAAATATATCAAAGGCTTTGGAGCCTCTTTAATAATATAAAGTATAAATATAAAAAACGAAATTCTATATTAAATATTTTTGGTCAGAACTCCTGCACGCAAAACAATTTTAAACTATTATGAAGTAAAAAACTATGTAGAAATTCATGGCTGAGCCGGCTATGGTTTAAGCTTTTTTTCCTGGCTGGTCCGGATTATGATTTTAACATTATTTCATGCCGGGCTGAACTTCTTTCCCTATGGGTCGATCTAGGACCGGACCTAAATACTACGATTTATTCAGACTTTCAGTGCTAACGATCAACATGTTTTAGAAACAAGTTTCAATTTTAAATCAATACGCTGCTTTATTATGGCAAAATAAGAGGCTCGGTCTTAAACCGATATATAACAACGTTACAATTTGTGGACAATCCCTTATTTGCTTTGAAAATTGGTGAAAAACGCTTCGTTTAAAGTGGTGTAAGTCACGAATTTTTGAGAATTTTAGATTTTGATATCTCTGTCAGGTTTTCAGATAGGGAGATGAAATTTTTTTTGTTCAATTTAGGAATAGATAAGGAATAATTTCCTAATTGGGAATTTTGCTCTAAGGGGCCGTATAAAAATTTAATTTCCGTATTTTTTCAACTAGACCCCCCATGGAGTTGCAACTTATATTATCAGAAACTTCAACTTTTTTTATGAGTTTTTGCAATTGGAAGTATGGGTCTAGAGGCAATATTTAAGGAGATAGCCTATTGTTTCGATATTTATGACTCACCCTGTATACGTTTATTACATCATCAAATAATTTTTAATTCAACATTTTTTTTTTTTTGTATTTTGTAATTGTTTTATTAATTAATTTGTTCTTTAGTTATTTAGAATAAAAATTAGTTAAATTTGTACAATTTGGCGATTTCTGTAACTTCGCGAAATTTTTTCTCGACATCAATGGATTCCGCCTTAGACAGAGTTTACTGTAGTTATGATTTTTAAATGCTCATTTTTTTTATCAACAAAATTATTTTTTTTCCAAATGTTTCATTGGTACTACTCTGTTAGCCCGTCGACCAAAATACTATCGCCAAATTATAAGATTAAATGCCAATAATGGATGATCGTGAATGTAAATTCAATGACATTAAATACGATACATGTATTAAAACGTCATTAAGTGATTTTTATTTCGTCTTTCTATTTGTATTTTTATTAATATTCTACTAATTATTTATTTTTTTATTATTTAAAATAAAAATTACGTCAATATGTATAATTTGGTTATTAGTTTGGCGAAATAGGTCGACGAAATAACAGAGTAGTACACTGACTTTATTTCAAATGAAAAGAAGAAAAAGTATTGTAAAACGAAAACGGGTCTGCTTGGTTATCCTGTCGACCATTTTCGCCAAATTATAAAATTCGCCAAACTAATAGCCGAGTTATACAAGTTGACATAATTTTTATTTTAAATAACGGAAAAACAAATAAATTAGTAAAACATGCATAAAAATACAAATAAAAAGTGGAATTAAAAACCACTTAATGATGTTTTGAAAATGTGTATCGTGTTTTTAATTTCATTGAATGTGACATTCACAATCATCCATTATTGATATTTAATGTTATAATTTGGCGATAGTTTTTTGGTCGACGAGAGAACCAAGTAATACCCGAAAACGTTTAATTTCAATTTTAAAACTGTGTTTGTGCGGCTTAAAAAAATGTTTTATTTTCAAGGGTTTAAATTTGAATGTGGTGCTTTGTTTGCTTCTGGATATAAAAAAAGGTACTTTTATGTTAGCCGTGCGCAAATATCGCCTTAATAACATTCTAAATTGTTTAGTTACGGATCATTGCGGAAAAACCTCATTGTGGTATAATAAAGAAAATTAGAGAATATAAAGAAAATATGCGCTACAGACAGAAAGTATATATTAAGGAGTATATATGCATAGCTGCCAACTTTTACGCATTTTTCCTACCACAGAAATTTTATTGTAAATATTGTCTTATTTAATCATCGAAATCGTATGATTAAACAAATGGAAAATTTCTGTATAATTTTAGTGGTAGGAAATATGCGTAAAAGTTGGCACCTATGATATATGCTATAGTTAACCCTTTCCGGCACATTGTGCCCGGTCCTCTGAGATACCTAATTTTAATTCCAAACTTGCAAACGGCACCAATAATATTTTAGTAAAATTTTGCTTTTACAATAGTAGCTTAAATTAAGGATTTCAAAATATCTAAAAAATTCGTTTGTGATTTCTGGTGTCAGACGAAAATTTCTCATTTTACGATCAGATTTCGTCCGTGCCGGAAAGGGTTAAGAAAATTGTGCAGAGTTTCTTAAAAAAAAAAATAAATAAATAAAAAAAAAAAAAAATAAAAAAAAAAAAATAATAATAATAATAATAATAATAATAATAATAATCCAGAAATGACCTACAGTTAAATCCCCAAGAGTTCTATAATCAGGTTAACGCGATTATGTAAGCTATATTTAACTATCTCAATATATAAATATATAAAATGAAAAGAAAAATTTCATTCCGGCCATTTAACTTGAGTTCTGCTGAATAGATTTTGATGGGACTTACATTGTTAGTTAGATAAATTTTCGGAAATGATATTAGTATGAAACATAGCATTCTACGTTGCTTGATTAAATAATTATGAAAAATATTCTATATCAGATTAACTCAGTTATGAAAAGTTGGCTTTTTTTAAGGTACCGCTGAATGAATTTTTATGAGATATAAACTGTTAAGTAAATCATTTTCAGAGAAGATTGCGGTACTCTTTTTAGTTAAATGATTTTGCTTAGGGGATTTCGGCGGAACTTGATCAGTTAGTTAATTTTTCAGTGAATGTTTTAGTATAAAACACATATTATTTGCTTGGTGTTGCTTGGTCAAGAGGTTACTTGATGTATAGAATTATGGTTGAAAGTTCTAGAATCAGACGAAATCAATTATTATGAATGATCCCCACTAAAAATAATCTTAAGATTATCTGAAGAAATTGCCACTCTCTACTGAAATTCTACAGAAATTTGAAGAAAATTTGCAGACTTAGCTTTATCTTTAAAATATCTGCAGAATTTTTAAAGATATTCTTAAAAATATTTGCATAATGGGCCAAATACCTTCGGATTTCCCACAGATTTTGTGCCAAAAAGCTATAGATTTTCTTCAGATTTTTTTTAGTGGGGATTAGCCTTTTCAACAAGTCAAATAAATACTGATGAGGCTTTCAGTGACCATTTTGCATGACTAAATAAAAGATATAATGGCATAATGACATTCATATTGCTTTCAGCTATTTGGTTGAACATTCCAGGTAAATGTCCATATTGCTTTAAAGCGCATCCAGTTCGCAGATATATTTCGTTTGATTCAACATTTCATTATAAAAACCGACCAGCGTAGCGGGCGAAGGCTGCTAGTAAATAATATTTTGGCTTTTAAATCATTATTTCTTTCATCAGAGAAATTTTCAAAACATGTTAAAATGCATTAAAAATTATAAACATAGTTTCAAATTCATCATGCATATTTTCATTATTTATAGTTATTGTTTATAAAGTGTAATTGCTATGGTTAAATTTGGTATTAATGGAACTAGCTCTTTTTAATACTGAAGAAGTAACAGAAAAATAAACGTTTTTCATCTTCTCTTACCCCCCCCCCCTTTGAAGACACATACACATGAAGGTACAGCTTTTTTCATTTTACTCTTGTCAGACTGGCCCATCGGCATAAAGGAGTTAAATATTTCTTTCTTTACTTTTGAATTTTTAAGGCTTTTTTTTTTCCAATTTATTTAGAGAAATAAATGAAACAATGCAGAATCCTATTTATGAAAGCACTTGCAGACTATCTTTCTAAAACCATCTATATAGATTAGTTACTATCATGCCTGTCTTTGTTTTTGTACTTGTCAATCTATTTTCCTATCCTGAAACTAAACCCAGCAGTATCGTTGATCGTAAAACTTGCTCGAACTTGCTAGTCGGGCTATACCGCAGACCTCTCTTATAAGTTGTATGAGAAGTCTGTGGGTTCTATCAATAGATAAATGTTTCATTACTATATGTTGCAATTTACGTGCGCTTCAGCCTTTCGAATCATTGCAACAATATTCACATAGAACTGATGATCTCTCATATATGTATGTGTAACGCATAAACATTTTTACAGATTGATATAAATAGAAGAAAATTCTTAGCTCCGTCATTTCTAAATAAAATATCCTAATTAATAAAAGTATACCTTTTTTCTCCCTTAGTACAGCAAAACTCTTTTATATTACATTAGAATTTGTTTTATTACTTTAAGATGAATTTAATAACTTCAACATATGGGGGGAAAAGTAAATATTTTCTAGTTTAATGTTTGGATTTGGGGCCCTTAAGATTCGGGGCCCATGGGGAAAGTCCCTGTTTGCTTTTATGGGCCTGTTTCCGCCACACACACACACTTCTTTTCAGGCACGTAGCCAGGGAGGGGGCTAAGGGGGCTGAAGCCCCTCCCGAAAGTAAAAAAAAAGTATGAAATTAAATCTAGTGATAGTAAAAAATGACAAATTTTTCCTTTTTTTAAATTCCTTTACATTAGAACTATGTACATTCTAGTTGTAAAAATATAAATTTATTCAGCTAAAGTTATAAACGGAAATTTTACTTTAAGCACAGTAAAATTCGATAGGTGCATGTATCGATAATTGTTCGATCGCATGTATCATATCATTAATTTGACTTAGAAAAAATAACTTTAATACTCGTATGGCGTATAATTTAATTTTAGGTATCAAATATAAGGCATTTTGTGTTATGATCTTTCTTAATTTCCTCTATACTCATTATATTGTGATATAATAAATACTTCAAGTGATCAGTGATCATTGTTAAAATGTTTTGCAGAAAATTGAGCCAAAAACAGTAATAGACCCTTGTAATGTAAAATTATGTGAAAAATAATGATTTTTAAAACACTTAACTGTTAAAGGCTTTTATTTTTTTTTTTTAAATAATAATAATAACAGGAAATTTCGAACTGATATGGTGCAAAGAAAGACTATAGGGTATCAACCATCTTTCAAAGGCCCAATAGCGGTCGATGTTTCCCGGCTCCTCACTGAGTAAATTTGAGTCAAATTGTTTGCATATGAATCTTTAATAGAAAGAGAATGTGCACAGAGTAGTCTGTTTGGGTGGGAAAGTTTCACTGTCTTTTGTAGAATTACCAACTGCAAGGATGGATACTCCTAAGTAGGGATTTTTTGGCGGTTTTTTAGAGCTAATCACAATACCGGTTCTCTAATGTTAGAGAACAAATAAAAAAGTATGGTAGGTTAAAAACTCTTAAGATTAATATCAAAGCCTGGAGATGAGGCATTGGAACGTTATAAACGTCCATAGAAATACTATTTCTTACTACACCCAGACAGTCAGAATGAAATCATCCAAATATAGTTACTGAAGAATTGATTACGAAATAAATAACGTCATCTGTTTTAGGTTGAATACTGATGAAACTATGGACATTTCAAGCACAGAATAGTTCGCCCTTGGTGTTAGATATATGTACTAGTGTTTATAAAATGCACAAGTCCCAATAATTCTGGAAATTATTTTTGGTTCATTCAAGTAAATGATTTGTCCGCCGAAAATATAACAGAAGAAAGAGTACAACGTCGTAATGAACTACGTAATGATATGTCTAAATGCGTCACACAGGCGTATGACAGAGAAATTAATATGTTAGGACATGGTAGTGGGATTTAATCTATAATTCGTCAGAAGTGTCCCGAACTCAGTTACCTCAAATTTGCAAGCCATTGTTTAAACCATACATTGTCCTAAACCTTATGCTGATTCCTGCTATTCAAATATCTCTTGGAAAATATTCAAATATATCTTAGTTAATGAACTGACAATTTTTTTAGAAATCACCCTATGGTAAATTTGATCCTTCAGCAGCCAATTTCATCATATGCCCCAAAAAACAGAAGAAAATGACTTCTTCGCCTTGGAAACGCAAAATTTATAGAAAGTCATGAAAATATGGTAACTTTTATTAAGCTGTTTGAATGAATTTGCATTAGCTTAGAAAATATTTCGAAAAACACATGAAATATTCCTTTACCAGCTACATACCTTTCTTGACAGCCATGGAATGGAAAAGAGTGCTTTTTTCACAAGCCTATTTGTTTGTAACAAGCTTTTCAGTTTGAGAAAGCCATTGTCAACTCATCTTCATGAACAATCTCATGGCACAATTTCAGCTGTAACTCATGCTAAAGAAGTCCTGATTATTTTTAAAAAGATAGGGAAAATGAAATACGATGTTGAATCTTTTGATAAGCATTTAATTCTACATCAAAACTTAGAAAAAGTCTTTCAAATTGAAATAAAAATCCCAAGATCAAAATTTAGACAGACCACACCTACAAATCACCAAATTACATTCGCTGAAGAGTATTATAAGGCTACAGTCTGCATTTCCTGTTTTGAAAGTCTTTTTCAAAATTTAAATGACAGTTTAATTTCAAATGAAGACATTTTAACCGATTTTCAAATGTTTTTTTCAGGATGTGCTTTTCCGGAATAAGCAAACAAATTAGAGAATCTCAATATTTCAAACATAAAATGTTAATTTCATAAATGAAAGTTGGTGGAGAGAATTCGTAATGTTGATAGAAATACAGTGGTTTTAAAAGTTTGAGTGCACTGTTAAAAACTAGAGCATTCACTGCATAATCACTCCGCCACTTATATAAAATATTTCTATTCCAATCAACAATATAATCAGTAATATAGCTCATATAATAATAATATAAATCAACAATTTAGCCAAGTAATCGTTTTCTATACAAGGGCGGAGAGAAGCAAATGCTGCAGATTTTTAACAGTGGCTGTCCAACATTTCAGTAATCGTGGGCGCACTTCATCTAGTGTCAAACAGTGTAAGGCGTCATTATTCACATGTCTGTAGTTGTAGAACAATATTACCCCACACACAATAAGAAAAATGCCAGTTTGGACCTTTTTTTCCTTTTTTAGAAATTAAAAATTTATACTAGAAATTCAAATTTTTTTTCAACTTTAAGAAATTTTTAAATGTTTATCAATATAGACGGAGAAGTGGCTGCATAGATCGAAAACCTCATCAAGCTGACGGCAAAAAATGCAGAAATTAGACACAACTTCATTAGCATACTAAAATGCAACTGGTCTGCCAAGACATATATTGGCGGAAAACTCATGCAGACCAGATTTAAGTGGTTGATCAGTCATTCATTCAGATTTATCATTGTGTTTCCAAAGGTATGAAATTATGGAGCACTGAAATCAGAAAAACCCAATGATAAACTTACCTGTCAATCACTAAAATTGAGTTTATGGATGTTTTCCACGAAGATATGACTTGGCAGATCAGTTGCACTTTAATATACGAATAGAGTTTTAATTAATCCTGGAATTTCAGCCGTCGACTCCATGAATTGAAGATTGGTGTAGCCGCCTCCTGGTCTATTAAATAAATTACTATTCATAATTTCTGGTATGAATTCAGATTTATTATTTTTTTTTAATAAAGAAAGAGGCCATAGAGCTAATCATGATAGAGAGTAACGATATACATATATCTTATAAGATGCACAGACACTGAACAATGTGGGCCATAAGTCCCCTACTATCCACAGCTCGGTGTAAAAATTAATTGCAGAAAAAAGCAAATCACAGAAATTTTAAAATTAGATTTTCGTAAGAGGCTTATCAAAATATTTTGTAGAAAAAGGAGCCAAAAATTCTGCATATAGTAAAAAAGCATACGGAAGACTAAGTATTTTAAAGAAACTTCTTTTAAATTTGATTTTTCATTTTAAAAAACTCCTAAATATAGGAATCATTCGAAAGGACTTAATGGCACCCGCGTTGCACAGCCCTGATGTACTGTAATGCAATGCATTACAATACAATGAAGCACTTGCTGACAGTTTTGGATACCATTCCGGTAAAATTAGACTGACTTTCAAAAATGAGAAAATTAAATTTTTGCCTTGAAGCACTATGGTTAATAAGAGACTACTGTTGGTGTTTTTTTATGACAGTCAATTAGCACACGAGGAGTGTAGGCCCGAAGGGATGTGGGGTATCTTCCACAGAAATCGTGGAAAGAGACAGTGGCGTAGCTATGTTTTTTTATGTTTTTTGGCGCCCGGGGCCATCAAGAAATTTTGCGCCCCCACCCCAATATAGATATATAACAATTTCTCTCAATTTAGCGCCCCTAGGCCTCGGCGCCCGGGGCGGACGCCCCCCTTGCCCCCCCCCCTTAGCTACGCCACTGGAAAGAGAACCTAGGTCCTAACTATGCAACTAAATCCCAGATTCGAAGTAAATTATGGCAAATTCCGAACGATTAGGCTAACGGGCGAGAATGGGTTCGAACACAAAACTTACCGATGAGAGACTGAGCAGCCTTGCAATGATATCCATTCATTGGGACATTACAGTATATCTTGATAAAATAATCAGCCTTATGGCTGCGAAGAAGTCACGAAAATTACTTCTCTAGCACTAATAAATTTATTGTATTAAGAGTGCTGCATTTACAACTTTTTTAATCAAAGAATGTAAAATATAAATATAATTTTTACGATTACCTATAATTTGTAACAATTATTTTTTCTTTGAAAAAAAATATGCATAATTTTATTTACAGATTAATCAATTTAGAACCCCTCACGCAATTAAAGACACGTGTACGTTAATATTAATACTGTGTTTTAAATCTATTAAAATTATTTGCTTGAATATTGATATATATATATATTTTTAATTTCTTATAAAGATACACGAGGTTTATTGCAAAAAAGTGCTTTTTTATTTTCTTTGCAGTTATCCCCTCCCCCCCCCCCCCCGCCCGAAAAAAAACCACTTTGTTTTTTGAACTGGTACTGAAAGAAGTTTTAGAAACCAAAAATTGTAATACAAATCAAGAAAATAACAATTTTTGGAATGGACAAGTATATTATGCAGTATTATATCGTATGTTAAGCCTTATTTACGTTTTTATTTACGCTTTAAATTATGCCCATTACTGCTAACAGATTGAAAAAAAAAATCCAAGATTGAGCCCCTCCCGAAAGGAAATCCTGGCTACGGGCCTGCTTTTTTTTTCATAATATTAAACAAATAAAAGCTACATCACATAAAAAAATGCACCTTGTAAGCGATACGATATTATGTGTTACTATGTGAAAATGTATCATAATAAATCTATGTACTATGCATATTTTTTCTTTATTTATTCTTTAATATGAATTTTGATTCTAAAAATGCATTGCATCGATATTTTCCAGTTCTGAAAAATTGTGATCCTTATTAGTGAATTTTGTTTTACCCTGAATTTCGTTCTCGCGTTGCTAATAAATCGAATAAAGCTCTGAAAATATTTATAACACACTGTGTTATCTCTGTGAAGTAAAAAAAAGGAGGACGGTTTCTGAAGAATTGTTCAACAGATTAGTTGTTGTTAATTGTTCAACAATAGTCTACGATTGTAGTGCTGCCATCTATAGATTTAAAAATTATATATCTAAGGTAATTCTTAAACGAATAATTTTACCGTTGAAACGAACAAAAAACTATTTTCAACTGCTCAAATATTAAGCACTATAATCTAAGCACTTAAAGACATTAAAAGTAATCAGAATTTACCATTTTTAAAGCATAAAATAAAGTTAAAATCTATTGATGGAAATTAGAATTAATTACTATTCACCCGTGCTGAAGTTCTATTTTTCCCATTACTTAAGTTTTTAAAAATTTGCCATTAGAAACTAATTATCAGACATGCTTATATTTTTATTGTCACTATTATATACGAGAGTTGAATTAGCGAAAATAATAGATATTAATGCACTTCATTTAAGAATTGTCCCTTTTTACCTGCTACTCTTTTTTTTTTTCGAAAATTTAAAATAAAATTAACCTGGTATTTAATAGATTTTTTTTTAATCTAAAAATAGGACAAAGTAGTATGTCTTCTTCATTTTATTATTTATTATTATTGTTATTATTTTGTATCGGCAAGCTAATGTGCATGTCGTTTTACTTAGAAATGTATCATATATTCAAGAAATACATTCTTTCAGATGTTGCTGGAAATTTTTGGTAAGTTTCAAGTTTTCATAGCCCTTACGTAACTAATTATATAAATTACATCTCAGATAATAATTTTATTAACGGCAATTTAATTCAATCAGTTTATAAATTATTAAAATATTTTCTTTTGTTCATTAATTACGATAGATGGCGCTGTAAAACAAATACACTACAAAGATCTAAATATTTATTTCTTTCAATTTCTTTTTACCTTTAAATTATTTATTAGAAATTACAATCAAACTTTACAATTTTAAATCGCTTTATAGTTTTGCAATGCTAGCATATTTTGTTGCAATCTTTAAAGGTTTTTTTTTATTAGTATTGTTACTGTTTTTCGAAAAATTCCAAATGCAATAAAAATCTGTTGCTAAAGTATGCTGTATTTATTTTTTACATTTTGTTAAGCTTTTTAAAAGCAAAACATATATTTAATTTTAAATTTTTCAAATGATAAATGCAATAGAAAATGCATACTTATAACTTAAAAATCCCAGTTTAAGCAAGCCTCGGTAGCGCAGTAGGCAGCGCGTCAGTCTCATAATCCACTCATTTGAGTAATCTGAAGGTCGTGAGTTCGATCCTCACCCGGGGCAGTTGTTTTTTGCTATAATAATAATTCATACTATTTGTTTTGGCAGACATAAATATTGACACTGCTAAAAGAACTTCACTAGCTTGTTTATTTTCATTATTCTCCTTTTTTATGTGAACAGTTTAAATATTTTTAAATAAAAACGCAAAAAAAAAAAAAAAAAAAAACTATTATTGGTTAAAATTTTCTACAATATGAAAACAATATATAAATATTTTTTAAATAAAATTCTTAAATTTAAATACTATTGTAATTATTATAACTTTCTTCCAAATTAGCTAAAAAAAAAATACATCGAGCAATTTTTATTTATTTACTTATTTATTTTAAATATGTACTTTATGTCAGTCTTTTTTAAACATCTGGAAAATTGTTGTTTTTGGCCGAGAAAGACCTTGTGGTGTCTGCATTTAATTATTCTTATATTTTTTATGATTAGTCCAGTAATATTAATTATCCAGGAATTAATGTTTAATGCATGGCATACGTAATATTTGAACTCTGTTATTATGTGAGCCACGTTTTGATCATCATAAATTTAATGTTTTTACTAATTTTTATTAACTTAATGGAAAGCATTATCTAAAAATCTTTAATTTTAGTCATTGAAAATAGCCTTCTCTAAATGGTTGTTGTAATTTGTTAAATAACATTACTGTAGTTATTATTATTATTTATTTTTAAAATTTTGCCAAATTTCAAATCAAACTTATTTTGAATAATTATCCAATTATATTTATGTTCGTATTGTTTGTAACTTGATTTAATATTTCTGAAACTTTTAATCCTTTTAAATGCACAACGTCGTTTTTTTATTTTTTTGAATGAATTGTCAAACATAATAAATCTATATTATAAAGGCCAAACGTATCTGTGCGGAACGCATACGTCATTTTGCGCATGGCAACACTTTCAAATATTAAATGAATTTCGGTATTGCAATTTTTGCTACTAAAAGTTTTTAAACTTCTTAATGCCGCACATTTTTAATTTTTACACCATCGTGTAGGAAAAAAAATTTACTTTTAAGTGAAATTTGCTTGAAAGCTGTATCTTAATTTGTTTTTGAAATATTAATTTTTTTGTAGCTTTTAATACCTCTTTTCTAATCGTGGCAACAGGAGTACTCCATTTCTATTTAAAGCAAAGGAAAAAGGGAAAAAATTGAGTGCTGTATCTTTATGTTGCCATTTTCTCATTAAAAGAGAAGAAATAGAAATTTAAATATCTTCTGTTATAAAACCCGGTGAATTTTGACTTTATTTACAAAATTTGATTTACAGGTAAAAGAATATCAACAGTTTAATATCTATTTCAGCAAATAGCGTTGAAACTTCAAGTTATGAATCAAAATTATCAAATTAAAATGCCATTTTTTTAAAAAACGTGAATACAGATATGAAATGTACATTTGTAAATTTTGATATGGTGAAAATGATGCCGGGTTTAGATTTCACGGGAAAAAAAATTCTATGATTGAGTCAAAGTTGAATAAATTTTGCTTTTTATCATTTTGAAATACTAGCATAAGAACCAGTGTTGGGTATGAACGCGCTCACTGAACGAAAACTCACGAGTTTCGCTCACTATTTGTGAACTTTGAACTGAACTTCGCTCACTATTTTATAAACGAGTTTGAACTGAACGGAAACTCAAAAAATAGACGAGTTTGAACGAAATTTACGTTCAAATTTACGTTCAATTTTTTCATAATTTATTTAAAAATTTTCCAGACCTTAGTACACTTTTTCCCTCTTTCAAATGCCATTTAGAGGCCTACACGAGCCTCAGGACGAGTTAAGTCTGGATATCACTTCTCTGGGTAGTATCCTAGTCTTACTTCTTCTGCAGACTCGGGTCGCGCCGAACCGGACCTGGGCTGTATACAATTTCGCCGAAAATAGATATATACAGTAAACTCTCTGTGCAAGGTGGGCTGTGTTTTATTTCTCCATAACATGGAAGATGGATTAATAATACTATTGATAGCTGAAACATTTACATACAACTAACAAAGGTTCATTAAAAGCATAAACATCGCAGCCTACGGCACTTCTGCATAAATGGAGATTATAAACAGACTAAGGTAAGTTTTTTTTGGCCAGAACTCTTCCGTAAGGGTAAATATCGATGTCCTGTAGAAATGTACTCGGGGTCGGGCCGGGTTCGGTGCGAAATTTCAACTTTTTTTTCCGGGCCGGGCCAAGCTCGGGCCTTGTTTTTAGCTATTATATCGGGCCGGGTCGGGCCGCTAAATTTTCTCTACGAGCCGGGCTGGGCTCGGACCGAAAATTTTTATTTTAATATCGGGCCGGACATTTTTTTCTATGGATCGGGCCTGGAAATTTCCGTCCGTGCATACCTCTATCTTACATATCGAATAATTAAATGATTAATTCACAAAATTTTGTAAATTTGGACAATAATATCCAAACATTTAAAAAAAAAAAAAAAAAAAAAAAAAAAAAAAAAAAAAAAAGTGAATTTTTTAGTGAACTTTGTTCACTTTTACAAATGAGTTTGATTTGAACGAGTTCGTTTGAAAATTTTTGAGTTTGAACGTGAACTTAAATCACTTTTCAGAAATTGAACGTGAGTTTGAGTTAGTTCGTTTATTTTGTGAACGTGCCCAACACTGATAAGAACCTTAATTGATAGCTTTATCATAATAACATAATCTTTATTATTTTTTACTACTTATATATACGACTAGCAGGCTGTGCCCGCTTCGCTGGTCCATATTTCCAAACGAACCTTGACTCAAAGAAAATGGCGATTTAAAAATTTTATTTTAAAGCAGTATAGACCATCCTGGAATGTTCTTCCGTATTGCTGAAAATCAAGCCAACGCCATTGCAATGTTGTACTATTGTAAGTCTTGGCGAAAATCTGGGCAATTAAGCACCATCTCTTTTATTTTATCATTTTTAGTAGAGTTTCGTATGAACATGAGACCATTATGACAACAGGAATCAAAATGTTCTCGAGTCATCACACTATTACATTAGAGGGCATTGAAATGATTAGTGAGATTGATTATCAAACTCTATTAACTTTCGGATTGTATACATTATCATTTCTTAGTTCTTAAAATCCCGACATCTGAACTTGCACTATGTGTAGTTCTGGTAGCCTACATACAATGTCATTTCATGTTACATTTTTTAATAAACGTCCTCTTCTAGCAGGTCTACTGTAGTTTCCTATCTACCTTAATCTGTTCCAGCAAGAATACATAGAGTAAAAAATGTAAAGAATTATTAACAGATAAAGAAGAGTTTTTGTTTGTTTGTATTTATGACGGCCATTTATCTACACGTGGGATATAGGCCCTAATACCCTGTTCACACTACAAACTTAAGATATCTTAAGATCGCCGTGTTTGAAGTGCACCCTCCCGGAATTGGATGCCTGTTCACATTGAAAAATTTACCTAAGATATCTCAGCGAATGTCACTGTATCTCTGAACTGAACAAATGTAGCGTATGCGCATGCGCTTGAAATAAAGACGGCCACAACAGCCAATCAGTAAAAGCAAAGTTTTGTAGCCAATGAGAGTAGGTGGTTGTTCCTGTATCTAGCTCGAGAGAATTGAAACTCTCTGAGAGAGTTTGTAGAACTCTCTGAGAGAGTTCCAGGCCTGAGATATCTTAAATATCCGTAGTGTGAACGGGGTATAAGGAAAGGGTGCCCTCCGTGGGGGTGTTTCACTTATATATTTATTAGAACAATGAAGCATAAAAAGTGTGTTTTAAAGCTGTATTATTTGAATAACATTAAAATTACATCAGTTTCACTGCCTCTTCTTTTTATAAAACAGTTGCAAACATGTAGCCATTAAATCAGAATAATCTTGATGACTAAATTTTCTAGAAAAATAAGTCTTTAGTTTGCATCTAATAAAATCTTTCTACCTTCTGTAATCGATTCCATTATGATTTTTAGTGTCAAACAATTAGAAGTGCTAGAAACGATATTGTTACAAATGTACCAGACTTATTTCATGTTTGTCCTCAAATAAATGTGAAATTTACGATCATCCATTATTGGCATTTAATCTTAAGCTTAACGATAGTTTTTGGTTCGACGGGGTAATGAAGTAGTGTCTAATAGTTTAATATTTGACAAAGTTCTGTTGATAGGGCTTATCGTTAATTAAAACTGATTCGTAATTATGAAAAACAAAATTTTCAGCTGTCGAGATTTCATGCATATTTTTTTCTTAACCAATTTTAAAGTATATTTATTTTCCTTACAATTTATTTTATTTGTAATGAATGATAAATTAATTGCAAATATTTTTTCATTATAATAATTTTTCCGACACATTGAAAATATTGCTTTTTTGGTGATAGTGAAATAACTGCAGATGAAAAGGATATAATAGTAAGACTAAAACACAGATTTAAGACTGCTTGGCGTATTACTTGGCGGGGGCCCGATAAGTACGCTAATTCTAACAATTTAAATATCCAGCTAGACTGTAAATAAAAAATGGGTACGACTTGATTATTCCGTCGATCAATTTTGCCAAATTATACAAATGGACTTAATTTTTATTTTAAATAACCAAAGAATCAAAAAATTACTAAAATGTTAATAGAAATACAAATAAACATCGAATTAAAATTGGTTGATGAAGTAACAATTACGTATAACAAATTTAATGTCAAATGAATGTGACATTTACGATCATCCATTGACATTTAACCTTATACTTTGGCAATAGTTTTTTGGTCGATGGGATTATCAAGTATTACCAAATTATATAAACAAATTGTATAAACAATAATATTGCCAATAATATTTAGGTGCAGATGTCATCTACGGATCCCGTTGGCGCGATTGCAGCAAATTGTGATTTTATGCCTCACGTGGTAATCCGGTAATAGTTGATTATTTTTGAGTAAACTATTTCGTTATTTTTCTTTTCTCTTTTAAAATTATATAAATTGTTTTGTTCCATAATTATCTATTGATCTAGTTTATTATTATTATTTCCTTTTTAAAATAATAGAAAATAAAAAAAAGTAATATAAATGTAATTGGTATTTGGAAACGCAGTGTTCTCCAAATTGGCATCATAAAAAAAAAAAATCACGCCAAGGTGATGCGTGTATAAAAGCGGGAAAATGTTTGCAATAATATAAACAAAAAAACGTAAACAAATAATTAAAAATTCGCCATTTCGATAGTTTTTTAAAATAACATCAAGCATAAAATAAAATAACATCAAGGTTAATTCTCTAGTCGGGCAGCAATAGTAAATTTTCTTTTCTTCGTCTGTTTCATAATAAAAAAACATAAATTTAATAACTTCTAATTAAATAATCTGACTAATATTCTGTAATCGGATTTATGATCTAAAAGTATCTTTAATACATAAACAAAACAGCGCAGTTGTCATGTACGCGCCGAGGTCGGCGCGATAATTTTTTACACTAATTTGGCGGAAACATCGTTTTCGAATGCCAGTTTCATATATATATTTAAATTATTTTCTGTTATTTAAAAAAATAATAACAATTAGTATTTAAATAATTATAATAAGTATAGAACAAAACAGTTTACATAATTTTAAAGAAGAGAAAGGAAATAAAAAAAAAAATATTAATAATTAAATAACAATAGTCGGGTTGCCATGCCAGACAAAGTAACATCAATTTAGTGTCCATTAGTTACCTCGGTGTGTATATGATATCTGTGCAAACAAAACTTCCGATAATATAAAAAATGACGTCATATTTATTTTCCTTTGAAAATTTTTTTTTTAATTTTTCACGTGGATACTGTTCAACTAAAAATTAATTGCCGAGGAGAAATTTTTGTTCCATATTTTGATTTTCTTGGCAACGGGAAAGAAAATGGTTATTTTTTATCGGAAAAAATTTAATTTTTTAGCAACTTAAGGATCTGGCATTAGCTGGGAAAAATAAAGATCATGTTAGTATAAATGGCGCTCCGCGCCATATACACTACAAATCGATCTCACAGAGGATGAGAGAGAGAGAGAGAGAAAAATTTAATTGATTCTGTATGAAAAATAATGAAATTTTGAATTATTAAGGAAAATATTTGAATAAATCAATTAAAAATTAGCCTATGTTCACCGGAAATAGTGTAGCTTTCCAACGGTGAAAGAATTTTTCAAAACCGTCAAGTAGTTTCGGAGCCTATTCAATTCAAACAAATAAACAAACAATCAAATCTTTCCTCTTTATAATATTAGTATAGATTAAAGTATAATTTTGACAATTTCTACAACTGCGTTTTATAGAAATAGTATTTTGTTAATTTGACGATAAATATCGTTTGTTTAAGAGTTAGACGTACCAATATAAAATGCATTTTTTACTGTAACTAATTTTGTAAGTTTATTATAAGTTAATGAAACAGTTCTTTCTTAAACATTTTTTTTCGTCAAAATTTGACGGGTTCTGCCTTGTATAAATTAAAATTAAAAATATATATATTTTTAATATTCGTTTAAAATTCTTACTTTAGTAAGCATTCAATATCTATATATTTAAAAGCACTGACTGTTTTTTTAGTCATCAGCCCTGAATTTTCTACGCAACCGATTTTGATAATTATTTTTTTTTTAATGAAAGCTATTTATTTGTAGTTGTGCCCATTTCAGCTATTTTTTAATTTATTTCCATTATTATTTTTAATTTTAAATTCTTTTTACGATATTTCTTCAAAATAGTGGCAACTCAGTTTAGCTTTTCTCTCGATAATAAAAATTTATTTTCCATTATCACTTTCCACCAGTCAGAAGCTTTATTTCATCAGTAAACATGTCCTCGCATTTAAAAGAAAAAAGTTGTTTGTTTTCGTAAAATTTAACCACAATAAAATGATTGCGTATAATTATGCACTAATTGAGGTAAAAAATATATATTTACCGAGAAATAATATTAATAATGTAAATAAAATAATAGAAAAAAAATAATTTATGATAAAAATTAATGTCTAAAGTAAAATAAGAAAAATTTCAAATGAGGAAAATGATGTCATTCAGCAACCAGATAAATGGGAATTACAATATTATTATGGATGCCTTTTTCATATTACTAATAACAGTAACTTTTAAAAAACATTTTAAGACTAAATGACGTCACTATTTAAAACATCGCATTTTTACTCATAACGATATTACATTTCAATATTTATTTTCATTATGGACACTGGGATTGAGATTTTACTTTCAGATGACTTCAGTTAGTGAAAATAATGTCGTGCACATATAAAATAAAATTTCTGGATTTCCCGGCACTCAGATTACAATTTTAACTGAAGATGTGCGAATATTTGCATGCAAAATTGTAACTGGCAAACTTGACATTAAGTTTGAAAATATATTTATTGGATATTGATTCAATAATGTAATCACTTTTGCTTTTTTTTAAACCAAATCGATCGGGTCTTTTAAACATTTCATTCGTCGAATTCAATGGGATTCCACTCGTTTATCTTGAAAATCATGCCTAATTTTATGACACGAAATCATAATTGTTTTGGAAAAAGAAAAAAAAAAAAAAAAAATAGGTTGGCGATGAGCTACGATTTCAAAAATAATTTTTTTTATGCGATATACACTTTAATGAAAAAATGTTTTATTTGAACTTGTTTAAATAAATTTAATCTAAATAACTTCAGTTTTGTCAGTTTTAGTTTGTTTTAACTATAGTGTTGTCATATCGATATTTATATTGAAATTTAACCATCAGAAACTACAAAAAACAAAATTCAAATTAACTAAAATTGTTTCAAGCACAAAATTAAGTCCAACTGAAAATTATGTATTCAATTTTGTTTCTATGCACATGACTTTACCCTTTTTTTTTTTTTTTTTTTTTTTTTTTTTGAATCTGCTAGTTACATAAAACAAAATTTTTTTCAATAGGTATACTTTTTTATATAAAAATATTTTTTCAGTGATAAATTAAAGGTGTATTAGAAAAAACGCTTTTCCACCTTCAACAGCTTGAAAATCTTCGATACAATTTTATAAACATTTTTAAAGGTAGAAACACGAAACTTGCTGAGGGTATTTTTGAAGAGACATATAAGGTGCCGTGTGATGTCTTTTTTACGCTCAATTCATTAAAATTTCATTTATAAACAATTACTTTCTCAGTATGACCCTTTTTTTCATTCACAAATCTCCTGCTTCGGAAAAATCGGTTCAAAATGCCATTTTTGATTGCTTTTTTGAAATATTTTCTGTATTTATCAAAGAATCGACAACCACAGCACCTTGTGGACTTTCTAAATAAGACAATTTGCCAGTTTGATACATTTGAGAGCAAAAATGAATTTAAAAATAAATTGGAAAATAAGCAGTTTGAATCGAAATATACCCTCAAATAACTGCAGAAACAATCAATATATAAAAATTCTCTCATTTTAAGTTTAAATTTATTTAGGGTTGCCACTCTAATCTTGAAAAAAAAATTCCCTGTATTTTCCCTGTATTGCAACGCGTTTATTCTATGCTGAGTGCGCAAAAATATATGCGCGTATGTATGCTGATTAGACATCTTATACCCGATAACTTTGACACACAACAATGGTTTATTTTTTATCTTAAAAAATATCATAAGATAATATTCGGCTTTCAAAATGAAGGCCGAAAAAAAAATTATGTTTGGATATAGTATGGAAAAAAAATTCCCTGTGTTTTCCAGAATTTTTAAGATTTTTTCAAAATTCCCTGGATTTTTCCTGTTTTAGGAGGGGATTTTAAAATTCCCTGTGTTTTCCCGGTTTTCCAGGTGGTGTGGCAACCCTGATTTATTAAACATCATTTACAAGCATTCAAAAAATCTATTAACAAACAATTTTTTTTTTTACATTAAAATTGTTCGCTTTCAGCGAGTAACAGTGCTATTTGTCAAACTGTGCAACGCTTTGGTCTTTTCCCGCCAAATATTCAAAAGTATTTTATTTTTTTACAGACTTTCTACAATAATTCTGCATCTAAATTTGACTGATCCTTTATTACATACATGGGTAGTTTAATTAGTATTTTTTTTTTCAAAATATTCTGAGTATGTCCAGTATGAAAACCTTACTTGTTAGTATATATGATACACGCAAAATTTTCAAAAATAATATCCTCAGTTTTTGAGAAAAGTAACGCAAGTTTTAAATTAAAATTATTTTTATTTGGAAGAGTATTGTGTTTAAGCTACTTATAGTTACTAACTATTTCTTATAGCTGCCAGTAGACAAATTTGTTTATAAATAAAAAAGTAATATGCCATAATCTTAAAATAAAAACTTTATTTTGTTTTATTTATTTATTTGAGAACGTTTATTTTTAACTTTGTCACTTTTCATAAAAACTGCTGATATTTAAATACAGTGCAATCTCGATTATTCGAGATAATTGGACTGCTAGTATCTTGGATATCAGAAATCTTGGTTGATAGAAATTGTGTATAATAACTCATAGTGCTCTTGAATTTAATATCTCTTAGATAAAAAAATAAGAGAACTTTTTTAATTGCTAAAATTAAACATACATAAAATTATGTTTCACTGTTCACAGAATTTAAACAAGTTGGAAATTGCACGTGAAGCGTAGCAAATGAGGTGCGTTCGTCCGATAACGAAGTTTTAAAAATATCAGTCACATATATCAATATCATAAAATTGTAAATAATTACAATTAAAATGCGCACCAAACAATGTTCTCCCTATACCATTATGCAATGGAATACTTTTGTGTGGCCTTGTAAATCAATAACAAACATTCTTTGCACCACAGATTATGCAAAATGTATATTATAATATGTACTTTATAGATGCATATAAATTTTCCAATGTTCGAATGAGTGTAACACCATTAAAATGCATTTGAAACGTTTTTCCCCATTAACCGTAATGTAACGGAACACTTTTGATTGTCCCTGTAGTTGAACTATGCATCCGATTTTGTTAAAATTTGAAACAACTCGGCAAAATTATATAACAATTATGTATTTGAAATTTCAAACGATTAAAAAGCATTTGAAACGTTTTCCCCCATTGACCGTAATGTAACGGAATCCTTTTGATTGTCCCTGTAATTGATCTATGCATCCGATTTTCATAAAATTTGAAATGACTCGACAAAATTATGTAATAATTATGTATTTTAAATTTCGAACGATTCAGTTGGGTAGTTTTTGCGTTGTTATATGCGGACAGACAGACGGACGGACTGACTGAACGACCACTATAGGTGCTACGTATTTACATAATTACGAACGCACCTAAAAAGTAATAAACTATTAATCCCTTCACGACGGGAGCCTTTAATGAAATTTTTAATGCTTTATTACCGATTTTTAAAAAACAGAAATTTGTTCCTTCTAAAATTGAGAAAATGCTCAGATTGAATAGGACAAATTTTACAGTATAATTTTATCGGTGGGAATAAACAAGGATTCTTAAGCCTTTTTTATGGCACATATACGTGTCACTCGTCCCCAAGAGGTTAATAGTA
This sequence comes from Maratus speculifer, assembly GCA_964019185.1. Lineage (NCBI taxonomy): Eukaryota > Metazoa > Arthropoda > Arachnida > Araneae > Salticidae > Maratus > Maratus speculifer. The sequence continues at coordinate 142,692,351 of OZ025301.1, read as the reverse complement.
AATTTTAAAAAGCAAATTGAATTGTTTTTAACTATAATAAGTTAAATAGTGTATGATGCATTTACAAAAAACAAAACAAATATATCATAAATATATTTTTTTAAAATTTAATTAAAATATTTTTTTAAAGTCTATTACCTTTCATTGAAAAAGACCAGATTTTTTATCAGAGGCTGCCCTATGATACCAATTTTTTAACAAAAGAAGATTTATCAGCATAACATTGCTTCTTTGTTCGAAATATTATAGGACAGTGCTTAACCTTTTAACATTCATTGGTTTCTCTACGAAACTACAAAATTTTAATTCCAATATGCTACAACGGCACTGAAATTCTAATTTAAAAAAAAAAAAAAAAAAAAAAAAAAATATGTATTGAAAAATTCTTTTTCTTATTTACAAATATACTTGTTTACAATTACTGATGTCATTCATTTATTTCAATATCTTAACAATGAAAATGCTTTGTCCATTAAAGGATTAAACAATTTCATTGAAAATGGCTAATATTTTATTGTCTTTGTTACAATTTATAAACAGGACCAACAAGTCTGCTCAATTCTTTTTTGGAACAGCAAGATTGTTCTATTTTTTTTTCTTCCACCCCCCCCCCCTCTCTCTCTCCAGCTCTGCCCGTTAAAAATATTACATTAATTTTGCTGGGATGTCCCGGCCCGTTTGAAAGTTTGCCTGGTCAGGTACTACCTCGGGATAAGCCCAGTTCCATGCAGAGCTCTAAGAATCAACGGTAGCATAGCAAAGCTAGTAAACTAACATGTTTTTTTTTTTTTTTTTTTTTTTTTTTAAAAAAAAGCTCATTCACAAAGAAAAAGAAAAAACTTTGTAATTGGCTCATTCAACAGAAACCTTGGTTAATCAAGGTTCAACTATAAATAACAATTTTCAATAAGAAAAGAAATAAAAAACAATACATCATCAGATAAAAAAGAAGCTTTATTTCCCCAAAATACCAGTGGAAAATAATAAAATTCTAATAAGGTGCTATAATATAGTTAACCACAGTATATAACAATAAATAACAAAACTGCACTATATAAAACAATATTGCATTGCATATTTATATCTAAAACAGCTACAAAAAATTGAAAATACTCATGACTTAGGATTTGATGGACATAAGAACTAACACTTAAATTTTTCTTAATTTTAATATGCTTAAAAAATGGAAAGAAAAAAAATCAATAAGTACAAATGAACACTTAACAAGGTTTGAAAAATTCCTTATTTTATGCTTTTTTTTAATTGTGTATTTATATATTTTTTTAAGTCATCTTCTATGTAAATTTATTTAGGGATAACCCCAATTATATTTTTTCAGTACACAACAATTAACAACAAGAATATTTAAAAAAGCCATAAAATATATAATTTCAAATACTTTTGGCACTTTAACAAGTGGCTAATGGTTGTTAGATCAAGGATTTGGTGATATATCAATCAAAATATATATCCAATATTTATTTTCAAAATATTATATTTGATATATTTTATGTTTTCATACATTAGTTATTTATTTCAAAACATCATTGTGCAAGATACTTTATATATTTTTAATCAAAACAAGTGGAAATTCAACTGTGTTTTAACAAAAAACGTTTGCCTCTGGCAGTGACATTTTAACCAAGAAAGAAAAAAATAAATATACTGTCAACTCTGTGAAACCTGCCCATATATAATCTGCACTACATGATGGAATGAAACACTGAAAATTGTCATTAACAATTAAATTCATAAAGTTAAATTTGATATTTTTTTTTCCGTTAAAATTTTTTCAATAAATGAATATTTAAAGATAAATAAGGTATAAATATTTAAATTTCCTTGAATAATTTTTTTTTTTTAATCTCAGAGCAAGAAGTAATGAGTGCAATTACTATTGTGTTGTGCCAATGTTTAAAATACTGAATAATCAGTAAAATTTACATAGATTTATAAGTTTCCATTAAATTAACTTAGTTATTAAACTTATTAAACAAATGTTGTATTTATTGTCTTTCTTTTCCATTAAATTGTAATTTTTGTGCAGTTGTTCCTAATTTATAGTGACATTAAAATGTAAACAAAGAGATGATCCATAATCTATAAAAATGTATGCTACGCAAAATCCTTAGTTCCTAAGTGTGCAGATTTTCATAGTATTGATTGTACACTTATATGTATTTATGTGTCTGAAATTTAATTCAAAGCTTGATTTTTAAATGTAGAACCAATAATTACTACGAATGACAGCATTAACTTAAAACAGCTATTGAAAAATAAACTGTGTAATTTAGATAACCAGTTATTTAGAGCTTCATTAAGAAGAATCTTTTCAGTTTAGTTCAGTTTAAATTGCACATCAACAAAAGGAATAAAAAAATAGAAAAAAAAGAATTTTTTTTTTTTATTTTGTTGTATAAAATATTTTTGATATCAGATAATGAATCCTATGGCTTGTTTTTTATTAAGTGGAAAAAGATTGTTTATCTTTTCAGAAAATTACTTCTGTTTTCAATTAGTTGATCTTCAGATTTATTTATTTCATTTATTTATAGATGAAATTTTAATTTAGTTGCATAATATTAGCTAGAAATAAATGCAGGACTATCTATATTAAATACAAACAGATTAATATTTTGCAATTGGGTCACACGAAACATAGAAAAAAAAAATCATTATGCTTAAAAGTTTTTTAAATCACAAGTGATCCACAAATTGAGATACAATTCCCAAATGAGCAAATTGAAATGTGTAATGTTTAGAAAAAAAAAAAAAAAAAAAAAAAAATGCAGGAAAAACAAATTTATTGGTCAGATGTTGCCACTATCAATATGGCATCTGCATCACCCATAGACAGGGTCTGACAAACCCAATGGCGGCCGACTTTTTCATCTAGCACTTATCAATTTAATTATTTTTTTCTTTAACCATAAATATTTCATGTGCAGAAAATTAAATTAGTAGGACAGAATTCAACAAAATGAACATTATCAAAAACTAGTCGTTGGGGGCCAACGTAATACTTACCCATCATAGATATGTATATGAAAATAAAACATGTGAAACTATACAATGCCTTGCAATTCATAAACAAAATTTAAATATTGTTAATATACATAGTAATGCTATATTAAAGAACTGCTGATGTACCAATTTCAACAAATTATATAAAACGCCAAACTACTCAAGTAGTACCGAACTGCGTAAAAGAAACATCCTTATAACTCCAAAAATAATAATTTGATTAACTAACAATTAACTGTGTCGGATTAAGCGTCTCATTTCCAATTAAAACATACTTCTGAATTGAAATTTGAATGAAATACAGGGTCATGAAAAATCGAAGAATGTGGAAAACAAGATTACAAATATCTCAGCAACTAATAATCCGATCGACTTCGTTCTATATGCAAAATGTGTGTTATTTTATTGCCTTTTACGTCCATTCCTTATAACAAAAAAATTCGAAAATTTTTATATACCTTTCATCAAAACGAATTTTTCGAGAGTCCGAAAAAAACAGTTCCGGATAATCGAGGTTGCTGATATTAAATAGGGTTCGTCCCATTCTTACATACTAACTGCATACAAAATTTCAAGTCTCTATCTCAATTTGTTCGGGAGGTAGAGCATTTACAGACAGACAGACAGACGGACGGCAAAATTTTTTTTCCAAAAATATGTTTTTCGGAATCTCCACCATCTAAAATGTGTAAATCCGCCAAAAAATTTTTTTCGATTTTCAAAACGATTGCAAGACTTACCCTATACTACGTATGATGGGTAAGTAATAAACTCCATTTAAACCTAAAAGAGGATAATATGAACAGTTTGTTGTTTATAAATTTAAGTGAACTTTATAAACTTAAAAACATCTTTAAAGGATTTCAATTTTGAAAAATCAGTTGACCAATGATATTTCAAATCAAAATATCAAAGGTATTGTTAATTTATGAATATAATTTCTTGTTGGAAATTAAAGGTAAGGATAATAATTTGTCTGCTGTTTTAATGATTAATTTCAAAGTTTGTTTCTATTTATTTTTTAAATGTGAAAGTGATATTATCTTAACTTCTTATCTACTTATCTATCTTATCTACTTTTGTCAGTCCCTGCCCATGGACATATTTTTGCTTTATTATATAGATACTACAAACAGTGATCTTTTAACTGAGTTTTATGTAAGAATTCATTATTTGCTTTTTTATGCAACTGGGCATAAAAATAAAAGGTATGATAAACATATTGTCTTCACTTTTAATGTGAATTTTGCTAAAACATTGACTGAATAACTGATATAGATAATTGATATTTATAATTGATGTTAATTAAATTACATCATATAATCTGATTGACTAAATGTTTAAATTTTATTGTGCAGATTTTTATGCATATATGTCATGAATCTTAAAACAATGATATATATATATATACTTTTATAAATACATCCAAAGTTATTCAGACAATACCATTATATCCATTATATATATATTTGTAAGAAAGGCATTTAAAAAAATCCAAGTGAAATATGATGCATATATAAAAGTATAAATAGTGCTTCACTTTATGCATCATTAAAATGTTATTTTTTAAAACTTAAATTAGCATTCTTGAAGATTTATTATTAAAAAAACAAAATTCTTACAGAGGTATTTGCAAAAATTAATTTTTTTCTAACTTCCAACTCTTCACTGCTAAACGTTTCGAAGAAACTTACATATGTGGGTATGAGTTTCAAAACTTGCCTTGTTGTTAATTAAAAGACAGTTTTAGCTATCAAACTATTCTATTGGTGAATCTGCATACAAAAAGTACTACAGTCTAGGGGGGGGGGAAATAGTTTCAATATGTATTTTTGGCATTGGTCTATATGGTATTGGTTGGTGGCATTGGTATCTTGGTTTACAATGAAAACCAATAGAAGCTGTCAGAGGTTCTTTGAGTTTTCTCAAAATTTGATTTTCAGGATAAGGCAAGATTTGAAATTCCCATCATCATTAAGAAATCATTGCAGATAAATTTATATTCATATAAAATAAGTTAAAAAAAATTAATGGATTTATAAACATATAAACATTTATTGAAATTAGTCTTTAAAATTGTATGTAACCTAAGTATAAGCACATATACAAAAACAAACAAACAACAACAAAATCTATTGCATAATTTCTACATAAATTTTAGGATTTATATTTAAAAAAGGTCTGAAATATTTTATTCCCCACATAGAAAAGTAACAATCATATATGAAAGCCTTTCAAGTAATAATAACACACATATTTTGTAAAGTCAGTTTTGAATAGAACATACATCTATGAAGAATCATTTTCCAAATAATATAAAATTACTAACAGAATAAATTTACAAAAAGACATTCACCATTCAGATCCAATCTGCCACTATGAGCAATAGTAAAGTATAGCACAGAGTATATTGGCAAGACAGATGAATCCAGATAAAAAGAGAAAAGCTGCTACATTGCATACACTTTTCCAATGAGATACAACTCGAAGTAAGATGCAAAAAACACACATACAAAGGGGAAAAAAATTAAACCTGAAAACAGAATATTTAAAAAAAAAAAAAAATGCTGCCTAAAGAAAACTGATTAAAAATTAGTAAATACAGTATACTATTTTAAATCTATTAAGGACTGATGATCATGCAGATTATACAATTAGTTTAAAATCAAAATATGTGTTAAAAAAAAAAAGGATAAAATCACCCAAAATTGTCATTTTTCTAAATGATAAATATATTTTTTATGATAGGCTGCAACATAATTTTAGTATTCATTTAAATCATGTCTCAAAATTCATCTTTTTGTAGCCATGTAACTAAAAATAAGTGTGCAATATACATAATGAAAATGCAAGTCCATTGTCAAAAAAGCATAGAAAGACCAGGGTTCACAGAACAGTCTGAATCAAAACACTGCTTATATTTTTGTAGCAAACAAATTATAATTTATTTGAGATCATCTCTAAAGCCAACAGAAGTCTTAACCAAAATACCATTTATAAATTTGTAGCATAGAATTAAATTATAATTTATTTCAGATAATCTTTAAAGCCAATATTGAATTCAGCCCTTTTCAACCCTAAATAAAGTGCTCCAGAGATAGAAGGGCGTAAGTTTACAGGGATCTTGAATGAGCCTAAAGGACATTCCTTTATCTTTTGAAAATGAGCAAAAAATGTTCCTAAAATGTTTGCACCTAGCCCTGTATTTAACCTTTATGCTTATACCCCCCCCCCCCCCCACACACACACACTACAAATTAAAAAGACTTAAAATGTTTCATACACTCATGTCCCTTTATAGAAAAGGCCAACTCATCATAACAAAAGGCTTTAATTCTATGATCCCTGTCTACTACATGAGATGCAATACATACAAAAATGATGACTGTATGAAACAAACCAAAAATATAAGCAAATGACACTAAGATACAGTGACATATGAGAAAATACAGCTTTAACAAATGAAAATTCTAAAATACAAAAAATGAGATTGCTGTTCCAAATTCAACATCATATGTTTATTTTGATTATTAAAAATAAAGAAAATTAAACTCAACAAATATGAAAACAAAACACCGGTGGAAATAAAAAACATAACATATAATATCTGTAATATTACCCAGAATTCAGTCAGTAATTGGTATAACAAAACAGCAAAATTACATGTGAATTTATCCCTATATATACATAATTCTGATATACATCAGATGATTATAAAATTTTTAAGACATATTCACAGTTTTATGTAACGTTTATGACAAGAAAATTTTTAACAAGTCCTTTTTTACAGTGAAATAGTTGTGATTTTTGGTCAAATGTAAAATAAAATCTTAAACTATCATACACATATTGCTCTTACTGTAAAGCAATTGAACTTGAGAACTTTAAATTCCTTAAATTCAAGGAATATAAACAGATTTATTCTTAAGTTGGCAGAACTAATGGTCAATGAAGAGATAAAAAAAAGTTTGGGAGAATTGCTGCAGAGAAAATCACAAGCAAAGGACTGAATTAGATTGTTTATTAAAGTCACATTAAAACTACTTTATTTTTGTAACTATATCCTCTTAAAAGGTGAACACTTTAAGTCAGGGTTGGAAAAAAACCAGGTTTTTTCGAAAAAAACCAAAAAAACCCGGTTTTTTTGGTTTAAACCTGGTTTTTTTGGTTTAAACCGGGTTTTTTAAAAACATCCTTTCTTATTATATATATACATGCATATTTACTGATAAAAACAGACATTATTGGTTTATAAGCAGTGTAACTTCATTTAAAATAATTTAAATTTGAAAAAATTTAAATAATTTAAATTTGCTGAAAATTGAAAAAATTTATTTTTCAATTTAAACAGTTTTAGCAAACAGTCTTATGTTGAAAGTTTTAACTGTTCTACACAGTGAACCATTGATGCCCTGTAAATATTTATAAACAATCTTTTGATTACTAATAATAAACATTTGGATGTAGTTTGATAAATATTCTTTTCCACAATTATTCAAATAATAAGTTAGAAATATTTCTTAGGATTTTTTCTTTCTGAGTGACATTTTGAAGTTAACATTTTTAGTCGTTAGATTCAGCAGATAGCAGAAGGAAAAAAAATATTATTAAAATGCTGTAACTAGCAACCAGTCTTTGCTTTTAATTATTCAAGATAATCTTCCAAAAGAAAAATTTCTTTTACAGCTTGTGCAAAATCTTAAAAGATCATTGTGTTACATTATTAAATGCATTAAATAATCTGCATTATTAAAAAAATTAGAATATTTTATACTAAATATTGAATTTATTTTATCTATGATCAATTCACATGTTTGAAGTTTTTTCTTTACAGCAATAGATATGCTCACCAATGTGTACTGATTTTAATCCTTTACATAAAAAAAATGACATGAACCCAATGTATTTAATGCTTATTGCTGAAATAAAATGTTAAAAGTAAAAACTATTTATATCCAATAATCTGAAACTCGTAAATTATAAAGAAAGAAAGAAAATGTCATTAGATTTCTTCTAAAAAATGATAGAAATTATTTATATCTAATAATCTGAAACTCGAAAATTGTAAAGAAAATGCTGTTATATTTCTTCTAAAAAACGAATTGCTTTTTTTTTTTATAGAAAAATCCAATTGGTTTAATCCTATGCATAAAAAAAGACCTAAACCCACTATATATAACACTTATTACTGAAATAAAGTGTTAAAAGTAGAAATTATTTATGTCCAATAATCTGAAACACGTAATTATAAAGAAAAAAAAAAGAAAATGTTATTAGATTTCTACTAAAAAAACCTATTGGTTTTTTTGAGAAAAAAACCATTTGGTTTAAACCGTGGTTTAAACCATGGTTAAAACCAATTGGTTTAAACCGTGCCAACCCTGCTTTAAGTACTGACAATAATGTCATTTTTTTCTTACATATTAAGGTAAGTTCAAGTTAGTTTCATATTCATAACAACAGGAAATATTTTGAAAGTAATAATTGATTAGTTTTATTTATCAGAAAACACAAGCAAACGTTTATTATAGTTAGAAACAAAAGTAGACAAAGCAGAATAGTATTTACAACTTTGCTAAGAGCAATAATTGCTGGTAAATTTAACTACTTTATTTTGTAATTGTTTCTTGACTAAAAAGTTGATATTGTAGGGACAGTTTTGTTGCCCCTCCCCCCCTTTTTTTGACATAGTTTTAATATAATTTTATTTATTTACAAATTACTAACAAAATACTGAGTAAAAAAAAAAGAATCTAAACACATATGTAAAATGGCATATAAACTCAATATAATAAAGTGCAAACTTGTAGAAGATATAATTTTATAAAACATATTCAAAAGCATAACCTTATAAAAAGACATCACATGCTTTTTTTTCATGTCAAACCATTTATCAAGTCAGATAAAAAACTTTTTTTTTATATTAAAATATTGTCAATATTTATTTGGAATATGGACGAAATATACATAAAAGATGTTTTAAAATAATAAACTAAATAAAAAAAGCTCTTATTTCAAAAATATATCAATAAAAATATTAAAATGGAAATAAGTAAATTGAAAAATAGTAAAAACATTAAGAAATAGTACTAAACAGAAATATAGTAAAACTCCAATTACCTGCAACACCAAAAATCTGGATTTATACAAGGAAATAAAATATTACACTTTTAAGGGAAAGAAAACACCTGTTGAGGGGTGAACTTGTGTATTTTTTTAAGACGATATAGTTTACTTAAAATTTCTAAAGCTCTGCTTAATTGGATTTTTTAAATGCAAGATTTGGTAAATAGTCTGTTTTTGGTCTGAGCAAATATTATACCAACTTCAAAGATACTGTATTTCACTACTATTATTTCTAAAAAAAAAAAAAAAAAAAAAAAAAAAAAAGAAAAAAAAAAAAATCACAATTTTTTTTTTTTTTTTTAGAATTTTTAATTTGTTTTATGAGTGAAAAACAAGCAATGTTGAATATTTTTAAAATATATCAGGAACAAGTATGAAAAATGGTCAAGATTTCATACAGCTTCTAAATCTTAAGAATGTGGATGTTCATTCTACTTCACACTGGTAAACAACTTCAAAGTTATACAGCAGAATTTCCAAAATCTGGAACAATTCTACGCAAATTAATTTAGAGATTATGGAAAATAAAGTTGAGTCTTAAAGCTCTAGGTTTGGTAAAAAGTCTGTTTTTAGTCAAGTCAGACAAAAAGATTTTTCACATTAATATATTGTCAATATCTCTCTATATTTTATTATCATTATTATTTTACCATAGTAGTTATGCACAGTAATTTTTTGTTTGTTTGGTTAATTTTATGTATAAACATTAATTCATGCTCTAAGATAAATTTTCTCTCTTTCTCTCTTATGAGCCATTTATTCTATATATTGTCAGCAAGAAATGCTACTAAGTAATATTTTTTGTTTAAAAAAAAAAAAAAAAAAAAAAAAAAAAAAAAAAAAGCACAACAGTGTGAGATTTTCTGACCCGTTTACAAACTCCTTTTTAAACACAGAAGTATGAGATTCTGCAGGCCTGAAACAATTTGGAATCTAATGGTATTTTTCATTTCTGATGACAGTTTTTCTCCTTTCTCATGCTGTTGCATCTAAAATTTGGCTCAAAACACCAACAGTGACAATATTTTTTGAAAGCATTTAACAAAAAAATATGTAACACTACATAAATTTTTGAATACATAGTTTCTGAATAAGAGCATCTGTTAATTGCAAGCATTTGAGAACAAAAATAAATTTAAAAATGTATCAGAAAGTAGACCATTTGGATTTGAGAACAGCCTTAATAATGTAAGATATCACAAAATCTAATCTGAATTTGACTAATTCACTATTAGGGTAAAGCTAAATTACAACTAATATTTAGAGTAAAGTATATGACTAATTCACTATTAGGGTTTAATTGCATTGTAAGCTTAACACAATGATATTTCTTATGTGTAAATTTGTGGGGAAAAAAGAGCAAAAGGGGGACATCGATTAATGTTATTATCAGGTGGTAAAACAAAATTATTATTACACAAAATTACTCAAAGAATTAGCATTTATATACTCTAGATTTTAGAGACTGTACTGTATTGTACCTTTTAATTGTTTGTAATTGGAATTATTTCATTTTCAACATACATAAGACCTATCTTTTTATGAAACAAAAGATATTTTTGAAAAGATATTTATTTAACAATCTTCTGCTGATGATTCATCTAATTATTTTGGATATCTGCAAATATAGGTTAAATCCAGAATATACTAGTCTGGATAATTGGAGTTTACCATAATACCAGAATAAAACATTGCTTGAAAGAAAAAATAAGTTCCCTTAAAGAAAGGGAACTATTAAAATCATCTACAATTATAATATAACTGCATGTCATAGTTCCCATCTGCTTGTAAATACCATAATCACACAGGAAACATCACATCTATCACACATTTAAAAAGTTGCAATGCAGTCAATTTTTCTTTCTCGCAAAGCTGAGGCACGTAAGAGTCTCTGGTGTCTGTAACATAACTAGTTCAAAGTTTTTGTAACTAAATTTCAAGCTACTTGTCAGTAGAAAATAGAATAAGTCCATGATAAAAATAAGTTTTTGATAAAAAATACATGGAATACTGATGCATACTTAGAAGAGTGTCAGTTATTGTCTATTCATTTCACTGATCTTCAGCACTTGGATCAAATTTTTCGTATTGATAGCTTGTACAAGTTTGGAAGTTAATGTGCTCCTGAAAGAAAAAAGAAGAAATTAAATTCACAAAAATTAAAAATTGTAACAAAACAAAATCCAGACAAGAAGAATTTTTTTTGTTTCCTGGCGATAACAAACTAAAATTAAATTAAACTTCTTTATTATTATTGTCCAGACACATGCAGTGCAAGAAAAATATTGTATCATAATAAAAACCAAATTGATTTGATTTTTTTGGCATTTTGAGATTTTTGAAAGTTTTTCTTTTTTTCTTTTTTTTTTTCATATGCATGTGTGCATGCATGAGTGCAAAGTAGAATTTTCTCACTCTTTCAAGTCCCTGTAACCTTTTTTTTTTTTTTTTTTTTTTTTTTTGGTGTGTGTGTCACAATGTATTAATATGTGGGAGTGAACACGATACCATTCAGATAGTGCTTTTGATTGAGATCCCAATTGATGTATTTGTTAAAAGCTACTGTTGAAAGAGATGCATTCATTTTAACAAAAATTTGATAACAAGTTTGCCATCTAAATTACTTGTCAACAATTTTCTGGCTGAATAAGCCTTTTCTTTTTTAATTGAATTATTTAATTAAATATTTTAATAGTTCATATTCATCTGTTGTCTATACTATAATGATACTTCATCAGAAGATGATTTAATAAATCTTAAGCAAACCAAAATAAAAATTATTAGATAAGTTTCATGGATGTGTGAGAAAATTTAAGCATTACATTTTTTTTTTTTTTTTTTTTTTTTTTTTTTTTTTTTTTAAGAAAAAGGCAAAACATGTGCATTTAAAATAACTTAAATATTTTCTATGTATAAAATTATTGGATACATATATCAAAATATTAGGTCAAAGACATCATAAATATTTCTAAACCTTGCAGTTGAATCACACTCCTTTTTCTAAAAGAATAATGGAATATTTACATAGCATATGGTACGTACCTTATGCATTAGACAACCAATATGATGCAATGAATTATATATATATAAAACCCCTCCGTGTATAACGTTTCCAGGGTTCACCGATCCACGAGAAAAAGAAACTTATTGCGATTCGGCGTCCACGTTAGTCTTAAGTATTCCGAGCCGTTCACAAATATTTTAATCGTTCAACTTATGGAAATATACATATAAAAGATTTATTCATCACTCATTTTCTTTAAAACCTACAAAAACTATCTAATTATACCTACAAAAACTATCTAATTATAATGTTTAAGAGTTTAAGTTCTAAATCAAACAACCAGCAAGTAAGAGATAAACAAACGATTTAAGCAAGTTAATGCTGTTGCCATTCAAGAATCACAAATTCCAAACCTATCAAAAATATTGTGAAAAGTTACTTCCAATTTTAAAGGCTATCTATTTCCTGACCGATGAAAACGTTCCACAGTCGTAATGGAGCGTTCTCATTGGTCAGATTTACAGTAGGAGCTGTAAATGACGTCATTACATTTTAATGCACTTTGAAATCTTTTCAGGATTTCAAAAACAATATTTAATTAAAACTGTTTATTTAAGGAAAGCGAAGATGCGTTTTAATGTAATATTGTTAAATTTTTTATATTCGGGTTGCTTTAATTTTTTTTTCTGTCGTCAATGATTCTTGAGAATGAGTCCATCGTGCTTGGGAGTTTCAAATCCCTGAAAATGTTGAAGATGAAGAACATTATTGCGGAACGATGAACGTTATTTGCCAGTTTTGTGGTTCCAAAAATTTCAGAGCTGAACGTCCGCATGACGGAAAATTTACAAGTTGCAGCCGTAAAAGAAGATTGAAACTTTAAAAGCCTATACTGAAGGAAATATTTTAACATATCCTATTTTTTTTTGTTTCACTTGCTATGGATCCGAGCAACCCTGATTACAAGAACAAAAATTTTTATTATTTTCTATCAGTAACTTTATATATTTTTTGGCTGTAGTTTCACAATATATTCTTTTATAACTTTTTTTTTTTTTTGCCTTACTTTATTCTTTTAAAATTTATGCATTTACCATTTGTTCATTACAATTCCCTACCATCCACCAGATAGTTTTGTTACAGTTTTGAATGCAAATATGCAAATTTTTCTTAATTTTTTTTTTTAGATATTTCCCCCTCATGTTTAATTGCTATATTTTTCAAAATTATTTAAGCTTAAAGTGGCTATGATTGACCACAGTTGGTGTATTTTTTATCATCCTTTTAAAAATGCAAACACGTCATTTTGACGGGCTATTTTCTAGTATGAATTATTAGCATTAAATGCCGTTTATGGCAATAGATTTTGTTTATCATAAGTGGTTGACGAGAAAGTAAACCAACATCAAAAGTGAATAAAAAAGCAATATGTGCATTAAAACACAATGAAAGTTAAAGATAAACTCCACTAAAATAAAATAATTTCGGTACATGGTGGAAAAAAAAAAAGTTAATTGTGTATTTTATACTGAAATGTTTAGAATTTTTCTCTCCCCCCTCATCTGCTTCCAGCAGTACATTTAAAACCGCATGAATTTGGCTTAACTATAATTTAGACATCTTTGAGGAGTATTTTGAATTGAAAACAGCATTTTATTTATTAGGAATTTTTAAATAGACTGTATGCATCCTGCAAGTCCTTCAATCATTTAATTTAGATAATTAACAATACAAAATAAGGTGTTTTGCTTTTTTAAGGCTTTTATCCTTTAATGTGATGTAATAATTTAAAATTAGAAATAAATAACTGATCACACTTTTTTCTACTTATAAAAAATACATAAAACAAACTGTACATCTTCAATACTTTGTATACTTATGTAAAATTTTTACAAAAAACAAACTTACTTTTGCATTTAAAAACATGCTCTGAAGTGTTGTAGCTAATTCCATAAACTTGGGCCTTTCGTCTGGATCCAATTCCCAACAATGAAGCATTGCCTGATATCTATGAAGACATTTTGTTATATTAATAACTTATTAATTAAAATTTAAATATAAATAAAGATTTGCTGAAGTAGATTGTATAAGGTGATTTAGTAAAACCAATTATAGTGTTTAGTTTGTATACATTTAGTGTATCTTACAAACAAGGATTTTTTTTTCCATATATTAAAATTTTATCAAACATGCATATATTAAGAATATAAAAGATATCTGAAACTATTGCAGAACGTAAAATATTTAAAAATGGTAATGAATAAATGTCAGGCTTAGTATTTAAAAATAAAGTATGGTTAATATTTTTATTAATTTTGTTACTTAATTATTAAAAAAAAAAAATCTTTTGTTAGTGGTAATTTGACAGTTATAATTTTTATGTGCAATTGTTTTTTAATTTTCTGTTGTCTAAGCAGGGCTGATATTGCATGTAAAAAAAAAACAAGACAGAATTTTATTTTTGCTTTTATTGAGATGAATTAATATGTTAATTATTTTTTCATTAAAATTTTCTCTCTGACCTCCCCTCCCCTCACCTCTCCAAATTATTAATGTCTTATTAGTTATTTAAAAATGCAAAGAAAGTTCCTATCAAAGGTTAACAAAGTTATATAATAAAAATAGTAAATTTGAAAGTAATTCATCACAATTTTATATTGCTTGGAATCAAGGGAAAGAAAAGAAAAAAAATCTTCCTTTGAACCATATAGAAATCATGCATACACACACAAAAAGGATTTTTTTTTTTAATCTTTTATTTTCTCTGTTTACACATACTATAAAATTTAAATAGTTACTTAAAATCTTCAATTATTCTCGATTTAATGAATAATTGAAGATTTTAAGTAACTATTTAAATTTTATAGTATGTGTAAACAGAGAAAATAAAAGATTAAAAAAAAAAAATCCTTTTTGTGTGTGTATGCATGATTTCTATATGGTTCAAAGGAAGATTTTTTTTCTTTTCTTTCCCTTGATTCCAAGCAATATAAAATTGTGATGAATTACTTTCAAATTTACTATTTTTATTATATAACTTTGTTAACCTTTGATAGGAACTTTCTTTGCATTTTTAAATAACTAATAAGACATTAATAATTTGGAGAGGTGAGGGGAGGGGAGGTCAGAGAGAAAATTTTAATGAAAAAATAATTAACATATTAATTCATCTCAATAAAAGCAAAAATAAAATTCTGTCTTGTTTTTTTTTACATGCAATATCAGCCCTGCTTAGACAACAGAAAATTAAAAAACAATTGCACATAAAAATTATAACTATCAAATTACCACTAACAAAAGATTTTTTTTTTTTTTTTTTTTTTTTTTGGGGGGGGGGGGGGGGTTGCTCACACCTAGCATCAAGATCTGGTGCATTTTGTAGCTCTATACATAAAAATTAGAGAACAGATTTTTGGCAGGCTGTATTACAGTTGGCTAAAGTTGCCAGAAAACTCCATATGCTAGCATTTTCCCTGCCAAAAATGTGAGTACAATGCTGTAATTTTTCAAAACAAAATTTGTTTGTTTTTTAAGGAATTTTTAAATGTCTTTCAATATTTTATATTTATTACTTACTAATCTATTTTTTTTAAATGTTTTTCTTTTTTATTTAAAAAAAAATAATAATAGCTTGATAAGTGGCCTCAAAAACAGCATTTTCAGAAAATTATGATGCTCCAAAATCAAAAAATATGACTAACAGATTTTTTTTTTTTTTTTTTTTTTTTTTTTTCAAATTCCCAAACTTTTTAAGACAGGGTTTTAAAATGCATCAAGTCTCAATGCTATATGTGAGAAACACCAGAAATAGTCCCCTTGTAAGTAAAGTAACTTATATGTAGCAATTTTGAGAGACAAACAAAATTTATTGATAAATAAATGCAAATAAAGGAAATCTTGTTAAAATTAATCTTGTATAATTAAGTGCACAAATAAGATAAATTACTCATTAATACTTACAAATCATCAAAGACACCTTTAGGCTGAGGGAGTCGCATGCCTTGCATGACTCTAGGAAGAACATCTCGAGTGTATAGTCCATTGTATGGTGAGCCACCTAAAAAAAGAAGATATATATATTTTTTTAATTACATACATATGTATTGACATAAATCAGATAAATATACTATATGTCACATTTAAATTGAATTTATAGAGTTTAAAAGTACAGAGTAAAGTAAACTACATCATATAAAATCAATAATACAATTCCATTTTTACATACATATTACAAATTTAAAATTTTTCGCCAAAACTAACCTTTATACTATCTTAATTTTCTTATAATAATATTCCGTACTTACTTCAAATTATTAAATTAAAATCTTGTTTCTAAATCTAATCTGTTAATCCTTATGCAGACGATATAAATTCTTAATTTGCCTTAAAAAACATTAATCCAGTATGCGTAAATTTAAAAAGATGGCTCTAAATTAAAAATATTCTTAATTAAAACTTTATTTCTTAATATTCCAAATAAAACTGATTTCTTCTATGTTTTTATCAACCCTTTTTAAGAAAGTCTTATTAAATTTATTCCAAACCCATACCTTTTAAAAAATATCATTATTTTATTTTATCTATTTATTTATTTTTCCGCCGTCAACGATAATTTGCATATTAATAAATTCATTTCTTTTCTTTTTCTCTTAAAATTAATCATGTAAAAAAATCGTCTGCCTAAGATATTTAAAATTCTGAGTCAATTATAAATTGGTTAAATAATATTTTTTTTAAAAATAAATTTATCGTCTGTTTAAAATAATCTCGTAGCTGGACAAGAATTCTGTTTATATAAAATAATGATGGTTAGAGATTACAGAATGTTCCAGAACTTTCTTTTGAGTTTAAAAGGGGGAAGTCTCGAGATGAAAGAAAGATTCTGAAGATTTCTTGGGTTGCTTTTTCGATGAGGACAGCTCGCTGAAATAATGATGGAATTTTTGCAAAAAGGAGCTTTTCCTTCCTCATTATCACGAATTTAATAAATGAATTTACAGCAGCCCATGACTAATTATTGGATCTTCTACATTTATTTATTATTTTTGTTTTTTCCCTCGCTTGCCATGACTGTGTGTTTCTTTTTAACCAGTGGAAATAATTCGAGTGAGTTCTCCTGAAATCGTCACAACTAATCGAAAAGTCGACAGGATAGGTAATGCCTGTGCTAGTGCCTGTTTCGGATTTTGAAATGAATCTACTGAAGAAGTAAAATGCTATGTAAATGAATCTACTGAAACGAAGTGATGACAAAAATATGAATCGCCGAAAATTTTACCCGCCATGGTTGAAAGTGTTATTAAGCAAGAATTGCCATTATCTTTTGATTCCTCGAGTGAATGTAACAGAGGAGATTTTAATGTTAAACAGCTTTCTGTCCGAGTGGTTTGAAAGATTTCTTCTAAATATCTCGTGAATTCCTGAGGCCTGATATTCCACCTTTTTGCTGTTTATGTGTAACTGATGACTCAAGATAATCATGGTCATAATGACAAGAAAAAAAAAAAAAAAAAAAAAAAAAACTTTTAGAGACAACTGAACGCAGATTACTACTTACTTTCATAATTTTCGTTATTCCTGTCTCCCCTAGGATCAGCTTGAAAATTTCTCCTTATCCGTGAGTTATTTTTAGATGTATTTAATTATTATGTGTATCCTTTTTACTGTATTTGTGTAGATAGTTCTTTGTTTGTAAGGTTTATTTATTTGTTTGTTTATTTTTCTGTGAGCCTTATTTATTTATCTTTTTATCTAGTTATGAGTCTTATTATTATTATTACTATTATTATTATTACTTGTTGGAGTGAAAACATGTTTGTTCTTAAAAATTTAATTGAGGAGTATGATGTTCTTAAGATATTTACTGTTACTTATTAAGAGTATTATGATATTTTTATGCACGTTTAAAGATAAGTTCGTAATAATAATGAAGTATAAAAGAACTCAGAAGCTCAAGTTATTTTTTAAAAGGTACATTTTCTAATTTATTGATATTGTTTGTTATCAAGAACTATTCTCAGAATACAGTATTTTCATGATAATGTTCCTACAACTAAACATTTGAGCTGAAAATTAAATTAACATTTATGTTTTTTCCTTTATTTGTTAGAATTTCTAGTGACAGTGAGCTTTGGTTCCCGGATTCTTATAATTTATTTAAATTCAGTAAGAATATGGAACTGTGCAAGGCTGTTGCTGGAATTTTGACTGATAAATGTGATTAATTTTTTTTAGTAAATTTTGTGGTTTTAAGTAAGGAATTACCTATAGTTAAAATTTTGAATCTGTTTATGATTTATAAAATAATAGAATTAAAAAGTCGATCACAATTTAAGGTATAACTATGATATTTACAATCACAACTAATCGAAAAGTCGACAGGATAGGTAATGCCTGTGCTAGTGCCTGTTTCGGATTTTGAAATGAATCTACTGAAGAAGTAAAATGCTATGTAAATGAATCTACTGAAACGAAGTGATGACAAAAATATGAATCGCCGAAAATTTTACCCGCCATGGTTGAAAATTTTGTCTAGCTGATGGTTGATTTATTACTTGGTTTGAAACTAGTGGGGTGGAAACTTCCACGAATTGTTTGACAACCCGGTACCATTCTGTGGTACTACTAGGAGGATTTATAATAATACTGTTTTTGAATTCTGGTTTTAAACCATCAGTTAAACCTTGTAATAGTATATTTTCACTAAGATGTAATTTCCTACCAATTTCCACTTTCTTACGAAAATAAGTTTCTAAATTGTCTAAATTATCTAATTTCAAGTTTGAAAAATCAGAAAAACTCGGGATGTCTAATTGAATGAATCTTTCTATCAAAATTTTCTTAATTTGTTCATAATCCGTACAATTTAAACAGTCATTGATATAAATTTTTTGCGCTTCCCCTTTCAGATATTGAGCAATAGAATTAAATTTCCATTCTAGATTTTTCTTTTCCTTTTCATAACTAGTGTAACAGGGGCAGAATAGGGGCTATTACTTTCCTTTATCAGTCCGGCGGCTAACAATGATTGAATTTGGCTTTTTATTTCAATTTCTTCTAGAGGAGATGTTCGGTAGGGCCTCAGAGATATAGGTAGGTCTGAGTTTAGTATAACGCGTTGTGGTTCAATATTAATCCGACCCACATCATATTTATGCTTTGCAAAAATATCACTATAAATATGAACTAATTCCCTTAAATTTACATCTTGAATTAAATTTATTTCCCCAGTTAAATCTGAATCCGAATTATCGCGAAAATTTTGAAGAGTCATGGAACCTCTATAATCAGGATGCACATTAATTGCGTGATCATATTCAACACAGTCTTCATTTTTCATAATATTTCCACAGGTAGATTGTAACTCTATATCATGATTATTTACATTCAGTGTTTCATTATCATAATTATCTAGTGGAAATAATTCGAGTGAGTTCTCCTGAAATCGTCACAACTAATCGAAAAGTCGCACAGGATAGGTAATGCCTGTGCTAGTGCCTGTTTCGGATTTTGAAATGAATCTACTGAAGAAGTAAAATGCTATGTAAATGAATCTACTGAAACGAAGTGATGACAAAAATATGAATCGCCGAAAATTTTACCCGCCATGGTTGAAAGTGTTATTAAGCAAGAATTGCCATTATCTTTTGATTCCTCGAGTGAATGTAACAGAGGAGATTTTAATGTTAAACAGCTTTCTGTCCGAGTGGTTTGAAAGATTTCTTCTAAATATCTCGTGAATTCCTGAGGCCTGATATTCCACCTTTTTGCTGTTTATGTGTAACTGATGACTCAAGATAATCATGGTCATAATGACAAGAAAAAAAAAAAAAAAAAAAAAAACTTTTAGAGACAACTGAACGCAGATTACTACTTACTTTCATAATTTTCGTTATTCCTGTCTCCCCTAGGATCAGCTTGAAAATTTCTCCTTATCCGTGAGTTATTTTTAGATGTATTTAATTATTATGTGTATCCTTTTTACTGTATTTGTGTAGATAGTTCTTTGTTTGTAAGGTTTATTTATTTGTTTGTTTATTTTTCTGTGAGCCTTATTTATTTATCTTTTTATCTAGTTATGAGTCTTATTATTATTATTACTATTATTATTATTACTTGTTGGAGTGAAAACATGTTTGTTCTTAAAAATTTAATTGAGGAGTATGATGTTCTTAAGATATTTACTGTTACTTATTAAGAGTATTATGATATTTTTATGCATGTTTAAAGATAAGTTCGTAATAATAATGAAGTATAAAAGAACTCAGAAGCTCAAGTTATTTTTTAAAAGGTACATTTTCTAATTTATTGATATTGTTTGTTATCAAGAACTATTCTCAGAATACAGTATTTTCATGATAATGTTCCTACAACTAAACATTTGAGCTGAAAATTAAATTAACATTTATGTTTTTTCCTTTATTTGTTAGAATTTCTAGTGACAGTGAGCTTTGGTTCCCGGATTCTTATAATTTATTTAAATTCAGTAAGAATATGGAACTGTGCAAGGCTGTTGCTGGAATTTTGACTGATAAATGTGATTAATTTTTTTTAGTAAATTTTGTGGTTTTAAGTAAGGAATTACCTATAATTAAAATTTTGAATCTGTTTATGATTTATAAAATAATAGAATTAAAAAGTTGATCACAATTTAAGGTATAACTATGATATTTACAATTTCTATTTTTATTAGATAAAATTTCTGGTTAAAGTTAGCAGCTAAATATAGTTATAATTTTCACGATAATTTTGATTCAGATTTTTAAAATGGGGGGTAATGGTTTTGTGTGAGGCAATTAAAATGTATACAACTCCAGTAGACAAAGCCCTCAAAATTGCGAAAGCGCGAACTCATGAATTTTACCTTAAAAGTAAAAGACTCTATGATCGAAATTTTGTTGAATGCCCATTAAAAATACAAGACTCTGTAATTTATGAAGAATTTAAATACCCTAACACTCGAAAATTAGAACCTACTTTCTCTGGACCATATAAAATTATAAATAAACTTTCTGATGTAACTTATGAAATAGATAAATTTAATTATGAGACAGGACAGAATTCCGTTATTGTGCATGTTTCTAAATTAAGACCCTATTTTTCACCCGAAGATTTTAAACTGTTTCATGAGCAACCCAAAAAACAAACAAAACCTCAGATACAATCACCATAATTTTCAACATCAGCAGGTATGTTCTTGGAGGCCTACAAGAATATTACTTGTTTTGGGGAGTTTTTGGGGTTAAATTGGGCACCTTATGCAGGCATAAGGTGAACACTTTGATTGTAAAAGCTTTCAAATTGATGTTGATAAATTAATTTTAAGGGTGTTTAAGTCTAATTATATTTACTCATGTATTTGACATTAATATTATTCTATTTATTCAGCAGATATTTATGTTATAACAGTTATAAAATCTAATGATTCTACTTAAACCTATAACATAATATGTGATTTTCAGTGATTGTGAAAACTACAGATTAAAAGTTTTTCAAAAAGCAAAGTATTTTTATTTCCATTTCTCAATTAAGAATGACAACTTTCATTCCTATTGTATTTTATTATTAAAGTTTATAAACCATGTGTGGATAAAACATTATTCTACATTTGGCATTGAAAACTTATAACCAAATTTGACAATTTTGTAAAAGAGTATCAGAGAGGAATTATTGTAAGGAAATACTGGTTGAGAGTCCATTTTCTAAATAGTTAGATTTAATTTTATTTGGATTTTGGAATTATTATGATTTTTTTTATTTATGCTTTCGGCTAGCAAAAAATACTTTCTTATGCTATTAGAAGATAAGAAAATTATTTAGTTGCTATGTAATTATTGTTATCCTCAACCAATATTTTCCCTATCAATAATAAACAAATAGTGATATTTTCTTTTGATTATACTCTTGTTTTACTATTATTATTATTATTATGATTTCTATAATGAAGTTTAGTATTAATTATACTCTTATTGAAAAATATTAGGATATGGAGTCTTATTATACTATTACTTATTATTGTTGTTATTGTTATTATTTAAATTTTTCTATATTATTTATTATTGATATTGAGAGTGATGCTATTTATTATTGAAAAATTGATATATTACTGAAAGATGTTGGATCCAACATAACATTAAAACCAAAGATTAAACTAGGTTTGAAGATTTTTAATTAAAGAGACTGTATTCACTGGACATTGAAAAAGACTCTTTTATATATTCTTGAAAGACTTTTTTCATTTAAAGGACTTATTTAAAATAAACTATGCATTAAGTCATTGTAATTATTTAAACTTCCATGAGAACGAATTTTTATTGTTTTTATTATATTTTTATCTCTTGCTTATTAATATTCATAACTTATTTACTGTTATTATATGTATTATCTTCTATGCACTTACGAATGGTAAGTGATGTTGTAACATTATTGTATTTCTTTCAGGGAAATGCTCCTACCTAAATTCAATTCAGAATTATTTTCTGTTAACTATTTTATTTTAATCGCTAATATTTTTTATATTGCGTTAATTTTCTTTTCTTCCATCTCTTGGCTTCCTGAGTTTGACAGTTTTATTCCAAACTAAATTATTATATTTCTGTTGTCTGAACTTGTAGTTTATTTAACTATCAATTTCATACAAAGTCTTGGGGAGGGGGTATAACGATTATTTCATTATATATTGGTTATTTTCTTAAATTATTCCTTCCCCCCGTCTCTTTTCAATTCAAAATCAGTTTTAAGTGTCCTTCATTCACTTTCCATTTTTTTCCCTCGCCTAGTTTTCTCTAACCGAAAAATCGGCAGCTGCGTAACTTTGTCTGTGAGAAATACACTTACATATTAATCAACCGTTTAAAGCTATTTCCAGATGTCTGCTATTTCCGATCGAGGCAATTCTGCATTACCGTATATGGACATCATCTCTGTTTCGCAGTTAAAATTTATGCTTACGCTTCTTTTCTTTCTCGACAAAACCCTAAAAAGAATTTAACATCTACGCAGTAAAATCTGATATCCCTTTGGTGTGCCTCTTTATTAGACATAATAACACGTGTAACATTTTATCGTTTGGCAACCTTGCCTTTCCCATCCCAGCTTGGAAACCATATTGAATTCTTATCTTGCCGGCTGCATTTTAACTGTATTTGGCGTATACTATCCATTGTGCATGGGCGAACTTGTGTATGTTGGCGATTTTCTATCATGCCAAAAGTGGCGGTTTATTGCTATGTACGGATCACTTGACTCTCTGCGCTTGTCTTGTCAACGTGCTAATTTTGGTTTGGAGATTTTCTCCGAGTACTGTATGTGTGCCCCCCTAGTAACATATGTATGAATAAAAAATAACTTAGCAATCATTTGTGGGGTTTTTTCGTACATCTGAACCTGGATACATGATCATTTCGTTCTTCTAAATGCCTTAACTAATATCTGCAACCACCAATCACCCTTACAAATCTCTGGTGCCGTTTGACTCTCGTTTTTTTCCCCACATAAAAAAAAAAAATATATATATATGGAGGGGGGCACAATCAACTGCGACTTTACGGCGGATGTGATGATTTTGGTTCTTCTTTCTTCTCTGCATCCCCGGTAAAAAAAAATGCAACTGCTAGTAGTCTTGCCTGCTAAAAGTCAACAGATGTGGAATTGATTTCCCCGACTTCATCTGAGGTCGGCGTCGACAAGTGGTGTTCCCGTCCTGAAGTTCCTTTCCTGGACGCCCCTTTTCCTCCCCTGTCCTCTGCAGCTCAAGTGCTTCGGAGCGTTCCCCGTGAAATTCCATCTTCAAAAGAAATATGCGGCCAAGTATCACCTGAGCGCTGGGGCGCCCACCCTTCTTTCTTCCACTCGTTTGTGTGTGATTTGTGTGTGATCATCGATTTCGCCTAGCAGTTTGTGCTTCTGTTACGGTGTGCTCAACTTGTGCTTATATACCAGTGTTTGTGTTGTGTCTACATAACGTAATCTACAGAAAGTTCATTGTGTTGTTATCCATCGTAGAGTGATTCATCGTGAAAAAAAATAGTGATTCATTCGCGGGTGTCTGCAACGAAAGTAAAAAAAAAAAAAAAAAAAAAAAAAAAAAAATTTTGCACATACAAAATAAGTCTTCAATTCGGTGAAAATCCATCAGAAAGAATTCATCGTATGAATCAGTTAACAGTGCACAAAAATTAGTAACTAAATAACAGAATTCCAACTAAGAATAAAAAAAAATGATGTGTCACTACCTTTGATAAGTTATCTGCTATTCGTCAGTAAAAAAAATATAAAAAAAAAGAAAAAAAGTGCACAATGAAAATCCAACCTCAAAAAAAGTCTACATTTTGAATGTGGGAGCAGAGCGTGCCCCAGTTCCCTAAGTTTTGTCTTATTAAATTAGTAATCATTTAATTATTTCTTTAAAACTAAATCTGTAAGTTACCCCAAGTATTTTCTTTACTTTATGTTCTGCTTCCACAGTCAGTTCATCATAATCAATATTGCAGTTTGGTGTTTTTAAATCATATTTTATTCAACATAACTATTATATAAAAATTCTTATGATTTCGTTAATAAATTAAAAAGTATTAATCCATCGAATTGCTCTATGCTTTCTCTTGATGTCAAATCTTTATTTACTAATGTCCCGATTGAAGGCGCTCTTTCTTGCTTGGAAAAAAGATTACGTGAATTTCATTTCTCGGATATTGAGGTCAAAGATTATGTTAATTTAACTAAAATTTGCTTAACTCTTACTACTTTTCAATTCGATAGTAAATTTTTCAAACAGTTAGAAGGCTTAAGTATGGGTAATCCTTTATCTCCCATTCTTTGTGATATTTATATGCATTACTTTGAAGATAAATTATTAAATCTGATCAATTTTAAATGTTGGATACGTTATGTTGATGATACTTTCGTCCTATTGGATAATCCATTTGATTTTTCTACAATTCTTCAAGCTGTCAATTCTATTGATCCTCATATTCAGTTTACTTTTGAGTTAGAAAATTGTAATAAACTTCCTTTCCTTGATGTTTTAGTTACCAAATGTGATTCTTCTTTCAAAACTTGTGTTTATAGAAAACCTTTTTCTGTCTCTAATCCACCCCATGCTCTCTCAAATCATCCTGTCAATCAAAAGGTCGGTGTTTTTTATACTTATGTTTATCGTGCTCTCAAAATTTGTTCCGATTTTGCATCTCTTAAGAATGAACTCAATTACTTAAAATCTGTTGCTGTAAAACGTGGATTCAATCCTTCTATCATTAATACTGCTGTGAGCAAATTCAATAGACCCCCTAACAATTCCACTCTTTCTAATATTGATAAAAGTAAACCTGATAATTTGGTCGTCCTCCCTTTTTATCCTCCTTTTTGTTTTAAATTAGCTAAAGTTTTAAGACGTTTCAATTTTAATGTTATCTTTAAACCAGTCAATAAATTAAAATTTCCTTCTATGAAATGTCCTGTCCCTGACCTCCAAAAATGGGGTATTTATAATATTCCTTGTAATGGCTGTGATTTATCGTATATTGGTCAAACTAAAAGAAATCTCGAAAAACGCCTAAAAGAACACTCTCGGTATGTCATTAATCAAGAAATTTCTAAATCTTCTGTTGCTAAACACTCTTGGGATTCCGGCCATAGTTTCAATTTTCAAACTGCTAAAATTATTTTTAATGCCAATAGTTCCTCTGAGTTAGACTTTCTTGAAAATTTAGCTATTTATATTAATCGTGATATTATTGTTAATGATAAATCTGATTCTAAAACCCTCTCCGTTGCCTGGAAGAATCTTTTCAGCACTGCTTTATAATTAAGTTTATTATTTAATTATTATTATTATTATTATTTATATATATATATATTATGTATACAATTTTTATTCATGTGTGTTTTAATTGTAATTTTTTTTTTTTTTTTTTTTTTTTTATGTATTTTAATTTAATTTTTTTTTTTTTTTTTTTTTTTTTTTTTTTTTACTAATTTATATATTTTTTGCGTACATTTTATTCCTTTTTAATCTCTCCTTTTGTTAACTTTTTAATTTACCCCGCTTTTTTCCCATTTCCTTTCCCCCCTTCTTCCTTTCCTCTCCTTCATTGTCTATCTAGTTTTGTTTATGCTCTTCCGTGATTGGCTGTTGCCTTCTTCTTTCCTATTGGCTGTTCCTTCTGCTTGCTCCCTCTCCCTTCCGCATTCCCCTTCAGTCGTGCCGCTACATTCATTGTGGACGCACGTCTTTTTTGCGCCTGACGAAGAAAGACTAAGTTCTTTCGAAAGGCCTTGCGCAGTAACTTATTTTATGGTGTTTAAAGAAGTTTTTTTCATTTCATTTCAATTATAACTATTATAATCCTGTTATTGTGTTTTTGCAAAGATTTTTAAAATTGCGAAAGCACGGTAACTGTTGTCATTTCTAGTTATTATTTGTGTGACATTTTATGCAGTTTTTACCAGTTATTTACATTTATGTGCTAGTGTTTCATATTTTACGTCCAACACCCCTTCGTTTTGTTTTAATTTTGTATTTGGACTCTCTATTATGCTTAAATAAGTTTTTAGACAGTTTTGAACTTTAATGACAAAGTTAAAATAAGATTTTTCTTTTTCATCTAAAAAAAAAATATTTTAAGTTACAAAAAGGGAACTTTTCCCTTGTAAAAAAAAAAAGTTAAAAGAGGATTTAATTTTATAGCTTACTTACTAACTGTTTTTGGTGTTTTCTTGATAGTTTTCTTTGCTTTATTATCTAAAGATAAAGTAAGTACCTTTTTTAAAGTGAAGGAATACATAGATATATGTTTCAAAGTGTATTTATGTTGCTTTTATTTAATTTATTTTCTAAATGAGTTACCTTTCTATGTCTCCCTTTGCTTTACTGTTATAAAAGGTTTAAATAAGATATCTTTAAAGTGAGGTATATTTTAAGATCTATTTATTTTGCTAATTTACATATTTTTACTAGCTAGGAAATTTACTTGTTTTCAATGTGCTTTAGAGTATAAGTCAGGTCTGTGTAACAATTTCTCTAAAACTTGTGAGCGTAAACAAACAAAAAAAAAAACTGATCATGGCGGCAAAACAAATTCCGATAAATATCATTCAATTTGATGGAGATCCAGATTTACTTAAATTTTTCTTTGATCAAATTCGCGTCTGTGCAGAAATTAATAAATACAACCCACAAACAACAATTGCAATCTTAAAGGGAAAGTTATTTGGGCCTGCACAAAAATTTCTAGCCCAAAATCCCGACCTGCAAAAGATAACAGACCTTGATTTGTTGGAAAAGGAATTTGCATCATTTTTCGCCCCCCCTAGTAAATGTGTTGCTTCTGTTGAATTGTCCAGTTTAGCACTTATGCCTTCTGAGACGATAAAAAACTTAGCTCATAGACTAAATGTTCTTGCGGCGACTGTTTATGCAGATATCAACGACGAAAGTGCACGCAACACTATTAAACTTATGAAATTTCTAGAAGCCCTTCCTTCAAATATTAGAATAAAATTACAGGAAGAAGGCATTAATGATTATAAAACAGCAGTCGAAAGAGCACAAACCCTTCATGAAATTTTAAGGAATGAGAAAATCTTACATTCCTTACCTTCGGTACACAGACCAGAAAATCTCATCGAATCGCAACTGAAAGAAATTTCCGAGAAAATAAATGCATTATCCTTTGCCCCTCCTGATACTAAAACCGAAACTGAGCAAAAAAATCTCCAGACTAGACCAAAACATTTCGCAGGTGTTTCACGCTTCAAAAAAAATTACAAAAATCGAAACTACACTAGGCGTTATTCCCCACACAAGTTTTCACAAAAAAAACCAGTTGTTTGTCAGTTATGTGGACGAAACAATCATGATGCTCTCTCTTGTTTTAAATGGAAAAGAGCAAACACTCAAAGAAAAAATAATTACACGAATTCCACTCCACAATTTCAGGAAAACTGAAACAGAGATACAATTTTTATGCTGATGGTGTTGTGTCTCAATCTAATACTTCTACATCAGCAACTTTTGTTTTTGACCCTGTATTACCTAAAATTTCAAGTTCGAGACTAGTTAATTCAGTAGCTTCCCAAACTTTTGACTCTATTAAGATAGCAAATAACATCAGTACACAAACAGAAAGTGATAATGTTCAAATAATTTGTAGTGTAAACACTATGTCACCATCCCTCCCTCTTGTTGAAGCCACTATAGCAAACCATGATATTACTTTGTTGGCTGATTCTGGTAGTAGTATATCTTTACTTTCACAAAAATTATTTAATCAACTTAAACCTGTCTTAAAATATAAAAGACTGTCCACTGACGTCAATATTAAAACTGTCAATTCTGATGTCTCATTTTCCGCCTGCATCAGAACATCCATTAAGCTAAAACAAAAAGCGTTTTCACATCACTTTTATATTGTTGACATACCCGAGTCTTCCAGTTTTGAAGGCATTTTAGGTTTCGATTTCATAACTAGATACAATGTTGTCATCGATACTTTTAACAAGTGTCTCCACGTCAACAATAATTTCTCTGTTCCTTTAAAAACCAGTAAAGAATCTTCTGGAGAGAAACAATCAAAATCATGCAATTCTTTGAGTGATGTTGTATTGAATCAAGCGGTGTTCTTAACTCGAAAAATTATAGTAGAACCTCAACAACAAATATGGTGCTCTGTTTACACCTTCAATAACATCAACAATGACAGAAATTATCTTTTTGAATATTTGGCACAAACAAAAGAATTAACAGGAAATGATGCCATTATTCAAATGAACAAATTATCCAATAAAAGAAAGAAAACTTCACAAATACATCAGTTCTTCTCAATAACACTTAAAAACACTTCTGAAAAGACCATTCATCTCCCTAAACACACAAAAATAGGTCAATTATCTGAGATTGAGGAAATTCGCGACTATACTTCTGAAATGTCTGACAAGCAAAATAACTCAGAACAGCACTTTGTAAATTTTATTCAGGCGTCTAATGAAATCTTACAAAAAAGAAAGCAGGAGTTATCGGCTAATGATTTCAAACTTTCTCACTTAAAATCTGACGAAGCAAAGAACCTAACTAAATTGTTACTTAATTATTATCCTGCCTTTTCCAAATCATTAGACACACTTGGTCATACTGATAAAATTGTACCTGATTTGAAATTCATTAATGATTACCCCATAAAGACTCTCCCTTTCCCTCTCCCCCAAGCTGTGCAAAAGGATGTTTTAAATCAAATCAAACAGTTACTTGATGCCAAAATCATTGAACGTCATTGTTCCGAATGGGCCTGCCCCATGCTTCTTGTTAAAAAGAAACCAGACGGTACAGGTATACAGAAATATAGACTCACATTAGATCTCAGAATGGTTAATACTATAATTCAAGGTTCGTCATATCCACTTCCAAAAATTCAAACCATTATTTCAAATCTTTCACAATATCGTTTTTTTTCTTCTCTTAACTTTCATCAGGCATATCATCAGATTGATTTGCCTGCAAAATTTCAAAATCAGCTCACATTCACTACAATGTTTGGTTCTTTTCGGTATAAGAGATTAGTATTCGGATTAAAATCTAGCGCCTCAATTTATCAAGCTTTAATGGACTCGTTACTTGATGAATTACAGTTAGAAGGTGTCTATACCTACCAAGATGATCTCATTGTTGGTGCCAATTCATATCAAGAAATGTGTGATAAGTTGGATAAAATTCTTGCAATACTAGTAAAATATAATTTAACGCTGTCCCCTAACAAATGCACTTTTCACAAAACCAGTTTAGATTATCTTGGATTTCACATAGAAAATCAAACTATTTCTCCTGTTCAGTCGAACATTGTAAAAATAACATCTTTTCCAACACCTACAACTAAACGTCAATTAAAAGCACTCATAGGCGTCATTACATTTTACAAATCTCTTGTTCCATCCTTTTCTGAACTTGTACAACCTCTCATAAACTTAACTACTCCAAAAGCCAAATTTAAGTGGACAAGCAAACATCAAAAAATTATGGACACCATACAGAAGATATTCTTTAATCCACCCATGGTTAGATTACCTGACTGGAACAAAAAGTTCTATTTAAATACTGATGCGTCAAATATTGCTATTTCTGGTGTCTTACTGCAAGAACATGATAAACAACTATTACCTGTTGCATACTTTTCAAAATCTTTAAAAGCGTCAGAGAAAAAATATCCTGCACTTAAATTAGAACTCATGGCAATTCATAAATCAGTTACTGCTTTCAAATATTATTTATACAACAGAGAATTTGTAATACTTTCAGATAGTAAACCATTAGAAAAATACAACAAAACTACAAATCCGGCTGATATTATCTCTCGCTGGCTCATGGATCTCTCAGAATACACATACAAATTTCAACATATTCCAGGTAAAAAGAATGTACTCGCTGACTATTTATCTCGCTGTAACTTTGAAAATAATCAACAGACTTTAGCTACAAACCCTGAACTTATTCATGACACTCAACCCTTACCTATTGTAGAATGTGATACTCCACACTCCAGCTCGAGTGATTCTAATATGCATGTTAACTGCCTTATTTCTGGTACACAAACAAATCCTGACCCTTTATTAGAAATTTCGAATGAAACATTTGCTACTGAACAACAAAATGACCCTACTTTGTCTGTTGTTTATAAAGAAATCTTAAAGAAAGGATCTTCTCAAAAATTTCCTAACTACTTCATTCATCCTGATTCGAAAGTGTTAATGTTAAAGAAGGAAAATATTTTTAATAACACTTTTTCGTATCACATTATTGTTCCAAATTCACTTAAAAGCAAAGTCTTAACAATTTCACATTTATCTCACTTTGGCTTTAATAAAACTTATGAATTCTTGTCAAGTAGATATTTTTGGAAGGGTATGTATGTAGACACTTTAAACTTTGTCGCATCCTGTATCAAATGTCTTCAAACTAAACATCACCAAACTCCACCCGCACCTTTGCAGCCCACATACACTCCCAGGTACCCTGGTCACACTATTAGTACAGATCTCCTTGGACCGTTTGCTAATGGAAAATATGTTTTAACTATCACTGATCATTTCTCGAGACATATTGAACTCTTTCCACTTAATGACATATCTGCGAGTAAGGTTGTTAAATGCTTATTCTCTTACATAACCACCTTTGGGAGACCTTCGGTTGTCTTATCAGACTTAGGACCCCAGTACACTTCTCAGGTATATAACACTTTTAATGATACAATGGGCATTAAGGTATTACACAGTTCGGCCTCGAGACCACAATCAAATGCGATTGCAGAGCGAATCAATAAGTCAATCAAATATTCAGTTAATATTCTTTTACAAGAAGGTCATTCATTCGAAAATGCAGTATTTATACACAAATCACTTTATAATGGTTCGAAACATGCAACTACATTATATTCTCCTAATTTTCTTCATTTTGGACGTGAACTTTCTCTAATTTTTGACACTTTTGATCAGTCGTGCAACCAACCCTTTCTTGATAAACATATTGAAGTCCACAAATTACTTGATGATTTGAGTAAGATATATCACAAAGCCTATAACAACATTAAATCTGCTCAAGATAAAAGATATAAATATTACGGTCAGAAAGCTAAATTAAGATCCATTTTCTTAAAAGACATTGTATATCTAAAATCAAATGACAAGTTTAAAACAAAGTATACTGGTCCATATATTGTCACTTGTAAACATTCCCCTGTGTCATTCTCAATTAAAAGGTTGTATACTCCTGATAACACAGCATTTCGGGTACATATTGATAGACTTTTATTAGCACCTCCTCGTTATGGACATTTATTTGATGCATCAAGTCATATAAACAACACTAACTTCAATACGTTTTATCAACCTCACACATACAATCTAAGAAACAGAAGCTAATGTAAAAAACACTATTTATTATTTTTTATGTCTTGTTTTATGATACCACATATCCAACCAAAGAGCTCATGGTTGTGTGTATGTTGTTTTTGACTGATCTTTAACAATATCATGGCTGGTCCATCACTGTTGCTCTGAAGATCTCTTAGGAACAATATTAGGTATCATTGTTATCCTTTAACACTTAGATATGTCTTCATACTCACTAAAATTTTATTTACTTTTATTTTGTTTTCTTTTTGCAGTACACTTAAAATTTCTTTGACAATACTCATTAATTCAGTATTTTTCCACTAACCTCCCACTTAACAATTCCTGTACTATAAGTCAAACATATTATAGTTAGATAAACAGGTACTGTACTTTAGAAAAGTAAACAAAAGATTCATGTAATTAAATAAAACACAGTTTTTATATATGACTTGTTCATCACCCCACTCGATTGTGACATATTTTTCGTCTCTCTTCACTCTAGGATTGTCTGCCCATATTAGTTATATGATATACATTTTTTTGTTTTTTTTCTTTTTGAATTCTTCCCTTTGAAGTCTTGTTCCCGTTCAAAATTAAGGCCCTAAGGGTTCAAGCTTCATTGTGTTGAGAGACAAAGTTTTGGAATTGGAGTTTCGATTCAAATTTTTGAATTGTGATTCCAATTCACAACAATTCAAGTTTTTTTTTCATGTAATTCGACGTGGGCTCCTTCAGAAGACCGCTAGTGTCTTCGGGGGAGCATCACAATTCCCTCCTCATCTAAGGCTAGGCCCTAAGCCGATGCCATAATACTTGTGTTGTACACAAGATTCAGGGTGACGCATATTTTTATGGGCGTGCTTGGAGCACCTCTTTTTTTTGTCATCCTATGCTTCGGCATGAAACAATTTTTACAAAAACATTTTTTATTTTTTAATATACATCATATTACTCTTTTTTAATTTTTTTGAAAAATATAGTACTATTATGTTATTTTTGTGTATTGCCATTTTATATTCATTTAGTATTAGTTTCATGTTTTGTGTATATGTTTCAAAATTTTATTTATGTCATGATAACAATCAAAGCTGCAGTAAGATTTTTGTACTGTCTGAGTCGACTCAACCTATGCATATAAAATACAGTACTACCTTGGATCCATGAAATACAAATATAAAAAAATATAGAGACTTTAGAACTGCTGACTGTTTTTGAATACAAAAGTCTCCATTATCATGACGTTAAATTTCTACATATATATATATAAAAAAAAAAAAAAAAAACTTTTGCATTTATGTATGTTTTTATGTTATAATATTTTATGCTAGCCTATGCACATTGGACAGCAAAAGTTTTTTTTTGTGGTGCACCGGGTGATATATATAACGATTATTTCGTTATATATTGGTTATTTTCTTAAATTATTCCTTCCCCCCGTCTCTTTTCAATTCAAAATCAGTTTTAAGTGTCCTTCATTCACTTTCCATTTTTTTCCCTCGCCTAGTTTTCTCTAACCGAAAAATCGGCAGCTGCGTAACTTTGTCTGTGAGAAATACACTTACATATTAATCAACCGTTTAAAGCTATTTCCAGATGTCTGCTATTTCCGATCGAGGCAATTCTGCATTACCGTATATGGACATCATCTCTGTTTCGCAGTTAAAATTTATGCTTACGCTTCTTTTCTTTCTCGACAAAACCCTAAAAAGAATTTAACATCTGCGCAGTAAAATCTGATATCCCTTTGGTGTGCCTCTTTATTAGACATAATAACACGTGTAACATTTTATCGTTTGGCAACCTTGCCTTTCCCATCCCAGCTTGGAAACCATATTGAATTCTTATCTTGCCGGCTGCATTTTAACTGTATTTGGCGTATACTATCCATTGTGCATGGGCGAACTTGTGTATGTTGGCGATTTTCTATCATGCCAAAAGTGGCGGTTTATTGCTATGTACGGGTCACTTGACTCTCTGCGCTTGTCTTGTCAACGTGCTAATTTTGGTTTGGAGATTTTCTCCGAGTACTGTATGTGTGCCCCCCTAGTAACATATGTATGAATAAAAAATAACTTAGCAATCATTTGTGGGGTTTTTTCGTACATCTGAACCTGGATACATGATCATTTCGTTCTTCTAAATGCCTTAACTAATATCTGCAACCACCAATCTCCCTTACAAATCTCTAATATTACAAATTTAAAATTTTTCGCCAAAACTAACCTTTATACTATCTTAATTTTCTTATAATAATATTCCGTACTTACTTCAAATTATTAAATTAAAATCTTGTTTCTAAATCTAATCTGTTAATCCTTACGCAGACGATATAAATTCTTAATTTGCCTTAAAAAACATTAATCCAGTATGCGTAAATTTAAAAAGATGGCTCTAAATTAAAAATATTCTTAATTAAAACTTTATTTCTTAATATTCCAAATAAAACTGATTTCTTCTATGTTTTTATCAACCCTTTTTAAGAAAGTCTTATTAAATTTATTCCAAACCCATACCTTTTAAAAAATATCATTATTTTATTTTATCTATTTATTTATTTTTCCGCCGTCAACGATAATTTGCATATTAATAAATTCATTTCTTTTCTTTTTCTCTTAAAATTAATCATGTAAAAAAATCGTCTGCCTAAGATATTTAAAATTCTGAGTCAATTATAAATTGGTTAAATAATATTTTTTTTAAAAATAAATTTATCGTCTGTTTAAAATAATCTCGTAGCTGGACAAGAATTCTGTTTATATAAAATAATGATGGTTAGAGATTACAGAATGTTCCAGAACTTTCTTTTGAGTTTAAAAGGGGGAAGTCTCGAGATGAAAGAAAGATTCTGAAGATTTCTTGGGTTGCTTTTTCGATGAGGACAGCTCGCTGAAATAATGATGGAATTTTTGCAAAAAGGAGCTTTTCCTTCCTCATTATCACGAATTTAATAAATGAATTTACAGCAGCCCATGACTAATTATTGGATCTTCTACATTTATTTATTATTTTTGTTTTTTCCCTCGCTTGCCATGACTGTGTGTTTCTTTTTAACCAGTGGAAATAATTCGAGTGAGTTCTCCTGAAATCGTCACATACATAAACAAAGTTGATATACTAAAAATTTATTCATGAAGTGCACAGCTTAAAAATGTAATTTTGATATACAGAGGTCTCTTTTCCATGGTGTCCAATGGCTAATTTCTAAACTGTTAGTCATATACAGATAGTTCCGGTTACAAAATTTTTTTAATGAGGTAAAAAATTGTTTAGATCAATAAAATCATTACTTAATATGCTATGAAATTTAAATTTGTATATTGTCCCTTACTCCTATAAGTGATATTTATCAAAATTTTCCTATTACACTAACAAGTAAGGCATAAAAAAATAATTCATCTAATGCTGATATTAACTGAATTATGAAACTTTGAATTCCATGACTTATGGCAATTTTCTGCATCTGAACATGAATGGGTTATTCCCTACTATGAGAGATAATGCACAAAGTGCTTAAAATATTAGAAGGACTTATTTTGCATGTATATTTCTGCATTGTAGCCAAAGAGAGTCACTTCAAGCAAGTTTTAAGATAACTTCAATTTTTGTTATTCAAGTTTTAGATCAGATAATCAAATAACATTTTGTATCAAATTGTGACATGACACATCAAAATAAAAATAGATTTACAATGTAATATTAATTTTACTCTCTCTATTTTTATTTTATTATTATTATTGGCCTGACTTCTTAGTATAATAAGACACCTATACTAAAGATAACTTATAGGGCAGGAGGACCATATAGCAATTTTAATTTCATATATTTTAAGAAATGCTTTTATTAACCCAAATTTCTTTTTAAATACTTCTTTATCTTATATAAAACATTTTTGTAATTGGAACTATATGCATAGTTTAGGATTCGGTCATTGGAAACTGTTGAAAGTGGACATTCTGTATTATGCCTCATTAATATTATTCATTTAAATGCATTACCCATTTCCAATATTTTCTAAAAAAAAAAAAAAAGTTTAAATAAGTTTTATATAATTTTTAAAAAATAACTATTATGTAAATACAGTTGATTCCTGATTACAATTAGCTGAATTAAGATTATGATGCATCAAGTAGGACAGTCATTCTGCCAAGCCAAGCTAAAAAAAAAATATATATATGCCCACCAAACGAACAAACACCAAGAATATAATGACCTCTTAACTGCTTAATATACCCAAGACAACTTCTATATGTTAAATTGACCAAACATGGCATTTTAAAGTTCCAGATTTTTTAAATATCAATTATCACAAAGAAATAAAACAAAAGCTAGAAGAATCTAATGAAGATAAGCTTTAATTTGAGATCAAACTCATCTTTATAAAATAATTATAAAGAAAGATATAAGATTTTTTTTTAAATGTTGAGATACTGAAAATAATCACTTTTTTCTTCCTTAAATTTTTTTTTTTTTCCATCAAGGTACAGACTTAAATAAGGGACAGAAAAAGCTGTAGAGTGCATTTTCGGACAGGTAATTATTCAAGCTACGTGCTTTTGTAAAATTCAGTTTAAAAAAATAAAATTTCTATTCTTAATAAGCAAAAAACGGCTAATTGATTAACAAACTATGCCAAGTGCGATGAACCTGCCAATCGTGTACTAGCTACATTATAGTAGAGCAAATCATTTTAGGTGCTGCCACTTTAAGTTTTAATTATTTTTTCGAATAACACATTGTAAAAGTTCATTTTTAGAAAGATCTTTAAAATAAAATTAATTTTTAAAGGAAGAAATATTTTCTAAAGTGTAGTCATTTAAAATTTTATTCCTGATGTAAACAAAACTTTTGAAAAGAAAATGAGTTGAGTGGGATTTTTTATGTAAAAACAGAACCATGGTAAATGATATTTGCTTTGTGTTTGAGCAGAGAATCAACAGAGATGACAACTTTGAAGTCAATGTTGACGTCAAAATAAAATACGATTTTACCACAAAATGTTTATTTAACGAGGGTAATATCTAGAACTACTGAACCAATTTGTACATTTATATTAACCAATAATATTTTATATCATATTGATTTACAGCCATCTTTCTATATTTTATGCAAATTTCTAAGCAATATTTAACCCGTTACCATCCAACGATCTATTTATAGATCAAAACTTTTAAATTTCAATTCAACACCAGTATTTAAGTACGGAAGTGTCTTCTATCTAAATGTCTGAATAAGTAACAATGAATTTGGATACATAGAAATTAGTGCCAAATACGAAAAGATGATCTCCAGACCAATTATATTAATCAATAATAAACGACAGGCATTTCGTTCACGGAAAGACAAACACATCAATAAACATCTTTGGCTTCATTTTCTTAAGAATAAATGAATTCGTGTTTTCAAATTAGTTATGTATTTTTTATACTAAATTATATTTAGCATGCTAAACGATGGTTACTGAATCAGATAAAACGATTTACAGGAAACAGAAAAAATAGATATATGGCTCTCAATGAATGACAATTTCCAGAAGTGTGATTTCACTAGTTTAAGAGTATTTTAGTCTGAGTTAAATTTTAGCTAAACAGTAAAAGTCAGGCATTGCGTTCGCGGACAGACAAACAAATCAAAAAGTATCTTTTAACTTAATTTTCCTAGGAAAAATGAATTTGGGTTTTTTAATTAGCTATGCAACTTTATGCTGACTTACATTTAGCATGCTAAAAGATGTTTACTGAATACAGCTAAAACAATTTACAGGACCGCGCTAAAAAAAAAAAAAAAAAAAAAATAGATATATGGTCGTCAATGAATAACAGTTTCTGAAAGTGTGATTTTACTAGTTTTAAGAGTATTTTAGTCTGAGTTAAATTTTAGCTAAACAGTAAAATTCAGGCACTTCGTTCGCGAACAGACAAACAAATCACAAAATATCTTTGGCTACATTTTCCTAGGAATAAATGAATTCGCATTTTAAAATTAATTATGCATTTTTATGCTGAATTTCATTTAGCATACAAAATGATGCTTACTGAATACAGATAAAACGATTTAAAGGACCATGCAAAAAATTAGACATTTGGCCATCAATGGATGATAATTTTCTGAAGCATAATTTTACTAGTTTAGTCTGATTAAATTTAAGCTAAATAGTAGTGTGAATGTGAAGGCAACATATAAAATATAGGGCTGTACAAATGTATTCAAGCAAGTATGTCCGTCTATTGGTACAAATTGCTGAAAGAGAAATTTCAATGTATTATTCGTTTCCTTGCTAAACTAGATTTTCGTATTATATCTAACTAAAATACCAAATATAGTTTTATATTTTATTTTGATTCCATCAGTTTTTTACAAAATTTTCATTCTTCATCAAAATTAAATATCATATAAATTGAAGAAGAATGATACTTTAAGAAAAGAAGTTGATTCTCGCTGCTTTTAAATGATTAATTACTCTAAGATGCACATATATTTTTTACTTCCTACTTACAGACATTCTACGAAACTCATTTTAGTTTGAGTGAGCAGATTATTTAAATTTTATATAATCTCTTTAAAAAAAAGAAATATCTACTAAAAAACACTTTTCAGAATTAAAAAAAGCCAAGCAAAAAAAAAAAAAAAAAAAAGCATGAAATTTCTGTTTAAAAAATGGTCTGATATCAAATTTCCAGGCTTATATTATGGTATTTATTTAACATTTTCTATTAAAAAAATTACTATTTGTAAGTCAATGCCTTTGCATATGTTGATAGAAATCCTTTTCTCTTGTACTAAATACACCGTAATGTGTTTTGAAAATTTAAATGTTTTAAAATTAAGCATGATGATGGGCTTGGCGGCCATCTTTCCATATTTTACACAAATTTCTAAGCACCCAAGTTTGTAAAGAAAAGCATAATATGTTTGCATTAAGTACAATTTAGAACTTCTGATTTTAACTACGGACAGATATATTCAACTCGTTACCACCTAGCGATCTATTTATGGATTACCTACAACTAAACAAAATTTTTAAATTTCAAAACTAATATTTAAGTACAGAAATGTCTGCTTAAGTAACAATTTTGAGTTTTAAATTTTAACTATGGATTTGGGTCCATAGAAATTAATGTACAATATGGAAAAATGGCCACCAAGCCCATCATGCATAATTTTTAAACATTTGAATTTTCAAAACAGATTACGGTGTATTTAGTACAAGAGAAGAGGATTTCTATTAACACATGCAAGGGTATTGACTTACAAATAGTAATTTTTTTAATAGAAAATGTTAAATAAATACCATAATATAAGCTTGGAAATTTGATATCAGACCATTTTTTAAACTAAAATTTCATCCCATTTTTTTTTTGGCTTTTTTTACTTTTGAAAAGTATTTTTTAGTAGATAATTCATATAGCAAGACAAATAATTGCTTTGACAGAAGATAATTCCCACTTTATTGAAACAATTTTTTCAGTTAGTTTTTGCACATAAATGCCATATTCTTTGGTACAATTCTAGTCTTCATCATATCCTTGACTCTTGGCTACAGGTATGACTCAAAATTTCCATTAATCATGTCAATTTATTCACATCTTTCGGGAAACTTACTAAAGACTCCTCAATATTACAAATAATACCTGCCAAACATATTCTTTAATAAACTCATAGCTGGTTGTTAAATAAAAAATTGTATTTAAATGATTGTTGCAAAGAAAAAAAAAGAACATATTTTTTATTAATTAATAGAAGGAAAGTACAACGAAATATTTACAAAAGGATTTATGATTGCTGCTGGATTTTGTTATAAAGTTTATTAAAAAAAAAAAAAAAAAAAAAAAAAAAAAAAAGAAAGAAAGAAAAAAGAAAGAAAAGAAAAGAAAGAGAAAAAATTTCAGTTTCAAAAAAGTACTCACCTATAGTCATGATTTCCCATAAGAGAACACCAAAAGACCAACTACAAAATAAATTATTCATTTATTATATAAGCATAATACATAGATCATATAATGAAACTTTTTTAATCTAATAATAAACCATCTTAACATAGAAAATAGTCAGTTGTTTTAATGAAAGATTCAACTTCTTTGTGTCAAATTTTCAATTTTGTTCTAAGCACTTCTGTGATATTCCAATTCCTTATTTTTTGCTCAATAAAATAATGCTGCAGTACCAAGGAAAACACTAATAATAAGCTTGAATCTCCAAGTAACTTTGGCAACTTCATCGCCTTGAGCCCAGCACTTCCTGTTTTTCAGTATCTTTAATTTGTGTAATTTTCCTTTTAAATTTGTCAGGTATCAATTTCTTTTTCCTCTAGAGTCAGATATTCAGAACATGGTTACAGACCCGTCAAACTGGTTTCTGCCTGAGAGTCGGATATTCGGGTCAAACATGGGATGTACTATGTGCAGTGCAGCTCTATGCTCAAAAGTTATTGCACCTTTAAAACATACTTCTTCGAACCATACTTTTAAAAATGGGCAAAAATTTTTCTCAACCAATTTTTATTATTATTATAGTTTTAAAGAAATGTATTCAAAAAAATAATTTTTATAGTTTTTTTTTTTTTTTTTTTTTTTTTTTGTTTAATTTACTTTTTTTTTCTTTTCTGAAAAGGCAATCTTTTTGTTTAAAAAATGGCTGCCATTTAGCCAAGAATAAACAAATAAATAAAATAAACTTTTAGAGACTGAATTTGTTAGAGATGCTGGTGACTGGTGAAAAATGTTCACATGATTAGAAGTTCATAGAGTATCTGCAAATATGCTGCATTTACAAAGGCATTTTTTATGCACAAAACTTTAATTATGTAAGTGAAATGTCAATAAATATAATTTTAAAAGCTCAAAAATAATACCTCATCTTTTTATAATCAAAGAAAAAATCATAAAAATCACATGAATCTCAAATCAAAAAAGTAAAACATTCTTTTAAATTAGATGGATGATGGAATAAAACTATAAATTCTTAAAATATGTTAAAACAAAGATAACTAACTATAATTTCTTTTACAATAAAATAATGAAAATAAGGGAATAATAGACATTTTCAGTGGAGAATCTAACTCATAATTACTATAGGATTCACTATTAAATTACATTTTGAGTGCATTTATATTACCCACATACCATTGGCAAATTTTGGAGCTTTTTAAAGGGTTCATACTCATTTTCCAAGAAAAAATCCCCTGAGAATCCTCTGATGTATTTTATGGGATGTATAATTTTTCCATATCAACAATTAACGATATTTTGATATTACATATGATAATAAAGCATGCGAACAGAAACAATTGCCCCTGATTTTCCAGAGTAGATTGTCATTTTGGCAGGTTTTCCCAGGTTTGGGAAATTTTTTGCATTATCCCCTGAGATTCCCATGATTTTTACAACCTAAAATTTATTCCCTGATTTTCCCAGGAATCCCATATCTTCTGATGAGTACGTATTATGAATACATTTTGTTGTTTCAGACATAAAATGTTTAGCAATTGACCTTAGGATGATGTTAAATGCACAGTAAAAATAATCACAGACAATGAAGAGATATAATGAATGAATACAAACTTACTACATAAATAAGTTTGGTAATTGGGTTTAGAGACAAGCTAAGTCAAACACAAGCAATGTTGCCAACAATGTGGTGTGAGAAGAAGTTATACAAAAATGTAGGCAACAGTTTATATTGAAATATAAATTATATAATACTATTAAAACCAGTTATATAACTATTACCAGCCAAATGCTTAAAGTCAAGGGTAAATGAATGACACACACACACACACACACACACAAAAAAAAAAAGAGTTGTAACAATAAAATTAAATTTATGTTGACACATTTACAAAAGTATGCCAACTGATTTTCCTTCATACATTCACATGAATACATGCATACCCATATACATACATATTGTGAATATACACATATTAGTGATTTTTTTTTCTTTGTGATTAAGTGCTGGTATGCAACTAACATAAAATTATCATATTTTGCTGATTTATTTTTTGTAATATCACATTTTAACTCTAAAAATTAGGCATCAAATATACCGTATATACTCGCGTATAAGTGACCCCCTAACTTATGTTGTTAAAAATAAGGAAAAATTCAAAACCCGCGTATAAGTCGACTCCCCTCCAAAAAAAAAAAAAAAAAAAATCTATTTATACATACAAACAAATAGAATTTCTACATAACATGTGCTGCGATTGAAATAGAAAAAATTAAGTAAAACACCATTGGCTGAAAAGCACTGAATGCATGTCGCACGCAATGACGTCAATCTCCCCTTCAACTCCCATGAATAGCAAAATAACCGATGATCTGAAGATCACAGGTCAGGAACATTACAAAGTCGCATATTTTGAAATATCGGCCTGCCGGCAGCAAGAAATAATGATGCTCGAACGCAGCTTAATCTTGATTTGGAAAGGGTAAAAACAACAGTATAACATGTTGCTTATTTTAAACTTACTTTTTGCTGAATAAGTCGTTTTAACATTAACTTTAATCAGTTTTTTAGTAGAGATATGTCATTTGTTGAGGAACGATTCAAAAGGAGCGATTCCAGTCTGTAAAAAAGAATCCGTCCTTTTCGGAACGATTCCGAAAAGGAACGAGTTCGCGGAATTACTCCTTTTTGTAACGGTTCCCAAAAGGATAGAATCATCGGATTCGGTCCGAAAGGTACCAATTCTGAAAAGGAGAAATTCCTCGGACTCGTTCTAAAATGAAACTACTCCAAAAAGGAGCGATTCCTCAGAAACGTTCCGAAATGATATGACTCCGAAAGGAATGATACTTAGGAATTGTTCTGAAATTACCTATATCACACACTTTTTTTATTGTTCTTGCAACAGGGTAGGGTAGATTATTTTTTTTTTGAAAAATTACTAAAAATGATTTTAACTTCAGAATCATCGAGGTTGGAAGGGTTCCGGATTTTGGATTTTGTACTCTATAAATATAATGAAGTGTTGCAGCACCGATTCGCTAGCACACTATTTTCCGATATTTTATTTTTAATTTTTTTTTCTTTTAGGTCTCACATATAAGTCGACCCCCCCCACTTTGAAGTTCTTTTTTTGTCTAAAATTTCTCGA
This sequence comes from Maratus speculifer, assembly GCA_964019185.1. Classification (NCBI taxonomy): domain Eukaryota; kingdom Metazoa; phylum Arthropoda; class Arachnida; order Araneae; family Salticidae; genus Maratus; species Maratus speculifer. Next base: position 142,649,224 of record OZ025301.1, on the reverse strand, counting down.
CTTATACGCAAGTATCTACGGTAATAGAGGGAACTTGCTTGATTTTAATGGAAATTTAACATGGAAAAGGTCTTTGTGTTTTTAGTGCCAGAAAAAAAAAAAAAACAACAAAAAAAAAAAACGAATATCTATAAAATTAAAAGGATTACAATTTAAGTTTGTGCAGCACAATAATGTACTTTTTATTAGTTTACTTTTACAGAAACTGTTTTGTAAATATAACTTATAGGACTCAGAAACCAGAATATGAAAAATCATAATTAAAAAAAGAGGGTTAATTTGATTTTTTTAAATTAAATTTAACTAATGACGTTATTTTAAACTTTGAAAGCTACAGCATCCATTTTTAATAGTTTTACAAATGCAATTAAGATAGAAGCTTGAAAGTAGTACATAATATACATTTTAAAAGCATATAAAGTTTGAGTAAAGTTGTGTAATGATTATATCACCTATTTTAAGGATTCTCAATAGGATGTTGTGTTAACACCATTAAAGGTAAAGGTACCATGCATTGCCTTACTACATCATATCACCAAAACAATCTCCATTAGTATATATTAATTTAAATATGTTATTAGTATTACAATAAAAAAAAAAAAAAAAAAAAAAAAAAAAAAAAAAAAAAAAGATAATTCACCAGTAAACAAATGTAAGAATAAATCCCATGCAAGCATCCAGAAAAGTACTAATGCAATGGAACAATTATTTTTATTTGCAAATCAAGATCAAAATAACAATAACTGGGCATACATTATATATTTATTTTTATATAATATACCCAGTGTATTATATTAATATAATAAATAAATATATTATATATTTATTATCTAAGTCTTTTAAACTCTTTCATAATAGAAATTTCTTTATACTGATATTTTTAGAGAAAAAAATTAACAAGTCAAAGTAACAAATTATTTATTTACTTTAAATCAAAAAATGTAATCATAAATTTTTTAGCTAAGGCAAATTTTTTGCTTGGCAGAGAAAAACTAATTTTTATTTTTATTTTACCAGAAACTGTAGCAATTTCTATAAAATTGAGCCATGTGGTATGTTTTTTCCTACCTACCATCTTTCAGTTGCATTCTCCCCCCTCCCCAAATCGTCCTGTACTACACCAAATATTGCAATATTATCTACAGTCCAGTTTGAAATTGCAGATTCAAGCAAAAGTTGATTAAGTAATTTGCTTCAAGTAAGCCAGAAAAACAGTAAGTTAATAACTAATACCTATCTGTAACTAATACATATTGGTCAGTAGTACTAAGAAAAGGAAATTCTTCTTTGTTATGTACTTATTCTAGAGACAATTGTTATCTCACTCAATAAATTCCCATATATTTCTTGTGATTTCTACAAAGAAAAGCAAGCAGGGGATTGCTAACAATTATTTATAATTTATATCAATTATTATAAATCAATTATTTATAACAATATTGAAACAACATTCTCAGAGTATACTGAGAACATATACCTTCATTTTTTATTTTCTTTGATTCAAATAAAATGTACTCTTTTAAAATTATTTTGATTTAGAATATAGTTAAGCATTATTAATGAAAAAGTAAAAAATACACAATTGTGTAATTTTAATCAATAATTTTTTTAAAAAAAAAAGTGATTAAAATTAAGTTGATTTAAGTCAAAAACCTATCAGTATAAGTGCAGATTCCCAAAATTTTTAAGAAGCCAGTGACTTCTTAACTCAAATATTCCAGTCGCCACCTAGGCTTAATTTCTTACAAAAATTAAGAAACAGCAGAGAAACACATGAATTTTGTCAAAAGATTGCAGTGCTGAAAAATGCAATTTTCATTAAATGATCGTGGAAAAACGGGATTTCGGCAAGAGGATTGCTAAACAATGTGATTTTTGTACAAAGATCATAAAAAAAAAAAAAAAAAAAAAAAAAAAAGTGGGTTTCTCTTCAAAGGATTGCAAGAAATTGTCATTTTCATGAAACGATCGCAAGAAAAAACTCAAAATTCATCAAAGGATGGCAACTTAGATGCCGAAAATTAGTGGACAAGTCAAAAAATTTAGTCGCTTGATGGTGACTGCAGACAATGAATCTGGACATACCTGACAGAAATAGTATAAAAATTAAATTTCATAACTTTTCAGACATGGTACAGGCTCAGCAAAAAAAAAAAAGCTGAACTTTCATGGCCTCACAGACTTTTGACAATATTAGCCTTTTCTCACAGCGTTTTAACAAAATTAGCACTTTTCTGTAATTTTTTAACGAAATTAGTGTTTTTTGTGAGCATTTTACAAAAATGGCACTTTTTTCCACGGTTTTTTCAAAATTTATATTATCCATGATCCTTTACCAATATTCACAGTTTTTCTCACACTTTTTGGCAAAATTCACATTATTTTCCATAATCTTTCGAGAAAATGCGAGTATTTTCCACAATCTTACGCCAAAATTCGCATATTTTCCACGATCTTTCATCAAAATTTGCATATTTTTCAAGATCTTTTGTCAAAATCTACATATTTTTCAAGATCTTTCGTCAAAATATACATATTTTCTGAGATCTTTTGAGAAAATTCTCTTATTTTCCCAATCTTTCGACAAAATTAGTAATTTTTCACCGATCTTTCGACAAAATATGTCTATTTTCTTTTATCTTTCTACAAAAAGCTTCTATTTTCCTCGATCTTTCGGCAAAATTTTCATATTTACTGTGATCTTTCAGAAAAATTCGTGTATTTTCCTTGATCTTTCATCAAAATTTTCATATTTTGCTGATCTTTTGAATAAATCTGCATATTTTCCCCTCGATTTTTCGACAAAATTCCAGTATTTTTCATAATCCTTTAACAAAAGCCATGTCTTTTTCTGTAATCTTTTGACCAAAATCACATTTTTCTTTCCGCTAACTGACTATTTTTTTCCGCGATCGTTTGACAAATTTATAGATTTTTTTGCAATCCTTTAGAGAAATTTGCATTTTTTCTTGCAGTCCTTTGAAGAAATTTTCTCAGTTTGGTGCAGTTATAGTACTTGCGTTTTTGTTGTATTTACACCCCCCCCCCCCCTTCAGATAAGAAGGCCAACAGATTTTAATGCATATTTGCATCGATCCCAGGGATGATAAAATTCATCACCAAAAAAGCGGAGTTCAGTGTTTCCGCAGAAAAGTAGCATATATGACTTTTACATATTTAATCATTCTAAAGGAAATGATTTTGAAGTAATAAATAACAACATTCAAAAGATTTTTACAATTGCAACTGTACTTCTAAATACAACAGTTTAGTTAATATAAATTAAAAAATTGCTATTCAACTTACACATCACTTTTGCTTGTATATGTATTTAAGTTGAAAACTTCAGGAGCCATCCACCTTGTATATGATAATTTCTATAATAATAATAATAATAATATTAATAATAATAATTTAGAAATGAAGCAAATATTAAAAAATATGTTTCAAATTATTGATACTACTGAAAATAGTTAAAAACAAAAGTAATGAAAAACACTATTTTCATTTTTATAAATTCAAAAAAAATTAAATTGTCAAAGGCTAACAACAACAAATAAAATAAATAATAAATAAATAAAATAAATAAAAATCTATTACAGGTTTGCCAATTTAATATATAAAACAAAAATACAGTTTTTATTAGCAGCTTATTAAATGTCTTCAAACATTTTTTTTTTCTAAAATAACTTACATTTCTAATATTTTTTAAACATAAATCTTACGATCTCTATATTTTAAATATTTTTTACTAATTAAGTTTTAAATTCAAATACAGTTTTATAAATGAAATACTCATTACAACTTAAAATATTATATTTAACAAAATGCATGTAAACATTAAAAATGTTTCAGACACACTATTTAAATAAAACTTAAAATTAAATAAAATAAAAACTGGAAAAAAAAAATACTTTTCCTAAGGGGTTGTAATATCCAAGACCAAAATGGGCAACTTTTGGAGTAGATCCTTCAGCTATGAGCACATTTCTGGAAGACAAATGACGATGTAGAATCTAAGGAAAAAATATATTTAATTATTAAAAAATATATAAAACAAATCAATCCTATATTTAATATTAGCATGAGTATCATAGAAGACTTGAAAACTATTTTATTATTTCCTAACAAAATTTTATGAAATAAGTTACTGTTTGCAACAACATGTATATTGCTACATACATGTTCATTAATGGTTACCATATTATGTGAATTATACTAAATATATTTAATTTTATTAAAAAAATTATTATTTAAAACCCCAAAACTTTCAAACATCAATATTATATATAAATAAATTTGTATTTCTTATTTTATCTGTACTATTATTATTGTGCAATGGTCTCTCACTTATATAACTCCTAAATAATATACTTATCACTAATTCTAAATAGTACTCTTAATTAAGTAATTATACATATTCTGAGCCAAAAATTTTACTTAAGAAAAAATGGTATTAAAGCATAATTATTATATGAGTAATGTAAGAGAGAAGTCATCTTATTAGAATCAAACATTTAAAAGTCTATTTATTCGAGTTGTTTTAATCAAGATAATGATTTACAAAGTGAAAAATGTAAGATTCAAAGAATTTTATTTGAAGAACTTATTAATCAATTCATTACATTTATATATACAGTTGATTCATAAATTTTGAAACAATAGGCTATTTCTTGAAATATTGCCTCAAGGCATATACTTCCAGCTGCAAAACTTTATATATATATATATATATATATATACAGGGTGTCCGAAAAGTCTTGAAACGGCCGAATAACTCGAGAAATACATATGAGATTGAAAAACGTAAATATACGTGTTAAATATTTTAAAATAAGCTACTCTGTGATACCAAATTTGACCTTCGAAACCGACCCCCTGGGGGTCAGAGGGGGTCCAACTTTGAAATCTTAAGTTATAACCCCCATTTTTTATTGTAAATTCGGATTCTACGGACAAAAATACGTAACTTTTGTAGTTGATGTTTATTTCAAATCTTCGTTCATCACGGTGTAATTGAGCATATTAAATCGATACATATTCCCGCTTTTCCAATGGGATTTTCCCTAATCGAAACTGATTGGTCAGCATTTTTGACGTCAAATTCCTCGTCTTTTGTAGGAATAGCGTTTCCTGAAAATCACCCGTGGCGATTATTTCAATAGTGCTACACTGTTAAAAATTTTACCCATTTGCTGCAGCGTCACTCCACAGCTATTATAGAATATCTCTTTTGTGACCAATGAGAATGCTCCATAACACAGTAAAGTAATCGTTTTCTATAAAAGCGGTGGAGTGACGATGCAGCAAAAGGGTCAATTTTTTTACAGTGTACTTTACTGTGTTATGGAACATTCTCATTGGTCATGAAAGAGATATTCTATAAAAGCTGTGGAGTGACGCTACAGCAAATGGATCAAATTTTTAACTGTGTAGCACTACCGAAATAATCGGCACGGGTGATTTTCAGGAAACGCTATTATTGCAAAAGACGAGGAATTTGATGTCATAAATTCTCCCCAATTAGTTTCGATTAGGGAAAATCCCGTTGGAAAAGCCGAAATATGTATCGATTTAATATGCCCAATAACACTATGATAAACAAGGATTCGAAATAAACATCAAATACAAAAGTTACATATTTTTGTCCGTAGAATCTGAATCTGCAATAAAAAATGGGGGTTATAATTTAAGATTTCAAAGTTGGACCCCCTCTGACCCCCAGGGGGTCGGTTACGAAGGTCAAATTTGGTATTACTGAGTAGCTTATTTAAAAATATTTAACACGTATATTTACGTTTTTCAATCTCATATGTATTTCTCGAGTTATTCGACCGTTTCCAGACTGTTCGGACACCCTGTGTATATATATATATATATATATATATATATATACCATCAAATTTTGCACCTTTTATATATATATATAAAAGGTGCAAAATTTGATGAGATATGATGCAACTCCATGGGGCGTCTATTTGAGAAAATACAAAAATTAAATATCTATATGGTCTATGTAGGATAAAATTTTCAATCAGGAAAATTTTTCTTTATCCATAAAAAATCGATTTTGATATCTGCTAAATTTAGGGAGATATGTCTATTTTAATAATTTGTGAGGTTTCAAGTGATCAGACACAAATAGAAACGCATGTAATTCAGAAAACAATGTTACTATAATGTGTCTGGGAAACATTTATTTATTTTATTTATTTATAGTGTTAGAATTTTGAAGGGTGGGGGGATGCTTGTGTTGGTTAACCATATAATTCATAAACAGAATCACATCATAAAACTTTTTACAAAATAAAATATATAAATAAAATTCAGAGTAATTTAAAATTGTTATAACTCAAAATATTACTTGTTGAATTGAACTTTTTTTTCTTTTAATTAAACAGAAATGTATAAGTTATGATTCAGCATTTTTTTAAATATTAGTTAAAAAAATTTAAAAAATTTAAAATAGCATTTTTTTTTTCCAAATTTGACGATTTAAAACATAAGTAAAATATTTTTAAGAGATATATTTTCTCAGGTCCAGATAATAATTTTTTTAAACTCATACACTATTCTCTCGTACAAATCTAATATACAGTCAAAATTATAAAATTAAAGTTTATCAGAGCTATAAATTTCTTTTATGCACTTTATGTTTCAAATCAAAGATGGGTTTATGATGCAAAAGAAAACCATTTTCATGGGTGTGTTAAGTGTATTTTTGATAGTTAAAAAATGGCGTATTTATGTGTGCTAAGTAAACATACACTACCAGAAAATAATATAATAAAACCAGGGTTTTTCAGGCTAATATTTCAACAATCAATTATTGTTATGGAATAAAATAAATTTTGAAACAATAAATTATTTAATGCAAGCAGGAGTGTAAAGAAGAGGGAAACAACAGAGACAGATGTTCAGGCTTCATTTTGAAAAAAGAACCATCAAGTGTAAAGTAACATATTTTTGGGTGTATAGCCTGCACCCAGTGTATAACCCGCACCTCTAAATCGAGCAGTGCTGTAAAAAAAGTTCATGTATAAGCTGCGGAAATGCATCGGTGTATAGTCCGCGGACTATACACCATTTACGAACATATATTTCGATCGGGGTTCGAAATTAGAAGCCATTAGTCGTAATTTTCAACAGAAATTTACCAAATTTTTTCATGATGCATAATACATACAAAAATTTGTCTAAAAAATTAAGATCACAGTACCTTCGGTAATAAGCGCCACAGCGCATATGAGTTTAAAAGTTAAAAATATGCTTAGTGTGGCGCTTCCGCCAGGGTGGCAGATATGGTGATTTTTTTTTCCCTTGCAGCAATATGTATTAAAGAGATGATTCTGTTCCGATTGTGAAAAAAAAACCCCTCAAATTTCATCAGAGGATCGTGGAAAAATGCGTATTTCTTCAAAGGATCACAGAAAAACGGGAATTTCTATATAGGACTTTTCGATTTTGTTTACAAATTTTTTTTATTATTTGGATACCTTTACTTTTCGGAATTGGTTTAGAAAGTAAACGTATCCCTGTTAAAAGAAAAAAAAAAAAAATCAACAAAAGAAGTCGAAAAATTAGAAAGCGGCTTTTGTAACGATCAATCTCCACTAGTTAATGCAAAAATAAATAAATAAAACAAAAACAAAATATTGAAGTTCACACTAGATATGTTTAAAAATGTCTTCCATTATTATTAGCAAACGGCTGTTCTCATATAAATAACCGATACAGATTGCATCTTTAATTTGAAAGTTCCTCGAGAACGACATGTGTTTATCTAAATTCCTCAGGATTTTGCTCTTTAAAATAAGATATTAATGAAAAATAAAGTATTATTGTGTAAAAAAAAAAAAAAAAAAAAAAAAAAAAATTGTTTTAAATAAATACTGTTTTCTTTCTGTTTGGCCCACAAAAAATATTTTTGATTGAAACTGTTTCTGGCTTGCATAGCAAATGATCATTAAAGAAATGCTTATCGGATTTCCACGATGACTGAGCTGCCACAGCTAAATAAACAAACATGTCATGATAATGGTGCTTTTTTATCAGTGAGTCAAACAGTGGGTTTATTTATGGGTATCTTTAATATTCTTAAAACTTAATATATTTTAATAAAAATTTGATAGTCAGCCTAATTTATTATTATTGCCAGTTGCTGAAAATTTTAACAAAATTGGTTAATTATTAACGAAGGTATTTTTTTTTCATTTTTTATAGTAGGAAAATAAGAGTTTTGTTTTAGTTTCATTTTCTTTTCATTATTTCTCTTTGCTTCTCGAATATTTTTTTTTTCAACATCGTAAAACTTTCTGACTTATTCATGATCTTTTTTTACTTTTTAAAGGAATACAATTCTCACGAGTACTCAAATTATTTGGAATGATCCTTTTATCAATAAATATCTTGAATTTAAATATTTGTGAATCGCAACAAACATTTTAAAAACTGCAATAAAATTCTCAAAAAATTGGAAAATAAATGTAAAAATTCAAAAATCACAGAACAACAAAATGTTAGGTTGAAAAATTTAAATTGGATTTTTTTTACAGATACTAAAAATTACCCCGAAACATGTACTGAATCGCACTGAAAATCGCTAATGAATGCGATTAAACTAAAAAAGGACAAAATTTGCTACATTGGGATAAGATATTAATTCTAGTTACAGAAATAATAATTATGATAATTAATATTAATGCATTTTATAAAAATATAAAAAAAAGGTTATGGTAAATTGTGAAACAATATTTATTAAATAGATTTTTTTTTTTGGGGGGGGGGGGGGGGGAAGGGGGAGAGGGCAGATTAAAACGTGATATTAAAAAAAAAAAAAAAAAAAAAAAAAAACGAAAATTGTAGAACATAATTACTGTTTTATACTAATACTTTAAACATAATTTCCGTTTTGTATTTTGAAAAATATCTGTGAAAGAGAAAAAAAATTTGAGAAAAAAAAGCTGCACGAATTCAACTTAAATTTTAGCATGAAAAATATACAAAATGTTCCATATTGTACTAACAGTTTGAAATTGGATTCATTTTACAAATGTAAACAAAAAAAAAAAAAAAAAATCTGCATGGTAGCTAGCACGTTGTTTAGGCATCATCAGGGATTGAAAGTGCGCTAAAGCCTTTTTTTAGCAGCTTTGGAGCAGCAAAAAACGAATTTTGGAGCAGTAAAACCTATTTTGTAGCAGCAAAAATCAGATTTTCTAGCAGTAAATATCGGATTTTGTAGCAGCAAAAATGTAATTTTATATCAATAAAAGCTGTTTTAGGAGCAGATTGAAATATTCTAATGCGGATAAACTGTTAACAATTACAATAATTGCTATCTTGAGAAATATTTTTACATTTGAAAGAATAAATACTCAGATTAAATTTCTCCACACGTTTCAGAACTTTCGATGAAATTTGCAGTTTTTCGCAATCTTTTAACATAATTCACGCTTTTTCACAATCTTTTGACCCTGTTTTTTTGTTTTTGAACTAGATTTGCGGGGGTTTTTTACGATCTTTTGATGAAATTTGTACGTTTTCTGAGATCTTTTGAAGAAAACTACGGTTTTTACGATCTTTTTAATGCAATTTTCGTTTTTTTTTCACACGATCTTTTAAAGATATTAACGGGTTATTTTCATAATCTTTTGACCGTATTTTGTTCTTTTTATGACGAAGTTAGATATCCTTTGACAAAATTTCATGTTTTTTGTGATTTTTTGACGAAATACGCTTGTTTTTCGGAATCTTTTAGAGAAATTTGAGTTTTTTTTCGCCATCTTTTACAAAAATTAACGTTTTTTTTTACAATCTTTTGACTTTGTTTTATTTTCTTTTTTATGATATTAACGATTCTTTGGCAAAACTCATGTTTTTCTTGCGATTCTTTCATGAAATTCGAGTGTTTTTCGTGATTTTTCGATAAAATTTACGTGTTCTTCGTGATCTACAGTCGAAATTTGCATTATCTATTGTCAAAATTTGCGTCTTTTTCGCGATTTCTTGTTGAAATTCGAGCGTTTTTCACGATCTATTGGTGAAATTCGAGTGTTTTATACGATATATTGACGAAATTCAAGTACTATTCGTGATCTTTCGATAAAAATTTGCGTGTTTATCGCGATTATTTGACAAAATTTGCACGTTTTGTTGTGATTTTTTGACAAAATATGCTTGTTTTTCGGGATCCTTTAAAGAAACTTGCATTTTTTGCGATCTTTTGGCTGTGTTTTGTTCACTCTTTTTTTATAATAACGATCCTTTGATGAAATTCGAGTGTTTTTCGATAAAATGTGCATGCTTTTTGCAATCTATAGACAAAATTTCATGATCTATTAATGAAATTAGAGTGTTTTTCACGACCTATTGGTGAAATTCGAGTGACGAAATTAGCAATCCTTTGACAAAAATTCACGTTTTATTTTTTCGAGATCCTTTGACAAAATTCGCGTATGTTTTTTGAGATGCTTCGACAAAATTCCTGTGTTTTCCGCGATTTTTTGACGAAATTTGAGCATTTTTCCGGAGATTTAAGGTTTTTTCCTACAGTGTTGAATTCACGTGGTGGCCCGCTGAAACCATCCCCCCCCCCCCAAAAAAAAATTGAGATTTTGGGTTTTCAATGATCAAAAAGTGCAATTCCCCCTACCCCAACACTGTTTTCTTTTTTGACGAAATAGCAATTTTTTTGACAAAGTTCTTTTTTTTTTTTTTTTTTTTTTTTTTTTGTAAATGTTTGACACATATGTAACGGATTTTCATAAGCGCTTTCATTCTGCTTTCAGTTTTGCTATCTGTTGGCAGGATTCGCCGAGGAGCGAAATAATTCACCACCGACACGGGAAAGACGCAGAATAGGAAGATACTTAATTGACAGAAAATATGTGCAATACATAAGACAAGGGCGATTCTGGGTAATTTTTTTTTTTGGAAATTCATATCGCATTTTCGGAAATCAGTGGCGGGAGAAAGAGGGTATCCGCGATCTTCAGATGAAATCGACGTTTTCCCATGATCTTCAGATGAAATCAGCGATATTTTAGCAAAATCGGCGATTTATTTCGATTTTTTGTCGAAATCGGCAGTTTTCCCGTGACCTTTTGACAAAATCGACATTCTCCAATGTTTTTTTTTTTTTTTTTTAATAAAATCGGCGTTTTTAGACAAAATTTGTATTTTTACGCGATTTTTTCTAGAAAACGGCATTTTATTCCCGAGATCTTTTGACAAAATCAGCGTTTTTTCCGTGATCTTTTGCTGAAATCCGCGTTTTTTTTTTTTTTCAATGATCTTTTGGCAAAATATTTTAAGGCGATCTTTTATCGAAAACGGCGTTTTTTCAGCGACATTTTAAAGAAATCGGCATTATATCTGCAATCTTTAGAAGAAATCAACGTTTTCCCACAGTCTTCAGACGAAATCAGCGTTTTTTCTGCGATATTTGGTGAAATTGCCGTTTTTTTTGCTATCCGCATAGGAAATTCGCGTTTTTCAGCGATCTTTTGACAAAGTCCGTTGACAAAAACATTGACGAAATCGTCGTTTTTCCACAAAATATTGACGAATTATTTTTCGGCCTTTAATTAATCCTTTAACTATTAATTATTTAACTATTTAACTAATTAATTTAACTATTTAACTAATTATTTAATTATTTAACTAATTATTTAACTATTTAACTATTAATCCTTTTACGAAATTTGCATTTCTCCGCTATTGTTTTTTCCGCGCGCAAAACCGTACAAGTTGGCAGCTATGTGGAACTGATAGCCCAATTTCAAATTTTCGGAAGAGGATGCATTAAATTTTTGGAAATTTCGGGCGAGAATTACCCCTGACATAAGAAACGAACTCTCATAATTGGGAATAAACATATTGAAGCAGCTTTCAGCCAAAATAGCTTTCTTTCAGACCGGGCCATGCCCGAGAATGGAAATTTCTGACCCGTGCAAATCTTTAACATAGGCAGCAAGAACCCGTATAAGAGATTCATTTGGAAAGAGATAAATATCACTGGTGGTTTTTAGTGATTACAAATGTGTGCATAACACGCCAAGTTTACACAGGGGGGGGGGGGGGTATTTTATGGAAACTGTACTGATGATCATGATGCTTTTACTGTTTTTAACGGAATTTACTGTTCATTCTCAATTTACTGTTTTTAACAGAAGCATTTCCATAAATTTCAAATCCCCCCCCCCCCCCCCCAAAAAAAAAAAAATTGCTGGAAAAATTTCTCAAAATTTCTGATAAAATGCAGTAAATTGTACTGGCGTCTAGATTACTAATATAATTTCCTTAAAATCGTCCATTTCTTTTTTTCTTTTACAGTATAGTCTGCCGAAGACAGCTGAGATACATACCAGAGATTCATTTCTGAGAGTGTTTTTTTAATTTTAATATGAATAGAGGTTTTAAACATTCGTGGTTCGTTTGAAAAAAATCATCGAGTGGGTGATAAGTAAGCAAAGGAAAAATTTTTTTTATGACAAAAATACAGGGATGAAAGTGTGCTAAAGCCATTTTGTAGCAGCTTTGGAGCAGCAAAAAACGAATTTTGGAGCAGTAAAACCTATTTTTGTAGCAGCAAAAATCAGATTTTGTAGCACTAAATATTGGATTTTGTAGCAGCAAAAATGTAATTTTGTAGCAATAAAAGCTGTTTTAGGAGCAGATTGAAATATTCTAATGCAGATATATTCTTAACAATTACAATAATTGCTATCTTGAAAAATATTTTTACATTTGAAATAATAACTACTTAAATTTCTCCACACGTTTCAGACCTTTCGATGAAATTTGCAGTTTTTCGCAATCTTTTAACATAATTCACGCTTTTTCGCAATCTTTTGACCCTGTTTTTTCGTTTTTTAACTAGATTTGCGGGGTTTTTTACGATCTTTTGATGAAATTTGTACGTTTTCTGAGATCTTTTGATGAAAACTACAGTTTTTATGATCTTTTTGGTGCAATTTTCGTTTTTTTTTCACACGAACTTTTAAAGATATTAACGGGTTATTTTCATGATCTTTTGACCGTATTTTGTTTTTTTTATAACGAAGTTAGATATCCTTTGACAAAATTTCATGTTTTTTGCAATTTTTTGACGAAATACGCTTGTTTTTCGGAATCCTTTAGAGAAATTTGTGTTTTTTTTTCGCCATCTTTTACAGAAAGGAAGTTTTTTAATGATCTTTTGACTTTGTTTTATTCTCTTTTTTATGATATTAACGATTCTTTGGCAAAACTCATGTTTTTCTTTCGATCCTTTCATGAAATTCGAGTGTTTTTCGTGATTTTTCGATAAAATTTACGTGTTCTTCGTGATCTACAGTCGAAATTTGCATTATCTATTGTTAAAATTTGCATCTTTTTTGCGATCTCTTGTTGAAATTCGAGCGTTTTTCACGATCTATTGGTGAAATTCAAGTGTTTTATGCGATATAATGATGAAATTCAAGTACTATTCGTGATCTTTCGATAAAAATTTGCATGCTTATCGCGATTATTTCACAAAATTCGCGCTTTTTTTTGTGATTTTTTGACAAAATATGCTTGTTTTTTGGGATCCTTTAAAGAAACTTGCATTTTTTTTTTGCGATCTTTTGGCTGTGTTTTGTTCACTCTTTTCTGATAATAACGATCCTTTAGCAAAACTCATATTTATCTCGCGATCCTTTGATGAAATTAGAGTGTTTTTCGATAAAATGTGCATGCTTTTTGCGATCTATAGACAAATTTCTCATGATCTATTAATGAAATTAGAGTGTTTTTCACAATCTATTGGTGAAATTCGAGTAACGAAATTAGCAATACTTTGACAAAATTCACGTTTTATTTTTTCGAAATCCTTTGACAAAATTCATGTATGTTTTTTGAAATGCTTCGACAAATTTCGTGTGTTTTCCGCGATTTTTTGACGAAATTCGAACATTTTCCCCGATTTTTCGCCGAGATTTACGGTTTTCTCCTACAGTGTTGAATTCAAGTGGTGGCCCGGGGAGACATCCTCCCCCCCCAAAAAAAATTGAGATTTTGGGTTTTCAATGATCAAAAAGTGCAATTTCTCCTACCCGGAACTCCATCATGTCCCCCGCGGATGTACAGAAGTCCCCTCCGGAGAAAAGTGTCTGAATTCAACACTGTTTTCCCTTGACTGCATTTTGTTCATTTTTTGACGAAATACCAATTTTTTTAACAAAATTCTATTTATTTATTTTATTTATTTTTTTTTTTTTTTGTAATTGTTTGACACATATGTAGCGGATTTTCATAAGCGCTTTCATTCTGCTTTCAGTTTTGCTGCCTGTTGGCAGGATTCGCCAAGGAGCGAAATAATTCACTACCGACACGAAAAAGACGCAGAACAGGAAGATACTTAATTTACAAAAAATATGTACAATACATAAGACAAGGGCGATTCTGGGTATTTTTTTTTTTTTTCACATTGCATTTTCGGAAATCGGTGGCGGGGGAAGGGGGGTTATCCACGATCTTCAGACGAAATCGACGTTTTCCCGTGATCTTCAGACGAAAGCAGCGATTTATCTGCGATATTTTAGCAAATTCGGTGATTTATTTCGATTTTTTGTCGAAATCGGCAGTTTTTCCGTGACCTTTTGACAAAATCGACGTTCTTCAGTGTTTTTTTTTTAAAAATAAAATTGGCCTTTTTTGCGGCGATTTTTAGACAAAATTTGTATTTTTACGCGATTTTTTCTCGAAAACGGCATTTTATCCCCGAGGTCTTTTGACAAAATCAGTGTTTTTTCCGTGATCACATTTTTTTTTCAATGATCTTTTGGCAAAATATTTTAAAGCGATCTTTTATCGAAAACGGTGTTTTTATCAGCGATATTTTAACGAAATCGGCATTATATCTGCAATCTTTAGAAGAAATCGACATTTTCCCGCAGTCTTCAGGCGAAATCAGCATTTTTTCCTGCGATATTTGGTGAAATTGCCGTTTTTTGCGATCCGCAGAGGAAAATTCGCGTTTTTCAGCGATCTTTTGACAAAGTTCGTTGACAAAAACATTGACAAAATCGTCGTTTTCCCGCAAAATATTGACGAACTGTGTGCTTTTTCGGCGATCCTTTCACGAAATTTGCATTTCTCCGCGATTGTTTTTTCCGCGCACAAAACCGTACAAGTTGGCAGCTATGTGGAACTGATAGCCCAAAAATTTTCGGAAGAAGATGCGTTAAATTTTTGGAAATTTCAGACGCAATTACCACTGACATAAAAAGCGAACTCTTATTCGTCTCCCCAACGCGCGCGCTATAGTAAGTCACATGACGTGCCGCTCCGAACTCTGCGATCGGCTGCAATGAAAATGAACGTACGATGACTCGAGGGAAAAACAACTTCCGGTCGTTTGCAGAGCCACGATAAAACTCCACAAAACATCGCATGCTTTTCGTGACCGAATGCGCATGTTTTTCGCAAATTTTCGGCAAAATTTGCGCGTTTTTCGAGATTTTTTGCAATGTTTCTTTGTTTTTGACGAAATTAACAGCCTAAAAAAAGTTATTTGTTGTTGTTTCCTGGATCGACGAAATCGCGCTAAATTTCGTTTTGGCACTAAGTGCCTTTTGGCACAGGTTTGGCACAAAATTTAAAAAAATAGCTGTTTTGTAGCAGTTTGGCGCAGTAAAACGATTTCGGCGCAGTCTGGCGCAATTGCCGCAGGTCTTTCATCCCTGCATCATACGTAAAAATATATTAGTACCTAATAATACCATGTGTAATCGTCAAGCAGAATCTGAAGTGAGATGAACGATGGGTGCTAATTGTTAACCTTTTCTTCTGACCGGACGGAATGGTTGCTGAAACCTGTTAGGTCTAAGGTTACATTATTTTGAAGTGGAGGTCAGGTAGCTATTATAGATCTATTAGTGCAATACTTGGCGATAGTTGCGACAATTCTTCCAAATCCAGAAATAACTGTATTTAAGCAGTAAAAAAAAAAAGCCTTTACAAACATGGGAGAACTCTCTAAATTTCGCGGCATTGCTAAAAAAATTTAGAAATTTCGATGTTTTTTTTCAAATTTGTTGGGGTTTAAAAATTGTAGAAAAAATATCACGATTTCCAAAAAAAAAAAAAAAAAAAGTCTATGTATAACTTGCATTATGTATAAGCCGCAGGTTTTTTCTTGTATAAGTTTGCAGACTATACACCCGAAAATATGGTATATAAATTTTTAGGACATGAGAAAACATGTAAACATAATTTGTGCCAGGCTCTATGATTATTGGAAACACTATTGAAAGATAAGGAAAGCACTGAAGAAATGCTTAATTATGATAACTGTGCATATATACAGACAGACACACACAAAATATTTAAAAATAATATCAAAGTAAAAAAGAATATCACGTGCATTTCACTAATTTTAATAAGAATGGACATTTAATGTCACTGTACTATGCAGTGTACATATCACTGCATAGTAACAGTAATACAAGTAATGATTATAGATAATAATTCAAACTCACTCCTCGGTCAGCAAGATGAGCCATTCCTTGAGCAATACCAACTGCCAATTCAAGCAGTAATGGCTCAGAGAGATTAGTAACTTTACTACCTGGCTGCTGCTGCCTGCTTCTTAATAATAAACCTCTTAAAGAAGAGGGATGATGCTCAATAGCTACTTGAAGAATATCTAAAAAAACAAAAGCCAAAATTTTAACTTGGTGATTTTTTTTAAATTAGGGATTTTTAAAAATACAAAAAATAATTATTCATTTCTAAATTATAAGACATTTAACTGCAAAAATTATAAAGGGCAAAAATGATAAAAAGTTTCTAACAATTTTGTCAATAAATATTCAACAGGAGGCTAAGTGAACAAAGCAAATATATAAATAGCTTCACAACAAACTAAAAATAAATAAATAAATAAATAAATAAAATAAAATAATAATAATAATTTTTTTTATTTTATTTTATTTTATTTATTTATTTATTTAATTTTTTTTTTTTTTTTTTTTTTTTTGTGAAGAGATCACCTAATGTTACACTAAAATATCAAGTAAGATAGTATAAATAAAAATAAATAACAGAGTTTTAATGAGTTAAGGTGGTCAACAGTTTTCTCAAACCTCCTAGAATAGGTTCTTGTAAGTGAGGTCTTTACTTATGATCACTATTTCCAAATATTAGTTTCTGCTTTATGTAATCATGGAAAAGTGTGACAAATTCTGTAATTAAATAAGGTGAAAATTACTACAGTGGTACTCAAAAGTAAAATTTATATGCATCCTGGATATATTAATGAATACCAGTAACATCAGTTTTCAATAGCAGAGAGTTTTGCAAAGATACAAAAAATATGAAAAGAGGCTTATGGTAATCAAAAGTTAACAGAAAATATAAAAAAAGGTCCATGATAATCAACTGTTTTAAAATTGCTGTCTTTGACTATTTAAAAGTAAACAGAACCAAAATATTTATTTTATCCTCACTCAACCCCCTTTTTAAAAGAACAATTCAAGGCTTATTTACTTCTACTAATGAAAACTGAACAGAGAAAATAAGAAAGTATAATTGTGCATAAATAAATTCAATGAAATTACAAATGCTTGTAATAAGAAAAATAAATACCTCTTTCATCTGAAGCACCAAGAAATTCCACAACATTAGTATGCAGTCCCACTCTAGCCATCATGTCTAGTTCAACTAATAAATTTCGTTTTTCTTTATCTAATAAGGCAGCAGGAGCTGAAAGAAAAACAAAGTTTTGAATTTAAAGCTTCTTATGGATTTAAAAATTTAAATAATTTTAATTATTATACAGTTATTAATATAGAATAGAAAAAGCTATTTCTAACTAATATTGCAATTGTTTATGTAAATATCGTCTTTATTAATTTATGTCAAAAAAGCATGACAAAGTTCTTGCATTCTTCGTTTCCATGGTAATTTATTTTCTTACTCTATGTTTTTGGCAGAATTCTCTATGTTTTAAGTTTTTTTTTTTTTTTTTTTTTTTTTATTCCAATGTAAAAGATGACGGAATGTTGAAAGCCGTGCAATGGCTCGCATATTTTGGTATTTAATAAACCTCATTCACAGTCTGTTTTTGTTGTGTTTAAGAAGTAAAAGAACCAGCTTGTGTGAACCAAAAATTATTAAAAATCCAAAATGCTAAGCAAGTATAAAAAGTTTTAATTTAGTTTTATAGTCTTAATTCAAACCAAAACTAAATTTTAATTTGGAACATACAGGTCTGCAACCAAAAACTAGCATATGATATATTTACTCTTAGATTTTTACTCCTAATAAGTATTTAAACAAGTTGGAAATCGCACGTGAAGCACAGCAAAGGAGGTGCGTTCGTACTATAACGAAGTTTTAAAATATTCAGATCTTGCTGGTATAGTAGAGCGTACTTTGGATACAGTATAGTGGTCGAAATCTTTGTGTTCCTATAAATATGCAGGGAGTAATTTTTATTATACTTCATTAACGTATATCTTATTCATAAAATGTCAAGTAGTTTAATATAATTAAAACACGCCCTAAACAATGTTTCCCCGTATAACATTATTTAGTGGAATACTTTTGTGTGGCCCTGTAATTTAATAATAAATATTCTTTGCATCCCAGATTGTACAGAATGTATATTTTAGTACATACTTCATAGATTCATGTCAATTATATTATGTTCAAATGAGTGTAACACCATTAAAATTCATTTTAAACTTTTTTCCCCATTGATCGTAATGTAACGGAATCCTTTTGATTGTCCCTGTAATTGATCTATGCATCTGATTTTCATAACATTTGAAATGACTCAACAAAATTATGTAATAAATATACATTTTAAATTTCAAATGATTAAAATGCATTTGAAACTTTTTTCCCCATTGACCGTAATGTAACGGAATCCTTTTGATTGTCCCTGTAATTTATCTATCCATCCGATTTTCATAAAATTTGAAATGACTCGACAAAATTATGTAATAATTATATATTTTAAATTTCAAATGATTCGGTTGGGTAGTTTTTGCATTGTTATATGCGGACAGACAGACGGACTGAGCGACAACAATAGGTGCTACGTATTTACATAATTATGAATGCACCTAAAAACAGCTATTTTAACATAAATCGATTTTTTATGACACAGAGTAAAATTTGAAACAGTATTGCAATTAGAATTATATTTCTATAACTAACGGTTTAAAAATTAGATTTCGGTTTTTGATAGAAAGCTGTATCAAAGCTAAATATATCTTATACAAGAAATGGAGATTATAACTGTAAAAAGAAAAATGTATTATTCAATCCAATGTAAATGGGATGAATAATACATTTGATTTCTAACTGCAAAGAAATTGGCTGTGGTTTTTACATTAGCTTAATTGGTTATTAAACAAATGTAACTTAAAAATTATTTCAACAGAGACATTATATAATAAACAATAGCATTAAATAAAGCATGAATGTCATTCTGAGAAAATTATGAGACTGAAAAACTTTTAAAAGTTATCCTTGCTTTTTTTTTTTTTCTTTTGTAAAATAGTCATATAAAGTTAACATAATTTTTTAGTGCAGATAAGTGAAAAAAAAAAAAAAAAAAAAAGAGTTTATTATTTAATATTTACTAATGAAATATAATTTCTTTGAATTAGTGAAAAATCAATTTTTTCCATCTTTTTTGAAAAAAAAATCCAAAAAATAAAATAGTTTATTTCCGTCATTTAAATTTTTCCAGAAAATTTACACCTCTAAGTCATGCATTATTTACAAATTTGAAGACACAGGGTTCCTGGTAAAATCTGCTTCATAGTTTACCTGACTTAAATTCAAAAATTTCTTTAACTAGATAGGTGTATATAATATCAATATTGATATAATTAAACTTAAAATATTGCCATAGTGCAATTTTTATGACATCAACACAAAGTAAAGCTGCAAAGTAATACTGCACATACATTATATACATATAAAAAAAATTCTGTGAATTTTAACATAATAAATTACTGCATCAAATAACATATTGAAAACTCATACTTAGATTACAGCAACGAAAGTAAAAGCCTTTTGATTTTATAAAGCAAAACAAGAAATACTCACTGAATATGTTCAAAGTTTTAAGTAAACAAAATCTTTTATTTTTTACAAATTCTGAAAATTTAAGTTTGTAATCCCCCCCCCCCCTCAAAATAAATAAAATCTTTTTTTTTTTGTTGTTGTTGTTTTAATCTTTTATGGGTATTTTGGGCACATGAAAAAAGTTTTTGTTTTTTATCAATGCATTGAGTGATCAGTAAACAAACTTAATCCATTCCAAACCAGTGTTTGTTAATCAATCATCGATTTTGTATTGATTTATATGGGAATTCAATTAATTAATTCCTAAAGGCAAAATAATATATAAAAAGTACATAAATCTTCTCTTTATAATAGGGTTCATATAGCTCATTAATTAATTTGGATACATTTTATTTTGATGATTATGTCCATGTGGCAGACTAATAAAGTAACTGGCTTGCCCTTTGTAAAATCTTTTAGGATTACATTCTTTGACAATGGTGTTAAATTACATCAATTTCTCACTTTAACCTTTCAGAAACTCTTCATTTTTCTAAAATATCATGTTTAATACATGGCTTCATAAAGCTCAAGAGGAATTCAGAACCTGTTAATGATTTGTTAACTAAACTTCAATTTGTAATTAAAGATATTTCTTTAAAAAGGTATTCAAAATATAAAAATTAATTATTCTGATCTGTTCATTGTAATTTGAGGGGCTTTTGGTGTGTGTATGTGTTTGCTTATTATCCGAATATAAAAATCTCTCTCAAGAGTATTCGTGAACTGATCCCTCACTGTAATATGAAACCATCTATTACAAAATAACATCATAAAGATATACACACATCTTAACAACCCAGCACAATTCTGTATTTTTTTTTTTTTTTTTTTTTTTATTAACAGCTAAAATAATAATAATATAAAAAAGTCAATTTGATGCAGCCTTAAAAATATTTTCAAATTAAACCTTTCAGGAGGAGAGAGGGGGGGGGGGGAGAGCTGCATTAATCAATTTGATTTTTTTCGTTTTTGCTCTTTAATCTTCTGAATATTTTATTTTATTTATTTATTTATTTATTCAAACTTTTCTCTGACTCTGAGTTGATGAAATATGTTTTTGATTGATATGAATAACATGATTACCTGTTTTTAAAACAGCATTATTAAACATGTTACACATTCTAAAAAAATTAATTAACAACTTTCCACAATTCTGTGATTTTTTAAATTTTCTTTTTTAAATACTTATAACAAAAAAAAAAAAAAAAGAAAGTTTTCAAGGGTTATTTTATCTGATACAGCCTTACAAAATTATTTAAATGAAAATTATTTAAATGAAAATTATTTAAATGAAATCTTTTGAAATGAAAATTAGCTCTATTTATTAAAATAAAAAATATATTCCCCCCCCCCCATTTTTTTTCTTCTTCTTTTTAACATTTCTCTAAATTTTAATACACATTTCAGAATTTCCCTGACTTTCCAGATCATTAGAAACACTGATGAATTACATCCTTCAATAATATACAAACAAATATATTTCTGAGATTTTAATTAAAGGATGTTATAATGCATACCTTGCATATACTGAATAATACATGGGATTGTTTCGGTTCTTCTTTTCACTGTTCCTTCACGAACTTCCCCAAACTGGCCAATTCCCAAAACTGTCTGGTGAACATTTATGTGACTTGCAGGAATCTGCCAATACTTTTCTTGAACTTTCTCGTAAACTTCATTTAAGTCAGAATCATCATTTAATTGTAACATCCCAGGAATGAAGCCATTTTCATCCTTTAATAGCCACAAAATAAGCAAAAACTCACTTATTTAACTCGTTAAAATAACATAGAAAAATAAGAAATTCCAACTATATTTATTATTATCCAAAACTGCAATTTTTTCAAAACATGAAAACATACACGCATTGAAAAATAACTACATAAGTAAAAGAGAATATTTTCTTCAATATTATGCATCTGAAACAAGTATTGGCAGACTGGGAGCACAGTAAGAGGAAGAGAAGTACTCAGTACATCATTTTCCCTATTCCAATAAGGATAAAAATTGTGGAAAAGTCTTGAGGCCAAGTAATTAAAGCTACACTAGTCACACAAAGAAACAAGAACACTAATGTTAATCCAATGGGGGATTATTTTCAAATTTTTTGTTTGAATTTGATTTTTTTTTTTTGCATAGGATTGCGAAGGATGATCTGATCACTGGGCTAGTTTTAAATTTTTTGATTATGTTACAGCTTCTTTATAAATAGAATAGTTTTAATTTCAAAATCAGTTTAAACAGGTTCCAAAATAATAATAATAATAATTAAAAAGAAAAAAAAAATCCAAGACCAAAAATGAAAAAGTAAAAAATAGCCCAGTTGTAGACTTTTGTCAGCTATCCTATGCAAATAAATTATTTAAAAATATTAAAATCCAAGCCAGAAATTTGAAAATAACACCTCTATAAGATTGACAATAGTATTATCATTTCTTTGTATGACTAGTGGAGGTTCTTAAGAGCCCACAATAGTCACAGAAAAAATACACAAAAAGACCCGGATGATCATGTAAAGTCTATGGGAGCGTTCTTTTCTAATATCTCGCTCAAATTTTAATGTTTTTACATGATTTTTTTTGCATAGGCTAGCTTAGGACGATCTACAACCGGGCTAGTTTTTACTTTTTCGATTTTGGTTATATATTTTTTATATTACGATAGTTTCAGTTTCAGAACCGGTTTAAACCGGTTTCGAAAGTTAAAGTAATTTTTTTAAGAAAATCTGAAACAAAAATTGAAAAAGTAAAAACTAGCCCGGTTGTGGATTGCCCTCAGCTATCTTGTGCAAAAAAATCATGCAAAAATATTAAAATTTGGGCGAGATATTAGAAAAGAACGCTCCCATAGACTTTACATGGTCATCCGGGTCTTTTTGAGTAATTTTTCTGTGACTATTGTGGGCTCTTAAGTGCCCACTTCAGTCACAACAAGAAAGGAAAACATTAAAGAAAAGTCTAGCAGAATATATTCAAATTTCCCTTTAAATTTAATATTTTTTCATAGTTTTTTTTTTTTTTTTTTTTTTTTGCATAGGATAATTGAAGATAATCTACAACTGAGGTAGTTTTTACTATTGATTATGGATTTTTTTAAAGGAAGTTTCAATTTTAAAACTGGTACTAATCAGTCCAAAAAGTCAAAGTAATTAAAAAAAAAAAGATATTACAATCTATAGCAGTTGAAGGACATCCTTAGCAATCCGACAAGGAAGGAAAAAAAAAAAAGAAAAAAAGACAATCTTAATTTTTTTTTTAGTCAAAGCGAGAAATTCAAAAATAACACCTTCATAGACTTTGCATTAGCATTTGAGTTTATCCATGTTACTAGTGTAGGTTCTTAAGAGACCACTGAAGTCACTCAAAAAGATCTGGATGATAATGTTAAGTCTATGGGGGCATTATTTTCAAATATTTCACTCAATTTTTTTTTTTTTTGACAATTTTATTTTATTTTTATTTTATTTTATTTATTTATTTTATTTTATTTTATTTATTTTTTTTTTTTTGCATAGAACAGCTGAGGATAATCTACAACAGGGCTAGTTTTTAGTTTTTCAATTTTAGTTATATTTTTTTAATATTAAGATAGTCTCAATTTCGCAACTGATTCTGAAAAATAATTAAATAAATAAAATTTGAAACAAAAATCAATAAAGTAAAAACTAGCCTTGTTGGTGATCGTCCTCAACTATCCTATTGAAAAAAAATTATGCAAAAATATTAAAAATTGAACGAGATATTTGAAAATAATGCCACCATAGACTTAACATTATCATCCGGGTCTTTTTTAGTGACTAGTCTAGGCTCTTAAAAAGTTACTTCAGTCACACAAAGACACTTGCAATCTAATGTCAAATGCATTGAGGGGGAGAGATAGATTTTTGTACAAGATAGCTGAGATTGAAGTCTACAAAGGCTGATTATTTGTATTATCATTATTATGAAAGTATTTTACCTTTTGTAATCGGTTTTTAAAGTAAAAATATCCTCATTATAAAAAAAAAAAAAAAAAAAAGTAAAATATGATTATTTGATATCATACATAACTTTAACATTAAATTGCGAATGTCTTTGCATGACTAAGGTAGACTCTTAAAACCCCTACTTTTATGGTGGCTGAAAATTGTTTTCTTTTGCCTAGAACTTCAAGGACCAATCCTAGGATATACAGGCCATTTTCTAAATCAAGGTAGTTTCATTGACAGGGCCATCGCTAAGACTTTTTATTGGTGGGGGAAAAGACCTTAAATTGCCAAGTCAAATTTTCATATTTGCCAACTCGTTTTATAATTTTGCAAAGTTACCACACTTAGAAAATGTAATACAGTTCTTATTTATAAAAAGTATAACAATATTTCCAATTAGAGTTGTAACTTTTGCAAATTTTATCAAAAATAGAAAATGTACTACAATTTTTATTAAAATTTTAATTAAATTTGCCAAGTGTAACAACATTTGCGAATATTTGGGGGGGGAGGCTCCCCCCCTGTCCCCCCCCTTAGCGAGGCCCCTGTTCATTGATGCATTGTTTTCTTTTTCAACTCTCTTACATGGTAGCTACTCATACAGAAGAATAAAATTCCTTGAATTTTCCAAATATATATTTTTTAAAAGTTCAGGCTAGCAGCATAGTATGTACTGGACATACTGAATGCAAAATAAAAATTAGATCAATTAAAAATACTAAAAATTTTCAACTACAGATATTATTGATTGGAAATTTCACTTATGTCCCTCCGTCCTCTTAAAAAAACCCCTTGCTCTTAAAATTTTATAATACGAACTGCTTTCTTAAATAATATATGATAGATAAAATTTAAATTAAATTTTTTACAATCTGTTGGGGAAAAAAAGCTATACAATGTATATATATTGAACCACAATTAAATTCAGCAACTAAGTACAACTTTAGGCAGAGAAGCACAGGAAGCAGATATTTCAGGGCAACAGTTGTTAAGATTTGAAATGATTTATAAGAAATGTTAGTTGTCACTTCAAAATAAAAATATTTTAGAAAGCCTTGAAAAAATATAATAATGAGTTTTAAAGATTTTAAACTGTGTATCAGGACAGACATAGTAAGAATAGCGAAATGAAAATTTTAGGAGCAAGATAATTTAGATGAAATTTCTAAAGAACATAAACATTGAATTTGTGAAAATATGGAAAATGTTTCTCACATGTCACGGGATAAAGTTTGCACTTATTTAGCAATCACTATGGAATTTCATTAAATCGCTTTACTTATTTTTGATAAAATATTAAAATTGCCTGATTTGTCTGGCAAATTGCCAAATACCATGACATCTCCAGGTTGTGCAAATGATATAATAGCCAGAGTTGTATAATATAGATGAACGTGTGAACGCCGTGCGAAGAAATTTTTATGCACTTTGCAGAAAATTTTTGGAAAGAAACAACTTTTTTTTTGTATTAAAAAATTTAAAATATTTCCCCAATTTTATATATGAATTATTTACTGTTAGCACGCAAATAAAATCAGAAACGAATTTTGAATTTTCTAAAAATTTAAGGCATTTGATACCAAAAACTTTAAAAATTCTCAGTCTGAAATTTCAGACACCAAAAATCGCAAATTTTGACACATGATTGTCGTAAAACACCAATTTTGCCAACTGTTCGCAGAAAAAAATCCCATATTTCGCCAAATTTTCATGGAAAAATCATGAATTTAGTCAAAGTTCCACGAAACATCATCGAAGAGCCACAAAAAAAGGCAAATTTCGTCAGAGGATTGTGAGAAAATGCGAATTTCCTCAAAAGATCTCGAAAAAATCGTGAATTTCAACAAAGAATGTGCAAAAACATTGCAATTAACAAAGAACTGCAGAAAAATCTCGACAAAGAACTGTGCAAATTTCAACAAGGTACCGCATGAAAATCATGAATTTCGTGAAGTAATTACAATGTGTAATTACGGTTATAAACTGAATTAGCAGAGCAGTAATAAATGCACAAATGGAAATGTATAGCGCTGAGAAGTTGGACCAAGTTAATTTATGTAAAAATGTAAATTATACTCAAAATTTAAATCAGTTTAAATGGCTGAAAAAGAAAATGTAATATATGTAAAATGATAACAAACTAGATTTAAAACCAACTATCTTTTTATTTAATAAAAAACAATAGTAAAAGAAAATAAAAACTTTAAAAATAAAACCAGAAATATGTGACATGAGTTCTTTAAGAGTTTAACAACATGGATACTTCTATTTCTCAAATAAACGAAGTTCCAAATTAAACATCAAAAACAGGTCTTTCACTAACACAGAAAATGTATGAAAGAAACCTATGACATCTATATCTTCATACAGTTAAATAAGGACCGGAGCATCAAAGAACTAAATTAATTTATATTTAATTTAAATTAACTTAAAAAAAAACTATTATATCTCAAAAGATTACTTTATATTTAACTCAAATAACTTGAACTCTAAAAATCCATGAGAATAGCATTAATACTTAAGATTGACTTCCCCCCTCAATAATTAAACTTCAAACAGATGCTAAATCCAATTTTTATTATACATTGCTTTATAGGAAACCGTCGATACTTCCCGTGAACCCAGCATTAAAACATCGTTGGAAACCAAAATAAAACAAGTATGACACAGCTCCACCTCATACCTTGCATCATGGAAAAACCAAGCAAGTGTCAAACACATCCGGTGAATCCCAACAGAAACTTTGCCCAAACCCTAGAAAAAAAGCTAAAGTTCTGTAACACTTCACCTTTTGACATGAATGACCTTATAAGTAAAAAGTGGAGATTAGAATAAAATTAAACCATCTTCATTTCAAATAAAAAAAGAGGAAAGACAATTTCACTAGAAAAGTTTATATTAAAATCATAAAGAGAAACAAGAGCGTGTGCCTATAAAGTAATAGTGTTTCTAAATATTTTCAAATTGAAAAACACCACAAGAAATCTTCCATCTTCATCCACTTCTAAAACTCTTTAACGCTACTTCATAAAAAGGACGACAATATTCATCTTTCAAAGGAAAATAAACACTGTATTAAAAACCATCAGCCGTAGATAAACGAATCTTGCTTGTGACCAGCTATCATCTACAACACAACAAACGAAACTGAAAAGCATGCAGCTGTCTTGACTATAAGTATATCGTGCCGACTGCCGGGCTAATCTACTATGCACACTCAGCTCACAACGTCATCGCAGCTCCGAAACAATCTTTGATGCGCCGCGGCTATCACAAGGGAGAAATGCAAATGCTGATGGACAGGCAGTGCCCTCCATCGTCAGCTGTCAACTTTCCCCAGATCAAAGATGAATGCACGGCCGTAGTGTGAAGTTGTAAAATCGTCAAAACGGAAATTCGCTAATGTTTTGTATGAACTAAACATGCTACCAAGAGTAAAAGGTAAATAGACGTTTGAGACGAGAAACAGAAAGGAAAAAAATATCTGGAGTAATTAAATCATAGGTAGAAAATAATTAAAGACTATTTAAATGTTATATTTTTACTTTTAGACTTTAAATTTAAAATTAGACTTCAGACTAAATATATTTTAATCTTTATTTTAAACTATGGAAATTTATAAAGAAACTAGCAGGCTATGCCCGCTGCGCTGGTCAATATTTCAAAATCAACTGTGGATGAAACGAACTGGTGAATTTAAATTTGTATTTTAAATAATTTGGACCTCCAGCAGCACCTTGCTCATTGCTGAAAACAATTTATTACTAAGTATACTACTATTTTAGTTTATTACTAACAGTGCACCATTTGGAAGCGAAATGAGACCATTATGGCAACAGGATTTAAAATTTTCTCTTATCTGAAGAAATATTAATTATTACAGTCGTTACCATGGTACAACTTCTGAAAAATTTCTTCACAACTTTTCATTATGTGAAGCCAGGAACCCAAAGCTACTCCCACCTAAAAATTTCATATATATATTAAATTTTGTCTGCGCGATAAAAGGCACAATTATGCAAGAATCATCTTCAAACTCGTCAAGTACATTGAGATGCTTAATATCTCAGTGGGAATTGCAAATGAGCAAAACCGGCCCAAGGGGGTGGTAATTGGGAAGGGTTCAAAAATTTGAATACCATCTTAACATGGCTTTCACAAAACCAGCTCTTACAAAACAATAGCAGGAAAAAAAAAATAAACATTTTTTGTTACAGCAAGTTGCCAAAGATAAAAAAGAAAAACACACATTAAAATTATCACTACAACAATTACTTTATTATTGCAAAATTTCCTCCTGAAAAATGAAAACAAAATTATTTGCTCTTTCGTATTTAAGCATTTTCTCTTTAGTTATTTAAGATAAAATTATGTAAATTTGTATAATTTGGCGAAATTGGTTGACGTGATAATCAAGTAGTAGCCAATTTACACTTTTCATATTTCACAAAAGATTCCTAAACAGACATCATATATGCAATAGGTTTAGCACGATTATCTTGCAACTACAATGTGGCAAAATCCTCGTTTTAGAATACCAAAGAAATTTATGTATATTTTACTATTTTCTATCATTTTAAACAGCAATTAACAATAAATAAAAAGTAACTGTAGAACAAAACAACAAATATCATTTCAAAAAAGAAAAAAAAAATGAAAGTAAATAAACAACTTATCATCAGATAAACAACTATAGCTGGGTTACCATATGAGGCAAATAGTGCCATTTTGGCACCAGTGAGATACCTCGATGAGTATATGACCAAATCCGTGACAAAATTTCCATTTGGAAAAAACTTTAATCGGTATTTATACTGCATTTTCCCTACTTATGTATAAGAAAAAACTTTGACACAGATGTCATGTATGCACCACATTGGCGCATTTTTTTTTTCTGGCCCCAATTTGGAGAACTTGGTTTTTTAATTATCAATTTCATAAATATTTTTTAATTATTTTGTATTATTTGAAAAAAAAAAAATAAATAAAAAAGTTTAATTAATAGCTATAGAACAAAATGATTAATATTATTTTAAAAAACAAAATGAAAGTTAATAAATAGATTATTAATAAATAAACAACCATAGTCGGTTTACCATGTGCAGCACAAAATCGCCATTTTGTTGCAATCCTGCGAAAGTGGTGCGTATATGACATCTGCGCCAAAACTTTAAAAAGTTTCAATTAAATTATTTTACAGTTTGGATGAGGAAGACATTTATACTAAAATTTAAACATTATACAAATTTTTTTTTTTTTTTTTTTTTGACTATAACTGCTATTTATATATTTACAATTAAACATAAAAAATATCCTAAAAATGCTCTCACACATTTAAAAGAGAGTGAGAGAATTTAGTAATTGTGAACATCGCTCCGGCTTATGCCTTCTTGGTATAAAATCGCATTGTTTGATGACAAAAGTAAATTCAAACACCCAAATAAACAAATAACATACAATTAACAGATAAAACCATTTTTAAAAGTAATTCTGCTATTTTGTCCTGTAAGACACATAATGGTAGAATTAGATTTTAAAAATAATTTTTAAAAAATAGAAAAATGTTATTTACGTTTTATCTAATAAAATATTTAAAATACATTTTTGTTAGCCTGCACGAAAGAGAATAGCGAAAGTTTGATTGAAGAAATATTGAAGAGGAAATGATCAATTAAAAAAGACTTGTAAATTTTATTCAGCGGGAATTTTTCATTTCAAAATGTTGAATTTATCTATAGTAATAACGCATAATTGCATAAATTTACTTTGAATTGCAAAATTTTTCCTTCAGTACTACTTGGTTATACCGTCGACCAATTTCGCCAAACTATACAAATCGCCAAACTATTAGCCAGATTATATAGATTAGCATAAATTTTCATTTAAATAACGAAAAACAAATTAGCAGAACATATATAAAAGTAGAAATAAAATGTCGAATTAAAAATCACTTGATGACATTAGTATTTATATTATGCTTAATGTCAAGTGAATGTGACATTTACCATCATCCATTATTGACATTTAATCTTGGAATTTGGGGGTAGATTTTTAATCGATGTGGTAATCTTTCCTTCTTCAGTTTGTAAATTTTAAAACTGAAATTTTTTCTGTAAGTGAAATTGACGAAATGGCTCAAGAAAAATTAAATTAACAATGAAAACATTTGCAAAAAGAAATAAAAGAGTTATACTCATATCTATATAATTTACGATTGAATATTAAAATATATTCTAAAAATTATCTTCACTTGAGAAAAAATAACATTATTGCGACCATTAAGAACCTAAGTCAAGCATTAAGTCAGTAGTGCATTTTTGGCTTAAAAACACATTCTTTGGCGGCAAAAGCAAGATGAAAATGGTATAGGAATGAATAGTAACTCACAACTTACAGTGTCTTTTACAATCGGATCTGCTTTTTTCTGCTGTAAGTTATATTATACGGAAATTCGATAAAAAAGAGAAAGAAAATAATAAAAAGGGATATAACTATCATTCAAAATTCATTTAATCAATTTCTGAAATTCATGTTTTAATTGACTAACGCCAGGGATAAGTCGCCAAAAGTTAAACCAATTGTTATATTTTGCGTTAATTTATTTTTTAAGCATTACAAATATTTTTTTTCATTTTCAAGATAAATATATTTTTATAATATTGCACCTCATTTAAGCGGTCTTTCTTTATTATTATTAATATTGTCAGTAGTTATTTTCTGCTATTATTTGCAAGATATTTGTAATATTTCTAATAGATATAGCCATTTTAATTCTTTTAGCAATTATAATTTTCGCCAAAAATAGCTACTGGCAACCCTTTTGTCAAAAATAACCAAAAAATACAAAATTTACTACGAAATATCAGAGTTATCCCTGTAAATTTGAATCATAAACCTTCGGAAAAATATTTCCTATCGAATGATACAATCGGCAAAAAAATCCATCGGGTAGTTTTTGAAAACACTCGTTTGGAAGTTTCAGAACTTCTGCTTTATAATATATATGATAAGACTTAAGGAAATAAAGATAAGAGAACCATTCAAACAGGTTATAAGATGATAAGAATATAAAGGAATTGAAAACATGAATATATATTCAACATTTCGTACAAAGACTATGCAAAAAATGGGAATTTTGTCCAAGGCACAAACAAAATTCAACCATTAATCGCATAAAAAATTCGAATTTCGTCTATGTCAAAATAATAAAGAACATAATTTTAGTAAACATCAAATTAATTTACAGAAAGTTTTTGACCCAATATTTATGGGTGCAGAAAATTTTGTGTTTTATACAAGTCTGATAATAGCCATGTTTTAGCTTTTAGAATAAAATTTCTCAGGTTCATATACATGAAAATTAGCATTTTTCAGTAAACTAAACAAATTTTTAAAACTATGTAATTATTTTCAAACATTAGTATGTATGATCATGAATTGATTAAGTGTATTAATTGAACTATTCATTTTTCAGCTGAACTAAATTTAAATTAATACATTAAGATACACTTGCAGAATATAAATAAATTCATATACAGAGCTATGCAAACAGCTGAATACATTACAGTCTATGGATGGTAATATCTGAAAATATACTTTCAGTTTTTATGTATTTTCTAAACTGTGTTTTCATTATATCATCTTCCATCTTATTGAACAGTGAATTCCATCACAATGTTCTAGAAGTGGTGGAAAGTGTTTCATAATCTATGATTTATGTATGACCTTCTTTTTTTGCATTCTTATACTAAAACAAACATCAACATAGCTAGAGCAGGAACATGCAAGATGCTGGCAATCTTGCATACAAATATGCTAAGTTGCTAACATCTTACAGCAATTTTTTTTTTTTTTTTTTTTTTCTTTTTTTGAAAAATTTGTAAAAATTCCTTATTTAAAAGAACACATATTAAATACAACATATAAAAAAGATATATATATATATAAACCACAAAAAATTGATCATGCAAGAAATAAGGATAACATATGGTTATGCAATGTTTATCAATCAAAACAGCATTGACTGCAAATATTCAAAGAAATAATTACTTTTCCTTGCTGGTAATATTCACAAGGTTCCGGCGCAAGCTTGTAATAATAAAATAAACAAGCAGTAAAATTTATATCACATATCTATTTAACACAGAATAATGTAAATTGGTTTTAAACTAAAATTACATTACAATAAATTAAACTATCAATAAATAAATAACTGTTATTAAAATTACCACATTTATAATTTATTGTTACTTTTTCTATAACAATAAGTCATTTTAAACATATTAATTAAAATATATAAAAGAAAAGAAAAATACACATAAAATTAATGTTAATTGATTTGTTATCTATACTAATAAAAAATTTTGCTTTGTGTGTATATGTGCATCTGTCTGTGAAAGTTAGCAAAACCTACCAGAAGTACAAAGCTGAAAATTTATGTGAGGTTAGACCAAGGTTCTCCTAGAGTACTTAAGATTCAGAATGTTAAATTTCTAATAATTAGCTGAGTAAGAATAAATAATCGCAAAGAGATTTCATTAAAAAACTCATCTCTGTCCTTCCGAGAAGTAAAACAATGCTTGTGCATGCCTAGAATCCCAATTATGCATTGGAAAATAGCAAAGAACCAACATTTTGATTTCATTTGTGGTTTTAACCCTCTAAGCGTTTGGCCCGTAAAATTCCGTACACTAAGCTCCAGGTTTCACTGCAATATAAGCGATGTTTAAGATATTATAATTCTATAAATTTAATGAATTTTCAAAGCATTGAAGAATGATTAAGACTCTCAAGGATTACATTTATATTTCTAAATAAGATTTTTTATGTAATATTGAAAGAATCATATTTTATTAGCATTTAAAACAAAATGCAGAGAAGACAACATTGCAATTTTACCCATTTGCAAGACGCTTAGAGGGTTAAATAATTTTAAGATAAATTGATCAAACCACCTGGTACAGTCAAAACTGGAAGACATATTTCGAATGATCATACTTTTATGCCTCAAATGCTGCAATCAATTAAAAAATATATTGCAGTTAAAACTTTGAGAGTAAATAAATAAATAAATAAAGGGTCTTTTTTTTTTCTTTGAAAAACTTTATTCAATTTATTGCAATGTATGCCAGGGCATAATTTTAGAGGTATCCAGAAACTAAAAATGTACTCTTAAAGCTGAAACCTTTGTTTAATCAATGAATATATTGGCAAATACAGGTCACTTCATGGATTAGAGAAACAATATTTTTTCTACTTGTTCTTAAATCTGAAACCTTCTTCTCATGCAAGGTGCAGTCAGTTTTTAAAAGTATGAATTTCAAATCTTTAAAATACAGAGGTGAACACAGGTCACTTCACACTTCATGGAGAGAATATTTTTTCTACATTAAAAGTAACTACACATACACATTTCAACATTCTTTTTTTGAGAATCTCAATAGACCAGATTTACATCACCAAAAATTTTTTTAAATGTTCAGATGAATAGAAATATTTTTTAGAAAATGAAATATGTGAAAATTTCAACAAAATCATTAAAAATCGAAGTGTTTTGTCATAGTTTAAATAACAAATATACATACATTCAATTCCATTTTTTTCTCAATTTCTTTCATTTAAAGATAGCTAGACAAAATGGGGCTAAAGATATAAAATCATACAAATTTGAGTTTCATTTAAAGTTATTAGGCCTGGCCAACACTGAACAGTTTGTAATAAAATAACTAAATTAAGAATAAGGATTGACAATAAATTTCTTGATACATTATGAAAACTGAAAAAATACTTTTAAAATGAAAAAATACACTTTTGGAGGCAATTTATTTCTATCTTCCCTCAGATACAACAAATACATTTATAAAGCAACAGCAAGTCTTCAAAGAAATATACTACTATTTGTCATAAAAGATTTAGAACTTATATGGAATTATTTTTTTTTAAATTAATACATATATTGATATAGATCAATTATCAAATTTAGTAAATACATAATAAGCACGTAAAAAATAATTTTTAAAAAGGCTGATAATCAAAATATAAAAATTTATATAATTTTAAAAGTATTCTTAAAGCAGTTAATGAAAAATGAACCCTAACCATTTTTAGATACTACAGAAAAACACAAATTGAACTTACCCCATCTGAACCATGAACCCTAAGTACCATTTCATCAGATGGTCTTCGTTTACCATAACGCTTCCGAAGAAGAAAATATACTATCACAGAAATTACTAAAAGAAATCCACATACTCCAATTGCAGCAGAAAGTATGACAGATGTTGTTGAGCTAGTTTGAGCTGAAATGAAACACAGTTTATAGAAGGAAATTTTTATAATAAAAGTTACAATTAACTCAATTTGAGCTAGTTTATATATATATATATATTTATACACAGTACAAAACTATTTATCCGGAATGGTTGGGGTCAGATGTATTCTGGATAACTGATTTTTCCAGTTAACTGGTTGGGCATTAAAGCAGCATCCATTTGATAAGTTTTATGAAATATATGTGGTTGTGAATTATTTCTAATTTTAAATTAATTATTAGATTACTTGAACTAAGAATCAGATGCAAGTGAGATCAAATGTTAGAGTTTGAAAGAAGGTAATTTATGGGAATTCCTTAGGAACAAAAATTCTTCTGTTTTCTTAGCATAAAAATGATAACATCTATAATATATTCATATATGCTTCTATTTCAAATACTAGATGCTCTTATCAAACGATTGGTGTTAAATTACTTGAGAACAAAAATTATTCTGTTTTCACTGCATAAAAATGAAAACATCTATAACATATAACTATACACGCTTCTATTTCAAATACTAGATGCTGTTATCAAACTATACAATTGTTTCAAGCAATGTATATATGAAACTGGCAGTGTATGGCACTTTTTTCTACAAAGATTCAAACATCACTCTAGTAGAAATATCATTTTGGATAACTGGTTTCCGAATAAATGGTTCCATACTGTACACACACACACATATATATATATATATTAGGATAAGAAATGTTTAAAATGACAAAAATTCACTGAAGTTTGATTATGTATTTTATAACCTGTAATTAGTTTTGTTAACACGCGCGTTCCAAAGAAAAAAAAAAAATAGACTGCCATGCATTACGTGACCTGAGTTTTGTTAAATTAAAAATGTAGTTGTAATATTTTTCGTCTTAAAAAATCTGGCAACACTAGTTCTATTTAAAAAATGTTCTATTCTTAGTGATGTGCGAAAATTCGGAAAAAAAGTTGGTGGTGAACTGTGAGTTCATGTCATGAGTTGGTGGCATGCGCCAGGAGAATTATGTAAAAAGCTTTATTTGTAAATAATGTGTGTGTGTTAGTGTACTAAATCTAAGTGTTGTCTTTCAAGAAATAAAAAGTATTGAAAGAAGACTGTAGTCCCGAGATATCCATATTAAGATAAGTAATGTTCTTCTTCCTTTTTTGTAAATTTGTAAGACGAATTCCTACAGTTTAGATTTTATATTAATTTATTCTTGCAATTATTTATGTTTTATAGAATGATAAAAATTTTGCTAAATTGAACAAAACGACAACAAATATTTTAATATTGTATGACAAAATCTTTGAAAAATAGTTTTGCCATGATTTTAAATTCATGTTACATATATTTTAGCCATTGTTGCAATTAATGTTCTCTCTTAATTATACAAAAAATAATTATAATATAAAATTCAAAATCCATACAAAAAAATCTGATCTTTTGTTAAAATTAAAAACTTTGTTTATTTTTCAGCTACAATATGTAGAGAATTTTTTTTTTTTTTTTTTTACTTAAAAACTTTTAAATCCATTAACTTGTTCAAAAATTACCAGATAAAAATTACTGAAAAACTGTTTTGAAATAATTGAGTTTATAGTCTTGACTTTGCAGATATTGTTGCTGTGTGCAGCTCAATGTTTATGGCTCTTATAGCTATAATTATAGATTTGACCAAGTGTACATCTTTTAATGTTCCAGACATAAAAACAACAACAATAATAAAAATGCATATTTAAACTATTCAAGCTTTTCTGCTTGCTTTGAGATTTTTTTAGCAAGATTATTGTAACATATTACTAGTATGTAAATATAGAATTATGCATTCAATAGCAATAAAAAAAACTTTCTTAAATGACATTTGTGTTTCATTCTCTTAATCCTCCAGCACTCAAGTCAGGTCATAGTGGTATGAACCTTTTTCAACTGTAAACATTGTGTTGTCTAACACTTATGTCCTTTCAAAATAAAAAATACAAAGAGTGGGTTAATTGGATAATTTTTACATTCAAATTGACAAAAATCAAACCTTTATACAGAATGTGAACATTAAATTTTTTTTACTACTAGGGATGTACCGAATATTCGGTATCTATTCGGTATTCAGCCATGTTACTGAATATTCGGTTAGGCCGAATATCAAAGTATTCGGCAGAATCCAATACTTAATAAAGCCTTTTAAAAGACATTTTGAAAAACGTTTCACAATTTCTACTTTTAACTGTCAATTTATTAATATATTTAAAATAATTAGAAATAAAATCATATTTAAACAATGTAGAATGTTTTTACATTATTTATTTGCTGTTTGCAAAGTTTAACGTAAGAAAATTAACCATGAGGAGGATTAGAATTATGATTTATTAGGATTCTCCTTAGGAATAAATGATGCGAGTGCAGGTGCAAGTTCCTAAATTCTATTTAGTAAATAATCGGTTTCTTGCTTTTCCCAAAAGTTCTTAAACAAGAAAGGAAAACTTTTGAGATTAGTAATAGCTATCAAGGCAGACAATGTTTTGTTTATGAAACCATAATCAACTTATTGAATCAACTTAAATGCATTGTATTTCACCTCACTCTAAATCAAACTTGTGTTTTCGTTTGTTGCATTAACAATAAATAAGATACCATAACCATATTTTCAACTCACATGCGTTGATTTCTGTAAAATATGATATGATGGGAAGGATGGAAAATGCCACTATTCATAAGGAAAAAACTATGAGCTAGACATTCCTTTATTCAGAATTAAGTTGAAAGTATTTATACTTTATAATGAAAAAAATCTGCCTTAAGTTATTTAAAAAGAACAAATATGAGACTGTACAGTTTTTCTTCAACTATTTTTTCATTATTTCTCTTTGATTTCAAAATGTTTGTTTCAATTAGTAGAAGAAATGAAATTTAAAATTTTACTAATTGAAAAAGTCTTATAATTATGCTTCTTAAATAAAAAAAGACAAATTTTTTTCAATACTGAATGTTCTTATAAAAAACTCTTGTTTATCAAATTATAAGTTTCTCCATTTAAATATTATGTAAAATTGTTTTAAAAAGTAACATTTTAATAGCTTTAAACTTTGAAATATAAAAAGTATTTGGAAAGCCGAATATTCGGTATTCGGACGAATAGTTAGTATTCGGCTGGCCGAATATTTGGTTTCGGCCCAACAATTACTATTCGGCTAGCCGAATATTCGGTATTCGACCAAAATCACTATTCGGTGCATTTCGATTTACTACTTTTTTAAACCACAACATTTACATATCAAGTTACTCGGACAAAAATTAAAATAAAAACCAAGGTGAATGCGAATAGTTAGTATTCGGCTGGCCAAATATTTGGTTTCGGCCCAACAATTACTATTCGGCTAGCCGAATATTCGGTATTCGACCAAAATCACTATTCGGTGCATTTCGATTTACTACCTTTTTAAACCACAACATTTACATATCAAGTTACTCGGACAAAAATTAAAATAAAAACCAAGGTGAATGCTCTGTGTAAAATGATGAGAGAGGTGAGAGTTAAACAAACTAGCAAGAATTGATTTTGAATTATTCTCACACATATTTGTTCAAATATGTATTCTTAAGCCCTAACATTCTCTGTTGCTTAGTTGAATGGAGACATTGCTTAACTATTTTATTCATGATAACTTCATATGAGGTTGTATTGTAAAACAAATCCAGAGAACAATAAGTACTTATTTTTTATTCTATTCAATAGTGCTTGTATAATGCTACAATAGGTGGCAGAACTATTTTTTTTTTTTTTTTTCAAATAATTTCTGTTTTAGCATCTAAACAAGAATTTGAATTTTTTCTTTTCTTACTTTCTACACATTATTATATTAAAATTTTAAATAATCTGTCAATAAAATTTGCATTTGTTAGAATTCTAGGACTATTTTATTAAGGTCTTTTAACAAGGTAGATATAGATAGGTTTTTTCATAAGAAACCTTCTCATTAATTTTAAAATTCATGAATGTCATTAAAAATGACAGAGTATTTTATATAAAAACATGAGACAGAATGCAATTTTCACCGTGTTTTAAATACAAAATATGTATTATGAACTTTTAAAAGTTCAATTTTTTTAAGAAGTCGATTAAAATAATCGAATGGAGATGTTAATAGTTAATTTTATTTCAAATATCTTAACTCTTATTTATTAAAAAAAAAAAAAAAAAAAAAAGTTGTAAAAATATTTTTGATGAAGAACCTGATTAAGGCTTGAAAGTACTAAGTTATTTTAAATAAAATAAACTATTAAGATCTCAATTTGATTATTTTAATCATCTTTTAAGTAAAACTGAATGTTTTAAAGTTCATATTATATATATATCTTGAGTGGTTTTTATTTATTTCTTTTTACTGGTGAAAAGCTGTAAAATAAGTTCTGTCTAGGTTGTGAAGTTATATGAGCAGCATTTTTACTAGGACAAGTAATACACTAAGAAAGCATAAACAAGAAGAGCTTCGATAAACTTCTACACAATCATCAAGGATGATGTATTTTCCATAATACTTATCAAAGTTTAAAAATCAAGTTAAAAAATAATATTTATGCATTGTATATAGAATCTATTTTATAATTATCTCCACGCTTTCTTAATTAATGCTAAATTTCCTTTCACTGAAAATCTTTTTTAAAGATGAAATCAGGTAGAAGTTTCTTGGAGCTAAATTAGGCCTATATGGCAGATGGGTAAGACATTTCCAACTGAGAATGGCAATAGACCAGGAGCTGACAGCACAGACAATCAGCTCTTTGAGTTCACAGATGAAAATCTAGGATTAGTTAAATTTTCATTTGCTTATTAAAATGCAATCAGTCTGCCAAGTCATATTTTCATGGAAAACATCTAAAAAACTGATTTTAATGATCAACTTGCAGGTTTACTATTGTCCTGTCCTGCACCCAAAAGCATGAAAACATGGAAAATTGGGAGCTGATTGTGTTTTAATATGCTAACCGAGATCTAATCCTAGATTTTCATCTGTGAACTGGATAAGGTGATTGTCTGTGCTGGTGTCTCCTGACCAACAATGATAACAAGACTTACACTTTGATGTGTTACGTATGTTAGCATTCTTTGTTATGTAAGCCCATTTATACTTGCTCAACAGGTCTCTTTTCAACCTTTATTCACAATTGCAAAAGAAGTCTGCTCTACTTACTTGACAGGCCTCAAGCCACCTGAGATTTCTGCGAATACTACACCAGCATCATATGCAAGATCTCAGTCATATGTCACAAACTCACATGTGGATGGCTTTTGTATTAAATAAGTTCCTTGTTCATTCTATTGCTTTGTGATTTGTTAAATAAAAATATAATAATAAGCCAGGGAAACATTTTCTGACATTTTCTCATAAAATTATAAAAATTACATGTGTCAGAATACTTATAATTAAAAAAAAACTAGGATGTGCTGAATACAAAACTTCCTTCTATTTCATATATGTTAATATTTCAAGAAGTTGTTTCGCATGTTAATACTTCAATATTATTTCTTTACTACTACATGAACTTTGATTTTCATCTTAGTAAGTGGTGTAAAAATGAAATAAAATACATATTTTTTGTTATGTCATATGTCAGCTGCATGAGCAGTTCATATACAATAGAACAACCATACTAAAAATCGAGAAAATTGGACAGAAATTATTATATCATCACCCTTTCTGGTAAAATATCACCAAAATCAATTAGGGCCTGCTGGCCATAGTCAAAAACATGTGTATGAGATTTGATTCAGTATTATGCATAACTTCATACATTTTTTGTTGATACAAAGAGGAAATACATACACATGAACAGACCCCAAAATATATAAATCTTTTGAAAGTCAGAAGTTAAATAAAAATTTTTGATTAAAATATTTTCTTCTTAAGAAAAAAAAAAGGTAAAAAAGAATATAAAATTGAAGCAAACAAATCAACTAATTATGCATCAAAAATTTAAATAAAAAACATTATTATTGCATTTGATATAAATTACATAAAAAAAAAAAAAAAAGAATTATACCTGTAGGATTATCTTGGGAAATTTTCTGACTATCTAATGTAGAATGCAGGGGTGAATATGATACTTTAGTAACCTAAAATATGTACGTAGATTTATATAATTATAAAAATGGTTAAGTTTATATCATTATAGGCATTATTATTATTATTATTTTTGTTGTTGTTGTTTAAATAGCAAAAATTAATTTATCAAAGTATTATTGACCAGAAAACAAACTTACCCCATTTAGGGAGCTAACAACACCAACGAGTACTTCATATTCTCGATCTTCAACTAGTGGAGCATTAAAATAGCCATTATAAACTCGGCGATCACCAATAATAAATGTTTTATTTGCTTCTTCAAGTGTCAAATTTGCAGCAATATAAAAAGGAAGACCACTTTCTTCAGAATTGGAGAAATTACTCAAAGCTTCAGAATTGAATACAACAATGGGGCTTTTCTCCACAGGCACAATATAATATCCCCTGAAAATTTTATTTTTTATTAAATAAATGTGTCAATAAAATTTAAAATTATTACTAGAAGAAAATATTAGTATTTAGAAGATAAATTTTTAACAAATAATCTATCTGAGGAGTTTTCTCTAACCTCTTCACACCCTTGAATGTTTAGTTTTTTTTATAATTATATTTACTGTCAATAATAAAATGAACGAAAATTTTACAACTTATTTGCTACAAAATTCCTCAATAATATAAGTAAAAATTTCATGGTTAAGCTGCACTGATAACAGTCAGAGATATACTATTCTTGAAGAGATATGAACTAATTTTTCAGCAGTCTAGTTGTATTGATTAAAAAAATTGATAATATTTAATAAAAATAATATCAGAGATATTAAATATATTAAATTTTAATAATTTGTAGAAATGTAAGTAAGAAATTTACTATTAGTTTTTTATTTTATAAGAAATCATTTTACATAAATTATCATTAACGTTTAGCAACCACAAATGTGGACATTTCATTCTTGTGTGTGTGAATTTTTACTGTTCCTCCTCCTTGTTTTAGAATTCCTATTAATATAAAATAAACATGTAAATCAGGGGATGGTCTTTTTCATCTTCCATAATACATATACAGTCGAACCTCTATATAACGAAACTCCATACATCGAATTTCTCCATATAACGAATTGTTAGTAAGAACGGTCCCCTTTTTGCATGATTACATTAAAAACAGACTCTATATAGTGAAATATCTATCTCCATATAACGAATTTTTTCATAAATTGATCTTAATTTATTCAGTTTTAAAAAAGCTTCGAAATCATATGGAATCAATTTTCCATCACTTATTTTTGATTTATCGTTCAGTGGAGAGGTTTTTTTTTTTTTTTTTTTATAAATATTACGTCTCTCCTTATTCTTTAAATCTAACAAGTTCATCCCACCTCCCACACACCTTTCCACATCCTTCTCAAAGCACAGTCAATTGAATTGTTACACATATAAGAGAGGAATCAATGAGAGCACATAAGAGAGATCTTCAAATGGAGGAAAATATCATTTACAATTTTTCATTCCTTGCTAAAATTTGAGAATTTTTTTTGAGAGCGTAACAATTGTAATTTTAAAATCAAAACAACAAAAAATTAAAGATTTCTTCCTCTGAAATTTATGTAAGTTTTCCTTATTTGATTTTCATTAAGCTTTCAAATAAATGTCTTTTCTCTTTTTTGAAACTGCTTAAATAAGTAAGAAATAAAATGTTAGGTTAATATATACTTTTAAACATTTCAAATTCTTAATTAAAAAGATCAAAAATAATATTTGTTCAAAATTTACACATTAAATACTATTTTTAACATCATACTCTATACATCGAATTTCTCTATATAACGAATTTTTTACTGGAACGATGGATTTCGTTATAAAGAGGCTCGACTGTATATATATTTTTGTTATGTCATGTTATGTTTAACTTGTTAGTTTATTAAATTTTGTTTA
Organism: Maratus speculifer; assembly: GCA_964019185.1. NCBI lineage: Eukaryota > Metazoa > Arthropoda > Arachnida > Araneae > Salticidae > Maratus > Maratus speculifer. The sequence goes on along the minus strand of OZ025301.1, from coordinate 142,606,862 downwards.
ACATGACATACCTGTGTTTTTATCATCCCCAAGTCAAAACAATGTTTTGAAAAGTACGCACGGCGCCATTGATTCAATCGTAGTTCTGAAGTAAATAGAGTGATCCTGTAAAGTTAGTTCTACTGTGATTTTGGATCACTGTGAATCGCCGTTCACGGCCTTGCCGCGGTCGATGTTTGACGTCATAGTTAATGGGCCAATGGCGCTTGGCGTACATAGTTTTTCTTTTGGTATTTTCAGAGGTTTTTCTCCTCGGATAGTGGCAACATGGACTTTGTGGAAAATATGTAAATATTCAAGAACAGATTTGTATAAAACGAAGAGATGCAGTTTTGTTCTTCGCCCATATTTTCGTTATGAATGTTTGAAGAAAGTTTGTCTTTTTGATAGCAGCTGGTCTGTCTATGCCTTGTCATGACGGCATGTAGTTAGTTGAAATATGATGCTGCTTCAGTTTTAAGACCTTTAATTATTTATGTTTTTAACCTTTTATTTTTTCGGCATAGTATGCTGAAGTTTTGCTGTATAATCATGTTTTCTCATTAAAATTTGTTGTTGTTGAAATTTACGCCTTTTCAATAAGTCTTCCACGTTTACATTTCCACTACATTCAGATTCCACTGCGTAATTTAGATTGAATCTATATCAGTGGGTTATGGGCCCAGGCTCGTAACCCCGAAGATTGTTTTTTTTGGAAATGTGGAAGTGAAGATAATGGCGGTTCCTAAGAACTTTTCTGCTTATTGATTGAATAGAATTTTTTTTTCGCCGAAGTTTGTGTTTCTGCATGGAACTTTTGTTTGCCGACGTTGCCGTTCAGAAAGTTAGTGTTGCTGCATAGAACTGTTTGCCGAAGTTTGTTTAGAATTTTTTTCCCGAAGTTTGTGTTGCCGTCAGTAAAAGAAGGGGGCTGATGGAAATTAATCAAAATATCACCCTGTTGACCGGCGCCAATTGGGAAGTTTGGAAACATGAAGTAAAGGTTCTCCTGCTCCACTACAATGCTTGGGAATTTATTGAGAAGTCTGAGGAAGTTACGACTGGCACACCGGTAAACAATGACGGTAAAGAAGTTCCTGCTGCTACAGAAGTTTCTGCTACTGTGACTGACTTGACTTGGAGAGAAAAGCAAGATATAAATCTAAGGAAAAACCGTGCTTATACGATAATCTACCAGTCATTGAGCAATGAATTCAAGCCCCTGGTTTCAAGTACAACAGATGGTGCAACAGCTTGGAGAATTTTACATGAACATTTTCAGCCCACTACCCGAGCAAGGATAATCCAGCTCCTTGATGTTTTTTTTAATACCAGATATACACCTGGAGAGGATCTAGGACTTTTTTTGTGCCGAGTTAAACAGGCAGCAGAGCGTCTTCGTGAAGTGGGACATGAGCTACAACCGTTGTATCAAGGCTACCAGCTAATCAGGAGTCTACCAGAGGAATTCCAGGCGACTGTCCAGGCTATTTACCGCTGGAGTGATGCTGAGTTTGTGCCTGATAAGATTGAGGCTGAGTTGCTACTGGAAGAAAACCGGCTGAAGTTGTCCCAAAGAGACCTTGCCAATGTTGCTTTTGCCAGCGAATCGTCTGTGAAATTTTCTCCAGGTAAATTTAAATCCAAAGGTTTTGAAAAAAGTAAAATTGGCCCTTGTTATTTTTGTAAAAATTATGGCCATTTAATTTCTAATTGTAAATTTAAAATGAGTAAATTTAGTAATGAAGTTAATGATAAAATTAAATTTGATAATTCCAGAACTAATTTTGATAATTCTAAAAGTAAATTTGACAGTTCTAAAAGTAAATTTGATAATTCTAGAAGTAATTTTGATAATGTTAAAAGTAATTTTAATAAGTCTAAGAGTTCTAAAACTAATTTTAAAAGTAAAAATAAAAATTTTTCAGGGCCTTTGGAAACAAGTAATGTTGAATGTAAACATCTTTTTAACTGTACCTTTTCTGAACTGGAATGTAGTTTAATTGAAATTTCTCCCGAACTGTGCGAGGCGAACTCATCAGATCTGGGCTTCGGTAATACCCAATGGGTTTTTGACACTGCCGCTACAGCGCATTTTTGTAGCAATCGAAATTTATTTTTCACTTTTGAGCCAGTATCTGACTTGCACATGTCTCTCGCAGTTGGGGAGAAAGAATGTCCAGTTGAAGGTAAAGGAACAGTTCAGTTTTTGATACGTTGCAAAAATGGTAAATTTAATCGTATTATTTTAAAAGATGTTTTATATAATCCTAACTTGAGAAGAAATTTATTGTCTGGTGTTAAACTTGAAAGGTTGGGGATAAATTTTGTGGGCAAAAATGGAAAAGTACATGTTTTTGATAAAGAAGGAAACGAGCTTTTTTATGCTTTACGTAAAAATGATTTATATTTTTTAAAGCCATCTAAATATGTAACTAAGAGTAATGAAAATAACAATCAGGTCAACTTTTCAGCTAATCAAGTAGATAAATTTAATGTAAACGAATTATGGCATGATAGATTTTGCCACATTAACAGTGAATATTTGGTAAACACCAGTAAACTGAATTGTGTTAATGGTCTCCCAGAGCTGTCAAAGTTGACTGATGATTGTATTTCATGTAAATTGGCTAAATCAAAAAGAGTTTCCTTTAAACCAATAGGTCAAATTCGTTCTAATGTTCCTCTCCAGCTGCTGCATATGGACCTTTGTGGCCCTTTACCTGTTTCATCTCATGGAGGAAGTCGGTATTTTTTATCTATTATTGATGATTTTTCTAGAAAAGTAACTGTTTTTGCCCTTAAAAATAAATCTGACACTTTTGAGACTTTTCTTAGATTTCAAAAAAGAGCCGAAAGGTTCTTGGACAAGAAAATAGTCTCTGTTAGGACAGATGGGGGGCTAGAATTTTGTAATGAAGAGTTTGATAAATTTCTAGAAAGTCAAGGCATTTCCCATGAAACAACGAACCCGTATTCTCCTGAGATGAACGGGACTGCGGAACGTTTTAATTTAACCGCCCTTGATGGTGTCAAAACTCTTTTAAATTCAAGTGGCTTATCACAGAAATTTTGGGCTGAGGCCTTGTTATGTTTCACATATGTTTGGAACAGGGTTTGTCACAAGGGATTTAAGAAAACTCCTATGGAATTATATTCTGGTAGAAAGCCGTCAGTTGCTCATCTAAAAAAATTTGGCTGTTTAGCCTATGTAGGTATACCAAAACAGAAAAGGAAAAAGCTCGATAACAGAGCCAAACTTGGAATTATGTGCGGTTATGCACAATTAACAAAGGGGTACCGTATTTGGGTTTTAGATGAGCAACGTATAATTGAAACAATAAATGTAAGATTTGACGAAAGTAAAAGGGGGGTTGACATAATAAATTCAAAACAAAATTTTCGGTCTTTTTCTTGTTTAAATTTCCCAGCAGATGGTGATATCTTTCCTATGATTGATGACCTAATCGAGTCAGAAAGTAGAAGTGATAGCCCATCTAAAACAAAAGTTCAAATCAGTCCTGTTGAAACTAGTCAAAATTTAAATGATACAGATCAAATTCCTTGCAAATCCATTAATTGGGTTAGGTCTGCTGTTCCTAGAAAAAATGAGCCTAGGACTGATATTTACTATGGAATTGAGGGAACTAAAGTTAGATTAAGATCTTTAAATGATACAATTAAATACTGTGCGGATAACAATATAAAATATGATTATGATTTTTTTGATTTTAGTAAGCATAATACTCAAACAGGTAAAGTTTCAAATTTTTCAAATTCTGAAGTAAATTTAATTGAAATAAAAATCCCTAAAAACTACAAGGAGGCTTTAAAAACACCCGAAGCATCAGAGTGGGAAGAAGCAATGAAACAAGAAATGCAGGTCATGTATGACCGCAAAGTGTGGGACCTTGTTGAACCACCTAAAGATGCTCAGATTTTGGGAAATCGATGGGTTTACACAATTAAGAAAAATGAAAAAGATGAAATTGTAAGATTTAAAGCGCGCCTTGTTGCACAGGGATTTAGTCAAATAAAAGGTTTAAGTTATGAAGAGGTATTTAGTCCGGTTGTAAGTTTTTCAATTATAAGACTGTTTTTCACAATTTTTGTATGTCTTTTTAAATGGTTAAATGTACAAATAGATATCAATAATGCTTATTTATATGCAGATTTAGATAAAGTAATTTATATGCAGCAGCCGGAGGGTTTCATTGGTGATGAAAGTAAAGTTTGTAAATTGAATAAATCTCTATATGGCCTCCACCAAAGTGGTAGGCAATGGTTTTTTGAAATAGATGATGTACTTTTAAAATTGAATTTTTGTAAGCTCAACTGGTGTAACTGTGTTTATGTATATGAAAATAAACTTGTACTTTTATTGTATGTAGATGACATAGTAATATTTGGAAAAACAGAAAAGGATTTAGAGCTTGGAATAAACCTGTTAAAGAAATTTTTCAACCTGAAAATTTTAGGAAAAACAAAGAAGCTCTTGGGTATTGAGTTCGAGGAAACAAATGATAAGTTGTATATTCATCAAAGTTCTTACATTGAAAAAGTCTGTAGCTTGTATTCAAAATATAATTTTCCTATGAGTAATGTACCAATACCTAAAGGGTTAGTTTTGTCTAAGATGGACTCTCCTAGTAATCAAACAGAAATGGATGAAATGTCTAAATTTCCTTACAGAAATTTAATAGGTTGTTTAAATTTCATTGCTGGTCGTACTCGACCTGACATTATGTATGCTGTAAATTTATTATCTCAATTCCAAGCAAATCCAGGTATGAAACACTGGCAAAGTTTACTGAGATTACTTGGCTACTTACAATATACTAAAAATTTTAAACTAGAATTGTCTAAAGTCAATAATTTAAAACTTTCTTGTTATTCTGATTCTGATTTTGCAGCTAATAGAGATGATCGTGTTTCCATAGGAGGTTTTATTTTGTTTTTAGATAAGTCACCAATTTCCTGGAAAACTTTTAAACAAAAATGTATCAGCCTCTCAACTATGGAAGCCGAGTATGTAACCCTCACTGAAGCTGCAAAAGAATTAATATGGATAAAAAATGTTTTAGAAAATGAAAGTTTGAATTTAAATTTAACAGAAAGTTTATTATTTTGTGATAATCAAGCTGCAATAGCCTTTTCAAATTCCCCTGTAGAAAATCAAAGAACTAAACATATTCATATTAAATATTTGTTTTTAAGAAATCTAGTCTATGATAAAATGTTTAAATTAAAGTATATCTCAAGTAAACTAAATTTAGCCGATCCTTTCACTAAACCTCAGGTCAGAGAGCAGTTAATGAAATTTTGTAGAGAAATTTTTGAAATCTAAATTATATTACATCTTGGTCACTCTCTTCCTTGCCATGTCTTTGACATGACATTGAGGAGACTGATATTTTTTTTGGAAATTTAAATTTTTTTTTGTGAGTTAGAATTTTGGGGGGTAAATAATTTATACATTTTCGGTCACTTTGGTCAGTACTTTGCCGGTGAATCTGAAAAGTTTTTCCCCGACTTGGTAGTGATTAGACAGACTTCTTTTTTGAATTAAGTATGTATTTTTGAAGTTTAAATATTTTGAAATATTTGTATATGTCTGTCTTTTTGAAGTTTTGTAAAACCTTGGGGATGCTAAAAAGGGGGCTGTTTGTTATGTCATGTTATGTTTAACTTGTTAGTTTATTAAATTTTGTTTAACATGACATACCTGTGTTTTTATCATCCCCAAGTCAAAACAATGTTTTGAAAAGTACGCACGGCGCCATTGATTCAATCGTAGTTCTGAAGTAAATAGAGTGATCCTGTAAAGTTAGTTCTACTGTGATTTTGGATCACTGTGAATCGCCGTTCACGGCCTTGCCGCGGTCGATGTTTGACGTCATAGTTAATGGGCCAATGGCGCTTGGCGTACGTAGTTTTTCTTTTGGTATTTTCAGAGGTTTTTCTCCTCGGATAGTGGCAACATGGACTTTGTGGAAAATATGTAAATATTCAAGAACAGATTTGTATAAAACGAAGAGATGCAGTTTTGTTCTTCGCCCATATTTTCGTTATGAATGTTTGAAGAAAGTTTGTCTTTTTGATAGCAGCTGGTCTGTCTATGCCTTGTCATGACGGCATGTAGTTAGTTGAAATATGATGCTGCTTCAGTTTTAAGACCTTTAATTATTTATGTTTTTAACCTTTTATTTTTTCGGCATAGTATGCTGAAGTTTTGCTGTATAATCATGTTTTCTCATTAAAATTTGTTGTTGTTGAAATTTACGCCTTTTCAATAAGTCTTCCACGTTTACATTTCCACTACATTCAGATTCCACTGCGTAATTTAGATTGAATCTATATCAGTGGGTTATGGGCCCAGGCTCGTAACCCCGAAGATTGTTTTTTTTGGAAATGTGGAAGTGAAGATAATGGCGGTTCCTAAGAACTTTTCTGCTTATTGATTGAATAGAATTTTTTTTTCGCCGAAGTTTGTGTTTCTGCATGGAACTTTTGTTTGCCGACGTTGCCGTTCAGAAAGTTAGTGTTGCTGCATAGAACTGTTTGCCGAAGTTTGTTTAGAATTTTTTTCCCGAAGTTTGTGTTGCCGTCAGTAAAAGAAGGGGGCTGATGGAAATTAATCAAAATATCACCCTGTTGACCGGCGCCAATTGGGAAGTTTGGAAACATGAAGTAAAGGTTCTCCTGCTCCACTACAATGCTTGGGAATTTATTGAGAAGTCTGAGGAAGTTACGACTGGCACACCGGTAAACAATGACGGTAAAGAAGTTCCTGCTACATGTGGAACCTGTAAAACTGAGCTGAACAAGAAAACATTCATTTCATATTGTTAAGCAGACACTGACAATTTCTATATTTAAATTGAACATTAATATAGGGTGAGCATAAATTGTTGAGTGCAGTTCAAAGTTCTATAAAACAAAAACAAAAGAATGTAGCAAGCGCTACTGTTGTTCAAATGCAAAAGCAATTTAAACAATTTGTTTTTCAGTCATAAGTTTATTTTCAGTAATTGTCAGTTCCCTTTAATCCATGACCTACAGGATCATGTAGGTGATCCTAAGGAAAAAGAAAAACAATTTTTTCTTTTTCTGTGATTTAAAGCCGAGCCTGCACCACACAGTTGTGTGGATTCTTCATTAGCATAATCTACCATTGGAAAAATTTTTAAATATTTTTTTTAATCAAATATGATCTAATTAATTAGGGTTAAAAACCAACAATTTTAATTACTATCAAAACTCTCCTAGTTTTAAAGAGATATACAAATAATTCAAAAATATAGTCTAAAAAGTTAATGATAATGTGATAACAGATTTTGTGATTTTAAGATAATTTTCTTCAATTTCAACTCCTTCCCGATAATTATCATGAATAGTTGACTTGTATTATAAAAATCTGATTTATATAGAAAAATATACAGCAATTAAACTTTATCTAAATGTCAAGAAAGTTTGAAACATTATAATGGCCATTAATTTTAAAAAGAGGCAACTAATAAAACCGAGTTTATTGGTTACTGGCTAATAACACAATTTTGCAGTATTCACCTATATTAGAAAGACATCGACAGGTTTGAACAATAACAATTATGTAACAGAAATTTGAGATTTAAGTTTTCTTGAAGTACTTTAAAAAGTAGTGTTTGACCAAAAGTAAATCTCTGTTATGTTCCCAGTTTTGAACAAATAATAATAAAACAATTAATACACATATACATACAATTAATATGTATACACATACATAATTATATGTATATGAAAGCATGTTCTTAACAAACAAACATACAGTAAAGCATCGTTTATACGACGATCACTTATACGACGTTTACATTTATATGACGTTTTAATGTGGTCCCGATTCATTCCTATTCATTTTAATGTAAAAATATATCTTTTATACGACGCCCAAAATCGTTTATACGTCTATTTTTCGATTTTGTGTAGGTTTAATTTTATTTTTCTTGTGTATTTTTTACGAACAAGCGGAAGTTGGCAACTATGAATGACACCAGAGCGTGTTTAAATGCACTCCACATTATAAAAATGTGGGCTGGTGTTCGATTAGTCTGAAAAATCAGCTTACGTGTAACAGATTACACTGGCAGGGATCATTCTTTTTTCGGGGATGGTCAGCTGTCCCGACTTGTTTTAAGTTGCAAATAGACTATCCTTCTAACTGTTATCAGTATTGACGACTTTTAATTGGCCATGCGGGGTTTTTTATCTTTAACTTTAAATGGAAAGGAAACAATGTACTACAAATGAGGAACCTTTCGGTGAAACATAAATAAAGGTACGCATATTTAAATTGCTTACTAATTTCCCCCCTCCCCCCATTTTTAAGATTATTTGTTTATTTTGGCTTGTTTAATTTAAAAAATCATGCAAATCATCACGTTAAACCTTAAAATTAAGTGAAAACAAAATTAATACTAGTTTTGGAAGAGAAAATCGATTATACGTCGTTATCGTTTATACGACGTTTTTCGGTAGTCCCTTCGGCATCGTATAAACGATGCTCCACTGTACATACATATGAGAATCCCAAAAGTCAAGGCGAATAAGTTAAAAAATTGAATTAAGTTGCACAGACAACTTGGAAATATGCTTTTTTCTTTTCAGGCAATAAAATGCTAGTGAATTTCTAATTATGATCTGTTTTCTAGAGATCAACCACACTTGCTGAATAATAACTAATACTGATTAATTATAAATTTAAAAGAAATTGTAATGTACTTTTTTTACAATTATTGAAAAAAGAATTCAAATACCACAATAAAAAAATGGAAGTTTCCTATTTTAGTTCAATCAATTGTTATTGATGTTCAAATTTAACGTCAATTATCCTATAATTTTTGTCCCTTGGCTTCTTAGGTCCTCATACATCAAAAAGTAAATGCAAATAATGTACAACTTTTATATTCATTAATTTATAATGACCAATAATCATAGGCACAATTAATTAACAATACAGATTTTAAAAAATTATGAACAAATTGAATAATGCATATTTAATTTTAACTATGCACTGACTTTTAATATTTTAATTTAAAAACAGATATAGACTTAAATGGCGTTGAATATGAATACTATTATTAGTTATTTGAAATTTTGCATAAATATTTTTATGTAACAAATAATAAAGATATTAATGTTACATAATTTTAAATAACATTTTTCTATAATACATTTATTTGACAGTTTTATATATTTATATAATAAGTTTTTGTTTATATTATGTTATAAAAAGAATTATACTAAAAATTGAATTACAATACTTTACTCACATTAAATATAGCATTTTAGTTACAATATTTGATAAACATATTTAATATTTTTACAATATTGATATTTAAATTATAATATACCATTTGCATAAAATATAACATTTTAATTTCTACAAAACTAATTCAAACTAAAAATTTTATATCATTGCTAAGCCTGCAGATTTTGAAAAACATATAGAAAGTATTTTCAAAGTTCAGTCATTTATTTGTAGCTTTACTTTGCACTCATGTCTTGAGTCAGTGATAACTGATAATTATAATCAGCGAAGTTCATAAGAATAAATAAACAGTGTGGCATTAAAATTAATACAGCTGAAATCAATGAGTAAAAATAAAGATTATTGAAGGAAAAAATTAAATTTTAGGAATACAATTAGTTATAAATAAATCTTATATTACAGAAATTTTTAAGCAGGGAATGATATGGTTGATAATTCAATAAAAAAATAGTTTCCTTCAAGAGTTTTTATATTTAATAATGAGTTCCAAACTTGAAACATTTTTAAGTGAAAACATTCATTTTGTCGTTTTTGCAGAATAACTATAGCAAGACAAAAGTGAGCTTTAGAGGAGATCTAATTTTGTCAAGGTCAAAGTAATTCAAAACAATCCCCAAATTAGTAGTTAGTATTTAGTTTGAATGGGGAAGAAAGTGGAAACAGATGTTATGTTTGTGCATTATCATTAGAAAAAAGATAACAGGTCATTCTACAATGCAGATTTTTTCCCCATCTGTGCTCATAGAAATAATATAGGATCAAATTTTGCACCAAAACCAAATATTCAGTCAAAGTCTACTTAAAAGTTTGAATTGTCATAATCACCCTAATCTCTTCTCCTAAAAAAGAGCTAAAACCCATCGGTAACACTTTATAAATACTTTTTAAACATTTTAGCTAAAATGCTAATGAAAATTATTAAGAAGGTTACACCCATACCTGATATTTATAAATAATTAACCTATAACTATATAATTCATTAAAACTTTAAACTATTCAAATAATAATAATAATAAAGAAAATGAGATTCAAATTTATTAAAAAATTTTAACAATGAACTCACGTGACGGGCCCGTTATCACTGTGGCCTGTAGGTATATTGATAGACATTGTTTTGCCATTCCTTTCTAAGATTTCAACCCGGGGTGGTTCATCAGGATCTAAAACAAAATTATAGCCCAATAGATAAATAAATAAAAGGTACAGGCAGTTTATTTATTTATTTTTTAATGAGTACTTATTTACTTACCTGCAAACTACTTTCCATTAAAATAATCTGTCGCCAAACGATATCATGTACAAGTGTGACATAAAAAATATACATAAGAGGTTTCCTTGGTTTTTTATTACATGGGTTACTATTGAGAAGTCAATTTTTGAAAAATTAAGACATATATAACAATATGAGAAAAAATTATCATCGAGTCAGAATTCATACACATACAGATGTTTTTGGGTATTATAATAAATATTTATCATAATATTTTTGAAACATATTTTGTGGAAGAGTAGTAATAGGGCAGTCTAATGATGATCCATGTCTGCTGGAAGTGGTGCATAAATCAAAAATTAATACTACTAGTAGTTCACTTGTAGGTTTGTCGTTGTGTTTGCTGTACAATTAAAGGTTAAAATTATTGTATGGCAAACAACTTATAGTATGGATCATTGTATGGTATGGGATTATTGTATGGAAATTAATCTATGGTATCAAGTTCAAAAGAAAAAAAAAAAAAAAAAAAAATTGGTTGCCTGTAAAGTCGGTATACGGGCGAAAGTTTTACGTGACAACGACTTTGAGTTGTTAAATAATTTTAATGTGAATATTCATTCGTATAGTAGGAAGAAGGATGAAATAATAGTAACAATTTAAAACATTTATTTATACAAAGAATTATATTTAAAACATTAATTTATACAAAGAATCTCGCACTGAATTTCATATTAACAAAATTTTATTTTTACCTTTACACATACATACGTATTTATATACAAATATACATACAATAACTTGCAATACACTGTGTTTGTTAAACACATTTTACTTCATGTTTATTGATGTCAAATGTTGAATTTTGTAAACAGCATATTAAAGAATTTTTCAATGAGCAGAATATAACTAAAGTAAAATGGCTTTCACTAATCACATATCATTAGTTTTCCATAATATACCACCGAATTACGAAATAAACTACACTTATTTTCTTTGTACTTTATACTAATAACTAATACATAACGTATTTCGTCTTAGTTTGATACTATCTAAAATTCCTATTAAGCACCGCCCCTTCCTTACAGCGAATTCACATTCACGTTCAGAAAATGGTCCCACAAGTGACCGGAAAAAGTTAAGAGAAAAGTGAGCGCGTATCGTGAGCGGAGCGTAACGTAACGTAACGCAGTTTCTTGAAGTGTCTCCCGGCAAACCAATTTACAAGACGTTGTCACGTCAAAAAAAAAAAAAAAAAAAAAAACCTATATTATGTGGAACAGTAGTAATAGGAGAATCTAATGATCCACGTCTGCTCAAAGTGGTGCAAAAACCAAAAATTAATACCACTAATAGTTCACTTGTAGGTTTACCATTGTGTTTGCCATACAATCAAAGGTTGAAATTATTGTATGGCAAACATACCCTATGTGTAATACTTTAGTTTACTATGACATGTTTATTAGGAACTAAATTTTGTCATCTTAGACCTATTGCCAACAAAATTGGATGAAATAAATCTATCTTTAAAATGAATTAACCAGCAAGCTCCTCTGTCAATTTTACAAGTTGTTCGCAGTTTATTATTATACATACTGCACTTTTCTGTTCATTTTTAGCATTCGGACAACTTATTTATACATTTGTGCTTTCATTTTTGGGTACTACTTGGTTATCCAACTGACCAATTTTGCCAAATTAAATAAATTGACACAATTTTTATTTTTAATAATGCAAGAACAAATAAATTTTAAAAACATAATCAAAAATACAAATAAAAAGTTGAATTAAAAATCACTTGATGTTGTAATAAACATGTGTATCGTAGTTAATGTCAAGTGAATGTGAAATTTACAATCATCCATTATTGGCATGTAATCTTATAGTTTAACAATAGTTTTTTGGTTGACAGGATAACCAAGTAATATCCATTTTTGTCATCTATCAATAATTAATAACTAATTACCACTAAAAAACACAGAAAAAGGATAATAAAGGAGTATAGTGGAAATACATATGCATACATATTTATATACATACACATATACATTTATACATATATAGCTTCTATATATGTATATATAATATTGGTATCCGGCTATAAGCATCCAAAAAGTATAATTATACATATATAGCTTCTATATATGTATATATAATATTGGTATCCAGCTATAAGCAAATAAAAAGTATATTTATACATATATAGCTTCTATACATGTATATATAATATTGGTATCCAGCTAACCAAAAAAGAACCTAATTTTATTTTACTATTGGCTTAGTTTTTAATTTTGTATAAGCCATTTAATAAACTTGTGATTTTTTTAAATATTTATGTTGTACTATATTAACACCTGTAGAAATATAAAAATGTGATTACTCACTACTTGATATATTTTTCAAAATTTAGCTTTCATTTTTTGAAAATAAATATCTGATTCTGATGTACTATGTTTTAAAAAATTATCACTTTAAATTTTAAATATTTGCAAGAAAATTTGATAAATTTTACTTAAGAAACTCTTTCAAAGTTAACTGCCTTTTTAAAAGCACTTAAAGTGACATAAATATATATATATATTATTTTATATTACAGTATGTCATTATGAGATGTGAACTTTCTGATGGTGAAAATCAAATTTTGATAAAAATATTAGATAATTGGTAATTAATTGTTTAAAGATTTTCATTGATTAACATGGGATTTCACAATATAAGATGAAAGAGCATGCTTTGTTGAAATGCCTTCTTAACATTAACAAGTTCTAATCACTAAAAAAGATTAACATAGAATAATAATTGTGTTAAATATCAAAGTAGGTATTAAGTATGGTTTAATTTATTATTATTATAAACATCATTTTATTTAACCAGAAAACTACTAAAGAAATGTTATCTGTAATAATAAAAAATACAACTAAATTATGATGAAACATTGCCTTATTACTTTCACTACATTTTAAAACCAAAACGTATCGATCTATTCTCTTTTCTTTTTTCAAAGCTAATAATTTTTTAATGACCTGATTTTTAATGCATTCATAATGAGTCAGACTAACTGAAAAAATTTCGTCTTTTAAATAACTTTTAACTTTGTATTTATACATACATCTATTGCTAATATGTATAAATATGACAAATTGCTAAAAAAGAAAAAACTACATTGTTTTCTGAAAAATTCAGATACATGTAAAAATAATTAACACTATGACATAACTAAAATATTGTAATAAAAATATGAATTTACCTCCAACTTCAGTCCATGTATATTCTGTACTTGGTTCAGAAGTTCCGTTTGATGTTATAGCCCAGACACTAACATTATATAATGTTCCTGGGTGCAGTCCAACTAAATCTGAACGGAGAGTGGTATTGTAAAAAGTCCACTCATTTCTAGCCAATGTATCTGTTTTACCATAGGATTTCGTCGGATAGGCTGACACCTGAAAGATAAATAACCTAATAAATAATTAAATATCTAGCAAAAATACAATCAGTGAAAACAAAGACAAAAAATATAACTTTCAGCTCTAACAAATAGTGATTTGCCAAAAATATTGAATATTTCATCAATTTTTAGATGAAAATCGTATTTGGCCAAACTTAATATACAAAAAAGCCTTATAGAAATTACAATCAAAGTACCACCTAAGAAAGATACAGGTCAGCTAAAATTTATAAATGAGATAACCCTCTTTGATGATATGCTGATTTGGCGATATCATCTAAAGGGGGTTTCATAATAAAAAAAACATTGCATTTTGATTTCAATCTCCAAGTACTTTAATTCTTTTCTTAACTGACCCAGCGATAAAAAACAAATCTTGTGCAAAAATCTCAAACTTTGAAATTTAATAATTCTTTCAATTTTTGTCATATAGAAGTCCAACTTTTCATGTTATATCTGTTATGATATGCGTGAACTTGTACTAGATTTAATTATTGGGACTGGGGAACATTATAAAAAAGTTAGATTTTGTAATTTTTATAAAACTGATTTTTTTTATTTTAACAAATGTTTATCTCATTTGATATCTTTTTGTAATTGGAATTACATGTCTGCGACCAATGGTTGAGAAATTAAAGGACAGCAATAGATAACATATTGTACCATGTGTATACATATACACATACATATGTATGTACATATATATATATATATATATATGTATACATATATATATACAGGGTGTCCGAAAAGTCTGGAAACGGTCAAATAACTCGAGAAATACATATGAGATTGAAAAACGTAAATATACGTGTTAAATATTTTTAAATAAGCTACTCAGTGATACCAAATTTGATTTTCGTAACCGACCCCCTGGGGGTCAGAGGGGGTCCAACTTTGAAATCTTAAATTATAACCCCCATTTTATATTGCAGATTCGGATTCTACGGACAAAAATACGCAACTTTTGTATTTGATGTTTATTTCGAATCCTCGTTTATCACGGTGTATTCGAGCATATTAAATCGATACATTTTTCAGCTTTTCCAACGGGATTTTCCCTAATCGAAACTAATTGGGGAGAATTTATGACATCAAATTCCTCGTCTTTTGCAAGAATAGCGTTTCCTGAAAATCACCCATGCCGATTATTTCGATAGTACTACACACAGTTAAAAATTTGACCCATTTGCTGTAGCGTCACTCCACAGCTTTTATAGAATATCTGTTTCATGATCAATGAGAATGTTCCATAACACAGTAAAGTACACTGTAAAAAATTGACACTTTTGCTGCATCGTCACTCCACCACTTTTATAGAAAACGATTACTTTACTGTGTTATGGAGCACTCTCATTGGTCACAAAAGAGATATTCTATAATAGCTGTGGAGTGACGCTGCAGCAAATGGGTCAGATTTTTAACAGTGTAGCACTATTGAAATAATCGCCACGGGTGATTTTCAGGAAATGCTATTTCTGCAAAAGATGAGGAATTTGACGTCAAAAATTCTGCCCAATCAGTTTCGATTAGGGAAAATACCGTTGGAAAAGCCGAAATATGTATCGATTTAATATGCTCGAATACACCGTGATAAACGAGGATTTGAAATAAACATCAAATACAAAAGTTACGTATTTTTGTCCGTAGAATCCGAATCTGCAATAAAAAATGGGGGTTATAATTTAAGATTTCAAAGTTGGACCCCCTCTGACCCCCAGGGGGTCAGTTGCGAAGGTCAGATTTGGTATCACTGAGTAGCTTATTTAAAAATATTTAACACGTATATTTACGTTTTTCAATCTCATATGTATTTCTCGAATTATTCGGCCGTTTCCAGACTTTTCGGACATCCTGTATATATGTATATATATATACATATATATATATATACATATATATATGTATATATATATATACATATATATATATATATATGTGTGTATATACATACATATATAAATTAATGTGTGTGGATACAGATATGTGTATTTATATGTATAATATATGGATATATTGTGAAAAAGAGAATATATAGTGAAAAAAAGAAAAGAAAGATTGATCTTACCAGCAGACATGTATTGTACTACAGAGGCACAAAAGATAGAAAAACAAGCGCTGTAAGGATTTCTGATTCATAAAAGGTGGAAGAATCACATTGTAGAATATGATAGTGCATTCAATAGAATTTCAAGGTTAGTAATACAAGTGTTTAAAAGATACAAACTGCAAATTATCCAAGTTTATGCACCAACAATAATATATACTGATGAAGAAATTGAAGATTTCTATGAAGTAGCTTCAATGCATCAAAAAGGAAATAGCTACATAAAATTAATAATGGGTGAGTGGAATGCTAGAACTGGAAAGAAAAAGAAAAATGAATTATCATGGATAATCAAATATGTCAGATATGAAATATGAAAAATCATGGATATGAATGCACAATGAAAGAGGAAATAAATTGATTGAGTTTACAGATTGTGAACAGATATCTATCATGAATTCATCAAAAACACCACAAAGAAAATGTACATGGCTCAATAAGTGAAATTGACTACATTTTGACCAAGAAGAAGTATCTTATTATGAAATACAGCATTCTCAATAACTTCAATACAGGAAATGATCACAAATTGGTTAGATACAAACTGCTGTTAAATGCTAAAAAAACTGCTAAAATTGCTGTTAAATAGTAAAATTGAAGCTTTTACTACACTAAAAAAAATCAGTTGATATTATAAACTTCCAGAAAAATAAAGAATTGGGTCATTCCATGTCAAATCAACGAAGAAAAATATACTTTTGAGATTGACATCAAGCAATTTTAATGAAATTCACAGGATTGTTTCTACTTATGTAATAATGCAATAAAATATTTTTTGTAGATTTTTTGCAGCCTTTTTTTAGGGGGGAGGGCTTCATGAAAAAGTGGAAAACATGTAAAAAATGACATTCTGGTAGTTACAAAAATACAATTTTCTCAACTCCTGTGATAGGTATAGAATTTATTTTGGTGTTGTTTTAAAGGTCTTTGTGTGGGCTTTCATATGACATATCACTTGACAGGTTTTGTTAAATTTAATATTTTAAGGTCATCGAATATTGTCTTTGACCTTGAAAATATTAAAAAGTCCATTTTTGAAAAATCTGAAAAAAATATATTTTTTACTTCTTAATATGACAGACATTCTGTAAAAATTTCATATTGTGATTGCAATGGGATCATATAAAAATTAAATAAGAAGCAACTTACATTACAGGTAACTGTCATTTGTAGCTTTGTATTGTGGTCATTCTAGTCCTCACTGTTTGATTGCAGTTATTCAGACGAATATTGCAATACTATATTTTGCAATTAAATGGGCTTAAATTAATTCATTTTATCTGCTTAGCATTCTGCAACTTTTGTACTATTTGTATGAAGTATTCAGTAAAAATAAAAATAAATTTTACTTAATAAGATTTTTTTTTTTTTTTTTTTTAACAACTTCTTCACAGTTATGTCAAGTGTAATGTCTCCCTTAGAACAAAACCACATGGCCCCATATGGGGAACCACCATTTCAGTGTTGCTTAAAAATAAAGATTTTCTTGCACAGAAACAACATACTTAATCTCAGAATAATTCTTATTGTACAAAACTAAAAAAAAATTAAAAGATATTATTAAAAAATTTTTATATGAAAAATATCATATATTTATTTTAAATTTCTCGTAACAAAATAAAAAAATTAAACATGACTTTTGTTAAAATTGAAAATATGCTAGAGCAGCGGTTCCCAAACTATGGGTTGTGACCCACTGGTGGTCCGTGGCTGTTTTTTGGTGGGTCGTGAAACAATGTAGGTTTGTCAAAAAATATAATTTTTATGTCATCTGTTAAAAAAGATATGACAATTTCAACAGGAAATGATATTTCAAGGGAACATCCTTAATTTCCTCCTTGATTAATATGCAAACAGAATATCCAGAAATATTTAAATCAGTTTTGGGTTAAAATCAACACTTCATGCTTATGAAAACATGCTTTTTTTACTTTGTTGTTTTTGAAAGACAAGTACTGAGATAAACTGTGTGTTAATACATGTTCCCACATTGGCAACTACCAGTATCAGAAATCTCATTGATTATAAAGTTATGTTTTCATATTAACTAAACATTTTCTACTATCTTGGTAGTTTGTACATTGTTTTAATTACTATTCACTTACACACTTTGAGATTACCGATTCTTGTTTTTGTTGATAATGTATCTTCCGTATGAAATTTTATGCTTTTTGTAGGATAGGGTAGCCGAGATCGAACAAAAATTGCTATACTGATATACAACTTTTTCTTGGGTGGGTCACGAAATTTTTTTTCATTGAAAGGTAGGTCATGTACCAAGAAAGTTTGAGAATCGCTGTACTAGAGCATTTTTATTTAAAAGTATTTAATGCCATTGCTTTGTTTTGAATGTGAATAAAATTTTTCAACTTAAAAAAAACAAAGAAAAAAGCACTGAAAAAATAAAATGGATATGGATAACAATAACTTTTCCCTAAATACTGAGACTGTTAAAAATATTGATTTGTGGACTTAAAACAGTCTTAACTTCTTCTTAGGCATGCAAAGCCTGAGTCCCAAATTTCAGTCCCCCCCCCCCCCCAAAAAAAAAAAATATATATATAATTTTGTTATATATATAGATTATTTGTTGATACCAAATCAATCGGCAGATGATTTAAGTAAGGCAAAATACATTAGGAGCCTCTAATCATGGTTATACCTATCCTTTCCCCCCCCCCCCCCCACTCCCCTAACTTACTTTCAAGCCAGGCTTTGAATTAAATATATTGGTACCCAAAAAGTCATTATTTTACAAAGTTGTTTGAAGCTGATTTAATATTTTGCTTGAATTTATGTATACAAATTTGCTATACACAAACTAACTACACATTATGCTATACATAGACACTAAATCAAATTGAATCTAAATTATTTAAAATTATCATATAATATCAAAATTTTTAAATCAATGTAAGATAAATAGAAGTAGTAATGTATTGTTTTCAAATGATCACTTGTAATACAAACAATTATTTTAATGCTTGTTTGAGGATTTCCAAAGCCATTTGTATACAGTTGCTGAAGCACTTATTTTTATTATTTATTTTTTAGTTTGTGATAAATAAAATATACTTGCACCCAAAAAGCCATTTTTTTTTTTTTCAGTCTTTCAGTTTATGCATAATTTTAAAGAAAACTGATTGTTTAACTAGCCTTTTTCAAAAAATGAGATTTGAAAATTATTTTTCTAACAAAATTCTTTTGTAAAAACAAACTTTAGACAATTTTGAAAAGTCTTAAATTAAAATATGATCATCAAACCTTTTTTTTTTTTTCTTATATCTTCATCCTTTTGTGTACATTTTAATGCAAATTTCAACTTAATATGTTTATAAATAGTAAAACTATGATATTTTTTATTTTTTCTAAAACAGTGTTTTTTAAATACGGATCTTTTGAAGTGCCGCTTATGCACCTTTTCTGTTTATTTCAATTTTTTTTTTTTTTTTTTTTTTTTTTTTTTTGCAAAAAATACTTGAGATATTGAAGTATTATTTTAGATTGTTAATAAGGGTGGTAAAAGAAACAATTACAAAAATTTTTATCAAAATCTGAGACCATGGGTTTCATGGTCTGGATGAAGTGATATGAAATGATCCAAAGATATATATTTTTTAATGTGATCCCATTGCAATCCCAATATGAAAATTTTACAGAATGTCTGTCATATTAAGAAGTAAAAAAAATTTTTTTTTCAGATTTTTCAAAAATGGACTTTTTAATATTTTCAAGGTCAAAGACAATATTCGATGACCTTGAAATATTAAATTTAATAAAACCTGTCAAGTGATATGTCATATGAAAGCCCACACAAAGACCTTCAAAACAACACCAAAATAAATTCTATACCTATCATAGGAGTTGAGAAAATTGTATTTTTTGTAACTACCAGAATGTCATTTTTTACGTGTTTTCCACTTTTTCATGAAGCCCTCCCCCCTAAAAAAAGGCTGCAAAAAATTTACAAAAAACTTTTTATTGCATTATTACATAAGTAGAAACAATCCTGAGAATTTCATAAAAATTGGAGATGGTCAGGTTGTGGGCCTCGTTGATTTGACATGGAATGACCCAATTTCATTTGGAACTTAAAAATCATTTCCAAGTATTTCAATCATCTTAAGGAGGTGAACAAGGTGCTACAATAGTGAACAAGAAACTAACCAATATTCTACAAGTAATTTCAAAAAAGATATCCAGTAATACATAAGTAAAACAGACAAAGAAAGCAATAGAAGAAACAAGAAGATTGATGAATAAACACAGAAAATTTAAAATGAAGAAAAAATTATCTTAAATCAAAAGAAGAATATGCTGAATTATGTAAAACAGTAATAAAGTGTGTTACAGAGGATATCAAAAAATTTAACTGTGATCTTGTTCAAAAAGTTCTAGAAGATAACAAAAGTTTAAAATCAGATAGGCGCATGCTATGTGTTGAAAGAAAAGGTATTTTTGCACTGAAGAGAGCAGATGGAACAATCACCAAAATCAGTAATGAAATAATACACATTGTTGAAAAAGTCTACAATGATCTATATAAATGTGAATATCAAGGGGAAATCAACCAACGTGATCAACAAGAAAATTTAACAGAAACTGAAGAGATAACCCCCAGTGATGGCATATAAAGTTATACAAGCCGTTAGATTTACGAAAAAAGGTAAATGTCCTGGGGAAGATGGAATTACAATTAACTTTATCAAAGAAAAAGAATTTGGAAAAAGACTATCCTTACTGTTTTCTAACTATCTTGAGAAGTCAGACGTACTAGAACATTGGAATAATGCTCTGATGGTGCAACTTTACAAGAAAGGAGAGAAGGAAAACATTAAAAATTATCATCAGACCAATTTACTATCAGTGATTTATAAAATTTTATATAAATTTTTATGTATTTTAAGATATACTATGTTTTTTTAACACTTAAAAAAAAAAAAAAAAAAAAAAAAAAAAGATATATTATATTTCAGTACTATCTGATTATCTTGTTGACCAATTTCGCCAAATTATATGAGCTGACATAATTTTCATTTAAAAAAATGAAATAACAAATAAATTAATAAAACATAATAAAAATACAAATTTCAAATTAAAAATACTTGATGGAGTAACAAACATGCATCATGTTTAATGTCAAGTGAATGTGACATCTATGATCATCAGTTATTGGCATTTAATCCTATAATTTGACAATAGTTTTTTGGTCAACAGAATAATCAAATAGTATTGATACTCTATTATATAAAATTGAATAAGGAAAACATTTTCAAGACTGATGTATACTTTTATTTATGGTAGAGTCCTGTAATGGCCCAATATAAGACTTTGTCTAAAGTAAAAAGGGATAATAAAATGGTGATGTAATATAAAAAATAAAATTATAGCAAGCAATTCAAAAATTAGCATAGCCGAAATAACATTTGTAAATTACATTAAGATTAATTTACAGTTGATCAAAAGGTTTAACACTGATTAAATGGCATTGTATTACACATGTTGTTTATATCTGCTTCTTTTCTGTTTTAATAGAACAATCTTTTCTTCAAATTTTCATCAGAATTTGAGTTAGTAACAGAGAATTTATAAAAGGATTAAAAAATTTACATTTTTACTAATAGAGATTTTATGATCAACAGGGAAATAAACAAGTACTAAAATTGTATTTAACATTATTTCCTTATATTGCAAATTAATACTTTATACATTTATGTACCTGGTACTTTTCAACAACAAGATCAGGCAATCTGATAGGAGTCCATTCAACATGAATTTTAGTTTCAGAAACATTGGTCACTTTAAGAGTAGGACCAGCAAAACTAAGTACACCTGGAAAGAAAAATAAATCTAAAG
This sequence comes from Maratus speculifer, assembly GCA_964019185.1. Classification (NCBI taxonomy): domain Eukaryota; kingdom Metazoa; phylum Arthropoda; class Arachnida; order Araneae; family Salticidae; genus Maratus; species Maratus speculifer. The sequence continues at coordinate 142,584,955 of OZ025301.1, read as the reverse complement.
AACTACACAAACATTAAATTTTCAAAATAGTTATACTGTATAATCAACATTTGCATATGCAAACACAAGATAATTTTCAATTGTTAAGTTGGTTATTTAAATCTTCAAAACTGCAACTTACATAACTACATTAAGGTAAAAGCAGTTTTGAAATTACTCATTCTAAACATTTTACCAATCTACAAATTTCATGCACAAGATGAAGTAATGGCAGCTCAATCTTCAATTGAAAGGGAAAAAAAAGATCTGTATAAGCTTGTAATTGTACAAAGGAAAAGATTATTTCAAAAATCATAAGTAAATTTGCTTCATATATTTTTTATATATTAAATGACTTGTTTGTACATAATAGTTTCCCTATTTATGGAACTTGGAGAAGTGGAGAGAAATCGGACATGACAGTAAAGCGCGGAATGAGACATGTCCATTTCCATTTTTTTTATTTTTTTAAATAAGATAAATATAAATTTCTAACAAGCAAACATTTTTAAAGAAAGAATATTATTTGTAATATTGATAATATTAATTTACTTCAAAATGTAGACAAATTAAAGGGGTGATTTTTTAATGTTTTCTATGATACAATTCTGAATTTTCATTCCAGTTATGAAGATACTGAAATTTTATACTGTGGTTCAAACAAAAACAACCACAATCTTTGTTTGTTTGTATATCTAGCTGACATTAGACTACTTGAATAACTATATAGCTTTGTTTTATTGCTGTCCATACTTCCCTCTAAGTGGGGAGGTATGGGATACATTTTGAAACTAACAATTTCTTTAATTATAAAATAGCTTTGGCATGTTATATTTCTATATTGTTCAGGGATATTAAAAAGTGTTTCATCTTGACTTCTATAATTGAAATTTTTGTGGCAAACAAAGTTGATTTTCTTACTTCTGTAAAAAGTGTTGCACACTACCCCATCTCCCCTACATATATAATTAATTATTTATAGTGAAACACAAACAACAAAATCAACATGAGTTTTTAATAAATGAAATAAATTTATATAATGATTTTATAAAAGAAATAACAAAATAAGTAATAGATGTTTTATTACAAGACATGTAAAGATCAACTTAAGAAAAAGCAATTATATAAATTTACCATTTATGTTTTTAAAAGTTTCATAAAAAAGCTTCTCCAATCTTCAGAACAGGGCTGACAAGTTTCTGCCAGGGTGGTTAAAACCAGCGGTTATAACCGGCATGGCAGAAACTAATTTCTGCCAGTAAGTGGCAAAAACTGGCAGAAACTAAGAAATATTACTAATAAAAACATTAACTTGCAATGATTCATAATTCACACATGTATTTAATTATTTAATATATAAAGAATTCAGTTAAAATTTTAAAATAATGGTTATTAATGTTCTTCAAAGTAGCAAAAAGTTTTAAAAGGATCATATAAATATACTTTGTTTATATAATAATTTTCTGTCACTTGAAAAACAAATTTTCATAATGATAATCTGATGCTGTACTAATTTAACTGTTATTATCATTGTTTTTGCAATTGAATTTCAATTTAAAAGTTAAAAAAAAAAAAAAAAAAAAAAAAAAAAAAGAAATTTACAAAACCTATATTTTAACATCACTTCTCAGAATGTTTTTTAAATAAATAATACACTGCAACAACTTAAAAAATATCCACTACTATTTATAAAGAGAAATGGTTCTTGTGAAAATATATAAGTAAATAGTTTTGAGACAAAAATAACAGAAAAAAAATTTAATGAAATATTTTATTCAATTATTATACAATATTGAAAGAACAAATTTATTTTTTTGGGGAAAATGTAATAATATTATACTAAGATCATTCCATAATATAGGATTAATTTTGCTAACCATTCTTAATCTGGACTGCTTTTTTTTGTTTTGAATGAGAGAAAAGTAAAAAATATTCTTTCAAGACCAGCGTTACTTGCTGGTAATATTACTATTGAGGATGTAAAATTTGAAAAATTCTAGGCCTTCCTTGGGGAAATGTTTCTGGGAAAGCAGTCAATTTTGCTACTTAGTGTTGTTACACACGGCAAAAAATTTAGATTAATATCAAAAGACATTTTTCTGGTCCTTTCTTTATGCTCATTTGTCTATCAAATTCTAATACAAATTTATTTTTTAATTAAAATTATTCACAGTATTTTATTTGTTATTTATCCTGAATAAAATGTATGTAAGCAATTTAATGCTAATAAAAAAAATCTTATATTATTTCATGAAATCAGTTTATGCCAATTGTTGCCAGTTTCTGCCGGTTAAAACCACTGTCTGCCATTCCAAAACGGCAGAAACCATTTTCTGCAGGCAAAAACCCAGCCCTGCTTCTGAAGGGAAAAATATAATAAAAGGAGATAGGGTAGAAGTTTGCATGGGCCGGAATTTACAGGCTGGCCTGAAGGAAAGTTATTTTGGCCTGGCTCTGTGCAAAACTCAAAAGTTCAGCCAATGTATATTTTCACATTTCTAGGCCTAACCTGATCTGACCTGACACAATTTCTACTATTTTGAAAAAATTCAGATTTTTATCATATAATTTATAATTAAGATTACCTTTAAAGAATATTGCTTACATATTTATAGGATGCTTTTACAGTATATTTTATAGAAAATACATAATAACAACATTAATGATTACTTAGATTCTTAGACCTTCAACATTTGAATAAACACTGATTAAAAAATTAATATAGTTTAGAATAAAAGAAAAAAAAAAGAAAGTTAAAAAAACATCACAACTTTTGAAGCTGTATAGTAAAAAGTACTTTTATGAAAATATTTCTATATCATTTATTAAAGATTTTCTCAAATCTAAAGTAGCTACTTTCTGATACATCTCTGAATTCATTCCTTTTCGGAAATGCATAAGATTAACAGATGTTTTTTTTTTTTTTTTTTTTTTTTTTTTTTTTTTTTCACAAACTATGTAATCAAATGGCTCATCCATTTTTTGATAAAAGCAATTTAAGAAAATACTGTTAAAGTAGCTTTTTGAATCAAATTTCCAAAAGCAACAACATGGGAAAAGAGAACAATCCACAACCATGAAACTAGAATCTCTTATATTTCAACAAATATATACAAAATACAAATATCTCATTTACCAAAAATGAAAAACACAATTCAATTCAAAATCCCTTTAATAATCAGGCTTGTCAATTTTATACCTTTATAGTTAAAAATTAGTCAGAAAATATGTCAAAGTTTTGCATTGTTGAGAAGTGAATTTAAGAACCACCAAGAAATATATTTCCAAAGATGACATTAACTTAAGTTCTTTATTGCTATTAATATTATTACAAATCATGTTGTATGTCCTACACAGGGGTGATTCTGGATGAATTTTTTTTTTTTTTGGAAATTCGCATCGCATTTTCGGAAATCGGCGGCAGGGAGGTCGTGAGTCCCGCCCTCTACAGCGATCTTCGGACAAAATCGGCGTTTTCCAGCTTTCTTCAGACGAAATCAGCAATATTTTAGAAAAATCGGCGATTTATTGCGATCTTTTGCCAAAATCGGCGGTTTTTCCGCGATCTTTTGACGAAATCGGCGTTTTTTCGACGATCTTTAGACAAAATTTGCTTTTTTACACGATTTTTTCTCGAAAAACGGCATTTTATTCCCGCGATCTTTTGACAAAATTGGCGTTTTTTCCGTGATCTTTTGATGAAATCTGAGTATTTTTTCAAATATTCTTTTGACAAAATATTTTTAAGCGATCTTTTATCAAAAACGGCGTTTTTCCCCGCAATCTTTTAACGAAATCGGCGTTATATCCGCAATCTTTAGACGAAATCGGCGTTTTCCCGCCGTCTTCAGAAGAAATCAGCGTTTTATCTGCGATATTTGGTGAAATTGCCGTTTTTTCCGTGATCTGCACAGGAAATTCGCATTTTTCATCGATCTTTTGACAAAGTTCGTTTACAAAAACATTGACGAAATCCTCTTTTTTCCACGAAATATTGACGAAATGTATGCTATTTCGGCGATCCTATCACGAAATTTGCATTTCTATGCAATTGTTTTTTCTGCGCGCAAAACCGTACAAGTTGGCAACTATGCGGAGCTGATAACCCAATTTCAAATTTTCGGAAGAGGGTGCCTTAAATTTTCGGAAATTTCAGACGAGAATCACCCCTGGTCCTACACATCTTGAGAACAATTAAGTCTGGTTTCGGCCCTGGCTCAACTATATGTACAAATAATGCAACTAGATTACTACTGTGCAACTAGGCACAAATCTGCTAAAAAAAAAAAAAAAAAAAAAGCCTGGGTTAGACACGAAATAACTGTCCAATGTCCCCAGCAGCAGAATTTTTTTCTGCAGTCTGCAACACAAGTAAAAACTTGAAAAACAGTCTGCAGACCAATCCCTCGCATTACATCATATGCACTCAAACCTTCCAAGTACATGTGATAGACATAAAAGGGAAGTACACTTTAAAAAGAAATTGCCTTTGTTCTCAGAATTTTTAACATCATACATTGTCTGAAAGAGGAGGGGGCGGGAGCTCCCCCTTGACAAAATTTGCGGGCTTTTCACGATCTTTGCATTTTTTGCACTTTTTTGACAAGATTTGACATTTTTTCCAATCTTTTGACAAAAATTTCTGTTTTTTTCGCGATCTTATGAAGAAATTTTGCTGATTTATCACAATCTTTTAATTCAAACTGCCGTTTTGTTGCAATCTCTTGAAGAAATTTGGTGGTTTTTTTTGTGATTTTTTGAAGAATTTTGCAGTTTTTTCGTAATTTTTTAATAGAAACTGCTGTTTTTCCCGACCTTTTGAAGAAATTTGTCATTTTTTTCGTGACTTTTAGAAAAAATGTTCCTTTTTTTTCGTGGTTTTTTTTATGAAATTTGCCATTTTTTGTGGGTTTTTTTTTTGAAGAAATTTGCTGTTGTTTCGCGATCTTTTCACGTAAACGGCCTTTTTTTGCGATCTTTTGAAGAAATTTGCAGTTTTTTTGGTGATTTTTTTTAACGAAAACTGCTGTTTTTTTTCGCGATCTTTTGAAGAGATTTGTCGGGTTTTTTTGTGATTTTTTGATTAAATTTGCTGTTCTTTCGCGATTTTTTTAAGAAATTCACCGTTGTTTCGTGATCTTTTGAAGAAATTTGAAATTTATAGACGATTTTTTTTTTATAAAATTTGCCATTTTTGTGATCTTTAGACGAAATTTGCCCCTTTTTTCGTGTTTTTTTTAAAACGAAATTTGCCTTTTTTGACAATTTATTGAGAAAATTTGCCGTTCTTTCGTGATTTTTTGATGAAAACTGCCGTTTTTTGCAATCTTTTGAAGAAACTTTTTTTTTTTGCTATCTTTTGAAGAAATTTGCCGTTTTGTTGCGATTTTTTGACGAAATTTGCCATTTTTTCATGATTTTTGGACGAAATTCGCATGTTTTTTGTGATCTATGACGAAATTGATTTTTTTTCGAATACTATTTGTCGAAATTCGCGATACATTTTATGTCCAAATTTTTGGATTCAGGACCGATTTTTAAAAATTTTTAACAGTTGAAAAATGGTCTGCAGACCTTCCCAAGAGTCTGCGACGTGCGTTGCAGCATTGCGCCGATTCTGCTCCAGGGCCAATGTCGCTCCCTACACTGTACAAGTTACATTTCTGTATTGATGTTGTCAAACTAGTATTGGTTCATGACACAAATTTATACTTATTCTCATTAAAACCATATTCATTGAAAATAGCTCATTTACTTTTATCATTTTTGCTGAAATCTTTATAATGAGTCGGTAGTCTTGCCAAAATTTTTAATTGGCCCCAAATGTTGAAAAAATTATTCTAATTCTACCGATCCGGCCCAGCAGAAAATTCTGAACCACTCTGCCAGTCCATGAAGACCTTTAAGATAGGAGCAAAAAATTTTAGCATTTACTTTCATTAATTTTGTGCTAAAGTACAGCCTCCTATTATGGATCTTTGAAACAATTGTATGATAAATGTTTTAGCCAATTTATGTTTTTCTTGAAAAGAGCAGTAACAGCAACATGAGAACTACTTTTTGCTATTGCTCTTAGCCCTTTTTTGCCCATTAATTTTGTGCTAAAATACAGACTCCTATTACAGATACTTGAAACAATTGTATAAAAAAATTTTTAAGTAGTTTATGCTTTCCTTGTAAAGAGCAATAGCAGCAACATGCACACTATACTTTGCTGTTATTGCTCTTAACCTTTCTTTCATTAATTTTGTGCTAAAGTACAACCTCCTATTATGGATACTTGAAACAATTATGTCATAATTTTTTTAGATAAATTATGCTTTACTTTACTTTTGTTTTTACATCATCATATACACACAATTAAAATAAATTTGTTTAATTTACTGAAAATACCATCTGCCAGGACACCAGTAAATAATTGTTTATTTTATGGAAATAATCTGCATTTATTAAAAATTTTGTTATTTTACCAGATTTTGACTGTAAGTTCATAATACAGGCTATCATTTCAGTAAAATAATTCTTTATTGACTCATAGTCGAGGCTGGCAGTATTTTTTCGGTAATTTTTTTTTCTTATTTTTTTTACATTATATATATATATATATATATATATATAACTTAATGCAATAGATTTTGTACAAAACTTATTAATTTTTAGATGTTTTGGTAGTGGTTTTAACCCTGAAATCCTCCTCTCCTTTCCATTGCTGCACTTATAATTAAGACATTAAAAGCTACAAACTCAGATAGAAAACTCAAATACAATGGACTTCCTTAAATCCGCGTTCCTAAAATAAGCAAACGCCAGAAATCTGTGCATTTTTTCAGATGTAAACAATGAAATTGAAGATGGCACTGAAGTCAGTGGTTAACACAATACAAATAATTCTATAACAATATCTATTTTTAAATCATTTTCAATTTCTTCCTTTTTTTATTAATGTCCTTCAATTTAAATTCTGCAATGTTAAATAATATGTTTCTTAGACATACAATGATCGATATTTAATCGAAATAATCATTATCATATCGTAGTTGCAACTAGAGATGTAAATTTTCCAGAAAAATATAAGTGGCGGAAAAAAACTGGTTTTTTACCGGTTTTTTTCGAAAAAAACGGAAAAATTAGAAAAATTGATTTTTCATGATTGTTTCTCCCAATAAATTATATTTTCTTAGAAAATATTAAATAATAAACATTTTTTTCCCATTTATTTGTACTAAAAGAAAATTATTTTCACTTTATATTACAAAATAAAATAAGCAAGGCCTGGTTTTAATTTTTTTCCCTACAGCCTAAGAATTTTTATTAAATGCTATTGTTTGTTATATCATATGACTGCTGAAATAATTTTTTAGTTACATGTTTAACTACCAATTGTCCTAATGTAAAAACCTGAGCTAATATGTCTGCAGTTTGGAACTAAATAAATTATGCATCCCATTTACATAAGTATAGATTTCAAGTAAATGATACTAGTTTAAAGAAATAAATTATTGCAGTTTTGTCATTATTATGAATGTCAGTATTCAAAAATTCCATTGTTTGTCTAAAAAATGTACATTTTTACAATATTACATTTTTTTCTTACAATCATAATTTTATTTCCTTTTAAAAATATGTTTAGTTTTGGTAAAGCTTGCCAATCTCAACTCAAAAAAGTTTTGATTTAGTTTTATAATCGAAATTCAAACAAAACTAAGTTTTAGTTTGGCTTACTCAGGTCTGCAACTAAAAAACAGCATAGGATTTATTAACTGTTAGATTTTTACTCACTGAAACCAGGAAAATATATTTTTTTAAAGTTTAATTAAACATAATTTTTTTATTTTTATCGTGAAATCTGATATTCCATTCTTGAGTAAGAAACCATATTCAATAATGTTTCCATATGGTAATTGCATATTTCTAATAGTGGAACTCAAAAGTTATGAAAACAGAACACTACAAATAGAAAATGATCGCTATTTGAGGAATTAACAAAAGTAGTTACACACAGAGATAAACTTCTACTGTACTTTAGAAAGCTAATAAAATTAAAAGTTTAATGAAGAGGAAAAGTATAATTTGGAACATAGTTACTTGTAATCTATACTAATAAAATAACAAATCGCTCTGTCTGCGTGTGTGTCTGCGATGGCTAGCAAAATCTATGGGACGTACGAAGCTCAAAATTTTTATGAGAGTAGCCCAATATCTCTCCTGATGCACCTGAGCTTCAGAATTTCGAAATTCTATTTATTAACTGAGTAATTAATTAAATTCCAAAGATCACTCTCATAAAAAATCGCCTTTTTTCTTCTTTTTTTCTCTTCATTCAGTTATGGTTGGTTGGTTGCATAAAATTTTCGCATAAATAATTAAAAAAGCTGGGAATAGACCTTTAAAATTCATAGACTGGCAAACTGTCAGTTTAAATGATGATTTTTTATCACAGCGGTTGTAAACCATGGAGGAAAAAGATAGGTGGTGGTGAAGTGAACCGAAAAAAGGGTTGCAATATTAAATCATTTATCGCTCAAATTTTAATGTCCCAAACAAAAGCATGTGGAAGTGATTTTGTATTAATAAGACGAATTGAAAGAAATGAATTACAGCCGAAGCGTATTTTATGAAGAAATAGTAATTTTTTAAAATGGTCTTTTTTCTATTATATTATTTATTTTTAAAAAAATGTTTGCTTTTAAAATAATTGAAATTGATAAATTCGAAATAATTAAATGTCAAAATAAAATAAAATAAAATATTGAAAACATTTGATTTGAACTAAAAATTGTATTACTAAAAGGTTTCTTTTTTTTTCAGAACTTTTTAATACTTTATAACGTAGATGAAAATATGGTTTTAATATAACAACATATTAATAACTCTATATCAATATATAAAATATATTTATGAAAACATTCTTTTAAAATCATGCGCGAAAACTTAAATAACAAATATTAGTCTAAAATCTAGATTTCAGAGTGCAGACGATTTTAAGACATTAACGAAAGAATGCTAACTTTTCAAGCAAAATCTTAAATGATGCTTCTATATTGATATTTCAAAGTGACGGCTAGGTTACATTTATGTTATATTTAAGTTACGGTAGGGTAATGTTAAGTCGCAGTTAGGTTACAGACAGATTATGGTTATGGTACAAAAGTTTACGGTTAGGAATTTGTCCACAGAGTCAACATTACGCATGCTTTGATTAAAAATATACACTTTTGTTAAATGGCTCTGAAATTATAATACTATATACCAATCTTTTATCATCGCGTATCGATTCATTCAAGGTATAGTCGGATTTAAGAATGATATAATTAGTTTGAAATTCAAAATATTTCACTTGGGATTTCTATGTGAAAAAAATAATTAGTTACGTGATTTAACAGTGATTTTTACGGGTAAATATCAACACTTTAACACGAAACTAACGCAATCGTTGGATACATGTTCCCTCCCGTGTTTCTCATTGCTCATTTTAAGTATTTTTAGAGCTTAATATTAGTTGTTGTTTTTAAAACCGATTTTTCACAAAGTCAGCTGCAACGTATTTCAGACAATGCATTTCTGCATGCTTCCAGTTATTGATAAAATCATACAAATTTCAAGTTCGTTTAATATTGTTAATACGGACCCGGGCAACGCCGGGCGGGTCAGCTAGTAATATATAAATTATTTTTTTCATTGCAGTTGTACTTTTCTAATGCAAACTGCCCATGTTTTGCAACATTACTGTATATGAAGGTCACTTTTAGATTCAACAACTTGAAAAAACATTCAATTAATCAGCTATAACGAAATTGTGAAAAATGCAGCATGGTAGTGCCACTAATTTACACTAAAAACTAAACAATGTTAATATATATCAGGAACTGGCTGAACATGTAGTTTGATGAAAAATCGTTCTTTAGTTCTTGAGATAGAGCTATTGCGATAATCATGAATAATACAGTATAGCAGCATCATCTGTTGAGCGATTTACACCAAAAAAGTAATGAACACGAAATTATATCATGGATTAACTTAATCTGAAGTTTTATGAAAATCCATACATTGGTTCTTGAGATAGAACTATTTTGGAAATCATAAATAATGCAGCATAGCAGCGCCATCGGTTAAGCGACATACACTAATAACTAAACATCTCGAGTTTATATCAAGGTGCAACTGAATCTAAAGTTTTGCGAAATTATGTGGATCAATTCTTTAGATAGAGTGCCCATAAAATTTTTATCACATACAGGTACACAAAATGACAGATATTTTCCAAAAACCAACAAATCGTGTTCAGGACCTTCTAAAACGTTTAAATACACCAAAAACTGGAAGTCAAATTTTTCACGAATTCAATACTTACTTCTTGTAAAGATAGTAAAAAGTAATAAATGCATGCTTCAAATTTTACATTAAATTTTTAATTTTATCATTTCTATTAATCGGCATATTATTGAAATAATTTTGCACATGAATTAATTTTAAAAAAGAGAAGTTGCATTTAATTATATATCTAGATTTTTTTTTTCCCCACGTAATCCTATTTTTGTGAAACTGTGAAATTCTTGTACATTACTTGTACAAATTATAATCATAATTTGGGAATTAGAAATTATTTCTATATTTAGGTTCCTATTTGACATTTTTTATAAGGTTATTTATACATATATACAACTTGATAAGATTCAGCTGCTATATGGCATGAGATTTTTTTTCTTCAATCACTGCATTTGTGAAAGATTCAATTTGGAGCTTAAACTTTTTTCTAAAATGTCTATTTTCAAGAGAAATTTTGCAAAGGATCTTGTGTTTCAAAGTAGAAAAAATTTAAAGGGTCCTTTTAAGTCTTCTCAAATAGATTTCTGTTCAGAGATCAGATTACCCACATTAAAGTTTTCATGTGGGACACTCAACATAAAAATAAATAAAATAAAAAGTATGAGAATGTAACTATTAAAAAATTTTTAATGCATTATTTTACAAATAAAATTTCAATTTTTCCAGTTCGGAAAAATTGAAAAATAAGCCTTCGGTAAAAAACTGAAAAAAACCGTTTTTTTTCCCAATTTTTCCGGTTTTTTACCGAGCATTCCCATCTCTAGTTGCAACCTAATATAACTTTCAATGATCGTTTGGTAGTGTTTGTAATTCGTTTGGCAGGATAATTTTTGCTATATAAAAATATTATTTTATTGTTCTATTACTATTTTCTTATCCCTGCTAGTTATAAAAAGAATTTGGGATCTACATCCGGTTTACTAATTAGGATGAACAATATTTAATTAAAACAATCATTATCATATCATAGTCCCAACGTAATGTAACTTTCAATGACCATTTGGTAGTGTTTGTAATTCGAGGGGAAGGATAATTTTTGTTGTACAAAGTGAATATTTTAAAATTAAATCAAGCTTTTTTTGTTTATTAACAAAGGCAAATATTTTTCTTTATAAAAAAAGATTGATTTTTCCTCATCATTATTTATATTTAGTATTATATCTTAATTATTTACTTTATTTTAATATTTTTCTATAATTTTATTTTACTTAACTTTTTTCGTAATAATTACTTTTTTTAAACTATTTATTTTTATATTTTACTTAATTATTTTAATGTTTGAATTTATTATATGCATTCATTATAAGGCTTAACTGCCAATGAAATTAATGTTCCAAAAATGTAAACAAATCAATGACCAGAAATCCCCAAAAATTCTAAAATCCGCACAAGCCCTGGTACCAAGCTTTGCGGATTTTAGGGAGTCTACTGTATATAATGATAATTATACTTCTTTTATTTATTTATTTATTTTACACAAGGAAATTTTATTTATATATAAACAATACTTACCGAATGGAAATGCTAGGGTAATTATTATCTTAAATAGAAAGAAGTGCATCATAGAAAGAACCTTAACAAAGGAATTTAATAAAACTTGCAAAAATGTTATCTAAAGTTGCTGTGTTTAACCTAAACAATAGAAAAATTTAGTTAAGTTGTAATAAATGTATTTTATCACAAATACATATCAATTCAATTAGAAAATGAATTTTAAAAAAGTATATTACAGAGTTATCCCCAGAGGGTTTCAGGGGGGCGCTCCACCACTCCTGCCCTTTAGTTTAAAAAATAGCATCCCTCTTGCCTCTCATCCAAAAACTAGCACCCTTCTGGTCGCTCATTCTAAAAAATAGCACCCTTCTTGCCCCACATTTGAAAAAACACAGCCCTTCAGCGATGATGTGAACGCGTTATAGCACGTAAATTACGCAAAAAATAGCTCTTACGCGTCTCGCGGAATGCGTAACTTCCTCAACAAATCGTGAAAATACGCCAAATGTTGTTAAATAACAGCAAATGTTGTTAAAAAATTGCAAAATAACAACTAATTCCGGCAAGATTCATGAAAAAAATGGCTAATTTTGTCACAAAATCCCGAGAAAACGGCAGATTTCCTCAAAAAATCGTGAAAAAAACGATCGTCGAAAAATCACGATAAACATAAATTTTTTTCAAATGATTCGCCAAAAACGGATGATTTTGCCAAAAGATCCCAAAAAATAGCAACTTTCGTTAAAATTTGTGATAAAATGACAGATTTCGTCAAAAGATTTGCAAGAAAAACCTGGCAAATTTCGTCCAAAAATCACAATAAAATGGAAAATTCTGTCAAAAAATTCACAACAGATCACAAAAATGCAACTTTATTAATGTAGCACAAAAAAAAAAGTTAATGCCAGAAGTGAAATTTTCTGTTCTATAAACTAATTTTCCTGTTTCAAAATTGTGTTTTTATTGCTCCAAAAGCGAATTTTCCTGATTCACAATCATTTTCGTGCAAAGAGAAAATTGTACCAGGAGCATAATTAGAATTTGATGCCACCCTCTCCCAACTTTTTCTTATGACAGCTCAAAAATTACGTTTGTAGTATAAATTTGGCACCTCCTAAATTTCCGCACCCAGGGCGACTGCCCCCCCCCCCCCCCCACACACACACACACAATGTTCGGTTCTCAATCCGTCACAAATTTGCCACTTTTTTTCACGAAATTTTGTCTTTTTTTAAGCAAAATTTGTCGTTTTTTCGTGATCTTACAACAAAACCTGCTGTTTTTTTGCGATCTTTTAACAAAATCGGCTATTTTTATGCAATTTTTTAACAATTTTTTTTTTTTTTTTGGATTTTATTCTGCATTTTTTGATGAAATTTCTGTATTTCCACGATTTTTTGAACCGCTAAAATCTAGATTCAATCCTATAAAAGTGCCCTTAAAAATCAAAAAAGTGCCCCGAAGAATGTAAAAAAAGTCCTTTTCAGAACAGTAGCGCCCTGCCCCTTTTTAAATCTGGGGGAAACTCTGATATTATACAGAGTTATTCTTATTATATTGTAGATTATTGTATTATTACAATTAACATATTTACATTTGATAACTTTTTTATATAAACAGAAATATGTTCTTTTATAAAATCCTAAAAGAAAATAATACACTTCAAAGCTGAAATAGTGAAATCAAACATCTAATATTCTTGACATGGTATATCTTCAGGTTGCAAAAAATCATTTCTTCAAATTTTAATGTTTGCTAAAAAGAAGAACTTAAAATCTTGAACTAATTTTAATACTCATAAAGTGAACAAGTTTTATTTATAATAACCACAAATGCTGACAATATTCAAATATCAGAACATAAATTGAAATTTTATATAACTAACAAGTGTAACAAATCGCTTATTTGACATTGTGAAATATGTTGATATCTTTCTATTCCATGCATGCAGTGTTCGATTTATGACTGCCGATTTTATGTTTTTCTTATAAATTGTATATTTGCCGAAAACGTCAGGGAAGGCTTACTTTGGAGACACAAAATTTTTTTGTTTCTGTCTATCTGTTCCGTGATAACTGACGAAAAAAGCATTCGATTGACTTGAAATTAAGTGGGTATGTTAGTGAGGCACTGGGATTAAGCTGTATAGCTTTTTGTTAGATTTGACTCATTCGTTCGGAAAATATAGAGAACACTTTATTTTGCGCAATAATGTTTTCCTATGGCAAATCCAATGATTTTCAAGTTTTTTTTTTTTTTTTTAGAGAGAAAATGGAATTTAATGATAAATGGATACTGAACATAGCCCAGAAAAGAATATAGGCTATGTTTTATTAATTTTATTCAAATATTTTCCTTAATAATATCTTTCTTTCTCATACAGAATCAATAGGGATTTTTTTGATAAAATTTAACCTATTTCCTTTATCATTGCCAAAAAAATACAAATCTGGAATAATAATTTTTCAACGGCAATAAGTTTCAATTGAACAAGTTCCATTCCAAAAATTAAACTAAGAAAAAATAAATAAATATAATGTCAGAATTAAAATAAAAATAGATATAATACTTTTTGTTAAATATTAAACCCGGATAATTTTTTAGTTAATAAGAATTTTTTTGACAAAACTGGGAACATAATTAGAATAATTATATTTTTAACAAATATTTTACTTAGTAAAATATGACGTCATAATTGAAATAAAACAGATATTTTACAATAGTCGTTAAAAAGAAACATGGATATCAATAACTCATGAATAATGATGTCATTGCCGAAACTTCAGTGAAGGCTTACTTTGGAGACACGAAATTTATTGTTTTTCGTCTGTCAGTCTGTCTTTTCTGCAATAACTGTTGCAAAATGCAAAACTTTTTTTTTCAGAAACAAAATTGTAAAACTCTAGATTACTGAGTTTACACTTAGAAAAGTTCCTGATACATCAGATTTAGGTGTTTGTGGTTGGCTGGCATGCAGAAGTATGAAGATAATGAAAAATACTTGTCCAAACTATAGCTATTAGCACAGTTAATAGAAGGTTACAAATTTAAATTTAATGAGACTATAGGGGATTTAGGGGGGCTCCGTCCCCTGAAGAAATCTACATGTTATAATAAAAAAATAAAAATAATAGATCACGAAAATTTCAAAATATCCTAGCATAACTCAGGGATGCCACTCAGAAAATAGCCAAAAAGAGGAAATTATGCGTAAAGTAAAATTTACGACATTTTTCACAACATTTATGCATGGATTTTGTAAACTATATTGTTTATAATAAATTAAAAAAGAATTGCAGCTCTTTTTTTTTTAATGTAAATTTTTAATTTATAAGAGTAAATAAAAATGATTTTTCTTTAGTTTACAGTATTTTACATGAATTAATTTAATCCAGCAACAAATTCAGTGAGGAATTTTATGTATCACATCATTTTAAATCAATTTAAGTAACCCAGCAATAGATTCGATGATTATTCCAGGAGTAAATAGCAAAAGTTTGCAAGTTTTTTTTTTTTAATTTTGTTTGTTTGTTTTTTCCGCGATTTTTTTTTTTCATTTGACGAAAATAGCTGTTTTATTTCATGATCGTTTGACGGAAATCGCCGTTTTACATCGCGATTGTTTGACGAAAATCGCCGTTTTACTTCGCGATCGTTTGATGCAAATCGCCATTTTACTTCGCGATCGTTTGATGCAAATCGCCGTTTTACATCTCGATCGTTTGACGCAAATCGCCGTTTTACATCGCGATCGTTTGTCAAAAATTGCCGTTTTACATCATGATCGTTCGACGAAAATCGTCGTTTTACATCGCGGTCGTTTGACGAAAATCACCATTTCACATTGCGATCGTTTCACGAAAATCACCGTTTCGTTTCGCGATCACTTGATGAAAAAAAGCTGTTGTATTTCGTGATCGTTTGATGAAAATAACCGTTTTATTTTGCGATCTTTTAACGAAAATAGCTGTTATATTTCACGATCTTTTAACGAAAATCGCTGCTATATTTCGCGATCACTTGACGAAAAAAGTTGTTGTATTTCTCGATCACTTGACGAAAATTGCTGTGTAATTTCGCAATCGTTTGACGAAAATTCCCGTTTTATTTCGGGATCGTTCGACGGAAATCGCTACATTTTTCGCGATCGTTAGACGAAAATCTCCATTTTATTTCGTAATCGGTTAACGAAAATTGAAAATTCTTAAAAATTAAAAAAAAGCGGAAATCCGCCTTTCGGCGGAAAAGTGGCATCCCTGATAACTAAATTTTTAGTTTAACACTTTTGATATCTGGAAACTTCTTATTTTATTCTTATAAATAATTGCATAATTTGAAAATTTTAAATTACAGTTTCCAGGAAGTTGTATATTACCCAAAGTGTGTTTTAAAAAAAATGATGTGCAAAGTTGACGTTAAGGCTCCTGATCTGCAGATTTACTTGTTTTCGGCATTCTTCAAGCTCATTGTACAGTGTACAATGTAGTGTATTTCTAATGGAAAATGTTGGTTGGGATGTTGTTTCCTGTTAAAATAATGTGACATCTTGAACACATTATCTTAAGAATTAATGAATGTACTAAAATCAAGGTGTATATAAAATTCTATATCTTATATAGACAATAATAAAAACTTAAAAAATACTTATAATATGATACAACTTGATTATCATATCGACCAAAAAACTATTGCCAAGCTATTAGAGATTAAATTCCAATAATGGATGCTCTTCACTTGACATTAAATGCGTTACACATGTTTGTTACCATGTTACTACGTGGTGACATGACACCACCTAGGGGTTTTTAATTTTATGTTTTGTTCGCATTTTTGTTAATGTTAGAATAAGTTATTCTTTCTTTCTTTAATGTAAAAATTACGTTAATTTATATAAATTGGTGAAATTGGGCGACGGGATGATAACATAATACTTATAATATTAATACTTTTTCCAATCATTATGATAATACTTAAAAAAATACATAAATCAAAAACATGATTCAAAAATCATCTAAGTAGAAATTAAGCTCAGTTTGTAAATTCCATCGATATGTCGAATTCAGCTTGACAATCAATTTTTCATAGAGTGACAGAAAGTTATCTATTCCTTAAAAATATGTGTACTAGTTCTTCAATTTAAAAAAAAGGGGGTCATAATGCATGATGGATGCACGGAATGAGTGCAAGACATTTACACTGGTGGATAATAACAACAATAAATACTTTTGTAAATGCAATCTTAAACGTGAAAATTTGAACAAAAATTAAAATAAAGCAAAACAAAAACATGACAGGATGCAATATGGAGTTAAAAAGGGCGTTGACATTTCATTGTCTTTGCCTTATTACCGATCACAAAAAAGGATTAGCCAACAACGATATTTAAAGCTTAACAGTTTAATGACGAATAACATGCTAAACTTCAGAAAAAATAATTCATAGGATAACAAACAAACCTCCGAAGCGAAATATAAGATCAAATATTTAATCCGTTGCTACATATTTAATAACTTATTCTTTACTTATGGAGAAAAAGAAGGCTATAACTGGCTTGATTTTTAGGACACTGTCAAAAATATTAAAATGGATAGCTCATCATCAATGGAAACAGTTTCATTCCACAGGAAAATAAAAGGAAGAAAGGATTAAACAGTTCACAAAAATAGCTGTGATCGTGATTACAAACAAAGAAACGCTGTTGCCACTCTTATGGAAATAAAAGAAAAATATTGAGAACAATTCAGTTAGGTTTCGCTCTTAGCGCAGCAAGAATGTCAACCAGAATCCCACCCATTTTCGAAATTTTACTGTTTGCAAAAAATGCAGGCTCCTGATTGGTCAATTTTGTTTCGCAAACAGCGAAAAATCTTCCTGGATTCCCAGATCTCAGCGAGCATCCTGCAAGATTTTTAGAAATTTGCGAAAGAGAAGCACAACATTGCATGATTTTTGTGCTGTTTTTTCAACATGTATCGAAATATTTGCTCACAGCGGAATTTTTACTAAAAATAAAGATTGTCATATGAATAGTTTACGTTTTAAATCATAAAAGGCGGCCTCCAGATAATTTTTATGCTATTAGCGAAACGAAATTGACCAATCAGAAGCCTCCATTTTTTGTAAATTCTTCGCTTTTTGTAAAAATGTGGGCTTCTGATTGGCCAATATCGTTTCACTTGCAGCGAAAAATCTATTTGGACTCCGACTAAAAATATCGTCAAAAAATAACTTTTGAAAGATATCTATATTTTCTGACAAATATGAACGGTACATAAATACCTGGTAGCGACTTTTTAACAGTGCAGGTTAAGCGTTCTGACTCATCCTTCTTCCTGCCTCATACATGTATGTATATATACAGGGTGTCCCTGAATTATTGGAATACACTTTAAGGGCAGGTAAAGGACATTATACAAGGATTCAGATTTGCATAGCAACCCATGGTCGGAAACGTTTTCCTGACGATAGCAAACATAAGGAAAAAAGGACACTAATAAGAGGGGGAAACATGTTTATTATCCTTAATAGAGAAAAAATTAGAAAAAAAGAGCATTAAAGAGAAAGCAATCGTCATTAAAGTTGGTAATCAAAATTACTAATCAGGGCCGTGATGCATGGAAGTGCATCTTCGACGCATGAAAGATCTAATCTTCTCGAAAATACCGGGAATGTCTCTGACTTCCCCAGCAGATGCCGCGATGCGTGCAACAAGTTACTCAGCAATTTCCAGCATTGTTCCGGCATTTTGAAAGTACTAAGAATAATAAGCATGTTTTCTCTCCCTGTTCGTGCCCTTTCTTTTTTGTGTTTTGTGTCGTCAGTACCGCGCCAGGAAAACGTTTCTGACCATGGATTGCTCTGCAAATCTGAATAATTGTGATGTTTTCTACCTCCCCTTTGTCCCTTAAAGTTTTTCCACAAGTTTGTCTTTAGACACCTTGAACACATATATATAGTCGAACCTCGGTATAATGAATGTGGGATTTTTTGAACACTCGGATGTAGTGAACTTTTTAAGTGGTCCCGTCTGAACTCCCATTTAACTAATGCTATTTTATTTTATAGTGACAGCTGAGTAATTAGAAGTTTGGTTTTAGTAAACTCAATTTTTTTTTTTTTTTTTTTTGTTTTTTTTTAATTTTAAACTTGCATTAGTTGTGACGACAAATGTTTGGAAATAAAAGATGCCAACGTGGAAAACAAAAACGACGAAGAAAACTTACCAATAACTCTGTGGCTGGAAAAACATAATGTGAAAATTTATCCAACTGACGTTACTGAACATTTCAAATACTGCGATGGTGAAGTACACACTTCTGGTACCCCTACATATGATGACATTGTATTTCAAATTAAACAAAAGAACAATGTAGGAAATGATTTAGAGGACGATGTTGAAGAAGTGCCTGAAATTTTGGCATCTTCTATCTTGGAAGTAAAAGCGGTAGCAAATATTCTGAACATTTTTCTACAGAAAATGTAGATCAGAAAATATTTGATTCTTTGCTAATTGCTGATCAGAAAATTGATGAACTTTATTTAAAATCGAGATGTATTCAAGAGAAAATCTTAAATTACTTCCATAGAATGTAAAAATAAAATCTAGTTTTAGTAAGCAACTATATATATATATATATATATATATATATATATATATATATATATGTGTGTGTGTGTGTGTGTGTGTGTGTATACTTAATGTTTGATTTATCGATTTGGTTTGATCGATTGTATTGGTTAATAATTTGAAAGAAAATTACGTATAATTGCAATAACTATTTTTAACAATACTATAATATATTCTAAAAATATTTTTTCAAAGAATTCGGATATAGTGAACCATCGGTTATAGTGGACATAGAGCTGGGTCCGCCGACAGTTCCCTATAGCTCGGTTCGACTATATATATATATATATATATATATATATATATATATATATATATATATATATATATGTGTGTGTGTGTGTGCGTGTGTAGCGTTGTACAAATATCCGTCAAAATAGTGGAAGCTGTAACCAGATGGATTTATCTCCCATAACAGTGGAAGCTGATAAAACGTTATATCATTTTTGAAAGTCGAAAAATCCAGTCAACTTATATGCATTTACTGCTCATCGCAACAGAGATCGCCCAGCCCTAATAATTATAATAATAAAATTTAAATACTTCTTGGCAGTCGCATCATTATTTCGATGATTTACAGAAGCCATACTCAACATGCGGTTTGAAGACTGCATGTGTCCCCGCGACCTTTTATGTGACGACACATAATTATTAATCTACGTCATAAAATGCACTGAGATGTTTATAAGAATATCTTAAAAACTTTCGGTATCTCTTCATGTATTTTCAAAAATATATAGAATACGTCCTCTTATTTATGATTATTAATTTAGAATTATGTTAAGCCATGAAAAATGCTTTTTATTTTAGTCAAATTTTTTAGTTCTGTTTGTGCTGTACGAGTATATTGATATTTAATTAATCAACGTTAATGAAACACCATTCCAAATGAATTAAATTTGCATTATACATTTCTATATTAAAAAAGGTTTTTGTAATGAAAAAAGTCTGACTTATTAAAGAAAATCTCCTGATTTTTCTCTCTTTACACCATGGAAATGCTGCAATTTATAAATCTGAATTGGATCTCTATGTTAAAATTAATAAATTCTGGTGTTTGGAGTATTCAAAAACGATGGTTGATTAATTTTCAAAGTTTCGTATTGTTTTCTGAAAAACTATTTTAGATATTGGAATTGACAAACTCTAGATTAAAACCAGAATTATCGTTTATAATTCTGAATTAGACCTCTTTATTAATGTAAAATTTCTGATAGTTAATAAATTCTGGTATTTGGAGAATTAAAAAAAGATTTTTTGATTGATTGATTTTCACGGCTTTGCATTGTTTTCTGAAAAACTATTTTAGATATCGGATTCCACAAACTGCAGACTATTGTCAGAATTATCATTTATAAATATTAATTAGACCTTACAATCATTGTAAGATTTCTTATAATTAATAGGTTCTGGTGCTTTGAGTATTGGAAAATTGTCTGATCGATTGATTTTCAAGATTTTTCACTATTTTCAGGAAAACTATTTTAGATATTGGGATCGACTTTGACAGATTGCAGTCAGAATTATCATTTATAAATATTAATTACTTTCTATAGCTGCAAAATTTCTTATAATTAAAATGTTTTGATACTTTGAGTATTGAAAAATTGTTGATCGATTGATTTTCACGGTTTTCACTGTTTTCAGGAAAACTATTTTAGATGTCGGAATCGACATCGGCAGATTGTTGCCAGAATTATCATTTATGAATCTTAATTAGATCGATTCTATAGATTTCTTATGTTTAACAGATTCTGATGTTTTGAGCATTAAAAGATTGTTTGATCGAATGATTTTCACTGTTTTCTGGATTACTATTTTAGATTTAGAAATCGATACCTGCAGAAGCAGATTGCAACCGGAATTATCATTTATAAATCTTAAGTAGACCTTTCTATTATTGCAAGATTTGTTATCATTAATAGTTTCTGGTGTTTTGAATATTGACAGATTGTTTGATCGGTTGATTCTTATGGTTTTTCACTGTTTTCTAAAAAACTACTTAAATAAATACTTAAACTGTTAGTTAATATGATTATTTATTATTTTGGGAGTTATAAGAATGTTTTTTTTTTTTTTTTTTTTTTACGCAATTCGGTACTACTTGTGTAGTTTGACATTTTACATTATTTGTCGAAGGTTTCATCAGCAATTCATTAATAGAGAATTACTATGTATATTAAAAATATTTAGATATATGTTTAAATTTTGTTTTGGAATTGCGATGCAATTTATAAAAAGTTTTCACATGTTTTATTTTCATATGTTATATTATGTAATCCATGATGGGTAAGTGGTTTATTATTACGGTGGCCCTAAACGACTAATATAATTTGCGGAAATTGATTCATCAGAAATTCGTTAATAGAGCATTACTATGTGTTAAAAATATTAAAATACACGTTTAAATTTTGTTTTGGAATTGCAATGCATTTTATAAATAGTTTACACATGCTTTATTTTCATATATTATATTGTGCATAGCCATGTTGGATAAGTATTAAGGTGGTCCCCAAAGACTAGTTTTTTTTTAAATAGAAGCTATTTATTTGTAGATGTGTCGATGCTTGATATTTTTACTTTCTTCTGTTTTCAAATAGAAGAAAGTATTGTAATCGAAATTTTTTCGACGGATTTACACGTTTTAGGGGTAAGAGATTCCAAAAAACATGATTTTACAAAATGTCTGTCTGTCCGTGTGTATGTATGCTTGTCTGAGTGTGTTGGCCTTCTACCATCAAAAAGTATATGAAAATATGCATAAAATTAAATCTTTTTTTTTTTTTTTTTTGTTGTTGTAGCAACTAGGTTTTTCTTTAATTTTGAAATATTCCGCCGGAAGAAGGCGCTGCAATAACGATTTTTGTGCCATTTTCAATATTGTATCGACTAAAAGTGTATGGAATTATGCATCGAATTGAACCAAATTTTTTGTATAAGTGTTTGAAAATGACTAGTTGGTCCTCCTTGAATTTGAAAAAAAAAAATAAATAAATAAATAAATAAAAATAAAGAAAGAAATCCGCCGAAAGGAGGCGGTATAATCGCGATATGTGTTATTTTTATTATTTTACCATTAAAAAGTGTTTGAAGTTACGCATAGAACTGAACTAAATTTTTTATGTATGATTTTTTGGGGGTATGGGGAGTAGATCCTTCTTGAATTTGAAAAAAATCTGACTATCGTTCTACTGTTCATCGGCTCGTGCAGATACAGAAATTTGTTTTTACTCCGATTAATTGACTGAAGCAGAAATTTAAGATAAAAATCATAGTTGGCATAGCATTAAATTAACGTATAATATTAAACGTGCAACTAAATTTTGAAATATTAAAATGTACATATGAGATAGAAGAAAGTTTTGGGATTGGCACATCCAACTAGTTTAATTTATTTACATTTTTATGTTTTATTTTTAATTTTTAAAGATTTTTATGATATTTCATCAAAATGGTTGGAATTATGTTAAGCTTTTCTCGCTATAATATAAATTTATTTTGCTTTATCACAATCAGAAACGTGATTTCATCAGTGAATGTGCTTTCGAATTTTAAGGAAAATAATTGTTTTCATAAAATTTTGCGTGCAATCACACAATAGATGACGAGAAACACATATTGTTTATCGCTTTGGGGACGAGCGACACGCTCATTTCACGCTTTTAAATTTCGAATTCTTTAGAAACCACTTTTAGCGAGCATTTAGATCTGCAAATCAGCTACCATGTTAAATTTCAAGTTTCTATTCCCAGCAACACCACAAAAATCGCAATTTTAGAATGTTTTATTTCCATCCTTTAAAGCATTTATGTCTTATAAATAACAGGTATGTCAAATTTTAAGTCTCTATCTCTTACAGAACAGCAGAGCCCGATCAACCTGAAGTTGGGCCCAGGGCCTGTTAAAAAATTGGGCCCCCTCTACCTAACCATTTCCGGTGATACTTTCAGAAAAAAAGGTTTATTTGATGAATTGACAAAGTTGTTTGGGTGAAAAGTGCCTAGTTTCTAAAAATTTTATTGAGTCATTCAGAATATTTAAATTTTACGTTTCATATTTTATAAAACAATATTTTTGAAAAGTATTTGATTTAAAAAAAAAAAATCAGCCACATAATTTATGGGCCCCTGAAATTGGCGGGCCCAGGGCCGAGGCCCCGGAGGCCCGTGCATTAATCAGGCCCTGCAGAACAGGAGGCGGCAGCAGAGATAATCGACTTTACGGATGAAAATCTAGGATTAGTTAAGTCTCGATTAGCATGTTAAAACACAAGCGGTCTACCAACTCATATCTTGATGGAAAACACCTAAAACCTGATTTTAGTAATTGATTCATAGGTTTCTCACTATGTTTCCCTGCTCTTAATCCTCCATGTTTTCATACTTCTGGGTGCATTAAAGCATAATGGTTAACCTACGAGTCAGCCGTCAAAATCGGTGTTTTAGGTATTTTCCACCAAGATATAACTTGGCAGACCGTTTGTGTTTTAATATGTGAATCGAGATTTAACTATTCCTTGATTTTCATCCGTGAACTCGATGAGGTGATTATCAGTGCTGCCGCCTCCCGGTCGACAACAATTCTCAATAAATCATAAGTTAGCAGATTTTTAGAACGCCGAAAGTAGTTCTGAAAGTGAAAGTATTCTAATAAAAACATTCTGTAAGCAAAATCGAGAATGTGAAAAACGACTTATCTAGAAATCAACCTCAGCTATCCAATGCAAAAAAATTATTTAAAAACTAGCTGACCCGCCCGGCGTTGCTCGGGTCCGTATTAACAATATTAAACGAACTTGAAATTTGTATGATTTTATCATTAACTCGAAGCATGCAGAAATGCATTGTCTGAAATACGTGGCAGCTGAATGAGAGAAAAATCGGTTTAAAAAAGAACTAATATTAAGCTCTAAAAATACTTAAAATGAGCAATGAGAAACGCGGGAGGGAACATGTATCCAACGATTGCGTTATTTTGTGTTAGAGTGTTGATATTTACCCGTAAAAATCACTGTTAGGTCACGTAACTAATTATTTTTTTACATATAAGTCCCAAGTGAAATATTTTGAATTTCAAACTAATTATATCACTCTTAAATCCGACTATACCGTGAATGAAACTGATACTCGATGATAAAAGGTTGGTATATAGTATTATAATTTCAGACCCATTTAACAAAAGTAAGTGCATATTTTTAATCAGAACATGGGTAATGTTCACTCTGTGGACAAATTTCTAACTGTAAACTTTTGTACCGTAACCATAACCTATCTGTAACCTAACTGCGACTTAACAGTACCCTACCGTAACTTAAATATAACATAAATGTAACCTAGCCTTCACTTTATTGTAACATATCCTTATTCTAACCATAACATAAAGGCAATTTAACTTTAACCTCACCGTGAGCTAACTGTAACCTAACGGGAAATTAAATATAATCAAAGACTTACCGTAATGTAATTGCAACCTAAATGTTACCTAACCATATATTGGGTTCATGTCCATGGAAATTATTTTGTCTTGTTCGGATCTGGTTATAATTCATTAGAATATTTTCGTCGGGTTCAGATTTCGATCGATTCAGATTTTAGGTATTTTTTTTAATTGAATTTTAATGTTCGGGTCGGACTCATGTCCATGGAAATTATTTTGCCTTGCTCAGATCCAGTTATGAAACGTCTGTGGAATATTTTTGTCGGGAACAGATTTGGTTCAGTTCAGATTTCAGCTTTTTCTTCAAATGGAATTTTTGGGTTCGGGTTTTCTTACGTGTTCACGGAAATTATTCTGCCTTGTTCAAATAAGAACATGCTTCACTGGAATATTTTTTTTCAAGTTCAGATTTGGTTCAGTTCAGATTTCGTGATTTTTTCAAAGACATTTTTTAGGTTCAGATTCGGTTCATGTGCATGGAAATTTTTTGTCTTATTAGGATCCGGTTACGGTTCTTTGGAATATTTTTTATCAGATTCAGATTTGGTTCGATTCAAATTTCAGGTATTTTTTCAAATAGAATTTTTAGGTTCAGATCTCGTTCATGTGCACGGAAATTATTTTGTCATACTCGAATCCAGTTATGATTTTTTTGAATATTTTGGTCGGATTCAGATGTGGTTTGGGTCAAATTTCAGGTTTTTTCAAATCGAGTTTTTTAGGTTAGAGTCCGGTTTATGTCCATGGAAATTATTTCGTCTTGCTTGAATTGGGTTATAGTTCTTTGGAATATTTTTGTCGGGTTCAGATTTGGTTCAATTCAGATTTCGGGTTTTACTTTAAATATAACTGTTGGATTCGGATCTTCTTGCGTGTTCACGGAAATTATTCTGTCTTGTTCGAATAAGGACATACTTCACTCGAATATTTTTGCTAAGTTCAAATTTCGCGATTTTTTCAAAGAAATTTTTTGGATTCGGATTGGGTTCATGTCCATGGAAATATTTTGTCTTGTTTGGATCCGGTTGCGTTTCTTTGAAATAGTTTTGTCAGATTCAGATTTGGTTCGATTCAAATTTCAGGCATTTTTTCGAATGAAAGTTTTAGGTTCATATCGGGTTCATGTCCACGGAAATTATTTTGTCTTGCTCGAATCCGGTTATGGTTCTTTCGAATACTTTGGTCAGATTTAGATGTGGTTTGGGTCAAAGTTCAGGATTTTTTAAACGGAGTTTTTTAGATTTGAGTAGGGTTTATGGACACGGAAAGTATTTTGTCTTTCTGGGATCGGGTTATAGATTTCTGGAATATTTTTATCGGTTTCAGATTTCGTTCGAGTCATATTTCGGGTTTTTTAAAGGAAATATTTAGGTTCGGGACAGGTTTCATGCCCACGAAAATTATTTTTCCTTGTTTGGATCGGGTTATGCTTCACTTGATCATTTTTGCGGGATTCAGATTTGGTTCAGGTCAGTTATCAAATCCATAAGTTTTTCCAAACATAATTTTTAGGTTAGGGTCTGGTTTACACTCACGGAAATTTTGTATATCACGGATCGGAGTGTGGTCTGTTTTCTTTTCTGGTTGGGATCGGGTTATGTTTAAATTAGTCTAAACATTAAGGCTATAATCAGTTTTGCTACTATTCTTTTTATGGCTATTTCTAATAGATAATTTACTTTGCTATTTGATAATTTACTATGGTGAATGAATCGTTTGCGGATACAAACAATTATACGCCAAACAGCTATTTTATTTTTGTTTTAAAAACAAATTAAAGCCATATTACAATTTTAAATTGAATAGAACACATTTAAATTTAATCAATGATTAAAAAAATTAACTCATAGAAAAGTGTTGTGTAATTTTTTTATTGCAATACAGCTAATGACTCATACATTCTAATGTTCGAAATGCCAAAAATATGCGTACAACCATACATTAAAAAGAAATTAATAGAGTGGCCGTATAATGTCTTGGGGTGACGCAAAAAATGTAACTCTAAAATCCGCTACATTAAGTCTAAATAAGCACCAACAAAAGCATGTGCTTTGAAACTCCGATCAATTCAAACTGGTTTAAACCAGTATTTCTTTGTTTTTGTTTTTTACCTTTTAAACAGTTATTGAATAGATGACTAAAATTTCGTTTAAAAATAACGTTTTGTGCCATTATCGCCTGTAATACGCGATCAGAATGCATGAAAGGTACAAATAGATCAATCATAGGCAAGAATTATTTGATTATTTTTATCATATGACTTGAAATATCAATATAGAAACATCATTTAAGATTTTGCTTGAAAATTCAACATTCTTTCGTTAATGTCTTAAAATCGTCTGCACTCTGAAATCTAGATTTTAGATTAATATTATTATTTAAGTGTTTATGCATGATTTTAAAAGAATCTTTTCATCACTGTATTTTATATATTGACATGGAATTATTAATATGTTGTTAAATCATAAACATTTTTCATCTACGTTATAAAGTATTAAAAATTTCTGAAAAAAGAGAAAACTTTAGGTAATACAATTTTTTACTTCAAATCATATGTTTTCAATATTTTATTTAATTTTATTTTGACATTTAATTATTTTTAATTTTCCAATTTCAATTATTTTAAAAGCAAACATTTATTTTAATAAATAATATAATAGAAAAAACCATTTAAAAAATTACTATGCTTCAGCTGTAACTCATTTCTTCCAATCCGTCTTATTAATACAAAATTCCTTCCTCATGCTTTTGTTTGAGACATTAATATTTAAGCGATAAATGGTTTTATATTGCAAACCTTTTTTTCGGTTTTTTTCGCCACCACCTATCTTTTTCCTCCATGGCGTACAGCAGCTGTGATAAAAAAAAAAAAAAAAAAAAAAATCTTCATTTAAACAGACAGTTTGCCAGTCTATGAATTTTAAAGGTGAGTCCCAGCTTTTTTAATTATTTCTGCGAAAATTTTATGCAACCAACCAACCATAAGAACATGAAAATGAAAAAAGCGAAAAAAAAAGCGAGTTTTTTATGAGAGTGAGTTTGGAATTTAATTAATTACTCAGTTAATAAATAGAATTTTGAAATTCTGAGCGTCAGGTGCATCAGGAGAGATATTGGACTACTCTCAGAAAAATTTTGAGCTTCGTAGGTACCGTAGTTTTCGCTAACTATCGCAGACACACACACACACACACAGAGCGATTTGTTATTTTATTAATATACTAGCTGACCCGCCCGGCGTTGCCCGGGTCCGTATTAACAATATTAAACGAACTTGAAATTTGTATGATTTTATCAATAACTGGAAGCATGCAGAAATGCATTGTCTGAAATACGTTGCAGCTGACTTTGTGAAAAATCGGTTTTAAAAACAACAACTAATATTAAGCTCTAAAAATACTTAAAATGAGCAATGAGAAACACGGGAGGGAACATGTATCCAACGATTGCGTTAGTTTCGTGTTAAAGTGTTGATATTTACCCGTAAAAATCACTGTTAAATCACGTAACTAATTATTTTTTTCACATAGAAATCCCAAGTGAAATATTTTGAATTTCAAACTAATTATATCATTCTTAAATCCGACTATACCTTGAATGAATCGATACGCGATGATAAAAGATTGGTATATAGTATTATAATTTCAGAGCCATTTAACAAAAGTGTATATTTTTAATCAAAGCATGCGTAATGTTGACTCTGTGGACAAATTCCGAACCGTAAACTTTTGTACCATAACCATAATCTGTCTGTAACCTAACTGCGACTTAACATTACCCTACCGTAACTTAAATATAACATAAATGTAACCTAGCCGTCACTTTGAAATATCAATATAGAAGCATCATTTAAGATTTTGCTTGAAAAGTTAGCATTCTTTCGTTAATGTCTTAAAATCGTCTGCACTCTGAAATCTAGATTTTAGACTAATATTTGTTATTTAAGTTTTCGCGCATGATTTTAAAAGAATGTTTTCATAAATATATTTTATATATTGATATAGAGTTATTAATATGTTGTTATATTAAAACCATATTTTCATCTACGTTATAAAGTATTAAAAAGTTCTGAAAAAAAAAGAAACCTTTTAGTAATACAATTTTTAGTTCAAATCAAATGTTTTCAATATTTTATTTTATTTTATTTTGACATTTAATTATTTCGAATTTATCAATTTCAATTATTTTAAAAGCAAACATTTTTTTAAAAATAAATAATATAATGGAAAAAAGACCATTTTAAAAAATTACTATTTCTTCATAAAATACGCTTCGGCTGTTATTCATTTCTTTCAATTCGTCTTATTAATACAAAATCACTTCCACATGCTTTTGTTTGGGACATTAAAATTTGAGCGATAAATGATTTAATATTGCAACCCTTTTTTCGGTTCACTTCACCACCACCTATCTTTTTCCTCCATGGTTTACAACCGCTGTGATAAAAAATCATCATTTAAACTGACAGTTTGCCAGTCTATGAATTTTAAAGGTCTATTCCCAGCTTTTTTAATTATTTATGCGAAAATTTTATGCAACCAACCAACCAT
Source organism: Maratus speculifer (assembly GCA_964019185.1). NCBI lineage: Eukaryota > Metazoa > Arthropoda > Arachnida > Araneae > Salticidae > Maratus > Maratus speculifer. The sequence continues at coordinate 142,555,543 of OZ025301.1, read as the reverse complement.
AACTGAATGAAGAGAAAAAAAGAAGAAAAAAGGCGATTTTTTATGAGAGTGATCTTTGGAATTTAATTAATTACTCAGTTAATAAATAGAATTTCGAAATTCTGAAGCTCAGGTGCATCAGGAGAGATATTGGGCTACTCTCATAAAAATTTTGAGCTTCGTACGTCCCATAGATTTTGCTAGCCATCGCAGACAGACACACACACACACACACACACACACACACACACACACACACACACACACACACACACACACACACACACACACACACACGCAGACAGAGCGATTTGTTATTTTATTAGTATAGATAGATATTGAAATAAACATAAGATATATAAAAAAAATTAAATAAGATTAACATTAGCGAGCAAGTGTTTTATTGTAAATGATGTACCCCTTTAATTGTCTGAGCGAAGCGAAGTCTTTATACTCAGAGATACGTAACGATATTAAAAGTAAAAAAAAATTCTTTCGTCAAGCAAATCTCAAAAAGTGCTTGTCGGATTTCGATTCTGTTTGTACCAGAAGGTACCTATGAAGGTAATCTGGTGAATGCACCTACTTTTAAAAATTAATTAGAAATAGTTTAAAAGTTATATTAAAAAAACTGATAAAAAAGCACAATTTATTTGCATACGTCACAGAAATTTGGTGTGCGTGATTTTCACAAGCTGGATATTTTCGTAGATAACCGAATCAGTACATGGAGTAAATAGTAATCATTTATGCACTCAGAAATATTGAATGCAATAAAACATTTTAAAATTTAATCATGCAGGAAAACAAAACTGTTATTTTTTTATATTAAAAAAATGTCATAAAAACTTAATAGCATTTTTTGATAGCTAAAAGAATATTTTATATATTTCGCGTGTGAAAATTAGAAACAATTACGTTTTTAAATAAAAAGTTTCTTTTATGACATCATTTTCCCTTTATATTTATTTTTATTGCATGTTTTCTTTTAACTTATATTTTGTTTGTGTGTGGAAGTCAATTCTGGTCACTAATTTTTCGGCACGGATGCCATATGCACATCAGACTAGGCGCATTTTTTTCAAAGCAAATTTGGCGAAAACTCCTTTTTTAAATAACGCTTACATACACATTTTTAAATTATTTTCTATTATCAAAAAGAACTTATAGTAAATAAAATAATAATAAAAATTAATAACTATAAAAACAAATATTTTATATAATTTAAAAAAGGAAATGAAAGTAAATAAACATTTTATGAGTAAATAAACAAATAATAAATAAATAAAGCCGGGTTACCATCTCAGGTAAAATAATTCCATTTTGACGCCAATTATGTACCCTGGTGCATATGTGACATCTTTTCCCATTTTTCATCCATTTCCTGTTGGCATACAACATTGAAATTTGGAATATGTATGCATACCTGGGGGCAATACTGGAATTAGACATTAATTTTTTTTTTTAATTCGATCCAAAAAGGGGCAATGGGGGTTATTTTTTAAAGATTTATGCAATTTATACTGCATAAAGGAGCCACTTACCTATTTTTATATACAAGAAGAAGTAAGTGGCATGTAAAAACAACTATAGTATACATAAATAAAATTCTTGAGATAATATACTAGAGATATTAGCACCGGGTTTGGCGAGATATTTTATGCCAATTAGGCGAAAACATCGTTCTGATTACCAGATACATATAGCATGCTACAATAACACGTTATTTATTTATTTCAAAAAAAAAAAAAAAAAAAAAAAAAAAAAAAAAAAAAAAAAAAGGAATAAACGAAACATTTTCTGTTATTAAAAAAAAGAAATAACAACCAATAAATGATAATATTTTTAGAACAAACAATTTATTATAACATTTATATGATAACCATGTTAGACAATTGAACGCCATTTTGGCACCAATTAGGTATCTTGGTGTGTATAGGGCATATATGTGCCATATTTATTTGTAAAACTGAGCATGAACGTTTACCAAGTATGTTTTCATAGCCGCTTATAACTTTTTGCAACATAGCGCACCTTTCGAAGCCAAAACTGCACAAAAGAAAAAAATCAATATTTGCAGTATTTTTATTTTATTTAATTTTTTTTAATGTAATGCACATTTTGTAATCAGTAGGTTCGATAATTAGACCTCGTTTTTTTTGCTTTAAAAGATATTTCATACGACGTCTTTTTTGGATTCGTCGTTTTTCCGTATTTGATAGTATGCGTCTACTCGTTTTGTAAATTTTTTTTGTAACGTTCTTCTTTATTAACAGCGACATTTGGATTTCCTATTTAAATAAAAATTCTTCTAAATGGAAAGAATTTTGTTAAAATTTAACAAATAAATAAAATGCGGACATCTATTGCTCAAAGCACAAAATTTTTCCTATTGAGTTAATAAAAATCAGTAAAAACATAATTTTTATGATGATAAAAAAGGTGATTTATGTAATAACCGAGTCATATATTATGTACGTTATGGATTAAGTATTAATATTTCTTCATCATTTATAAATAATAATAATAATAATAATAAAATAAAATGCGGACAAACCAAAGTCTATATTTGACTGAAAACAACAACCATTTTCTAAATGCTTTAAAAAATGGCCAATGAAAAGTGATATTTCAAAAGTATTATGAAATTAGTTAAAAACCATTTACTTTAAACTAAATGAATAAAAGATTTATATTTTTAATGAAATAAATGGGATTTGAAAAATTATTGGAAATTTATCACCATAGATGTATCAATATTATAATCGGTACCTTGTATGCAAAATGGAACAATTAGCAATACTTTTTGTACCCGAAAAATGGTCGTTGCTTTTTTTAAGGTTAAAAAGTAGATTACGAAATATTCCTATACAGAGATGCCAAAGCCTCGCTTATTGCATAGCAGAATTCTCTTATAGGAAAAGTTATTTTTTAAATCTGTAGAATGTTCCAATTTAATAAAACATTTTCTGTATTAAAATACCGGTATCCAAAATGCCGGAGACTTGGCAGCTCTGCCTATAACATTTTAATTAATCGCGGTACTTTTTAAAATCGGATTCAAATTTAGTGAAGACAACGTTTTTTGGCCAAAAGCAGCTTTTTTCCACATGTGTAACTACGATACAATTCCTTGATGCTGAAATAAAATGTTTTGACTTATGCTATTATTGCTTCCTCTTATTTATTTATTTGAATTTTAAATAAGATGACTCAAAATCGTGTTTTTTAAATGTACGGAAAAAATCCATTTCGAGAGAGGGCGAAAAGAACAATATTTGGCAGATTTATTATCTGCGCTTGGCTAACTGTCTTACTACCTTGTATTTAATACTCTTCACAATACTTCGCTGTTATATGGACTTTGGCGCTTTTATAAAAAGTTTGACGTAATTCGGGCTTAAGAAAGTGAGTTTTTTACTGAATAATACAAATAAATGAAAAATGAATCGTATCAAAAACATGAATGTGAAAAAATGCCAAGTTCGTTAAAGGTTTCACTAATAAAAAAAGTGAGATCTAACTGCAAACCAAGTTCTTTCGGAGCTCCTTAAATCATAACTCCTGTCATGCATAATATTATTCAATTGCTTAAAATAATTTGTTATGTTACTTGTTATTCAATAGAGAGACTTAGCAAGTTTTCTCTTATTCAATTTTTTCTATTTAATTGATCAGAAATTAAAGTTGATCCCTTCCTTAACTTATCAGTACCTTAACTTCAATATACTTATTCGAACACTCGATTGACTAGATCTTTGCCAATCAGATTCTAGATTAAATTATACTCCGACTCAAAGATTAAAGTTAGTAGCTGAAAACTTGCCAAGTCGCTCTATTGAATAACAAGTAACATAACAAATCATTTTAAGCAATTGAATAATATTATGCATGACAGGAGTTATGATTTAAGGAGCTCCGAAAGAACTTGGTTTGCAGTTAGATCTCACTTTTTTTATTAGTGAAACCTTTAACGAACTTGGCATTTTTTCACATTCATGTTTTTGATACGATATCATTATTTTTTGTCAAATAAGTAGGTATTTGTTTCCTTTTTGAAATAAATAAACTTAATATTAAATTAACTTTATTTACTATTCATTAATCTTACAGCGTTTTCCTGCTTTTATTCACTGTTTTTTTTAAGTCAAATTTAAAAATTTTAACATTAGGACTGCTTTTGTTCCTTTAAATTCCACTAATAAGGATGTTTCTTTTACGTGATTGGGTACTACTTGATTATCTCGTCGACCAAAAAAAGTTTGTTGCCAACTTGGCGATATATCATCAAATTGACGACAAAAATTACGCGCCAAAAAAGATGCTAACTTGGCGCTATTTCTGGTATTTCGCCTAATTCCCATAGACTCCCATTGTAATATGGTAATTTATCCAATAATTTTGTTAGAGCAAGGATTGTCGCCATCATTTTGGCATCTTTGTTTTCTTTAAATCGGTTCGCTAACTACCCAAGATTGCTTAAATATTGCTATTTAGAAAGTTTTTAGAACGCTTTTCGCGCATTTTTACCCTTTTTAAATTTTGTATTTGTTAACAAATGTTCTTAGTGATCATTTATATCTTATAATTAATGAACATGCCAAATTTTATGTTTTTAGGCCCTTAACATACAGACATCGCATTTTTAGAACGCTTTTTGCTCTTTTACACCCTTTGGATTAGTGGAATCGACATAAGATATAGCCTATATTGGAGCAAGGACTATCACCATTATTTTGATATCATTACTTTTAAGATCGGTTTGTTGTTTGCTGAAATTGCTTAAAAATCCCAATTTAGAACATTTTTAGAACGCTTTTCGCACATTTTCACTCTTTTTGAATTCCGTATTTTTTATCAAATGCCCTTAGAGATCATTTATATCTTATAAATAATTAACATGCCAAATCTTATAATTCTAGGTCCTTCAGTAACACGAAAGTTGCATTTTTAGAATGTGTTTTGCTTCTATCCACCCTATTTTGGTTAATGGTATACGCATAAAACATAGCCTATGTTTGAACCGGGGCGAATACCATCATTTTGGTATCATTAAGTTTGAAATCGGTTCGGTGGTTTCAGAGATTAGCCCCGATACTCGCCAAAAGTGTCGCCAACTTGGCACTATTTCTGATATTTCGCGAAATTCCCATAAACTCTAAAATGCCAAACTTTATGTTTCTAGTCCAGTCCCTTAATATACAGACATCGCATTTTTAGAATGTTTTCTGCTCTTTTACCTCCTTTGGGTTAGTGTAATCGACATAAGATATATCCTATGTTGGAGCAAAGACTGTCATCATCATTTTGATATCATTACTTTTAAGATCGGTTTGTTGTTTGCTGAGATTGTTTTAAAATTGGTATTTCGAACTTTTTTAGAACGCTCTTCGCGGATTTTCACCCATTTAAATTTGATATTTTTTAGCAAATGTCATTAGTGATCATTTATATTTTATAAATAATTAACATGCCAAATTTTGTGCTTCTAGGCCCTTCAGTAAAACAAAAATCACATTTTTAGAATGTTTTTCGCTTTTGAACCCTCTTTTGGTTAGTGGCACAGACATAAGATATAGTCTATGTTTGAACCGGGACGAATACCATCATTTTGGTACCATTACTTTTGAAATCGGTTCGGTAGTTTCAGAGATTAGCCCTGATTCTCGCCAAAAGTGACGCCAACTTGGCACTATTTCTGGTATTTTGTGAAATTCTCATAAACTTCCATTGTGATCCAATAATTTATCCTCTAATCAACCATTAATGTTTAATTAATGGTGATTTCTGATTTTTTCCTGGTTATAGATCCAATAACCTACCTCCACACCAAATTTCAACCTCCTAAGTCACCTGGAAGTAGTCAAACATTTCTATGAGTGAGTGAGTGAGTCAGTGGTAAAAACAGTGATTTTCAGACATCAATTTCTCGTGAACGGTAAAAGATTTTTTAAAAAAATTTTAGGATTCGGAAATTAGAAGATGGTCTTAGACGACACAAAAAATTGCAAGTGTGTAGGTCAAATAGAATTTAAGTTATTGAGGGGTCAAAAGTGGCTCGAAATGGTTCGGGTAATATAACCCACGGCCGGTGTGTCGCCTTTTACTTTGTGAACTTGGCTGACACACTGCCGTGTGTCTAGATATTAAGAAATACTAAGAAAAGAAAAATGAAGCATTATTTTGATCTATGTATATTTAAAAATGCATCTGCTAGCACTAATTATATAATTTATGTATATAATAAAAGATAAATAGCTTTTGATTCTATATTTCTATGCTATAAAGCAATAACGTTAGTGTGTTTTTCGTTATCATTGGGAGTACCTAGCCGATTTAAAAAATAAAAGTTCTAAAATTGTGAATTCTTTAATGTTAATATGACTAATTTTTTTTTTTTTTTTTTTTTTTTTTTTTTTTTTGGTGGCAACTTTTAAGATATAATATTCTCGTTATGAACGATTTCTAAAACATTCGACAATTGAAATTCACATATTAAAAATTTTTTTTTCTAGAAAAAGTTTTAAGCCCAATTTATTGAGAATATTGCAATTTCTAGGATACTGTTGGGGTTAGAAACTAGAACTTTGGCATCACAGTAACTTATAAAATGTAAGTGCTCGTTTAGGACAAATTCTTAAAAAAAGGATTCCTTAATTCTTATCGACAACCTCATGGCATCCATGGAAAACAGATGTTCAACAATATAAACCATTCAGACGGATCTCACACCATGTAAAATACAGTCCATTCTCTTCAAACATAATAGTTTATGTTATTTATAGTTTCTCAAATCGGTGCGGAGTTTCTGTTTATGTTCATGACATCATTTCAAAAAGTTATATTTCCAATGTAGGAAAATTTGGTGTTTTATTTTCTGTATTACTTTTAACATTTTGGATATTTCAAATTTTATATCCATGTATGGTTTTCTTTCCCTTTTATGAAAATAGTATATGCAACTTTATAGTATATAAGACTTTGTAATTCTATGATTCAATATGCTTATTTTCATCATATTTTATCACAATGAATGACCAATTAAAGGTAACATCTCATTTTCTTTACTTGTCGCAAGTTATTAAATGTGTATTCTCAGCAACATCGCTCAGACTAATCCCTCTGAGGGAAGTCCTAGTTGTCTGAGCGTAGCGAAGTCTTATACTCAGAGTACGTAACGATATTAAAAGTCAAAAAAATTCTTTCGTCAAGCAAATCTCAAAAAGTACTTGTCGGATTTCGATTCTGTTTGTACCAGAAGGTACCTATGAAGGTAATCTGGTGAATGCACCTACTTTTAAAAATTAATTCCAAATAGTTTAAAAGTTATATTAAAAAAACTGATAAAAAAGCACAATTTATTTGCATACGTCACAGAAATTTGGTGTGCGTGATTTTCACAAGCTGGATATTTTCGTAGATAACCGAATCAGTACATGGAGTAAATAGCGCATGGAGTAACATTTACGCACTCAGAAATATTGAATGCAATAAAACATTTTAAAATTTAATCATGCAGGAAAATAAAACTGTTATTTTTTATATTACTAGGGGGCGCCGCCCCCTGCTCGCTATGCTCGCCAACCCCCCGCGTAATCGCTTCGCGATTCCAAATTATTGGCTACCCTGCTTGCTGCGCTCGCCAATACCCCCATGGTATGAATAATCAGTTGCAGACCTTTCAACTGATGTGTCACACGACTGGTGTTGTAAAGAAATTAAAAATGTGCCTCCCTGGGGGGCAGAGTGGGAGGCGACACAAAAGACATCCATAATATGAATAAGCAGCTGCAGACCTCTCAAATGATATGTCACACGACTGGTGTTGTAAAAAATTGAAAATGTGCCACCCTGGGGGGCAGAGTGGGGGTGACACACAAGACATCCATAAAATGAATAAACAGTTGCAGACCTTTCAAATGATGTGTCACACAACTGGTGTTGTAAAGAAATTAAAAATGTGACCCCCCCCCTGGGGAGAGCAGAGTGTGGGGGGTGACACACAAGACATCCATAATATGAATAAGCAGTTGCAGACCTTTCAAATCTTGTGTAACACGACTGGTGTTGTAAAGAAATAAAAAATGTGTCCCCCCTGGGGAGCAGAGTGGGGGATAACACACAAGACATCCATTATATGAATAAGCAGTTGCAAACCTCTTAAATGATGTATCAAACGACTGGTGTTGTAAAGAAATTAAAAATTTGGCGAAATATTACAGTTATCGCCAAGTTGGCGTCACTTTTGACAACTAATTTTGGTCGCCAAATTTGGCGATATATCGCCAAGTTGGCGACAAACTTGGCGATGGTTGGCGATGGTAACCTTTCCTCTCTTTATGTTAACCCATACGGCGATGCATAGACGGAGCCCTTTCCTGATTGGTCTATTCGGCTCATGGAAGGAGTGGACAACCCGGATTCGTTAGTTCCGGAAATCTTCCACATCAGCATCATTCCAGGAGTCATTCCTTTTAAGGCTAGTTTTTTTTTACTATAGAAGGAAAAAAATGTCATAAAATCTTAATAGCGTTATTTTTTTGATTGCTAAAAGAATATTTTATATATTTCGCGTGTGAAAATTAGAAACAATTACGTTTTTAAATAAAAAGTTTCTTTTATGACATCATTTTCCCTTTATATTTATTTTTATTGCATGTTTTCTTTTAACTTATATTTTGTTTGTGTGTGGAAGTCAATTCTGGTCACTAATTTTTCGGCACGGATGCCACACGCGCATCAGACTTGGCGCATTTTTTTCAAAGCCCATTTGGCGAAAACTGCGTTTTCAAATAACGCTTACATACACATTTTTAAATTATTTTCTATTATCAAAAAGAACTTACAGTAAATAAAATAATAATAATTAATAACTATACAAACAAATATTTTATATAATTAAAAAAGGAAATGAAAGTAAATAAACATTTTATGAGTAAATAAACAAATAATAAATAAATAAAGCCGGATTACCATCTCAGGTGAAATAATGCCATTTTGACGCCAATTATGTACCCTGGTGAATATGTGACATCTTTTCCCATTTTTCATCCATTTCCTGTTGGCACACAACTTTGAAATTTGGAATATGTATGCATACTTGGGAGCAATACTGGAATTAGACATTGATTTTTTTTTTTTAATTCGATCCAAAAAGGGGCAACGGGGGTTATTTTTTAAAGATTTATACAATTTATACTGCATAAAGGAGCCACTTACCTATTTTTATATACAAGAAGAAGTAAGTGGCATGTAAAAACAATTATAGTATACATAAATAAAATTCTTGAGGTAATATACTAGAGATATAAGCACCGGGTTTGGCGAGATTTTTTATGCCAATTAGGCGAAAACATCATTCTGATTACCAGATACATATAGAATGCTACAATAACACGTTATTTATTTATTTGAAAAAAAAATGAATAAACGAAACATTTTCTGTTATTAAAAAAAAGCAATAACAACAAATAAATGATAATATTTTTAGAACAAACAATTTATTATAACATTTATATGATAACCATGTTAGGCAACTGAACGCCATTTTGGCACCAGTTAGGTATCTTGGTGTGTATAGGGCATATATGTGCCATATTTATTTGTAAAACTGAGCATGAAAGTTTACCAAGTGTGTTTTCATAGCCGCTTATATCTTTTTGCAACATAGCGCACTTTTCGAAGCCAAAACTGCACAAAAAAATCAATATTTGCAGTATTTTTATTTTATTTAATTTTTTTTAATGTAATGCATATTTTGTAATCAGTTGGTTCGATAATCAGACCTCGTTTTTTTGCTTTAAAAGATGATATTTCATACGACGTCTTTTTTGGATTCGTCGTTTCTCCATATTTGATAGTATGCGTCTACTCGTTTTGTAATTTTTTTTGTAACTTTTTTCTTTATTAACAGCGACATTTGGATTTCCTATTTAAATAAAAATTCTTCTAAATGCAAAGAATTTTGTTAAAATTTAATAAATAAATGAAATGCGGACATCTATTGCTCCAAACACAAAATTTTTCCTATTGAGTTAATAAAAATCAGTAAAAACATAATTTTTATGATGATAAAAAGGTGACTTATTTAATAACAGAGTCATATATTATGTACGTTATGGATTAAGTATTAATGTTTCTCCACCATTTATAAATAATAATAATAATAAAATAAAATGCGGACAGACCAAAGTCTATATTTGACTGAAAACAACAATCATTTTCTAAATGCTTTAAAAAGTGGCCAATGAAAAGTGATATTTCAAAAGTATTATGAAATTAGTTAAAAACCATTTACTTTAAACTAAATGAATAAAAGATTTATGTTTTTAATGAAATAAATGGGATTTGAAAAATTATTGGAAATTTATCACCATAGATGTATCAATATTACAATCGGTACCTTGTATGCAAAATGGAACAATTAGCAATACTTTTTGTACCCGAAAAATGGTCGTTGCTTTTTTTTAAGGTTAAAAAGTAGATTACGAAATATTCCTATACAGAGATGCCAAGCCCCCGTTTATTGCATAGCAGAATTTTCTTATAGGAAAAGTTATTTTTTAAATCTGCAGAATGTTCCAATTTAATAAAATATTTTCTGTATTAAAATACCGGTATCCAAAATGCCGGAAACTTGACAGCTCTGTCTATAACATTTTAATTAATCACGGTACTTTTTTTAATCGGATTCAAATTTAGTGGAGACTACTTTTTTGGCCAAAAGCAGCTTTTTTCCACATGTGTAACTACGATACAATTCCTTGATGCTGAAATAAAATGTTTTGACTTATACTATTATTGCTTCCTCTTATTTATTTATTTAAATTTTAAATAAGATGACTCAAAATCGTGTTTTTTAAATGTACGGAAAAAATCCATTTCGAGAGAGGGCGAAAAAAAAATGTTTGGCGATTTATTATCTGCACTTGGCTAAGTGTCTTACTACCTTGTATTCAATACTCTTCACAATACTTCGCTGTTATATGGACTTTGGCGCTTTTATAAAAAGTTTGACGCAATTCGGGCTTAAGAAAGTGAGTTTTTTACTGAATAATACAAATAAATGAAAAATGAATATTAAGAAATACTAAGAAAAGAAAAATGAAGCATTATTTTCATCTATGTATATTTAAAAATGCATCTGCTGGCACTAATTAGATTATTTATGTGTATAATAGAAGATAAATAGCTTTTGATTCTATATTTCTATGCTATAAAGCAATAACGTTTGTGTGTTTTTTGTTATCATTGGGAGTACCTAGCCGATTTAAGAAATAATGTGGGCAAAAAATGTTGGTAACCATGTTTGTTGCAAAATATACTATATTTTGCGTAGGAACAATAATCACCATCAATGCACTAGCAAAAAAAGTTCTAAAATTGAGAATTCTTGAATGTTAATATGACTAATTTTTTTTTTTCCTTTTTCTTTTTGTGACAACTTTTAAGATATAATATTCTCGTTATGAACGATTTCTAAAACATTCGACAATTTAAATTCACAAATTAAACATTTTTTTTTCTAGAAAAAGTTTTAAACCCAATTTATTGAGAATATTGCAATTTCTAGGATACTGTTGAGGTTAGAAACTAGAACTTTGGCATCACAGTAACTTATAAGATGTAAATGCTCGTTTAGGACAAATTCTTAAAAAAGGCCTTAATCCTTATCGACAACCTCATGGCATCCATGGAAAACAGATGTTCAACAATATAAACTATTCAGACAGATCTCACACCGTATAAAATACACTCCATTCTCTTCAAACATAATAGTTTATGTTATTTATAGTTTCTCAAATCGGTGCGGAGCTTCTGTTTATGTTCATGGCATCATTTCAAAAAGTTATACTTCCAATGTAGGAAAATTTGGTGTTTTATTTTCTGTATTACTTTTAACATTTTGCCTATTTCCAATTTTATATCCATGTATGGTTTTCTTTCCCTTTTATGAAAATAGTATATGCAACTTTATATATAAGACTTTGTAATTCTATGATTCAATATGCTTATTTTCATCATATTTTATCACAATGAATGACCAATTAAAGGTAACATCTCATTTTCTTTACTTGTCGCAAGTTATTAAATGTGTATTCTCAGCAACATCGCTCAGACTAATCCCTCTGAGGGAAGTCCTAGTAATAAAATATGAACTATGCAGGTAACGTAATGGTTCTTGATCTGTAAGCTTACTTCAGGTATTGCATTATTCTACTTAAAAAACACTAGTTTTGAAAGCTTTGTTATTAAGAATACGATTCCAGTTGCCTGTGAAATTTATTTTTATTATTCAATCGAATTCCAATTATTTAAAGTACTCCTGTTTAAGTACAAAATAACCGTTTATAAAAATCGTAAGTGTTCTAGTTATGCTTTTGTTTAACGTGTTAGCGAAGGTCGTCTGCTAACATCCCGGAAAGAGAATATTCAAATAGCCTTGTTCGTAATCGTCCCGCGCCCAAATAGTTACAAGTGTAGATTCCCCTAATTTTACATTAGAATAAACTTTCGAAACTTTTTCTCATGTGATCATTTCTAATGTTGCCAGATTTCAAACTCATTATCATACTTGTGGTTTCAAAGATATCTTATGTCAGATTTAAAATATTCTATTCAGTATTTTAAAAAATAATATTCTTTAAATAAAATAATTCTATTTTTTAAAAATAGTCTTATTAGAAAAAAAAAAAAAAAAAAAAAAAAAAAAATGAAAGAAAAAGGGAAAAAAATCTTTGAAAAATGAATTATTTTTTAAAAACTTTTATACAGAAAAATGATTTTTAATAAATTATTATCAGGAGAATCTCAGATTTTTTTTTACCTTATTTTTCCTTTTGGTTCAAGATTGCAAAAATGTCTATTTTACCTTATGTGATGTCACAGGATTATTGTCTATCGAACTTATTGATACAGGTGATTACAGAAGATTTCATTTACGCTTAAAAGAATATAAATAGTTCAGCATTTGTTTCCAGCTAATAATCCATAAAAAAATGAAGCCTATTCTTTTCTTCAATTCAAGCGTATAAAAATCTACATTTTCTTTATGTTACGTCGCAGAAATACTGTCTTGTACAAAAAAATCTTTTTTGGAAGCGTACAATTTATATGACTTTAATAATGTAAAACATCAAGTAAGAAATTATTCATGGAGAAATCTTAGAATTTCTTTCTTATAGAAAAAAAATATTTTTTCAAAAATGTATATTTTTTTATAACTTTAAAAGAGGAAAATTATAGAGTGATATAGATTCAATTAAATTTACATTCCAGAAAGTTTCCAAAACTATTTTCTTTTCTTTCAACTCAACTTCTATCGGTGTTGCAAGATATCATAAATTCCTTATCGAAATAGTGTTACAAAATTATAGCATTTCAAATTTACGATACAAAAATCCCAATTCTACTCTTAGAAATTTTATAATACTTATAATCTTGCGCACTTTAAAGAATTATTGCCCATAGACCCTAAAGCGTAAAGTATCAAAATTTGTTGCCATGTCCAAGTAAAAAAAAATTTGACCACGAAATTAGGGCCGTAGCTAGAAGTGAATAACAGGGGGTGCTTAAGAAAATATATGGGAGGGGCTCATACTTTCTCTCATGCATAAAAATAAATTAGTGCATATTCACACTGTAGGTATTATGTTTCTTATAAGACCGTTGTAATAAAGTCATTTTATGCTAAGAAAAGAATAGGATGATGAAAAATTCGAGTGTATAAGTAGTGCAATATTAAGCATCACGTTAGCTTCATAAGTGCAAATAGGATGAGCAAGTATTAAAACACGTACTTTAGTAATAATTTAGTACTTTTGCAAAACTGTGAAAGGTCCTCAAAACTAAATTAGATTTTTGAACAGAATTTCATTACGATTTTCGGAACATAAATTCATTTAATGACCTTGGAATCTTTTTTAGGGTGGGGGGTCAAAATGTTATAGGGGGGGTTGAGCCCCCCCCCCATAGCACTCCCTTAGCTATGGCCCTGCACGAAATTCTATATAATCCTTTAATTATAAATGCTAAGTAATGTTAAATACGGCATTTTTTAATAAGAAATGTGCTATAGTAATTAATAATAAGAAATTTTAAATTTCGTAGCAATTCAAACATATTTATGAAACTCACAGTGCGAACAAACATATGCACATACTTACAGAGAAACTGAAATCACAATCACTGTTCACTTATTACAACTTATACGCTTATTTACTTTTGAGTACCACTATTTCCGAATAGTATTCTTCGCCTTATAAAAGATTTTACAACTAAATAAGGCGAAGTTTGCTTTTAAAAATATGAGCTGTGCAACCTTGAAAAATATTTTTCTTAAACGGCTTGATTAATGTGCAAATCACCACATAAAACTAATTCGTAATTCTAGGACAATCTGCCAATAATTTGAATTCTGTAACTCTAATTAACACACAGACACACACACAGGGTTCTCGCTGTCGCTCGCCTAAATTCTTCATTTGGCGAGTAAAAAAGCGATTAGATTCACCAAATTGCCAATGCTCAATGTTTGCTTTTTCTTTCTTTTCTTTTTCGCTTTTCATACATATGCATATACACATATTCTTATTATATTTGTAGCGGATTGTTGAAATTAGATTAATAACAATCCTTTTCGCAGTTATAAAAACTTAGGTTATTTTAGAACATATTGAAAGAAAGGGGGGGGGGTAGATTAAAGGATTAAAAATATTTTTTTTTCTACTACACGGCGAATCTATTTTGCCAAAACTTTTTTCATTTGGCGAATGTTTTTTTTATTTTTAATTAGCCAAATTACTAACATTGGTCAAATATCAGTGAGAACTTTGCACACACACACACACACAGAGAGAGATTGAATGATTTTTTATCTAACGAACTAAATACAGTTACAGTTACTCTTATTAAATAATAATAATAATAATTTAATCCTTCTTACCTTGGTTGATTCTTAAGATATACTATAGAAGTAATCCATATTTTTTATACGGTTTTGTGTATCCATTGTAAAAAAATGTTCACACAAATTGACTTGTCACAAAAACAGACGAAACAACTGAATAATCTTGATTACTAATTTTTAATTAAAATTAAACAAATATTAATAAAATTTTACATTTAAATTTTTCAGTAAAATATTCTGGTTAGCTTACAGAAAACAATTAGAAGACTGAAAGAAAAATGTACTTTCACATTCACATTACATCGATTGTATCATTAAGATGAAATACATACTTAGCGGGAAAAAAAAACACTTATTATTGTAGAAAGAAAAACTTGATTACATATTGTCGGACGTTCCTCTCAGTCCACACAACTTTGAAGAAAGTCCGCGGTAGATGTAGCTGCCAACACCGATATTACTAGGTGATATCGGTCACCCACTGTGAGGATTGTGTAAATGAACACTGACGCTGTCAAGTAACTGAATTATCAGTTTATTTAGAATATATGTATACACTAAATACGCTATTTACAATTATATACAATTACAACTCGGATATAGGTGATCCAGTTCAACATTAAATCATATACAGTAAAGATTGGCTGTGTACTATTCCAATTACACTTTCCACCTCACACTCAATGCACGTTAGATTTAATTTATCGGAGATCAACCACGTATCTCCCAATACAAGTATACTCGGCCTGCACTTCTCGGCCCAGAGCACTAAACACTAAGACGTTTGTGTCCTTTGCTCTCCAGAAACGCACTCCTTACGCTCTACCACACAGAGCACCCTCTAGGTACGAAACCCAGGTACGGACTGACCTAATCTGAGACAAGACTTGCTCTCCTCAAATCACTGCTTTCCCCAACATAAACCCCCCTTTTGGAGCTCCCTCATTGGGCACATTCCACATTCCTTTCTTGATTAGTGACATGTTCCTTGTCTGCTAATCATCCGCATACCTCACTGACGGATGGACATGCCTCTCAGCAATCTTCTCTTTCTCTTATTCACCACCTGCATAGGATTACCTGTCAATTCTCCTTTTCACAAAGAAGGAATGTCACCTTGGAAATTCTGGTACACAGCCATACAATACGAAATATTGAAATAGAGAAATAGTGGAAATTCCATTCTTTAGCAGAGGTGGTATCAGAACCTGACACATATTGAAAATGAAAGTCTCTTGATTAAATGAAATAAGATTTATTACAGTTTCAGAAAATCATTATATGTCTATCACGATTTAGGATTTAATTTGATTTGAAAGTACAAGTAACACTTGCATTTAACTTTGGAATAATTAAAATTTTAATAATTTTTTTTTTCCCGCAGAGAGCTTGTGACATTTTAAATGGTTACTCGAACGTTCCCAGCATTCTACTTTACATGCACACCCTCCTTTTTTTTTGGGGGGGGGGGGGGAATGGAGTTATGGAAAAGGGGCAGAAATTCTAATTTATCTGTATAAGTAGGGTATGATTTTCTCTATATGATTATTTTAATATTATGATAATTCTAATATGATTTGATTATTCTCATATTTTGTACTGAATCGAACAAAACTAGAACCAAATTGACACAATAAATAGTTTTAGTCTTATAAGAGTATTTATGTTTAAAAATAAGTCGGAAATTGCACATCAAACATATCAAATGAGGTGCGTTTGCATTACAACGAAATTTTAGAAATACTCAGATCTTGGTGTAATAGTATACAATACTTCGGATACAGTATAGTAGCCGAAATCTTTTGTGTGTCCCAGTATATAGTATCTGCTTTCTATTATACAGGAAGTAACTTGTAGTAAACCTCAACAACGTATATCTATTTCATAAAATGTAAAATAGTTTAATATAACTAAAACGCCCTTAAACAATGCCCTCCCCCCCCCTCACATCATTATATACTGGAATACTTTTATGTGGCCTTATCAATTAATAAATTAATAACAAATATTCTTTTCACCATGGATTGTACAGAACATACTTCATTAGTTTATATTTTTGTACATACTTCATAGGTTTATGTCAACTTTATTATGTTCAGAAGAGTGTGACATCATTAAAATGCACTTAAAACAATTTTTCCCCATTGGCCGTAATGTAACGGAATATTTTTGATTGTGCCCATAATTAAACTGTACATCCTATTTTCATAAAATTTGAAATGACTCGAAAAAAATTATGCAGTAATTATATATTTTAAATTTCAAACAATTCGGGTGGGTAGTTTTTACTCTGTTATATGCGGACAGTCGGACAGACTGAACGACGGTTATAGTGCTACGCATTAACATAATTACGAAAGCACCTAAAAAGGTCAGTTTTTCTCGTACTCATTCTTTCATTAGGTGCGTTCGTAATTATGCAAATAAGTAGCACCTATAGTTGTCATACAGTCCGTCCATCTGTCCGTATATAACAACGCAAAAACTACCAAACCGAATCGTTTGAAATTTAAAACATACAATTATTACATAATTTTTTCGAGTCATTTCAAAATTTATGAAAATCGGATGCATAGATCAATTACAGGGACAATCAAAAGTATTCCATTACATTACGGTCTATGGGAAAAAAGTTTCAAATGCATTTTAATTGTTTGAAATTTAAAATACATAATTATTACATAATTTTGTCGAGTTATTTCAAATTTTATGAAAATCGGATGCACAGTTCAATTACAGGGACAATCAAAAGTATTCTGTTACATTACGGTCAATGGGGAAAACGTTTCAAATGCATTTTAATGGTGTTACACTCATTCGAACATAATAAAATTGATATGCATCTATAAAGTACATATTATAATATACATTTTGCATAATCTGTGCTGAAAAAGAACATTTGTTATTGATTTACACAAAAGTATTCGGGTCAATCCATTTCAAGTGGTCCAGAAAATATTATTTTGGTCGCTCGACCTTTTTTAAAAAATCTGAAATTTTTTGTACAACAACCCTAACATGACGGAAGTTCAAAATGACCGTTATTTTAATTTTACTATTTTTTATTTGTGCATGGCGGCCATCTTTGTTTCATCGTGTTCAACGATTTTCTCAGATACTAGGATACACAAAATTGCAAATATCTCGTCTTTTATTTTACCAATTGAAATAGGGTTTGCAGCATTTTGTTCAGAATAAAATAAGCTAAATGCACGGTGGTAGAATAGTTTTGAAAAATAAATTTTTATAGGTGAAATTTTAGCACAAAATTTAAGATTTTTTCCAAAATCTATCCATTTGCAACAGGAATTTTTTTATGCAAGGAAAACTGTCAACCTTACACAATTTTTTCTGCAAATAGATCAAAAGTGCGTGTACTCATACATCAAGTCCCAGATCTGGGAGTTCATTTCTCTTTGCGAAAAAAATTCCGAAATTCGTCAAAAATGTCAAAAATCGCACTTTTTAGGCTTTGATATCTCTGGTGGGGCACGAGGTAAAAATTTGAAATTCTGGCCTTTGATAGTATTGTGTAGTAATGTTATGTACAAAAAATTTCAAGAAGGAGATTTGACTAGAAGCAGAGATATGACATGGACAATATGTGAAAAACAACATTGTCAAACTATTGCAACCTACTATGTAATTGTTCCACAAGACTGTCAATCTTACACAATTTTTTCTAAAATTAGGTCAAAAGTGCGTGTACTCTTACACCAAGTTCCAAATCTGGGAGTTGATTTCACTTTGCGAAAAAAATTCCGAAATTCGTCAAAATTTTCCAAAATCGCACTTTTTAGGCTTTGATATCTCTGGTGGAGCACGAGATAAAAATTTGAAATTCTGGCCTTTGATAGTATTGTGTAGTAGTGTTATGTACAAAAAATTTCAAGAAGGAGATTTGACTACAAGCTGAGATATGACACGGACAATATGTGAAAGCAATACTGCCAAACTATTGTAACCTTCTATGTTATTTATTGTTCATGCCTCCAAAATTTTAAATTAATTATTTATGGTACAAAGTTAAATGTTAATTACAAATATCTTCTTCAAATGCGTCTGTGTGATTTAAACAATTCAGAATGTATGCTAAGCCAATACACTATTTGTCCAGAGGAACAAACCTACTACAAATGCTATTGCAACAATTTTACTCGGTACGCATTTCAGGAAAAGTAAATTTCAGACAATGGGTTGCAACTGATCGAGTTGACATGGTTTCAATTATTAAACCTAGGGAATTTCATTCAAGTTAACAAGGGATGAGAAGACTTGGGTGGCTTCAAATAAAATTTTGAGAAAGAACAGCCTGATGGACTGACAAGAGTAACTGGTCGAACTCATAATATCTCTCGTAAATAGTGTTAAGCTCTTTGTTGGGTAGGGTAGAGATACCTATGGCATTTTTAAACAAATCAATAAGGATTTTTTATGTTATTCCCAAGTTTGCGCTTATTTTATCTCGACGCATGGTGCTTTTCCAGCTCATTTACTTAAAATTGGTAAACGGAGTTCTGATAAATGTATCTGCGGTATTCGTGAAGATGTTCGACACTTTCTCTTTGATAGATGCCAAGTTGTGCCATTTTCTTTTACTTACATTAAAAATCGTTCTCTTGAATGGAACATCAGAAATGTAGTAATGTCTCGTTCGAATTACCGAAATTTGTGTGACATTTACAATGAACTTAACAGGAACTATTCGTTTATTAAATACACTTTTTGAGTAAAATTTCATGGACTGTTTCTGTTTTTGCTCTGATGTTATTTTAATATATAGCATGGTATAAAACTACCCCGAACTATTATCTTCTACAGAGCCTGATCGACTTGGACATTTATTTAACTTTTTCAGACATCCTTTTAGTTATTAGGACAGTTTTCAGCTTTGATTGTACATTTTTCAGATTTAATTGTAGACACTTTAATTATTTTTAAAGTTTTATATATATACATGCACAGTACTTTTCGCTCGCATATGTAATTTCTTGTTTGTTTTCGCACTGTGTGCATCATTGTTTTTTTTTCATTTCATTTAGCTGCCAGATTATTGTATTTTGTAACATATCTGAATTTACAATGTGTTCTCTGTATATACGAAAATAAAATTTATAGACCTTTATGTATGTAAAATGCCTTGGAAAAAAAAAAAAAAAAAAAAAAAGGGAAAAGAGAAGGAAAAAAAAAAGAGAGAGAGAGAGAGAGAGACAGTGAAAAGGGAAAAAAGAGTAAGGAAAAGAAAAAGAAAAAAAAAATTGTTTATTAGATTTTCTAAGTTGCTTATAATTATTACTTCGTGCTAGGGCACGTCTTTCTCTTTTATTCTATTTTGTATTTTTTAGGGCCAGTAGTTCGAGCCTTTTGTCTTTGTATTGATTTGTCTGGTGCTGACAGGGGTTGTTTTTCCTCCGAGGGGTAACACACCTATGCCATATTTTGGTTGGTGCCTCGGATGGGTGATCAAGCTCTTTGTTGAGCATATATAGTATCTTTGTAAATTAAACATTTATTATTAAACTGTTTTCAACAAACGATATTTTCTGTGTAAATATTGTAATAAAAGAGACTAATCTCATTTCTCCTAATATACTCATAATAGCATTTCTTAACATTTTTTAATCACCGTATCTCAGCTTATAGTTAAATCTCCTTCTTAAAATTTTTTGTACATAACACTACTACACAATACTATCAAAGGTCAGAATTTCAGATTTTTTATCTCGTGCTTCACCATAGATATCAAAGCCTAAAAAGTGCGATTTTTGACATTTTTGACGAATTTCGGAATTTTTTTCGCAAAGAAAAATCAACTCCCAGATCTGGGACTTGGTGTATGAGTACACGCACTTTCGACCTATTTGTAGAATAAATTGTGTAAGGTTGACAGTCTTGTTGAACAATTACATAGTAGGTTAGTATAGTTTGGCAGTATTGTTTTTCACATATTTTCCATGTCATATTTCCGCTTGTAGTCAAATCTCCTTCTTGAAATTTTTTGTACATAATATTACTACGCAATATTATCAAAGGCCAGAATTTCAGATTTTTATCTCGTGCCCCACCAGAGATATCAAAGCCTAAAAAGCGCGATTTTTGAAATTTTTGACGAATTTCGGATTTTTTTTCGCAAAGAGAAATCAACTCCCAGATCTGGGACTTGGTGTATGAGTACACGCACTTTTGATCTACTTGTAGAAAAAATTGTGTAAGTGTGACAGTTTTCCTTGAATGAAAAATTTCCTCTTGCAAACGGATAGATTTTGGAAAAAATCTTAAATTTTCTGCTAAAATTTCACCTGTAAAATTTTATTTTCCAAAATTATTCTACCACCATACATTTAGCCTATTTTATTCTGAACAAAATGCTGCAAACCCCATTTCAATTGGGAAAATAAAAGACGAGATATTTACAATTTTGTGTATCATAGTATTTGAGAAAATCGCTGCACACGATGAAACAAAGATGGCCGCCATGCACAAACAAAAAATAGTAAAATTAAAATAACGGTCATTTTGAACTTCCATCATGTTAGGGTTGTTGTACAAAAAAATTCAGATTTTTAAAAAATGGTCGAGCGACCAGTGCTGGACCACTTGAAATGGATTGACCCATTCCATTACATAATGGTATAGGGAGAACATTGTTTGGTGCGCATTTTAGTTCTAATTAACTATTTACAATTTTATGAGATTGATATATGAGATTGATATTTTTAAAACTTCGTTATCGTACGAACGCACCTCATTTGCTACGCTTCACGTGCAATTTCCAACTTGTTTTTTTTTCTTCTGCATTATAAAACTTGATAATATAAATGATCAAAGAAAGCGAGAATCTCTTTTATAAGACCACACTTTAGATAAATCTATCCACGACAATTGTTGCACACAATAATTAAACACGGAATTTTCAACAGTTTAGAACCAGAGTTGACATCCACACAGAATACCATAGCATAACCTTTAAAACAAGAATAGAAAATTGTATTATAAAGCTAGTCTGGCGCAGGTGGTTGGTCTGCTCGTATCGGAAATAACAAATTATATTTCATTTCCCAATCCCATTCTTCAAAGGACGCAATTCATTACCAAGCGCCGTGTCTGTAATGTGATAATAAACTGAAAAAGGATTTTTTTCTTTTTTTTTAAGGGGGGGGGGGAGGGGTGCATTTGATGTGTGTATGTGTGGAGAAAGGGGTGTAGGCCATTTAAATTCCTCGCTTTATTCTTATAATGACGATGATAATTGTATATTCAACTATAAGTTCATGAGACACATTTCGTTACATACAGATTTACATAATCCTTTAATAAATTTTTGAAGGATTAATTCAATTTGAATTTAGAGGGATTTTGTGCAATATTTAGAACACCACTCAAATCTTTTATTTTAAATTATTTTCTGAGTATTTTGTAGAATTATAAAAATGTACAAATATGATGTTTTTACAATATAAATATAGAAATATTTCCAAGTTGAAAAATCTGTATGACTATATATGACTATATAATCTAATATGACTATACATGTCTAAACCTTGAAGATGCTTTTACAGTGCTCATTAAAACATTCAGACTTAATAGTTATAGAAAATTTTTAGTTCAAAATAGCAGAAGGGTTTCGAATACTCTTAGGAAGTTCTTGAAATACAAATTATCACTTACAAAATCATTATAAAAGACAAATCAAGTTATTAGCTATGTATACTTAAATATTTTTAGGTGCGTTAGTAATTAGGTAAATACGTAGCACGTACAGTCGTCGTCCGTCCACCTGCATATAACAATACAAAAACTACCGAACCAAATGTTTTGAAATTTAAAATATATAGTTTGTCTAGTCATTTCAAATTTTATGGAAATCGGATGTATTACAGACACTCAAAATTACAGAGACACTCAAAAGTATTCCGTTGCATTGCGGGTAAAGGGAAAAAATAGTTTCAAATGCCGTTTAATGATGTTAAACTCTTTTGAACATAGTAAAATTGATACGCATCTATGAAGTATATATTAAAATATACATTCTGTACAGTCTGGGAGTGCAAACAATATTTGTTATTTAATTACAGGACCACACAAAAGTATTCCATTACTCAATGGTATAAGGGGAAACATTGTTTTTTAGTATATTTAGCTATTTTAGATCTTATGAAATTGATATACGTTGCTGAGGCATACTACAAGTTACTCCCTGTACAGTAAAAATCAGACCGCATTTACAGGGACACACAAAAGATTTCGTTTACGATACTGTATCCGAATACTGCATAGTGTTAGACCAAGATCTGAATATTAAACTTCGTTATAGTACGAACGCACCTCATTTTCTACGTTTGACGTGAAATTTCCAACTTGTTTAAGTAGATGAAATTCGCATAGTTAAAAAAACACTTTATGTTGTAAGTGAATCATTTACATTTTATTTTATATGAAAATAAAATGTCTTGGTCAAAGACACAGAGAGCAAACTTCATTTAAAATGCCTTAAATATAATTAATTAAAAATTATGTATGTATGTATTAATAATTTAAAAGAAATTTTTGGGACATTTTCGTTTTTGTTAAAGGCCGAAAATTGGAAATTAACTTCAAAATCTTTTCCGGACTAACCTTACTTTAGAGCAGTGTTTCCCAACGTGGGGCAATTTGGTTTTCGAAGGGGGCAATTCAAGAATTCTATGAAATTCGGTCATCCTCTTATGATCTTAAAAAAAATAACTAAATACTTTTGTTTTATTAATATGAATCAACAAATAATTTTAAAAATTATTTTACAATATAAATTTTCCGGTTTGAAACTTAAAAAAATATATTTCAAATTGATTTTTGATAGAATAAAAAATCAAGCCATTATCGCCAGACACTGGACGTTTGATCAACCAATTAAAACGCGTCTTATTAGAGATTTTGATTGAGGAACCTACAGTGAATATCTGAATCTGGCTGATAGTTAATGATAGAAACTTTTAGCTGTTCTAGTAAAGAATTACTCCTCTACGTTTTCATACCTTTGACTGCAGTAAAGCACTATGATAAACTTACCGATCAATCACTAAAAACGGGTCTTCAGTGATTTCCACCAAGATATGATTTGGCAGACTAGTTGCATTTTAATATATGAATCGAGTTTTGTCTAATGCTGAAACTTCAACAATCAACTCTATGAGGTAATGGTTCGTGCAGCCGCTTCCTGGTCTATATCATTAACGATTGCTACCTAAATACATTTCATTCGTTTATGTTCATTTTTTCATGACTTTTCTTTTACATGTTTACGTTTTCTTTTCCTTTCCATTTTTAAATGGCTTTTATTTTTACTTCTTTAAATGGAATAACAGCTCAATTTTTATATAATAAGAATTATTTTTCAGAGAGAGGGGAGGGGGGTCATCAGGGTTTTAGATATGATTTGGTGGGGCATGGCCTGAAAAAGGTTGGGAAACACTGCTTTAGAGTTCATTTTGGGTTAAACAAAACCTAAAGTCTAACTTTTCGCAAGCAGAGTAATTACTTCAAAGATTCCTTTTCCAAAGTTTTTTTTTCCTTTACAATATAAAAGTAAACAATAACGCTAAAAAATATATATATAAAAAGAGAAGTTACAAAATTTATGATCCGTTAAATTGCTATGATTTTCAGAACATAATCCGTCAGATTATACCCTTACTGGTGAAAAACTACTGCAGCATAAATTTTAAAACAAGTGAAAAATTACACTTTTAGCAATTTATCATACTTTTATGAGATAGAACTAAAATAATATTTGGAAAAGAAAATAATAATATGGTTGGAAAAAAGTGTAAGTGTTTTTTAAGCATTTTGCGATATTTAACTTTGATTTAAAGTAACTATTTTGAGTATACAGGAACAAGTACATGTCAATGCTCATATTGTGTTTAGACAGTTTGAAAAAAAAAAAAAAGATAATTACAGATTCGAAATGTAATTAAATAAAATTATTATCAACTGTATTACTTGTAAATACGTTAAATAGGTTTATGATATCCATATTTTCAGAGGTGAGCTTTCGGAAATAACAGGAAAGGTAACTGACCTCTTCAGATATCAGAGTTTAATTTACTTTATTTTTTTCCAGTTTTGAATTTGTATTAACCGTTATTTACCGCATTATGAATTAATAAAAATTTTACGTAAATTGTTTAAACTAAATTAAAAGATTCACATAATCATTTAATAAATTTTTGAAGGATTTTAGAAGGATTGAAGGATTTAGAAGGATTAATTAAATTTGAATTTACAGAGATTTTGTGCAATATTTATAACCCCACTCAAATCTTTTATTTTAAATTATTTTCTTAGTATTTTGTAGAATTTTAAAATGTACAAACATGATGTTCTTACAATATAAATGTAGAAATATTTCCGCATTGAAAAATCCCCATCCCCCTCCCTCAGCGCCAGGAAAGCTGAAAAAGTACAAAGGCAAAAGAAATCATCCATTTAAAAATATTTTTGTTTTGTGTAACCAAGAATGCTTTTGTAACAAAATAAAGTAATGTATCTGTAACTCACTCTAAACAGTATTACAACTAATTGACGTATTAAAAGAATTTTATAATTAGTAATTTTTATGGTACTTATAAGTACCGTCGGTAGATAAAGGGTTAAAAACTGATAAATAAGAATTAGCAAACTGATAAATAAGAAATATTTAAAAGCGAAAAAATATATAATTTATTTTTTGCACATAAATTTTGATGATATATGGGGAATCAATAGGAACATTTTTTGACAATTTGTTAGGATTTATTTATTTATTTATTTATTTTTTATTTTTTTGCATTGCAGAATCATTTATAAACATAAAATATCTTCTATTTTTTAAGTCGTTCTCCTTTTTCTTACGTCAGTTATTCAGAACAAATATTAAACTAGCCTTTTCAGTCCTTCTATCATAGTTGTATGGATTGTACGCAAGAAAACCTTGAGTTTGTCTTAAATTCCCCCCCCCCCCCCCCGCCAAAAAAAAAAAAACTATTTGGTCCATAAATTTATTGATTCTTTCTTCATATACTTTTTAAGATTATTGGAAAGACTTTAATGTTGTTTATACGTATTCTGAGGACAATGCAACTCCTGTGTCCCAGAATTATTGCACCTGTCAAAAAAAGATTTACTGCATATAAAACTGCTCGTTTCTTTATTTCTAAAGTAGTTGAATAATGAATTCTTCAAAACATATTAAAGAAACATTTATCCATCAGAAACTATAAATAGATATCTGAAAACTGGATTTTTACAATCTTAAGAAGTAATTTCAAGCCAACAGATTCATTTAAAGTCGGAATTTGGTCACATTATAGAACTGGAAATTTTGTAAAAAAAAAAAAAAAAAAAAAAAGTTTTGTAAAAGAAGTGCACCTTAGAAATTCATATCAATTTCATCATGTTTGTTACAGAATAAAATCATTAAAATGTGTCGCAAAAGGTTTTTATTTATAGACGATAGTATAACGGAAATAATTTTGAGTTCCTCTACATGCATAGTGTAAATGAACATAACACATTCCATGATAACCATCTTATAATGCACAGCAATAATGTATATAAATTTCATTATGTATAAAACACTGTAAATCTATTAAAATACACTCTCAAATGATTTTTACCCAATTTAACAGAACATTTTTGAATGCCTCTGTAAATAAACTATGAATAGTACACACTTCATTTTTAGTAAGGGACATGCCATAGTGAACACCATTAAGGTACATCAGTTACCTTAATGGCATGCCATAACGACATTAATGGCATGCCTTAACGACATTTACCCTAATGACATGCCATAGTGAACACCATTAAGGTACATCAGTTACCTGGTAATCCGAGTACACTTATGAAGTTAGCGCACGGACAGACGAAAAGACAGATGATTTGATAATTTATAAACACTTTTCAACTATTTTAGAAGGGGTTAAAAATTGAAAGTGGCGTGTATATATGAGCGTGTGAAGGGGTGGAGGGATGGGTTATATATTTTTTTACTAGCTATCAAAATTTTTACAATTTGGAAGAATCCTGTGTTTAACTCACCTAGCATACTTTTACGTTCAGTAAAACAACCGGTTAGAATAAATATTCTAATGAAGCAAGCTTTTTCAGCCTATCTTATCATAGAGTTGCGCGTTAAAACAGTTTGAGAATCTTCCAAACCTTTCAAAAAGATTTTAAAAAAAATTGTCCATAAATTTAGCAACTCTTTCTTTAAATATTATCTGTTAAGGATATTGCAAAGGCTTTTCATTGTCGTCTATACTTGTTCCGAGAACAATGTAACTCCTGTCCAGAATTATTGCACCATATAGTTAAAAAAAGATTTACTGCCTACAAAACCGCCTGCTTCTTTATTTCTAAAGTAGTCGAATAATGAATGTTTTGAAACATATTAAAGAAACATTTATTCAGTAACTATAAACAGCCATCAGAAAACTGGATTTTTACAACCTTAAAAAGTAATTTCAGAACAACACATTCATTTAAAGTTGGAAATTGGTCACTTTATATAACTGGAAATTTTGTAAAAGAAAGTTTTAGTACACCTCAGAAATTCATAGCAATTTCATTATATTTGTAACAGAGTAAAATCATTAAAATGTGTCGATGAAGTTTTTTTATTTATAGACGATAATATAACAGAAATAATTTTGAGTTCCCCTATTTGCATAATGTAAATAAATAAATAAACATAACATATTCGATAACAACCATCTTATAGTGCACAGCAATAAAGCATACAAATTTCATTATGTTTAAAATATTGTAAATCTATTAAAATACACCCGAAAAGGATTTTTACCCATAGACTAAAATTTAAAAGAATATTTTTGAGTTCCTTTGTATATAAAATATGAATGGCACACACTTCATTTTTAATAAGGAACATGCCATTATGCAATAACAATAAGGTATATCAATTACGTGGCAATCGGAGTATATTTATCAGAGTTATCGCACTAACAGACGATCAGGCAGACAATTTGATAATTCATATTCATAAGCACTTTTCAACAATTTTGGAAAGGCTTAAAAATTGAAAGCGGTGTGTATAAGTAAACGTGTGGAGGGGAGGGGGTAAATTTTTTTACGAGCTATCAAAATTTTTACAATTTTTAAGAGCACTGTGTTTAACTCACCCAGCATAATTTTACGTTCAATAGAACAATTTCTTAGAATAAATATTCTAATAAAACAAGCTTTTCGATCTTACTTATCACAGAGTTGCATGTTAAAAAAACATCCCTGTCGGCTTGGCCTATAGGCGGAGGTAAATTTCGAAGGTAAGTGCTCATTTCTACAACAAAAAATGAAATATGAATAGAAATAAGCCTAGTTCAACAATTTTATTTAGCCGCTTTTAAAGAATTTTTCATTCCATTTTTCCGTAAGAGCTCGTTTTATCGGAATCATCTTAAGGGAAATTCAGCTCAAAATGTCCATTTTGACAGAATATTTTTTAAATACATTCTGCCTTTATAAAAAAAAAAACTGACCAATACGGCACATAATGCAGTTTTTGAATAAGAGGACCTGCCAATTGGATGCGTTTGAGAGCAAAAATGTATTTAAAAAAGAATAGGATAATAAGCAATTTGTTATTTAAATAAATTCTCAAATTTTCAATCACGATTACTTCGGTAAATTCTGTTCAAAATGCATTTTTTGACAGCATTTTTAAAAATATATTCTGCTTTTATCAAAAAACTGGCCAATACGTCACATTCTACAGTTCCTAAATAAGGAAACATCAATTGTATGCGTTTGAGGACAAAAATGGATTTAAAAACGAGTCAAAGTAAGCAGTTTGTTATTTGAATACTTCTTCAAATTTTCAATCACGATCGCTTCAGGAAATTCTGCTCAAAAAGGTTATTTTCAAAGCATTTTTAAATATATTCTATCTTTATCAAAAAACTGGCTAATACGTCACATTATATAGTTCCCAAATAAGAGAACTTGTAATTTGGATGAGTTTAAAATCAAAAATGAATTTAAAATTGAGTCATTATATAAGCAGTTTTGATCTGAGATTTTTTTTCTTTAACTCCTATTTTAGTTTAATTTATTTTAGTTATAAGGATTGGCCCTATAAAAAACATGTCAGTGTAAAAGTTATAGATATTATTTAGGAGATGTAAAATAAATTTAATCTGATTTTAGATCTTAAGAATTGACTAAATTATGGATTTTTTTCTTTTTCCACCCCCCCCCCTCCCTTTTTATTTTCGTTTTTAATTTTTTTTTTGCAGTAAGAATTGCTTCTATCCAAAACTTGGGAGAATTGACGACGAAGTTACAATTTTTCTTCTAAAAACACCATTTTTTTCGTCCCTTGAGCGCATTTTAAATTTTATCAAATATCTGTCATACATAAACTTTTTGCCCATTTCTTAGAAGTAATATAAACTTTAAACTGGTTCAATATCTATTTTCGTTAAAAAGTTATGGTTTTTTTTCTGTTTTTACAAAACCCCTCCCTATTTCCACCCCCTTGGTCCGATTTTGTCCATTAACGAACTTGACCGAGATTTTATACTCCTTGATTTTATGTAAAAATTTCAAGGAGATCTGAGCAGAATTATAGAAGTTATGGTGTCCATAAAAAGTGATATAGGCAGATAGATAGATAGAGATATGTATATAAACTTTTTTACTGATAGTAGTTTTGGGGTCTAGGGGTAATGATCGGCGTAGATCTGCAAAAATCTTTCAGAAATTCCAACATGGGAGAGAACGCAATAGGTAGTATTTCATACGAAATTTACATAAAAAGTCTGAGGATCTTCCAAGTCTTTCAAAAAGATAAAAACGATTTTGTCCATAAATTTAGCAACTCTCTCTATATTGCAAAGACTTTTCATTGTCGTCTATACTTATTCCTAGAACAACGTAACTCCTGTGTCCAGAATTATTGCACAATGCATTTAAAGAAAGGTTTATTAAAAACTGCTCGTTTCTTTATTTCTAAAGCAGTTCAATAACGGATTCTCCAGAATATATTAAAGAAACATTTATTCGGTAGCTATAAATAGCCATCAGAAAATAATATTTAAACAATTTAACAGGTAATTTCAGGCCAAGAGAGTCATTTAAAGTTTGAAATTGGTCACATTATACAACTGGAAATTTTGTAAAAGAATGTTTTAGTGCACCTCAGAGATCCATTCTAATTTTATTATGTTTGTAACAGAACAACATTAAAATATGTCTCAAACGATTTGTATTTGTAGCGATAATATAACGGAAATAGTTATGAGTTCCTCAGTATGCGTAGTATAAATGATAAACATATCCTATTCTATGATAATCATCTTCTAATGCACCACAATAATACATACAAGTTTCATTATGTTTAAAATATTGTAATGTTTTTAAAATATACCTACAAATGATTTTTCCCATAGACCATAATTTTACGAAATACTTTTGAGAGTGCCAGTAAATGAACTATGAATGGTACTTCATTTTCAATACGGTACAATTCGCCCGGTAAAATTCTGTAATGGGATACTTTTGTGTAGCCCTGTAAAGTTAATAAATATTCTTTGCACCACATATTGTACAGAATGTATATTTTAGTATATACTTCATAGATGCATATGAATTTTATTATGCTCGAAAGAGTAACAAAGAGTGTGCACTTGAAACTGTTTTTTCTCCGTTGGCCATAGTGTAACGGAATACTTTCGACTCTCCCTGCAATTAAACTATGCATCCGATTTTCATAAAATTTGAGATGACTAGACAAAATTATGCAAAAATTAAATAATTTAAATTTTAAATGAATCGGTTGGGTAGCTATTGCTCTGTTATATGCGGATAGACAGAATAAGCGACGACTACAGGTGCTTACATATGTTCACATAATTATAAACACACATAATAAATTAGTATAAAAGAGCTTTAAACACGTCTAAAAGCATTTAAATTTTATGCGTTTCATTTCTCTAACAATAAATAGGGGAAAACAGGAATGCACATTCCACATTCTCTGAGCATACAGAGGTATGTTTGAAAATTTTTTACTAGATCTCCAAAATAGATAAAATCTTGCAAGCTAAAATCGAGATGAATAACTAGCAAAGTGTTTTAAAAAGTTACTTTAATGTGGGTTTTGGCTCACATTTGAAAATAATTATTCTGCTAAAGATAAGGATAAAATATCTTCAGATTCCGATTAAAAAATGTTGACCTTTAAAAATGAACCAATTTGTGCAGGTAAATTCGAAAATAGAGATAATTGCACACCGTTACGCAGAAATCCTTACGAAGGTATCTCCTTAACAGGTTTTTTCGCTGTTTTCTCACGCTAAGCTTAAAAATGAGAGTTTCATTTAGAAATTAGATTTAGTTCTAATTACATTCTGTTTCTTTAAATATGAATTATATTGTACTAGCAAAAAGCGTGACTAATTCGTCTAACAGCTGAAATATGCCAAGTGGTATTTGTGTATTTTTATTACAAGAAATTATGCTGATACGTATAATTCAAGAACTAAGGGGGCCCCGAGACAGAAAAAAAGTTTAAAAATTTTTTAAAGGAGTTTTACCGATTAAAAATTTCAGTTTCTTTATGCTTAAAAATGACGTTTACATCATCTTTCTATCTTAATTAGACAAGAAAATATTAATCTTTCCGTTTGTTTCAAAATCTAGCTTACAAGCAATGGTTGCCATGGAAATGACTTCTTGTGAAAATGCGTTTTCCTTCATGATGGGTTTTTTAAACAAACTCTAAGATTTAATTTGTTATAACTCAAGAACCGTTAAAGATAAAGGCTTCAAACTTGGCATATATATATATATTTGTTTTATTATACTTTAATGTCGATTTAGCAAATTTGAATAAAGTATTCACTTTAAAAAATACGATTTTTAAATAAGAGATTATTCTTTTCAAATTTTTACCGTAAATGTTTATTTTTTATTTTAAATTTATATTTTTAAAAACGCCGAATCAAAATTAAAATAAAAAAATTGATTAAAAAAAATCTACAAATAATATTTTGAGTTAACAATTTAAAAATTACCCCGCTTTAATAAATTTTAATTTAATGAAAGTTACGAGAAGATTTATCATGAGCTTTTTTTTTTCCCCCTTCAAATAATATGGTTAACCATCATAAAAAAAAAAAAAAAAAAAAAATTAAATGCGTCCCTTACCATATTCAGCCACAGTTTGAATAAATATGACAAATTAATGAAAACTAAAACGTATTCTAAACAATTTTAAATATATTTTGAAACTTTTTGCTCATTTCAGTTTTCATTATTTTATTTTTTTAGAAACCTTTCATAGCAAGCGCATCTTAAAAGTTGCTATCATGCCACATTCCAAGTTTGTTCCCAAGCTGTGTTTGCATTTAGTTTCGTTCGTAATTGTGTAAATACGCAGCACCTATAGTTGTCTTTCAGTCAGTCCGTCCGCATACAATACAAAAACTACCTATCGTTCGAAATTTAAAAAAATTGTGTCATCTCCAATTTTATGAAAACCTTATGTTTAGTTCAATTACAGGGCCAATAAAAAGTATTCCGTTACATGAAGGCCAATTAAAAAAAAAATAGTTACGTGCATTTTAATGATATTAGATTCTTTTAAACATAAAATTGATATGCATCTATAAAGTATATTCCGAAATATATATTCTGTACAATCAGTGGTGTTAAAAATATTCATTTACAGGGCCGCATAAAAGCATTTCCTTATATAATGGTATAGAGAAACATTGTACAGGTCAAGTTTTAATTAAACCATTTAAAATTTTTTGAAATTGATATACGTTATGAACTAAAAATTATATCAAGAAGATAGTACTTACATTCAATTACACTAAAAATTTCGGATACTGTACTGTATCCGAAGTATTTTATACTATTGCACTAATACGTAAATATTTAAAAATTGTTATAATACGAACGCACCTCATTCGATACGCTTGATGAGCAATTTCAGATTTGTAAACAAGTCGAACAGTCATCTACCTAGTGGTCGCGACACTAGCGTAAAACAATGCTTAAGGAGGAGGTAGGGACCTGCATCATCAATTTGCAAATTTTACTTTTGAAATCAGTTTGGCATTTCCCCGAGGTTTGATAAAAATCGTAATTTACAAAGTTTATAATCTTTGCATATTTTAAATTAGGATTTTTAGAAACTTTAGAGACCAGTTACAACTAATAAGTTCTAATATGCCAAGATTTAAGTTTATCAATCCAATAAAAACCATACTTCAAAAACTTTTTGGAATGCTTTTCGCTTATTCCACTCATATTTAGAACCAATTTTTAAACTGAAAAATTAAACCCGATTGCAATCTTTAATAATTGGATAGAACTTCAAATTTTAGAAAAGCTTTGCGCTTGGATTACAATTTTAAATATTCTTTTATAAACTAGCCTTTGAGAGACATTCACATTTTAAAAACAACTAACGAGACAAACTTAATTCCGCCAGAACAATAAAAATCGCCATATTGGAGCGTTCTTACGCTATTGCACCCTTTCTTTTGGTATTGGCAGAGACTGAAAATATAGCCCATGTTGTACAAGGGACTTTCACCATTGATTTATCACAATTTCTTTTGATAATCCGATATTTCGCGAGTGCCCATAGAACGTTTAATCTAGAAACTCATTTCAGCCTTTTAAAATTTGAAATTTTTGGTAAAGGTTCTTAGAAAATTTAGATCTTAAGTATTAGGCCAAATATAAAATTTATCTTTAACCCTTTCCGGCACAGGTAAATTCTGTTTGTAAAATGACCGACATATTGGTGTCGCTTGCAAGTTTGGAATTTAAATTAAGTGCGCTCGGAGTGTGATCACTATGCCAGCAAAGGTTAACAATTACATAGAAATTTGAGCTTTAGGTCAATCACACTTTAATATTCTATCAACTGCTCTTAGAGCATTTGCTTAGTTTAGATACTATGCCAAATTTCCAGTTCCTTCAATATCGCGAATGCGCAGTTGGATCTTTTTCTCCAGCAATACCCTGGTGGTGGTAATGGCATAGATATAAAATTATAGCCCATAAAAAGGACTTTCCATCAATTTGCAACCATACTTTTGAAATCAGCTTAGTATTTCCCCAGACTTCATATAAATTAACTTTAGAATGATTTTCTTCATTTCTCATTTTTAAATTTGGGATCGATTAGAATTTATTTGTAGGAAACATTTGCATTTTATACGTATCAAATGTTTATAATGAATTTGAAACAACTTTCCAAAACATTGGAAGATTGCTTTTAGTAAAAAATCAGCTCAAGAAAGAAATCAGAAGTTGGCGAATCTTGCAACAGTCGCATACTAGAATTGCTAAAACCGATAACACTAGGTGCAGTTATTATTGAAATGGAGATTGTTTTTTGGCATTCTTTCGCCAGTCTGCAGCAAATGTGCCACTTGCTCCTGGTAAAAAAACTTCACTCGCTCAGAGTAATGCGAAATTCAAAATTTAGAGTTCAGTCGAAAAATCATGAAATTCATTTAAGTTCAAGACTAATTTTTGTATCTTATTTTCATTGTTTGACAACCGAGATCCACAATATCTAATCTTAAATTAACAAGGAGATGACCAACTTTGATATTCAAATAATCGCAATCCGATAATGTTGGGCAGAGAACCCTTAGCCTCGGGTTCAATGGATTTTATACAACGCCCCTTAATTCTTCAGAAACCAGAGAGGGGGGGGGGGTCCAATAAAAAGACCACTGAAGTACTTATTTTTAAACAAACGACAGCACGTAATCTTACCTCTGATGAGCAGTAGCCATTCGCCCAGCGGGCCCAGTTTCGAAGCCCGGACGCTCTACAGTTTTTCCTCATGTCTTTTATAAATATACTTTTAATAATTTCATTGTCAAATGTATATATATCAATTCTAATAACAAATATGCAAAAATTTTTTTTAATAATCTTTAAAATATTTCACAAATTCTTCATAATGCATTTACATTTAACAATTGTGTCAATTCGTGATTTTAAAGAAACATCAATTACGTATCGCTTTAACAAGGGAAATAAAAACGATAAAATGTTTTACAATATAAAAAATCTTTAGTATGCAAGAAGTAGGTTTCAATTTAATTCTTATGCTTCAATATAAATTTTGTTTAATAATTTAAAAACTAGTTTTATCGTTTTGACTTACCTTGTTAAGGCAATACATAATTCATGTTTATAAATCACGAAATTTCACAGTTGTCCAATTTCAATGCATTATAAAGAATGTATGAACTATTTTGAAAATGGACTTAAAAAATTAGTTTTGCATCTATTTACTTTTTATAAAACTTTAGTTGCAAATAAAGTAAATTAGGTTGAAATTACAATGATATGGGACAATGATTAAATTAAAATTATATTTAAAAAATGAGAAACTGCAGCGCGCCCGGCTATCGAACCCGGGCCTGCTGGGTGAAGGACAACTGCTTATCGACGGGGCTAAGATTACGCACTCCCTTTAGTTTCAAAGTATTTCAGTTGTGTCATATTAGACCCCCCCCCCCCCCGTCTCAAAAATTGAAGGGCGTTGTATAAAATCCATTAAACCTCAGGCTAAGGGGGTGTCTGCCCTGCAACTTATGAAAATCAAGATCTGTAGTTAAAGTTGGCTCTCTCCTCGTAAGACCGAAATCTCTTCACGAACCTATCGTTTAACTTCGAAACTTCGTTTAAAGACATTGTTAAAAACTATAGGGAAAATTTAGGATTGAAGAGCTCCGATAGAATAGATATGCTACCAAAGAGTTGATCCCACCGTCAAGGAAAGGCTTTTAAAAAGTTTCATATTGCCCATTAATAGGTGTTTCCACAAGAGTCTCAGCACAAAATTTCATAGTTACATGGAACTATGACATTACGCTATATGCCCCCTTGTGCCCAGAGGGGTAGATTGTGCTGGGAGGAAAACCTAGTCAAACCTCATCAAAGTCTTCATTTTTAAAGGTTTTAAGTACTTTTATTCCGGCAAGCAGAAATAAGTGCTACAATTAAGATTTTTCTGTTGCCTTCTTTCAAATCTACTCTTGATTGTTGCGAAATTAACTTGTCGAGATGTCGCGTTTTGTGGATAAGCGATACAATAAGATAAAGTGTCCTATTAATCTAATTGCTATTTGTAAAACCACAATATCGATTTGAAATTTATAAACTTTTAGCCCGCCGTAATACTTACCCATCATAGATATAATCTATGATATGAAAATAAAAATGTTAACTAAAATGCATTGCAATTCCAAAATAAAAGTACAAGCGTGTATTTAAATATTCAACGTACAGTAATGCTCTATTACGGAAATTATCCGGTCGACCCATTTCGCAAATTATATAAATCAAACTACTCCAATTTTACAAATTGCAATAATTTTTATTTTAAATTTGCAAAATACAAATGAATTAAACGTTGAATTAAAAATCTTAATGACGTAAAACTTTGTTTAATTAAAGTTATACGACACTTACTGTAAGCCATTGGTGTTTTATCCTAGTTTGGCGATAGTTTTTGGTTTACTGGATAATCAATTTGTACACAAATGTGTAAAAGAAACATCTTACAACTCTAAACAATGAGTTTACTGCGCCGGAAGACTTTCAATTAAAATATTTGAATAGAAACTTAGATAATGAAAAATCTAACAGTGAAAAATAGAAGTGTAAATATCTCGGCAACTAATTAACCCATCGACTTCGTTCTTTATGCATAGTTTGTTTAGTCTTTTACATTCACTCATTAAAAATTTTATACCGTGCATTTAGCGAATATTTCAAGAGTCCGGGGGGGGGGGGAATAGCTCAGTATAGAGATTATATTAACGAGGCTTCTTCCAGTTATTACCAACTACACATTAACTTAAGAGTTAGACACGGCAGTTTAAATATTTTTCGGAATCCTTTGTGTCTCGTACGCAAATCTAAATTTCAAACGATTGCAAGACACCCTATACTACGTATGATGGGCAAGTAAGAGTAAGCATCCATAAGCTATTAGTTTCGAGTTTTACTGCTTATTTTCTCAAAACTGATTATCTTGCCATCTTCTACCGAGATCTTAAGTTATCCTAAATTGATGTATCTTGCTAAACTAAAATTTAGGCAAAGGCTAAAAGAAAACAAAAATGTTTTATTAAACTATATACAAATTGCAACTTAGCAATATAATGCACAGCAACAATAAATTAACATAGTACGTCAGCTATACAACACCAAGTAGTTTTATGGACGAGAGACGAAGGCAAACTGGCAACACCAACGCAAGAACGCCTGGTTGTAACAAGGTAGCATAGCTGTGAGCAGGTGAGGGTATTACTGTTGTAGGCTGTTCCTCTTTGACAGAGGACGTATCTTCGGCAGCAGTTGAATATTTTTCAGAGTCCACTTCCATATCGCTTCCATCTGTCGTCGTTGAAGCGATAGTTGACACTTCGGTGGATGAATCGTCAGTCACGTTAAAATCCGTGACGTTGAGTTCTGTGCCGTTTATATTGGAGATGTCTAGATCCGTTGACGTATCTAGATCTAGAGATGTACTATTTCTGTCTGGTCTTATCGGGTCGCTTCTGGATACCTATGAAGAGTAAAGATAAACTAGTTATTTCAAAAAGGTAGTTGAAGATTCCGATAATTTAACAGTTAAGAATACATCTTAACCCTTTGAGCTCTGGGGTGTAATTGTCTTGAAAATTCCAAATGTCACATTGGCAACAGTAATTTGCAAAGAAAAAACTTAATCATAAACACGAAAAAATGCATGAAACCTTTTTCAAGTAAGTTTGGTCGAATTTTCTGGTGTCAATGTGATATTTTGGAATTAAAATTATGTGGCAGAAAATTCTACCATCAGAGCTCAAGGGGTTAAATGAGGAAATTTAGGCTTTGCTGAAGGAAGAGTGGTTAGATTTTATAATCAAGTTTTTTTTTTGCAACTTTCAAAAGTTATTTTCAACACTTGCATGATCTTACGAGTACGCCCAATGTTATAAGCTTGTTGCAAGCAAGATTAACTTAAAACTTTCACCCTTTATACACTGACGGTACTTTAAAGTCCATTGAAGAAAAATCTAAAAAATTCTGTCTATTAAAAGCTTATTCTTTCTATACAAAACTATCAAAATTTAGATAGAATAGAGAATCAGTATAAGCTAAAAATTTTCAAAAAAGTGATAGTTTGTTTTTATAGGCGTTTCTTTTTAAAAAATTATACGAAACATTCAACTGCAAAAGTTTCCACTTAGAGAAGACTATGATGCATTTAAAACTCCTTGCTTTAGAAATTTAGATATTTTCAAAAGTAATTTGTTAATCTGATTTTTGTAAATAGTTCATAAAAAAAATTATAGCTAGTTTTAATGTAAAAAGGTATCTAAATTACACAGTATTTAAATATTCTAACATACCTTCGGATATTAAAGATAGGTGATCAATTTCTCTATCCATAATTCGGTAGACAAAGGGTTAAAGGGAGTTTGCATGAATAGAGTAATAAAATAGTATGAATACACGCTTGACATTAAGAGACGTAAAAATAGTTTCCAGAAATTTAATTAAAATTTTCGGGAAAGATTTGAGCGACTATTCCTCTACTCATTAGAAAAGTTAAATGCGTACATTTGTTAAACTTCCGCAGTTCATCTTCAGATTTTATAAACCAATTGGTTTCAAGTTTCACAGCTATCAAAAATTAAATTGATAAATGTTAACGTTTTGCCTTTTATTTTATAAATGCTATGTAAAATAAATTTACTGAAGTTTGACCGTCATTGACAGGGGTGGGGAATTTTTCCATATTCTTACCAGCCAAGGAATTTTATTTCACCAGCCCGCAAGATGCAACACACTCGCAGTTGAAAATAGTTATGACAAAATCGCACACGATTACAGACAAAATTACTATTAATACAATGCACTTTCATGATTTTTTTTCTATAATATTAGGAAATATTAGAACTTAATGCCATATTTACACTGTAATAAATTGGAAAGTTAAAATATCTAGATTAAAAAAAGTGTTTCTGATAATTTGCCTATTGTCTACAGTTGTTTAAAAACTAAAAATGCACTTGCCTTGCGAGAAAATCCACTCGCCAATGGCGATCAAAATGATGTATTTCCCCACCCCTGGGCATTGACTAGTGTAAAAGTGAAATTTGAGTAAAATTCTATCCAAATATAGGCGACAAACTTTGCAGCATAGGTTTCACTTTTAATTCGTAAACAGGCGACATAGCCGGATTTAAAACTTATAGAAATGATACGAACAAAGTGAGCTAAGTATGATAAGCCGAAACAGTTTCAAATTAAAGCCGATATACCACTTGCCAGAGCAGGCCTCTGTCTAGACATGACAAGTTAGCCCTTTGAGGGGCAAAGCACTTTTATTCATAAAATGCTGAAATGGTTGAATGACACCAGAATTTAAAAACAAACTTAAATAAATGTGTATTAGAGGAAATTAAGACTCATTTCAAAAAGATCTTGTGTCAATGTGGTATTTTATCCCATCGCCCTTCAAGGGGTAAAACAAAATAAGAAATTTTACCATTAGCCGTCTCCTCAAATTGACGGTCTTTTCGAGTTAAAGTGTCATACCAAGTTTTTATGACGAAATACGGAGAAATTTTTTGATGTGGCTGATTATATTTTCATATTAATCATGTAAGATTATATTATCCCCCTTTCTAAACACATTGATGCTATCGGTATGCTAAAAAATATTGATGCTTAAGAAAATTTAATCTTCTCAAAAGTTTTAGTAATAACTAAAAAGTCTTTAATACTCGAGCTCTTGAAATAGCGTGAATATTGAACGAGTTTAATTGAAATGGTAAATACAAATATAAAATTATCACGCATTGTTGCTTCACACTTTAACGCCAATACGTCTTCAATGAAGGGAAGAGGAAGCTCAGAGCTAATGTATCGAGACTTGTAGAGTGACGACTGGAGTTTTGCTTTTCTGTTAAGAAAATTTTATTCCACATATTCCGCAACATGTTTTCAAAACTGAAGTACAACTATGGCTACCGATTGAGAATAGACTAGGCGACGACATGTACTATTTTCTGCTTTCGAGTGTTCGCGCTTAACATTTTATTGATAAGTTTTATAAATTTATAACCAAGCATTTTTAAATAAACTAAATTTCATCGTGAAATAACGTGCGACAAATTTAATAATATTTAGATTTTAAAATTTAATTGATTTTTGATCCGAGCGCGGCCGCACATCCCTAGGGACGGCTCTGGTAATAAACTTCACTTTTACGGGGGTAGCATACAAACTTTTAGAAATTAAGGTTATATAAAAGCAGTTCAAATTTTTCCAAGTTTTGCTTATTTTATATTAAGAACTCTGCAAATTATGTTGTTTTTGAAAATGCGACAAATATTGTACCTATATGCTCCAATCCGAATTTCAAAATAAAAATTCTATGAAAAAATGAGAACTTTTACTGAATATTTTCACTGCGCATGCGATCAAAATTCTATTAGCATATTGTGAATCTTTGTGCTGATTCGATAAATGTATAGAGCAATGTTTGAAAGTCCAAATAATTTGAAAAGGTCTGAAAAAGATTATCAATAGAATAAGCTCAAAATCTGTTATTCCCAAAATTAAGCAAAAATATGAGGGGTTGTATCCATTGATAGTGTCAATTGAGAATACACAATATGGCACGTACGACTTTGTATATAACCCCTCATTTGCTTCATTTTGGGAACAACGGATTTTGAGCTTAATCTATCGACGATAATTTAAGTTATGACAGGCAGGGTTTTCAAGTTTCTTCCGCAGAGGGAAAAAAAAAGGCCGGAAGAAATAGGTTTCTTCCAAGTGAAAGAAACTTTTCCTTAAAGAATTCACGGTATATTTTCAATTTTGTAAAGTATAATAAATATCTTCATGTAAATCTAATAAATTTCACTGGACCAAAACAAATTTAAGTATATGCTAAATTAAGTTTTTTAACCAAGATCACACTTATCTAGAGATCATCCATTGGCTAAATGAAAAGAAATTTTATCCAAAATAAACAAAATCCATGTTATCCATTTCAATTTAACCAACATATTTTTCATTATTTAAATTTCTGAAACTAGTAGTAAATAGTAAAGATTCTTTACTAATGGTAGAATGAAACCCATTTCAATAAAAGCTTTTAATTTACATCAATTTTATGTATAATAATTACTATATTAAATAAATAGAGACTAATCAAAAATAAGGTTTCGTTTTTGGCCCAAACTCCGAGTTTTGGGAAAAATGGGCAAAATTCCGGCCAGATCGAAACGATCAGTATTCCAAAAATACAGTTTCTTCCTTCGAAAATTTTCAATATTACTTATTGATTTGAACTGTATCGGCTCAAATGAATATTGCAATAAACTTCATTGTTTACAATCATCAGTTTAAACTGCATTAGATTAAGTATTCTTCGATAAAGTTCTAGAATAACAAATGATCATTTACAAGAATCTTAGAAGGAAAATCAAGAGTATGCCTAAAACTAAAATATTTTGCAATTAGATGAAATTCATATAACTAGCAAGTCTGTCATGGATGAATTATGTATTAATGTATATGAAAATAAAGTTTCAATTAATAGTTTTACATAAAAACTATGATTAATTTCAATTATGTATATGTATTACTTTAAAAAACAAAATTTTTGGATGTTGGCATTTTCGACCAAAAAGTCACCTAAATTCGGGTTTGGTCTTAAAAACCTGTTTCGGTCTATCCTCAGTATTAAAAAACTTCATTAAAATCCAATTTTTCTTAGTACAATGCAACATAGTATAGCAAAAACGTTTACAGTAGGATACTATAATCAATTTTCCAACTTAAGTTGGATAAAAGTAAAAAATGAAGACTTTCTTTTCAAGTCGTACACTTCAGGACAATTTAAAAGCATTTTGGTATACTCGTTTTTAGAATACTAATATTTTAAAACCAGCATTAAAATATTCATGCTAGATAAAACTTCAAATTTACTGTGTAGCACAGTTTAATAATGCACATTTATATGAAAATATATATTTTTATACGAAAAATAACAATTTGTAGGTAGTTTCTTTTTTATAAATGGAGCAATTAAAAAACCCATTCCATAATAAAAATTCAACAACAACTTCTACAGTAGTAAAAGTCCATCACCTAAAAATGTCTGAACCTGAAGCTTATTAAAAAATACAAGTTCTTTGTAAAAATATTTAATAACAATTTAGATTTTATGTAATAATGTTTCAATTCTTTTACATAGTTAATATACTTTGAGCATTTCTGGTAGTTATTTCTTCCGCTGTCCTAGAAGAAACAGGTTTTTTCCTGAAGAAACCCAACCCTGATGACAGGCTTTTGCAAAAGTTCTATACATTTAGCTAATACGCAAATTAAATTTTGATAGCATTTATGCATGCGCAATACGAGTTCTTAAACCTGCTCAATTTTCATTTTTTAATCCTAGTTGCAGGATATTGTACACTATTGTTTAAAAGATTAACTATAAATAAGTAAAAACAACTTTGTACCGTTTATAATAACCTTAATTTTTGTACGAGTATACATGTTATTGTAGTCTGTTTCATTGGTATACG
This sequence comes from Maratus speculifer, assembly GCA_964019185.1. NCBI lineage: Eukaryota > Metazoa > Arthropoda > Arachnida > Araneae > Salticidae > Maratus > Maratus speculifer. The sequence goes on along the minus strand of OZ025301.1, from coordinate 142,513,030 downwards.
GATAAGTTTAATCGTAATCTACAGTTGTAACACTTGCTACATTTGACAGGGTTATCCTAAAGATAACCTCTTTCAATTTGACGGCCCCGCCCTATGGAGTTTCGGGAAAAACCTTCACGGAAATGTATGACCTGTGCTATTATGTCTATACTCTTCCGGATAATTCCTCATGTATTTCTAGATATTCAACAAAATATCTAAAATTTCGATTGGCCAGTCACGTTTGGCGATTGTGTATTCACCTTCGATTTATTCTGTTGAGTTGTTCCAAAGTGTGTGACCAGACTGATCGTTAGTGTTAGTTGAATTAATGAACCCTCCAGTATAAGTTCATGCTGGTTCAGTTTGAAAAGCATTGGCGGCTTCAGAAAGAATTTCCTGGTTTGAATCCTGGCCGGACTTTTCTCCCCCCAATCAAGTTGGAAAATTTACATCTGTTATTAAACTAGCAAGGGTCAAGAATTCAACGACCATAAAAATCTATGAGAGTTTAATATTGAAAAGAGCATTACTTTGACTAAACTTAATTGCAAAGAGGATAAAAGCTTTCAGTTCATTCGCCAATTAAGTAAAAGGGTCAATCCATTTCAAGTGGTCCAGCACTGGTCGCTCGACCATTTTTAAAAAATCTGAAATTTTTTGCACAACAACCCTAACATGATGGAAGTTCAAAATGACCGTTATTTTAATTTTACTATTTTTTGTTTGTGCATGGCGGCCATCTTTGTTTCATCGTGTGCAGCAATTTTCTCAGATACTAGGATACACAAAATTGTAAATATCTCTTATTTTCCCAATTGAAATGGGGTTTGCAGCATTTTGTTCAGAATAAAATAGGCTAAATGTATGGTGGTAGAATAATTTTGGAAAATAAAATTTTAGGACAAAAGATTTAAGATTTTCCAAAATCTATCCGTTTGCAAGAGGAAGTTCTTCATGCAAGAGAAAATGTCAGTTTTTTCTACAAATAGGTCAAAAGTGCATGTATTCATGCACTAAGTCCCAGATCAGGGAGTTTGTGAAAAAATTCCGAAATTCGTCAAAAATCGCACTTTAGGCTTCGATATCTCTGGTGGGGCACGAGATAAAAATCTGGCCTTTGATAGTATTGTGTAGTAATGTTATGTACAAAAAATTTCAAGGAGATTTGACTACAAGCGGAGATATAACATGGATAACATGTGAAAACAATACTGCCAAACTATTCTAACCTACTATGTATTGTTCAACAAGACTCAACAATTGCAAATTTTTCTACAAATAGGTCAAAAGTGCGTGTACTCATACACCAAGTCCCAGATCTGGGAGTTGATTTCTCTTCGCGAAAAAAATTCCGAAATTCGTCAAAAATCGCACTTTTTAGGCTTTGATATCTCTGGTGGAGCACGAGATAAAAATCAAATTCTGACCTTTGATAGTATTGTGTAGTAGTGTTATGTACAAAAAATTTCAAGGAGATTTGACTATAAGCGGAGATACGGTGATTAAAAAATGTTAAGAAATGCTATTATGAGTACATTAAGAGAAATGAGATTAGTCTTATTACAATATTTACACAGAAAATATCGTTTGTTGAAAACAGTTTAATAATAAATGTTTAATTTACAAAGATACTATATATGCTCAAAGAGCTTAACACTATTTACGAGAGGTGTTGAGTTCGACCAGTTACTGTTGTCAGTCCAACAGGCTGTTCTTTCTCAAAATTTTATTTGAAGCCACCCAAGTCTTCTCATCCCTTGTTAACTTGAATGAAATTCTCTAAATTTAATAATTTAAACCATGTCAACTCTATCAGTTGCAACCCATTGTCTGAAATTTACTTTTCCTGAAATGTGTACCGAGTAAAATTGTTGCATTAGCATTTGTAGTAGGTTTGTTCCTCTGGACAAATAGTGTATTGGCTTAGCATACATTCTGAATTGTTTAAATCACACAGACGCATTTGAAGATGATATTTGTAATTAACATTTAACTTTGTACCATAAATAACTTAAAATTTTGGAGGTATGAACAAATACATAGTAGGTTAAAATAGTGTGGCAGTATTGTTTTCTTATATTGTCCATATATCTCAGCTTGTAGTCAAATCTCCTTGAAATTTTTTGTACATAACACTACTATGCAATACTATCAAAGGCCAGAATTTCAAATTTTTATCTCTTGTTCCACCAGAGATATCAAAGCCTAAAAAATGCGATTTTTGAGATTTGACGAATTTCGGAACTTTCGCAAAGAGAATTCAACTCCCAGATCTGGTACTTTGTGTATGAGTATACGCACTTGACCCATTTGTGGAAAAAAAAAATGTACGGTTGACAGTCTTGTGGAACAATTACATAGTAGGTTACAATAGTTTGACAATATTGTTTTCACCTATTGTCCATGTCATATCTCAGCTTGTAGTCAAATCTCCTTGAATTTTTTTGTACATAACACTACTACACAATACTATCAAAGGCCAGAATTTCAGATTTTTATCTTGTGCCCCACCAGAGATATCAAAGCCTAAAAAGTGCGACTTTTGAAATTTTTGTAGAATTTCGGAATTTTTTTCGCAAAGAGAAATAAACTCCCAGATCTAGGACTTTGTGTACGAGTACACGCACTTTTGACCTATTTGTAGAAAAAATTGTGTAAGGTTGACAGTTTTCCTTGCATAAAAAATTTCCTCTTGCAAATGGATAGATTTTGGAAAAAAAAACCTTAAATTTTGTGGTAAAATTTCACCTGTAAAAATTTTTCAAAATTATTCTACCACCGTATATTTAGCCTATTTTATTCTGAACAAAATGCTGCAATCCCCATTTCAATTGGTAAAATAAAAGACCAGATATTTACAATTTTGTGTATCCTAGTATCTGAGAAAATCGCTGAACACGATGAAACAAAGATGGCCGCCATGCACAAACAAAAAACTAGTCGTTGGAGGCCACCGTAATACTTACCCATCATGGATATGTATATGAATAAAACATGTGAAAACTATTTATACAATGCATTGCAATTCATAAACAAAATTTAAATATTGTTAATATACATAGTAATGCTATATTAAAGAACTGATGTACCAATTTCCACAAATCATATAAAACGCCAAACTACTCAAGTAGTACCCAACTGCGTAAAAGAAACATCCTTATAACTCCAAAAATAATAATTCTATTAACTAACAATTAACTGCGTCGGATTAAGCGTCTCATTTCCAATTAAAATATACTTCTGAATTGAAATTTGAATGAAATACAGGGTCATGAAAAATCGAAGAATGTGGAAAACAAGATTACAAATATCTCTGCAACTAATAATCCGATCAACTTCGTTTTATATGCAAAATGTGTGTTATTTTATTGCCTTTTACGTCCATTCCTTAGAACAAAAAAATTCGAAAATTTTTATATACCTTTCATCAGAACGAATTTTTCGAGGATCCGAAAAAAATAGTTCCGGATTATCGAGGTTGCCGATATTAAATAGGGTTCGTCCCATTCTTACATACTAACTACATACAAAATTTCAAGTCTATCTCAATTTGTTCGGGAGATAGAGCGTTTACAGACAGCAAAAATTTCTAAAAATATGTTTTTCGGAATCTCCACTATCTAAAACGTGTAAATCCGTCAAAAAAAATTTTCGATTTTCAAAACGATTGCAAGACTTACCCTATACTACGTATGATGGGTAAGTAATAGTAAAATTAAAATAACGGTCATTTTGAACTTCCGTCATGTTAGCGTTGTTGTACAAAAAATTTCAGATTTTAAAAATGGTCGAGCGACCCAAAAAATATTTTCTGGACCACTTGAAATAGATTGACCCAAAACCTTTCGCCAGATGACATTGAGGTATGAAAAATTAAGTATGCATTATTAAATTTAAACCGATGTGTTCACCTTAGTCATAGGTAGAAAGCGCGACTCTAGCACACAAAGCACATGGAAAAGCAAAGAATTTAAGAAAAACATCAAGACCATGTCAATGTTTATCTTTGTCAAAATGCAAACCTTGAAATCAAAATATTAAGTTTCTATTAAAGATGATAAAACTCAAAATTGGATTTAAAATTTTTGGATACATTTAAAATAAAGATGTTACTTTAATTCTCCGTACTTTAAACTATAAACACAGCCTTCGTCAGAATACAAGTATATAATCATTAACATTCTATTTTTTCAAATGTCACGCAGTTAGTTTCAAAAAGGGAGAGAAAGTTTTAAATTCTGAAAACATTTTTAAAAAAGTTCATTTTAACTTAGTATGGTACCATTACATTTTCATAGTTTGGGGGATCTTGTCTTATTCAAATTATGCCTTTTACAACTGAATAAATGAGGTTCCCAACATACAATTCCTCGTCTAAACAGAAAATTAATCTAGATCTATTCAAATTTAACACTTGAGTACTTTACAGGGAAGTTAACAGTATTCCTTTTAAATATACACCATCTTTCAATTAAATTTGCTCCGTTCAATTTTTAAGACGAGCCTTAAATGCTTGCTCTGTTAATATTTAAAATTTAATGCCATTAAAAGCATTGCAGTTAGAGTTTTCCAATATGCTTTGATAAACTAATCAACTCTTGAAAAACTACATGGAAATTTCTACCAGGTAATACGAGATTGCTAAATTAATATATACCAGGAATTCAGAAAAAACAGACATTCACTTTTGTTTGTTAGCATAAAAGAGATCGCTATAAAACGCGGTTTGTCAAGTAGTTGCGATAACAACGAGATTTGTCAGATCGCGAGAAAAACGCGATTTTCGTCAAAGACTTTCAGAAAAACCTCGCTTATTCCGACAAAGGATTACAAAAAATACAACTTTTGTCAAAGAAAATGTTACAATGTTAGTGTTTAATAACTTTTTTGAAACTAGGTGGCAAATTAAACATTAGCTTGCTATAATTGTTAACCTAGTGTTAAATAAAAATAGAATGAAATAACCTACTTCATTGTCTTACACTCGCGCTATTTAAAATAATCGCACTTTTCGGGTTCACGCGCTCTTCCGACTTCTTGCAATCTCAAACAAGTTTCCATTGGATTTTTAAGCAGGGGAGGAAATCATTTAAGGCAATATTAGCACAAGAATGTATTAGAATTAATGATTACAGATTAATGAAAACGTTCTAAACTAGTGTAGCTCTATTTTATAAACCACAGCGCGCTTAAGGTATCTTTAGAGAGGTCAATTTAGATTAAAATTTTAATTATTAACTTTGAAATCGGACTAAAGTTATTTTACATAAAATTTTAGTTTAAAATTCATTCCTATGCAGATTTATTATAAATTTAACTTAAATCCATGAATTCTTGATATTCCAGGAATTTTCAGCGTTGTCTGTACCTGCAACTTTAAACACTGTTACCTACATAAAAATATGTCTAGTTCCTGCATAACATTGAATTCAAAAAGTCCATATAAAAATTCGCCGCGAAACAAGAGAAATTTCACGTAGTCTAAACATTCAAATTTTAAAGACAAAATTAACTACACTAAAGAGTAAAATTACCTTTCAAATAAAGCCTCTCCCTTAAAGAGGGGAATTTACTATTAGTCTGAAAGTTTTAAAGATTTCTTACGAACGTGAAGTTTCCATGAACACAAGAGTTTCCAATAAAAATTATCAAGAAAGGATTTTGAGATCCACCTACAGACGTGAAGATGCCTTCCTGCCAAATTTTTCCTCTTCGTGCAGCTGTTTCTTCAAAGCTCAACTGAAAAACTTTCCTCAACCCACTAAAGAACCTCCCTTCGATATTCATTAAACTCTCGAAATAAACCCATACACGAATTTAAAAAAAAAAAAGAAAATTCTAAAATTTCCCATCTTTACATGTTTGGCACGATTTAAAATTTCGGTCCCAACGGATAACTTTTATAGAACAATTTTGGGTAGGTATTTTGTATACGTTAACATCTTTAAAGTTTTGACTCCCTTTCAATAACGAAGATTAAACTAGATCTTTTCCGGGTTTATGTCAACTTCATGTTTAACAAGACCAATGCATTGTTTTCAAAACTTAAAGCCTCTGGCATAAAGGGGAGAGACACTTTCGTTAAAGTAAAAAGGAGTTTTAGTCTGTATAAGGCAACTCTTGTTAAATTACTAAAATCAAAATTTCACAAAATAGCTGTTCTCGAAGAAATACCGCTTGTCTAGTAGTTAGAAATGTCGAGAGAAAAGTATTAAAGGAGAATCTAGTGTCAAAAGTATAGTAGGTCTACTTCACGAGAACACTAGTATCCACAACCAACTATTACTGTAAAACTTCAAACTAGGCAAGATCGTAGAAAATAGTTACAATCTCATTTCTTGACAAATTGCCTCCGACTGTTTCCCATCATTTAGAGACAGACATAAGAAGCTTTATGCTAATTTATTGTTCGGCGATGGGAGACAACTAGGAAGGCCCAATTTAAAGTTTGTATTTGGAATTTAGTTTAACTTAAGAACTATGAATATTCTTAGTTTCATGTTTATAAAGTGAATCCGCAAGCCAAGTTATGAGACATTAGATCAGATTTTGCAGTATACGTATATTTTAAACAGTTATAAAGTAAGGTATTTAAATTTGCATGGCACAAATCCGACTCGTCCGTCGTACCATATGTTCACCTTCCAAAAAAATTATAGGACTTAAGAAATTGTCTTTCCTTAATGAATGATTAGAATACGGTCTGGTTTGTTGAGAAAATAGAGTGGAATATTGGGAAAGATTTTATCATTGAGTAGATCAGTTTATAGGGGGCAGAGGGATCAAGCAATTTGTTAGAATCTTAAAATCTAAAAGATCCTGAATTAAAGTTTTGGAAGGGGGTACAATTTTGTAGAACGAAAAATTTAGGTGCAAGCCATAATGAACAATACAAATAAACATTTCTAGGAGAAAAACTAAACGTAGAAACAGTGGCTATATTATTGCAGTATTCTGAAAAGGAAGTGCCGTTTAAATATACCGGAATAACAACATTGTCCGCCATCTAAAATCTCAGGATTTGGAGAGCGTCTCTCGGCAAACGGCTTTGCTAGCTTTTTCCTTTAAATGCATTCAAGTCTTTCTGTCAGTGAAAAGTCAAATACAGATTTAGTTTCGTTAAAATATCACGATTGATACGAAATTGTCAAAAATTATGAAATACAGCTGAAGGATTGCTGAAACAGCTTTCTACAGTTTTATTTCTGACCGAGTTCGCTGCTAAGTACTTTGGGTAAAATTGCCGTAAAATCTACCAAGTTATTAAAAGCAATTTCGAAAATATGCTTTCGTTTGATTTAGAATGAGGAGTCCATTTTTTGCCAGTAAAGATTACGATCCTCCGATTCCTATTGGAAAATTATGCCCTCTTAAGCCCCTTCGTGACGGGAGCTTTTGGAAATTTAATGTTTTGTCACCGGTTTTAAAAAAAAGGTATTCAATCTAAAATTACTCGGATTAAATAAGGCAAATTTCACAGTCGAATTTTACTGGTGGGGATAAACAAAGATAAGCTTTTAGCGGCATGTATACGTCGCTCGTCCCCAAGGGGTTAAAGCTTATCCAAGTACAGATTCGCCACGTACAACCATAATTACGCGTAGATTAAAATATTTATGCAATTTCAACTTTGGATCCACCAAAGACTATTTTGAACATGCTGTACGAATATTTAGAAAGGGACGGATTTTAGTTTATACTTCGCATCAATTGAGTCACAAAAACAATAGTTCCTCTATATGCTAATCTATAGGAGTATTTCAAAAATACTCCAAGTATTAAGTGACGAGATTTACTTTGAGATGAATTAAAATGCAATAGACACATGTGGGAAATATTCTCTGCTGCACCTGGAAGACTTTCCTCTGCTACTCTGTTAGCGGAACTCCGATTTCTGGATTAAAAACTAAATAAAAAGTAGCGAAGCTTTCTGAGGAAGTAGTAAATAGAATGTTTTCCAGCGACGGCGGCGAGTGTTTTTGAAACAGCAGAAACTATCTAAGAGTGAAGTTAAAGCGATTTTAAAAACTAAATATTTACGATGTTTTTATATTAACTAAAGATTGTAAAAAATTGCCGAGATTGGGTCGAAAATGTTTTGTTTGTATTGTTTATTCGTTTTCCATAAGTGTTAGTGTATGTCATTTAAATAGTTTTATTCTTTAGTATGGTATCGCCCATCCTACACATTTATGTACAGATCACACCAAAAGAAAAAGGTCGCATCTGAATTGTCAAAGAAAAAAAACAGTCATTTGATAGGAAATTCAATTTAGACTCGTCTCGATAGAGAAATTTTAAAACAATTTTCAATTCGAACACCTAATTCACCATGTTTGACTTCCTGTAAAATTTACTTTGGGATTCCAGACAGTCATCGACATTTAGTTTAAGAATTATAAACAAAGTTTTGTAACGCCTAATGTTTATTGAAGTTGTTGAAAACCGATTGCAGAGAGCAATTTAAAACAATGGCTACATTGCAATGAGCTGCAGTTTCGGATTGAATAGTTGGAGAAATTTGATTTTTACTGGCTACAAACAATTTTGGAAAAGTAAATCTCAATCTCAAGTCTAGAAGCTGTAATTAAGAGAATAAAGTTAACAAATTTGAAACCAAGTTATGCTAAAAAGTACTAACATCGTAATCTTTATAATTTAATATTAGGTATTCCAAGTTGGACTGTATTTAACCAACACCGACCGATTTCCGGTTTGATGCAAAAACTTCAAAAAGGGCCAAACTTAAATTTGTATTCGAAATTTCAGAGTTGTCTTCAAATTAATAGTTTAAACTTTATTTTGATCTTACTTTCCTAAAAATCCAAATAGGTGCTTTGCAAGTTGCAAGTTTATGTTGAGATTTTTAACATTTGGGATTCTCATTAAATTCTTTAACAGTAGGCCTCGTAAGAACACATCCAATATTGGAGTGCAAAGCCGAAAAGCTATTTTAGCTTGTCTCTAAGCTTCATTTAGAATATTCAAGGTTTAAAAATATTCCGAAAAAATTGCTATTAACTTCCTGTATGCTTTAGGAGAGCTCGCAGCAAATTTCAGATACATGAATCCCTGTTTTCGGACTTGCCTACTTTAAATTATCCTTTAATAATATATTCCATATATTCCTATTTGCCTTTTTATAAAGTTAAAAACTTTGTCACCAAATCCAAGAATTTACCAAGTCTTCCAAACTAATGTATTGGTAAAACTACTCTAAACAGCTTTAAAAAAAACACTGAAGGATGTTAGCTTACTTTCAATCATTTAAGAAATGCATTTTAGGCTTTAAGATTAAAAATTACTAGCTCACTATTCTAGAAAATGTATAGTGAATGCACTTATTGTATAATAGTTCAGCTTCAAAACCAGACTTGAGCGATTTGGCGAACAATCTTTTTTGCAATTCTAACAGTTCCAACCATAAAGACTTGCCAGCTTACCTGCGGCCACTTAACGTAAATAACCTTTAAATTTATAAGCCTGAATAATTTATCATTGGAAACAATCCGTACAAGAATTTGCAAACTTGCATAGTAAAATTTTACTAGATTAACTTTAAGTTAAGGGCCACAAGATCTTTAAACATTGTAAAAAATTAGTTTCGTATCTCAAAATATTTCGGAATATGCAAAAATCTCATTCGGAAACCTGCATTAATTATTTCTATAGTTGCAATCATTTCTACATTCAACATGCAATCATTCATTGCAATCTACAGTTGCACCTAGAACAATTAAAAGGTCCATATCTTGGAAGTTAATCTCCGATTAGTAAATCGGAATTTCGCGGGCACTCTGCCTTTCAAACTATATAATCTTTAAAAAGTAATGTGCAGTTAGGTATCCGAGTTAAATATATTATTCTTTAAAATTAAAAGTAAAGTTTTTCATGTATTTAAGTGTTACGATTATTGAAATTTCTATACGCACAATTTAGTTGTGTGCATTTTAATATTCCCGTACTAGAAAGATTAGTTTTAATATACGAAATTTCTTAATAACATGGCCAAGTGCATACTTTAGGCAAAAAGTGAAAAAATCTTATGCTTTAGTACTAGGCGATGTTTAACACTAAGAAACAAGTGGATAAGTGATCACACAAAGAGTTTAATGCCTCAAAACAAACTTTCCCTTTAAATTCAAAATTTATAGTTTAAATGGATGGTAGCACCAGTAAATTTATAGTTCGTCCAAAGATTGAAAGTGCTTAGATCAAATTTTGAAAATCAGATTTAGCGGAGGTAAAATTTTAAAATTTCGATAAACTAAAAATTGTTTAAACGTAATTAAATGTCGAATAAATATCAATAGTTTCAGATAGAGAAAATTAAAATACGAATTATCAAAGCATAAATCCTAGATTTACAAAAACTATGAAGTTTATTTAAATCATCAAAATTTGCAAATCAAGTCAGAATCTGGATTCGAACCAAGAATCTCTTTACAAGCGAGATGTTTTACCTCCAAGCTATGATCTAGCTACGAAAAGCATTGAAATTAAGATAAACCCGATGACATTTTAAAAATTCGGGTAAAAAAGGGGTTTCAAAAATTTTAACACGAGGTATTCAGCTGCAAGTACAAAATTATGCGACCTCTACAGTTTGTGTACGGACCGACAAAGACTAATAGGGATTAGTCAAAAGAACGAAACCCGAAAGAAATCTTGTGACCTCTTGACCAAATTAAGATTTTTAGGCAGCCTAAGTATGCCAAAAAAAAAAAATTAACTCGCGTACTATAAAAATACTACCCAAGAAAACAAGATATCAAAATTATGCGAAATTTAGTCTGTCGCATACTAATTAAAGGTAGACCTTTAATTAGTATGAGACACTGACCTTTGGCTCCGATTGGATCAATATTTTTACAAGCTTTGTTGATACAAGATTAGATTGCGACCAATTTGTTTAAAGTTTCACAAGATCAAAAATTAGATTTCAAGATTGACCTTTTATTAGTTTTATGTTTACAATAAAAAACAAATGCAATATCGGCAATGTAAATAATGTAAGCAACTTTTACCAAAGCATTTGTAAACGTAGCACAAGTTAAACCATTGTTAAGGGGGGGGGGGGGGGAGGGACTTTCAAGGCAAATTTAACTATTTGCCGATTTTACGATTCAAAGTAATTTTCAAGCACTAAATATTCAACCGTCGCGTCGCGTGAAGCTCTAGTACGCCAACTTCCTCATTTGTAGGTCTAGCGTAGTATTTTTAGCTATAAATACATTAACACTAGAAATACATCAACACTGAAAACACTAAATTTAAACATTTATATTTATGAAGCAATAAATTTAGTAGCAAGTGTTGCAACACCGGGAAAAAAAAAAACTGCTGTAAGTAAAAAGTGAATATCGATTTAATTTCAGACACTAAATCTGAATACGTCGCATATTTAAAAAACATGCGTTCTAGCTAACAATCGTAAAAGTATTAATGCAAAAATTCATTAGCTTAATTTAATATCTTCTGTGAATAAAAATTTAACACTAAAATTAAAATTATCCAACTGAGAAAACCAAGCGTTATCCTAGAGTATGAAAAAGTATATACAAAAGATCATACCGGTCCTGCGGATTGGTATTGTCTTCTAGAAAGTATCTACTCAACCCTGGAGAACTCTAGGGAGAATCGCACAGTACTCAATTGCTTTTTTATTTTACATTCGTATAACATCACCTTTTGTCTTAGTACTTTTAACTAACAGGTAAAATAATTTTTATCAAAAAGGAAAATTGGTTTGAATAACAGTCTTAAAAAAGATGCGAGAAAATCTCATGTAGAGTTCTCCCGGGTTAAGACAGCAATTTCGAGCATTTGAAACTTACATTTTATAGAATTCAACCTTTAAATTTATTAGCTTAGAAAATAAAGTTTCTTACGAACACCGATGAAACTATAATTTTTACGAGCGCTACGTGGAAAATATTCGTATTTGCTAAAATTAAAAAAATTGCGGGAAGCAGTATTAGTGACATTTTGTGCATTTAGCATTATTTTAGAGGGAGGAGTCTTGCACCTGATGGTCACAGGATCTCTAGGGCAGGGAATTTGTCCGATCCAAATTTAACATTTTTGGGCTCAAAATAGCATTTAGTCTTTATGAAAATACAAAGTTATTCATTCAATACAAATTTAAAAATACAACGTTTGTCATTCCTATTCATAGGTGTGTACATTTATAATCACCGTTTGAGGTATCACAAGTATATTTGTAATAAAGTATATTTACCAATAAAAGAATCCTGCCCATTTGTTAATTCCTGCGCCCCACCATTCCTGCTAACGGGGTAAGTATAACATTTACTTTAAGGGGGCTCAGGGGGTTGAAAACTTTTCAAAAAAATCTATTTTTATGATCTAGTTTGATTAGTCTATTCTTAACTCAATGCAAAAAACCGCATAAAAATATTTTCATTTTTAACGGAGTTATAAGCATTTATGTATCAACACTTTCATAGCCGCACCCATATAATTTCAACTTTAAGTCGCGTTTTCTCAAAACTATTTTTGACGACTAACACCAAGATTAAAAAACTATTTGATGGAATGGCTTAAATTTTTGCATGCACATATTATCTAGAGAATAAATTTATATTTTAATTTAATATTTTGAGTATTTTTAATGAAAAAAAGGTATTTTTTAGTTTTTTATAATTTAAGTTTGAGAGTTTAATTTTTTTGAGCGATTGTCATATTCTTAATTCATTCTACAGAGTAAAGTTTCCTGATTATTGTAAAGCAAAAATTAGGTTCTTAAGTCAATTCAACTTTAAAATATATTGATGTTGGTGATATAACATATCGAAAATTGTGTTATATAAATTTTGCTATATTTATTATATTACATTGAAGTACTTCATTTTATAAGACTACAAACATACCTTCAAAATATCAGAAAGTTTAATTTACACTGAATACTTTTTTATATGGACTCTAAGAGCTCTTTACATGTTTTTCCGTATCGATCAACCTTTGAGCCCCCATAATACATTATCTATTAAAATCTATTTAAAAAAACACTTTTATCCTCTTTTAAGTGCTTGGTAAAGTGATTTTTACTTCATTTGAATAAGTGCGAAAAATAAATGCAATCTCATTTGTATTTCGATCCAAACAAAAATCTTTAATCAAAATTTACACTTTGATAACGCTATCATTACAAGGGGAGGGGGGGGGGGGTTGAAAAACACTAAACGGGGGGGGTCCAAAATTACGAAAAAGTTTATAACATTTACACAGCTCCTTATATGAACGGTCTCTGAACAAAAAATTCAGACCCTATCGCGGTAGAACAGGGGAAATTACGCTTATCTACCCACCTTTTAAACTTATTTTAAAAGCAAAGTTTCTTACCTGCAGCAGAGCGACGAAGCACACCAAGTAGGCGATTTTCATTATACCTGAAAAAAGAAAACTGCATTAACTTCCTGAACGAGACCTACACTCAGTTTAGTGAAAAAACTCAAGCAAAACCAGGTTCGACCGGACGCCCACAGAATGTAGATGTCTAAAAGCGTGGACATAACGGGTCAAGCCAGATTTAGAGTAATATCTAGATTAATGTCAACTCTGATAAAATTCAGAAGATCACTTACGGTTTCAAAACCTTAGTCCTTGAGATAAAGGACAATCCGATTTGAAACTTTTTGCTAAAGACAGTTATATCTACTATTTAGCATAATTTAAATCTAAATTTTAAATCTGGGCTGGTGCCACGTACCGCGGTACCCTGGCAAAGCATTTACTGGGACACAATCTACTTAAAGCAGAGTTCTTATCCAAGATTCAAGAGTAAAAACATTAAATTTTAAGATTGCATTACTTTACCATTTAATGCGAGTAATATTACATAAAATCTTTAGCTGCGTTCGTATTAAATGCGTAGCACTTGTCCGTTATTTTGCCCGCATCCAACAGCACAAAAGCTACCCAACCGAATGAATTTCGGTTTCATCATTGCAGATTTTAGAGTTGCTTCAATTTTTGAAAACTTTAAAGTTCTCATTTTAACACACTTTAATTCAATAGTATCCCATGGCGAGTAACGATTCCATGGCGGTTACGATATATTTAAAGGCAAGTCTTATTTCTGCATTAAGGAATTTTATAGAATCAATAGATTTCTATCCAAGAATGCTGTATTCCTGCTTAAAAGAAAACCGACATCGAACGAAGATCCGAATATATAATAAAACATAGTACGAATGCACTCATTTGTCACATTTAACGTACGACTTGTTACAATAGATTTCTTTAGCATTCATTTTCAGGATCCAATCTATATACTTTAACCGTTTAAACGCCAATGTTCCCAAATGGGAACATTCCATTGTTTGTAATACAAAACATTTTTTAACAACGATCTTATTTTCCCTATAATATAAGTGATTTGAACTTTTGAAATTAAAATATTTATGTTTAAGCATTTATCACGGGTATTTAGAAATATGCAAATTCATTAATTTGTATAAAAAGTATATTATTTGCTTTTATCGTTTTCTCTATATTACTACCAGATTTATAGATCTGGTAACCGCTAGGAATAAATGTTTTTTGGAATTCGGGAAAATACTCCAAGAACAATATACAATAGCATATAGCGGAAAATAATTTATGTTTGCATAGATTGTCAATCCATAATCACGTTCCAAAATGCAAACACTGAAATGAAAACATCTAAAAAACTGCAAAAGTTTCACTTTTTGGTATTTTCTTAATTTGTATGCATTAAAACATTTAAGTTGTAATATGGAAAAAAAATTTACATTGCGATATGAATTCGGCGAACGGTTAATAAACACTTTTTCCCCCGGTAAAGACAACTTTCTTAAAGATTATGAAGGAACTTCATACAGAGGAAATTTCTATTGAGATTTCGAGCTCATAAAGACATGGTAAACTTAGTTTGTGTCAACCCGATTTTTATACAAGGAACCTTTAAATCTAGATTTACTTTGGAGGGGGGGGGGGGGGGCATGCAAAATTAAGTTCGGTGCAAATTGCAGACCAAGGATTCTAGATTGAATTCAGAGCGCAAATACGAAGATAAATTTTTGAATTCAAAAGTTATGTTAAGAAAATTGTAACTAAAAAGCTAACACTTTAAATATCAAACTAAAAATTCAATACTAATCAAACTTTGGAGTGTTATTTACGTGTTTTATGAATCGAAAATATTAATGATATCTACGAAACAGCTTTTCTAGATTCCTAAAGCTTTAAGGGAAGGACTTAGGATGCCCCCCCCCCCCCTCATTAATTTTATACTCCATGCAACTAAATTTTATCAAGGTGTTTATACTTCATGCACTTTATAAAACCGCAATATTTAAAATTCCATTAAAAATTTTAATATCGTTTTAGTTTCTAAAAAACTAACGATTTAGATAAAATCTTGGTAGAGCAAGATATGTGTGGTAGACAATTGTACATAAATTCAGGAAGTTAAATTCTCAAAAATGCATTGCTTTAATAAAGTTGTCTGAAAATTGCTGTAAGTCTTGAGCATAATCTCGTGAATAGATTTAAAAAAATTTTATCAAAATCGGGGGAGTACTTTCCGAGGAAAGTAGTCCTAAAACTTATTTCCAGTAGGATCGCAAATAATCTTGTCTCCTTAAGAATCTAGAAATAGTGCCTGAAAAATTCCTTTAAGTTTCATAAACTTAATTCCATGTATCAATTTGATTCACAATGCAAAATATGTACAAGAACTTTAAAGTAATCTTAAAACTTACTCCCGACCAGTATTCTTATTCAAAATCGGTATTTCTTTAAATTTTTTATCAGAAAGTTTTAATGTTGAAATATTGCCTTTAATTATTCCCTATCATAAATATAAAATTAAAGTTTAGCTACGAGGGGGGGGGGGGGGAGTTAATGGTGTGAGCGTTTAGTCTGCATGATATTTTCATACTTTAAAAATTGAAGTTACTGGCGTTATTTTAATCAATACTTTATATTTTGGTTCAAGTTAAATATTTTAGTCAAATAGCTAAATTTCCATGCAACTACGAAATGACATCCGAAATTAAAGTTATGCTTTATTTCAGTGTTAGGGGTTGTGCAAATATAACGTTATCATTTTAGGGGGAAAGGGCTCTGGTATATGATCTTAAGAATTTAGGAGAGAGGTTTGTCTTGTTAGATAATTTTATCCAAATCAGAATTTTATTTGTAGCTTGGTCTCTGGTGCAAAGTAGCATCTTTGTCTATGAAAATAGAAAAGTTATTAAAATTATAGAATATTTAATTTTAAAAAATATTAAATACCCCAATGTTTGACCACATACGGTTTGAGAAACCGTATGTGAAGTATATTTGAAATGAAGCTTATGTTTACTAATAAAACACCATGTTTTCCACATGTTTTGGACTCATCTGCCCCTTCCACCCCACCTCCGTTTGGGGCAAGTACAACAGGACTTCCTGTTGAATGCATAATGTAACAAAAAGTCATTGTAAAATACTTTTAAACAGCAACTATTCTTTCAAGTATTTAGTATAAAGTTCATGTGCAAAGTTTTATTTCATCGACTTCATTTAAATCTTAAAAGCACGCAAAAAATAATTAACCAGTGTATCACTTTGAACAATAAAGTCTAAAAAATTTAATTTTGACAACGATATCATTACCGGGGGAGGAGGGGATCCATATAGTTAACGTTATTTACACAGCCCTTTGCACTTAATTTAAGGAAAATTTTATATTCGATTGTCGGTACTTTTGAAGATAATGTTTTAAGTCATTTCGACACATTAATTCCTGTTAAACACTAAAATTTAGAATACGATTAGTTTCAAGGTCATGTTAAGCTCAAGCATGAAGGGATTCAGGCATAAACCAATATTCTTACAAGACTTGCGACTTCACTTCCAGCAATAATTGAGCAATCAAACACTTAAACATAAGGAAGGCATCTATCATAAATCAAAGATTATGAGCTAACTATCTTTCGGAGCGAAGTACGTCAAGAAACTTGACAATTGTAATCAAGTTGATGGCAACCAAAAACTACCTGCAAGTTTATAAAACTAAGTCTAAAAATTAGTCTGAAAAATCACAAGTCTTCAGACTTTTTTGGAAAAGTTACCTTGTTGACTATTTTAAAATAAAGTTCACGCATTTCTGCATCAAAAATTGTTTAAATCAGCCCCTTCACTTCAAATTCAGCGATATGTATCTAAGTTTAACCATAAACCTTGCAAGGATTTATCAAGCGACACCAGTAGCAGGGCTGTTACAGGCAAACGATTCCAACTGGCATTACTTTCTCTAAACAGATATTCTTACCACTGTCAACATTTGACAAAAAAGTTTTAAAAACTGGTACGAACAGTAAAATAGTAGCCTATAGCAGCCTTGTAATAGCTTGTTTTATAGCTATATCGTAAATATTGTCCAAAGCTGGGGAGGCACGATTTCAATAGAGCCATAATTGTTAAACTAAACCCCGATACCTTGGCTTACGGTAGCAATGGCCGACTTAATTCCCTTTAATTTGAATTTAACGCTGCGGACCGCAACTAAGAAATCCGCCCCGATAGCTTTAGATAGAACCTTTAACACGGCAAGCCAATGTGACTTGCCAGTTTTGTCTTATCAGACATTATTGGAATAGAAACTTCACCCCCAACCTTTGAGATTGTCCAATTTAAACTTTTCACAGAATATAGATTTAAATCAAAAAATTCATCCGATTAATGCCACATTAGAGGAGACATGGCCTTTAACCCTTTCCGGCACTCTGCTCAGTTCAAGATACCGAACTTTAATTTCAAACTGTACCAATTTTAATATAACTGCTTTTAAAATGAAAGCTTTCATTAAGAAATTTGGATTTCTAAAGCAGTTTATAAATTCCGGAGACAGTTGATAATATGTCATTTTAATAACAATTTTTCCGTGCCGGAAAGGGTTAAGTATAGCAGAGATCCGATCATAAAGTACCAAAAACTAATGAAATTAAGATTTCATTCTTGTTGAAAAGCATATCTTTAGTACTACTTATAAATTTCACATTCATATAATAGCATCAAAAATTTCAGTGAGGATTTTGTGCACGGTAATAATGAATAGAAAATTAAAGCCACAACACTTACCTCCAATTTAAAGTAATATACAGAAAGTATTGTTCAAGGTCCTAGGGAGTTACTTTTACTGAAGGTGCAGTTTATGAAGTTTCATTCAATGTTATTTTCGATCCCCTATAAAACAAATAGGGGTTTTTTAAAATCCAGATAGCTTATCCGATGTGTAGAATTTAAATATTCTACACTACTATGCATTATAATACTATGCATTTTTTGCTAGATTAAAAAGGAATTAAAGTTTGCTTAAAAATTAGGCATGTTTAATAGCTTCATATGTCAATTTTATTTGGGACCTCTCCAGTCAGTTTGCTAAAGTTTTGTGCGCAATGGAAAGTATTTTAATTTATCAAAAACCTGTTTTAGAATTACAGTTATGCTCTAATCTGCTGGAAGTCAATTTCCTATTAAAATTTAGTTAAACTATTTTTTGGGCCAATTTAAGAGTATTTTATCACAGCATAGAAATAATCGCCGACATAATTTGAATTTATTTTTTGTTAAAACTTGCGATTTATGATTCAACAACTTAAAATTTCGTTTAAATATTTTTGTTTAAAAATTAAAAAATCCAATATTTAATTTCCGATAAATAATTTAAACATTTGAAATAACTTAAAAATTTTAATTATAGCTACCATCTATGTAGGAATTTAAATAGTTTGGATTTAGAAAGTTTTTGAAGAAAAACTAAACACGATGCGCTGTTGCATTTACCCACTAATTTTGATAACCAAGAAACAAAAGTCCATGCTTAATTTAATATTTTAAAATCTTAACAGAAAGTAAAATTTTAACACTTTGTATAAAATAAAGCTTAATCTCAGTTTTCCCTTCGATTTCAAAAAGAATATTGTAAGATTTCTCGAAGAGATTTCTAATATAAGAATGCAAACGCTTGACTCAAAATTACTGGTGAGAATTCGGAAGTTTATATTTGCAACCTTAAACCGAGAATGTAAAAGCTTTCTAATAAGTTATTGTCACCAAACACCGTTCAAATACTTAAATTTACGCAAGGAAACTTTAGTAGTTGCTTTAAAATAAGAAACTAAAAATTTTACATTTCAGGTAACAAACAAAAATGTCAAGTCAATAACGAACGTATCCATTTATAGAGCGAAAACAGCTGTATTGAATTACGCTTAAGCAGGAAACAGACGAATTTAGATTTAAATAAATCAATGCAAAATATATTTGGTATAAAGACCGAGAAGCTTTAGATTTACACATGTTTGAATATGAAAGCTTTCGAAAACTTCAATATCAATGTCATATTAACCCTTTGTAGTACGGTATTGCATATCTGTACCATACTTAAAAATATGATACTTGCACATACAGTTTCAGAATACTCATCTAAAATCAGCAGTTTAATTCTACTTAATTTAAATGGTTACATTTTCACTCTTAAGTTTTATTTCAGTAGTTTCACATCGTTACTAAAATTATATCAAAGATAAGACGTCCAAAATTTACAAGGCCAAGTTCGTATCCATCATAGAAAAAAAATAATGCTGCCACCACCGCAGTAAATGCATTGCGACCAAGGATCTTCAATATTAAAACTACTGCACACAAATCTCAAATTTTGATAAAATGTTAGACACGCTAAACTAAGAATTTAGTCAAATTCGTTCAATTTAAAGTTTTATACGACTAAATATTATACATAGAAATTTGATAAATCGTAAGGATATACATAAGCTTTCAGTATGTAGACTGCATTTAATGACCAAGTTTTGAGGTTTATTTTGAATTTCAAAGCTTTGGGTATACTTTGGAAGAAAAGTTAAATTGTATACAACTGTAAAACAGTTGGAAAGAACATTTCCTGCAAATAACCATCGACTTGCAAATTGAGAAAGTAATTCAATTATGTTAAATATTCTTTAATATTTAAAGTTATTTTTAAACAGGTGAACGAAAAGTGAATTCGTTATACGCGTTAAAAACTACATTGAGGAAATCAAGTCGTATTTATAAAGTGGCCATATAATTTAAAAATATTTACATTTTACAAAATTTCATCAAGATTTTTGAATTCCAAGATGACGCAAATATTTCCTATCAAAAATTTTCGTCAAATATTAAAGAGAAACTATTTCAGATTTAAAGTTGCCCATTTAAAATGCTTTAATCCTTTTAAAAATCCGTTCTTGTTAAAATACCAGGAATAAGACTAATCTAATAAAATGTGTAATGTTTAATCAGCCAGTAGATTTTTAACAGCTAATTTGAATCTTGAAATTAGCTTTGAGAATTTTATGCATTCCATTTACAGGGAGATCGCCACTTTATTAAATATTAGTCCAATCTTTCGGGATCTTTAAAGCAGATAAAATTTTAGTATTTAGCGTTTGTGGCATCTCGGTGGGAGTAAGGCTTGCAAGTTTGATAAGATCCTCTAGTAGTTTAGTATTTTGTATTGGGAACTGATAAACATCTTACTGCAGATGTTGGGGGGGGGGGGGGGGGGGGTGTTGAATCTTTTAGTAACTATATTCCAAAAGAGTTTACATGCTTGAAAGACTATGCCAACACACGAGTAATTTGTTCTCTTCAAAAAGAGGGGGATTTAGAACATTTAAATATATTTCCCCGTAAAAATAATTCAATTCAGGAGGACAATATTAGCGATTAAACTTAAGCTTTCAATAGCCATTAAGAATTAAATTTCAATGGCTAATGATATATAGAATAACTTACTGATATTTCCATGCTACATACGACATCTCACAGGTATAAGCAAAATCGCTGTTATTTTCTGCACTTTTCTATCGTTAAAATTGTCACGCATAAGATATAATGAAAATGCTTGATACTCAAATCGCTCTTAAGTAATCCTTGTACCTTCTAAATGCTATAAAGGATTAAGATCGAATGAAAATTAGCCACAAGTTTCATTCTAAATTATGAATACTTAGCGCCAATAAAAATTTGAACATTCCATGCCAGAAAATTTATTTAAAATTTTATATTATGTCCGACTCTAGAGTTGCACTTCAAAACATTTTAATTGAAAGATTTTCAATGCAGTACACAACACCACTGAACTAATTTTTATGAACAAGATTCCATTGATAGAAAGATTCATTTAGAGGAGTCCATTGTTTGGAGCAAAACCCTGATGGTAAAGACGTTAAGAGCCCACACTACAGAGTGAAAAAAACCCGGATGATAATGTTAAGTTTATGGAGGCGTTCTTTTTAAATAACTCACTCAAATTTTAATATTTTTTACACTATTTTTTTGCATAGGATAGCTGAGGACGATCTATAACAGGCCTAGTTTTTACTTTTCCGATTTTGGCTAGATGTTTTTTATATCAAGATAGTTTCAATTTAAGAACCGAAAGAAACCGGTTTCGAAAGTTACTTTAAAATCCAAAATATGCCCGATGCCAGAATTTAATTCTAAACATGCAAGTTCTATGTGTCCGTATTAAAAAAAATCTATGGGAAAAGTTTGTATGCTCCAAGATTACTTAGTCAAAATATTGGAATATGTGTTAAAGTTTACATTAAACAGGCGAGTTAGACAAAATGAAGTTGGAAATTGCACGTAAAGCGTAGCAAATGAGGTGCGTTTGTACGATAACGAAGTTTTAAAAATATCACTCAAATATCAATCTACTAAAATTGTAAATAATTACAGTTAAAATGCGCACCAAACAATGTTCTCCCTATACCATTATGCAATGGAACACTTGTGTGGCCTTGTAAATCTATAACAAATATTCTTTGCACCACAGATTATGCAAAATGTATATTATATGTACTTTATAGATGTATATCAAAATTATGATGCATATCGAACATATTTTATTACGTTGGGATAATTTTAACACCATTAAAATGCATTTGAAACATTTTCCCCCATTAACCGTAATGTAACGGAATACTTTTGATTGTCCCTGCAATTGAACTATCCATCCGATTTTAAAATTTGAAATAACTGGACAAAATTATGTAATTATATATTTTAAGTTTCAAACGATTCGGTTGGGTAGTTTTTGCGTTGTTATATGCGGACGGACAGATAGACTGAACGACAACAGCAGGTGCTACATATTTACATTACGAACGCACCTAAAAATGGGTCCAAGGAGAGAAACAAGAAAAGTATGCAGATAAAATTTCAAGAGAAATTTAAAAGTGGATGCATTCCAAGCCCATAGGTATATTGGAGAATGAATATAGTTTGACCGATAAAAAGCTTTAACCCTTCATACACCAACTACTCTTAAGAAAAAAATCTTGTCACAGATATCACAGCGAAATAAATCTAATTGTTTAAAAAGGAGTATACATTTACATATATTAAAAATCCCGTAACTAAAATACTTCCAGTTAGGATTACAATAAAGTTTACGTTTTTTGTTAGATTCTAGATTTCCATAATAGTATGTTAATTCTTTCAATTGTTTTACGAAGAGAGACTAAACTATCCATTTATAAAGTCAGCTTTAATAAAATAAGTTTCATTATATCAAATATCACCAGTATAACTTCAGACCTCTAGGAAAATTGGAGCAATGAGACTCCATTTGGTATGCAAGATCAATCGGTTTTTCGATTGCCCCTCTAATATTAACCAATCTGCGTAGAAAGCATTAACATTTTAAGGATCTTAAAAAATATTTAATTTTCTCTATGAATTCTGAAAAGTTATTCACATCGTTAATCTAATATTAAGTGTTAGAAATTTTGGCATGTTTAGTTTTAACATTAAACTTCGATTCTATAATATTGACAACCAAGGCGGCATAAAAAAAAGTACAAAACATTGATTTTAAAACATTTTCAAGAAAGGTTTTATGCGAATTCATTCCAAGCTCATAAGTTTATATTAGGGAAGTCTGAATTTTACATACAGCCTTAATATCTTAGAAAGTCAGAAATATTGCTAAATTTATCAATCGTAAATACTCTAGTTAATTTAACTCTTGTATAGCAAGCAATTGCATCAAGAGAAAGACTTAAGTATGTATAATTTAAATCTGGCAAAAGAGAACACTCCCGTCTTTTTGAAGACGGGTCTTCAAATAGCTAATATTAAAACATCTTTTATAAGAAGCCATTAATAGATTATTCCACCTTATAAAATGATGAAAGCGAGATATGTGGAAAGCATAAGTATTCGATGTCTCGTTGTATAAAGTTATTGATAGTAATGTTAGAAATATTTCAGCTTTGAAAATTTAGAACTTCGGAAGTGAAAATTTAATTTTTGTTTAAAGACATTTGGCATTTTTATTACCGTCTTTTTTGTAACGCTAATTTCTTTAAAATCGAAAGTTTTAGCAATCTTTCCAAAAACCAGGAAAATCTTTCCTCATTTTATTCAAAAAAGTGTGATCTAGGCATTTGTGGACAAGTTTTAGGATTAAAGTGTATTTAGACTACAAAGGCCAATGATTAAGTTAATTTATTTTTAAATCTGTTTCAATACTTTGGGATCTAATAAATTGTAAGAAAAGACTACATAACATGAAGTGAGGTTAGGAAGGATCCAAGGTTTGCCATTATGAGTTTAATATTAGCTGTTAGAAATTTAATGAGTAATTATTGCGTAGAAATAGGATCTTATGCAAAGATAAATACATAGACGCAAAAAAGGTCAATTTTTGCACAAGATCTTCTTGAATTAAGTACATAACATACTTGTTAAGGAAGTACCTCCTCCCCCCCCCCCAAAAAAAGGGGGAGGTCACCCCCCTTGCTGAATCTTAATATACTCTAAATTTAGCTTAAAACTCAAATGCATATTTTATGTGTTAAAAATGATAAAAAGGTAAAGCCTAAATTTAAAAAAAAAAAAATGCTATAAAAGTCATACAGCATAAAATATTTAAAGTTTAAAATTAGATACTGATCTTGGTATATCTGAATTGAAGATTAAAAGTTAGAGGCTTCAAATATACACAGTCTCCATAGTTGGCAATTTTTTTAATACTTTAGAAGTTTCTTTTGTACTCCTTATAAAGTTAGTTACAAATTCTTCATCTTCAGGAACTTGTGTGGCTGTAAGTGCAGCTTAAAAGTTAAATTCTTGTATAAAAATATCTTATGTATATAGACTTGCCTGCCAAGATTATTATATACATGAAATAAAGTCCCAATCTAACCTAAGTATCAGAGTACACAGATTAAAATTTTTATTAGCGATTAAGTAATCCCCTTAACCTATTAAATTACGGGGAGAGGGTCCTTAAATTCAACGATTCAATTGCTGCAACGTTTTAAGCCTTGATTTAGAGTTATATAAATATAAATTATACGAATATAGAGCCTTGTTCATTGAAATATGCATTTAAATAAATTTTAATAAAAGGGAAGGTGCAGACTAAAATTCAAAGTGTTACTCCCTATAAGTAACATTGAATAAAGGAATTGCAGTAAAAAAATTTTATGGTCTCCGTAATAATAATTAGATTCAGTTATTTACGTACGCAGTCGTTAGAATAGTTTTTACAAATAGTCATAACTAGAAGAAAATTTTTAAACTACATTCCTAGACTAGTTTGGCAGTACGTTCCTTTTTAAATAAAAATTAAAGGTCTTGAGGAACTAATATTTAGCCATATGCAACATTTATTAGTATCCTATAGCACATTAATACTTTTGAAGTATCTCATAATTTTAACATTCACAAAATATAATCCAGTACCACATGATAAATCACTTCATTTCAAAGATTTTATAAATTCCGTTAGATTACACAATATATTTCCTTGCTCCACTTTACCCCACACGTTACTTGATTCACAAAAACATATTCCAAGTCCACTTACCTTTCGACGTGATCCTTCAACAAGTGGTTAAAAAGGTTTTAAACCGGCCCTTATCCACACTGTCAGCAACCGTAATGGAATACGCCAACCTTGGCGAAGGATTTATAGAGCGGCTGGCGCAACCCTTCTCATTTACATACGGAGACGTGCTCAGTGATACGGTTTTACTCTTTTTGAGGTAGAGAGAAACAGTTGCGAGTTCGTCGGAAAAAGCGAAAGTGTGTCTAGTGAAAATAAGTGAATCTGAATTTTTATGCGATATGAACTCACTCGACAATATGCTCGGCGACGATACAGTATCATTGATAGTTTTACATTGAATATTTAACAATTTAAGAGATGAGAAATAATAGTTTTTGAAATTCCAAAAATAGCGAGAAACAGATGCGATGCAGTTGCAGTGTTGCATTCAGACACTTTTCTCCGGAACTTCTGTGGCTCCGGGGGTGGGGGAATGTACTTTTGGCCCATTGAAATCACAAAATCTCAAATTTTCAGGGGGGGGGGGGAAGGGGGGGGTGCATTTCATTGCTCTGGGGGAATGTCCACTCTGCTCTTCTCTGATATTAACACAGTTCAATTGTTTTTCTTTTTGTAATTTCATATCAATTCCGTGTAAAAAACTTTTTATGCGTATCCATTCTACATTTATGTTATAATCGATTGCGATATTAAAAGTTCAAAGTTTTAAATTTGCTAAAACGATCATACATTTTTATCCTTGACTTTTCTTCCCTAGTAATTTTTTCTTGATATTAAAATCAATTTACATATTTAAAAATCTCATACGTGCTTAGAAAATAATTTTTTATTTATTTTTTATTTTTTAAAGCATTTTTTAAATTTAATATTACAGCTATTTATTGAATAAAGCAGTACAGGATATGAGTAAAGTACAATGTGTATAACTCACAGTTAAAAATTTCTATAATGTCAATGGGCCGTAGCATCACTCCACCACTTTTATAGAGAGCGGTTACTTCACTCTGTTATGGAGCATTCTCATTGGTCAGAAGCATACTCTACAAAAGCAGTAAAGTGACACTGCAACAAATAGTACAGATTTTTAACAGTGCATGATAGAAATAATGATAGTTTTTGCGTTATTTTTTAAACGAGAGGGATGGGGCCTTCGTGGCTGAGTGGTGAAAGCACAATGCCGCTAATCGCCTTCTAGCATAGGAGGTTAGGGGTTCGAATCCCACTGGCTCCATTGTACGCACTCTTTGTGTAGAGTTCCCGGTTGTATATATCTTGTATTGTAAAATTTCCTCGTGCTATCTCGTCCCTGTAATATTGACGATGATTTATAAGCAGGCTTCATGTCGAGCACACAAATCAGATGTATGTTGTTCAATAAATAACAACAAACGAGAGGCATCAGTTAAAAAGTTTGGATTTTTGCAACTTTTCGCTGCACTGTTAAAAATTTTAAACTTTTGCTTCATCGTCACTCCACCGCTTTTATAGAAAACGATTACTTCACTGTATTATAGAGCATTCTCATTGGTCAAAATAGAGATATTCTATAAAAGCAATGGAGTGATGATGCCGTAAAAGTTAAAAATTTTTAACAGTAAGTTTTGGAAATTTTCTTAATGTATGCACTAATCACATGGGGCCTCCGTGGCCAAGTGGATAAGGCACCATAGCACTAATCGCTTCCGAGCGTAAGTGGTTGTGGGTTCGAATCCCGCTAGCTCCATTGTACACACTCTTTCTGTGGAGCTTCTGGCTGTATTTCCTTCGTGTTGTAAAATTTCCTTGTTATTTCGTCTCTGTATATTGACGATGACTGATAAGCGGGCTTTCATGTCAAGCAGACAAGTCAGATGTATATGTTCAATAAATCACATTTCGGAAATTGCAAAATTATTGATCTAAATAGATTCGGAGCCTTAAGTTCGCTCTTCCTTCTCAAAAATATCAGTGTTTCTCCTGCGCAGCTGTTCTCGAACTTGTTAATGCATTTAAAAAAATTTTTGGGAGGAAAATTGCACCGCTGGTCCCTGGTTCGAGTCCAGCTAGTGGCATGGGTGTCTGCGTTGTCCCTGTGATAATATATGTACTGGATATTCTGTAATAAAATGTTCTGTATGGTTTCTTGTGATCATTGGAGATTATGCCGGCGAATAGCTGTAGCGCCTACCTCAAAGCAAATAAATATGAAATATGAAGAAAATTGTAGCTTGTAATCATAGAAATACATCAGTAACTAAAAGCAGGACTCAGTAAAATGAATAATAATAATAATAAAAAAGATACAACTTAGTGTATAGTAAGATTGATTGTGTATTGTGTATTAATACTGACAGTGACTTACCTAATGAATATTTATAGCTTCTCAGACATATAGACAGGTCCGTAGATTAGGGGGTGCTAGGGGCGGCTCAGCCCCTTCCCCTTGAAACATTTTGCGCCTCACCTGGAAAAGATTCCAAGGTCACTAAATGAATTTATGTTCAGAAAATCCAAATAAAAATTCTGTTCAAAAATCTAATTTAGTTTTGAGTCCTTTCACACTTTTGCAGAAATACTAAATTGTAACTAAAATAAGTGTTTCAACATTTGTTCATCCTATTTGCACATGTGAAGCTAACATGATGTTTAATGTTGCACTAGTTATACATTCAAATTTTTCATCCTCATATTCTTTTTTTAGCATAAAATTAAGTTATTACTACAGTTTAATAAAAAAAAAAACATAGTATCTACAGTGTGAATATGTATTCTCTCTACAATTGGAAAATTATTTGTATTTTTGCAGTATCCTATATATGATACATAAATTTGTAACTATTGACTGTCAAATTTTGGTTCATGTAAAACAGTTTAAAATTCCTCGCACTAATTTTCTCTAATAAGGAGAATTATACGTGAATACTTTTGTGCAACCCTACATTTGAGGTATAGAATTTATATGTAACGAATAGCATGCAAAAAATAGTTACATTTCAAAGCGCATACCGAATTTTAAAATGCACATTCCATCAATTATTATTCAAAGACAACTCTGCAATCGATTTCTTTTGTGTGTTCCTGTAAATAAATAAAAAATGCTATGAAATCCTGTTATAACATGATCATAGTAAAATTCAGTGATTTATAATCATTTTCAATATACTTGAAATAGCGTAATCTCATTAAAATATTCTTCAAACTTTTCTTTTTCATATATCATAATATAATGGATTTCTTTTGAGTGTCACAATACATGAACAAAAAATGCTTTGAATGTCCTGTTAAAATGTAACCGTAGTGACATTCAATGGTTTATATCAGTTTTGCTATTTTTGAAATAGCGTATATCGTGAAAATATTCTTCAAACGATTTTTACCATACATGAATCACAATATAATGGATTCTTTTGAGTGCTCCTGTAAAGAAGCTATCAATCTAGCAAGTTTCATACACAATACCAAACATGCTTTGGTGACCCTAAACAATTTTTATCAGTTGCATGAAAATCGGAATACATTTACGGGAGCTAGAGCGTGAACAGACGGACATAAGGACAGAAAAACCGAATGCATAAACACTTTTCAACTTTGTTAGAAAGTTGGTAAAAGGCTAAAAGAAAGAAAAATGAAAAAAAAAAACAAAAAACAATCAGATATTTTAAAGATTGTCGATTGTTTTTACACTTGAAACTCACGTCATCTCATGAATAAGAAGTTTTTACATCCTATATATTTTACAGTTTGAAATTTTTGTTGCAAAACTGACATAATATTTGTTTAGCTGATTATCTCCGAATGGACATAAGATTAAAATCTTCATTCAAATTGTTGTAATTAGGCGTAGAATCATGCTATCTCCATCAAATTCCTTTTATCATAATTTTTAAGTACTCGTACTTTTAAAGTAAAAAAAATGCAAACTCAGCTGATAGTTTTTTTTTTTATTCATCGATTATCACCAAAAGAAAATAAATATCTATATTATAAAGAGCAAACGTATCTGTGCGTAACGGATACGTCATTTTGCGAATGGCAACAATTTCCCCTGCAATTTTGGTTCAACAATTTTCGCTACTGTAAATTTTATACTTCTAAAAATAGCACATTTTCACTTTTTACACCATCGCATAGAGAAACTAGTCGTTGGGGGCCACCGTAATACTTACCCATCATGGATATGTTTATGAAAATAAAACATGTGAAACTATTTATACAATGCATTGCAATTCATAAACAAAATTTAAATATTGTTAATATACATAGTAATGCTATATTAAAGAACTGTTGATATACCAATTTCGACAAATAATATAAAACGTCAAACTACTCAAGTAGTACCGAACTGCGTAAAAGAAACATCCTTATAACTCCAAAAATATTAATTCTATTAACTAACAATTAACTGCGTCAGATTAAGCATCTCATTTCCAATTAAAATATACTTCTGAATTGAAATTTGAATGAAATACAGGGTCATGAAAAATCGAAGAATGTGGAAAACAAGATTACAAATATCTCGGCAACTAATAGTCCGATCGACTTCGTTCTGTATGCAAAATGTGTGTTATTTTATTGCCTTTTACGTCCATTCCTTAAAACAAAAAAATTCGAAAATTTTTATATATCTTTCATCAGAACGAATTTTTCGAGAGTCCGAAAAAAATAGTTCCGGATAATCGAGGTTGCTGATATTAAATAGGGTTCGTCCCATTTTTACATACTAACTACATACAAAATTTCAAGTCTCTATCTCAATTTGTTCGGGAGATAGAGCGTTTACAGACAGACAGACAGACGGACGGCAAAAAATTTTTTCTAAAAATATGTTTTTCGGAATCTCCACTATCTAAAACATGTAAATCCGTCAAAAAAAATTTTTCGATTTTCAAAACGATTGCAAGACTTACCCTATACTACGTATGATGGGTAAGTAAAATATGTACCTTTAAATGCAATTTGTTTGAAAGCTGTATCTCAATTTATTCTTGACAAATTAATTTTTTTATAGTTTTTAGTACGAATTTTATAATTGTGGCAACATAAATACGTCATTTTCTATTAAAATTGAGAAAAATTGAAATGTGCGCATGAAAATTTTGAGAAGATGACAATTATGACGGATTTAGAAATCACGTGAAATACTAAGATCGTGTCAATTTGATTTTTACTTACCCATCATACATAGTATAGGGTAAGTCTTGCAATCGTTTTGAAAATCGAAAAAATTTTTTTGACGGATTTACACGTTTTAGATATTGATATGGATAAAGATTCCGAAAAACTTATTTTTAGAAAAAAATTTTTGCCGTCCGTTCGTCTGTCTGTCTGTCTGTCAGTCTGTCTGTCTGTAAACGCTCTATCTCCCGAACAAATTGGGATAGAGACTTGAAATTTTGTTTGTAGTTAGTATGTAAGAATGAAACGAAACCTATTTAATATCAGCAACCTCGATTATCCGGAACTATTTTTTTCGGACTCTCAAAAATTTCGTTCTGATCAAAGGTATGTAAAAATTTTCGAATTTTTTTGTTCTAAGGAATGGACGTAAAAGGCAATAAAATAACACACATTATGCATATAGTCGATCGGATTATTAGTTGCCGAGATATTTGTAATCCTGTTTTCCACATTCTTCGATTTTTCATGACCCTGTATTTCATTCAAATTTCGATTCAGAGGTATATTTTAATTGGAAATGAGACGCTTAATCCGACGCAGTTAATTGTTAGTTAATAGAATTATTATTTTTGGAGTTATAAGGATGTTTCTTTGACGCAGTTCGGTACTATTTGAGTAGTTTGGCGTTTTATATAATTTGTCGAAATTGGTACATCAGCAGTTCTTTAATATAGCATTACTATGTATATTAACAATATTTAAATTTTGCTTATGAATTGCAGTGCATTGTATAAATAGTTTTCACATGTTTTATTTTCATATACATATCCATGATGGGTAAGTATTAAGGTGGCCCCCAACGACTAGTTTTTTTTCATACGCATTTATATCAAACATAAGAGCCTTTATTGATAACTTCATCTTAATAACTGATGTTTATTATATTTTACTTTATTATTATATTTTTACATATGCGATTAAAGTTTAATTTTAATAATTTGGACAACTGAGTTTTACTGAAATAATATTTTTTTCTTAACTTTAGCTTTAAATAATATTTATTTGAGAGTTAGACTGATCATGATAAGATGCATTTTTTACTGTAGCTAATTTTGTAGGTTTATAATAAATCAATGAAACACTTCCTTCTTAAACACTTATTTCGTCGAAATTCGACGGGTTCCACCTTGTAATTATAAAAGAAAAAAGACAAACACTCGTGGCACTTAGTTTAAAACATTTTCCGAATTACCAAATATTATGTAAGCATTCTAGAAATATTCTAATTAAATTCCATGTATTCGTTTCGCGCGTCACATTTTAAATCATAAAAATTTGTTAGGTTGGAAACTGATTAAAATACAGGGTTATTACAAAAGAACCATCAGATTTCCGAAGCGTTTATTTCGGAACATAATTGGCTTACAGCAATGAGTTATATATGAAAATATACTGAAAATATTCAAGATTGACGTCCATGGTCGTGAATGCAGTCTTTCAATTTCAATTCGTCGTCAGTTCAATTTCTTGGAACTATGGATGAAACTCTCTCTGACTCGGTTCACTGTTTCTTCAGTAATGCTTGCTTCAGCCTGAACTTTTGCCTTTACATAAACAACCGGTTTCTTTGAACTCTTGATATCAGCGCACAATTCTTTGTCGGGTTGCATTGATATGCTCTCCGTAATGCTCTCAGAATAGTTATAAGTGAATAAATACTAGTACACAAAACGACAAAACGCTTTCTGCTGTTCAGTCGCCATTTTGAATATGACGATAGCGCAGAAACCATGGCAACCAGACACAGATGACACATACGCAGCGCGAAATTGTAATTAACGCCCTCTCGTTTGAGTTGTCATGGAAACATATACGTTTCCTAGTTCGCACTTAGTAACGTATCAAAACCCGATGATTTATTTGTAAGAACCCTGTAGTTCAATAATTTCGAATGTATATTATAGTATCTTTGAAAATCCAAAATACAATATGAAAGTTTTTCCTACAAAATCGGACCAAATCTCTTATAAAACGATGAAATACGAAATGGAAAAATCCACGAACCGGAAAGCAATTTCAAAAGTTTTGTTAACAAAAAACTTTTTCGAATTATAGAAAATTTATATTTGACCATACAAAAACAATTTAAACTAATTGGTTGTACCAATCCCAAATCTTTTTTTCAATCTCATGTATCTTAATGTTTCAAAAAGTAATTACAAGTGTTACTACTTCAATAATATTACTTCAATATTTCAATGCTGTTAGTTCAGTAGTACAACAACTTTGATTTTCATCTTAAATTTCTGCTACAGCCAATTAATCGGAATATAAAGAATACTGCCCAGTTAAACTGATGGCATTGAGCTCACAGGCTACAAATACTAATTGTACATTAAAGCCTTATATTTTCAAGGGTTAATTCCATTCGAAAAAAAATTAAGAAGGGGAAACAGCTCTCCCCTTTCCTCTTTTTTTATACTTAATCATTGAACCTCCTATACTATCAAAGACATGCTTTATCATGTAAAAAATCTATATCCAGAATTCAGAGCAAATGAGATAATTCTCAATAAAAACC
Organism: Maratus speculifer; assembly: GCA_964019185.1. Classification (NCBI taxonomy): domain Eukaryota; kingdom Metazoa; phylum Arthropoda; class Arachnida; order Araneae; family Salticidae; genus Maratus; species Maratus speculifer. Next base: position 142,480,490 of record OZ025301.1, on the reverse strand, counting down.
CATTTAGCATTTATATAATTTAAAAGGAGTTATCCCCCTCTTTTATACTTAACCATTAAACTTCCAAAACTGTTCAGAGATTTGAACGAAATCTGAAAATGCTGTTTGAAAAACCCATTTATATAAATTAAGGGGGGGGGGGGCATTAGAACCCCTGTTCCCCCTATTTATACTTATTCAATGAACACCTAATAACAGTCACGGAATCGCCTCATCAGAATGATCCTAATCTAAATTTTGAATGAAAACTTAATTCTGCATGAAAATCCCATTTATATCAACTAAGGGGAGGGGCATGAGCCCCCCGTTCCCCCTCTTATACATATCGAATGAACTCCAAAAACTAATCAGGGAAGCACCTTGTCAGGATATACCTACATACAAAATTTCAAGTGGATCGGAAATTTTTTACCACGAGTTATCGCGTTACGCATGAACGAACATACAGAACGGACGTGCACATAAGCTCTCAGGCTATGATAGCCTGTGAGCTAAAAAACGAAATAATGTCGATTACTTACCCATCATACGTAGTATAGGGTAAGTCTTGCAATCGTTTTGAAAATCGAAAAATTTTTTTGACGGATTTACACGTTTTAGATTGTGGAGATTCCGAAAAACATATTTTTAGAAAAAAAAATTGCCGTCCGTCTGTCTGTCTGTCTGTAAACGCTCTATCTCCCGAACAAATTGAGATAGAGACTTGAAATTTTGTATGTAGTTAGTATGTAAGAATGGGACGAACCCTGTTTAATATCAGCAACCTCGATTATCCGGAACTATTTTTTTCGGACCCTCGAAAAATTCGTTCTGATGAAAAGTACATAAAAATTTTCGAATTTTTTTGTTTTAAGGAATGGACGTAAAAGGCAATAAAATAACACACATTTTGCATATAGAATGAAGTCGATCGAATTAATAGTTGCCGAGATATTTGTAATCCTGTTTTCCACATTCTTCGATTTTTCATGACCCTGTATTTCATTCAAATTTCAATTCAGAGGTATATTTTAATTGGAAATGAGACGCTTAATCCGACACAGTTAATTGTTAGTTAATAGAATTATTATTTTTGGAGTTATAAGGATGTTTCTTTTAAGCAGTTCGGTACTACTTGAGTAGTTTGGCGTTTTATATAATTTGTCGAAATTGGTACATCAGCAGTTCTTTAATATAGCATTACTAGGTATATTAAGAATATTTAAATTTTGTTTATGAATTGCAATGCATTGTATAAATAATTTTCACATGTTTTATTTTCATATACATATCCATGATGGGTAAGTATTACGGTGGCCCCCAACGACTAGTTTATTAAAAGCAATAATTTTTCGTTATTCTATTGTAGTACATCCACAGAAATCACAATAAGCTATATACACAAAACTGTAATGATCTATATGTTTAAAAGACCAGGCTGTTTTTTTTCTTTTAGCCATCAGTTCTAAGATTCTTACTGTAACGATTTTGGTATGTATGTTTAATTGAAAGCTGTTCCTATGTTAATGTGCCCATTTTTGCTTTTAAAAAATTTATTTCCATATTTATGTATTATTTAACAATTTAATATTATATTAAATTTTACTTTCTTCTATCTTTACAAGAAAAAAGTATTAGATTCTTGAAAATTTCCGAAATCCGGTTTTTGACGGATTTATACGGGGGAGAGATTCTAAAAAACAAGTCTTTATAAAATATCTGTCTATGAGTTATGAGTCTGTGAATCTGTAAGTCTGTCTGTCTGTATGCGACATAAATTGTGTGACGTTCTATCTCAAGAACTAGTGAATGGAATTTCATAAAAATTTATATTTAGCTAGTCTTTATATAAATTTATGCTGATTAGTTTTTTGGTGCAAATCGCTCAACAAGTGGTGCTGCTATGCTGCATTTTTTACGATTTCTGCAACAGTTCTCCCTCAATAACTAATGTACGGATTTTCACCAAACTTCAGTTTCTGTTAGTCCTTGATACGAATTGTAGGTGTTTACTTTTTTATGTACATCGCTCAACAGATGGCACTGCTATGCCTTTTTCATGGTTCTGCAATAGCTCTATCTGAAAAAATAATTCAAGAATTTCATCAAATTTCAGATTCAGTTAATCATTGATATGAAGTGATTCTATTTACGTTTTGGTGTCGATCGCCCCACAGGTGGAGCTGTTATGCTGATTTTTTCCCGATTCCGGCAATAACTCTATCTCAAGAACTTATGCACGAATTCTCATAGAACTCCATATTCAGGTATACCGTGATAAATATTATTGCTGATTATGTTTTAGTGTAAATCGCACAACCTGTGGCGTTTTTATGCTGCATTTTTCCCGATATGCGAAATAGTCTTATTTCAAGAACTAATGCACGGAATTTCATGCCTTTAGAATGCTCATGATGGACATAGATTGTCATTTAATTTTGGCATTTTGGTAGAGAATTTTGAAGTATTAACATGTATGAAGTTTTGAGATTGCCACATTCGACTAGTTTACAGACTGCTTTGCGTACATAATTTCTATAAATCAAATACAGAGCCGCACAAAAATTTCGAGTACGTCATTTGTGTTTATTGGCGGAAATTGCTGAAGATCTGCAAATTTTCTAATTCAATTAAATTCAGAATACTATGAAGCATATATACAGGACCTCACAAAAAACAGATTATTTTTTTCTAATTAATAATGATAATTTTTCAAATTGAGTTTTCAAATGCATTACATGTTTTTCAAATTGTTTATTAAAACACCATGTTTTATCTTATTCATCTCTGAAGTTTTGTTGAAGTATTCAAAATGTGTAGGAAAATGTTTCATAATCTATGCTTGATTTTTTGTTCATTTTTTTTTCTTTTTTCGGAGGGTACAATTTATAAATATCTTAAATCATATTTAAAAAGGACATTCACCGTAAAACATTCTACTTTGCTGTTTAAGTACGCACGTCACATTTATTAAATGTTATTCTCATCCATTTGCGACAGCAAGAATCTAATAAAAGATTCATGGCCGAAAATATTAAGTATTGCATGATTTTAGGCTGAGTTTTATCGCAAAAACACAAAGACATGGGGGAAAAATTATGAAAAACTTTTTTGTTTGATAATATGAGCAGGCATTTCTTATGCGATTTTATTTTATAATTACTGTTTTCGAAACGTCATTGACCAAATAACTAAAAAGAAAAATTAACTGTTCACAGTATATCTACTTTGAATTATATGTTTTACACTCTTTTATTTCACTGAACTTGATTTTGTATAAAAAGATGGAATTTTGTAATCGTTCACTTCCTGATATGCTAGAATTATACAGGGTGATTCAGCTCGTCGGTGACAAACTTTAAGGATCGATAGAGCACACCTAGACGAACATTTTTGAATAGGGAATGTAGGGTCCCTGACGCGATGGTAAGGCGCTAGGCGCTTTCGAAAATTTGGGTGCCGAAATTCGAAACGTCATAAAAACTAGGGAAATGGTTAGATTTTCTTGCTTGTTGCGTCGAAATGATTCTGTTTGTTTAGACTTTCTTCAGTACCAATTTGATAAGCGTATCTCTTAAAACATGGATAGGGGGCGCTGCAGACTTTGGAGAGCTAGACAACAACTTTAAGCCCGTTATTTTGATAATTTAACACATGCTCGTCAAAGTTTATACTCTAACTTAAAGTTTGAACCCAAAAGTAGAGCCCTGCAAAAAGCGTAAGAGCCGGAATAAAATGTCAAAGTACAGGGTGGTCGAAGGCTCCTAAGAGATAAACAAACAGATTTCTTGACTTATGGCATGCATTTTCATGATTCTGTTTGCTGGAGCTCTCTGAAACTCAGTACAAAAAGAAACATCGATAGGGGGCGCTTTGGGCAAAAAACATAATTCGTTGACATTTCGGACGCTAACTGGAAACGGGGCGCTACGATCAGTTAGTAATAATGAAAACACATTTTCTACCTCTGCTCAACACTTCTGAATAAATTTAGACCAAAAACATCAATGATACTGGAAATTTATTTACAAAAAATAACACTACAGAAGATGCTCGAAATTTCGACCTTGGGCCATGATGCAGGCTTCGCACCTCCGTCGCATTGAGGAGTGTGTGTTTCCAACAATGCCAGGAGTATCTCTGATCTGCCCTGCAGCTGCCACAATGCGCGCCACAAGTTCTTCAGCACTGCTGACAGGTGTATGGTATACCTCGGCCTTCAGGTAACCCCAAAGGAAGAAATCCAAGCAGGTGAGGTCTGGTGATCGGGCAGGCCAGTGAACTGGACCCCCACGCCCGATCCACCGCTGGCCATACCTTGCGTTTAGAGGGAGACGCACGTCGTTCGTGTAATGGGCCGGAGCTCCATCGTGCTGGAACCACATCTGGCGACGCGAACCTTCGGGTACGTGCGCCTCCTCCAGAAGCTGCGGCAGCACTTGATCCAGGAAAATCAGGTAATTTCCACCTGTCAGCCGTTCAGGTAACAAATAAGGGCCAATGAGGCAATCCCCCAGAATGCCGGCCCACACATTTACTGAGAAACGCTCCTGGGCTGCTCGGCTTCTGGTTTCATGTGGATTTTCATCACACCACACATGACTGTTGTGGGCGTTCCACATTCCCTCCCGGCTGAAGGTGGACTCGTCCGTAAACAAAATGCTGTTTACAAAACGGGGATCCCTGGATCTCATCGCCAAGTACCATCTTGAGAATTCCACTCGAGGGCCAAAATCCTGCTCTCTGAGCAACTGCACCCGCTGGATGTGGTAGGAGTGCAGATTCCGGGAACGTAAGATGCGCCACGCAGTTGCTTGCGAAATGGCAACATGTCTGGCGATATCTCTCGTGCTAAGACCTGGGTTGTCCTCAACCAGGTTAAGCACAGCCTCTTCGTTGTCGGGGGTGCTCACTGATCGCTCCCGTTCAGGCCTGCCTCCGTCGAAAGATCCCGTTGTGGACAACCTCTGGTGTACTCGAGCGAAGAAGGCATGGCAGGGGATTTGCCTGTTGGGGTAACGCTCGGCGTACAACCGCTGAGCGGCTCGTCTATTACAACCAGCAGCGCCATACGCCAAATGCATGTCAGCCAATTCAGAGTTTGTGTACCGTTCCATCCTACTACCGATCTGCAGACAAGTAACCCGAAGCTTAAGTAGGTACCGCACGTTCAAAAGACGTGTCTGCGCATACAACTACGTCATCTCGCGTTGTCGTCTACGCATTACGTATCTTTTGCATATCGATATGGTACGATATCTTTTGCATAAATCAGCAAAAAGCACCTTATGTAAATTTTATTGCGCGCATTGTGCATGATTGAAACCAGCTATGTTTGTTAAAAAAAACAAACAAACTGCAGTTTTAATATCTTCTTATGATTAGTAAATTACTCTCTTGTTTTGTTTCTAACTGATCGTAGCGCCCCGTTTCCAGTTAGCGTCCGAAATGTCAACGAATTATGTTTTTTGCCCAAAGCGCCCCCTATCGATGTTTCTTTTTGTACTGAGTTTCAGAGAGCTCCAGCAAACAGAATCATGAAAATGCATGCCATAAGTCAAGAAATCTGTTTGTTTATCTCTTAGGAGCCTTCGACCACCCTGTACTTTGACATTTTATTCCGGCTCTTACGCTTTTTGCAGGGCTCTACTTTTGGGTTCAAACTTTAAGTTAGAGTATAAACTTTGACGAGCATGTGTTAAATTATCAAAATAACGGGCTTAAAGTTGTTGTCTAGCTCTCCAAAGTCTGCAGCGCCCCCTATCCATGTTTTAAGAGATACGCTTATCAAATTGGTACTGAAGAAAGTCTAAACAAACAGAATCATTTCGACGCAACAAGCAAGAAAATCTAACCATTTCCCTAGTTTTTATGACGTTTCGAATTTCGGCACCCAAATTTTCGAAAGCGCCTAGCGCCTTACCATCGCGTCAGGGACCCTACATTCCCTATTCAAAAATGTTCGTCTAGGTGTGCTCTATCGATCCTTAAAGTTTGTCACCGACGAGCTGAATCACCCTGTATAAAAGAAAACTAGCTGATCCGCTCGGCGTTGTCCGGGACCACAGATGTTTTCAAACAAATTGCGAAAATTTAAAATCTTCATTCATACTAAAGTAAAAAAAAAAAATATCCACAGAGAATATTTTAAATTTTATCTGAGTCAACACAGGTATGTATTTATGTTAGATATTTTTGAAGGATAAAGAAATATAGTCGGTGATTTTAGCTGTTTTGAACCACAAAATAATGTAATAATTGAATTGTTTTAAAATTACTTTCTCCAATGAGACCTACTCCATGCAAAATCTTCTGAGCTTCTGCGTGACGTGCGATGCATTTACCTAATTTACTACTGTTTTTGGATGGTGGAAAAAATTTTTGGATGGAATTTAAAGATCGATTCTAAATTAAACAATTAAACAAAAAAAAAAAAAAAAAAAAAATCACCAAAACAGGAAAAATTAACAAATGCGTGTGCAATTTGTTGCTAACATTCAGCCATGAAATGCATTTGTTAATCCCGTATTTACCGTCTTCTCTCATTGGCTGGCTGCTTCGTTGCTGCGGATTGGTGGCTAGCTGCAAATATCTTCTAACTTGGATACTTCGTTGCTGTAGATTGGTAGAAAGCCGCAAGTATTTCCTCTTAACCAGTAAGATTTATTTCTTTTTTAATCTAAATTTAGATTTAAAAATCGGGCTGCGAAGTACTCTTTCCGATGTTAGCATCTAACACATGACAAAAATTTCAGAGATCTGGGTGTTATAATTTCGGCGTTATCCGCGGGCAGGCAGGCAGGCAGGCAGGCAGACATCTCTTATTATGCAGGGGTGGTCATAAAAAAACTTTGCCATCACCATTAATTGCATGGTGATGACACCCATAGGGAAAATGTGTAATCAAAATAAAAGTTTTGGTTTCTCCGATCTGTATTGTAATTAGAGATTAATGTACTGACTTTGTGTCATATGCAAATTTCCTCCTTGCGCCCTAATCGAGTTTTTTTTATGGGGGGAAGGACTCGCAGAACGGTTTTTTGTGCGTGCATAACATGTCCGTTTCTTGCGATACACGTATAGTTCCAACGCTCTTTAGGGTTTTCGCATGCGCTGAGCATTTTGCGATGAAAAAAATGGGTGTTGCCATTGGAAATTTTCGAGTTTCTGTAACTATAACCGTAACCGTGAGCACCATTTTGTTGTCGTTCACAGAATCTCGAGCTCATACTTCTGAATAGCTATATCTGAAATTTCATTTCGATCGGTTGAGCGGACTGGCCGCTAGAGCTCCGTATATCGGCAAAGTTTTTTTATGACCACCCTGTATATACATATATAGATTACGTACACATCATTGTGTACATTGAAAATTACACAAATTGACAATATAATATTTTAATACTTTTAGAATTTAATTACAAATTGATAAATTAGTTTTAAGACATGTTTCCTTTAGCAGGGCTCATGTGACAAATCGTCAGCTATTCTATATATGCTGACTATTCTAACTGCTGACGAGGTTTAAAAAATAAATTAAGATATATATTCAATAGAGTTGATTACTTTAAACTCTGTTTAAGCCGTAATAGATCGGGACTGGGGAAATTTTTCGTATTAGACAATATTTCGCCTTAGATAATTTTTACTCCATGTCTATGGATCCGTAGGAAGGTGAAAATCTTTCCGAGTTAGACAGATTTTCATCTTACACAGAGTTCACCTTACAGAGAGTTTACTACATATACCAAACAAAGATCGACAAAATAAGCCAAATGGCTTTTAAATTGCAACAGCGATATAATTAAAGCACTAAAAGATAGAAAACATAATTTTAAAAAAAAAGTGTAATTTTTTTTGTAAAAAAAAAAAAAAAAAAAAAAAAAAAAAGCTGGTACTTTTTTACAGTTTAATATTAATTTAATTATGAAATTATGATTATACTTTTAGAAAACAATTTATGAATAGATATAAATGTATATATTTTTTTCATGTGCGTTTGTAATTATATAAATACATACCATCTATAGTTGTCGTCTTGTCCGTCCATCTGTCCGTATATTACAGTTCCAAAATTATACCCGACAGAATGGTTTGAAATTCCATATATATAATCGCTGCAGAATTTTGTCCAGTCATTTCAAATTACATGAAAATCAAATAGAAAACTTAAAAAGATATTAATAAAAGTTTTCTTCATTCTGTTAAATCCTTCTATGAATTAATTCAATGATATCGCATAATAGTTAATGATTCTAGGTTGCCATGGTGATTATGTCCTATTTAAGATGAAGTACAGTTATTTTTTCCGTATTATTCAATTTAATATACGAGTATATATCAGTAATTAATTCTGCGGCCATGCATTTTCGTATAAGAGTGCAATAGCTATTGTAATAAGATTTGAATATTAATAAAACTAGTTTATAATAAGAACGTATCTCAATTCTGACGTTTAATGTACAATTTAAAACTAACTTTTTATTCTGACTTACCTTAAACAAGATGGAAATTGCAGTATAAGCGTAGTAAATGAAGCCCATTCGTACTATATAGAAGTTTTTAAAATATTCAGATCTTGGTGTTACAGTACTTCTGGTACAGTATAGTGGCCGAAAACTTTTGTGCCTTCCTGTAAATATTATCTGCTTTCTATTATACAGAAAGTAACTTGTAGTTAACGTTAGTATACCAGTTTCATAAAATATGAAATAGTTTAATTTGTTAAAACGCGCCCCAAACAACGCTCCACCATATCAATGGAATAATTTTGCGTGGCCTTATAAATCAATAGAAATATTATTTGCCCCACAGATTGTACAGAGTGTATATTTTAGAACTCATAGATGTGTATCAATCTTATTACGTTCGAAAAAGTGTAACATCACTAAAATGCACCTGAAATTATTTTTTTTCCATTGGACGTAATGTAACTGAATATTTTCTTTTATTGTCCCTGTAATTAAACTGTGCATCCGATTTTCATGAAATTTGAAATAACTCGACAAAATCATGCAACAATTATATATTTTAAATTTTAAACGATTCAGTTGGGTAGTTTTTGCTATGTTACATGCGGACAGACAGACCGAATGACAAACTTGCTACGTATTAACAAAATTACGAACGCACCTAAAAAGAAACAAGCAAAAATTATAATTTTCAAAATAAATTCTAGCTGGTACTTTCAATCAAACGTAAATCAAACGGGGAATTTTCAAATAATTAAGGTCGATGTCAAATTAAAATATTATAAAGCTATTTTTGGAATTATATAGGGATGCAGGAAACTACATGAAATTACATGAAAATAGGCGTAATTTTTAAAGATATATAAATGCTCATAAAAGAGTATTTTTAAAAAGATATTTTTCTTTATTTTTTACTTTTTCTGGTGATTAAAATCCTTCACTTCGACAGTTTTGAAATTAGTTGGGCTATTTTAACGAGCGTGGTTTGGTGTAAAATAAACTTTAATGTTATTGTAACCATTTAAGTAGTAAGAGACGGCCAACGGATATATACATATTAAGTTTTTATTTTAATAGTGAAGCGAGGGGGTCCGGCAGCTGATATCGTGAGATATCTCTTGGAGGAGGGGAAAATTAACTTTTGGTATCTTTATCATTTTTAATCAAACCATTTTTTAGCATCAAAATAGCCTTATCTTTTTTTTAACCTGTCATCCATTTTTTAAAAGAATAAAAATATTATTAAAACCATTAAATAATTGTACAATTATTTAATTCCAAAATAGAGAATATCCAAACGTTTGTCATTCCTATTCTTATGTCATATGGCCGTATTATCAACTGTTTTAGAAAACCAAGAACGAAATATTTTTGAAATTATACTGGATGATTATAAAAAATCTATCCCGATATTTGGGTCCCTAACTATTATACCATTCGCAGAAATTGAATGAAATTTTTTCAAAAGGTTATTTGATCTATGCGCTCAAGAATTATATGGAAAACAACAGTGTCACTCAAACAGTTACGGTTACAGCGAGAAAATTTCGAAAAAATCAAATGGCAACACCCAATTTCTTGTATTGGACTGTGATCTCCAGGGGCGTGCCAGCAGTATTCGGCGCCTGTGTGCAGAACTGCATTTGGCGCCCTAACCCCCCCCCCCCAAAAAAAAAAACTATGAATGTTTAAAAATGTATAGTTGCCATTCTTTTGGAGTTTTTTGAACCAGAAAATTTATTTAATAAAGTATGTCTTATTTCTTTACAATTCGTACTTTATTTCATTAAATAAACAAATTTCTGTTTCCAAACATGCTTAAATTACTTGAAAAATAAAGAAGGGTGGCAGCTATGAAATAAAATTTGTAACACAGTAAAACCTGTGTAAATGAAAGCACTCTCTATCAGAATCCTGCGTTACAGTAAAATTTCATTATCCCGGAGAAAATAATTTAATGCAATAACAATAGATTGCATCTAAAAGAAAGAAGTATTGGCGATGGCTAAGAAAATCTACTGCACATAGAGATCTGAAAATTTGGATAAAAATAGATGATGGTAGATGCACCGTGCACCTGACACTCAATTTTTTTATTTTTTGTTAATTACTCGAAATATTAATTAAAAACCCTTAATGATAATCGCAAAATGGCGAACTTTTATTCCTCAACGTGATTATGCTTGTGTGCTTCCCCAAGCAGTCCTTCACACTGACGAAAAGCGTAACGTTTGATTTCTTCTGCATTTTCAAATTGGGATATAGTGAGATCCCGGTAGAATTACAAATAAATAAATAAATAATAAGAAAGAAAGAAAGGATATTTTTCAATGGTATTTTTAATCACTATTTCAAAAAATCTTTTTATTTGGCAGCGATTCGCCTCAGTTTTCAAGTTTTCCATTTCTCTGAAGTTTCAAACGTAAAAAAACAAACAACAACAACAACAATAAAAACTGTTGATACATTCACGGTATTTTTCAGGTTCTAATAATATATCTGATGTGAAAATATTAATATTTACTGTTAAAAAAAATTTTTGAAGTCATTTCATGGATTCGCCAAACATATTTTTTCTCTCGGTGCAAATTATCTCAAGATATCGTTTCCCAATTAAGAAATATGTGATTTGAATATCATTTTCGCGTTTATAAATAAAATATGTATGAGGGGTTGTGCACATTTCCATTATTTATTTTATCAAGAATTTTTTTTTTTTTTTTTTTTTTTTTAAATCAAAATTGAAAGTTTTATATCTAAATGTCAGAAAATAAATACAAATTAACGGTTAGCTTGAAAAATCAGACCGGAACATGAATAGCACCGCCAGTATACTCTGTTGAAGGCAGTGGGAAATAAACTCGAGCTTCGATTGGATGGATTTTCATTTAAAAAGGAAAAATCATACAAATTCAAGATTATACACTGCTAACAATATAATGTTCGTTCCAAAATATTTTTATTCAAAATTATAAAGTCAAATCAACATGCTGCTGAAGACATTGCCCCCCCCCCCCCCACCCCATCTCTACATTCGTTTGGGAAAAAATAACATTCAATATTTGAATTTAGAATATTTAAGGTTATTGTAATTGGCCTAGGTGATCCAAGGTGGTTGGTTAGTAGGACATAAAGTGCACGGGATTTTAAAACACCTTTTACATAAATCTACATTTTTACATTCATATTAACAGCCATCATTGTAGTTTCTAATTTATTTATGTCTAAATTAAATTTTCCATTTTTTTTTTTTTTTTTTTTTTTTTTTTTTTTTTTTTTTTTTTTGTTTGTTATTTTAGTTTCTGTAACGTCTACGAGTATGTGTAATGCTAATAAGTGCTCTTATTTCAAAAATTCAATTTTAAGTTCGGAAATGAAATGTACAAATCTTACAATCATTACAATAATTAATGCAGTATTTGAATAGACATGAGCGTACGCAGGGAGTGCAGGGAAAAGCTCCCCCTTCAACCTTCTAAAAAATTAGAAAAGTTGGACACCTATGGCCAATTTTAGTCCATCTTCATCAACTCTCCCCCTTTTTCGCTATCATGATAATTCCAGAGTACAAGATAGGTAAAAGATAGATAAAAGGTATTTATTTCGCTCAGAAATCTATAGTGTGAAAAAAAAAGAAGAAACAAACAAACAAACAAACAAACAAAAAAAAAAAAAAAAAAAAACACTTTTGTTTAATACATAATTTCCTCCAGAAATTATCATTAGTAGAAGTGCTGAACAAAATTATTGCTTTGACCACTTAAAATAAGCTTTACTCTTTAAGTGCGAAAACCAGTGTTAAACCTACGGCAATGAATGCCAACAACTTCACAAACGGCTGATGCTCCATTTTTACCAGTTAAAATTTGTTACATAGCTGACGCCAGTATCTCCAATCAAAAATCTGTACACTGAACAGAACAGAGAACACTAACATACAAAAGGCTATATAAATGTAATGAACGTTATCAACTTTTCGGCAATTTCTGGACCTCCGCTACCCCTTACGATAACATATGTTATCATTCCTCAATAACATTCTCTTTTCTTTATTGGTAAACACAAGTATTATTTCAAACATACTTTACACCTGTTTTCTTAAACGCAGATTATATACACTATATTGCCATTGATTATGGGACACTTGCGATTTTAGACATTTTACTAAATATCTAGAAAAATACATGAGGAATCATCTCGAAACTCTTAGTGTATAAATATAATAGTATAAGTCATACATCTCCGTGAAGATTTTTTCCCGAAACTCCAAAGGGGACCGTCAACAAATTAAAAAAGAATGAATATCTTTTGAATAACCCTGTCAAAACTAATGTAGCAAAAGCGCTCAAACTCTAGATTGTGATTGAATGCCTTATTGTAATAAGCCTTGTTCATTTTTATGCAAATAGCATGCATACTCGCAGAGTAATTAAGGTTTTTATAAAAATGATCCCAAATTTTTCCAAGTTTTTTCCTTATAATTTTCAGAGTTCTTAATATAAAATATCATTTTTGTCAGAAAATATGGCAAACAACATTGCACACAGTACCCTGTAATCAGAATTAAAAAATAATGAAAATTGTATAAAAAATGAGTTGGTTTACTAAATAATTTTTTACTGCGCATGCGTCAACGATATCAAAATTTTATTTGCATATTATGTTAGCTATATGTATAGAGCAACTTTTGTGAAAGTCACAAAATCATAACTTGAAAATTCTGATAATAATCGTCAATTGAATAAGTCGAAAATCCGTTATTCTCAAAATGAAGCAAAAACAAGAGGGGTTGTATCCATATATTCATTGATTAGTGTCAATATAGAATACACAATATGGGATGTACTACTGCATTTGGATAAAATCCCTCATTTTTTTGCTTCATTTTGGAAACAACGGATTTTGTCCTTTTTCTATAGACGATTACTTTCAGAATTTTCAAGCTATGATTTTGAGACTTTTACAAAAGTTGCTCTATACATTTAGCTAACATAATATGCAAATGAAATTTTGATATCTTTGACGCATGCGCAGTAAAAAATTATATAGTAAACCTACTCATTTTTCATATAATTTTTATTATTTATTAATTCTGATTACAGGGTACTGTGTGCAATGTTATTTGTCATATTTTCTGAAAAAAATATTATTTTATATTAAGAACTCTGAAAATTATAATGGAAAAACTTGAAAAAATTTGGGACCATTTTTATAAAATCCTTAATTATTCTGCGAGTGTGCATGCTATTTGCATAAAAATGAATACAGTGTACTACAATAAGGCATTCAATCATAATCTAGAGTTTGAGCGCTTTTGCTACATTAGTTTTGACAGGGTTATTCAAAAGATATTCATTCTTTTTTAATTTGTTGACGGTCCCCTATGGCGTTTCGGTAAAAAATCTTCACGGAGATGTATGACGTATACTATTATATTTATGCACTAAGAGTTTCGAGATGATTCCTTATGTATTTTTCTAGATATTTAGTAAAATGTCTAAAATCGCAAGTGTCCCATAATCAATGGCAATATAGTGTATATGCATACACATAAGACAGAAGAATAGAAATACCAAACATTGAGATATTCAATATTTTGAAAATAAATAATTTTATAGTGATTTAATTATTTTAATTTTCATAAAAATAGTTAACAAACTAATATATTATATATATATATATATATATTGCAGACTATTTTGATATAACGAACAAGTTATAAATAATATATATATATATATATATATATATATATATATATATATATATATATATATAAATGGAAACAGAAAGAGAAAATTTTGGTTGGATCATTCAAAAATGAAAAATATATCAAGACACACCATCCCTCACTAGAGATATCTTTCGATATCATATGCTAAATTCTTCCCCCTTCACCCAAAAGTAATAACGTTTTGTATGCATAGCCAGTGCCGTAGCTAGAAGTGAATAATGGGAAAGGGGGGGGCGTCATATTTTCTCTCTTTCTCTCTATGACGCAGAAAGATAAATTAGTACATGTTCACAAACTGTTATAATAGTTTCATTTTACGCTAAGAAATGAATAGGATGATGAAAAATTCGAGTGTAAAACGAGTGAAATCTTAAACAACTTGTTAGCTTCATATGTGTAAATAGGATGAGCATGTGATGAAACACTTATTTTAGTTACAATTTAGTATTTTTGAAAAGCTGTGAAAGGTTCTCAAAATTTAATTAGATTTTTAAACAGAATTTCAATTGAATTTTTGGAATAGAAATCAATTTAGTGACTTTGGTATCTTTTCCAGGGAGGCTCAAAATGTTTGAGGGGAAGCTGAGCCGCCCGTAGCACCCCTTAGCTACGGCCCTGTGCATAGCCCCCAAGTTCTGGTTTTACATTGTTTCTCTATTCAGGATTCTCCAAAGCGTCCCCCGCGGACACCGCGATTGCGCCCTTAGGTTTTCTTGGCACCCATTCGAATGTATCCTCTTATACTAGCTATTTTTAATATTAAAAATCCATTTTAAGGGATGCATTTTTAAAAGTAAAAAATATTTAAATAGTTTTCTTGTAATACTTATCGATGACCTTAAATAAGTTTTAATTATTTAATGCTATTAAGTTGTTATTCAGTGATTACATACATGATACAGCTTCTTCATCAACAAAACTTTTGAAGATAGACTGTCCTCTGAAAATCTAATTTTAAATTTATTCTGAAATAAATTATTGTTGCAAATTATTTCAAAATAGTTTTTGAATCATATAGGGGACTTAACAGCTATCAGCGTGAGATGTACGCGCATCATATAAGATGTTTCTAACATATAAGTCTACCTCTATTCATGGACTGATATTGTAGGAGAAACTTTTACCAGTATTTACGAATAGTAATTTTCTTCTTATTTATGATAACTTCTGAAGTAAAGTGACAATTGTTTCTTATAAATAATAATAAAACAACAAGTGAAATTTAGCTCATACGGTAATAAAACTGTATATTATGCTTTTCCACCGCAGTGAGATAAGAGTGTTGCATATTTTCAGCTATGTGGAGCCTTTTATTATTTATAACTATATGAGGTGCGCCTCTGTTTATAAAGGTTGGGCAGGTCTTGTTTAGATGATTTATTAGGAGACTCATAAGTAGAATAAAATAAAATTTTAAAGAAAGAAATGAATATTTATAAATAATTTCTATAAGGTAAATCTACAAAAGATAATTCAGATGCCAAGAAAATATAATGCATTTTAGTATAAATAAATTAAAGATTTTTTTTTTAAATATTTGCTTTTCAACTGAAATCTTTTGGCGCCTTTACTGCTTCGGCGCCTGTGTGTGCCGCACACTTTGCACACTGGGTCGGAACGCCCCTGGTGATCTCTATTGTGAAAAACCCTAAATAGCGTTGGAACGGCAACTGTAGCATGAAAATCACCGGCGGTAGATAGGCTAAAAGTGAGTACAACGAATAAGGACAAAGAAGCAGCATAAAATAAAGCATTTTATTGTGTTTCACAAATTTTCCACATGACCTCCTTCACACACGATGAGACTTTGCATGCGGCAGATGGTGAATAGCACTACAGCACGTACCATAGCAATAGGAATCTCTTGAATAGCAGTTCTGATGGCATCTTTCAAATCAGATACAGTTTGGAGACGAAACTGATACACTTTGAATTTCAGATATCCCCACAGCCAGAAATACATTGGTGTCAGATCAGGAGAGCTTGGTGGCCACGGAAATGGGAAATGCCGGAAGATAACTCTGTCACTAAACTGTTAACCGAAGACACGTTTGACTGAAGATCCGACTAGTGGAGGAGTGCCATCTTGTATCCACACAACTTCAGATATAGCATTTTGCCGCTGCGATGCAATGATCGCGTAATGAGTTAACGTGTCCAGATAGCGAGCACTCGTTACTGTACACGTTTGCAGATCACCAGCAGTAACCTCTTCAAAAAAGTAAGGGCCAAGGATGAACGTACTCGTTATACCAGACCACACAGTCCTTTTACCTCGTGTAATGGGCGTGCAAGCGCATCATGTGGATTATTCTCGGCCCAGTGCACACAATTTTTCAAATTCACGTTATCTGTTATCGAGAAATGCGCCTCATCTGTCTACAGAATGCATAAAGGCAAACTGCTATCTTCATCGTACTGGATAAAGAATTGATTTGGAAAATCCAGCCGTAATTGATAGTCTCCGCTTCCAACATCTCGACACGCTGGAATCGATACGGAAACATGTTTATAAAAGAGCGCAGAATCTTGCGTAGAGTTGAATCCGGCAGATTCAAAACACGTGAAACACCGCGTGCAGTTGCGGATCGAACTGTGCTTATCGTTTGATGTAGTTCAGAAACAGCTTCCAGAGGAACGGAAAGTCATTCAGACCTAGATCGATCGGATGTGCAACCAGTTTCTTCAAATTTATGAATCAAGTCCCATACATCTTTGACTGTGCACGGGCCTCGCCGTAATCCATGGTTGTGGCGGTAAACACGCAATGTATCTGCGGCATTTTGTCCATTCAGGTAATAAATCTTTACGATTTCCCCACATTCTTTTCCTGAAAGCGGCATTTTGTTCGGAATGGCAGAAAGCAACATAGGTGGCTCGCATTTCGTAGTGACTTTTCTTTCATCTAGCATGACGACGTCACTCACGACTGTGTCTTACGTAGAACCCGAAACTTGCGTTTCTTGATTTCTTCTTCTCGTTTTGTGGAGAACTAATCAGGCTGGGATATCAGCCGAAGAAACGGTGTGACGTGTGACGTAAATGAAATGAACATTAATGCTCTGGTGTATGGCAAAGTTCTTTTTAGTTTTCCCTTACCTAGTTCCGGTGATTTTCATGCTACAGTTGCTGGTCCAACGATATTTAGGGTTTTTCACAATGGATATCACATTCCAATACAAAAAACTGGGTGTTGCCATTTGATTTTTTCGAAATTTTCTCACTGTAACCGTAACTGTTTGAGTGACACTGTTGTTTTTCATATCATTCTTGAGCGCATACCTCAAAATGCCTTTTGCCGAAATTTCATCCAGTTTCCGTGAATGGTATGATAGTTAGGGGACCGAATGTCGGGATAGTTTTTTTATAATCACCCTGTACTTGGTATGTTTGTTATTAAAACAAATAAAATGTTGTCTAACTGTTTTGTTGATAAGAATTTCTCCTTGACTTCGACAAATTCAAAAGGCAAATTAAAAAACAATATTATTTTTAAATATAATATGTCACAAATTGTTATTATTAAATATTTTTAAAAGGGTTTTTTTTTTTTTTTTTTTTTTTTTTTTGTAAATTTTAATTGATATAAAGTTATTTCATACATAATGTTGATATTTTATTGACTTCTTTTTTGAATCAGTAAACTATAAGAATAGTAAATGTACAACTTTATCTGCAAATCGCCGAAAAAAAAAACCCCCCATAAAACGAGAAAAAACAATTGTAAAAATAAAGAGAAATTTTAGGCACTGAAAACGGCATCATTTAGGCGAGGGAGAGGGGGGGGGGAAGGGCGAGAAATGATAAAGTATGACAGTAAGGGAGGAGGGAGAAGATCCGAAATTACCATTAATTTCATAACGTTATACACTATATATGGCCATAGGTGACCGGTCACTTGCGATTTTAAAAGTTTTGTTAAATATTTAGAAAAATACGTGACGAATTATCCAGAAACTCCCGGTGTGTAAACAGAACAGTAAAGATCATATATTTCTGCGAAGATTTTCCCCCGGAACCCCATTGGGCATCATTGACAAATTGAAAAAGAACGAATACCTTTTGGGCAAACTTGTCAAAATTTATTTAACAAAAGCGTTCAAACTGTAGATAATGATTAAGTGGTTTATTGTAATAAACTGTGGTCATTTTTTATGACCACACCTTTTATAGCATATATACTCGTAGAAATATTAAGGTTTTCATGAAAACAGTCGAAAATTTTCCTAAGTTTTTTGCTCAGAATTTGCAGAGTTCTTAATATATAAAAAAATATTCTTTTCAGAAAATATGACAAACATTGCAATACCCGGTTATCGAAATTTAACAATAATAAAAATTGTTTGAAACGTGAGCAGATTTATTAAATAATGTTTTTCACTACAATTGTTTGAGTGCAATCAAAATATAATTTGCATCATGTGTTAGCTACATGTATAGAGCAACTTTTGTGAAAGTCTCAAAAACATAAGTTCAAAATTCTGAAAATTATCGTCGACTGAATAAGCTCAAAATCCGTTATTCCCAAAATGAAGCTAAAACCGCAAGCGACTGGTCACTTTTGGCCATATAGTGTACATTTATAGTCCCTTATTTTATGATTGTAACCACGAAGAAAGATTATTTTGCAGTTTATCACTAAGTTTTTAATATTTACATACATTTACATAATTAAGTTCTACAAATATTCAAATTCTATGTCGGGATTAGAAATACAACTGTGTATATACATAATTGTTAGAATTCTAATATATCAGGAAATGAATGAAAAAGCTGTTACAATATTCCATTATAGTATATAACACATTAACCAAGTTAGGTTATATAAATGAGCGTAAAAAAAAAAGAGAAGGATGTGCAATGTGCAATACATCATCACTCTTTTTGTACATCTGAATGGTTTTTAATCGCAATTAAAAAGTGGTGAGAATTCTAAAATCTCCATGCATAATAGAAATAGTCAGAGTGTAGCAATAAACGTTTTAAAAACATTTTGCAACACTTTTCTATAGTTAATATTTCTCTGATTGATGATATTTTTGTCTTATATCAAATGTATTCTTTCTCAAATACAAATTAAATATTTCCATCGATCCTTTAATCCATTTATGCCGGAATATATGCAGTAAAGTCCCACTGTTCCGAACTAATTTGTACCGAACGCTGTTCGGTTTCGCAGAAATAAAAGTATCATTATGTATTGCAAAAGCAGAAAACATTTCAAATGCTGTAAATTAAATATGAAGTTGTTAAGTGATATTCATTAAAAATAAAAATTTTGCGATACAAATTGCTAAATAATGCAAAAAAAGTAAGAACGAAAGAAAAAAAAATGTATTAAAACAACAAATTTTCTTTTGCCAAACAACAAATTTTTCTTTTGCCAAAAAAAAAAAAAAAAAAAAAAAAATTGTAACATTTAAAAATAAAGATCTATTTTTCTTCCACTTTCATAATCAAAAGGGTAATGTCCTTACTTTTAATTATTAAGGATTTTAATATTCAAATGAAAAAAAAAATAATAAATAATAAATAAATAGCCCGTTGCTCTGCATTTGTATTTTAAAAATATCTGAAAAGTTTTTTTTTTTTTTTTTTTTTTGTGGGGGAGGGGAGGATACTCAGTAATCCTTTTTTAAATTATTACTTATGGAGTCAGATAATTTTGACAGTATTTAGAATTTGTTTGTTTATAATCCTTCACAAAAAAATCAGTTTAAAAAGGAAGTTCTGTCCGGTCCAATATAGTTTGCATTCTCTTTATATTATTAAGGGGTAATTTAATATTTAAAATTATTTTTCTCAGTAGGGTGATTTTGGTCATTGCGTGCATGACTTCTTAGGAAATGGCCAGGTAGAATTTCATAAAATTTTGACATAAGACATAAATCTTATAGATGCACAAAATGACTTATTATTGTGTTCATCAAGTAAGAAATTTAGAAATTATGTCTACCTATACATATAAAAAAATTCAAAATTTTGAGACTTAAAATTTTTTTTAAAGAACTATTTATTATACTTTTTCCAAAATATGTCATTTTAAAGTCATTTTAAACATGCATTATAGCTGAATAAAAAAAATGGCTTACTAGGACAATTGAATTATGAGAAATTCTGTGCGCATGGTATATATACAGTAAATTTCTTTACTAAAAAAGTATAAAATTCTAATGGATATTTTTTTTTATTTGAAAAATTGCCTACTAGTATGCAATATATTATAGAAAATAGCTAAAAAGTGTGAATAATATGTAAAACAATATATACTTTTTAAATATTTTGAATTTTTAACTTAAAACAAACATAAAAAATTCTATAAAATGAAACTATTGCAAAACATCAAAACACAAATTTAAATAAAAATATTTTTATTCTGTAAATTCTATTACAAATTATGAATCTTTCTTGAAGTATATAATTATTTTCATAGATTTAACTTCATTATTAAAAAAAAATTATAAAAGAAAACGTTTTTACATGCAGAAAAATCAAGAAAAAAATCTGTTAATTCATAACTTGTATCAGCTAAAATATGAAAAATAATTAACTATAATCATAAAAGAGGCACATTACCTAGACAATCTACTTTAAAATATTTTTTTTTTCAAAAGTTTAATGAAGTTACAATTATCATTTTTCGAGTTATGATATTTTGCGACAAAGCAAAATTTTCAAAATCGCATTTCGAGAAAAAGCAGAAAATATAATAATAATTAAAAAAAAAAAAAAAAAAAAAAAAAAAAAAAAAAAAAAAAACAGGTTTTGCCTATTAAATGATGAATATCGAAATGCCCATAACTCAAGTTTTGAGAGAGATAGAAACAAAATTTAAACTGATTTAGAAAGCTAAAATGACCTTAATATTAAACCAAATATAGAAAATCGATTTTTTGACCGAAAATTTTATTTTAACCCTTACGGGTCTGATGTACTATTAATGGTGCATGTCTTTTAATGGAGTATTATTTTGTTTTAGGAAATATTTTTGCTATTATTCACATGTAGTAACGTTATTATATATCTATGCATTTACTATATGACTTCATTTATGTTTAGGCATTTAATAATAATAATTATTATTATTTTGCTTAATTGTCTTTGCGCCATTTGTAATTCTTTTATTTTAAACATATATTTCCCTCTTTAAATTTATAATAAAGTTACTTTTCTGAAAAAAATCAAGGGTAATAAAGCTCAAAAAGAATTAGAAAGTTGTAATATAAGTTAAATCTTATTGTAATACAACATTTAGTAAACATCTCCAAAAATTCTTCCTTAGCTTATTGTGATATGAATATGAATTGAATAGTACGCAAAACAACAACATTTGTTATCTTTCAAAAAAAGAAATATTCATTGGACACAAATTAATCAGTTTGGATGGCTAATGTTACTGCTATTAACGTAAAAGTAATTTTTCTCAAAAAAAAAAAAAAAAAAAAAAAAAAAAAAGAAAAAAAAAAGAAAAAGAAAAAGAAAAGGAAAAAGAAAACCGACCCGAAACGGTTAAAGGTAGTCAGGAACCTAACCCTCTCATTGACAAACTCTGTTAATACGTTCACTAAGCTGCAGGTTTCACTGCATCATAAGCAATATTTAAAATAAAATATTTCTGTTATTTAATGGATTTTTAATACATCGAACAATGGTGAATATCTCAAGGGTTAGATTTATATATGTAATTAAGATTTATTTACATAATGTTGAAAGAATCGTATTTTTTTAGCATTTACAACAAAATGCAGAGAAAACAACATTACAATTATGACCATTTGCAAGATTGTCTTTTTTAGAACATTATATGTTTTTATGTATTTTCTTTAAGGGGGCTCAGAGGTTGATCGATACTGAAAAACACGTAAACAGAGCTCTCGCTTCGCGTCCATATAAAAACAGAAGTATTCAGTGTAATTAATTTAAACTTTCTGATATTTTAAAGGTATGTTTGTAGTCTTATAAAATTATAAAATGAAGTACTTCAATGTAATATAATAAGAAATATGGCAAAATTTATGTAACACAATTTTCGAAAAAAAAAATTATGTGTTATATCACCAACACCCAGATATCTTAACGTTGATTTGACATAAGAACCTAATTTTTGCTTTAAAATAATCCGGAAACTTTACTATATAAAATGAATTAAGGATATAACTATCACTCAAAAACAACATTATTAAGAAAACTTTCAAATTTGAAAATTTAAAAAACTCCTAAAAAATACAACCTTTTTTTTTCATTAAAAATACTCAAAATATTAAACTATCTAAACTATATTAATTCATTCTATAGATAATAATGTTATATGCGTGCAAAAAAAAAAAAAAAAAAAAAAAAAAGATTCCATTAAATATTTTTTTTTAAATCTTGGCGTTAGTCGTCAAAAATCAAGTTTTGAGAAAACGCGACTTAAAGTTGAAATTTGAGTGCGGCTATGAAAGTGTTGATACATAAATGCTTATAACTCCGTTAAAAATGCAAATATTTTTATGCGGTTTCTTGCATTGAGTTCAGAATTAATTGAATAATAAAACTAGATCATAAAAAAAATCGATTTTTTGAAAAGTTTTCAACCCCTGAGCCCCCTTAAAGAGTCATACTTTTCACCAGGTGGTGGAATTTAGAAACACGTCACATTTAATTTTGTTTTTCCTCAATCCCTATGAAACTTAAAGGCCTATTTTTTTTTTTTTAAATATAGACAACTTAATATCTTTTCTATTAAAAAAAATATATATATATTTTTAATATTCTATATTCAAATTTTATTTATTTTTTTCGTTTAATTTTTATATATAAAAAAAATTAAAATTGTTTTTTGACTGCGCGCAACATAAAAAAAAAAAAAAAAAAAAAAAAAATATATATATATATATATATATATATATATATATATATATATATATATAAAGCAATTTGCATCGAACTTATTTAATATCTTCCTTTTAAGTTAAAGAATACTTCAAATTTAGTATTATAATTGCAATGATTATTTAAAATTGACAATTTTTCAAATAAAAATGATTTTTTTTTTAATTTTTAAATTAAAATTAAAATTTTTAGCAAAATTTTAAATAACATTTTAAATTAAAATTTTAAATAAATAAATTTCTTTTAAATGAAGTATAAGTTCAAGATATATTAGTTTTATATCATAATTAATATTTTATGGGCTGTTGAATCAATAATTTTGCTACAATCTTGGACGCAGTGCATGCAAATCAAAAATCTATTTTAATTCCTTTTTTATCAAAAAGAAATATAAAATAAAATAAAATAAAATTGTACAGTAGAATATTAAAAAATTATTTCAAATAGAAGATATATTAAGTTCTCTACATTAAAAATACTATGCATTTATGCTTTATAGGAACTGAGAAAAAAAAATTAAATTTGACATGTTGCTAAATATCACTACCCGGTAAAAAGTAAGAATCCTGAGACCCCCTTAATGTGTTTTTCAATTTTCATATCTAAAAGTTAATCAGCTATGGAGTTATTGCAATACATACAGTCGACTCTCGTTAATTCGAAATCGGATAATTCGAATCTTCGCTTAATTCGAACTAAACATGAAGTTCCGAAATTTTCAATGGCAGAATAATGTTAAAATTTTTCGTTAATTCGAACTCATTTTCTCTTAACTTCGTTTAATTCGAACTAACGAGAATTCTGATTTTTCATTTTTCTTTTCTTTCTCACGGATTTCAGATCATTTTAATAACTTTCTTTCTTTTATTTTTGTGAAAATTGTTCCGAACGAGTATACATATAGTCCAATGATTTTGATATACACTTTCTTAGTGCCCCGTCTGTTCATCAATGACGCTTTAATTTTTTCTTCCATTGTGCTTTTTTATAATCTTTTAATTAGCTCATGTATTTACACGTTCTAATTTAATATTAAGTCATATTCTAATGATAACAGACGAAATAAATGTAAAAAACACCATAACATTAATTCTTTTGTAATAGAACCATAAGCATGTTTTCATTTCATACTTTCCATAATTCGAACTTCGGATAATTCGAACATTTCTTGCGGTCTCGACGAGTTCGAATTAACGAGAGCCGACTGTATTAGAATTTCATTTTTACGTAATTTGCCAATTTCAGAGGCACCTGACCCCTTAACACCTTTATCTACCGACGGTACTTATAAGTACCATAAAAATTACTTATTATAAATTTCTTTCAATACGTCAATTAGTTGTAATACTGTTTAGAATGAGTTACAGATGGTTTATTTTAATTTGTTCCAAAAGCATTATTGGTTACACAAAACAAAAATATTTTTTAAAGGATGATTTATTTTGTCTTTGTACCTTTTCAGCTTTCTTGGCGCTGAGGGAGGGGGGGTGGGGATTTTTCGATTCGGGAATATTTCTATATTTATATTATAAGAACATCCTATTTGTACATTTTATAATTCTACAAAATACTAAGAAAACAATTTAAAATAAAAGATTTGATTGGGTTTTTAAATATTGCACAAACTCCCTGTAAATTCAAATTTAATTAATCCTTCTAAATCCTTCAATCCTTCTAAAATCCTTCAAAAATTTATTAAATGATTATGTGAATCCTTTAATTTAGCTTAAAAAATTTACGTAAAATGCTTTAAAATGTAAAATTTTCATGAATTCATAATTCGGTAGATAAAGGGCCCTAAGCTAAAAGTATAACTGTTAAAGTGTAATCTCATTTATAAAAATTAATTAGACCTTTCAATCGCCATAAGATTCTTTAAATTGATCAGCTATTTTTCGAGTTTTTGAGTATAGAAAAACTGATTGATTATCCTGGATGTACTTTATTTTCTCAAAAACTATTTTAAATATCTAAATTTGCGAAACAGCAGAATAATCAAACTGCTACATATAATGATTATTTTTTATAAGAATCATAAATTTCTTCAACCGATATTAAATATTCTCAGCTATATTTAACAAGAAAGAAAAAATCATGCTTTAAACATCGATTATGATGGTACAAATGATGGAAATGATACATTTCACCAAAATAACAAGGAATAAATAAGAACGAAAAATCATGCGCTAAACATGATTGCGGAACCCTTTCCAACTCATTCAGAATCAGTGTTCTCGCTGTCGCTCGCCATTGCGCTAAATTGCGACTAAATTTTTCATTTGGCGAGTAAACAAACGATTAGATTCGCCAAATTGCTAGTGTTCAATTTTTGCTTTTTCTCTCTTTTCTTTTTCATACATATGCGTACATATATATTTTTAATATATTTGTAGCGAATAGTTAAAATTAGATTAATAATCGTTGTCGCAGTTATAAAAACCTAGGTTATTTTAGAACATACTGAAAAAAAGTGTGCCCTCTTTAAAATATTTAAGATATATATATATATATATATATATATATATATATATATATATATATATATATATATATATATATATATATATATATATATATATTTTTTTTTTTTTTTTTTTTTTTTTTTTTAATTAGCCAAATTACTAACGTTGGTCAAATGTAAGCGAGAACACTGTTTAAAATAATGTATCAAAACTGTGCCCTTTTAATAAGCTTAAATAGAATGTCTAGTTGAACCATTTGAAAATGCATTGAAATACTTGAAAACTTATTTTTAGCAATTCCCATCTACAGTCGAAAAGTTATCCTTATTTTTTAAGCTACCCTGTATACTGAAAAAAAAATGCGTTCTCAAAATTGTAAAAAGTATTCAATTTTAAGTACTTTACATGCTCAAAATAGCTCCGATCCAAAATGTATTCAAAACTTAGAAACACACATACTCATTTTTGATTGCATGGTTGTGTTCAAATATAAATCGGTATGAATTGCCCCCTAAACATACAAATTTAAGTAAAAATGTACTACATTTATTTCTTGCTCAAAATAATAAAAAAAAAATTTTTAATTGATTATTTATTAAGAAAAATAGCAAAATTATTAGCAAAATATCCAAATCGAATATTTTTATGACAAAAGCATTAATTGCCAGTATACATTTAAATTATTTTAAAATATTGTGCATAATTTAATATTTACTTTAAGAAGCATCTTTTATGCTGCCATGAATGAAATAAAACTTTCAGGGTACAAAATTATCGTTTGTTTGGTTTTGATAACACATGATGTTTCAAAACTGAGAAAGCAATGTTTTGATCTAAACATACTCAATTCAATATGAGTATATCGATGTACTCATTTTAGCGTACATCATTTTTTTCTGTGTGTATGATACGTAGTTTTGTATCTATAAACGAAATGCATGAAAAAATTTAGTTTAGTTAGGAAATACATATCTCAGTTAAAAATTCACCTTCAGCAGTTTCCGCTAATGCATCCCTGTATACGAAGTATACTATTTACACACAATGAGTAACATGCAAAAAGTAAGTTAAATTTAAAAACGCATACTGAAACTGAAAGCGCACTTTCAGCGGTTATATGCTGAAAGACAATACTGTAATCGATTGCCTTTGTGTGCCCTGTAAATAAATAATAATTGCTAAGCACACTCTATGGTATAGTAATAATTTTGTAGAGAAATTCAGTGGTACATATGAATTTCAATATACATTTATAATAGCCAAATATCATTGAAATACACTGCAAACGATTTTTACCTATAAACCATAATGTAACAGGATTCTTTCAAGCGTCCTTATAAATGAACTATTAATGTTTTACACTTAATATTTTAAACCAAACATGCCATGGTAAACATCATTAACATACATCTATTGCATGAAAATTTAAGAATATTTACAGGAGTTAAAGCATGGACAAACGAAAAAACAAACTGAATGTATAAACATTTTTCAACTTTGTGAGGAAAGTGTTAAAAAACATCATTCAAAATACCCCACTGTTAGAAATAATAGTTAAAGTTCAGTTACCTGCAGTTCATAGAAAGCAAAGTTTAATTATTTCAGTTCAAAACATAAAATATTTCGAATCTTGTATATTTAGTTTAAATTAATGCTAGCAAATAAAAATGATCTAGTTTTACCAGCGATGAATATAGCGATAAAACAATTCTTTGTGGATAATAAAATAATTGGTTGTCAGAAATGCTGCAAAATATTTCGATGATTTTTTAAAAATATATCGAATTTTTCATTCATTATCAAAAGATTAATACCACACTTCGCTGCACTTATAGTTCAGGCATTTTGCTGAATAACAATTATTAAATATTGATTTTTTCTTATTATTGATTTTTTCTTTTTGAATGTTTAATCTGAAAAGGGGGAACATGTTTCACTTTTTATTTACTTATTTATTTATTTAAATGTATTTCGTTTGATACTTGTGATTGAAAACGATTGGTTCTGTCTGACTATCTAATAAGGAAAAATAGAATATATATATATGTGTGTGTGTATATATATACACAGTCCAGTCACATTAATGTGACCACCTGTCAAAAGCCAGAATATCCACCTTTCGCAGAGCGGACTGCTGCGAGACGTGTAGGAAGAGAGTCAGTAAGGTTCCTAAAGGTGTTCACTGGGATATTGAGCCATGCCGACTCTAATGCCGTGGCCAGCTGCGCTAGATTACGGGGTTGAGGATCCATAGCGTGAACAACCCGATCGAGATGGTCCCACAGATTCTCGATTGGGTTTAAGTCAGGTGAGTTTGCTGGCCAGGGGAGGACGGTAAACTCATCCTGGTGCTCTTCGAACCACGCACGTACACTGGCAGCTGTATGGCACTTCGCATTTTCCTGCTGGTAGATGCCATCATCCTGAGGAAAAACAATGCGCATGTAGGGGTGAACATGGTCCGCAAGGACAGATGCGTACTTGTATTGATCCATCGTGCCTTCCACAATGATGAGTGAACCCAGAGAATGCCAGGAAAACATTCCCCAGACCATAATGCTCCCGCCTCCAGCTTGGACCGTTCCGGCAATAGTTGCAGGATGTTTGCTTTCAGAGGTTTCACGCCTTATACGCCAACGTCCATCTGTCCGATGGAGCATAAAGCGCGATTCATCGGAAAACGCTACCTGTCGCCACTCAGTGGATGTCCAGCTGCGGTACTGGCGTGTAAATTCCTGCCTTCGTCGTCGGTGAACAGCAGTCAGCATAGGTGCACGAACCAGGCGTCTGCTTCGGAGGCCCAGATGCAGCAATGTTCGCTGAATAGTAGTTTGGGAGACACTTTTGGTAGCCCCTTGGTTCATTTGGGTTGTCAGTTGCTCAACGGTAGCCCGTCTATCTGCCCGAACGCATCTCCGGAACCGTCGTTCGCCTCTGTCATCTATGGCCCGTGGTGCACCACATTTGCCACGTCGCTGATTTTAGACAGTTCCATTTTGCCATGAACGGTACACTTTTACCACGACGGCACGCGAACAGTTCACAAACTCAGCCGTTTCGGAAATGCTTCCACCATTGGCCCGAAAGCCAATGATCATGCCCTTTTGGAAGTCGGATAAATCGCTTCGTTTTTGCATTACGCCAACGATTGAAATGTTTTCCGAAGCCCTCACACACCCTTTATATACCCTCAACTGCACTGTGCTGCCACCTGCCTCCTGTGATTGGTTATTTAACGTCGACGTAGAAAGTACGTGGTGGTCACATTAATGTGACTGGACTGTGTATATATATATATATATATATATATATAACCATTAAATGTATTACAATATATGAACCCTTTGAAGTTAATGGAAAATTACCGCATTGAACATGGGGACAAATAAAAATAAATAAATAAAAGGAATACAAATGGAATTTGTAGAACCAAAGCAGAATTCTCAAGCCCCAAATACTTTGGAACTACAAATGAAGTGTGTGGTTTTATCTTCGTATAAGCCATGAAAAAGCAAAATAATACGAATTTGGGGCTACCAACACACATAAAACCAAAATTAAATGAAGAAATAACATCAAAAACAAGGCACAACAAAATAACTATATTGGACAGAAAAATGAAAAGAGAAAAACAAATAGAAATAATTATCATACACATGATAGTAATAAATTAATAAATAAATTAAAAACATAGTAATGTGAAAACAAAATAAAATAAACCATACACCACAGTTTACCCTATTAAGATTTAAAACAATAACATTTAATTTGACTATGCTAAGCTAAACACAATATCTTAATATAAGATGATTTAAGATTTAAAAATAGCTAATTAATATATATACCCTATGCACTTTGAATAGTATTATAGATCTCCCATTTATTAAAAGTTAAGTGCAATTTAATCCTGTAAATTATTTAAATTATATTAACATAACTATACAATTATCCATACATTAGTGGCAATAAAACTGCCATTAGAATATGTTTTTCAATTTAACAAATGCATTACCCACTCTCATTTTTTTAATTAACTATTGCGTATTATCCAGATAACACCACCCTCCACCGTACACTAACATCTACCCACCCAGCCATCCTATTATATACAATTTTCATATATTTTTTACGTTTTTAATTTTTTATTATATACATTTACTTTGTTAAATAAAAATAAATAAAAAATAAAAAATAACAAATTATAACAACGATTTGGAAGATGATTCTTTTCAAAGATTAAAATTTAAAACTAACAAATAAATTCTATTAAAAAAAAAAGATACATGGTTTTATATAATCGATCAATTCAACATTAGATTGTTTCCTTTTTTGTGATCGTCGCACATTTCGTAATAGGTGGGCTCAATAATCAGACCTCGTTGTTTTTGTTTGTTTGTTTTTCTTTAAAAGACAATCTTTCATACGGCATTGTCTTTGGATTTATTTTTTTCCATACCTGATAGTTTGAGTCTATCCATTTTGTAAATTTGTTATTTTCTTCTTTATTGGCAACGACATTTCGATTTCCTATTCCAATAAAAATTCTTCTAAATGTAAAGAATTTCGTCAAAAAATAAAATGCGACATCTATTGCCAAAGCAAAATGTTTGAATGTTTCCCATTGAGTTAATGAAAATCAGTAAAAAAAAATAATTTTTATGTTGATGAAAACGTGGCTTACCTAATAACAAAATCATATATTACGTAAACCATGGATAAAATATTAATATTCCTGGACCAATTATGAAAAATAATTAAATAAAATGCGGACCTCATTAAGTACCGAAAGCAACAGCCATTTTCCAAATGGTTAAAAAAACCATAATATTATAGAGTAATAGTAGTTAATTTATTCATTAAAAAAAAAGATGAAATAAAAAGGTAAAAATATTGATGCCCATTCATTATATGTCACTTTTCAGATTGAATATATAGATATATGAAGATGTGAGTTTCAAAACTTGCCTTACCCAGAAAATCAAGTGTTGGTAAATCACAAAAAACCTCAAACTGCGTTTATTGGTTTTATTGTAAACCAAGATTTCACAATGCCAGAAATGCACGATAAAACTAGTTTTCTGCATATTGTAGTATATTTTTTCAGTGATGTTTTTAGGTGCGTTCGTAATTATGTAAATACGTAGAACCTATAGTTGTCGTTCAGTCCGTCCATCTGTTCGTCCGGATATAACAACGCAGGAACTACCCAACTGAATCGTTTGAAATTTAAAATATATAATTATTACATAATTTTGTCGAGTCATTTCAAATTTTATGAAAATCGGATGCATAGTTCAATTACAGGGACAATCAAAAGTGTTCCATTACATTACGGTCAATGGGGAAAAAAGTTTCAAGTATATTTTAATCGTTTAAAATTTAAAATACATAATTATTACATAATTTTGTTGATTTATTTGAAATTTTATCAAAATCGGATGCATAGTTCAATTACAGGGACAATCAAAAGTATTCCGTTACATTACGTTCAATAGGGGAAAATGTTTCAAATGCAATTTAATGATGTTACACTCATTCGAACATAATAAAATTGATATGCATCTATAAAGTATATATTATAATATACATTTTGCATAATCTGTGGTGCAGTGACCATTTGTTTTTGATTTAAGAGTACACACAAAACTATTCCATTGCATAATATTATAGGGAGAACATTGTTCGGTGCGCATTTTAATTATAATTAACTATTTGAAATTGTATGAGATTGATATATGAGAGTGATATTTTTAAAACTTCGTTATCGTACGAACGCACCTCATTTGCTACGCTTCGCGTGCAATTTTGTAACTTGTTTCATTGGAAATCAGAAAACAATGCTATCCAAGAATCCAATCAGAGCGTGCGCATTCATTATCGAGAAGTGTTAGTAAGTTCATGGTAATATTTCGCCCCGATGAAAAGCGCGAAGTTTAGACTTAAATAAGAAATAGAAAAATAAAATGGTTAAAAGAATATACAAAATGATCTGGCGACATGGTTTTAGCAGTGAGAAATGTAATAGCTTTCAGAGAGATTTTTAAGAAGGGAAAATGCTTTTTAGAATAGAAATTGGAATAAAAAATTCTTGCTATAAAAGCGTCAAAACTTAAAAAAACTTGCATAAATATTTTAAAATTAATTTTTCAATTAATTTTGAACAGTGTAATTACGCTTGGAATTATTGAATATTCATTGCGTGAATTTTACGAATTCGAATTTCTATTTATATTCTTTAC
This sequence comes from Maratus speculifer, assembly GCA_964019185.1. Taxonomy (NCBI): domain Eukaryota; kingdom Metazoa; phylum Arthropoda; class Arachnida; order Araneae; family Salticidae; genus Maratus; species Maratus speculifer. Next base: position 142,448,731 of record OZ025301.1, on the reverse strand, counting down.
ATTTGTCAATCTGCTTATTTGGTTTGTTGTTTACATTTTAATTTATTTATACAGGTTTTCAATAGTTTGCAATGTAATTGTTTCAGATATAGTATACCAGGGTTCGGCAAAGTTTAGTTGGATTAACGATTAAAAAATAATAAACTTTTAATGATTAAAGGTTAATCGATTAAAATTCGTTTCAAGCATATTCAGAAATTAATATATATTTACATCTGATTGCAACATTTTGCACAAATAAAAACTTGAATCAGCTGTATGTAATAATGTTGATTAGAGTTAATCTATTAAAACTCGCTTCAATTACAGTAACAGATTAATGATTAAGGATTTAAATATTTTTTTTTAATCTTTTGAATCAACGATTCAATTAATTACATTCTAAGTAATGATTAAAGTAATTTTTACAATATTTTGAATCAATGAGTAAATTTACAATAATCTAATCAATGATTAAATCAATTTTTATGTATTTTTGAATCAACGATTAAATTAATTATAATCTAATTAATGATTAAGAATAAAGTTATGTACTGGAGAAAAGTTTTCACAAAGTGGTGTGGCGTCATTCTGGGCCATAGCTAAGAGGGTGCTAGGGGAAGGGACTTAGCCCCTCCCTAAAACATTTTGAGTCTCCCCTGGAAAAGATTCCAAGATCACTAAAATGAATTTATATTCCGAAAATCCAAATGAAATTCTGTTCAAAAATCTAATTTAGTGTTGAGGCCCTTTCATAGTTCTGCAGAAATATTAAATTGTAACTAAAATAAATGTTTCGACAATCGCTCATCCTGTTTGCACACACTGTAAAAAAAAAAAAGGTCGATCTACTAAAAAAACTTTAGTGATCCTTGTAATTACTAAAAAATTTTTAGTAATCTTAGTCGGTTACTAGAAAATCTGTAAGAATTACTAGAAAAAAGTTAGCAATGAATAGAGTTAATAGTTTTATATTTTTAATAGCTATTACTAAAACTCACTTGGTGTGGCCTTGATAGCATAGTGGTTATAGTAATGGACTCCAGGCTGAAAGGTCCCGGGTTCGATGCTGGACATAGCCAAATACGCTCCGAATGTATGTAGTGTAAGTACAATGTTTGGTGCTGCCATCTATTGCAATTTTGCCGAAAATCTATCGTTTCAGAAGTCTGGATGCAGCTCGAAGGAAGCTCCTGCCCTTGGGCGCACGTAAAGGTTATTAAAAATTATTTTGGAGCTATTACTAAATTTTGCTTGATGGTTCATACTAAAAAGTTTTAAGTTACTTATACAAAAAATTCTTTTGTTCAGTATACAAAAGAAATGCTTGTTTCACTTGCAAAATAAAGTTTGTAATGGTTACTAAAAAATTCTGTGGAATACAAATTTACTAAAAAATTTTTAGTAACCTCTTGATTTTTTTTTACAGTGCATATGAAGCTAACATAGTTAATATTACACTAGTTACACACTTAAATTTTTCATCATCATTTTTTTTTTTTTTTTTTTTTTGCATAAAATGAAGTTATTACAACAATTTAATAAGAAACATAGTATACCAGTGTGAATATGTACTAATTTATGTTTCTGCGTGAAAGAGAGAAAATATGAGCTCTTCCCTACATTTTCTTGAGCCCTCCTATTATTCACTTCTAACTATGGCCCTGGTGTCATTTAACCAAATAAATTTCATTAAATTATCTCAACATATACGAACTCGAAAAAATTTCTGAATACACATTAACATTTTCGTTTAGATTTTAAAATAACAAGAACAAAAAATATCCCTAGCTCTTTAAAATAAAAGATCACCAAAGATCACCTCATTCATTTTTGGGTATTTTTATACACACCAAGATTTATACCTTAAGAATTTTAAGAGCACGCAATTTTATGTTTAAGATTTCCAGTTAAATGTAATTAATAACTTGTCGTGTCTTGTAATATAATATTTAAATCGTGCATTAAATAAGCGAAATTTAACTTTTCGATCATGTGACATGTTAAAAGCAATATAGAAATGATAAGTGTTCATTTTTCATAATTGGTAATCGTGCTTAAAATAACGCCTTCCATAGTTATGCATAATAATTGGCTTTTGATGATTTATAAAAAAATTAAAGTTAAGAGATTCTGAAAGAGTTTAACTTCGTCTAACTATTAAATTAAAGATATTATTATTACCCATTTGGAAAATAAAATTTTTTGTTTTTGGTAGAGAACAGACCTAGTGATTTCCGTATTTTATTCTTACTTTTTAAATTCCTTTCTTCGGTAACCCTACTCCATGGCAAAAACTTATTAGCGCGAGCTGCTTTTTTGAACAGACCCACAGACGCTTTGACTCGTGATGTCAGTCATGGCATTTTGTTTGAAAACTGACTCCAAACAAACGGTTCCTATGCTACATTTCTTATTTAATACAAATCGTAGAAAATGCTATCACTGCTTATAAAGTATTAGAACAAATTGGTGTGATATATAACTATAAATTTTATCTATGACATATAAAAAAAAAAGAAAAAAAAGAAAATATAACGTAGCAACCGTTTGTTTGGAGTCAGTTTCCAATTAAAACGTAATGACTGGCGTCACGCTGAAAACGAATGATGAAATAGTGAAATAATTAAGTTGTTTTCAATCGGGAGTAGACCTAGTGATGTTTGCATTTTATTTTATTTTTTACGAATTTCTTTACATTTAGAAGAATTTTTATTTAAATAGGATATCGAAGTGTCATTGTTAATAAAGCAGAAGGTTAAAAAGTTACAAAATGAGTAGACGCAAATTACCAGATATGGGAAAAGCATTATACAAAGAAAGACGTCGTACGTCATCTTTTAAAGCAATAAATAAATAAATAAATAAATAAATAAGTAAATAAATAAATAAATACAAATATAAATATAAACAAATAAATAAATAAAAACGAGTTCTGATTATCGATCCCACTGATTATGATACATATAGGTGTCAATAAAAAAAAATGTACGAAAAAAAATGAACTGTTCGTGACATTATAAAAGTTATACACTCCTGGACAACCAGTAGGAAGAGAGAAGCAGTTTTTATCTGATGAGGAGAACATAAAAGAATTTATACATTTCATTGCTCAAGAATAGCAAAAAGAACATTATCTGAAATAATTGAATGCACAAATGATGTACGTTATCTACGGGAAAAAATGCTATTCATTCACGAAATAAATACAGTTGAAGAATCCACTAAATTGATCTGTCCCAAGAAAAGCTGATACGCGACTTTTATTTCGCGCGCACTATGCTTTAGCGTCTGGATATAGAAATAGTATTATTATTTTTAGAGATACTGGTGTGACAGTTATCACACTGTTTTAAAGAAAACAGAGTGATGACTCCTGTTTCATTTGAAAAATTGGGAAGGGTTAATATTTGTGAAATTTGGATCCAATGACAGGATAAATTAAAATACTACAACTTGAATGCGATACATGGACTACATGGACAAATATTTTCTGTATATGTAAGTGCAATATACACATACAGGATAAAGTGCATGAAAGAATCGTAGTACAATATTCGGTAATTTCACTTACTTTTAGCATGCGGTCCTCTAACTTTGCCTATAGGGCTGTAACATGCATCGCGAGCTTTACCAAAAGTTTAGCACCCTTGTTAAAAAATCCTTGCTGAAATCTATATTTAGCTGCACTTAACAATTTGGTGTGCTAGAAGAGAATTATTCTGTAGCTTTCTTATGAAATGATTATCAAACTAGTCGAATGTGGCAGTTTACAAATCTTTCTTCTATCACAAACATATTTCCAGAAAAATGAATTATAGAGCGTCACCGGTTAGGTAATTTACACCAAAATCTAATCTTCAACAACTTATTTCAAGTTCTAACTAAATCTAAAATTTGATAAAATCCGTATATTAGTATTTGAGATAGAATCATCGCAAAAATTGTTTAAAAAAAATGCTTAGCAGTGCCAATTGTTGAGCGATTTATTTTAAAAACTAAGTAATACTAATTTATATCAGGCACCAAGAGAATCTAATGTTATATGAAAAATCGTACATTAGATCCTGAGATAGAGCTAGTCCGATAATCATGAATAATACCGCATAGCAGCGCTATCTGTTGAGCGATTTACTCCAAAAATTAAAGAATACTAATTCATATCAGGGACTAACTGAATCTGAAATTTGATGAAGATTCGTGCGTTATTTCCTGAGATAGAGCTATTGCGATAATCATGAATAATACCGCATAGCAGTGTCATCGGTCGTGCTATTTGCACCAAAACGTAATCAGAACCATATTATAGGACTAATGGAATTTGAAGTTTTATGAAAATCCATTCATTAGTTCTTGAGACATACACTGTAAAAAAAAATTCAAGAGGTTACTAAAAATTTCTTAGTAAATTTGTATTCCACAGAATTTTTTAGTAACCATTACAAACTTTTTTTTTTGCAAGGGAAACAAACATTTCTTTTGTAAACAGAACAAAAGAATTTTTTGTATAACTAATTTAAAACTTTTTAGTATGAGCCACCAATCTAATTTTAGTAATAGCTCCAAAATTATTTTTAGTAATCATTACGTGTGCCCGAAGGGCAGGAGCCTCCTTCGAGCTGCATCCAGTGGGTAAAAAGACAGACTTCTGAAACGGAAGGTTTTCGGCAAAGCCGCAATAGATGGCAGCACCAAACATTGCTACCTGCTCTATTTTGACATGTTTCCAAAAGGTTAGGGAAAGTTCAGAGATCGTTACCCATGGTAACTGCTACGACAGGATTTTCATAACCCCTTTATTTAACAAGTACTTACATTGCATACGTTGGGTGCATATTTGGTGGCGGCCAGCATCGAACCCAGGTACTTTCAGCCTGGAGCTCGGTGCTATGACCACTAGGCTATCACGGCCACACCAAGTGAGTTTTAGTAATAGCTATTAAAAATATAAAACTATTAACTCTATTCGTTGCTAGCTTTTTTTCTAGTAATTCTTACAGATTCCTTGTAACCGAGTAAGATTACTGAAATTTTTTTTGTAATTACAAGGATCACTAAATTTTTTTTAGTAGATCGACCCTTTTTTTTACAGTGTAGCTATTGTGGACAATTTGAAAAAGGTAGCATAGTAATGTCATCTGTTTGGGAGATATACACCAAAAACGAATCAGATCCAGTTTATATCAAAGTGTAATTGATTGTGAAGTTTTGTGAAATGCCCTGCGTTAGTTCTTCAGATAGAGAGCCCACAAAATTTAAGTCACATACAGGGAGACTGAACGACAGACAGGTTCACAGACAGACATTTTATAAAAATACGGTTTTTTTTTTAAATCACTGACCCCTAAAACGTGTAAATCCATCGAAAACCGAAATCTGAAAGTTTTCACAAATCCAACACTTTCTTCTTGTAAAGATAGAAGAAAGTAATAATAATCTTTCTATTGTTTCAGCACAGATCAACGGTATTTCTAGCTGGAAAAACACGAACTAAATTGATGGAAATATCTTATTTCTTTAATGTGATGTTGAGACTGGTGGACTTTCTTTTGCTTTCTTGAGACAAAGGAATAACTGTAAATTATAGGATTTGAGGTGTGAGAAAGATACAGATATCTGCGAAAAAAGAATTTAAATTAAAATGATTTTCTTGTATCTTAAAAGTGTAAAAATTGAAAATTGTTTTTTTTTCCCAAGTTTTTTTAAAAGGCTTTATTTTACTGGAAATATGCATGCCTACAACATCAAAATAGGTACGTGTGTAACATTAACATTTGAAAAAAGTCAATTTTTAAGTTTCCAACATAGTTAAAAAATGTTTATGAATTCTGTTGTCTGGATATTTGCCTGTCTGGCCGTCACACTATAGCTGGCATAAATATACTTGGATTGCCATGTAATTAATAGAATATTATTGAGGTTTATCATGGCGTGTTCGGCATTAAAAATGGAGCAAGTGTTTATAGTTTATTTATAGAGACACTCAAAAGAATTCTGTTGCGTTATGCTCTATGAGTAAATATCGTTTAATGTATTTTAACCCTTAACTGATGTGGCAGAAATTGTCGCATAACTACTGTAAAGTGGTCTTCAAGACCGTTTGATCGAAAGATGAATAAAAGGCTCGATTAAGTCATAGGATAATGTTTCTGTACTTAACTTTATTTACAAGACTGTTATAATTCATTTTCATTTATTCAGAAGTCTCTAGTGATAGTGCAAGGGCTTAAATTTCTCTTGCATCTATAGTAAACTGACTATAGTAACACTATAACTATGCTAAAACTACAGTAAATTGTTTTTTTAGACATAATCTTTCACATTAGAAAAGAAGTTTAGTTACAGTATTCTAAATATGTTGGAAGATGTCTCATTATCTAAAGCTTGACGTACGGTTTTTCATTCTTGTTTTAAAATTAAATTTTAGTTAACATTAAGTGAAGAATTAAAGCATTACAAATTTCTCGCACATTGACCCACATAGAAAAAAACTAATTTTCCATTAAGTGGGCAACATAAACATAACAGGGAAGTTATGTTTATATTACCGGTAGAATTTGTCTGCAAAATCATAATAAATATCTTTTTTCGTTCATTTAATTTTAAAGTAGTGAATTTTCAATTGTTAATTTCATGCCAAAAGTGAGAGAAATTAACGAAAATCGTACAAAGATTTTTTCATCCACTTTATCCTGTATATGTTTTGCTTTTAGATTCTGATTGACCTCTCTTAGAAATCAAGAATGAAATTGCGAACAAAATTTCGGATCTGGCATATGTTTTGCTTTTAGGTTCTGATTGACTTCTCTTAAAGTACAAGAACGAAATTGTGAACAAAATTTCGAATCTTGCATAAAAAAATTTCGAATCTAGTATATGTTTTGCTTTTAGGTTCTGATTGACTTTTTTTAGAATACAAGAATGAAATTGCAAACAAAATTTCGAATCTAGTATATGTTTTGCTTTTAGGTTCTGATTGACTTGTCTTAGAATACAAGAACGAAATTGTGAACAAAATTTCGAATCTTGTATATGTTTTGCTTTTACGTTCTGATTGACTTCTCTTAGAATACAAGAACGAAATATTGAACAAAATTTCGAATCTGGTATACGTTTTGCTTTTAGGTTCTGATTGACTTCTCTTAGAATACAAGAACGAAATTGTGAACAAAATTTCGAATCTGGTATATGTTTTGCTTTTAGGTTCTGATTGACTTCCCTTAGAATACAAGAACTAAATTGCGAACAAAATTTCGAATCTAGTATACGTTCTCTTTTAGGTTCTGATTGACTTCTTTTAGAATACAAGAACGAAATTCTGAATAAAATTTCTAATCTGGTACATGTTTTGCTTTTAGGATCTGATTGACTTCTTTTAGAATACAAGAACGAAATTGTGAACAAAATTTCGAATCTGGTATATGTTTTGCTTTTAGGTTCTGATTGACTTCCCTTAGAATACAAGAACTAAATTGTGAACAAAATTTCGAATCTGGTATATGTTTTGCTTTTAGGTTCTGATTGACTTCCCTTAGAATACAAGAACGAAATTGTGAACAAAATTTCGAATCTGGTGTATATGTTTTGCTTTTAGGTTGTGATTGACTTCTCTTAGAATACAAGAATAAAATTGCGAACAAAATTTCGAATCTAGTATACGTTCTCTTTTAGGTTCTGACTGACTTTTCTTTGAATACAAGAACGAAATTCTGAATAAAATTTCTAATGGTACATGTTTTGCTTTTAGGATCTGATTGACTTCTTTTAGAATACAAGAACGAAATTGAGAACAAAATTTCGAATGTGGTATATACTTTGCTTTTAGGTTCTGATTGACTTCTTTTAGAATACAAGAACGAAATTGTGAACAAAATTTCGAATCTGGTACATGTTTTGCTTTTAGGATCTGATTGACTTCTTTTAGAATACAAGAACGAAATTGTGAACAAAATTCCGAATGTGGTATATACTTTGCTTTTTCGTTCTGATTGACTTCTCTTAGAATACAAGAACGAAATTGTGAACAAAATTTCGAGTCTAGCATAGTTTTGTTTTTAGGTTCTGATTGACTTCTCTTAGAATACAAGAACGAAATTGTGAACAAAATTTCGAATCTGGCATATGTTTTGCTTTTAGGTTCTGATTGACTTCTCTTAGAATACAAGAATGAAATATTGAACAAAATTTCGAATCTGGTATACGTTTTGCTTTTAAGTTCTGATTGACTTCTCTTAGAATACAAGAACGAAATCGGGAACAAAATTTTGAATCGGGTATATGTTTTGCTCTTAAGTTCTGATTGACTTTTATCAGGGTATAAGAGTGAAATTGCGAACAAAATTTCGTATATGGAAGAATGCTCACGTAAATTCTGTGCATGGAACGAAAGGAAATATATTATTTCTTTAATATTGCTTAGAAAATAATCCCCCCCCCCCCTCTCTTTCAAATAGGAGTGAGAAAATATTTTCGTAGTTTGTTTGAAATTTTTTGTTTGAAAATATAGCTTAATCGTTTTACTGATTTTCTTGTGCGTCATACGGGCAACATAATTTTGCCAATCTTGACAAATTATTCTCACCAGTAAAATTTTATAATGCGTAATTCGAGAATTTTTCTGATTCAGTTAGGCAAAAATTTCTGTTTTAAAAAGCCAGTGGTAAAAAATTACAAATTATATAAAAGCCTCCAGAAATAGGCATTATTTGTAAGTTTTTTTTCCAAAAATATTGATCCATTAAGTGGTTAATTTAGCTACTTTTATGATGATCAACACTTTCGAACATAATTGGAAAATGCTTATGAATTCTGTTTATCTGGCCGCCTAAACTATTATTTTTTTAAAAAAAGGGGGGGGGGGAAGAGATAATTAGATACTTTAATTAATGAAGTCTCTAAAGCAAGCCCTCCTCTGTTATGTTTTATTTTTCAACCGAATCTGTTACGGGTTAATATAGAATATATTGTAAACCGTCATTCACAAGAAAATTTTTCTACTTTCCACCAGTTGAGAGTCTTAATTAATTTTCAAAAAAAATGCCTCAGTTAATAACAAAATGACATTAAAAAAATATGCTCTTGAAAATTTTCATTTTGGAATTTGTAGTGACGCAATATTTTAAGAAAGAAACGAATACAAAACTTATGAAACAGAACTGCATAATTTTTTACAGTTTTAACATTTTTCCCCAGAGAATTTAATCAACAACGTAACTTATTTACGAAAGCTTTTCGAAACTGGAAGCTCTAAAGGTAAAGGAAACATCTGGATATTCAATATTTATTTTTAATATTTCCTTTCAACGTTTAACATTTTACAACTGTTATCGACGACAAATAGTGACTAAGCGATTGGAATATGGATATAGAATTTCACTGCTGGCCTTTTAATGCTTTGTTCCACATTCTGCCTGCGCCATTTTTATTTAGTTGTTTTTCTACTCCAATCGAACGGATTAAGTTACGACCGACCTTTCATTTACGATATGCGGATGAGTGACCTTTCAAAGAAAGTATCATTACATTTGTGGGGAACTGAATGGTACAGTCACTCCTTTCTCTATTTCCGCGTTTATTTCAGAAAATTTTTGTCCGATTTTATTAATCCGATAAACAGCAATCAATCTGGATCCCAGAGGGAGGGGACGACAGTCCGTTCTGCTTGGTTGTGATATCAAAGGGTCTCAGGGCCTTACCATTGCGGGTCATACAAGGCAGCCCCTGCACTGTACCAGTCAGGGTATAACTGTGCCATACAAGGGAATTACATTTGCGAAGAAATAAATGAATCAGTCTCTTTTTTTTTTTTTTTACATTTCTATATTTTTTTCAGAAAATTTTGTCATGGAGTTTTTCTTAATCCGATAAACAGCGCACAATCTGGAACCAAGAGAAAAGAGTCAATCACCCTTTCTGCCTGATTGTCAGGGCCTTATTATTGTACAGGAAAACTAGGCCTTGGCCTTGAGCTCACTGCTGCTGAGACCCCATATTGAACAAAATGATTTAGAAAAAAAAAATCTTAAAATTGCAACTTCCGCAATTATTTTCCCAAAAACCGAAAAATATTTTTGTTAATTTTGTTTGCATCATAATATCTAATAAGATCTTTTCTCAACCACCCCAAATTATACCAATTATTTTGCTTCGAGAAGTCTTCGAAAAAGATGGTAGACCTTGGGCCCTGTTCAACTTTAATCGGGCTGTGCTGATTCTGATGCCAAAGAGTCTCGGGATCTGGTCATTGCAAAGACATGTAAGCAGTTCTTGTATTGTAATCAGCGGCATATTATACCATACAGTTGCATTACATTTCTGAGGAACTGAATTGTTCAGTGAAGATCCTCTTTTGTCTGTTTCCGCATTTATTTAAAAAAAAAATTTCGTGTTGTTTTTATTAATACCATTAACAGACGAATTGAATATTTCCAAACTGAGCGAAAAATTGCCCAGGCCGGGAATCGAACCCGGATACTTGGCTTACAAGGCCAATGCTTTACCTGTACTTAACTGCTTACCTGTGCTTAACAGGTAAATACTGTTACCTGTTAAGCACAGGTACAGTAAATACTGTTACCTGTTAAGCACAGGTACCAATGCTTTACCTGTGCTTAACAGGTAAAGCATTGGCCTTGTAAGCCAAGTATCCGGGTTCGATTCCCGGCCTGGGCAATTTTTCGCTCAGTTTGGAAATATTCAGTTCGTATGATAACTTTACCAATCAGTCAGATTGTGTTAAAATAATAGTATATCTACGTATCCATCGTTCTATGGAGTTCCATTACCTGCGGCTTATTCTGCCGAGCTGTCTAAAGTGACAGACCAGATGTTATGGCCAATAAAGTTATCTGAGCGAAATATCCCAGCCGGTTATCGCCCGATTAGCTTAACAGGTAAAGCATTGGCCTTGTAAGCCAAGTATCCGGGCTCGATTCACGGCCTGGGCAATTTTTCGCTCAGTTTGGAAGTATTCAATTCGTATGATAACTTTACCAATCAGTCAGATTGTGTTAAAATAACAGTATACCATTAACAGAATTCAATTGCAGATCCTAGTAGACGATGTGTGACTGCCCATACTGGCCAATTTTGATACTTAAGAGTCTTAGGGCTTGAGCAATGCAGGACTATGCAGGGCAGCTTCTGCATTTATCATTCATTAGCAGACTATACCATACGATTATATTACTCTTGTGGGGAATTAAATGGTTCAGTCACTTCTTTCACTATTTTCTGTTTATTTCAGAAAATTTTGTCACAAGGATTTTATTAATCCGATAAACAGCATTCAATCCCAATCCAAGAAGGAAAGGACAATCACTCATTCTGTCTGACTGTGATGCAACGTTGAATTCAGGGAGCGACCCGGGGGGGGGGGACATTCCCCCTTCCCCTCCAGGAGCAATAAAGTGTCCCCTCTGGAAAATTTGAAATTTTACGTTTTTCAATGGTCAAAAAGTATAATTCCCCCCCCCGGAACTTTATAATGTCCCCCCCCCAGAGAAAATGAAGTCTCTCCCGGAGAAAAACGTCTAAATTCAACAGTGTTGTGATGCTTAGGGTCTCATAGCCTGATCAATGCAGGTTCATGCGGGGCAGCTCTTGCACTGTACCATCAAGGGCATACCATATAGGGGTATTTTTGTGTATGTATGTGTGCGTGAAGAACTGAATGGTTCAGATACTCCTTTCGTTATTTGCGCGCTTTTTTTTTTTTTACACTTTCCAACATTGAAAATTGTTTATGAATTCAGTTTGTTTGGCCGTTTGTCCGTCTATCCGCGCTCTAACTCCCATAAATATCCTCTGATTACCCTGAAAATTTTGGATGTTATTAAAAATTACCCTAGCACGAACCCTATTTCAAATGAAGTTTCTAGCATGATAAGTTTATTTACCGAGACAGTCAAAAGTTTACCGTTACATTACGGTCTGTGGGAAAAAGATCGTTTCAAATGAATTTTAAAGATGTTACACCCTGTCAAACATATTAAAATTTATAAGCATTTACGAATTTCACTAAAATATGCTTTTTTATAAAATATTCTATGAAAAAAATAATAATTATTTATTTACAAAGCCACACAAAAGGATTCCATAACATAATAGTAAAGGGAGGAATTCTGTACGAAATATTTTAATTATATTAAGTTATTTTATGAATAATAAAATTGATATATGTCGCTGAGACTTAATATAAGTAATACAATATAGTCGTGCATAATATGAACTACATAGCATTTACAGTGACACACAAAAGATTACAAATAGTATATTCTTGCTGAAGTATTGTATATGTATCCGATTGTGGCTAATGGATGGATGAAATGCATTTTAATTATTATGTATGCTTTTAAGTTCCACTAAATCTATGCATATTATATGGTGTGTTTGGGTGAATTTTCTCGAAATCCGGAGGTGAACTATGGATTAATACTGAGCATATAAAATAGCAATAAAGCCTAATGTATTTGGGGTCAACGGTCCTTGATTCCATAATTGTTGTTTTTATTTTTCTTCTCTTTGCTATGTCACAAATCAATAGATTTTGTAATTTACGACTGAAAAAGTATAGGTTTTTGGCGCATTTACATTTTCTACGTGACTGTATACGCAAAAAGTCATTCCTAAATTCATTTCAATATGTTGTAATTTATTTAATTCAAGTAGGATAGATAAGGTCTTATTTCGATCTAAGTTAGCTCTTTTAAGAGCTTTGATTCAAGAGACTCGTCAGAAAATTGCTGATATAGAGCGCGAGTTATATTACTTACATATCTGTCTTGCTAATTCTTCTCCTGATTTTGATTCTATAGATAGAATTTCATGCAATAGAGTCCTCAAAGCTTTTTCGATTCATTGCTCAGTTCTAAAAAAGAAATTTAGTACGCTTTGCAATAATTCTTTCGTCAATAACTCCAGCAATTTACCTATTGTTAACCAACATGCTGTTGTAAATCTTTCTAGTGTTGCTTTAAGTAATAATCAGCTTAATGCTCTCAAATTAAACACCAATTTCTCTGTATCTGCCATTCCTTTTTTACCCCGTCTGAATACTCCCATTGAAAGAGCCTTTAAGCATAGCGCTATTTTTCCTTCTCAAAAAGAGTCTATTAGGCATCTTATTGCCAATACTGTCGATTTCAATTCTAATGTTTATAAGCCAAATCTTAATAGTTCAGTTAAACATTGTCTAAAAACTTTGTGTTCTGATCCAAATTTGATCGTAACTAAGACTGACAAAGGTGGTCAGATTGTTGTTCTTGACAAGTCTACTTATTTGGAAAAATCCAATAAATTAATTAATGATGGTCCCTATGTGGATATCCACAAAGATCCTTCCTCTAGTGAAATTGATACTATCAAATCTGCCATTAAGTCTTCACACATTATTCCTGCTAAATTAAAGAGGTCTCTTATTCCTTCAATTGCTCATTGTGCCAGGTTTTATGCTTTACCTAAGGTCCATAAACCTGACATTCCTTTTAGATCCATTATATCCAGTATCGGTACGGCTTCTTATAAACTTGCAAAATATCTTGTTTCCATATTTTCTCCTCTCTCACGTAGCAATTCTTTCACTGTTAAGAATTATTTTGAATTTTTAAGAAACTTCACAGTTTTAAGCCACAAGGCCACATGATGGTTTCTTTTGATGTTTCATCATTATTTACTAATGTTCCTGTCGAGGAGGCTTTAGATTGCCTGAAGAAAAGGCTCTGTGAATTTCATTTTTGTTTTTTCGAAATCGAGGAGCTCATTCATCTCACTCGTGCTTGCTTATCTCAAAATACTTTTGTATTTAATGGGAATTTCTTTCGTATGACCGACGGTTTGGCTATGGGTAATCCTCTTAGTCCGATTTTATGCGATTTGTACATGCACTATTTTAAAATAAAATTGTTTGAAATCTTAAAATTTAAGTTTTATGTTCGTTACGTAGTTGCTTTAGTTGAACTGAATTCTGATATTAATCATATTCTCTCTATCATGAATTCTAATGATTCTTGCATTCAATTTACTTTTGAAGTTGAGTGCAACAATTGCCTTTCTTTCCTGGATGTCCTTGTTATTTGCAATGAAGATAATTTTCAGACTACTGTCTTTCGCAAACCTTTTTCGGTCAGTCTTCCCCCTCACAGATATTCTTCTCATCCTCCTAACCAGAAAGTTTCGGCTTTTAAAACTTTTGTTTACCGGGCTTCCAATATTTGTTCAACTCCTCAGTTACTCAGTGATGAACTTAATTATCTAAAAGCTATTGTTGTTGATCGTGGTTATTCCCCGATTATTATAGATTCAATTCATAGAAAATTGACAAAATCCACCCAATCTGAAAGAAAAAATTTTAATTCGAACTCCAATATTTATTTATTTTTTTTTGCCATTTTTTCTTAAAATCAGTTAGCAAGTTGCTAAAACTTTAAAAAGTTTTGATTTCAATGTTATTTTTTCTCCTGTTAATAAAATTGCTTTTCCAAATCTTAAGCACCTCATTGATCACTTAGATAATTGGGGTATTTACCAAATTTCTTGCCATTGTGGTCTTTCTTATATTGGTTAGACTAAACGTGCTCTCAGATTTCGTTTAGCGGAACATAAAAGCTATGTCAAAAATCAAGAGCTTAAACGCTCTTCTATTGCTGAACATTGTTGGTCTTCACAACATAAGTTTAACTTTTCTTCAGCCACCATTATCCACAAGTGTTCTTCTATTTTTGATCTTAATTTTTGGGAAGCTTACCACATCATTAAAAATTCTCACTCCTTAGTCAATGACTTATCAAGTACTCCTTATTTTCCAATCATCTGGAAAACTTTAATTTAAAACTTTTTCCCCTCGCTTTTTAGTTTTTGTTTTGTTTGTTCTCCGAAAGATGTCGCTAACTGTCCACCCAGTTGTTCTGACTGCTTTCTTCTCGTTGGTTGCTTTTCTTTAAGGCGGAATCGTTCCCGTAGCGGGTATATAAGCCTGCGTTTCTTTGTCTCTCATCTCAGTTTTGCTTTTTCCAGCTCGCTGAGTCTTCCACTGATGAAGAATCTCGATAGTAAATTCGAAACATCTGTTTGCTACATTTCATACTTTATTTGTGCATTTATATTCGTTAGTTTTCTATCTTTAAACTGGGCATAGTGAATGATTTTATCATTAGAATGAATCTTTCGGACACGCAGAAAAGCATAGCTGCAAGTCACTATTTTTTTTTTTTTAATCAATTTACACCAGAAATTTTTTTAAAAATGCAAAAGCATAGTTACAAACTTTCATATTTTAAAAATTAATTACTCCCAGGAATTTTGTATAAAAAATATCATTCCAATTAAAGAAAGATTACTTATTTATTTATTTTACAAAATTTCAGATATTAATTGATTAAAAAAAGTATGAAGAATGATAGCTATGGTTCTGCACATGCCCGAATGATCCAAAATCGAACGTATTGCCCATTATAGTAAAACCCCGATCTATCGTTCCCGCATCCATCGTTTTCCCGCATTGATCGTTTTATTTCTACGGTCCCTGCACAAATTATACTTAAATAATGTTAAAGAAACCCGAAAGCATCGTTCTTCGAAAATCGTTTTCCCGCATTCATCGTTGAAAAAATTTTCTCCTCCCCGAAATGAAATTGAAAGTCATATGAATCCATATGACATACAAACTGGAATTACTTCGTTTATCCTAAAGTAACTCATTTGTGCTGTTTGTGTTATGATGTAGACAATAATGGAGATGAAGAGTAGCTGTATACAGCAGAGGATGCGATTTTGTTTAAATTGATCAAGATGTTACGACATGTGGTGTTTTAAACATAGGAAAAATGTGTGATAATGCAATGAATTAAAATAATGGCGAAAAACAGAGGATTGCGTTCATGTTGATGAAGCTTTGCCATCATTGCTAAGTCTATGTCCGCCAAGCAACGGCACTTAAAATTGTATTAACTTTTATATGCATATGAATTTTCAGAAAATATCCAGAGAAATGTTGCATATCTTGAAAATTTGTTTTTTTATTTAAAAAAATGAATAAAAATGAAAAACCAGACAAATTTTTTGATTTTTAAAAATAAATATCAATTTTCTATAATTCCGTTTTATTTATTTTACAGTAACAGCAACAAATTAGTATTTATCAGTATACTGTATACAGTGCATACATTACTAACGCATAAGCATTGTGTTTTTCGTGTTTTGAAGTTAATCCGCATTCATCGTTTTCCCGCATTCATCGTTATTTTTTCCTTCACCCCTTGAAAAGCGATGGATCGAGGTTCTACTGTATTACGTCGGATCAGTAGTGCGTCAGCGCAATGCGAAATTTTAAAATGGAGGGCCAAAATCACAGTCAGGTGTGGTCCAGCGATCTCATTCGTCCTATGGTATAGGTGAAAATCACGAACGTGTTTCTCCATTTGAAAAAGAGTGAGGGGTAAAGTAATTTTGAAGCAATTGTTATGTTACCGTCTGTTCTTATTTACGATAAACCATCGAAATTAACTCAATTAAGATATTTTGATGACATTGTATAAAATAAGAGTGAAAAATAGACTATAAATGAAAACAGATAAGATTTACATCAAAATTGCCGCTACGATTTTTTTTTTCGAAAAAAGGAGTAAGGCGACATTTCTTCTACCGCTAAGAGATTGTTCTCTGAAAAAGACGCGACTCAATGACCAATGAGGTGTTTGGATTTCACTGGACTTTGATTTTGGCCCTCCATTTTAAAATTTCGCCAGCGCAATTCTTTAACCACTTCCCTGACTTGCCCATACGTTATACGAAGGGGCCTCCGTGGATGAGTGATTAAGACACCACGCCGCCAATCGCTTGCGAGTGTAGGAGGTTGTGGGTTCGAATCTCACTGGCTCCATTGCACACACTCTTTGTGTGGAGCTCTTGGTTGTACTTCTCGTGTGTTGTAAAATTTCTTTGCGCTATCTCGTCCTGTTGACGATGACTTATAAGCAGGCTGCATGTCGAGCACACAAGTCAGCAGGGCCGTAGCTAAGGGGGCTCTATGGGCGGCTCAGCCCCCCCCCAAAAAAAAATATTTTGAGCCCCCCCCCCCCCCTGGAAAAGATTCCAAGGTCACTAAATGAATTTCTGTTCCGAAATTTCATATGAAATTCTGTTCAAAAATCTAATTTAGTGTTGAGATCATTTCACAGTTTTGCAGACTTATTAAATTGTATCTAAAATAAGTAATTCAACACTCCTTCATCCTATTTGTATATATGAAGCTAACATGATGTTTAATTTTGCACCAGTTATGCACTCAAAATTTTCATCATCATATACTTTTCTTAGTATAAAATGAAGTTATTACAGCAGTTTAATAAGAAACATAATACCTACAGTGTAAATATGCACTAATTTATCTTTCTGCGTCAGAAAAAGAGAAAAGAAAATTATGAGCCCCCCCCCCCCCCCCTATAATCTCTTGAGACCTCCCTATAGGTCACTTCTAGCTACGTCCCTGCAAGTCAGATGTATGTTGTTCTATAAAAGTCATACGGACAACCTGTTTTCGCCAATCATGATTTATTATTATCGTCCGTAAGTTTTTATTGTAAATTTTGTGTTATTTATTCTGAGCGATTTTCTGATTCAATTAGGCAAAAATTTTTGTTTTGAAAAACCAGCGATAAAAGATTAAAAATTCTGTAAAAGGCATGAAAAAACTGGCATTATTTGAAAACATTTTTCAAAAATATTGATCGGTTAAATCGTTAATACATTAAAAGCACAAATTAAATTTCTCGTTGACATCTTAGTTCGGAAAATAAAATTTAATTTACATTCATAATTTGTTAATTTTAACAACAAACAATGCAATCAAATTTACTCACTTACAGCATTCAAGACTACAGCATTAAAATTTTACTCACTTACAGCAAACAAGACTACAGCAACCATTCTTTAAATCAAGGCATATTTGCATCGAAAGCAAAAACACAAAGAAGAAAACAACAAACGTGATAGCTCAATGAAGCGTTTCTTATGTTTCATTTCATATTTAACCTCTTTCATCCTGAAACGCCATTTTCTATGTACTCTTGCTTCAACTATACGAAGGACCCGTTAAAAGCAATCGCTATTAAGATCTCGTTTATTTTCGTGTTTTATTTCCTTTGTCCCCTAAACCCTTTGCGTCGGGAGCTCTTTACGAAATTTTTAATCTTTTGTCACTGATTATTAAAAACTGAAATTTGTGCCTTATTAAATCGACAAAATTCTCTATTTAAGAGCCTACATTGGCTTTCAAAAAGACCCGGATGGTAATGTTAAGTCAATGGGAGCATTATTTTCAAATATCTCGCTCAAATTTTAATATTTGTACACGATTTTTTTTGGCATAGGATAGCTAAGGACCATCTACAACCGGGGTAGTTATTACTTTTTTGATTATGGTTTCATATTATTAAAAAAAAAATGCTTTAACTTTCGGAACCGGTTGGAACCGATAGTGAAATTAAAAGTATTATAATGTAAAAAAATATGTATAAAATCAAAATCGAAAAAGTAAAAACTAGCCCGGTTGTAGATCGTCCTAAGCTATCCTATGCCAAAAAAATCATGCGAAAATACTAAAATTTGAACGAGATGTTTGAAAATAACGCCGCCATAGGCTTAACATTACAATAGGGTCTTTTTGAGTACCTCGAGTGGCCTCTTAAATAAGGATAATTTTACAGTAAAATTTTACTAGTGAATATAAACAAGGATTCTGGGTGCTTTATGCGGTACGTAAACTGGTCGCTCGTCTTCAGAGAGTTAATATATTAACCCTCTCACTGATTAATCCATGATTTCCGCGAGAATACATCTTTCATCCAATTAAGACTCCTTGATTATTCACACCAGTTATTTTTTATTGTAAATTTCTTCTTTAATCAAAGCATTTTTTAGAATAAATTAGTTTAAAACTACTGTTTTGAAAACCCGGGGATAAAATTCTGTAAGTGCGTAAATTTTGATAAAACAATTAATCCGTGAGGATTCAATAGTTTAAATCGGTTATTAATTGATTTAGAGCATGAATTTAATTTTTCGCAAACACTTTAATTCTGAAAGTAAAATTTAATTTTCATTCGCACTTTGCTAATTTTAACAACAAACAATGCAATCAAGGCATCATTAAAATTTTACTCACTTACAAGAAAACAATTTCAGCGCAACCATTCTTTAAATCAAGGGATATTTGCATCGAAAGCAAAAACACAAAGAAGAAAACAATAAAAGTGATAGTTCAATGAAGCGTTTCTTATGTTTCATTTCATATTTAACCTCTTTCACCCTGAAACGCCATTTTCTATGTACTCTTGCTTGAACTATACGAAGGACCCGTTAAAAGCAATCGCTATTAAGATCTCGTTTACCTTCGTGTTTTTTTCCCTTGTCATGCGTTATCGGATTCAAAGGTCACCTCGTTAGAAAGTGTGAATCATCCCTCAGCTGAATTACTAATGATGCTGAACACGGCGAGATTTAGTTAAAAAAAGAAAAAGAAATTGTGATACTGTCACTTACGTTTTATGTCTCGAGAAGTTATAGACAGAAGATACACCAGTGATATATACATATATATACATTCATTCCTTTTTTTTTTTTTTTTTTTTTTTTTTTTTTTTTTGAATAACGGAAAGTTTGTTTTAACTAGACATTGAAAATGAAAAAGTTTGATTGGAAACGAAGCATATATGCGTATTTTTCAAATATCGGTATTATTACAATAGATTACATATGACGACCTCCGAAGCCAAGGGGTACAAATGACAAAAATTTGATTAGGAATAAATTGAGTTCAAAGATAATTGACGCTGAATTTTAACATCAATAATAATTGACTGAATTGAAAGAGGAAACTTCTGCTTGGTTCTTTGTAATCTTTAAACTCTTATTTCAATGACTGTGAAAAAAGCTGAGTACAATTTCCTTTAAATTTATAATTAATCGATATTAGTTATTATGCGGCAAAAGTGGTTTATCTCTAGAACGCTGCACATAAATTAGAAAATACAATTCTTTATCTGAATAGATAAAAGCGTTTTTCCAGGACGTCTGTGCTCTTAATTCAATTTTTTCAATTTTGTCACTTATACCCCTTGTCTTCTGGGTTTCTCATATGGCATCGTGAATAAAAGTTTAAGGGGTCAGAGGAGCCTTAGTTTTTAATGATGAATCAAAATCAATCAAAATCAATACATTTTTACCTGGGTAGTGCAATTTAGTAACATGCAACATTTAATTTTTTTTTACAGTTACCTATAAAGCATTAAAGCAAAATATCTATACTAATAAAATAACAAATCGCTCTGTCTGCGTGTGTGTGTGTGTGTGTGTGTGTGTGTGTGTGTGTGTGTCTGCGATGGCTAGCAAAATCTATGGGACGTACGAAGCTCAAAATTTTTATGAGAGTAGCCCAATATCTCTCCTGATGCACCTGAGCTTCAGAATTTCGAAATTCTATTTATTAACTGAGTAATTAATTAAATTCCAAAGATCACTCTCATAAAAAATCGCCTTTTTTCTTCTTTTTTTTCTCTTCATTTAGTTATGGTTGGTTGGTTGCATAAAATTTTCGCATAAATAATTTAAAAAGCTGGAACAGACCTTTAAAATTCATAGACTGGCAAACTGTCAGTTTAAATAATGATTTTTTATCACAGCGGTTGCAAACCATGGAGGAAAAAGATAGGTGGTGGTGAAGTAAACCGAAAAAAGAGTTGCAATATTAAACCATTTATCGCTCAAATATTAATGTCCCAAACAAAAGCATGTGGAAGGGATTTTGTATTAATAAGACGAATTGAAAGAATTGAATAACAGCTGAAGCGTATTTTATGAAGAAATAGTAATTTTTTAAAATGGTCTTTTTTCTATTATATTATTTATTTTTAAAAAATGTTTGCTTTTAAAATAATTGAAATTGATAAATTCGAAATAATTTAAATGTCAAAATAAAATTAAATAAAATATTGAAAACATTTGATTTGAACTAAAAATTGTATTACTAAAAGCTTTCTTTTTTTTCAGAACTTTTTAATACTTTATAACGTAGATGAAAATATGTTTTTAATTTAACAACATATTAATAACTCTATGTCAATATATAAAATATATTTATGAAAACATTCTTTTAAAATCATGCGCGAAAACTTAAATAACAAATATTAGTCTAAAATATAGATTTCAGAGTGCAGACGATTTTAAGACATTAACGAAAGAATGTTAACTTTTCAAGCAAAATCTTAAATGATGCTTCTATATTGATATTTCAAAGTGACGGCTAGGTTACATTTATGTTATATTTAAGTTACGGTAGGGTAATGTTAAGTCGCAGTTAGGTTACAGACAGATTATGGTTATGGTACAAAAGTTTACGGTTAGGAATTTGTCCACAGAGTCAACATTACGCATGCTTTGATTAAAAATATACACTTTTGTTAAATGGCTCTGAAATTATAATACTATATACCAATCTTTTATCATCGCGTATCGATTCATTCACGGTATAGTCGGATTTAAGAATGATATAATTAGTTTGAAATTCAAAATTTTTCACTTGGGATTTCTATGCGAAAAAAATAATTAGTTACGTGATTTAACAGTGATTTTTACGGGTAAATATCAACACTTTAACACGAAACTAACGCAATCGTTGGATACATGTTCCCTCCCGTGTTTCTCATTGCTCATTTTAAGTATTTCTAGAGCTTAATATTAGTTGTTGTTTTTAAAGCCGATTTTTCACAAAGTCAGCTGCGACGTATTTCAGACAATGCATTTCTGCATGCTTCCAGTTATTGATAAAATCATACAAATTTCAAGTTCGTTTAATATTGTTAATACGGACCCGGGCAACGCCGGGCGGGTCAGCTAGTTTTTAATATAAAGAACTTAATATATATTCTATTTGAATTATTTTTTAAATGGTCTATACGAAGGACCCGTTAAAAGCAATCGCTATTAAGATCTCGTTTACTTTCGTGTTTTTTTCCCTTGTCATGCGTTATCGGATTCAAAGGTTACCTCGTTAGAAAGTGTGAATCATCCCTCAGCTAAATTACTAATGATGCTGAACACGGCGAGAATTAGTTTACAAAAAAAAAAAAAAAAAAAAAAAAAATAAAATAAAATAATAATAATAAATAAATAAATATATAAATAAAAAAATAGTGACACAGTCACTTACATTTTATGTCTTCAGAACTTAAATCGTGATTTTTCTTTTTTCTTTTCGGAATAACGGCAAGTTTATTTCAACCAACTAGATGTTAGAAAAAAGCTTGATTAGAAAAGAAAATTAGACGCGCATATATCAAATATCTATCTTATTACAATAGGCGCTATATCAATCACCTGCAAGACAGTAAATTTATTTCCCGTCCCATACACGCCACAAAATGCCATTTTCTGTGGGACGAAGTGAGATATATCATAATCTAACTGTTTGCGTGTAACTACATTTATGGAACTTTAGTTGCACCAAAACGTACCTATGTCAGACATATTTAGTTCAATAATACACAAACGGGATTTTTTTCTTTAAAGTTGTGTTACCTTTTATAAGGAAAAGCGATGTAACTCAACACTCAGTAAAACGTCACAATTGGTATTTCGAACACATCCAAAATACAATTTATTGTCCTGTGGTTGTGGGATAATCAATGAACCCACTTTATTTCAATGTCTGCATTGTAGAATTTAAAGTTCGCCTCTTTAGAAAGTGTGAATCATCCCTCAGCTGAATGAATTACTTACTAATGATGCTGAACACGGCGAGATTTAGTTAAAAAAAAAAATAGAATAGTGACTCTGTCACTTACATTTTTTGTCTCGAAAACTTATAGACAAAAAATACACCAGCAATATATAGATTAAAAACAAGCCGGAAATCGCACGTCAAACATAGCAAATAAGGTGCGTTTGTACTATAATAAAGTTTTTAAAATATACAGTATTTCGGATACAGTACAGTATCCGAAACCGTTTCTGCGTCCCTGTAAATACTACTTTCTGTTACATAAGAATTAACTTGGTAAACCTCAGCAACGTATGTCAATTTCATTAAATGTGAAATAGTTTAATATAATTGAAACGCACTTCAAACAATCTTTCCCCCTATATCATTATGTAACAGAAAATACTTTTGTGTGGCTCTGTAAATTAATAAAAAATATTTTTTGCACCACAGATTGTACATAATGTATATTTTAGTATATATTTCATAGATGCATATCAGTTGTATTATGTTCAAAAGAGTATAACATCATTAAAATGCGCTTAAAACTATTTTTCCCATATATATAATCTAACAGAATACTTTTGATTGTCTCTGTAGTTTAACTACAGGGTGTCCCAGAACTTCGTGTAGAAATTTTGAGGGGTGGTAGAGAACATCGTTTGGAACTACAATTACATAGGAAAGCATGGGCGGAAACGTCTTGTTACCCCTTTCACAGCCAGTGAAAATGTATATGAAACTACAAAATTTTTTATTCAAAATGAACATTGACACCAGAATATTAATATGATTTTCCCAATTATTATGTATGTGAAATGTATTTTTTTTTCTTCTTTACAAATACATTTTTCCGCAATTTCTGATGTCATTCATATTTTTCTACATTTTACCAATGGAAGTGCTTTGTCCGTGAAAAGCTCAAAGAAACACACAGACACAGTTATGACACAATGCGGAAAGCAGTGTAGAACGCTTTATTACACAGAAAAAAATTACAAGAAATAATTTAATTTTAAATTAAATTTGAAATTTTGTTTCTTTAAAATCAAGTATCTTAGTAGCTATTAGAAATTGCTAAAATGTGGAAAAATATGAATGACATCAGAAATCGCGGAAAAATGTATTTGCAAAGAAGAAAAAAAAAATACATTTCACATACATAATAATTGGGAAAATCATATTAATATTCTGGTGTCAATGTTCATTTTGAATAAAAAAATTTGTAGTTTCATATACATTTTCACTGGCTGTGAAAGGGTTAACAAGACGTTTCCGCCCATGCTTTCCTATGTATTTGTGGTTTCAAACAATGTTCTCTACCACCCCTCAAAATTTGTACACGAAGTTCTGGGACACCTTGTATACATCCGACTTTCGTATAATTTGAAATGACCCGACAAAATTATGTAATGATTATATATTAATTTTAAATAATTCGGATCGGTAGTTTTTACGTTGTTACATGCGAGCAGACAGACGGACTAAATTACTACTAAAAATGTTTACACTGTATCAACAACAACAACCAAAAAAAAAAAAAAAAAAAGGACAATTTTACGGAAATACTACTGGTAATCTAGATGCCAGTACAATTTATTGTTTTTTAACGGAAAATCCCCATAAATTCCAAGAAAATACGGAAATTTTTTTTTGGAATTTACGGGAGTTTTTCCGTTAAAAAACAGTAAATTGTACTGGCATCTAGATTACCAGTAGTATTTCCGTAAAATCGTCCGTTTTTTTTTTTTTTTTTTTTTTTTTTTTTAATTACAGTGTACGTATTTCCATAATTACGAAAGCACTTAAAAAAGAAAATATGCGTATTTTCCAAATGTGTATTACTACAAAAGATTCCGTATTGCATCGTGAATAAAACCTTAACGGGCCGCTTCACTCAAATGATAAGACCCGTTTGCTAATGCTAATCCTATGGAAGAAATTTATAAAGATATCTCGGTTGCATTTTAATATTTTTAAACGATTCTTTTTGCATTGAATAGCTGAGATTAATCTGAATGCAGGCCGTTTTTTACTTTTTTGATTTCGCTTACAGATATTTTTTACGAGAACACTTTCATTTTCAGAAGCGGTTTGGAAAGCGAAATCACCCTCGTAAAAAATATCTGTAAACGAAATCAAAAAAGTAAAAAACGTTCTGCATTCATATCAATCTCAGCTATCCGATGCAAAAAAAAAATCGTTTAAAAATATTAAAATGCAACCGAGATATCTTTATAAATTTCTTCCATAGGATTAGCATTAGCGAACGGGTCTTTTCATTTGAATGAAGCGGCCCCTTAAGGGGATTTTAGGAGCCTTGCTTTTTAATAATGAAACAAAATCAACCAAAATCAATAAATTTTTACCTGGTAGTGTAATTTAACAGCATGTCACATTTAATTTTTTTCTCAGTAACTATAAAACATAAATGCAAAATATTTTTAATACAGTTATATATATTTATAATATTTTTTTTTAAATATTCTACATCGAAATTTTATTTTATTTTTTTTAAATATTTAATTTTAATAAAAAATATAATAGTAACAATAATAATAATTATTATTGTTTTTATTATTATTATTATTGCATTCATTGCACGTAAGACTGTAGCAAAACTATTGGTTCAAGACCCCCCAAAAACATTGATTATGATACAAGACTAATGTAACATGAACTCATACTTTATTTGAAAGCAATTTATTTATTTATAGCTTAAATTTAAATTTTAAAATCTAGAAAAAATCAGATTTTTTTAATTGAAAAATTGTCAATTTTAGTGATTAATGCGATTATAATACTGAATTTGAAGTATAAAGGTTCTTAAACTTAAAATGAAGATTTTCAACAAGTTTGATACAAATTGCTTTATTAATTTTTGTGAAATGTTGCACGCAGTCAAAGAATAATTTAAATTTTTTTTAATCAAAATTAAACATAAAAAAATTTCAACATAGAATATTAAAAAAGTATATTTTACATATAGAAGAAACATTAAGTTATCTACAGGGTGTTTCACTACCAGACCGACAAACTTTAAGGGATGATAGTACACATGAAGACCAACATTATTAAATAGGAAACCATGGGGCGCAAACGTCTTCTATAGGAGCTAGGGGCCACTAAAGTTTAGGGTCCAAAACTTCAAACGATGATAGAAAACGGAAAAAAAGGGTCGATTCGTTTGCGGTTTTCACTAAAATTATTCTTTATATTACGATTTCTTTAGAAAAAAATTTTAAAGGTTACTTTCTAAAATTAACGATAGAGGGCGCTTTAGACTTTAGAGTAGCGAACAACTACTTTTTACCGTTATTTTCTGCATGGGATTGAAATTATTCTAAAGTTTAGAATTTAATTTAAATTTTAAGTTCAAAATCGGAAACATTCGGATCGGGTAACTATCGAAAATTTAACTGTGAACAAAGGGGGATATTTTAAACGCTCATAAACATTGGACAAACGCATCGATTTTATTGCGGTTTGCGTGTAGATCATTCCCTTGGTAATTATTTTATTCAAAACGACGTACAGCTTTGGTGTCCTGATTTTTTGATAGAGGGCGCTTCCGACACATCTCCGACATTTCAATGGCATTACTCCTGGGTGTTTTACTACCAGACCAACATACTTCCAGGAAGTGCTAGGGGTGCAAAGACGATTCGGAATTACATAGGAATGTAACGTTGAAAATGCCTTTTTTGCGAGTTACGGTTAAAGAAAGCAGAGAAAAAAAGGCAACAGAAACAGCAGAGAAAGAGCAACACGTTAATGGGACAGAAAGCAGTTTATTTAAATGTTTTACAACATTAGGTGTTCGAAATTACGACCAGAAGTAGTTCGGCATGCTTGACAGCGGCGTCGCATAGAATTCCTCACGCTTTGAAAGATTCCTGGCATCTCTGATATCTTTCTGTCAAGCTACAGAAATACCAGATGCGAGGTCTTTAACCCTTTGCGGGGCAGGGCAAATTCATTGCTTAAGTATTGAAATTAATGACTGACACCGGAATTTGAAAACAACTTTATTTGTAAATAAGAAAACGCTATACTTCACGTATTCAATAAACCGTAATTTTCTTTAACAAAATTCCGGTGCGAATGTGGCGTTTGGGAATTAAAATTAAGTGGTATATCTATGAAACCACCGCCCCGCAAGGGGTTAACTGATGGTACGGGGGTTTCATACACCCAACTTTTCATTTGACTCCAGCAGAAGAAGTCGATACATGATAGGTCCGGCGATCCGGCAGGCCACCGCGACCTATCCACCGTTGCTCAGATGTTACTTTGAAGTGTCAGCAAACGTCATTGGTAAAATCTGGAGGAGCTCCATCGGGCTGTTCATCTTTCAAATACTTCATTCTGCTACCTTTGGAGCCGGTTCGCGAATGATCACTTCAAAGTGATTGCTGTTCACACGCATTACCATTTAGCGCCATCTACCGCAAGGAAATCGCAGCGCCATCTACCGTCGCTGTTAAACTTGCCGGACTACATCTGGTCGTTTCGAATACCTTTTGTGGTAAAACCTTTAAATAAACTGTTTTCTGTCACAGTAACGTGTTGCTCTTTTTTAGCTGTTTCTGTTGCTATCTTCTCTGCTTCCTTTAACCTAACTCGCAAAAAAGGCATTTCCAACATTACATTCCTATGTGATTCCGAGTCATCTTTGTGTCCCTAACACTTCCTGGAAGTAAATTGGTCTGGTAGTAAAACACCCAGGAGTGATGCCATTGAAATGTCGGAGATGTATCGGAAGCGCCCTCTATCAAAAAATCAGGACACCAAAGCTGTACGTCGTTTTGAATAAAATAATTACCAAGGGAATGATCTACACGCAAACCGCAATAAAATCGATGCGTTTGTCCAATGTTTATTAGCGTTTAAAATATCCCCCTTTGTTCACACTTAAATTTTCGCTAGTTACCAGATCCGAATGTTTCTGATTTTGAACTTAAAATTAAAGTTAAATTCTAAATTTTAAAATAATTTGAATCCCATGCAGAAAATAACAGTAAAAAGTAGTAGTTCGCTACTCTAAAGTCTAAAGCGCCCTCTATCGATAATTTTGGAAAGTAACCTTTAAAATTTTTTTCTAAAGAAATCGTAATATAAAGAATAATTTTAGTGAAAACCGCAAACGAATCGACCCTTTTTTCCGTTTTCTATCATCGTTTGAAGTTTTGGACCCTAAACTTTAATGGCACCTAGCTCCTACAGAAGACGTTTGCGCCCCATGGTTTCCTATTTAATAATGTTGGTCTTCATGTGTACTATCATCCCTCAAAGTTTGTCGGTCTGGTAGCGAAACACCCTGTATATTAAAAATTTATGTTTCACAGGAACTAAGAAAAAAAATTAAATATGACATGTTGCGAAATTGCACCACCAGGTTAAAAGACTCCTGAGACCCTATAAAATTCTTAGGAAGCAAACATAAAAACGACAGGGAATATTTAGTAAATCTATTCACACATACAATTTACTCCCTTTCGATGGTGGCGAATGAAACGATATAATGTATCGGTTTTCAGAATAACAATACTCATAACACTTTTTTCTGTAGCAAGAAGTGTACCTAAGACAGAAATAATACCTAAAATAAATTTTTGTTCTGTCGCTTTTTTTTTCTTTAAGGTGAGCGATGTAATCGTATTTGTAATCCGTTATTCAATATCTTCGATATAACATCCACGGTTCTGTGAGAGTCTAATAGATTGGTTAACCTATTGTATTTTAATGTCTGCATTACAGGATTCAAAATTCACCTTCATGGAAAGTGTGAATCATCCTTCAACTGAAATACTAGTAATGAATTTTTTAAAAAAAATGCTGTTTGCACATAAATACATGAAAATTAGGAATATTATAGAGAAATGTTTGATGAATATGCTGATGCAGACAGTTTTTAAGTCGAATAATTATTTTAAGGGATATTTAATGTTAAATTTGGTCAAATTCGAACCATTTAAAAGTTTTATAGGAGCAAAAACATTTTTAGATCATTTTATACATTAGAAGTTTCCGGTGTACAATTTTGTTTTCTTTTTCTTTTTCTTTTTTCTTTTTTTTTTCTTTTTTTTTTTTGAGGATTTATTTTTATTCAAATTTTCTACATTTTGAGAGATATTTTTTACATATTTTAGAAAAGGTTTTTATTTTAAATTGTTGCCAAATAATCAAAGAATGTTTCCTACAATTAAAAAATTATTTACACAAGACTATAACAAGCAGAAAAAAGAAACTTTCAAATGAGAATTAAATAATTAAAAGTTAAATTTGGAAAATACTGATTTACTTCATAAAACTATATTTACAGGTGAATATTAAAAGAAATAGAATATATTAAAATAATGAATTCATTAAATTGCGTTAACCGCCGTAAATGGAATAAAGTACGTCATATTTAATATAGCCAAAAAATAATATTGTAAACAATTAAAAAAAATATTTACATGAGACATTTCAATTTTCTAGCTGATTTTTTAAACTACTGTTTCGAATTCTAAGGCAACGGAAATTAAAAAATATTTTCTTTTTAGCAATAAAAATATCTTCACGTGAATATCAAAAAGAGAAAGAAAACCAAATAATAAATAAATCAATTAGTGTGCGTTAAAAGCAACAAGTAAAAGAAAGTACGTCTTGGTTAAAATTACCAAGTAATATTGCAAAACAGTTTAAAAAAATATTTAGAAAAGATATTTACTTCATATTTTGATATAATTATTTAACTATTCTCGTGAATTCTAAGACGGCACAAATAATATTTCTTTTTAAACAACAAAAATATGTTCATGTGAATATTAAAATGAGAAAGAAAAATTTATTGGAAATTACATCAGATTAAATCGATGCATTTAAATTGCCTTACTTAAATGCCTTACTTTCTGGCATTGAGGCTCAAAAAATACCAAGAGGCAAAGACTGTGTATGTCGCTTTTTAACTGATCTTCTTTAATCAAACATGTAAATACCCACTAGATGTGTAACAGCGGCTAATAAACGACCTTAAAGTTTCAAAATCAAAGAGAAATGAATGGAAACCCATTTACAGCAACATCGCCTTTTAAAAATACACACACACACACACACATACACACATACACAT
Organism: Maratus speculifer; assembly: GCA_964019185.1. Taxonomy (NCBI): domain Eukaryota; kingdom Metazoa; phylum Arthropoda; class Arachnida; order Araneae; family Salticidae; genus Maratus; species Maratus speculifer. The sequence goes on along the minus strand of OZ025301.1, from coordinate 142,418,885 downwards.
ACACACACATATACAGGGTGTCCGAAAAGTCTAGAAACGGTCGAATAACTCGAGAAATACATAAGAATTGAAAAACGAAAATATACGTGTTAAATATTTTAAAATAAGCTACTCAGTGATACCAAATTTGACCTTCGCAACCGACCCCCTGGGGGTCAGAGGGGGTTCAACTTCGAAATCTTGAATAATAATCCCCATTTTTTATTGTAGATTCGGATTCTACGGACAAAAATACGTAACTTTTGTATTTGATGTTTATTTCGAATGCTCGTTTATCGCGGTGTAATTGAGCATATTAAATCGATACATATTTCGGTTTTCCTAACCAGGTTTTGCCTGATTGGCCAGAATTTTGACGTCAAATTCCTCGTCTTTTGCAGGAATAGTAGTTTCTTGAAAATCACCCATGGCGATTATTTTGTTAATACTACACTGTTAAAAATTTGACCCATTTGCTGTAGCGTCTCTCCACAGCTTTTATAGAATATCTCTTTTATGACCAATGAGAATGCTCCACAACACAGTAAAGTAACCGTTTTCTATAAAAGCGGTGGAGTAACGCTGTAGCAAATGAGTTAAATTTTTTACAGTGTATGGGGTTTTTTTATATTTTCCTCTACAAAAATTCATCGAAATATATTAATTTAGTTTTCTATTTGGATTTTTATTTTATCCAGTAAATGGTTTCTAAATACGGCTGATGTGGGTGTATGTTTTTATTATTATTATTATTATTATTATTATTATTATTATTATTTGCTGTAGCGTCACTCCACCGCTTTTATAGAAAACGGTTAGTTTACTGTCTTATGGAGCATTCTCATTGGTCATAAAAGAGATATTCTATAAAAGCTGTGGAGTGAGGCTACAGCAAATGGATCAAATTTTTAACAGAGTAGCATTATCGAAATAATCGCCACGGGTGATTTTCAAGAAACGCTATTCCTGCAAAAGACGAGGAATTTGACGTCAAAAATTCTGGCCAATCAGACAAAACCTGATTGGGAAAACCGAAATATGTATCGATTTAATATGCTCAATACCGGGATAAACGAGGATTCGAAATAAACATCAAATACAAAAGTTACGTATTTTTGTCCGTAGAATCCGAATCTGCAATAAAAAATGGGGGTTATAATTTAAGATTTCAAAGTTGGACCCCCCTCTGACCCCCAAGGGTCGTTTGCGAAGGTTAAATTTGGTATCACTAAGTAGCTTATTTAAAAATATTTAACACGTATATTTTCGTTTTTCAATCTCATATGTATGTCTCGAGTTATTCGACCGTTTCCAGACTTTTCGGACACCCTGTATATATACATATATATACACAGGGTGTTTCCCTACCAGACCGACAAACTTTGAGGGGTGATAGTAGACATGAAGACAAACATTATTAAATGGGTAACCATGGGGCGCAAACGTCTTCCGTAGGAGCCAGGGGCCATTAAAGTTTAAGGTCCAAAACTTCAAACGATTATAAAAAACGGAAAAAAGGGTGGATTCGTTTGCGGTTTTCGCTAAAATCATTATTTATATTACGATTTGTTTGTAAAAATTTTTTAAAGGTTACGTTCAAAAATTGTCGATTGAGGGCGCTTTAGACTTTAGAGTAACGAACAACTACTTTTTACCGTTATTTTGTGCATGGGGTTGAAATTATTTGAAAGTTTAGACTTTAACTTAAATTTTAACCCCAAAATCGGAAACAGTGGGATCGGATAACTAGCGAAGATTGAACTGTGAACAGAGGGGGGATTTTTAAACACTCATAAACACTATTCAAACTGATCGATTTTATTGCAGTTTGCGTGTAGGTTATTCCCTTGGTAATTATTTTATTCAAAATGACTAACAGCTCTTGAGTCTCCATTTTTTTATAGAGGGCGCTTCCGACACATCTCCGACATTTCAACGGCATTACTCCTGGGTGTTTTACTACCAGACCAACATACTTACAGGAAGTGTTAGGGATGCAAAGCGACTCGGAATCACATAGGGATGTAACGTTGAAAATACCTTTTTAGCGAGTTGTGGTTAAAAGAAGCAGAGAAAAAAGCAACAGAAACAGGTAGTTAAATAGCAACTCGTTAATGTGGCAGAAAACAATTTAGTTAAGGGGTTTACTGCAAAAGGTGTCCGAAATTACGACCAGAAGTAGTCGGGCATCCTTGACAGTAACGATGCATGCAATTCCTCACGCTTTGAAAGATTCCTGGCATCTCGGATAGCTTTTTGGCAGCTACAGAAATTCGAGCTGAGAGGTCTTCTACTGACGGTACGGGAGTCTCCTACATCCAACTTTTCATTTGACCCCAGCAAAAGAAGTCCATACAGATTCAGATTCAGATTCAGATTGAGCCAGGTGGGGGAACCTATCAATTGGTTTGAGCTCAACTAGCCCCACCCAGCAATGTTTATTTAAAAAAATACAGCACAATTATACACTAATAAAATAAAGGTAGATAACAAAAAGTAATTGATATAATGAAGTAGGTGTGACGACCTGGCAGGCCAACATACCGGGCCACCACTACCTATCCACCGCTGTCCATATGTTACGTTGGGGTGTCTGCGAACATCATTGGTAATATGTGGAGGAGCCGCATCGTGCTATAGAGTGGCGCAACGAAAGAGGAACATGTGCTTTTACCAGAAGTTCCGACAGAACGTGTTGTAGAATTATCAAGTTGATTTTTTCTCTGCTTCTTTTAACCCTAACTCGTTAAAAAGGCATTTTCGATGTTACATTATAATATGATCCCGAGTCGTCTTTGCATCCCTAACATTTCCTGGAAGTATCTTGGTCTGGTAGTAAAACATACAGGAATAATGCCATTGAAAATTTGGAGATGTGTTGGAAGCGCCCTCTATCAAAAAATGGGGACACCAATGCTGTACGTCATTTTGAATAAAATAATTACCAAGGGAATGACTTACACGCAAACCGCAACAAAATCGATTGGTTTGTCAAATGTTTATGAGCGTTCAAAATCCCCTCCTCGGTTCACAGTTCAATTTTCACTAGTTACCCGATCCCATTGCTTCCGAATTTAGGCTCAAAATTTAAGTTAAGGTCTAAACTTTAGAATAACTTCAACCCCGTGCACAAAAGAAGGGTAAAAAGTAGTTGTTAGTTACTCTAAAGTCTAAAGCGCCCTCTATCGACAATTTTTGAACGTAACCTTTAAAAATTTTTTACAAACAAATCGTGATATAAAGAATGATTTTAGCGAAAACCGCAAAGAAATCCACCCTTTTTTTCGTTTTTTATAGTCGTTTAAAGTTTTGGAACTTAAAATTTAATGGCCCCCTAGCTCCTACGGAAGACGTTTGCGCCCCATGGTTTCCTATTTAATAATGTTTGTCTTCATGTGTACTATCACCCCTCAAAATTTGTCGGTCTTGTAGCGAAACACCCTGTATATATATACATGCACATACATTATATGGTGAAAGCTGACCGGCCACTTACAATTTCGGATATTTTGTTAAAATGTCTGATTGTCATAAGGAATTATTTTGAAACTCCAAGTGTGTAATCATAATAGTACAGGTCATACATTTCCGTGAAGATTTTTTTTCCCGAAATTCGTAAGGGCATCGTCAAAAAATTGAAAAAGAACGAATATATTTTGGATAACCCTGTAAAAACTAATGTAGTTAAAGCGTTCAAACTGTAGATTATGATTAAGTAGCTTATTGTAATAGTTTGTGTTCATTTTTATGCGGATAACACGTATACTTGTAGAGAAATTAAGGTTTATTATAAAAACAGTCCCAAACTTTTTCAAGTTTTTTTGCTTATAATTTGCTGAGTTTTTAATATAAAATAATGTTCTTTTCTAAAAATATGACAAACAACATTGTACATAATACTCTGTAATCATAATTAAAAAATAATAAACACTGCATGAAAAACTAGCAGGTTTACTTAATAATTTTTCACTGCGCATGCGTAAACGCTTGCCAAATTTGATTTGCATATTGTTTTAGCTAAGTATATACAGTAACTTTTGTAAAAGTTTTAAAAACATTTCTTGGGAATTCTGAAAGTGATCGTCAATAGAATAAGCTTTAAATCCTATTGTGCACAAAATGAAGCAAAAAAATGAAGGTTGCATCCATTACGTGCCATATTCTGTATTCTATATTGACAATAATCAATGGATAGATGGATACAGCCCCACATCTTTTTTGCTTCATTTTGGGAATAAAGGATTTTAGCTTATTCTATAGACGATCACTAACTCCCAAAACTAATCAGGGAAGCGCCTTATCAGAATATACCTATGTTCAAAATTTCAAGTGAATCGGATATTTTTATCATGAGTTATCACGTTACGTACGTACGCATGCACGTACAAACATACAGAACGGGCGGGCACATAAGCTCTCAGGCTTTGATAGCCTGATTATTTTCTGTATTTGCTGCTAACCCAACTTTTGCAGGCTAGTGTCATCTAAACACATTTTAAAATATCAATAATTTTGTAAGCAGTTAATTTTCATCCTTTTACGTATGAAAAATTCTGTTTTCTTTTCTTATATGTATATTACAAATTGTATATTTTGCTTTCATAAACAGAATGATTAAAGATTTCAAATTTACATTGTAAGGTTAATTTTACTCTCAATCACTTTTTAATTAATTAGACGTAATTCTATATCTACTCAATTTGTGGATGACCCCTAATTAGCAGCAAAAAACATTCTCCAACTTTAGCTATTACTCGGTCAATTTTAATCATAGAATAACGAGACTTTTCTATTTCTATTTTGTCTGGCTTGTCAATGTTACAGAAAAAATTTTACTAAATGTAGCTTATAGGACCGGGGGACCGTATAAAAATTTAAATTTTGTAACCTTTTAAGAAATGTTTTTATTGACCGTATTTAACACATTTTTGTAACTGTAATTGCATGTCTATAGCAAACGGTTTAGGAATTAGTCACTGGCCACCGTTGAGAGTGGACCCTCTGTATACAAGTTTCAAATACTGCAGTAATAAAGATTTTCATTGGTCCCTCATTGCCACCGTTAATAAGACGTCAAAGTTACTCATGGACATGTTTTTGGTTTATAATACATATTTAACGAGCATGCCATACGCTATTAACACGTACTGCTCGGAAAGACAAAAATCTTTTTCACGAAATTGTTTTGTATGTATAATTTGTAGTCAAAAAAGTTAAAAGTTTGTCTAATTGACATTTCCACTTATCTTTTCTTTTATCGATAAAAAATCCTTCTCATTTGATCCGGTTTTATGCGGTATTTCATGTTTCATAATTCATTAACGCGTTACGAGCAGACATCATATCCTTTTTTGATGCTTGCGTTAGCAGTAATTGGCTGTCTTAGATAAGAGTTATTTGCTTTAAAATGTTTCAAAACACGTTATAGTGATCAGGTTACAAGTAGTTTGATTTTTATGAAAAGTTTAACACTTTAGCCTTCTATTTTAGTAGCTTACCTAATATTTTTTTTTCTGTAAATGATAGCGTACGCGTTTGTAAACTGTGTCGAATAAAAAACAATTAAAAATATAGATTTTATTGATAAAGTATCGGACACGTGCGAGATTTTCAATCGTTGAAATTATTTGAAGGATACGGAGTTAAACTTTTCCAACAATGTTGAAAACTGTTTATGAAATCGGTTCGTCTGGCCGGCTGTCTGTCTGGACGTCTGTCCGTGCCCTCCAGCTTACTGAAATGCACTCGGATTGCTGTATAGTTAATATACGAGGATTATTCGGAAACTTAGGTCTGATTTCTTATTACATTAAACATTACAGATTTAAAAAAAAATCAATTCCTTGTATGTTTTTCTAATTTTACAAATATTTGCTATATTTACATTCGATTTATATTTTACATTTTTCCATAATTCCTGCGAAATTTATAGTATAAATTGTCAGTGTTGCTTTTCTTATATTGGACAATATAATGCGCAGTTTAAAGTTTCGAATTAAAAAGCACAGGCAATATGTTCAGAAAGAAGAAATTAACAAATCTGCCACTGCTAAACATTGCTTGAAAATGAATTATATGTTTGAGTTTAGCTCCGAAAAAATGATCGCAAAACCTAATATAATTCATGAACTTGACTTTATTGAAGCATTCCATTTTTATAAAAATCTTTAAAATATTGTTAATTATGATTTTGAAATTCCTCCGTTGTTGGATTGTTGGAAAAATTATAGAAAAACCTCTGTATAAATGTCAATTGTATGTTTTCAGATGTAAATAAATGTCAATTGTATGTTTTCATATGATATTTATTATATATTATTGGCTGTTCTCTGAACTTTTCTAAAATTTTATTGGCTAGCAAACTTGGTCATTGAATCCGCTTGTATGGCCCGTTTCCTGAGATTGCCTGTCGCAGATCTTTTTTTTTCTTTCTTTATATATAACATTCTTCATTACTATCTCTATTTTAACGTATAAACGGTGTTTAACTTAATTTTCATGTAGATCATAGAAATATTTTGATATGTGAAAACAAAGTTTTAAATATTGTAAGATCTTACGTTTTTGTAAGAAAGGGGTTGATATCTACAGAATTTAGATCGAAAAAAGTTTCCATTGTCAAACTGAATCGAAAAATAGTCAGTATAACTATTATTAAACTACTCAGTTTTTATTTGACATACGTTTAAATTTCTGGCTAACGTTTCCGTACGGTAAAATGCCAGACAGGTTGTCGAGATAACAAAAAAGGTATCGAAGCAAAAAAGTCTGGTACGGATAAAGAAAGTATCAAGAAACATCTGACGAAAAAATATAGTTCTTACTCTTTTTCAATCCTCATGTCATGAAAAGGTAAAATAAAATTATGTCTGACACTTTCATTTTCATCGTGTGGTTGTATAAGAAGAGGTTTGTACGGACCCGGGCCTGGCCAGACAGAAAAACAAAATAAATTTGCCGGGGCGGCAAAAATAAACGGGCTATACGGGCCGAACCGATAAAAAATTTAGTCGTAGATAAAAAATGCCGTCTCGTTACAAAGGTTTAAGCAAAAACGATTAAATATGAGCTATTTTCAATTAATAAGGCTTTAACGAGAATAAGTGTAAATGTGCGGCACCTGCCAATACTAGTTTGACAACTTTAATACAGAAATGTAACTTGTACAGCATAGAGATCGGCATCGGACATATTACGTAGGACAATTATATTGTGTCTAAAACGGGCTTAATATATTTTTTAGCACACTCGTGCCGGACCGAGATTAGTCTTGCGTTGTTTTTCTAGATATAGTCGAGCCGGGCCGGACTAGACAACCCCCTGACCAACTAGCAAAACGGTAAAATTGTAATGTTTTTTCTCTGTAATTTATTTTAAATGCTAATAAAAGAGGGATTTTCTAGCATGGTCTATTTTTTTTTCTTTGATACGTATATGCTGATAAGCCTTGATATTATCAATCATAACTAAATTTCTTAAAATTGGATTATATTTGTAGAATTATATAAATTTAAATAAAGCTTCAACTACAGTGAAACCTACAACTTAGTGAACGGATATATCCGGTTGCGGCAGTGGGAAGGTTAATTCTCAAGATGTTTAGGACAGACAATATGATTTGTAAAAGTATTAATAGCGATATTGGAAATATACTTCTTGATGGTTCTTAAATTCAATTCTCAATAACCGGATAGTTTGACACGTTTGCTGACTAATTTTTAACTGTAAAGGTATAAAATTGACAAGCCTGACTATCGAAGGTATTTGGAATCGAATAGCATTTACCATTTTTGGTAAATAAGATACTTGTATTTACTTGTTGAGATATAAGATATTCTTGCCATGTGGTTGCAGATTTTTCTCCCTTCTCGTGAATCGATTCCAGAATTTCTAATGAAAAAGCTAACTTTGACAATATTTTCTTAAATTGCTTGCAACAAAAAATGGATAACGTCATTCGATTACATTATATCTGAATAAAAACACTTGCTAATCTTATGTGTTTCCGAAAAGAAATGAATTTAGAAATGTATCAGAAAATGGATAACGTCATTCAATTACATTGTTTCAGAATAAAAACACTTGGTAATCTTAGGGTAACATCCCCAGTAATTGGCACATTAAGAATTTTTCTTTAAACTTACTTCAATTTTCATCACCAAGAAATAAAATATTTACTTGCAAATATTTTTAAATCAAAGAATGCATATATGTGCATCTATTTTGCCCACTAAAAGCAAAAATTTTCGAAAAAGTATTTTTTTTAAAATACATTTATAAAAAGTAGCTGTAATCACCAGTAATTGGCACCTAGAGCACCAATGTATGACACCTTGTGATCCAGTAATTGGCACATGTTTATATATTAAAAAAAACTTTATATTTTGCATCGGGTTTAATCGCTTTAAATGAATTTACTGTAGATGAAGATGCCATATTTCAGGTTTTTGAGAGAAAGAAATCAGCATATTAGTCTGAAATGTGAACATTTTAAAACAATACAATATATTTATATTAATACCCAGTAATTGTCATGCTGTCCCCAGTGATTGACATGCAAAGCTTTAATGGATTCCAATTACTGATAATATTTCATATTTTCAAATAAAAACAACTGATAAATAAATTTAATCTAAAACTTTAAAAGTACTGCCAAATTAAGTGGTTTAATCTCAAATCTTGCGATTTCCTAGTAATTGGAATCGGTGCCAATTACTTGGAATTAGCAAAATTGAAGCACCATTAATTGGCATCTACCATCAATTCAGATATCCAAATATTTGTGTCAAAAATACTTTTATACAATTAAAGTAACCCTTTTCATCTAAACAAAACTGTTGTTGATTAAAATTTAAAATACATTATAAATCAGATAATAATGAATTGAAAAGCATGCCTTTTTTAAGCCAGAAAACAAGCATTTGCAACAAAAATGGCTAATTTGAGCAAATCATAATTGTTTCTCTTTCCTAGGCATTATTGTCATCTAGTAGCATAAATCAAAGTTATAATCTTTAAAGTAAATGAGTATATAACTGGTATATAGTCTTACATTTTTAAAAGACTGGATATAAATCTTATTTTAGGACATGTTTTTAGGATGTGCCAATCATTGGTGCATGCCAATTACTGGGGATGTTACCCTATGTGTTTCCGAAAAAAAAAAATGAATTTAGAAATGTATCAGAAAGTAACTCCTTTGGATTTGAGAAAATCTTTCATAAAATGCTATAGAAATATTTTCACAAATCTATTTAGACAGCTTCAAAAGTTATAATGTTTTTAACCTTCTTCCTTTTTCTTTTATTCTAAACCATATTAATTTTTTAACAAATCTTTATTTGAATGTTGAAAGTCGAAGTATCTAAGTAATCCTTAATGTTGCTATACTGTATTTTCTGTAAAACATACTGTTGAAGTATCCATAAATATGTATGCAGTATTCTTTAAACAAATCTTAATGATATGATAAAAATCGGATTTTTTTTTTAAATAGTAGAAATTGTGTCGGACCGGGTCTAGAAATGTAAAAATATAAACGCACCGGGCCGAACTTTCGAGCTTTATACCGGGCCGGGCCCGGACCTGGAAATTCCGGGCCGTGCAGACCTCTAGTTGTGAGCCTCAGCTGTTTAGCATCATACAGACTATTTTCACACTTTTAAACAATTTATGAATAAATGTAATTTATTTATTTTTTTAACTTAAACCTTTATTTTTATTCTGAGTATCATCAATGTCATTTGAGCCATTAATTTTGAAAATAAAGAAAGTGCATTTTTGTTATTGCAAGGCATTGGATCGTTTGCATTCAAATGTGTTTAAAATATTCTTAAAAGTATTTTATGAGTTTTTTAAAACTCAAATTATACATATTTTTCTCTTATTTCGTGTAATTTTAACATAAAATCATAATTATCGGTGCTAGCAGGAAAAATAATCGTGTTTTTAGCATGCGTCAATGGATTAACGCTCAAAAACAATGATTAGTTGAAAATGTGGTTTACAACTATATAATACAAAAAAAAAATTTAATTTTTCATTAATTTTTTTAAAAAATTACAGATTTTTATTTTTATTTTTTATTTATTTTTTTTTTAAGGAAAAAGTACAAAAAATAAGCAAAAAAATTCAATAATAATTTGTATATTTTTAATCATATCTTAAATTACAGCGTAAAGCTTTTTTTTTTTTTTTAACGTATTAATGATGAAATTTTGACTCTGCTTATTTGTATTATGTAACTTAAAAATATTTCTTTTCATAGTGGGCTTGTTTTGTTTTGGAAATCAATGCATATGAAATATTATTGACGGTACGAATTATTAGTAAAAATACTCATACTAAAACATATTTATTGTGCTTTTTTTTATATTTAAAGAAAGGATTTTCCGCAATTTCAAAATCCACGGCTCATATGCGAATTTTTTGTCCTTATTTGTGAATGTGTAAATTTAGTCCAAAATTATTTATTGTTATCTCTATTTTATATTATAAAAGGTATTTCACTTAAATGTCATTTAGATCATTCGATTACTGACACGTACTACTATAAAATTTTAAATACTGCAAAATCTTATGTGTATATAAGAAAGATATTTTAGTCGGGAAAGTTTTTCCATTGTCATATTTAATTGAAAAACAGTCTAGATATTTTTTATAACCTAAAAAATATTTATTTGATAGGCATATGAATTTTTAGCTAAAGTTTCACTATGGTGAAATTTAAACAGTTTGTTGAGCAAAAAATCAAGAAAAGTGAAACATTCTTATACGAATAGAATTTTTCTGTAAAAAGTATCAAGAAACATTTGACGAAAAAGTATAAGAATTCTTTTCTCCTTTTTATCCCCATAGCAAGAAAAGTTTGAACAGGGTTCATGCGCAACAAAATATCCGGAGAATTTCAGGTGTTGAAAACCAAAAATTTTGTAAAGTACTGGTCGCTATTTCTCAAGATAGATTTTTTTTTTTCATTAAATAAGGCAAATTTTTCTTTACGAAAATTCTGCGAAAATTTTTTTGAACACTCTTGAAGTGTACGAACACGAATCCTGTTAAATAAAATTATGTTTTATAGTTTCATTTTAAACGTTGTTGTAAGCCTAGTGATTTAAGATCATACGGATTACTTATAAATGAATTTTAAACATTTCATGAGTATGTGCAATTTATCTTTTAAACAAACTTTTTTATTTTTACTTTGTGAACCATCGTTTGGTTCATTAATTTTTAAAGTGATCGAGTCCATTTTTGTTATTGTTAGATGTTGAAGTTTTGCATTTGAATTGATTTAACACGTTGAGTACTTTGTCAGTCACCGGTGACTGACAGTCTAAAATATGATATAAAATTAAAATATTTTTATCTTTTAAATAATTACTGAAAATTTATTTAAATTTTATATATCATATTTTACATTGTCAGTCACCGGTGATTGACGCTGCCTAAACTGAAAGTTCAATACCAATCACCGTAGCACTTAACGTGTTAAAAATTTTCATAAAAATATTTTACAAATGTTTTTAAACCGATCAGACATATTTTATATTATGTGTGGTCTCATTTAATGTAAATTTAATATGGGATAATTGTTATACTTATTAGTTGAAAAAAAACAGTTTTGATATGCTTCGATGGATTTTTCTCACATTCAAAAGAAATAGTTTCGTCGGAATAGTCGAATTTTTTTTAATCGAATGTGAACTTATTAACAAACAAAACTGAATGTTTTATTTGATTTATTTATTATTTTTATTTCAATAATTCATTCTTCTTATAAATGTTGCGATGAAAAAAATATTTTATTTTATAGGAAAAATAAAAAATATTGATTTATAGATTGTATTCATATACCATTAAATTGCGATAAAACAATATTTTTAAATGTAGCCTGACTGTGTTTGTTATTAGCAATGCAACATAAAAATATAACTTGAACTTCGTTTTAACGAAGTTTTCTACTTAACGAAATTTTATGTTGAACCTCGAATTTGAACATCATTAGCATGTAAATTAATCTCCACTTTACGAAAATTATATTCTGTATAACGAGATTTATTCCACCTTCATGCATGTACAAAATTCAAACGGGGAAATTGCTGTTGCGATGGATGAATGAATTCATTTAAGAGGATCGTATGAAAATGAAATTAATTATTTATTTAATCATTTGCATTCCAAAAAAGGAAAGGCAGATGCTGAATAATAAAACTTCGTTACTTAGGAAAATAAGATTACTATACAGGGTGTTTCGCTACCAGACCGACAAACTTTGAGGGATGGTAGTAGACATGAAAACAAACATTATTAAATAGGAAACCATGGGGCGCAAACGTCTTCTGCAGGAGCTAGGGGCCATTAAAGTTTGAGGTCCAAAATTTCAAACAATGATAAAAAACGGAAAAAAGGGTCGATTCGTTTGCGGGTTTCACTAAAATCATTCTTTATATCACGATTTTTTTAGAAAAAAACTTTAAAGGTTACGTTCAAAAATTGTCGATAGAGGGCGCTTTAGACTTTAGAGTAACGAACAACTACTTTTTACCGTTATTTTGCGCATGGGGTTGAAATGTTTCTAAAGTTTAGACTTTAACTTAAATTTTAACCCCAAAATCGGAAACATTGGGATCGGGTAACTAGCGAAAATTAAACTGTGAACAGAGGGGGAAATTTTAAACGTTCATAAATATTGGACAAACAAATCGATTTTGTTGCAATTTGCGTGTAAGTCATTCCTTTGGTAATTATTTTATTCAAAATGACGTACAGCTTTGATGCCCTCATTTTTTCATAGAGGGCGCTTCCGACACATCTCTGACATTTCAGTGGCATTACTCCTGGCTGTTTTACTACCAGACCATCATACTTTCAAGGAGTGTTAGGGATACAAAGACGACTTGGAATCACATTGGAATGTAACATTGGAAATGCATTTTTTTCAAGTTACGGTTAAAGAAAGCAGAGAAAAAAAGTAACAGAAACAGCATAGAAAGAGTGACACGTTAATGTGACAAAAAACAGTTTATTTAAAGGTTTTACAAGAAAAGGTGTTTGAAATTACGATCAGAAGTAGTCCGGCAAGTTTGACAGCGACGGTAGATAGCGCTAAACGGTAATGCGCCTGCGCAGAGATCACTTTGAAGTGATCATTCGAGAACCGGTTCCAAAAGTAGCTGAATGAAGTATTTGAACGATGAACAGCAGGATAGGGCTCCTCCACAATTACCAATGACGTTTGCCGACACTTCAGAGTAACATATGGACAGTGGTGGATAGGTCGTGGTAGCTCGATTCATTGGCCTGCGAGATCGCCGGACCTATCATATATGGACTTCTTTTGCTGGGGCCAAATGAAAAATGTGGTGTATTCGTATGAGGTTCCCGTACCATCAGTTGAAGACCTCGCAGCTGGTATTTCTGTAGCTGCCAGAAAACTATCAGAGATGCTAGGAATCCTTCAAAGCGTGAGGAATTCCACGTGACGCCGCTGTCAAGCATACTGGACTACTTCTGGTAGGAATTTTGAACACCTTTTCTAATAAAACCTTTAAATAAACTGTTTTCTGTCACATTAACGTGTCACTCTTTCTCTGCTGTTTCTGTTACTTTTTTTCTCTGCTTTCTTTAACCGTAACTTGAAAAAAATGCATTTCCAATGTTACATTCCAATGTGATTCCAAGTCGTCTTTGTATCCCTAACACTCCATGGAAGTATGATGGTCTGGTAGTAAAACAGCCAGGAGTAATGCCATTGAAATGTCAAAGATGTGTCGGAAGCGCCCTCTATCAAAAAATGAGGGCACCAAAGCTATACGTCATTTTGAATAAAATAATTACCAAAGGAATGACTTACACGCAAACTGCAACAAAATCGATTTGTTTGTCCAATATTTATGAGCGTTTAAAATTTCCCCCTCTATTCACAGTTTAATTTTCGCTAGTAACCCGATCCCAATGTTTTCGATTTTGGGCTTAAAATTTAAGTTAAAGTCTAAACTTTAGAAACATTTCAACCCCATGCGCAAAATAACGGTAAAAAGTAGTTGTTCGTTACTCTAAAGTCTAAAGCGCCCTCTATCGACAATTTTTGAACGTAACCTTTAAAGTTTTTTTCTAAAAAAATCGTGATATAAAGAATGATTTTAGTGAAACCCGCAAACGAATCGACCCTTTTTTCCGTTTTTTATCATCATTTGAAATTTTGGACCTCAAACTTTAATGGCCCCTAGCTCCTACAGAAGACGTTTGCGCCCCATGGTTTCCTATTTAATAATGTTTGTTTTCATGTGTACTATCATCCCTCAAAGTTTGTCGGTCTGGTAGCGAAACACCCTGTATACAGCCAAATGTGTATTCCAATACTTTTGAACAGCCTCGTATTTGACCTGTCGTTTGATATATTATACACTGCTCAAAACAATTAAAGGATATTGCAGTTTTAGGTGGATTTTGTATCTGGGAAACTTTTTAGCTGATTGATACATGGTCGACAGACATACTAGGTTATTTGAGAATAAATTACACATGTTTGGCAGAAAAAAATGCATTTTATTGCGCATTTGTGTACAAAAGGAAAAAAACACAATTTGTTCATATGAGAAAAAAAGAATAAGAAAAGATGTTTTCTTCAAAGAAAATCAAGCAACGTTGAACACCTTTGAGGCATGGACTCAATGAGGCTATTAATGACGAGTTGGGGTATTCTGCCCCACTCTTCCAGAAGAGCTCTTTCCAGTTCTTTGAGAGTTTGTGGGGGTTGTTGGCGGCCAGAAACTCGTCTTCCTAGAGCGTCCCAAACGTGCTCGATTGGATTCATGTCTGGAGAACACGCTAGCCATTCCATTCGAACGATTCCTTCCTCGAAAAGGAAATCCTCTACCAGGTTTGCACGATGTGGCCTGCAGTTATCGTCCATTAAAATGAAGTTATCTTCGATTGCTGCAGCGTAAGGGACTACAATAGGTCTGAGGATCTCATCCCTATATCGGCGACCAGTCAGAGCTCCATCTCGAATGATGTAGAGGTCAGTGCGCCCGTCAATGGAGATGCCACCATACACCAACACTCCTCCACCGCCAAATCTGACACTTTCGTGCACGAACGCAGGATTATTCCTACTGCCACGGTCCCTCCAGATGAAAATACGCCTATTATCCGGATGCACAGGAAAACGGGACTCGTCAGAAAACAGAATATTGCTCCATTCATTTCTCCTCCAGTTGACATGCTCGGTTGTCCACTCCCTGCGGTCGCGACGATGCCTTGATGTTAATCTAACACATACCATCGGTTGGCGAGCATACAGACCTACAGCATGGAGCCGGTTTCGGACAGTCTGAGTTGAAATCGTGGTGCCTGTAGCCGAGCGAAGGTGTTGTTGGAGAAGAGTAGCGTTCATGTTTCGGTGTCTCCGAGCTGTTAACGCTAAATACCGATCTTCATTGGGCGTTGTTGCCCGTCTACGACCTTGCCCTGGTCTTCGGCCTGCACATTCACTCTCCAAAAAACGGTTCCAGATCCTGGAAATGACACTTTGTGACATTCCAATGGCTTGCGCTACTTCGGCTTTAGTTTGGCCCCCTTCTAACCTACCAACAACTCTCCAAGCTTCTGAATCTGTCAAATGACTTCGCTGAGACATCGTACTCATCGAAACAAAGCAATCACTGAATGCCGATCATCCTTGTCTTCATTCTCTTTTATCCAGTTGAAAGTCAAATTTCATTCGCTGCCGCTGAAGCGACGTTTTTGACGTCGAACTCAAAATTTGCATACTCCACAGTTTGAAAACCAGAAAAATTTGCATTTGTGATTCTCTTCTTCTATTTTCGGCAAAAAAAAATTCGTTTATATCTTTATTTTATATAAAACTTCAAATATCCTTTAATTGTTTTGAGCAGTGTATATATATTACATAATGGGGAAATTTAGTTTAGCTAGAAAATACCTAGCAAGTTGAAATTTCTGTTTCAGCAATTCATACTAATAGATGGAAACACATTTGGATACTTTTGTTCAGCCCTTAGTTTACCTAGTATCTTTATTAGGCGCCAGTATTTAGCTAAAATTTACTTTAAACTAAAATACTCCTAAAACTACTGAAATCACATTCTCATAAATCATCATTCATAGGCGTTCATGTAACCAATTCTTTGCGTGGACTTGTATATCATGTTATCTATGTTCTACAAATGTTAGTAAATTGAATGCAGTTCAGTGTAAAAATGCATAATTTGTTTAAAAACCACTTTAAGTTAATTACTCTTATTATTAAGTTTATTATTAGTATTAAGTTTATTACATATTCACTAACTTTTGCGAGCTCTTTTGTGTAGCGCTGTATATCAACTATAGCATTTATACTATCCAGGCCCGTAGCCAGGATTTCCTTTCGGGAGGGGCTGAATCTTGAATTTTTTTTCTTACAAAAGTAATTTGTATAATTTACTGCAAAAAATTTAAGCATATCAAAAATGTTTTTCTGCAAAAATACTGTATTTTCCGTCATTAAATTCGCAGCTCAAAAAGTTTGTTATAGACCCAGAAATTGTATTTGATAAAATTCGTTTTTTTTTTTTTTTTTTTTTTTTAACTTAGAATACATTTTACTTCAATTACTGAATTAAATTTCTGGCTGTAAACTGAGCCAGTGTTGTTCTTTAAATTTTTAGTCCGTCTCCAGACACAGCCCAAAAAGTCTATACTGACTTTACAAATAGCACCCCCTAGCCCGTCAGCAAACTCACTTTCATCTGTAGATTGGCCTCACAGAGTAATTGGAGTAAATTTTATCCAAATACGTGCTGGCGCGTTATAAAACTCTCTCCGATGGTACTATGAAAAACTTAAAAAAATCCTTACATAGAGGTATCCATCCCTAAAGTTGATAGTTCTAAAAAATACAAAGAAAACAAAGCCACTACTTTACGCACATTTTCTTACTATTAAATATTCACATGCAAATAATTCGTTGAAAAGTTGTTCAGTGAAGAGACTGTGAGATGTTGGCAGTGTCATTTTTTTTTAAAGGTTTTTCGATACCATTTCGATTTTTTTGGCATCATTATTTTTCAAAAATACATTATAATAGATTCTTTTTAATAAAAAGCGTTTTACAGTTATAACAACATTATCAAAGATACTTTCTTTAAAATTATATTTTTTCTCATGATTTTACATTTGGATATTAAAGTTTTTGGCTCCCTTCTGTGCAAAACATTCTAATATTGACCGTTCTAAGTTTCGTTTACATGCATGAAGATCAAGAAAATTAAGGAAGATCATAAATGCAAGTAAATGGTTTATATTTGTCTCCTAAAATTAATAGCCATATGCATGTTATAATTAATTTCTCTTAGTCAAGTTAATGATACGGAATTACATTTGACCGAACTTTACTGCCCAAAAAGATAGTTAAAATTGCATTTTAAAAAGAATTTTTATTTTTAGTGAGAAATATCTATTAAAAAAATAATATATCCAAGTAACCGATGTAGTGAAGGATTACTGTAACTATAATTGAATAAATGGATAGTTTTACAACTAAAAATGCAACTGATTTTAATGTAATGGTAAATAAAAACAAACAAAACTTATTTTATTATCATAGAGATAATTTTGTAAAGTCTTTTCAAACTTTCGGGAGGGGCTTCAGCCCCCTTAGCCCCCTCCCTGGCTACGTGCCTGTACACACACTACATAAATATGCATAGATTTAGTAAAGCTTAAGAGCGCATATCATAATTAAAGTGCATTTCATTCATTCATCAGCCATCTTCGGATACATATACAATACTTCGGAAAGAGTATTTTTGAGATATATACTATTAGAGATACAGATATATACTATTTGAAATCTTTCGTGTGTCCCTGTAAATGCTATGTTACTTCCCAAATTAAAATACATTTTCCCAATATTTCTATTTTATGTGTATTTTTAATTTTCTGCATGTGCATTTTATTATACAAATTTCATGAAAATGAGTTTATTTCTACTTAACAAATTTTCTTCATAATAAAGAGTTTAAATGTGATGATGACGCTTCGTTAAGGGTGTATTTGAAAAACGCTTTTCCACCTTCAACAGCTCAAAATTTTCCGATACAATTTCAGACATATTTTTAAAAGTAGAAACATGAAACTTGCTGAGGGGATTTTTGAGGAGACGTATAAGCTGCCGTGTGGTGTCATTTTACGCTCAATTCATTAGAATTTTATTTATGAACAGTTACCTTCTCAGTATGACCCTTTTATTCGTTCCCAGATTTCCGCTTCGGAAAAAATGGTTCAAGATGCTAACTTTTATTGCATTTTTTGTAATATTTTCTACTTTTATTAAAAAATCGACAACCACGGCACCTTGTGTTTGCCAATTTGATGCATTTGAGAACAAAAATAAATTAAGAAATAAATCAGAATAAAATAAATTTTTATCGAAATACACCCTTAAAGGGAAGTTTCATGTAATTCCATTTAAGTTGGATTTGCGCCATTTCAAAATAAATATTTTTCAAATACCGTTGACACAATAAATTATTAGTAATTAAAATATATATATTTAGGAACTGATTAAAAACATAGCTATCATGTTTAATTTATAATAAGACTTAGCTTTTACTATTTTATTCTTACAAAATTGACTTAATCCATTTTCAAAATCAACGGCTCATCAGTGGTGTACCTAGCGGGGGGGCGGAGGGGGCGATCCGCCCCGGTTGGAAAGAATTATAGCCTAGGAAAATATTATTGCTTTGTTAATATGAATTTTTTTAAAGTTAACGAACAAATGTTGAAATTTTATTTGTAATAAAGTAGAATTGCAATTGAAAAAACTAAGCCAGATTTTTTTAGCCGGGGAGGGGGGGGGGTCCTGACACCATTGTGGGTAGGGGTGGCGCCATTTATATCCGCCCCTGATGTCACCCATCCAAGCTACGCCACTGCGGCTCATATAAAAATTTTTGACTTAACTTTACATTATATGCATTTAACCTAACAATATTCGAGAATTGTTAGGTTAAATGCATATAATGTGAAGTTAAGTCAATCATTACTATCACTATTTCAGAATATAAACAGTATTTAACTTAAATGTATGTAGATCATTCGATTACTGACATATACTGTCATAAAATTTTAAACCTTGTAAAAGTCTGTAAGAAAAATATAGATGTTGGCAGAACTTAGATTTTATCGAAAATATTTCCCTTGTCAAATTGAATTAAAAAAATAGTCTAGATACTTTTTATTATTAAACTACAGAAATTTTTGATACGCATTTAAATATTCTGGTTAATGTTTCCGTACGGTGAAATGCCAGACAGGTTGTCGAAATAACAAAAAAGATATGGAGGTGGAGAAATGAGGTATACGAATAGAATCGTTTTATAAAAGGTATCATGAAACGCCTGACGATTTTTTTTTTCTCCTTTCCATTTCCAAGTCAGAAAAAAGTTAGATTAAAATATGTTTGACAGTTTCATTTCTTACAATAGATCGACGTTCTGAGCCTTCGCGGTTTATTACCGTATGGATTACCGTACCTTTTAAGATTTTTAAACGTTTTTTTATAAATGTGTGTTGAAAATGTATACAATTTATTTTTTTGAACAGAAAATTTTATTCTTACTCTGTGCATTAGCTTTTTAATAATTAATTTGGAAAGTATGCAAATTCATTTTTGTTATTGGATGTATATTTATTGAATGACGGTTTGCATTTGAGTGGGTTTAATCCTTTATATTTCAATTAAAGAACAATAATAATAAAAAAAGGTAGTATTGTAGTGCTTAGCATGTCCCGATTTTGAAGAGTTTCCATGTATACCCATTTATTACCATCTATTACCATTTAAAGACTTTCCATTTTTTTTCTCTGATTACGTTTTACCGGTTGAATTGGAACTAAGTACATCGGGTTCGATCGGGTTGCGAGTCGACGGGATATTTTTGATTGGGTTTAATTCGGTACAGCTTGGTTTTAAATAAAATTTTCAGTCCTGCAAATTTTACTTATGAAAAACCAATTCTTAAGAATAAATACAATCCTTGCAGTGCAAGTATCCTCCTGAAAAAAAATAATAACAATAAATCTGCAAACAAAATGAAAAAAGCAGAAAGACGCAGATGTAGAGATAGCTGAGATCGATCTCAGCTATCTTATTGAAAAGAAAAAAAAACTTATTAAAATATTAAAATACAAACGAGGTATCTTAAAAACGTTCTTCCATTGGATTAACATTATCTACTGAGTTTTTTAAAGTGCATGAAGTTCTTAATAAACTCTATGATGAACGCATGTTATTTTGTTCTTAACTCTTTCCGGCACACTGTGCCCGGTCTGGGATACCTAGTTTTAATTCCAAACTTGCAAATGGCACCAATAATATTTTAGTAAAATTTTGTTTTTATAATAAAAGCTTAAATTAAGGAATTCAAAATACATCTGAACAATTCGTTGGTGATTTCCGGTGGCAGTCGATAATTTCTCATTTTACTAACAGATTTTCCCCATGCCGGAAAGGGATAAATGATATAATTTGCGTTATTTTCTCCCTGTTTAATCTATCGTTAACCCTTTGAGCTCTGATGGAAAAACCACTTCAAAATTCCCAATATCACACTGGCACCAGTATGTTGCAAAGAAAAAATTCAGTTTACGATATACACGAAAAAGCACATTAAGCCCTTTTCAAATAAATTTGGTCGAATATTCTGGTGCGATTGTGACATTTCCGAATTAAAATTAAGTGGTAGAAAATTCAACCATCAGAGCTCAAAGTGTTAATTAAATAAAGTATTTCTACTTCAAAAAAGCGATAGAATAAAATAAAAAATATCAGACTGGCAACACTGAGTTCAAAAGTTGAGTTATTTTCGGTATTATTTAGTTGATAAAAGACCCAAATCAATTTCCTTTTCTAAAAAAGCAGAAATAAAAATCCATACTGGTCATAATCATGCTCATCTCTCTTAAAACATCGTAATCGGGATTGTTCCAAAATAGGAAATGCCCTTTTAAATTAGCATTTTTCAGACAAAGCCGCCGTCTATACGTGCACGTAAAGAGTCCAATAACCCCAACAATGGGATTTTATCTTGGCTACCGCTCGGCCGTTATTAAACCACTGCGAGGAATTTTCGGGGCTTTGCTGAAGCAGTTAGTTGGAAATGATCCAAATTTGATCTACTTTCGGAATATTTGGGGGAGGAGGGCAAGTAATTTATGCAAATGTTGTTTGACGGTTCCAATGGTGGTTACACAACGAGACAATTTATTTAGGTTAAAACAGGCATTTTGTTTTTATTATTGATCGATAGCAGCCTGTTTATTTTACTCTACGACAAATTAAAGGTTTTAAACTATTAACATTTAATGTAATTCATATCGAATATATTTTATATCCAATATTTTTTGCCCGACAATTATTATTATTATTATTTTAATTTGAAGAAAAAAATACGTTTTAGTTTTTAAAAAAATTCTAAGTAGTTATTAGAATGTTGAGTTTTTCTTATTTTTAATCTAAAAGAATGAAACAGGTGTTTGAAATAAAAGTTTCAGCAACAACTCATAATGTTATCATGCGATTTAAATATTTCCAACCGAGCGAAAAATTTACCGTTTAAGCTAACTGGGAGCGACAACCGGTGAACATTTCACAATTAGCTTTAACGGTAAAGCATTGGCCTTGTAAGCCAAGTAAATGGGTTCGATTCCCGGCCTGGGCAATTTTTCGCTGAGTTGGAAATATTTAAATCGTGTAATAACTTTACCAATCAGTTTGATTGTGTTAAAAAAATAATAATAAAATGCAACTCATAATGTTTCTAGTTTTTTCTTCTTACCAAATTTTGGGGCACGTGTAGTACCTCTGGGTGGTCCCCGATACACCTGGCTTTGCCTCAGAAGGATGACCGGGAGGCATTTTCAGAAAGAATCACGTTTTGAGCACCTTATCGCCAGAACAATTGGCGCGGAGATGAAGTCAATGCTATGCACCCTTTCTTGTTTGTGACGTCAAATGCCTAGCGAATAGCAACCCTTCCTTCTGCAAAGAGATCGCGCTTATTGTTCATTTGTTTTTGCGTAAATGTTGTCAAGCAAAGACTAGAATATGAGGACATGTTATTCACCGTTGTTTACGATTAAAACATAGTTTAAAACAAAGAGCTTTTTCAGATTAAAATGCTTTAAATTTCACAGAACATCTAAATATAGGGTTTTTTTTCTTCTCAATTCAAAAATATTATTTCCTTAACTCGCTATGTTCTAAGAAATTGAGAAGTTACTTAAAACAGTCGTAAAGATTCGCTTGTAATAAATATAATTCTGTTAATCATATGTTTTATGACACATTTGAACTTAGTTTATTTCGTGTTTGGCGATGCAGCTAGCTGAACGTTCTCGCTTTCGCCAACTCGCCAAGGCTGGTGTTCAAAACGTGATTCTTTCTGAAAATGCAGCCCGCCCCAGGAAATCGTGGAGGTCCCTTCCAGTTACAGAAGAAGACTAAAGTGCCCTGATGGGTGCCGATACCGATGAAACTCGGAGTCTGATTGGAGATTGTTGGTCTGACTTTGATACACATCCCAATGGACTGTTTATTTATACTATTCGTATACATCAGTTATGTACTATGTATGCATTGTATACAGTACCAGCAAAAAAATCGTGACGCATGCAATTTTAGACGTTTTGTTAAATATGTGGAAATATACATGAAGAATTATTCTGAAACTCCAGGTTTGTAAATAAAATACTGCAGGTCATATATTTTCGCTAAGATTTTTTTCTGAAAATCTCATAGGGGATCGTTAACAAATTAACCACTTGATCGGCCAAACTATCCTACAAAAGCAACCCCATATCCGGCCTCCTTAGTTGAATTTGTGCGGTCGAAAATCGTCTCTCCTTAAAAAAGAATGAAGATCTTTTGGATAACCCTGTCAAAACAAATATAGCAATAGCGTTCAAACTGTATATTATGATTAAATGGCTTATTAATATAATCTGTGCTTATTTTCATGAAAATAGCATGTATACTCGTAGGGAAATTAAGCTTTTTTATAAAAACGGTCTCAAATTTTGCCAAGTTTTTTTTTTTCGCTTATAATTTGCAGAATCTATATATATAAAAGGAATTCTGAGGATAATTGAGGCACAGATAGGCTCTCATCCTCTATTCCTTTTATTTATAGAGATTTTACACAGCTTAGGTAAACGCAGAAGAAATATAAAACAGATAATGTATTTATCACAAAAAATCGTCTGCTAAGAAAATCTTTTTTCATTTTGAACTCTATAAATAAAAGGAATAAAGCAGAAGAAATATAAAACAGATAATGTATTTATCACAAAAAATCGTCTGCTAAGAAAATCTTTTTTCATTTTGAACTTCTATAAATAAAAGGACAGATAGGCTCTCAAACAGTGAATCGTCGAATATAATTGAAGAACAAATGGAAGAACAAATGGAAGAACAAATGGAAGAACAAATGGAAGAACAGATGGAAGAACAGAAAGAAGAACAGATGGAAGAACAAATGGAAGACCTCTTCATTAACAATAAAAAAAGATATGCAAACGAAACCCCAGAACACCGATCAAACATATCTGCCGGAAACTGACGAGACATGGCACAGAAACGTGAATGTGTGGGGTTGTAGAACTGGCATTCAGATAGTCTTCGGGCTACTGAGGGCGGGCAACCGTCTAGTTCTTAATAAAAATCAATGTTTTCTTTCAGAAAATATGACAAAAAGCATTCTACATAATACCCTGTAATCAGATTATAAAATAATAATAATAATTGTATGAAAAATTAATAGGTTTACTAAATATTTTTTCATTGCGCATGCGTGAACGCAATTAAACTATAATTTGCATAATGTGTTAAGCAAGTGTATACAGAAACTTTTGTGAAATTCTCAAAAACATAGTTTGAAAATTATCGTCGATACAACAAACACAAAATCCATTATTCCCAAAATGAATCAAAAAGATGAGGGGCTGTATCCTTATTCCAATGATTAATGTCAATATAGAATACACAATATTGCACGTACTATTATATTTGTATACAGTCCTTCATCTTTTTGCTTCATTTCGGAGCAACGAATTTTGAATTTATTCTATCAATGACAATTTTCAGAATTTTCGAGCTATGTTTTTAAGACTTTCACAAAAAATGCTCTACACATTTAGCTAACACATTAAGCATATTATATTTTGATTGCGTTCACGCATGCACAGTGAAATATTATTTAGTAAACTCGTTCATTTTTCACGCAATGATCACCATTTTTTTAATTCTGATTACAAGATATTATGTACAATGTTGTTTGTCATATTTTCTGAAAATAACATTGTTTTTTAAGAACTCTGCTAATTATAAACAAAAAACTTCGCAAAATTTGGGACTAATTTTATAAAAAAAACCTTAATTTCTCTTCGATTATACATGCTATTTTAATAAAAATTAACACAATTTATTACAATAAGCCACTTAATCATATTCTGCAGTTTGAACGCTTGTGCTACATTAGATTTGACAGTGTAAAAGACCTTCGTTCTTTTTCCACTTGTTGAAGACCCCCTATGAGATTTTGAGAAAAAAATTCTGAAAATATATGGCCTGTACTATTTTGTTTACACATTTAGAGTTTCAAAATAATTTCTTGTGTATATTTCTAGAATTTAACAAAACGTCTAAAATCGCAAGTGTCAAGTTTTTAGGTAGATTTCGTATGAAATACTACCTATTACGGTCGCTCCTATGTTGGAATTTCTGAAATTTTTTTTCATATCTACGCCAATCATGACCTCTAGACCTCAAAACTACCATAAAAGTTTATCTATCTATCTATCTATCTATCTATCTATCTATCTCTATATATTTATCTCACTTTCTTATGGACACGATAACTTCTACAGTTCTGCACCAATCTCTTCCAAACTGATACAGCTCATATTCAAAATATTAGAATAATTACCTTTTTTTTAGAAATTGAAAATATCGTTTGGTAATTTAATGTCTTTTAATGAAAATATGCAAACGATATTTTTATTAAGAACTTATTGTTGATTAAACTTACTTGTTATCTTAAATTTAATATCATTTTTGAAAAGATTAATTGCAAAAAAAATTATTTTGAAAAGTCAAAATATTAGAATATTTATTCAAGTGGTTCAAAATATTAGAATATTTCACATTAATTATCCTTTAATTATTACCAATTCTTAACTGGTGGCATCATTGATTAAATTCAGACTATTTTATTTAAAATCAGTATTCTTCTTTGCAGTTTGTTTCTTTTTCGACTTAAAATGGGCCGTGTGAGTGATATTCCTGAATCTACTAAACTTCGTATGGTTGATTTGTATCGGCACGGTAAAAATCAATGTTTTATAGCGAATTATTTACATTGTTCGCAATCGAGCGTTAGTAAAATACTAACACAATATTCAAAAATTGGAAAATTTCAAAATAATCGCCGAAATGGTGGCCGAAAACCAAAAACATCTGCTAGAGATGACAGGAAACTGAAGCGTATAGTTAAGAAAAACCGTTTTAAAAGTGTGCGATTCTTGCACCGAAAATGGAAAGAAGAAGGAGTTGAAGTTTCTACATCGACAACATTAAGACGTCTCCATAAATTTAAATTTGAATCTCGTGTACCGAAAACAAAACCTCTCATGACTGCAAGACAAAAGCGTATAAGATTGAATTGGTGTAAATCAAGACGTTTATGGAGCAATGAAGATTAGAAAAATATATTATTTAGTGATGAAAGTATGTTTTGTCTTTCATATGGTAATCAAGGTATTCGAGTTTGGAGAATGAAGCAAGAAGCATTTGATAAAGAATGCCTTAAACGTTCCGTAAAATTTGCTGCTAGTGTCATGGTTTGGGATTGTATGAGTGCAGAAGGACCTGGAAAGTTATGCATCGTCTACGAAAAGGTTAACTCTGTGATATATCAAGAAATTTTAGAATATTACATGATTCCATCATCAGAAGATTTATTTGAAGATGATTTCATCTTTCAACAAGATTTAGCGTCCCCGCATACCTCGGTGTCAACTAAGAATTGGTTCCGCCAACGCAACATTAAGGTACTTCCTTGGCCAACAAATTCACCAGATCTTAATCCCATCGAAAACTTATGGTGTATAATGAAGAAAAAACTTCAAGAAAATCCTCCTTCAAGTAAAACTGAGTTAGTGGCACGTATAAAGTCTATTTGGGCTAATATTGATAGAAATGTTTGTAAACACCTTGTATATAGTATGCAAGATCGATTGTACGCTGTTATGAAAGCTAAAGGGGATGCTACAAAATATTAACTACCATTTACTTCATATTCATAAGGTAATATTGTTGCGTAAAATAAAATATTCTAATATTTTGAACCAATCTAAATTTTATTCTAATATTCTGGTGTGTTTAAGGAAGCTGTATACCTAATTTATTGTGCTGTATTTTATATTTTATAAATGTTAAAATCTTATCTAAACATTCCAGATTTAATTTATAAGAAATTTTATTGCATTTACTTAGTATAAAAAATAAATAAATGACAAATATTTTTTTCTTATTACTTTTTCTCAATTATTCTAATATTTTGAATATGAGCTGTACATAAAATCAAAGGGTATAAATTTTCGGCTAAATTCGTTAATGGGCAAAATCGGTCCAAGGGGATGGAAATAGGGAGGGTTTTTGTGAAAACCGAAAAAAACGGCGCAGCTTCTTAATAAAAATAGATATCGAAACAGCTTAAAATTTATATTACTTCTTAAAAATGGGGCAAAAGTTTATGCATGACAGATTTTTGATAAGTTTAAAAATGGGTTCAAGGTAGTGATGGGCGATTTCGATTTTTTAAATCGATTTAATCGATACTACGGCCAACTCGATTTAATCGATACTTTAAAATTTTTAATCGATTTCTCTGAAGGTAATATAATTTTCATTTTCCTTCAAAAGTCGAAGATAAAATAGACGAATGTGCCAATTCCAAAATTTCAGTGTATTAGTTTCTAAGATAGAAGAATTAAAGAAACCTCGGAACCCCCCCCCCCCTCCTGCAAAATAGCGTTTTTTGTTGAGTGATGTACATCAAAAATTGATCAGAATCAATTTTTATTAAGTACCAGCTGAATCTGAATTTTGATGAAAATCCATGAAAGCGCGAGATACAGCTATTGCGAAATCATAAAAAATGCAGCATATCAGCGAAACCTGTTGGGCAATTTACACCAAGAACTAAATAACACTAATCTATGTCAGAGATTTACTGAATCTGAATTTTGATGAAAATTCGTTCTTGAGATAGCGCTATTGCGTTAATCATGAATAATGCAGTATAGCAGCGCCATCTCTTAAGCGATTTCCACCAAAATGTAATTAGCATAAAATAATATCAAGGACTAATTGAATCTAAATTTTTATGAAAGTCCGTGCATTAGCTCTTGAGATAAAGCTAAAATGGAAACAGGGGCGGGCGAAAAGAGAACTGCGCCCGGTTCAAAGTTCCAATTCAGCCCCCCCCCCCCTATTAACTTTTTCTTGTGATAGGCTTAGAAGTGTTGTTAGTAGTAAAAATTTGGCGCCTCCTAAATTTCCGTGCTCGGAACGACCGCTTCCTTTCGCCCCCCCCCCTTTCACATGGCGCTGAGTGGAAGGCCTGAAAAATTCAGTATAGCAGCGCCATCTGAGAAGCTATATACACCAAAATGCGAAAAACATCAATTCATGTCAAGGACTAACTGGATCTAAAATGTGATGAAAATCCGTTCATTCGTTATTCAGATATAGCTGTTGCGCAAATCGCACAAAATGCAGCATAGCAGCGCCACCTGTTAGGCTATATGCACCAAAAATTAATTAGATTCAGTTTATATCAAAGTCAAATTAAATCTAAAGTTTTGTGGAATTCCGTGCATTTGTTCTTGAGATAGAACGGTCAGAAATTTTTGTCGTATACAGACTCACAGAGTGACAGACACACCCACAGACAGATATTTCTTAAAAACCATGAAATCGTGTTAAAGACCTTCTAAAATATATAAATCCATCAAAAACGGGAAGTCAAAATTTTTCACGAATCTAATACTCTCTTCTTGTAAAGTTACAAAAGAAAATAAAAATGTAAAATCGATTCTGCCCGTAAGATCGATCTTTTGATTCGATGTCGATCTTTAGATTCGATTTCGATCTTTAGATTCGATGTCGATCTTAGATTCGATGTCGATCTTTAGATTCGATGTCGATCTTTAGATTCGATGTCGATCTTTAGATTCGATTTCGATCTTTAGATTCGATTTCGATTTTTTTTTCTTTTTTTCTAGGCTAAATTAGTGTTGAATGCAGGTATTTTTCTGCGACTCCGGAGGAAAGCATCATGTTTTACAGCTCTGTAAGAGAGGGAGAATCGCAATTTGTGCATTAAAAAGCATAAGTCTCATAACTTCTGGGGGTGGGGTTAATCCCCTGCGGGTCACTCCATTAATTCGACACTAGGTTAAATCGTTATATTTTTGTTTAGAAGTCCAGTTATTTGAAGTATTAGTTTATTATGTTTTATTTTTCACGCTCGTCTCTTCTAATCCCCCCTTCCACGTCAATTTTAACTTACAGGACCGTTCGAAATATGCATACCGTTTAAAAAACGTCCAATTCTCGGTCTTTTTTTTTTTTTTTTTTTTTGACCCACATTTTAAATCTTTGACAAAAGATAAATAAAGGGTCGCCCTTCCGAACGTTAGGGGTTTATCTGCGCCCCGCCGGGAGGGGCATATTTTTTTGTTTCTTCAAAAGAAACAAAAAAAAATTTTGAGGGGGGGGGCTTGCACCCCCTTCCAATATACACCTTAAAATTTCGTTCATTTAATTTTCTACCATTTTTAACTTAAAAGTTTAAGCTACATGGCACCCCCAGAGCTGTGGACCCTTCCCCCCCCCCTGTCGATCACTCACCTAATTTTGCTTATTTCTTCACTTCATTTCAATCTTTAAGAGGCTATAACTTTGCTTCTATAGGAGTTACAGTGATGAGAAAAATTCTAATATAGCTAAACATTTCTCGCCGTTTTTTTTTTTCTTTTCTTTTCCAGTTTCCCGGTTTTCCCTATAGGACCTTTTTGGAAAGGGGGGGGGGTGCAGAGGGGTTTTTTCTTCATACAATATGTCTATTGAAAGCTTAGGCTTCATACATTACAAATCTAGCAAAAGAAATTTTCTCCCATCATTTCAGGTCACGTTACGGACCCATAATGTGTTAAAATTTCAATTTTTCAAACTTCTTCAAAAAAAAAAAAAAAAAAAAGATACATATTAGCGCATTTCAAACCCGCAATCGTTTGATTGCACATGTAATCCCTAAGCTTATTGGCCACCGAGTACTCAGCAGCGCTATTATTTCTTTAGATTGTCATCCTTAAATTCATAATATCTTTTGAATGGAATGTCCGATTTGAATAATTCAAAAAGTAATCTACAGATATTGTAACAGGCATTAATACAAAATGATTTATTTGGATAAGGATTAAGGTATCGATAGTATGGTCTAATTTTGGTTGATGTATTTATCGCGTTTTTAAATGTAAGAAAGTAGTTATAGTGAGTTAACTACAATAGCTGGACATATGGTATCGCGCGGTTTTTTTTTTTTATAGACATTAATATATTCTTTAATATTATAGAACCTTTTTTTATTCATTTAAAAGTATTTCCTGGCGATTCAAAATTATATATCTTAACGATTTAAAAATACACACGTAATTGTTCAAGGTTTCACTTCTATCGGCACTCTCAGAGTGCCACTATTTTTTTTTCCATGTTCGTCCGTCCTACCGCCCCCCCCCCCTTCCTCACCAATCTTAACTTACAGGTTCGTTCAAATTATGACTGTGATTTTTAAAAAGTCTAATCCTCGTTCTATTTTGTTATAAATCCATATTTTGAAACCTCAACAAAAGATACATTTGGACCGGGGTCGCCCTTTTGTCCGTTTGGGATTCACCTTGCTCCCCTGGGTGGGGGCATATTTTTTGTTTCTTCCACACCATCTCATGTAACATATCGTTATAAAGCTTTTATCTCCTCGTTTTTTTCTGTTACTACCACTCTCTCCACCTAGTTACATGCTCTTGCACTCTTTATAGTTTCAAAGAGTGCATGTTCCCCGCGGGCCACCCCATGAATTCAACACGTTCACATGAATTCAAGTTAAACACTATATTACTTACCCATCATACGTAGTATAGGGTAAGTCTTGCAATCGTTTTGAAAATCGAAAAAATTTTTTTGACGGATTTACACGTTTTAGATAGTGGAGATTCCGAAAAACATATTTTTAGAATAAAAATTTTGCCGTCCGTCTGTCTGTCTGTCTGTCTGTCTGTCTGTCTGTAAACGCTCTATCTCCCGAACGAATTGAGATAGAGACTTGAAATTTTGTATGTAGTTAGTATGTAAGAATGAGACGAACCCTATTTAATATCAGCAACCTCGATTATCCGGAACTATTCTTTTCGGACTCTCGAAAAATTCGTTCTGATGAAAGGTATATAAAAGTTTTCGAATTTTTTTGTTCTAAGGAATGGACGTAAAAGGCAATAAAATAACACACATTTTGCATATAGAACAAAGTCGATCGGATTATTAGTTGCCGAGATATTTGTAATCCTGTTTTCCACATTCTTCGATTTTTCATGACCCTGTATTTCATTCAAATTTCAATTCAGAGGTATATTTTAATTGGAAATGAGACGATTAATCCGGTGCAGTTAATTGTTAGTTAATAGAGTTATTATTTTTGGAGTTATAAGGATGTTTCTTTTACGCAGTTCGGTACTACTTGAGTAGTTTGGCGTTTTATATAATTTGTCGAAATCGGTACATCAGCAGTTCTTTAATAAAGCATTACTATGTATATTAACAATATTTAAATTTTGTTTATGAATTGCAATGCATTGTATAAATAGTTTTCACATGTTTCATATCCAAGATGGGTAAGTATTACGGTGGCCCCCAACGACTAGTTTAATATAGCATTACTATGTATATTAACAATATTTAAATTTTGCTTATGAATTGCAATGCATTGTATAAATAGTTTTCACATGTTTTATTTTCATATACATATCCATGATGGGTAAGTATTACGGTGGCCCCCAACGACTAGTTTTTGTTTAGAAGCTCAGTTATTTGGGTTATTAGTTAATTATGTTTTTTTTTCAAGTTCGTCCGTTCTAATCCCTCGCCCCCCCCCCCCTTTCCTCGCCAATCTTTACTAAATGGGCCGTTTAAAGTATGCATGCAATTTTTAAAATGTCCAATTCTTGTTCTATTTTATTATAAATCCTCATTTTGAAACTTCGACAAAAGATACATTTGGGCTATGGTCGCCTTTCCGTCAAGAGTGGGGGTTACCTGCCCCCTTGAGAATCGGGCATATTTTATGTTCTTCCAAACTATCTCGTGTAACATTTGGTTGGCATTAGAAAAAAAAAGTTTTTTTTTTGTCTATACTCCTTTTTCCCCATCCTAGTTACACGCTCTTGGCACTCTTTATACTCTGTTTAATGCCAAGTTACTCAGTGTTGTTATTAGTTGAGTTATGTCTCTCAAATTTGTCAAAGTTTTTGTGTAAGTGAAAACCATAAGTGACAAGCATTTTAAAATTTAAAATTCTTAATATCCGACTCTAAAATCTGCAAGAGCTTAATTCTATGCCTCCCTAAATGGGGATGGGGGGCGGGAGGCGGTAATTACGGTCCTGCTGATTGTCTAAGTTTTGGAATTAGTAATTTGGATCTTCTCTGTGTGAACCTAAATATCGAAATATCGATTCTAGTATCGATTCTAGAACTGAAAAATCGATTCTTATTATGATCGATGTTGTTTTATACGATATCGATTTTAATCGATTCTCAAAATTTCCAGAATCGCCCATCACTAGTTCAAGGGGCGAAGAAAACAGGGTTTTTCGGAGAAAAAAATTCATAACTTCGTCAATTCCTAAGATATCACATCCAACTAAATTTTATATAAATGTTCTCAACATTATCTAAAACTTTTCTAGTTACAAGTTTTTGATAGGACTATTTCTTACCGATAAAAAAAAAATTAAAAAAGAAAACAAAAAGGGGCGTGAAATAAGACAAAAATCCATAACTTCGTCAATTCCCAAACTATCAAATCTAACTAAATTTATTTTTTTTATCTTTTCAATAATATCTACAACTTTTATACTGACAAGTTTTTCATAGGACCAATTCGTATAGCAAAAATAAATTAAACAAAAATAGGAGTTGGGGAAAAAATCTCAAATCCGAACTGCTTATATTCTGACTCATTTTTAATTTCATTTTTGATTTTAAACGCATCTAAATGGCAAATACTCTATATAATATAATGTGACGCACTATATAATGTGACGCATTGGTCAGTTTTTTTGATAAAGACAGAATATATTTCAAAAAAGGCTGCCAAAAAGGATATTTTAAACAGAATTTCCCGAAGTGATCTTGACTGAATTTGAGGAAGTATTCAAATAAAAAATTGCGTTTTTTCTGACTCATTTTTAAATCCATTTTTGCTATCAAACGCATCCAATTTACAGGTCATCTTATTTAGGAACTATATAATATGACGCATTGGTCAGTTTTTTGATAAAGGCAGAATATATTTCAAAAAAGGCTGCGAAAAAGGGTATCTTGAACAGAATTTCCCGAAGTGATAGTAATTGAAAATTTTGAGGTATTTGAGGAAGTATGAAATAACAAATTGCGTTTTTTGTGACTCATTTTTAAATTCAGTTTTGCTCTCAAACGCATCCAATTGACAGGTTCTCTTATTTAAGAGAGATTTAATATGCCGTATTGATCAATCTTTTGATAAAGGCTGAATATATTATTAAAAAATGCTGTCAAAGTGGTCACTTCGCACAAAATTTACCAAATCGATCATGAATAAAGAATTGAGGCTGTATTAAAATAACAGATTGGTTATTTTATAACTCATTTTTAAATTCAATTTTGCACTCAAACACATTCAGTTCACAATTTTTTGTTATTTAGGAGCTATATAATGTGCCATATTGGTCGATTTTTTAATAAAGCCAGAATATATTTCAAAATATACTGTCAAAATGGGCATTTGAGCCGAATTTAACTTAAGATAATTTTGATAAAACCAGTTCTTACAGAAAAATAAAATTAAAAATTTTTCAATTGCGGCCAAATAAAGTTGTTAAACTGGGTTAGAGGTCTGCACGGGCCGGAATTTCCAGGCCCGGCACGGCCCGGCCCGTAGGAAAAAATTTTCGGCCCGGCCCGGCCCGTTGTAAAACTCAAAAGTTCAGCCCGAGCCCGGCCCGGCCCGTTCAAATTTTTATATTTTAGGCCCGGCCCGGCCCGGCCCGTAGAAAAATCAGGGAAAACAGGCCCGGCCCGTTTTGGCCCGTTACAATATCTACGATTTCTAAAAAATTCAGATTTTTATCACATAATTAAGATTTTTTTAAAGAGTACTGCATACATATCTATGGAATGATTTTACAATATATTTTACAGGAAATACACATTAGTAACATTAATGATTACAAAGATTCTTAGGCTTTCAACATTCAAATAAAGATTCATTAAAAAATTAATATGGCTTAGAATAAAAGAAAAAGAAAGAAATTTAAAAACATCGTAACTTTTGAAGCTGTTTAATAAAGGAAGATTAATAAAAATATTTCTATATCATTTTATTAAAGATTTTAAATCCAAATTCATACGTTAATTCAAAGAAGCTCCTTTCTGATACATTTCTAAATTCATTTTTTTCTCAGAAATGCATAAGATTAGCAGGTGTCTTTATTCAGAAACTACATAATCGAATGGCGTAATCAATTTTTTGATACAAGCAATTTAAGAACACTGCAAGCAAATAAAATATTGTCATAGTTAGCGTTTTGAATAGAATTTCCGGAAGCGATAGCATGGGAAGGGAGAAAAACCTGCAACCATTTGAGAAACTATTGTATCTCAACAAGGTTATATAAGTATTTTATTTACCAAAAATGAAAAACGCTATTCGATTCCAAATCCCTTCAATAGTCAGGCTTGTCACTTTTATATTTTTACAATTAAAAATTAATGTAAAAATGTGTCAAACTTTCGCGTTATTGAAAAATTAATTTAAAAACCATCAAGAAGTATATATCTAAAGATTAAGCTAACATAAGTTCTTTATCGCTGTTCATAATTTTACAAATTATGTTGTCTGCCCTACAGATCTTGAGAACAATTAAGTCTTCTTTCGGTCCGGCAAGTCTATATGTAGAAAAATAATGACTTGATCTCCAATTTTGATCTTGGCCCTGCACGAGTCAGTTTAAAAAATATTAAAACGGGTTACACACAAGGTAACTGTCCGATGCCGATCTCTACACTGCACAAATTACATTTTTATATTGATGCTGTCAAACTAGTATGGCTCGTGACGCACATTTATATTTATTCTCGTTAAAACCATTTTCGTTGAAAATAGGTTTATATTTTATCGTTTATGTTTAAATCTTCAAAACGGGCCGGCAGGCCAGAAAATTTTTATATCGGTCCGGCCCGGCCCGTACGGCCCGTTCAATTTTTTTGCCGGCCCGGCCCGGCCCGTTTATTTTGTTTTTCGGCCCGGCCCGGCCCGTTGAAAAAAACATTCTAATTCTGCCGGCCCGTTAGCAAATTCAAAACGATTGCGCCGGGCCGGGTACGGGCCACGGGCCAAGCCCGGGCCCGTGCAGACCTCTAAACTGGGTTTATCTGTAGTAAAATTTTATTTTTTATTGTTGAAGTTTACACTCGAAATCTACCTCCGCCTATAGGCCAAGCCGACAGGGATTTTTTTTTTTCCAAAGTTAGAGACGATAAAATTTGTCTGCAAAAATCGTATTCTATATATTTTTATATGCATTTAATTTTAAAGCTATGAGTATTTAGTTGTAAATATCACGCCAAAAGTAAGTTAAGTAGTCAAATAGTACAGTGTTAGGAATTTTTCATCCGTTTCATCCTACGTTAGTGTTTTTATATCGTTATCATTTATGCAACTTCAATTTTATAGCTACTAAATATATTGTAGAAAAATTTTTTTAGAGAGAATTTAGATAATTTGTAGCACCTAATCAGGTCGGTGCATGCAATATATAGTAGAATCTAAACCACTGCTAATGATGGGCCGTAGCTAAGGAGGTGCTTGGGGGGGGGGGGGGGGGGGGCTCAGCCTCACCCTCTCTCTAAAACATTTTAAACCTACCCTGGAAAAGATTCCAAGATCACTAAATGAATTTCCATTCCGAAAACCCAAATGAAATTCTGTCAAAAATCTAATTTAGTTTTGAGACCCTTTCACAGTTTTGCAGAAATATTAAATTGTAACTAAAATAAGTGTTTCAATACTCGCTCATCCTGTTTGCACATATGAAGCTAACATGATGTTTAATTTTACACTAGTTATACACTTGAATTTTTTATCATGATATTCTTTTATTAACATAAAAATAATTTATTACAAGAATTTAATTAGAACTAGCCTACAGTATAAGTTTGCACTATTTTATGTTTCTGCGTCAGAGAGAGAGAGAAAGTATGACCCCCCCCCCCCCCCGTATTATTCACTTCTAGCTTTGGCCCTGTGTCAATGACTGAGAAGTTCTGTTTTCAAAGCTGGTAGATGGGAGGTTTGTAGTTTTTCATGCTTTTCTTCAAACCTCGTGAAACCTTGCGTAAATACGGGTTAGGCTCCTTTAGAAAGACCCCCACGGAGGGCACTTCCTTTAGAACCTATATCTCTTGTGCAGATAATCAGTCGTCATAAATTACATCAAATAACACACGAAACCGCTACCAATGCTTTGGATTCCACTATAAATTGTATGCGCTGACCTTATTAGGTGCGTTAAATCATCTAAATTGCATAAAAATATTTTTTCCCTTAATATATTAGCAATTTTAAGATAGCAGTTTATAAATGATAACCGCTACCAATGCTTTGGATCCCACTATAAATTGTATGCGCTGACCTTATTAGGTGCGTTAAATCATCTAAATTGCATAAAAATATTTTTTCCCTTAATATATTAGCAATTTTAAGATAGCAGTTTATAAATGATAACCGCTACCAATGCTTTGGATTCCGCTATAAATTGTATGCGCTGACCTTATTAGGTGCGTTAAATCATCTAAATTGCATAAAAATATTTTTTCCTTAATATATTAGCAATTTTAAGATAGCAATTTATAAATGATAACCGCTATCAATGCTTTGGATTCCACTATAAATTGTATGCGCTGACCTTATTAGGTGCGTTAAATTATCTAAATTGCATAAAAATATTTTTCCCTTATTATATTAGCAATTTTAAGATAGCAGTTTATAAATGATAACAGGATAAAATCACTAGTGTAAAAAGAAATGGATAAAAGATTCATAGCACCATTTTTGACGACTTAACTCGTTTTCGGCAAGAAATTATCAATTAAAAATATCTTGTTTTAAAATTAAATGCATACAAAAATATATGGCGTCGCCGCTACTTAAACGCATTAGACGGCTATGACATTTGGCCGAGGTTGCTGGAGAAAATAGTACAGTAAAGAATGAAACCAATTTCTCGCACTAAAATTGCAATTACAGTAGACTTCCTCTTAACGAAGTCCCTATTTAACGAAATTTCGTACTTGACGAAATTTTTTGCTGAATCTTGATTTTGAACACCATTTACCCTTTATCAACCGCATTATAAATTCATGAAAATTTTACATTCTAAAGCATTTTACGTAAATTGTTTAAACAAACTTAAATGATTTACATAATCAATTAATAAATTTTTGAAGGATTGGAAGATTTAGAAGGATTAATTAAATTTGAATTTGCAGGAATTTTGTGCAATATTTATAACCCCACTCAAATCTTTTATTTTAAATTGTATAAAATGTACAAATGTGATGTTCTTACAATGTAAATATAGAAATATTTCTGAATTGAAAAATCCCCATCCCCCTCCCTCGGCGTTAAGAAAGGTGAAAAAATACAAAGACAAAAGAAATCATCCTTTTAAAAATATTTTTGTTTTGTGTAACCAATAATGCTTTTGGAACAAGTAATGTATCTGTAACTCATTATAAACAGTATTACAACTAATTGACGTATTAAAAGAATTTTATAATAAGTAATTTTAATGGTACTTATAAATACCGTTGGTAGATAAAGGGTTAACATGCAAGTTAATCTCCATATTATGAAAAATGTACACGATATAACAAAGTTTATTCCATTTTTTGCTTTTACAACATTTAAACGGAGAGATTGCAATTGCGATGGATGTATGAATTTATTTCGGCTGAATGTATGACAATAAAAATATCAATTTAATTAACCATTTACATTCGAAAGAAGAAATTCTAAAAATCTTTGATACAATAAGAAGAGGATTCCAATTAAACAAGAACGTTACAGATGGCTTGTTCGGGTACTTACAAAAGTTCAAAAAGCTTTATAAAAATGTATTTTTATAAAAAACCTTAACAATGTAATATTACAGATTTTTTTTAAACTTAAGGGGTCATACGACTGTCAAACAGTTAAAAAATTCGATTGTTTGAAAAACAGTTACATGAAAGATTAGCCTTTTCTGCGTATTTTAAGACAATCCGCTTGAAAAAAAATTCACATAATTACGGAAGTTATGATTAAAAATGTGTCAGCTGTTTACTGTAAACAGATTTAAAGGGCCAGTACTTCAAAGTGATTTATCTCAAAATCTTTTCCATGTGTTCTTTTATGTTTTGCGTTTTTCATTTAGGGAGTCATTACCCTGTCTGCAAAGATGACAATCCACAGGTCAGAGACGCAGTCACATACAGACATAGACTCACACACAGAAATTTTGTAAAAAACATGCTTTTTGTGATCTCTGATCCTTTAAAAAGTGCAAATCCATCAAAAACTGAAAATTTAAAACTTTTACATATCACTTTCCTGTTCTAAAGATAGAAGAAGATAAAAGGTAAAACTTTCAGTCATGGACGACGTAAAAACAATATTTAATAAAACTTTTCACTTCTTAATGCAAATCTAGACTGAATCAAGTTCAAGTGTAATTTTGTCACTTTGAATCTAAGTCTTATCTCCACAAACAAAAAAAGTAAAACAACGGTCTTGTGTCTGAAATTAAATGAAGAAGGTGTATAATTTTCTTTTCCGTGTGTACTTTTATGGGTGTGTTTCATTTATAGGAGTCATTACCCTGTCTGCAAAGATGACAATCCACAGGACGCTGTTTGTGAAAATATTTTAGTGTGTTTTCATGTGTACATAGTGGTAAAAAGAAGGAACAGAATTTAATGAGAAAAAATAATTGGACTGAAATATAATATATTTGAATATTAATACATATATATTTTTTAAACTTATATATACAATTTTAATTATTTTGTAAATATGCATGTTTTATTATTAACATTTCCTACGCGGTATTTCCTTTTATTTTGCTAAATTACCTTCAAATGAGTCGAAAACCGAATCTTCTACAAGTCCATTTGTATCGTCTTTTAAAGATAGAAGAAAATAAAAAGTAAAATTTCGAGTCATGGACGACGTAAAAACATTATATAATAAAACTTTTCAATTCATAATGCAAATCTAAATTGAATCAAGTTCAAATCTGTAATTTTGTCACTTTGAATCTAAGTCTCGTCTCCACAAACAAAAAAAGTAAAACATTGGTCTTGTGTCTGAAATTAAATGAAGGAGGTGTATAATTTTCTTTTCTGTGTGTACTTTTATGGTTTGCGTGTTTCATTTAGGAGTCATTACCCTGTCTGCAAAAATGACAATTCACAGGTCATAGACGCAGTTTGTGAAAGCATTTTATTGTGTTTTCATGTGCACATATTGGTAAAAGGATGGAACAAAATTTAGTGAGAAAACATAATTTCACTTTATTCTTTTATAAATATGCATGTTATATTACTAATTTTTCCTTCACGATATTTCCTTTTATTGTGCTAAATTACCAGCATATTTACTAATTTCCTATTCTTTAATGCACTCACTTCCAAAAGTTAAGCACGAAGTTGTAAAATGCAAAAAAAATCCACAAATAGTGCTTTGATTG
This sequence comes from Maratus speculifer, assembly GCA_964019185.1. Taxonomy (NCBI): domain Eukaryota; kingdom Metazoa; phylum Arthropoda; class Arachnida; order Araneae; family Salticidae; genus Maratus; species Maratus speculifer. The sequence continues at coordinate 142,379,733 of OZ025301.1, read as the reverse complement.
ACACAAAATTCGGCAGGAAAGTAGCATATATATTTATGCATAAAACAAAATCAATAATTATATACAGAAATGAAAACAATATTAAATTTTTATAAGTTATTAGATAATCACATACTGGAGACTTAAACAGAATTATGTATAAAGTATAAATAAGCAGCATAAAATGAAAAAAAGTCATTAATAGGGTATTTGATCCCCCTCATCTGTATACAAAGTTTACACCTTGTGACTGTGCTTTCAATTAGATGGTCAACCACCGCAGAATTAAGCAATCGCCATTCTTCTTGTAGAGTAGTTTCCAGCTTAATAAGAGTGGCTGGAGGTGGGAAACGTAAACATACAGCACGGCCGAGAGCATTCCAAAGTTTTTCAATGGGATTAAGGTTAGGCGAATATGCTGGCCCCGCTATACGCACTATCCCTTCACTCTGCAGGTAGTCATCGACGATGTCAGCTCTATGAGGACGTGCGTTATCGTCCATTAGAGTAAAAGTGGAGCCAACTGTGCAGCGTACAATCTCACAATGGGTTCTAAGGTTTCATCTCGATACCGGACAGCCATCGGAGATCTCAGTTTAAAGATGTGCAGGTCGGTGCGGTATCCCAATGAAATCCCTGTCCACACCATAATGCTTCCGCTTCGATTGGTTGGCTGAATGGAGTTTTATGGCGCAAGGTCCCCTGTGGGACATGCTGCGCCAAGAATAAGGTGGACGTAAAATAAAGTTAAACTTTAAAAAGTGAATATTACATTAAAAACCTTTTATAGATACAAATTAAATAGAAAATGGAATTGCGGTGACACATGAAATTAAAAACAATTAAAACCAGTCAAAGACATTTAAAAATGTAAAAAAATAAAATCCCAAAAGTAGTTAAAATTCTAAAGTAATTAACAACAACATGAAAAGAAACACAAAAGGCCAAATACAACAGAAAATCTAAAACATAAAACCAAAAACCAATAAAAAACTAAGTTCAACCAGGCACATATTCCTCAAACACAGTGTTTTCCTCGGAATCCGAGCCACTGCCGTAAGAATCGGATTCCATAGCCTCTTGAACATAGTGCTGCAGCTGCCTGGGATCTTTAAAATTCCTAATGCATGAGCTGAGCGATGACCCTTTCATTCTTTTAACGACAGTCTGCCACTTGGGAAATGCTGGATATGGGGTTTTCTTGGTATCTGTTTGTTTTTTAAGTATATTTGATTTCTGTGGTGCTTTTGAGTTTGTAACAGTTTTGGTCCCAGTCTTGGTCCCTTCTTTTTGAATGGAAGTTTTCACTATCTGACTAGAGTTGGGTTTTTTCAAGTCTACAGCAGATGAATTAGGGGCATTTTTTGGAGAAGTAACAGGAGAATTGAATGATCCATTAGATTGAGATTTCTGTCGACGTTTTTCTAGGTCAATTATTTTTACAGGTTCTTTGGATGGTACCCAGCGTTCTAATTGTGGGTTTACAAGACATTTAGTAGGGAGACAGATATCACGGCTTTCTTTAATTGGTGTGCTAGTTGATTGTGTTTTAGTAGATTTATTTGGTAGATATGTGGAATCAGTTTGAGTACTTATGTGTTTTACTGTTGTTGATTGCTGCTTGAGTAAGCTGGAGTAGGAAATTCCAGCAGATGGGGTTCTACTTTCAACAAGTTTGCGGGCATCGGGATAAGACAAATTTTGAGTAATTTTGACAGTCAGAATTTCTTTTTCACGATTCCAATTAGGACAAGTGCGGGAATATGCAGTATGATCATCCTTACAATTTGCACAGTGTTCGAGTTTATCACATGATTTATTGTCGTGGCCGACTTCTGCACAACGTGCGCAGGTAAGAGATCCACGACAATTTGTGTTAATATGGCCGTAACGCTGGCATTTAAAACATCTAAGAGGGTTTGGTATGTATGGTCGAACTGGACAGCTTAGATAACCGGCTTTAATTTTAATAGGTAAAGTAGGGCCATTGAATGTTAGAATAATATGTTTTGTAGGCAGCACTTGTTCATTGCGACGGATAGTAATCCAGCGAACATCAATGACATTTTGGTCTTTTAAATTTTCTAAAAGTTCAGTTTTAGTAGAGAATAACAGATCAGGGTCGGATATGACACCACGACTTGTATTTAGAGTTTTATGTATTTGTACTGAAACAGAAAATGTGCCTATTGTACAGCAATTAGAGAGAAACTGCGACTGTTTTGCTGTAGAAACCTCAACTAGTGGATCCCCAGATTGTAGTTTTTTGAGAGAATGACCATCCCCCAAGACTGACTGGAAAGTTTTTGCAATGAGAAATGGTGATGTTTTTTTTAAATGAACTATCAGATAGGCTATCAGTACGTTTAATGATGAAAAAGCGAGTGAATGATAGAGTCTGTACGGTTTGTTGCTCTCCACAATTGAGAGGATTAGAAGGAACAGAAATATTTCCATCCACATTAAAAATAATAATCTTCAGACCCTGGCCGCACCACCCACTACCGAGCCCAACAAGGGATACACATTCGTGCACCAGTGCTAGCCAAGGCCCATACGGTCACAAGACAACCCTATGTCAGCCTCCACCCTTAACGAGATGACTAGTAGTTGCTCGATCACTTGATCCCTAAAGCCAGTGACAAAAGTCAGCTGACCAGCCGATTGGTACATACGGGACCAATATGTACCTCCCGTCTACCTGAAGCAGAGGCCAAAGCAGTGTGTTGGTTTCCCTCAACTGCCAGGATCCCCCTTTCCAGGGACAAGGGTCGCCACGCACGGCCAACACGTGGGTGGTTTACAATTCTCCATGAGTCGATATACAGGTTGACATCGGCTCATACAGAATTGCCCTCCGGAAAGGAAAGCACAATGAGAGTGAAACAAAGATGAAAGGAAGATAGGAGAAGTAAGAGGAAAAGGAAAAGAGAAAGATCACTCAGGTGCCCCGGGATTGTGAAGCCCGTGAATACCTAAAGAAGGTATCCCCCTGGGGGAGCTTCCGCTTCGGAATGCGTGATGTTCGGTGATGTTTTGGGGCTGATTGCTTGTTTCTTGTTCACTCAATATTCTTATACGCTTGTCATCTGGTTGCAGAGCAAATCTTGACTCATCAGTAAACATGACATTGCTCCAGTCAGACAAAATCCAATTGACATTTTCCCGGCACCACTTTAATCGTGCCCCTCTTGTTTGGATGGATAGAAGAACACAAACTCGATGTACCCGAGCGTACAGTCCACTCATATGTAATCTTTGACGTAAGTAGCTGCAGATATCGCCTTACCAATGGACGCTGTAATCATAGATGTCACACGTGCGGAGATCGCTCTCTGTTTCTGCTTGGCTACAATAGAAATATATCGATCTTCCGTGGGGGTTGTAACCCTTGGACGACCGACTACCGGCTTTCGGACAATTGTCTGTGTGGTTTGGAATTGTTTCCATAAACGTGAAATTACAGAATGATGAACGCCGAAGAAAAAAGCACCATTTGTTATCTACTGTCCTGCTTCAATGCGCCCCACAGCACTCCAGCGCTCAGAATCTTCTATTCTTTTTCTGGAAGTCATAGAAACACATATGTCTTCAAAACAAATTGTACGAAAGTTTTAAACACCTTCTACCAGCACTTACAGTCAACTTCTGTAACCTTTCATAAAGCTGGCTTCTTATAAGACTGCCCATTTGCATATTTCTTGGCATGAAAGCGCGATTGGCTGTTACCTAACATATTTGCATAGTTCCATTTACCTCTGCAGCAATTTGCATCCTCTTCAATTCTGATTGGCTTCAGGAAATTAGCATTTTCCTCTCTGTGATTAACTTTTGGAAGTGAGTGTAATATCTATCATTAATCCAATCCCTATCATCAATCCAACTTCTTAAATTATTATCTTACTCATTTTTTTAATTTAAAGCTTTTAGTTTATTCCTAAATTGTATCATCATTTTTACCATTTCTATTATTGAGTGTGAATTAGAATGTTTTTAATAGAGCTTTTTTTATATACTTATTTTATTCCGACAGCTTTCACAAGCTGAGATATTCTTCACCTTAAAATCCTCACACTTCTAAATTGACAGAACTCTTGAGAGAATCATTCTCATTGGCTGTGACGTAGACTTTACTCCAGTCTTTATATTTCCTCATTGGCCAGAGCGCGCGCGACGCTATGATTTGTGTTAATCCGAGCTTTTGACAAAAAGCTGATGCAATGGAGTGAAGTAACAGATTTGTTCGATTTTTCACTGGCCACTATTATTCCTGTCTAGTAGTTTTCTTGTGACAACAGTTTTCTCACGACATTTTCTTCTACAATCAACGATGACATCTTAATATCATAAGACCTGAGTTTCATTGGAATTGCAGGAAATGTTGTCAATGACAGGCTGCTAATAAAAGTATGAAGGATAAAAATTAATGATTATTTTTTCATGAAAGGACTCCTTATTAAATTCATTTCACTGTCTGTATATGTCCACTTCACGATCTGCGCCAACGTCAACAAGATATTGGATGTTTATCAAATTATAAAGATTTGACGCACGATCGAAATGTTGCACTGAATCTGTAGAAGTTACAATGTATTCGACGGAATGCTTCGTAATAAGCACGCTAAAATTATTACAATCTTACATGCATTTTTTTTTTTTACTTTGTTACACTTATCTTTTATACAGTAGACATTTTTATGCAGACATATTAGCTTCCAATGAACTCGCAAAACAAATCATGGAGGTATCCTCATCAGAATGATCCCATGTCTAAAATTGAATGAAATTTGATAAATCTGCATGAAGAACCCATTTATCGAAATTAAGGGTGGGGGATTAGTCCCATCCCCTCTTTATACTTATCCAATGAACTCCCAAAACTAATCATGGCGGTACCCTCATCATAAAATTTGAATGAAATCTGATAAATTCTGCATGAAAAACCTATTTATATAAATACAGGATAGGGGCAATAGCTACCGTTCACCCTCTTTATACTTATCCAATGAACACTTAATACTAATCACGGAGGCGTCTCATCAGAATGATCCTATATCTAAATTTTGAATGAAAAACTGGTAATTCTGCATGAAAAATTCATTTATATAAATTAAGGGGAGGGTATTAGCCCCATTCCCCCTCTTTATACTTATCCAATGAACACTTAATATTAATCACGGAAGTGCCTCATCAGAATTATCCTATATCTAAGTTTTGAATGAAGACTGATTAGTCTGCATGAAAAAACCATTTATATAAATTAAGGGGAGGGTATTAGCCCCGTTCCATCTCTTATACATATCGGAAGAACTCCAAAAACTAATCAGGGAAGCGCCTTATCAGAATATACCTATATCCAAAATTTCAAGTTAATCGGATATTTTTATCATGTTATCGCGTTACGCAGGTATGCACGCACATATACAGGGTGATTCATAAAAGATGGGCAGAACTTTAAGGGGTTATAGTACATTTAAAGACAAATAATATTAAATAGGAGACTAAGGGTCCCAGACGTATTCCCAAGGAGATAGGGGGCATTAAAGTTTAGGGTCCGAAATTTCAAATGATTATAAAAAATGGAAAAATTGGTCGATTCGTTTGCGGTTTTTGCAAAAAATTTTCTTTATGCCAGTATTTTCTTGAAATAAAATTTTAAAGTTCAATTTCAAAAATGCCGATAGGGGGCGCTTTAGACTTTGGAGTAACAAACAACTATTTTTTAACGTTATTTTTTGTATTTCTTTAAATGATTTCGAAAGCTTAGACTTAAACTTAAATTTTGATCTAAAAATCTGAGTCCTAACGAGTAGTTAAGTAGCGTAAACTGAAATTTGAAATTTGAAACCCTTCTCCCCCCAGAACAAAAATCAGTTATTCCCGATCTTTGTGTCGTAGATTAGGCTCTAACTACTGCCGCGTTTTTCTAAAATTATTCTTTATGTCAGTATTTTCTTGAAAATAAATTTTAAAGAAAATTTTCAAAAAATTCCGATAGAGGGCGCTTTAGACTTTGGAGTAACGAACAACTATTTTATACCGTTATTTTTTGTGTCTCATTAAATGCTTTCTAAAGCTTAGACTTAAACTTAAATTTTCAGCTCAAAATCTGAATCGCTGAGCGTGGTTCAGTAGCAAGGGGAGGGGGTTCAAATTTCAACTTCTGAACATAGTTCAGCTTGCACTACTTAACCATGCCCAACGATTCTGTGCTGTGATACGAGGCAAAAATACAACTTTCGTCAAGGACTGCATAGTCGGAATTCACTCATAAAGGCACTGGCACAGTTGGAAACGTCGCTCATGCAAACGTTAAAGCTCCATTCCTGACGCTAGTCACCGGGTGAAGAAGGAGACAGAAAGTATGCAAATGTCAAATGGGGAAGAAGAAGAACACGTATGCAAAATTTCGACACGATTCAGGCATAAAAACCACTGAACGGTGAGTCAAGTGTAAGTCGCTGTAGTAATGAATCGGAAGATGGTGCCCTTCACGAATAAGGAAAAGGCTGAGATGCATTTAATTTACGGAGCGGCAGATGGAAATGGTGCAGAGGCACAACGAATGTACGGAGAGCGATTTCCCAACAGGCGGTTGCCTAACCGCAAAACTTTCGAGCGCTTGCACAGACAGTTGTGTGAGACGGGATCATTTCTCGCTTCCCGGTCGAATGCAGGTCGTGCAAAAAAGGACGAATCAGTAGTTGTTGCAGAAGCCATTCTGGATGTAGTAGCGGCGCAGCCAAGTACAAGTACACGAACAGTGGCTAGGCAGGTGGATACCTCACAGTCCATGACTTGGAGGGTACTGAAGGATGAACATTTGCTCCCGTTTCATGTGCAACGAGTCCAGAAACTGTCTCCAGGGGATTATCCAAATCGTATTGAATTCGCCCGCTGGTTTCTGCAGCAGAACGCGCTAAATCCACATTTTGGACGAACTGTGCTTTTCACCGATGAATGTACCTTCACACGTGAAGGTACATTTAACACACACAATGCACATGTATGGGCGGATGTCAATCCACATGCTACGTATCCACATGCTCATCAGAGACGCTTTTCCATCAATGTTTGGGCAGGAATCCTCGGAGACCACCTAATCGGACCGTACCTTCTTCCTGAACGCCTCAACGGTAAAACATACCTCACATTTCTGCAACATGTGCTGCCAGACCTGTTAAACGTTGTTCCTCCACGCATCCGGCGGGTCATGTGGTTCCAGCACGATGGAGCGCCAGCCCATTACGTACGAGACGTCCGCAACTATCTGGACATCACATTTCCGAACAGATGGATTGGTCGAGGTGGTCCTGTTGCTTGGCCTGCTCGCTCGCCAGATCTTTCACCCCTCGATTTCTTTTTTTGGGGACAATTGAAGGCTCTTATGTATGAGACACCCATTGAATCCCCCGAGGAACTGGTCGCCAGACTTTCCGCCGCTGTAGGGGAAGTGCTCGAAAAGCCTGATGTTTTCGCGAATGTTCGCCGTTCCATTCTTCGCCGTTGTTCTGCGTGCATAACCTCTGGTGGTCACAATTTTGAACATTTATTGTAATTACATGTTAATAAATATGCTTTGGTAACATAATCCTAATTTGTGTCTTTTTACCTCGTATCACAGCACACAATGTGTGGACATGGTAAACTGAACTGTGCTCAGGAGTAGAAATTTCAAACCCCTCTCCCCAGAAACTTAACCACGTCTAACGATTCAGATTTTGGGCTGAAAATTTAAGTCTAAACTTTAGAAAGCATTTAATGAGACACAAAAAATAACGGTATAAAATAGTTTGTCGTTACTCCAAAGTCTAAAGCGCCCTCTATCGGAATTTTTTGAAAATTTTCTTTAAAATTTATTTTCAAGAAAATACTGACATAAAGAATAATTTTAGCAAAACGCGGCAGTAGTTAGAGCCTAATCTACGACACAAAGATCGGGAATAATTGATTTTTGTTCTGGGGGGGGGAGAAGGGTTTCAAATTTCAAATTTCAGTTTACGCTACTTAACTACTCGTTAGGACTCAGATTTTTAGATCAAAATTTAAGTTTAAGTCTAAGCTTTCGAAATCATTTAAAGAAATACAAAAAATAACGTTAAAAAATAGTTTTTGTTACTCCAAAGTCTAAAGCGCCCCCTATCGGCATTTTTTGAAATTGAACTTTAAAATTTTATGTCAAGAAAATACTGGCATAAAGAAAATTTTTTGCAAAAACCGCAAACGAATCGACCAATTTTTCCATTTTTTATAATCATTTGAAATTTCGGACCCTAAACTTTAATGACCCCTATCTCCTTGGGAATACGTCTGGGACCCTTAGTCTCCTATTTAATATTATTTGTCTTTAAGTGTACTATAACCCCTTAAAGTTCTGCCCATCTTTTATGAATTACCCTGTATACAGAATGGACGGGCACATAAGCTCTCAGGCTTTGATAGCCTGTGAGCTAAAGAAAAAAGGAATTTAAAAATCAGATCCCGCATTTAAAAGTTATAAGTGGTTCTGCATTAATCGTACATGTAGATACCAAATGAATAACTTCCATTGTGGAAAGTCAATAAATAAGAAAAAAAAGGGGGGGGAGAGAAAGGAAAAGAAAAGGAAAAAATTATTTGACTATAAGCAATTTTTTTTCCTTACAATTTCTAGATTTATTCCGTCTGAGTATATTATACACATCTATTTTTCTTGACTACATGCCTATTTTCTTCAACCATTGTACCACTTGTGTTAGTGCATTCTTGTTACATTCTGTTTCTCACAGAATGCGTTTACAGCTGCTAAATTTGTATTTTTATTTGGATTGTTTCTCTGTCTGTATTAAGTTATTTCAGAAAGTAGACAGTTGGAGAAAAAGAAAGGTGATATTTTGGAGCAATTTTTTCTTGTAATTGCTTGTTTTGGAAAATTATAAAAACTACAATTTTTTTTTATTTCACCGCACAAACATATAGAATACTTTAACAAGCAATTTGAAATCTTATATTACTTACTCATCAAACGTATTATAGGGTAAGTCTTGCAATCCTTTTGAAAATCGAAACAAAAAATGATGTATTTACACATTTTAGACATTGGAAATTCCGAAAAACATATTTTTAGAAGAAAAAAAATTGCCGTCCGTCTGCGCGTGTGTTTGTCTGTGTGTCTGTCTATCCGCCTGTGTGTCTGTAAATGCTCTGTCTCCCGAACAGAAGTAAATAGAGACTTGAAATTTGGTGTGCACTTAGTGTGTAATAATCGAAAGAAGTCTATTGAGTAATAACCTCAATTATCCGAAACTATATTTTTCGGGCTCTGGAAATATTCGTTCTGATGAAAAATGCATAAAAATCTTCGAGTTATTTAATTTTAAGGAGTGAATATAAAAGACATTAAAGCAGCATAAATTTAGCATAAAGAATGAAGTCGATCGGATAATTAGTTTCTGAGACATTTGTAAGCATATATTTTACACTCTTCGATTTTTTGTGATCCTGTATTTAATTTAAATTTCAATTCAAATATATATTTTAATTGGATATGAAACGCTTAATGCGACGAAATAAATTGTCAGTTAACATGAATATCATACTTGAGTTACAAGGATGTTTCGTTTACGCAATTCGGTACTGTTTGATTATCTCGTTGAACAAAGAACGAAAAAACGATCGTTACTCTATACGCATAAATGCCAATAATGGCTTACTGTAAATGTCACATTCACTTGAGATAAACAAATTACACATGTTTGCTACGTCATCAAAGGATTTTTAATTCGACTTTTCATTTGTACTTTTATTAATATTTTACTAATTTATTTGTTCTTTCGTTATTTAAAAAAATTATGCCAATTTGTATAATTTATGAGTAGCTTGGCAATTTATACAATTTGTTGAAATGGATCAACGGAATAATCATACAGTAATTCCGTACAGTCAATTCCGTAATATAGCATTACTATGGGCGTGTTCAGCGCAACTTACCGGTCTCTTACCGAAGTGGGAAATGTTACTGACCGATTGTAGAGTAGTAGGAAATGAAAATCAAGGTGAATTGTGACGTCATCTATAATTCAACTGGATAGTTTACATTGGTGCAACATTTCACTTTCGTATTTCCCTACAATTGGTCGGTAGCATTGGTCACTCTGGTAAGTTGCGCTGAACACGCCCTATGTTTTAAAAATATTTAAATTCGTTTAAATTTTATTTTTGATAATGAATATGGATATATGGACTTGTTCCCATGATGAACATTGCCATCGTAAAGTTTGTAATACACGTGCACGCAAACACTTTTCGTTCGATTCCCTTTTCTCGCAAAACACAGATTTTTTAATGAACTAACGAATAACCAGCGTGACCTTACATACAATAACGTAAGACTTCATGTGCATATTTCCTTTATTCGTATTCCTTTCCTGCTTAGCATAAAACTAAAATTTGTGAGGATTTTTAAGAAACAGTCTTTATTTTCACCCATATTCCATACACTGGGCAATATGTTCTATAACTTATAAAGCCCTGGTTTGATACTCTGATGCTCGTAAACGAATGACAAGCAAATTCACTTCTCATTTACAGTTTGGAACACGTTGGAGAGTATATTTATAGAAGATAGAGCGCGGAGAGACATACAAACAGACACAAATACAGACAGACAGATAGAAGAATGAAAATCATAAAGACCTATGAGCTATGTTGGAAAATGTTAAAATTAATATTATATGTTTTCTTTATTCGGAGAAAATATTGTTATTATTTTTTGTACTTTCGTCAGCAAAACATTTTCATAATCAAATTTCATTTTATAGATAAATTGAGCGTAAAACAAATCAAGTCATCATGATCATCTAAAATTTCACTATGACTTTGACTTCCACTTAAAAAATAAGTATCATTTGACCATGCGTTTAAAGTTACATTTTATTCTCTATCAGCTCAGAATTATTCATGTATTATGCATAGGATTTTTTTCAAAATAAGGATTTATTTTCTTTTTTAATGACATACATCTGAAAAAATAGTCGGAAACACCTTCAAAGAAGTTCTTTAAGTTTCATTTTCTTCTTTATACGTGTATTTTTAAATATTTATTTGCAAGTATAAATTATTAATACCGTCTGGAGAATAAACATTCGCAAATGTGTCCACAGAGCATCTTCATTTGTGTTGTCATTTTCTTTTTTTGGAATATTACTTTAACATTCATTTGCATGTATACATTATTAATATCGTCTGCTGAATAAACTGTAAGTAGAATTGTATTACACGTTTTGCACTTCCATTTTTATTGAATTACCAAAACATAAAGCGAAATCTTGCTCAGAAGTGAATAATATTTCATTATAAACAAAATTTCTTATGCTTCAATGCTCTTTTATTTATTTTTCTGTCAGTAGCAAATCTAGAGTTAATTGTCTTGAAAAATTATAAGTAGATAATGAATATTTTTTAATAATACTTTTATTATTTGATTTAAGTTTCACCCAAGTAAATAAATATAATGTTATATTTATAAGAGTTAACAGTTTTACTCATTAGGATTTTATGTCAAGATTGGCCAAATTGACCTTGCAAATTGACCTTTAAAGTTTGCCTTACTTGCATAGGTTAGAATTATCGCCAAACGCACTGAAATCAATAAACAACTGAGTTAGCGAATAAATTTTGAAATAAAAGTTTATCTATATATATTGTTATTTTCATTGATGCAATTTCATTTTCTATTTTTTAGACATTTTATTATTTGAAATGAAAATAAAAGTAAAAATTTGCCGGATTAATGTAATAAAACCTTCTTTCCGATATATTTACAGATCTCCAATTCGGTCCATTTTTGAATACCACTATTTTCAAAGGCAAATCCATTTTTTGGATTTCTCTTGAAAATTTGTAGCGATCTACCTTAATGTTATTTTTGTAACAAATATTTGTAAAAAAACTACTACAGAAATTTTACTTCAAAAAATCGAAAATAATTCATAAAATCGAATCATTTGGAGTCTTGATTTGAACAGTAGTAAAATTAGAAATAAAATTAATTAGTCGTATTAGCATTTCAATTCGTTTATTCTTTTTTATTTAATGCAAATAATGTATAGAGGAAGTTTGAGTATTAAGGAATGCGATTTACATTTTTATTTGTAAATCAACATTAAAATTTTCATATATTTTAAAAGTTAGTGAAGAACAAACTTTTACTACTTCTTAACACATTTTTAATCCGTTTAAAGCGAAGAAATGCATATTAATATTTAGCTTTTAACAAAAAATTTACATTTTTCGAGTAGTAGTAACCGGCCGTGTTAGTAAAATCATAAGAAATATTAAATTGAAAAAAAAATCACGATTTAAAATAATAACCAAAATTATTAAAAATCATCTATAAATCGTCAGATTCGTTGAAAAATTGCTTAAATTTTTGAAACAGTTCTTTAGTTAATATTCCTTATTACCCGAAACTAGTGCACGCGATGGGATACGTATAGCAGCTATACGTTTAAACGATATACGTATATCCGTATAATACGCTTTTCTGCTATACGGATACTTTCGAATATACGTTTAAACGTATCCGGATACGTATAACGCGTATCAACTAAACGTATATATAAGAATACCTATATTTAAAGTATACGTATATTCCACGTATCGTATCTAATTTAAATAGTAGACTTCATCAGTCGTATGTCACTGAATTAAGAATAATTTGGAAATCGGTGGTGTTACGACAGGAATCCGCATAGTATGCCTTATATATAAGAGATCGAGCAATAAAAAGCGTATACTTTATAAAACATTTTGCAAAAAGTTCACAAAAAATCAGACTCCTGATTGGCCAATCTCGTTTCACTAATAGTGAAATATCTTTCAGGATTCCGACCAAGATTGTAGAAATCGTAAAAAAGACAACATAGTAGCACCACCTGTTGAACGATTTACACACAAAACTAATCAGCACCAATTTCTATCAGGCACTACCTGAAAATATAGGGGAGACTGGGGCACATATGAACATAGCTTTTTTCTCATAACTGGGTTAATTTCTATAAGCAAAACTACTCAATATAATAAACAATACTTTTTTTACGCATGGTATTTTTTTTAATTATTTTTATAGCTCTTCTTACTTTTCTTAATAGTTTTATGAATTCAAAAAAATGTTCATATGTGCCCCAACGAAGGGGCAGCTGTAAAACATAAGGGCAACATGTGAACACAAGGAAAAATAATTATTTGACACTTTTTTATTAGCTTTTCCATATGTTACCATAATCATTAGTTGTACTATCTGTTAAATTCACGATAAAGAAAAATATATGTATATTTATATAGTTTCTGAGTGATATATTTAAGCAAAATATTATAAAATAAAAATAAATAGATTGTTTTTTTGGGGGGGAGGGGGGGGTTAGATAATTGATAAAATATTGTTGCAATAAAATAAAAGCTTAAAGAAGTAAACTTGAGAAAATAATAGAATTTAAATTTTGCTTAGGGCTTTTTGCTTGAGAGACATTTTAGGGAGGGAGCATTTGGATAATATTTGTCGGAAATCTACCGAAAGGCGAAAGATTTTCGTTCCTATATTTGCCTTATTTGCCTATAAATTAAGAATAAAAAATTGTTTTCCGTTTATAAGCTTCCTCCAAATTTAATTTCTTTTGCTTTTAAAATAAAGCGGGGAGGGGGAGGGGAAGTCAATAATGAAGATTTCACAGTTGTTTAAAAATTTTATTTTCTTAAAATATAATTTTATTTTCAAAGCACCAAATAACATATCTGTTTAAGAAATGGAAGTAAACTAAATACAACAAGTCTGCAACAAATGAAATAGAAAAATTTTCAAAGTTGTTAAACGTAATATTTTTTGCATTAACGATGCATAAAAAATAGTATTGAAAACCGTTAAATAAAATAATATATAACATTTATTGCATTTTAGAAAACATTAAATTTATTTAAATTACAATTGAACATAAACGAGCTTGTTGCTTTTTATGTATTTGCTGACAGATATGTTTGTAAAAGTTTCTATACAAAATCAAGTTTATAAGACAGAAATGTCTTCTATTTCAATAAAATTATAGATAATGGAGCTGACATTATTTTCATGAAGTTAACTAAAAGGAACAGAATAACTGAAAGATTACTGGAGAATTTAATGTGGTGTTCAGATCTGCTCCAACAAGACTCTTCATAAGTGCCCCACACTCCCACAAGAGTTAAAATGACAAATCTTTCACATTTTTCAATTTTAGCAAAAACAATTATCCTAAATATTTATTAGTATCCACAATATATGTTAAAACATTAACTTTTAAAAAAAATGAATAAATAAATAAAATTATTCTCTTAGCAAGTTGGAGATTTTACTTTTGAGTTCAGTTAATCAGTATTTTGGCTCCTGGGGACAAACAAAATGTCGAAGAACTTCAAAAAAAATTTTTCCAAATGTCTATAGGTGCTACTATCTTTGGTAATTTTTTGAAATAATAAAACATACAATAATTTGTGAAAAATAGCAATGTTTTCATATGCCCCATTTTCGCATGTGCCCCAGTCTCCCCCATATATGTTTCTTATTTCTGTGTATTAGGCTTTGAGATAGAGCGCCAACAAATCTCATGTCACACACAGACAGACAAACTCACAAACTCACAGGCAGATTTTTGTAAAAACTTGTTTTTCGGACTCTCTTACCCTTAAAACGTGTAAGCCCGTCGAAAGTTGTCCCTTATTAATTAAATACTTTCTTCTTGTAAAGATACAAGAAAATATAAAAAACTAAGTACTGCGCCACAGATCTTCCAAAGAATAGTTTGATTCTACCACAACTAATGTAAGACATTTCATAATAAATAACTTAGTTTTTTGGGGGAAAAAAAAACCAAAATCTAAACTGAGGAACGTATTCAGATTTTTTTTTTAAGTGCCTGCAAAACAAGTAGTAGTTAAGTAAACACATCGTAGTTCTTTGAACAAAGAAACGCGATGAGGATACTCTACCGGATATTTCTCAATGTCGTTAATCCGCAGAAAAACATTAAAAAATCAAATTTCATACCTTGAACGAAAAACGTTTAAACGTTTATACGTTTAACCGCTTGCATAAGATCCGTATATACGATGTACCGTATATGCTCTTTTGTGCTATACGTATAATCGCCGATGCCGTATTATACGTATAGCAAATCCGTATTTCGTATAAAACGTATTATACGGATACTCGTATAAACGTATAATCGAGAGCACTACCCGAAACACACCATCTTGAGAAACATAATTTTTTCGTTCATTAACAAGACAGAATAGAGGAATACTGACTAACACTGCAATAAATATCGCTGCTAAACTTTATACTAAATTTATTTTACATCACTGTCAATGATATTTCATAATTCATACGAATGTTACAAAATTTACCTACTACAGAAAGGTGCAAAAATTGAGAATGAGATTTCATTTCAATGCGTCGCTCCAACAACAGATATGTAAACAGAACTAGGCACAGAACCTCATGGAAAAACTAGGAAGTCGTATGTTAGATTTATGCTTGGCTGCACCATTGCTTACGCCATATGTATATTCCATATACTCAGACCATAATACTCAAACTTCCTCTGTGTGTAATCTTCTCTATATTATAAAGAAGTTATGTTCGTTTGTTTGAGTATATCTGTGTTTATTTGTCGGGATTAATCGTTGGAACTACCGTAGAAGATTTAAAAAATAATGATGGAAAAATGCTATTGATCATCTCTTCTCCAACAGAGGTAATCTTTTATGTCCGTACAACAACCCCCAAAGCTTTTAAAATTGAGATTTCTGCGATATTATTGGTATTAGAAACTTTGAATTTCGTTTGGTGGTTACTTTTAAGTTATAAATACTCGCTATGAACAATTGCGAAAAAGTTCGTGATTCAAATGGGTGAAATGAGCACAAATTCTTCTATAAAAATTCTTATCACAATTTACAGACATACAGATAGACTGTCAGACAGACAAACATTTTCTAAAAACATATTTTTCGGGTTCTCTGCAACCTAAAACGTGTAAATCTGTCGAAAACCGGATTTCGAAAATTTTTACGAATTCAATACTTTTTCTTGCAAAGATAAAAGAAAGTAAAAATATGTCCTTCCAAACATTTTATTTCAGCCATAAACCAGCAACTAAATTTTGTACAATAACGTTTATAATATTCAAATTAATTTACAGCATTTTCTTTTTAAGGTTTATAAATGCATTTTTACATGTCAATTAGTTTTTTTCATTAAAACTTAAATTTTACCAACCTAGCCCTCTTTTATGTATAGGTAGATAGTGTCTACATTTGCGGTGATTCGGGGACGAGCGACACGTATACGTGCCGCAAAAAGGGCTTAAGAATCCTTGTTCATCTCCACCAGTAAAATTTTAGTGTAAAATTCGCCTTATTGAATTGGAGCATTTTCACAATTTAATAAAACAAAAAATTCTGTATTTAACCTTTTACAGGCCAATGTTCCCAATTGGGAACACAAGTTAAAAAATTTATTAAAAATTAAAATTAATCAAAACTAACTTGAAGGTGAAAAAAAGCAAAAATAGTAAAAAGATGTCTTGATTTTTTGAAATAGAAGTTACTTTCCTATCATTAATGAGGAAATGTACAGAAAATCATAAAAATGAAAAATGACCACTGGAAAATGATCAATCATAAAAAAGATTTTTTTTAAATATATTTTTCGAATTAGATAACTTGATTTTTAGAAAAATAAAAGTTACATTTTTATCCTTTATGGGGAAATGTACAGAAAATCATAAAAATGACCAATAATAACTGAAAAATGACCACCAGATGTGACCAATTTTTCCAATTGGTTATATTCTGAAAATTATATATATATATATATATAAATTTCCCACCATATTACTGACTAATATCCCTTAAATAAAGCATTAGAAGGCATAATGAGCAGAAAAAAATATCTAAAATATGATTGGATCAGAATTTGGCCTGTAAAAGGTTAAAAACCTGTGACAAAACATTAAAAAATTCGTAAAAGGCTCCCGTCGCGAAGGGGTTATTAAAAACAGAAATTTGCGCCTTATTAAATCAAAAAAAAAAAAAAAAAAAAAAAAAATGCTCCGATTCAATAAGTCAAATTTTACAATAAAATTTTACTGGTGGGGATTACCAAGGATCCTTAAGCCTTTTTGCGGCACGTATACCTGTCGCTGGTCTCCAAGGGGTTAAGGGATTACTGTATCTTAAATCTGATATTACTGGTGTAAAATAAAATGTCACACGAAAAAATCTGATACCTAACTTAAGGGGTCTTGTACCTTTTAAACGGGATGAAAATCAACAAAAACATCCAAAGTTCGATTCAGTGTATCTTTAAAACTTTTATACATATTAACTTGAAAATTTCACCGTTCAATAGAAAAGATTATACTTTTTAATAAACTGTCATTAAACATTTAATAGTCTTTCATATAATATATGCATTACTGAAATTTAAAAACCTCTAGTTTTTACTAAGTCGTGCCTTGCGCGCATCCTAACGACCCTATAAATCAATATTTTTTGCATATATATTTTTTTTCTGCAAAGAAGAATAATGTATTTTTAAAATGAACTACTCTTAAATAAAAATTATTTCATTAACCTTGTAAAAAAATTTTCTAAATAAAAAAATCAAAATTTTAAATTTTTTAATAAATAAAATTATTCACAACTAAAAATTTTATCGCTATAAATACATAAAAGTAGTTCATTATAAGCATACGTATGTGCTTGTTAACTAAAAAGAATTTCATAACAATTCGTACATATGTTCTCAAGGTATCATGCGCGCAATGTCTAAAAACGCAGTTTTTCAAAAACCTGTTTCAAAGTTGTAACTTTAGTTAATTACCAAGCAAAATCAGCATCTTATTTTTGCTATAACTTCAGTTCTAATGGGAATTTTTGCACGCGGTTTGTTTTAAAATACTTCTATCGAATTATTTTATAATAATTAATGAAAATTGAAAAATCGTATTTTTGAAGCCTTTAAAAGGTACTAGACCCCTTAAAAGGGGAAGAAAATGCCACGTATGTCAAAAGATAAATTGTTTTCTTCTTTAGCCCATGAAATACTAGCATCCAGAGAAGAAAAGTGAAACATGTTGTAAAAGAGAACAGAATGTTTCAGTTCTGCTGAAAGTTAAATGTAATATTGATTGTCTTACGTATTCCTACGTTTTAAAATGCTGTGGTTTACATCTATATGTGTTTGTATATGTATACCGGGTGACCCAAAAGTCAGGACAAACTTTGAAAATGAATAATTCGAAAACGAATCAAGATACAAAGATACGGTTTGTACCAAACGGATGCAAAAAAAACCGGGTTTTGTGTGACAACGAAAAAAAATAGCTCTGTTGGCAACCAGCAGATGGCGCTCTAGTGATTTTTTGCACCAAAAGATGATTTACAAATAAAAAAAGGTTGACAACTTACAAATCAGCTTAATTACAGTTAATTAGTACTGCAGTAAATGTTCAATGTGCTGTCCACCATTCAGAAGTACCGCTGTGAGACGAGCCACCTCACCGTTCACGGCATAGAATAGCATTTCTTGCGTTATGGCAGACACATTTTGGGGATGGCAACTTTCAATGCTGCTAGTGATGCCGGTTGGTCGCGGTACACTTTTCACTACAATAATCCCCACAGCCAAAAGTCCCAGGGTATCAGATCGGGAGATCTTGGAGGTCATGCTTGATTAAAGTAGCAACTGGTAATGCGATCCTCCCACAAATATTGAGCATAGCAGGCGTTACACAGGCAGAGCAATATGAGGCGGTGCTCCATCTTGCATAAAGGTGATTGTTTGGAGTGCCTGTCGCGCTTGCAATTCAGAAATCCGACAGCGCCATCTGTTGGTCTCCAATAGAACTATTTTTTTTTTTTTTTTTTTTTTTTTTTTTTTTTTTTTTGTAGCCACACAAAACCCGGTTTCTTTTCCATCCGTTTGGTGCAAACCGTGACTTTGTATTTTGATTCGTTTGCGAATTATTCGTTTTTTAAGTTCGTCCTGACTTTTGGATCACCCGGTATATATATATATACAGTGAAACCTCCAAATAAATGACACTCCGAATAAAGTACACCTCTATTTAAGGGACAAAAGTTCCGGTCCCAGTATCTTGGTATAGGATGCATAATGTATTTACCTCTGAATAAGGAACACTCGATTTAAGGGACACTTAAATATGAGATTAAAAGAGCTAGTTTTTGCATTTCAGATAACAAAATATTCTGAAATGAAAATGTAAATACAGATTTTTGTAAACTTATCAATTAGACTGGCAATCATGTTAATAGAGAGGCATATGACGCAATTAATGCCCATTTATTTACCCATAATCATGCGTTTATCACCATCGAATGTAATGCCGAAAATTGTAAAGGTGACAATAAAAATGAAGAAGAAATGAAAATTGTGAAATAAAAAACTTTAAAAATGTTTTAAAATATGTAAAACTGGATATTTTTTTCATAAATACCACTGATAATAAAGGACTAAATGTATAAGTATGATAAATGAGCACTTGAAAGAATTGTAGTGAAAAATTGAAACCTGCAAAAGAATCACTTTTGATCGATTACTTCAAATAAGATTCTTTTAAATATTACTGCCCTTTTTCCATGTATGAAATGTTTATGTGAAAAATGCAAATCAATAATTCTACAAATCTTTTAATGAAGTAATCGACTGAAAATTTCCATTAATTAATTCTATATTCCTGTTGTGTCTGATTAACATAATTTATAGCTTTCGGGTGCATTTAAACTTCTTCTTTAATGTTATATTATTTTTTATGTCTATCTAAAAGATTAGTTTCTAAAAAAAGGTAAAAACTTCAAATAAGGGACACCTCTATTTAAGGTACAAAAGTTCCGGTCCCATGGGTGTCCCTTATTCGGAGGTTTCGCTGTATATATATTAATACGATAATGTATTTTCCAAAATAAATGTATCAAAATGTAATTTTATTCACGATGTTCGGAAGCAATTATAATAATAAATGTTATGAATCTCTATATAAATGTGCTAACAACAATTAAAGCTGTCAGATGTAGCAATTCCAAAACTTTCTTCAATCTGATACACTTCCTTTGCATAACATTGTGTTATACATCAGTATTTAAAACATTTTCTTATACAAAATTCGAAGATGAAACGTATCTATTTTTTCATTTACTTAAGGAGGCTCAGGGGTTGAAAACTTTTCAAAAAATCGATTTTTTTTATGATCTAATTTGATTATTCATTTAATTCTTAACTCAATGCAAAAAACCGCATAAAAATATTTGCATTTTTAACGGAGTTATAAGCATTTATGTATCAACACTTTCATAGCCGCATCCATATAATTTCAACTTTAAGTCGCGTTTTCTCAAAACTTGATTTTTGATTACTAACACCAAGATTAAAAAAAAAAAAACTATTTGATGGAATGGCTTAATTTTTTTTTTTTTTTTTTTTTTTTTTTTTGCATGCATATAACATCATTATCAAGATTATGAATTAATATATTTTAGATAGTTTAATATTTTGAGTATTTTTAATGGAAAAAAAGTTGTATTTTTTAGGGTTTTTTTAAATTTTTAACTTTTAGAGATTTTTTAATACTGTTTTTATTAAGTGATAGTTATATCCTTAATTCATAATCTAGATTATGATGTTATATGCATATGAAAAAAAAATTAAGCCATTCCATCAATTAGTTTTTTTTTTATAATCTTGGTGTTAGTTGTCAAAATTCAAGTTTTGCGAAAACACGACTTAAAGTTGAAATTATATGGATGCGGCTATGTAACTATTGATACATAAATGCTTATAACTCCGTTAAAAATGCTAATATTTTTATGCGGTTTTTTGCATTGAGTTAAGAATTAATTGAATAATCAAACCAGATCATAAAAAAAATCTATTTTTTGAAAAGTTTTCAACCCCTGAGCCCTCTTAAAGGTCTTTTTCAAATCAAATTTAGCTTCGAAATTTACATTTTGAAGTCTAACACAAAACTTCTATCCCTGTTGAAACAAAAAAGAAAAAGAAAGTATTTAATAAGGAAAACTAAAATTCATCAGGTACATATTCGAAATTGGTTGACAGCAAACACGTGTGTCTTGCATTTTTAGTAGAAACAAAATAGTCGCAGCTGTTTTCTACTTACTTAGTCACTCTCGAAGACTAAGCCTCCGCCTATCATTTTGCTTATTTCCTACGTTTAATTAACTCCCTCTAATAACAATCGCAATTTTCAAAGACCTTTAAAAGTCCTATATTAGAAGCGGAGCAACAATATAAAACCCTTCCCCCTCATAAATTTAATAAAAAATCACACAAAAAACAACGAATTAAGTTTTGGGATTTCTTTTTTCTTACTCCTTACATCTAAGACCGACAAAAATATTTTAAATCATTTTTCTTCACCTGGCATTCTCTCAAAATTTGATGTTATCATTCTACATAAAAATAAAAAAATAAATAAAAGTTATTAAGGTTCAAAAAGCAACCGGGCACAAATTGAAAGTGAAAAAAAATTAATTAATTTATAGAAACTTTGTAAATACATATATGGGAAGAAAATGCAACATTTTTCTAAAGATGTAACCTTTCTTTTTCAGTACAAAACTGTTCTTATATTCTATATAAACTATCATTGTATAAACATTTATTACAGATACAAATAAAACTATCGTCTTTCTCTCCGTGTTTTGCTTCTGATTTGGCGGTAACACGTCTTTATCCGCCTGAATTTTTTTTTCTTTAAGTTTATATGCATTTAGAATATTACACGGCATAATATTATGTTATACATCAGTATTTAAAACTTTTTCTAATGCAAAATTTGATGCTGAAATTTATTTAATTTTTCATTTACTTCGATGTCTGTCTCTTTTCATATCGAATTCAGTTTCAAAAGTTACATTAAAAGCCTAACACAAAACTTTTATCCCTATAGAAACAGAAGAAGAAAGTATTTAATAAGGAAAACTAATATTCATCAGGTACATATTCGAAATTAGTTGACAGCAAACACGTGTGTCATGTATTTTTAGTAGAAACAAAATAGCCGCAGCTGTTTTCTACTTGCTTAGTCAGTCTGGAAAACTAAGCCTCCGACCTTGATATCGTCTTGCTTATTTCCTACGTTTAATTACCTCCCCCCTAATAACAATCGCAGTTTTCAAAAGACTTTTACAATGCTAGATTAGAAGCGAAGTGACGTTAGAAATTTCGTGCATGAATATGCATTAAGACGAAATCATGTAATAAATGCAGCAAAGCAGTGATTCAACAGTTCTGTTTTATTTTGTCCTCTTCTATTAAAAATAAGCAAATTCATTCTTACCAGAGTTTCTGATTTTTGTCAGATATGCCGTAAACAAATAAATACACATAAAAGGAAAATAAACGAGTTCCAGTTTTTAATTTTGTGTTTCTATTTGCAATTATTTGCCACTTAGCAGAGTAACAACTCATTGTGTTGTATTTAAGGCACGTTATAAATTTCTTAAAAGAAAAATTACTACCTAAAACTTTCTATTTTTTTATAGAGTTCGTAAGTATCATGATATTTTTGAATATCCAATATTCTCGAAATAGTCAGCTCAATGTTGACAATAGACATTTAGAAGCATAGTAGGAAAAAAAAAACTATAGCATATTGCACTTATCATGAAAACTTAATACAATAATAATCTAAAAATGCTTTTCTCCCCGCCCCCCTCTCTCCTCTTTTTTTTCTTTCACCCAACAAAGTTGATCAACATATTGATAACAAATACAATTTTCTTTAAACATAAAAAAGCAAACTATAAAATTCAGATCAAGAAATCTATAAAACAAAATTTTAAATGTATAATGGTTTTTTTCTTAATTGAAGAATTTTAACAAACGTAAGCTTGTCTTTGTTTATGTTCGCTAATATCTTGTACTGTTTAGATTCAGCTATAGCAAATCAGAATTTTTTTTCTAATAAAGTACTGATTTAACTAATATAAATCATTATTTAAATTAGATAGTTTATCTTTAACTGGTTGTTTTGAATTAATTGTCTTACATAATTATTAGGTTTACACTTAAAATTAAAATCTTCAAACACAAAGATTAGAAAATATATTAGTTTTCTTTTACAAAATTTGCTGCTAGTGACAAATACTTTTTATGTACAAAATACCACAGCCATATACAGTTGAAATTTTCATTTGCATTTGTTTTGACTGAAATATCAAAATTATTTTGCACAGAGATATTTTGAAAATGAATAATCAATTATACAGAATATTAAAATCAAATATACAAAATATCAAACATACAAATTCAAATTGAAACAGCGAAAATCTAAAAAACATTGATATTTTAAAAATAAATATTAGATATATTTTAAGATATATGCCATGATTTATATCCTTTGATCAATATCAACAAATTCTGATTTTTTGCGATATTTTTTTAAATAATAAGATTTAAAACAAATGAAAGGGTATATTTTCAAGTAATAAAACAATTTTCCATTTGGATACTTTTTGAAAAATAATCCACTGGCAGCCTTTCTTAGTGCGCTGTGCAAAAAGAGAATTAGATATTCCAGTACCAGATGGAATCTGCTTATCTGTAAAAAAATAAAATAGTAATAATAATTATAATCATAATTATAATTATAATTATAATTATAATTATAATTATAATTATAATTATAATTATAATTATAATTATAATTATAATTATAATTATAATTATAATTATAATTATAATAACTCTTGAAATATGCAATATTTCGCAGTATTTCTTTGATAAATTTATCACTTTTTGAATCCTGATGAAAATGGATGCCATTCATATTTTGATTTATCGATTTCAGACAAAAAGTTTCAAGTTTAAATCGTGTAAGAAAATCGTGTAAGTAAAAATTGAAAAAAAAAAAAAAAAAACCGTCCGTGAGGAACTGCAAAATGCAGTGAAACTTCGTTAACACGAACACGCTTAACATGAATTGTTTTCATAGTCCCCTATAAAAACGAATACAAAGAATTGATACTGATAACATGAATTACTGTTAACACGAACAAAATTTTGAGGTAAAACCCTTGAGGTTCATGTTAACGAGGTTTGACTGTAGTATAAACCAGAAAAGCATAAAATTTTCAACCAGATCGGTCGATCCATATTCTCAAGTTCTACCCGGTACTGATTTGTAAAGCAAAATTTCGGTAAAAAAAAAAAAAAAAAAAAAAAAAACATCGGTAAAAAAAAAAAAAAAAAAAAAAAAAAAAAAAAAAAAAACACGTTTAACCTTTTTGCGATTTTATCTGTTACCTTTAGTTTAATTTTTAATCTTTTACCACCAATTTTTATAAAACAGAAAATTTTTTGAAAATGAATCGCGAAAATGCTTTGATTAAATAAGTTAAATTTTACTATAAGAAATAACTGGTGGCAATAAAGAAAATTCACAACACCTAAGGGGCACCATACACTGGTTGCTCGTCATCAAGGAATTAAAATTACATAACGTTTTAAACATAGATAAAAGTGATATTTTATTCTTAATGAGAATTTTCATCTTAAAAATAGTTACCTTGCAAATTTTCAAATCTTTGGCCTCAGATATATCACAGAAGTCGCAGTATTAGAATATTTTTCGCTCGTACATCATTTTAAATTTCGAATTTTTTAGAAATTGTTCTGTTGCGGTGTCTTACATCTTAAAAATAGCAGTCATGTCAAATTTCAAGTCCTAACATTTCCAAATAAACTGCAATTTATAACGATTATAGAACTTTTCCGTTCATTTCACTTTTCTTAATTTTATTCGTTGGAATTGTTCTGAAATAGAATTTACATCTTAAAAGTGACTACCTTGCGAATTTTAAGTCTTTAGTTCCAGATATACTATCACAGACGTTACATTTATAGAATGTTTTTTCGCTAATCCAACATTACATGTTTCGAATTTTTGAGAAATTGTTCTATTGCGTGTGTCTTATATCTTGAAGTTACAGTCATATAAAGTTTCAAGTTTCCAGTTTTAATAGTTCAAAATTAATTATTACTCTGAAAAGAAACGGACGATTTTACGGAAATACTTCTGGTAATCTAAACGTCAGTACAATTTACTGTTTTTTAACGGAAAAACCCCCGTAAACTCCAAGAAAATACGCAGAATTTTCTGGAATTTACGGAAATTTTTCCTTTAAAAAACAGTAAATTATATTGGCTTCCAGATTACCAGTAATACTTCCGTAAAATCGTCCGTTTCTTTTTTCTTTTTTTCTTTTTATTTTTTTACAGTGTAGATAGAACTGTTTAAAAACATTTCCCGTTTATTCCACACTTTTAAACTTCGAGTTTTTTAGAAATCAGCTATTTGCAAACATTTACATCATTAAAGTAACTGTCATGCAGACAAAAATTTTGTAGGCGCTCTATCTCAAGAACTAATTTATGGAATTTCACAAAACTTTAGATTCTATTAGGCCTTGATATAAACTAGATCTGATTTGTTTTTGGTGTATATCGTTCAATAGGTAAATTACTATGCTGCATTATTCACAATTTCCACAATATTGATAATTTCAACAAATATTGCATTGATTTTCATAAAAATTTAGATTTAGTTAGCATCTATATGACATGGTGTTGGTTACGTTTTGACGCAAATCGCTCAACAGATAGGGCTGCCATGGTGCATTATTTGTGATAATCGCAATAGCTCTATCTCAAGAAATAATGCACAGAATTTCGCAAAACTTCGGATTCTGTGAAACCTTGATATAAACCAGACCTGATTAGTCTTTGGCGCATATCGCTCAACAGGTCGCAGCATTATTTTCAATTTTCTCAATAGCCATATCTCAAGAACTAATGCATGGATTTTCATAAAATGTCTTGTGCTTGACGTCATAAAACGTCTTGTCTTAGTGCTTGATATAACATGATGTTAATTACGTTTTGGTGCAAATCGTTCAATACTGCCATGGCGCATTAATTGTGATTTTCGCAATAGCTCTATATCAAGAAATAATGCACAGAATTTCACAAAACTTCAGATTCTGTGAGATTTTGGTAAAAACCAGACCTGATTAGTCTTTGGTGCATATCGCTCAATAGATCACGCTGCTACGCTGCATTATTTTCAATTTCCACACTAGCCATATCTCGTGAACTAATGCATAGATTTTCATAAAACGTTACATTTAGTTAGTGTTTGATATAACATGATGCTGATTACATTTTGGTACAAATCGTTCAACTCTGCCATGGTGCATTATTGGTGATTATTGCAATAACTCTATCGGAAGAATTAATTCACGAAATTTAATAAAACTTCAGATTCAGATAGTCCCTGATATGGATTAGTGTTGTTTAGTTTTTGGTGTAAATCGCCCTAGAGATGGCACTGCTATACTGCATTTTTCACGATTTCACAATACGTGTATCTCGAGAATTAATGCATGGATTTTCATCAAACTTCAGATTCAGTCAGTACCTGATAAGAAATTGATCCTGATTAGTTTTTGGAGTACATCACCCAACCTGTGGCGCTGTTGTGCAATTTTTTTTCTGTTTTTTTTTTTAAAGATTTTGCAATAGATGTATCTCAAAAACTAATATTCGGATTTTCATCAAACTTCATATTTAGTTAGAAGTTGACATAAGTTGTTACTGACTAGATTTTGGTCTAACCGGTGACGCCTCTACGCTGCATTTTTCAGGAAGCATTAACATACATAAGATAGAAGAAAGTTTTGAGAATGCCACAACCGACTAGTTTGTTTATGAATTACTGTATAAAGAAACATTGCAGCCTCGATATCTATTTTAAATTTTAGACTCCTCAAAGTTAAGTATAGCATTCTATTGTTTTCGCCACAAATTATTATTGAAGTTTTAAAATTTCCAATATAACTTTTGCAGAAAGTTTTTGACTTGCAATAAAATTAATAATTTTAGAACATTTAAGAATTTATTTTTAACATCAAGTAATGTTTCGGGTTTCTTGCAATTACTGGTTTATATTCAGGGGTGTAGTCGTAAAAACAACAGAGGATATACGCTCTTAGCAGAGGGTATACGCTAAAGACAGAGGGTGTAACCTAGAGTATGTATACTATAGCTTTCTTGAGAAACAGAGGGTATACGGTATTCCTTTAAAAAAAATCCAGACAGTATACTCCAGTATACCCTCCACTACATCCCTGTTTATATTTTGTTTAAATATAAGGGTTGAAGTTCTCAGAACTTAGGCTATACATTGCAATGCAGCTGTGTAATGTTAAATACTATATGGAATTGTTAAAACAAAGCAAGTTTACTTTGGAAAAAAAAATTCTTCATAAAGCAAAATTCGCGAATAACCAAGTTTTTGCAAATGTTGAAAAGTTCTTAATTTTTTATTTCGCGTAAAGGTATGTGGTGGAGGGTATACGGGGATATACGCCGTATACCTTCTGGATTTTTTAAAGGAACACCGTATACTCTCTGTTTCTCAAAAAAAAAAAAAAAAAAACTATAGTTTCACATTTTAGGGTATACCCTCTTCCTTGAGCGTATATCCTCTGTTATTTTTGCGACTACACCTCTGTCACGTATAATCAAAACTCTCAAATGTTAAAGGATTACTTTATTTTCCAGCAAGTTCAAACGCATCTGAATTCGCATGAGAACACCTTCATTACTTCATTGCAAATTGTTCGTCAAGTTTCAAATCTTTCATAACTATCCCATCGCTATAGTAACACGAGAAAAATAAATAAATAAATAAAGCATTTAATGAGGAAAACTAATATTCATCAGGTACATATTCCAAATTAGTCGACAGTAAACACGTGTGTCATCTATTTGTATTGGAAGAAAATAGTCGCAGCTGTTTGTTACTTACTCACTCTCGAAAACTTTGACCTTGATATCATCTTGCTTATTTCCTACGTTTAATTATCGCTATCTAATGACAATAGCAGCTTCGGAAAGACTTACACAATGATAAATTAGAAGAGAAGTGACGTTGAAAATTCGTGCATTTATAATACTGATATACAGTGTCACCAACCTATATGGGCCCTAGGGGTCCGAGCCCACCCAATAATTTTTAAATCCTAGCATATCCAATTTTCTTTATTATACTTAGTTGTCTATTTCATTATTTATTTTATTATTTATTTTTTTTCCCAAGAAAAAAATTTATTTTGTCATTGACCATGTGTTTTAATTTTCCAACTGACGTCCATAAATCCCAAATAACTGAAATGTCCATGTTTAACTTTCAGCCATTTCAGTTTGCAGTCATGATCATGACATGATGATACAGTAAAACCTCTAACTAACGGACACCTCTGGAACGCAGAAATTGTCCGCTATTCGGAGGTGTCCGCTATTGGGAAATCCTCAAAGATACAAAAATCGCTAAGTGGCGGAAATATTTCATTAAGTGACATTTATATGTTCTAAAACTTATATTATATTATTAATGAGAATTAAAATTATTTTTTAAACAATAAAACTTAAATAAATTGTACCTTTAATTACTTTTTATTACATTCTTATTAAAAAAAAAAAAAAAAAAAAAAAAACTGTTACTAGACCTTTTGCCTGCGATTACATGCAATTCGTTTTTAAATGTGGCGTTATTGGTCATTATAGAATTCCGAGCGGGGATGGGAATTACACTTTTTGATCATTAAAAACTTAAAATAATAAAAACTTCCCGGGAGGATAGACATTTAAATGCCCTGGGAGATGTCCCTTCCAGGCAACCCCCTGAATTCAACTCTGAACGTGAAGGAGAAATTTCCTCAGCCCACCCTCTACATTTATCTGTGATTACAAAATGTGTGACACATTGCCCTGATAAATTTCGAGACCGTTTTATATATATTTTTTCATTTTTGTCTTGTTAAAAAAATACTTTTTGATCCTTTATCGACAAAAATAGCGTCCGCTATTTAGAATGTCCGTTATTCAGAGGTTAAACATACAAAAATTTAGGTTTTGGGAGTGGGGATTGGAAAACTGTCCGTTAAATAGAGGTGTCCGCTATTCGGGAGTGTCCGTTATGGAGGTTTTACTGCATTACAATAAATATTAGTGTCTTTATAAAGAAAACCGCATGAAAATGTAATTTAATAAAATTACAACTTTATTGAAACATGATAGCTTGACTTAAAATTCTCACCTTTCACCTTCTGCCCACCTTTAAAAAAGAAACAAAATGGGCGTACAATTTTAGCAAAATATCTTTGAGCCCAGCCAATATTTTTGAGCCAACCCAATATTTTTCAAAAGTTGGCGCCACTACTGAAAGAGCTTAATATATTAACTTTATTACTAAAGGGGATCCAAGACACATTTTAAAATAATTCTTATTTATTAAGTTCAAATTTTTAATATTTCGTGGTGATTAGCCATATAAGCTGTAAGTAAAATCACATGATAAAATTTCTCCTATTTTTTTCATAAAATAAAAAATAAAATTTATTTAAAAAATGCGGCAATTTTTTTTTTTTTTTTTTTTTACGTTTAAAGGTACTACTTGATATCCGGTCGACCAATTTCGTCAGATTTTACAAATCGCTAAACTAATACCCAAATTAGACATATTGATATAATTTGTATTTTAAATAACGAAAGAACAAAAAAATTAGTAGAATTTTATGCGAATAAAAAGTCGAAATAAAAATTATTTAACAACGTTTTAAACACAAGTATCATATTTAATATCATTGAATGTGACATTCACGATTATCCATTATTGGCATTTAATTTTATAATTTGGCGATACTTTTTTGGTCGACGGGATAACCAAGTAGTACCTATTTAAATAAACGGTACTTCTCTATTATCCCGTCGACCAATTTCGCCAAATTATACAAATCGCCAAACTTATAGCCAAATTATACATATTGACATAATTTTTTTTTAAATAACGAAAAAACAAATAATTAGCGGAATATTAATAAAAATTACAATAAAAAAAGAAATTAAAATCATTTAATGACATTTTAAACACGTAAATCTTATTTAATGTCATTGAATGTGACATTCACGATCATCCATTATTGGCATTTAATCTTATAGTTTGGTGATAATTTTTTGGTCGACGGGATAACCTAGAAGTACCAAATAAACAGAAATATCTAAATTTGAATTTTGATTCAGAATTTTAAAAAATATTAATAAAAAAAATTAAGAATATTTAAATTAAACATCTGAATGAAAATAATGCAATTTACTTTAAAAAAAATCATATTTTCAAAAGCAAGTATTTTTTTCTTTTCAAATTTGCAAAATCAAAATTAAAATAAAGCAATTATAAAATGCATGTTCCAAGTTTTAAACATTTATCTTTAACGGTTCCTGAGTTATAACAATTTAAATTATAGAAATTGTGAAAAAATCTATCATGAAGAAAACCGTATTTTCCCAAGAAAATCATTTCCATGACAATCATTGCTCGAAAGCTAGATTTTGAAACCAAACCAAAACAAAAAAAATAATATTTTCTCTTCTAATTAAGACAGAAACATGATTTAAACATCATTATAAGCATAAAAGGACAGAGAAACTTTTAATGCAATAAAAGGTTTTTAGAAAATTTGAAGATTTTTATGTCCAGGACTCCCATAAGTAAAATTTACAAAAACAGCAAAATCGGCTTTTGTTTTCTCATCATATTATATTCCGTAGCATTATCATATTTTAAATCATTATATTCCATCTATACTGATCTTATATTAATAAAATAACAAATCGCTCTGTGTGTGTGTGTGTGTGTGTGTGTCTGCGATGACTAGCAAAATCTACAGCATGTACGAAGCTCAAAAATTTTTTGAGAGTAGCCCCAAATCTCTCCTGATGCACCTGAGTTTCAGAATTTCGAAATTCTAATTATTAAATGAGTAATTAATTAAAATCGAGAGGTCACTCTCATAAAAAATCATCTTTTTCCGAATTTTTTTCTCTTTCGTTTGTTTACGGTTGGTTGGTTGTGTAAAAATTTTCGCAGAAGTAATAAGAAAGCTGAGACAGAATTAAAGAAACCCATAGAGGAATGAGATAAGTGGAGGTGAAGTATAACTCAAAAAATGTTTGCAATATGAAACCATTTATCGCTCAAAATTTAATGTGCCAAACAAAAGGACATGGAAGGGATTTTGTATTTTAAGACGAATTGAAAATAATGAATTACAACTGAATCATATTTTAAGAGGAAATAGCAAATTTTTAAAATGGTCTTTGTTCTATTATTACTTATTAAAATAAATGCTCGCTTTTAAAATGAAGGAAATTGGAAAATTAGCAATAATTAAATATCAAATTAAAATTAAATAAGATATTGAAAACATTTGATACGAACTAAAAATTTTATAATTAAAAGTTTCCTTCTTTAATGTAATTTTAAATACTTTATAACGTAGATGAAAAATGTTTATGACTTAATAATTGCATGAAAATAAATATTAAAAATATAATGATGAAAACATTCTTTTAAAATCATGTATGAAAACTTAAGTAATAAATATTAATCTGAAATATAGATATTATCTGACTGCAGACGATTTTAATGTATTAACAAAATAATGTTATATTTTCAAGCAAAACGTTAAAATAATTTTCTGTATTGATATTTAAAAAACATATGATAAAATAATTAATAATTTTTTACCGGTGAAGCGATAGATTAGTTCTTTTTAAGAAACGAGCAAAAAAATACGAGTTTAAACCTGTTTCAATTGATAGGCGTGTCAAAGCATGTGCTCTTGTTGATACTTAATTGGACTTAATGTAGGGTTACATTTTTAGCTGTTTTTTTTTTTTTTTTTTTTTTTTTTTTCAAAGACCTTTAAAATTCATAGACTGGTCAGTTTAACTTATGATTTTTGAACACAGCTGTTACGTTAGATCTTTGGTACATCGTACATGGTGTGGTTAGCTATATTGCAGTAAATATATGTATAAGTATATATGAGGCTCTTTTTAGCAGTTTTTTTAAATCATTGATTAAATTTGGATGCAATTTATTTAAGTTAAAATTTTATTACGATTTAATTTGTTTTTAAAACAAAAATGAAATGGCTGTTTGACGTACAGTTGTTCGAATCAGCAGACGATTCATACACAGTAATAAATTATCAAATAACAAAATAAATTATATATAAAAAACAGTCACTAAAAGAATAGTAGCAAAACATTATGTTTAGGCGTAACATAACCCGATCCCAACCAGAAAAAATCCGACCATACTCCGATCCAAGCAAGACAAAAATTCCATAAGCATAAACCCGACCCGAACCTAAACATTCCATTTGAAAAAAAAAAAAAAAAAAAAAAAAAAACTATGGATTTTATATCTGATCCGAATCAAATCTGAATCCCACAAAAATATTCAAATGAAGCATACCCCAATCCGATCAAGAAAAAATAATGTTGGTGAATATGCAACCCGACCCGAACCTAAAAATTTTCTTTGAAAAAGCCCGAAAAATGACCAGAACGAAACCTGAAATCGATAAAAATATTCCAAAGAACCTGATAAGAGCAAGACAAAATAATTTCCGTGAACATAAACCTGACTCGAACCTAAAAAATTCCATTTGAAAAAAAACCCTGAAATTTTATGCAAACTACATCTGAATCCGATCAAAATATTCGAAAGAACCTTAACCGGATTCAAATATGAGAAAATAATTTCCGTGGACACGAACCCGATCCGAACCTAAAATTTCATTTGAAAAAAATACCTGATATTTGAATCGAACCAAATATGAACCTGACAAAAATATTCGACAGAACCATACCCGGATCCGAACAAGACAAAAAATTTCCATGAACATGAACTCAATCCGAACCTAAAAAACAAAACTAAATCTGAATCCGACAAAAATATTCCAGAGGAGCATATCCTTATTCGAACAATGCAGAATAATTTCCGTTGATGCGCAACCAAACCTGAACTTAAAAATTCCTTTAAATAAACCGAAATCTGAATTGAACGACATCTGAATCCCCAAAAAAATATTCCAAAGACCCAAAACCGGATCCGAGAAAGACATAATAATTTCCCTGTACATGAATCCGACCAGAACCTTAAAAATCAATTTGAAAAAATACCTGAAATCTGAATCGAACCAAATCTGAATCCGACGAAAATATTCCAAATAACTATAACCAGATACGAAGAAGACAATATAATTTCCATGCACATGAACCGAAATAAACCTAAAAAAAAAAAAAAAAAAAAAAAAAAAAAAAAATCGAAATTTGAACCAAAACTAATCTGAACCTAACAAAAATATTTCAGTGAAGTATAACCTCATTGGAACTAGGTAAAATAATTTCCATGGAAGTACAACCCGACTCGAACCTAAAAATTCCATTTGAAAAGAACCCACGAAATCTGAATTGAACCGAATCTAAACTGAACAAAAATATTCCAAACAACCATAACCGTATCCAAAGAAGACAAAATAATTTCCATGGACATGAATCCAATCCGAACTTAAAATTCGGATGTTCTACAAAACATAATGCGCTCCGTAGCGGTGGAAAATGAAATTAAGCACTTAGTGCGAGATGGTTAAGATATTTCGTTTATAGTTAGTGTTAAATTAGAACTTGGTTACGGTTAGGTAACAGTTAGGTTGCAATTACGTTCTGGTGAGCCTTATGTTGTATTTAATATCCGGTTAGGTTACAGTTAGGTCATGGTTAAGTTACAGTTAGATTAAGGTTAAGTTGCGGTAAGGTTGTGGTTAGATTATGGGTAGGTTATGATAAGGTGACGGTCAGGTTACATTTATAGTATATTTAAGTTACAGTTAGGTTACTGTTAAGATACAGCTAGGTTACAGACAAGTTATGATTACAAAACAATTAGATTACGGTTAGGGTTTTGTTCACAGAATGAACATTACGCATGCTTGATAAAAAATATACACCTATTTTTGTAAAATGGCTCTGAAATTATAATACTATATACTAACCTTTTAGCTAATCATCGAAAATCGATTTCATTCACGGTATAGTCGGATTTAAGAGTGATATAATTAGTTTGAAATTCAAAATATTTCACTTGGGATATCTATGCGAAAAAAGTATTTGGTTAAGTCACTTAACAGTAATTTTAAGGATAAATATCAACAGTTTAACACGAAAATCACGCAATCGTTGGACACATATTTCCTCCTGCGTTTCTTATTGCAGTCATTTTGGGTATTTTTGAAGCTAAATATTAGTTTTTTTAAAACCGATTTTTGACACAGTCAGGGGGTACGTATTTAATATAATGTACACTGTAAACAATTTGACCCTTTTGCTGCATCATCACTCCCCCGCTTTTATAGAATATCTTTCTTTTGACCTATGAGAATGCTCCATAATAGGCTGAAGTAATCATTTTCTATAAAAGCGGTGGAGTGACGATGCAGAAAAAGGTTCAAATTTTTAACAGTGTATTTACACATATTTCGAGTTAAAGATAAAATCATAAAAATTTCAAGTTCGTTTAACATTATTATTACGGACCCGGGCAACGCCGGGCGGGTCAGCTAGTATATAATGAAACGATATTTAATCATTATCATCACATTTAGCAATTGCACTCAGTTGATATAAAGAATGAAGTCAACAGGGCCGTAGCTAAGGGGGCTCTATGGGCGGCTCAGCCCCCCCCCCTAAAATATTTTGAGCCCCCCCCCCCCCTGGAAAAGATTCCACGGTCACTAAAGGAATTTCTGTTCTGAGAATTCAAATGAAATGCCGTTCAAAAATCTAATTTAGTTTCGAGATCTTTTCACAATTTTGCAGATTTACTAAATTGTATCTAAAATAAGTGTTTCAACTCTCCATCATCTTATTTGTACATATGAAGTTAACATGATTTTTAATTTTACACCAGTTATACACTCAAAAATTTCATCATCATGTATTTTTCTTAGCATAAAATGAAGTTATTACAACAGTTTAATAAGAAACATAGTACCTACAATGTGAATATGCACAAATTTATTTTTCTGCCACAGAGAGAGAGAAAAAAAGTATGAGCCCCCCCCCCTAAATTCTCTTGAGCCCCCCCTCCCTATGGTTCACTTCTAGCTACGGCCTTGGAAGTCAATCGAATAATTAGTTGTCGAGATATTTGTAATCATGTCTTCCACACTCCTCGATTTTCCATGACCCTGTATGAATACTTCAATTGTTCGAAAGTTTATTATTAATTTCTTACTCAACTCAAATTTAATTACTCATCTCTGGTTTTAAACAGTTTATTCTCATGAAAACACTCATCTCATGTTCTTTCGAACATAGATAATTTAACAAAACACAACTCCAATAAAAAACCGTAACATTTTTTCACATATTTTCATAAAAAACATTCTAATCAAACTCAAAAACAAAAAGAATATTGTTTCACACAGCTTAGGTAAAAACTGAAGAAATAAACAAATAATGTATTTATGACAAATTATCGTTTGCACAGAAAACTTTTTACATTTTGAAATAATTAGCTATATTTTGGTTGCTTGGCGTCACCGCCAGTAGAAAATTAAATAGCATTTTATCAAACATGCCGCCCCTCTTGAAAGCTCTGACGGGGGGGGGGTTTCAAACTAAAACACTGGAATTACAACCATTGTAAAAAATATAAATAACAATACAATTAAATACAATATAAATGAGTCCCAGTTAAGTTAAATTTAAGCAAATATCTAAACAATTTTACATAATACATCATAAATAAAGCAATTTTACAATAAT
This sequence comes from Maratus speculifer, assembly GCA_964019185.1. Taxonomy (NCBI): domain Eukaryota; kingdom Metazoa; phylum Arthropoda; class Arachnida; order Araneae; family Salticidae; genus Maratus; species Maratus speculifer. Next base: position 142,343,960 of record OZ025301.1, on the reverse strand, counting down.
GTACACTTATAAAAACTGAATTACTTTTCAAGAGGTAATACAGCAATTTTGGATACTGCTCTTTTTATATTCCATTTGGGGTTTTTATATTTACAACTCTTACTCTATTATCATTACCAAAAAATACCTCTACAATTCTCCCTAATAACCATTTAGACACTGGAAGATCATCTTCCTTCATTCCATTTTTGATATCATCCACTTATGCCTTTGCTGCAATGTACTTAAATAACTATTTTTCCACTTTTTCCAGATGGTCTGAACCATTTTAGTGGTCTTTTGCCATAAGTTATTATCTTCAATATTACTCAAGTCAGATTCAGCAATGGCATTAAATGGGCGACCAAAAAGAAAATGTCCCAGGGTCAAGACCTCCAAGTCATCAATATCTGTACTCAAAGGAGTAAGCGGGCGCGAATTTAAGATACCTTCAATTTGGACAATTATAGTTAACATTTCTTCATAAGTTAATTTAGAGTTGCCCACAACACGTTTAAAGTGATATTTGAAAGACTTGACTCCCGATTCCCATAAACCTCCAAAATTTGGAGCTCTCGGGGGAATAGATTCCCAAGCAATACCTTCAGATAACAAGTAATTAGTAAGGTTCTGGTCTGGTTTGTTTACCAATTCATGCAACTTTTTAAGCTCTACATTAGTCTTCACAAAATTGCCTGCATTATCACTGAAAATTTTTCGAGGTTTGCCTCGTCTGGCAAAAAACCTCTTTAATGTGGCAATAAAAGCCTCAGACGTTAAATCATTAACTAATTCCAAATGCACTGTCTTTGTTACCATACAAATAAAAATACAAACATAAACTTTATGATAAATATCTTTACGTTGACCTCTATATCTAGTAAAAAATGGACCACAGAAATCAGTTCCTGTGCAATTAAAAACAAAGTCTACATTTATTCTTTCTTTCGGGAGCTCGTCCATAATTTGCTCTAACAATTTAGGTTTGGCCCTAAAGCATTTAATACATTTATGTACAATTTTTCTGCAAATAGCCCTACCGTTTAAAGGCCAAAATTCTCTTCGAACACAATAAAGTAAATTTTGTGGTCCTATATGTAGATATTTTTTGTGATAAAACTCAATAATTAATTCTGTTAATTTGTGTTTAGAGGGCAGTACAATTGGATGTTTTGGAACATAATTTACCGTGCTATTTTGGAGACGACCTCCAACTCTGATTAAATTATCTTTATCCAAGAAAGGGTTTAATGAAAGTAATCTACTATTTTTTGGTAACTCCTTACCCTTAGACAACAAGGTGAATTCAGAACTGAACTCTTTTTCTTGAACAGACTTTATGATATACTGCTCAGCTTTCTTCAATTCAGCAGATGTTAACTTACCTGAATACCTTTCTTTTGGCTTCTTGACATTCTGAATGAACCTGAAAACATAGCTAAGAATTCTTATTAATTTAGCATAATTATTACTCAATTGCAAAAAATAGTCAATAAAAGATGAACAGTCTGATATTAAAAGTGAAGTCTCTGAAAAAGTCTTTGAAGCTGTATTTTTAAGTTCACTTATGTATAAATCCTTATCATTTTGCTCAAGTTCAACAATATTTGAAGAATGTTCAGTTTGTTGTGTTAGGAATAGTGGACCCTTCCACCATAAGCTACTCTGGAGAAGTTTGTCTGGATCTACACCTCGTGACACAAGATCAGCAAGATTGTCAGCAGAAGCCACATGTCCCCAATGACTGATATCAGAAAGATTCTGAATCGTAGCCACGCGTGATGCTACAAAGGTTTTTAAGTAACACGGCTGTTTTCGAATCCAACATAATACAACAGTACTATCTGAATAATAGTAGACAGCTTCTTTAGGAACTTTTAAGGTTTTAGCAGCCTTATTCATCAATTCGGCTAATAAAACTGCACCACAGAGCTCCAAGCGAGGAATAGTGATTGTTTTGATTGGTGCAACTCGACTTTTACTGCAAAGCAACTGAGAAATTTGCTCTCCTGAAGAATTTGAAGACACAGCATACAATGCCACACCGTAGGCTTTCTCCGAAGCATCTGAAAAGCCACAAATTTTAATTTGCACTGGACTATTTATAAAAATGTATCTAACAGCACTTATATTGTTGATGGCTCTTAATGATTCCAGAAACTGCAACCAATCATCAAGCTCAGCTGTAAGGAGATTTTCATCCCAACCAATTTGCAGTCTCCACAGTCTTTGTAGGAAAATTCTTGCTTTCGTCACAACTGGTCCTAGTAGACCCAAGGGGTCGAAAATGCGAACAATATTTGACAGCACACTTCTTTTAGTTACCTTGGTTTGCTCACTGAATGATACACTAAAAGTAAAAGTATCATCATTGGCCTTCCAACAAAGTCCTAGTGCCTTAGTTTCACTCATATTTTCAAAAGTGTAATTCTCATTTTTAAAGGCTGGCTCCATTAATTCTGGATGGTTACTAAACCATTTATGTAAGTTCATGCCGCACGTATTTAATAGTTGAATAAGCTCAATTTGCAATCTCTTAGCCGATTTTAGGTCAGCTGCTCCAGTCAGCACATCGTCCATATAAAAGTCTGATTGTACTACACCAGAAGCATACGGAAATTGAGATTCGCCATCTATACCAAGCTGTTTAAGGCAGCGCATGGCTAAATAAGGGGCACTAGTTGTGCCATATGTGACTGTACATAGTCTGTAATATTTCATCTCAACTTTTACAGTATCTTTCCAAACTATGCGCTGTAAATCACGTTGACATTTATCGATAAGTATCATGCGATACATCATTTTTACATCTGCTGTAAATGCATAGCGGTGTGTACGAAATCTAAGTATTATGCTAAACAAATCATCTTGAATGACTCCTCCATTCAGCTGTATGGAATTTAGGGATTCTCCTGATGAAGTTGCATGTGAACCATTAAAGACAACTCTCAATTTTGTAGAACTTTTATCTGGGCGATAAACAGCATGATGAGATAGATAATTCGCATGTATTGACTCATCTGTTTTCTCTACTTCCTCCATATGACCTAACTCTCTATACTCTGCCATAAATGCGCAATATAACTCTAAAAGATTTGGATTTTTGACTAGCCTATTCCAAAGTGAATTTAATCTATTTTCCGCAAATTGCTTCGATTCTCCCAAAGAAGTAGGATCTTTTTTCAACGGCATTTGTACTATGAATTTGCCCGTTATATCTCTCGGATGTGTGTTTATAAAGTGGGTGTCGCATGCTAATTCTTCTGTATTTCTCAATGGTGTACTTTCTTCTACACTTTCAATTTCCCAAAATTTTCTCATTTCGAAATTTAAATCTGCTTCAGTAATTAACCCACAATGTATTTGTTCCTGATCGTTACAATCGTAAACACTCCCACTTAATATGCAACCGAACACCGTATTTTGCAGTATTAAATTAGAATTTGGTAACTTCATACGACCCACCTTTATCAATTCTAGAAATATTTCAGCTCCTAGCAAAAGATCTATTTTCCCTGGTCTATTAAATTCAGGATCAGCAAGAATAATAGACTCTGGAATTCCTAGCTCTGAAATATTAATATATTTCGAGGGCATAATTTGCGAAATCTTTGGTATGATAAGGAAATCTAACTCCCGACTATAATCTCCCGAATTATTACTGATCAAGGCAGTAGTTTTATTTTTTACCGCTACAGAGGATCCACTTAAACACGATACCGAAATATTACTGTTTTCTTTTCGAATTCCTAATCTTTCAACTAACTGCAATGTTAAAAAATTGCTCATTGAACCATTGTCCAATAAAGCACGCACCGGAACTTTATTTCCGAATTTATCTCTCATATAAACAATAGCAGTGGAAAGAAGAACTGCTTTAACATTATTCGATCTCACATTTGAAGTACCAGTGAAATTTTGAATTTGGTTATTTAACTCAAATGGTATGGCTTCAGCATTTAATGTTGGTTTACTTTCATTCGTTGACAATGCATTTGGCACTTCCTTATCACTATAATTTTTTGTGTTTCCCACCGCATTGGAATTTCTCTCACGCCTATCAAAACAAAGAAGTATATTGTGGCGTTTATGGCATTTTGAACACGAGAATGTTGAGTTACATTTTTTGACGCAGTGGAATTCTGAAAGACAGTTAAAGTACATATTGTTTTTTTTTTTCACAAAATCTACTCTTTCCTGCACATTAAATTTTTGAAATTTGGTACATTTAAAAACATTGTGATTTTCCTGGTTACATACAACATCTTTGCGCATATTTTTCTCATTTAAACTCGCAACCATGGATCTTACCTTTGAAAAGCTATGATTTGTTTGGTTTTCGTTTTGAAAATTTCGTTTTGTATTTACTTGTTTGGACGCACTTAGTGTACGCGCGTGGTTTCTCAAGAATTCTAGCAATTCAGTTAAACTCGGTAAATTATCCCGCTTAAGATGTCTTTCCCACCACATTTTTGTATTTACATCTAATTTTTTAGCCAAAATATAAGCAAACATAGTAGTAGAAAACCCCTCAACTTTTTGTTCTAAAATCTCTAACGACCTAATACATTCGTTTGTTATATCTATTAGATTTAGTAATGCTGCTAGGGACTCATTCTTAATAACAGGAATATTTAAAAAACGTTTTAAATGCGCGTAAACTTGTTCTCTCGAATTTGAAAGCCTTTCTTCCAAAAGCGACCATGCAACTTCACAGTAGCGTAGCTATGTTTTTTGGCGCCCGGGGCCAGCAAGAACTTTTGCGCCCCCTCCCCAATATAAATATATAACAATTTCTTACAATTTGGCGCCCCTAGGCCTCAGCGCCCCCCTTCCCCCCCCCTTAGCTACGCCTCTGCAACTTCATAATTAGAATCCACGATTAAAATAGATTGGATTATACAAAAGGCATCTCCTCTCAATGAAGACTTCAAATATTGTAATTTCATTGCCCCTGACAAATTTGAATTTTCATGTACAGTAGCCTTAAATATATCCTTAAAAGAAAGCCACTCATGCAAATTACCCGTAAATACAGGAAGAGTTAACTTCGGCAATTTTATGTTATTTTCAGCCTTTGTGGCGTTTTCTAAATTAACAGTTTGCAATTTCATTTTTGATAACTTTTTCGTAAGTTCAAATTCCATTATTTCTAATATTTCATTAATTTCCTCGTTTTCCGTAATAAAATCCTCAATTTTATCTTCTTTGCTTATCTTATAAATAGACTCAAATAACTCAGAAAAGTTTTGCTCTAATTTATTCCGTTTCTCCTTTATGAGAATTAATTCATTTATTTCAGCTCAGAATTCGATAATTTTTCTTTTAGCTTTGTTAAATTTGTTTTGTAAATTTTCCTTTTCGCATTTAAATCTTTCATACTCATTTTTAACGAATAAAAATTAAATGGGTGCACTTACCCTTCTTGACTCTTTAAAAGATTATTTCTATATACGAAGAAATAGCAAAGCAGAACAAAATATTCACCAGTTATCCTTCAGTCATTGACGTAGAACAACAACTCGCTGATTTTTCTCCGTAGAAACGGACCATATGAATACTTCAATTGTTCGAAAGTTTATTATTAATTTCTTACTCAACTCAAAATTAATTACTCATCTTTGGTTTTAAACAATTTATTCTCATGAGAACACTCATCTCAGGTTCTTTCGAACATAGATAATTTAACAAAACACAACTCCAATTAAAAAAAACGTAAAATTTTTTCACATATTCTCATAAAAAACATTCTAATCAAACTCAAAAACAAAAAGAATATTGTTTCACACAGCTTAGGTAAAAACTGAAGAAATAAACAAATAATGTAATTATGACAAATTACACAGGCCTGGAAATTGAGAGTCATAATTTCCTCTCTAGAATTTGAGAGCTGATTCTATGGTATTTTGGTGCGCTGATTACGAATATGTACTTAGTTTTTTTCCATCACCTTCAAATTTTTCAAAAAAGATACAGATAAAAAATAGAAAAAAAAACACAAGTTTTCACATAAAAAATACATATTTAAAAAAGTACATTACTTTTAACATAAAAAACAACTAAAATATAATAATAACTTATTACTGATCTAAACTACATGTAAATTTTATTTGTGGAACCTGATCCTTTTTTCCTGAAAGCTTCGGTTGTACGATTTTCGCTTAAATTTCCGGTTTGGATCGTCGCGCTTCAACAACCAACAGTAGTCCGCCATCATGCTAGTATTCCATCTGCCTTGATACCGGACTTCTAGCTGTTTCAAATCTTGGTGAAATCTTTCGCCTTGTTCTTCGCTAACGGCTCCTAGATTTTCTGGGAAGTAACAATCTCCACTCATTAGGATCGTATTCAATGTCGTACATTTGCGTCAAGCCTGGAATATTTTTACAGTACACTAAATCTTGATCTTCAGCGAAGAATGGAAGAAAATATTTTTCTCTGTGACGGTACCATGAAAATGAAGTACCAGGTGCAAGTATATTTCTTTCTTTTATTCGTGATCCGAGAAGTTCCGCTGTATCTTTGGGGAGATTCAAATCTCTTGTCAAGTCGTTTAAATGTGACTGGGAAAAGAGCTGACACTCTTTAGAATCTACTTGAAATTCAGGATCAGATTGGTATACATCCTGTTCATCTGTATCACAGTTAGAATCTTCAATTTGTATAGTCGGAAACGGGGGCTTCACCATTTTTGAATCGCTGAAAATTGCAGGCGTAACTGATGAGACGTTTGGATAGTTTATGTCCCTTTTATTTTTAGAATTGTATCCAGTTATGTCACAACAACAAAAGTAGCAATCTTTAACATGGTCTTTAGGCTCTCTCCATAGCATAGGCGAAACGATTTTGAAGCTATTTTTCTGTCCTTTTGACCACTTGCAAAGTTCTAGTAAACAAGTCGTACTCATTTTATGAGGTGTCCAAGTTTTGTACTTAAAACGTATCCAAAATAACTTTTGTAAATATTTTTTACAAAGTCTGTAATGCTGTTTCGTTGTTTTTTCACCATAAATTTCCCGCAAATATAACAAAAACAATTCGGAGAATTTAAACAGCTTCGCGATGACATTTTAAAGGTTATGTTGCAAGATGCGCACTTCAACTGTTAATTTTCTAAATCAGTGAGGGTAATTATACAAAAACCCTTTGGTTTATCTTTATTACACACTTTTTGACTAATATTTACAACAATTAGGTTATATTACCTAATCATTATGTATTAATGAGCTCATTACTAAATTAAGCCAAAATGACCCGTTTTCAACATGGTTAATGTGAATTACTTATACTTATTATGTAGTAATTAACAAATTACTGTTTTGAAGTAATTTCTATGTCACCTTACACTAATTAAATGCAATAAAAATTAAGCTGAAGTAATTTAATAGCGTTTTATAAATTTTAAAATGTAGACGCTCAGACATTTTTCAGCAAAATCTTAAATATTCAATATCAAAAAATCCTGACGTGATGGAAATTTTTTATTATTTTTCTCGTAATCAGCACATCAGAAACTATAGAAAACGTTACTCAGATTTCAAAGAGAAAATCCATTGCAGACCTGTGTTATCGTTTGCACAGAAAACTTTTTACATTTTGAAATAATTAGGTATATCTTGGTTGCTAGGCGACATCGCCAGTAGAAAATTAAATAGCATTTTATCAAACACTGTATTTCATTCAAATTTCAATTCAAAGATATATTTTATCTAGAAACGAAACGCTTAATCCAACGCAGTAAATTATTAGTTAATATAATTATCATTTTTGGGGTTATAAGGATGCATCTTTTACTCAATTCGGTATTACTTAATTTTCCTTTCATATTTTATAGTATGCACATCCATAATGGGTAAGTGTTACGGTGGCCTCCAACAGCTAGTTTTAAATATTACGAGATGGAACCCGTCGAAATTCGACGAAAGAAAAAGCTTAAGAAAGAACTGTTCCATTGATCTAGAATAAATCTACAAAATTAGTTGCAGTAAAAAATGTATTTTATATTGGTCAGCCTAACTCCCAAACAAATATTATTTTAAGCTAAAATTAACAAAATACTGTTTCTATAAAAATTACTTGTCCAAATTATTAAAATTAAACTTTAATTGCATATGTAATCAGAAAATTGTAATAAAAATAAGTTATTATGATGAAGTTATCAATTAAGGCTCTTATGCTTGGTATAAATGACAAATGAAGGAAGCAAAACAAAATATTCCAAAATGACACGATCACAGACGATGTATTTGAAAGTATATGCATTTTTATTTCAATTTTTTTTTTCCATTTTAAGAGAAAATGGAGTGATTCTGTTGCCACAGTTACAAAATTGGTACTAATAGCTTTTAAAAAATTAATATCTCAAAAAGAAATTAAGATACAACTTTCAAACAAATTGCATTTAAAAGTACACTTTTTTCTCTATACGTCGGTGTAAAAATTTAAAATGTACGATCTTTAGAAATGTAAAATTTGCAGTAGTGAAAATTGCAAAACCGAAATTGGACGAGAAAGTGTTGCCATTTACAAAACGACGTATGCGTTATGCACAGATACGTTTGCCCTTTATAATATAGATTTAGCTTTAAAGAACATATAATTGAATTCCCATAGAAATCTAGTACTAAATCTATAATCGGTTTACGAACATTTTCGTTAACTAAAACTGCTTTGAAACGAATTAAGTTCGTCAATCGATCACCTACTGTATTTACTTTTTCTACAAACTAAAACTGTAAACTAACCAATGCTTTATGTTTCTTTTATTTCTACAGATACAAACTAAATAATATTCTTACTATATTTCAACGTCTTGTATCATGTCAAAAACATACATAAACAAGTTGGAAATTGCACGTGAAGCGTAGCAAACGAGGTGCGTTCGTACGATAACGAAGTTTTAAAAATATTACTCTTATATCTCAATCTCATAAAATTGTAAATAGTGAATTACAATTAAAACGCTCATCAAGCAATGTTCTCTCTATACCATTATGTAATGGAATACTTTTGTGTGGCCTTGTAAATCAATAACAAATGTTCTTTGCATCACAGATTATGTAAAATGTATATTATAATATGTACTTTATAGTTGCATATAAATTTTATTAAGTTCGAATGAGTGCAACACCATTAAAATGCATTTGAAACATTTTCCCCCATTGACCGTAATGTAACGGAATACTTTTGATTGTCCCTGTAATTGATCTATGCATCCGATTTTCATAAAATTTGAAATAACTCGACAAAATTATTTAATAACTATGTATTTTAAATTTCAAACGTATAAAATACATTTGAAACTTTTTCCCCATTGACTATAATGTAATTGAATACTTTTGATTGCCCCTGTAATTGATCCATGCACCCGATTATCAAAAAATTTGAAATAACTCGACAAAATTATGTAATAACTATGTATTTTAAATTTCAAACGATTAAAATGCATTTGAAACATTTTCCCCCATTGACCGTAATGTAACGGAATACTTTTGATTGTCCCTGTAATTGATCTATGCATCCGATTTTCATAAAATTTGAAGTAACTCGACAAAATTATGTAATAACTATGTATTTTAAATTTCAAACGTATAAAATACATTTGAAACTTTTTCCCCATTGACTATAATGTAATTGAATACTTTTGATTGCCCCTGTAATTGATCTATGCACCCGATTATCAAAAAATTTGAAATAACTCGACAAAATTATGTAATAACTATGTATTTTAAATTTCAAACGATTAAAATGCATTTGAAACTTTTTTCCCCATTGACCGTAATGTAACGGAATACTTTTGATTGCCCCTGTAATTGATCTATGCATCCGATTTTCATAAAATTTGAAATGACTCGACAAAATTATGTAATAATTATGTATTTTAAATTTCAAACGATTCGGTTGGGTAGTTTTTGCGCTGTTATATGCGGACGGACAGACAGACAGACAGACGGACAGACAGACAGACAGACGGACAGACAGACAGACGGACAGACAGACAGACGGACGGACTGAGCGACAACAATAGGTGCTACGTATTTACATAATTACGAACGCACCTAAAAATATAAGAGGGATTCGTGTGATGTGATAATCGTATTTGAAATGGGATTATGGCGATGAGTGTTCCGCGAAATATTTTAGGATAATGTTGATCTGGATAGTTACGTGATCTGAATAACCTGTATTGAGAGTGTATTTGTATTTTCGGAGATGCAGCAACTCAGTTGCTGCAATAAAGAATAAAGTCAGACGGAATATTTCATGTTTAATAGAACAGTCTAAACTGTATTTATGATTGAACAGGAATAAGTGAAAAGAAGTGTATATACCTAGTGTCCTAAAATAGACTGACTAATTTTCAAATCAATAACTTGCAAATGATGACAGCTATTAAAGAAATTCTAAGAGGCGAGTTATATATGATGTCAGATGTTCATGTACTACAATTCTGTATTTTAGTTTACAATATCAGCTCTAGGTAACGCTGTAAGCAATAGGTGACAAATTGGGTCCAATTTTTGGTCTTTTTCTATTTTCTTCGGCCTTTCAGTATTTATGCTAAAGAAGCAGGTTAAATATATACAGTGGTACGTAGTCACTCTTGGAAGTTTGTTTTTAGAGGTCCACTCTATATGTTTAGTATTTTTCATTCGCATCATTATTGAGATAAGAAAAAGGACCAAAAATCGGGTCTCAATTTACCGTCAATTGCTTGCAGTGCCATCTATCTATGTTAAATAAAAATAAATCCGAGAATCGCTGTAAAAAAAGAAACATTTCATGTCTTAGATAATTTTCTTGAGTGAATTTTTTTTAATAGCAACCACCAATTGCAAGTTTTTGATTTTTAACACTCTAAGCGTTTGGCCCGTGATATTCCGTTCAATAAGCTCCAGGTTTCACTGCAATATAAGCAATATTTAAGATAATATAATTCAATAGATTTAATGAATTTTCAATATATTCTCAAGGATTGCATTCATATTTGTAATTAAGTTTTTTCTATAATGTTAAAAGAATCATATTTTTTGAGCATTCAAAACAAAATGCAGAGAAAATAACTTTACAATTTTACCCATTTGCAAGACATTAAGAGGGTTAAAAACAATCAACCTATTTCAGGACACGAACGTCATGCCATTTATTTTTTTAACCGTTTAAACGCCTATGTTCCCGAATGGGAACATTGCATTATTTGTTATACAAAACATATATTTTCCAACATAATAACGATGTCCTTATTTTTCCTATAAAATATAAGGTTGATTTTAACTTTTTGAATATATATATATATATATATATATATATATATATATATATATATATTTATGTATGAGCATTTATCACAGGTATAAGAAAAACGCAAATTCATTAATTTGAATGAAAATACATTATTTGTTTTTATCGTTTTCTCTATATTACTTACATTTGACGGCTAAAAAACTAAATGTTTTTGGAATTCGAGAAAATATTCAAGAACAATATACAATAGCATATGGCGGAAAATAATTTGTTATATTTACATACGTTGTTAATCAATAAGTAATAATAATATAATAATTAATAAATATTTAATAATAATAGGTTGTTAATCATGTTCCAAAATGTGAACACTAAAATAAAAACAGCCAAAAAACTGCAGAAATATTTTTTTTTGTTGTTTTCTAAAATTGTATGCATAAATTAAAATATTTGAAGCTGTAATATAGGGGAAAAATTAACTACATCGCGATATTAATTTGGCGTGTAAACGGTTAATACAACACGGAACGGACAAAGCCATAAAAATTCGATCTATCCATATCGGTTAATGAACATTTTGGTTAACTAACATTGTTTTGGATTGATCATCTACTGTATTACTTTTTCTACAAACTAAAACTGAAAATTAACTAATGCATTAAGTATTTCTTTTGTTTCTATAAAGATGAACTAAACAATATTCTTACTATATTTCAAAATCTGGTATCATGTCAAACATACATAAAAGGTATAAAAGGGATTCGTGTGATGTGATAATCGTATTTGAAATGGGATTACGGCGATGAGTGTTCCGCGAAACATTTTAGGATAATGTTTATCTGGATACTACGTGATCTGAATAACCTGTATTGAGAGTATATTTGTATATTCGGAGAATAGTAATTCAGTTGCTGCAATGAAGAATAAAGTCAGACGGACTATTTCATGTTTAGTAGAGCAGTCTAAACTGTATTTATGACTGAATGGGAATATGAGCGAAATATCATGCAACAGGAATAGATTCTGTAGTACTCTCCAACATTAATAGAACAAAGTGGAACCCGTCAAATTTCGACGAAAGTAAATGTTTAAGAAAGAACTGTTTCATTGATTTATAATAAACCTACAAAATTAGCTACAGTGAAAAATGCATCTTACAATGGTCATCTAACTCTCAAACAAATATTATTTAAAGCTAAAAAAAAAAAAAAAAAATGCTATTTCTGTAAAATTCAGTTGTCCAAATTATTAAAATTAAACTTTAACCACATATTTAAAAATATAATAATAAAGCAAAATATAATAAATATCAGTTATTAAGATGAAGTTATTAATTGAGGCTCTTATGTTTGGTATAAATGTGTATGAAAAAAAATTATTTCAAATTTACAAGATCTTAGAATTTCACGTGAAATCTAAACCCGTCATTAATTTTCATCTTCTCAAAATTTACATGCTCACATTTAAATTTTTATCAATTTTAAGAGAAAATTGCGTATTTCTGTTGCTATAATTACAAAATTAGTACTAAAAACTATAAAAAAATTAATACGTCAAGAATGAATTGAGATACAGCTTTCAAACAAATTGTATTTAAAAGTACATATTTTTCTCTATACGATTAAAAATGTGCGATGTTTAGAAGTATAAAATTTGCAAAACCGAATTGGATGTGAAAGTGTCGCCATTCGCAAAATGACCTTTGGCCTTTATATTATAGATATTGTTAAGGAATTTATTTTTTTTCCTAGAAGGAAATAAAATATATAAATAAGCAACTTTAAAAAAAGAAAAAAAAAGCATATAACACAGAATATATCTATTTTCCCTTATCCGGTAACATGTGTTAAACTTTTCGAGTAGCCCTGTATCCGATTTATAAAATTTAAACAAACCGCCTACGCTTACTAACGAAAAATCAGACCATTTTAAAAATGCATACCTCAGAGGAAAAGGGCAGTTATCTACTACAGCAAACATAGAATATAGTCTGTCATTCAACCAAATTCTTTTATGCTTTTTTGTAATTAAACTATAAATGTCACAATTTTCATAATCTATAGATTCATAATACATAATATATCCAACTTTTGGGCTCGCTGACCTCTTTTTGGGAAGAATTTCTGAGGTGGAAGTTTGTCAATAATCACCTACTGTATTTACTTTTTCTACAAACTAAAGCTGTAAATTAACTAATGCGTTATGTTTTTTTTTTTTTTTTTTTTTTTTTTTTTTTTTTTTTTTCTACAAACTAAATAATATTCTTACTATATTTCAACATCTGGTATCATGTCAAACATACATAAAAGATGTAAAAGGGATTCGTGTGATGTGATAATCGTATTTGAGATAGGATTACGGCGATGAGTGTTCCGCGAAATATTTTAGGGTAATATTTATCTGGATACTACATGATCTGAATAACCTGTATTGAGAGTATATTTGTATTTTCAGAGAATGCTAACTCAGTTGCTGCAATAACGAATAAAGTCAAACGGAATATTTCATCTTTAGTAGAATAATCTTAAACTATATTTATGATTGAATGGGAATACGAACGAAATATCATGCAACAGGAATAGATTCTGCAGTATTCTCCAACATTAATAGAATAGTATTAAAGATTTTTTTTCTTTGTCTTAGAATGAAATAAAAGATTTAAATAACCAACTTAAAAAAATGATATAGCTCAGAATATATTTATTTGCCCATATGCAGTAACATGTACCAAACTTTTCGAGTAGCCCTGTATCCAATTTATAAAACTTAAACAAACCGCTTACGCTTACTAACGAAAAACCAGACCATTTTAAAAAATGCATACTTTGTGACGTGGCTGGGCACGCCGCCGGTGTTATGTTGGTTAAATGAAGACATAGTTGAAGTAAAAGTTAAAATTCAACACTTTATTTACTGCCTATGGGAAATGGGAAGTGGAGCTAAAGTTCAAGATTTCCAGTCACTAAAGTTTCCTCACCTCACAACACACCTTGCTGGCTCCTGTCGCCTCACAACACACCTCACACTCCAACTCACAGCTTTTATACATTGCAAACTGAAGACGGAGCTATAAATTTGCATAATACTCCTAACCGCAGTTAACTGTAGACTCGAGGGCGCCACACACGCCCGGAAAGTTAAAGTTGAATAAAGGATAGATGCCACTTCTGCACCACACATGTTAGAACATTGACGTCACGATCTCACTAAGAGTACTAGAGTGTCTTTATCACAAAGGGACACTCCCTCACAACTTCAGAGGAAAAGTACAATTGCCTACTACAGCAAACATAGAATACAGTCAGTCATTTAACCAAATCCTTTTGTGCTTTGTAATTAAACTATAAATGTTATTATTTTCATAATCTATAAAAAGGATTCTATAGATTTTTTTCTTTAATTTGTGGATCAGATAAACATATGCTAGATAAGAGTTCAAACAAGTAGTTTCAGCATGAGGCCAAGACTCTTGTTTAGTCTTTTTCTTAATACAGAAATTCTGAATTCACACAAGAGTTCTTTTAAATAAAATTTTCTACATTAACCTCTAAACAATTTTATTTAATGTTACAATTACTGAATAAAATAACTAAAAATAAGGACTAAAAATGACTTTTAAGTAGCTTTCATTACAAAAAATAAAAAGCTACCAATTGCAGCCGTCCAGAGGAAAGCACTTCCGGAAAATTTTGGTACATTTTCATCGATCATGACCCCCAGACGCCAAAACCACCCTCCGTTCTTATGTTGACATATATATATATATGTATATATATATATATATACATAAGACCATTAATAGTAAACAATATTAAACATTTGAAATTAACCATTGAATTTAATAACATATATCACATTGAATATGGAAGGAAAATATATGATTTTTGTCATGCTGTGACTATCGCATTTATGAACCGATTTGAATGAAACTCGGTATGTACATAGTACATATAAATGTTTCGACCGAGTTCGTTGGCCAGTAGCATCCACCATCTTATTTCAAAATGGCGGCCATTTAATTTTTTTTAATTTAAAATTTAAAATTAAATGCGAAAAAATTAAAAAGTGAAAAATATTTTTCTTTTATGTGTTAGAACTTAAAACAAAAGTTTCACAACACTTTTCATTTTGTCGATATCTTAAAAAACAACTGAGTTATAGCACTTTGAATTTCTAGTGTGGCTGA
Organism: Maratus speculifer; assembly: GCA_964019185.1. Taxonomy (NCBI): domain Eukaryota; kingdom Metazoa; phylum Arthropoda; class Arachnida; order Araneae; family Salticidae; genus Maratus; species Maratus speculifer. Next base: position 142,328,551 of record OZ025301.1, on the reverse strand, counting down.
CATTTTGAAACGATCTGATTTTTGTCACGTGATAACACACATATTTATGAACCGATTTGGATGTATTAATTATAAATAGAAGTTTTCATAAACTTCATTTAATATCATTCATTTTCATTTTCATTGTAACTTGGTGTCTAAATAGTACATAATGAGACCTAGACCGAGTTCGTTAGCCAGTTCCATCCATCATCTTGTTTCAAAATGGCGGTCATTTAATTTTTTTAATTTAAAATTTAAATTTAGGTGCAAAAAAGTGAGAAATTGAAAAATATTTTTCTTTAATGCATTTGAACTTAATACAAAGATTTCAGAGCATTTTTTGTTTCGTTTGTATCTTAAAAAATGGCTGTGTTATAGCACTTTTAATTTCTAGTGTTGCTCACATTTTGAAATAATCTATTTTCGTCACGTGATAACACGCGTATTTATAAACCGATTTGGTTGTAACCTGGTGTGTACATAGAGCATAGCTGTGCCTGGACCAAGTTCGTTGGCCAGTTCCATCCACCATCTTGTTTCAAAATGGCGGAATATTAAAATTTTTTTTAAAAATTAAATTTTAAAATTAGGTGCAAAAAAGTAAGAAATTGAAAAAAAATCTTTTGTGTGTTTAACCTTGATACAAAGATTCCAGGCAATTTTTGTATCATCTATATCTTGAAAAAAGGGCTGAGTTATAGCACTTTCAATCTCGAATGTGGTTGACATTTTGAAACGGTCTGAAATTTGTCACGCGAAAATATGCATATTTATAAACTTATTTGGATGTTAGGGTGGGCCGAAAAAACTTTTTTTCGATTTTCGATGATGGCGGGTGCGGAAAAGTGGCCACTGGTGGCACTCAGTTCACACAAAAAATTTGAGATTTTTTGGACATTTCCTTACCCTGCCGCAAATGGCTTGAAGTTTTGCAAAAATGCTGATTTTTTAACTTTTTTAACAAAAAATTTTAATATGATAAAATAAATTAATTTTGGTTGTATTTAGTTGAAAAAACATATTTAATGTGCCAAATGTCTAAATAACCTCTGATTATGCATTATTTTAGTGCTATGTTTTTTAAAAATGTACAGCTTTTAGCTTGTTTTGCGTACCATACCAACGCGAAACAACCCAGAACTCACCACGAGGAGGTAGCTGCACGTCGAGTTCCACCCGCCCTCCAACCCACAGAATGTTATATTCAAAATGCATACTTTTTTACGCTACAAAACCCTTCTTAGAAATTAATTTTGGCATCTTTTTCCGTGCTTGAAGTTTTGCTCTAATGAAGGTATCTCTTCCTTCACTCCCGCATACCTTTGATGCAGCTTCTGTTACAATTTTAAAAACTCTTTCCACAGCCTGAGAGTGACATGGAAAGCAGACTAATGACTCATCTAACATGGATCCTGAAATTACGTTTTCTTCTATTTCTTTTAGTGAAAAAGTTCTTGTTATAGGAGGCTCTCTGATTTTGGCGCGATCCAGTCAATACACTCATAGTATTCCGTTGCTTTAAAGTTCAGCTTTGGAACTTGAAACTCTCGCACTATGTTGGTTTAATTTTTTTTTAAATTGCGGCATATTTTTATTCTTTCCCTTGCCATTCTTCTAATATTCTGTCTGTCGTCGGTTGCCATTGCTATCAGTAAATTCTCGGGATGATCATAGTATCCATTTGTTTGGATGACTGAATGCACTGTCTCCTTTAGGTCATCTGGTAAAAAAGCCGAAAGCATAACTATCTGCCACATATGTCTAGCTCCATTAGCGCAACCTGGCTTTTTCTTTACAGAAAACCACACGAGCGCATAAACACGTATCACATACTGAGCGAGATATTTTAACGCTTTATCAGGATTTGAACTACTAACGTACAATCGTAAAATTCAGCAGGCAGTTGTGATCCATCTCGATTGCACAATTGGCCCTGGTTTTCTATTTTCCAGTCCTCGAGGACATACTCCGGTTGAAACCGCAACACACAAATATCAAATAAGTACTTTTGATCTGTACTCAGATCTTCAGTATTTTCCATTTCTGATATCCATGAAACAGCAATAACTCGAACAAAGTGACACGCAGATTTTCACATCCCGTTAGTCTAGCACCGATTGGACCGGCAAAAGTCTTAGGTCCCGTGATTCCACCATCAAGTTTAGAAAGTAGATGTCTGAGCGGGAGTTCGTTTGTATGAAGAATGCATATCAAATGTTGCAGCTCCCTTTCTAATTTTTTTTCAAGACAGGCAATAACACCATTGCGTTTTCCTGTATTGACAGCGGTGTCATCACACCCTAGTGTTATCAGTTCAGAAAAGTCTAACTTGTACTGACCTAGAAAATTATATAATGAGTTTGCTATTTCTTTTCCATGACTGGAACGAGGTGTCAAGTGACCCAAGTATTCCGAACCAGGTTCAGACAACATGGTGATGTGCTCCTCGCCTTTCTCTCGGCGGTGCCGCTTCTTCTTTTTTTTTCTATGAAGATATAGGGTAACATCCCCAGTAATTGGCATGCACCAGTGATTGGCACATTTTACAAACATGTCCTAAAAAAGGATTTATATGCAGTCTTTTAAAAATTCAAGAGCATATATCAGTTATATGATCATTTACGTTAAAGATTATAACTTTGATTTATTTTACAAGATGACAATAGAGCCTAGGAAAGAGAAACAAGTATGGCTTGTATCAAATTAGCCGTTTTGTTGCAAATTCTTCTTTTTTGGCTTAAGGAACGCATGCTTTTCAATTCATTATTATTTGATTTATAATATATTTTAAATTTTAATTGACAACAGTTTTGTTTAGTTAAAAAGGTTTGATTTAATTGCGTAAAAGTATTTTCGACACAAATATTTGGATTTCTGAATTAATGGTAGTTGCCAATTAATGGTGCTTCAATTTTGCTAGTTCCAAGTAATTGGCACCTATTCCAATTACAAGGAATTCGCAAGGAATTTAAGATTAAACCATTTATTTTGGAAGTACTTTTAAAATTATAGACTAATTTTGTTTATCATTTGTTTTTATTCGAAAATATAAATTTTATCAGTAATTGGAATCCATTAAAGCTTCATATGACAATTACTGGGGACAGCGTGACAATTACTGTGTATTAATGTAAGTATATTGTATTCTTTTAAAGTGTTCACATTTCAGATTAATATGCTGATTTCGTACTCTCAAAAACTTAAAATATGGCATCTTCATCTACAGTAAATTAATTTAAAGTGATTAAATCCAATGCAAAATGTGAAGTTTTTTTTAAATATAAACATATGCCAATTACTGGATCACAAGGTGTCATACATTGGTGCTCTAGGTGCCAATTACTGGGGATTTCAGCAACTTTTTATAAACATATTTTTATAAAAATACTTTTTCAATTTTTTTTGCTTTTAGTGGGCAAAATAGATGCAAAGATATGCATTCTTTGATTTAAAAATATTTACAAGTAAATAGCTTATTTCTTTGTAATGAAAGTTTAAGGAAGTTTAACGACAAATTCTTAATGTGCCAATTACTGGGGATGTTACCCTACTATATCCTTTCTACCATCAAAAAATAGGCTTTTAATTTTCCTTCCTTCAAGAACTTCTTCCGCCATTATCTTCTTTCCAAGTTTTTGTTTCTCTCTTCTGACCTTGTTTTTATCAATGACGAGATTCGTATCCTCTGGTTTCACAATTCCTGCATCTTGAAGCTATTAAGGCAACTTCTCTGTCTGATACATCAGTTCTAAACGTGGTGGACGCTGTGTGAGGAAGGCATATGTGTTTAGGAGTGTCTGGCTTTGAAAAAGCTGTTTCAAATTTAGATTCTGTAGAGCTGCTTTCTTGAAAGCTTGAACTACTTAAATCTTCTAGCAATGTAACTGTCTTACACCTTGATCTAACTCCACTTGTCGAGGATTCTGACGCAGAACCACTTTCCCTCGTTAAAACTGTATCTCTTTTCATTTTCTTCAATGTTTTCTTTGCAAAAGTTTTGCTTGTTTTTAAATCAACATTTCCGATAAACATTTTTCTTTGATCCTTCAAGAAGTCCACTTCTCGATGTGGAACTTTATGCCTGGTGTCGCAAGTACAATTGTTCACGTCTTTACACTTACAAGCTGCAATGTCAAACAGAGAGATTTCCGCATTTCGTGCGAATTCTTCGCGAGCTGTCTTGTCTTTCACGCCCTTACGATTACAAGATTTCTCCAATGATCTATACTTGTTGTAATAGTTTTTAATCTTTCTGTAAACTGATCGTTGGGAAACCACTGGTATAGAAGCTTTTATCCAGATTTCGGTAACTTTTTCACCTATAATTTTAATAATATCATCTATTGTCTTATATTGAATTTCTCGATTTTCTTCCATATCGCTTCGCAACCAGTAATAGTGCCGCATGATGTCAGCATAAGTTGGCAGTTGCAAATCTTTTAATATGCATAGTGCCCCAAAAAGGTTACTTTTCATGCTATCACGCGTCTTTACATTGCCATGGCCCTTCATACTAGCCATTTCTAAGCTCGTCGTAATAAAACGCACAAAACACTGTAATGGCACGTTAAACAATCCAAAAAGCACTGTATCTAACTAGAAAAAAGTTTCACGTTTACTCTGTACAAATGTCGTTGGGTATCTGAGCTTAGAAAAATATTTCTTATCGTATTTTTTCCCCTCTCCTGTTTTTTCCTTGATTCCCTCAACACTAGGATGAGCCATTGCGCTCGCTTAGAGTCCTGCTTCCCTCCCCTTCTCGGCTTCCAGATTTGTTTTTGAAGTATACTGCTGTCTGTGGCCCACATATATGACCTCTGACGCATAGGAAATAAATAAAGAAGACCAAGGAACATAAATAAGAGAGAGACCAACGAAATATTCAAACAAATACTTTTGCCTGTTATGCGCGAAAACGCTATAAAAATTGGTTAATTTAAAATACACATAGCAATTAAATAATGTATTATCAGACCTTATTTAAACATTTGGTACATTAAATATGCCATTTGAAGTAAATACAACCAAAATAAATTTAACATTTTTAATTATTTTGTTATAAAGTTCAAAAATTAGCATTTATTGCAAAACTTCAAGCCATTTGCGGCAAGGTAAGAAAATGTTCAAAAAATCTCAAATTTTTTGTGTGAACTCATTGTCACTAGTAGCCACTTTTCCGCACCCGCCATCATCGAAAATCGAAAAAAGTTTTTTTCGGCCCACCCTAATGAATATAACTCCGTGTTACATTGTACACACCAATGTCTTGACCGAGTTCATTAGCCAACTTCATCCGCTATCTTGTTTCAAAATGTCGACCATTTAAGTTTGTCAAAAATCTTTTAAATGTATAATGATGTACGAACAAAAAATTAAAGTTGAAAAAAGGTTCTTTCTGGAGTGTTTGATCTTAGTATTCAGAAGCATTTTTTGTTTTGTCTTTACCTTAAAAAACGCCTGAGATATAGCAGCTTGAATTTCTAATGTGGGTGACATTTTTTTTAAATCAATTTTCCCGCGATAGCACTCGTATATATTAATCGATTTCAATGTGAGTATGCATGTGCACATGAATTAAGGTTTCGGCAGAGCTCATTGGTATCTTGTATCCATCGTGCTGTTTTAAAATGGCATACACTTCATGATATTGTGGAATTTTGCGATCTTATAAATCGATAAAAATAAAACCAGCTTTAATAAAAGATGACTAATTTCTAAAAATTCCCATTAATATTCAATATTGGCAAAAACTAGTATTCAATATTATATAATCGGGTTCCACTAATTTGAACTTCGTATGTTTGAATAATATAACTTAATTTAAAATAAATGAATAAATAAATAAGTTATATGAAAGCTACCTATTCCTCCCGGCACTGCTGGAAGGACTTTCATTTGTATTAAAATATCTGCCTTGTGTAATCGAGATATGTCCTCCTAATACAGCTCAAAATATAGTTAAAAATGTGTGGCTTCTGAAAGCCTTTTAGTAACGAAGAAAACAAATTCTTCTTACCCGAACGGCGTACGAGCAATGCTGTAAAGTGCATCCATTTTTATTTTTTATTTATTTATTTATTTTTAATATTCTTTCGGGATTTCCAGTATGAACTCGGAATTAAAGATCAAAATGGTAACATTACCTGTATCATGCATTGCTTTGGGGTTTATACAAAACTATTATTATTTATGACAAAACAACACACGCACACACACAGAAAATAAGTGTGATAGCAGATTGCCGTAGAGGGTTTCGTTTAATACTTTTTCAAAATACTTTATCATAGAATTAAAAAACGAAAATTCCGAACAAGAAATTTAAATGAATAGGAATTTAATAAATAAAAAAATATTTCACTTCGCGTGTCAAAATAGATGATAAATGTGATGTAATAGGATGAAATAAAATCAAACAAGCGCATTTTCACGTGATTTATTTAATCCAATAATTTATGTTAAACATATAATAATTTTTATATTTATTTAAACTTGCTGCAATGATAAGAAGAAAAAAAATAGCAATATTTTGAATTTTGAAATGAAATTTTGGTTTTGTACTTTTTGCTACTACAAATTTTTAAACTTCAAAAAGTTGCACATTTTCAAATTTTACATCGTCGGATAGAAAAAAAATCACTTTTAAATGCAATGAAAATCACTGAAAATTGTATCTTAATTTGTTTCTGAGATATTAATTTTTTTTTTTTTTTGTAGTTTTTAATACAATTTTTATAATTGTGGCAACAGAAGTACACCATTTCTGTTAAAAGTAAAAGGAAAAAGAAATATAGTTTTTATATCTATTTAAACTTTCTTTCAACAATTAGAAAAAATGAAAAAACAAACAAAAAATGAAATGATGATCGTAAAAAAAATTAAATAAATAAAATAAAATAATAGTCTTTTTTTAAATTTTTATATTGTGTGACAAGAGGTATTCAGCTGTAAGTGCTCAAAATTTGAACTCTCTGACTGATGTAGTTTTTGTATACGCATTCTGTGACAGACAGACAGACACACTGTAAAAGAAAGGGTCGATCTACTAAAAAAACTTTAGTGATCCTTGTAATTACTAAAAAAATTTTAATAATGTTAGTCGGTTACTAGAAAATCCGTAAGAATTACTAGAAAAAAAAATTAGCAATGGATAGAGTTAATAGTTTTATATTTTTAATAGCTGTTACTAAAACGTGGTGTGACCTTGATAGCATAGTGGTTATAGTAACGGACTCAAGGCTAAAAGGTCCCGGGTTCGATTCTGGACACCGCCAAATACTCCCCGAATGTATGTAGTATAAGTAGTCTTTAATAAAGGGATTTTGAAAATCATGTCGGAGCAGGTAGCAATGTTTGGTGCTGCCATCTGTTGCGGTTTTGGCGAAAATCTATCGCTTTAGAAGTCTGTATGTAGCTCGAAGGAAGTTCCTGCCCTTCGGGCGTACGTAAAGGTTATTAAAAATCATTTTGGAGCTATTACTAAATTTTGCTTGGTGGCTTATACTAAAAATTTTTAAGTTAGTTACACAAAAAATTCTTTTGTTCAGTTTACAAAAGAAATGCTTGTTTCATTTGCAAAAAAAAGTTTGTAATGGTTACTAAAAAATTCTGTAAATACAAATTTACTAAAAAATTTTTAATAACCTCTTGATTTTTTTTTTTTTTTTTTTTTTTTTTTTTACAGTGCAGAGGACAGAGACGAATAAGGTTTCGTCAGATGAACGAAACCCGAAAAAGGTAGGTTATGCAGTTTTCATTACAAAGTGAGACTCCAATCGCAAAAACAAATAAAATGCGTAAACCCAGTCGTCCATGATTAATTATATAAGCACACATAAGAGTTTGCCATAAGAGGGCAATAGCTATTGCACTAAGATCTGAATATTTAAAAAAACAACATTTTAATAAGAACGCATCTCAATTTTCCGCACATGATCATTTCCACCATTTTCGAAATTCTTTAGTGCCAGGAAACGTTGAAAATTTATAAAACAAATAATGTTCATTTACAGAAAGCTGATAAAACTTTGCACCGTCTGTAAATAAATTATTTACGGAATCTGGAAAAAAAAAGAAAAGAAAAGAAGAAGAAAAACATTCAACGGATTTCGATATTTTCAAATGACATTTTATGTATTACCAAACGTGTATTATTGTGACAAGTAACATTTTAATTCATTATTTGAAGAAGAAACAAAATTAAAAATGGATTCCTTGAAGATATTTTTTTACAGATTGCTCAACAATTTTTATTTTGTGTTTTCAAGTCTGATTGTATTTAAAACACGATGGCCTTGGCTCTTCCGTGTTGGTTTCGTAATATGTGAAATTCGTAATAATTTTTAGGCATTGCATTGAAACACGTTTCTCCTTAAGTTAGGCGATTAAGGTTAAGGAATTGAGTTATATTTTTATTTTTGAATGTATGCCAAAATTAAATTCTTCTTGCTGAAAAAATTTTCAAAATTTTTTGCTTATACTGCAGCATATTAAAGTGTAAATTGAGATGAAAATTATTTTTTATCAACTTATTTTTCTATTAATTTTTAACAACTTGGCTATTATTTTTAAGATTATGGCAAAATATACTTCAGTTAAATGCAATCAAATTAAAATACGGGCAAATTAAATTAAATTAAATTAATGCTATTTGTATTTAGAGTATAATAATGCTTTGACCTATTTAAATCTCAAATACGCTTGATTTTAGACTAAGCAAAGTTTCTTTTTCTTTATACTTTAAGCTATTGCATAATTGTTACACTTTTTCTCAGTCAGCTTTCTAAGAGCGGTTCTAAAATTTCAAGTTTTAAAATTATTGCAACATTTTTTTTTTTTTTTTTTTTTTTTTTTTTTTGGTATGTGTCTTCAGGTTTGATTGTATTTAAAACACGGTGGGCTTGTATCTTCCGTGTGGGTTTCGTAATGTGTGAAATTTGAAATGACTTTCTGCCATTGCAATGAAGCAGGTTTCACCTGAGATGTAGGCGGTTAAGATTAAAGGATAGAGCTATAGTTTTTGTTACTTTCTTTTATCTTTACAAGAAAAAAGAACTGAATGCGTGAAAATTTTCGAATTCCGGTTTTCGACGAATTTACACGTTTTAGGAGTCAGAAGGCGTCGGGTTTAGGTTCATTCCAAAAATCATGTTTTTACAAAATGTCTGTCTGTGAGACTGTCTGCCCGTTCTGTATGTGACATAAATTTTGTGGGCGGTGTATTACAAGAACTAATGACTGGAATTTCACAAAACTTTAGATTCCGTTAGACCTTGATATAAACTGGATCTGGTTAGTTCTTGGTATATGTCGCCCAATAGGTGGTGTTGCTACTCTGCCATTTTCACGATTTCCGCAATATCTATATCTCGAGAACAAATAAACGGATTTTCATAAAACTTCAGATTCAGTTAATCCCTGATATAATCGAGTATTCTTTAGTTTTTAGGCTATATGACCTTAGACTATGTTGGACTATAAGATCTCTATCTTTTTATTTTCGTTGATACATGATTGCTATATTTTTTCTTACACAGTTTTTTAAGAGCGGCATTTCTAAAACAGTCAAAATTTAAAAATGTGAACTGAACCAAAAATTATTTTTCATCGATTTATTTTTCTATTTATTTCCAACAATTTAGTTATTATTTACAAATTTGCGACAAGATTAGCTTAAATTAAACATACATAAATTACAATTCAAATAACATTATTTTCAGTAAAATAATTTAATTTGTAAATATCTTTCGCTGATGAATAACTACTTCGTTACTTTTTCCTCACCAATTTTTAAAGAGCTATTATAAAATATTCGAAATTTAAAATTATGAATTGAACCGAAAACGTATCTAAAAATGTTTTAAATTATGCTTTCTTAATTGCACGTAAAACACTACAGTCTTGGATCTTTTGCGTTGATTTTTTAACATGTGAAATTCGTAATGATTTTCTGGCATTAAATCGAAGATAATTTTGCCTATGTGTGGCGGCGATTAAGGCTAAGGAATTAAAGTAAGGAATATTTTTTACATTAAAACTTGTGCTAAAAAGAAATGTTTTGAATTATTAAAGCCTCTCAAAAATATGTTCTTATTTTGCAGTATATTAAAATCAAGTGAAATGCAATAGATTCAAAATGCGGAAACTGGTGTATAGCCTCTTTTTTGTTCAAATTTTGGCGTCATTATTTGTTTACGACTAATATCGGCTGTACTGCTTAGCTATTATTGAAACAATAACAAAAACTGGTGCAAATTTAAATATAGTAAAATATTTATGAATGAATTATTGTGCAAAAGCAATATTATTTTATCTAATGTTACGTCAAATAAATTAATAACTCAATAGAATTATTATTATCATTAAAAGTTTTTTAATTCTTATAGAAAGTTTGCACCCCAAGGATGAGATTATTTTATCTATTTAAAACATAAAAAGTTTTCACATGTAAATTTTCACATTATTATTATTATTATTATTATTATTATTATTATTATTATTATTTATCTTAACATCTTATCAGTAAATCTTAATATATAAAACTTCAATAATTCTTTATTATTTTATCAAAAATATTTCCAGAAGAAAAAAAAGGAAAAAAAGTGAAAAATAATTTAGATAGATATGCATTACAGACAAATTTGTGTTTCTTTTTCTTTATTTCTTTTAATCCATTTAGATAACGCCCACATAATACGCCCAGTTTTAAAATTGGCATAACTGGTAGGTGTTAACAAGCGATTATTTCATATGGCTACTAAATGACGCATTTTAATTCGTTTTATTAATTTATTTTTTTAAATTTTATGACTCAAGTATCCGTTTTTGATTAAGATAAAATATTTTGGAATAAATGGCTTTGAGATTTTATTCAGCTTTTTTAATAATTATTTGAGATCAGATTTAATCGCCAAGACACTAAAGAAATTAGATGTCCACGATACGATCGTAATGCAATATGTATGCTACCCATGCATTTCTATGCATACCAACTACAACTGTAAAACAGGTTTTCCCACAGTAAGTGTATCAAAGTCGGAAAACAGCTAAGAAAAATTTCTTTAAAACGTTTAAATTTAAATTTGGAAAAAGGAAAAATGAGATGAAAGCAGTTGTTATAAAATAACGCATTTTTATTCGCTTTAAATTTTTCTTTTTTCTTTTCTTATTTTTTTCTTTCTTTCTTTTTTTTTAGTAATAATTTTATGACTTAAATATCAGTCTTTGATTAAGATAAAATATTTTGGAATAAATGACTGAGATTTTTATTCAGCTTTTTAAATAATTATTTGAGATCAGATTTAATCGCAAAGACCAATACAGAAATTGAATATCCACGATACCATCTTAATGCAATATGTATGCTACCCATGCATATCTATGCATACCAACTACAACTGTAAAACAGGTTTTCCCACAGAAAGTGTTTCAAAGACGGAAAACAGCTAAGAAAAATTTCTTTAAAACGTTTTAATTTAAATCAAGACAAAGAAAAAACAAGTTGGAAATTACACGTGAAGCGTAGCAAATTAGGTGCGTTCGTAAGATAACGAAGTTTTAAAAATACTACTTTCATATATCAATCTCATAAAATTGTAAATAGCGAATTACAATTAAAACGCTCATCAAACAATGTTCTCCCTATACCATTATGTAATGGAATACTTTTGTGTGGCCTTGTAAATCAATAACAAATGTTCTTTGCACCACAAATAATGTAAGATGTATATTATAATATGTACTTTATAGTTGCATATAAATTTTATTAAGTTCGCATGAGTGTAACACGATTAAAATGCATTTGAAACATTTTTTTTTCCCATTGACCGTAATGTAATGGAATTACTTTTGATTGTCCCTGTAATTGATCTATGAATCCGATTTTCATAAAATTTGAAATAACTTGAAAAAATTATGTAATAATTGCGTATTTTAAATTTCAAACGATTAAAATGCATTTGAAACTTCTTTTCCCATTGACCGTAATGTAATGGAATACTTTTGATTGCCCCTGTAATTGATCTATCTATGCATCCGAGTTTCATAAAATTTGAAATGACTCGACAAAATTATGTAATAATTATGTATTTTAAATTTCAAACGATTCGGTTGGGTAGTTTTTCCGTTGTTATATGCGGACAGACAGACGGACAGACGGACGGACTGAATGACCACTATAGGTGCTACGTATTATATAATTATGAACGCACCTAATAAGATGAAAGCTGTTTCTAATAAATGACGCATTTTAGTTATCTTTAATCTTTTTCTTTTTTCGTTTTTTAATAATTTTATGACTAAAATATCCGTTTTTGATTAAGATGAAATATTTTGAAATAAGTGATTTTGAGATTTTTATTCAGTTTTTTAAATAATTCTTTTATATCAGATTTAATCGCCAAGACATTAAAGATATCGAATGTTTACGGTACCGTCTTAATACAACATGTATGTTACCCATGCATTTCTATGCATGCCAACTACAACCGTAAAACAGGTTTTCTCACAATAAGTGTATCAAACTAAGAAAAAAGCTAAGAAAATTTCTTTAAAACATTAAATTCAAATTTGGAAAAAGGAAAAATGAGATTAAAGCTGTTACTATTAAATTGCGCATTTTAATTAGATTTAATCCATTTTCTTTTTAAAATAATTTTATGAATCAAATATCCGTCTTTGATCAGGATGAAATATCTTGGAATAAGTGACTCTGAGATTTTTATTCAGTTTTTTAATAATTATTTGACAACAGATTTAATCGCCAAGACACTATAGAATTTGAATATCCACGATACCATCGTAATGCAATATGTATGCTACCCATACATTTCTATGCATGACAAGTGCAACTGTAAAACAGGTTTTCCTATAGAATGTGCATATCAAATTGGGAAAATAACTAGGAAAACATTTTCCTAAAACATCTTAATTTAATTTTGGAAAAAGAAAAAATTATATGAGAGCTGTTGCTAATGACGAATTTTAATTAGCTTTATTTATTTATTTATTTATCTTTTTATTTTGTTTAATAATTTTATGACTCAAATATTCGTCTTTGATTAAGATAAAATATTTTGAATTAAATGACTGAAATTTTTATTCAGTTTTGTAAAAAAAAAAAAAAAAAAAAAAAAAAAATATATATATAACAGATTTAATCTCTAAGACACTAAAGAAAGTAAATGCCCACGATATCATCTTAGTCCAATATAAATGTTACCCATGGATTTCTGTAAATGCCAACTACAATATATATATTACCCATGCATTTCTGTACATGCCAACTACAACTGTAAAACACGTTTTTCCACGGCAAAATTATCAAAGTAGGAAAATAGCGAAGAAAATTTTCCTTAAAACATTTTAATTTAAATTTGGGGGGATAGAGGTCTGCATGGGCCCGTACCCGGCCCGGCGGAATGCTTCCAAATCTTCTAATGGGCCGGGCCGGGCCTACGAACAAAATAAACGGGCTGGGCCGGCAAAAAAATTGAACGGGTCAGGCCCGGCCGATAAGAAAATTTTGCAGGCCTGCGGCACTTTATAAAAATTTCAGCAGAGACGATAAAATATGAGTTATTTTCAATGAATATGTCTTTAACGAGAATTAGTATAAATGTGCTAATTTGACAACTAGTTGATGACACGAGTCTGACAACATTAATACAGAAGTGTAACTTGTATAGTGTAGATTTTCGGAATCGGGCAGTTACATTATGTATAACTTGGGCTTAATGTTGTTTTAGCAGACACGTGCTGGGCCGAGATCAGGCTTGCATTCTTTTTCTACATATAGAGGAGCTGAGCCGGAACTAGACTTAATTGCTCTCATGATGTGTAGGGCTAACATGATTTGTAAAGTTATTAATAGCGCTAAAGAAGTTATCTTAACGTAATCTTTGGATATATACTCCTGGGTGTTTTTTAAATTCACTTCTCAACAACGCGAAAGTTTGACACATCTTCTAACTAATCTTTAACTGTAAAAGTATAAAATTTACCAGCCTGACTATTGAAGGGATTTGGAATCCCATAACCGCTTTCATTTTTGGTAAATAAGATACTTGCATAATCTTGTTGAGATATTAAAAAATCTTGTCAAATGGTTGCAGATTTTTCTCCTTTTCCATGCTGTCGCTTCCGGATATTCTATTTAAAACTCTAACTTTGACAGTATTTTCTTAAATTGCGTGTATTAAAAAATTGATAACACCATTTGAGTACATAGTTTCAGAATAGAAATACTTGCTAATCTTATGCATTTCCCCCCCTCAAAAAAAAAAAAAAAATGTTTCAGAAAGTATTTCTTTTGGATATGAAAATGAATTTGGATTTGAAATCTTTAATAAAATGATATAGAAATATTTTCATAAATCTACTTTTATAACCATTTAACGAAAAAATAAAGCAGGACGCGTTTCGAGCCACAACAATAACAGCTCTTCATCAGTTGAACCAACACGAGTCCGTAAGGATACAAAATAGCACCCTGCTTTGTTTTTCGTTTAATGTTGATTTTTACAAAGTGTATTATTCTGATTATTAATTATCGCCAGTGTTATCGGTGTTTTTTCACTATTTTTATTACACAGTTTCAAGAGTTACGATGTTTTTAACTTTCTTTTTTTTCTTTTATTTTAAACCATATTAATTTTTTAATGAATCTTTATTTGAATGTTGAAAGTCTAAAAATCTAAATAAACATTAACGTTGCTAACGTGTATTTCCTGTAAAATGTAATGTAAAATCATTCCATAGATATGTATGCAGTATTCTTTAAAGGAATCTTAATTATAAAATAAAAATCTAATTTTTTTAGAAATAGTAAAAACTGTGTAGGGCCATAACAGGCCGGGCCTGTTTTCACTAATTTCTGTATGGGCCGGGCCCGGGCCGAACTTTTTTGTTTTACAACGGACCGGGCCAGGCTGGGGCGAAAATACTTTACTGTGGGCCGGGCCGGGCCCAAGCCTGGAAATTCCGGCCCGTGCAGATCTCTTGGGGGGGGGGGGGGGGATAAGATGAAAGCTGTTGCATCGTATAAAACAAAGGGTCATTAAAGTAAATTTAATATTTTCTTCGTACATTACTCGATATTTGAGATTCATTTAGTTAGTTACAGAACTTTGGAAAGTTTCAATGGTTTACCTAAAGTTGAATTTTAGAAACGTGTACCAAAGCATAAAAAAAAAAATGCATACACGGGCGCCGTGTTTCAAATATATTATTTAAAAACGTCCTAGCACCACAATCTTTTAGGTCCATAAACACTTAGCGCTATGATATTTTAGTTCTACACTGTTAAAAATCTTGCAGCATTTTGTACAGTCATTTCACCGTTTTCTGAAAAACCAGTAACATAACCGTAATTTAACTCTATTCTAACCATAAAATTGGTAATAATACGTTCAGAATAACGTAAAAAGACGGTTGTTTTACCTTTTTTTGTAGAAAACGGTCAAATGCCTGGATAAAATTCTGCAGATTTTTAACAGTGTATTTCTTAGGTCGATATTTAAAAACTCAATTATTTTATGTTTTACGTGCCCTTAATGTACCACAATGACATCTAAACGTCAATTAACTAATTTGTTTCTTTAAAAATACTTAGCATCATAATGTTAGGTATTTTTAAAGAAACAAGTTTGTTACACAATTTTGGAAAGTTTCAATGGTTTATTTAAAATTGAATTTTGGAAACGTGTACCAAAGCATGCTGTTAAAAAAATCTGTTAATTCATGGTAAAATTACTGGCAGCAAAGTTTCCAGACATTTACCGTTATTCCGTTAGTAGATTTTCCGTTTTGGGAAATAAAAGAACAGGGCCGAAACTAAAGGGGGGCAGGGGGAGCACGTGTCCCGGGCGCCACCAGAACAGAAGGTGAAGCGGGCGCCAAATTACGATTTTGTTTGGTGTGTTTGATATAAAGAATGCATACATGTGCGGGTCGCCAAAATCCATGTTTGCCCCGGACGCAAAAAAGGCTAGTATCGGTGCTATAAAAGAAAGGAAAACTCCGTATAAAGAAGCGGTAACTGTCCGTTTCAAGATTTGATTTTTAATGATAAAAATTTAATTTAATTTTTAAATTTAATGAGTCGATCAATCATCAAATAATTCGAACTTTTTGAGTGATTCTAAGCTACTATATTACATTTAATTATTTTTATTTTATTTTATTTTATTTGTTTATTTATTTATTTATTTATTTATTTTTGTCAAATTTACTTTTTTTTCGTCGAATTTACTTTTTTTCGCTTTTGAATGAACGAACGGAAAAAAATTTATTCATTTTTTACAAAAATAATAAGATAAATGTCGCCAGTGGGATTCGAAGCCGCAATCGCAGAGTGGTGCCTTGACTATTCGGCCACGGAGATCCCCAAATAAAGGAATGTCTCCGTTCACTCTTTCTATTTCCACCCGCTTCGTTATTTTCAGGAAATATGGTGGCGTTTTCTGATTTTTAACGGAAAATGACCTTTTGTTGAGAAAAGGGACTTTTTCTATGAAATTCAGGAAAATATATATCCGTGAATTTCAGATTTTTTTAAACAGTGCATGAATTAAAAAAAGGTTTAAAAAAAGAAAAAATAAATAAATAAATAAATAAAAACATACATACCCGCAGTGTTTTAAACATATTATTTAAAAACCTCTCGGCACCAAAATATTTTAGGTGCATAAACACTTAGTACTATTATCTTTTAGAACTTGGGGATGAGCGACACGTCTACGTGCCCCAAAAAGATTTAAGAATCCTTGAATATCCCCACCAGTAAAATATTACTCTAAAATTTACCTTATTTAGTTCGAGTATTTTCTCGATTTAGTAAGGCACAAATTTCTGTTCATAAAAACTGGTGACAAAACAGTAAAATTTTTGTAAAAGGCTCCCGTTGCGAAGGGGTTTAACCCTTTCCGGCACACTGTGCCCGGTCTGGGATACCTATTTTTAATTCCAAACTTGCAAACGACACCAGTAATATTTTAGTAAAATTTTGCTCTTACAATAAAAGTTTAAATTAAGGAATTCAAAATATTTAAAAAATTCGTTTGTGAATTCCGGTGTCAGTCGATAATTTCTCATTTTAATACAGATTTTGCCCGTGCCGGAAAGGGTTAAGTGCCACTATGACTTTTAAACGTCAATTTTGATTCAAAATTTCAATTAAAAAACTTTCTGTTTTAGAGGGAAAACAGATGACGGAAGGGGAGTGAATGATTCTTGAGATTTTTAAAGATATACAGTCGAGTCTCTCTATAACGAAACTCCACATATCGAATTTCTCTATGTAACGAATTTTTAGTAGGAACGGCCCCCTTTTCGCATGATTACATTAAAAATAATCTAAATATAGCGAAATATCTATCTCCATATAACGAATTTTTTCATAAATTGGTCTTAATTTATTCAGTTTTAAAAAGCTTTGAAATCATATGGAATCAATTTTCCATCACTTAATTTTGATTTATCGTCAGTGCTGAGATTTTTTTTTTATATATTACTTCTCATTTTGTTCTTTAAATCCAACGAATTCATCCCACCTCCCACACACCTTTCCACATTCTTCTCAAAACAGAGTCAATTGGATTGATACACACGTAAGAGAGGAATCAATGAGAGGCACATAAGAGAGGCCTTCAAATGGAGGAAAATGTTAACTACAATTTTTCATTATCAAAACAACAAAAAATTACAGATTTCTTCCTCTGAAATTAATGCAAATCTTCCTTATTTAATTTTCATTAAGCTTTCAAATAAATGTCTGTTCTCCTTTTTGAAACAACTTAAATAATTAAGAAATAAAATGTTAGGTTAATATTTACTTTTAAATATTTCAAATTCTTAATACAAATGATAAAAAAATAATATTTGTTCAAATTTCACACATTAAATACGATTTTTAACATCATTCTCTATACATCGAATTTCTCTATATAACGAATTTTTTACTGGAACGGTGGATTTTGTTATATAGAGACTCGACTGTATATCTCTTACAAAAATAGAAAAAAGAGCCGTTGTTTTTATTAATTTACGAGTTATTAACGTTTTTGAAGAATCTTTAGCGTTGTTTCTCTTTTTATATCTATGATTTATTTTAAACATTCATGTTAGTGTAATAAAAATGGTCTAAGTTTCTGTATAATATTATTATTTTTACTAATGTCCCGTGTTATTTTTTTTACTAATGTTACTAATTGCCTGTCCTAAGTCTGTGGGTAGGAATCGTGTTTTGTCCCTTAAAGTTTTATATAAGGTGGTCTGGTGTAATAACGCCAGGCGGGGTAATAACGCCAAGTGCTAATATTTTGCATAATTATGAAATAATCTGGTAAATGACACCCATATGCTCTGCGCAGAAGGGTTTTGAGTCATATAAATCGCAAAAAACAGCTTCAAGTTAATTTGTTTCATTTTTAGGTCTTATTGTTTTTACAAGCAACTAAAATTAACGCTTTATCTAAAATTTGCGAGATACGTTTTGTGATGTGAAGACTATTTTTTTTTTATCCGGAAATACTTTGTTAATTACATAAATTTGTAGTACATTCCATGGACTTTCAAAATGTTGTTCAAGATTTTGGATATCTTCTCGAGATAATTTCTAATTTAAAATGTACAGCGCAATAACTATAATGGGGTAATAATGCCAATCCTTGGTATTAATACCCAGGTTGATTTCCTACAGTGGCCGAGCTATACATCCTAAATACTGATTCAAATAAACACAGTTAAAACTGTGCAATGTTTCTAATAATTCTATTTAAGCGGTCCTTTTTAAGCAAAAAGAAGCTCACGGTCTGATATTCTTTTGCCTGATCCACCCCCCCCCCCCCCCCGCCACACACACACACACACCACACCACACCTTTATTTTTCTCACACTTTCACAAAAAATTGAACATTTTCAATAGCTTAGAATGCAATTTGTCAATTTCTAAGTTTGTAGAGTTTGTATTTTTAGAATTGGGCAATCTACATGCAATTATTCCATCTTATTTCATAGTTTTGTTTGCATGGCGTTATTACCCATATAGGTGGGTAATAACGCCAAATAGCATTGGTCAAGAAATCACGCCATAACATTTTATGAATACATATCTGTTAAATTATTTTTTTTTTATATAGATAGTCAATGAGTTGCTGCATCAAATCATATAGTTGTTTGAAAAATACAATCGAAAACTGAGCCGTGAAAATTGGTAGAACCTTAACGTGGCGTTATTACCCCAGGGTACCTTAATTGACTAGTTGGTACCCGTCAAAATTTGACGATAAACATGTTAAAAGATTAATTAGAATAATACTCGATTTTCTTAATTAGTTACCTGTAAATAAAGTTTTAAAAAATTGATTTATTTCTATGTTATCTATGTGATTCCAGAAGATTCAAAGCGTTTCATGGTTCTGTCAGTCTAACCTACTCAAGTAATCATCTAAAAGATATTTATTTTCGTGAATTTTCTCAGTGTTTTGAAAAAGTACCTATGTTTAGTATTTTCTAATTTTTTTAATCATATTGAAAAGTTTATTAATTTTATTTTTACCAGTCTCATTTTAAATCCCTAAACTTAAAATTTCATACTACCAAGTAACTATTTATAATATACAGGGTGATTCCAAATTTTTTTTACAATAAAAGAGGGGTGATAGTACACATCAAGACAAACAATATTAAATAGGAGACCAAGGGTCCAAAACGTTTTCCTAAGGAAATAGCCGCCATTAAAGTTTAGGGACCAAAATTTCAAATAAACATAAAAAACGGAAAAATCGGTCGATTGATTTGCGGTTTTCACTAAAATTATTCTTTATGTCGGCATTTTCTTGAAATTAAATTATAAAGATAAATTTCAAAAAATGCCGATAGAGAGCGCTTTAGACTTTGGAGTAACGAACAACTATTTTTTGCCAGTATTTTTTGCATCTCATTAAATGTTTTTCGTAAGCTTAGACTCAAACTTAAATTTTGAGCTCAAAATCTGTAGTTGGGAGTGGTTAAGTAACACAAACTGAGCTGTGTTCAGAGGGTTCAAATTTCAAATGATTATAAAAAACGGAAAAATAGGCCGATTGATTTGCGGTTTTCACTAAAACTATTCCTTATTTAGGTATTTTCGTGAAAATAAATTATAAAGATAAATTTCAAAAAATGCCGATAGAGGGCGCTTTAGACTTTGGAGTAACGAAACACTCTTTTTTGGCGTTATTTTTTGCATCTTATTAAATGCTTTCGTAAGTTTAGACTTGAACTTAAATTTTGAGCTCAAAATCTGAATAGCTGGAAGTGGTTAAGTAGACAAACTTAGCTGTGTTCAGAGGGTTCAAATTTTAAATAATCGTAAAAAACCGAAAAATTGGTCGATTCGTTTGCGGTTTTTGCTAAAACTAATTTTTAAATCAGCGGTTTTTTTTTATCAATGAGTGTTTTCTTGGAAATAATTTTTAAAGATAAATTTCACAAAATGCCGATAGAGGGCGTCTTAGACATCGGAGTAGCGTACAACTATTTTTAACTGTTATTTTTTTAAATCTCATTAAATGCTTTCAAATGCATGGACTTAAATTTTGGGCTGAAATTCTGAATAGTTGGGAGTGTTTAAGTAGCAAAAAATTGAATTGTGTTCGAGGAGGAAAGAGGGTTAAATTTCAACTCTTGAAACACTTCAGTTTACGCTTCTTAACTCCTCATAACGATTCAGGATTTGAGCTCAAAATTTAAGTTTAAATCTAAGCTTCCGAGAGCATTTAAAATGCTTTTGCAAGCATTTAATTAGAACCAAAAAATAATGGTTAAAATGAATTGTTGGTTACTCTGAAGTTTAAGGCGCCCTCTGACAGAATTTTTTGAGATTTATCTTTAAAAATTATTTTCAAGAAGATACTGACTTAAAGAATAGTTTTATTTTAAACCGCAAACGAATCGACCAATTTTTCCATTTTCTATAATTACTTTAAATTTGAACCTCCCCCTCCCCCTTGAACACAGTTCAGTTTGTGCTACTTAACCACTCCCTACTATTCAGATTTTGAGCTCAAAATTTAAGTTTAAGTCTAAGCTTCCGAAATCATTTAAAGAGATGCAAACAATAACGGCAAAAAATAGATGTTCGTTACTCCAAAGTCTAAAGCGCCCTCTATCGGCATTGTTTGAAATTTATCTTTATAATTTATTTTCACGAAAATACCTAAATAAAGAATAGTTTTAGTGAAAACCGCAAATCAATCGACCAATTTTTCCGGTTTTTTTTAATCATTTGAAATTTGAACTCTCTGAACACAGCTCAGTTTGTGTTACTTAACCACTCCCAACAACAGATTTTGAGCTCAAAATTTAAGTTTGAGTCTAAACTTACGAAAACATTTAATGAGATGCAAAACATACTGGCAAAAAATAGTTGTTCGTTACTCCAAAGTCTAATGCGCCCTCTATCGGCATTTTTTGAAATTTATCTTTATAATTTAATTTCAAGAAAATGCCGACATAAAGAATAATTTTAGTGAAAACCGCAAATCAATCGACCGATTTTTCCGTTTTTTATGTTTATTTGAAATTTTGGTCCCTAAATTTTAATGGCGGCTATCTCCTTAGGAAAATGTTTTGGACCCTTGGTCTCCTATTTAATATTGTTTGTCTTGATGTGTGCTATCACCCCTCTTTTATTGTAAAAAAAATTTGGAATCACCCTGTATATATGAATTATTTGAAATTTTTAAAACGTTTTCATACATTATTTAATTATTAAACCATGAGTATCACAAAGTAGTTCAATTCTAATTCTTACATGACTATTTTTCTTTCCCCCTGTTTTCTCTTCTTTATTTTAAAATTTTCCCCCGGAAAATAATGAATACTTTTCCTTATATGCACGCAAACATAAATCTTCCTTGTAATGCTCATGCAAAATATAAAAAAATTGTAGATTAATTTAAATTAAATGAAAAGTATTTTAGCTTAAATATTTTAAGTTAAAATTGTTAAACTATTTCTAAAATATTTTAGCAGAATTCACAATTTTAAAGATTCAGACATTACTTCAAAACGGCACTCGGGGATTTAGTTAAAAATCGTTTAATATGTGGTCTAAATAATGTATAACATTTATTTATATAATTCACGTATATTACAATTTACAAATGGATTGCTTTTCTAAGCTTCCATGCACATCACAGGAAAGTGGAAAATTGCTGCTACTATCTACCGACAAAATAATGTTTAAACATTTACACTTTTTAGAAAATTAACATACAATTTTTTAAAAATATTGCTAGATGGTAAGTTAAATTTTACGACATTTTTACAATTTTTAGTTGCGTGTGTTGTATTTATTGTTGTTTATTTTATTTTATTTTATTATTTATTTATTTTTATTATTATTATTTTTTAAGAATGCGATTTGTAAATATTTTCAATAATTTTATACTTACAAATATATTTCTAAAGCCCTGAACTGGAAATTGGCTGTTTATATCTAATAATTACTGTGTTTTAATTACTTGAAATATTTTAAAAATAAATTTGTTATTTAAAAAAAAAAACATTGTTGAGTGTTAAATTTTATTTAATTATAAAGCTTCAAAATAATAATAACAAAAGAATAAAAATTATATAACTTTCCCTCGTAGTAAAATGTATCATTATTCAAATAAAAAATTTTACCGAGCATTGGTATCGAACCCTGATCCTCTACAAAAGCTCAGAATTTTAAGTTCGTGCCTTAACCCTTTCCGGCGCAGGCAAATTCTGCTCATAAAATAAGAAATTGTAGATTGACACCGGAATTTAAAAACGACTTTTATAGAAATTAAGAATTCCCAAATTCACGCTTTCATTGTAAAAGCAAAATTTCTATAAAATATTCTTGGTGCCGTTTGCAAGTTTGTAATTAAAATTAGGTGTTGCCGGAGTAGTAACACTGCTCCGGAAAGGGTTAAACCACTGAGCTAACCAGACTTGCTTCGACCTGTCCTCTAACTAGAAGGGCTGATAAATTCAACTTCACGCATGCACAAATGCCTGAATTTGAGTTGATCTTATAGAATTAGCCTACCGTTTTAATATACAGTCGAGTCTCTCTATAACGAAACTCCATGCATCGAATTTCTCTATATAACGAATTTTTAGTAGGAACGGTCCCCTTTTCGCATGATTACATTAAAAACAGTCATAGCGAAATATATATCTCCATATAACGAATTTTTTCATAAATTGGTCTTAATTTATTCAGTTTTAAAAAGCTTCGAAATCATATGGAATCAATTTTCCATCACTTATTTTTGATTTATCGTCAGTGCTGAGTTTTTTTTTATGTTACTTCTCTTCTTGTTCTTTAAATCCAACTAATTCATCCCACCTCCCACACACCTTTCCACATCCTTCTCAAAACAGAGTCAATTGGATTGATACACACGTAAGAGAGGAATCAATGAGAGACACATAAGAGAGGCCTTCAAATGGAGGAAAATGTTAACTACAATTTTTCATTCCTTGCTAAAATCTGAGCATTTTAAGAGCGTAACGATTTTAAAATCAAAACAACAAAAAATTACATATTTCTTCGTTTGAAATTAATGCAAGTCTTCCTTATTTGATTTTCATCAAGCTTTCAAATAAATGTCTCTTCTCTTTTTTGAAACAATTTAAATAATTAAGAAATAAAATGCTAGGTTGATATTTACTTTTAAATATTTCAAATTCTTAATTCAAAAGATCGAAAAATAATATTTGTTCAAATTTCACACATTAAATACGATTTTTAACATCTTTCTCTATGTATCGAATTTTTCTATATAACGCATTTTTTACTGGAACGGTGGATTTCGTTATATAGAGACTCGACTGTATATGATAAAAATATTCAGATACTATTATTCCGTAATCGAGATATTTGATATAAAAAATCATAAAAAATCAGTAAGTTAAATACAATTTACCTTACATTTTAAAGTACACCATCCCTGTTGAACGGTGTAAAATTTTAAATTATGCGAGAATAATATTTCAATTTGAAAAAAAAAAAAAAAGATTGAAAAAAATAAAAATTAAATAAAAAAAGGAAAGGAAAAAAGATTAATGACTTATCAAATCAATTTTTCAAAAATCATTTAAAATACAAGCCTGGAACAAACAAATTAAATACTACGTTTATTACATTAATACTCAAAAGACAAAGTGCTTTTAATTTAGCTTGGCTATGTGATAAATCGCCAAATATTGTTCCCATTGACATCATTCATATTGCAATAATTTCCTTTAAAATATAACCCTTTAACAAATTTCATTTAACCCCTTCGCGACGGGAGCATTTTAGGAAATTTTTAATGTTTTGCCACCGGTTTTTAAAAACAAAAATTTTTGCCTTATTAAATCGAGAAAATGCTCCGATTAAATAAGGCAAAATTTCCTGTATAATTTTACTGGTGGGTATAAACAAGGATTCCTAAGCCTTTTCGCGGCATGTATACGTGTCACTCGTCCCCAAGGGGTTGAAAAGCATATTTATTTATTTATTTATTTATTTATTTATTTTTAATTGAAATGAAATATAGTATAATGAAATATATTTGTATCTAGTATTAGTCGAGAATTAAATAAAAATTATGCACTCATGACATCATAATTCACATTTATATTTTAATAGAATACTAGCGAGCTACGCCCGCTAGCTGGGCCACTTTTTTCAAACGAACCTCGGTATTAAGTAGTATATAATAAGCAAAAAAATTCATTTAATAAGCAAGTCTTGGTGTTCGAATCCTCAAGCACAAAAAAAAGTAAATTAAAGAGCCATGGTCCCGTTAAAAATATGTGATTTCGCACTGTGGGCCACGTGCACTTGAAAAAAAAAAAAAGATTGTGGATCGGCGCTATGGTCGCTTCGCGCCCATAGTCCCGTTAAAAATATTTGGTTTTGCACGGTGGGTACTACGCGCCCATAAGACATTTTATTCGTATTTTTTAGTTCATCAGAAGCAGATTTTTACGCAGATTCTGAATATGTAATCAGTTTTTTTCTACTTTAAAAACTGTCTGCATGATGGTTTAAGAAAAATACGCGCAAAAAAAAGTTTCGATAGTCCTGTTTTATTTCTAAGTTCAATATTTTAGCGAAATCTACGGTAAATATTCTACGGCAAGTCAAAAAAATTGATGCGGGGAAAAACGCAATTAGCGCCGGTAGAAATGGAGGTTTTCGGCTGTTTCTTCTTTTAGCCAAAGGGGAAAAATTCATTCCTTCACCGCAAGGTGGCGCAGTATTCTGCTTCGGAGCTCAGTTCGGAATTGAGATATTTTTCGTTCCGATTCCCAAGGGGTTTTTAATTCATAACTTTTTTAATTTTGGTCCCACGGTCTCGAAAATGCCCGAAATGACTTCCCCGGAATTTTTCCAATCGAAAGACACCTCTCGCGACTTCCAACTCGCCCGCGTTGCGAACTGTAATCGGCTTCAAGCAGACAGACAGAGGCGCACGGATTTTATTAGTATAGAACTAGCGAGCTACGCCCGCTAGCTGGGCCACTTTTTCCAAACGAACCTCGGTATTAAGCAGTGTATAATAAGCAAAAAAATTTATTTAATAAGCAAGTCTTGGTGTTCGAATCCTCAAGCACAAAAAAAGTAAATTAAAGAGCCATGGTCCCGTTAAAAATATGTGATTTCGCACTGTGGGCCACGTGCACTTGAAAAAAAAAAAAAGATTGTGGATCGGAACTATGGTCGCTTCGCGCCCATAGTTCCGTTAAAGATATTTGGTTTTGCACGGTGGTCACTACGCGCCCTTAAGACATTTTTCTGTATTTTTTAGTTCATCAGAAGCAGATTTTTACGCAGATTCTGAATATGTAATCAGTTTTTTTCTACTTTAAAAACTGTCTGCATGATGGTTTAAGAAAAAACGAGCAAAAAAACGCAATTAGCGCCGGTAGAAAAAGCGGTTTTCGGCTGTTTCTTCTTTTAGCCAAAGGGGAAAAGTTCAGGTTCTTCACCGCAAGGTGGCGCAGTGTTCTGCTTCGGAACACCGTTTGGGAATTGAGATATTTTCCGTTCCGATTCCCAAGGGGTTTTTAATTCATAATTTTTTTAATTTTGGTCCCACGGTCTCGAAAATGCCCGAAATGACTTCCCCGGAATTTTTCCAATCGAAAGACACCTCTCGCGACTTCCAACTCACCCGCGTTGCGAACTGTAATCGGCTTCAAGCAGACAGACAGACAGACAGAGGCGCACGGATTTTATTAATATAGATAAGACTACTATAATTTGTGACTTGTGCTATAGCCAGTATGTGTAATGGTTTCGCTACGATACTTTATTGTGAAAGTGTGTAATTTTTAAAATTCAATATTTAAAAAATGGCTTAATCATTAGATTCGAAATTTATATCAAGAATAATACAATATTTTGCCTCTCCAATGCTTAATGCAGTTTGTCTGACAATTTTCTCACAAATATTTTTCGAGCTATTAATTTTTTCAGTAAATTCAAATATTTCCTTTATCGAGATTAATCTGTGGCAACGATTTGCGAAAAAGCCAGTAGTCAGCAACAGGAAGATTTTTATTAAAGAGGATTGTGAAATTCGTAGTTTTGAATTTAAACTATTTTTTTAAAAATAACAATTTTTCCATTAATTTTATTTCATTAAAAAAAATTAAGAATCAAATTATTTTCTTGTAGGTTTATGTCACATTTTTATGAAATTTCTAATAATAATTTAGAATAAAGTTGAAATTTATAAATATTCAAACAATTTGTCCCTAAGGCAGACAGGTAATTTAAATCCTATAGTCAGAGCTCCCAAGTCTCCATATTTTTTTTATAATACCAAAATTTTTGCATCGAAAATTTTGCTTAATTTGATTGGACAGTTCTGCGATTAAAGAATGCCCATAAAAAGACTGGTATCCAAAAATGACTTAGCCGCTCTGCATTAAAATTAATTTCCTATTTATGTGCTTTAAATTGAAATATTGTGCTTTAAACTAAATAGGAGAGGAGGTACTAATAAAGCTGTTAAATTATTAAACTACACGAATGTCTATCAAATGTTACTTATCGAAAAAAAAAAAAAAAATCGTTCAAAATTTTATGTGGAAATTCCCATTGAATGCCAATGCCAGTGCAGATATTTATTTGCTATCTATGACTCGACTGTAAAACTAGCTTCTCTACAACAAGTGTATTACCGCACAAAAGCAATTCCCGATACAAAACATAATAATTCTTCAAAAACATGTTGATATTTTTTTTTTCTTATAATATATATAGTTTGAATTAAAACGCTGAAAACAAAATTATAAAAAAAATACAGTAGCAAATAAAATATTTAGGATATAAGTAATTTGAATTTAAATTATTTAACACTAAATTTAGTCGTTAATTTACAAGAGCAACTAGAAATTAGAGTTTTTTAGCTCACAGGCTATCATAGCCTGAGAGCTTATGTGCCCACCCGTTCTGTATGTACGTTCGTTCGTGTGTAACACGATAACTCATGATAATAATATCGGATTCACTTGAAGTTTTGTATATAGGTATGTCCTGATAAGGCGCTTCCCTGATTAGTTTTTGGAGTTCATTCGATATGTATAAGAGGGGGAACGGAGGGCTCATCTCCTTCCCCTTAATTCATATAAATGGGTTTTCCATGCAAAATTACCAGTTTTTGTTCAAAATTTAGATTTAGGATCATTCGGATGAAGTGCTTCCGCCATTGATATTAGGTGTTCATTGGATAAGTATAAACAGGAGGAACGAAGATTTTAATGCCCCTCCCTTTAATTGATATAAATGGGTTTTTCATGCAGAATTATCAGATTTCGTTCAAATCTCTGAATAGTTTTGGAAGTTTAATGGTTAAGTATAAAAGAGGGGGATAACTCCTCTTAAATTATATAAATGGGTTTTTATTATTAAGAATTTTCCGATTTGCTCAGAATTTTGGATATAGATTTTTTATATGATAAAGCATGTCCGTGATTAGTTTAGAGAGTTCAATGATTAAGCATAAAAAGGGGAAAAGGGGGGAGCTGTTTTCCCTCCTTTTTTTCTTTTTTTTTTTTTTTTTTTTTTTTTTTCCCGAACGGAATTAACCCTTGAAAGTATAAGGCTGTAATGTACAATTAGTATGCATAGCCTGTGAGCTCAGTGCCATCAATTTAACTGGGCAATATTCTTTTTATTTCTTTTTCTTTCTTTTCATACAATAAAAGTCATTAACGTGGGTATGATCTTTAGGTACAATGAAACCCATTCAAAATACGAATCGAGGGATCTAGGATATTTTGTAAGTGGGATCATATCTTATATGGGTAATTTTACACAAGTTTCTTTTTAGGTGCGTTAGTAATTATGTAAATACGTAGCACCTATTGTTGTCGCTCACTCCGTCCGTCTGTCCGTCTGTCTGTCTGTCTGTCCGTCCGCATATAACAACGCAAAAACTACCCAACCGAATCGTTTGAAATTTAAAATACATAATTATTACATAATTTTGTCGAGTCATTTCAAATTTTATGAAAATCGGATGCATAGATCAATTACAGGGGCAATCAAAAGTATTACGTTACATTACGGTCAATGGGGAAAAAAGTTTCAAATGCATTTTAATCGTTTGAAATTTAAAATACATAGTTATTACATAATTTTGCCGAGTTATTTCAAAATTTTTCATAATCGGGTGCATAGATCAATTACAGGGGCAATCAAAAGTATACAATTACATTATAGTCAATGGGGAAAAAGTTTCAAACGTATTTTATACGTTTGAAATTTAAAATACATAGTTATTACATAATTTTGTCGAGTTATTTCACATTTTATGAAAATCGGATGCATAGATCAATTAAAGGGACAATCAAAAGTATTCCGTTACATTACGGTCAATGGGGGAAAATGTTTCAAATGCATTTTAATGGTGTTGCACTCATTCGAACTTAATAAGATTTATATGCAACTATAAAGTACATATTATAATATACATTTTACATAATTTGTGATGCAAAGAACTTTTTTTATTGATTTACAAGGCCACACAAAAGTATTCCATTACATAATGGTATAGGGACAACATTGTTTGATGAGCGTTTTAATTGTAATTCACTGTTTACAATTTTATGAGATTGATATATGAGAGTAATATTTTTAAAGCTTCGTTATCGTACGAACGCACCTCGTTTGCTACGCTTCACGTGCAATTTTCAACTTGTTTAAGGACCGCAAAGGGTGTTCTCAACTGCTCCAGTCAACAAGCGCAAAACGTTTTGACACATTTACAAATTCATTTTTTAACAGAAATGTATAAAATTGAAATGCCTGAATATGGAAGCGATTTCGAATCGAACTTATTTTTCTCTTTTGTGATAATTAAATACCTATCCAGTTCTAAGCTATTTCGATCGCGTGATCACCCGTTTTTCTCCTGCTTTTCGACCGGTTTTTCTGCTTTCGTCGAGAAATGTGTTCAAAAACGTCAACTTTGAAGGCTTGTTATGAAAGATCTATTGTGTTTTTCAAAAAAAAAAAAAAAAAAACCCAAAAAAATTGAGTGCAATTAGACAGTTTCTGAATAACAACACCTGCTGTTTTCATGCATTTCCGAACAAAAATAAATTAAAACATATGTCACAAAGTTGCCCTTTTTTATTTAAGAACACCCTTAAGCGGACACATTACCTTGAAATTGGTCAAAATATCGACTTTCTTTTTTTAAATATTAATTGAAATCTTCTTTAATTGTGAATATTTTTACATTTCATTTTTATCAACACGAGATATTGTAAATTTTGTTGAATGATTCAGCACAATTGCCCGTACAAATGATAACTTTAAATTGATTTTTCAGCTTGATTATATTTTTATAGCTCGGTTGTTCGATAAATACTAACAAGGAAGGTCTCCATTGGGGGCATACTCAGAATTTTTTGAAAAAAATACGAATTAAACTACTCATGTAGGTAATAAAGGATCAGTGAAAATTAGCGGCGGAATTATATTATTAGATATGTAAAAAAATAAAATAGTTTGGAATAATTGGCGTGAAAAGCTGAAAGCGACGCGGGATTTGGCGAGCAGTGCATTTCCTCGCCAAAAGCAGACGATTTTAACGAATCTGAAAATTGATTTTAATTGACTTCACTGTTAAAAATCTGCAGCATTTACTGCAACGTAACTCCACTACTTTTATAGAATATCTCTCTTCTGACCAATGAGAATGCTCCATAGCACGGTGAATTGACCGTGTCATACACTGTTAAAAATCTGCTGCATTTTGTAGCAACGCACTCCACCGCTTGTATATAATATCTCTATTCCAACCAATGAGAAAGCTCCATTTCACGGCCAAGTAACCGTTTTCTATACAAGCAAGGGAGTGCGTTGCAACAAAATGCAGCAGATTTTTAACAGTGAATTTTTAAATTTGGAACAGTTTTAATCAATTTAAATTGTGTTTTAAATGATAAAATATATTAATTTCATTTTGTTATAAGTACATATAAACGTATGTGACAAAATTACACTTAAAGTAAAGTAAAAATGCAAAACTAAAATTACTTAAACTAAACTTATTTAAATAAATTGAACATAGAAAGTTTTTTCTTTAAAAAGTATTCGAAGCGTAAAAGCGTATTTTTCAAAATTTCGTTTTTTCGCCAACCGGAGATAAATTGCCAAATAAACGAAATTTTTATTATTTTTTTAGGGACGTTATAAGGAGGCTCCGCCGAAATTTCTTTTATAAACATATATAAATATATGAGAAGAACATTCTGTAATTTTTTCAGATTTTTCTGAGTATGCCCGTATGGAGACCTTCCTTGTAAGGTTTATCTGCTAATTTAGATAGATTTTTTTACTTGTTTTCTATGGTGTATTTAATATTTTTATGCATGGATTTAACATTCAAATTTATAGTTTTTTTTAATATTTAAATTGAGAATTTGTTGAATTTCCTTCATTTCTTAATATACACGCGAGAAAAAAAATCATGTTAAATCTAAAATCCTATACATCGAAAATCCAGGCACAATTTTGTGTAGTATATATCTAAGGCCAAATGTATCTGTGCGTAACGCATACGCCATTTTGCGAATGGCAACACTTTCCCCTGCAATTTATGCTACTATTTATGTTATGCAATTTTCGCTACTATCAATTTTACACTTCTAAACATCGCACATTTAAAATTTTTACACCGTGATATAGAGGGGAAAAAATGTAGTACTTTTAAATGCAATTTGCTTGAAAGCTGTATCTCAATTTTTTTTGAGACATTAATTTTTTTTTATACTTTTTAGCACCAATTTTGTAATTGTGGCAACAGAATCACTCCATTTCTCCTTTCAAAATGGAAAAAAAAAGTAGAAATTAAAATGCTTATGCTATATTCAAATATCATCTTTTATAAAATCCGGTGAATTTCGATTTTATTTCGTTTAATAATTTGGATAGTTGAGTTTTATAATATTTTGTTAATTTTAGCTAAAAATAATATTTGTTTGAGAGTTAGATTGATTAATATAATTTGTATTTTTTACTGTAACTAATTTTGTAGGTTTATTATAAATCAATGCAACAGTTTTTTCTTAAAGGTTTTTCATCTTACAATTTCGACGGGTTTCACCTCGTTCTAATAAATGTGGAAAAAATGAAGTAAAAATGTTCCTATTTATAAAAGTAGTTGGGATTTTAAAAAGATAATTAAAATGAACTCAGTAAAATAGGCTGATTTACAAGATATTTTTTAATTTTATTTTATTTAATTTTTTGTATTTAGTATTGCGCCATCACATATGTTATAGTATTATACAAAACTAGAAGATATCCCGTCAAAATGACGTGTTTTCATTTTTAAAAGTATGATAAAACATTACAACAACTTTGGTCAATCATAACCACTTTAGGTTAAACAATTTTGAAAAATACAAAAATTGAGCATGAGGGTAAATTAAAAAAAAAAAAAAAAAAAATTCAACAGAAATCTGCGTTTAAAATTATAACAAAACTATCTGGTGGATGGGGAGGGACTGTAAAGAACAAATGGTAAATGCATAAATTTTAAAAGAATAAAGTAAGGTAAAATATCAATTATAAAAGAATACATTGTGAAACTACAGCCAAAAATATTTTAAAATACTGAGAGAAAATAATAAAAATATCCAAAATGTATAAAAATTTTTCCCATTTTGGCCATTTCCAGACGAATATGAGAAGGTAGCCAAATTATTAATTGAATGGGTAAAATAATGGCATAGAATATGCAGCTAATGAATTTCACTCACAAAATTACAATTATTTCCCAAAAAACATGCAAATTAACATGCATTAATAATGCAAAACGTGCACTAATAATGCTATTTTAAAACATTTGTGAATTAACTATTTTATACCATTAGCTAATACTTAAAAGAAAATACTTTATAAGATCAAAAACAAATGTCAACAATAAATAGTAAATAATCGTGATTCGTTATGTGACAATGAAGTCATTCACGGCTGTAAAAAATAAATAAATAAAAATAAAAATAAATAAATAAATAAAGCAACACGAATATAAAAATACTAACAATATTGTATTTAAAACGCATCTTCGCTTTTCTTAAATAAAAAGTTTTAATTAAACTGTCGGACGCTCCTCTCAGTCCACAAAACTTTGAAGAATGTCCTAGGTAGTTTTAGCTGCCACCACCGATATTAATGGGTGATATCGGTCACCTGCTGTGAGGATTGGGTAAAATAACACTGACGCTGTTAATGAACTGAACTAACAGTTTATTTAAGATATAGATATGTACACAAGAAACAATATTTACAATTATCTACAATTACAACTCGGATATAGATGATCCGGTTCAACCTTAAATTAACTACAATAAACGTTGGTTGTGTACCGTTCAACTTACACTTTCTTCCTCACACTCAACGCACGTTAGATAAGCTTTATCAGAGATTACTGCAGAATCTCAATACACAAGGGTACTAGGCCTCACTTCTAGGCCTATAACACTATCCACCGGGACGCCTTGTCCCACGCTCAAAATATACACTATCCAACAGGACCACAAATCCTGAGCGACCTATCGGTCTCAACGCCAAGCGAGAACTGTCTCCAACCTCTCAGTCCAGAGTTGACCTTGTCAGAGATCTTCCTTCCCCCAGCAGGGCCTCTTAGAGTTCCTCCATTGGTTCAATTCCGCATACCAACCTTGAGTCATGACATCTACTGTTTACACATCACTCCAATAGCTAGATGACAGCTGAGGCACGCCCCGCGGCCATCACTTTCATTCATCAACGAGTGCGTCATCTGCACACCTGTGTCAACATCTGTCATTCGTTATTATAGAAAAGAAAGAAAGGTATTTCGGGCTTCACGGATACACAACCCACAATACATAAAATATTCAGATAAGGAAATGTTATTCCTTTCTAATTCAGGGCAGATGTCTTCTAGGAACCTGACACCCCCCACCTTAGCGGAAAATATGCCTCTTAGGGGCTAATTTTCCCCAAACATATAATAATATTACGGAAGAGTTCAATAGTCTCTTTGCAGATTTCTTCATTCTAAATATTACATAGGCATTTTCAGGTGTCTGAACATTCTCTACTGACATCTCTACTGAACCTTATACTAATACTACTATTGCATAAACAATACACATGCTAATTCACTATTATAAACACAAAACTTAAAAAAAAATATTTACACACACACAAAAAAAATTAGACATGTGATGACATCCTTTAAGGTTGTCTACTATTTTGACATAGATACTGATGGGCTAGTAACTGGTTGTTCTTCCCAGCTCTTTCTCTGTAGCCTCGAAATTGCATCAGCATTCAAATGTTGAACTCCGGGACGATGAGAAATGCTCAGGTTCCAGCGTTGCAAGGCTAGAGCCCACCTAGTGAGTTTGGGCGACCTTGGGGTTGTTTCCGTGAGAAATTTTAATGGATTATGATCGGTAATGACCTCAATTTGAGATCCATAAGTCCACTTTTCAAACTTCCGCAACCCGAAGAGAACACTCCAAGCCTCTTTCTCTATACTCGGCCAAGCACGCTGAGCCCCTGACAATTTCTGACTGGTAAAAGCTATAGGTTTAAACTGACCTTTTTCATCTTTTTGAGTAAGACAACATCCTACTGCAAGGTCGGAAGCATCGGCGTGAAACTGATATTCCCGGCCTACGATAGGTGTAGCCAAACTCGTCACTTTACACAACTCATCTTTAAGAGTATTTAAATGCTTTTTCTGCCCTTTCATCCCATGGTACAGTATTTTTGACATTTCCTTTGGTTAATTCGGTTAAAGGTATAGATATCTCAGCATAATTTGGAATATAAGATCGGTAGAATCCCATTAATCCCAAAACTGATCTAACTTCCTTTTTAGTCTTTGGTCTCTTTAAGTCCCTTATTGCTCCGATTTTCTCCTCATCAGGTGCATGAGTTCCACCCCCAATAACATGACCTAAAAACTTAGTCAATTTCTCTCCAAATTTACATTTGTCTAGTCTAATCGTAAAATTTCTATTTTTCAACTCTTCAATGACAGCCCTGACATGCTCACAATGCTCTTCCTTGGTATCGGAGAAAATGATGACATCATCAATATATGCTTCTGCATACCTCCGATGACCTTGGAGAACCTCGTTCATGTCTTTTTGAAACGTAGCAGCAGCCCCTGATAATCCAAAAGGCATTGTACGCCACTGATAAGTTCCGTTATGCGTCGTAAAAGCTGTCAAAGGTTTACAATCCTCAGCCATTTTAATTTGCCAATAACCCCTCAATAAATCTATTGAAGATAAATATTTAGCCGCCCCTGCGGTATACATATTTTCCTGGGAATCTTTCATCGGGAAGGTTGGAACCTGCGTTACAGAATTTAAAGCTCTGTAATCAATACACATTCTGACAGTTGCATCTTTTTTCGCAACGCAAACAATTGGATGGCTAATTTCAGCATTCGACGGTTCGATTATATTTAATTCTAATAACGCCTGAATCTGCCTATCCACTTCCTCTTTATAAGCTACCGGCACGCTATATAACTTTGGTTTTTTTCCTTTCTACACCCGGTTTCAGATCAATACGATGTTTCCCTACTTCCGCTGGTCGTACAGGACCCATAAACACTTCTTTATTTTCCCTCAAAATGGACTTTAAATCTTTGACTTGACTATTAGATAGCCCTTTTATTTCAAACCTCTCAATATCCCGTTCTATCTCTTGATCCCGGTTCAAAATAGGAATTTCCCCAACTTCTCCAAATTCCTCATCACCTTCGAAAACAATATTAACTATATTACATTTAGCGATAAATTCTCTTATCTTATTTTGGTGCACATGCTTCCTACTCCCGTCGGCTAACTCAACAATAAACGAATGCTGGTTTCGTTTTTCTACAATAGTTGCCGGCCCTTGCCACCTAGAATATAACTTATTAGTCGAATCGGGGATTAACAGTATAACTTTATCGCCTACCTCAAACGTTTTTTCTTTTGACCTTAAATTATAATGATACGCCATTCTATTTTGTTGAACCTCAGACGACAATTTTGCCTCATTTGCGGCTCTTTCTAAGCGGTTCTTAAGTTTATCCAAGTACTCATGAATCGGCGTAGTATCTAACTGCGCTCCCTTATTTTCTCCTGCCCATGACGACTTAAGAATCGATAACGGACCCTCCGGCGCTCTACCATATAATAACTGGAAAGGTGCGATTCCCGTCGTAGAATTTGGGACTTCCCTATACGCCCATAATATAAATGGTATTTGTTCATGCCATTTTTTTCCTTCTTCCCTAATCGTATGATGTAGCATACGTTTAAGAGTCTGATTAAATCGTTCCACAAGTCCGTTGGACTATGGATACTGTGGAGTTGAAAATCTTGGACTAGCACCTAACCTTTTCTCAAATTCTTTCGTTAAGTCGGCAGTAAAATTGGTTCCATTGTCGCAGGCAATTACATTAGGAATTCCTGTTCTCATAAATATTTGAAGTAACGCCTCACACGCGGTTTTAGCAGTTAAACTTTTTAGAGGGATCGCATCCGCCCATCTGGTATGCTGATCAATTAAAGTCAGTATATACCGATGCCCTTGTGAACTTTTAGGATCAATAGGCCCAATTAAATCAACATTAACAACCTGAAATGGAAGTTCCGGCCGCGACACTGGGGAAATAGGAGCTCTATCATTTACTTTAACCCCTCTAGTCAATTGGCACTCTAAACATGATTCACAAAACTGTTTAGCTTCTTTTGCCATTCCCTCCCAATAAAAAGAATACCTTATTCTCTGCAACGTTTTCTTGGCTGCATGATGTCCTCCAAATACCGATGAATGCGATAATTTTAAGATTTCTTCCCTTCTTACCTTGGGTACTACTAATTGCGCTATAGTTTCGCCTAACAATTTCTCTTTATGATACAATAATCCGTTTACAATATAATAATCCCCTTTTTCCTTTTTAGCTAATTCCCAAGCTTTCTCTAATTCTTTACATTCCAACTGGGATTTCTTAAACATATCTGAGTTACTAACAATAGATTCATTATTTTCCTCCGTTTCAGTTTTTTCTGGATCCTGACTTTGTACATTTTGCGATCTCGCGTCTATTACGTAAACATTACAGCTATCGTTACTTACATCTTCCTTTTCATTCGAGTTATCAATAATAATTTCGGAACTTTTTAATTCTTCTGACTCTATCAATGGCTCCTCAAGATTGACACCTGACAACTCATTAATCACCTCGGGATGTAAAATTACTTGCTCATTAATATTATCAGTTACTGCGCAAAGTACTTCCTGATGAATAATATTAGTTTGCCCGAATTGCGGAATAGCTAGCGGTAGTTTAACTAACGGTGATTTAACAGCTTCACCAAATAACCCTTGTAAATAAATACTACCCGCTCCCTTTAATTTCTCTTCCGGTACTAAATCTTTATGAACAACACTAATCTCACATCCAGAATCAACCAATCCCTTTGCTTTTTGCCCATTAACACTAACTTCAATTTTCTCAAGTTTATTTAATTTCTCACAAATAACATTAGTTTTCTGCTCGGCCTTTGCCGATATTCTAGCCACAATAGCCCCATTAGGTAACTCTTGATTTTCTTTCACCATAATCTTATGAACACCTGCTTTCTGGTCTCGCCCTTTATTGCCATTATTAGTTCCCTCATTACCCACTTTATTACAAAAACGTTGGTAATGACCTCTTAAACCACACTTAAAACATTTAGGCCCTGAAGCATCATTCGTCTTCTTAAACTCTGTTTTCCTATCCGGAAAAGAATTACACTTATTACTACCATTTTGCCTCCAACTACCACTAAATTTATTATCCTCCCTCGGTCTCATTTTTTCATTGTTTACGTACTTATCTTTACCTTTAAAGCTTTTATGCGTAACCGCATAAGACTTATTTTTAGCATCAAAATAATTATCACACTCTTTAGCAATTTTAGGAGCTTCTAACCATTTACCCTGGTGAGTTAAACTAATATATGCTGCAGTATCCTCATCTAGCGTACTCATTAGCTTATCAGTAACTATTAACTGGTTGACCTTTTCATAAGTGTCCGCACCTCTAATTTTACAATAATTTTCCCACGTAGCTATTAAACGCGATACAAATAATACATGGGTTTCGTTCGGATTTCTCCTAGCTTTCCGGAAATTTTCTAAACATGCCTTCGGGGTTGGCTCATGTTCCCTTAGGACTAACTCCTTTAATTCCTCATAATTCTCCATTTGTTCCTTAGTGGTATAAATTAACAAATTATCCGCCTTATCTCCTAACATATTTAGTAGAATTTCGGCCTGCTGGTTTTCCGGTACATCTTTAGTTTGGAATGCCCTTTCTAAACTGTTGAAAAATAAATTCCATCCCTCAGTCCCTTCTGGTACCTTGATAGATAGAGTTTTAACACTTTTGATCAATTTTTCTATATTACTTTCATTATTAGATTCCCTAACATTAGAACTATTTGCCGAACCTTGAACCCTTAGTCTCTCCATTTCTAATTCATGCACGATACTTTATCACACACTCGACGATCCGGCACGATACTTTAGCACATACTCGACGATACGGCACAACACTTTACACACATTCGACGCTACGGCACGACACTTTACATACATTCGACGATACAGCACGACACTTTAGCATACAATCGACGATCCGGCACGATGCTTTAGCACATACTCGACGATATGGCACGACCACACAAGAATTCCACTGGATACTCTGGCATTAACAGAATGCAACACGGCTCGCTGGTCACTGGTTTCAGGCGATTCTATCCCGACGCTGCCAACAATTTGTCGGACGCTCCTCTCAGTCCACAAAACTTTGAAGAATGTCCTAGGTAGTTTTAGCTGCCACCACCGATATTAATGGGTGATATCGGTCACCTGCTGTGAGGACTGGGTAAAATAACACTGACGCTGTTAATGAACTGAACTAACAGTTTATTTAAGATATAGATATGTACACAAGAAACAATATTTACAATTATCTACAATTACAACTCGGATATAGATGATCCGGTTCAACCTTAAATTAACTACAATAAACGTTGGTTGTGTACCGTTCAACTTACACTTTCTTCCTCACACTCAACGCACGTTAGATACGCTTTATCAGAGATTACTGCAGAATCTCAATACACAAGGGTACTAGGCCTCACTTCTCGGCCTATAACACTATCCACCGGGACGCCTTGTCCCACGCTCAAAATATACACTATCCAACAGGACCACAAATCCTGAGCGACCTATCAGTCTCAACGCCAAGCGAGAACTGTCTCCAACCTCTCAGTCCAGAGTTGACCTTGTCAGAGATCTTCCTTCCCCCAGCAGGGCCTCTTAGAGTTCCTCCATTGGTTCAATTCCACATACCAACCTTGAGTCATGACATCTACTGTTTACACATCACTCCAATAGCTAGATGACAGCTGAGGCACGCCCCGCGGCCATCACTTTCATTCATCAACGAGTGCGTCATCTGCACACCTGTGTCAACATCTGTCATTCGTTATTATAGAAAAGAAAGAGAGGTATTTCGAGCTTCACGGATACACAACCCACAATACATAAAATATTCAGATAAGGAAATGTTATTCCTTTCTAATTCAGGGCAGATGTCTTCTAGGAACCTGACATAAACACTGTTAAAAATTTGACTGTTTTGCTGCATCGTCATTACACAGCTTTTATAGAAAATGATTACTTTACCGTATTACACTGTTAAAAATTTGACCCATTTGTTGCAGCGTCACTCCACAGCTTTTATAGAATGTCTCTTTTATGACCAATGAGAATGCTCCGTAACACAGCAAAGTAATCGTTTTCTATAAAAGCGGTGGAGTGATGCTGCAGCAAATGAGTCAGATTTTTAACAGTGTGAATATTGTGTTTGAAATAGGGAAACTATCTCAAAGCACAGTAAAATGTAGTGACGTCATTTACAGCTCAAACTGTAAATCTGACAAATAAGAACGCTTCATTACGACTCTGGAACTTTTGCATTGGGCAAAAAATTGATAGCCTTTAAAATCGGAGATAACTTTTCACAATGGAATTTGTCATTGGTCACAATAAGCATCTTTTCTCGTGGATGGGTTGACCCCGGAATCGTTATACACGGAGGGATTTTATATATATAATTGAAGAGATGGTTCCAAAGGTGTGCGTCTCCTTAAGCGAGATAATATTTTAAACAGGCATATCTTAAACCAGTATCACAGTATGTTATCAAATTTTCAGTTAAATTACAAGTAACTAGAGCAGTTATTGCATAAAAAAGTACTGTAGAAAAGGAAATTATTGTATCACAAATATTCTTAGCGCTAGGATAACTCGATTTTTCATCCAGCTGTAATCATTTGATGCCAGATTAGGTCTACAAGTCTAAAAGAAAACTCCCATAGAGCTCTGGTGTGGGAATTTATTAGTCATGTATGACAATAAAATAAATTTTTCCACAGGAAGCAGATAAAAGCGTCAAATTAACTATTTTCGTTTAAGTTGCAGGAAAATAAATTGAAAATAAAATTGCTGTATTATAAAAAAATTGAAAAAAAAAAACAAAACAAAACAAGATGATCCATTAGAAAAAAAAACGTATTTTGAAAGATGAAATTGCACATACAACAAACATTATTCTGTGAGAAATCAGCAGTATAGCAAGCTTCGTAGCCGTTACTTCACTATAAATCACAGTGATCATGTCGTCTGTGTTAAACAATGCGTTAAATAAAAAAGAACTTTTAATTATTTTCAATTTAAAGGTATACACATAGAAACATTACTGTGGATATGTTTTTACAAAAAGGAAAAAAAAAATCTTTTAAACTATTCTTATAACCCTCCCCCCCCCCCCCAAAAAAAAAAAAAAAAAAAAAAAAAAAAAAAAAAAAAAAAAGGAAAGCATGAACTTTGTGATGATTCTCCTTTAGTTCGAATGATTATATTCGAATTCAACCCAATCTTACTTGTTTCAGCTTTTTTTTTTTTTTTTTTTTTTTTTTTTTTTTTGCAATAGGGGTGCCGTAAGTTAAATTAAATTAAATTAAATAGTGCAAAATTGGCACTATAAAAATATTAGATTTAAGCTCCACGATTAGATTTAAGTTAGAGTTTTCAGATGTTTTCTACTAATATATGATTTGACAGACAGATTGCGCTTTAATATGTGATCGAGTTTAAATTAATTATGAAATTTCAGCTGTGAACTCGATGAGGTGATTATCTGTGCTGCCTCTTCCGGGTCTATTAGGATGTAATGTATATAATGAATACATTTCTAACTGCTAAATCTGCAGAAGTCCGCAATGTGACCTCTGGAAGTTCTATTCTTATTTTGAATTATTTTTAATTGATATTTAAAACTTTTAACTGACAGACTTATATCTTTAGTATTATTGTTATTGTTGTAATTAAGATTTCAAACAGTTCCAGACGATTTAACTCTTACGAATTGCAATGCGAGATATAATTATGTGCATTAGTATTCCAAAATTGTCTATTTTCTGTAAAAAAAAATATATATATATATATATATATATATATATATATATATATATATATATATATTACAGGAGTTTTGTTTATCTGACCCACTGAAATATTATAATATTAGAAAACACTCTCTTTACAATATTTTAATCTAATTGAAGTCTGAGCTTAAGAAATATTTTCATATAATGAATAAGCTTTTACACATATTCTTCTATTCACTTAAATGAAATGTCCTAATATTAGAAGATCTGTCCTTGCAGTATGACAAAGACAATTTTTTTAATTCATAAAAAGGTTTTTTCAAATGTATTTCTTATCCCCCTTTGTGTAATTATTTCAATAAATCTGGCATAACATTTCAAAGACGTCAACAGGACAAAACTGAAAAAAATCTTGCGAAATATCTTGGTATATAGCGGAATTCAAATAAAATAACCGTGAAACTGTTAACTGAATTAAATAAAAATCGTCTGCTATTCAGGAAGTCTCATTACCATAGTAACATACAAACAAATCTCGGAATCTTTTCAGAGTTAAAGCAAACGATTTCTACAAACTTCAAAAGAAGGCATAAAAAAGCTTTATTTTTCCACCTTCATTAACTATAACCGCTAAAAAAGACCAGAGTTGAAAATGGAATTAAAATAACCGCACTTTAAAAAGCTCAGCGGATGTTAATGACCTTAGAGAAATATGGGAAGTAGTTTTAGTGGTCTTTGCTTTCCTTTCAAGGGTGGAGTTTAAAGTAGGAGATGGCAAGTGGGCATACGTGATGCATATTAATGATAGCTTTACAGGTAATTTCAAGAACAAGCAGGAAATGATATCCTAGGAGATTATGTTTACTTATACCATGTAGGTTTCTTTGCATGCTTTAGTCAGAACTGCATAAGAAACAAATAAAATACTTGTAAAAAAATGATAAAAATATAAAATTAAAAATATCATGAATTTTAATTGGCTAAACATGTAGCTCCTCTGAATGTATTGGCCAAATAATGGTATAATAGTAAATTACCAATGATGTTGCTTTTTCTTTAAGTAAATCATTATAAGTTCATATTATTACATAGACTCAAACCTAATTTCATGCAATATTTCATAATTTGATATTAGTCTCAATTAGTATCATTATTTTTACATTTGCTCAGTAGCAGTATTAGTACGAGATCCGGCTGCAGAATCAGTGTACCCATCGAGTGTTTGATGAAAACCAAAT
This sequence comes from Maratus speculifer, assembly GCA_964019185.1. Classification (NCBI taxonomy): domain Eukaryota; kingdom Metazoa; phylum Arthropoda; class Arachnida; order Araneae; family Salticidae; genus Maratus; species Maratus speculifer. Next base: position 142,286,296 of record OZ025301.1, on the reverse strand, counting down.
TTTTACACATATTTATGATTAGGAGAATTTATATCTACCAGGTTGCCTATCAAAATGTGGCCGCTAGTATTTTTAATTAAATTATTAATAATTCATAATCCGTAAGAAATTTCACTGACTTGTTTTTTCAATAAAATGTCGTCTACTTTACGGCAACATCTATAAAGACTCTGAAAAATCACGGTTGCCTTTGCGCACCTGGCCGCACTTCTTCGCAGCCAGGTATACGCAGGTATGATTTTGTTACATTTATACACCCACAACGTACATTCATAATTTATATATCAAATTAAAGCTAATTTTTTTCTGTTTATTATTATATACGGTTGCCTAATTAAATCTGGCCGCAAATAAGGGTTGCCGGCTGTTAAATATAGTAAATATTAAAAGTAGAGTGAAAGAGAGCTAGCGCGTAACACCACTAGTCAGACGAGGATAGCAATTGCCAGCTGTCGGACGGTTTAAAGCCATTGCGCATGCGTCAGATGCTATTGTTCTCAACCTCCGATTCAAACAATAGTAAACAAATTATAACAAATTAGCGGTGGAATTACATTATTAGATATGTAAAAAAATAAAATAGTTTGGAATAATTGGCGGGAAAAGCTGAAAGCGACGCGGGATTTGGCGAGCAATGCATTTCCTTGCCAAAAGCAGACGATTTTAACGAATCTCAAAATTGATTTTAATTGACTTCACTGTTAAAAATCTGCAGCATTTACTGCAACGTCACTCCACTACTTTTATAGAATATCTCTCTTCTGACCAATGAGAATGCTCCATAGCACGGTGAATTGACCGTTTTCTATAAAAGCGGTGGAGTGACGCTGCAGAATCGTTTGTTTCATACACTGTTAAAAATCTGCCGCATTTTGTTGCAACGCACTCCATCGCTTGTATATAATATCTCTATTCCAACCAATGAGAAAGCTCATTTCACGGCCAAGTAACCGTTTTTTATACAAGCAAGGGAGTGCGTTGCAACAAAATGCAGCATATTTTTAACAGTGTATTTTTCAATTTGGAACAATTTTAATCAGTTTAAATTGTGTTTTAAATGATAAAATATATTAATTTCATTTTGTTAAACGTATATGACAAAATTACACTTAAAGTAAAGTAAAAATGTAAAACTAAAATTACTTAAACTAAACTTATTTAAATAAATTGAACATAGAAAGTTTTTTCTTTAAAAAGTATTCGAAGTAGAGTTGCAAAAAGTCGGTTTATTCCCGGGTTTATTTCCAATAGACTAGGTTTATTCCCAAAAAACCGAATTATTCCTAAAAATCCCGGGTTTTTTCCAGGTTTATTCCTAAAATCCTGGTTTATTCCCGGGTTTAAACTGGCTTTTTTCTAACCTTTGCAACGCTAATTCGAAGCGTAAAAGCATATTTTCAAAATTTCGTTTTTTCGCCAACCGGAGATAAATCGCCAAATAAACAATTTTTTTTTTTTTTTTTTTTTTTTTTTTTTTACGGACGTTATAAGGAGGTTCCCCCGAATTTTTTTTTATAAACGTATATAACTATATGAAAAGAACATTCTGTATTTTTTTCAGATTTTTCTGAGTATGCCCGTATGGAGACTTTCCTTGTTAGAATAAAAGTCGCAACAGATCCGTTGAGAACACTAGCATCTGACGCATGCGCAATGGCTTTAAACCGTCCGACAGCTGGCAATCGCTATCCTCGTCTGACTAGTGGTGTTACGCGCTAGCTCTCTTTCACTCTCTTTTAATATTTACTATATTTAACAGCCGGCAACCCTTATTTGCGGCCAGATTTAATTAGGCAACCGTATATAATAATAAACAATAAAAAATTAGCTTTAATTTGATATATAAATTATGAATGTACGTTGTGGGTGTATAAATGTAACAAAATCATACCTGTGTATACCTGGCTGCGAAGAGGTGCGGCCAGGTGCGCAAAGGCAACCGTGATTTTTCAGAGTCTTTATAGATGTTGCCGTAAAGTAGACGACATTTTATTGAAAAAACAAGTCAGTGAAATTTCTTACGGATTATGAATTATTAATAATTTAATTAAAAATACTAGCGGCCACATTTTGATAGGCAACCTGGTAGATATAAATTCTCCTAATCATAAATATGTGTAAAAATTTGATTTTCAGCAAACACTCGATGGGTACACTGATTCTGCAGCCGGATCTTAGACTATATACAGTTTAACTCAGTAAAGTATGATAATTATATCAATAACGAAAGTAATGATTTTATCGAAACATGTTATTTCTGAACCTGTCATCATTATAGAGGTCTGCACAGGCCGGAATTTCCAGGCCCGGGCCCGGCCCGGCCCGGCCCGTTGTAAAGCTCAAAAGTTCGGCCCGGCCCGTTTTGGCCCTTTACAATTTCTAAAAGAAATCAGATTTTTATCAAATAATTAAGATTTCTTTAAAGAATACTCCATACATATCTATGGAATGATTTTACAGTATATTTTACAGGAAATACACATTAACAACATTAATGATTACTTAGATTCTTTGGCTTTCAACATTCGAATAAAGATTCATTAAAAATTTAATATGGCTTAGAATAAGGAAAAAAGAAAGAAAGCTAAAAACATCGTTACTTTTGAAGATGTTTGATAAAAGATTTATAAAAATATTTCTATATCATTTTATTAAAGGTTTTAAATCCAAATTCATTCTTAAATTCAAAGAAGCTCCTTTCTGATACATTTCTAAATTAACTTTTTTCTCAGAAATGCATAAGATTAGCAGGTATCTTTATTCAAAAACTATATAATCGAAGGCGTTATCCATTTTCTGATACAAGCAATTTAAGAGTACTACAAGCAAATTAGCGATTTGAATAGAATTTCCGGAAGCGATAGCATGGGAAGGGAGAAAAACCTGTAATCATTTGAGAAACTATTACATCTCAACAAGGTCATACAAGTATTTTATTTACCAAAAATAAAAAACGCTATTCGATTCCAAATTTCTTCAATAGTTAAGCTTATCACTTTTATACTTTTACAATTTAAAATTAATCAGAAAAAATGTCATTATTGAGAAATTAATTTAAAAACCATCAAGAAGTATATATCCGAAGATAAAGCTAACATAAAATCTTTATCGCTGTTAATAATTTTACAAATCATGTTTTCTGCTCTACAGATCTTGAGAACAATTAAGTCTAGTTCCGGTCCGGCCAGTCTATATGTATAAAAATAATGCAAGCTTGATCTCGGACCGGCATGAGTCAGCTAAAAAAATTATTAAAACGAGGTGCACACAATGTAATTCTCCGATTCTGATCTCTACACTGTACATTTTTATATTGATGCTGTCAAACTAGTATGGCTCGTGACGCACATTTAATACTTATTCTCGTTAAAACCATTGAAAATAGTTCATATTTTATCGTTCCAGCTCAAATCTTCAGAACGGGCCGGTAGGCCCGAAATTTTTTTTATCGGCCCGGCCCGTCTGGCCCGTTCAATTTTTTGCCGGCCCGGCCCGTTTATGTTGTTTGTGGGTCCGGTCCGGCCCGGCCCGTTGAAAAACTATTCTAAATCTGCCGGCCTTGCCCGTTAGAAAATTTTAAACGATTCCGCCGGCCCGGACCCGTGCAGACCTCTACATCATTATAATTGAAACTGTAGAAAAAATAACAGGATCAGAAAGTATTGCAAAAACAATACGATTAGAATATTCGTTAACTTGGTATACAAAAATTGCACAATATTATATTTTATTTTATAATAGCATGGTTATTATCATAAGATTATTCTTGCAATCCATGTAAATAAAAAATAAAAAAAAATCAATAAATTCGGCTTATTCACTGTAAGGAATCTCAACAAACATTATATGTTTTGCTTTCTATTTTTCATCCAGTTAATGTAGTTGACTTTTAACTATCTTTATCTGTACCTAATGGCATCTTTATTGTTAACTTGACAAATAAAACAAAATAAATAAAAAATAAATAAAAAAATAAAAAAAGATTGATCAAACTCAGGTGATCCCCTCCCATAGTTGCCAATCTCCCGATTTTTTTCATGCCAATATTTTTATTCAGAAATATTTATTTTATACAATTGCTCAATTTATGCAATTAAATAAAGGAAACATTTTTGTAAAATTTTACTGGCATCCAGAAAATCGGAAAGTGAGCAACTATGTCTTCCATATTGACTCCGCTGCTTACGCAAATTAAATATTAAACAAGAATATAGACCGGAAGGCGGCAGCACAGACATTCACTTCATCGAATTCACCGATGAAAATCTAGGATTTGTTAAATCTCGATTCGCATATTAAAATGAAATCGCCTGCCAAGTCATATCTTCGTGGAAAACAGCTAATAATCAATTTTAGCGGTTGACTCGTAAGTTTATCATTATGTTTTCAAGCTCGCAATCCTCCATGTTTTCATACTTCTGGGTAGTGTTCCCGCTGTCGCTCGCCATTGTGCCAAAATGCAACTAAATTCTTCATTTTTCGAGTAAACAAGCGATTAAATTCGCCAAATTGCTAGTGCTCAATTTTTGCTTTTTATTTCTTTTCTTTTTCATACATATGCATGTATACATATTTTTAATAAATAGATATTTTTAATATATTTGTAACGGATAGTTGAAATTAGATTAATAACAATCGTTGTCACAATTATAAAAAAAATAAGTTATTTTAGAACATATTGAAAAAAAGGGGGTACATTAAAGAATTTTTTTTTTGTGTGTGTGTGTGTGTGTGTGTATGTGTGTGTATGTTTGTTATACGGCGAATCTATTTTGCTAATACTTTTTTCATTTGGCGAATGTTTTTTATTTTTAATTAGCCAAATTACTAACGTTAATCAAATGTCAACGAGAACACTTCTTCGGGTGTAGGAAAGCACAACGATAAACCTACGGGTCAACCGTTAAAATAGGGTTTTTAGGTGTTCACAAAGATATGATTTGGCAGGCCGATTCCATTTTAATGCGAAAATCGAGATTTAACTAATCCTAGATTTTCATCCGTGAACTCGATGAGGGGATTGTCTGTGCCTTCGCGGAAAAACTGTTTGCAGCGTACTATAGTTCTGTTACACTATTTCAAATATAATGAAATTGAAATACGTTATTGAGATTTAGAACAAAACACTTATTGTATAACATGATGTAGATAGCATTTATCTTTTTTCACAGAGACTCGCAAAAGATTCGAATAAGGTATTGCATCTAAAGACATTGTCTGTTAGCGATAATTGCTGGAATTGCGATTTCATTTTATAGCATGCACGTTTACATTGAACTAAACTTTTACTTACTATGTGGTGTGTATAAATGCTGTAAATCATATACAAGGGACAGAAAAGCATTCGTAAGTATTGCGGAGTATCAGAATGAATGGCTTAAAGGCTGCTTTTAATTGAGTTATACACTTACAATTAGAATTATATTTAACTTTTTCGTGGCGGGAGCCGCTAACGAAATTTTTATTGTTTTCACCGGATTTTTAAAACAGAAATTTGTGACTTATTTAATCGAGAAAATACTCCAATTAAATAAGGCACATTTTACTGGTGGGTATAAACAAGGATTCCTAAGCCTTTTTGCAGCATGTATCACTGCCTCCTCTACAATGCCTTCTCGCTTGTGATGTAGTGGAGGCTGTTTCCCTGACAACGATCGCGTTCTGAGCTTCGTGGGGATTGTGGAACCAATAGGGTTAGTGATTTCGCCTCTACTTCATGACGTTTCACGCTTGTCGTCTGCTCAGTAATGAGGCATTGTAGAGGTGGCAGTGCATGTATACGTGTTGCCCGTTCCCAAGGGGTTCATATAATAAACGATCTTTGAATAAATAAATAAAATCATATACAGGGTCGCACAAAGAATATGATAATGACCTCCTAGAAATGACAATGTCTGGAAGTGTGATTTTAGTAGTTTTAACCATGTAAGATATGATTCATTGGTGCCAACTTGACATAGATTATCCGTAATACGTGCGTTAATTTGACCCTGGTTTAATGAGTTTCGAACCAGACATTTTTCAAAGAAATGAAATTAAGTATGTTCCACTAACAATCTTGAAATTAAATAAATAAACATTCATGAAATATATTTTCTGGTTTGAAATGACGTTAACTTGGATCAAACTAATCTATCGTATTACGGAAGATTAGTTGAAAGTTGGCAGCTATGTATGATTAGAGATATAAAAATCTGGTGATAATATATAGAGCTGTAGAAGAAAATTCAACTATGTTTTTGTATATTAATTTAAATTTCTGTAATTGAATTATCAATCTACTGTGTATTTTTTTATTAAACTAAGTTTTAGCGTACTATGTAGTAAAATATATACAAATCTGTAGACTGAAAACAGATCTGCATAAAAGAATTGGATTATTTTTTCGGCTATGGTTGGTATTTGCTGAAACATGGCTTTCTTATGTATTTTCTAAAATAATTATTTAGCTTTTTTTTTTTTACCTTTTTAAACAGCAAATTTTCGTTAAAGAATACTCAGAGTGTTGGAAAGTATTTGATAATCTGTGCTTGATGCATGACTTTTCTTTCTTGTTTACTCTGTTATAGATTTTATTTTTATTTTCATTTTTTTTATTTTTTTTTACATTGAAGGTGTAAATTTTCTACTCTCTAAGAGTTACGTTACATAATTCATAAAGCTATAATACGTCCAAAAATTTTTTTTTATTTTTTTTTTAATTTATTTATTTATTTTTATTTATTTATTTATTATTATTTTTTTTTTTTTTTGGCAAAACACAATTTAATTAATTTTTTTTCTCTTACCTACTATTAAAATTATTTTTTTTTTTTTTAATTTTAATCAGAAAATGAAATCTCTCAACAAAAATATAACAATGATCTCCATTAATTCTCTTTTTCTCCATTTTAACAATAGCAGTGCAACAATTCGGTTGCCATCGCTAAAAATTTTCATAAAACATTAAAAAGTGATATCTAGAAACCTAGATTTTATTTTTTATTTTAGAGAGTTGTTATAAAGTTCTCGAATCCTTGAGAGTAGTTGAAATAATTTTATACAATAATTCCTTACATTCTTAGAGATGTAAATGTAAAATCCAAAAATACAGTCAAATTATACTGGAATAGACATCCAAAAAAAAAAAAAAAAAGTTGGAAATTGCACGTCAAGCGTAGCAAATGAGATGCGTTAGTATTGTAAGGAAGTTTTAAAAATATTCACATCCTGATGTAATAATATACAGTACTTTGTATACAGTAGAGTATCTGAAATATTTTGTATGTCCCTGTAAATTCTATCTGCTTTCTATTATATAGAAAGTAATTTGTAGTAAACCTAAGCAACATATATCAATTTCATAAAATGTGAAGAAGTTTAATATTATTAAAAAGCGCCCCAAACAATGTTTCTCCCTATACCATTATGTAATCGAATACTTTTGCGTAGCCCTGTAAATTAATAGCAAACATTCTTTGCATCACAGATTGTACACAATGCGTATTTTAGTATATACTTCATAGATTCATATCAATTTTATTAGGTTCGAAAGAGAGTAACACCATTAAAAGGCACTTGAAACTATTTTTTCCCATTGGCAAATAATGCAACGGAAAACATTTGATTGTCCCTGTAATTAAATTATGCATCCGATTTTCATAAAATTTAAAATGAATCGACAAAATTATGCAACAATTATACAAATCATATTTCAAATCATTCGATTGGGTATTTTTTGCTTTGTTATATGCGGACAGACGGACGAACTGAACGACGTCTATAGGTAGTACGTATTTATGTAATTACGAACGCACCTAAAAAAAGGCTTATCTGTTTTTGTTTTCTTTTAATCAAGAATTGTTTATTGTTTTAATTATTATAATTTTATTATTTGTTTTTATAATAATTTTGAAATAATTACTGTTTATTTCTTTATAATTACATTTCATTGTCGTCTAAGATCCGTGACTTATTCTAACTAATAAATTACATTCTTTCACAGCGTTCGTACACCTCATGGATGTTTGGTAACAAATTATTGTTAAAAATACGTCTCTATGTTTAAATATGGCAACTATTACTTTACGAAAATTCCAATATTCAAACCAATTGAATACCCTGATGTTTATATATGAACTCTTTTTCACATCAATCTCGAAACACCACCTACTATACGTAAGATTGTAATTAAATTTTGAAGTATTTGCCCTTTCTAAACCCCGTATTGCATCATGTAAATGACACTTGTGCCCCTACGTATTCAACGTGCCCCCGCTGCATTAGTAAGCAGAAAGTTATTCGACCTTCGCGGTAAATCGAACTCAAATTGACTGTAACGAATTTGTATAACGACTATATTCTACTTTATTTCATTTCATCTTATTACCTTAAAAAAATGAAAGTCTCATATAAAAATAAAATGCTTGAAATATTCATATAACAATTAAAAATAGAATAACTGGAAAAGGGAAAAAAAAATTACTTAAAAATGCTTTAAAAATTAAAAATGGAATAGTGCAAATGGAAGGTTCACATCAAAATTGAATTATTTCAGAGAAATCTTGAAATACTTGCTACTTCATTTCGATTTTTATTAAGTTTTGAAACATTTATAACTTTTAAATATCACATTGCATCAGCTATTAAAAATAAAATGAAATGAAATAAAATAAAATAAATAAAAGTTTGGTCTACTTACGTAAGTAACGTGCCCCATTGGATTAGTAATCATAAGGTTATTTGACCTTCGCGATCAATCGAACTCATATTGACTGTAACGAATTTGTATAACGATCCAATTTCCTTTTAGGAGTCGTTCAAGTATTACGTAATCAGTAAAGGGGGAAGGGGAGTCCAGTATCGGCTTATTTTTCCTGATAAGGTAAAGGAGAGGGGTCACGAGAGTTTTTACATAAGCATTAGACATCGAAGCAACTGTAGTTCAGCAACAAAAAGCAAAAGAGTATGATTTGGATGAGCGGTCTGCGAGAGCTGAGCAACTTGAGAAAAAGATATGGCGTAAACTAGGACTGGAAATGAGGAACATTTGAACATTTCAGTCCACCACTGCGTTGGGAACATAACAGACAATGCAGAAACATGGATTCAAAGATCTTTGATAGCAGACTGGAAATGTGAATGCCAAACACATAATATTCTTATGATTCTTGTTAAAATTTTTAGTTAAGTGCTTAAATAAATTAGGGCCTTTTGTATTTCTTATTTTTATTTATGTTTTTTTTTTTTTTGTGTGTGTGTATTTTTAATTTAGTGCGAAAGGTAATAATATTTTAAACCGTTTTTGTATTCAATGAATCGTTCAATGCAATAAGTAACTGTATATTAAACCGATTTTCTTTTCCTTCGATACCACAATCCCCATCATATGCGTATCTATATTATAAAGGCCAAACGTATCTGTGCGTAACGCATACGTCATTTTGTGAATGGCAACACTTTCCTAAGTAATTTCGGTTTTGCAATTTTCGCTACTGAAAATTTTACACTGCTAAATATCGCACATTTTTAATTTTTACACCATCGTATAGAGAAAAAAATGTACTTTTAAATGCAATTTGTTTGAAAGCTGTAACCCAATTTGTTTTTGAGATATTTTTTTTTACAGTTTTTAGTATCAATTGTTTAATTGTGGGAACAGAATCATTCTACTTTCTCTTAAAATAAAAAAATAAAAATAAAACAGAAATTAAAATGCGTATAATTTTGTAAAAATGCGCCTGTTATGAAACTCGGTGATTTCGGTTTTTTTAGTTTTTATTCATCAATTAACGGACTTCAAGTTTTGAATTAAAGTAATTTTAAAAGAATCAAATTAAAATACAATTTTTTTAAACGTGGTGGTTACGGATATGAGAAGTGCGAGTGTAAATTTTGAGAAGATAAAAATGATGACGGATTTTAATTTCGCGTGAAATTCTATGATCGTGTCAATTTGGAATAAATTTTATTTGTTTCATTCGCATTTATACCAAACATAAGAGCTTCAACTGATAACTTCATCATAATAATTGATGTTTATTATATTTTATTGATTACATATGCGATTAAAGATGAATTTTAAAAATTTGGACAACTGAGTTTTATAATATTTTGTTAATTTTAGCTTAAAATAATATTTCTTTGAAAGTTAGACTGATCAAGATAAGATGTATTTTTTAAATATTTGTTTGAGAGTTAGACTGATCAATTTAAGATGCATTTTTTACTGTAACTAATTTTGCTAATTTATTAAAAATCAATGAAACAGTTCCTTCTTAAACATTTTCTTTCGTCGAATTTCGACGGGTTCCACCTCGTTTATATAATAGGACAGAAAAAGTGGAACATTCCAGTCCACCACTACGTTGAAAACATAATAACAGACAGTGCAGAAACTTGGATTCAAAGATCTTTGATAGCAGGCTAGAAATGTGAATGCCAAACACATAATATTCTTATGATTCTTGTTAAAATTTTTAGTTATGTGCTTACATAAATTAGAGCCTGTTGTATTTTTGTATTTCTCGTATTAAATTTGCTGCACTAATATGTAATCTCTCGCTAACTTAACTTCTCGTTTTTTATGGCAAACAGTCTTGATGTAAGAATATCATAAAATCTTACATAAGCAAAGGGGAGGGAGGGAGAGATCTAGCATTTGCTTATTTTTCCTTACAAGGGGCAAGGAGGGGTACAAAATAACTAAAAATATGCTACGTAATACTTGAACGGCCCCTTATTTTGCTTCTATACTTGGACTTGGACGAGATAATTGTCAAAGTGCCTGGAGAGATCAACTTCTTACCTCTAGTAGAGAAATGATACACGGAACAATTCAAGTCATAGCCAAAGTCTGACAAACAGAATGTCAGAAACAAAGGGGGGGGGGAGCCGGGTCCCAAAAACCAAAGACCCTTTAAGGGCACCATATAAAATATATAAATTAGATAAAAGAAATAAAAACATTTACAAATATTTACAAAAGTATTTACAAAATAAAGACTAGGAGATGGTGAACGTTCAGGAAGGAAAACTCTATCAATGAGATAAAAACTAGGAAAAATTATCCTGGGTCGATGTTTTCAGGGAGACGTAGGGTTGCTCGTGGTCGTCTCCAACGAGCGTTTACATCATAATTTGAAATGTAATGCAAAGCAGGATTTGGGATAGAAGGAATGGTGTCAAAAAACTTTATGGCTTGATTTTGATAACAGAACGAATAGGAGGAATATTAAGGTCTGAATGGATAACAGTATTTCTGCGATACCAAGGAGAGTGAACAATACCACGGAGAGTCTTGTTTTGAATCACCTGAATTTTTTGCAGATTGGTTTTAGCTGCTGAACCCCAGATCTGAGCGCAATAAAGAAGTATGGGACGAAGTACTGTTTTGTACAACAGTACTTTATTGCTCATACTCATCTCATGATTGTACAGGAGATGGGCGATGTCTTTTTTTGCTTTGTAGAACTTCTGGACGGTACAGTCGATTTGCTTGCACCAAGTGAGAGTGCTTCTATAAAAGTGGAAGCTTGATGTTGCAACCGAAACATTTTATTAAATGAAGATTTTGGATCGGTATAAAATTCTGATTCAATATATCACACTTTCTTTTTTTTTTTAACGTACAGTTGCATGATGGTCCGAATTAGAATCCTAAAATAGACAAAGTTTACTTTGTATGTACTTTCGAAGTTTCAAAATGAACTCTTTATATTCTGTCTAAAGAATAATATGTATAAATATCAATATGTGAAATGCATGCAATGTTTTTTACGTCAGTGTAAACATACAAATTTACGATTCCAAAGGTAATCAACTAAAAGACACAATAAAAATATCAATTAAATAATACTATATATTTAATTTCGAAAAAAATTTCGAATATTTGTTAGAATGAGGGAAGCGAATCCTCTAGTAGGCTACACAAATTACATTTTGTAATACACTTTAAAAAAAATCCATTCAGTATTTTGACTTGAAATTAAACATAAAAATAGATTATGATCTGTACATTTTCACTATATTATTTATTTATTTATTTATTTATTTTTACATAATAACCTTAAGAAATGTATCATTTTAATTAATTTATCACACTAGGCAAATTCATTGCAAATATTGTCTCTACGTATGAAGATTTCTATTGATTGTCTGATGATTGATTGAAAATATGATGTAGAAGGGTATATATACCCTTGCGAATCCTCTACTAGGTCACTCAAATGACATTTTGTCGTACACTTTACAAAAAAACTATACAGTATTTTGACTTGAAATTAAACACAAATATAAATTATTATCTGTAGATTTGCAGAATATTATTTTTTTTACAGAAATATTTTTCAAAAAATTATTACTTTAATTAATTTATTTTACATATTTTTCCATTACGAACGCATTTTTTCAAATGAAAAGTGAAACACGTACGTTTTCAGAAGAAAAACTTAAATCATGGGGTCAGTAATTGTAGCTGGAATCATCATTAAATAAATAAATAAATAAAATATATTTTCATTATTCTGATAAAATATTTCAAAAACTGCTTTCAGATTTTCAAACTATGCTCATTCCTTTTAACTATGTATAGTTTCATGATTTCTTTTATAAAATTTATAAAATACTTTTTTTAGAAAAATTATAGCATAATTTTAATGAATTAAAATTTGTGAAAATTCTCTTAACATTCAATTATAAAAGTATTTTTCTGTGCTAAAAATTCAAATACACAATTTATTCTTATTTTGTGAAATCATTTAAGCAGAAGATATTTATGAATTTTAAAAGAATTATATTATGTTTTTAAGAAGTGGCAATAAAAGAATTGTAAATAAATAAAAATTAATTAATATTTTGTATAATTCTACTTCGAAAATATTTTTATTTATACCAGTCTTATGTCATAAATAAACAATCTGAGGAAATTCTTAGTAATTTGGTTGAAATACATTTTAAAATTAAAATGCGCCTAAACATAAAATTACATTTTTGCTTAATAAAAATGCAAAAGTAATTTAAAAAATATATTATTACTTTCAAATACACTCCTGGACAAAAGTATAAACTCAGAAAATTTGTAATTTGTTTAGATCATAATATAAATAAACTTAACTTTAAATTAATAAAATAAAGATGAATATTTTTAATAAGACATCTAAATTTAATATAACTGATAAATAAAATGAAGCTAATAATTTAAATAAGAAAATACATTACTTAAAATAATAACATTATGCGAAACCTGGACAAAATTATAAACTCAAAGTTATGAATTTCTCTATTCTGGCATATTTGATATAAATAAATGCACTTTATGGTAAGAAACTAATAAATGCAGTCATTATGGATTAATACATGTCAATATATCAATATATATTTTAATTTTTCTCATAAAATAACATTATGTCAAACCTGGACAAAATTATAAACTCAAAGCTGTGAATTTCTATTATAAATAAATGCATTTTGTGATAATAAACTTTTAAATAGAGTTATTAAGGATGAATATATTTGAATATATGAAAGCATTTTTAAGATTTTCTTTCAAAAATGATGAGTAATATAGTACAGTCTGAGTATAGTACATGTGTAATCTGAAAACATAAAATTATAGAGTTTAAGAAGTGAACATACTTTTGAATCCTGGTGCAAAGTATTAACGCATACATTCAAAAATGTGTTTAATCGCCATTTTTCTGAATGACTTTGAATATGCAATTTTCCAACTACTCCATAGAGTACTGGTTCCGGGCTGAAAATATAGCCACTTTTAAATCATTTGTGTTTTGATATTGACGTCCATCTCGTTAGACTCTTCTATCCATTGCATGCCAATAATTTTCAATGAAGTTTAGATCAGGGTTGCGGGCTGGCCAATTCAAGACATTTACATGCCAGCGCTGCAGCCACTCTTTTTTATTTTTGGCTGTGTGTATTTCTACATTATCTTGCTGAAATACCCAGTTTACTCCAACGATCAATGGTCCATATGGCAAAAGATTATCTGCCAGTATTAACTCGCAGTCTTCTGCTTTTTGTTTTCCATTAAGAAAAGCCAAAGCAGTTTTACTATTCTGAAAAGAACCAGCTCACACCATTACAGATCTTTAATAAAATCATGGAGAGAATTGAAAATATGAATAAATGTCGTTTGCCTTAATACAAATGTGAAAAATACTTTCATTGAATTAGTTTCTTATCACAGAACACATTTATTATTTAGATATTAAATACCAGAGTATAGAAATTCATGCCTTGAGTTCATAATTTTGTCCAGGTCTCACATAATGTTATTTTATGGGAAAAATTAAAATATGTATTGATATATTGAAATGTATTCATGCATAATGACTCCATTTATTTGTTTTTTATCATAAAATGCAGTTATTTATATGAAATGTGCCAGAATATCGAAATTTGTAACTTTGAGTTTATATTTTTGTCCAGGACTCACATAATGTTATTTTTTTAAAGTTGTGTATTTTCTTATTTAAATTACTTACTCCATTTTATTTATAAGTTATATTAAATTCAGAAGTCTTATTATAAATATTCATCATTATTTTATTAATATAAAGCTAAGCTTATTTATATTATAATGTAAAAAAATTAAAAAATTTCTGAGTTTATAATTTTGACCAGGAGTGTATTTATCTTATAGCATAATACTTCGCGAATCCAAACAAAGCATGGCTTTTGCTAGTATATATATATATATATATATATATATATATATATATATATATATATATATATATATATATATATATCCATGGAGATCCTTAAAATTTGGAAGGAAATGCTTCAAAGGTTTTTAAGACAATAATTTGTAACATTTCACGTTCACAATTATTTTTATTTTTATTCATTTTTTTTCCAGTTTGCTTCACTATGCTCAATTTCAAGTGTTTTTTCTGTTTATTTTGAATTTGAAGCTATTTTAGCGAAAAATTTCTTTTGTCATTTATTGCTTTTGAAAAAGTTGCCGTCAGAGCAACGAAACATTTAAAACTGAAAGGTTTTATTTGCCATATTATGTTATTTTAATAAATCATAGCAATTAAAAATAATTTGATATTTTAAAGTGATGTTTTATATTATATGTATTCATATTTCATGAATTGGTTTATTTTACAGAATCTAAAATTTATTGACAAATTAACATCTAGCGATAATTATATCTTACTTTTCAGTTTTGCTCATAGAGTAAAGTGATAGAATAGAAATGCCGTATACCATAAAAACGGTTTGTAATATGATGAGGAATATCACTCAAATGTAAATGCCCTCATTCAACCTAAGCGTAACAACACCTCGTGCAGATACCGCATTCTTTGACATCACCAGTTTTTTCTCTAAAGAAAAATGATCTGCTTCTGTTTAAGCCTTCTAAAGTAACATTTCATCCTATTATGAAGAAAAAACTTTATTATTAAAAATTTTCTTCTTCTTCTTCTTCTTCTTCTTCTTCTTTTTTTTTTTTTTTTTTTTTTTTTTTTTTTTTGAAAGAAAATGATTGTGTTTTAGCCGAACATAGCGAATTTTAGTATTACATTTTTGGCGTCACCCCCAGCCACCACATTTCAACTCTATTCTTTCTCTTTACTCTATAGAGTTTTGCTTTCAATCAAAAAAATCAAATCATGGAGGAAAAAAATAGATGGAAGTGCAGTATGCCCTAAAATCAGGTTATAATAATGATGCGCGTTATCGTTCAAATTTAAATGTCCTCATTAGGCTCAAACAAAACAATCACGGAGAACAGAGATAGAATTTTTTTAACATCAGCCGTGCATTTTTTTCTCTAAATGAAAACGATCTGCTTATTTAAGCATTCTAAAGTAACATTTCACTGTATTATAAATTAAAAACTGCATTATTAAAAGTTTTCTTATTTTTTACGATAGTACATGGCTGTATGTTGGGCTTAATGTAGCGAATTTTAGGGTTACATTTTTGGCGTCACCCCTCAGCCACAATACTTCCACTTTGTTCTTTCTTTTTACTCCATGGGTCAGATAAATTTATCTTGTAAATAATTATTGCTCCTTACTCATAAAAAATTTGTGATTTTCCCAAAATCGTCTGCTGTCAAATTGACATCTATAAATAATTATACTTTAACTTTTAGTTTTGCCTTCAATCAAAGAAACCAGATAAATTTATCCTCTAAACAGTCTTTGCTCCTAATTCACAAGAATTTTACTTAAAGAAAAAAACATGGATTTAAAACTATTTATTTCCGAAAGATGATGCTTAAAACTTTTTACAAGAATGCTAAAAGCGTAAGGTTTTAGTAAGTATAAAATAACCTATACTTTTTCCGCATTTATTTTAATTCATAAAACTGATAATACCTTATAATTAATCAAACTGACGACATTTTTAACAGACTTCAAGGAGAAAAGTTATGATTTCTACCTGTATGTATTTCTTGTTCACGCATAAATTCTTTAAATATGAATCGATTTAGATAATTCTTTTTTTGTTTGAAAGTATAAGATACCCATCTGGTCCCTTTTTAATTTCATTAAATTCTGATGATTAGAATTTTTTTAAATAAAAAAATGTGGGTTCGATAATAATAAAAAACAAGTTGGAAATTGCACGTGAACGTAGCAAATGAGGTGCGTTCGTACGATAACGAAGTTTTAAAAATATTCAGATCTTGCTGATATAGTAGAGCCTACTCCGGATACAGTATAGTAGTCGAAATCTTTACGTTTCTGTAAATATGCAGGAAGTAATTTTTATTACACCTCAGCAACGTATATCTTATTCATAAAATGTGAAATAGTTGAATATAATTAAAACACGTCCCAAACAATGTTTCCCCGTATAGCATTATGTAGTGGAATACTTTTGTGTGGCCCTGTATTTTAATAATAAAAATTCTTTGCATCACAGATTGTACAGAATGCATATTTTAGTATATATTTCATAGATTCATGCCAATTCTATTATGTTCGAATGAGTGTAACATCATTAAAATGAATTTGAAACTTTTTCCCCATTGACCGTAATGTAATGGAATACTTTTGATTGTCCCTGTAAATGATCTATGCATCCAATTTTCATAACATTTGAAATGACTCGACAAAATTACTCAATGATTATGTGTTTTAAATTTCAAACGATTAAAATGCATTTGAAACTTTTTTCCCTATTGACCGTAATGTAACGGAATCCTTTTGATTGTCCCTGTAATTGATCTATCCATCCGATTTTTATAAAATTTGAAATGACTCGACAAAATTATGTTATAATTATGTATTTTAAATTTCAAACGATTAAAATGCATTTGAAACTTTTTTCCCTATTGACCGTAATGTAACGGAATACTTTTGATTGTCCCTGTAATGGATCTATCCATCCGATTTTCATAAAATTTGAAATGACTCGACAAAATTATGTTATAATTATGTATTTTAAATTTCAAACGATTAAAATGCATTTGAAACTTTTTTCCCTATTGACCGTAATGTAACGGAATCCTTTTGATTGTCCCTGTAATTGATCTATCCATCCGATTTTCATAAAATTTGAAATGACTCGACAAAATTATGTTATAATTATGTATTTTAAATTTCAAAACGATTCGGTTAGATAGTTTTTGCGTTGTTATATGCGGACAGACGGACAGACAAACGGACGGACTGAGCGACAACAATAGGTGCTACGTATTTACATAATTACGAACGCACCTAAAAATGATTTGTCGCAAATCACCTTTCACTGTTGCAACCGTTTTCAAATCATAAGCATATTAAAACTGTGCATTCATATGCGTTAGCGCCAAGTTGTCACCAAGCTTGATTCTTTTTTTGAAGTCGGTTGGTATTTTTTTTTTAAGCATGTTTTATCTTATTATTCCAACTGCTTTTAAAATTAAAAGGAAAACCTTGAGAAAACAAAATACTTTTGAAAAATAATGTCACAGGAAACGTGCATTGTCATTGATTAAATGGTTAACCCGCATAGTAAATATGACTGCTTACTTGAAATTTAATGTTTAATAAAATTAATACTATGAATATTTTTAAAATGTGCAATAAAAATAGGTTTATTTTCCCCCAAAACAATCGAAAGATCTCACGCAATTTAAATGTTAACATTTGGATTCCCATGCCACTGGTTTATTTATTATCGTATTCTATAAAAGTTGCTCAAATTTCTTTGAACAAACTAATTTTAGTAACACAAGATTGATTAAATTTCTCTAATTAGATTTCAGCCACACCCTTAAACACTAAAATCAGAATTCACACGTAAAAATGATTTTGCACCATTTATGCTAGTCTAGTTACTTCTTAAGTCATCTTATCGCATGACGTCAGTGCTGTACACAGATTGCGGCAAAATTTATGGTAGTTAAGACAATTCTGCTTTTGTCTGCGAAAAAAAGCGAGACAGTTTTGTAACTTTTTTACGCAAAGTTAATTATGAATAGACTCGTAAATTTTGTCACTTTGAACTTAGGTACGAAATTGCGTAGGTAGATTGACATGTCCTTCAGAGGATTTGGTAAAGATAAGAAGTGCTTTTTTGAAAAATAAGAGAATAAAATCAGGCAAAAACACTCTACATTTTCTGAAGTTATCTTTATCAGGACTTCAGGAGTACAATTTACTTTTTTATTTATTTTGATTTTTCTAGGATATGTGCCTTATTAATATAGGTACAAACGTTTAAGAGTGTTCTTAAATCGAAAAGGGCAACTTCGTGACATAAGTTTTAATTTATTTTTGTTCGGAAATGCATGAAACTAGCAGGTGTTGTTCAGTAACTATCGAAATTTCACTCGTTTTTCTGCTGGTTTTTTTTCCTTGTAAGCGCAATAGATTTTTCATATCAAGCCGTCAAAGTTGACGTTCTTAACCTCCTTTCCCGAGGAAAGCAGAAAATCCAGTCAACGGACGATGTAAAACGTGTGATCACGAGATCAAAATTGCTTGTAACTCGATAGATAATTTGGTACTACTTGGTTATCCCGTTGACCGAAAAATTATCGCCAAACTATAAGATTAAATGCCAATAATGGATTATCGTGAATGTCACATTCAATAACATTAAGTACGATTCATGTGTTTAAAATATCATTAAGGGATTTTTATTTCGACTTTTTATTAATATTTTTATAATTATTCTACTAATTATTTGTTTTTTCGTTATTTAAAATAAAAATTATGTCAACATGTATAATTTGGATATTAGTTTGGCGATTTGTATAATTTGGCGAATTTGGTCGACGGGATAATAGAGTAGTACCGATAATTTAATTATCATAAAAGGGATAATTCAGTTCGATTCCAAATCGCTATCATTGTAAGGCTTTTCACTCTTAAATCTTTTCGCTAAAAGGTGAATTTTTAAATGCGTCAAAAGGTTTTGCGCTTGTTGAGCAGAGCAGTTGAAAACAGCCTTTAAGAGTTCAAATACGCAATTATAACGATTGTTACAAAAATATGACCTAGTGACACTTTTAAACATTTCTTTAGCCCAAAAGAAAAAAAAAAAAAAAGCGACAGACGATAAGTTTAATTAAGAATTTATCTGAGAATTTATTAGAGTATGAAGAATTCGTGACGGATTCTTCCTCTGCCTCCTCCCGTTTCACTTTTAGATGAATAGGAAATAATAATAATAATAATAATAATTAAAAAATTGTAATTTAAGAAATTACACCAACCATTTGAAAAATGGAAAAAATTCATCTATCATTTTAAGCTAAATACCAGTTGTTTTATTGTGTATTATCCTTGCCACTGCTATAAATGACTTTATACATGCTGCAATTTGAAGGTACGGTTCGTTTAAGTTACATCACTCCATTGTCGCCAAGCATAAAAGTTGGCGACGAAAGAAACATTTCAAACTGTGTAACATTGTTGGTGCGGAAGTAATCATTATTAAAATACAGCTTTGGCATATACTGTTATACTTGTAAGACTTTGGCATTTACTGTTTGATTTTACAGAGCAGAATTTTGGTGATGGAGGTTTTAAACCAAAGTCGATCGCAGCACATGCATCTGTGAATGGGTCCATCAGACATTGAATCAAAAAAGTTTTTTTCCAGTTTTTCCCAAGCCGATTACTTTTTAGTTTTCTTTTTAGGTGGTGGAAAATCAAGAGTAATTGCTATAGCATTTTCCGGCTTGTTAGAATCACTATTAATTGGCACTCAGATTTTCCTGGTTAAAACCGACCGATTGTAAAACGCCATGGCTAGTGGATTGGTCGCCCTCGAGACATGATGTTTTACAATTAATCGGTTCGGCATTAAATTGCTTCCTTTTTCGTGATCGCCTTTCAACACTTAATTGGTTTTCAGCGGCTCGATAATCTTTTGATTTTTTCGTTTTCTGCATTCAAAGACGTTTTTGCGCCAAACCAAATACAGTACTACTTAGTTATCCCGTCGACCAATTTCGCCAAATGATACGAATCGCCAAACTAATAAGCAACTTATACATGTTGACTAAATTTTCATTTTAAATAACAAAAGAACAAATAAATTAGTAAAACATTAATCACTCATCGAAACAAAAATCACTTTGTGATTGTTTAAGTACGCGTATTGTGTTTAATGTCATTGAATGCGAGATTCACGGCCATTCATTTCTTTGGCTTCGGCTTTTTCCGTATCTGTTAATTTCCGTCTACCCATTTTTAAATTTGTTAGTTTTCTCCTTTATTACAATGATTTTAAACATTTTAATTTCCTATTCAAATAAAAATTCTTCTAAAAGTAAAGAATTTAATTTAAATTCAAATAAAAATTCTTCTAAAAGTAAAGAATTTAATTTAAATTCAAAAGTGACCACATCATTTTGTCAATCCTCCACCGAAAACAACAACCATTTTTCAATAGTTAAAAAAAAAAAAAAAAAAAAAAAAAAAAAAAAAAAAAAAAAAATAATTGTAATTTAAGAAATTACCCCAACCATTTGAAAAATGTTTCACTCGATACATTCATCTATCATTTTAAGCTAAATACCAGTTGTTTTATTGTGTATTATCCGTGCCACTGCTATAAATGACTTTATACATGCTGCAATTTGAAGGTACGGTTCGTTTAAGTTATATCACTCTATTGTCGCCAAGCATAAAAGTTGGCGACGAAAGAAACATTTCAAACTATTTAACATTGTTGGTGCAAAAGTAATCATTATTAAAATACAGCTTTGGCATATACTGTTATACTTGTAAGACTTTGGCATATATTGTTTGATTTTACAGAGCAGAATTTTGGTGATGGAGGTTTTAAACCAAAATCGATCGCAGCACATGCATCTGTGAATGGGTCCATCAGACATCGAATCAAAAAAGTTTTTTCCCAGTTTTTCCCAAGCCGATTGCTTTTTAGTTTTCTTTTTAGGTGGTGGAAAATCAAGAGTAATAGCTATAACATTTTCCGGCTTGTTAGAATCACTATTGGCACTCAAATTTTCCTGGTTAGAACCGACCGATAGTAAAACGCCATGGCTAGTGGATTGGTCGCCCTGGCGACATGATGTTTTACAATTAATCGGTTCGGCATTAAATTGCTTCCTTTTTCGTGATCGCCTTTCAACACGTAATTGGTTTTCAGCGGCTCAATAATCTTTTGATTTTATCATTTTCTGCATTGAAAGACGTTTTTGCGCCAAACCAAATACAGTATTACTCAGTTATCCCGTCGACCAATTTCGCCAAATGATACGAATCGCCAAACTAATAAGCAACTTATACATGTTGACTGTGTTTAATATCATTGAATGCGATATTCACGTTCATTCATTTCTTTGGCTTCGGCTTTTTCCGTATCTGTTAATTTCCGTCTACCCATTTTTAAATTTGTTAGTTTTCTCCTTTATTACAATGATTTTAACCATTTTAATTTACTATTCAAATAAAAATTCTTCTAAAAGTAAAGAATTTAATTTAAATTCAAATAAAAATTCTTCTAAAAATAAAGAATTTAATTTAAATTCAAAAGTGGTAACATCATTCAAAAGTGGTAACATCATCGGGTCCATTCTCCCGAAAACAACAACCATTTTTCAAATGGTTAAAAATTCAAAAGTGGTAACATCATTCAAAAGTGGTAACATCATTCAAAAGTGGTAACATCATCGGGTCCATTCTCCCGAAAACAACAACCATTTTTCAAATGGTTAAAAAAAAAAAAAAAAAAAAAAAAACTGTGATATATTTGGTATCCCTTCTTGTAATTCACTAATAGATATTTTCTAAACTATTGATTTTAGATTTATATTGTCAGATTTCTGGTTTTAATGAGACGCATGCCTCGAGAAAATTACTTTTAATATATATAAAAGCCTAAGTCATGTGACTGTCATCAACACTTCCGGGCTTACCCATTTCACTCTTTGTAAATGGTTTCTTTCCTCTAAATTATCCGAACTAAGTGAAACGCATGTAAATGGATAATCTGACGCAAAGAAACCATTTACATAAATATTGCTTACAATTTTGAATAACGTGACACAAATGATAAATCAGTTTATTGAGATAAATGCATTCCAATGCATAGTATAGATTCAATGAAAATTATATATTTAACAATGAAACATAAATTTAAAACAGTTTTTTAGATGTGTAAATATATTTTACCAAATCAAAATTTAAAAAAAAACTGAATTTTAAAACAAACTTTTTAAAGGCACATAAAGGCGTCACTTAAATTTTATATCATATCTTTTAAAACACATATTTTGAATTTATGGGAGATGTGTGTGAAAAAGCATAGGTAAATAAAGTTGTATATATCTTTTCATGTTGAAAATAACTTTTGCACATGCTATTATAAATAGAAAAAAAAAAAAAAATGATTAATGAAATAGTACAGAAATGCATTTTTCAATTAATAACATGGCGTCACTCAAAATTTGGTATCATTATTTTTAAAATTCATATTCAAAATTCTTAGAGCCATAAAATAAACAGCTGCGTCAAAACTTTTAACCCATTAAGGGTTTTTGTATTGATACCATTACTTTTTTTAGGTTTGTGATCATTGGATTAGTAGAATATACATTTATGAGATTTAATGCAGAATTTAAGAAGATAAAATCGAAAAATTAATGTTTTCTTTACATTTTTTGAATAAGAAATATCTTGTATTTGTCAAATTTTAATCCCAAAAAGATGTAATTAAAAAGAAAAGAAGAGGATGCTACTCTGAAGCAATTTCAACAAAAAATTTCCTTATTTATTAATCTAAATACAACTTTACTTTTAAGTCGATTTCATATCCTAAGTTACGAACTTTATAACACATTTTTAATTCATTTTATTCGAAAAAATGTCAAGTATTTAATGCAGAAATTGCACAATTGAAAAATTTGTTCCATTATTTGGTAAAAGCTTTTTCAGAAAAAAAGATTTTCCAGAAAATGTTCTTAAAGTTAGCGTTTTGAACCACATTTCTAGTCGGCGAATGTAATAATGTAATAAATTTAATTTTTCTATGTTTCTTATTTTTGAAATTTATCCTTAAAATAAATATGAGTTAATCTTTTCTTTTTAAACAGACACATATATATATAAACTAGCAGTTACCCGTGACTTCGTTCACATAACATTTAAAGAAGAAATAATTGATCAATCAAGCAAAAAATTTCGATGATGAAAAGCATGTGTAATTAACTTTTTATCGCGAATTTATGGTAAAAAAACTTTTGATAATCCCTATTTGCTAATTTGTTTGCTGGTCAAAATTTTCCTTTCAGCGATTAATACTAATAGATAGAAACGTTCTTGAATTCTTTTGTTCAGCCCTGTAGTTTTCCAAGTGCCTTTAATACACGAAAGTATCTTTCTAAAATTTATTTCAAACAAAAATATTTCGTATTACTACCTAAATTACATTTTCAGAAATTATCATCCGAAGACAACCTTGTATCCAGTTCTTTGCGGGACCCTGTTTATTATTTTATATATATACTACAAACATTTCTTAGTTTACTAAATGCAGTTCAAAATAAAAATGCATATTTTATTTAAAAACCACCTTTAAGTAAATTACGCTCATATTCAGTAACCTTTCCGAGATCTTTTGTGTAACCCTGTATATCTAAATTTAACTATTTATACTATTACCATTTAT
Organism: Maratus speculifer; assembly: GCA_964019185.1. Lineage (NCBI taxonomy): Eukaryota > Metazoa > Arthropoda > Arachnida > Araneae > Salticidae > Maratus > Maratus speculifer. The sequence continues at coordinate 142,262,203 of OZ025301.1, read as the reverse complement.
ACTCTCCATTTAATATGCATACATTTAGCGAAACTTAAAAGCACATATCATAATTCAAAATGCATTTCATCCATGCAACAGTCATCATCCATGATATACAATACTTCGGATAGAATATATAATATTTGAAATCTTTTGTGTGTCCCTGTAAATGCTATGCACTTCGTATTATGCATGAAATAATTTACATTAAGCCTCAGCAACATATATCAATTTGATTATATATGAAATCGTTTACCATAATTAAAATATGTCGGAAACTGTTCCTCCCTTTATTCCTATGCAATGGAATTCTTCTGTCTGACCCTGTAAATGAATAGTAAGTGCCCTTTTCACTACATAATTTACAAAATGCATATTTTAGTGCACTTTATAAATGCATATAAATTTGAATATGTTCTACAGGCTGTAACATCGTTAAATTTAATTAAAACGGTTTTTCCCCATAATGCCGTAATATAAGGAAAATTTTTGACTACCCCTGTAAATAAACTAATCATGGTAGAAACTTTATTTTCAATAGGTATTCGTGCTAGGTAAATGTTAAGAACGTCCAAAAATTTCATGGAAATCGGAGTATATTTACAAAAGTTAGAAAGCGACCAGACAGACAGACAAACCGAAAGCATAATAACTTTTCAACTTTGTTCGAAAGTGTTAAAAAATCGAACCAAAAATATATTAATCAGTGATTTTATTTTCCACCTTTTCCCCACAAAAAATTTCTTCCATTGATAATTATGAGTTTTGAATAAAAATATTCATTTGTATGTAACTTATAACTTATTAATTAGTATAAGTAAAAAATATTTCTGATTCATTTTAAATATGACGTCATTATTTATCTCGCTCCATTAGCTACTCATATTCATACCCCTTGTATTTTTAACGACTGCTATAAAGTACCTGTTTTATTTCAACTATGACGTCACATTTTCATGAGTGAACCATTTTATTAAAAATATAATTCTTTTTCATTCTTTTTACTTTTAATTTATGTCACCATATTTTACACAAAAATTCCCATTAACTAAACAAATATCCTTGTTAAATGTATTATAAAAAATACACCTTTTATTTTTATTTCAAACATGACGTTATATTTATTTTCTTTTAAATTATTTTATTATAGTTTTTCGCGTGGAAGTTTTCTATTAAAAATTCATTGCCGCTGAAAAATTATTATTCTAATTTTTTATTTTCTTGGCAACAGGAAAGGAAAATGGTTAAATTTTATCTGAAAAATGCCTATTGATTTTGTATGAAAAATAATTAAATTTTGAATTGTTAAGGAAAATATTTGAATAAAATAAATAAAAATTACCCTATTATTTAATCCGGACTTCTAACTTTCGTCTGCAAAATTTCAAAGCAATCGGTTCAGTAGTTACGGCGTGAAAGCAGAACAAACAAACAAACAAACAAACTCACTTTCCGATTTATAATATTAGTAAGGATGTATAGACGACATAAGATATAGCCTATGTTTGATTCCGGGCGAGCACCATCTATTTGGTAAAATTACTTTTGAAATCTATTCGGTAGTTCCGGAGATTAGCTCCTACAAACAAACAAACTTTTTCTGTTTATAATATAGGTATAGATATAGGCGACATAAGATATAGCCTATGTTTGATTCCAGGCGAACACCATCATTTGGGTACCGTTACTTTTGAAATCGGTACAGTAGTTGCAAGGTTGTGGCATAAACATAAGATATAGCCTAAATTGATTCCGGGTGATTACCATCATTTTGACACCATTACTTTAGAAATTGATTCGGTAGGTCCGGAGATTAGTCCCTACAAACAAACAAACAAACTTTACCTCTTTATAATCTAGGTATAGATAATGGCATAAATTATTTTGTTCTAGGTAGTTGTTGTATAAAATATCGTTTATTTATTATTTCCTCTTTTAAATAATAGAAAATAATTTAAAAATGTGTGTGTAACTAATATTAAAAAATTATGTTATTGCCAAATTGTTATAAAATACATCGCGCCAAAAACAGTGCGTATATGACATCTGCGCCAAATATTTTATTTAAACATCAAATGTTGTTGTTTCTAATTTACATTCTAATAAACATATATTCTACGATAACTTCAATTGAAATTACGTTGACAACTGACTATCCGATTTCATATAGGAAACAAATGCAGGAGATTCATTCGCATGAACGGTAAAAAATATTAAACTACAAAGATTTCCCAAAGCATTCCAACAATGAAAGGATATTAACACTAATTCTTATGACGTCATAGCATGAAAATCTCCTCAAAATCGCTTTAGCCGTTTCGGAGAAATTTTTATCGGGTGGGCCACCCTTATAACTTAAAGGTATAAAAAATAGATAACAACCTATTCTCATACCTACTGAGTATACATATAAAATTTCATCAAAATCGGTTAAGCCGTTTCGGAGGAGTATGGCAACTAACACTGTGACGCGAGAATTTTATATATTAGATTAAAGATTTTTAAAAAAAATTACATCATATTCTAAAAATTTACATTGATATGGATACTAGAAGCAAAATTCGCAGTTTCTGATTCATAAATATGAAACGAAAATGTTAACAAAGTAATTTCTTTAAAATTTGAAATTTATTTAAGATCTAAATGCATAAAAATTGATTATTTAGAGCTATGAATATTAGTTTGTTTCAATTTTTATTTTTTTAATTATGTATTTTAGTTCATTTTATATTTGCTTTAAAGATACAAAACAAAAAAAGGCTTTACTTCAGAAAACAAATATAACATTCTTTATGTAACATAATTAGAAACATTTGTATCCTAAACATAAAATATAATTATAAAATACCAAAAACTTGTATGTTATTAAGCATAATTATTTTAATGGATATATCATTTGGCACGGATGGGACATGCCCCATCCCTCCTGAGTCATGGTGTCCTGTCCTTACCTTAGAGCAACATTAAAATAATTAATTTTTTTCAACAAGCATAGGATTTTTATATTTAACTTAACTGTTTATTTATAAAAGGCATATTGTTGAATTTACAAAATGTTAAAAATAATTAAGTTAGCAACAAAAATGAGATTGAAAATGTACATTAAACATTCGAGTAATTCTTATTTTTAGGTATTGTAAAATGGCCTTTTTAAGTCTCAAACTAATAGTTGCAACTATAAAAAGACTTATAGCAACAAGTATAAGACAATGATTATTCCATGTGGTGGAAAAGTCATAAATTAAAAATAAAACATATTTTAAGAATTATTGCAGATATCCCATCCCTTAATACTCTTCCCTAGTCACAAATTAGCACCTCATTTCTAGATGGATCCCTATGGAAAGACGAAAAGTGAGAAAGTTGTTTTTAATTGGGGTGATGTGCAGAAATCGAGATATCTTTTTACGGAATTCATTATTTTTGCATATTATTTTATAAGAACTTACTAAAATATTCTATTAAATTCAATTTTTAATGCCATATAATAATTGGAATCAAAAGGCTATACTTAAAAAAATAATTTTGTACTTTTCATTTATTTTTTATGTTTTTAAATCACAGCATAATGTTTTTATATTAATGTTTATACTTGAATTATTATTATTATTAAATAATAATTTTGCATCTTGGACTTGGACTTGGACGAGATAATTGTCAGAGTGCCTGGAGAGATCAACTCCTTACCTCTAGTAGAGAAATGATGCATGGAACAATTCAAGTCATAGCCAAAGTCTGACAAACATAACGTCAGAAACAAGGGGGGGGGGGAGAAGCCGGGTCCCAAAAAACAAAGGCACTTTAAGGGCACCATACAAAAAATAAATAAATAAATAAAATAAAATAGATAAGAGTATAAGAGAAATAAAAATATTTACAAATATTTACAAAAGTATTTACAAAATAAAGACTAGGAGATGGTGAACGTTCAGGAAGGAAAACCCTATCAATGAGATAAAAACTAGGAAAAATTATCCTGGGTCGATGTTTTCAGGGAGACGTAGCGTTGCTCGTGGTCGTCTCCAACGAGCATTTGCATCATAATTAGAAATGTTATGCAAAGCAGGATTTGGGATAGAAGGAATGTTGTCAAAAAACTTTATGGCTTGATTTTTGATAACAGAACGAATAGGAGGAATATTAAGGTCTGAATGGATAACAGTATTTCTGCGATACCAAGGAGAGTGAACAATACCACGGAGAGTCTTGTTTTGAACCACTTGAATTTTTTGCAGATTGGTTTTAGCCGCTGAACCCCAGATTTGAGCGCAATAAAGAAGAATGGGACGAAGTACTGTTTTGTATAACAGTACCTTATTGCTCATACTCATCTCATGACTGTACAGGAGATGGGCGAGGTCTTTTTTTGCTTTGTAGAATTTCTGGACGGTATAGTCGATTTGCTTGCGCCAAGTGAGAGTGCTGTCCAGGAATATGCCCAGATATTTTACCTCCCGTCCGAAGGTAATGAAGGCGCCATCAAGAAAGAGAGGAGGAGGAGTGGAGCGGTTACGAGTAAAAATAACTGCTTGCGATTTATTAGAGTTAATTTTAATTCGCCATTTGGTGAAGAAGCATTCAAGTTTACGTATGTGTTGTTGTAGATACTCGTGCATAATAAAAAGATTTTTATCACGAGCCATCACAGTTGTATCGTCCGCATAAATAGCCAACAACGTGTGTGGAGAAGTGGGAATGTCATAGATATAAGCTTTGTAAAGCCAGGGGCCCAATTTGGAGCCTTGTGGCACGCCCGCATTAATTGGACGAGGAGTGGAAAGGATGTTGGCATAGCGAACGCAGAATGTTCTGCCACGAAGGTATTTAAGGGTAAAGCGCACATGCGCAGTGGGAACTTTAATTTTGCATCATTTATGTTTTAAATCATTACGAAATATGATTCTAGCATAAATATTGGAACACATATATTTCTTTTCTCACACATATATTTCTTTGAACAGAAATTATGCATTAGATTATTTCGTTTGTTAATAGGAATTGATAAAAAAAAAAAAAAAAAAAAAAAAAAAAAAACATATCATCTGCAACAAAGTTCCTCGCTCATCCAAATCTTCGAATTATATTGCTAGAAGGCACGATACTTCTGCACTCAGTTTTCTTTTTTAAATCTATATAATAAAGGCCAAACGTATCTGTGCGTAACGCATACATCATGTTTTGAATGGCAACACTTTCCAATGAAATTTCGGTTTTGCAATTTTCGCTATTGTAAATTTTTTAACTTCTAGACATTGCACGTTTTCAATCTTTATACCATCGTTTAGAGAAAAAAATGCACTTTTAAATGCCGTTTGTTAGAAAACTGTATCTCGATTTGTTTTTGAGATATTAATTTTTTTGTAGTTTTTGGTTCAATTTCTCTAATGGTGGCAACTTGAGTATCGCATTTATGAGGGAAAAAGAGAAAAAATAGCCATAGAGTAAAAAAGAAAAAAAAATAGAGATGCAGTTTAGTGGCTGGAGGTGACGCCAAAAATGTAACTCTAAAATTCGCTGCATTGCATCAAACACAACGGCGTGCTTTCACAAAAAGGAAAAACTTTTAGCGATGCAATTTTAATTCATAATACAATGAAATGCTATTTTATAATGCTAAAATATATTCAGATCTTTTTCATTTAGAGAAAAAATGATGTTAAAAAATTCTGTCTCTGTTCCATGTGATTGTTTTGTTTGGGTCGAATGAGAGACTTATATCGGAAGAATAACGCCAATCAAACCGTTTTAATCGCATACGGCACCTTCATCTTCTATCTCTTTTCTCCATGGAAAATAACAGATCACTGTATATTTTAGTTGTCATTTTTTCATAGCAATTGAAAAAAATAGTAATTAAAAACCTGTTATGTCAATATATCGTCGGCTATAAAACCCGATGAATGTTGTTGGTTTTATTTCGTTTTTATTTATGAATTTAGTGACTTTTAGTTCGTTGTAAACTTACTTTACAAAAGATATACCAATTAACCTTTACAAAAATGTATTTTAAAGAATATTTGGGTGTCATATTTTCTTAGTTGTTTTTAAAAACTGAGAATGCAATTTTATTCTTTGGCGAAATCTTTGGTTAATAACTGCTATCTTGCGTCTAATACGCAGGGCCGTAGTGAACAATAGGGAGGGCTCAAGAGAATGTAGGGGGGCTCATAGTTTTTTTTTCTCTCTCTCTCTGACGCAGAAAGATAAATTAGTGCATATTCATATTGTAGGTACTCTGTTTTTTATTAAACTGTTAAAAAACTTCATTTTATGCTTAGAAAAGTATATGATGATGGAGTTTTGAGTGTATAACTGGTGCAAAATAGCCCATCATGTTAGCTTCATATGTACAAATAGGATGAGGGAGTGTTGAAACACTTATTTTAGATACAATTTAGTAACTCTGCAAAACTGTGAAAAGGTTTCAAAACTAAATTAGATTTTTAAACAATATTTCATTTGAATTTTCGGAAAAGAAATTCATTGAGTGACCTTGGAATCTTTTCCAGGGGGGCTCAAAATATTTTAGGATATCTAATACGGAAGTACCGATAATTTTTAAAGCTGTATATGATTACATAAATAATATGTTTCATATAAAATTGCTATTTGGAATTAGTTGGCAGTTTAAAAAGCCTATTACGCAGAAAAAAATTATTAGACTTTCCAATTTTAAATTTTAAAAAAGTTTTTTATCTTTACTTTGTGACCCGAGAACCCCGGGTTCGGTGTACTAGTATTTTTAAAAATTAAAATGCCCTTTTTTAACAGATTTAAAAAAAAAAAAAATCTTTAAGGGCTCTCTCTCTCTTTTTTTTTTAATTTATTTTTTGCAATTTAAAAAAGTGACTTATGAATAATTATTATCATTGTACAATGATTTTTTAAATTTTCAATCACTAAAATGATTTTTTAAACTAAATTAAAATTTAAAAAATACAAACTTTGTATTTGTTCATTCAAATTATTCTTTGCAATTGAAAAAAATATTTATTCAAATTGTAAATCATGTTTGTTATTACTGTGAATGCTCAACGATTATAAAAAACATTTTTAAATTACAATGCTTTTTTTTTTGTTGTTAAAGGGATTTTTCCAATTTAATTTTTAAAACTAAAATCTTTTTATTCAAACATTTTTTTCTACAATTTAAATGATAATAGAAAAATTAAAATTTCTAACATTTCCAAATCTTCTGCCATTTTGCACTTACAATCTATCGACAAAAACGTGCGTACGATGCGTCAGAGGGATATTGGCAGTAAGATCGAAAATAAATTTCGCCTAGAAAAAAATTTGGAAACAAATCTCAATACTGACAATGCATGATTCAACTTCAGCAAGGGAACCTTCTAGGAATGAAATGCAACAACGAATGACTGCAATCAAAATTAAAAACTCCCTCTCAGACAGAGCTTTAGTGCTGCCATCTATTGGCTTTAAGATCTACTAAGTATTTCCTTGTTTACTATCAATTCATTTGAAAAAAAAATCTATATGGAATTTCGACATAATATCTGTGGAAAAAAAGGGCTTAAACTACAAAGAAATTATGAAGTTTCTGGATTACGTAATAAAAAATTAAACTGTGCTACTGGACATAATCATATTTTTCCCCCAACAAAACCTAAAAACAGTGTCATTTATAATGTCGCATACTTTCGCATTCATATTTTGTATTTTTAAAATATTTTTGAACTATACATTATTGGTAAATGTGGTCCCAAAATTGATGTTTGTCAGCTAAAATTTTGTATCTGAAGATTGGTAAGCTTGAAGTTCTAATCTGAGTGCCGCCAACCTAAAAACAGTGTCATTTATAATGTCGCATACTTTCGCATTCATATTTTGTATTTTTAAAATATTTTTGAACTATACATTATTGATAAATGTGGTCCCAAAATTGATGTTTGTCAGCTAAAATTTTGTATCTGAAGATTGGTAAGCTTGAAGTTCTAATCTGAGTGCCGTCAAAATCCAGAAATTTATGCTTCGTTAGACGCATTCATAATAAAATATTTGATTTTGTAAAAGTAAATATTCATTTCATTTTATAATTTAAAATAAATGTCCATTTTAACAATAAAAAAATATCTTACTTAAATTTAATTTTAAAAGTGAATTATTGAAATTTATTTAAAGTGAATTTTTATTTCATTTAAATTAGTTGTAATTGTAATGTAATTTTATTTAACTTATTACATTTTTTTTTTAATTAAAATTTCATTTAATGGTCTCATTGACAATAAAAAATATAAAGGAATGGATAATAAAAGTCAACTTTATTTTATTAACTGACTTAAGAAAGCTCAAAACAAAAATAAAACGTAACGTCTCGATCGGGGCAGAACTCGCGATGTTCAATTCTCAAACCCAGCGACATACCGATTGAGCAAGCAAGTATGCAGTAACGCGTATAAAAAGATAGGTAAAGAAAAAGGAAACACGCGTATGAATACAATAAATGGTTTATCGACCATTTGTGTTGAGATTCCCATAGAAATGCAGAAAATATAGTCCAATTTTTCAAGACCAATATATAACAAACAAGAGTTTTCCTAGAAACTAGGCAAGTCTTATTCACTCTATCTTAAAGAGATTCATATTATATATAAGTTTTAATAAAATCTCCCAGGCAGTTTTCTAGATCTCATTATCAGGAACAAACACTATCGATTTCGGTTTAAAAATGGGTATCGAGATCTTAAAAGATAAAGCACGTAAATATGTAAAAAATTCAAAATAGAATTAGACGGCAGATATAAGATTCTTTTTAAAAAATCAGAACAACGTGAGCTATATTTGCTGAGTTATTAAAAGGCGGCTTTCCGCATTTTCTTTGATCTCAAACTAGCTGTATATATGTTCCGCCATTCGACAATTCTACGATACGATTTCAGGCTTAAGGCTGTGTCACAGGAATACTACCGTCTTCCATGACCGCCATTCGACAATTCTACGATACGATTTCAGGCTTAAGGCTGTGTCACAGGAATACTACCGTCTTCCATGATCTTATATAGTATACTTATATATATATACTCTTATAAGTATATATATACATACTTCATAAGTTCATGTATTCTATTATATTTAAATGGGTGTAACACACCTTTAAAATATATTTGAAACATTTTTCCAAATTGACCTTAATGAAACGGAATACTTTTTATTGTCCCTGTAATTGATCTAGGCATCCAATTTTCATAAAATTTTAAATGACTCGCCAAAATTATGTTATAATTATATATTTAAAATTTCAAATGATAAAAGTGCATTTGAAACATTTTCCCTCATTGACCGTAATGTAACGAAGTACTTTTGATTGTCACTGTAATTGATCTATGCATCCGATTTTCATAAAATTTTGAATGACTTGACAAAATTATGTAGTAAGTATATATTTTAAATTTCAAACGATTCAGCTGGGTAGTTTTTGCGTTGTTATATGAGGACAGACAGACGGACTGGACGACAATTATAGGTGCTACGTATTTACATAATTACGAACGCACCTAAAAACAGACACTGAAAAGCTGATATATCATAAACTTGTGATGTAAAAATGTAGGCGCCGGCGGGCAATCTCTCACCACTAAATTTTAATAGTTATTTTTTGTCGAATATTTCGTCTAAATTTCTTGCAAGAATGCTGATACAATTTAAGCCAAGAAAGCTAATAAAATTTACTGGTGAGAGTCTGCCCGATGGCATCTAGATTTTTACACCACTGTCATAAACCAAGTATTATGTTATTCATAAATCATGCTTTTTTGTCTTATTTAGGTTTAACCCTTTATCTATCGATGGTACTTATAAGTAACATTAAAATTACTTATTATAAAATTCCTTTAATGCGTCGATTTAGTTGTAATTCTGTTTAGAATGAATTACAGATACATTACTTTATTTTGTTCCAAAAGCATTATTGGTTACACAAAATAAAAATATTTTTAAAAGGATGATTTCTATTGCCTTTGTATCTTTCCAGCTTTCTTGACGCTGAGGAAGGGGAGGATGGGGTTTTTTCAGTACGGAAATATTTCTATATTTATATTGTAAGAACATCATATTCGTACATTTTATAATTCTACAAAATATTAAGAAAACAATTTAAAATAAAAGATTTGAGTGGGGTTATAAATATTGCACTAAAATCCCTTTAAATTTAGATTTAATTAATCCTTTAATCCTTCTAAAATCCTTCAAAAAATGTATTAAATGATTATGTAAATCTTTTAATTTAGTTTAAACAGTTTATGTAAAATGCTTTAGAATGTAAAATTTTCATGAATTCACATTTCGGTAGATAAAGGGTTAAACTGCATATAAAAAAGGCCAAAAAACATAAAATAAATGAATCATATTACAGGAATTACTAACAAGGAAGGTCTCCATACTGGGCATACCCAGAATTTTTTGGAAAAAAAAAAAATACTAATTGAACTACTCATGTATGTAATAAAAGATCAGTCAAAATTAGCGGTGGAATTACACTAGAAAACCTGTAAAAAAATAAAATACTTTCAAATATTTGGCGTGAAAAGACGAAAGTGTCACGCGGTTTGGCGAGCAGCACTTTTCCCCGCCAAAAGCAAACGATTTTAATGAAATTGAAAAGTGTTGGATTTTTAGAATGTGTGTAAATGATATTTAATGAATTTTAACATAAAAAATGAGAGAGTTTAATATATTATATACATACATATATATATTGTATTGCATATATATATCATTTGCTCACTACCCGCTCCCTTTAATTTCTCTTCCGGTACTAAATCTTTATGAACAACACTAATCTCACATCCAGAATCAACCAATCCCTTTGCTTTTTGCCCATTAACACTAACTTCAATTTTCTCAAGTTTATTTAATTTCTCACCAATAACATTAGTTTTTTGCTCGGCCTTTGCCGATATTCTAGCCACAATAGCCCCATTAGGTAACTCTTGATTTTCTTTCACCATAATCTTATGAACACCTGCTTTCTGGTCTCGCCCTTTATTGCCATTATTAGTTCCCTCATTACCCACTTTATTACAAAAACGTTGGTAATGACCTCTCAAACCACACTTAAAACATTTAGGCCCTGAAGCATTATTCGTCTTCTTAAACTCTGTTTTCCTATCCGGAAAAGAATTACACTCATTACTACCATTTTGCCTCCAACTACCACTAAATTTATTATCCTCCCTCGGTCTCATTTTTTCATTGTTTACGTACTTATCTTTACCTTTAAAGCTTTTATGCGTAACCACATAAGACTTATGTTTAGCATCAAAATAATTATCACACTCTTTAGCAATTTTAGGAGCTTCTAACCATTTACCCTGGTGAGTTAAACTAATATATGCTGCAGTATCCTCATCTAGCGTACTCATTAGCTTATCAGTAACTATTAACTGGTTGACCTTTTCATAAGTGTCCGCACCTCTAATTTTACAATAATTTTCCCACGTAGCTATTAAACGCGATACAAATAATACATGGGTTTCGTTCGGATTTCTCCTAGCTTTCCGGAAATTTTCTAAACATGCCTTCGGGGTTGGCTCATGTTCCCTTAGGACTAACTCCTTTAATTCCTCATAATTCTCCATTTGTTCCTTAGTGGTATAAATTAACAAATTATCCGCCTTATCTCCTAACATATTTAGTAGAATTTCGGCCTGCTGGTTTTCCGGTACATCTTTAGTTTGGAATGCCCTTTCTAAACTGTTGAAAAATAAATTCCATCCCTCAGTCCCTTCTGGTACTTTGATAGATTAGAGTTTTAACACTTTTGATCAATTTTTCGATGTTACTTTCATTACTAGATTCCCTAGATCCATTAGAGTTATTTACTGAACCTTGAACTCTGAGCCTTTCCATTTCTAATTCATGTCCCATCCTCAATTTCTCAATTTCTAACTTTTCCTGTTTTTCTAACTTTTCGAGTTCTAACTTTTCGCGTTCTAATTTTTCCTGTTTTTCTAACTTTTCGCGTTCTAATTTTTCCTGTTTTTCTAACTTTTCGCGTTCTAATTTTTAGCATCCGATGCTATTTCTTTCAGACAAGCTAAAAATGTCGTGTCATCAGCCCTGAATTTTCTAGTCAACCGATTTTGATAATTATTTTTTTAAATGAAAGCTATTTATTTGTAGTTGTGCCCATTTTAATTATTTTTTAATTTATTTCCATTTTTATATTTTATTTTTAATTTTAAAAGCTTTTTCATGACATTTCTTCAAAATGGTGGCAACACAGTGTAGCTTTTCTCTCGATAATAAAAATTTATTTTCTAAAATGATTGCGTATATTTATGCACTAATTGAGTTAAAAAATATATATATTTACTGAGAAATAATATTAATAATGTAAATAAAATGACAGAAAATAATTTATGATAAAAATTAATGTCTAAATCAAAATAAGAGAAATTTCAAATGAGGAAAATTATGCCATTCAGCAAACAGATAAAAGGTATTTACAATATTATATTATGGATGCCTTTTTCATAAACAGTAACTTTTAAAGAACATTTGAAGAGAAAATGACGTCACTATTTAAAACATCGTATTTTTACTCATAACGATATTAGGTTACTCTGTACATATTAGATACTCTGTTATCTCGTCGACCAATTTCGCCAAATTATACAAATCGCCACATTAATAGCCAAATTATACATATTGACATAATTTTTATTTTAAATAACGAAAAAATAAATAATTAGTAGAATATTAATAAAAATATTGATAAAAAGTCGAAATAAAAATCACTTAATGACATTTTAAACACATGAATCGTATTTAATGTCATTGAATGTGACATTCACGATCATCCATTATTGGCATTTAATCTTATAATTTGGCGATAATTTTTTGGTCGATGGGATAACCTAGTAGTACCCGATATTACTTTTTTTCTTTTTTTTTAAATAAAGCTATTTTTCTGTGAGTGCATATAAAACAAAATTTCTGGATTTCGCCGGCACTTATATTACAATTTTAACTGTAGATGTGCGAATATTTGAATGCAAAATTGTAACTGGCAAATTCGACATTTACTTTGTAAATATATTTATTATATATTGATTCAATAATGTAATTACTTTTGCTTTTTTTTAAACCAAATCGATCGGGTCTTTTAAACATTTCATTCGTCGAATTCGACGGGATTCCATTCGTTTTATTGTTAAATTGCGTTTCCTTTTACTCGGAGGCTATAAAAAAGCGTTTAAACTAAAGAAAAAATCCGTTTTTGATGAATATAGTCTATGAAGAAGTAGCACGTCAAATTGTATCTCTTTATTATTCCGCAATTCCAATGTCTCAGAGAGAAATTGCTATTCAATTGGGTATTTCACGCCGTTCTGTTTGCTATTATATTGATAAACAAAAGAAAAATGAAGTTAGTTCATTGCAATCTAAACGGGGTCGCCCTTCTAAAAAACTTCTATCGATTTTTTTTTTTTTCTAATCGGAGGCGAAACTGAATTCTGCAATGGTAGAATCTACATTCATCTTGTTCCTGTTTTTCTAACTTTCCGCGTTCTAATTTTTCGCGTTCTAATCGTTCTGCAACAATAGTGTCTGATAATTCCTTAATAACCCCCTCGTCATACTCATCACTGTCCATTATCTTTTTCTTAAGCTGAATTCCGGTATCATCTTCCGTGAATTCAACACCCAATTCTTCGGCTATCCCCTGAAGATCAACCTTTTTTAGTTTTAATAAGAAAGCCATACCTTCACCGATTGTTATTACCACCCCACAAGAATAGTTAAACCTACCAACTTAATATTTCCTAAATTTCTAACTTAGTACAGATATTTCTCCACTTATTATACTAATTAATACCATTTCAGATAATCCATGCATTTCATTTCTAATTAACCTACTGAATACTCTAATTTTTCTCAACCATTGATATCACACAATTTACTTCCAATAACACAAAAAAGTAAAACAATAATTCGATTTGACTGCTCTGCAATATAGATTCCAATATATACACTTAGATAACAACATACAACTTATATAATAATACTGATACGTTGAAATTGAATAGAAGTATTGATGTCAATCAAGAAATCCACATAAAGAAAAATTGTACAACATGCATATATAAATTTCTACAATTATCCTCATAAAATATTTCCGAACTCAATACTGGTTCTTACACTTAAAACAAATATACTGAAAATCTTTACTTTTATTTTTACTCACTATGGCTCTCTTTTGAGCCTTTTTTTTTTCACTATGGCTCTCTTTTGAGCCTTTTTTTTTTTTTTTTTCTCACTAGTATTGGCCAATTAAAAGTTTCATTTGCTTAGAATTTTGATAATGCAACTCTTAAAATTTAAACAGTATTGCTTCATTTAACAATTACTTTAACAATAATTTAGATTTAATGCATTAATTTAGTTCACTAATATCATTATAAATCGCATATCATTATCATCTCAAATTATTATGACCTTTCTTTAAAACAATAGCAATATGGTTACTAATTCTTTACACCTATCTGAACACAATTATTTCATTGCACATAAATTACCTAGACAATTTACTTAAATTACTATTAATTGTACAACAATACAATTTGGTTCGAGATGTCAGAAGAAAGATAAGATCAAAACACCTTACCTTATACTTTATTTGGTGGATTACTTTTCTAATCACAGGTAGCTCCACGATGTAGCGGTAATATGGCACAACACAGTTCAGTTTAGTTCTTTCTAATAAAGATACGCACAACACTTTAGTCCACACTAGACGATATGGCACGATACTTTATCACACACTCGACGATCCGGCACGATACTTTAGCACATACTCGACGATACGGCACAACACTTTACACACATTCGACGCTACGGCACGACACTTTACACACATTCGACGATACGGCACGACACTTTAGCATACAATCGACGATCCGGTACGATGCTTTAGCACATACTCGACGATATGGCACGACCACACAAGAATTCCACTGGATACTCTGGCATTAACAGACTGCAACACGGCTCGCTGGTCACTGGTTTCAGGCGATTCTATCCCGACGCTGCCACCAATTTGTCGGACGCTCCTCTCAGTCCACAAAACATCGAAGAATGTCCTAGGTAGTTTTAGCTGCCACCACCGATATTAATGGGTGATATCGGTCACCTGCTGTGAGGATTGGGTAAAATAACACTGACGCTGTTAATGAACTGAACTAACAGTTTATTTAAGATATAGATATGTACACAAGAAACAATATTTACAACTATCTGCAATTACAACTCGGATATAGATGATCCGGTTCAACATTAAATTAACTACAATAAACGTTGGTTGTGTACCGTTCAACTTACACTTTCTTCCTCACACTCAACGCACGTTAGATACGCTTTATCAGAGATTACTGCAGAATCTCAATACACAAGGGTACTAGGCCTCACTTCTCGGCCTATAACACTATCCACCGGGACGCCTTGTCCCACGCTCAAAATATACACTATCCAACAGGACCACAAATCCTGAGCGACCTATCGGTCTCAACGCCAAGCGAGAACTGTCTCCAACCTCTCAGTCCAGAGTTGACCTTGTCAGAGATCTTCCTTCCCCCAGCAGGGCCTCTTAGAGTTCCTCCATTGGTTCAATTCCGCATACCAACCTTGAGTCATGACATCTACTGTTTACACATCACTTCAATACTAAATGACAGCTGAGCCATGCCCCGTGGTCATCACTTTCATTCAGCAACGAGTGCGTCATCCGCACACCTGCGCCTGGATAACCACCTGTCATTTGTCATTATAAGAAAAGAAAGAAAGGTATTTCGAAAGCTTCACGGATACACAACTAACAATACATAAAAAATATTCAGATGAGGAAATGTTATTCCTTTCTAATTCAGGGCAGATGTCTTCTAGGAACCTGACAGTGTTAATCGAATAAAATCTGTGCAAAACATGAAGATTTTAATATTACGAGTAAGTGACATTGAACAATAAGTTTAACTCTATTTATTTGAAATAAAAACAAGTTGAATGTAGATTCTGTCATTGCAGAATTCAGTTTCGCCTCCGATTAGAAAAAAAAATCGGTAGGGTCTTTTAGAAGGGCGACCCCGTTTAGAATGCAATGAACAAACTTCATTTTTCTTGTGTTTATCAATATAATAGCAAACAGAACGGCAGGAAATATCCAAATGATTAGCAATTTCTCTCTGAGTCATTGGAATTGAGGAATAATAAAGAGATACAATTTGACGTGCTACTTCTTCATTGACTAGATTCATCAAAAACGGATTTTTTCTTTAGTTGAAACGCTTTTTTATAGACGCTGAGAAAAAGGAAATGCATTTTAACAATAAAACGAGTGGAATACCATCGAATTCAACGAATGAAATATTTAAAAGACCCGATCGATTCGGTTTTTAAAAAAAAGCAAAAGTAATTACATTATTGAATCAATATATAATAAATATATTTCCAAACTTAATGTCAAGTTTGCCAGTTACAATTTTGCATGCAAATATTCGCACATTTTCAGCTAAAATTGTTATCTGAGTGCCGGCAAAAATCCAGAAATTTTATTTTATAAGCACTCACAGAAAAATAGTTTTATTAAAAAAAATAATAATAATTTCATTTTTACTGTGACATTATTTTCACCAACTGAAGTCATCTGAAAGTAAAATCTCAATCTCAGTGCCCATAATGAAAAGAAATATTGAAATGTAATATCGTTATGAGTAAAAGTGCGATGTTTTAAATAGTGACGTCATTTTCTCTTGAAATGTTTTTTAAAAGTTACTGTTATTAGTAATATGAAAAAGGCATCCGTAATATTATTGTAATTACCATTTATCTGGTTGCTGAATGACATCATTTTCCTCATTTGAAATTTTTCTTTAGACTTTAATTTTTATCATAAATTATTTTCTGTTATTTTATTTACATTATTATTATTATTATTTCTCAGTAAATATATATATATTTTTACCTCAGTTAGTGCATAATTATACGCAATCATTTTATTGTGGTTAAATTTTACGAAAACAATTGACTTTTTTCTTTTAAATGCAAGGACATGTTCACTGATGAAATAAAGCTTCTGACTCGTAGAAAGTGATAATGGAAAATAAATTTTTATTATCGAGAGAAAAGCTAAACTGAGTTGCCACCATATTTAAGAAATATCGTAGAAAGCATTTAAAATTAAAAATAAAATATAAAAATGGAAATAAATTAAATAATAGCTAAAATGGGCACAACTACGAATAAATAGCTTTCATTTTAAAAAAAATATATATCAAAATCGGTTGAGCAGAAAATTCAGGGTTGACGACACGACATTTTTTAGCTTGTCTGAAAGAAATAGCATCGGAGGCTAATAACAATTCCAAAAATTAGCACTCCTATCAACTCAACAACATTTCACGGCTCGAGGCTGAAAGTTTTCTGTAAGGTCCCGTTCCGTTTCTACGACAATGTCGCGTATTTCTGCCACGGAGGTTCCTTCATTGGTGGTTTAACTAATAAAATCTCAGTTTAATAATAAAATTACACGCAAACAGCACACTTCATGAAAAAGTAAAATTCCCTTAGAAAACTCCTCCATACTAAATGGAACTGACAAGAAAATACGGCCATACCCAGAAAATTCTGAAAAAATTACAGAAAGTTCTTCTCATGTGGATAGATATGTTTATTAAAAAATAAAAAAATAAAATAAAAATCGGTAGAACCCCGGCAGAATGTTCGTAAAAAAATAATAAACATTTCGTTTATTTGGCGATTTATCATCGGTTGGCGAAAAAATAAAATTTCAAAAGTTCCTTTTTTATGTCAAATACTTTTTAACGTGCTTCATGTTGAAAATGTTTACGAGAAAATTTTTTTATTTAAATATCTTTAGTTTTATCTGTTTTAGTTTGTTTTAACTATAATTTCATCATAATATACTTAAAATGAAAATAGACTAAGAAATTTTATAAATTATAATAAAATTTAAATTAGTTAAAATTGTTTCAATCACAAAATTAAGTCCAATCCAATTGAGCAATAACCATTAAATTTTGTTGCTATGGAAACAAAAACTTCTCCGATCTTAAAATGCATTACTGCAGAATTCTTCATCTGACCTTTATCATAGCAAACGCGGTAGCGTTTGGTATAATATGTTTAAGAAATAGAAAATGCGAATGTCTTTTTGAAATTTCTGGCGAACCAGTTGACGTACGACAGTGATTTTGTTTTCAAAAGATAGAACTCGACGAGACGAATAAAATGATAGCATTCAAAAAATTATCGCAGTTTACTGTAGTTTTTTATTTAACTTTTAACGAAAAAATGAAGACGAAAAATTCAACAAGCAATAGCTAATGTTATTATGGATGGATTAACTTCGTTTTTGGTTTATTTTTATCGTCTTGATAAAACTAAGAACAGTTTTTTTTTTCATCTTTGTATGTTTGACGGTTTCTGAGAAAATCGAATTTGTGTCTTAAACCTCCAGTTGAATATTGTCTTTTGCTGTTGCGATTGTAGTTTTTTTTTATTCATTGCCACCAAATTTAATGTAAAAAATTGTCATGTATGTATCATAATTCATTCAAATTAAACAAATCACGTGAAAAACATGGTTATTTGTTTTTATTGCAAAGCTTTTAGTTTCAGCTCTTTAAATAATAAAGGGTATTTACGTATTAACGCCACCGCAGCAGAACTTGTGCTAATGCGCTAATAAAGAGCAATCTTGTTGTTCGCACGTGCACAAAAATAATGGCAACAAAAAATGAGCAAAAAATGCACTAAAAAGCACTAAAAATACACTAAAAGGCACTAAAAAACATTAAAAAAGCACTAAAACACTAAAAAATGGCGTCAAAAATCAGCAAAAAAACAAGGCAACAAGGAATCCAAAAGATAACTGCATTGGCGTAAAACTGCACGGTGGCGTTAATACGTAAGTACCTAATAAAGTTGTGAACACAGTGTTTTTTTTTTTTTTTTTTTTTTTTTTTTTTTAGCATCCGATGCTATTTCTTTCAGACAAGCTAAAAATGTCGTGTCATCAGCCCTGAATTTTCTACTGAACCGATTTTGATAATTATTTTTTTAAATGAAAGCTATTTATTTGTAGTTGTGCCCATTTTAGCTATTTTTTAATTTATTTCCATTTTTATATTTTATTTTTAATTTTAAATGCTTTTTTACGATATTTCTTCGAAATGGTGGCAACTTTTCTCTCGATAATAAAAATTTATTTTCCATTATTACTTTCCACAAGTCAGAAACTTTATTTCATCAGTGAGCATGTCCTTGCATTTAAAAGAAAAAAAGTTAATTGTTTTCGTAAAATTTAACCACAACAAAATGATTGCATATACTTATGCTCTAGGTAAAATATATATTTACTGAGAAATAATATTAATAATGTAAATAAAATAAAAGAAAATAATTTATGATAAAAATTAATGTCTAAAGCAAAGTAAGAAATATTCCAAATGAGGAAAATGATGGCATTCAGCAACCAGATAAAATGAATTTACAATATTATTACGGACGCCTTTTTCATATTACTAATAACAGTAACTTTTAAAAAACATTTGAAGAGAAAATGACGTCACTATTTAAAACATCGCATTTTTACTCAAAACGATATTATATTTCAATATTTCTTTTCATTATGGACACTGAGATTAAGATTTTACTTTCAGATGACTTCAGTTAGTGAAAATAATGTCATAATAAAAATAAAATGAGTTTTTTTTTTTTTTTTTTTTTTTTTTTTTTTTTTTTTTAATAAATCTATTTTTCTGTAGTGCATATAAAATAAAATTTCTGGATTTCGCCGGCACTCAGATTACAATTTTAACTGAAGATGTGCAAATATTTGCATGCAAAATTGTAACTGGAAAACTTGACATTAAGTTTGGAAATATATTTATTATATATTGATTCAATAATGTAATTACTTTTGCTTTTTTTAAGCCAAATCGATCGGGTCTTTTAAAAATTTCATTCGTCGAATTCGACGGGATTCCACTCGTTTTATTGTTAAAATGCATTTACTTTTTCCCAGAGTCTATAAAAAAGCGTTTAAACTAAAGAAAAAATCCGTTTTTGATGAATCTAGTCAATGAAGAAGTAGCACGTCGAATTGTATCTCTTTATTATTCCGCAATTGTAATGCCTCAGAGAGAAATTGCTGTTCAATTGGGTATTTCACGCCGTTCTGTTTGCCATTGATAAACACAAGAAAAATGAAGTTAGTCCATTGCAATCTAAACGGGGTCGCCCTTCTAAAAAACCTCTATCGATTTTTTTTTTTTTTTTTTTTTTTTTTTTTTAATCGGAGGCGAAACTTAATTCTGCAATGGCAGAATCTACATTCAGCTTGTTTTTTTTTTTTTTTTGTTTGAATCCATGGTTAATTTTTCAAATAACATGCATTTTATATGACCATGGGATGATTTTCTCGAGTGTCCTAACATTTTGAATTTTAGTAGTAGAAAAAAATAGGAAAAAAACAAGTATATCGGAAAAAAGTATCTGGGAAAACCAAAATTTCTCTTCAGAAACTAAATGTAAGATTTTTTAATTATGATCATATAACGTCCTAATTTACATAAGGAAAAGATATAGAGTAAAACAAAAACTTCACATTCTGTCCATATCTTCAATAGCATTCAATTGATTTTAAATAGGAATGTAATGTCAAATACGCATAAGGGTACTTAATTGGCACGAAAGTTTTGTTATTTTGTCTGATATGATAACCGGGTTAATGTTTATTACAAATATATATATATTTACCTTTATTTAATTTTGTTAAATTTTATAAATCATTTCATTCTGTAGTTATTAATTAAACTTTTCAATACTACTTGATTATCCTGTCGACCAATTTCGCCAAATTGTACAAATCAATTTATTCACCATGTAATTCATATTGGCATAATTTTTATTTTAAATAACAAAAGAAAAAATAAATTAGTAAAACATTAATAAAAGTACAAATAAAAAGTTGAATTCAAGATCACATTACGGCATAACAAACATGCGTAACCTATTTAATGTAAACTGAATGTAACATTTATTATAATCCGTTATTGGCATTTAATTTTATATTTTGGCGATAATTTTTTGGTCGAAGGGATAATCAATTATCACCGGTTTTTATTCATTATTATTTTCTTTTGAAAATAATAGAAAATAGTTAATAGAGGTACTATTTGGTTATCCCGTCGACCAAAAAACCATCGCCAAGCCATAAGATTATATGCCAATAATGGATGATCGTGAATGTCGCATCCAATGATATTAAATACGATGCACGTGTTTAAAACGCCATTAAGGGATTTTTATTTCGACTTTTTATTTGTATTTTTTATTAAGATTCTACAAATTATTTTTTTGTGTTATTTAAAATGAAAATTATGTCTATATGTATAATTTCGCCATGAGTTTGGCAATTCGTATAGTTTGGCGAAATTGGTCGACGGGATAACTAAGTAGTACCTTAATATATATGTATGTAATTGAAGTTTGAAAACTAAGCTTTTGCGAAATTGACGTCAGAAGAATATCGCACAATGTCGTGCATATATGGCATCTGTGCTAAGAAAGCATCAAATGAAAAAACACATGGTGATGCAAAAAACTTTTGTGATGTTTTGAAGTGAATGTAACATTTACGATCAGCAATTATTGGCATTTAAAAGTATTTTTGCTTGAGATATTGTCGAAAAAGCATTGCAAAGATATACTTTCCCTCTCCCTTCCATTTCCAAATGTACTAAATTTAAAATTATGGAAAAAAATCCGAGTTTACTTAAAACCGTGCATACAAATTATAGTAATTATCCTAATTTTTCTAATAGAAATTCTCAATTTTCAGTTATTAACAAACGCTACTTTAAAATCGCAAATTTAATCGGCTAAATCGCCAAGTTGCATGATGATCATCGCCACTGAATACATAAATAATGCCATATTTGAAAACTTATCGGTCAAAATACAGTGGAACCTTGGTTTATGGCCCCCTCTGTTTTTGACAAGTTCGGTGTATGACCAACTTCAGTGATCAAAATTTTACTCTTTAGGCGTAGGATAACCTCGATTCGCAACCAAAGCTGTCGAATAGTTCAGTTCGCAACCCTCACATAACTCTTGTTATAAGTCAAGTTTGGAGTAAAGTGCGCGTATCAGAGTGCTTTGTGACCTTCAGTACAGTAAAAAATTTAACTTATTGTTTTAATTTTAATCAGTTTTGCGAAAATTTTAGCCTTTATTGTGACTTCTAAGAATGAAAAAGCGTTTAGTGATAGCAGTAGTAAGAAGCTTAAGCGAATTACTGATCAATTATGAAAAGAAGTAGTGACAAAACTTAAGAACGATGATAGTGTAATCAAAATAGCTAAACAATACGGTGTAGATGAACCGTTGATTATTCCGATTATAAAGAACTAGTCGGATGTGGCAACCCCAAAACTATTTTCTATCTCATGCATTTAATACGTCAAAATTCATTATTACAGTGCCAAAATCAAATGACAATCATATGCTCACCGTGAGGATGCTAAAGACATGAAATTCCGAACGTTATTTTTTGAAATAGGACTGTTGCGGATATCGGGAAAGATACAGCATACATGCGACATTTGTTGGAATATTTACCCAAAACACGCAATGAGCAATAATATAAATCAAAGTGTGCCTAAATCTCAAGTTTGATGAAAATTTGTGCATTAATTCCTGTGATAGAGATATTGTGGTAATCGGAACAATTCAGCATAGCAGTGCCATGTGTTTGGTTATTGAAACCAAAACGTAAACAAAGCCAATTTATATAAAGATTAACTGAATTTGAAGTTTGATGAAAATCCGTGCGTTAATTCTAGAGATAGAACTATTGCGAAAATAATGAAAAATGCAACACGGTTAAGCCATCTGTTGAACGATTTAAATCAAAATGTAAACAGCATCAATTTATATCAGGGATTACCTGAATATAATTTTTTTTTATCCCATGCATTAGTTCTTGAGATAGAGCGCCCAAAAAATTTATATCACATTCAGAAAGTCAGACACAAGAATGGATTATGATCGTGAACTGAGGTTCCACTGTATATTATATAAAAATTTAATTACAGTTGGTGATTTCAATGTCAATTTTACAAATAATACTAGTTGGATGTGCCAATCCCAAAACTTTCTTCTATCTCATACGTACATTTTAGTATTTAAAAAAATAGTTACTCATTTTAATGCTTTAATAATTTTAATTCAATACCATGCCAACTTTGATTTTCATCTTAAATTTGGGCTTCAATCAATTAATCGGAGTAAAAACGAATTTCCGTCTTTGCACGAGCCGATGGACAATAGAATGACAGGCAGATTTTTTTTTTCAAATTCAGGGAGGACCTACTTGCCTCACCAAAAAAAAAATCATATTCAAAAAATTTAGCTCAGTTCTAGAACTAACTTCATGCACTTTTATGTGGTGCAATATTGAAAATGGCATAAAATTCGCTATTGCAGCGCCCCCTTCCGGCGTATTTTTTCAGATTCAGGACGATCCAACTAGCCGTAACCATACACTTACACAAAAAATTTCGTTCAATTCCATGCATAACTTCATGTACTTTTGGTCGGTACATTATTGAAAATGGCACAAAAATCGCGATTGCAGCGCCCTCTTCCAACGGATTTTTTTCAAATTCAGGGAGGACCAACTAGAGATAGTCACACACAAACACAAAAAGTTTGGTTCGATTCGATGCATAACTTCATATACTTTTGGTCGGTACAATATTGAAAATGGTACAAAAATCGCGATTGCAGCGCCCCCTTCCGGCGGATTATTTTCAAATTCAGGGAGGACCAACTAGCCATAGTCATACATTTACACAAAAAATTTGGTTAAATTCGATGTATAACTTCATATACTTTTGGTCGGTACAATATTGAAAATGGCACAAAAATCGCGATTGCAGCGCCCCCTTCCGGCGGATTATTTTCAAATTCAGGGAGGACCAACTAGCCATAGTCACACACATACACAAAAAATTTGGTTCAGTTCGATGCATAACTTCACATACTTTTGGTCGGTACAATAATGAAAATGGCACAAAAATCGTGATTGCAGCGCCCCCTTCCGGCGAAAGATTTCAAAACTGAAGGAGGACCTGCTTGCCACAGACAAAAACATTCACAAAAAATTTGGTTCAATTCTATGCATAACTTCATACACTTTTTAATGGTAGAATGGCGACATACACACAGACACACACACAGACACACAGACACACGAACAGACAGACATTTTGTAAAAACATGTTTTTTGGAATCTCTGACCCCTAAAACGTGTAAATCCGTCGAAAACCGGAAGTCGAAAAAAATTTCGATTACAATACTTTCTTCTATTGAAGATAGAAGAAACTAACTAGAAATGAATTTTCAGTATATTTTCATCCTTGGTTGACGTAAATCTATTAAGGCTGTATTTCGAGCGACTTTCTCCAAGGAAGATAATTTAACCTATAATTTACCTGAAAATGTCTTAGAATATTATTCAATAATTGGAATAAGCTATTCCAATAGATATCAGGAAGGAAAAATAAAAATATTTTACTTATTTTTTTTAAATTTAAATGGGAAAATTCGTTTTTATGTGCATTGACTATAAAATTATGTTTAGCGACCTTTGGGAGCCATGATCATAAAAATCTCGCTAATGGCGGAAATATTTCATATTTATAACATCTGATTTTTCAAACAAGTAGGTAAGAATGCCACGAAAAGAATAAAAATTTCTATTCACACTATTTTTCTATAAAATATGTATTATCTAAAATTACCTGAATCTGTCAATTTCTGTAGGAACAAATTAAAATTAATTTCGTTTTTCACGTTTTTTGTCCATTGATTAAATAGTTCAATATTGAGCGAAATAAGAAAAAGTACTTTGAATATTTAAAAGCAAGTGAGGTTTTCTTATATTCAATATATAATTATCAAAAAATTTAAATGACTAGCATTAAAAAAAGCTCTGACGAGCACCAAAAAAGGTTAATATGTTTTAAAGTATGAAAAAGTGTTAGACAAGAGCTTCTAATTGAGAATGAGAAAGGACAAGGGGTCCCTTCTTGGCTGCAATTCACTGTCAATGACAAATTTGAAAAAATCATATTTGCGCTTTTTCCATATAAAAGAAATCAGTCACTGTTACGATAAAATTGTGTAGAGTAAAGGCATAATTAGAAAAGACACAGCGTGATTAAACATGAATGTAAAGCAAAATAGGGCCAGAAACCATTATTCCCGCAGCCAGTGTTGAATTCAGACACTTTTCTCTGTGGCTTCGGGGGGGGGGGGGGACACAATAGAGTTCTAAGGGGATTATACTTTTTTACCATTAAAAACACAAAATCTCAAATTTTATTGGGGGGGGGGGGAGCATTTGATAACTTCGGTAGGGAATTTCCCCCCGCCCACCTCCTGCATTCAACACTGCCTGCAGCGTATCACATTCACGCAGTCCCACCATAAACTGTCGCAGTGTAAAACAGCACAGAAAACTGATTTGTAGTGCAGTTTCAGTGCAGAGTCAAAAATGCAGTTAACATGTAAAGCACGATTGAAAGTTTTACTAGAAAAAAATGATAGAAAGTTTTACGCAAATTTCTTTTATATAAAAAAAGCGCAAATATGATTTTTTCAAATTTGTCAGTGAATTGCAGCCAAGAAAGGACCCCTTGTCCTTTCTCATTTTCAATTAGAAGCTCTTGTCAAACACTTTTTCATACTTTAAAACATATTAACCTTTTTTGGTGCTCGTCAGAGCATTTTTTAATGCTAGTTTTGTCATATGCTTAAATATATGAAAATATATTTTCAGTATGAAAATATTTTCTTTTTTCATGAAATTATGTTGAAAATGATAAAATTAAATAACTGCAGTAAAAACAACATTAATATGCGGTGCAATATCTAAATGTATCAAGCTCTCTCATTATTCAAATTTAAATTCATTAAATACTACTTACACACATCTAAAAACTAATTGACAAGCAATTTACAGGTGCATTAAAAGCGTTTGCTTTTGGCGAGGGAAAGTGCTGCTCGCCAAATCGCGTGATGCTTTCGTCTTTTTGCGCCAAATACTCGAAAGTATTTTATTTTTTACAGGCGTTTTTTATGGTTCCGCCGATAAATTTAACTGATCCCTTATTAGATACATGAGTAGTTTAATAAATATTTTTTTCAAAATATTCAGAATATGCCCAGTATGGAAACCTTCCTTGTAAGAAGGTTAGATCATGCGTCAAATATAGATTATAAAACACTGTCCATCTCATTCAGAACCACCATTAATAGATCGCCTTGTAAGGTCAAAGATGATGTCTAACAAGGAAGTTCTCCAATGGGCATACTCAGAATTTTTTCAAAAAAAAACTAATTAAAATATTTACGTTTGTAATAAAGGATCAGTCAAAATTAACAGTAGAATTACAGTAGAAAGTCTGTAAAAAAATAAAATACTTTCGAGTGTTTGGGCGTGAAAAGACAAAAACGTCATTTGATTCGGCGAGCAGCAGCACTTTTCTTCACTAAAAGCAAACGATTTTAATGCAATTAAAAGCTGTTGGATTTTTAGAATGCGTGTAAATAGTATTCAAGGAATTTATAGATAAACAATGAGAGAATTCAGCATATTATATACATATATGTATTGTATTACATACATCTATTGCTTGTTGCTGTAGATATAAAAAAATATTTTCATACATAAAAAATTGATAGTGTGAAAAATTATTTTCATACATTTAAGAGTATTCTAAAACAAAAGCCAGATGTTTCCATAGCAACATAATGGAATCGACATTGTTCAATTGGACTTTGAGCTTGAAACAATTTTGATTAATTTAAATTACGAATTTCATTTTAAATCACAAATTTTGCTGTGAAATTTGAAGATAAATACATTTAAATATTAATATATCAAAATTGTACTTAAAATAAACGAAAATTGACAAAACTAATGCTATTTAAATTAAATACACCTAAACAAGCCCCCCCAAAAATAACTTTTTTTTTCCTTAAAGAGTATTTGACATAAAAAAGTATTCTTTAAAATTGCATTTCAACGCCAATATGGAGGTTCCGACGAAATTTTTTATAAACGTATATATCCTCATGAGAAGAACATTCTGTAATTTCTTCAGATTATTCGGAGTATGCTCATGGAGACCTTTCTTGTAAGTAAAGACTTTGGAAAACGCCTAATATAATTGAAAAAACAAGCTCAACCTTCAAATATCTATAATCTGAAAAGAGTTCTTTTTTGAAGATTTTCATATGGTCTAAAGATTTGTATATATTCTATGCAGTATGCAGAAGTTTAATTAGGGAAAATATAACACAGTTGAAAATTCTCCTTAGCAATTTCCGCCGTTAAACAGCAATGTACTCGAATTCTTTCGCGACATACCTACACTGCTCAAAACAATTAAAGGATATTTGAAGTTTTATATAAAATAAAGATATAAACGAAATTTTTTTTGCCGAAAATAGAAGAAGAGAATCACAAAGCAAATTTTTCTGGTTTTCAAATTGTGGAGTATGCAAATTTTGAGTTCGACGTCAAAAACGTCGCTTCAGCGGCAGCGAATGAAATCTGACTTTCAACTGGATAAAAGAGAATGAAGACAAGGATGATCGGCATTCAGTGATTGCTTTGTTTCGATGAGTACGATGTCTCAGCGAAGTCATTTGACAGATTCAGAAGCTTGGAGAATTGTTGGTAGGTTAGAAGGGGGCCAAACTCAAGCCGAAGTAGCGCAAGCCGTTGGAGTGTCACAAAGTGTCATTTCCAGGATCTGGAACCGTTTTTTGGAGAGTGGATGTGCAGGCCGAAGACCAGGGCAAGGTCGTAGATGGGCAACAACGCCCAATGAAGATCGGTATTTAGCGTTAACAACTCGGAGACACCAAAACATGAACGCTACTCTTCTCCAACAACACCTTCGCTCGGCTACAGTTACCACGATTTCAACTCAGACTGTCCGAATCCATGCTGTAGGTCTGTATGCCCGCCGACCGATGGTATGTGTTAGATTAACATCAAGGCATCGTCGCGACCGCAGGAAGTGGGCAACCGAGCATGTCAACTGTAGGAGAAATGAATGGAGCAATATTCTGTTTTCTGACGAGTCCCGTTTTTCTGTGCATCCGGATAATAGGCGTATTTTCATCTGGAGGGACCGTGGCCGTAGGAATAATCCTGCGTTCGTGCACGAAAGTGTCAGATTTGGCGGTGGAGGAGTGTTGGTGTATGGTGGCATCTCCATTGACGGGCGCACTGACCTCTACATCATTCGAGATGGAGCTCTAACTGGTCGCCGATATAGGGATGAGATCCTCAGACCTATTGTAGTCCCTTACGCTGCAGCAATCGGAGATAACTTTATTTTAATGGACGATAACTGCAGGCCACATCGTGCAAACCTGGTGGAGGATTTCCTTTTCGAGGAAGGAATCGTTCGAATAGAATGGCCAGCGTGTTCTCCAGACATGAATCCAATCGAGCACGTTTGGGACGTTCTAAGAAGACGAGTTTCTGGCCGCCAACAACCCCCACAAACTCTCCAAGAACTGGAAAGAGCTCTTCTGGAAGAGTGGGGCAGAATACCCCAGCTCGTCATTAATAGCCTCATTGAGTCCATGCCTCAAAGGTGTTCAACGTTGCTGGCCGCCCGTGGAAACCATACCCCCTACTGAAAATGAATTTCTTTGAAGAAAACACCTTATTCTTTTTTTCTCATGTGCACAAATTGTGTTTTTTTCCTTTTGTACACAAATGCGCAATAAAATGCATTTTTTTTTCTGCCAAACATGCGTAATTTATTCTCATATAACCTACTATGTCTGTCGACCATGTATCAATCAGCTAAAAACTTTTCCAGATACAAAATTCACCTAAAACTGCAATATCCTTTAATTGTTTCGAGCAGTGTATATAATCTATAGATTTTATACACAACAACAAGGAATGTCTCCATACTGGGCATATTCAGAATTTTATGAAAAAAAAATACTAATTGAAGTACTTATGTATGTAATAAAGGTTCAGTCAAAATTAGCGGCGGAATCACATAAGAAAATATGCAAAAAAAAAAAAAAAAAAAAAAAAAAAATATATTTTCGAATATTTGGCGTGAAAAGACGAAAGAGTCACTCGATTTGGCGAGCAGCCCTTTTCCTCGCCAAAAGCAAACGATTATAATGCAACTCAAAACTGTTAGATATTTAGAATGCGTGTAATTGGTATTTAATGAAATTAAACACAAACAATGAGAGACTTTAATATATTATATAAACAAATGTACATATTGCATTACATATATATATTACTTGTTGAAATAGTTATTTAATTAATCACTGGAAAAAATATTTTCATAGATTGAGAAAAATTATTTTCATATATTTAAGCATATTCAAAAAATAAAAGCTAGATCTTTCTATGGCAACAAAATCTAATCGACATTGCTCAACTGGACTTTGAGCTTGAAACAATTTTAATTAATATAAATTATGAATTTCGTTTTAAATCTCAAATTTTGATGATTAAATTTGAATTCAAATGCATATAAATACCGATGTAGCAAAATTATATTTAAAACAAATTAAAACTTACAAAACTAAAGTTATTGAAAATAAATTTATCAAAAAGTTCAACATGAAACTTTTTTTCCTTGAAATTTATTTGATATAAAGTATTTTTTGAAATTACATTCTATTGCCAACAGGCGATAAATCGCCAAATAACGAAATTTTCATTATTTTTTTCCGGTTACTGAATGGAGATTCCGCCGAAAATTTTGTTATAAACGTATATATCCACATGAGAAGAACATTCTGTAATTTTTTCAGATTTTTTGGGGTATGCCCGTATGGAGACCTTCCTTGCAAGTAATATCCAAAATAATAAAATTTAACAACGCACACAACAATTGAAATGATATTTCCAACAATTATTGTTGATAGACTGTAACCGAATGCTTTCTTCTTGAAGTATCCCTGTAAATGAACGAGAAATGCTATGTGCCC
Source organism: Maratus speculifer (assembly GCA_964019185.1). Lineage (NCBI taxonomy): Eukaryota > Metazoa > Arthropoda > Arachnida > Araneae > Salticidae > Maratus > Maratus speculifer. The sequence continues at coordinate 142,232,125 of OZ025301.1, read as the reverse complement.
CACATTCTACAGGAAGTATATTTTAATACACATCAGCGTAATGTATGAGTTTTGAAATATTTGAAACAGTCTCACATTATTAAAACACATTGATTTTCTACATAAATAAAAATGTGACCTAATTCTTTTGACTGCCCTATATGAAGTTTACAACTATACAAACGACTTTATTTTCAATACCATAGTAATCAAAATAGCCAGTATCAATTACGTAACAGTACTCGTATACTACCGTGTGTTACAGCATAGACAGATGGGCAGACAAACCCAGTTCATAAATGTCTTTTAACTAAATTGGAAGCGTTAAAAAATTACCACTTTTAATTTTTGATAAAAGTAAAAAATTACTTAAAAAATAATTTTGCAATTTTTTCAAAAAATTTAATAGTTTGTATTTTATTTTATTCTGTAATTTTTACATACGAAAAAAAAAGGTATATAAAGAAAGAAAGAAAAAAGAAGGAAAGAAAGAAAGAATACAATAAAAAAGAACGAAAGAGAACAAAAATAAATTATTCAAATAATAGTAATTTGCGATGAAAGATGGCAGCACCATAAAATACTAAACACCGACAATTAATTTTTTATGAGTATCAAAATATCATTTTTAGAACATTTTGATTTAACAACTTTCAATGTAAAACAAAACTTACGAAGAATATCTTACTTTATATATCACATTATATCAACTCCTTTTATTATTGTTTTTTTTAAGTTATTGATACATTGTTAAAATTTTCTTATATCTGTACGAGGAGAACTGTATTAGTTAATATTTTGAAAACTAGATGGCAGCAGCAAACAATTATGTATCCTTGATTTCCCAAATTAAGTTTAATTAACATTCAAATATTAGGTAAAAAATGTTATTTCTAATCCTGAAGTTCCAAAAGAATCCGCCAAGTATATTTTTAAATATTCGATAAAATGTCTGAAATTGAAAGTATCCAATAGTTAATGTTTACATGGTGCATATCTTGATCAGGCCCCGATTATGACTAATTGGGACCCTGGGCTAGAGGTCTGCACGGGCCGGGCCTCGGCCCGAAGCCCGAGCCCGGCCCGGCCCGCGGGCCGGGCTCGGGCTGATTTTCCATAATGGCATTCGGGCCGGGCCGGGCCGGGCCTAGTCACTAATTCTTTCGGGCCGGGCCGGGCCGGGCCTAGTCACTAATCTTTTCGGGCCGGGCTGGGCTCGGGCCTTAATTTTTTTTCTGAAGTATCGGGCCGGGCCTAACTTTTTTTTCCGTACGAAGCCGAGACTGACTCCATTCTTCCTAGTTTTCATGGACCAAAATAATCAGTTCTCATTGAATCTTCCTATATGAAAATCCTTTTATCGACTTTTTATAAATCAGTAATATTTGGCTTTGTCCAAAAATTTCTGCAAAAAAAGCATATACTTTTAAGCCGTCATTATTCTACAATTAAACATTAGAATTTATTCCTTTTAAAGAATCGTAGATTATTAGGCGTTTTAAAATAGAATTAAACACACACACACACACAAAAAAAAAAATGATAATGAAGGAATTTTTTTTTAAACTGAAAACTGAAAGTTTCTTTTAAAATGTTCATTCATGCAAAATTAATACAACAATACGGGAGAAAAAAATATATTAAACATTTACACCTGTTAAGAAGGGAATGCATTTTTTTTTTTCGTTCCAAAGTGATTTCGTCTTTGGAAATTTATACCATATACCGCTTTTTCGATTTTTTGTCTCCATTACAGGGAGTATGGATTAATAATACTAGTGATAACTAATACATTTACATACAACAAACAAAGATTCATTTAAAAGCATAAATATCGCAGCCTACAGCACTTCTGCATAAATGGAGATTATAAACATGAAAAAAAAAAGACTAATATAATTTTTTTTGGTCAGAATTCTTCCATAAGATTAAAGATCAATGTTCTGTAGAAATTCACTCGAGCCGGGCCGGGTTCGGGCCGAATTTTAAACTTTTTTCCGGACCGGGCCGAGCTCGGGCCGAAATTTTAACTTTCGGGCCGGGCCGGGTCGGGTCGGGCCATTATTATTTTCGTTCGGGCCGGGCCGGGCTCTGGCCGAATTTTTAACTTTCGGGCCGGGTCGGGCGAATATTTCTTTCGTTCGGGCCGGGCCCGGGCCTGGAAATTTCGGCCCGTGCAGACCTCTACCCTGGGCAAAGAAGAATTAGGGGGCCCCTTTCGAATCATTGCAACTTTATTCAAATAGAACTGATGGTTACTCATATGTGTATGTGTAATGCATAAGCATATTTTTGCACCTTGGATTCTTAGCTCCATCAATTATAAATTAAATACCTTAATTAATAAAAGTACACTTTTTTCCCTTAGTACAGAACAAAACTCTTTTATGTAATTTTATCAATTTGTTACATTACTTTAAGATTAATTTAATAACTTCAACATATAAAAGAGTTAAAATTGGCAAAAGAAAGAAATATTTTATATTTAATGTATCAATTTGAGGGCCCCTTAATGTTCGGGGCCCATGGGTAGCGTCCCGATTTGCCCATGCTGTAATAAGGGGCTGATCTTGATTGGTTTGATATTTGCTTAATTTATGTATCAATGTGATGTTTTTCTTATTATTCGGTATTGTTTATAAGAGAGAGTAACTGGTGGGAAATTATATGTTTCATTTTCGTTATTTATTGTTTTTTGCGAGAATACAGTCTAATTCAAAATTCTTTAGACAAATTTTTAGCACTAATAGCGCCTATTAAAACATCTTTTTAGGCGCGTTCGTAATTATGTAAATACATAGCACCTATAGTTGTTGTTCAGTCCGACCGTCTGTCTGCCCGTCCGTCTGTCCGTCCGCATATAACAACGCAAAAACTACCCAACCGAACCTTTCAAATTTAAAATACATAATTGTTACATAATTTTGTCGAGTCATTTCAAATTTTATAAAAATCGGATGCATATATCAATTACAGGGACAATCAAAAGTTTTTCGTTACATTACGGTCAATGGGGAAAAAGGTTTCAAATGCATTTAATCGTTTGAAATTTAAAACATATAATTATTACATAATTTTGTCGAGTCATTTTAAATTTTATGAAAATCGGATGCATAGATTAATTACAGGGACAATCAAAATGATTCCGTTACGTTACGGTCAATGGAAAAAAAAAGTTTCAAATGCATTTTAATGGTGTTACACTCATTCGAACATAATAAAATTGGCATGAACCTATGAAGTATATATGTACTAAAATATGCATTCTGTACAATCTGTAATGCAAAGAATATTTATTATTAAATTAAACGGCCACACAAAAGTATTCCACTACATAATGTTATACGGGGAAACATTGTTTGGGGCGTGCTTTAATTATATTATACTATTTCACATTTTATGAATATGATATACGTTGCTGCGGTGTAATGAAAATTACTTCCTGTATATTTTACAGGAACACAAAGATTTCGACCACTGTACTGTATCCGAAGTACTGTCTACTTTAACAGCAAGATCTGAATATTTTTAAAACGTCGTTATCGTACGAACGCACCTCATTTGCTACGCTTCACGTGCAATTTCCAACTTGTTTGTATTGAAAACAAAATTTAATCTATTCATCAAAATCATGATTGAAAGCTTACTTATCATCATCATATAAATGGAAATTCAGATATTTAATAGTAGAACGGTCAAGCAGGTGTCGTCATTTGTCAGTTCGATACCGACTAATGGGCTAACTGTCAATTCTAACCAGAAGTTTTTTCGTAAAATAAGTTACAGAAGTAAATGCACTGAAATAACTAAAATAATTCACGTAAATAATTTTAAATAAATTTTCTGATTCTAAAATATTTTGACAAAATTTACGTAAAATTTTCCCGGTGTTCTAGTGACAACTGGAAACTTTTCGACTCATTTGCTGGGATATAGTGGAGGGTATACGGTGATATACGCCATATACCTCCTGTATTTTTCAAAAAAACAAAGTATATCCTCTGCTTTAAAAAAAAAGTTTTAGTATATACATTCTAGGGTATACCCTCTGCTTTAAACGTATACCTGCTGTATTTTTAACGATTACAACTCTGCTCATTTGTAAACGAAAAGACTTAAAATTTGTAAGACTGACTATTGAAACGATTTAGAATAAAAAGAAATTTTTCATTTTTAACACTTTCCAACTTCGTTACAAAGTGTTTCTGAATTAGGTTTGTCTGTCTGAATGTCTATTTTCTGCCCATGCTCTAATCTGCGTAGCTATCGTCCGAGCAAAAATGAATTAAAAAAAGTGTTAGAAAGCAGCCCCTTTGGATTTGAGAGCATCTCAAAAAGTTCATTACAAGTATTTAAAAAGTTCTGATGCTTTCATTTAAATGCAGCAAAAAAAAAAAAAAAAAAAAAAAAAGATTTTTAATAAGTATTCCAAAATATTTATCTAATGTAGTTCAACTTCATGCATGACTTTTTTTTTTTTTTTTTTTTTTTTTCAATTCTATTTTGAAATGGTATGGCTGAATGTGTATTTCTCAACATTAAAGATGAAATTTCAGAGATTCAGACTATAAGAGGAATATGTCTTTTAGAAAAAAGTGCTAGTAACATATTTTGATGCAAAATATTCGAAAGTAGTCATATTTTTATAAATATCTATCTTCATGCTGATCCATGCATGTTTTTTTGTTTTGTTTTGTTTTTTGTTAATGGTTGAATATATTTTTTTCAACATTAAAGTTGAAATTTCAAATATACAAAGTATAAAAAGTAAAATTTCTTCCTTCCTTTCTTTCTTTTCTTTTTTCTTTTATTATTAGCTACAGTTAAGGGTGTATTCGAAAAAAATTCTTTTCCACTTCAACAGCTCGAAATTTCCGGATACAATTTCAGACACATTTTTAAATGTAGAAACATGAAACTTGCTGAGGGGATTCTTGAAGGGAACGTATGAGGTGCCGTGTGATGTCTTTTTACACTTAATTCATTAGAATTTGAGTTATAAACAATTACCTTATCAGTATGACCCTTTTTTTCGTTCCAATATCTCCCGCTTGGGAAAAATCGGTTCGAAATGCCGTTTTTGATTGCTTTTTTTGCAACATTTTCTGCATTTATCAAAGAATCGACAATCACGGCATCTTGTGTACTTTCCAAATAAGACATTTTAAAAGTTTGGTGTATTTGAGAGCAAAAATGAATTAAAAAATAAATCGAATAATAAGCAGTTTGAATCGAAATACACCCTTAAACGTCGTTAACATGAACCTAAAGGGGAATTAATATTTTGTTCATATTAACAGTAATTCATGTTATCAAGATCATATCTTTGTATTAGTCTTTATAGACAACGGTGAAAACAATTCATGTTAAAAGTAATTCATGTTAAGCGTGTTCATGTTAACGAGGTTCGACTGTATTTAGAAAATAGTTGTTGTCTTCGGTAGAGAATTGGGAAATCTTAAGTACATCTGAATCTTTCTATTGGCTGAATTTCGCAACTTATTAGTTTTCTGATTAGTCCATGCTTAATCTTTAGAAATGGAATACTTCTGTTGCCACAATGAAAAAAAAAGTATTAAAAACTACAAAAAAATTAATAACTCAAAAACAAATTTCGATACAAATTTTAAACAAAATGCATTTAAAAGTAATTTTTTTTTTCTTTATACAACGGTGTATAAGGATTGCATACAGATGCATAAAGATGCATAAAGATTTGCAGAAGTACAAACATTGAAAATACGCGATGTTTAGAAGTTATAAAATTTACAGTATCGAAAATTATTAAACTGAAATTTCATTTATTTTTTGTTTATGATTGGTCCTGGAATATTAACGTGACTCTAAATGTCCAAGCATATTAATATGACTCTGTTATTACTTAAGCTACGTTTTGATCATGATAAAAAAGATGTTATTATTGGGGGTTTTTTAATATAGAAATCATTTATAAGTCTAAAATTACAGTCTTTGAAAATATTATTTATCAAATAGTCGTTGTAATTTGTTAAGTTACAATTTTTTGTTTTTTATATTCTATTAAGGGTGTTCCCAACTGCTCAGCTCAACAAGCACAAGACTTTTTGAGACATTTACAAATGCATTTTTTAACGGAAAAATATAAAATTGCAAAACCTGGCCATGGAAACGATTTGAGCAACAACACCTCCTACTTTTATGCATTTCAGTGCAAAAATAAATTAAAACTTACTTATGTCATAAAGTTTCTCTTTTTGATTTGTGAATAGCCTTAACCCCTTGCGGCGCGGTGGTATATCTATGAAACCACTTAATTTTAATTCCAAAACGCCACACTGATACCGGAATTTCGGTAAAAAAAAAGTTTCGGTTTATTGAATTCCTACAAAATAGCTTTTTCTTAATTATAATTAAATTTGCTTTCAAATTCCGGTGTAAGTCATCAATTTCAACACTTAAGGGTGTATTCGAAAAAATGATTTTCCACCTTCAATAGCTCAAAATTTTCCTATACATTTTGAGACTCATTTTTAAAAGTAGAAACATGGAACTTGCTGGGGTGATATTTGAAGAGATGTAGAAGATGCCGTGGGAAGTAATTTTTCGCTGAATTATTTAGAATTTGATTTATAAGCAGTTATTTTCTCAGGATGCCCTTTTTTTCATTCGTAGACCTCCCGCTTCGGAAAATTTTGTCCAAAACGCCGTTTTTGACAGAGTTTTTTTTGCAACATTTTCTACATTTATAAAAAAAATCGACAATTACAGCACCTTGTGCAGTTTCTGAATAAGAGAATTTGAAATTTTGGTGCATTTCAAAGAAAAAATGAATCTAAAAATAAATCGGAAAAAAGGCACTGCGCCGCAAAGGGTTAACACACTTTTATGCAAAGTACTCATATAAGCATTAACCTCTTGGGGACGAGTGACACGTATATGTGCCATAAAAAAGGCTTAAGAATCCTTGTTTATACCCACCAGTAAAATTATACTGTAAAATTTGCCTTATTCAATCGGAGCATTTTCTCGATTTAATAAGCCTCAAATTTCTGTTTTTAAAAACCGGTGACAAAACATTTAAAATTTCGTAACAAGTTCCCGTCGCGAAGGGGTTAAAAAGTGCTCATGCACTTATAAATATGTCTCTGTATATTGCCTTATTAAGTATTAGTGTAAACGCCCGTCTTAAAACGGTGGGTAGGAATCGTGATTTCTCCTTAAAATTTGAAATTATTGATAAAAATATTTGTATGCTATTATTCCGTAATCGAGCTATTTGGATTAAAAATCATGAAAAGTCAGTAAATTGAAATACAGTTTTTAGACATTTTATATTTGGAAACACTCTTACCATTCAACAGCGTAAAATTTAAAATTGTTCTATGTTAAAAAATAATTTAAAAAAAAAGGAAACGGAAAATGGATAAATTTTTCATAAAATCAACTTTTCCATAATAAAAATACAAACCAGAAAAAAAAAATTAAGGCTATTTTGATAACATTAATAACTCGAAAATAGAGTACTTTTATGTTAACTTGGCGATAGGATAAATCGCCAAATAGTACTCTTGTTGAACATCATTCATATTGCATTAATTTCCCGTCAAATAAAAATAATCAACTCGTTTCATTTAAAAAAGCATAACTTTTATGGTTTTGGTATGGTACTCCATTGTGAAGTTTGATAATTTGTTTGTTTTTTAATTCAATACTTGAAAAACGGCATAATAATTAAATTTGAAAATTATACCCAGAAAAATAAAAAATTTCACAGTTTTTCTAACATTTTCTGACAAATACTTTTCGAAATATTAATGTTTTTAGCAACTTAAATATTTCATTTTACCGAGATTGACCTGTGGAAACGATTAGCGAAAAAGTCAGTCGCCGTCAACACATAACTTTTAATTAAAGAATTGATTAATTAAAAAACATTATGATCACATTTTAATCGAATATAGTAGTTTAAATTCATGGATCTTTGAGTTGATTTTCTGTTTTTAGGGTCCTACTTAAAAAGTGAAAAGATTACAACTATAGGATCACTCCTGTGTCTGTTTGTCTGTAAAGGAACTAATTACGTTACTTGAAAAAAAAAATTCTTTGTATACCGTGTGAGATATCCTGTTAAAGTTTTCATAGCACTGAACTCCAAAATACACCGGTGTGCAAAATTTAAGGACGAGTCCCAAAATGCCAATTTTCAAGGGATTTTCAAGCAATAGTTTTCAGCGAATATTCAAAAGGAAGTAATATAATTCGAATAATTACTATCCCTGCATAACTGCTAGTCCATATAAAATCTCATTCAGATCACACATGGTCACAAGAGTCACAGTCATTACGGCGAAGCAAAAAATAGGAAATTCCATACGTCTCTTTTATGAGCCTCAAATGACTATACTATATGTGACTCCACTGACAGTTCATTGTGACTGCTGCTTTGTGACGAGTCACCAGGTGACTTTACAATGCCATTTCATTGAGACTCTCGTGTGACCTCTCATCTGGAGACTCAATTTCAAAGTCATTGTGAATATTGCATTATGATAAGTTACCAAATAATGTCCCATTAAAGTCACATGGTGACTTTTCACCACTTTTCACTGTGGTTACTTCACAGTAAGCTCTCTGTCACCATTTGGCAATGTTTTGTGACAGAAAGTCACCATGTCACTTTTTTGTGACATTATTTGGTGATTTATCATAATGCAACATTCACAATGACTTTGAAATTGAGTCTCTAACTGGTCACTGACCTGGTCACTCGACACAAAGCAGCAGTCGCAGTGACCTGTCAGTGGAGTCACATATAATAGTCATTTGAGACTCATAAAAAAGATGTATGGAATTTCCTATTTTTTGTTTCGCCGTAGTGACTGTGACTCTTGTGACCATGTGTGACCTGAATGAGATGTTATATGGACTAGCTGTTATGCAGGGATAGTAATTATTTGAATTATATTACTTCCTTTTTAATATTCGCGTGAAAATTATTGCTTGAAAATCCCTTGAAAATTGGCATTTTGGGACTCGTCCTTAAATTTTGCACACCAGTGCAAATTTATTTTCTATTAATTTTAGGTTTATTATTTTCAGATATATAAACCAAAATGTAGTACAAAAATTTGTACCTCCCTCACCAATCTATTTCCGAATTGCTAAAATTATGAAAAAAATTAGAGGTAGTAAAAAGTTAAACCTTGTAGGGAAACTATAGCGATTACCCTAAGTCATATAGTTTTTGGTTATTTAAGTCATTTATTTCACATTTTTCCGTTATACCCAAACTTTAATTTGCAGTCATTCAGCAAAGGTGTTGAAGATCTCTGGGGTTATCGATCGTAGCAGAAGTATAAAAGCAATATTGATAATGGTTTTTGAAAACAATCGTCGGTAATTAGCCGAGTTATTAACCCTTAAAAACACGGACGGTTTGAGCTTAAATAATGACTGGCAGGGCGCACTGTATGAACCATCGTCTTTTAAAGTCTAGATAAAAACTTTTAATTTTATTTATGTAATGCAATGCCCAGCACAGTAAGGTAAATCACACAATGAACAGACATGCGACAAAAAAGCGTGAGTCAAGAGACATTTTCCCCAGTTAACGCAAGAAAAAAAAACGGTTTGAAGCTTGAATTTACCCCCCTGTCATATGCTTTTGTCACCTTCGTCTGCTCAGTGTATGATATGCCTAAAAGCAGAAAACGTCAAATTGTCAATAATAATAATAATAATAATTTCATTAAAATAAACCACACAATTACTATGGGATTCACGATTAGTTTGCATTGAGTAGATCTCTCACTAACGCCTTCCGTTGTCTTTAAAATTTAATTAAAAATCTATCTGAAAAAACTCGGCACGACCAAGGCGGTATTGTAAATTTTGCAATCTCCTTTCGAAGCGTGTTTAATACAATACCAAATTTAAACTTTATGCAATTATTATAACTACACTCTAAAAGGAGAAGATAAATACTACGCAGGATATAGTTTTATGAAATGCTAAATGAAGTTTAAATATCCACTATTTTTATTCTCAGTACCAAATTAAGTTTATCTTAAACAAATTAGGATAAGATTAAAAAAAGAATTATACAGAATAGCAATATTGGATATTATTTACGATTGATATGTCTCTGAACTTTTATGATACATCCATTTATACTTTTCTTTCGTGTACAGTTATACCCAACCCTACGTTGTAATTTTCTATAAATTCTTATTATTCTTTTGGCAACGATTGCTTTGATCAATACAGCTAATAATTCATATATATTTTGTACGGAATACTCTGAATTGTGCATAATACTCGCACTTGACCGTTTATTCTTATTTTTTAAAGGCTGAATATGGATTTCTCAACATTAAAGATAAGTTTAAAAAATTCAAACTCTTTATGGGGACACAGTACCTTTGAAATCAATATTTGAAATTAAATAAAATTTTTAAAAGTGCAAAACAGTCTATTTTACTAATATTTAATTTTTTTCTTTTAAAAATTTAACTTCTTAAAAATCTTTACTATTTTTATAAATACGAGGTGGAACCCGTCGAAATTCGACGAAAGAAAAGGTTTAAGAAAGAAATGCTTAATTGATTTATAATAAATCTACAAGCTAATTACAGTAAAAAATGCATCTTATATTGGTCAGTCTAACTCTCAAACAAATATTATTTTAAGCTAAAATTAACAAAATAATATTTCTATGAAACTCAGTTGTCCAAATTATTAAAATTAAACTTTATTTTCATATGTAATTAGTAAAATATAATAAAGTTCAATTATTATGATGAAATTATCAATTGAGACTCTTGTGTTTGGTATAAATGCGAATGAAAATAAAAATTATTTCAAATTGACACGATCACAGACGATATATTTGACATAGTGTACGCATTTTATTTATTTATTTATTTACTAGCTGTTACCCGTGACGTCGTTCACGTAGCATAAAAAAAAGATAAACGCTTTAATTAAACAAAACATTTCATTAACAATATTTTAAAATATACATAACACATACCTTATACCAGGCTATGCAATAGTTTTTTCTTTTTTTCTTTTCTTTTTTTTTTTTTTTTTTTTTTTTTTTGTTTTTTTTTTATAGGGGATTTAAAGAACTTAGTCAAATAAATGGAAAATGTGTTAGATAATATTAACTATCGCGAAAATGAAATTGCAACCATTTATACTGTAGAGCACCTGTAACGCACCCCAATGGTACAGAAATCATGTTGTAGTGCATTTCAGAATTCTATATCAAAGAAAGAAAAAGCATGTGTTAAAACTAGGTAATAAAAAAAAATATCCAACATTTCCATAATACATAACTTCTCCGGCCCATTCTTTTCTGCATCTGTGTATGTGATCTATGTGCTTGTAAATATTCTAAATACAACGTTAAAATTTTGCTTAGTTAGAAAAAGTATAACGAAGATTAAAATTCACCTTTAGCAATTTCTAATAATAGACAGAAACGTACTTGAATTCTTTTGTACAGTCCTGTATATTACGTGCAAATATTTATACGACTGCATATTTAGCTTAAATTATTCAAGCAAAAAACCCGATTCAAATTATTGAATTCATATTTCCGGGAATCGCTATTGCACAGGTGACCATATATCCAGTTTATTGTATAGTCCGATACATGATTTATTTAAATTCTACAAACATCTCTTATTATACCAAATGTAGCTGAACTTCAGGATGCATTAGTTTTCCTTAAAATACATACTATAATTGAAATAGCTCTTCAGCAATCTTTTCTAATAGACCATACTTTGGGTACAATATCTGAGATCTGGATACAAATCCAAAATCTTTTATGCGTCTCTGTAAATGAACAACATATGTGATGCAAATCATACTTTACTGCAAGCATATTAGTAAATTTCAGTATTTATCATTGTATTGATTATCTCAGTATATTAATTTCATCATGTTTAAAATAGTGCACCCCAATTAAAATATGCTGGGAATATTTTTCCCCCGTAGACTATTATATTACCGAACATTTTTCTGTTATCTTGTAAAAGAATGTTAAACCTTTTCACCCCATTTTTTACAGAAATCCTGTTTTAGTGCACTTCAGAAACTGATATCATTTTCAATATTATTAAAATAACCTTAATAAAATAACATTATTAAAATATGCTGCAAATGGTTTTTCTTCACAGACTATGATATATTGAAATACTTTTGAGCTCACAGTACGCACACTAAAAGTACTATACTTAACATATTCGATAGTAACCATGTTATTGTGAACCTTAAAAATGCATGTAAATTTCATTACATTTAAAATTATGTAACATTATCAAAATACACCACAATTTTTTCGCCGTATATCATAATGTAAAGTCTCCTTTTGAGTGCTTCTGTGATTCAGCTATAATTGCTACCTGGTTCATTTTCAATGCCGCACATGCTATAGCAAATCTCAATAACGTATGTTATTTTCGTATGAATCCCACTATATTTACTCAAGTTGAAACACGGACAAACAGACGGCAGACCCCAGGCACTCGGCATCCGGTATACAGACAGGTTGAAGTCGTAAACACTTTTAGACCATGTTAGAAAGTGTCAAAAAAAGGGTAGTTTCCGTAAAAAAAAAAAAAAAAAAAAAAAAAAAAAAAAAAAAAAAAAAAACAGAATTTTTGAAAATTTAAAAACTTATACTTTGTTTCAGATATGACGTTACATTGATATTTTTAAATTTTTTAATGGAAAGTATTCCTGTGACGTCACAATTGGTAAAAAGTTGAATTTTATATCCTCGAACCGAAAGAAAGAAAAAGGTTCATTTTTATTACGGATTAATATCTGGAAAAACTACTAAAATATTCATATTCTTGTAAAGTGTGAAGTTATATTCTTGTGAAGTCTTTTAAGTGTAAAAGAAATTTTATATAATCGTCTGCGTGATATAAGAAGAAAAACAGTATTCCTCTGACGTCACAATTGCTAAAATCGCGATTTTTAACCTCGAACCGAAAAACAGAATAGGGTCCATTTATTTATTTCATTTTCTTTTATCACGTGAAAATCTTTCAGTTGAAAATTAATCACAGAAGAGAAATAATTATTCCGGTTTTTTTATTTTTTGGCAACGAAAAAAGAAAGATGATATGGAAAATTTTTCAATTTATTCTGTATGAAAAATAGTGAAATGTTGAATTATTAAGAAAAATAGTTGAATAAAATAAATAAAAATTAGCCAATGTTCATTTCAGACCAATAATCTATCCATATACAAAGATTCAAAGACATTAATCCATCCGTTTTGAAGCCAAGTTCATTCCAATTTTCGGACACACTTTCACATTTATAATATACTAGCTGTTACCCGTGACGTCGTTCACGTAGCATTAAAAAAAGATAAACGCTTTAGTTAAACAAAACGTTTCATTAATAATAATTTAAAATATATATAACACATATCTTATAGGAGGCTATGCAGTAGTTTTTTTATGGGGGACTTAAAGAACTCGGTCAAATAAAATGGAAATGTGTTAGATAATATGAGCAATCGCGAAAATGAAATTGCAATCACTTATACTGTAGAACAACTGTAACGCACCCCAATTGTACACAAATCATGTTGTAGTGTTTTTCAGAATTCCATATCAAAGAAAGAAAAATCATATGTTAAACCTAGGTAATAAAAAAAATCCAACATTTCCATAATACATAACTTCGCCGGCCCATTCTTTTCTTCAGCTGTGTATATGATCTATGTGCTTGTAAATATTCTAAATACAATGTTAAAATTTTGCTTAGTTAGAAAAAGAGTAACGAAGATTAAAATTCACCTTTAGCAATTTCTAATAATAGACAGAAACTTACTTGGATTCTTTTTTACAGTCCTGTATACTACGTGCAAATATTTATACGACCGCATATTTAGCTTAAATTATTCAAGCAAAAAACCCGATTAAAATTATTGAATTCATATTTCCGGGAATCGCTATTGCACAGGTGACCATATATCCAGTTTATTGTATAGTCCGATACATGATTTATTCAAATTCTACAAACATCTCTTATTATACTAAATGTAGCTGAACTTCAGGATGCATTAGTTTTCCTTAAAATACATACGATAATTGTAAAAGCTCTTCAGCATTCTTTTCTAATAGACCATACTTTAGATACAATATCTGAGATCTGGACACAGGTCCAAAATCTTTTATGCGTCTGTGTAAATGAACAACAAATGTGATGCAAATCATACTTAACTGCAAGCATATTGTAGTAAATTTCAGTATTTATCATTGTATTGATTAATCTCAGTATATTAATTTCATCATGTTTGAAATAGTGCAACGCAATTAAAATACGCTGAGAATATTTTTCCCCGTGAACTATTATATTACCGAACATTTTTCTGTGATCTTCTAAATGAATGTTAAATCTTTTCACCCCATTTTCTATAGAAATCCTGTTTTAGTGCATTTCAGAAACTGATATCAATTTCAATATTATTAAAATAACTTTAATAAAATAACATTATTAAAATGCGCTGCAAATGGTTTTTCTTCACAGACCATTATATATTGAAATACTTTTGAGCTCCCTGAACGCACACTATAAGTACTACACTTAACATATTCAATGGTAACCATGTTCTTGTGAACGTTAAAAATGCATGTAAATTTCATTACATTTAAAATTATGTAACATTATCAAAATACACCAGAAATGATTTTTCCTCCTTAAACCATAATGTAAAGTCTCCTTATGAGTGCTCCTGTGATTCAGCTATAATTGCTACCTGGCGCATTTTCAATGCCGCACATGCTATGGCAAAACTCAATAACGTAAGTTATTTTCGTATGAATCCTACTATATTTACTCAAGTTGAAACACGGACAAACAGACGGCAGACCCCAGTCACTCGGCATCCAGTATACAGACAGGCTGAAGTCGTAAACACTTTTAGACCATGTTAGAAAGTGTCAAAAATGGAGGTAGTTTCCGTAAAACGAAAAAAAAAAAAACAGTGTTAGGAAAAATCTATTTCAAAACTGTATTTTAGGTGGCATTTTTGTATAATTTGTACATATATGTTTTGCATACCATAAAAATTTATAGAAATTTATTGTAAAAAAATATTCTTAAAAGTGACAACATATTTTTACTTTTTAAGAGCTAAAAAAAAGTGGAATTAATATCCATTTACAAACCTGTTTCCAGCACACTTCGAGCGCATTATGCGAAATTGAGATATTGACTGAGGGAATGTATTTTCTCACAATTACATTAAATCTTTAGATTTTAAGCCCGATAGTACATTTTTAAAGTGATTTTTATTTATATTTGAAGAATTGAACAATTTTAAGAATTAACACACAAAAATATATTTTTTTAATTATTAGTTGAGTTTTTCTTACTTTCTAAGAATGGTAAAAAGTATTTTTCATTGATCATTACGTTATTTACGATATGTATAAATTATTAACATTTTCTAATCATTTAATACTTAATCTTTAAAAAACTTATTTCATTTTAAAATTAAATATTTATACTAACCACGCTCAGACGATAAACTTAATTTTCTTTAAATAATAACTTTTGATGTCATAATTCAATCTCATTTCATTACAACATCAGAGCATGTTTATTTTATTTTTAATATGTGACGTCACAGTCGTCTCTTTTTAGCACTTACTCTAAATTACATTGTGTTATTAAAATGCAAACTTGAAAACTTATACTTTGTTTCAGATATGACGTTACATTGATAAGTTTAAAATTCTTAATGGAAAGTAGTCCTGTGACGTCACAATTGGTAAAAAATTGAATTGTATAGCCTCGAACCGAAAGAAAGAAAAAGGTTCATTAGGATTACGGATTAATATCTGGAAAAACTACTAAAATATTTATTTTCTTGTAAAGTGTGAAGTTATATTCTTGTGAAGTCTTCTAAGTGTAAAAGAAATTTTACATAATCGTCTGCCTGATATAAGAAGAAAAACAGTATTCCTCTGACGTCACAATTGGTAAAATTGCGGTTTTTAACCTCGAACCGAAAAACAGAATAGGGTCCATTTATTTAATTCATTTTGTTTTATCACGTGAAAATCTTTCAGTTGAAAATTAATTACAGAAGATAAATAATTATTCCGGTTTTTTTATTTTTTGGCAACGAAAAAAGAAAGATGATTAAACATTATGGAAAATTTTTCAATTTATTCTGTATGAAAAATAGTGAAATTTTGAATTATTAAGAAAAATATTTGAATAAAATAAATAAAAATTAGCCTATGTTCATTTCAAGCCAATAATCTATCTATATACAAAAATTCAAAGACATTAATCCATCCGTTTTGAGGCCAAGTTCATTCCAATTTTCGGACACACTTTCACATTTATAATATTGTTACGAATTTTGTAAATAGTTAGTGTTTGTACTGTAAAATAATGTAAATAATCTTATTAAGCTCCATTTCTTTACTAATATTAGTTTTTGTTACATTATTGTCTCTGTTATCAAGCAAACTTGTCTATTATTTTCAGTGAATGTCTATGGCAGCTTTGCGAAATATTTGAGATATCGCCAAGTTGGCGTCACTTTTGGCGACTAATTTTGGTCGCCAAATTTGGCGATATATCGCCAAGTTGGCGACAAACTTGGCGATTGTTGGCGATGGTAACCCTTCCCTATTTATGGCAACCCCCCTTAGGTCTACTGATACATTGTTTGTTGTTCCGTGGTTTTCCAGGTTTTTCTAGAAATTTCTAGCACATGCTACGAGACTATATATAAGGAGAACGATACGAGCTGTTGTTGTTATTATTTACCAGTCAGTCATTGAGTGAGCTACTAGAGATTGTCCAAGCAAGTTTGCTTGATGTATTGAGTTTTATCTACGTTGTTTTGAATGTGATATAGTGTTGAGACATTGTATTAAGAGTCTCTGCGACCTATATTTGTACTTGTTCGATAGATTTAAACAGTTATTTTGGAATATCTTGTAATATTTGTGAGTTTCGAAGACTCTGTTGTTCTGAAGATCTGTAAATAAATTATTTTGTACTTTTCTAAGAGAAAAGAGTTTGAAGTTGTCTAACCATAAGATCGAAAGAACCCTATATACGCTGCAACATTTGGTGTCAGGAGTCGGGATCTTATGGCGAAAACAAGAACAATGGGTGGTCAACTGAAAGAACTGTTAGAAGCTATTAATGGAATAAAGGCAGAATTGACGAAAGGCCAAGAAGAGTTGGCGGAAAAAATGAATAAAGGCCAAGAAGAGTTGGCGGAAAAAATAAATAAAGGCCAAGAAGAGTTGGCGGAAAAGATGAACAAATGCCAAGAAGATGTGACTGAAAAGATTAATAAAGGCCAAGAAGAAATGAAGAAAACTTTAGAAGAAAAGTTCTCGTCGGTAGAGAGAAGAATAGGCTCGGTAGAAGAGAAAATAGAGGAAGTAGAAGAGAAAATTCAGAATGAAGTTAGTAATGTTGAACAGAAAATGGAACGGAAAATGGCGGAAGTAGAAGAGAAAATTCAGAATGAAGTTTGTAACGTTGAAGAGAAAATGAGTAACGTTGAAGAGAAAATCAGTAACGTTGAAGAGAAAATACTAGGTGAAGTAGATGAAAAGCTAAATAAAAAAGTACAAGATCTTGAGAAGAAACTTTCAGCGTCTAGTGGTAATTATGAAGAATTTAGGAATCCGCCTGCTTCTCCTGTGCACATTAAGCTGTCGACATACGATGGAAAGAGTTCCTGGCAAGTTTACAAGACCCAATTCACCATTGTAGCTGAAGCGAACAAATGGAGTGACGAGGTGAAAGCTTGTCAACTGGCAGCATCTTTAAGAGGAGAAGCCGCCGACGTGCTGCAGACATTGCCCGATATGACGCAACTCAATTTTGAGACTCTAAGTTGTGCACTTGAAATGAGATTCGGCGAAAAATTCTTCAAGGATTATACGAGAATACAAATGAAGAGCCGCCATCAAAAATCGAGTGAAACCCTTCAAGAGTTTGCCTCGGAAATTGAACGGCTTGCAAATTTAACCTTCATCGACTGTCCAACAAATGTACGGGAAATGCTCTCACTGCAATATTTCGTAGACGGAATAAAAGATCCAGAAGTGCAGAGAGCGGTACGAATGGCAGATGTACAGGATTTAAAAGCTGCATTACTATATGCCTTAAAGTTGGAAGCAGCTACACAAGCCAGCCGAAGAGATCGTCATTCAGTCCGAGGGTCAACGGTGAACAAAAGCTCAGACACTGAGAGCGACGTCTTGAAAGAAATTAGGAAAATAAATCAAGAGCTGGAAGCTTTAAAATATGGAAGAAGAAGCTCAAGAAGACAGAATCTCAGGTGCTGGGGATGCGGTGATACAGGACATCTCCGAAGAAACTGCCCCAAAGTCCACGAACGTGAGATGAATTCAAGACCAGAGAATAAAAAGCCCCACCTGAAGATCCTTCAAATATCGAAAATGAGTGGCGGTGATAATGAATTATATGTGATAGGCTTTATTAACGGAATTCAGTGCCGTATGATTGTCGATACAGGAGCCAATGTTACAATAATAAGAGAAGATTTGGCTCGAAAATTGAAATGTAAACTCATCTGGAATCCTCCATACGTTACCCTGCAAACTGTGACCGGCGACAAAATAGGCATATATGGAAAGGCAAATTTAACTATCAACTTTGGAGGAACGAAATATTACCATACGGCATATGTGGCTGACATAACAGATCCTTGCTTAATCGGACTAGATTTTCTGAAGAAGTTTGACTTCAGACTTGATTTCAAAAATAACAAAATGATCTCAAAATTTGAAGAAATAAGTCTTTTTGGATTAAATAACGAAATTGAATGTAAACAAATAGTAACAGCCAAAGAAGACATCCATCTAGATCCAAGAACAGAATTTTTGGTTCCAGCTGTAATTAACAATGAAACTAATTATCGATTTGGCCACATAGATTATCCCGAGGACAATAGTAAACAAGCAGGAGTATTGGTGGCTTCATCTGTGGTGGACCTCTCGAAGAAGACCATTCCAGTCAGAATTGCTAACATCAGTGATAAGACAAAGACTATCAAGAAAGGAGAGGTGATAGCGTCATGTGCTCCTGTGACGTGCATAAGTCAAAATTCCAGTCACAATGAGAAATCTTCAGATAATTTAGTCAAGGATTTGTTACAAAATACAGACTTAGATCCAAGACAGATGGAAGCTGCGGAAAATTTAATTAGAGAATTCCAAAGTTTATTTTCCCAAACATCTGAAGACTTTGGACGAACTAAAATGGCACAACACCGAATTGACACGGGAGATCACTCTCCTATTAAACAGCACCCTAGACGATTACCTTTTGCCAAGCAAGAAGAGGTACAGAATTTAATTAAGGATATGGAAGAAAATGACGTCATCGAACCATCGACAAGTCCATGGGCGTCTCCCATTGTATTAGTAAGAAAGAAGGATGGTTCTACAAGATTTTGTGTAGACTACCGCCGACTGAATGACGTCACTAAAAAGGATAGTTACCCTCTGCCAAGGATCGACGACACTCTTGACACACTTGCGGGCAACACTTGGTTCTCGACTCTGGATCTGAAGAGTGGTTACTGGCAGGTAGAGATCCATCCGGACGACCGCGAGAAGACTGCCTTTACAACGGGACAAGGATTATGGCAGTTCAAGGTAATGCCTTTTGGTCTATGTAACGCACCTGCAACTTTAGAACGGCTTATGGAAACGGTTCTCCAGGGGCTGTCATATGAAGCATGCCTTGTTTATTTAGATGATATCATAATCATAGGAAAATCTTTTGATGAACATCTGAACAACCTCAGGCGGGTGCTACAAAAGTTAAAGGAAGCTAATTTGAAGTTAAGCCCTTCGAAGTGCAGTTTGTTTCGCAATGAAGTCGCCTACCTTGGACACATCATTTCGGCGGAAGGAGTTAGGACTGATCCGGAGAAGATATCGGCCGTGAAAAATTGGAGTCGTCCAGCAGATGTTCACCAGCTTCGGAGCTTTCTAGGATTATGCACCTATTACAGAAAATTTGTCAAAGGCTTCTCCATGATTGCAAGACCACTTCATAAATTAACAGAAGCCAATCAAAAATTCATGTGGACACAGGAATGTGACTCTGCTTTCGAAAAGCTTAAGGAGGCCTTAACATCCACTCCAGTTCTGTCATATCCTCAAATCGATAAACAGTTTATACTTGATACGGATGCAAGTAACGAAAGCATTGGCGCTGTACTGTCCCAGGAAATCGACGGCCAGGAGCGTGTTATCGCCTATTTCAGCAAGTGCTTATCAAAGGCAGAGCGAAACTACTGCGTAACAAGAAAAGAGCTTCTTGCTGTAGTGAAAGCCATAGACCATTTTCATCACTATCTCTACGGTCGAAAATTCCTGATCCGAACTGATCATGCTTCTCTAACTTGGCTATTGAATTTTAAGAACCCTGAAGGCCAGATAGCCAGGTGGATACAAAAGCTTCAAGAGTACGATATGGAGATACGCCATCGAAAAGGCTCATCACATGGAAATGCAGATGCTCTCTCAAGAAGACCCTGCTCAGAGAATTGTAGATACTGCGACCGGGTTGAGAAGAAATTTAATGTCAAAGGTCCTATAGTAAGACAAGTTACAACTGGGTCTACGTCATCGCAAGATCCGTGGAGTGACGAGAGCCTGCGTAAAGATCAACTTGCTGATCCTGAAATTAAGCCAATTCTAGAGCTGAAAGAGGAGTCCAACAGGAAGCCCAGCTGGCAAGACATGGCCCATTACCACCCTACGACTAAACGTTATTGGGCTCTCTGGGATTCCTTACATTTGAAGAACGGCATCTTGTACCGAAAATGGGAGTCTGACGATGGAAAGACATGTAGATGGCAACTACTACTCCCTAAGTCGAGAATTTCTATGGTCCTTCAAGAACTGCATGGTAGTCCCACAGGAGGTCATTTTGGTGTAATGAAGACCCTGCAAAAGGTTCGAGAGCGTTTCTACTGGAATAATGTTCGCAGTGACGTGGAGAAGTGGTGTCGAACTTGTGACACCTGTGTAGCACGTAAAGGTCCTAAGAGGCGAACCCGTGGGCGATTGCAACGTTATAATGTAGGAGCTCCTTTCGAACGAATTGCTCTAGACATCCTGGGTCCACTTCCTAGAACATCTGATGGCAATAAGTACATCCTCGTTGTCATGGACTACTTCACTAAGTGGCCTGAAGCCTATGCCATTCCTAATCAAGAGGCGGTAACCGTAGCAGACATACTAGTTCAACACTGGGTTTCCAGATACGGAGTTCCTCTTCAAATCCATTCCGATCAAGGAAGAAACTTTGATTCGGCTGTGTTTAAGGAAATGTGCGGACTACTCGGCATGGACAAAACTCGAACTACACCTCTACATCCTCAATCGGACGGCATGGTGGAGCGGTTCAATCGTACCATCCTAAATAGCCTCTCTCTCCTGGTGTCTAGAGACCAACAGGACTGGGACAAGAAATTGCCTCTTTTCCTGCACAAAGGCAACTGGACATGAGTTCAACGAAGGTGACAAAGTTTGGTTGTGGAATCCGATACGTCGTAAGGGACTGTCGCCAAAACTACAAAGAAACTGGGACGGTCCTTACACAGTCGTCAACAGGCTGAATGACGTCGTCGTACGCATACGAAAATCGCCACACACCAAACCCAAGGTCGTACATTATAACCGGCTAGCCCCTTATTTTGGCCAAAGTGATTAGAAATTCGAAACTTGAATTTCAGACCATGGTCATGAAAGTCACTTTTTGTAAATATGTAAATAGTAATTAGTTCTTATTTATGTAAATTTTATTATTATTGTTATTATTTATTTATTTATTTATTTATTTGTTTATTTATTTTAAGTGTTTTCCTCTAACTCAAGGATTGCACTGCCCGGGACGTGCAGTCTTTGAGGAGGGGGTAGTGTTACGAATTTTGTAAATAGTTAGTGTTTGTACTGTAAAATAATGTAAATAATCTTATTAAGCTCCATTTCTTTACTAATATTAGTTTTTGTTACATTGTCTCTGTTATCAAGCAAACTTGTCTATTATTTTCAGTGAATGTCTATGGCAGCTTTGCGAAATATTTGAGATATCGCCAAGTTGGCGTCACTTTTGGCGACTAATTTTGGTCGCCAAATTTGGCGATATATCGCCAAGTTGGCGACAAACTTGGCGATTGTTGGCGATGGTAACCCTTCCCTATTTATGGTAACCCCCCTTAGGTCTACTGATACATTGTTTGTTGTTCCGTGGTTTTCCAGGTTTTTCTAGAAATTTCTAGCACATGCTACGAGACTATATATAAGGAGAGCGATACGAGCTGTTGTTGTTATTATTTACCAGTCAGTCATTGAGTGAGCTACTAGAGATTGTCCAAGCAAGTTTGCTTGATGTATTGAGTTTTATCTACGTTGTTTTGAATGTGATATAGTGTTGAGACATTGTATAAAGAGTCTCTGCGACCTATATTTGTACTTGTTCGATAGATTTAAACAGTTATTTTGGAATATCTTGTAATATTTGTGAGTTTCGAAGACTCTGTTGTTCTGAAGATCTGTAAATAAATTATTTTGTACTTTTCTAAGAGAAAAGAGTTTGAAGTTGTCTAACCATAAGATCGAAAGAACCCTATATACGCTGCAACAATATATATAAGGATAGCTGACCCGCCCGGCGTTGCCCAGGTCCGTAATAACAATGTTAAACGAACTTGAAATTTTTATGATTTTATCTTTAACTCGAAATACGTGTAAATACACTGTTAAAAATTTGACCCTTTTACTGCATCGTCACTCCACCGCTTTTATAGAAAATGATTACTTCAGCTTATTATGGAGCATTCTCATAGGTCAAAAGAGAGATATTCTATAAAAGCGGGGGAGTGATGATGCAGCAAAAGGATAAAATTTTTTACAGTGTACATTATATTAAATATGTACCCCCTGACTATGTCAAAAATTGGTTTAAAAAAACCAAAAATGACTGCAATGGGAAACGCAGGAGGGAATATGTGTGCAACGATTGCATGATTTTCGTGTTAAAATGTTGATATTTATCCTTAAAATTACTGTTAAGTGACTTAACTAAATACTTTTTTCACATAGTTATCCCAAGTGAAATATTTTGAATTTCAAACTAATTATATCACTCTTAAATCTGACTATACCGTGAATGAAATCGATTCTCGATGATTAGCTAAAAGGTTAGTATATAGTATTATAATTTCAGAGCCATTTTACAAAAATAGGTGTATAATTTTTATCAAACATGCGTAATGTTCATTCTGTGAACAAAATCCTAACCGTAACCTAATTGTATTGTAATCATAACTTGTCTGTAACCTAGCTGTATCTTAACAGTAACCTAACTGTAACTTAAATAAACCATAAATGTAACCTGGCCGTCACCTTATCATAACCTACCCATAATCTAACCACAACCTAACCGCAACTTAACTTTAACCTAACTGCAACTTAACCATGACCTAACTGTAACCTAACCGGAAATTAAATATAACATAAGGCTCACCGGAACGTAACTGTTACCTAACCGTAACCAAGTTATAATTTAACTCTAACTATAAACGAAATATCTTAACCATCTTGCGCTAAATACTTAGTTTCACATTTCACCGCTACGGAGCGCATTACGTTTTGTAGAACATCCGAATTTTAGGTTCGGATTGGATTCATGTTCATAGAAATTATTTTGCCTTCTTTGGATACGATTATGGTTGTTTGGAATATTTTTGTTCAGTTTAGATTCGGTTCAATTCAGATTTCGTGGGGTTTTTTTTTTCCTTCAAGTGGGATTTTTAAGTTCGGGTCGGGTTGTACTTCCATAGAAACTATTTTACCTAGTTCCAATGAGGTTATACTAAACTGAAATATTTTTGTTAGGTTCAGATTAGGTTTGGTTCAAATTTTGGGATTTTTTTTTAGAAATTTTTTGGTTCGGATTGGGTTTATGTCCATGGAAATTATATTGTCTTGTTCGTATCTGGTTATAGTTATTTGGAATATTTTCGTCGGATTCAGATTTGGTTCGATTCAGATTTCAGGTATTTTTTCAAATTGATTTTTAAGGTTCTGGTCGGATTCATGTCCAGGGAAATTATTTTGTTTTGCTCGGATCCGGTTTTGGGTCTTTGGAATATTTTTTTTTCGGGTTCAGATGTCGTTCAATTCAGATTTCGGTTCTTTTAATGGAATTTTTAGGTTCAGGTTGGGCTGCGCATCAACGGAAATTATTCTGCATTGTTCGAATAAGGATATGCTTCTCTGGAATATTTTTGTCAGATTCAGATTTAGTTCAGTTTTTTAGGTTCAAATTAGGTTCGTGTTCATGGAAATTTTTTGTCTTGTTCAGAGCCGGGTATGGTTCTGTAGAATATTTTTGTCCGGTTCATATTTGGCTCGATTCAAATTTCGGGTATTTTTTTCAAATGGAATTTTAGGTTTGGATCGGGTTCATGTCCACGGAAATTATTTTCTCTTATTTGAATCCGGTTATGGTTCTTTCGAATATTTTGATCGGATTCAGATGTAGTTTACATAAAATTTCAGGTATTTTTTCAAATGGAATTTTTTAGGTTCGAATTAGGTTTATGTTCACGGAAATTATTTTGTCTTGCTCTTATCGGGATATAGTTCTTTGGAATATTTTTATCGATTTCAGTTTTCGTTCTGGTCATTTTTCGGGTTTTTTCAAAGAAAATTTTTAGGTTCGGGTCGGGTTGCATATACACGAACATTATTTTTCCTTGATCGGATTGGGGTATGCTTCATTTGAATATTTTTGGGGGATTCATATTTGATTCGGGTCAGATATCAAATCCATAGTTTTTTTTTTTTTTTTTTTTTTTTTTTTTTTTTTCAAATGGAATTTTTAGGTTCGGGTCGGGCTTATGCTCATGAAATTTTTGTCTTGCTTGGATCGGAGTATGGTCTGTTTTTTTCTGGTTGGGATCGGGTTATGTGTTAATACGCCTAAAAATTATGTTTTTCTATTATTCTTTTAGTGACTATTTTTGATATATAATTTATTTTGCTATTTGATAATTTATTACTGTGTATGAATCGTCTGCCAATTCGAACAATTGTACGTCAAACAGCCATTTCATTTTTGTTTTAAAAACAAATTAACATCTTAATAAAATATTAACTTAAATAAAATGCATTCAAATTTAATCAATGATTTAAAAAAACTGCTAAAAAAGCCTCATATATACATATACATACATTTACTGCAACATAGCTAATCACGCATAGATTCTAATGTACGAAGTACCATCGATCTGACGTAACAGCTGTATTCAAAAATCCTAAGTAAAACTGACATTTTGCCAGTCTATGAATTTTAAAGGTCTTTGGAAAAAAAAACAGTCACTTTTGAAATGTCAAAATCTCAAATTGGTTTCTTTCATAGAGTAAAAAGAAATTAATAGAGTGGAAGTATTATCTCTGGAGGTGCTAAAAATGTAACTCTACATTAAGTCCAATTAAGTACCAACAAAAGCACGTGATTTGACATGCCTATCAATTGAAACAGGTTATTTAAACCCGTATTTTTTTGCTTTTGTTTCTTAAAAAGAACTAATCTATCGCTTCACCGGTAAAAATTTATTAATTATTTTATCATATGTGTTTTAAATATCAATATAGAGAATTATTTTAACGTTTTGCTTGAAAATATAACATTCTTTTGTTAATACATAAAAATCGTCTGCAGTCAGAAATCTTTATTTTAGATTAATATTTATTACTTAAGTTTTCATACATGATTTTAAAAGAATGTTTTCATCATTATATTTTAAATATTTATTTACATGCAATTATTAAGTCATAAACATTTTTCATCTACATTATAAAGTATTTAAAATTACATTTATGAAGGAAACTTTTAGTTATACAATTTTTAGTTCGTATCAAATGTTTTCAATATCTTATTTAATTTTAATTTGATATTTAATTATTGCTAATTTTCCAATTTCCTTCAGTTGAAAAACGAACATTTATTTTAATAAATAATAATAGAACAAAGACCATTTTAAAAATTTGGTATTTCCTCTTTAAATATGCTTCAATTGTAATTCATTTCTTTCAATTCGTCTTATAATACAAAATCCCTTCCACGTCCTTTTATTTGGCACATTAAAATTTGAGCGATAAATGGTTTCATATTGCAAACCTTTTTTGAGGCTTACTTCACCTCCACTTATCTCATTCCTCCATGGGTTTCTTTAATTCTGTCTCAGCTTTCTTATTACTTCTGCGAAAATTTTTACACAACCAACCAACCGTAAATAAACGAAAGAGAAAAAAATGGGAAAAAGGTGATTTTTTTATGAGAGTGACCTCTCGATTTTAATTAATTACACAGTTAATAATTGGAATTTCGAAATTCTGAAGCTCAGGTGCATCAGGAGAGATTTGGGGCTACTCTCAAAAAAAGTTTGAGCTTCGTACGTGCTGTAGATTTTGCTAGCCATCGCAGACACACACACACACACACACACACACACACAGACAGACAGAGCGTTTTGTTCTTTTATTAGTATAGATATAAGGATTTCAATTTTAAGAGAAAGAGAAAATGAAGTGGTTCTGTTGCCACAATTACAAAACTTGTGCTAAAAACTATAAAAAAATTAATATATCAGAAACAAATTAAGATACAGCTTTGAAATAAATTTCATTTAAAACTACATTTTTTTTCTCTATACGACGATGTAAAAATTTAAAATGTGCGATGTTTAGCAATGCAAAATTTACAGTAGCAAAAATTTGAAAATCGAAAATTTCATTGGAAAGTGTTGCCATGCGCAAAATGACGTATGCGTTACACACAGATACGTTTGGCCTTTATAATATAGAAAGATATATATTTTGGCTTCGATTTTGTTCCCACATTCATTAAAATATACTATGTAAAACTGTGTATTTATTTTTACAAGTATGACATTTTATATTTAATGTATATTTTTTTCTCTGGTGTATATCAAAAAATGGAGGAATTCTACGAACTCCCAACTTAAATATTTTCTTTAAAAAAAAAACCTATAAACTTTGATGTTAAATCCATATATGGCCAATGCAGAACAAGAAAAAAAAATCAAACCTTTATCTAAATTAGCAAAAAAGCCTTAGTGTTTATGGAACAAGTAAGTTATAAAAATATTAATGGGGTAAAAAATCAATTTAAAGTTTTCATTTTTATTGGTAATTAAGCTGGATCTATCAACAAAATTTACAGTACAGTCGTCTCTCGTTAATTCGAACTCGTCGGGACCACAAGAAATGTTCGAATTATCCGAAGTTCGAATTAGGGAAAATATGAAATGAAAACATGCTATGGTACTATTACAAAGAAATTAATTTTATGGTGTTTTTTAATTTTTTTCGTCTCTTTTCATTAGAATATGAATCAATATTAAATTAGAATGTATAAATACGTAAACTAATTTAAAGATTAGAAACAAGCACAATGGAAGAAAAACTTAAAGCGTCACTGATGGACAAAGTGGATATCAAATACATTGGATTATATGTATACTCGTTCGAAAAAATTAAAAAAATTAAAAAAAAAAAAAAAAAAAAGTTATTTAAATGATCTGAAATCCGTGAGAAAGAAGAGAAAAAAATTAAAATCGGAATTCTCATTAGTTCAAATTAAACGAAGTCAAGAGAAAATGAGTTCGAATTAATGAAAAATTTTAAAGTTATTCTGCCATTGAAAATTTCGGGACTTCATATTTAGTTCGAACTAAGCGAAGATTCGAGTTATCCAATTTCGAATTAACGAGAGTCGACTGTATCTTGAAATATAATTCTCATTTAGTTCAAAATGAAGTGTCAAAATGTTCTCAATTAATATTGCAAAAAGAAAATCAATATTTTGACCAATCTCAAGGTATGTGTCCACTTAAAAAGGAACGTGTCTTTTCCAAAAAACGTGCTAGTAACACATTTTCATGCAAAATATTCACACAAGCATTAAGTACTCATGCACTTATAAATATGTATCTCCATGCTACCCATTCAAATGGGGCAAGATATATTATGGCCAGGTGTGTCCACATTTAAGATAGACCTAGCACTCCCCCTCCCCTTGTCCCCCACGGAGGGGTTCCTTTCTATTTGCCGATTACGATCACCCTAGTATGTGCCTTTCAAGGTCACGTCGATAGGGGGAGGGGAGGGCAAAGTGAGAAAGAAATATGATAAAATTATGACCATGAGTGACAGTACACGTCCGTTGTGTAGCTATAAAGAAAGCTCGTAAAATTTTAGTAGAAACAGCTAGCTTTCCTTAAAAGTTTAAAAGCTTTTAAAAATTTCAAAATTTTCATTTTTAAAGCCTACATAACGGCTAATTAACACATTTTTCGATATTGGTTGCTATTGTTTTCTTTCTAATCTGATGACTGTTTTGAATTGCGAATAAAAATAAAACTGTCACTTTCAAGACAATAACATTTTTTCAATTAATTATACGAGGTGGAACCTGCCGAATTATTTCGACGGTAGAAAATGTTTCAGAAAGAACTATTTCATTGATTTATAATAAAGCTACAAAATTAGTTACAGTAAAAAATGCATCTTATATTGGTCAGTGTAACCCTAAAAAAATATTTTTTAAGCTAAAATTTAAAAAATACTATTTCTATAAAACTCAGTTATCTAAATTATTAAAATTATAATTTAATCGCATATGTTATCAATAAAATATAATAAAGATCAGTTATTATGATGAAGTTATCTGTATCCTTGGGAAAGTAAGTTTGCAATAAACTAAAAAACATTTAATTGGTGAACAAAAAAGAAATAGAAAGGCGAAATTCACTTGATTTTATAACAGACGATTTTCGTAAAATAGTATTTAAATTTTTTTTTTTCCAATTTTAAGTGAAAATGGCGTACTTCTGTTGCCACGATTAGAAAATTTGCACTAAAACTACAAAAAAAAAAAAAAAAAAATTAATATTTAAAAAATAACTTGTGATACAGCTTTCAAACAAATTGCATTTAAAAGTACATTTTTTTCTCTAAACGACGGTGTAAAAATTGAAAATGTGTGATGTGTAGAAGTATAGAATTTGCTGTAGCGAAAATTTCAAAACCGAAATTGCAGGGGAAAGTGTTGCCATTCCCAAAATGACGTATGCGTTACGCACAGATACGTTTGGCCATTATAATATAGAAGATAGATACTCTTTTTAGCACTTT
Source organism: Maratus speculifer (assembly GCA_964019185.1). Taxonomy (NCBI): domain Eukaryota; kingdom Metazoa; phylum Arthropoda; class Arachnida; order Araneae; family Salticidae; genus Maratus; species Maratus speculifer. Next base: position 142,202,885 of record OZ025301.1, on the reverse strand, counting down.
CCAACAAAGTTGAAAAGTGCATTCGGTTTGTCAGGCTATCTGTCCGTCTGTTCGCACTCTAACTCTTGTAAACACTCTCGGATTGCCCTGAAATTTTTGGACGTTATTTGCATTTACCCTAGCACAAACCCTATTGAAAATGAAGTTTCTACCATGATTAGTGTATTTACAGGGAGAGTCAAAAGTTTTCCATTACATTACGGCCTGGGGAAAAATCACTTCAAAGGAATTTTAAAGATGTTACACCTTGTCAAACATATTAAATTTTATATTCATCTACGAGATATACTAAAATATGCATTCAATAAAGTATGCGATGAAAATATACCTATTATTCATTTACAGGACCACACAAAAGAATTTCAGTACACAATGGTAAAGGGGGGGGGGATGTTGTGCGGCATGTTTTAAGTATATTAAACTGGTTCATGTATAATAAAATTGATATGTGTCTCTGAGGCTTAATATAAATTATACGATACTGTCTTGAAAATATGAAGTACATATCATTTACAGGGACACACAAAATATTTCAAATAGTATATTCTTTGCGAAGTACTGTATATGTATCTGATAATGGCTGATGGATGGATGAAATGCATTTTAATTATGATATGCGTGTTTAAATTTCATTAAATCTATGCACATTATGTGATGTGTATAAATGCTATAGTTGATATACAGGGCTACACAAAAGAATTTGCCAACGTTACCGAATATGAACGTAAATTGCTTAAAGGTAGTTCTTAAATAGCATTTTTATGCTGAATTGCAGTCAGTTTACTAAGAAATGTTTCCAGAATATAGATAAAATGATATACAGGGCCACGCAAACAATTGGATACATGGACGATATGAATGATAATTTATGAGAATGTGATTTCAGTTGTTTTAAGAGTATTTTAGTTTAAAATAAGTTTTAGCTTAATGCTGACGTGTATTAAAGGTACAAGATAAACTACCGGGCTGAAAAAAAGTATTCAAGTATATTTCCATTTCTTAGTAAAAATTGCTGAAAAATAAATTTCAAGCTACTAGGCATTTTCTTACTAAACTAAATTTTCCCATTATATAGTATGTATAGCACTTGACAGATCAAATACAAGGCTTTTCAAAAGTAATATACTTGGAATAATATTTGGCTATATTTTGCAATGTGTCCCTATTTCCCTAAATAACGAAGTTTTGTTAAAGGTTTCATGAAGTGTTGGAAAGTGCTTCATAACCTATGCTTAACGCATGATTTTTCTTACTTGTTTATTTTCTTTTATCTTTATAAGAAGAAAATATTGGATTCGTGAAAATTTTCGAACTCCAGTTTTCGACAAATTTACTCGTTTTAAGAACCAGAGATTCCCAAAAACATGTTTTTACAAAATGTTTGTGAATCTGCCAGTCTGTATATACATAAATTGTATAAGAGCTGTATCTCAAGAACTAAAGCAGGGATTGTAATAAAAATTTATATTCAGGTGGTCCCTGCTATAAATTGATGCTGATTAGTTTTTGGTGTAAACCGTTCAACAGGTGGCGCTGCTATATTGCATTTTTTACGAATTACGCAACAGCTATAATTCAATAATGTATTCACGGATTTCCATCGAATTTTAGATTTAGTTAGTCCTTGACATGAATTGGTGTAGTTTTGGTGTAAATGACTCAACAAGTGGCACTTCTATGCTGCATCTTTCAGAATATCTGCAATAATTCTATCTAAGGAACTAATGCATGGTTTACCTTCAAACTTCAGATTCAGGTATAGCTTGAGGTTTGCTGTTCAGTGTTGAATTGAGATACTTTTCTCCGGGAGGGACTTCAGTGGCTCCGGGAAGGTAGGGGGTAATTGTACTTTGACCATTGGATACGCAAAATTTCAAATTTTCCAAGGGGGACATTTCATTACTCCAGGAGAGGGAGAATGTATAATCACCCAAAAAGAGGCGCTTTTTGTTGCATTTTTCAATCTATCCGCAATAGTCCTATTTCAAGAACTAATATACGGAATTTCTTGCCTTTAGAATCCTCACGATTAGCAGAGATTGTGATTTAATTTTAGTACTGTGTTAGTGACTTTTGAAGTATTAACATGCATGAGATAGAAGAAATTTTTGGAATTACCGGATCCAACTATTTTTTTTTTTAAGTTGAATTACTTATTTGCTTATTTATATTATATTTTTATGAGATTTTTAATAACAATCAGAAGTTTTAAACTTAAAATTAAAATAATAATAATAATAATGTTGTCTTGAAAGCATACAGATACATTAAGTTAAATATAACATGGCAAAAATAAATCATCTTTTGGTCTGGGTTAAATTGCTGATATTTTTAGCATTTAATGTTTATGCAAAACTTACTCACTAAAAACGACATTTTGCGGAAGCCTTTTAAAAATCGGAAACTTTTATACATTCCTTATCTCTAACAAAATATTTTTCTTTAGAAAAACTCTTTTCTTTAAAATAAACAACCTTAATGTTAAGCTTTCCCTTAAGGTTTTATACCAAATAAATTTTCATCTTACTTCCAAATAAATTCTTTTATGGCTTCCCTATTTGGCCGCTTTTCACAAATAAACAAGAAAGAAGAATATTGGCTCTATCTTACAAGGAAGGTCTCCATACTGGGCATACTCAGAAAATTTTGAAAAAATTCTAATTAAACTACTTATGTAAGTAATAAGGGATCAGTCACATTTAGCGGCGGAATAACTGTAGAAACTTTGTAAAAGAATAAAATACTTTCGAATATTTGACGTTAAAAGACGAAAGCATCACGCGATTTGGCGAGCAGCATTTTTCCTCGCCAAAATAAACAATTTTTCATGTAACTGAAAACTGTTTGTTAATAGTTTTTTAGAATGCGTGTAAATGACATTTACTGAATTTAAACTTAAACAATGAGAGAGTTTAATGCATACATTATATTCTATTACATATATATATATATTGCTTGTTCCAACGGTTATTTAATTTTAATATTATAAAAATAATTATATATATATAAAACATTTTCATATTAAAAAATATATTTTCATACATTTAAGCATATTCCAAAATAAAGACTAGATGAAGAATGCTGCAGTAATAAATTTCAATATCGGATAAGTGTTTGTTTCCATAGCAACGAAATTGAATAGATTGTCTCAACTGGACTTAATTTTGAAACAAATTTAATTAATTTAATTTTCGCTTTAATTCATAAAATTCCATAGCTAATTTTCATTATAAATATATATGTATGACAAAACTATAGTTATAACAAACTAAAACCGAAAAAAATAAAGTTATTTAAAAATATGTTTTTAAAAATAGTTCAGCAAGACACATTTTTACCTTAAAAAGTAGTAGACAAAAAAAGTATTTTTTGAAATTTCATTTCGTCGCCAACCGGCGATAAATTGCCAAATAAACGAAATGTTTATTTATTTTTATTTTTTTACGAACGTTCTACCCATAGCCGGATTAAGGGGGGGGGGGGGATCACCCAACCGGGGCACCCACCAAAAAACTTGGCATAGGTATTTAATCCCCGGAGGAAATATTCCACAACCAAGCAGCCAAATTACAAACAACGGGCCATTCCATAACATAAATAACATATACAGCAATAATATGCAATGGCACTAAAATATACAAAATGATAAAAATGAAAAACACTTGTTGACAATTTGACAAACGTCTGACTGACGGAACAAAGAGAAAATAATTAACAAACTTAACAAGACACATACAAAATAAAGTGAGATGTAAGAACAAATCATACATGTTCCAAAACAAAACAAAAACTAAAAATATAATAAAACTAATATAAACACCAAGCCTTAAAAAAGAAAAAAAAATGTAAAAGTCAGAAAAGTTCAATACAGTTTTAGCTGAGGGCAAATTTATATATTATGTCATACAACAGAAGCATGTCCAAACATTTAAAGTTCACAGTCCTGTCAATTAAAACAAAGTTACAACATCAGAATTTGTAACGAATGAATGTAAAGTGTGCATTCAGATCATTATAAATAGCACAAAGTTTCTTATAATTAAAATGTGAAAATAGAACATTTCTGATATTCCACTCTATGGTTCTATTTCTAATTAAGTTAAACTTGTCTGCTGAAACACAACAACTATCAAATAAATAGTGTACGACGTCACCGCGTTTGCCACAAATACACTTATCATTATTTCTCCTTCCCCGTTTGTACAGCAGAGTAGGGAACGCACCATGTGCAGAAACAAAATATGCAGCCACTTGAGAATAACAGATGTAATTTAAACTAACATCAGGAATAACCATGTAGGTATCCCTACCTTTATCGCTAAAGGACCATCGATCCTGCCAATCACGAATATTCTTATTTCGAAAGTAATTCTTTAAATAACTCACAGGAAATGGAAGGTTAACTACTTTGTCATAAACATTATTCAAAACCACTGATTTGGCAAGTTCATCAGCACGTTCGTTACCCACAATGCCTACATGGGCCTTGACCCATCCTATATGAATAGTTTTATTTTCAAGTACACGTAAGTTCGTGAAAATATCATATACTAACTGATCACATGGAAATAGATGATGTAAAACACATGTCGATGACAGGCTATCAGTATATAAATAGAAGTGAGCAAACTCAGTTCGTCCGCACCACTGTATAGCCTCCGAAATTGCCACCAATTCTGCCTGAAAGATCGAATTTTTAACATTAAGCTTGATTCTGTAATTAAATATTTCTACATTTTTTAAATAAACTACAAAAGCAGCACCAACTCCACTTTGCATGTGCGATCCATCAGTAAAAATTATTGGATAATTACGATCAGGAATTGATTTTCGTACCGGATTCAGAAAATTCACATGATGTCTTTCGCAGTAATTCGGATAATAATAAGTTGGCACACGTTTAACCAAATCCTCAGAATAAATAGTAGTATTTTCCACCACTACTGATGTATTTCCGTGGATCATATCATAAAGACGAGCGGAATTAGAAAGTTCTATATCTATAGGTAAAACTCCAGCCAAAACGCACAATGCTTCAGTTGAAATTGTACGATAAGTACGAATTATGGTCAACAGACAAACTCGCTGGCAAGAGGACAATCTGCGAATACCATGGGACTGAAGGTCACGATACCAGACCTCATGTCCGTATGATATCTGCTTTTTTAATACAGTGTTGTACCAAACCTTTAATAGGTCTAGAGAGACCCCTATATCTCTTACTCTCACTTTTCTCATATTGCAAGTAAAGGACATAACTTTACTTCGAATCATCTCAAGATGATCTAACCAATGGAAGGCACTGTCTAGAAGAAAACCCAAATAAAGAATATTATCCTTCACAGGTATTGATCTACCACTATGTTTAAAAATAGGACGTCTCTTTTTCATGGTATTACGTCCAAAAAGCATAGAAACCGTCTTGGTATTATTAAGCTGCAAGTTGCAATGAGCACAGACAGTAGAAAAATTATTCACAGTGTTATTCATTTTATTCTCAAGTGACGCTCTAGTGTCCGCACCTTCAACAACCACAGAGTCATCAGCGTAAGAAATTAAATTCAATGCTACTTCTTTACTCTGTTTAAGAATTCGGTCTGCAACTATTGTCCAAATCAAAGGGCCCAAACATGAACCCTGTGGGCAGCCACAGAACAGTCTAAACCATCGAATGCCATCGGTAAATTTAAAACCTATAAGTCTAAATGAAATATAATTCTTGAATACTTCTTTCAAATAATCGTAGATAGGCAAGTGATCTATTATGTTAGCAACCACATTCCAGTCAAGCACATCAAATGCTCCTGCTATATCGAATGACACAATCGCACAATATTTATAAGCCTTCAAAGTTTCTTTAATCTTCTCACGAAGAGAGGAGAGTGCAGTCAGAGTACTCCGTCCCTCGCGAAAACCATGTTGGTCCCCGTCGAGGTATGCAGCAGCCTCGAGCATTACTGTGATTCTAAGTTTCAGCAGCCTCTCATAGACCTTTGCTATAATAGGCAACAGGGTATTTGGTCGATATGAACGATAAGAGCCCTCTGGCTTATTTCTTTTCTTAAAGAAAATAACAACTCCCTTCTTCCAGCTAACCGGGAAATGTGCATATTTAAAGCAAGTGTTAAAAATTGACAACATTAAAAAATTAAAATTAAAACATAGATTCTTCACAATTAGCGCATCCACATTGTCAAAACCTGGAGCTTTATTATTATGTTGTTGTTTCAAAACAAAATTTAGTTCTTTCTTGGAAAAAGGGCGAAAATCTGGATCATCCGTGTAATCCGATGAGCTTTCATAACTATAAGTATTTTCAGGTACATTGTCAACCTTAAAATGTTCAATCATTAGTTGATGAGCTATGTCATCATATGCGTCAAAAACGGATGAATTTTCCATGGTAGAAAAAGCCATATCTTGGTAGTTAAATTTTTTACCAGAGACGAACTTAAAAACGTTACCATATGCTTCATTAGTTCGCTGACAATAATCTAACCAACTAGAACGCTTCGCTTTTCTAATTTTTCTTTTATATTCATGACGTAATAATATATAGGATTCTCTATATACAGGATTGTTTAAATTCTTTCTATAACGTTTATAAGCAGCAGTAACTTTATTTCTCAATACTCTCAGTTCAGTAGTATACCAAGAAATGGTAGGTTTATAGGAAATACTGCCCCGACGAAAGGACCTTTGAAGTACATATTGGAGATATTCATTGAAATTTTCAATCCAATCGTCCAGAGAAGCCGGACCATGCACTCTCATAAGTGATGAACATAGTAAATCATGTTTTTCACTGAATAATTTATTAAATTTATGCATTGATTTATTCTTTGTTTTGAACCTATCATAGGTTCTAAAAACTGGATTCAAACACAACGAAAACATTATATATCGATGATCTGAGAAAGAGAACACTGTATCATCAACACGCCAATTCTGTAGAAAGGGAATAATATCAACCCCCAAGAGGGTAAGATCAGGTCTTCCAAGTTGATTGTCGTGAACATAAGAATGGGGAGCATTTGAAGTATTCACAAGTCTAAGATCCGTCATCATGAGATAGTCTGCAAAAATTTCTGTTCTATTATCTTCACGTGTATAGCCAAGTATACACAACGGAACATTAAAGTCACCGCCGATAATCATACGAGTAGTATTCTGATAATAATTAATCCATGAAGACATATCTTTATCAAGATCACTAGAAGGTGAAGAATAAACAGACCCAATAATCAAAGGTCCCTGACTAAGAGTTATCGTAATAAAAACTGAATTATTCGAACAAAAGCCTTTCACAATAGACAATGACGAGTCTGTACAAAGTATCATTGAAGTAAGAGAAATAGATGGAAAACAAAGCCACCCCGGAGGGAGTCCAGAAAAAGTACCGTTACGAGTATATGGATCCTGACATAAGAAAAAATGTACACCATTACTCTCAGCATACGAAGCCAAAGCATCGTTCGCATCTGAGCAGTGGTTCAAATTAATTTGAACTATGACCAATTTTCCAGAGTCATGATAAGCCTTTGAAACTGCTGTTATAATCTTCTGGATAAAAGATCCCGCCTATACTCCTTGTAACATGGACAATCATAACTGTCGGCCCTATGTGCCGTATCTGTCCCATCGTCCTTTCTCATACAATTGATACATGATTCTACTGTGATAGAACAATACTTCAAGCTATGATTACCGGCGCATTTTACACATTTTTGATCTTCTGCACATTTGGAATTCACATGCCCAAAAGCCTGGCAGCGGAAGCAACGCAATATCTGTACAAAATTGACAATCCGATACCTTTCTAAGTTAATGCAAATACTACGCCTCATAAGCAACTTTTCCGCACTAGCATCGTCCACATCCAAAATCCAGTTCTCTTTACCCTGACGGGTAGGATAGTGTCTTATAATATCAAAATCACAAGCCTGAACCTGACCTCCATCCACAAGAGCCTGCTTCACCGAATCCCTCACTTCATCATCAACCACATCACCATCCACACTCAAAGCCAAAAGTCTGTGACGCCTTCTCTTCGGAACCGAAACTGTAAATTTATTCTTTATAAGATCAACCTTCTCTATAACATTCCTTAATTTTTCTGTATCTTCCTTAGTCTTCATTCTCAAAATCAGTTGACCCGACTTGGTCGATGCCACATCATGCGGTTTTGGCGCATCAGCATTATCTCTCCATACTTGTCTTAGATCCTTCTTCACCACCGTGACATCATCACCTTCTTTGGGCGTAACCATAACCGAAAAACCCTGATCACGCCGATCACTTGTCTTTTAGGAAATTCCTGTAAATTTAAAGTCTCAGGCTTATCCCCAGACACGCGTCGCACCAAGGCTTCATAGGCCTTACTATCCGTTATCATCGTTCTAACTTTAGTTTCGTTCGCCACGCTCTCTCTGTGAGCCTTAACCAGTCTAATATTTATGTAATCAAAACATTTTTTTAACAATTTCATAATTTCAATAGTAACCTTGCCACCACCACTTTTATCCTTCTACGCTTCCAAAGTGTCATATATTAAAACATTTACCTTCTGAATCGCAATTGGATAGTCCTCCTCCTCTCTCTCTTCCAAAAATTTATCTATTTTAGCCATTATTCAATATCTACTGCCTTCAAAACAATCAAAAAACGTTTAACAAAGAAACCACCGTCGAAATCAAAGCAACCGATTATAAACACAAAGTCTGTAAGTAACCGATTACAGAGGAAAAAAACTTTTAGTAAATCAGAAGGAAAAAAAAAATTCACATTAGAAAAAATAAAAGAGTCTTATAGCAGGCTAACTCCACCATCAAACTCCTCCAAACAAGAAAACTAAACGACAAGGAGAAGCAGGAAAACCCCTCAACACAATTCGAAAAACAAGAAGGCGAAGTAAATAAAGAAGTGGAAATTGCCCGCCAGAAAGAAAAAGGTAAATTACCAATAAACTACTTAAAATGATACAATATTTACAAATTTAGAAAGCACAAAAACTGGATAACTAACATGTATACAGAAAATGAATAAAATAACTAATAACATCAGAATAAAAAGAAAAAAAAAAAAAAAAAAAAAAAAGTCGTTGAGAACACGGCGAAAATGGAGACCACACAAGCTTCGAAAAGTTTTCGAAATCAACAAAATGAAAATAAAAGCTAATATTTACACTAAACTAATAAAAAGGAAAAGAAAGTACAGACTCAATCATTACTATGCTAATTAGCTATAAAATAGTTATAATTACCGACTTAAAGTAACTTTGAGCAGGAGTGGGGGGGAGGGGGGGGCAAAAGTGGCCCGAAATGGTTCGTGTAATATAACCCACGGTCTGTGTGTCGGATTAAGGGAGGGGGGGGGCAACCAGCCAGCGGCCCTCAGGAGAGGCTTAAGTTGTTCCAAAGTTTAGTTTAAAACAATTACAGGGGTGTAAGAGCTGCGCGAAATCGCCATTTTTTTGCAACTTGATGTCATTGGTATCTGTATCTACGAAAATTTCCAGGTTTAACAAAAGTGGCGATGAAAACGAAACGAAAAGGGTCGCTTCAAAAAAAGAATTTAATCAAGATCGCGGAAAAGCGCAATTTTCTTCAAAGGCCGTTAAAAAAGCGTTAATTTCGTGAAAAGGTCTCGGAAAAAGCGCGAATTTTGTAAAATGGTCACGAAAATAGCGCGAATTTTGTCGAACGGTCGCGGGAAAAATGCGAATTTCGTCACAGCATGACCAAATAAAAACGAAAAAAAGCCTAAAAAAACGCAAATTTCATCAAAGGGAGGAAGGAAAATGCGATTTTCTTTAAAAGATCGCAGAAAAAGCGCAAATTTAGTCTAGAGTTCGCGGAAGAAGAGCGAAAAACGTCAAAGCATTGGGAAAAAAAACGTGAATTTTCACAAAGAAACTCGGAAAATCGCGAATCTCTGTCCAAATTTTGACAGAGGATCGCGGAAAAACTCGAATTTCATCAAAGGGTCATGAAAAAAACGAGCATTTTGACAAAGAACCACGAATTTCGTCAAAGAATGGCAGAAAAAGCGCGAATTGCTTGGTAAGTTCGCAGGAAAAGCCCAAATTTAGACAAAAGATCGCGGAAAAAAGCGACTTTTGTCAAAGGATAATGAAAAAACGTGAATTTTGACAAAGAAACTCGGAAAATCACGAATTTCGTCAAAGGTTCGCCAAAAAACGCAAATTTGAGAAAGAATCGCGAAAAAAAAACGTGAATTTTGTCAAAATGTGGCAGAAAAAAGTGATAATTTCTTGAAAAGTTCGCAGGAAAAAGCGCAAAAAGCGCAAATTTAGTCAAAAGATCGTGGAAAAAGAGCGAATTTTGACAAACAACAGCTAAAATACGCGAATTTCGTCAAAGGATGGCCGAATAAAATCGAATTTCGAAAAAGAACCGCGAAAAGAGGTTCAAAAGGTGGTAGAAAAAGCGCGAATTTCATAAAAAGTTTGCGAGAAAAGCGTAAATTTACCCAACAGAGCCAATGTTGTTAAAGTGTCGCCGCCAAAAAAACGCTAATTTTGACAAAGAACCGCGAAAAAGCGCGAATTTTTACAGAAATCCGCAAAAAACACGAATTTCGTCAAAAGATGGCAGAAAAAGCGCGAATTTCTTGAAAAGATCGCGGGAAAAGCACAAATTTAGTCAAAAGATCGCGAAAAAAAGCGAATTTTGTCAAAGAATTGCTAAAAAAACACGAATTTTGGCAGAGAATCACAGAAAAAACCCGAATTTCGTCAAAGGGTGGCAGGGAAAAAGCGAATTTCAGAAAAAGATCACAGGAAAAGCGCAAATTTTGTCAAAAGGTCGCAGAAAAAAGGCGAATTTAAGAACACCATTAAAGATAACAAAGAAAAATTTATTAACATTATACGTATTCAATATCTAAGATTTGTATTTTAGAATTAAAAAACAAAACATAGGTGTGTGTGTGTGTATGTTTGAGGTGGGGGTGATATTCAGTATCGTGGTAGGAGGCTCAAGATTTCCAATAGCGTAAGGGGAGGAGGGCGAAATTCCCAGTAGCCCCGGGCTCCAGAAGTGCTTAATCCGGCTCTGGTTCTACCGGGGTTCCGCCGAAATTTTTTTATAAACATATACATCCACATGAGAAGAACCTTCTGTAATTTTTTTTAGATTTTTCTGAGTATGTCCGTATGAAGACCTTCCTTGTTAGACGCAAAGAAGTTTCATAAATTTGCATTATTATAAGATATAAATGATAATATGTTGCTATTTAGTTCATAATGCCATTATTATGAGTTCTGGTTTATCTATAGATATTTTTTTTTTCGATTACATTTTATTTTATACTACTTAAATATCTAACTTTCGCACGAATTTCACTAGTATGATTTAATAATCCATTTTAAATCCATTTTAAGGGTGTATTCCAATCCAAACTGCTTATTTTCCGATTTGTTTTTAAATTCACTTTTGCTGTCAAACGCATCAAACAAAGCAAATTCTCTTATTTAGAAACTACTCAAGGTTTGTCAATTTTTTGATAAATTAAAAAAAAAAAAAATGCAAAAAAAGCTGTCAAAAACGCTGTTTTTAACCGAATTTTCCGAAGCACGAGATCTGGAAACGGAAACAGGGCTCATACTCAGAAAATAATTGTGTATAAACCTTTAAAAACGAGCCTGGAAATGTATCGGAAATTTTCGAGCTATCGAGGGTGGAAAATTATTTTTTCGAATACACCCTTAAGGTATCCGTCTACACTTAAAAATTTTGTTCTAGTTTGAACCAAATTTTGGTGCTCAGTAGCTGTCATCATGAAAAATCTCGCAACCAACATTTAGAGCTTCCTGTTTCGACCTCGTTCCAACTATTGGAGTTATGCTTCAACAGGAGCTCCAAATATTGGTTCAAGATTTCACCATCTTACGGTGGCAGCTATTGAGTACCTAAATTTGGTTCAAATTAGCACAAGAATTCGAACAGTGTACGTTTAAAACGTAAATTTCGATCAAAATTTGCAATCTTTCTTTATATAAAATGAACATTTCTGTTTCTAAATCTATAATTTTTCTGTAAAAAATTTTCCTGTATCCCTATCAGAAATGAAATTAGATTTCATTTTTAGAAAAGCAGACGACGTTAATTAAAACCAAAGTTGAAAACTTTAAATGCGTTTTCTGAAAAATTATTATTATTTTTTTTTTTTTTTCGGGAAAGGTAAACGACTGTTACTCCAACTGAAAATTTTATTATCCTACAGTGTTCTCGCGGACATTTGATCAACGTTAGTAATTTGGCTAATTAAAAATAAAAAACATTCGCCAAATGAAAAAAGTATTAGCAAAATAGATTCGCCTTGTAACACAAAAAAAGTTATCTTTAATCCTTTAATGTACCCCCTCCCTCTTTTTTTTTTCGATATGTTCTATGAAACAACCTAAGTTTTTGTAACTGCGACAACGATTATTATCACGCCATGTAGCACAAAAAAAGTTATCTTTAATCCTTTAATGTACCCCCTCCCCCTTTTTTTTTTTCAATATGTTCTATAAAACAACCTAAGTTTTTATAACTGCGACAACGATTTTTATCAATCTAATTTCAATTATCCGCTACAAATATTATAAAAAACATGTATATATTAAAAATATGTATGTATGCATACGTATAAAAAACGAAAAAGAAAAGAAAGAAAAAGCAAAAGTTGAGCACTGGCAATTTGGCGAATCTAATCGCTTGTTTACTCGTCAAATGAAGAGTTTAGTCGCAATTTGGCTCAATGGCGAGCGGCAGCGAGAACCCTGCCTATAACCATGAAATTCTTTGTGTAACTTTTCGATAATGTCTTGAGATAAGAATTAGCTCAAAGTGACATATTTATAGATATATAGCTATTTTTATGAAGAATTAAATGTAAAATTACTGAAATTTTCTATGTACTTGTATTTAATCGGCTGTATCTGTTTTAGATTCCGTATATTGACTAGTTTTTATTTTATTACACTATGCATATGTAAAAAAAAACTTTTTTTTTTAAGAGCTTTAGTAATTTTTATATAAAAAAAACTAAAAAATGAAAAAAATTCTTCGAAATTTTAAAAGGTTGCATAGATATTATGTATATTTTTATAATTTTCTTTATTCTGTGTTAGATTAAAACACTGAAAAATACCAAAAAATGCATCAAAAGTAGGCTTAAAAAATAAAAAAGCCTCGGAACATAGTCGAATACCTTAAGGGTGTATTTCGATTTATTTTTAAAATCATTTTCGTTCTCAAATGCATCAAACTGGCAAATTGTCTTATTTAGAAAGTACACAAGGTGCCGTGATTGTCGATTCTTTGATAAATGCAGAAAATATTGCAAAAAAAGCAACCAAAAACGGCATTTTGAGCCAATTTTTCCGAAGCGGGAGATTTGTGAACGAAAAAAAAGGTCATACTGAGAAGGTAATTGTTTAACTAAATAAAAACAACGTTCAAGAGCACAAATACCATAAAATAAAAGATGTTAAAAGATGTTAAAAGCATACATGTTTCGGGACTTCTTAAGTCCCATCATCAGTGCTAAAAGTGTAAAGTGTAAAAGAAAGTCACATCGCAAAATAACTCGTGTAACAGAGCTCGCCGCTCAGGCGAACTGACTAGGAAACGTCGCAAAGCGACAGTAAAAACAAGCTGGCACTCGCACCCAGAGGAGACCAATCATCTGTCACATCTTACTGGAACGAGTCCAAATCAAAGAGAACAGGAGGGGGGGGGGAGGGGGAGTGAAATTACAGGAATGGAAACCAGACATCAGAAAATCTTGGAGTACTGGACATGTCATTAACTAAGTTATTAGAATTTCTCCATATATGATAAGCTTCCCAAAAGTCTAAATCATAAACAGATGAACAATATTGTATTATTGAGGCTTCGGAAAATTTAAAGTTATGACTATTGGACCAGCAATGGCTGGCGATAGCGGAACGTTTTGTATCACAATTTCTAACGCTAGCACTGTGCTCTCCCACACGCTTTTTTAAGGTACGCTTCGTCTGACCTATGTACATTTTATCGCATTCGCAAGAAATCTTATAAATGCCCCAATGTGAAAAATCATCTATTGGATCTTTGAGATTAGAGAATTTAATTTTATTGAAAGGAGTAAAGGTTATTTTAAAATCAAATTTTGACAAATTTTTTTGGAAATTTGATGACTGATTTTTGAAAAATATGGAAGAGTAATTAGATTAACATTGCGGTCTGAGTTGAAGTTTGAAGGAGTACGTTTTTTTATTAATTTGTTATGAATGGAATCAACGATTTTAATTGGGAAACCCCGATCAATGGCAATGGATTTGATATGGTTTAATTCTGCTTTAAGTAAACTATCAGAGGAGCAAATGTTTAAGGCTCGGTGTACATAAGTGTTAAAGGCAGCTAACTTCTGATTAGGGGGGGGTGAAATGAAAGGCGATGGGGGGGGGACAAAGATACAGCGAATGGTTTACGATAGACAGTTGTGTGAAAAAGGTTATTTTCGCGGGAAACCAAAACATCTAGGAAAGGCAACTGATTGTTAATCTCAAATTCGTAGGTAAATTGAATATGGTCATCTATTGAGTTCATAACTGTAAGAATATTAGTAAGATCAAGTATATCAGAGTCCAGCAACGCAAAACAGTCATCTACGTAACAGATATAAAATGGAAAAGTAAGGTTTTTGAAAAGTTTTAATTCGAAATAATGCATGTAAAAATCGCTAAGGATAGGACTGAGGGGGGAGCGCATGGATAAACCATCCTTCATTCGATAAAAGTTACCATTGAAAATAAATGTGTTTTGCGAGAGACAAATGCTAGTAAGGTGGATCAGTTTATCAATTTCGAAGTTTGTATAATGAAATTCCCGCAAACGCGATTCAAGACTCTTTAGAGCACCTTGAACTGGCACATTGGTAAACAAGGATTTAACATCAAAAGAAACCATTTTAGTGTTTTGTGTGCTATTGAAATTACGAAGTTTATTGACAAACTCATAAGAGTTCCTGCAAGTATGAATATTGTTAGCGAGTAATGGGGAGAAAATAGAGGTAAGATATTTTGCTAATTTATAGGAAGCAGTACCGATGTTAGAAACAATCGGTCTAAATGGAATGCCTTGTTTGTGTACTTTTGGGAGAGTATAAAATCTTGCACAATGTGAGACAGAAGGAATGATAGAAAATTTGGTGTTGTTGGAAATAAGGGGGGAGTTTTCAATAGTAGATTTAATAGCTTTCAGTTCTTTTTGAGAAGGATCAGAATTAATCTTTTTGTAAGGGCCATCATCTATTAGTTCCTGGGTTTTGGTAAGGTAGTCAGATTTATTCATAACCACAATTTGTCCGCCTTTATCGGCTTTACTGATTGCTGGTCCAATAGTCATAACTTTAAATTTTCCGAAGCCTCAATAATACAATATTGTTCATCTGTTTATGATTTAGACTTTTGGGAAGCTTATCATATATGGAGAAATTCTAATAACTTAGTTAATGACATGTCCAGTACTCCAAGATTTTCTGATGTCTGGTTCCATTCCTGTAATTTCACTCCCCCTCCCCCCCCTCCTGTTCTCTTTGATTTGGACTCGTTCCAGTAAGATGTGACAGATGATTGGTCTCCTCTGGGTGCGCGTGCCAGCTTGTTTTTACTGTCGCTTTGCGACGTTTCCTAGTCAGTTCGCCTGAGCGGCGAGTTCTGTTACACGAGTTATTTTGCGATGTGACTTTCTTTTACACTTTACACTTTTAGCACTGATGATGGGACTTAAGAAGTCCCGAAACATGTATGCTTTTAACATCTTTTATTTTATGGTATTTGTGCTCTTGAACGTTGTTTTTATTTAGTTATATATAAGCACAAAGTACAATCCTCCCCCCTTCTTAAGGTAATTGTTTATAAATCAAATTCTAATGAATGGAGTGAAAAAAGACATCACACAGCACCTTATACATCTCTCCAAAAATCCCCTCAGCAAGTTTCATGTTTCTACTTTTAAAAATGTGTCTGAAATTGTATCGGAAAATTTCGTGCTGTTAAAGGTGAAGAAGCGTTTTTTTAATACACCCTTAAGTGCAAAATATCTTTTGCATCTTTTAAGGAGTGTTTGCAATTCTACGTATGCATTACACCTACAGTGGTGGTCAAAATTATAAGGACAAGGCAAAAAAGGCCATATCTTGGTTATATTTGGCGGGAGACTTATGCAAATTTAATGGCTGGAAACCAATGAAAAATGAAGATTATTTTTGTATGTTTTTACGGAAATATGTGTTAAATTCATATTAATAAAATGCATTATAAATTTATACAACCATTGATTTTGGACAAAATTATAAGAACAACTGTATTTGTGTGTTCTAAAAAGTAAAATTTGCATGTTTTTTGCTCTGCACACGGAATTTTCAGACGATATAAATGCGTAGTAAGCGTTTGGGATCGTATTATTCTGTTTATTAATCATGCTGCAAGATGCAAAGCTTTTGGAGTTTCAGAAAGGAAAAATTGATGCATTTCAAAATTCAGGACTTTCTCTATTCCAAAGTGCTACAAAGTTTAATAGATCAAGAGCGGTTATTTACAATTATCTTTAAAATACCGGTAAATATGGACGGCAAAGACATACAAGCAGGCTGTCTTTTGTTTCTGTATGGGGGAAAAGAATGATAATGAGGCGAGCTTGCTCCAAAAAATAGACAAAAACCGAGAATGGAACTTAGAATGTAAGTGCTCGAACTGTTCGTCGTGTTTTACAAAAAGAAAGAAAAAGGTTTGCTATAGTAAACACGTGTGAAGACCGCGTCTTACATGAGAAACTGGGGTGTCATGAGAGACTGAGAATGGAGTTTGCCAAAAATTGCAATATTATGGGCAAAAAAGTGAAATTCTGTATTTTCCGATGAGAAAAAGATTAATTTGGATAGACTAGATTGTTTTTGAGACTTCTAGTATGATCTTCGTAGAAAAAAATAAAGATTTCTTCAAAGCATGTATTTGGAAGTGATTCACTAACGGTCGTGGGAGGTTTCACTACTGGTAGAACTACTCCAATAGTTTTTGTGCAGGGTAGGAGGAATTCTGAGAGTTACATTGATGTATTGGGCGATACTCTTTTACCAGAAGCACCGTTAATAGCGATCTGAGGCTATTTTTTCCAGCAGGACAATGTTTCGGCTCATGTTCCCAAACTTCAAACTCGTGGTATAATGCTAATTCCGTGAAACTACTTGATTGGCCGGTCAGAAGTCCTGATCTGAATACTGTAGAAAAATCTTTTGCGTATTCTGGCGCACAAAGTATGCAAAAATGGTATATAATCTCAAAATAAGGAAGAACTCATGTCTTTCATCGAAAAAGATCACTCAAAATCTTCCAAGAACGTTCTTAAGGAATTGTCTAACTCCATGACGTCAAGATTGATAAGAATGATTGAGAAGAAGCGGGGAGATTATTAATTATCAGTGTATTTCAGACAAAAATATTCATTGTCCTTATAATTTTGTCCAATTTTTTACAATGACATATTTTGTTACTTGTGACAAAACATTCATATTTTGCATTTTCCAATGTTTTGCATTATACAATGATTTCTAGCATAGAAAAGTATTTAGTGTATAAATTGCACTTTATTTAGCTCAGAAATATTTTTTTTCTGCGCAATTTTCAATTGTTCTTATAATTCTGACCACCACTGTATTGTGTACGCTTGGTCCTTCCGTCTGTCTGTCCGCATGTAACAGCGCATAAACTACCCAATATAATAGTGTGAAATTTAATACATATAATCATTGCAAAAATTTTTGTCGATCATTTCAAATTTTATGAAAATAGTATCAAAACACAAAAAGATAGTAATAAAAGTTTTCTTCATTTTTTTAAACCCCATCATTCGTCATTAATTCAATGATATCCCATGATAGGTAATGATTTTAGGTTGTCGTGGTGATTTCGTCCTATTTACGATGGAGTCTTATTATTTCCGTATTACTGAATTTAATAAATATAATCATAATAAATTTTATACTTAAAAATAAATTAATTTTTTGAAAAATTATTTTCTTGAAAACACAAATCATTGATGTTAAGCTTCTTTTTTCTCTATCTTCTAATTTTACATTGAATAACAAGGATTTTTCGTCTCACTTTCAAATCAATTTACTTATGGCTTCTCTATTTCCTAAATTTCCTCCAAAACAGGAAGACTGAATATTGATTCAGTCCTTAGGGGTTGTGCAAATATAACGTTATCAATTTTGTGGTAATTTTGGATCCTCCTTCCCCCTTTCGATATCATACATTACCATACCTGGAACCCCTCTCCTCCCCCTGGTAATGATGTCGTTATAAAAGTGTATTTATGTAATTTATCTTTTTTGAAGTAATATACAAAACTGGTTGCATTATTTGCATATTTTGATTCCAACGAAGAGATGTCAATAAAATGTCGCTTAATATATCAAATAACACAGAAATGGTTATAATTTTTTTTACTATAGTTTTTTGTTACATAATACATTAAACAGTAATAAAGTGTTGCTGCGCTTGCACCGAATGGAAGTGTGGTGAGGAACAGATAGAAATTCTTATCAACAAAGCAAGTGGACAACATTCTTTCTCTTTCTCTTTTATTTATTCGTAAACACAAGCTTCACTTCAAATATCCTTCTCATGTGATGGTGTTTTTTTTTCGAACCGTGATTATCTATGCATACACACATGAAGAAGAACCGAAATCTGAAATTTTGGGGTATTCCTATTTTGGAATTAAATATAATTTTATAATAATTTAGGGATTTTAATAACAAATTTGTATTTTCATAAAAATAGATAATCGACTAAATTGAAAATTGAGATAAAGTAATTTATTCACAAAGAATATTTTAAAATATATACTATATAAAGTAGGGGATTATTGAGCTAAAACAGTTGGTGTCTAAAAATGCTCATGCATTGCAATATTATATATAACCAGTTTAAAGTTGATCTAAATAATTTATTACTAAGGTTTAAATTGTGTACTATAGCATCAAAACGATCCATCTAAAACTGTTTTTTGCTAGACAATTTTCAAAATTTCCAAACAGGGATACTTTAAATTGTGTTGTGTACTTGTATTCAAACGACTGGCTATCTGTATAAAACTGTTTTTTGCTAGACAATTTTCAAAATTTTCAATCAGGGATACTTTAAATTGTGTTGTGTACTTGTATTTAAACGACTGGCTATCTGTATAAAACTGTTTTTTGCTAGACAATTTTCAAAATTTCCAAACAGGGATACTTTAAATTGTGTTGTGTACTTGTATTTAAACGACTTGCTGTCTGTATAAGACTGTTTTTTGCTAGACAATTTTCAAAATTTTCAATCAGGGATACTTTAAATTGTGTTGTGTACTTGTATTTAAATGACTGGCTATCTGTATAAATATGTTTTTTGCTAGACAATTTTCAAAATTTCCAAACAGGGATACTTTAAATTGTGTTGTGTACTTGTATTTAAACGACTGACTATCTGTATAAACTGTTTTTTGCTAGACAATTTTCAAAATTTCCAAACAGGGATACTTTAAATTGTGTTGTGTACTTGTATTTAAACGACTGGCTATCTGTATAAAACTGTTTTTTGCTAGACAATTTTCAAAATTTTCAATCAGGGATACTTTAAATTGTGTTGTGTACTTGTATTTAAACGACTGGCTATCTGCATAAAATTGTTTCTTGCTAGATAAATTTCAAAACTTTCAATGAGAAATATTTTAAATTCTGTACTTGAATCAAAACGACCGATTATTTATCTAAATTTTTTTGTTGCTTGACGGTTTTCAAAACTTTTAAGCAGAAATGTTTAAAGTTGTGTACTTGTATTTAAACGACCGACTATCTATCTAAAAGTGTTTGTTGCTAGACAATTTTCAAAATTTTCAATCAGAGATATTTTAAATTGAGTACTTGCATCAAAACGACCGACTATCTATCAAAAATTGTTTGTTGCTAGATAATTTTCAAAAATTTCAATCAGGTGTGTTTTTAATTGAGTACTTGCATCAAAACGACCGATTATCTATCTAAAATCATTTGTTACTAGACAATTTTCAAAACTTTCAATCAAAGATATTTTAAATTGAGTAACTGCATTAAAACGACTGACTATCTATCTAAAAGTGTTTGTGGCTAGACACTTTTTAAAACTTTTAATCAGAAATGTTTAAAATTGAGTACCTGCATTAAAACGACCGACTATCTATCTAAAAGTGTTTGTTGCTAGACAATTTTCAAAATTTTCAATCAGAGATATTTTAAATTGAGTACTTGCATCAAAACGACCGACTATCTATCAAAAATTGTTTGTTGCTAGATAATTTTCAAAAATTTCAATCAGGTGTTAGATAATTTTCAAAAATTTCAATCAGGTGTGTTTTTAATTGAGTACTTGCATCAAAACGACCGATTATCTATCTAAAATCATTTGTTTCTAGACAATTTCTAGACCACTCAGATTTGTTTGTCAGATTTTCCAGATTTGTTTCTAGACCACTTCCCTTCCGGCAGACATGGATCATTAGATTCCCTTATTACTATTCTTCCACAATATAAAGGATATTTTCTTGTGTTCGATGACTTAGGGTTTTGTGTGGTCGGCTCTTGCACTACTATAATTGTGTAATGATAGACAGTTTTTAAAGCTTTAAATCAGAGATACTCTTGCAATTAATATTTTAATAAAAGTAAAAATTCTTCGCTGCAATTTTCTCATTAAGGAAGTCTTGTATAAATTCATAATTTTTATATTGCGTTTACTTTGAGTTAAGAAATATATATATATATATATATACTTTTATAAGTACAACCAAAGTAATTCCGACAATACCATTCAATAAACCAATGAGACCAGTATTTTTACAATCATCTTATTGAAAACAGTTGAAGTTTGAAGTGAAATAGAAGGCAGATTACCGAAATATCCTATTAATAAAGCCCCTATGTTTAATTCAGATAAGTATATTATTACAATATCAACTAAATTCCAATTTTGGTAAAATCCGAAGTTATAACATTGGTAGATATTTCCAAAAAGTATGAAAGAAGCAACAAGAATAACAAATTGAATAAATACATCATATCATGCGGTGTGCAGCATTAAAGTAATGTATTTTAAATTTTTTTAAAATAAGGTTAATTTATGCCAAAATAGGCCTAAAGTGAAATAATCCACAAAGTAGCTGCAAGAATTCATGTTATCTTATGATAACATAAATAACATAAAAGATTAAACTATCCCTTAATGATTGCGCTTATGCATCTTATTATTATGGAAGTTGAATATACAAATACTTTTATAAATACAACCAAAGTAATTCAGACAATACCATTCAATAAACCAATGAGACCAGTATTTTTACAATCATCTTATTGAAAACAGTTGAAGTTTGAAGTGAAATAGAAGGCAGATTACCAAAATATCCTATACATAAAGTCCTTATGTTTAATTCAGGTAAGCGTATTATTACAATATCAACTAAATTCCAATTTTGGTAAAATCCGAAGTTATAACAATGGTAGATATTTCCAAAAAGTATGAAAGAAGCAGCACTATATATATATATATATATATATATATATATATATATATATATATATATATATATATTTGTCTCGAAAAACTATTTTTTCGAAAGCATAAAACCTTGATGCCAAGCTTCTTCGTTTTTTCCCTTCTGGTTTTTCATTGAGTAACAAGGATTTTTCTTCTCACTTGCAAATCAATTCTTGTAAGGCTTCCCTATTTCCTACATTTCACGCAAAACAGGCAGACATTGAGAGGAGACAAGAAGTATTGATTCGATCTTAGATAAAGTAAAGTCTCATGCCTTTAGATTTTGACAAGAAAATTTAAATCCGTGATATGTGCTTTGGATATCATACGTAGACGAACATAAATTCGGATTATTATAAAATATTATAAGATATAGAAAAAAAATATACAAAAGTATGCAAATTATTTTTTTAGGTGCGCTCGTAATTAGGAAAGTACATAACACCTATAGTCGTCATTTAATCCGTCCGTTTGTCCGCATATAACAAAGCAAAAAATATCCAACTGAATCGTTACAGAATTTACAGTATATAACTATTGCATAACTGTTCCATTTTTTCTCTCATTGGGGAAGCCTAGTAAAAATTCATAATTTTTATATAGCCTTTACCTCAGCAAGGAAGCATTTTTTTTTTTTTTCTCTCGAAAAAATATTTTTTTGAAAACATAAAACCTTCACTCTTTAAACGAAATAGTGGATTTGGCTTCTCAACTAAGAGCTGCAATTTATTGGATCGTGAGTGAATTTTTTTAAAACGTTTTACACGTTTTGATTTAAATTGCATTTTTAAACTACCCATTTTGATTTAAATTGCTTAAAAACAACTCGCTACTCGAGTTGTTTCAAATCTTTTTCAGAAGCTAATTTTCAAATCGTGAGATGAGTCGATGAGTGAATTTCGGCTCAACTTGAGTTATTTTGTGACTGAGCTTTTAAGAGAGTTGATGCGAAGCTTTATTACTTTTTCCCTTCTAGTTTTGCATTGAATAACAAGGATTTTTCGTCTCACTTACAAATCAATTCATGTATGGTTCCCTATTTCCTACATTTCTCGAAAAACAGGAAGGCAGAGTATTGATTCGGTCTTAGATAAAGTAAAATCTCATGCCTTTAAATTTTGTCCAGATAATTTAAATATGTGGGTTAAATATGTGCTTTGGATATCATAGGTACACGAATATGAGTTCAGATTATGGTAAAATATTATAAGATATAGAAAAAAATATATACATTAAAGTATGCAAATTATTATTTTTAATTTGTGAAAAGGAATGATACTGTTAAAGGGTCAGTATCACAAAATGTCGGAATTTGATTGCCTGAGATATTTTTGTAATCTTGAGCGTATCCTTTGAAAACATTTCAAAATTTCAAGAGATAAATTTATTTTCTATTTGAGAACAAAGGATTTTCCATGTAAAATTGCTAAATTTTGAAGAACTTAAATAATAAGTTATTTTTTATATAATTATGTATCATTTCTTTGTATATGTATGCCAAGATAATGACAATTTCATTCTAAAACATTTTTTTTTTTGTTTGTTTGTTTTTTGGATTTAACATTTTAATTTTGTTTGAAGAAAGACATTTTCAATTTAGTAGCTCAAATTCCCTGCAATGTTCAGTTTTATTTGTTAATTTATGGAAGCCAGGAAAATGTCATAAATAAAAGTCTACTTAGTTTTTACAAAGACTTTAATGACATTATTTTCGAAGAAATATCTAAAACATCTTGCTGGTAGCTAAGATTTTACTACTCCTGGCTTGATCAATGTCAAAAATAAGAAAAAATACTCTGCAGAGCCATATTTATGCATGAGAAAAAACTTAAAATGCAAGCGAGGAAAATGACATTCATTTTCACTGACAGTCATGTTTTAATTATGAAAAATTATTTATTAAATGATGGGTATGATTTACATACTTTATCTGAAAATATGCTGAACAAACAATATTTAAAGTGGAAGAAATTA
The DNA here is from genome assembly GCA_964019185.1 of Maratus speculifer. Classification (NCBI taxonomy): domain Eukaryota; kingdom Metazoa; phylum Arthropoda; class Arachnida; order Araneae; family Salticidae; genus Maratus; species Maratus speculifer. The sequence goes on along the minus strand of OZ025301.1, from coordinate 142,179,307 downwards.
TCATTTAGCAGTCATTTTAGCATTTGTTTTCAATTGAGCCTAACATGGCGTTTAGCTACGATCGATTCCCAGATCACAATGGTTCGCCGCGGAATCGTTCCTACATTTTTCTCCAGTCGCATTTTATTATAAGTAGATATTCTAGTAATTAATCTTGACAAAATATCGGCACGTACCTTGGTACAAAATTGAATAAAGTTTTTTAACATATTTTACGAACATTGCAATTTATTATTTTTTAAATACGAAGCTCTTTTACGTGTCCGAGTATCGCATCTACAAAAAAAGATAGACACAACATATCCTAATATATCCTAATTGCTAACCTCGACAAAATACCAGCAGTACCTTGACACAGAATTAAACAAAGTTTTATAGCATATTTTGCGAACATTGTGATTTATATTTGTTGAAAACCCACTATTATCTTTCAATATTATCTGAAATTCAAGAAATATTCGTATAATATTAGAATACTCGTGTATAAAAAGTCGAATTATTTTCTCTGTTACTGGGATACTTTGGGGAAGTCTTATAAATATCGAAAACTTTTATGTGTTCCTTATCTAAAAAGAAATACATTCTTCTTTCAGAAAAATACTTTCGTCAAATCATAAAAACATTATACACAGCTTTTTTTTTTTTCTTAAGTATGTAGTTTTAGTCAAAGAATTTTATTTTTCCTCTCTAATTAATTTTGTTATGGTGGATTTCACGGAGAAAAGAAAGGAAAGGCTTCGATTCTATTAAAGCTTCAAAGTTTCGGATTTTGATAAGATAATTTGAAATTATGATACCTTGTTAACATATTTTTATTTTCCCTTTCAGGCATAGCAGCTATGGTTCTTTTATTACTATTATTATCTATTTTTAGTGTTAAGGGTTTGCAAAGAATATGAAAATTAATGCAGTAGTCTTTTCAAAACACAAAAAAAGTTTTAAAAAAAAATTTAGATACTTTTTAAAAAAATCTTTTTTTGTTAAATTAAATTAAATTAAATTAAAATTAGTTTAAGTTTCTTTTCGAATAAACCGTCAAAAAGCTGCGAAACTGTATTAAAAACTTTAAGATTTTAAAGAATAATAAATAAGACTAATAAATTTTCATGACTATAATTTTTGAGAATAGAATTTTCAATTTCAGTAACTCTAATTTCATGAACTAAATTTTGTGACAAATGTTACTGATTTTTTAAGTCTGTTCTCAACTGCTCTACTCAACAAGCACAAAATGTTTTGACACATATACACATTCATTTTTTAACGGAAAGATATAAAATTGAAAAGTCTGACTATGGAAGGAATTTGGAATAGACCTGCATTTTCGAATTTTTGATCGATAAATTATCCATCGAGTTATAAACATTTTTGGTCACATGACAAGCCATTTTTCTCATTTTTCTCCCTTCGTTGGTTGATTGTTTTTTGCTTTTTTGCTTTGAGAAAAACAAGATTTTTTTATAGGATTTTTTTTAGGAATTTTTTATAGAATTATTGTAGGTTCATTTAACAGTTGCTTATTAGCAGCAGAATTCTATTTCTTTCACTGTGGATTTGTCTGTCGTTGTAAAAACATAGTAGTTGACATTTAGATGCCAGTCAATTTGCAATTTTTAGAAACCTAAAATGAGGGTAACAATGGACGAAAATATCGCTTTTCTCTACATCACTTATAAATACCGTACAATTTCAATTATTGTACATTTCACATGAAAAAAAAAATAAAAATTTTTGAAACTGCTGTTCAATATAGTAATTTTTAAAATAATTTTCCCCAAGCATGAATTATGATTTAAATTTATCTTCATAGTTACCATCTGTTTTCTTCAGTAATCTTAAATAACCACACGGGAAGTTCCCACAATTGGAAATTGATTGGCATAAAGAAGATTTGACGTACGTTTTATTCACCGGTTTTTTAAAACAGAAATTTTCGCTTAAGGGTGTTCTTAAATCAAAGAGGGCAACTTTGTGACACATGCATTAATTTATTTTTGTTCGGAAATGCATGAAAGTAGCGGATGTTGTTATTCAGAAACTGTCTAATTGCACTCATTCTTTTGTTTTTTTTTTAAAAACACAATAGATTTTTCATAACAAGCCTTCAAAGTGGACACTTTTGAGCATATTTCCCGACGAAAGCAGAAAAACCGGTCGAAAAGGAGGAGAAAAACGGGTGATTGTGTCATCGAAATAGCTTATCACTCGATAAATAATTTAATTATCATAAAATGGAAAAATAAGTTCATTTCGAAATCGCTTCCACAGTCAGGCATTCTAATTTTATAACTTTATGTTAAAAAATGAATTTGTAAATGTGTCAAAACGTTTTTGGCTTGTTGAGCGGATCAGTTGAGAACAAACACCCTTAACAGAATCGTGAAAATGCTCAGATTAAATAACATAAAATTCACAATAAAATTTTACTGGTGAGAAAAATCAAAGATTTTGAGCATCTTATCTATACCGGTCGGTCCTCCCCAAGAGGTTAATGGAGGGCAAAATCAGAAATTCAAAGTAGAAAATAGTCTACACATGTAGTACGACAGAAATACAGACCAATTACATCAAATGTGTATATTTCATTTAATCTGTATTTAAGTATAACATAAATCTTAAGCTATGTATAGTCAGAAGATAAAATTGAGCAAGGTGAGGTTAAAAAATATGCATATATAAGAATAAGCTAAGCAATTTTGGTAATGGAAAATATTAGGAAAACAATACTTCTTATTTTGATTTTGTCATACAGGTGTACCTATAAAAAAAAAATTGAATGTGTGAGAATTTTTTGCGCTATAAAAATCAAAACTCAATTCAAACATTTGTTTTTCAAGAATACACAAGAAAAAACTATTTAAAAAAAAACCTTATTGCAGACACTTATCACAGATCTTATCACAGGCTTGATTCAAATTTTATTAAGAGGATTGTGAATAAACGGAATTTTCGACATGGATCAAGGGAAAAAACTCAAAATTTGGCTAAGGATTGCGACTTAGACACCAAAACAAAAAATGTAATCGCTACGTGGCGACAAGCGAAAGTGATTCTGCACATACAGTCAAACCTCGTTAACATGAACACGCTTAACATGAATTACTTTTAACGTGATTTGTTACCGCAGTCCCCTACAAAGACGAATACAAAGATAAGATACTGATAACAATAATTACTGTTAACACGAACAAAATTCTGATTCCCTTTGAGGTTCATGTTAACCAGGGGTGTAGTGTAGAATATACGAAGGTGTACGCCCTATACCCTCTGGATTTTTTAAAGGAACGCCGTATACCTTCTGTTTCTCAAGAAAGCTATAGCATGTAAACTTTAGGGTATACTTCTTTACCTTGAGCGTATACCCTCTGCTTGGAGCGTATACCTTCAGGTGTATTTACGACTACACCACTGATGTTAACGAGGTTCGTCTGTATAACTATAACCCCTCTTACTTTTTGTAAAAACAATTTAGACTCGTCCTGTATAATAATATATTATTATAGACTCTTCAATTTTAAACAAAGTGATCTATTTGTATGAACGGAATAGCAACTATTAATAAAAATACTCTCTGACAATGGCCGTGGAAATTGCAGGTCGAAAATACTAAGAAATTATAAATAAAATGTATATTTCTTAACTTATAATATCTCTAACTTATTATTTTATCACCTTTTAGGTAAAACAGCTACCTTTATACCTTTTTTTTTTAACTTTATTTGACATTTTTTCACTTTAAAAACATAGAAAAACATAAAATAAATATATGTTTAATAATTATCTATTACTAATGGACTCCTTAAATGTTACTTTAAAGCACAGTAAAATTATTTACGTTTTCATTTTTGTACATTTTTTTGCAAACCTTTTTTATTTCATGCGTTGCAAGCAAAAAAAAAAATGCTATAAGAAACAAAATTCTATTATGTTTAGTTCTGTTATCTGTTAGGGTCCTTTCACACCAATTTCCTCTTTTTAACATTATTTATACAAGGTGGAACTCGTCAAATTTTGACGAAAGAAAATGTTTGAGAAGGAACTGTTTCATTAACCTATAATGAACCTACAAAATTAGTTATAGTAAAAAATGCATTTTATATTGGTACGTCTAACTCGTACACAAACAATATTTATCGTCAAATTTACCAAATACTATTTCTATAAATTTCAATTGTAGAAATTGTTAAAATTAAACTTTAATCGTATATGTAAGCAGTAAAAAATAATGAAGATATGTTATTATGATAAAGTTATCAATTAAAGTTCTTATGCTAGTATTCTGCATATTAAAATTGGCATTTTAATTTGATAACTTTGATTCAAAACTTGAAGTCTCAATGCTATTAGCTGAAATAGATATTAAACAGTTGATCTTCTTTTACGTGTTAATCAAATTTTGTAAATGAAGTCAAAATTCACCGGGTTTTATAACAGAAGATATTTAGATTTCTATTTTTTCCCTTTTAATGAGAAAATGGCAGCATAAAGATACAGCACTCAATTTTTTTCCCTTTTTTCCTTTGCTTTAAATAGAAATGGAGTACTCCTGTTGCCACGAATAGAAAAGAGGTATTAAAAGCTACAAAATAATAATAATAATAATAATAATAATATTTCAAAAACAAATTAAGATACAGCTTTCAAACAAATTTCATTTAAAGTACATTTTTGCTCTACACAATGGTGTAAAAATTGAAAATATGCGACATTAAGAAGTTTAAAAACTTTTAGTAGCAAAACTTGCAATACCGAAATTCATTTAAAATTTGAAAGTGTTGCCATGCGCAAAATGACGTATGCGTCACGCACAGATACGCTTGGCCTTTATAATATAGATACGAGGGGAAAGTTATTTACGCACAGGAAAATTATTACTGTTTTAATTTTTGTACATCATATTTTCCTGATCCAGCCCGGAAAATCAAACAAACTCGGTCCGATTTTTTTTTTCTTTTTACGTTTTACTGAAATGGACGATATGTGTCGTTCCCGGACAATATATTTTTTTCCTATTGACTTGATACAAAATTAAGACTAGGTGGTCGAGGGGGGAGGGGAGCAATCAGCCTGAAGGAGAGACACTGAAAAAATTTTATGGGGCAAATTCTGAAAGCTTAAAATTCTTTGATAAATAAAAAGAAAATATTGTTTTAAGTGGTGAATATTAAAAATTCTGATATTTCAAGTTTCATAAAAAAATTAAATATGTAAAAAATTGTGAAAAGTTTACTGTTTTTTCAAATTTCTATTTTGCAGAATCTATTAAGGGTGTATTTCGATTCAAACTGCTTATTTTCCGATTTATTTTTGAATTCATTTTTGCTCTCAAATACACCAAATTTTCAAAATCTCTTATTTGGAAAGTACACAAGGTGCCGTGATTGTCGATTCTTTGATAAATGCAGAAAATGTTGCAAAAAAAGCAATCAAAAACGGCATTTCGAACCGATTTTTCCCAAGCGGGAGATATGGGAACGAAAAAAAGGGTCATACTGATAAGGTAATTGTTTATAACTCAAATTCTAATGAATTAAGTATAAAAAGACATCACACGGCACCGCATACGTCCTTTCAAGAATCCCCTCAGCAAGTTTCATGTTTCTACATTTAAAAATGTGTCTGAAATCGTATCTGAAAATTTCGAGCTGTTGAAGGTGGAAAAGCGTTTTTTCGAATACACCCTTAAAAATAAAAAATAAAATTAACTTTCCTAATTTTAGAAAAAATTAAATAGTTAGGTTAATCTTGCGATAGGGGAGGGGCTTCATCCTCCTTAACTCCCCCCGTGGGTGTGTCAATGGTTAGGTTCCATTCACACCAATTACTCCTTGTTTAATGTTATTTATGTACGTGGAAAAAAAATATACAAATCTGTGTATTCTATAAGATACATCAGGTCTGAAAAGGTTAATGTTTATATCGTGTATTTTGTGATTGAATCAAAGTGGAATATTGCATTGATTTTATTTCCAATGGGTTGTTGTTGATGAAATTAGTCATTAAAACAGATGCTGTCTGAGAAAATGTTTTGTGACTGAAACGGTTAGTCTATATTATCTCAATGTGTAATAGTAAAAATTATTCTAGAACTACAAAAGTACTACTAACCCCTGAAAATTTAGCAATAACACCTGATAGCGTAAGGAAAGTAAATATAGGGGATTGGGGGCTGAGATTACGGTTGTCGAGACAGGGTGTATAGACTCAAGGCCGGAGATAAGGAAGGCACTTTCCCTAATTCTTGTGCAGGGGCATGTTATTTTAGTCTAAGTTCCACCCATAACCCCCATTCCCTGAATTCCAAAAATGTGATAGTAGGTGAAGATCAAGGTTTTTGTATAACAAAATAGTATTAATTTAGGGAATAATGTGTTGATGTTAAAATATGTTTTTGAAGAGTTATAATGTAATTCAATTTACAATTAATAAATTATTTGAGTATTTTTAAATTATTTTTATATATAAATATTATCTATTTATATAATCATCATATAATATTACAAATCGACATCAATCTCAAATACAATTTACAATTGAGTATCATGCTTTATCCAAGAAGTATATATTAAATAAAATTAGTAAATAATTTTTAGTAAAACAGCAACAAACAACGATTTTTAGTAAAACACCGGAACAATTAGTAAAGATTGAAAAAATTGTAGAGTAAAGAAAAAATTGTAAATAATTACAATTAAAATGTGGTCCAAACAATGTTCTCCCTATACCATTATGCAATGGAATACTTTTGTGTGGCCTTGTAAATCAATAACAAATATTCTTTGCATCACAGATTATGCAAAACGTATATTATAATATGTACTTTATAGATGCATGTCAATTTTATTACGTGCGAATGAGTGTAACACCATTAAATTGCATTTGAAACATTTTTCCCCATTAACCGTGATGTAACGGAATACTTTTGATTGTCCCTGTAATTGAACTAAGCATCCGATTTTGATACAATTTGAAATAACTCGACAAAATTATGTAATATTTATGTATTTAAAATTTCAAACGATTAAAATGCATTTGAAACTTTTTTTCCCGTTGACCGCAATGTAACGAAATCCTTTTGATTGTCCCTGTAATTGATCTATCCATCCGATTTTCATAAAATTTGAAATGACTCGACAAAATTATGTAATAATTATGTATTTTAAATTTCAAACGATTCAGTTGGTTAGTTTTTGCGTTGTTATATGCGGACAGGCATGCGGATGGACAGACGGACAGACAGACGGACAGACTGAACACAACAATAGGTGCTACATATTTACATAATTACGAACGCACCTAAAAAATGGAATACACAAAAGTAGAACAAAGATAAATAAAAATGGAATTTGTGATACGTAGCTCGTTATTAAGGACAATATTACGTGATTTTTTTACGTATTTATTACGTGATTATTTACGTATTATGATCACAAATCATATACGATTAACTTCTGAAGTACAATTAAGAGATTTTCTCTAATGATAACTTCTACACTTGCCCGATTAATCGTAGCCAAAAAGCAGAAATAAATCAAGAAATTTCGACATGTAAAATCCTTACATAAATTAAATCAAAGCACGAAACATGTGAGTAGAAAACTTTTACATTGTAAAATTGTCAATCCAGGCGAACCAAAACTTCAAAATATACAAAGTTTTAATCTCAACTCATACACATGTTGTAATACAATTGCAGTTAACAACTTATCTCATGGTTAACAACTAGTAAATGGATGGAAAAAGTATTATTACATAATAATAATTAATTATAACAATAATTATTATTAAATATATTATATTAATAAAATAAAACATAATAAAATATTGCCTATGCTAAATAAAACCTTAAGATAATTTATTAAAAAAGATTGAAATATGTATATGTATATATAAGATAAAAAATTATGGGGGCATGTTAGATGCCGAATATAAAAATGATCGATTTAAAAACAAAAAAAATGAGTATATGAAAATTTTATTTCTACATGTTCCGTAAATGCTGTTTATTTAACCATTTGAGCTCTGATGGTTGAATTTTCTGGCACTTAATTTTAATTGTGGAACGTCACAGTTGCACCGGAATATTCGGTCAAATTTATTTGAAAAAGGTTTAATGCATTTTCTCGTGTATACGGTAAACAGTATTTTTCTTTGCAGCATACTGGTGCCAATGGGACATTTAAAATTTGGAAGAAATTTACCCATCAGAAGTCAAAGGGTTAAAAGAAATGATATGACCTTATGAATTAAAATAAGTTCATTATCAGAGTAACTGAAAACGCCCGTGATTGTTTTGGGCTTTCTTATCGAATGTTGAACGGTGTTGAATCTTCGTTAAAATGTTTATGATGAAACTAAAATGCTGTAATAATACTACACTTTTTATGTTAATAGTGTACAGTACTGTTTATAAAAGTAAAAAAAAAAAAAAAAAAAAAGAGAGAGAGAGAGAGAGAGAGACTTTAAACATTTTAGTTCTAGGAAATAATTTAATTAGGATTTAGTAGGTAAGAGGAAAATACGTTATTATTATTATTTTTAATATATTATGTGTATAAAGTGTGTTTTGAAAATATTATTTCCCTTATCGTTTGTCACTTATTAATTGTTCGAAAGACTAAGAAAATCTTATAAATAAATATCTTTAAAAAATAAAAGCATCGCATAATTTACATAAACTCTTACATAAACTCATACTTCTTTGTAAAACTAGTTTGATTTAGCAATCCCAAAATTTTCTTCTATCCCATACATGCTAACATTTCGAAATTAGGCATCACAATTCCAAAATTAAATGATAATCTATGCCCATAATGAGAATTTTAAAGATATGAAATTCCGTGCATTAGTTCTTGATAGATGACTATTGCTAAAATCGTGTAAATCCTACAAAATTCAGCATAGCAGCGCCATTTATAGTGAGATTGACATAAAAATTTAAATAAATCAATTCATGTCAAGAATTAACTGAATCTGAAGTTTGATAGAAATCCATGCAATAGTTCTTGAGATAAATCGGTTACAGAAATCGTAACAAATGCTATACAGCAGCATTTGTGGAGCCAATCGCAACAAAATATGATCGATATCAATTCATATCAAGGACTAATTGAATCTGAAGTTTAGTAAAAATCCGAGCAGCATTTGTTCTTGAGATAGAGCTGTTGCGGAAATCGTCATAGAAGCGTCATCTATTGAGCAATTTACGCCAAAACGTAAAAAACGTCAAATTTATGTCAAGGGCTAACTGAATCTGAAGTTTGAGGAAACTTCGTGCATTAATTTGAAAATAGAACTTTTGCGAGAATCGCACAAAATGTAGCATAGAAGAGCCACCTGTTGAACGATTTACACTAAAATATGAAAAACATTATTTCACGTTACGGACTAACAGTATCTGAAGTTTCATAAAAAAAATCGCGTATTTGATCTGGAGATAGAACGATTGAGAAAATCTTTAAAAATGCAGTATGGCAGTACCACTTATCGAGTGATTTACTCTAAAACATAAACATCAAAGTATGTCAAAGAATAACTGAATCTGAATTTTGATGAAATTACATATATTAATTCTGGAGATAGAGCTATTGCGGAAATTGAACAAAAGGCAGAATAGCAGTGTCACCTGTTGAACGACTTACACCAAAAACTAATCAATTTATATCAGGGACTATCTGAATATAAATTTTTATTAAATTCCATGCATTAGTTCTTGAACTAGAAAACTCGAAAAAAAAAAAAAAAAAAGGGACAGATTTGCAGTCAGACATTTTGTGAAAATATGTTTTTGGGGTTCGCTGATCCATAAAACGTGTAAATCCATCGAAAACCAAAATTCGAAATCTTTCAGGAAGACAATACTTTCTTCTTGTAAAGGTAAAAAAAAAAAAAAAAAAAAAAAAAAAAAAAAAAAAAAAAAAAGGTGTTTGCAATAAACGTCGAATGCACATAAAAATAGGAAAATAAACTCTCAAATCGAGCAGCATTTTTCCTCGCCAAAAGCAAACGATTTAATGCAACTGAAAACTGCTAGATTTTTAGAATGCGTGTAAATGGTATTTAATGAATTTAAACATAAACAATTAAAGAGTTTAATATATTATATACCATATGTATATACATATAATATATGTATCTTGTATTGCATACATATATTACTTCCCACATAGCATGCATGGTCACAGTGACGTCACAGTGACGTCACTGTGAGTCACTGTGGTCACGTCACATCTGTGACCAAAATGCCACCCCTCAGTGACGTCACATTGTGACTGAAATGTGACGTCACACCTGTGACCAAAATGCCACCCCTCAGTGACGTCACATTGTGACTGAAATGTGACGTCACATCTGTGACCAAAATGCCACCCCTCAGTGACGTCACATTGTGACTGAAATGTGACGTCACACCTGTGACCAAAATGCCACCCCTCAGTGACGTCACATTGTGACTGAAATGTGACCTTCTTAGAAAATTAAAAAATATATACAAAAATTCTTCAAAAGATCCCTCGTAGCATGCATGGTCACAATGACGTCACTGCAAGTCACTGTGGTCACATCACATCTGTGACCAAATTACCACCACTCAGTGACGTCACATTGTGACTCAGATGTGACTTTTTTAGAAAACTTTAGAAAATTACAAAAATTCTTCAAACCATGTTATTTACTGGTAAAAAAACGTGTTTTCTGGCATTTCAGAAGAATATTGTGCAATCGCTGTTATGCCACACGTTACATGCAGTGCATGTAACGTGTACGTCATATCACATATGTGAGATAAACCTCCCATCATATGAAACTAAGCACCCAGCAATGAACCTATCAGTGAAACTTCCATTTAAGGAAATTTCTCGTTACACTTAAATGCTTCGTTATGAAAAAAATATCGTTGAATAGAAATCCACGAAAATTCATGAAATTTGTATAGCAAACTACAAAGAAAAATGGAAATATTATAAAACTGTGTTTTAATTTGGATAGTAATTTTTGTTATGCAATATAACCACATAAGAAAAAATTCATTAGTATAATATCTAAAAAAACACGTAATAAAGGAAGGGAAACAAAATCTGAATCGCAGCGTTCTATTTCTCGTTTTCTCTTGTATTTCAAATCCAAAAATTAAAAAAAATCGGAATATTACTTTGTGGTGATCTCTTATGAAAGATACACTCATAAAAACTTTCGCATCTTTTTTAAGTATTCAGAGAATGGACCTATAATATTTTCGTGGAACTAGAATCCCTTTCTTAGCATATCGAAAAATTTTCGCATTTTTTCCTTTTTATTTAAAAGATAAAATAAATACATAATTTCAATTCATACAAGCCGCTGAAATATATTCACCAATCAATCTTAACAGCAATCTATCCTTTTGAATATTGTGCACGCAAGGAAGTGCAACAAATTTTGCTAAATAGAATTTTTTTTAATATGAATATTAATTTAAATGTTAATTGCGTTCTAGGTTCAACAGAAAATTAAAAAAGTAGATAATTTCATGAAATATGGGATTCGTTAAATGAAAGTTCCACTGTATTTCGAAACTAATTGAAAGTAAAATAGAAATGCGTGAAAAAAAAATTTAACCTCAAAATTTTAATTAGGGATACTCTCATAAAACTAATACGCATGCGCATTCACCTTACAAATCTTCGAAGCTCAAACAACCAATAATAACAAAAAAACACCTGCTTAAAAAATATCGTTTGGCAACGACCAGAATAGTTGACACGATTTATTCTTTAGAATATTAGGCAGCTGCTCTGGTAGCTTTGTTATGGTGTTATGTCTGTATATTTAGTACGTAAGTTGAAAATTTTTAAAAAGTTATGCAGAAATGCTATCAGGTGACATTTTATATAAAATGTCGGTCCGAAAAAATACAATGTCAGTGGCGTTTCGTTAATATAAGCGCGCCAATGTCATTGTACTTCATTCGGACATTCCGACTTCGAAATTATCTTCCCTATTTGGATTATCACACTGTTATTAGAAGATAATGCCGATAAGAAAGAGGTAAGAAAATTTTATTTTTCCTGCTTTTTTTATAATGATTTCTGTTAATTTCGTAATAAACATGTTATAAAAGGAATAAGTATGATATTTAACTTTTTTGAATTCACTTACCTTAGTAAATTCAATAAATTTAACATTTATTTTGTTGAAATACGGAACAGCATGTCAGCGATTTGAAAATAGTTAATAATATTATTTTTAAAATGCACTTTAATCACATTTTTTTAATTACATGGTTAAAATCACATTTTAATAAATTAAAAAATGTATAAATAATCAAAAGTTAACGTTATAATTAATATATAAAGGAGTTTGGGGTTGTTTAATTGTTGAAAATAGTGATAAATATACCAATTTATGCACTAATAGTGCAAAAACAAATTTTTTTAAACTTTTTTATTACCTTTCTGAATTTCTCATAATCCCAAAAATTTGATAACTGTAATTCCATGACATTTATTATTTTAAACCATGTATCTAAAATAATTAAGATATTGATTTTGAGATAATAACAATTATTGATTTTTAAAAATGAGTAATTATCGCATTATTTTATTAATTTTTGATATCTTAATTGTTAAATGGTGTTGAAAATAACAATTTTGTTTCATTAGTATGTGTTCATTAAATCTTGGTTCTAAATAGTCATAAAAACAATTACATGTACTTTTTTGTGGGATGTACATTACTGAAATTTTTAGTGTTTGATGTATTTCTATTATTTTCAATAAAATTTTGTCTAATATTGGGAAGTGAGACTAAGAATACTTAAATATTATTAATAGATTCATCAAATACGAAAAAAAAATGAAATCTAATAATTATAACTATTAATAAGGAACTTTTTAAAAATAAATTCCATAAGGATGTCCTTTACCGGCACATCTACATTATATGACACATACAATATATATATATGAGTTTAACTACGAATTTAAACCTTGGTGTTACCATACATGCGCACAGGCCACTATAGTAAGGAAATAAATAAGCGTAATACTAGAACTAATTGCCTCATCTTCATTTGCACTCGATTTTCAAATAAAATCTGTATATTACGAATATTGCGCATAAACTTCTAATAGTTTTAGCAAAAGATAATTCTATGTTATATTTAACAGAATGATTTTAATTGGTAAATTAATCAAACGAATATTAATTTTCCAAAATGAGTAAAAAAGTGTTTAGGTTAGGATTCGAACTAGAGACCCTCGATGTATGCTGCCAATGCTCTTCCAACAGAGCAACTTAGCACGCACAATTCACCCGGAGAAATATCATTATATAATCATACGAATATTATGCATTTATCATACGGGTAGTTTGAAAAAATATTAAAGTATTATTACATAGGGTTATACATAATAATGATAAGTATGCATTCGTATTCACTGTGTGAATTCTGTGCGTCAGATTCTTCCAGGATAGTTCAGTCGACAAAGTATTGACAATTTGCGCGAAAGACTGCTTAGTTCGAATCCTGACCTGGACACTTTTTCAATCAGTTGGAAAATTACAACAAAAGATAATTAAAAGTTATATATATTTATAGACATCAGGATTATTGGTCAGAAATATTGGCAAGCTGTACAGTTTTAGATATGTGCTGAGATTTGTGGATATTAAAGCGAGTAAAAGTTAGAAAAAAAGACTAAAAAGATTAAACAGTTTGAACAACGTTCTACTAAATGTGTGTCAGTTATAAATAAAATTGAAGCTATGCAACTTTCAGCATGTGGCGAGAAAATATGTAAATATTTTTGAAAGGTAATATTTTTCAAATTTTGAAAACAACACCAGAGTTGTAAGGCATGTGAGGTAAATCGAATTTTTAACTTTAATTTAGAAGAAAGTCTCCTTACTTCAGGTAACTATTTTTATATATTATACAGTATTTGTTCATAAATTGTCAATATATGATTTTAGGAGTCAAACACTATTTTAACAGGAACATGGCATGGAGTTATAGTTTCAGCAGATCCTGTTTAGAATCGTTAAGAAAAGTTAAATCGTCACAGAATCATCACAGAAAATTTTGTCACAAATGATCTGCAGCGTGAGTCTAAAATAATGGGAAAAACTTTAAGGGAGGTGGTAGAGCTCACTATAATAAATAATTATGGCATAGAAATGTATGACTGGAAGTGACGCGTTGAAACGCCACACTAGTCACTGCAAAAGACACGGATTATAATGTTAAGTGTATGGGAGCGCTATTTTCAAATATCTCGGTAAAATTTTAATATTTTCGCATAATTTTTTTTCTATAGGATAGCTGAGGACGATCTGCAACTGGGCTGGTTGTTATTCTTTTGATTTTGGTTACAGATTAAAAGAAAAATACTTTAACTTTCAGAACCAGTTTAAACCGGTTCTAAAACTGAAACTATCTTAATATAAAAAAATATAACCAAAATCGAAAAAGTAAAAATTAGCCCGGTTGTGGATCGTCCTCAGCTATCCCATGGAAAAAATATCATGTAAAATATTGAAATTTGAGCAAGATATTTGAAAACAACGCCCCCCCCCATAGACTTAACATTATCATCCGGGTCTTTTTTAGTGACTAGTGTAGCGTCTTGACGGGTCACTTCCGGTCATATATTTCTGTGCCATCATTATTTGTTATAGTGAGTCCTACCACCCCCTCGAAGTTTGTTCCATGATTTTGGACGCACCATGTATTTCAAAATTTGGTCACAATGTGATTTGAAAGCATTGTCACTTTCGTCACAGTTTCGTCACCATGTTAATGACAAAATCGTCACAAATGACACACTTTTCACAAATTGGTCACATTGTGACGTCACAAAGTGGTCACAATGTGACGTCACAAACAAGCTCTAAAACGGCCATAACGACTTCACATTTTAGTCACTGTGACTTCACATCGACGTCACGTGACGTCACATCGACGGTCACAAAGTCACAGTGTGACTTCACAACGACGTCACCGTGACGTCACCATGTCTTACGGGTTGTTGCTATAGTTTTTAATTTATCACTGGAAAAATATTTTCATATACAAAAAATTCATATTGAAAAAAAATTTCATACATTTAAGCGTATTCAAAATTAAAAGCTTAAAAGCCAGATGTTTCCATAGCAACAAAATTGCTTTGACAAAACTCAATTGTACTTTTAGCTTGAAACAATTTTAATGAATTTAAATTATTAATTTCGTTTTAAATCGCAAATTTTGATGGTTAAATTTGAATATAAATGCATATAAATATCGATATAACAAAATTATACTTAAAACAAACTAAAACTGGTTAAATTAAATTTATTTAAATTATATTTACCTAAACAAGTTCAACATGAAACTTTTTTGTCCTTAAAGCATATTTGACATAAAAAAGTATTTTTTCAAACTGCATTCTATCGCCAACCGAGGATAAATCGCCAAATAATGAAATTTTCATTATTTTTTTACGGATGCTGTATGGAGGTTCCGCCAAAAAATTTCTTATAAACGTATATATCCTCATGAAAAGAACATTTTGTATTTTTTTCAGATTTTTCGGAGTATGCCGTATGGTGACCTTCCATCTAAGCTCAAAATTTCTAGTTATAGTGTTTACTTATAATTCATTACATTTTAAGACGAAATTGTTTTGTGTGTGTATGTTTTTAAGAGGGGTTCACAAACATAAGTTGATTTTGAAAAAAGAAATGATTTTAAATCCATTTTGAAAAGAAACAAAACTAAGAAAAATCATGCGTTAAGCATGGATTATGAAACACTTTCAAACATTTCCTGGAATCTTTAACAAAAGTTCGTTATCTAGGGAAATAAGTTGCTACCTACCATCCATAATCAATTATGTATTCCAATACTTTTGAACAGCCCTGTATTTTGTTTGTCGGTTGATATGTATATTATATAATGGAGAAATTTAGTTTAGACGCCCAGCTGGTTGAAATTTTTCTTTTAACAATTTATTTTAATGGAAGGAAACATACTTCAATTCTTTTGTCCAGCCCTGTAGTTTACCTTTGCTACATGGAAAAATTTTGTTAAAATTTAGTTCAAACAAACATATTCTTTAAACTACTTAAATCTCATTTCCTGAAATTATCATCCATAGGCGACCCTGTATCCAGTTCTTTGCGTGACCCTGTATATCATTCTATCTATATTCTACAAACATTTCACACTAAACTGAATGCAATTTAACGTAAAAATGCAAAAATTATTTAAAAACCACCTTTAAACAAATTGCGCTCATATTCAGTAACCTTTCCGAGCTCTTTTGTGTAACCCTGTATATCTAAATTGTGTAACTACCAGCATTTTTACACACCATAAAATGTGCATACCTTTAGTGAAACTTAAAAAGGCCTATCGTAAATAAATATGCATTTCATCCATCGAACTGTCATCATCCATCAGTCATCAAAATATATTTGATCTACTTAGATTATGAACGTCTCATTTAATTGAATTATAAATGATCAAAGGTACTTTTTAAATACTTTAATAAATTTAAAAATGCGACCCTTGAGAGTAAAAGGTTGAAGACTAGGGATGAGTGGAGAGTATACGATTATACACTCCGTATACCTTGTGCTCTGTATGCCCTATATAAAATACACAGTACTACACCGCATTAAACTATTATATGTTTTATAAATATATACAGGACAGTTGCACCATAAAATTTAACTAATAAGAATGTATTTATTAAAATACAACACATTGCTCAGTGGTGCATATAACAAGAATTTTAATATACACTTGTACAATTATTTTAATTTAATTATTTTAAATTAATTTTAATTAATTTTATTTTAATTGTACAAGTGTATATTAAAATTCTTGTTATGTGCACCACTGAGCAATGTGTTGCATTTTAATAAATACATTCTTATTAGTATTATATGTTTGTTAACAAATGACATATATGAGAAAATGTGCGAAAACAGAATTGGTTCACTGTGGAAGTGGGTAAAATAGGTTTTATATGCATATTCTAAATAGATTTTCTTTCTCTCTCCCACTTTTTTTTTTTTTTTTTTTTTTTTTTTTTCAAAATGGACTTGCTGTTAGATTGTGAACTCCTCATTTAACCCATCAACACTCGAATTATTATTTGCGTTGTTAAAATTTCAACTTTTTTATTTCCCAAAATGAATAATTTTTATCTTGTTTGATCAAGGAATTTGTCTCGTGAACGAAAATATGTAATTATCATCATATTTACTGGTATGGAAAACACTTTCTTGCCACTAAGTCTAGCGATCTAAAAATATGCCATTGGGCGTTAATGAATTAATTGAATTAAGCTGCTGTCAGATTCACAAACTTTACGAACAACAAATTTTTCAGCCGATTTTAACCCTAATTTTTTCCCATTCAAAAAGAGAAAAAGGTTACAATTGTCTTGGAAAAAGTCGGGGGGGAAGCAGGAAAACCAGTACTACTAGTACCCGCCGTTAATATTTATCGCCTATTTCTATCAATCGCTTATCTCTGATTCGTTGAAATGCTCGATGTTGTATAAAAAGTCTTGGCTAGCATAGATTTTTTTTTTTTTTTTTTTGGAACTGGGAAAAAAGTTGGGGGATATTGCTGTTTGCTATCACACTGGGTGTTGTGAGGATATTCTTGAAAAGTTGGAGGAAATGTGTTGGCTCAAAAATTGCTCCTAATGTAGGTGCATCTGATAGCAGCTTTATAGATGCAAACGGTAATTTATAAATTTATAATTGCGGACTGGTGAATAAAAGGTTGAAGACCAGAGATGTAGCGGAGAGTATACGGTGATACCCTCTATAGATACAGGATACACTTTCTGGTTTATACTTCTGCTTTTAGCGTATACGATCTGACTTTTTTACAACCACACCGTCCACCGTTGAAAACCCCTACTGTGCTGTCACTACGAAGTCAAAGCTTTGTATATTGATAAATTAGGCATTAGTAACACGATTCTATAAGATCGGAATCCCAGTAGAGAAATATTTGAAGTAAAGGCCAAAGTTGAGTAAGCAGGTGAAGCTGAACAAACTTGGTCCGTCGGTCACTGACATTTTATTACATGCACCCTCCCTGAATTGTGATCCTTTAGTTACACCAGCGCGAGTTTAAAATGCTCCGTTTATAAATGCGACCCTCGAGAGTAAATGATTAAAGACCAGGGATGTAGTGGAGAATATACGATATACGCAGGATATCTTGTACTCTGTATACCGTATATAGTACACAGTATTACACCGCGGTAAACTATGTTTGTAAACAGGTGACATTTATGAGAAAGTGTGTGAAAACAGAATTGGTTTACTGTGGTAATGGGTGAAATAGATTTTATATGCACTTTCTAAATAAATTTTCTCTCTTTCTCTCTCTCTTATATATATATATATACATATATATATATATATATATATATATATATATATATATATATATATATATATAATTTCAAAATGAACTTGATATTAGGTTGTGAATTCTTCATTTAACCTATTAATACGAACACTAAGCTACTATTGGTACTAGCTACTATTGATATTAGCTACTATTGCTACTAGCTACTATTGCTATTAGCTGCTATTACTACTAGCTACTATTGCTACTATTGCTACTAAGTCTAATTATCTAAAAATATGCCACTGGGCGTTAATAAATTAATTGAATTATAGATGCAAACGGTAATTTATAAATTTATGAATGCGGCCTCCAGAGTAAAAGGTTGAAGACCGGGAATGTGATGGAGAGTATACGGTGTTACCCTCTATAGTTACAGGGTATAACTCTCTGGTTTATACCTCAAGCTACAGCGTATACCATAGAATTTTTTTACGACTGCACCGCCCACCGTTGCAAACCCTTACTGCACTGTCACTTAAAATAAAATCTTTGTATATTGATAAATTAGACATTAGTAACACGATTCGATAAGATCCCAAGCGATGTAATAGTGGAATGGTTGAGGTGAAGGCCACAGTTGAGTAAGCAGGTGAAGCTCAACAAACTTGGTCCGTCGGTCACTGACATTTTATTATATACATTACATACACACTCCCTGAATTGTGATCTTCCAGTTATTCCAGAGCGGATTTAAGATGCTCCGCACGTCCATTATAGGTGGAGAGTCTTCTGCCGAAGCGAGTTTTTGTAAATAGTTAACGACTGTAAATACCCCGTTATTCACACGTGTGTTTCACTTTCAAGGACTGTTCACCTTGAAATAGAAGTTTCATTCCACACATATTACGTAGATTGGAAATAGGCCGTATGAAATTACACTGCCTGAAGCCCATTACCCTCTGTTTTCAAACAGTTGCAGTGTAGTGCAGTGGGGATTATACTACATCGACTAAGGGAAAAAAAAAACTTGAAAACTCACTTTGCTATATTGAATTTTTACTACACAGTTAAACTTGCAAATGAGGGACACTCCGAATAAGGGACACCCCTATTTAAGAGACAAAAATTCCAGTCCCAGTCCCTTGGTATAGGACTTGTAGGTATATTTACCTCTGAATAAGGGACAATTGGAAATGAGATTAAAGGAGATGGTTTTTGCATTTCGGATAGTGAAGTAGTCCGAGATGAAAATAAAAATGCAGATTTTTGTAAACTTATCAAACAAACAGACAGTCATGCTAATAGAGAGACATATGACACATTTGACCCGCATTTATTTACCCACAGTCTGAGCGTTTATCCCCATCGAAAGTAACGCTGAAAATTGTAAGAATGACTATGATAGAAAAGAAGAAATGAAAATTGTGAAATAAAGAACCTTACAAATGTTTTAAAACGTGTAAAGCTGAATACAAAAGTATTCAGCTTGTAACGTTATATACACGCTGGGTGTCATTTGTAACGTTAGGTTGGTCGTGGTGCAGGTTAAATGTAGACATACTCAGTGATTAAGATAAAACAACAACGTTTATTGAAACGATAAAGGCTGAAGGGAAGTGGAGCAAGTCTTAATTTTTACACAACTGAGAAGACTATGAAAAAACCAAACACATACTCACAAGCTTCGGCCTAGCTCAGTCGGGGCACCTACTAATACCTTCCGCTATCTCTTGGCTGATCTGCTAGATAAAGCTTAATTAAACAGCCCGTGGCTGTGGGTAATCCTTTATTCACAAACAATCCAAATGAAACTAAGAGGTTTCTTACCCCGGCCAATTCTCAAGTCAACTGTCGGAACTCCTTTCCACTCACTGGAGGCTTCGTTGCTACTTTTCAATCGGCTAGCACTTCGCTGAACAATACTTCACTTCGCTATCTAATACCGGAGATCCTCACACACTGGCTAGACACACCGATGCTCTCTCGCTGGCTAATGCCAGAGACGCTCGCTGGCCAATGCCAGAGACACTCCCCATTCACTCAAACCCAAGCTTTTATATGCTGCAAACTGAGATACTTCACATTAACATATTACTAATAACCGCAAGCTAACTGTAAAATCCGAAAGAGCACACACACTCTAGAAAGTTAAAGTAAAAGAGAGGATAGATGTCGCTTTTACGCTTACACATGTTAACTTATTGACGTCACGATCTCAGAAACACTAGAGTGCCTTTATGGAAAGGTCACTCCCTCACAAGCTAAATACTGAAATATATTGCTAATATATAGATACTAATATATGATATATAGATACTTGAAAGATTTGGAGTGAAAAATTGAAATTTGCTAAAGAATCACTTTTGACTAATTACACTGTAAAAAAAATCTGCAAAGGTACTAAACCTTTTCTAGGAAACTGGGATTCCAAGAACTTTTCCTGTAACGGTAACAAGAAAAAACCAAGTTTCAGAATCGATTACATGAATTTTTCTTGTTATCGTTACATGAAACGTTCTTGGAATCCCAGTTTCCTAGAAAATGTTTAGTACCTTCACAGATTTTTTTTTACAGTGTACTTCAAGTAAGATTCATTTAAATGTTATTACACTTTTCGCATGTACGAAATATTATGCAAAATAATGCAAATCAATAATTCTACAAAATCTTTTAATGAAATAATCGACTGAAAATTTCGTTTAACTCTCTTCTCCTGTTGTGTCTGATTAACGCAATTTATAGCCCATGGGTACATTTAAACTTCACCTTTAATGTTATGTTATTTTTTATGTCTATCTGAAAGATTATTTTTTAAAGTAAAAACTCCGAATAAGGGACACCTCTATTTAAAGGACAAAGGTTTCTGTCCTTTGAGTGTCCTTTATTCAGAAGTTTCACTGTATTATACATGATTTGAATGCAGTAAAAAAATTTCCGTTTTTTCAAAATTAATTTGCATTGTTATTTATCATTGAATTTGGAATTTTATTTTTATACTAGCCGACCCTGGAGACCAGTTTGGTCTCCCTTAAATGTATACTACACTGTAGGAAAAAAAAGGACGATTTTACGGAAGTATTACTGGTAATCTGGACGCCAGTACAATTTACTGTTTTTTAACGGAAAATTTTCCGTGAATTCCAGGAAAAACTCGAAAAAAACGGAATGTTTACGGAATATATTCCATTAAAAAACAGTAAATTGTACTGGCGTCCAGATTACCAGTAATACTTCCGTAAAATCGTCCGTTTTTTTTTTTTTTTTTTTTTTTTTTTTTTTTTACAGTGTAGACATTGTCTGATGTCACTTTCACTCCTAAATTATTTTACTTGCTCAATACTTCCTCAAATCCAAAGATTCTGATAGAGAAATCAAGAATTCTTTGCGATCTTGGTAACATTTCATACATTTTTTGTTGTTATGTATTTCGTCCTTTTTTGTCAAATACCACTTAATTTTCGCAGCCAAAAAATTGCTGCAAAAATAAGTGAAATTTCAGATGTTTAAACTGAGATTTGTTCATCTATTATATAAATTAAACTTATTTTACTTAAACATGCTGATACTTCAATATGATTTTTTAATATTAATAAATTTATTTAAATTGTGCAAGTCATGCATTTATAGTTTTCTTTATCATTTTTTAATAATTAAATAATGAATGTATATACTTTTTGTTTGTTTGGTTTCTGAGTACATAAATATGACAATATAGTAGCATACCTAATAGAAATAGAAAAATAAAACCGTTGTGTATGTAACCAAATATTAGCACCACCAATTTACCTATTTATGACGCCATAAGAGTATTTTCCATTTATCAGTGCTGTAATTGGGTGGGAACGCGTGGGAGCGCCGTTCCCAGAAATATTTGGCTTGTTACGGTAAAAAAAAAAAAAAAAAAAAAAAATTGCGTTGAAGCGACATTTATTTTTTCTTACAGCAAAACATTAATTTTGCTAGTTTTAAAAAGATCCATTTCCATTCATCAAGAAAGGAGATATTTCAACCAGTCAGGTGTCTTGAAGCCGTCGTGCTGCCACCGCCTCTTGAATACTAAGCCTGAGCTCTGACACAAAAATGCCGAAGACGGAATTTTTTAAACGTGTGCATGGTCCACTAAGTTTTGACTCCAGTATTGTATAGGAGATTTCTTAGACTTCTTTAATTGCAGAAAAATAAAGCGAAAAATCTTTAAAAAAGTTATTAGTATCAAAACTGAAGGAACCATAGACACGCTGAAAAGAGTCCACCTTCGGCAGCCGCCATTCTTTTGCCAGCACTGAGGCCTAGTATTCAGGGGGCAAAAGTTCTGAACTGATATCAGCTGTCCAATTTTTATTGAATGAAAACAAATTATATTGCTACAAAAACTTCAATATAAGTATAACTGTCAATTTTTAAAAAAAATCTGCTTTTAGCTAAATGTTTCAAATTGTCTTTTGTTTTAACAAAAGTCTGGTAGCATCATAATCTTCTCTATGCAAAGGGAAGTTCCCACAAATATTTTTTCCCAACTACAGCACTGCCATTTATTGTTGAAGAACTTGTTTAGCGAATGATTATTTTCCCAATTTAATATTTTCTACCGTTCATGTTGAATGAACCTCTTGTATTTGTTTACTTTATGAAGTGAGATAGTAAGCTATTAACCTAATTTCCACAGCAGTTATCACACATTTATTTGAATACAAAGAAACAATGTTAGAAAGCTGAAATGAAATATTTTAGTTTCTGTTATTATTATTATGATAGCTTATTTATTTAGATACTTTTCCACTGCATTTGGCATTTTTTTTTAAAGTTTCGCGCAATTCGGGCTTCTAAAAGTGAAATACATTGCCAAAATACAGGGTGAGTCATCAATATCGAAACAACAGGCTATTTCCTTAAATATTGCCCCTAGACCCATACTTCCAATTGCAAAGTTTCATAAAAAAAAAGGTGATTTTTTTTGTAAGATAATTTGCAACTCCATGGGGGGTTTATTTTAAAAAATACGAAAATTAAATTTTTATACGGCCCCAGAGGATAAAACTTCCAGTTAGAAAATTTTTCCTTATCCATTCCTGAATTGAACAAAAAAAAATTCATCTTGGTATCTTCAAAACTCAGAGAGTTATGAAAATTTTAATAAATTGTGAGATTTCAAGGAATCAGACACAAATTGAAATACGTGCAGTTGAAGAAACAATGTAATGTGTCCAGGAAACATTTACTTATTTATAAAGTAAGAATTTTTTTGTGATGGTTAACCATATAATTTGTAAGCCTTATAACATTATAAGACTTCTTAATAAAATTTCTTTTTTCAAAAAATTTAGAGTAAATTAAAATTGTTATAACTCAAAATATTATTTGTCGTGTTGAATTTTTTTCTTTTGATTAAATGAAAATGTCTAATTTTGAATTTTGATTCAGCATTTTAAATAATATATATATAGTTTTAAATAAAAGTATTTAAAATAGCAATATAAAAAAAGATGCAATTTTTGTATACAAATCATATTTTTAAAAGTAAATTTTCTGGGGAGAAATCTTCTTTCGTCAAATTGGGCTTTTTTTTTTTTTTTTTGAGATGTTGAAAAACTATTGAACTCGCGGACTGTTACCGTAACCGACGATTATTGACTTATGTCAGTTTAAAAATGAGAAATATTGAAATAAAAACATTTGATACAGAAAAGTGCATTTAGTTTTAAACAAAGATGGATTCCTAACGTTTAAATGCTTTTTAAAAGTTTCTAGGTGATTAACTCCGTCCTGTATAGTTTCGATTTCAGATTTTGTTTAATTTTTGCCATTCTCACCTTCTTTAATTACTGTTTAAATGCGTCAGTTGATTTAAACTTATTGAAGCTTATTGCCTGCGGCAATAAGTTTTTAAATTACTTTTAATGAGAGTATAATTAATATCACTTAATTTAACAACACTTTTAATAAGAGTTTAATAAGATGGTTCTGCCAATGGGTCGTGCCAGTTATGAGGCTGGCGCCAAGCTCAAGATATTGTAGACATCTAGTATATTTCAAGAAAGTTTAAAGCAAAAATCTATACGCTTTTATTTTATATCTAAAATTTAAAGTATTGTCTTTGATCGACATTTAATAATGCGTAAATTTATGGTCGATCCCTAAATTGTATTTGAAATGAGCTGATATCGCTGCGCTCAGAGGTATGCTTAAGTTGTGTAAGTCACAAATTTTTTAAAATTTTGGATTATAATATCTTTCGGGGATTTGTAGATATCGAGATGAATTTTTTTTGTTCAATTCAGGAATGGATAAGGAAAATTTTTCTAATTGGAAGTTTTATCCTCTGGGGGCCGTATAAAAATTTATTTTTTGTAATTTTTAAAATAGACACACCATGGAGTTGCAACTTATCTTATAAAAAAATTTCACCTTTTTTTTATGAAACTTTGCAATTGGAAGTATGGGTCTAGGGGCAATATTTAAGGAGATAACCCGTTGTTTCGATATTTATGACTCACCTGTATATAAATAGCTATGAAAACAAACCTGGTGATTTTATTTTTGTTTACATGTATTTATATACATATTAACATATATATGCATGCATATAAAAAACTTATATATAAAATATTTGTTTGAATATGTAATACGTGATTTATCAATTGCTAAGTATAGAAACCTACAGGGTAAAAAACGTCCAAGCCGGGGATCGAACCCGGAATCCTTGGAATCGCGCCCCAAGTGCTCTACCCTTTAAGCTATGAGGACGATGACCAGGGCATTTTTCACACCCATATGTTGGCAAGGCTACACTGCAGCACATGATGGAATAGTCTTCATGAGCACACAATCCTGAGGCGTAACATGAAACGCAAACAAACCCAGCATCGGTGAACATATATGGGTGATTGTACGATAAGAGGTATCAAATACCTAGAGGATACGGCCAAAAAGAAAAGTTTGAGTTTTATCAAAAACCTTTAAATTATGATTTTTGTCCCGTTTATTTACCTTTTCATATGAGGGCAAGTCACTTTATATATATTTTATAACTTTTTCTGGTCAGTGACTCTCTCCCCTAGCAGTTATTTTGACAATGGAAATACGGCAGGGAAGATACATTTTCATGATAAATTCAAATTTTTTAACTGACTGAATTAGTTTTTGGGTTAATTTTACATTTCACTTTAATTATTACTGTATTGTTTAATTAGGGCAGTAAATGCAATTGAATTATATGAATATTATAAGTTTTATGACTTACCAGGGGAGATACACGATCACCGTGCGAAACCACTACACTGCACGATCGCGTCGCAAGAACTAAAAATGGCGACGCTTAAATGGCTTGCGCGTTTAGTATTGCTAACTTCAAGCCGATAGATGTCCTTAAGAGCCCACAATAGTCACAGAAAAAGTACGCAAAAAGACCCGGTTGATTATGTAAAGTCTATGGGAGCGTTCTTTTCTAATATCTCGCTCAAATTTTAATATTTTTACATGATTTTTTTTTGCATAGGCTAGCTTAGGACGATCTACAACCGGGCTAGTTTTTACTTTTTCGATTTTGGTTTCAGATTTTTTAAAAAAAATATTTGAACTTTCAAAACCGGTTTAAACCGGTTTTGAAATTGAAACTATCATAATATAAAAAATACATGAGCGAAATCGAAAAAGTAAAAACTAGCCCGGTTGTAGATCGTCCTAAGCTAGCCTATGCAAAAAAAAAAAGCATGTAAAAATATTAAAATTTGATCAAGATATTAAAAAAGAACGCTCCCATAGACTTTACATAATCATCCGGGTCTTTTTGTGTACTTTTTCTGTGACTATTGTGGGCTCTTAAGCGCTACTTCCAATATAGCCATCCTTGAATTTATATTTGTTTCAGCGGAACGAAATTTGACAGGGTAGCGACACAAAAAAAGCGGGACAATAATTAATTTTAAAAATTATTTGAAATTAACAAAATTATTTTATTTTTTATTTTATAATACGTAAGTATAATTACTTAAATTCCAATTAAACATACTTTAGTTAAGCATCTGATGGAAAAAATACATGTATTGTTTGAAAGTTAAATTGAAACCAGCAAGGGAACATGCCTGGGTAGAGACTTTTTTAGACTTTGTAAGAAATTCCAGAAAAATGTGTTTTAATTAGGCATTCAATCGTGATGTTATTTAATAGAGTACGATGCGATTCATTGCAAAAAATAGCAAAATATAGAAAAAAAAAATCTGTTTTAAACGGATTGCCGTACAAATTACCTCTTATCGTAGAATCACCCATATACAATTTAATTTATTTTCCAATTAACTTTCAGCAATATAATTATGCTTGAAGTTATTGAATATTTAATATGTGATTTATCACTTGCCAGTTAAGCAAGTAATCTACAGGATGTAAAATGTCTAATCCGGGGACATTTTCCCCTCCCCCTGTATCTGTCTTCCGAAATGGAAATGGAGTTTTCGTGCAAGACAAAACTCCATTTCATATGGCTCAAAATGTTCTCTATTTATTCCAGGAATAAAACACTGAATTCCAGTTAACATCCTAGTCACCTAACTTAATGGATCTTAATCCGATAAAAACGTTATTTTGATAGTATCTCGGGACAACTTAACAATGCAAAAACACAATGCTACATGGAAACAAATACATTTTAATAAGCAGGCAGGGGCGTGCCACCAGTATTCGGCGCCTGTGTGCAGAACTGCATTTGGCGCCCCTCCCCCCATCCCCTTGCCTGTAAAAACAAAACTTTAACAAAAAAAAAAAAAAAAAAAAAAAAAAAAACTATAAATATCTATAAATGTGTAGTTGCCATTCTTTTAGAGTTTTTTATCCGATCAAATAAAGTATTTTGAACCAGAAAATTTATTTTATAAAATGTGTCTTGTTTCTTTACAGTTCGTACTTTATTTCATTAAATAAATAAAATGTTTCCAAACATGCTTAAATTACTTGAAAAATAAAGAAGGATGGCAGCTATGTAAATAAAATTCGTAACACAGTAAAACCTTTGTAAATGAAAGCATTCTCTATCAGAATCCTGCGTTACGATAAAATTTCAAAATCCCGGAGAAAATAATTTAATGCGATAACAATAGATTGCATCTAAAAGAAAGAAGTTTGTTTTTACTTTTTACACTGCTGGCCATTGAAATTGCTGCACCAGGAAGAAATGCAGAAAACAAAATGATACTTATTGGAAAAATGTATTATGATAGAAATAAATCACTATACTTTTTATTGCATTATATAAAACAAGTGATTAGATTAAATTGTTGACAAGGAGTGGTTCACAAATCCAACTTTAATGTGTATGTACGTCTATTGTAAGGAGTAAGAATTCAAATGAATGCTTTTTATCTATATTTTCGTAAGTAATGGGATAACGAATTTTAAAAAAAAATTGAACTACTTTTAGGTAGATTTCGTATAGAATACTACCTATTGCATTCTCTCCCATGTTGGAATTTCTGAAAATTTTTTGCAGATCTACACCGATCATGACTCCTAGACCCCAAAACTACCACCACTAAAAAAGTTTATCTATCCATCTATCTATCGGTGTATATCACTTTCTTCTAGACACGATAACTTCCATAATTATGTTCCGATCTTCTTCAAACTTTTACATAAAATCAAGGGGCATAAAATCTCGGTCGAGTTGGTTAATGGGCAATATCGGACCAAGGGGGTGGAAATAGGGAGGGTTTTTGTGAAAACCGAAAAAACGCAATATCTTCTTAAATAAAATAGATATAGAATCAGTTTAAAGTTTATATTACTTCAAAAAAATGAGCTAAAAATTTATGCATGACAGATTTTTGATAAAGTTAAAAATGGGCTTAAGGGCGAAAACAACAGAGTTTTTGGGAGAAAAAAACTCATAACTTTGTCAATTCTCAAGATATCAAATCCAACTAAATTTTTTATAAATGTACTTAACATTATCTAAAACTTTCGTATTTACAAGTTTTTGATAGAACCAACTTTTACCAATGAAAAAAAAAAAAAAAAAAAAAAAAAAAAAAGCGGGGAGGAAAAAGAAAAAATCATAACTTACTCAATTCTTAAGCAATCAAATCTAATTAAATTTATTTTACATCTTCTCAATAATATCTACAACTTTCATACTAACAAGTTTTTCATAGGACCAATTCTATAGCAAAAATGAATTAAACAGAAATAGGAGTTGGAGAAAAAAACCTCAAATCCAAACTGTTCATATCTGTCTGTCTATGTGTCTGTCCTTGTGTGTATGTCGCCATTCTACCATCAAAAAGTGTATGAAGTAATGCATAGAATTGAACCAAATTTTTTGTGAATGTTTTTGGCTATGGCAAGCAGGTCCTACTTCAGTTTTAAAATATTCCGCCGGAAGGGGGCGCTGCAATGACGATTTTTGTGCCATTTTCAATATTGTACCGACCGAATTTTTTTGTATATGATTATTTTTTTTTTAAGGTAAGTAGGATCTCCCTGAATTTGAAAAAAAAAAAAAATCTGGCTACCATTCTATTGTTTATCGGCTCGTGCAGAGACGGAAATTCGTTTTTACTCATATTAATTGACTAAAGCAGAAATTTAAGATGAAAATCAAAGTTGGTATGATATTGAATTAAAATTATTAAAGCATTAAAATGAGTAATTTTTTTAAAAAAATATTAAAACGTACGTATGAGATAGAAGAAAGTTTTGGGTTGGCACATCCAACTAGTTAAATTAATTTTTAATTTTAAAAGCATCCAAATGGCAGATCTTTTTATTTAGGACTTTATAATGTAAAATAAGCTATTGCGTAGTTTTACGAAAACGAGTCGTCATGGTGTCTGTATCTTAATTCTAACTAAAGTTATTGTCATTTAATAGACAAAGCATTTTCACTGCTAAGATGTTGAGATAAATGATTGACAAATATAATAATAAAAAAGTGATTTTTCACACGCATAATAAAATGTTTTTTTTTTTTTTTTTTTTTTTTTTAATTAAAATTCTGGTATTGTACACGACCTATACGGACAAAAGAGGGAAGCGGTTAAAGTGAATACAGATAGTATATGTTTGTCACAGAAGCACACTCTCTTCCAAAACATATCGAGCCTAAATATGTTAGTTGTTGCTAAATATACGTTAAAAACAATACTCATGTTTTGTATGTTTTTTTTTCCAAAAAATTACTTGTTATATATGCATCCCCAGTAGCCAAATAATATTGAACCAATATTGGCTACATCTAGAAGCATTATTGTCACATTGGCGCAATATTGGCATGAAATATTGCTCCAATATTAAGGTGTTTATATTTTGCCCATATTTAGCCAATATTTGCAGCCAATATTATTCCAATATTGGGGTTTCACTGGAAATATTGTCGATAAAACGCCAATATTGGTTAAACATTGGAAATATTTCCAATGTAACGCCAACATTTGTACAATATTGGCGTTTTATTGTCAGTATTTCCAATGAAACACCAATATTGGCATTAGAGGTCTGCACGGGACGAAATTTCCAGGCCCGGGCCCGGCCCGAAAGTTAAAATTTCGGACCGAGCCCGGCCCGGCCCGAACGAAAAAAATAATGGCCCGACCCGGCCCGGCCCGAAAGTTAAATTTTCGGCCCGAGCTCGGCCCGATGCGGAAAAAGTTTAAAATTCGGCCCGAACCCGGCCAGGCTCGAGTGAATTTCTACAGAACATTGATCTTTAATCTTATGGAAGAGTTCTGACCAAAAAAAATTATATTAGTATTTTTTTTCCATGTTTAAAATCTCCATTTATGCAGAAGTGCCATAGACTGCGATATTTATGCTTTTAAATGAATCTTTGTTTGTTGCATGTAAATGTTTCAGTTATCACTAGTATTATTAATCCATATTCCCTGTAATGGAGACAAAAAATCGAAAAAGCGCTATACGGTAAAATTTCCAAAGACGAAATCGCTTTGGAACGAAAAAAAATGCATTCCCTTCTTAACAGATGTAAATGTTTAATATATTTTTTTCTCCCGTATTGTTGTATTCATTTTGCATGGATGAACATTTTAAAAGAAACTTTCAGTTTTCAGTTTTAAAAAAAAATTCCGTCATAATCATGTTTTTTTTTGTGTGTGTGTGTGTGTTTAATTCTATTTTAAAACGCCTAGTAATCTACGATTCTTTAAAAGGAATAAATTCTAATGTTTAATAGTGGAATAATGACGGCTTAAAAGTATATGTTTTTTTTGCAGAAATTTTTGGACAAAGCCAAATATTACTGATTTATAAAAAGTCGAGAAAAGGATTTTCATATAGATTCAATAGGAACTGATTATTTTGGTCCATGAAAACTAGGAAGAATAGAATCAGTCTCGGCTTCGTACGGAAAAAAAAGTTAGGCCCGGCCCGATACTCCAGCAAAAAAATTAAGGCCCGAGCCCAGCACGCCCCGAAAAGATTAGTGACTGGGTCCGGCCCGAAAGGATTAGTGACTAGGCCCGGCCCGAGTCTTCAGAAGTAAGGCCCGAGCCAGGCCAGGCCCGGCCCGAATGCCATTATTGGAAATCGGTCCGAGCCCGGCCCGTGCAGACCTCTAATTGGCATAATATTGGCTGCAAATATTGGCTAAATAAGGGCAAAATGTAAACACCCCGATATTGGAACAATATTGACGTTTTATTGGCAATATTACCAATAAATAAATTACAAATAACCTAAAAAAACTTTGTAAAATCACCATAAAAAAGAAAATTAAACAGGACGCGTTTCGAACTTCAAAAATACAGCTCGTCATCAGCTTATCCGTTTAGTTGCTACTTATAAATAATAATAGAAAAACAAGTGATATTTATCTCCTATAGTAATAAAACTGTATATTATGCTTTTCTACCGCTGTGAGATAATAGTGTTGCATATTTTCGGCTATGTGAATTACGGCACCTTCATTATTTATAACTATATGAGGTGCGCCTCTGTTTATAAAGGTTAGGGCAGGTCTTGTCTAAATGATTTATTAGAGGACTCATAAGTAGAATAAAATAAAATTTTAAAGAAAGAAATGAATATTTATAAATAATTTGTATAAGGCAAATCTACAAAAGATAATTCAGATGCCAAGAAAATATAATACATTTTAGTTTGATTAAATTAAGGATTTTTTTTTAAATATTTGCTTCTCAACTGAAATCGTTTGGCGCCTTTACTACTTCGGCGCCTGTGTGTGCCGCACACTTTGCACACTGGGTCGGAACGCCCCTGTAAGCAGGTAATGTTATACTAACAGTTTATGCCAAAAGAATTTTGGGATGTTGTTGCTTGCGAGCGATATAGTGCTCCAAACCATTTCACTTTTCAGGAAAAATGGCATTTACAACCTTAAACTTTGACATTTACTATAGGAAGGAGGAAATTTTTTCAGGGCTTCAAAATTTCACATTATTCATTAAATTCGATCTACTTCAACCAGCACGTTCGAAAGGGGGGGGGGGGAGGAGCGAAGGGGGCGATCGCCCCGGGTACGAAACTTTAGGGGGTGCTAAATTAATACTAGAAACGTCATTTTTGGCCAGTCACATGAAAAAGTTGGGAGGGGGGCGCCTAATTTTAACTTTGGCCCATTCGCAATTTTCTCATCGCGCTCCCCTGACTTCAAAATAAAAGAAATCAAGCAAGTCAAAAAATACAATTATTTCACTTTGTCTGATTTTCAAAATTATGGCTCTTAATGCTTAATATGCCATGGTAAAAGAAAATAACATATATCAGTTATATGACGATCTGAGTATAATTATGTGATTTAGAGCGCGAACAGACAGACGGTCAAAACACCAAATTTAAAACATTTTTCAAGTATGTTAAAAATGTTTCATAAACACTTTTTAGCTATGTTGAGTTGTGTTAATATCACTTTTCAACTTCATTGTAAAGTGGAAATTGTTTTGATTTTATGAATTACCTTTGAGTAAGTGTATTTTTACTGAATAAAAACATAACTAGGGTAACATCCCTAGTAATTGGCACATTAAGGATTTGTCTTTAAACTTACTTCTATTTTCATTACCAAGAAATAAGATAGTTACTTGGAAATATTTTTAAATCAAAGAATGCATCTGTACATCTATTTTGCTCACTAAAAGCAAAAAAATTTGAAAAAGTATTTTTATAAAAATATATTTATAAAAAGTTGCTGAAATCACCAGTAATTGGCACCTAGAGCACCAATGTATGACACCTTGTGATCCAGTAATTGGCACAAGTTTATATTAAAATAAAACTTTACATTTTGCATTGGGTTTAATCGTTTTGAATGAATTTACTGTAGATGAAGATGCCATATTTCAGGTTTTTGAGAGTAAGAAATCAGCATATCACTCTGAAATGTGAACACTTTAAAACAATACAATATACTTATATTAATATCCAGTAATTGTCATGCTGTCTCCAGTAATTGTCATATGAAGCTTTAATGGATTCCAATTACTGATAATATTTCATATTTTCAAATAAAAACAAATGATAAACAAAATTAGTGTATAACTTTAAAAGTACTTCTAAAATATGTGGTTTAATCTCAAATTTCCTTTCGAATTCCTTGTAATTGGTATAAGTGCCAATTACTTGGAACTAGCAAAATTGAAGCACCATTATTTGGCATCTATCATTAATTCAGAAATCCAAATATTTGTGCCGAAAATACTTTTACACAATTAAAGTAACCCTTTTTAACTAAACAAAACTGTTATCAATTAAAATTTAAAATATATTATAAATCATATAATAATGAATAGAAAAGCATGCCTTCCTTAAACCAAAGAAGAAGCAATTGCAGCAAAATGGCTAATTTCATACAATCCATAATTATTTCTCTTTCCTAGGCACTATTGTCATCTAGTAGCATAAATCAAAGTTATAATCTTTAACGTAAATGAGCATATAACTGGTATATGGTCTTGCATTTTTAAAAGACTGGATATAAATCTTATTTTAGGACATGTTTGTAGAATGTGCCAATCACTGGTGCATGCCAATTACTGGGGATGTTACCCTACCCGAAAATCTTTTATTGGTGGTTATTAAGTTTTCGTTTATCGGACGAGCCTTATTCGTCACTGTCTTTTGTTTGTCCATCACAAATATCTTACATAAAAACTGTATAAGTCAGAAATTTTAAATTTTGTGTATATACAGCTGAATACCACGCATCACACGACAAATCATAAAATTTTGAAAAAGTCTATTATTTTAATTAAATTAATTTTTTCAATGTCATTCGTTTATTTTTGCAATTTAAAAAGAAATGCTTATTTTGAATAGTTGCGTGTAGACATCATAGCTTAGAAGAAAAGCATCTCGCTAGCAAACAGTATGTTCTTAGTTCGAACCCCGATGCTGAAACTTGATATTTTTATCTTTAGATGGATTTAAAAGGAAATTTCGTATTTTTGGTCGATTTAAGGGTTTATATTTTTAGGTTTTGTTCATCTGACATTCATAATATTTTATTAAATTCAAATTTCTTTCTATTTAAAAAACTTTTGCGATTTATTAATGATTCAGCATTTTAAATTTAATTTTAACTAAATTTTTTTTCGCTTTTAGAAATTTAAAATTTCATTTATACCTTCGCAATTTTTTTTAATTTCGAATTTTTAAATAATTAAGAATTTTAGATTTATTTAAATAATCTGATTTGAACATTTTTATTTGGATTAAAATAAATAACTTCCCTTTATATTTTATTTTTAAATTAAAAGTATTGTGCTACCATCTAAGTAAGAATTTAATGATTATAAATTAACAATTTGGGTTAATTAATTGAAGGATAAGCTGTTTTGAAAGAAATATTATTAAACGAAATCTTTAGTGCAATCTGCTATCACACTTACCCATTTGTTCATATAGTTAAGACCAGTCACTAATGCCAACATACTAAAGTTATATATAGACGGCGACATTTAGAAACGAAATCAAATAAAGTAAATCGTACAAAGTAAAGTAAAAAGCTTCGAAATTTTAAATAGCTCTTTTGCATTATGTTTATGAAACAATATTACTAAGCTATAGGAAGAAAATTCTAATGTGAACCAGCAGGGAAGATGTAAGAATAAAAGATCATTGAACGATCGTTGACCTCTGAAGAATATTTTAAACAAGTCGAAAATTATTCTCAAAAGCTTTCTTTTAGTTTTTTGTAAATTTATTTTTGAGAGTGAGTATATAATCTATTGATGAAAAGAATATTTCCCAATTAAACTGATGGCATTAAGCTCATAGGCTATTCGCACTAACTGCATATTACAGCCTATTGTTTTGAAAGAATAATGCCTCTCGTAAAACAAATTAAGGGGGGGAAGAGGGATCAGCTCCCCCGTTTCTCCCTTTATACTTAATCACTGAACCTGCAAAACTACTAAGGGATATGCCTTATCATGATGAACCTCTATCCAAATCTCGATTAAAACCCATTTATTTCATTTGAGGTGTTATCCTCCGTTCCACCTTCTATATATAGCCAAAATTATTACTACACTTAGCCAAATTCCCAAAATTATTCAGGGATTCACCTTATAAGGAAGAACCAGGCTCCCAAATTTAAAGCAAATCGAATGATTCTGCATAAAAATCCATTTATCTAATTTAAGGGGGGGGGGGGTGTGATCGCCCGTTACCTCTTTATACTTAACAAAACATCCTCAAAACTAATCAGGGAAACGTCTTATCAGTAAGAGCCTCCAAAAATTGAAACAAATTGGTTAATTCTGCATGAAAAACTTTATTACCTAAATTCAGAGGGGTAGCATCCCCCCCGTTCCTCCATTAACACTTAACCAATGAACCCCCAAAACAAATCAGGGAAGCGTTGTGTCAGAATGAAACCTATATCCAAAATTTGAAGCAAATCGGTAAATTTTAGCATGAAAAACACATTTACCTAAATTAAGGAGCTCCCCCCCCCTTTATACTTAACCAACACCCAAAATTAATCACGGAAGTGCCACAACAGAATTGTCCTATATCTAAATTTTGAATGAAATCTGGTAATTCTGCATGAAATTTTTTTACATAAATTAAGGGAGGTTAACACCCCCGTTTTCCCCCACTTTATACTTATTCAATGAACACAAAAATTAATCAGGGAAGCGCCTTATTTGAATAAACCTATACCCAAAATTTGAAGTAAATCGGATATTTTTTATCATGAGTTATCGCATTACACACATACATATATAGAACGGGCGGGCACATAAGCTCTTAGACTTTGATAGCCTACTAAAAAGCAAAAAAGTATAATCATGAGTCAAGTACAGATTATAAAACATTTTCCAACGCATTCAGAATGTTGTAACAAAATTTCACTGTTTAATGAAAGTGAAAGATTATGAAAAAATGAAGAATATGATGAATGAAACACCATTCACCAGTAATGGCCACCAGTTGCTGCCCATCTTATCATTGGCTATATCAGTGTCCTTCATTTAATTTCATGTGACAATTCATAGTTCTCCGGGGCACTTCGTGTTGTACATACAGCCAGCGACATTTTTGTACTCATTTTTGAACCATTTCAACTATAATTAACACTTTTAACACTAGAACGGCTATAAACGGTCATTTTGATCGCTATATACCATTGAATATATTTCGGTTCAAATCATAAATTGAGCTATAAAATTAGTTTAAAAGAATTAACGGGGAAAAAGTTTAAATAAATGTGTTAAGCTGTTTTAAATCAGAATTATGGTGAGAAATTTTGTTATAAAGTTTGGCTAAATCTTCCGGCCTTTCTTAGTGTTAGCCCTTTGGGGACGAGCGATACGTATACATGCCGCAAAAAAGCTTAAGAATTCTTGTTTATCTCCACCAGTAAAACTTTACTGTAAAATTTGCCTCATTTAATCGGAGCATTTTCTCGATTTAATAAGGCGCAAAATTCTGCTTTTAAAAACCGATGAAAAGATATTAAGAATTTCGTAAAAGGCTCCAGTGTCGATAACCTTCTCACCGCCAGCCGCAAACTGATTATATCCGTTCGCTAAGCTGCGAGTTTCAATGTTATACAAGCATTATTTAAATTAATATAATTCTATGCATATAATACAGTTTTAAAGCATTTTGTTATGATTAATACTCTTCTTATATGTAATTAAATTTTATTTGTCATGTTGGAAAAACATATTTTTCTTTGATTCTTAAACATTACAAAGAAAACATTACAGGGTAAAAGGGTTAAGGGTTCTCCTGTTTGTTAATAATAGCATTTAAGACATCTTTTGTTTTAAAAAAAATTTAATTTAGCATTTTTAGGTGCGTTCGTAGTTATGTAAATATGTTGTATCTATACTCGTCGTTCAGTACATCTGTTTGTCCGTCTGTCTGTCCTTCTGTCTGTCTATTCGTCTGCCCGTATATAACAAAGCAAAAACTGCCAAACTGAATCATTTAAAATTTAAATATGATTGTTGCGTAATTTTGTTGGGTCATTTCAAATTTTATGAAAATCGGATGTATATTTTAATTACACGGACAATCAAAAGTATTCAGTTGCATTACGCCCAATCGGAAAAACTAGTTTCAAGTGCATTTTAATGATGTTACAGCCTTTTGAATATAATAAAATATACATTCTGTACAATCTGTGGTGCAGAGAATATTTGGGTATATACGTATTAACGCCACCGCATTTAGAGATTTGGCGGTTTTTAAATACCGCCTATCTACACCTAAAATTTTTCCGACAAATCGTAAAATAAAACACTTTATTTAAAATCAAAACACTTTATTTATAAACAAAGTACTCTCTTAAAATGTCAGCCAAAAAATAACTCAAATTGATCTGAAATTCACTCATCTCACGTTTTGAAAAGCAGCTTCTCATAAAGAGTTGAAACAACTCAAGTGAGTGAGTTGTTTTTAAATAAGTTAAATCAGGATGAGTTGTTTAAATTAGCAATCGAAATCAAGATGAGTAAAGCATTGAAAAAATAACTCATTCACGATTCAACATATTACAGTTCTTTTCCGAGAAGCCAAATCCACTCTTTCGTTTTAAGAGTGTAGTCAATCGGATTTTGATGGAAAACGGGCCGATATAGAGTTTAACATAGATTCAAAACAGTCTCTTTTGTTCAAATCTCAAATACGTATTTTTGTAGCACTAAAAAATGTCGTTAAAAATCAGAAAACAACGAGGCAACAAAGTATCCAAAAAATAACTGCGTGCGCGTGCGAACAACAAGATTTCTCTTTATTGGCACATTAGCGAAACTTCTGCTGCGGTGGCGTTAATACGTAAGTACCAATATTTGTTATTAATTTACAGAACTACGCAAAAGTATTCCATTACATAATGGTATAGGGGAAACATTGTTTGGGGTGCGTTTTAATTTTATTAAACTATTTCACATTTTATGAAATTGATATATACGTTACTAAGATTTACTACAAGTTACTGTCTGTATAATAGAAAGCAGATAGTATTTACCGGGAGGCACAAAGATATCGACTACTATACTGTATCCGAAGTACTGTATACATAATATTACATCAAGATCTGGATATTTTTAAAACTTTGATATAGTACGAACGCACCTCATTTTCTACGTTTGGCGTACAACTTCCGACTTGTTATTTTTTATCTTCAATTATCATATAACAAATGGGTTTACTATAATTTAATGTGTATTTATTCTTTATTCAGATGCTTGTATAAATTTTATATAACTTAAGTAATTACATGTAAATGAGTATTAAAATTAAATTTTTAAATTAATCCATATTAGAATTTCACATTAATGGATTTTTTGTAATTGCGAATTAAATCGGTGGTTCCAAAAAATTCTCAGTAATGATGAACTTAAAAATACACTATGTGTAAACTACTTAAGAAAGATAACAAAAATAAATAAAAAGTTATTAAATTACTTTAATTCTTAGTACTTTCAACTGTAACCACAGGCGTTGTCTAAGAATATAACAATGCAGATATTAACATCTTAATTTTCAATTTAATTTAGTTACATGACATTTAAAAATTAGGATGTTAATATCTGTATTTTTATATTCTCTGACGACGACTGTGTTGACTATTGAAAGTACTAAGAATTAATTTAACATTCTTTTTTAATATATCTTGTCATCTTTTTAAAGTAATTTACACATAGTGTAATTTAAAGTTTACCTTTTTAAAGATAAATTTGGTGTTCTACTTATTTATTCTTTGTAATGATATTTTATTACACCACTGAACTACTTTAGGGCAACAATCTAACATACTTAAGGAATGTAAAAGATGCAAAAATAAATAAAACTGACCCAAAGAAATATCCTTAAGGGGGCTCAGGGGTTGAAAACTTTTCAAAAAATCGATTTTTTTTATGATCTAGTTTGATTATTCAATTAATTCTTAACTCAATGCAAAAAACCGCATAAAAATATTAGCATTTTTAACGGAGTTATAAGCATTTACGTATCAACACTTTCATAGCCGCATCCATATAATTTCAACTTTAAGTCGCGTTTTCTCAAAACTTGATTTTTGACGACTAACACCAAGATTTAAAAAAAACTACTTGATGGAATGACTTCATTTTTTTTTTTTTTTTTTTTTTTTTAATGCATATAACATTATTATCTATAGAATGAATTAATATAGTTTGGATAAATTAATATTTTGAGTATTTTTAATTAAAAAAAAGTTGTATTTTTTAGGAGCTTTTTAAATTTTCAAATTTGAGAGTTTTTTTAATAATGTTGTTTTTGAGTGATAGTTATATCCTTAATTCATTCTATAGAGTAAATTTTCCGGATCATTTTAAAGCAAAAATTAGGTTCTTATGTCAATTCATCGTTAAGATATCTTGGTGTTGGTGATATAACACGTATTTTTATTTATTTATTTATTTATTTTTTAAATTGCGTCACATAAAGTTTGCTATATTTCTTATTATATTACATTGAAGTACTTCATTTCATAATTTTATAAGACTACAAACATACCTTTAAAATATCAGATAGTTTAAATCAATTACATTGAATACTTTTGTTTTTATATGGACCCGAAGCGAGACTCTATTTACATGTTTTCCGTATCGATCAACCCCTGAGCCCCCTTAAGGGAAGGACGAAATCGTTTGCGAGCCCTAATGCGCTCTTGAACATAGCATTCCAAACCACGGTATCTAGACTGCTAGATCAAGATAATTATCGTCTGTGTTTTAAAACTAACTAAATTTAATTTTTAAACAAGACTAAATTATAATGACTTATAAATTGTACAACCTGCAAAATTATGGTTGCGTCATGTTTTTTAGCTTTTGATAGTTGATTCTTAAGTAGACTCTTCCTGGCTTGAGCAATTTGGCGAATAAGAAACAAAAAACAGTCGCCAAATGAAAAAAAAAATATATATTAGCAAAATAGATTCGGCGTGAAATATTGAAAAATGTATCTTTAACCCCTTTCTGTATCCCTGCTTTTCCAAACGTTATAAAATAACCTTTTTTTTTTTTTTTTTTTTTTTTTTTTTTTTGTAATTGCTTATAAAAGAGAAAATCGACTACCTGCTACAGTAAATATTACAAATGATTTCATTCTAAATGTCTCCTAGTCCTAAATGTGTAGATGTTTCAGATATTCTTTTAATAATCTAAATAAAAATTACGAACAGCTATAACGTTAATTTACTGTTGTGAAAACATAAGTTAAAAATTGTTATAATTTTTTTGTTTCGACAAAAAAGAAAAAAAATTGACTGGTTAATGATTATTTTGAATACAACTAATAAATAGTATGGTAAATGGGTAATTTCAGCAACACATTGCAGTCAAACTTTTCTCTGTTTAGCATTTGATGCGAGTATTTTCGTCTGTGTTTTAACCGGTATACGATCCATTACACGGATAGTGATTAAAGGACAATAGTTAAATATATATCACATAATCATTTCTATCTTTGGCGGTTGCTAAACTAAATTGGTGTTGAGTCAGCATATCTATAAATTGAGCAATGTAAAGCACGATGCGACTGAACATGTAAAGCAACATACAATTGTTTAGAAACGTCAATAAAATCTTCACTGCATTGTCACTCACATGTACACCCAAAAAGGAGCAGAAATTGAACCCTCGCAATTTGGCGAGTCTGATTGTTCTTTTACTCGCCTAATGGAGTATTTTGTTGCGATTTGGCGCAATTGCGAGCGACAGCGAGAACCCTGCTTGTACCACTGAATCCGAAAATGACCTTCACTTTTTTACCATTACGTCAAGAGTTTTTGCAAATCGTAAATTTCAAAGTCAAAAGGTCAAAAATAGCGAAATTCTGATACTGTAAAATAGATGCTATGATTTTTTTTTTAAATAAAAGTTCAAAGTTAATGAGGAACCCCCCTCCACCCTACACACACTCCTCATCTGTCCCCTGATCTGTTTAGCTGTATTAGACCCGGGGTCAATAGCATAGACAATCAGTTCAATGAGTTCACGCATGAAAATCTAGAATTACTTTTATCTTGATTCGCATATTAAAATGCAATTGGTCTCTCAAATCATATCTTTGTGGAAAACACATAGAAACCCTATTTTAACGGTTGATTCGCAGATTTACCATTGTACTTTCGTGCACCCAAAAGTATAAAAAAAATGAAGGATTGGGAGCAGGAAAACATAATAGTAAACCTATGAGTCAACCGTTAAAATCGTGTTTTTAGGTGTTTTCCCCAAGATATGACTTGACAGACCGATTGCATTGTAATATGCGAATCGAGATTTAACTAATACTAGATTTTCATCTGTAAATTCGATGAGGTAATTGCCTGTGCTGTCGCCTCCTGGTCTATATCCTAGGATAAACCAAATAATGAATAGATTATTGAGTTAAAAAAATTAAGTTGTGCCAAGTTTTATAGCTTGTGATAACTGATTCATATGTATTTTGTAGCGCTATATTACAAAAGGACCTTCATTTTTTACCATTACGTAAGAATTTTTTGCAAATCGTAAATATCAAAGATAAAAAATCCAAAAATTTCGAAAATCACATACTAAAAAATAGAGGTGATTATTGTGCTTTTTAATTTTTCATAATCTATTTTTAGGTTTTTTTTTTTTTTTTTTTTTTTTTTTTTTTTTTAAAGCAATGAGTTTGAAAATGACATTCATTTTTAACCATCATATCAAGAGTTTTTGCAGATCGGAAATTTCAAAATTTAAGAGTTCAAAGTTATAATTGAATCCGATCATACTAATCAGATCCATAAGCTGTATGAATCCCCCAGTATGAGACAAAAAGTTTAATAAATTATTGAATTAAGTAAAATTAAATTAAATAAAAAAAAGTTATACACCTATTTTAAAATATCAGATTTTCGCTATTTTTAACTTTGAATTTGCGATTTGTGAAAAATTCTCATTTGATGGTTAAAAAAAAAAGTCATTTTAAGATTTAGTGCTAAAAAGTATATAAAAATCAACTAACAAAATTTAAGCAAGTTGGAAATTGCCCGCCAAGCCTAGCAAATGTGATGCATTCGTAATGCTTCAAAATTAAAAAAAAAAAAAAAATCAGATCTTGGTGTAATAGTATATAGTACTTCTGATACAGCATAGTAGCAGAAATCTTTTGTGTGTTCCTATAAATACTATCTGTTTTCTATCATAAATGAAGTAACTTGTAGTAAACCTCAGTAATATATATCAATTTCATAAAATGGGAATGAATTAATATAATTAAAATGCTTCTAAACAGTG
Source organism: Maratus speculifer (assembly GCA_964019185.1). NCBI lineage: Eukaryota > Metazoa > Arthropoda > Arachnida > Araneae > Salticidae > Maratus > Maratus speculifer. The sequence continues at coordinate 142,137,256 of OZ025301.1, read as the reverse complement.
TTTCCCGATATACCATTATGTAATGGAATACTTTTGTGTGGCCCTGTAAATTAATAAAAACGTGCTTTGCAACACAGATTGTACGGAATGTCTATTTAGTATATACTCATAGATGCATATCAGTTTTATTATGTTCGAAGTGTAACAGCATTAAAATGCATTTGAAACCATTTTTCTCATTGTCCCGTAAATGTAATGAAATACTTCTGATTTACCCTGTAACTAAACTATACATCTGATGTTCATAAAATTTGAAATGACTCGACAAAAATATGCAATAATTGTATATTTTTAATTTCAAACGATTCGGTTGGGTAGTTTTTGCTCTGTTATATGCGGGCGGATAGGCACAGACAGACGGACTGAACAAGGTGCTTCGTATTTTCATAACAGCGAACGCACTTAAAAACATAACCTTTTCCTGCATTTTATAGTATCAGATTTCTGCTATTTTTTGACGTTGAAATTTGTGATTTGCAAAAAATCATGACACGGTGATTAAAAATGAAAATTATTCATCTTTAACAATTTTTTTGACAAATTATAAATTTCGATTTGAGAAAATTCCTATCGTGCTGGTTAAAACTAAAGGTAATTTTTTGTTTCACCGCTAAAAAGCGTATAAATATCAATTATTAAAAGTTAAAAAAACAAACGCATCGCAGATTCGTATTTCGTGATATTTCTGTTCTTTATAGTATATTTTGCTCTTTGAATGTAACGCCGTCCGTTTTATATAAAGCTATTATAAAATTTTAAAGTTATTTTTCTAGAAACCCCGTTTTACAAGCTGTTCGACCATTTTTTTTTTTCAAGAACTAGTGGACCGATTTGCTTCATTTTACAATTTAAAATAAAACTAATCGTTTTCTCTGGAGTTCATTGGTTTCATTGATTCAATGTTTTTTAGAGTTTGTAAAAAGCTAAAAGGAAAAAAAAAAACGAAAAATGTGACCTTTTTCAGAAAACTTCAAAATTATGGTTTAAAGGGTCGTCTATGATGTGCAGAGAAGCATAATTTGAAAATAAATATTTTATTCATTTTATTTATACAATAATCGAAACATATTAAGAGAGTAAACAGGTTAAAAAAATCTATGATTTCCACAATAAAAAATTATATTTTTTTACATAAAAAATTGGGTTTTGTTATTTTTACAGGAAAAATCTAAATCTTTTACAGAAAACAACAACAACAAAACAAAAATGTTTTAAATTTGTTACAAAAACAATAACAAATTACTTGTAATTGTTTAACAATACTATTTAACAATTTAATACGTTGTGTGATTAAATTTTTACAAAAAAATATTGTTTGTGTTATTCTATTTCAGTATAGAAATAATGTATTTTGTGTAATGAATTTTTTAAAGTAACGAATTTAATTTTCCAAGAAATTCGATGTAACAAGATTCTATACTATTTTATGCAAACTGAGATTAATAAATAATGACTTGTAGGATGAGTGTTGAGGTTACTTGTTAACTAAATTTTAAGTTTAATCAATTTAATGAATTTTTTAACTAACACATATAATTTGGATAGTAAACAAAATCCTATTCTATTTCAGTATAAAAAATACTCAGTTCAACGGAATTTTCAGTATAGAGAATTTAATAACTATTCCCTTAAGTTGTAATGAGATTTTTACTATTTTACGCCGAGACTTACAGAGTTCTTAGCAAACTGAATTTTGTTCCGCATCTCTTATGTACAGTGTCTCACAAAAGTGATGGGACACTTGTGCTTTATAAAAAGAAACTGCAATAAAATAAATAAACAAACATGTGCAAAAATTTTTTGGGTGTGTTTCATATTTAAAGTTAGTAACAATTATTACATAACATACATTTTGTCAAAATATTAAAATATTAATTTAATAAAAATACAATTATTCAGAACGGAGCAAAAAATGGCTCACATAAGTGATGGGACACTTACTTTTCCATCAAATATTTATCCAAAAATTTTACTTTTTAAAAGGTTTTAATATTTTGCTGGATTTCCTTTTACTTTTAAAACATGATTTAATCTTTTTGGGATGGATTCGACTAATTTTTTTGTGATTTCTGGAGTGATTTTACCCCCCATTCTTCTTGAAGCACCGATTTTAGTTGTTGTTTTGAAGAAATGGTATGTTTGCGAATTCTTGATTCCAATTCTTGCCAAATATTCTCAATGGGATTTAAGTCTGGAGATTGTGGTGGTGTTTTGATTATTTCAGGACAGTTATATAGCAGCCAGAGTCTAACGTTCAGAGCAGTGTGCTTGGGGTCATTGTCCTGGTAGAATTTAAAATCGTTATGATGGTTCAATTTTCGTGCTGAAGATTTCAAATTTTGCTTTAAAGTATCAATATACTTGTACTGATTCATTATACTGTCAATAAAAACAAGATTACCAACTCCAGCGGACGACGTACACTCCCATACCATAACTCCTTCTCCACCATGTTTTACTGTTGGTAACAAGTTCTGTTTGCGAAATTCTTCCCTGGGTTTTCTCCATACCAAGATTCTACCGTCAGAACCAAACATATTAAATTTACTCTCATCAGCAAATATAACTTTATTCCAGTAATCAGAATTCTTATTTATGTTGGATTTTGCGAAAGCTAGTCTGAGTTTTCTATTCTTTTCACTTACGAAGAATTTTTTCTTGGCTACTCTACCGTGATATCCAGCAGATCGAATTACCCTTCTAATAGTCTAAGGATTAACAATTATTCCATATAATGCTTGTAAATCAGCAGCAACTTTTGAAGCACTATTTCTTGGATTTTTTTTTAATATTTCGAACGATAATTCGCTTTATTCCATTGGATAGCTTTGATGGTCGGTCAGGTCTTCTTTTATCCTGAATCATATGATTCTTTTTATATCGTTTAATGATATTGAAAACTGTTGAACGACTCAAGTTAACTGTTTCAGCAGTTTTTCTAATAGATTTTCCACGTTCAATATGCAAATTAATAACTAATTTTCGAATTTCAGGCGAAGTTTCTTTTCGTTTAGCAAAACACAAAAATTCCAAAACAAACTGGAGAGAAATACTGCAGACGATTTTATAAATTATTGCCAGTTGCTTTTAAGTAAAAATAAAACCCCAAAAATATTTTTATTGCTTATTTCAGACGATTTTTTTTTTTTTTTTTTTGCATATATAATGGTGTCCCATCACTTATGTGAGCTATTTTTTGCTCCGTTCTAAACATTTGTATTTTTATTAAATTAATATTTTAATATTTTGACAAAATGTATGTTATGTAATAATCTTTACTAAATTTAAGTATTAAACACACCCACAAAAAAATGTGTACAGGTTTTTTTAATTTATTTGATTAGTTTCCTTTTGTAAAGCACAAGTGTCCCATCACTTATGTGAGACATTATATATCTTCATCATTACACGATTTCTTTTCTTATGTTTTTATCCACAGCTACAAAATACGTCGATTATTTAGATTTTTTTAAAAAGAAAAAAATCCTATAATTCTATTTCAGTATAAAAAATATTGAATTGAATGAGTTTTTCATTATAGCGAATTTAATCAGTCTTCAATGGAATTGTAACGAGATTATTACCATTTCATCAAACATGTATATTTTCATCGGTCAAAAGTATTTTCAAGGTAATTTTAGATGTAATTTTTTTCTTGTGTTTTTATCCTCAGCTACAAAATTCTTGGATTATAGAATACTAAATGCAGTATAATCTCGTTACAAAGAATTTCCGTATAACGTAGTTTTCAATTTAACAAACATAATTAGATAGTAAAATAATCCTATATTTCTATTCCATTGGATTCCATTAGTAAAATAATCCTATATTTCTATTTCAATATAAAAAAATATTCAGTTTAACGAGTTTTTCATTACAGCAAATTTAATCAGTCTTCAATAGATTTGTAACGAGGTTATAATTTTATCAATTACATGTATATTTTCATCGGTCAAAGGTAGTTTCAAGGTAATTTCAAATTTAATTTTTTTTCTTGTGTTTTTATCCTCAGCTACAAAATTCTTGGATTTTAGAATACTAAATTCAGTATAATCTCGTTACAACGAATGTCAGTATAACGGAGTTTTCTATTTAACAAACATAATTTAGATAGTAAAATAATCCAATATTTCTATTTCAATATAAAAAAATATTCAGTTTAACGAGTTTTTCATTATAGCAAATTTAATCAGTCTTCAATAGAGTTGTAACGAGATTATTACCATTTTATCAATTACATGTATGTTTTCATCGGTCAAAGCTATTTTCAAGGTAATTTCAAATGTAATTTTTTTTCTTGTGTTTTTATCCTCAGCTACAAGATTCTTGGATTATAGAATACTAAATGCAGTATAATCTCGTTACAACGAAAGTCAGTATAACGGAGTTTTCTATTTAACAAACATAATTAGATAGTAAAATAATCCTATATTTCTATTTCAATATAAAAAAAATATTCAATTTAACGAGTTTTTCATTATAGCAAATTTAATCAGTCTTCAATAGAGTTGTAACGAGATTATTACCATTTTATCAATTACATGTATATTTTCATCGGTAAAAGTATTTTCAAGGTAATTTCAAATGTAATTTCTTTTCCTGTGTTTTTATCCTCAACTACAAAATTCTTGTATTATAGAATACTAAATGCAGTATAATCTCGTTACAACGAATGTCAGTATAACGGAGTTTTCTATTTAACAAACATAATTTAGATAGTAAAATAATCCTATATTTCTATTTCAATATAAAAAAAATATTCAATGTAACGAGTTTTTCACTATAGCAAATTTAATCAGTCTTCAGTAGAGTTGTAACGAGATTATTACCATTTCATCAATTATGTAATATTTTCATCGGTCAAAGGTACTTTCAAGGTAATTGGATGTAATTAAAGATGTAATTTTTTTCTTGTGCTTTTATCCTCAACTACAAAATTCTTGGATTATAGAATATTAAATACAGTATAATTGGGATAGTAAAATAATCCTATATTTCTATTTCAATATAAAAAAATATTCGCTTTAACGAATATTTCAGTATAGCAATTATAATTTCCCTGGAGATTCGTTGTAGCGAGATTTTATTGTTTAATGCAAACTGAGATTAATATGCAGGGTGATTCAAAAAACGTGGACAAATTGATATGACAAATCAGGCATACGACAAGGATAAAAAATTACATAGGAACATAGGGCCGCAAACCACTTATTGAGTCACAAATGCAGGGTGTTTCATCCTAACTCAATTTGGGTTGACAGTAATAAATTTCAGAAAACTGAAGTATATTATAATAAAATATTTAACAGACATTCTCATCTTTGTTTTAAATGTGATAACACCAAACAAAAGTGGTAGAAGCTTGCATTATGCGCACCAGCAATATGCACTTTGCATCTCACATTTTGGATTGCGATAATCAGTTTATAAAGACTCATCGATTGCTTGAGTAATTTGTTTTTCCAGATCTTTCGGTAACATTATCACATTTCACACAAAATAAGGTACATATCGCTGCATTTTCATTACAATATTTTTATTTTCCTCGAAATTATTACTTTCAAACCGGGTGTAGCTAGAATGAAACACGCTGCATTTGTGACTCAATAAGTGGTTTGCGGCCCTATGTTACTATGCGATTTTTTATCCTTGTCATGTGCTTGATCTGTCATATCAATTTGTCCACGTTTTTTTTAATCACCCTGTATAATGACTTGTAATGTTGACGATGAGGCTGCTAGTTAAGGATGTATTTCAATCCAAACTGCTTTTCTGATTTATTTTTATATTCACTTTTACTGTTAAACACAACTAATTGACTGGTTCGCTTATTTAGAATGTACACAATGTGCCATGCTTGTCGATTTTTTTATAATTGCAGAAAATATTGCAAAAAAATGTTATCAAAGTTGGTCTTTTGAACAGAATTTTCCGAAACGGGAGGTCTGGGAACGAGGAAAAAATGGTCATATTGAGAAAGTAATTGTTTATTAATCAAATTCTAATGAATACCGAAAAATGAAATCATATATCTCTTCAAAAATCACCTCAGCAAGTTTCATGTTTTTTCTTTTAAAAATGAGTCTGAAAATGTATCAGAAAATTTCGAGCTGTTGAGGGTAAAAAAATATTTTTTCGAATACACCCTTAATAGAATTTCGATCCTCATATTTAATGTATCTCTTCATCATTACATGCTATCTTTTCTCATGTTCTTATCCAAAGCTACAAAATTCAAATCCTGTTTTGCATTGTTTTTTCCGTATTATCGTAATCTGAAGTAATCTTATCGTAGTTTCCTCGTCAGGTGGCGCACCGCTCTGTAATCGCGCAAAAGATGAATTCCGGAGTTCATCGTCTGCCTTGATCTTCTCCTGTCGGTCATCTTTTTTTGCAAACGGTTGGGAGAAACAGAAAGAACAACACTCATTCCTGACAGTAATTACTTTAAAGAACTTTTTGTTTCAGTTCAAGAATTTCTGCGGGATACTTTCTTTTATTTTTGGAATTTTAGAACTTCTCTGTGTTTTATAATGTGTGGTATAGTGTAATATTGAGTAAATTACTCAGTTGCATATTGGATATTTGAAAGGTAAATGTTTTATGTCATTATTATAGTTGCTGTTTTTACTTGTTTGTACGTTTTTTACTTGTTGTGATTTAAATTTAGCACTTTTAGATGAAAGTATTATTTTAAAACCTTTAACAAAAGTATAATTAATGTGAACTTCTAAAAAAAGATAATACAAATATACATTATTTTAAATTATTATTACTTATTTAAGTTGACAAATTTCAGTATAAAATGTAGAAAATTATTATTTTTTTTTTTTAATTAATGTTTCTGCAGTTTTCATGATTTCAACCTTTTTTTAAAAATGAAAAATGAATATTTTTATTTCTTATTAATAAACGAGAAATACTTAAATCCAATAAATACAGTTTATTCATTCCAGACATTTGAATTTACACCATTTTGAGTTTTTCTTGATTTGTGCAAATGCAATTTATATATTGCATTTTACTTTTAAAAAGTTTTTATTTATTTTATTTTTTTACATGTATAAATATATATTTATAAATATTAAATTTTATAAATACAGATTTATTGCATATAGATTTTTTTTAATTAAATTTTGGATGACTATTATAATATATCTACGAATTGAAACATTTATTATATTCATTGTAATGAATAAAATTTATTGAAAAGACGCATAAATTTAAAGTAATTTTTTCATTTGTATTTTTTTAATTCGCCAGATATTTATAAACTTTCACACATCTTAAATTTTATACATAATAATATTTTAAAAAACTATTATAAAAGGTAAATATTTTAAATAATTGATATTTTATATTATTTTTAATATTATTGTTATTTTATTTTGTGTTAACATTTATTTGTATTTTAAAGTAAAGTATTTTTTTTAACAGCTTACAAAAATATAATTAATTTGAACTTTTAAATAAGATAAAACAAATGTACATTTTATGTGAAATTTAAGTTGATAATTTTTTTTGTAAAAAAGCACAAAGATATTTTTTTCCGTAAATATTTCTGCAGTTATTGTGATTGTAAACTTTCACAAATTGCTTGTTATGAATAAATCTAATAAATAAAATTAATCCTTTTCAGGTATTTTGAATTCGCATCATTTTATCACTGAAAAATTTTTCTTATAATAAATTATTTTTTATAGCAATATATATGTGTGTGTGTGTGTAATTGGTTTTTTCATTTATTATTAAAGATCGGATAAAAAACGAAGCCGAATTTCAGCAAACTTCCTATTTTTTGCTGAAAATGAAAATGAAAGTGCACAAAAATTATTTTTAAGTAATTAATGCATGCATGAATACATATAATTACAAATTAATTACAATCCTAAGTTGTTTCTATACTTCTGATCAAAACTTTTTATTTTCATAGAAAATAAAATGTAATTAATTCATCCACGACACAAAAGGATTTTCTAATTATAAGAATTTTAGTTAATTAAATAACGACTTAGGTATATATATCCATTTCGATTTATCTTTTATTAACTAACCTGCCCGGCGTTGCCTGGCCCCGTGATATTATTTTATATCTCAAAGCCCATTTTGTCAAAATTTATGTTTTTAAATGGAAAAATCGCGAAAATATATTGAATTGAGAGCATATGCTGTATGGTATTTTATTTTCTACTTAATTTTACTTTTTGAAGCTAAGCAGAGCTTTTGGAGCTTTGGAAAGCGAACGACATCACCGCGACGAAATACTCAGGTTTTTACTTATTTCGTAGAAATTTTCAAGCATCTTATTTTGTAAAAAATAATTCTATCCATCCGAACGTTTCAAAACGTTTTTGGAAGTGATGTAAATCTGGTTTATTGAAATGTTCTAAAAAGAATATGTTGAAATACGAACATTTAGTTGTTTTTAACGTAGAAAAAATATAGTTTCCATGAGCTGCCAAGTGATTTACGTTTGCCGGTGTATTTCAAAGAATTAAATCTCATATTTTTAAAAACAGATTGCGTCATAAATTATAAAATCGTTTTTGCTTTAAGAATATATTTTTGGTTTGTTTATATCTCTAAAACTGCATCATAGGGGAGCGTTGACATTACAAAGAAAAATAGTTTTGGGAAAAACGACCCCTTTTGAAAAAAAAAAAAAAAAAAAAAAAAAAAAAAAAAAAATCAAAGTGTTTACTGCAACATGTTTTCGAATTCGTTATAGCATTTGAGACTTAAAGGTACGATCTTTCGAAATATGTCTTTCAAGTATAACTGTGCCGGGATATCTGATCCCTGAAACATGTAAATCCGTCGAAAACCGGATTTTGAAAATTTTCATGAAGCCAATACTTTCTTCCTGTAAAGATAGGAAAAAGGAATAAAAAGTCTAAATGAGTAAACTTTAAAATGTAGGAATTTACGTTTCAAATCTGTGGAAAATTTCGTTTGGAAAAAACATGCTATGGCGTTTTTATAAATATTTGTGGTTTCTATGAAAAAGTAAAGTACTTTATACAACCCTTATTCGGTTTTCTTAAACATTCGGAACTCTGAATACAATTAGACTTTCGGACGTTTGAGTTCAATAACTCATGCCTCACAATGTTTACTAATCGGCGTTTTCTTCTTCTGCTTCGTTTTCTTTTAAGAAACATTCTGCAGTGCACTTTCTATAAGTGAGGAATTTCAAACAATAAAGTTCTGTGCTTCAAAATGTGTAATATATTGTAAATACATATCTTGCATTCATAAAGGATCTTTTGAAGAAAATATTTTATATTATTATTTTTATATAAAAAAAGAAAAAAAAAACTTTAAAAGTCAAAGCATAAAAATAATTGTATAAAATTAAATTTTTGTCTTATATTTCTTTAATTTTTACGATATTTACTGGCTTTTACACATCTTATGTTTTGGGAATAAAAGTAATATTATAATATTTAATATATATATATACAGTCGAGTCTCTCTATAACGAAACTCCATACATCGAATTTTTCTATATAACGAATTTTTAGTAGGAACGGTTCCCTTTTCGCATGATTACATTAAAAACAGTCTCTATATAGCGAAATATCGATCTCCATATAACGAATTTTTTCATAAATTGGTCTTAATTTTCTCAGTTTTAAAAGGCTTCTAAATCATATCGAATCAATTTTCCATCACTTATTTTTGATTTATCGTCAGTGCTGAGGTTTTTTTTTTATATATATATATTACTTCTTTCCTTGTTCTTTAAATCCAACAAATTCATCCCATCTCCCACACACCTTTCCACATCCTTCTCAAAACAGAGTCAATTGGATTGATGCACATGTAAGAGAGGAATCAATGAGAGGCACATAAGAGAGGCTTTCAAATGGAGGAAAATATTAACTACAATTTTTCATTCCTTGCTAAAATTTGAGCATTGTTTTTTAGAGCGTAACAATTTAAAAATCAAAACAGCAAAAAATCACAGATTTCTTCGTCTGAAATTAATGCAAGTCTTCCTTATTTGATTTTCATTAAGCTTTCAAATAAATGTCTGTTCTCTTTTTTGAAACAGTTTAAATAATTAAGAAATAAAATGTTAGGTTAATATTTACTTTTAAACATTTCAAATTATTAATTCAAAAGATCAAAAATAATATTTGTTCAAATTTCACACATTAAATACGATTTTTAACATCATTCTCTATACATCGAATTTCTCTATATAACGAATTTTTTACTGGAACGGTGGATTTCGTTATATAGAGACTCGACTGTATATATAAGACCATGTTTACAAATATAAAAATTTTATAAGTGATTATTTTAACTGTTCTAAATTTTATATAATATTTATATGGAAAAGCCTTTTCGATTATTTCTATATATATTTATGATAAGTAAAAGTGCTTTTTTAATTTTTATTCTATTTTTGAAACGTCTGAACCAAAGGTGTAGTCTTAAGAAAACAGAGAATATATATACGCAGAGGTATATGCTGACTTGTATAAAATTAAAAACTTTCTGCACACGTAAATATTGTGTTGAAATATTTCTGAAAATTAATTTAATTTTTTATAAAAATACGTGTTATATTATCTCGGAATGGACGAAATTAATATTTTTTACGCGATTCATGGACGAATTTCGTGTTTTTTTGTGCAGTATTTGGACGAATTTTGCGTTTTTGCGTGATATTTGGACAATATTCGCTTTTTTCACGCGTTCCTTTGCGAAATTCAAGTTCTTCGCGCCATCTTTTGTCGAAACTCGCTTTTTTTCGCTCCGTTATTTGTCGAATTGAGAGTTTTTAATTTGATTCTTTGTTGCAATGCCTGTTTTTAATGCGTTTTATTCTTGAAATTCGCAGGGTTTTTTTTTTTTTCGGGATTCTTTGACAAAATTTTGCGTTTTCTTTCACTATTCTTTGCGAAATTCGCCCCACTAGTGGCCGAGATGTTCTGACCTCCAAACTGGTAGACGGTAGGTGCTGGATTCGAACCCAAAGCCTAACCGTTCAGAATTTTCCGTGGTTTTCTTCGAACCTTGGATTTCCTTGCGTAAATACGGGTTAGGTTCCCTTAGAAAGACCCCCCACGGAGGGCACCCCATCCCTTAGGGCCTATATCCCACAGTGTAGATAATTGTTCGACATAAATATAAGCAAATCCTTGCAAAATTCGTGTTTTTTTTTTTTTTTTTTTTTTTTTTTTTTTTGATTATTTAACGATATTTTGATAACGTTTTTCTCCAGCCCTTTGACCAAATCAGTGTTTTTTCTGCAATAATTTGGTGGAATTGGAGATTTTTTTTTCTGCGAAAGATTCAAAAAATTGATTTTCTTTTGTCAAAGATCGCGATTTTTGGCGTCCGAATTTTTGGGTTGATGAATTTTTGAAATTTTCGGAAAATTTGAAAATCGGCCCTTTTTTTAATTGCGCTAGCAATAGAATCGGAAATATTTCATGAATGAAAAAATTCACGCTGGACGTAAAAAATCTCGAAAAATCACTGAAAATCGCATTGAAAAATCGCATTAAAAATCGTTAAACTTCAAAATCCGTAGCAGATTAAATTCCGTGCATTAGGCAAAAAGTTTGAAACAAAAATTCTTTTATCAATGTTAAAATATAGCCCCAAAATGTGAAAAAATAGTTCAAATCACTTTAAAAAAATTCGCTAAAAAATCAAAAATCGCTATACGAATTTCGATTAAACTTTATTGGAAAGAAGAAAAATTTACAATATTGTGTTAAAAGAATGAAATTGTATTCCTTTCACTAATGTAAAAAAAAACTGCCTCAGAATATTTTAAACAAATCGGAAATTGCACGTCATATGTAGCAAATGAGGTGCGTTCGTAATATCACGAAGTTTTTAAAATATACAGGACTTTGGATACAGTGCGTTATCCGAAATCTTTTGTGTGTTCCTGTAAATACTAAATACCTTCTATTATACAGCAATTAACTTGTAGTAAACCTCAGCAACGTATATCAATTTCATAAAATGTAAAATAGTTTAATAAAATGAAAACGCTCTCCAAACAGTGTTTTCCTCTATATCATTATGTGATAAAATACTTTTGTGGCCCTGTAAATTAATAAAAAATATTCTTTAAACACAGATTGTTCAGAATATGTATTTTAGTGTATATTTCATAGATGCATTTGAATTTTATTATTTTTAAAAGAATGTAACATCTTTAAAATACACTTGAATTACATTATATTTTCCTATTGATATTACTTTTGATAGCCACTTTAGTTGAACTATACATCCGATTTTCATAAAATTTTAAATGACTCGACAGAATTATGTATTAATTATATTTTTTAAATTTCAAATGATTCGGTTGAGTAGTTTTTGCGCTGTTGCATGCGGGCGGACGGATTGAACGACGATTATAGGTGCTATGTATTTATATAATTACGACCGCACCTAAAAACCACAAAAAATCGCATAAAAATTAAATTAAGAAACATAATTATAAAATCAGAAGTCGGACTTTAAAGTGGAAAACTTCATATATAGAAGTACCTTTTCCCCTTTCCCCCAAATTTTATAGCTTTACGAGCAGCAGTCTTTTCAGAACATCGTCCAAACACACACTCACAAACTTCTTTAGTATGATAAGCAAATAGATAGGATAATATAACTGGGCGACTATAAAATAATGTTATACGTCCTTATTTAATATGGAGTGGTCGTATTTTAATGGCTTTGTCCGTGTCGTCGTTAGATGGTTGTTGGTTGTATTTGTGACGGCCAATTATCAGCACGTGGGATATAGTCCCTAAGGGGAAGGGGTGCTCGCCGTGGGGGTGGGGCTCTTTCTAGGAAAACCTAACCGGTATTTAGGCAAGGAAATCCAAAGTTGGAAGAAAATGACAGAAAATTCCGAACGATTAGGCCGACGGCCGCGATTGGGTTCGAACCCAGCACCAGCCGTCTACCAGTTTCGAGAGCAGATCCTCTCATCTACTGGTGAGGCTCTGTGTCAAGGTCTTACTAAAAAATATATTGTTTAAAAAAATAACGATTGCATTCAATTATATCAATTTTTCACTTTGATCTTTCAAGAACTTCTTATTTCTCTTTAAAAAATCGTGTTTAAAGCAGTGCCCAATAAAGCTCAAATGGAGCCTAGAGCCTCTCAATAATTTGTGGACTAAATTGCAATTATAATAATTCATTTGAAATAAAAAACAATTCTTTAAAAAGGGACGCAAAATATAACAATTAGGTAAGTGTGATCGCAGATCGCACAGAGGGTTTCGTTTAATATTTCAAAACAACTTATCCTTCAATTAATGAATCCAAATTGTTAATTTATAATTATTAAATTCTTTCATAGATGTCAGCACCAATAAAATTAATTTTAAAATAATTATGAAAGGAAGTTATTCAATTGAATCAAATTTAAAATATTCACATTAAATTATTTAAATAAAATCCAAAATTTCAAAATTTGGAAAATCAGAAATTTAAAAAATCTAGCTGAAATGTACATAAAATTCTTATTTCTAAAAACGAAAAAAGTTCTTCAAACGAAATTTGAATTACTGAAGTGCTTAATAAATCACAAATTTTAAAATAGAAAGAAAACTGAATTTCAAAAAATGTTATGAATGTCAAATGAACGAAACCCTAGTAATATAAACCTTATAACTGGCAAAAAAAATATTTTCTTTTAATTATATCCATCTTAACTTGAAAATTTCAAATTCCAGCACCGGAGCTTGAACTAAGAACCACCTGTTTACCAGCGCGGTGCCAAGCTACGATGCCCACACGCAAAACATGCATATTAAGGTTCTCTTTTGAAATTTAAAACGCAAAAATGAACGGCTGATATTAAAGAAATTGGTTTAATTAAAATAATTAACGTTTTCAGAATCTTTTGATTTGTCGTGTGACACGAGGTTAGTCAGCTGTAAATATACAAAATTTGAAGTCTCTGACTTGTACATTTTTTGTGTACGGACTCTTTGATAGACAGAACAGAGACAAATAGGATTGCGTCAGATGAATAAAACACTAAAAGTTAATACTTCAAACCTGTTAATTCCAATTTGGGGCCTCTAAAATTTTGGGTTCGAATCCCCGTCGGCCCATGAATTAATCAATCCATACATTTACAACTTAATATGTTCTCTAAATTAACAAGTGCAATTAAATACAGCTCGACGAATCTGAAACACAGCTTCTTCATGGCTTTATTTTGTAAGATATTCATAAATCGGATAAATGTGTTCGCTATCCGAACAAAAAAATCTTTTGCAAAAGTTTTCGTTTTTCGATCTATCCGTAAACTGAACAATTCGACAATCGATTATCGATTATATTTTTAAAATAATAGCTATTTAGCCATCAATAGGTTTTCATATACCGAAGAGCAACGGTTATAACATTTTTTAGAAATACCTCAAAAACTAATAATTTGGAAATTAGTTACTCTATATAACGATGAACGAGATACGATTATTTAAAAGAGTTGTTTCCGTGTTTTAACATGTAAAACAATAAATTTTCCGTTCTTCTACGCCAAAAAAGTTACTAAGTTGTGACACATTGGAAAAAAAAGAAAACGGATTTGTATGTGCCTTAATTCATTTTACGAGATAATTATTTTAAGGCCCCACACTAGGCACAGAAAAAGACCCAGATGATAATGTAAAGTCTATGGGAGCGTTCTTTTCAAATATCTCGCTCAAATTTTAATATTTTTACATGATTTTTTTTTGCACAAGATAGCTGAGGACGATCCACAAGCGGCCTAGTTTTTACTTTTTCAGTTTTGGTTTCAGATTTTTTATAAAAATTACTTTAACTTTCGAAACCGGTTTAAACCGGTTCTGAAATTAAAACTATCGTAATGCAAAAAATATATAAGCAAAATCGAAAACGTAAAAACTAGGCCGGTTGTGGATCGTCCTCAGCTATCTTGTGCAGAAAAAAAAATCATGTAAAAATATTAAAATTTGAGAGAGATATTTGAAAAGAACTCTCCCATAGACTTTACATTATCATCCGGGTCTTTTTCTGTGCCTATTGTGGGATCTTAATACTTTTTAACAGTCTGATAGGTAGCGTCACAAGTGACGTTGCCTCTCCGACTATAAGTGATCTTCGAAAGATTTTATATATAAATCGCCTCTTCATTACATCAGAGATACATAATTTTTTTTTTATGACATTTACATTATTTTATTTTTCAGTGCGTTTAAAATTATTAAAATAATTATGCATTCAGTTATTAAAATAATTGTGTCATTGCTAATAAATTGATTGAGAAAAAAAAAACAACTATCGATTGCAATGTGTTCAGTGGAAGTGTCAACAATAATTCATGGATTGACTATGTTTAACGAAGCATAGAGATAATTGAATTAATAAGCCTTATTATTTTTTAAATTTTCCATCTCTTTATTCTTTTCTTTTAACGTCTGATGTCTAGAATATTAATAATAATTTAAAAAAAAAGGCGAAATTTGTAAATAATTAAAAAGGGAGATTTTATGTTAGGGGTAACAAATTAATAAGTAATGTTGTGAAATTATTTCGCTATTTTTCTAAATTTAAGAAAAAATATTTAAATTTTTAAATATATTTATAAAAGAGCTGCGCAAATATAACGTTATCAACTTTTTGATAATTTTGGATCCTCCTCCCCCCCTTTACGATATCATACGTTATCATCCCTCGAGACCCTGCCCCCCCCCCTTTCCCCCGGTAATGATATCGTTATCAAAGTCTAACCTTTTTTTATTTCTAGAATTTATTTCTTTTTTTTTTTTTTTTTTCGAAGTCATATACAAAACTGGTTACATTTATTTTTCTTGTACTTTTGAAAATGAAGAGAAGTCCTAAAATATAATTTTGCATATGAAAAAACTTTATATCAAATTAACACTTAAAACATATAGTTACTATTTAAAGGTATTTTAAAATATTTTTTGTTATACAATTCATTCAAATAAAGTCCTGTTCCACTCGCCCGAACGGAGGAGGGGTCGAGCAGTTAGAAATTATTGTCAACAAAACAAGTGGTCAACATTCCTTCACTTTCTCTTTTATTTATTAGTAAACACAAACTTCGTTTCAAATATACTTGACACATGGTTTCTTGAACCGCGATTATCTATGCATACACATATGAAGAAGAATATGAATGTCAAACGCTGGGGTATTCCATTTTTTTAAAGAAAACAGTACAATTTTCGTAATTGACATTTTGGGTTTACAAATGTGTATACATCCAGTAATTCTTCTATAAATGTTACGGAACCTTTTTGTATCGCTTTCAAAACCGTACTAATTCTGTAAACGATGTTTATAAACAGTTGCTAGTTGCTGTGTTTGGAAAGATAAGTAATTAATTATTGCATATACTTATCTTAGTGATATTATTTTCAATGAAATCCAAAATTATCCAAGTGTGACTCTATACCAAAAATATATCCGATAATTCCAGAATAGTATTCGTTTTACAAGGGTTTTCAAGTACAAAACCAATAAAAATATGCGCCATATATATTTATAGCTAAAATTTATTCTTTTATCTGCTGCATAATATATTTTGTATTTACGTTCTAAAAATTCATTCGATAATCCACAATTCACTTCTAAGAGATGCTAGAAGCCGGATTGCCTTTTAAACATCCGAACAATTGCTAGAATACTTTCTTTTTTTTCCGTGGGGTAAGATTTAAGCGGGGTAAATTCATATTTCTAAATAATTAATTGCCAACTTAGAACTTAGCCATAAAATCCTGTATTCTAGCGCAGAGTCTAATATAACCTTGTTGCATTGACGTCAGAGTGATTATTCTACGTTTCTCTGGTGCTAATAAAACTCCTGTGAGCTGGTGGCTTTTATTATTTTTAATGAATACTTAAAAATATTATCATAAAGAAATTTACAGAGTGTTAATCAGATAAAATTAATTAATTTAAGCCCATTTAATTGCAAAACGCCGCAATACAATATTTAAAAAACCCAATTTTATATATAGCGTAACAAGCCATAAAATATCAAATTTTAGCTGAGAATTTAAAAATTATTATTATTATTTTTTTTTTTTTTTTTTTTACTATTTTCCCCATTATTAGACCGATACATAGATGTCAAATAATTTTTTTTTTCATAAAAATAGAAAAAATCGTGCACTGAAGGGTTAAGTGGTAAATATGCCAAATGATATTTATTTCTTGCTTTACAACTCGATGTCACTCGACTGCTAAATAAAATAATGGCTACCGCGCATCATATATGCAAAAAAAGAAACCATAAATAGCGTTAGATTTAAAGAAACATAATGGATTAAAATGGATTATTTTTTAAATTATAAATGAATTTTTATACAAATTAAAAATGCTGTACAAATCATTCTATGTGAGTGTGTGTGCATGGGGCAAATTAAAAATAAATTTGGAAAAGACTAAGGAGATGGAACGAATTGTTTAAAAAAAATTAAAATATTGAGACTCATTTCACCATATGGAAATGTATAATGCATTTCAAAACCGAATTTCAGCTGTTTCATATACAATCTGAAAATTATCCGATTTTTTTGCAGCCCTGAATATGATATAAAGATTTGTCTATTAACAAAATGCATTCCAAAATTTAGTTCATTTAAGCGATAAATATATCTCAGTTTAAAGTTCTCCTTTAGCAATTTTCTATAATAAGGAGAATGGTACATCACGAATAGTTTTCTGCAGCTTTATATATGAGGTATAGAATAATATGCAAAAACTAACTAAATTTAAAAGCTTATACCAAATTTTAAAACTTACTCTCCAGCAATTATTGAACAAAGACAATACTGTACCCGATTTCTTTCGTGTTTCCCTATAAATTAATTTTTTTAAATGCTATGAATGCTCTATTTTTATGTGATCTTAGTGAAATTCAGTGATTTACATCAATTTTAATACATTTGAAATAGCGTAATTTCATTAAAATATTTTCCCATTGATACTTCCTTCCCATACTTCCCCATACACCGTATAATGTAATCGAATTCTTTTGGGTGTCCCTGTAAATGAATCATTAATCGTATGTACTTCATATGCAATGCCACAAACATGCTTTGGTGACATTAAATAAACTTTATCAATTGCATGGAAATTCGAGTATATTTATGGAAGTTAGAGTGTGGGAAGACGGACAGACAGAAAGACAAACCAAATATATAAGCACTTTTCAACTTTGTTGGAAAGTGCTAAAAATGAAGCATAAACCTTTCATAAGGATCCAATAGGAGATGAAAAGGAGATAGTTATTTTTCTGCCTCAGGTGAAAATATGTTTAAGCACGGCCAGGGCCATAGCTAGAAGTGTATAATATGGCAGGGGGGGGGGCTCATATTTTCTCTCCATTTTCTCTTTGTGATGCAGAAAAAAAATTCGTGTATATTCACTCTGTAGTTACTATGTTTCTCATTAAACTGTTGTAATATCTTCATTTTATGCTAAGAAAAGTATAGGATGATGAAAAATTCGAGTATATAACTAGTGCAATATTAAACATTACGTTAGTGTCATATGTGCAAATAGGAAGAGCAAGTGTTGAAACACTTATTTTAGTAACAATTTAGTATTTTTGCAAAATTTGAAAGGTCGTCAAAACTAAATTAGATTTTTAAACAGAGTTCCAGTTGGATTTTTGGTAAATAAATTTATTTAGTGACCTTGAAATCTTTTCCAGGGGGGGCCTCAAAATGTTTTAGGGGGGGGCTGCGCCGCCCATAACACCCCCTTAGCTACGGCCCTCAGCATGACTCTGATAAATCTCTCATGTGATTAACTGTAACACGTTTTATTTTTTTTTAATCCGATGATGAAATAAATTTCATAGAAAAATCCATGTGTTTTTCAAATGAAAGTACGAATTTTAATATTCTAATCAACTCGTGCTTTTTTCTGTAAAGCTTAGGTATAAAAACTACTTTTTTCAGATCATTGCAGATGACGTAATATACTATAGAATTTAGTCCCTACTCCTTCACTATAACAGAAAGTGAAAATGACCCAGAGAATCCCTGGATGACCCACTTTTTTACCCCTCTATAAAAAGAGGAGCGAGAGGTTAAGGTTATCAGGTCGAGCATAACGTTCTACTTAAAAAAAGAAATTTTTTTATATAGGTTTCTCTTTTTAAGTAATCATTTTTTTAGGCGGAAGTAAAGTATTTTAGAATAGTTATGACATCAAGCGAATGATTTTTTATGTATATAGAAAAGAGGAAATGAAACGAAAACCATTCCTGTGCGTAGTTTCATTTGTAAATTGTTTTGTTTTTTGCTTTTAAAATCAGTACGTTTCATAGCGTAATGAGTATTGTTTTTTCATAAATTCTTTTATATTCTTAAAATTCTCTTAAGGTTATTTGAAAAATTCTTTATGTAAAATATTTAATATCGTTTAAAAATTCCTTAGGATTTTCTGAAAAATTCCTTAAATAAATCATTTGATATTGTTAAAACTGCCTTAAGGTTACCTGAAAATTTAAAACAACAGTTTTCTTCTAATGTTAAGACCAATATCAAATTAAAACATATTTTGAATCATATTCTAATATTTTATATGAAAGTGACAATTGACTTTAACATTTGTGTTTCAAAATTAAAAGATAATTATTTCATTTACTTACTTTGGCTAATTATTTAATTAACTGTTTCTTGATTTTAAAGTACGTACATTTCATTACGTAATGGGCTGTACAAGAACAAATTGATATTGTTCTTTACATAAATTATTTCAAATCATTAAAATTCCCTTAAGGATATCTGAAATATTTTATATATAAATCATTTGACACCGTGAAAATTATCTTAAGCTTGTTTGGAAAATCCTTCATAAAAATTATTTGATGTCTTTAAAATTCCTTTAAGATTATCTGAAACGCTAATTGTATAAATCATTTGATAGCGTTAAAATTCTCTTAATGTTAAAAGAAAAAATCTTTATATAAATCATCTCATATCATTGAAATTATTTTAAAGCTATCAAAAAACTAAAACTACTTCATCAAAACAACAACAGTTTTCTTGTAATGTTAAGGATGTTATCAAATTAAGTCATAGCCTGACTTATTTATTCTATTTTTTACATTAAAGTAAGACTTGACTTTAACATTTGTATTTTAAAATTAAAGTAATCACTTAATTCACCTGTTTTTAGTAATTACTTTATTATTGATTTTAAAATACGCACTTTTCATAACGCAATGGACCGTAAAAGAATCAAATGGTATTATTTCTTACATAAATTATTTGATATCGTTAAAATTCTCTAAGGCTGCTGATCACTCATTTTCAGACTTCCCCTCCCTAATGTCAAGTCTATGTATGTTTGATGCCTTTTTATATACAAAATATCTCTTCAGGAAATTGATATTTTTAATTTCTTTTTTGAGTATTTTCTTCTCTTATTAAGTATGTCTATTTTTTTTTTTTTTTTTTTTTTAGTTTTCAAAATATCTCTAAAAACTACGTTTAATTGTATATGAATTTATATATATATATATATATATATATATAAAAGAAAAAAAAATCGACAGATTTACACGTTTTAAAGGCAAGGGAACCCGAAAAATATGTGTTTGCAAAATGTCTGTCTGTGAGTCCGTCAGTCAGTCTGTCTCTCTGTATGTGACAAAAATTTTCTGGGCACTTAATAATTAATCTATCTCAAGAACTAATTCGCGGAATTTCCCAAAACCTTATATTCTGTTAGACTTTGATATAAACTAGACTGATTTATTTTTGGTGTATATTGCTCAACAAGTGGCGCTGCTATGCTGTATTATTCACAAAATCCCCAATAGCCATACCTCAAGAACTAGTGCATGGATTTTCATAAAACTGTATATTTAGTTAATACTTGATACAACATGATGTTGATTATGTTTTGGTGCATATTGCTTAACTGGGGGCGCTGCCATAATGCACTATTCGTGATTATCGCAATAGCTGTACCTCAAGAACTAATGCACGTATTTTTCTAGAACTTCATATTCAGTTAGTCTCTGATATAGATTAGAGTTGTTTTGTTTTTGGTGTAAATCATTTTACAGATGGCCCTGCTGTGTTGCATATTTCACGATTTCGCAATAAATGCATTTTAAGAACTATTGCATGGATTTTTATCAAACTTTAGATTCAGTTAATATCGGATAAAAAATTGCTTCTGATTAGCTTTTGGTGTACATAACCAAACACGTGGTGTTTTTATGCAATTTTTTAAAGATTTTGCAATAGCTCTATCTCAAAAACTAATGCACGGATTTTCATCCAACTTCAAATTCAATTATAAGTTGATATAAGCTGTTGCTAACTATATTTTGGTATAAACCAACTAACCGGTGGCGCTGCTATGCTGCCTTTTTCAGGAAGTATTAACATGCATAAGATAGAAGAAAGTTTTGGGAATGCTACATCTGACTAGCTTAAATTCTATCTCAGAGAATACTTGTATATTAAATTTACTATCTTCAAATTATTTTAATAGTGTGAATTTGAGTTAAAATGAAAATTTTCTTTAGCTAAAGATTAACTGCTATTTAACGAGTATTTAAGGTGATCGTTAAGTAAAAATAAATATTGCTTAAAACCTCAATCTAAAATATCATAATCTAAATAACAATCATTTTGTAATAATTGATTTTGTCATTTGTGTATTCTTAAAGGAAAATTTCTTACTTGAGGTAATATTAATAATTAATCTAAGCTGAAAGATAGTTACTTTGAAATTCAATTCTTAAAATTCTATGACAAGAATTACCTATTTATCAAACTGATAATTTTTCAGATGAATCAAATCACGTGAATTTTAGTAAAAAAATCGTACTTATCAAATCATTAACTACCTATTATCATGCATTATTTTTATGCAAAAATAAAATTTTCCAAAGCTTCGATCTAAAATATCATATTTTAAATAAAAATCCTTTAAAATAACTCAGTATTCTTAAAGTTTTTTTTTTTTTTTTTTTTTTTTTTTGAGCTTCAGTAAAAGATTTCTAAATAAAAAAATCAGTTAAAATCCCAAATTATTCTTAAATTAAATTTAAGTTACTCCGAGCCTTATGCTTCTTAAAATAAAATTGTTTACTTTGAGTTTCAATGAAAATTTTCTAAATCGAAATAGTAATTATAATCTTAGACTATTCTAAAATTAAAATTCAGTTACCCTGAGCGTTATGTTCCTAAAAAAAAATTATTTACTTTGAGCTTTAATAAAAAGTTTCGAAATCATACAATAGTTATAATGCTATAGACTGTCATTAATTGAAGATAAAGTTAATACGAGCCTTATATTTCTTAAAACAAATTATTTATTTTGATCTGCAATTAAAAATTTCGAAATGGAAATAGTAGTTATAATTCTGAACGGTTCTTAAATTAAAATTAACTTATTCCAAATCTTATATTGCTTAAAATAAAATTATTTACTTTGAGCTTCAATCAGTAATTTCTAAATCGAGATAACAATTGTAATCCTAGACGGTTCTTAAATTAAAATTTAGTTATTCCAAGCCTTGTGTTTCTAAAAAAAATATATTTACTTTGAGCTTTAACGAAAAATTTCGAAATCAAACAATAGTTATAATGCTAGACTGTCATTAATTGAAGATAAAGTTAATACGAACCTTACATTTCTTTAAAAAAATTATTTATTTTGATCTGCAATCAAAAATTTTGAAATGGAAACAATGGTTATAATTCTTGACAGTTCTTAAGTTAAAATTAAGTTATTACGAGACTTATGTTTCTTAAAGTTATTTATTTTGAGTTTCAATCAAAAATTTCTTAATCTAAATAGAAGTTATAATCTTAGACTTATTCTTAAATTGATATTAAGGCCCCACACTAGGCACAGAAAAAGACCCGGATGATAATGTAAAGTCTATGGGAGAGTTCTTTTCAAATATCTAGCTCAAATTTTAATATTTTTACATTTTTTTTTTTTTTTTTTTTTTTTTTTGCACAAGATAGCTGAGGACGATCCACAACCGGCCTAGTTTTTACTTTTTCAGTTTTGGTTTCAGATTTTTTATAAAAAATTACTTTACTTTCGAAACCGGTTTAAACCGGTTCTGAAATTAAAACTATCGTAATACAAAAAATATATAAGCAAAATCGAAATAATAAAAACTAGGCCGGTTGTGGATCGTCCACGGCTATCTTGTGCAAAAAAAAAAAAAAAAAAACATGTAAAAATATTAACATTTGAGCGAGATATTTGAAAAGAACGCTCCCATAGACTTTACATTATCATCCGGGTCTTTTTCTGTGCCTAGTGTGGGGCCTTAAGTTATTCTGGACGTAATGTTTATTTTAGACCCTCTATTTCGTGAGGAGTTAAGAGGCTACTTCATTCAAAATAAGGACCCGTTCGCTAATAACTTATCTTATGGAAGAAATTGATAAGGATATCTTGGTTGCATTTTAATATTTTTAAATTATAAGACCTCCAGTCGGCTTGTGTGGTAGCGGGTCGAAAAATAGCGGCAAGAGGCTGGATCAGATTTCACTAGAATTTATTTAGTTCATTACAAGGAAATCCACTCCACTTATAACAAAATAAAAGATGGGTTCTCCACAACAGATTGAAAAGATTGTTCGTACTGAATATGAAATGGCTTTACCGCCACTCATTAATAATAATTATCAGGAGTTGTTCTCCACAAGTTCTTCCACATAGGCATTAACCGCCTATTAATTCTTCTCCAAGAGTAAAACACTGGTCACTACTCTCTCTGAGTACGAGGGCCAACTCCCCCGTCTCTAACGCTCCGCATCCGAACAGCAAAAAAAGTCCCTTAGAGCATCCCCTCGCTCTATTTATCCCGTTTTCCCTCATCCATCATTCCTTGGGATGACCCGCCTCTTTCATTCTTGCACAGCGGTCGCCTTGGAGAAATATCTTTCTCTTACTTGTGGAAATCATCACCATAGCGGTCTCTCTCAACACTTCAAAGGCTCATCTTCCGTGGGGTCTAAAATCGGCGGAACGACCATATGCATTAATCGAAGAGTTCACTTTAAGTGCTTTTATGGAAATCGGCTGACTTTCTTATGTCTACTTTGAGAGTGGAGAAAGATGTATTTCTCCTTCTGAGAATTCTCCGGGATTCCCGTCGTGGGGGGGTAATTTTGGAAGCGTGGGAACGAAATTCATCACAATATATATATATATATATATATATATATATATATATATATATATATATATATATATATATATATATATATATATATATATATATATTGCATTGGATAGCTGAGATTGATCTGAATGCAGGCTGTTTTTTCGTTTTCGATTTTGTTTACAGATATTTTTTATGAGGACGCTTTCATTTTCGGAAGCGGTTTGGAATGCGAAAGCATCTTCATTAAAAATAGCTGCACTCAAAATCGAAATAGTTAAAAACAGCCTGCATTCAGATCAATCTAAACTATCCAATGCCAAAAAAAAAAAAAAAAAAAAAAAAAACTTTTAGAAATATTGAAATGCAATCGAGATATCTTTATAAATTTCATTCATAGGATTATATTAACGAATGGGTCTTTTCATTTGACTGAAATAGCCCCTTAAATAGCTTATAATTTTAAACAGTTGGGTTGCATGAGAGTCGCCAGAGTCAATAGCACCCATTTCTGGCGCCGATGTTGGTTCATTAGTTGCGCTGTTAGCTTGAAATTTCTCCATGGGGGATAGTGCAGCATACCTGATCGAGGCTGTTACAGACCTGAGAGAGGTGCCTAAAAGAAACTCTGTAGGAATCTCAATAAGAAAAATAATTCTGCTTAAAAATTTTGCTCTTTAACATTGCTTATTCAGAAAACCGTGTTTCTTTAAACCTCTATGAAAATATTCGAATGAAAAGAGCAATTATTTAGTATACTATAAAAGTACACTATTAATATACTATACTAAAATTAATATTAATACTATCCTAAATTTATGAATCAGAGTAACACTTACTTACAGGGTTCTCGCTGTCGCTCGCCATTGCGCCACAATGCGACTAAATTCTTTATTTGGCGAGTATACAAGCGATTATATTCGCCAAATTGCTAGTGCTCAATTTTTACTTCTCTTTTCTTTTCCTTTTCGTTTTTTATACATATGCATACATACATATTTTTAATATATACATATTTTTAATATATTTGCAGAGGATTGTTGAAATTACATTAATAACAATCGTTGTCGTAGTTATAAAAACTTTGGTTATTTTAGAACATATTGAAAAAACGGAGTACATTAAAGGATTAAAGATATATATCTATCTATATATATATATATTTCATCTACACGGCGAATCTATTTTGCTAATACTTTTTTCATTTGGCGAATGTTTTTTATTTTTAATTAGCCAAATTACTAACGCTGGTCAAATGTCAGCGAGAACACTGCTTACTTATTGAAATTGATTATTCATAAAACAAACAAATAATAATAATAATAATAATAATAATAATAATAATAATCTTATGTAACTCAGATCTTAGAATCCTACGTCAAGTCGAGTAATCCAATTTCAGTCGAATCCGACCCGTATTTCTACGGCAGGATTTACCCTGATGTTTTCCGTTGTGGATCGGATTTGACTAGGATTTTAGTAGCAGTATTTGTCGGTCTATTCTACCAGATTTTCTTTCTTTCTTTTTTTATAGTTTGGGTAAATAACAATAGTAAAAAATAATAATAAATGAACGAAATAAGAAGTTCTCTCGTACGTAATCCGCGAAGTAACTGGTAAGCTCTAGAAAATTTAAAGAGAAAAGCGGCATTACAACTTAACAAAAATCGCATGATAATCCGAACGCATAAAAATACAGCACCTGGTACATTTTATTTATTCGGAACACTGAGAATTGGGGGGGGGGGGGGGGGGTATTGCTGTTATCCTAGATTACCATATTGTTCATTGCCGGAATAAACTTCCGCCGGATGTAGTTTATGCCTCTCTACATTTGAAGCAGATCTACCTGACGTTTGAAAACGAAAATAAACCGGACGGACGTGCATCGCATGGTCCAGGTAAATGCTATAAATCTTATTATTTTTCATATTATCTGTTATTTCTTGCGCAATTCTATACCTATCACCTTGATTTCGATGGTTAAAAATGTAACGAACAAAAGGCGACAAATCAAAGTCTAACATGGTATTATTTCCATTAAATATATGGTCACGAAGTCTCGTTTCCGAATACTTTTCAGTTTTTTTTTTTTTTTTTTTTTTTTTTTTTTTTTTTTTTTTTGTGAAAAAGAAGTTTTGATGCTACAGTTAATTCTCAAAACTGAAAAGTGTCTGTGATTCATACACTATATGGCCAAAGGTGACCGGCCACTTGTGATTTTAGACATTTACCTAAATATCCAGAAAATTTTATGAGGTATCATCCTGAAACCCTAAGTGTGTAACCATAATAGTATAGGTCATACATTTCCCGAAATTTTACAATAATAAATTAGATTTTCTCCCGAAATTTCATATTGGACTGCCAACAAATTGAAAAAGAAAGAATATTTTTTGGACAACCCTGTCAAAACTAATGTAGCAAAAGTGTTCGAAATATAGATTATGATTAGGTGGCTTATTGTAATAAACTGTGTTGATTTTTATGCGGATAGTATGTATATTCGTAGAAAAATTAAGGTTTTTATTAAAACAGTCCCAAATTTTTTTAAGTTTTTGCTTATAATTTTCAGATTTCCTTGTACAAAATAATGTTCTTTTTCGAAACTATGACAAACATTATTGTACACAATACAATGTAATCAGAACTAAAAAAATAATAGAAAATGTAAGAAAAATGAGCAAGTTTGCTAAATAATTTTTCGTTGCGCATGGGTGAACTTTAATTTGCATATTGTGTTAGCTAAATGTATAGAGAATTTTTTTTTTTGAAAGTCTCATAAACATAACTTGAAAACTCTGAAAATGATCTTCTACAGAATAAGCTCAAAATTCGTTTTTTTCAAAATGAAGCAAAAAGATGAGGGGCTGTATCCATTTATCCATTGATTAGGTCAATATAGAATACTCAATATGGCACGTACAGTCGACTCTCGTTAATTCAAACTCGTCGGGACCACAAGAAATGTTCGAATTATCCGAAGTTCGAATTATGAAAAATATGAAATGAAAACATGCTTAATATGGTACTATTACGAAGGAATTAATGTTATAGTATTTTTAAATACATTTCGTCAGTTATCAATAGAATATGACTTAATAATAAATTAGAATGTATAAATACATAAACTAATTAAATTATTAGAAGCAAATACAATGGAAGAAAAATTTGAGGTGTCACTAATGGACAGATGGGGCACTAAGAAAATGGATATCAAATGCATTGGATTATATGTATACTCATTCGGAACAATTTTTACAAAAATCAACGAAAGAAAGTTATTCAAATTATCTGAAATCCACGAGAAAGAAAAGAAAAATGAAAAATCGGAATTCTCGTTAATTCGAATTAAACGATGTCAAGAGAAAATGAGTTCGAATTAGTGAAATTTTTTAAAGTTATTGTGCCATTGAAAATTTTGGGACTTCATGATTAGTTCGAATTAAGCGAAAATTCGAATTATCCGATTTCGAATTAACGAGAGTCGACTGTACTACTATATTTGATTACAACCCCTCTTTTTTTTTTTTTTTTTTTTATCATTTTGGGAACAACGGATTTTGAGCCCATTCTATAGAAGATCACTTTCAAAGTTTTCATGCTATATTTTTGAGATTTTCACAAAAGTTGCTCTATACATTTAGTTTAACCAATATGCAAATGAAATTTTGACAACGTTAATCCATGCGCAATGAAAAAATATTTAATAAACCTTCACATTTTTCATACAATTTTTATTATTTTTAAATTTTTATTACAAGGTACTGTGTACAACGTTGTTTATCATATTTTCAGAAAAAAAAACATTATTTTATATTAAGACCTCTTAAAATTATAAGAAAAAACTTGAAAAAATTTGGGACTGTTTTTATAAAAATCTTAATTTTTCTACGAGTAAATATGCTATTCGCATAAAAATGAACACAGTTTATTACAATAAGCCTCTTAATCATAATCTACAGTTTGAACGTTTTTGCTACATTAGTTTTGATAGGTTTATCCAAAAGATATTCATTATTTTTCAATTTATTGATGGTCCTCTATGGAGTTTCGGGAAAAAATCTTCACGGGAATGTATAGCCTGTGCTATTATGTTTACATAATTAGAGTTTCAGGATAATTCCCCATTTATTTTTCTAGCTATTTATCAAAATGTCTAAAATCGTAAGTGGCCGATCACCTTTGGCCATATAGTGTATATCTGTACATATATTGATATGCTTCAATTTTGCAGCCAAAAAATTTCGAAACAAATTGACGTCGAGTTCGGGTTGATGACGGAAGAAAGGCAGAAGGAAATCACCTAAACCTCCAATCAAACAAGATTCTGTACAGGGCAATTTCGGTCCTTTAGAAAATTCTTCACATTTTTGTGTATCTTAATCACTTAAATGGTTAATATCCTTCTATAGTAAAAAAAAAAACCTAGCCTTAAACAAATCTCCAGGAATGACTCCTGGAATGATGCTGATGTGTAAGGTTTCCTGAAATGACGCGTCCGGGTGGACCACACCTTCCATGAGTCGAATAGACCAATCAGGAAAGGGCTCCGTCTATGCTTCGACCAATGAGGAGAGGCATGAATTCCAAAATTGAGTGTATACACTGTTAAAAATCTGCTGCATTTCGTTGCAACGCACTCCACCGCTTGTATATAATATCTTTATTCCAACCAATCAGAAAGCTCCATTTCACGACCAAGTAACCGTTTTCTATACAAGCAGGGGAGTGCGTTGCAACAAAATACAGCAGATTTTTAACAGTGTATGGAAAATGTTCGCGATCCCATGGGGTATTGGCGAGCGCAGCAAGCAGGGGTAGCCTACAACTTGGAATCGCGAAGCGATTACGCGGGGGGTTGGCGAGCGTAGTGAGCATGGGGGCGGAACCCCCTAGTTTAAAAAAAACTGTCAAATACCCTTTTTTTCATGTGTTTTGATAATGATTTATTTATTTTAACCGGTTTTTTAAAACAAACATTTTGCATAACTGAATCGTGAAAATGCTCAGATAAAATAATGTAACATTAACAATAAAAATGTACTGGTGATAATAATAAATCATGATTGGTATAGAGATGCCAGTACGTGGTACGGGCAAATCATGATTGGCAAAAACACGTTGCCCGTATGACTTACGGGTAAATTAAGGAAGTGGTTGAAACAGAACCCTTCATAAAATTCTTCATCATAAAACAATTCCATTCAGAAGAAATTTGTCTTAAAAAAATACCTTCCACAAAATATTTTCACATCAAAAATGAATTCTTTACATATTTCATAATCTTAAAATAAAACTAAACCTGTCAGAAAAAAATCTGGAACCACCGAAATTCCTATTATACAGTTAAATTTATAAAGTATAAATGTATAAATATAAATTTATGCATTTAAAATTTAGTACTTTTTTTATACAAGGGCTTTTTTAGTATTTAATTGTATAAATAGAAACACGAATGGAGATGCTAATTTTTTATTACAAAACAATTAGTCTAAGAACATTCCGCACAAAACCCTAAGTCATCGAGCAGAAGAAAAAATTCTTTATGGAAGAGTAGTCATAGCGGAATCTAATGATCCATGACTGCCGGAAGTGAAGTGGTGCATGAGCCAAAAATAAATACCACTAGTGGTTGACTCGTAGATTTAGCATTATGTTTTCCTCAATGACCTAAGATACCTTAGATACACAATGACAACCTTTTCTTAGGCCGACATCTTTGCCTTCCGTCACGTGACGGAGGGCAGATTTAGCGCGCCAAACCGGTTTTTCTCCCGACCGCATTCCCGCCGCTTGTAGTTTCGCTTCTATGTTTATAATATATATTTTACTGCGAAAATGAAATCTGAAAATTGCCAATAAAGCGATTACCGCCAAAAAACAGCATCTTTTCGCGAAAGATGTTGGATTCGAAACCATGCCGAGATAACAATGGGATGTGGCGTCTACGTATATTAGAAAGTCAATGATTTTCCTGCACCCAGTTTTCCGTGTTTTCATACTTTTGACTGTACGTTAAACACGATAGACCTACGAGTGAGCCACTAGTGGTATTAATTTTGGGTTTATGCACCACTTCACTTCCGGCAGACATGGATCATTAGATTCCCCTATGACTACTCTACCATAAAGGATTTTTTCTTGTGCTCGATGACTTAGGGTTTTGTGAGGTCGGCTCTTGGACTAAATGGTTAGTTTTGTCACAAGTGTAAAGCACCGTTCACAATTTTCACAAAAACAGGATCTAGCAAGAAAAGTCTGGATACACTCCTGATTGAAGAAAAGTTGGTGCTGAGGAATATATTGATGAATTCATGGTGGTGGGAAGGGGGCGAATGTTCTCCTACTCGCAAGATTGAGATTTTAAGCCTAGAAATGCAAATTTTCGCTGCCCATATTTTCATAACCCCTCGCTCCCACTTTAAAATGTAAAAATGAATCCCAGAGAAAAATGTCTGCATGGAACGTCACTTATTAGTTTTGCTCAGTTTCGATACAAAATTGCAATCTATGCATTTCCCTTTCTTTCCAAACAGTTGGTCCCACCAGTGGCTGAGAGGTTGTGTTCTCGAAACTGGTAGACAAAAGTGCTGGGTTCGAACCGAAACGCGCCCGCTGACCTAACCGGTCGAAGTTTTCCATGGTTTTCTTCGATTTTTGCGTAAATGCGGTTAGATTCCTCTAGAAAGACACCCCCCCCCCCTCCACGGAGCGCATTGCTTCTAGGGCCTGTTCCTTCGTGTTCATAATCGGCCATCATAAAGAACACCAAATAACTGTTTTTCCCAATCATATTTTCAACAAAGTCATTATTAGAAAGTATAAAAATTCCACTAATTTTCGAAAATATTTCAAATTTAAAATTTAAAATTCAAGTCAAGGTGATTTCCAAAGACTAGCAAACCTTTTTAATGTTTTGGGGTTAGACAAAAGGAATAGAAAAAAATTAGAAGAAAATAAAATTCTGCATTTAATTTCTACAAAATTAAAAAATAGAAAAAAAAATAAAAACTTTATAAAAGCTGCTGCAAAATAAAGTTCGGCATTTCCGGTATTACATTTCAAAATAAATAAGTAAAATATAGATTTAAATTTGGCTGAGATGGGGGTACATTAGCTGTAAGACAGTAAAAAAAAAAAAAAAAAAAAAAAAAAAAAAAACCTTTTTTTTCAGAAAAAAATTACATTCAAATACTA
The DNA here is from genome assembly GCA_964019185.1 of Maratus speculifer. Taxonomy (NCBI): domain Eukaryota; kingdom Metazoa; phylum Arthropoda; class Arachnida; order Araneae; family Salticidae; genus Maratus; species Maratus speculifer. The sequence continues at coordinate 142,105,911 of OZ025301.1, read as the reverse complement.
TTTTTACAGTTAAAAAAAAAAACGGTAAAAACTTTTTTTTTCTATCTAAGTTATTTTTTTTCTTCTTTCTTTCTTTCTATCAACCTTTAAACGATATCATGGGGGAAAAGTGTAAAATCTTCGTTAATTTTCCAACAATCTTTTAAATTCAAAATTCAGGTCAAGGAGAATTTCAAAGATCCGTCAAGCCATCTTTAACTTCTTGGACTGAAGCAAAGTCCGAAAAAAAAGAAGGTTAAAAAAACTGATGAAAGCATCACCAAAAAGAAAAAAAAAAGTTCATTGTAGGTTTAGTAGACACAGACAAAAAAAAAAAAAAAAAAATGTTCCATTATATCTTGCAAGAGGATCGCATTCGAATCCATTAAGTCATTAATAACAAAGGGTCTGTTATTTCATATTTTTTTCCCAGTAGCTCTTATCAGATTTACTTTCGGATTGCTTATTTCTTTTATATCCTGCTTCCTGCCAAAGCTAATGTTTGAGGATCTTTTGGAAGTTTGGGTTGTAATTTGCTTTTTTCACCTAAGCGAAAATTTTACTACCTGCAGTCTATTTCTTAAATTTGCACTATCAATGAAATTCGACAGTGCTATTAAGGATGTTCTTAAATCAAAAAGGGCAACTTTGTGACACATGCATTGATTTATTTTTGTTCGGAAATGCATGAAAGTAGCGGATGTTATTATTCAGAAACTGTCTAATTGCACTCATTCTTTTGTTTTTTAAAAAACACAATAGATTTTTCATAACAAGCCTTCAAAGTGGACACTTTTGAGCGTATTTTCCGACGAAAGCAGAAAAACCGGTCGAAAAGGAGGAGAAAAACGGGTGATTGTGTCATCGAAATAGCTTATCACTCGATAAATAATTTAATTATCATAAAATGGAAAAATAAATTCAATTCGAAATCACTTTCATAGTCAGGCATTAAAATTTTATAACTTTATATTAAAAAATGAGTTTGTAAATGTGTCAAAACGTTTTTCGCTTGTTGAGCGGATCAGTTGAGAACAACCCTTAAAGACTTAAGATTTTATTTTAATTAAAACTTGAAAGCATAACTTTTAATTTTACCTCAATGCATAAAATATTTATGCATTAGCATTGAGGCTATGGTAAAGGAAGATGTCATATTGAAGGTTATTATCTATTGCCACTAAAGCAATGATAATTTTAAATTTTTTATGCTTGTTAAATATAATGTTTAAGGTTTTATTATTAATATTGTTATCCAGATTCTGTCCAGTTATTTTTGTAAATTTATAATTGTGAAAAAACTGTGTCGAGGTTTTGGGAATTTGAAATTATTGTTCTGCAGGTTATTTTAATTAAAATTAGTAACTATAATTCATTTTAGATTAATTCATAACACGATTATTCAATCAGTAAATGAATTAGGGCAGATATAAATTTTCATCAACTTGGAAAATTTACATCTGCTATGATTCATTTTGCATTAATGCATGAAATAACTCGAATTTATTACCATTTATGATTGTTTTAATCAAATTTTAAAGGTTTTTATTATTATTGTTATCAGAGTTATCTCCAGATTTTTCTCTCGTAGTCCTGTTTTTGTAAAAATGATTTTTTTTTTTTTTTTTTTTTTTTTGTGAGAAAGCTATTTTGGAGTTTTATGAATTTGAAAATATTGTTATACAGATTGTTTTATTTAAAATTGAAAACTATAACTTTTTTTTTTACATTTCATGTATAAAATAATTTGAATAAAATATCATTTAAGGCTACGATTGTTTAAAATTTTTATGCCAGTTAAATCTATTGTTTAAAGTTTATTTTATAGTTAAGCCTTTGAGGGCCAAAGCACTTCAATTCTTAAAATGTCGAAATGATTGAACGACACCAGAATTTAAAAACAAATTTATTTGAAAATATAAAAAGGCGTTTCTACACGTATTTGATAAAATTAAAATTTTCATTTCAAAATTCTGGTGTCAATGTGACATTTCGTAATTAAAATTAAATGGAAAATATTTTTCCCACCGATCTTCAAGGGGTTAATAACGTTGCCATAGTTTTGTCCAGATTTTTCTCATAGGATCCTGTTGGTGTGAAATTGTGAAAACTTTTTACATTTTTGGAAAAACTCATGTCAGAATTAAAAAACTTATGTCAGAGTTTTGTGCATTTGAAATTATTGTTATGCATCTTCTTGTTTATCTTTTTAACAGTGTCTTTTACATGTAAAAAAGCTAGATAACAGGCTATTTGGAACTTCAGCTGTTTGTTAAAAATCAGGTTATATTTAAAAATGAGTTATTTAAAATTTTTGAAATGTCCAGTTGAAGTCCAGAAGCGTAGTGTTTAAGGCTTTGCTAGCGAAGACACTCGCGAGCTAATACTAATCCTATGAGGAAGTTTTTTCTAATAACTCATTTACATATCTACATTTTTTTTTTCTTTTTTTTTTTTTGCATTGGATAGTTGAGGAATCACATTGCTCCTTTTTTTACTTTTTGAATTTTTGTTGCAGACATTTTGCATAAAGTTAGTTTCACATTCGAAACCGATTCTGTAAACGAAAGTATAATTTAAAAACATATCTGTAACCAAAATCGAAAAAGTAAAAAAGGAGCGAGGTGGAGAATGACCTCAGCTATCTAATGAAAAAAGATATTTATAAATGTCGAAATGCAAACGAGTTATTATAAAATAACCTTTCCATAGGAATGACATTAGCTCGCAAGTGTCTTCTCTCTCAGGGACAGGAGCCTTAAGTTATAGGTTTCGCGTTTCATTTCGGGCTGCGGATTGGACAATGTTCACTCAAATTCTCATTCATTCGGGCTCGATAAAATGAGTACCAATTTTGCTTGTGAGTTAAAAACTGAGGGCTGCGTGTTAGGCTGACCACCTGTCCGGACATATTTGCAAAGTATCTTAGGATCCATGGTCTAAAAAACAGGCTGGTCACTGTAAGGTCAAAAACCTAAATAGATAGAAGTGTCGCAGGTTTACTTTTAGAAAAGTTCAATTTATAGATGAAAAAGTTTTAAGTCTTCATTTTATACAAAGAATTTTGTTAAGGGTGTATTCGAAAAAATATTTTTTCACCCTCAACAGCTAGAAATTTTCTCATACATTTTCAAACTTATTTTTAAAAGTAGAAACATGAAACTTGGTAAGATGATTTTTGAACAGATGTATCAGGTGCTGTGTGATTTCACTTTTCGCTCAATTCGTTAGAATTTGACTTATTGACAATTATTTTCTAAGTATGACCATTTTTTTCGTTTCCAAATCTCCCGCTTCGGAAAATTCTTATCAAAATCCCAATTTTGACATTTTTTGGAGGGCTGGGGGGGAGGATATTTTCCGCATTTATCAAAAAATTGACAAACACAACACATTGTGTACTTTCTTAATAAGAGAACTTGCCAGTTTGATGTGTTTGACAACAAAAATGAATTTAAAAACAAATCGGAAAATAAGCAGCTTGGATTGAATTACACCCTTATACCCCCATGTTATAATCTCTTCGTTTCCGAAGCTAAAATAATAGTACAAATACTTATTCATTGATTTTAAACAAACTAAATCATAGATGACAGAAAAAATAATTGTTTCGAAATTGATACTTTAGTCATTTAGTAATTTAAACTCACAATGGAGACCTAAAATTACAAATCACATTTAAAATATCAATTTGATTATCACTAATATAAATTCACACAGTCACAAATTTTAGGCCTTCAAACGATTGAATGATAAACAGAACATTTTATTGTGAAGGATTTAAGATAAATAAGTATGAAAATTTCTCAATTTCTTGGAAAAACTGTCTTGAAAACATTTTGCAAACTCAGATAAAAATAAGATGAGAAAATTAGCATAGATGATGCAACTTATTGATTTGCTTTTAAAACGAAAAACATTCAATCACTAGAAAATAAAGAAAAAAAAACACAATTTAGTTTTTATGAATAGAGGCCCACATATGTGAACCCATGTAACGAAAAGATTTAAAAATATGTGAAGAGTCCTGTTTTTAACCAGTTCAGGTCTGGAGTACTATTTATATAATACAAGTATTTTCATTGAGTATTATTTTTCTTTAAATATTACTTTTTTTATTATTTACATGCAGTAATGGTAGTACATGTCTATGCATTTCCTGTTAGGACCTCATGTATGTTTGCCTTTTAATAATAATATTATTAATAAAAGTCTGCTTAGTTCTCTTTGCACTGTTGACAATCCTTTTATTTTAAACATATATTTCACTCTTTAAACTTAAAATATAGATATACTTTTCTGAAAGAATCATGTGTGATAAAACGCAAAACTGTTAGAAAGATGCAACTTATTAATGTAATATCTGTTAACGCCTGTTGTAATACGACATTTTCTATCTCCAAAAACTCTTCTTTACCCTATTGTGATATGAATAGGAATTGAATAGTACGCTACCCATATAACTACATTCATTAGATTTTGGACAATTACATATTAGCTAAACTTGTAAATCAGTTTGGGTGTCTGCTATTAACATTATTAACATAAAAGTAATTTTTTTTTTTCAAAATTAAAACTAGTCAGATGCGGCAATTCCAAAACTTTCTTCTAACTTATGCATGTTAATACTTCCTGAAAAATGCAGTATAGCAGCGCCACCAGTTAGGTGATTTAAACCCAAATCTAGTCAGCAGCAATTTATGTCAACCTATAACTGATTCTGAAATTTAATTGAAATCCGTGCTTTAGTTTTTGAAATAGAGCTATTGAAAAATAAGAAAAAAAAATCTGCATAACAGTACCATATGTTGGGTGATGTACACCAAAAACTAATCAGGATCGATTTTTTTATCAGGCACTAACTGAATCTGAAGTTTGATGGAAATCCATGCATTTGTTCTTGAAATACATTTATTGTGAAATCGTTTAAAATGCAGAATAGCAGCGCTTTCTGCAGGGCGATTTACATCAAAAACAAAACAATACTAATCTATATCAGGGACTAACTGAATCTAAAGTTTTAGAAATTTTCGTGCATTAGTTCTTGAAATAGAACTATTTCGATAATTAGGATTAATGCAGTGCCACCTTTCGATCGATTTGTATCAAAACGTAATCAGTACCACGTTATATCAAGTATTAACTAATTACTAAGTTTTGTGAAAATCCATGCAAAAGTTCTTGAGGTATGGAAATTGTGATTAATTCAGCCTAGCAGCTCCACCTGTTGTGCAAAATGCACCAAAAACTAACTAGATCTAGTTTATATCAAGGTCTCACAGAATCTAAAGTTTTGTCAAAATCCGTGCACTAGATCTTGAGATAGAACTATTGCGATAATTACGAATAATGCACTATGACAGCGCTACATGTTGAACGATTTTAACTACAATGTAATCAGCAGCATGTTGCATCAAGTTTTAACTAAATCAAAGTTTTATGAAAATTCATGCACTTGAGATATGGCTATTGTGGAAATTGTGAATTATGTAGCATAGCAGTGCCACCTGTTGAGCTATATGCAACAAAAAGTAACCAGATCTAGTTTATATCAAAATCTAACAGAATCTAAAGTTTTGTGAAATTCCGTGCATTAGTTCTTGATGTAGAGCGCCCACAAAATTTTTATCACATACACACAGACAGACATTTTGTGAAAACACGTTTTTTGGGTTCCTTGACCCCTAAAACGTGTAGATCCATCAAAAATCAGATTTCGAAAATTTTCGTGAATCCAGTACTTTAATTTTGTAAAGATAGAAAAAAGTAAAAATCGGACCCGAATGTCTTAAAATAAAAAACTTTGTGAAACTTTGAAGTTTTGTGAAAAAAACTTTGTGATAACCCCTTTAAAGGACCCACTTTATCCCAAAACAGATCGCTTTTTACAATCGTTTCCGAAAATGCTTTCATATATTAACGACATTATCAAATCAAATGAACGTTCGTTTTGAGCAGTTTAGGTAGATGCGTAAATTTAGAACGCATAGACTGAATCCCTAACGCCTTCTCTGATGACTTCTAAAATTATCTTCAAAGATTGTTATTCTGCGGATTTTCTTAGAAATTACGCTTCTGCCATTTTTCAGCAAATCTTCATTTTCATATCTAGTAAAATATGAGATAATTTGCACAAAGAATCAGAGGCTTGATAATTTGTGGTAATGTAACTGTTTCGTGTTTGATGTGCAAAAACATGGTATATGATTTACATGGAAACTAATTACTTATACTATGATATTAAACTTATTATAATCTATTATTTTTTAAAAATACTTTATTACATTGCGCATTTATTGTTATTAACGTTGCCAGGTTGTTCTGCTTCAACTATACTGATTTCTGTAGGTTATTTGTCAACTATTTTTAAAAATGTATAAAAAAGATTTGTGAGATAGCTTTAGTGAAATTTCTCACTCTATTGACATAGTGTTTTCATTAACCCTTTCAGGCGTAGACAGATTCTGTTCATAAAATGACAAAATGTCTTACTGATACCAAAATTTTCAAGCGAATTTCTTAGGAAAAAAATAATAAATTTCTATACTTGTATTATCACAAGCTGCCGTGATTGTCGATTCTTTGATAAATGCAGCAAATATTGCAAAAAAATCAATTAAAAATGGCATTCCGAACAGATTTTTCCGAAGCGGGAGATCTGTGAATGAAAAAAGGGTCATACTGAAAAGATAATTGTTTTTAAATCAAATTCTAATGAATTGAACGCAAAAAGACATCACACGGCATCTTATACGTCTCTTCAAAAATCCCTCAGCAAGTTTCGTGTTTCTACTTTTAAAAATGTGTCTGAAATTGTATCAGAAAATTTTGAACTGTTGAAGGTGGAAAACTGTTTTTTCAAATACATCCTTAACACACAATAAAGATTCTTTTTAAAGAGTACTGAATACATATTTATGGAATAAAATGCCAGTATATTTTAAAATTATCATATGCAAGACAGACAATGCACAATAGCAACAATAACGATTACTTAAATTCTAAGACGTTTCAACATTTAAATAAAGTGTGTTTGTGGTGTTATATATGGCGGCCAATTATCTGCACGAGGGATGCAGGCCCAAGGGGGATTTGTCCTCCGTCAGAGTCTTTTTAAGGGAACCTAACCCGCAACGTACCTATTTGCGCAAGAATTAATAGAAACCACAAAAACTCCGAACGGTTAGACCGACGGGCGTGATTGGATTCGAACTCAGCACCTCCCATCCTTCAGCTTCGACAGCAGAACCTCTCAGTCACTGCTGGGGCCTATTTAAATAAGGATTTATAAAAAAAAAAAAAAAAAAAAAAAAAAAAAAAAAAAAAAAAAAGTGGTTTATAATAAAAGAACAAAAGGAGAGTTAAAAACATCGTAATTTTTGAAGCTATATAATAAAAAGTAGGTTTGTGAAACAATTTCTCCGATATGTGAAAATATCTCATTTATTAAGGTTATTCTCTCAAATCCAAAAGAGATACTTTCTGGCACATTTCTGAATTCAATTCTTTTCGGAAACGCATAAGATTGGCAGGTGTTCTTATTCAGAAATTATGTAATCGAATGGCGTTGTCCATTTTTTGATAAAGACAGAATTTTGAATCAAATTTCTAAAAACGACATTACAGGAAAGACTAAAAACCTGAAGCCGTAGCAAGAATCCCTTATCTGTCGATAAGTAATTTATTTATCAAAAACGGAAAAGCTAATTGATCTTAAATCCCTTCAATAGTTAAGATTCTCAATTTTAAACCTTTGCAGTTAGAAATTAGTCAGAAAATGTGTCAAAGCTTCGCGTTATTCAGCAGAGTATTTGAGAACCACCTAAGGTATATTTCCAAAGATTACATTAACAGAAGTTCATTATCGCTATTATAATTTTTACAAAACATATTGCTTGCCCTATGTTTTTTAAGAATAATTAAGTTCAATTCCGACTCAGCTCGACTATGTAGGGAAAACAAGCAAGCCTGATGTCAGCACGACATAAGTCTACTGAAGATAAATAAATGAATAATGAAAAATAAAATAAAATAAATTGTTTTAGACACCTTGTCTGATGCTGGTCACTACGTTAAACATGCTATATTTTTTAGAACATGTTATTGATGTTCTCGAACTACGGAACTACCATCGGTTCGTGTCAAACATTTGTACTTATTCACGCAAAAGTCATCTCATTCAATGAATGTAGCTGATATTTTATCGGCTTTGCGTAAACTTTTAAATCCGGCCGTAAGGGCCGAAAATTTTTATCTTCTCCCAGCCCAGTCTTTTGGCTAATTTGATTTTTTTGCTGACCGGTTGGGGAAAAAAATTGCCCTCACTGCGCCGGCCCGGCCCACAGTGGGGCAAAATCCCGAAAAGCTGGCCAAAATATGAAAATGTTATTCAAATTGTACGAAAATTCGTATACAGGTGTTTTTGAGGATGCTAAGTAAGAATACAAAATTAAAATTGAAAAAAAAAATGGCGGATACAATATGGCGGAATAAAAATTTAAATGTCCCGAAAGTTATTCAATTTATATGCAATTTCGTAAACTTTTCAGGATGCTAATTAGGATTCAAAAGTTAAATTTTAAAAATAAATAAATAAATAAAATTACAAATTAAGAGTAAAAACAATAAGATTTAAATAAAATTTAAAATCTCGAGGTAAACTTAAAAGAGAATTTTCAAAAAACCAAGACATATTTAAACGAAATTTAAGTACGTTAATGGAAAGTAAAACATTAGACTATTTAATTTTATTATTATTAAAATAAAAACTAAAATATATTCAGAAATTAACCTTTAGAATCAACTGTAGTATAATAAAAAGATTCTTCAGAGGTCAAGATGTTAAAATAGTTAGCGGAACTTGTTGGCGGTATTGGAAGATCCTGTTACTCTTAGGATCAATTATTTTAATTTCTTCTACGATAATTTACCTAAACTGGAAAGGAAAGAATCTGATGACATTAAAAGTCGTAAAAATATCTTTTTTTTCTCGCTACTGCATCTTTGCGATAAGTCTTCTCGATGCCTTTTGATCAGTTTGTTGCATGATTCTTGAATATCTTACGGCATTTGACAAATTGGCAATGATGAAGATAATGTTATTTCTTTGTCATTAATAAGTAGTAGTTTATGAACTGAAGTAAGCATGTAGAACCAGGGGTGCTGCTCAAATCTACGAGCTATTTGTAAGGGAAATTTTTCGAAGTTTATCAAATAAATAACATGGCTACAAGAAATTACTTATGGCATAGAAACGTTTAATCAAATCTTCGTATATGCTCGTTTAGAAACACAAATAGTTGCGTTTTCAAAGAATCGTTGAATTGTATTTCCATCATTTGTGCTTTAAAATCTGGGATTTAATTTCTCAACGAGAAGTCTTGATTGTAAACGAAATATTTTTTGCATATTTTATTTTGCAATTTCAGTGTTCTTCTTTTCATGCAGAATACGAGCTTTTCATTTTTTCTATCCAGTTGTCTGCCAGGCGTAAGGCCTCTCTAAACATCTTTGCATGTAACTTAGATATTCTGAATTCTAAATTATCTCAATCCACTTTTAATAAAAAATGTCAGATCGGTAAGATGCCGTTTTCATGCTGCCTAACATAGGTAGCAACGTTGAGTATAACACTAATTCGTTTTTAACGACTTTTTCTTCTGTTTCAATGATTGTATTAAACGAAATAAGTTGATTCTGCTAGTATTTAATGCAATCCCATTCATTGACAGTTGTTTCCGTATTTCTTGAAAAAGAAAAATGGATCTTAATTGGCCCGATAAAATCAGTGAAATGAAGATCTCGATATTTTCAAATTGACGATTCATGAATTATTCGCAATATTTATGTATTCTAGTAGCACGGAAGTAAAGAAAAACATATTAGACATAATGCCATCTTCATAGCTAAATATTTGTTTAAATGTACTCAGAATAGATGTGCCACCGCATCCTCACTTTCAAATCAAATCCAAATTACTAATATAAGGAAAGTGATATTCATAATGATTTTTACTCGCATTAATGAAATACGCTCAGTAGTTTGATCTAGCAAATATAGCCATTGACAAAATAATTCTTCTAATTATAATAGAACAAACAAAATTGCTACCTATAAAGATAAGAAAATGTTATTCTACCGGATCAGTAATAGAGAATTATTTCCATTTTTTCATTACTAAGCTTACTTATCAAATTAATGTAATCTTATGATTATAGTACTTATTTACAATATAACAAGAAATAAACTATTATAAAATTGAATAATTCAAAAATTTGAAAAATATTTATTAGCTAAATTATGTGAAAAGTAGTCAATTTCAAAATTTTTGAGGCGGCCGAAAAAGTGGCATTTTTACTTGCGGTTACTAAAATATGCGTGAAATGCAGAAAGGCAGTTTTAGGCAGCTAGTTTTTTGTGAATTACTAGACAATAGCCCAAGTTATTATTTCCATTAAATTTCGTTGCGGAACACTGTGGAACATTTAAACTTTTTAATGTTTAAAAGCAAAAAAAAATAAAAAAAATTCTAAAATTTTTTATCAAAAATGGCAATGAATTTATTAATTTTTACGTGCTTAATATAAATTTTGTAATACATGCAAATAAAGTACATAATATCATAGTGTGAATCCATTTCAAATCATTAAAATCGGATAATATTTTAAAAAATAGCACGCGTTTAAAGGAACCATTGTTTTACTGTTTTTGTTCGCTCTAAATGATACTCCTTCAAGCATCATTTTTGAAATGATGCTGCTTGTAAGGGCAAAGCAAAAATCTTTTTTTAAATACAGGTTCCGACTCTCCAAACATTATTCTAGCCAACTGTACAATCGAAATTCCCTAAATCGTAACTTCATTTTTGGACTTTTGGCCAGCTTTTTGGGTTTTTGCCCCACTGTGCGGCCCACGAATTTCGTATACAGGGCTCAGGGAAAATAAGGCCTTCATGCTTTCAAAGGTTTTATTTAATGGTGGTAAGAGGATAGGAGGGGGTTGAGATGAATATGTTTAAACCATTGACTTTCTCATATACGTAGACGCCAAATCCCATTGTTATCTCGGCATGGTTTCGAATCCAACATCTTTGGCGAAAAGATGCTGTTTTTTGGCGATGATCGCTTTATTGGCAACTTTCAGATTTCACAAAGAGAAAAGAAGAAGTGCGGTCCAATTCAAGACAAACATAGCAATATGAGTTTCGGCGGGAGAAAAACCGGTTTGGCGTGCTAAATCTGCCCTTCGCCACGTGACGGAAGGCAGACATGTCGGCCTACGAAAAGGTTGCCATTTTGGTGTCTACGTAGGTATTATAAGTCATTGATTTAAACCCTTCATCCCAGAACGGCAACAACTGACAAAATTTCATTTAAAAAAAATCTTTAGCTAATGTTCTGACTGGAATGAATCAGAAATTTTGCTATTACGCCTTATAGGATACACGGAATAATTTTAGATTAAGAATGTAAAAATTAGTATTCTCTTGAAATTAATAAAAAAATAATTGCACTACTTCACATTGTTTCGTGGGAAAAAAAAAAAAAAAAAAAAAAAAAACTAGAACATCGATCATTCAATATGAAATATTTTCCCAAATTATTAGAACAAGGGAGAACAATATTGTTAATATTTGTCTACCCATTTATTTATTGTCATATAATTTGCCTAAATTTTCCGTAAAAATTTTAGATGAATAATTAATTCAAAATTTTTCTCATTTACTATGATTATCGGTATTCTGATGCAAAATAGTGCATCAAAAATTTCTTGACTTTTCCCTAACTTTTTGTCTAAATTTCCGAATTTCCTTGACTCGTAATACCCTGTAAAGTAATTTTTCCCGTCAGAAATTGAAAAAACTTGCACTTTTTTCAGTGTATAATCGACGAAATTCGCAAAAATGATTTTGAGGGGGAAAAAAAAATCCGAAATTTACAACATATTTCCTGAGCAGAGAGGTAGGGAAAAATTCTTTTCCCGATGCTAATTATGCATTTTTACCGCGACTTTTTGACAAAATTAATCTTTTTTTTCGTTATCCATCGACAAGATTTGTGTTTTTTCGCGATACTTTGACAAGATTCATGCTTTTTTCCGCGATCATTTAGCAGAATTTTGTGTTTTACACAATCCTGAAACAAATTTTACATTTTTACCGCGATCCTTTGACATAAATAAGCGCTTTGGTGTGATCTTTTGTCAGAAATTTAAGTTTTTTACGCGATACTTCAACAAAATTTGCATTTTGCCGTGATCCTTTGGCGAAATTCAAGTTTTTTCTGCGATCCTTTGACGAAGTTCAATTTTTCTTCCGCGATCATTTGTCAAAATTCGCGTTTTCCTGAGACCCTTTGACAAAATTCACGTTTTTACTGTGATCTTTTGACAAAATTCGCGTTCTTCAGATCCTTTTACAAAATTCGCGTTCTTCAGATCCTTTTACAAAATTCGCGTTCTTCTGAGATCCTTTGACGAGAGCCGTGTTGTTTCGCAATAGTCACAAAATTTGTGATTTTTGGCAAAATTCGCGTTTTTCCGAGATCATTTGACAAAATGTGTGTTTTTGTCTCGATTTTTTGACAAAATTTGCCTTTTCTCCATGATTTTTTGTCAAAAAAGATTTCGCGTTACTTTATGATATTCAACAAAACTTGTGTTATTTTAGCAAATTTTTTAACGAAATTTGCTTTTTTCCATGATTTCTTTACAAAATCTGTGTTTTTTCACGATCTTTTGCCAAAATTCGCAATTTTTCAGCCATAGTTTGGCAAAATTTGAATTATTTCACGATATGAAACAAAATTTGCAGTTTTTTTCGCGATTTTTTGACAAAATTTTTGTTATTTCTGCGATTTTTTGGTGAAATTTGCCTTTTCTGCAATCCTTTTACGAATTTTCATATTTTTCTTCAGTCCTTAGAAAAAAAAATGTATTTTTTAGAAAAATTTCTTGTTTTTCCGCAATTTTTTATGAAATTCGTTTTTCTTTCGAGACTCTTTGGCGAAATGTTTGTTATTTTTCTATTCTTTGACAAAATATGATTTTTTTCCTGCGACCTTTTAATGAAATTTCGTATTTTTCCACGATTGACGAAATTCGCGTTTATTCAATTATTTGGCGGTATTATCAATTTTTTTATGCGAACGATTAACAAAATTTATATTTTTTCGCGACTGTTTATCGAAATTCGCGATATTTTGCATTGAAGCTGTTTTATGTCCAAATTTTTCATCTAATGACAATTTTTTTTTTTTTTTTTTTTTTTTTCGTATCCGATTGCTGAAGTTAGCTATCTTAAAAGACTATTGCATTTTTGGAAAACTTGGAGCATTTTTAACTCCTTGAAAATGAATACTTTTTATCTAACTAAACATTGAAAATCTGAATGTGATAACAGATTTTTTTTATTTCTTTTTAAAATAAGTACTCTATGGCTGCTTAGCTCCAATTTACACGTCTACCCCACACATGCATACAAACATTTCTTAAATGAAAAAAGGCTCACAGGTTCAGCATTTCCGGAGGGGAAAAAATAGCAAAAAATATATTTCTTAAACATAGAGTGTGGCATTAAAAAGTTTGTGAAGGTACATCTCAGAAATTACTGATATGAACATAAAGATGTTATTGATGGGTGTTTGGAATTATCCAATATTTGATCTAGTTTGCACTCAAAATGTAGTACATAAATGTTTAAATAAAAAAGAAGAGAAAATTGAAATATAAAACTGGCCTTTAAGCACGGAATAACACAAAAAAAACTGGAGGGGCAAAAGGTAAGTCTTGCCCCTGCTCCTGGAAAGCTAGGGGGGCAAGTGCCCCCCCTTGCCCCCCTCCAGATTACGCCCATGTATATAGCCAGAAGATCAAACTCGAGTTAAAAATGCACTTTTATTATTTAAATTGCTTGATTAGTTAAGATTTACTAAGGATTTCATCATTTCAGAAATTCTTTTTGTTATGTATGCTATTGAATAATTGGCAATGAGCTTTTTATTTGCTCTGTGATTAGTGATTTTAACAAGCCTTTGTTTTTCTTGCCTTCTTACATTGGGATTGGGTTTTTTTGCATTATAATTTTATTCTTTTGCCAGCTAGGTTGGCACAGTTCAAACCAATTAGTTTTTTAGAACAAATCTAATATAATATTTTCTCATTTCTGTAATTTAAGTGTTTCAAATTATTGGATGAAAGTAATTTCTATTTTTAAGTCTTATCTCAATAGTCACCATAAGACATAGTGAGTCTAGTCAAGGTCATGTTAGTATATATGTAGAATGCATATTTCATGCACTGATGAACATATCTGAAACTCTACAGAAAACACTTAAATCATGTAAATATAGCAAAAATAAAATAGATGAAAAATATGCAATATTTAGATTTAAAAAATATTTTCCTTTGAGAAACGCAGATGTACAGATAATGACATAAATGATCTTTAAAATTTCAGTCAAGCTCTAAAAGAAATTTTTCTTGATTGGAGGGATTATTTTTTAAGAATAAAAAAAAAACTCAAGATATGAAGTTGAATAAGAAGACATTGAAAAATTAGGCACTAGTAAAGCACCTGTTTACATTAAAATATGCAAAAGATATATTTAAATCTTCTATTGCATAACCAAACCCATTACTTAGATCAGTTAAGAAAATTGGCAGAAAGGGGGGGGGGGGGGCAAGACAAGGTTTGCTTGAGACGTAATAGAAAAAAAATCTCATAAAAATGCCTAAAAATGCAATTTTTAGTTTAGATGTTTAAAAATACTAAGTGTTATAATAGAGCATGCAGTCCGATGGCTGTTTAAATTCTTTGGTAGATGACAGCATTTATAAAGCTACTGTATATTTTAACATCAATGTTTTTCAATAGTCAAAAAAGCTGTTAAATAGATATTTTTGTTTATTTAACAGTCATCTTTTAACTGGTAGTTTTAGAAAACACAATGCTTGAAGTGTGTAAAGACTCTACTGCTAAATTCAAATCCTTCCAAAAATTCTTTATAAAAAGCTTTATTTTTCAATAAAAGATAATTAACTCATGCAGTCTTCTAACAAAAAAAGCAGACATCACATATAACAAGTATTTCAAATTAATTATTTTGAATAACCATTTGAAAATAATATATATGAAGTTTTATATATGAATCTATATCATATATTTATTTATAGTGCTAGTAATCAAAAGATTGTTCATTAAGATTTTCAGGGTATCAATGTTTCATTATGTAGTGCATTTTGTTTATGAAATATAAGACACAGCTTTTTCTAAAAATGTTTGGATTTTAAAGAATTTCAATTTTCTACATAATTGATTGTATATTAAATAATTATATTGATTAGAATTACCTTTAAATCAAATTATTACTTATATATTCAAAAATGTTTACTTTTGTTCATAAATTTGCATGTATATGTAACAAGAAAACATATTAAAAAAACCCGGTTTAAACCAAAAAAACCTGGTTTAAACCAAAAAAACCATGGTTTTTGGGTTTTTTAAAAAAAACCCGGTTTTTTACCAACCCTGACATATATATATTAAATTGCATACATATATATTATTTGTTGCTGTAGTTATTTACTTTACCTCTGGAAAAAAAAAAAAATTTCATAGATAAAATATTCTTATTCCAGTAAAATTATTTCCATACATTTAAGCGTATTTAAAAATAAAAGCCAGATGTTTCCATAGCAACAAAATCGAATTCACAATGCTCAACTGGACTTTGAACTTGAAACAATTTTAATTAACTTAAATTCGAATTTCGTTTTAAATCTCAAATTTTGATGGTTAAATTTGAATGTACATATTATATAAATATCAATATAACGAAATTATACTTAAAACAAACTAAAACTGACAAAACTAAAGATATTTAGTTTATCTAAACATGCTAAACATGAAACTTTTTTTTCTTTAAAATGCATTTGACATTAAAAAAAAAAAAAAAAAAAAAAAAAAAAAAAAAAAAAAAAAAAATTGCTTTTTATTGCCAACCTATGATAAACCGCCAAATAACGAAATTTTCATCATTTTTTTACGGACAGGATACGGAGGTTCCGCCGAAATTTTTTTTATAAACGTATATATCCTCACGAGAAGAACATTCTGTAATTTTTTCAGATTTTTCGGAGTATGCCCGTATGGAGACCTTCCTTCTGAGTATATATCCATATCTCTTATCCATATCCCTTATCCATATCTCTAATCTATATTCAACCATTAAAATGTAAAATCCAAAATAAATATGAGATGAGTTATAAACAACGTATTATAAAAATTGAAAGTAGTGTTTTCAAATTCAATTCACGTTAACACATTCGTTACTGTTTTAACTTATTAAACTGTGATTTTTTTTTTTCCTTTTCTTTTTTGTTGCAATATTCTGAAAGTATTTGAAGGTGTTTCATAATCTATGATTGATACATATTTTTTTGTTATTTTTCTTTAAAAAATGATTTTTTTTTATGTTTCTGAAGCAATGATTATACCCTTATCCATTTCTCTAATCTATACTCAACCATTAAAAATGTAAAGTCAAAATAAAAATGTGATAATTCAAAAACAATGTAATATAAAAATTGAAAGCAGTATTTTGAAATCTCTTCACGTTAACTCATTCGATACTGTTTCATTTAATTTACCTTGAGCTGTCAAAAATAGTAAACTGTGATTTAATCTACTGCTATGAAGGTTTATACCTTTTTCTTAACTAAGTTATTATTTCCGTGAAAAAAAAGATTAAATCAATGGTACGTCTGTGTTATGTTAATCAAGCGTCAAAGTAGATTAAAATAACCAAATAAATAAGCTTCTCGCGTAATTTATTTGTTTGTTTCATTGAAATTACGTTAGTAACGTAAGTTTTCTTTAAATGATTCTTTGAGATTTATTAAGTTAATTCTGGTTATGCTCCTAGTAAGTTTCTTGCTTTTGTGAGTTTTATGTCATAGTTTTAAATTACATTTTTGATCATGTTTTAAACAAAGTTTATTTTGTAAGTTGCAGGAACTTGTTGTGTATCATATTCTTACGAAACCATATATAAGTCCCGATTCCAAGACAGTTAGGACCAATTTCAGAGTTATATCTTGATAAATGCTTGAAATAATTTTTTTTTTTAATTAGCCCGTAAGTTATATCAGATATTTCTTTATATTATAAAAAAAAAAGTTTTTGAAATGTTATAATTCATTAGTTGCTTATCATATTATTACAACATGATATAAAAGATTCAAGACAATTCAAGAGTTCTGTATTGGTTAATGCTCGAAATATTTTTAAATAGCTTTTAAATTATACCAATAATTTCTTTATATTATAGAAACTTCTTTTGTAAATTTACTATTTATTGTGTCTTATCGTATTCTTAGAAAGCTATCAACTCGCTAATCGACACAACTTCTAAGATATTGTAAACTAATTTAAGAGATATTTATTGATAAATGTTCGAAATAAGCTACTTGTAGCAAATACGGCCACGTTAAGATTTCCGATCACATAAAACTGTGTTACAGCAGAATTAACATATTAAATACTATTGGATATAGTAATTAAGTATTATTTTTTATCATATTTTAAGAAAGACTTCTAAGATATTGTAAACTAATTTAGGAGATGTTTATTGAGAAATGTTTAAATTACGATACTTGTACTAAATGCAGCCATGTTAACATTTTAGATGACACAAAACTGTGTTATACCGATTAATATTTTAAAATCTTTTGGATATAGTAATTAAATATTATTTAAGCATATGGAAAATTAAATCATGAATACTATTTTCATGGCTTGATTGTAGCCAGGTGAATTCAAAGCAAAAGACTCTTTAAAGTGATTTTATTAGTGTTTTAGGCAAAGCCATAATTTTCTAAATAAGTGTTAACTTTAATTAACAGATACTTTACAGATATTATAAAATCGCATAAAATAAAGAATTCTCTTTGTCATGCATAGTATACTGTGTCTGCTCTATTTATGGACATGAAATCTCGAACAGTCAAATTTGCTGATTCCATTTTCGATTTTCCCTTACTCCATTGAGCTCTCTTTAACACCGCTTTGATAGATTATATCGTTTTCTACAAATTATTGGCACAGAACGTGTTTATATTTGGTAATGATGAAAGTATGCAAAATTTAAGGACGAAGGCATTTTCACGCGAATATTCAACAGGAAGTAATATAATTCGAATAATTACTATCCCTGCATAACAGCTAGTCCATATAACATCTCATTTAGGTCACACATGGTCACAAGAGTCACAGTCACTACGGCGAAATAAAAAATAGGAAGTTCCATGCGTCTCTTTTATGAGTCTCAAATGACTACTATATGTGACTCCACTGTCAGGTCACTGCGACTGCTGCTTTGTGACGAGTCACCAGGTGACTTTACAGTGTCGTTTTATTTAGACTCTCATGTGACTGTCATTTGGAGACTCAATTTCAAACTCGTTGTGAATGATGCATTATTATAAATAACCAAATAATGATACATTAAAGTCACATGATGACTTTCTGCCACAAGATTTAGTCAAATGGTAATAGAGACCCTACTGTGAAGTAACCACTGTGAAAAGTGGTGAAAACTCACTATGTGACTTTAATTGGACATTGTTTGGTGATTTATCATAATGCAAATTCACAATGACTTTGAAATTGAGCCTCCAAATGACAGTCACACAAGAGTCTCAATAAAACGACACTGTAAAGTCACCTGGTGACTCGTCACAAAGCAGCAGTCGCAGTGATCTGACAGTGGAGTCACATATAGTAGTCATTTGAGACTCATAAAAGAGATGTATGGAATTTTCTGTTTTTTGTTTCGCCGTAGTGATTGTGATTCTTGTGACCATGTGTAACCTGAATGAGAGGTTATATGGACTAGCTGTTATGCAGGGATAGTAGTTATTCAAATTATATTACTTTCTTTTGAATATTCGCGTGAAAATTATTGCTTGAAAATTGGCATTTTGGGACCCCGTCCTTAAATTTTGTTCACCAAAATGTTCATCATTCCAAAGTGTGTAAATGTTCCTTAAATTTGTGTAGCGTTATTATGGTATATACATTTTTCACATTTTTTTACTTTCAACCACAATTAAAATTTAAAAAATAGAAAATTTCAATATACATTCTAAAATATCGTCAAATTATCTCTAACGTCATACAAAGATGGTAAAATTCAATCGGTAATTTACGCTGATTTCATTCAAAAGTTTACTCAATATCTTTAACAAAGACAAGTCGAAATATTTAACGGTATGAAAACGACAACGAAGCCGGTATCGGTTATTGTTGGAAATATAACATGTCAAGGACATATAAACTTTCAGATATATGCTGTCATTTGTTGACCTGAGATCATTCCGTAGTCTGGGAGACATAAGTTGGTTTTATTAAGGGGCTACTTCAGTCAAATGAAAAGACCCGTTCGCTAATGCTAATCCAATCGAAGAAATTTCTAAAGCTATCTCTGTTGCATTTCAGTATTTTTAAATGCTATATTTTTTCATTGGATAGCTGAGATTGATCTGAATGCAAGTCATTTTTTACCTTTTTTTTTTTTTTTTTTTTTTTTTTTTTTTTTTGGTTGCAGATATTTTGTATGAGGGTGCTTCAGCTTTCCAAACCGGCTCCGAAAATAAAAGCGTCCTCATAAAAAATATCTGTAAACAAAATAAAAAATAAATAAATAAAGACCTGCATACAGATCTATCTCAGCTATTTAATGAAAAAAAATCATTTTAAAAAACTAAAATGGTACCAAGATATCTTCATAAATTTCTTCCGTAGGATTAGCATTAGCGAACGAATGTTTTCATTTGAATGAAATAGCCTCTTAAGAGGCTTTTTATTTCACGCGAAATACTCGTTCGCTAAATTTAATTATGTAGATTTTTTTTATGATAGTTTGCTTGCATTTTAATATTTTTAAATGATTTTTTGCTTTGTCTATTTGAGATCGAAATGAACAAAAGGAGTTCTTTACTTTTTCCATTTCATTTGCAGCCATTTTTATTATTAATATTATTGTTATTATTTCTTTTTTATTAGGTTACTTTTATTTTCGGAACCGATTTCGAAAAAAAAAAAAAAAAAAAAAAAAAGGGTATCATTTTAAAAATTTGCAAAATAAATCGAAACGATAAAAAAAAAAAAAGAAAAAAAAAGAAAGAAAGAAAGAAAAGACATTTGTACAGATCGACGTCAGTTGTCCAACATTAAAAAAATGTTTAAATATATCGAAATCCAGTCAAGCTATTAAAAAAAAAAAAAAAAAAAAAAAAAAAAAAAAATCTATAGGATTTACATTAGTGAATGGCGAGAATGAAGCACCCCTTTAAGATCAACAGATGTACCTTAACATTCAACAGATGTACCTTATTTTTTAACTTGCTCATAAATTATAACAATTACCTCTTACTATAACAATTATTATATCTTGTTATATTCTTTAATTTTTAATTAAAAAAAATCTTTCTAATCTTCTTTACAGTATGATATTAATAAGTGCTCTGAAATTTTCCGAAAACATCGTAACATTATCAAATTTTGTGCACACACAAAAAAAAAAAGCACAAGCTTTATAAAAACATCGCATTTGTTTTTTTAACTTTAACGTAAAGGAGAAAAAATATTTAAAATTTAAAAAATATTATTAAGAATATTTAATGATATAGAAAAACGTATTCTTAGAATTGGTCTTCATCAATCAATGCAGTCATAAATGTTTTTCCTATTTCCTTAATCGTAGACTTTGACCTAAAATTTATAATTTCCTTTTTTTTTAAATCTTAGTGCAAGAAATATATTTATCCATTTTATCAAGTACAGATAAACAAGTATGAAAAAATAAACATTTGTAGCTTTTTCAATCCTTTTTAACACTATCTAAAGATAATGCGGAGTCAAAATTTTATTATCAAACTACTGTTCCATTTTATTTTATTTTTTAGAAGCAAAATTTCTTGATTCGGTTCATCATTTTAAGATCGTTCACCCCGAAATAGTCACCTTCAAATTTTATCTTCACTGTATAACTCTTTGATTTATCCAATGCGTGTAAATGCGCGTGCAGCATCTTTATCTGAAGTTTTAAAAAAAGCTTTGTAAAGTAGCTGTTAATAGATACCTCTTTCACATATCAGCATTATAGCTTCTTATTCAGAAGTGCATTCATACACTAATAAAAAGCACATGTACAGGCGAGAAAAAAAGTAAACATCTCTTACTAACTCAATAACTAATTATAATAGAAAACAAGTCGGAAATTGCTTCTCAAGCGCAGCAAATGAGGTGCATTCGTACTACAATAAAGATTAAAATATATACAGATTTTAGGTAATAGTATTATACTGTAATATGGATTACAGTATGGTACCCGAAATCTTTTGTGTGTTCCTGTAAATACTATCTGCTTTCTATTACACGGGAAGTAACTTATAATAAGCCCGAGCAACGTTTACCAATTTCATAAAACGCGAAATATTTTAATATAATTAAAACGCGCCCCATACAGTGTTTCCCCCTATACCATAACAGAGTTTCCCCCAGAGGGTTTCAGGGGGGTGCTCCGCCCCTCCTGCCCTTTAGTTTAAAAAATAGCGCCCCTCTTGCCCCTCATCCAAAAACTAGTGCCCCTCTTGTCATTCGTTCAAAAAAATAGCGCCCTTCTTGCCCACATTTGAAAAAGCGCAGCCTTCCAGCGATGATCCAAATGAGCGCATAAATTACGCAAAAAATCGGCGACGGAACGCAAAAAACCGCTAAAAAAACGGCAAGTTTCGTTAAAGATGGCTAATTTCGTCACAAAATTTCACAAAACGTCAGATTTCCTCAAAAGATCGTGGAAAAACGACAAATTTCTTTCAAAAATTGCAATAAAACGGAAAATTTTGTCGAATGAGTCTCAAAAAACGGCAACTTTCGTCAAAAAATAACGATAAAGCGGCAGATTTCGTCAAAAGATTTGCAAAAAAAACAGCAAATTTCGTCCAACAATCACAATGAAAAGAAAAATTCTATGAAAAGCTCCGTTTTTTCACGATATTTGCCGTTCTTTCACGATTTTTTTTAGCAAAATATGCCGTTCTTTGCGATCTTTTAGCAAAAACTGCTGTTTATGCGATCTTTCAATAAAATTTGCCGTTTTTTCAATTTTTTATATAAAATTTAACGTTTTTTCACGATTTTTTTTTTTTTTTTTTTTTTTTTTACAAAAATTATCTTTAATTTTTTTTTTTATAATTTTTTTTTTTTTTTTTTTTTTTTTTTTTTTTTTTTTTTTTTTTTTTGCGATATTTTGAACCGCTAGTTTCAACTCTATAAAAGTGCCCTTAAAAATGAAAAAGTGCCCTGAAAAATGTAAAAAGTGCCCTTTTCAGAACGGTAGCGCCCTGCCTTTTTTTAAACCTGGGGGAAACTCTGCCATAATATAATAAAATATGGTTCTGCGGCCACGTTTCAAAGAGTGTAATATCATTAAAATGCACTTGAAACTGTTTTTCCCACTGGCCATAGTGTGATGGAGTATTTTTAATTGTTTCTATAACTAAACTATACATCCGATTTTCATAAACTTTGAAATAATATGACAAAATTATGCATCAGTTATATATATTTTAAATTTCAAACGATTCGGTTGGGTAGTTTTTGCTTTGTTATATGTGGATAGACAGACGGACAGACTTAACGATGACTATAGGCGCTACATATTTACATAATTACGAATGTACCCAGTTATAGGTACCAAATGATTAGAAATAAAATCTAGTTTTAAACTATATATGAATATAACATTTTCTTAGAATATCATCTGCAAATCATAACCAGACCAAACATTTTTTTTTTTTTTTTTTTTTGAATAGCAACACTTAATTTTCACAATGCATTTTAAATCTTCAGTTCAAACTATGCCTAAAAACGAAATTTCAAGTCATTTCGATGATAATTTTTTGAATTATAACCATTAAAAATTTAGATCTTCTAATGTCAAATCATATTTTCATATTTTTATTAATATCGCTTGAAATTAAAATCTTAATGCGATAAAATTTATTATAATACTAAAAAGCCAAAACATAAATACATTAAATTTGTAGTTTAAAATTTTATAACATGAATTGTGAAATTAATTTTCGAAAAAAATATTAATTCCAATCTTCAATTTTTACACATTCATTTATATCTGTTAAGCAGGGCCCGTTTAACAACACTAAGAAGTAAGGGGAGGCCCGACGTCACACAGTGGTCCCTTATTATTTCTACCAGTTGTCTTTTATTTACTAAATCCATTTTTCATATGCTTAAAATTTTTAAAATTTTACTACCAAAATTTTAAGTAAATAACCGTTTAAATATTAAGAAAAAGATTTTTATTTTACCCATAACCAATTAATTTGTATATGGAAAATACAGAAAACATCTGAGACTATTTGAACTTCAAAATATCTTTTATGGCTAAAAAATTACAGCATATTTAGAAATTTTTACCCTGATTCATTTTTTTTCTTCTACAAATTAGTTTTTAAAAGTATATTTGGGGGGGGGGGGGGGGGGGCTTTGTATTTCATTGAATAATCACGAGCTTCATGGGCTCTATTCCAGAAACAGGCCCTGTTGTTAAGTCCTGCTTTATGCGATTTCTCAATTTCAAATTTTTATTACAAGTAGTTTTCGAATTTTGATTTAAAAAATTCAGAATGATGGTTTAAGAAATTATCTATGATATGCAGAAAAGCACAATTTGGAAAAATTTAGTCTTTATATTGAAACAATTGGACTGGCAATAGTCGAAAAGGAATGAAATGAAAATGAATGAAAAAAAATCATATTGGAAAGAAATAATGCATTAATAGATGTGCCATAGTAATTCTATAGCAAAATCGAGTACCTAACTTCATTTTGGATACAGCCCCTAAAATGCTCAATTTAAAATAATTAATTTGTCTGAAACTAGTGACAGGAATTTCGTGGAAATTTGTTTTTAGCCTAATTGAAAGGTGTAGAATTTATTTAAGATATCAAAGTTGGGTATTGCTATTGAAAAGGAAAATTGTGTTTGATTTGATTTGTAGATGCCCCTCAGCAAATTTTATTTACATCATTTTAAAGTAGATTTTATTTGATATCATTTTGTTCAAAGGAATTTCTTCTTGACTAATTTTTTGCAGAGTTATTAGGGGGTGATTAATGGTTTTTCAACGGTTTTATGTAATATGAAATTATCATTATGGTTTAAAAAGTCAATGATAATTTAATGAGGCCGTCAATGGTGTGCACAAAAGCATACTTTGAAAAAAAAATTACATTTTGTACATTTTATTAAAACATTTGAACTGGCAGTTGCCAAAATCCTGCTAACTTTTTCTCTTTTTTAAATATCAAATGTGTTTTTTAATAAATTGCTCATTAAATCACTCATTAAATCTGTAATCATCTCTTTGTAATTCACTAAAAGAATTTAACGAAAAAATCATTTTAAAAAAATTCACAGTTTTAAGTAAAATTATTTAATTAGCCTAAAACCATACAACCATACGGAAAACACTGAATCTTCCACTTTACTCAGGAAATATAACGCGCTATTAAAACAGAAGAAAAAGGGGAAAATTCATTGAACTTTCGTTCAATAAAATGCAACATATGTTGGGAATTCTGTGAAATTTGATAATGCGGCAGATGTTAACCCCATATGCTGTCACAATAAAATTAGACTTGCTAATACTTGTGCAGTTAGAGGACATTACTGTAGTTAAGGGGTTACATGAGTTTCGAAGGTTAAAAAACAGCGTATTTTCCCTATTTTTTATGTACATAATAAAAAAAAAATATTTTATTCAAACGTTTAAGCAAATAAAAGAGCAACATTTAAGCAATATTTTTAAAAAATCGTTAAAAACTTGGGAAATTTAGCCTGTGAAGCATTGTTTACAGAGACTCGTCAAAAAATTTGATTTGCTAATACAGTCGACTCTCGTTAATTCGAAATCGGATAATACGAATCTTCGCTTAATTCGAACTAAATATGAAGTCCCGAAATTTTCAATGGCAGAATAACGTTAAAAATTTTTCTTAATTCGAACTCATTTTCTCTTGACTTTGTTTAATTCGAACTAACGAGAATTCCGATTTTTCATTTTTCTTTTCTTTTTCACGGATTTCGGATCATTTGAATAACTTTCTTTGTTTGACTTTTGTGAAAATTGTTCCGAACGAGTATACATATAATCCAATGCATTTGATATCCAATTTCTTATTGCCCAGTCTTTCCATCAGTGACGCTTTAAAATTTTCTTCCATTCTGCTTGTTTCTAATCTTTTAATTAGTTTATGTATTTATATGTTTTGATTTAATATTAAGTCATATTCTAATGATAACAGACGAAATAAATTTAAATAACACTATAACACTAATTCCTTTGTAATAGTAGCATATTAAGCATGTTTTTATTTCATATTTTCCATAATTCGAAATTCGGATAATTCGAACATTTCTTGTGGTCCCGATGAGTTCGAATTAACGAGAGCCGACTGTACTTTATTCAAACGTTTAAGCAAATAAAAGAGCAACATTTAAGCAATATTTTTTAAAAAAAATAGTTAAAAATTTGGAAATTCAGCCTGTGAAGCATTGTTTACAGAGACTCGTCAAAAAATTTGACTTGCTAATATTGGTAAATTTAGAGGACAATACTGTAGTTAAGGGATTACTTGGGTTTTGCAGGTTTAAAAAAAGCATGCTTTATCTAGTTTTTTAATTATAAAAATAATTTTTTTCAAACGTTTAAGCAAATAAAAGAGCAACATTTAAGCAATATTTTTTAAAAAAATCGTTAAAATTTTGGAAATTCAGCCTGTGAAGCATTGTTTACAGAGACTCGTCAAAAAAATTGACTTGCTAATATTGGTAAATTTAGAGGACAATACTGTAGTTAAGGGATTACTTGGGTTTTGCAGGTTTAAAAAAAGCATGCTTTATCTAGTTTTTTAATTATAAAAATAATTTTTTTCAAACGTTTAAGCAAATAAAAGAGCAACATTTAAGCAATATTTTTTAAAAAAAATCGTTAAAATTTTGGAAATTCAGCCTGTGAAGCATTGTTTACAGAGACTCGTCAAAAAATTTGACTTGCTAATATTGGTAAATTTAGAGGACAATACTGTAGTTAAGGGATTACTTGGGTTTTGCAGGTTTAAAAAAAGCATGCTTTATCTAGTTTTTTAATTATAAAAATAATTTTTTTCAAACGTTTAAGCAAATAAAAGAGCAACATTTAAGCAATATTTTTTAAAAAAATCGTTAAAATTTTGGAAATTCAGCCTGTGAAGCATTGTTTACAGAGACTCGTCAAAAAATTTGACTTGCTAATATTGGTAAATTTAGAGGACAATACTGTAGTTAAGGGATTACTTGGGTTTTGCAGGTTTAAAAAAAGCATGCTTTATCTAGTTTTTTAATTATAAAAATAATTTTTTTCAAACGTTTAAGCAAATAAAAGAGCAACATTTAAGCAATATTTTTTAAAAAAATAGTTAAAAATTTGGAAATTCAGCCTGTGAAGCATTGTTTACAGAGACTCGTCAAAAAATTTGACTTGCTAATATTGGTAAATTTAGAGGACAATACTGTAGTTAAGGGATTACTTGGGTTTTGCAGGTTTAAAAAAAAGCATGCTTTATCTAGTTTTTTAATTATAAAAATAATTTTTTTCAAACGTTTAAGCAAATAAAAGAGCAACATTTAAGCAATATTTTTTAAAAAAATCGTTAAAATTTTGGAAATTCAGCCTGTGAAGCATTGTTTACAGAGACTCGTCAAAAAATTTGACTTGCTAATATTGGTAAATTTAGAGGACAATACTGTAGTTAAGGGATTACTTGGGTTTTGCAGGTTTAAAAAAAGCATGCTTTATCTAGTTTTTTAATTATAAAAATAATTTTTTTCAAACGTTTAAGCAAATAAAAGAGCAACATTTAAGCAATATTTTTTAAAAAAATAGTTAAAAATTTGGAAATTCAGCCTGTGAAGCATTGTTTACAGAGACTCGTCAAAAAATTTGACTTGCTAATATTGGTAAATTTAGAGGACAATACTGTAGTTAAGGGATTACTTGGGTTTTGCAGGTTTAAAAAAAGCATGCTTTATCTAGTTTTTTAATTATAAAAATAATTTTTTTCAAACGTTTAAGCAAATAAAAGAGCAACATTTAAGCAATATTTTTTAAAAAAAATCGTTAAAATTTTGGAAATTCAGCCTGTGAAGCATTGTTTACAGAGACTCGTCAAAAAATTTGACTTGCTAATATTGGTAAATTTAGAGGACAATACTGTAGTTAAGGGATTACTTGGGTTTTGCAGGTTTAAAAAAAGCATGCTTTATCTAGTTTTTTAATTATAAAAATAATTTTTTTCAAACGTTTAAGCAAATAAAAGAGCAACATTTAAGCAATATTTTTTAAAAAAATAGTTAAAAATTTGGAAATTCAGCCTGTGAAGCATTGTTTACAGAGACTCGTCAAAAAATTTGACTTGCTAATATTGGTAAATTTAGAGGACAATACTGTAGTTAAGGGATTACTTGGGTTTTGCAGGTTTAAAAAAAGCATGCTTTATCTAGTTTTTTAATTATAAAAATAATTTTTTTCAAACGTTTAAGCAAATAAAAGAGCAACATTTAAGCAATATTTTTTAAAAAAATCGTTAAAATTTTGGAAATTCAGCCTGTGAAGCATTGTTTACAGAGACTCGTCAAAAAATTTGACTTGCTAATATTGGTAAATTTAGAGGACAATACTGTAGTTAAGGGATTACTTGGGTTTTGCAGGTTTAAAAAAAGCATGCTTTATCTAGTTTTTTAATTATAAAAATAATTTTTTTCAAACGTTTAAGCAAATAAAAGAGCAACATTTAAGCAATATTTTTTAAAAAAAATCGTTAAAATTTTGGAAATTCAGCCTGTGAAGCATTGTTTACAGAGACTCGTCAAAAAATTTGACTTGCTAATATTGGTAAATTTAGAGGACAATACTGTAGTTAAGGGATTACTTGGGTTTTGCAGGTTTAAAAAAAGCATGCTTTATCTAGTTTTTTAATTATAAAAATAATTTTTTTCAAACGTTTAAGCAAATAAAAGAGCAACATTTAAGCAATATTTTTTAAAAAAATCGTTAAAATTTTGGAAATTCAGCCTGTGAAGCATTGTTTACAGAGACTCGTCAAAAAATTTGACTTGCTAATATTGGTAAATTTAGAGGACAATACTGTAGTTAAGGGATTACTTGGGTTTTGCAGGTTTAAAAAAAGCATGCTTTATCTAGTTTTTTAATTATAAAAATAATTTTTTTCAAACGTTTAAGCAAATAAAAGAGCAACATTTAAGCAATATTTTTTAAAAAAATAGTTAAAAATTTGGAAATTCAGCCTGTGAAGCATTGTTTACAGAGACTCGTCAAAAAATTTGACTTGCTAATATTGGTAAATTTAGAGGACAATACTGTAGTTAAGGGATTACTTGGGTTTTGCAGGTTTAAAAAAAGCATGCTTTATCTAGTTTTTTAATTATAAAAATAATTTTTTTCAAACGTTTAAGCAAATAAAAGAGCAACATTTAAGCAATATTTTTTAAAAAAAATCGTTAAAATTTTGGAAATTCAGCCTGTGAAGCATTGTTTACAGAGACTCGTCAAAAAATTTGACTTGCTAATATTGGTAAATTTAGAGGACAATACTGTAGTTAAGGGATTACTTGGGTTTTGCAGGTTTAAAAAAAGCATGCTTTATCTAGTTTTTTAATTATAAAAATAATTTTTTTCAAACGTTTAAGCAAATAAAAGAGCAACATTTAAGCAATATTTTTTAAAAAAATAGTTAAAAATTTGGAAATTCAGCCTGTGAAGCATTGTTTACAGAGACTCGTCAAAAAATTTGACTTGCTAATATTGGTAAATTTAGAGGACAATACTGTAGTTAAGGGATTACTTGGGTTTTGCAGGTTTAAAAAAAGCATGCTTTATCTAGTTTTTTAATTATAAAAATAATTTTTTTCAAACGTTTAAGCAAATAAAAGAGCAACATTTAAGCAATATTTTTTAAAAAAATCGTTAAAATTTTGGAAATTCAGCCTGTGAAGCATTGTTTACAGAGACTCGTCAAAAAATTTGACTTGCTAATATTGGTAAATTTAGAGGACAATACTGTAGTTAAGGGATTACTTGGGTTTTGCAGGTTTAAAAAAAGCATGCTTTATCTAGTTTTTTAATTATAAAAATAATTTTTTTCAAACGTTTAAGCAAATAAAAGAGCAACATTTAAGCAATATTTTTTAAAAAAATCGTTAAAATTTTGGAAATTCAGCCTGTGAAGCATTGTTTACAGAGACTCGTCAAAAAATTTGACTTGCTAATATTGGTAAATTTAGAGGACAATACTGTAGTTAAGGGATTACTTGGGTTTTGCAGGTTTAAAAAAAGCATGCTTTATCTAGTTTTTTAATTATAAAAATAATTTTTTGTAAACGTTTAAGCATATAAAAGAGCAGCATTTAAACAATATTTATAAAAAATTTCATTCAAAAATTACAAAAATTCAGATCGATGGTACCTGGTTTCTGGAGACCTTTAAAAAAATTAGACTTGCCAACATTTGTGCAATTAGAGAACATTACTGTAGTTAAGGAACTATATAGGTTTCGAAGATTAGAAATAAAGCCTTTTTTTTTCTAGTTTATATATATATATAACAAATAAATTATTTTATTCAAACGTTTAAGCATATAAAAGAGCAGCATTTAAACAATATTTGAAAAAAAAAAAATCTTTCAAAAATTTGGAAAATTCAGCCAGTGAGATATTGTTTCCGGAGACCCTTCAAAAAGTTTGATTTGCTAATATTTGTGCTGCTAGAGGGCATTACTGTAGTTAAGGGGCTATATGAGTTTTGAAAGTTAAAAAAAAAGCTTATTTTCTCTTTTTTATATGTATATAATAAATAAATTACTTTATTCAAACGTTTAAGCATATAAAAGAACAACATTTAAATATTTTTTTTTTCATTCAAAATTTTTTTTAATTCAGACGATGAAATCTGGTTTCCGGAGATCCCTTAAAAACTTTTACTTCTTAATATTTGTTCAGTTAGAGAACTTTATAATAATTAAGGGATTATATGAGTTTCAAAGGTGAAAAATAAAGCCCTTTTTCGCATTTTATATATAATAAATAAATTATTTTATTCAAATGTTTAAACATATGAAAGAGTCACATTTAAACAATATTTTCGAAAAAATTTCGTTCATAAATTTAGAAAATTTAGCCGATGGGACCAGGTTTCCGGAGACATTTAAAAAAAAAATCAAATTTTCTAATATTTGCGCAGTTAGAGTGCATTACTGTAGCTAAGGGATTATATAAGTTTCAAAGATTAAAAATAAAGCCTGTTTTCTGAATTTTTTTATATATATAATAAATGAATTGTTTTATTTAAATGTTTAAGCATATAACAGAATCACATTTAAACAATATTTTTAACAAAATTCATTCCAAAAATTTGGAAAATTTAGCTGGTGCGACCGTGTTTCCGGAGACCTTTTAAAAAAATAGCCTTGCTAATATTTGTGCAATTAGCGAACATTATTGTAATTAAGGGATTACATGGGTTTCGAAGACTAAAAAATGTCATATTTTCTCTATTCATATATATATATATATACATATATATGTATATATAACAAATAAATTGTTTTATTTAAACGCTTAAGGCTTAAGCATATAAAAGAGCAACATTTAAACAATATTTTTAAAATTTTCATTCAAAAATTTGGAAGATTCAGCCGGTGGGATCTGGTTTTCGGAGAACTCTGAAAAAAGTGTCAAAGTAATGGTCAGGATAACTCGTGATAGCTTTATTTGAAATTAAAAAAACAATTTTTTTCTGTTATTTGATAAGTATAGGCCCGGGATTTAACGATGAATTTGAGTAAAAACTGAAATTTGAATTTTTGGCTAAGTTACTTGCAAAATAGTACTTTTTTTTTTGGGGGGGGGGGGGGAATTTAAATTACGTATAGCCTTGCAAAATTAGTTATAATCGTAAAAAAGAAATTTATCTTCGTTCAGTCACTAGTCAATCTGATATTGAAGAGGGCAAAATTTCAAAAAGGTCGGTGCATTAGTTTTTGAAAAATCGTGTGCACTGACTTCAATAATAGGGTTTTTAGGAAAAAGCTAACCTGCGTCACTTTTTACTGGTCTGGCCTAATGATGGACATTTTCAAACAATCTTTCTAATGTTTTGCTCCGATTGTTGTAAAACTTGGAAAAATATTCTAGACATATTGTACTATTAAATTAAAAAAAAAATGGATTTTTAATTTTTTTTTTCTAAATTTATGTAACTTTTTAAGACTTTTCTCAAATTTAAAAGGGCAACTTTAAGACATAAATTTTAATTTATTTTTGATCATAAATGCAAAAACTATCAGGTTCTGTTGTCCAGAAACTGTTTAACTAAATGTATACCCTCCTCATTTTTTTTTTCTTTGCAAACACAGTAGATTATTCTGAAAATATTGTCAAAGTGAAAGATTTGAACGGCATTTCTACGCGAAAGAAGAATAAACACTCAAGGAGGGCTGAAAAAGTCTTTGTCGCGTTATCAAAATCGCTTATAACTCAATAGGTAATTTACTTATTAAAAAATGAGAAACATAGCTCGATTCCAAATCGCTTCCATAAGCAGGCCTTCCAATATCATATTTTTCCATTAAAAGATGAATATGTAACTGTGTCAAAATGTTTTGTGCTTGTTCAGCATTTGAGAACAGCCCTAAGTGAAAAATAGAGATCCAAGAACATTTTTCTATCGATCTGATGTTATCTACATATGGTGAGTCCATTAACTTAATGACTTTTTTTGCAGATAAAAAAGTTCTTTGTTTCTGGCTATAAAAACCATTCCTTTCAACCCTTTCAAGACCACCCATTAGTGATGTTCTCCCTCCTATCACCTTACGACTTTAAGCCTGTGAAGCAAAACTAAAACACCCCTTCCTTTTCGAAAGCAATAAAATACTACTACCCCCATCTCGATGTCTCGTGGTATTGATAAAGTTTCACTGGAACGGCAAACAGGTAAGTAAAATAAGACCGTTCCATATTTGGCCACACCAGCTTTTAAATGTAGATCCGTTATTGAGTGGACGTCGCAATAAGTATTGGCAATTGCATAAAGTATTGGTAACTATTTTGTCAAAATTATAAAAAAATCAAATCAATCCGAACTGTAGCAAAATATTTGTCACAAATGGTGATATAAACAAATATCTGACTTATACCGGGTGTCCCAAAAATGACTGATGAATTTTAAAATTCAATAACTTGCAAACGGTGACAGCTATTTAAAAAAAATTTGCAGGATAGTTATGTATAATGTCAGGAGTTTTTTTACCATAATTTTTTATTTTAATTCGAATTTCAAACAATAGGTGGCGCTGACGGCGATTGAAGGACAGGTGATCAGTGCTGAGTGAAGCGTCAACCTGGCCTTCAATCACCGTCAGCGCACCTATTGTTTGAAATTCGTACTAAAATAAAAAATTACGTTAAAAAAAACTTCTGACATTATACATAACACTCCTGCAAAATTTTTTTAAATAGCTGTCACCGTTTGCAAGTTATTGAATTTTAAAATCCATCAGTCATTTTTAGGACACCCGGTATGTATAACTGTATGTGGCGTCGTCCATAAATAATGTCACGCTTGAAGAGGGGGGGGGGGGGTCGTGAAATTAGGACAGTTTGTAACAAAGAGGGTGGAAGGGGGTAGCTTAAAAAATTAAATTAAGTCAATACTAACAAGGCTCATAAGCCTGTACGTAATAAAAAATTTTAAATTATTTTAGAAAAAAACATTGTTTTTTAGCACTTTTTAAGAACTGCAGTGAAAAAAATTACAGTTTTGCTCTTTTGCTCGGCAGTCAGGAGTAAAAGGTAGGGGCTAGGCAGAAAAAGGAGTGTATGTACATTAAATGAAACTTCAAATCATTCCTAACCGATTTTTAAAATACAAGTTTACGACAATTATTCTAACTTATTTTCTTTTGTTGCAATTTAAATAATGATCAAGGCCCGACTAAGGCTATAGGGGGAGGGACCTGGACCATCATTCTGGGGAGAAAGGGCTTTCATCTATCCAAAGTTTTTTTTTTTTTGGGGGGGGGGCTTGTACTAAACTATATCCATATTGTATGCATGCATGAAATTTGTACTCGGTACTGCTCACATCTGTACACAGGTTATCCCAAAAAGGTGGTCACAATTTTAAGAAAGAAAATACTAGTTTGATAATAGGTAGAAAAAGTAACAAATTAGTGGACACTTGGTGGACATTTTGCAAATTTTTACTTTGCTTTTCTTCTAACTTATAATGTAAATAGATACGTAGATACTTGTAATTATAGAATGTCTAAAAGAGAGGGCTTAAAATGTGTCATAATTGATGGTTTTAACTTGTCAGGTTAGGAAACATTAATAAATAATTTCTTTTGAAAGTAGAATAATACGTTGTTGTAAAAAAAATTTAATCATTAGTTTTTTAATGATGTCTTTTGCATGTGTGGAGGGAGTATTGGAAGTAGAGAGGAACATGAGATCACACTCTCTTCCCAAATGTTTGAAAACAACATATGAATTTCAATCACTTTTGGCTAATTTTAAGCATTTGACACTCTTTAATGGAAATCCTGATGGCTGGGACAACTACCCTGCTTGCCCCTGCGTAAGTCGGGCCCTTGATAATGCTTTGTTAATTTTATTGAATTTCGATTGAATTTGCCAATTTTATTTTTGATTATGTACGTAGTAAATACATACACATTTGTATTTGTATGGGGCAAAAACTTCTTTATAAATTTATTTTCGGAAAAGGTGGACAGGGCACCAAAATTCCTGCTTGCACCGGTTTAAAAATTCGTATTTTCTGTTCTCATTAAAGTCATGAAGATTAATCAACTCTACCTTTGATAAAGTGACCAAACATGGGAGATACATCGATTCAACTTTCTTACTCACATAGTAAAGTCCTTTTCCAACCTTTTTTCATCAATGTTACCATTAACCCCTCTCCCAGACGGTTGGCCCCCAGGAAGTCGGAGGCCTCCTCGTTTACTACCCTTGACCCCTTTCATCCAGAGGCCAAGTTTAGCGAACTTTACGAGCACAAAGGATTCAAGTTCCCGCCTGGAACCCCTTCACTTGATTTCCCAAGATTTCCTTTTTTTGTGCCCTTCTTCTTTTTTTTTTTTTTTCCTTTACCTCTTTTTTTTATGCTCCTCCTTTCCGCTTTCACTCTGAGCGAAAGGTACGAACTATAAGCGCGTACGAAGAGAGATTCTACAGCAAGTCTTCTGCAGATATTTCGAGATGGAACTTCAAAATGTAGGGGCGGAGAGGATAGCCAGCAGGTGAGATCTTATGCCTTATTCGTTTTATTGTCCGAAAACAGATTTCTCTTGTTGTAAAATCCTATGCTCAAAACTCCAACAACAGACATTTAAAAAATGACAATTCCTTTACATTTTCAAAATGCACTTGAATTAGGAGCAGATGGATGGTTTGGATTTTTAACTGGGTATAAAAACTTTTCCAGTCAATAACTCTCGCTAAATACAAAAAGTTTCAAGCACTGGAGGATTTTTTTTCCCGCCCTTAGTTTTAATGAATCAGGTTTTGAAAAAATACGAAGAAAAACAGGAATTTTCTGTAGTGATTGAATGTGTGAAACTGCAGAGAAAGTAAATCAATACTTTGGATTTTATTATCTGCAAACATTATTGTCTGATCTTGTTGTAAAATCTATATTTAAAATTCTAGTGGGAGTCATTTAAAAATGACTGTTCCTTTACGTTTTCAAAATACACTAGAATTATGGGCAGTTGTATGGTTTCAGTTTTAAAGTATGGATAAAAACTTTCCAGTCAACAGCTCTCGCTAAATTCTCAAAACGTTTCAAGCAGTGAGATTTATTTATTTATTTTTATTTATTTATTTAGTTTTAATAAGTCAGATTCTGAAAAAAAAATTCAAAGACTAACAGGAATTTTCTCTAGTGATTGAATGTGTGAAACTACTTTGAAAATAAAATTAATAGTTTAGGTTTTACTGTTTGCAACAACATACATTTTAAAAAATAATTCCTTTACATTTTCGAAATGCACTTGAATTAGGAGCAGATGTAAGATTTGAATTTTAAACTGGATATAAAAACAGTTCCAGTCAATAACTCTCTCTAAATACTCAAAAAGTTTCAAATAGTGAGGGATTTTTTTTTAATGAGTCAGGTTTTGAAAAAATACGAAGATAAAAAGGAATTTTCAGTAGTGATTGAATGTGTGAAACTGCAGAGAAAGTAAATCAATTCTTTGGATTTTATTATCTGCAAACATTATTGTCTGCTCTTGTAAAATCTATATTCAAAACTATAACAGTCATTTAAAAATAACAATTCCTTTACATTTTCAAAATACACTTGAATTATGGGCAGTTCTATGGTTTCAATTTTAAACTATGGATAAAACTTTCCACTCAACAGCTCTTACTAAATTCTCAAAACGTTTTAAGTAGTGAGATTTATTTATTTATTTTTATTTTTATTTATTTAATTAGTTAGTTCGTTTTAATAAGTCAGGTTCTGAAAAAAATCCAAAGGATAACAGGAATTTTCTCTAGTAATTGAATGTGTGAAACTAGGGTGAAAATAAAATCAATAGTTTAGATTTTACTGTCTATAAACAGATTTCTCTTATAATGTTTGCAAATAGATTTCTCTTGTAAAATCCTACATTCATAATTTCATTAACAGACATTTAAAAAATGACAATTCCTTTACATTTTAGAAATGCAATTGAATTAGAAGCAGATGTATGGTTTGAATTTTAAACCGAGTATAAAAACTTTTCCAGTCAATAACTCTTACTAAATACTCGAAAAGTTTCAAGCAGTCAGGATTTCCCTTTTCTATTTTCTTTCTCTTTTTTTCTGGTTTTAATGAGTCAGGTTTTGAAAAAATCCAAAGGAAAACAGGAATTTTTTTCTAGTCACTGAATTTGTGAAACTGCGTCGAAAGTAAAATCAATACAGTCAGTACAATCAGTACAATCAATTTAGATTTTACTGTCCGCAAACAGATTTCTCTTGTGTAATTTTATGTTCAAAACTCTTACAACAGACATTTAAAAATGTGAATTCCTTTACACTTTCGAAATGCACTTGAATTAGGAGCAGATGTATGGTTTGAATTTTAAACCGAGTATAAAAACTTTTCCAGTCAATAACTCTTACTAAATACTCGAAAAGTTTCAAGCAGTCAGGGTTTTCCTTTTCTATTTTCTTTCTTTTTTTTTCTAGTTTTAATGAGTCAGGTTTTTAAGAAATCCAAAGAAAAACAGGAATTTTCTCTAGTCATTGAATGCGTGAAATTGCGTCGAAAGTAAAATTAATAGTTTAAGTTTAGATTTTACTGACTGCAAACAGGGACATTTAAAAATGGCAATTCCTTTACATTTTTGAAATGCACTTGAATTAGGAGCTGATGGATGGTTTGAATTTTACACTGGGTATAAAAACTCTTCCAGTCAATTACTCTCGCTAAATACTCAAAAAATTTCAAGCAGTCAGAATTTTTCTTTTCCCTTTTATTTTTCTTCCTTTTTTTTCTTTTTTTTTTTTCTTTCTTTCTTTCTTTTTTTTTTTTTTTTTTTTTTTTTTCAATTTTTATGGGTCAGGCTTTGAAAAAATCCAAAACCAAAACAGGAATTTTCTGTAGTGATTGAATGTGTGAAACTGATTCAACTGATTCGAAAGTAAAATCAATTAGTTTAGATTTTATTCTCTGCAATCAGATTTCTCATGTAAAATTCTATGTTCAAAACTCCAACAACAGACATTTAAAAATGAAAATTCCTTTACGTTTTCAAAATGCACTTGAATTAGGAGCGGATGTACGGTTAAAATTTTAAACTGGACATAAAAACTCTCGCTTAATACTTAAAAAGTTTCAAGCAGTCAGGGTTTCCTTTTCCTTTTATTTCTTTTTCAATTTTAATGAGCCATGTTTTCAAAAAATCTAAAGGGAAACTGGAATTTTCTATAATTATTGAATGTGTGAAACTGCATCGAAAGTAAAATCAATTAGTTTATATTTTGTTCTCTGCAAACAAATCTTATTTTTAAGTCTCAAACAACAGACATTTAAAAAGGACATTTCGTTTGCGTTTTCAAAATACACTTGAATTATGTGCAGAACAATGGTTTGAATTTTAATCTGGGTGTAAAAACTCTTTTAGTCAACAAGTCTCGCTTGATATTCAAAAAGTTTCAAGTAATGGCAATTTTTTCGAAGTTTTAATGAGTCAAATTTTGAAACAATCCAAAGCAAAACAGGAATTTTCTCTACTGATTGAATGCGTGAAATTGTAGCGAAAGTATAATCGTAAGTTTAGATTTTATTATCCGCAAGCAGATTTTTCTTTTAAAACCCTGTATAAAAAATGCCAATGGCAGAATTAAAAAACCACAACTCCTTTAAGTTTTCAAAGTACACTTGAATTATGATCAGATGTATAGTTTGAATTTTAAGCTGGATATAAAAATTCTTCCAGACAACAACTCTCGCCAAATACACAAAATTTTCAAGCATTTTCAAGCATTGTATTTTCTTTTTTTTAGTGTTAATGGGTCTGCTTTTGCTAAAACCAAACGAAAAGATAAATTTTCTTCAGTGATTCAATGTGAGAAAGTATAATCGAAATTTTAGATTTTGTTGTCCACATAAATAGATTTTTCTTGTAAAATTCCTTCGCTCGACGCTCCAACAACAGTTATTTAAAAATGACAATTCCTCTAAATTTTCAAAATGTACTCAGCATATGAACAAATATATGGTTTGAATTTTAAACTGGATTTAAAAACTATTCCAGTGAACTCTTACTAATACTCAAAAAGTTTCAAGCAGATTTTTTTTGTTTCTTTATTTCATTTGTATTTGTTTTTATTATTATTATTAATTTAGTAATGTGTTAAATTTTTCAAAAATCGA
Source organism: Maratus speculifer (assembly GCA_964019185.1). Lineage (NCBI taxonomy): Eukaryota > Metazoa > Arthropoda > Arachnida > Araneae > Salticidae > Maratus > Maratus speculifer. Next base: position 142,067,834 of record OZ025301.1, on the reverse strand, counting down.
AATAAAACAAATATTTTTTTTCTGATGATTCAATTTGTGGAACCTTATCTAAAGTTAAATCGATGCTTTAGATTTTATCGTTCGCAAACAGGTTTCTCTTGTTGTACAGTTTTATATTCAAAATTCCGTCAAAAGACATTTGGATGCAAATTGTCATTTTAAAACGCACTTTCGTTATGAGCATATACATGACTTAAACTTGAAACTGGGTAAAAATAACTTTCCGATTTTATTCAAAATAGATAAGAAAAAATCTAAAGTTTTTATCTTTAAATTTTTTATTCCGGTTTTAATTACAAAAGTCCGGAATTACAGAGAAGAAGAATTCCCAGTTTACTCTTGCTAAACATTTGAAAATTTTTCAAGCAGTTTTTTTTTCCTTTTTTTTTCCTTTTTTTTCCTTCTTTATTTTTTAACGAATAGGTTTTGTTGAAACCAAACGAAAATATGAATTTTCTAATAATTCAATGTGTGAAATTGCAGCGAAAGTAAAATATATATTTTATTGTCCGCAAAACAGAATTTCTCTTGTTGTAAATTCTTATGTTCAAATCTGGAACAACACTGAAAAAAAAATGAAATACTGAAAAATAAGTAAATCGATGTACTCATATCAAATTGAGTATGTTTGAATAAAAAATGAAGACATTGATTTCTCAATTTTGAAACATCATATGTTATCAAATCCAAACGAGCTATAATTTTGTATTCTCTATTGGTTTATTTCATTCATGTGGCATAAAAGATGCTTATTAATGTAAACATTAAATTGTGCACAGTATTTTAAAATAAATTTAAAAGTGTTTGCAAATAATGGTCGTCATACAAATATTCGATTTGAGTGTTTTGTTAATAATTTTCTTTTATTTTCTTAATAAATAATAAATTAAACGTTTATTGTTAATAATTTTGGCGAAGAAACAAATACCAGTACATTTTTACTTTAAGGGTGTATTTCGATTCAAACTGCTTGTTTTCCGATTTATTTTTAAATTCACTTTTGCTCTCAAGCACATGAAACTCGCAGATTCTCTTATTTAGAAAGTGCACAAGGTGCCGTGAAGGTCAATTCTTTGATAAGTGCACAAAATATTGCAAAAAAAGCAATCAAAAACGGCAATTTGAACCGATTTTTCCGAAGTCGGAGATCTTGGAACGAAAAAATGGGTCTTCCTGAGAAGTTAATTGCTTATAAATCAAATTCTAATGAACTGAACGTAAAAAGAAATCACACGGCACCTTATACATCCCTTCAAAAATCCCCGAACCAAATTTCATGTTTCTATTTTTAAAAATGTGTCTGAAATTGTATCGGAAAATTTCGAGCTGCTGAAGATGGAAAAGCGTTTTTTCGAATACACCCTTAATTTGTAAGTTCAGGGGGCAGCTCATAGCGATTCATATTTGAATATAACCATGGAATCAAAAACGAGTACATGTGTTTCTCAGTTTTGAGTACATTTGGATCGGAGCTATTTTGAGTATGTGAAGTACTTAAAAGTGAGTACTTTCTACTCATTTTTGAGACCCCATTTTTTTCAGTGAACACACATTTAAGGATAACAATTACGTTATATTTTCAAAATGCTTTTGAATTAGGAGCAGATGTATATTTTGAGATTTAAACTGCGAATATAAACTCTTCTCTTCACCATTTTTTCCTAAATACGCTTAAAGTTACAAGCAGATGGGTTTTGTTTTAGTTTTTAATGAGTTAAGTTTTGTTGAAAGCAAGCGAAAACGAATTTCATAATCTATACATGATGATTAATTTTTCACTCTTGCCAACTTCATCTTTGTTCAAATTAAAAGAAAATATAAGAATTTACTTATGACTCAGTATTTTAACTTTTTAATGCATGATTTTTTTTTTTTTTTTTTTTTTGGTTCATAAAACATTATATTTGAGTCTATTTTTATTAATACGTTGAGTGGCATGCTGGTCACTGGTGATTGACACTGAACTTTCCGTTTAGGCCGAGTCAGTGACCGGTGACTGACAGTCTTCTAAAATATGATATAGAACTAAAAATATTTGAATAAGTTAAATAATTGCAGAAAAGCTATTTAATATTTAATTAACTTTTATTTATTATAGGATTATATTTTACTAATAAGTACTTAAAACATTTTTTATATCATATTTTACACTGTCAGTTACCATGGCACTAAACGTGTTAATAATCCGCTAGAAAAAAACAGTGAAAAAATACATTTATGTTTCTGTTGGGCATGTCATAATGTCACTCCTGACAAGGAAGGTCTCCATACTGGGCATGCTCAGATTTTTTTGAAAAAAATACTAATTAAACTACTCATGTATGTAATAAAGGAACAGTGAAAATTAGCGGCGGAATTGCTGTAGATAACATGTAAAAAATAAAATACTTTCGAATATTTGGTGTGAAAAGACGAAAGTATCACACGATTTGAAGAGCAGCACTTTTCCCCTGCCAAAAGCAAACTGAATCTTAATGCAACTGAAAACTTTTGGATTTTTAGATTGGTTTATTTGGTTTATTTTTTGTCGTCCGATTATCTACGCTAGGGATATAGGACCAGAGGGGGAGTGCCCTTCGTGGGGGTCTTTCTAGGGGAACCTAACCCGTATTTACGCAAGGTTCGAAGAAAACCACGAAAACTCCGAACGGTTAGGCCAACAGCCGCGATTGGGTTCGAACCCAGCACCTGCCGTCTACAAGTTGAGAGGTCTGTACCTCTCGGCCACTGGTGGGGCTTGGATTTTTAGAATCCGTGTAAATGGTATTTAAAATGAATTTAAACATAAACAATAAGAGAGTTTAATATATTATATACATATATATATTAAATTGCATACATATATATTATTTGTTGCTGTATTTATTTAATTTACCTCTGGAAAAAATATTTTCATATATAAAATATTCTTATTCCAGTAAAATTATTTTCATACATTTAAGCGTATTTAAAAATAAAAGCCAGATGTTTCCATAGGAACAAAATCGAATTGACAATGATCAAATGGACTTTGAACTTGAAACAATTTTAATTAACTTAAATTCGAATTTCGTTTTAAATCTCAGATTTTGATGGTTAAATATGAATGTATATATATATATAAATATCAATATAACGAAATTATACTCAAAACAAACTAAAACCGACAAATATAAAGATATTTAGTTTATCTAAACATGCTGAACATGAAACTTTTTTCCTTTAAAATGCATTTGACATAAAAAAAATTAAAAAAAAAAATTAAATTGCTTTTTATTGCCAACCGATGATAAATCGCCAAATAACGAAAATTTCATTGTTTTTTTTACGGACAGGATACGGAGGTTCCGCCGAAATTTTTTTTATAAACGTATATATCCTCATGAGAAGAACATTCTGTAATTTTTTCAGATTTTTCGGAATATGCCCGTATGGAGACCTTCCTTGTGAGTTACATAATAGAAATAGTCCAAAAAAAGATAATTTTAAATTTTAGACCTAAAAATGTTTACATTGCACAATAACAATTATTCAACGATCTAATTATTTTCATAATGCTTTTAGTAATTTTCAGAATTGATAATGACCATCTTATAAAGATAGAAAACGTCAGTCGAGAACAATGCAAATAGTATCGACAAAACATGTTATAACCTTCCCCCCCCCTCCCCGCTATAACGAATCAGAACAAAAACAAACTTCGCGATCCTAAATATACGTTATTCTTCATAAGTAACACATAATAATTCACCAAAAACCAGTAAAAAGCGCAAAAAAAAAAAAAAAAAAAAAAAATCTTCTAATTCTTAAATTTCGCATTTTATTTAACAGCTGCTCAACTGCTTCTCACTACACTTATATTATTATCCCCTGATATGTTTTCAAAACAGAAATATTGTAAAAACGTTATATTTTTACATCATAAGAAATTTTATTGTTTGAAGGAGCATAAATCGACTTGTGCAGAGATCTAAATTGGTATGTTTTTAATCCAATGGAGATATCGTGATAATGGAACAACGCTCTGGAATTATTTAAACTCTAATGTCTATTGGAAAAATATTGTTTTTTAAAAAAAAAATACTAAATATCATTTTAATCCACTCCAAATATTAAGCTAATGTGTGCATTTGTGTGGAAATATTTTCTAAATTATAGAAAATTTTTATTTAAAAAAGAACTGTATTGTTTTCGAATTGTACTTATTCCAATATTTTAGCTATATCGTATTATTATCATAATATTATCATTGTTTTATTTTTTTAATATTTAAATGAAACAATCGATTTTTTTCCATAGCATGTAAAATGTGTATTATTGTAGTTGCATATTCGATTAACTTTTTTAAGTTTGCATATATAACTTTGAAATACAAGCTAATATTGAGATAATGGAAATTTCCTCGTGACATATTTCGCAAATACATAAAATTATGTTAATATTTATCTATTTTTTTAATTTTATATTCATATCGACATTTATTCTTGTTTAACTGAAAAAAATGTTCAACTGTAAAAATATTTTAACTATTGTCGTTTAACTGCAGAACATATACTACATTAACTCCACAGTGGAAAATCGTACATATGTTCAAAAATAACTAATAAAAATATCGTTAAAAAACGCATTAATATATGTTCATAAACCTGCATGAAAATCTCTGAATAACCATATGGTGTAAAAGTCAGCCCAGTCAAAATTATTTTCAAAAAGAAGAAAAAGAGATTTCCATATTTAGAAAATCTTCCCCTCTTATTTTCCACAGATGGTATCCTTTTTCTTTGAGTATGAAAAATAATGTTTTTTGTGTGTAACATGCTTTCATCTAAAAACTTCCGTAATTTATATATTTTTTTCTTCAGTTATATTTTTTTTATTAGAGTAGAAAAATTAAGTAATATTTATTAAAAATCGGCATTTAATGTTAAACAAATGCTTAACATATTTATACTTAGGCTACCATTTTTGGGATGCTTCGAATGTAAATATATTTGTATAATTTTCTTCTTCTTTACGACATGGAAATTGTATGTAATAATTGTCTATAAAGCCTTTATCTTTTACCGAAAGATGATAGAATAAGTTGGATATTTATACACTTAATCCTTTGTATAACCGTGTTTCAGATCTTCAACAAACCCAAAAGTGAATAATACTTACATAGTAAGTTAAAAAAAAATTATTTATTGTTCCTATTTAACAACGCACCAGTTAACACATTCACTGCCACTCACGCGCCATCGCGTGATATGGCGCCAACGTTAAGGGGCTACTCACGGGCCAGCGCGTGATGTGGGGTGATGTCCAATAGCCAGCCACGCGCTGGCGTGGGAAAATCTTTCACTGATTCTTTGTTATAAAAAGTAAATCGGCTTCTGGGAAAAACCCACTTCTACAGTGCGGCATTAACTATCATCACACCTTCAAGTAAGCGGCAGCGAACGTGTTAATACAAATTGATCATTGGGATTATCAACAGACGATGATATTGAGTTAATTTCACGTGCGAAAGTTTTGTTTATCATTTGAGAAGCTTCAGGTCAATATTCCAAAAATTAACTTACTAAATTTTGTCAAATAAAAAAGCTGAAGAAATTCAAATATATATTTTTCTTAAAGGTAATTTTGCATGCTTTAAAATTTTGTATTAGAAAATGGACAATATTTATGAGAAGCATATAAATTTCTGTTTACTGTAGATTTTAAAAAAAGTACCTTTCAATCCATAATTATTTTAGTTTTACGTTACATTTTTTAAATTATTTTTTATATGCTTAACTGTTTATCTACCGACGGTACTTATAAGTGCCATTAAAATAACTTATTATAAAATTCTTTTAAGACGTCAGTTAGTTGTTGTACTATTTAGAATGAGTTACGGATACATTATTTTACTTTGTTCCAAAAGCATTATTGGTTACACTGTAAAAAAAATTCAAGAGGTTACTAAAAATTTTTTAGTAAATTTGTATTCCACAGAATTTTTTAGTAACCATTACAAACTTTTTTTTTTTTGCAAGTGAAACAAGCATTTCTTTTGTAAATTGAACAAAAGAATTTTTTGTATAACTAACTTAAAAATTTTAGTATGAGCCACCAAACAAATTTTAGTAATAGCTCCAAAATTATTTTTAATAACCTTTACGTGCGCCCGAAGGGCAGGAACTTCCTTCGAGCTGCATCCAGACTTCTGAAACGATAGATTTTCGGCAAAACCGCAATAGATGGCAGCACTAAACATTGCTAACTGCTCCGACAGGATTTTCATAATCCCTTTGTTAACGAGTACTTACTCTACATACATTCGGGACGTATTTGGCGGTGCCCAGTATCAAACCCGGGACCTTTGAGCCTGGAGTCTGTTACTATAACCACTATGCTATCAAGCCACACCAAGTGAGTTTTAGCAATAGCTATTAAAAATATAAAACTATTAACTCTATTTATTGCTAACTTTTTTCTAGTAATTCTTACAGATTTTCTAGTAACCGACTAAGATTACTAAAAATTTTTTTGTAATTAAAAGGATCACTAAGGTTTTTTTAGTAGATCGACCCTTTTTTTTACAGTGTACACAAAACAAAATTTTTTTTAAAAGATGATTTCTTTTGCTTTTGTATCTTGTCAGCTTTCTTGGCGCTGAGGGAGGGGAATGGGGATTTTTCAATTCTGAAATATTTCTATATTTATATTGTAAGAACATCATGTTTGTACATTTTATAATTCTACAAAATACTAAGAAAACAATTTAAAATAAAATATTTGAGTAGGGGTCTAAATTTTGCACAAAATCCCTACAAATTCAAATTTAATTAATCCTTCTAAATCCTTCAGTCCTTCTAAAATCCTTCAAAAATTTATTAAATGAGTATGTAACTCTTTTAATTTAATTTAAACAATTTACCTAAAATGTTTTAGAATGTAAAATTTTCATGAATTCATAATTCGGTAGATAAAGGGTTAAAATGATCTATGTATTCTAACATCGGAGTCAATATTTTTCAAACTGGAGTTGTTGAGCCACAAAGAGTTAAAATAAAAGCTTTTCTCAGAAGTTTATTTATGTTTTTTCTACCAATTATCCAAATAAAAAGCTACAATCTTAATTATACTAAACTACTTTGAAATACTTTTTTCTGATTGTGAAATTATATGTTCAAGCCCATTTTTAATACATTTTTGTAACGTATAAAATGTAAAGTGTTTTTCACGAAAGGACGAATATTTTTATTAGCTCTTTAGAGGATACTTATTTATGTAAATTCCTTTGCACGATGATTATGAAACAAATTGTTTTTTAGCCTCAAATACGATTATTCTTAGTTTATTGTTACTAATAGTTTTAATCAATCATTAATCATTATTGATTATTGATTAATAGTTATAATTTTACTAGTCTTTGTAAAGAAATAAATATATATATTTTTAGTAATTCATAAAAATATTACTTATAGTATATAATATATAATTTAGAAACTCAGTTTGTATAAATTTAAATTTAAATTTTGAAAAATTCTAGTTCTCATTTTTAGCACTTTCCAAACTAATTGAAAAGGTTAATGACTTTGATTTGTCTATCTGGCTGACGGTATGTCTGTCTGAAGTGTATCACTTCGTGTAAAATATAATCGGCTTTACATTAATTGACATATGTTGTTGAAATTTACTGTAGCGTTTATAGTTCGTTTATACGGATACTCAAAAGAATTCAATTACAAGTGGTCTATAGAATAATTCTTCTTAATGTATTTTACAGATGACACACTATTTCAAACAACAGTGGAATTCATGTACTACATCACGCAAAATATGCAATAATAAGAGGCATACACATATAAAGAACACGATAGAGCAAAATATGCATAGTATTTATCCTTCACTTACAGGGACACAGAAAAAAAATCTGGCACAATGCTTTCTATTGTGATAATTGCTGGAAGTACGTTTTCAGCTGTAGTATGCATTTTAACTTTAATTTATGCTTACATAGGCTTAACTTACAAGGAAGAGCTCCATGAAGACATAGTCCGAAAAATCTGAAAAAGTGACAAAATGTTCTTCTTATGAGGATATATACGTTTATAAAAAAAATTTCGGCGGAATCTCGAAACAGCATCTTTAAAAAAATAATGAAAATTTCGTTATTTGACAATTTTTCATTGGTTGGCAATAAAATGCAATTTCAAAAAAAAAAAAAAAAAAAAAAAAAAAAAAAAAAATTATGTCGAATACATTTTATGAAAAAAATGTTTTATGTCAAACTTGTTCAAATAAATTTAATTTAAGTAACTTTAGTTTTGTCAGTTTTAGTTTGTTTTAACTATAATTTTTTCATATCGATATTTATCGTATTTATATTGAAATCCAACCCTCAAACATTAAGGTTTAAACGAAATTCACAATTTAAGTTAACAAAAATTGTTTCAAGCTCAAAACTTTGTCTCATTAGTTTCAAGTCTATTTCAGCAATATCGATTTAATTTTGTTGCTATGGAAACGAATTTGGCTTTTACTTTTGAACACGTTTAAATGTATGTATATATATATGTGTGAGTGTGTGTATGTATAATATGTATATACAGGGTGAGTCATAGATATCGAAACAATAAGCTATCTCCTTAAATATTGCCCCTAGACCCATACTTCCAATTGCAAAAATTCATAAAAAAGGTAAAATTTTTGATAAGATCTGTTGCAACTCCATGGGGAGTCTATTTTAAAAAATATGAAAATTAAATTTTTATACGTAGAGCGTAGTTTATGCGGTAGAGCAAAATTCCCAATCAGGAAATTATTCCTTATCCATTCCTGAATTGAACAAAAAAAATTTCATCTCCATATCAAAAAACTTCAAAGAGATATCCAAGAGATATCCAAATCCAAAATTCTCAAAAATTCGTGAGTTACACCACTTAATCATGCCTGTAAACGAAGAGTTTTTGAAATATTTTGAAAGCAAGTGAGGGGTTGTCCACAAATTGCCCGTTATTAAAACTAGAGGTCTGCATGGGTTGAAATATTTAGGTTCGGGCCCAAACCGACCCACAGGAAAAAAAGTTCGGCCCGGTCTCGAAAAATGTTAAAATCATAACCCGGACCGGTCTGGAAAACAGTTTAAATTATAACCCGGCTCAGCCGTAAATCTATACATAGTTTTTTTTTTTTTTTTTTTTTTTTTTCTTCTTCTTCTTCTTTGGTATGGTTTGAAATTGTTTCGTATGGAGGAGTTCTGATCAAAAATACTTATTATAGCTTTTCGTTTTTTATATTTATAATTTTTATTATTAAGTCTGAGCCAAAGGCTGTGATGTATTTATTTTATCAATGAATCTGTATTAGTATGTAAATGATTCACTTATATTATAATATCGTTAATCTATATTCCATGCGTTCAAGACTTTGAAAAATGTTATGCCGTAAAAACCTTTTAAGTCGGAATCACATAGGAAAGGAAATGTACGTTATAGACAAATGCCCTACTTAGAAGGTGTAAACGGAGTTTATTTTTTCTGAGGTATTATTATTTTTATTTTTATGGAAAAATACATTTTCCGTTTAAGACAGGATTCCGTCGTAGACAGATTTTTTTTACTAGTTTTATTGTACCTAATTTTTTAGCCTTTGAATATACTACTCATTAAAAAAATAAATTTTAAAGTTTTTTTTTTTTTTTAATAAAGAGATTTTATAATCTATGTGTTTTTTGTAAAAATTTTGATTGTGCCAAATTTACTTATTTTATGCGAACGTATTAGGTCAGTCAGAGACAGTGATTTTAACACGGGTTGTGTCAAGACCGGGGCTGAAAATTTCGCCCAGTGCAGACCTAGGAAGAAGGAATCGGTCCCCTTTCGTTATGAAAAATATGTTAGGCCCGGCCAGGCGAGTCTTCATAAAAAAGTAACGCTTAGGTCCTGGCCCGGCCTGGGCCCAGAATACAGATTTTTTAACAGCCTCTAAAAGGACGATAAAAACCCTGAAGTTGTAAGAGCTAAATTTATATATAAAAAAATATTAATTCGCATCTTAGAAAAAGCGTTGTTTTAAATAACTGAAGGACATTTAAACAGTACAGAATGGAGATGTAAATGAGAAAAGTTAAATTAAATCGAAAATTTGAGCTACAAAAAAAGAGTTATTTTTTTTCTTTCAGTTCTTTAGGAGTCAAATTTTACATAAAATTTTAAATTTGTTTTTCTCCATGCTGAGTTTTTCCCCCACTATTTCTCGTCTTTAAATTATTAAAAGTCAAGAATTGTTAAAGTAATTCGTAATTTTTCAAATAGACCCACCATGGAGTTACAACTTATCTTATAAAAAATTTCACCCTTTTTTATGAATTTTTGCAATTGGAAGTATGGGTCTAGGGACAATATTTAAGGAGATAGCCTATTGTTTCGAGATTTATCACTCACCCTGTATATTACATATATACACAATTCACTATGAAAATTTTTTTAAAGATGAAAATATTTTTTCAGTGATAAATTAAATAGCTGCAGAAACAAGCAATATACATGTACAATATATATATATATATATATACACATATATACAGGGTGTCCGAAAAGTCTGGAAACGGCCGAATAATTCGAGAAATACATATGAGATTGAAAAACGTAAATATACGTGTTAAATATTTTTAAATAAGCTACTCAGTGATACCAAATTTGACCTTCGCAACCGAACCCCTGGGGGTCAGAGGAGGTCCAACTTTGAAATCTTAAATTATAACCCCCATTTTTTATTGCAGATTCGGATTCTACGGACAAAAATACGTAACTTTTGTATTTGATGTTTATTTCAAATCCTCGTTTATCACGGTATATTCGAGCATATTAAATCGATACATATTTCGGCTTTTCCAACGGGATTTTCCCTAATCGAAACTGATTGGGCAGAATTTTTGACGTCAAATTCCCCGTCTTTTGCAGAAATAGCGTTTCCTGAAAATCACCCGTGGTGATTATTTCAATAGTGCTACACTGTTAAAAATCTGACCCATTTGCTGCAGCGTCACTCCACAGCTATTATAGAATATCTCTTTTGTGACCAATGAGAGTGCTCCATAACACAGTAAAGTAATCGTTTTCTATAAAAGTGGTGGAGTGACGATGCAGCAAAAGCGTCAATTTTTTACAGTGTACTTTACTGTGTTATGGAACATTCTCATTGGTCATGAAACAGATAATCTATAAAAGCTGTGGAGTGACGCTACAGCAAACGGGTCAAATTTTTAACTGTGTGTAGTACTATCGAAATAATCGGCACGGGTGATTTTCAGGAAACGCTATTCTTGCAAAAGACGAGGAATTTGATGTCATAAATTCTCCCCAATTAGTTTCGATTAGGGAAAATCCCGTTGGAAAAGCCGAAAAATGTATCGATTTAATATGCTCGAATATACCGTGATAAACGAGGATTCGAAATAAACATCAAATACAAAAGTTGCGTATTTTTGGCCGTAGAATCCGAATCTGCAATAAAAAATGGGGGTTATAATTTAAGATTTCAAAGTTGGACCCCCTCTGACCCCCAGGGGGTCGGTTACGAAGGTCAAATTTGGTATCACTGAGTAGCTTATTTAAAAATATTTAACACATATATTTACGTTTTTCAATCTCATATGTATTTCTCGAGTTATTCGACCGTTTCCAGACTTTTCGGACACCCTGTGTGTATATATATATATATATATATATATATATATATATATATTATTTTTTCTCGTTTTAAGTTTAAATTTAATACCATTTACATGCATTCTAAGAATCCATTAACATACAATTTTCAGTTACATTAAAATCATTTTCTTATGGTAAGGAGCAGTGCTGCTCACCAAACTGCATGACGCATCATCTTTTCTCGAGAAATATTTGAAAGTATTTTGATTTTTTACAGACTTTCTACTGTAATTCCGTTTCTAATTTTTTTTTTTTTTTTTCAAAATATTCTTAGTATGCCTAGCATGGAAATTTTGCTTGTTAGTGTATTAGTGTCGGTAAGATCAGGGCTGCACATAGTTCAATACAAAACTGCACAAAAGATTCAAACTGAATCACTGAATAACTGAATAACTGAAATCAAATTCATTTCAGTTACTTGAAAGAAATTATTAAAGAGAAATTTTTAGCTGCACTAAGTTTTAGCACGCTATGTTATATAGCATATATGCAAATTTATAAATCATGTGCACAAAATACTCCGGATACTTTATAATAAATGGAAATAGCGTTTTCAAATTTGTTATGCTTTCTCTAAATTGTGTATTTGGATATTGTCCTTAACCTTAATTAACGAAATGTTCTGTTACAATATGCTTAACCCTTTCCGGCGCAGTGTGTCCGGTCTGGACACACCTAATTTTAATTTCAAAGTTGCAATTGGCACCAATAATATTTTAATAAAATCTTGCTTTTAAAGTAAAAGCTTAAATTAAGGAATTCTTGACTTCTTAAAAAGTTGTTTGTAAATTCCGGTGTCAGTCGATAATTTCTCATTTTACTAACAGAATTTGTCCTCGCCGGAAAGGGTTAATGTGTTTGAAAGGGCTTTATAATCTACGCTTGACGCATGCATTTTTTATCTTTTAAAGTTACATTAAGTATAGTTTTGAAATTTATCTTTAGCAAAATGGAACCATGTTACGTCCATTCAATAGGTTATAAATCAATCTATACTAATATTATAAAGAAGTAACGCTTGTTAATATTATTATTATTGTAATTAATATTATAAAACGTAAATATTTAATTTAAATATAAAAACGGTGTTTGTACTTTATTTATTTTATTTTATTTATTTATTTAAGACTGGAATTAAAACAATATTTGGCGTTTTATCATTTGCTTCTAGACCGTGAAGCGGTTAATTCGTACTATTTGCTGAGAAAAGTAAAATTTACTGTTGTTTATAGGCGGTTTGAATGAAATGCACATTAAATCTTTTTTAAAGCTTCATTTCAAAAACAAAATTCCAAATTTTGTTTTCCCTTTTTCCTCTGTTTTTCGGTCTAACAAATCTTGCAATATTATTTCTATACATGATTCTGTGACAGAGTACATGAATCTGGAAGCGAACAATATTCTGCTTTATCTTTTTGTGCCAATGAATAACAAGGGTAGAATTTCTTATTATACTTATACCATCTCCGGAATAAGTCTGCTTCCATCAAAATGATAAAGCTTGAATTACAATCAATGGTTGAATGTCTCTATCTCTCTCTTCGCATTGTGCAAGGATGAAAGCCCTACGTATATCTGATACTTTAAGAAATTTTAACAATTCTTTTATTACCTCTGATACATTTTTTTATTATTATTATTATAAACCGATTCTGCAGTATGCAATGCCATTCATGTTATAATTAAAATCTGATATAAATCTTTTGATTTGTCCCTTTTACCTCTAATGGGTTTACGCGATATCGGGGATGTTAAACTCAGAAGTAATATGGTTTAATTTCCTATCAATTAGAATTTTTCTGTTCAAATTTCATAATGGTAGGGAGAAGGGATATATTTATATATAATAAGTTGATTTATAAAAGTAGCTTTACTATAAGAGATTTTTCACAGCAGAAATTTTTATTAAAAGAGATTTTTAAACACTTTATTGCAAATATTTTAAAATTGTCACAATATAGAAATACACAAAGAATACAAAAATCTAATACGGACACGTCAATCACAGGGTTTTATTATTGTTCATGATAAAGTTATTTTAAATATCAACCGGCCACACATTGTAAAAATTTCAAACAAACCGTCCAGTCAATCAACTCCTTTTTATAGATAATAGTCTGTAAATTTTCTTTACCTTAGCCAATGAAAGTGGTCAAATAACAGTTATTAAAAAAGGGGGGGGGTTGAATTAATGGAGATTTTGCTACATATTTTAAACAGTACAGAAGTAGAAACATTTTCTATACTCTCTCAAAAAAAAAAAAAAAAAAAAAAAAAAAAAAAAAAAAATCCATGACTTGAACATTTTTTACTGTTGATTATGTATCATAAAAACACAAAAAAGCTCATTTTGTTTTACCTATTTTCCCCACAAATACAGAAAGTCCTCAATTTAACGCAAAGATTACTTCAAATTCTCAAATCTAAAGTTGCATTTTCGTCAAATCATAAAAGTGTTTCGGCAGCTACGCTGCCTATTAATTTTTCTTATTTTTGCGTTTGACTTTTTCCCCAAAAAACACGAAACTTTGTAAACCTAAGCGCAAAATTTGATGAAACTCTTCTGTTAAATTACTGACTGTACATTAGGGTGGATCGAAAATTTTTTTTTCACTGTGTCAAAACCTACCTATGCGGAAAAGATGTTCTCTTGGATCGAGATTAAGGGAAAAATAATTAAAAAAATTAATTTTAAATTTTAATACTGCCACAATGAGGTTGAATTTCGAAAAAAAGTGAAAAAAGACCTAATTTTGGCTAGATTATTTTTTATTCAAAATAATAGTATAAAAAGTTATCCAAAACCCACCTATGTGTAAAAGATGTTATATCATATGCTGAGTATGAGAAAAATAATTTAAAAAATTAATTTCAAAATTTAAATCTACCGCAATGTGGCTCAAATTTATGTATTTGAACGTTTTTACGGTAAAAAATCAACTTTTGTTTTGTAAAATAAAATATGAATTTTAGACATTTTTAACATTTATTACAATGAGGGGATATTTAATTGATTACAAGATAAAAACTTTAGTTTCTTATTTAACAGCTTCATTAGTATTAAATCAAGAAAATTCGTCAACATTGCAATTGGCGATAATGACGTTCGGTATTGAAAATCGACATGAGATTTTGTAATTCAATTCAATTTTTATAAAACTGTCTCTTATGTATGGTCCATACACAGCAGAAATACTTCCGTGACTCTTTTGATTATTAGTTTTGTAGAATGAGAGTTGCGCGAATAGATATTATTGATAGTAGATGTTATTGCCACTGAAGTGATTGCTGGATTTACATATTGCTTCTGAAATCATGTCGTTACTAAATCCGCTAGTTAGTCGAGGTTCGACACATTTTCCTATTTAATTAAATCTATGAAATCCGTCGCAAAAGGTCAAAAAGCTGGTAAATGGAAAATATAGATAGTTTTTATGTAATGATTAGGATGACAGCAGACCGTTTGATTTCACTCGCGCGTTTTTAGAATTCATATACTGGCATAAATGAAAATACAAAAAGCTTCTAACATGCTGCGAATAATCTTTCTATTTCACCAGTGAAATATTTGTGCCCAGCCGCGGTTCCATCCACGCTGCAAAAAGATGACATAGTGAAACTTCATTGGTGTGTAACTAGCAGAAAAAACATTGTAGTGGACGCTTGAAGATCAGTCCCATATTTCGAATAACACATCCTTTAACATCTATATTAACAGATATTACGTCACAACCGATAGCAACCAATTTTGTTACATGCATATTATTGTTAATACATGACAAAAAATGTACGTCGTGTTTTCAAATTATTTGGTACTCTCCCGGAATTTATATATATGTGGCCGATGTATTCGGAACCCAGTTCTTTTTTCAAGCTCAAGTCTGCTTCTATTATCATTTTTTTCTGTTTTCTAGCGATGCAGTCAGTCTTTACACCCTTAAAAGTTTAAAGAAAATGGCCATGGTCATAATCTTTTACAAATGACTAAAGAGAATGACTAAAACGATGGAGTGGTCTTTGGTTTGTTTTGTCATGCCGATTTTTTTCTGTCAGTAGCATTCGATTCATAGTTTTGTGAGATAATGCCCACGTCTTGAAGTGCACCAGGCACGATGGCAGCACCTGCTTGGTCGGAAGTGCCCAAACTGTCCAATATTCTGATGATGTGACACCTAGCTCGGCAGCATTTTGGCTTTTCAATGATAGCTGATGATGTAGAAAAGTGAGTTTGCTCTCAATACGTCGGTTTAATTTACACTCAATATTCATATTCATATTCAAATCTATTGAACTGAAAAAAATAGGCAGTATTTTCGGAAAGGTCCAAAAGACTGTAGTAGCTTTCAATATCTTATTTTGTTTTACAGGAATTAAGAAGAGCGCAATATTTGTCGTTAAACAGTTTAATTTTTCTTAAAAGGCTGCTATGGTAAGTTATTGAGATTGAATCTCATTTACAGGTCACTAGTAACTTATTAGCAACTCCTTCTCACTGGCAGGAAATAAATAGATGTTGACCGATTTCTTTCTTCGGTTATTCTTTAAATACCAATATGTAAGTTTTATAACTTTTTGTATCAGGGAGCATATTTACTGGCATATCAAAGCTAGACCCAAATAGGGTGTAATTCATATCTCTCTCTTTTTGTATTTTTTTTTAACAACGCCATGGTACAGTAATATTCAAGGTACACTAAGCTACACAATACACAAGCAGACAAATTCTAACTAAAAAAACTGGAACTGCCAGTTTTTCGAAACTTTAAATTACTTGCAGGAGTACTAAATTTCGAAATTAGTTTTATTGATTTATTTATTTATTTATTTATTTTTACTTAATATCCATGCAATATAATATTTCTTAAGCAAAGGTAGGTTTAGATTTATATTAAAATGTTTATTTTGCGTCAAAATTAAATCTAACCAAATTTAGATCTTTTTCCGTTTTTTCAATATTTTATCGAATTTTCAACTTTTTTGTGGCAGTATTAAATTTTGAATTTATTACTTATTGTTGTTTTTTACTTAACCTCCATACGATATAACATCTTTTCCGAACTGTTGGATTAAAAAAAATATTAAAGTAATTAGTTTTTGACAAAAATAACCTAACCAAAATTCGGTCTTTTTTCAAATTTTTCCGAAATTTCAACCCTTTTGTGGCAGTATTAAATTTTAAAATTAATTTTTTTTATTGTTTTTCCCTTAATCTCCATACAATAGAACATCTTTTCCGCATAGGTAGATTTTGATTAATGGTAATTTTTTTTTCGCCATAGACAATCGATCCACCCTACTGTACATTTTTATTTTTATTTATTTATTTATTTTTTCAGAATGTATTCTCAAAGTATATATAGTACATATTAGATCTTCGAATAAAAAATAAAATATTTATGAATTACATTACTTTCTATATTGTTTGCTATGTTCTCCGAATACTGAATGGATATAGGAGCATTACTTCGTGAATAATGCTGTTCCTGTAATAGTTGTTTTTAATTTTCAAAAATTATAATTATTTTAAAATTAATTATTTGAAAGAATTTAATTACTTTTGCGCATTTACTTGGCACATAGGTAATGTAATTCTATCTAAAATACGAAATTATATTTTAAACAAAAAGGGAAAAACTGATTTGTATCCCTCACCACGTTATCATCTATATATATGTACTACGCTATCGTATGTGTCACAAAATCGCGATTATTTGTTAATTGTTTAATGGCAGCGTTCAAATGAAAAGCATCTTATTGGTTACTGTTCAAAAGTTCTTCGGTAAGATTTAGGGTGTGGTAATAATCAAAAAATAAATAAAAGTCATGAATTTTAAACTTTTCAGTTTCAAATTAAAGTTATGTTTTATAAAAAAAATGAGTGAATGGATTATATTATTATATTTTAAATAAAATTAATGAAATGCGAAATAACGCTACGGCTACAATATTTAGCGATTTATCGCCTGCGCCAGACTAACATAAAAATATCGAATTCTTCATTTCTTGACGCGGATGCCATATACGCACCACATTAGCGCCCTTTTTTTTTTTTTTTTTTTTGGCAATTGCGTCAGTGTGGTGCATATATGACATCTGTATCTATTTCTCTAACAGAATCTTCTAATTTGTCAAAAAATTTAGCAATTAAATTAAATTATGAATAAAAGCAATAGGATTTAATGCCTTGTATACACGCAAAGAGAGACCAAACTGGTCGCAAAGGGTGGCTAGTTTATCTATATAAGAACATCGTTCTTACATTCTCAAAATTTAGAATAAATCTTCTAATAAAATTCTCTGATATGTATATTTCCCTGGAAGCTTACATTTAATTCACATTGTTTCGTTCGACAAAAATGCAAAAATGAATTTTTATTGCAGAATTGTGTAGAATGCAACAACAATTCAGAAGCAATAGTGACACAGAATTACAAAAACGTAACACGGTTCAGTTTAGCCAGTAGCAAGTTTAATAAAGGAAAGTTTTATTATTTTACAAAACTATACTAAATGCAGCTTTAAAAACCATTTTCCCTCCTCAGATGTCTCTCTGCGGTAAAATGAATTTTACAGGAAAAAGAAGCCTTTCAGAGAAGATTTCTTTCAATAAATATATATGAATTACAAAATGATGCGAAAATTTTGCAAAGTGCCTAACTATATTTTAAAAGTCAATTTAGAATTAATAAAAAATAATATAAGAAGATAATAATAAAAATAAATTAAAAATAAAATTGAAATTAATAATGTTATTAAAATTGTTGTGAATAAGAAAGTAATCAAAAAAAAAAAAAAAAACTTTAAATTAGTTATAAATATTTACTTTTTTATGTAGTCCTCATAAATTATAAACAATCTTTAAATTCAAAAAATTACGCAAAATGACTAAATTTACGTTATTCAATTAATTTTATTGGATAATATTTTTTTTATTGGGTACTTATGAACTTGTGTTTTTTTACGGATCAGGTTTGGTTTGTTTATGCCGGCCACTTATCTACGCTTGGGATATAGGCCCTAATGGGTGGGATGCCCTCCGTGGGGGGTCTTTCTAAGGGAACCTAACCCGTATTTACGCAAGGAAGTCCAAGGTTCGAATAAAACCACGGAAAACTCCGAACGGTTAGGGCGACGGTTGTGATTGGATTCGAACCCAGCACCTACCGTCTACCAGTTTCGAGGTCAGAACCTCGCGGCCACTGGTGGGGCTTTTTACGGATCAGAGCCGCAACCAAAAAGTGAAACCATTGGGAATAGGGTTTGTAAATATACTATTATAGTATAATTACAAACTTATTATACTATTATACTATTAATTATACTATTATACTTAATTATACTATTATATTTTCAACTACATTACTACATACTATTACTACATTACTGAATACTTCTATATTTATGAAGAAGAAAGACTATTGTAAAAGCAAAATATCATTGTTTGATGATAGCTTCGAATCATTAAAGAATAAAAATAATTGATATGGTATGCTTTACCCCCACTTAAGGCCAAAAAAAAAAAAAAAAAAAAAAAAAAAGTAGTATACACAGAGCAATTAATTTCATTCAATTTCTCATAAATTTTTATTAATATTTCCATAACACATTTGCATATTTTTAGATATTTTTCAAGAATTTTAATGAATTAAAGAAAAAAATATGTGTGGGATAGTTAATTTCTTGCAGAAAATTTTGGGCAAATAATTATACAAACTTTTGTATA
The DNA here is from genome assembly GCA_964019185.1 of Maratus speculifer. Lineage (NCBI taxonomy): Eukaryota > Metazoa > Arthropoda > Arachnida > Araneae > Salticidae > Maratus > Maratus speculifer. The sequence continues at coordinate 142,048,448 of OZ025301.1, read as the reverse complement.
TCATAAGGAACTTATAATAAGTTGATGCATAGCACTGTATAAGAAAATTACAACAGTTCAATGTTGGCTTTACATCATAAAATTCTGAAAATAAATCATTAGATTTGCTTTCTATCCCCCCCCCCCCATTTACCAAAACAACTCTTTCAAAATATACTGAACAACCAGTTAATTTCATTAATATACTCATAAAATTTCTCGAAATTTCATTCATGTGCCAAAAAATCGAACGGCGTTTTGATTGTTTTTTAAACTAAATACAGGGTGTCCAGCAAATAACACCCTGATTTCCAAATTAAATTTCTCAAAAACAAAGATCGATAGAATTATGCAGTAAAAGGTTTGTTTATCAGGTAAGCTGTAAAAATCTTATACAAAAGGTTCGAACGGTAAATAAATAACTAAAATATTAAAAATAAATAACTAAAATAAGGTTCCAAAGCTGGAACAATAATGGCGTTTCTTAATCATAAATCTTTAATTTGATTGAAAATTAATTTAATCGTAATGAAAGCATTGATTACATTAAATAAATCATTGATCATTAGTCTATGAGTTGGATTGAAACTGCATTTAATCGGTCAATCTTTAGTCATGATTAAAAAATTAATCGTTAGTTTTCAATCGCTGATCTAAGTACAATTTTGCACAACACTGATTAGTCTTAGTGATATGGTGTCTTAACCACTTGGTCTCGACGGTCCCGATCCCACCGAAGCTAGCATAGGGGAGAAAAATGTGGGCTTCTGATTGGTCGAAAAATTGTTTGCAAATAGATCATCTTGAAGGCTAATGTACGTATTAGGAGCGTATATGGGTATATCATTAAAATAATAATAAGAAGAAGAAATTGCAATTTTTTAAAAAAGTAATATAGAAGAATTGAGTTTGACGCCGTAAAATGAAAATACTGTTGTTTCTAAATAAATTTTTCTGATTGTGTATATATGTGCACATCATGTTAAAAAAATAGAAAGAAGAAATGACAATTTTATTTTTATTATTTTCTAAAAGTAATACAGAACAATTGTTAAACATCCTGATTAACTTCTTTAATTATAAATTCCGAATTATCTATTTCTTTATCTATTAATAAATATGTAAAAACAGAAGGAAAATCCAGCTTTCAAAAGCTTTTCAAACACAAATTGATCATTAAATAAACGTAAACTCAAAAATGAAGGAAAGCAAAATTATTCAACCAATCAGAAGCCCGTATTTTTCTCCCCTATACTAGCTTTGGTGGGATCGGCAAAAATGCGTCCCGACGACAGCTCATAAGCGGGCATTTATTTTTATTTTATTGAACAACATACATGTTACTTATGTTCTTGACATGAAAGCCTGTTTATAAGTCATCGTCAAATATACACTGTAAAAAACTGACCATTTTGCTGCATCGTCACTTCACCGCTTTTATAGAAAACGATTACTTCACCCAATTATGGAGCATTCTCATGGGTCAAAAGAGAGATATTTTATAAAACCGGGGGAGTGACGATGCAGCAAATTTATAGAATATCTCTCTTTTGACCCATGAGCATGCTCCATAATTGGGTAACGTAATCGTTTTCTACACTATTAAAAATTTGACTCATTTGCTGCAACGTCACTCCACAGCGTCTATAGAATACCTCTTTTATGACCAATGAGAATGCTCCATAACACAGTAAAGTAACCGTTTTCTATAAAAGCGGTGGAGTAATGCTGCAGCAAATGGGTCAAATTTTTAACAGTGTATAAAAGAAATGGATTGACGATACAGCAAAAGGGTAAAATTTTTTACAGTGAAGGGACGAGATAACGCAAAGAAATTTTACAACACGATAGAAATATAACTGAGATCCCCACACAAAGAGTGTGTGCAATGGAGCCAGCGGGAATCGAACACATAACCTCTTACTCTCGCAAGCGATTAGCGGCATGGTGCCGTAACCACTCGGACACGGAAGCTCCTAAAGCAGGCATTTGGAAAGCCGTTAATTCACAAATTGGCACAGTCCAAACTTTTATAAACAGCGAAAAAATTCCATGTAGGATTCTGATTGGTCAATCTCATTTCACGAGCAACAAAAAATGTATCTGGATCCCAACCCATATCATTCAGGCACTTTATCCTGAGTATCTCCATGATTGTTAAATGCAAATTAGCGTCTTGCCAAGTGGTCAATACATCACGCCGGTAATGGCTTGTAAGCGTAGGAGGCTGTAGGTTCAAATCCCGCTGGCTCCATTGTACATACTCTTTGTGCGGACCCCCCGTTGTATTTCCTTCGTGTTGTAAAACTTCCTTGTGCTATCTAATCCCTGTATATTAACAATGACTTAAAATAAATATCCAATAACTTAACTTGAAATGCACAGAACTCAATGTATGTGTTCAATAAATGAATAAATAAATAAACTAGCGTTTTTTTTCCATGTCAAAATGCAATGACAAGAGAGTTAAGACCCTGATGCTAAACACATCGTTATCATCTGGACATCACTGGTATCCGAGACAACAACAGTAAAAAGAATTGTAAACAACATACATCTGATTTGTGTGCTCGATATGAAAGCCTGCTTATGAATCTATATCAGTATACAGGGACGAGATAGCACAAGGAAATTTTACAACACGAGAGAAGTACAATCAGGAGCTCCAAACAAAGAGCATGTTCAGCGTAATTTATCAGCCACTTACCAAAGTGACCAATGTTACCGATCGATTATAGGGCAGAACGAAATGAAAATCAAGGCGAATTGAGACGCCAGCTACAATTCAATAGGATAGTTTTCATTGGTGCCACAATTCGCTTTCGTACTGCCCTACAATTGGTCGGTAACATTGGTCACTTAAATATGTTGTGCTGAACATGCCTGAAGAGTGTGCGCAATAGATCCAGCGGGATTCGAACCCTCAACCTCCTACGGTCGAAAGGGATTAGTAGCATGGTGTCTTAATTACTTGGCCACGGATGCCCCAAAAGAATTGTTCCTGCTTAAATAATGGCCGGAATCCTGGTAGATTTTTTGCATATTAACGTAACCAGATTGACCAATCAGATGTCTGCTTTTTGCAATCTTCTCTCTGTTTTAAATAAGAAATTTTTTTGAATGGTCAACCTTGTATCGCTAACAACGGAAAACCTATCTGGATTCCTGCCATTGAGTTATTTAATATCATACACTGTAAAAAATTTGACCCTTTTGCTGCATCGTCCCTCCACCGCTTTCATAGAAAACGATTACTTCATCCTATCATGAAACATTCTCATGGGTCAAAAGAGATAAATTCTATAAAAGCGGGGGAGCGACGATGCAGCAAAAGGATCAAATTTTTTACAGTGTACTATACAAAGAGGCGTTGAGAATCGAGTCTTAAGGGCCCACTTTTAAATGTTGACGTTGTACATTTCGTTGTCGAAAAAGTTCCGTAGCAACAATAAATATTTTACTCTACATCTACCGTGTTAAAAATATTGTGTAAAATTATTTCTGTTTTCAAATACCATCTATTTTCTGACAAATGAGAACACTGCATAAACGCCTATGGAGTGTTCTCATTGGTCAAAAAATACACAGTTTTTAATGTTTGTTTATTGAACAACATACATCTGATTTGTGTGCTTGACATGAAGCCTGCTTATAATAAAGCCTGCTGTCGTCAATATTACAGAGACGATATAGCACAAGAAAATTTTACAACACAAGAGATGTACAACTGGGAGCTCCACCCAAAGAGTGCGTGCAATGGAGCCAGTGTGATTCGAACCCCCATTCTCTTACGCTCGATAGCGATTAGCGGCGTGGTGCTTTGACCACTCGGCCACGGAGGTCCTCACGATTTTTAAAAAGAGTGATATTTTTTCACTATATTTTTAACAATGTATTGTTGTTTTTTACTCTAACGATACATCATCATTTTACCAATAGCTCTAAAAACCATATCATAAATGTTGTCGATATGCATTTCGATAGTGGAGAATTTTTTTTTCCATGCCAACTACTTTACATCGAAACAAATCTTTGTTTTACGAAGTTGATTTTCCGAAAAAGAAATGAAAAGTAAAGGTACCTTCGTGGCCGAGTGATAAAGACATCACGCCGCTAATTGTTTGCGAGAGTAGAAAGTTTTAGGTTCGATTCCTGCTAGCTCCAATGCACACACTCTTTGTGTACACTGTAAAAAAAATTGACCCTTTTGCTACATCGTCACTCCACCACTTTTATAGAAAACGATTATCTCCCCGTATTATGGAGCATTCTCATGGGTCAAAATAGAGATATTCTATAAAAGCGGGGGTGTGACGATGCAGCAAAGGGTCAATTTTTTTACAGTTTAGAGCTCCCGGCTGTATTTTTTTTCGTGTTGTAAAATTTCCGTGTGCTGTCTCGTCTCTGTATACTGACGATGACTTATTAGACTTTCTTGCCGAGCACACATGTCACATGTAAGTATTCAATAAATAAATAAATGAAATGTAAGGGTAGTAGCATACGTCTCAGTACTTGCCCACCAACCAACCAACCAACCAACCAATGAAATGTAAACAAATGAGGCAATTCAGTTAGCTTCCGATCAATGATTGTCGATTGAAACTTAACGGATATTAAAATTATTGTGAATTATTGCTAGATAAAGTGAAGCAAAGTTTGTGATAAGGTACGTGCGATAATATATTTATTCCAATTCTGATAAACAGTATTAAAATGTAGTAGTAGAAATATATTCCGGCAGAAAAATATTTTATGTAAGTATAATTACAGGAACAGTTCCTGAAAGTTATTATTTATATGATTTTCGTTTGTCAATTTTTAACTCTTGAAACTATTGTAATGAACTTTTCCTGCTACTTTAGATTTTATTTCAAGAAATTTAGCATAGTCAACTTTTTTTATTTATTAATTGTTATTTCTTCTTAAGGGGACGGTGGACGTTAAAAATTTATTTTATTCATTTTTATCATAGCAATTTGGAATTTTGTGCATATATACATTTCACCAACAGCATATAGAATACCTTAAAAAAATTTCCAACCTTATTAAAATTTGTATTTTTTTTTTTTTTTTTTTTTTTGCAAAAATTTAAAATTTTAAAAGAAATTTTAAAATGCTCCTCGTGTTTTAATTTTTGAAATATTTTCTTGCTTTTGCATTTTTATCACTTAAAACTACATTATAAACAAATTTGTGTAAGATTTTTTAAATCTCTTGAATAGTTAATATTTTACAGATTTTTTTCTAAATTCCTTATCGATTTTCTTCAAAATTTTGCCTTTTAATAAGTAAAAAATAAAATTTGACTATCTGAATAAAGACGAATTTTAAAAAGCTTACACAATTTCTTTTTAAATATCAGGATACTTCTTTATCAATTTTATAAATATTGATCAAAAATTAAGACGCAAGGAGCAATTCAAAAATCTAAAAACGCTGAAAAATTAGTTTTGAGAAAAACAGATTTAAAGTATATGAATACATTTATATATATATTTTTTTATTTACTCCTTAAAACCTTCATAAATGATATTTTAATAAGAAAAAATTGTTTTGGTACTATTATACCCCAGAAATAGACCTTTTTTCTGACGATTTTGCTATAGATGATTTTGCACAAATAAAGGTCCACTGTCCCCTTAATAGTATTATGAATTCTTAAGTGTTTAAATTATCATAGATTGCAGTTGCAATGAGCTCGATATCTAATATGCACTCATTTTTAGGTGCGTTAGTAATTGTGCAAAAACGTAGCATCTGTAGTCGTCGTTCAGTTCGTCCGTCCGCATATAACAGAGCAAAAACCAAACAGCCCAATCATTTGAAATTTAAAATATATAATTTTTGCATAAGTTAGTCGTATCATTTCAAATGTAATGAAAATCTTGTGCATAGTTTAATTACAGGGATAATCAAAATCATCTCGTTACGTTACGGTCAATGGGGGAAAAATAGTTTCAAGTGAATTTTAATGATGTTAACTCTTTCGAGCGCATTTTTGCGCTCTTTTGAACGAATTGGGTTCTTAAATATCGCGTAATTGACGCCGTAAAAAGGAAATGTGATTATTGTTTGTAAATAAATTGTTCTATCATGTTAAAATAATTATGAAGATGAAATTCCGATACATATTTTTTAAGTAATACAGAACAATTGAGGAACATCATTGACTTTTTTAATTCTAAATTCCAAAAAAATCTTTCTTTTTATCTGTTAATAACTATGTAAAAACAGAAGGAAATTAATCGAAATCCATCTTTTATAAGGTTTTCAAACAGAATCTGATGATTAAATAAACGTAAATTTAACAAGTTGGAAATTGCACGTGAAGCGTAGCAAATGAGGAGCGTTCGTACGATAACGAAGTTTTAAAATATTCAGATCTTGCTGATATAGTAGAGCGTACTTTGGATACAGTACAGTGGTCGAAATCTTTGTGTTCCTGTAAATATGCAGGGAGTAATTTTTATGATACTTCATTAACGTATATCTTATTCAAAAAATGTGAAGTAATTTAATATAATTAAAACACGCCCCAAACAATGTTTTCCCGCATAACATTATTTAGTGGAATACATTTGTGTGGCCCTGTAATTTAATAATAAATATTCTTTGCATCACAGATTGTACAGAATGTATATTTTAGTACATACTTCAAAGATTCATGCCAATTCTATTATGTTCAAATGAGTGGAATACCATTAAAATGCGTTTGAAACTTTTTTTCGCATTGATCGTAATGTAACGGAATACTTTTGATTGTCCCTGTAATTGATCTATGCATCCGATTTTCATAACATTTAAAATGACTCGACAAAATTATGTAATAAATATACGTTTTAAATTTCAAACGATTAAAATGCATTTGAAACTTTTTTCCCCATTGACCGTAATGTGACGGAATACTTTTGATTGTCCCTGTAATTGATCTATGCATTCGATTTTCATAACATTTGTAATGACTCGACAAAATTATGTAATAAATATACGTTTTAAATTTCAAACGATTAAAATGCATTTGAAACTTCTTTCCCCATTGACTGTAATGTAACGGAATACTTTTGATTGTCCCTGTAATTGATCTATCCATCCGATTTTCATAAAATTTGAAATGACTCGACAAAATTATGTAATAATTATGTATTTTAAATTTCAAACGATTCGGATGGGTAGTTTTTGCGTTGTTATATGCGGACAGACGGACAGACAGACGGACAGACGGACGGACTGAGCGACAACAATAGGTGCTACGTATTTACATAATTACGAACGCACCTAAAAATGAGCCAAAATAAAATGCTCTTTAAATTATTCAACCAATCGGAAGCCCGTATTTTCTTTTTTGTGCTAGCTTCGGTGGGATCGGCAAAAATGTCTTTCGATCATAATAGAATTGATATGCATGTATGAAGTACATACTAAAAAATATATTTTGCACAATCTGTGATGCAAAGAATATTTGGTATTAATGTGCTGGGCCTCACATAAGTAATACATTACATAATGGTTTGGGGGGGGGGGCGAGCATTGTTTGGAGAGCGTTTGATTATTGTTACTAAACTATTTCACATTTTATGAAATTGATATACGTTGCTGAGGTTTAGTACAAGTTACTTCCTGTATAAGCGAAAGCAGACAGCAGTTACAGTGACACACAAAAAATTTCGGCCACTAAACTGTATCCAAAGTACTGTTTACTATCACACCAAGGTCTGAATATTTTTTTTAACTTTATTATAGTACGAACGCACTACATTTGCTAAACTTGGCGTGCAATTTTCAGCTTGTTTCAATAGTAGTGTTTTAGATAGTAGCATGAGTGTTAATTGCATTTACAATGTGTGGATGCATATCACGTATTAAACATTCTATTTTCTCTGACAGAGTTTGATTCCGAGCATCCAGCTATTCATTCATATATCGATGCTGCTCATGTTTTTTCGTCCTTTTGTACCACTCGTGTAGATTTTTTTCGATCGTCTTCATAATGTGTGGAGAGATAACGATAATAAGATTATCTGTAATTATGTTTATTTCCACTAAAAATTCATCATCTAATTAAGTATCTAAATATAACTTCACCATTTTTTTTAAATGCTGTTCTGCTATACGAAACAAAATTCATGTTTGATTCGCATTCAGTCAGATATTTTTGTTGAGTTAAACTTTTATTAAATCAGTAATATTTTTCTTTTGGTAAAATTTTATTGGCAAGAATCTAAAACAATTCTATTATTATTATTATTATTATTATTATTATTATTATTATTATTACCCATGATTAGTTTTAGCCAAAAAATAAATGTGTATACACGATGACTTAAGTTTTAAAATTCGCCTTATGCAAAATTTAAAAATGCGTGTTTTATCTAGCAATCTAGTCTATGGATAAATCAGTACCGAAATAACACGAAAATCTGCAAGAAAGCTAATTTTATCCTGTATTTCTGGCATCGCAAAATCTTGGTCTACAATAAAAATTAGTAGACACAATTACGGTTACGAGCTTTTCGCGATTTCTTAAAATTGGATATTCAGGATAAAGTGAGTTTTGAAACATACGTAAGAGCTGCACGGGCCGGGTTCGGGCCGATTTTCATTAATGGCATTCGAGCAGGACCCTAGCTTTACTTTTTTCTGAAAACTCGTGCCGGGCCTAGCCACTAATCTTATATTTTTCCGTATGAAGCCGGGACTGATTTCACTCAGTTTCTCTAAGATTTTTTTCAGTCCTTGTTAAACCATCCCGTATGAAAATAAATTTCTCGACATGGCCATATCTTTTCAAAAACCAGTAAAATTTGGCTTGGTCCAAAAATTTTTGCAAAAAAAGGCACATACTTTTAAATCGCTATTATTCTACAATTAAACATTAAAATTTATTCTTTTTAAAGTATCATAGATTTTTAGGCTTTTTAAAATAACATTAAACAACAACAAAAAAAAGGGGGGGGGGATATGAAAATTAAACATGAAAAAAGAACCTATCTATGACGGTATCTTCCTTTAAATTGAAAACTGGGAATTTCTTTTAAACTGTTCATCCACGCGAAATGAACATAATAATAAGCGGGAAAAAGAAATATTGTATACCTTTACACCAGCTAAAAAGGGAACTTGTTTATAATTTTTTATTTTCAATGCGATTCCGTCTTAAACGATTTTAGTTTTACCATATACCATTTTTTAGATTTTTATGTCTCCATTACATGGAATATGTATTAATAATATTAATGATAGCTGAAGCAATTAATGCGCTCTACAGTGGCCGAGAGATTCTTACCTCTCAACTGGTAGACGGCAGGGGCTGGGTTCAACTCAATCGCCACCGTCTGCCTAACCGTTCGGAGTTTTCGTGGTTTTCTTCTTACCTGGCGTAAATACGGGTTAGGTTGTTAGAAAGACCCCCACGAAGGGCACTCTCCCCTGGGCCTATATCCCTCGAGTAGATAATCAGCCGACGCAAAATAAATCAAACCAAACCAAACTGAAGCATTTACATACATTAAACAGAGATTCATTAAAGACAAAAAAAAAAAAAAAAAAAAAAAACCTTCTGCATAAATTAAGACTATAAACGTTAAAAAAAAGTCTAATATACGTTTTTTAGTCAGAACTATTCCGTAAGAGTTAAAATCAATGTTCTGCACAAATGCACTCTGGCCGGGTCGGAATTTTAACTTTCTCCGGGTCGGTCTCGGGCCGCTAAATTTTCCCCTATGGACCGGGCCGGGTCGAGCTAATGTTTTTTTTTCGTTCGGGCTGGGCCATATTTTTTGTATGGATCGGGTTTGGAAATTTCAGCCCGTGAAGACGTCTAACACACATCCTCATATATATATATATTTTAATTCAATAAAAATATTTTTTAACTCAAAAAAAACTTCTGTTTAAATATAATTAAATTTAAATTTTATTTGAAACTCTTTTTTATTTCGTGAATTCATAATTAGATGCATAATTTGTGGATGAATTTTTATCGGGAGTAAAGATAAACACGTTTATACGTGTAATTTCACTGTCATTTATCATTCCTATATCCTGACTTATAACGAAAAATGCAAAAATCACCTTAGCGTCGAAAGTGACGAAAAATCATCTGTAGCATCTATTTATGAATGGCAATGCCTGCAGGCTCGGAATCCAATTCTGCAAGAAGAGAAAGTCGAATGTTTACTATGTGGTATCTCTACGGGTCCACATCTGTTATTTAATCTGCAGCCTTTTTAAGCATGTTCAGGGTCAAAAACCTCCTTGCACGACGGCACGGTGGGAACAGAATCCCACTACCAGACGCGAAAGGATTCACTTGTTTTGAATGCTCTTTGGGTCATTGGTTTTTTGATCCGAGATTCTTGGTTTTTGTGTTTTTAAGGCCCCTGTCCCCGCTCGAGAGCTAATGCTATTCCTATAGGGAAGCATTTTTCTAATAACTCTTTTGTATTTTGACATTTTTGAATAACGTTTTTTGCATTGGATAGCTGAGGTGCATGCCGACAGCGCACCTTTTTTACTTTTTCGATTTTGGTTGCAGATATTTTTTACAAAGTTGGTTTCACTTTCAAAACCGGTTTCGAAACTGAAAGTGCTTTTTAAAAAATATATCTGCAACCAAAATCGAAAAAGTAAAAAAGGTGCGCTATCGGCTTGCACCTCAGCTATCCAATGCAAACAAAATTATTCAAAAATGTCAAAATGCGAAAGAGTTATTAGAAAAATGCTTCCCCATAGGAACAGCATTAGCTCGCGAGCGTTTCCTCGAGCGAGGACAGGGGCCAAGTGATCAAGTGATTATCTTTAACTTTAAAATACAAATGTTAAAATCAAGTCTTACTTTAAGGGTGTATTCGAAAAAATGCTTTTCCACCTTCAACAGCTCGAAATTTTCTGATACAATTTCAGACACATTTTTAAAACTAGAAACATGAAACTTGCTGAGGGGTTTTTTTGAAGAAACGTACAAGGTGCCGTGTGATGTCATTTTACGCTCTATTCATTAGAATTTGATTTATGAACAATTATCTTCTCAGTATGACACTTTTTTTTTCTTCGTTTCCAAATCTCCCACTTCGGAAAAATCTGTTCAAAATGCCGCTTTTGATTTTTTTTTTTTTTTTTTTTTTTGTTTGTTTGTTTTTGTTTGTTTGTTTGTTTGTTTTTTCAATATTTTCTGCATTCAAAAAATCGACAATTATGGCACCTTGTGGCCTTTCTAAATAAGACAATTTGCCAGTTTGATACATATGGGAGCAAAAATGAATTTAAAAATAAATCGGAAAATAAGCAGTTTGAATCGAAATACACCCATTGAAAATTAACTAGTCAACAAATTTTGACTTTTTTTATGTATGTGGCACATAAAATGATGCATTTAACTAATTTTGAAGTTCTGAATTCAGTGGAATAAAAAGATTCTCCTAACCAGGGCACATTTATTAGATACAGGGCAGTTACATCATTTTTTTTTTACTCGAAACTTTAACTTTATGTGTTTTTAAAGAGCGCAAAACATTGTTGTTTCAATGAAGCTTCTTCTAGACCATAAATAAGAAGATATTAAAAATTAACTAATCAACAAATTTTAACTTTTTTTTTTTTTTTTTTTTTTTTTTTTTTTTGTACCTGGCTCGTAAGTGGGTGCGTTTAACTAATTTTAAGGTGCTGAATTCAATAGAATAATCAGTCTCACAATTATGTCACATTTATTAGATACAGGGCAGTTGTGTCATTGTTTTTTTTTTTTTTTTAATTCCAGATTCTCAGTTTTTGTGTTTTTAAAGAGCAGAAAACATTGTTGTACTGCTTCTAGATCATAAATAAGAAGATATTGAGAATTGCACTAATCAACGAATTTTAACTTTTTTTTTTTAAATATCTGGTTCGTAAATGTATGTATTTAATTAATTTTAGGCTGCTGAATTCAATGGAATATTCAAATTCTCTCAATCACGTCGCATTTATCTCTCTATTCTAAAAATAAGTAACTTTCACTGTCACCGCCGCTGGCATTGGATTTTTTGAGACGCGAAGTCTTTCTTCTGTAATATTAAGAAAACGATTATAGAGAAGTGTTTGATAAACACGCCCATACAAACAGTTTTTTAATCGAGTAATTATTTTAAGAGATATTTAATGTTAAATTTGGTCAAAATCGTTCCATTAAAAAAGTTGTATAAGAGCAAAAACTATGCATAAAAATTTAAGCATTTTTAGATCATTCTATACGTTAGAAGTTCCCGGTGTGCAGACTGCAATTATTTTTTCTTTTAATTTGACTAATACTTTGACGTTTTGTTTACATTTTAAATTGAAATTTTCAGCATTTCGAGAGATTTTTTTTTTCATATTTTTGAAAGCGTTATTTTTTTATGTTGTTGCCAATTTGTAAAAAACAGCGCAAAGAATAATATTTCTTTCAAATAAAGATGCACAAGCGGCTGTTATAAAACGGAAAAAAAAACTCTTCTAAATTGCAATTAAATGATTATGGAAAAAAATTGAGAAAACATTACAATTATGTCATAAAAAATGTATTTACACGTGAGTTTAAAAAAAAGAAAAAATATATTAAAATAATAAATGTATTTTTAACGTGTAAATAAATGTATTTTAATATCCGATAAAAGCCGTAAATGGAGAAAGTTACATCATACGTCATATAATATTCTTCCCAAACAGTTTAAATTTAAAAACATAACAATATTTACACGACACATTTATTTCACGTTTCTGGATAATATTTTAAAGTATTATTAGATACTCTGAAGCAATGCAAATAAAAATATTTCCTTTTTAGCAACAAAACTATTTTCACATTTACAGGGACACACAAAAGAAATCGGTTACAGTACTGTCTTTGCGTAATAATTGCTACACTCTTAAAACGAAAGAGCTGATTTGGCTTCTCATGAAAGAGCTGTAATTTTTTCGATCATAAAAGAGTTGTTTTTCAAACGATTAAATCTTCTTGATCTAAATTGGTTATTTAAATAGCTCAACTTCATTTAAACCGGTTAAAACTCGAGTTATTTCAACTCTTTTTTGCGAAGCTGCCTTTCAACATTGAGATGAGTGGATTTCAGCTCAACTTGAGCTATTTTGTGGCTGACTTTTTAAGAGGGTAGAGGGTACGTTTTAAAATTCGGTATGCGCTTTTAAATGTAATTACTTTTTTGCACATTACTCTTTATGTATAAATTTTATACCTCATATACTGGGCTGCACCAGAGTATTCGCATACCATTCTCCTTATTAGAGGAAATTACTGAAGGGGAATTTTCAACTAAAATATACACTGTTAAAACTAATGGTGACGCATTGCACCTTTTAAGGGTGAAAGGCTTGTCTCACTGGTGACACCCCTAAAAGAGCCAAAATAGCTCCTTTAATTAGGGTGAAAAGATGACACCCCTAATCCAGAGTGTCCAATGATAAAAAATTAAAAAATATACTATCCGACTTTTGGCCCTCGATGGATTCGAACGCAGAACGTCTGATTACAAGCTCAGCGCCCTAGCCACTCGGCCATCAAGCTCATCTTCAAAGTTTCCCTGAAATGTTCAAATGTCCTGAAATTCAAAGGTTGCTTTATAGAAGAAAGCTTGCCAAAAGTTAGCCATCAGAAGTTCTAAACAAAATTGGGATAGCGTATAGCGGTGATAGTCATCGTAGGAAAAAAATTGCTGTGTTGATCCACCAGTGACAGCGAGTTGAAGTGCAAGGATAGACGTTACAGAGCATGCGCAAATGACTAAAGGGTGAAAATCTTCCAACGGTATGCATTGCGCGGCACCCTAATTAGCGTGAAACACCCAACGGCACCCCAAACACATTTTCAAGCCCGCTGGTGCCAAGTGATTTAACCTTTTCACCCCTGAACGTCAAATGCAACCGGTTTGTCACCTTTATTTTTAACAGTGTATGTACCTCTTTCTCTTATATGAGCGTATGATGTCGAGATGATAGCGTATAATATCGAGAGGAGAGATTAGGGTCTAAAATTACCAAAAAATTGATAACGTTATATTTAACGTATACAGCCCCTCAAATGCAAAATTGTAATTGGCAAACGTGACATTCAGCTTGGGAAAATTATTTAAAATGATCCGTTGCACGTAAACTATTTTTTAAATAGTGAATACGAATATGAAAAGTATGCATGTGAATTTTGTTGGATATTATTTAAAATTGTAATTAAAAATATTTTATTTTTGACTTTAATTGAAAATAAAAAATATAATTGTATCACAGTAGTGCAATATCATTGATATTTCATTACCTAATACAATAGATGAGCACCTGTTATAACTTCATAATTTCATTATCTTAATTGCACGTTATTGATTACGTATAGGAATTAAGTTTAATTTTTCAATAATTTGAAAAGTGGTAATTCAAATTTAAAATAATATTTGTTTTATGAGTTAGGCTAGCCAATGTAATATTAATTGTTGTAATTATTGTAATAATTATTGTAATTATTTTTTTGGTTAAAAAAGGATGTCTAATTATTATTTTATTTGCATCCAGAATATTTAATTCAAATTTTCTTTTATAACATTCAGTGAAACGTCCCTATGCGACCACCTCCATGAACGACCATTTTTTCATGGAACGAAATTTATCCCCATAGGCTCAATACTGATTTTACCTCCATTCAGAAACTAATCCAGTTGAACTCTTTCCATAAATAACCATAAGATAACATCGTAAAATTATTTATTTATTTTAAGAAATTGAAACAAATTAGTTTGTACCTGGTCGCTTGAGGAAGGTTTTATTAAAAAATGATTCTGGAGAACGCATTATTCGTCAAACTTCTAAACTAAGTTTAGATTTTATTATTATTATTATCCCAGTAACTTTTGAGTGTTTAATCCGTTTTGTGCCTTTTTAGGCAATGAACTTCATTTTGATTAGAAACTATGAATGATGTTCAATAAGCTCTCTTGTCAGATTCTGTCAGAAAACTTTCCAAGAAATAGTGAAAGTAATGGAAACGTCATTATTTGTTCCCGTACAAGAAAATATGCATTTATTTACTGAGTTATAAAAAGGACTTGGAAAGAAAATTTATATAAGATAAAATCGTAAAATCAAAGCAAACGTTAATATATTCATTTTTTAAACTTTTCAGTAATTAACTTTTGATTTGATATTTAAATTTTTATATTTTATCCTAATGCAAAAAATAGATTTTACTTGCATTAATTCTTATATTTTTCAACAATTAAAATCTAAATTTAAACATGACTTCCACTAAAAGACCATCTCTTGGAACGACCTTTTTTTTTTGGGGGGGGGGGGGGATTGGAATGTGGTCGCTTTATGGAGCTTTTATTGTACTTGAAAATAATCAAATTCTTATTTTCTAATAAATTTGTTTATAAATTCTGGTATAATTTAATTTTTTCAAAATAATTTTCTCCGTGCCGCTAAGGACTAAACATTTCCATTTGTCGAATTCGGCGGATAAGTTTTAGTAACATTATTACCTTTTTTCAAAGTTAAAAACTAAATTTAAACATAACCTCCATTAAGAGACCATCTCTCGGAGCAACCAATTTTTATTGGAGCGGAACATGGTCGCTTTATTGAGGTTTTACTGTACTCGAAAATAAGCAAGTTCTTATTTTCTAATAAATTCATTCATAAATTCTAGTATAAGTTAATTGTTTCAAAGAAATTTACTCCGCGCTGGTAAGGATTAAACATTTGCATTCGTCAAATTCGACGGGATCGGACTCGTAATAATAATAATAATAATAATAATAATAATGAGCAAGAAACCCATGATTCTTGAATGCATTAAGTAAAGAATCTACGTATTTGGTTTGGATCTAGGTAGTTTAGTCTTTTTTAGGTGCGTTCGTAATTATGTAAAATTACGTAGCACCTGTAGTCCTCGTTCAGTCCGTCTGTCTGTCCGTCCGCATATAATAGACCAAACCTACCCCGTTTGAAATTTAAAATATGTCCATCTTAACCGACGCACAGTGGGGCAAAAAGCCTTCAAAACTGGCAAAAAATCGAAAAAATGAAATTTTATTTTGAACTACCGACATACGTCACTTTAATAGAGCAGATGTCAGTACACATCTGCCTAGTATTAAAATTTGTGCAAAGTTATTTTGATCGTCACTAGAGAAAGAAGTTAAACTGCATATTGTGCTTTGATAATAAGTGAAAAAAAAATCAATAATTTTGTTTCAACATTCGTTTGTTAATTTCGCTATAATAATTAAAAAATAATTTTTTTGACTATGGAACCTTTAACTACAAGTATGTAACAATAATTCATTAACTTTCAATTTGTTTTAATACGATTTTTATAGATATACAGACGCTTAGAATATATAGTGGTGAAATTTATAAAAAAAAATTAACACTGTCTACAAACATTGTAGGTTTTAGTTATGAATTAAGGCGAATTAAGTATTAATTATAATTTTTTCAACTAAGTATGAGTTTTAAAAGGACAAATATGCCAGAAAATCTTGCTCTTTTTTGCCACTTTTTTAATTGTATGGTCATTTTTATAGCTAATCATCCTTAAATTTTTGTTAGTGTACGGGTGTGCCAAACATGATTATAAATATTTTCTTTGTTAAATACGAATTTTAATGCATTGTTTATCAGAAAACAATGTATTTAAATGAAACTGACTATCATGGAATGTTTTAACAAAAAACTTTTGAAAAGTAATGTGATTTTATGGTATAAGAGCTCCATAATCGGAGAAACTACGAACAAGTAGTTTAAATGAAAAGAAGATTAAATGTTTTAAAGTTTAATATAAATTCCGATGAGCAAAAGCCTGGCGAAACAAGGGAAATGCTTTAGAATAAACAAAGAGTGGCTTGGCAAATCGATTTCATGTTTGAAATACAAACAGAAGCGTAATGAAAAGCAAACGTGCCCATCTTCATATTTCGTCTGAATTTGTTCTGGACGATCAAAAATATCAAGAGTAAAACGGTTATACAATTCTAGTTCTACATATTCGTTAGTGTACGTGACATGTATGTGTTTAAAATCTGAAAAACAGGAAAACAAAAAGTGAGTGTTAGCACTAAAACAACAGAAACAGTTTTTCTTCTGCTGTCTTTATAGTAATACGTACATTTTGCCTGAGAAAGGTTGATCCAATCCTTCAAAACGAGTCGCTAATATTCATTATAAGGTTTGCTTGAGAATAATTAAAACTACTAATTATGTTTACATTTTTTAATGCGATATTATGGATGATTTATAAATATCTAATTAGTATAAAATTATCTTAAATTCTTGTTTTTAACACATTTTTCTACAAAAAATATTGAAAAAGGTTTGTAAATTAATTAATAAATTACTATTTAGCTTATGTAAAAGTTTAAAATTTTACTACTTTTCTTCTACAAAAGAATCCGTGATGTGCTTTTTTTGTTCAAAGTAAATTTTATTTTTTGCCAACTTTGGAGGCTTCCTGCCCCACTGTGCGACGTATCAGTTGTTATAGATAAAACACCCTACAAAAATACTAAATATGTTAGATGCTTGTTTTATTGCATAAATTTTATGAAGAACAATGACTCTGCTTCTATATAATGCAATTAAAATGTGAAAATTTTCAGAAATATATATAAATTTTATGTTTTTAAAGCTTCTAGATGATAATCGTAGCTCATTTTTAGAAAGAAGAAACATTTAAGTTTGTACAAATATATTTAATAGCATTAATCAATTACAAATTATATCAGATTATACTCTGTCAAGTTATAGTCAAATGATAGTCTTTCCCTGTTGTCGAACGAAGATTCTGAGAGTAATATTATTATTTCTTCTTTACTGATAGTTGAAACATCGTTTGAAGACCATACATACTTTTCTCCAACTGCCTTAAGGAACTTCATTTAAACATTGGCACTTGGTGAATCAAAAACCTCATACTTATTAATTTATACAGCTTTCATTTTTATCTACTTTCGCTTGCTTCAAAATGGAATTGCCCATACATATAACTGTTGCATAATTTTGTCAAGTCATTTCAAATTTTATGAAAATCAGATGTATAGTTTAATTACAGATACAATCAAAAGTATACCGCTACATTACGACCAATTAAGGAAAAATAGTTTCAAATTTATTTTAAAGATGTTACACCGTTACACGTTCCAAACATAAGAAAATTGATATTAATCGATGAAGTATATACTAAAATATACATTATGTACAGCTTGTGGTGCAAAAAACATTTGTTATTAATTTACAGGTCCACTTAAAAGTAATTCAATACATAATGGTATAGACAGAAATTCATTCGTTGGGGGGGAGGGCTTTTAATTATATTTAAATTATTTCAGATTTTATGAAATTGATACATACGTTGCTGAGATTTGTTACAAGTTACTTCCTGTATGATAGAAAGCAGATAGCAATTACAGGGACACATAAAATATTTCGGATACTATACTTTATCCGCAGTACTGTATACTATTACACCATGATCTGAATATTTTTAAAATTCGTTATAGTCCGAACACATCTCATTTGTTAAGCTTGACGTGAAAATTCCGATTTTTTTTTCTTCTCTAATAAATGAATTCCATATTATGGGTAACAAAATTTAAAGGTCTAATGGCTATTTCTTAAGATTTTTTAGCACCAAAACTTCATATCACAGGTTGTGAAGGTCACATAATTCTGGCATGAATCCAGATATTACAACATTGGGCGTGCTCATTTTTTTTTTCCTTTGGGTCCCAGGTGCTGTCTCTCTGAAATTGGTCCTTAAAATTAAGTGTTTGCTTTACTACCTCCAGGCACGCACAATAATTTAACGCATTTTGAAAGGAATAGCAAAGCATACCAATTTTCTAGTGACCCTGAATCCACTGATTGCCATCTGTGTGTGTTCTTCAATCACAAATTGTTGATGGATTACTGGAGATCAGAAACACAGATGAAAAATTTATGAGAAAATTCTCAAGGTTGGTTAGTCATGATGGGAAATACACGACGGGATAACGTGGAAATCCTTTAGTGGTGGGCATACGCTAATGGACAGTAATAACTTAAGAATACATAAATAACATAAAAATAGATCCCTATCCCTAGGGATCTTTTGGGAAATTTGTCTACTCTTCTACCATTCATTTTAACCTTTTGAGATCCCAGCATTTGATTATATACAGGGTAAGTCATAATTAGCGAAACAATTAGGCTATCTCCTTAAATATTGCCCCTTGCGTACATGCCTCTAATTGCAAAGTTTCATTTTAAAAAAGTGCAACATTTGATGAGATGTTGCAACTCCATGCGGGGTCTATTTGAAAAAATACGAAAATTAAATTTTTATACGGTGCCCGTAGGGCAAAATCTCCAATTAGTAAATTATCCATTCCTGAATTGAACATAAAAAATTTCATCTCCATATGTAAAAATATAATAGAGATATTAAAATCCAAAATTTTCCTAAATTCGTGACTTCCACCACTTAGACATGCCTCCAAACAAAGAGTTTTTGACTGATTTTGAAAGCAATTTAGGAATTATCTACAAATTGTCCGTTATTAAATGTCAATTTAAAACAATGCCTCTCATTTGGACATTAAAAAGAAGCGTGCAGATTTAACGCTAAACTTGCTTTCAAAATATGCTGATAGCCTAGAGGTCTGCATGGGTCAAAATATCTAGATCCAGTCCCGAGCCGATTCGTATAGAAAAAATTCAGAGCGGCCTGGAAAAATATTAAAATCATACCCCTGCCGGTCTGGAAAAAATTTTAAATCATATCCCGGCTCAGTCGTGAACTTTTACATAGTTTTTTTTTTTTTTTTTTTTTTTTTTTTTTTTTTTTTTTTCGATATGGTTAAAAAAAAAATGTTTCGTTTTAAGCAACTCTGACCAAAAATATTTTACTACCTCGAGGCATGCACAATAATTTAACGCATTTTGAAAGGAATAGAAAAGCATACCAATTTTCTAGTGACCCTGAATCCACTGATTGCCATCTGTATGTGTTCTTCAATCACAAATTGTTAATGGATTACTAGAAATCAGACATACACATGAAAAATTAAGAAAATTCTCAAAGTTAGTTAGTCATACGCGACGGAATAACATGGAAATCGTTTAGTGGAGAGAATTACCTACTTTAATGCACAGTAACAACTTAAAAATACATAAATAACATGAAAATGGATCCCTAGGGATCTTTTGGAAAATATGTCTACCTCCCCCCCCCCCTGTACATTTTTACCTCTTGAGACCCCAGGGTTTGTTTATTGTACAAGGAGCTCTGTGCCCTACGAGCTACGCTCGTCAACCTCCGTCTCGCCTCTAAAAATCAGTCAATTTGATCGGCTTTAAAAAAATTACGAAAGATTTAATAATAATAATAATAATAATAATAATAATAATAATAATAAAAACAGTTGTGATCGCCCTATAAATAACTGTGCATTCTTTTCTGTATTACGGAGAAGGTTTACAGCCGAATGAACTGCTGTTAATGGCTGTTTTCGTGTTTGATTAGATAAGATTACTTAAAATTTTCAGAAACAGCTCATAAAAGGAGCTTAGTCAATAGAGTTTTAGCTTTTTTTTAAAAAAACTCTATAAAGTAATCGCTTTAAATAAGTGATTCTTAAATTAATGTTTTAAATCTGACGTAATTTTCAGCAAACTTTTTTCTTTTTGTAATATTTGTGCGAAAATATTTTTAACGTTAGAAAGGAAATACTATTATTATTTGCGCTGTCATATTTTGTTTTCTAAATCTGATGTAAGTTTTCATCATTTACGAATGTAAAAGCATATTAATGAATTAATTTTACAATTTATAATATATTTTAAAAAATGCTGTCAAAGTCGGCATTTTGAATAGAATTTCTCGAAGCGATTGTGATGGAAGAATTGAAGCTATATTCAAATAGCAAATTGCGTATTTTCTGAATCATTTTTAAATTCAAGTTTGCTCTCAAACGCATCATAAAGTTAGAATATATTTCAAAATATGCTGTCAAAGTGGGCATCTTGAGTCGAATTTCGCTTAAGATGATTCTGATAAAACAAGCCCTTACAGAAAAATAAAATTAAAAATTCTTCAAAAATGGTCAAATAAAGTTCTTAAACTGAATTTATCTCTAATCTTATTTTATATTTTGTTGTTGAAATTAGCACTTAACTTCGAAATGTACCTGCGCATGTAGGCCAAGCTGACAGGGATATTTTAAATTGAAGGAGAAAAAAAGAAACCATAAAAGTATAATTAGGCGTATTATTTCCCTTTCCAACAGTTTTTCTTTAAAAAAAAATAATAAAACAAGTTCCTATCCTCTATTATAAACAAAGATCATAGCTGGTGGTATCTATAACTCATCAAGGAAAAACACACCAAGACCATCCTAAACATTTTCGATGGTATGGAATGTAGTCTTTCGCAAGAACCTGAAAATTATATCTATGATAAAGTCGTTCGGTCATTTTTTTTCCCTTTCTGTGGTATCCTCAGATAATAATTCAATCAGATGAAACATGAAATACCAACTAATGGAAGTGGGTTAGAAGAGCATCCGTGCGACCAACTGCCCTAGGTAAAGAAAGGGGCAAGTTAGGGGCGGCAAGCCTTAAACTTTTCCTCCTTGTCGGCACTCTTCTTTTCTTTCGGAGGTGATTCTCAAAGGGGCCCCTTCTGGGGGCAACTTATTTCACTTTCATTCATAGAGCATTTGTATTCATGTAGAAGATTTGACCTTTCTGGAAAAGTTAACTCATCTTCTGAAAACAGTAATTGGTAAAAAGGTTTTTCGATAGTCCTTCTTTGTGCTTTTTTAATCAACCATGTGAGTGGGGGAGGGTGTAAATGGCCCATGACTTTCATTTTTTTTTTCCTTCGCTGCATTGTTTTATTTGGTTGAATGATGATTTGTCTTTTAACGGCATGTTAAGGAAAGTGGGAAAGATGCCTTCAGAAACTTTATTACATTACCCAATGAACAGGAATACAACCATACCTTGCAGCTACAAAATATCTTTAAGCTATAATTGATCTTTCTAACCTCACCCGCTTCTGAACATTGAATTAGATTTTTGGTTAAGTCACTCATCAAGCCTCATCTTTACTGCCTATTGTCACGTCGGAAATATGTACATATCTTTTCGATCCGTACAATCGAGCTTGTTATATAATTGTAAGAAGTTTGATTATAGTATATCTCTTTCCACACTGTCTCTTGTCGCACTTTCTGGCAGGTACAGCTCCGGCCAGATTTTCAAGACCATCAGGAAGAGACTGCGAGGGACATCTGTGAACTACGGGCAAACGCTACCATTATTAATGTTTTACTTTTTACGTCAAATAGGTAATATTTTCTCATAGTACTGCAGGTGATGTCCCAAGGCAAGGTTCGAACCGGAGAACCCATGAGGCTAGCTCGATTGCTTCGTGCGAGAAACTCATTTTATTGACCGTGCAAAGATGGCGCCGCCAGAGTATTCCACCCCCAGTGAGAAGAGCGTCACGTTGGACGAGCGATGTGCACTCGTGTTGCGCTGACGGTTGCAGAGTGATTCGTTGTCGTGCTGCCGAGCGCATGTGTGCCCCTTCGATGTTGCGCGTCGTGGCAGCCTTTGTGCTATGAGAGTTGCCATAGACTTTGCATGCTGTGAGCGTTTCACATGCTTTGGTTGTGTGCTCTGGGTGTTACACAGACTTTGCTTGCTAGGGGTGTTTTCAGTGCTGCCATCTGTTGGTTTTAGAGTGAAGATGGTGTAGTTTGTGTTCGTTTGTCCAAGGTCACCAATGCAGTTGATGTGCCCAGACAGGGTTCGAACCGGAAAACCCACGGTCAGAAAGCGAGATCTTAAGGGCCGAGCAAAAGGCTAGCTCGATCGCTTCCTGCGAGAAACACATTTTACTGACCGTGCAAGATGGCGCCGCCACAGTACTAAACCTATATTTTTATATATGTACCCATCTTTGAATTACGTAATCATTATTTTTTAAATAAGGTAAGACTATTTTTTTTTTCCTATTTGGCTGTTAGTTTGTTACAGTGGAATTTTTCAACAGTGGAACTTGCCGATATTTGGTTTCCTAGTTTAAGCTGCCCCTCCAAATATCGTCTTCAACAAGATCTAATAACATTGGCCATGATTATAGACACTATTCGACAAACGGGTTCGATATAACGTATTTATGTCTAATTAGATATGTTTTTATGAAAAATGTTGGAAACATCTGAATCCAAAATGTCATAATTCAACGGTCAATTCAACTAAAAGCGTATGACTCAAGGTAGTGGATCGGTCAGAAGAACCATTTTTTTTTTCATTGGTATTAAGTTTTTGGGTTATTAAATTATTGGGTTTGAATGGATTGAACTGTATCGGGTAAAGTACCTTGTTCAATTGAAATATGATATTTGGTTCGGGTCGAGTATAACATGGCCAGTATTGGACACCATACCCCGCTTTCCATGTTCATGTGCTTGTTTGGATCAAAACTGAATGCACAGATTACCTGAGGACAAATAGGGAAATCTCACTTTTATACTCTTTCATTTTATTTATTTATTTATTTTACTCAAGCGATGTTTGAGTTTTTCTAACGAGAATTTCGTGTTTCGGGTTACTTCTATCGGGGTTTTTTCTTTTTTAATCTTTGCGAAAAGGCTAAACATTTAATCCTTTTCAGATGTTTGAAGATACCTGAAGGTTGCATTGGATCAGTGGCGCCAACTTTTATGGGCCCTTGGGGCCCGAGCCCACCCAATAATTTTAAATCCTAGCATACCCAATTTTCATTGTTCTATTTAGTTATTTATTTCATCATTTTATTTTTTTTCCTCCGTAGCACAAAATTTATTTTGTCAATAACTATGTGTTTAAATCCCAAAATAACTGAAATGTCCGTATCGTGTAAAGTCCCTTGTTCAATTGAAATATGATATTTGGTTCGGGTCGAGTATAACATGGCCAGTATTGGACACCATACCCCGCTTTCCATGTTCATGTGCTTGTTTGGATCAAAACTGAATGCACAGATTACCTGAGGACAAATAGGGAAATCTCACTTTTATACTCTTTCATTTTATTTATTTATTTATTTTACTCAAGCGATGTTTGAGTTTTTCTAACGAGAATCTCGTGTTTCGGGTTACTTCTATCGTAGTCCAGTCATTTAAGCTTAAATTAGGTAAGTCGGAATTCGAGATACCAAGCTGTAAGTCTGTAAATACTTGTATATTGACACCCTAAAAGTTGTCTCAAAACCTACATATGGTAGGGTGTACGCAACTATTAAATTCTAAGGTCAAAGGTCACAAAAATCTTTTTTTTGCGCTTTTTTTGTAAATATCTCATTTCTTATAGGTTTTTTGCTATTTGTATTTATTATCAATATTGTAGAATACAAAATTCTCTACAAAGTTTGTTTGAAAACATTTTTCATACGTCGAACCGTTTTCGAGATAGAGGGCGGAGAGCGCGCGGTCACAGCATCACTTCAGGTCAAACGGTGCCTCCGGTCGAAAACGCGCCATATATAGTTGATGAACTATCGATAAATCAATGATTATTAGGATGAGCGAAGCGAATCTTCTACTAGGCCACTCAAATTACATTTTGTCGTACACTTTACAAAAAAACTATTCAATATTTTAACTTCAAATTAAGCCCAAAAATAAATTATGATCTGTAGATTTGCACAATATATTTTTTTTTATAGTAAAACGTTAAAAAAATTAATATTTTAATTAATTTATTTTACATGCATTTCCAATACGGACGCATTTTAGCAAATAAATAAAAAATGAAACGCGTATATTTTCAGAAAAAAAAATATAAATCATGGAGTAAGTAATTATAGATAGAATCATGATTAATTTAATAAATAAAATATGTTTTCATCATTCCGCAAAATCGTTTGCACAAATGACACTTAAACATTTTAAAAAAATTGTATTATGGATTTTTTTTTTGGTAAAGTGGCAACAAAAGAATTGTAAACAAATACTAACTGTTAAATTTGTTATATAAATGAAAAATTAAAAGAACTGCGTGAAATTGTTACCTCGATTCAAGCTCTTTATAAATGTACTAAAGCAAAGTTGGCCGATTCAGAAACGACAAATGGACTTTAACCATTTCTTACTTTATCATTTGGATCTAACGTAATGTTACGTTCTTATTTGTGGACCGAAAATGGTTTAGTGAGCGGGACTTTAGAATTTGTTGCACATATTAAAGAAAATCATAAGCCTCCAGACCAGACATCGCGAATAATCATGGATAAATTAGAATACTACAGTAATTTAACATGTAAGAATTGGTGCTTACCAATTCTCCCAATAATTAAATTCTGGAAAAATGGAAGCATAAATTGCTCAAGGAAAGAATTTCTTCTGCAGTTAGCTTTTTCTGTTACAATTCATAAATCCCAAGTTTAACATTAGATGAATCAGTTGTAGATATTGAGGATATATGGACACCAGTTAGCTTAAAAACGTACGTAACGTTGTCGAGAGTGAAAATCCTTCAAAATTAAGCATTCAATAGAAATTTTCCTTACGAAAATTGTACAATATCAAAAATTCTCATACGCTAACATGTATAAAAACGAAGAAATTCGAATAAAAAGTTTTACAGTTAAAAATTCATAGTATCAACGAGAGCAGATTTCAAATGTTTTTCCAGAAAATAGGATTTTGAAGAAGTAACTTTCTTCAAGTTCTCTTCAAATATATTTTTCTAAAATAGCTATCAAAGATTATTTGATGTTAATTACAAAGATTAGAAACATGTATATTTCAAAAAATTTTAAAAAACACCAGTGGCTACTGGAAATTGTAAAAACATTTTACATTTACTTAGTCTTACATCATAAATAAAAAATTAAAATGCACCAAAACACAAAATAACGTTTTTGTTTAATAAAGATGCAAATATAATATTAAAAAATATTGTTACTTTCAAATATCTGTTTTATAAAATAATGCTTCGCGAATCCAAACAAAGCATGGCTTTTGCTAGTAAATATTTATCAATTATTATTAACTATTATATTATATTTTATCTTTTTCTTTATGCATTGTATAGTAGATATAGTATAGTATAGTAGTAGACATTGTATAGTAGTATAGATGAAACAATGGTTGTACCAGTTACTCAAGAATAATTCTTATCAAATCGAAATAACAAAGATATGCTCATTAATACCTTAACTGAAAAATTACAAGCTGCAAATATTACTACTAAACAAGCCAGAGATGATACGGGTGTTCTTATTGTTGAAACTGCAATTGAAGAATCAAAGTCTGAAAAAACTGCAGTTATAATAGGACAAGATATTGATTTACTTGTCATTTTATTTGGGCGTACACTGTTTTACGAACAAGAAATTTTCTTTAAAAAAGTTGGGAAAGGAAATGTAAAAACGGAGATATACTCGACTAAAAGTTTTGATAATTATCCTCATTCCAAAACACATATTTTATTTCTGCATGCATTAAGTGGCTGTGACACAACTTCTGAGCTTTTTAAAAAGGGAAAAAATCATTTTTAAAAGTTTTTGAGAAACTGACGAATTTGGATGAACTAGCTCCAGCATTTGAGGAATAAAATAGTTCGGCGCAGAGATTATTAGAGAGTGGAACTCAAATCTTATTGGCAGTCTATAATGCTCCGAAATCTGTGAAAAGTCTCGATCATCTTCGTTATATGCATTACGTCAAGTCTACAAAACTTAATAAACCTGTGCAGCTTTCAATTCTTCCACCAACAAGTGCAGCTTCTCATCAACATTTCAAACGTGTATATTATCAAGTTCAAACTTGGTTATGGCATGATTTGGAACCTCAGGTATGGAGGTTGGGCAATGCAAAACGATTTTCTGGAGCCTATCATGACAATTTTACCACATGCTCCAGAAGATTTGCTAAATACAATTTTCTGCAACTGCAAGAGTGGTTGTGGTTCGCGATGCGGATGCAGGAAAGTGGGCTTGCAATGCTCTTTAGCTTGTGGCCAATGTAATGGGCAAGCTTGTCTCAATGCAGAACAATATCAGAGCGACATTAACGAGGATGAAACCTTTGACCCCGAAATCATGGAACAACTTGAGACAAATGTCGTTGAAGACGATAATGAAGACCAGTTTGAAATTTACCAGCCGCCGAAAGACGACGATGAAGAAAAAGAAGATGATTAAAAACATAAATTATAGTTTTTGTACCCTTTATTCCATTTTTTTTACTTTTAATAAAAATAAATGTATTGAATAGTATTTTTTAATAAAACGATTAATTCATAATTTACTTGTTTTTTTCTCATCATGTAAGAAGTTATTAATATTATATTAATTAGGTTAAAATTCAAATATAATTCCTATATTTTCATTAACAATTCTGCAATTACATGGAAAGGTAAGTGTTGTTAAATAAATTAATACTGAATAAAAAGTGGATAGGTTAGGAAAAAAATGATATATGGCGCGTTTTCGACCGGAGGCACCGTTTGACCTGAAGTGATGCTGTGACCGCGCGCTCTCCGCCCTCTATCTCGAAAACGGTTCGACATATGAAAAATGTTTTCAAACAAAATTTGTAGAGAATTTTGTATTCTACAATATTGATAATAAATACAAATAGCAAAAAACCTATAGGAAATGAGATATTTACAAAAAACACGCAAAAACAGATTTTTGTGACCTTTGACCTTGGAATTTAATAGTTGCGAACACGCTACCATATGTAGGTTTTGAGAAAATTTTTAGGGTGTTAATATACAAGTATTTACAGACTTACAGCTTGGTATCTCGAATTCCGAGGTGAACTTACTATAATGACTGGACTATCGGGGTTTTTTCTTTTTTAATCTTTGCGAAAAGGCTAAACAATTAATCCTTTTCAGATGTTTGAAGATACCAGAAGGTTGCATTGGATCAGTGGCGCCAACTTTTATGGGCCCTTGGGGCCCGAGCCCACCCAATAATTTTAAATCCTAGCATACCCAATTTTCATTGTTCTATTTAGTTATTTATTTCATCATTTTATTTTTTTCCTCCGTAGCACAAAATTTATTTTGTCAATAACTATGTGTTTAAATCCCAAAATAACTGAAATGACCGTATTTAACTTTCAGCTATTTCAGTTTGTAGTTATGTTCATGATATGATGATATTGCAGTAAATATTAGTGTTTTTATAAGGAGAAACGCATGAGAATATAATTTAATAAAATTGCAACTTTATTAAAACGTGATAGCTTGACTAAAAATTCTTATCTTTCACCATTTTCCTAGCTTTTAACCCTTTCCGGCGCACTACTCTTTAAAGTTGGAATTAAAAAAAAAAAAAAATAGGCAGTCTATTTAGTCCTAGAGGAGTACACAGGTATTGTTTTGTAAGGATTGCACTAACCATTTTAATTATACAGCTGTTGCCGAAGTGGTAACCTCCCATAAGTATAACATTCATAAGCGCAGTGAGAAGAGCATTGCTGTGAAGCGCGTATTACAGTAAAACATTTTACCTATTATTTAAAAAGTGTAGAGTTTGATCTCTGTGGTGCTGCCATCTAGAACTCATAAGAAAGATTTAAAGTAGCCATTAGAGTAGTTTTTGAAATATTCACGGAGTTTTTGTGTCTCTAAAAGGGGGAATTTTAGGGGTTGCCGTCCCGGCAACACTGCGCGTTAAAGGGTTAAAGAAGAACAAACCGGCCGTGCCATTTTATCAAAATATTTTTGCGCCCACTCACTATTTTCGAGTCAACCCAATATTTTTCAAAAGTTGGCGCCAGTGCATTGGATTAAACTAGATGAAAAAAAAAACTGCGAAATTTTATTTATTTTGTAAATCGCAACCCACTGTTGTATAAAGGATAATTAATAACGTATATTATGAATGGCAAAGTACATTTTAGTTTATTTTATTGTCTCTTATTAAAACGAACTATGTATTTTTCTTTTTTCAGGTAACTCGGCTTTTCAATTATGGCGTATGGGAGAAGTTCTTCCCTTTTCCGTATTTTGTCCAGGAATTCCAACAAAAAACCTGAAACAATTTCTGGAAAGAACGTCAGTACTCAGAAAGCGGATGGTTCCATATCCCTGCTCGGTTCAGGATCTGCGAAAGAAATCGCTGCTGCTGAGTCCGATACAGCGAACGAAGTTCTCCCGTTCGAGGCTATTCCAGGGCCAAAGCCATCTATACCATTTATTGGAACTGGGTGGCAGTATTTCCCAGGAGGTAAAAAAAAAATGCATTTTGTAAATTGCTCCATAGAATATTTAAAAAAAAAAAATTATGCAAAATGGGAATGCTGGTTCTTAATATTTCATCACGTAAAATTATAAATTAAGCATACATTTTTAAAAATATATCGATCGCTAAGAAAGAAAGAAATATTCTTTAAAAAATACACACACACACACAAAAAAAAAATCATCTATATACCTTTTTGCTTTGGGGTTTGCGAAAGAAATCACTGCTGTCGAGTCCGATACAGCAAACTAAGTTCAACCGTTTGGGGCTATTCCAGGACCAAAGTCATCTATACCATTTATTGGAACTGGGTAGCAGTATTTCCCTGGAGGTCGTTAAAAAAAAAAAAAAAAAAAAAAAAAAAAAAAAAAAAAATTGTAATTTAAGAAATTACCCCAACCATTTGAAAAATGTTTCACTCGATACATTCATCTATCATTTTAAGCTAAATACCAGTTGTTTTATTGTGTATTATCCGTGCCACTGCTATAAATGACTTTATACATGCTGCAATTTGAAGGTACGGTTCGTTTAAGTTATATCACTCTATTGTCGCCAAGCATAAAAGTTGGCGACGAAAGAAACATTTCAAACTATTTAACATTGTTGGTGCAAAAGTAATCATTATTAAAATACAGCTTTGGCATATACTGTTATACTTGTAAGACTTTGGCATATATTGTTTGATTTTACAGAGCAGAATTTTGGTGATGGAGGTTTTAAACCAAAATCGATCGCAGCACATGCATCTGTGAATGGGTCCATCAGACATCGAATCAAAAAAGTTTTTTCCCAGTTTTTCCCAAGCCGATTGCTTTTTAGTTTTCTTTTTAGGTGGTGGAAAATCAAGAGTAATAGCTATAACATTTTCCGGCTTGTTAGAATCACTATTGGCACTCAAATTTTCCTGGTTAGAACCGACCGATAGTAAAACGCCATGGCTAGTGGATTGGTCGCCCTGGCGACATGATGTTTTACAATTAATCGGTTCGGCATTAAATTGCTTCCTTTTTCGTGATCGCCTTTCAACACGTAATTGGTTTTCAGCGGCTCAATAATCTTTTGATTTTATCATTTTCTGCATTGAAAGACGTTTTTGCGCCAAACCAAATACAGTATTACTCAGTTATCCCGTCGACCAATTTCGCCAAATGATACGAATCGCCAAACTAATAAGCAACTTATACATGTTGACTGTGTTTAATATCATTGAATGCGATATTCACGTTCATTCATTTCTTTGGCTTCGGCTTTTTCCGTATCTGTTAATTTCCGTCTACCCATTTTTAAATTTGTTAGTTTTCTCCTTTATTACAATGATTTTAACCATTTTAATTTACTATTCAAATAAAAATTCTTCTAAAAGTAAAGAATTTAATTTAAATTAAAAAAAAACTCTTCTAAAAGTAAAGAAATTAATTTAAATTCAAAAGTGACCACATCATTCAAAAGTGGTAACATCATTCAAAAGTGGTAACATCATCGGGTCCATTCTCCCGAAAACAACAACCATTTTTCAAATGGTTAAAAAAAAAGCATTTAATTTTTTGTTAATTTATAGAATGCTGACAAACACGGTTGTCAGATATTATTTTAGAAATTTTCCAAGTTTTGTATTCAAAATGGAAATGCTAGTTTCGTTAATATTTCAGCACATAAAATTATAATTTAAGCATACATTTTTAAAATATAAAAATCGCTAAGAAAGAAAGAAATATTCTTTAAGAAACAACGAGGTAAAACCCGTCAAATTTTGAGGAAAGAAAATGTTTAAGAAGGAACTGTTTCATTAACTTATAATAAACCTACAAAATTAGTTATAGTAAAAAATGCATTTTATATTGGTACGTCTAACTCTTAAACAAACGATATTTATCGCCAAATTAACAAAATACTATTTCTATAAAACGCAGTTGTAGAAATTGTTAAAATTAAACTTTAATCGTATATGTAAGCAGTAAAAAATAATAAAGATATGTTATTATGATAAAGTTATCAATTAAGTTCTTATGCTAGTATTCCAAAATGATAAAAAGCAAAATTTATTCAAGTTTGACTCAATCATAGATTTTTTTTCCCCATGAAATCTAAACCCGGCATCATTTTCACCATATCAAAATTTACAAATATACATTTTACATCTGTATTCACGTTTGAAAAAAATTGGCATTTTAATTTGATAATTTTGATTCAAAACTTGAAGTCTCAATGCTATTTGCTGAAATAGATATTAAACTGTTGATATTCTTTTATGTGTAAATCAAATTTTGTAAATGAAGTCAAAATTCACCGGGTTTTATAACAGAAGACATTTAAATTTCTATTTTTTCCCTTTTAATGAGAAAATGGCAACATAAAGATACAGCATTAATTTTTTTCCCTTTTTTCCTTTGCTTTAAATAGAAATGGAGTACTTTTGTTGCCACGATTAGAAAAAAGGTATTAAAAGCTACAAAAAAAATTAATATTTCAAAAACAAATTAAGATACAGCTTTGAAACAAATTTCATTTAAAAGTATATTTTTTTTTCCTACACGATGGTGTAAAAATTGAAAATGTGCGACACTAAGAAGTTTAAAAACTTTTAGTAACAAAAATTTCAATACCGAAATTCATTTAAAATTTGAAAGTGTTGCCCTGCGCAAAATGACGTATGCGTTAAGCACAGATACGTTTGGCCTTTATAATATAAATACCTCTACCCCCCCCCCCCACCCCCCCAAAAAATCATATTTTTCCTCTGTTAAGGGTCTGCGAAAGAAATCGCTGCTGCCGAGTCCAGTGTCCAGTACAGCAAGCGAAGTTCTCCCATTCGTGACTATTCCATGACCAAAGCGCGTAATTTTTCTTTTTTTTTTTTTTTTTTTTTTCGAGCACCTTCGTCGTTCCAAGCCCAAGCTCGCACTCTGATTGGTTGTTGCTCTCGGCACTGTTTTCATGTAACTTGACGATAATCATACTTGGCGTAGCAATAGATGCTTCCGTCGAGGAGTTTGATTTCCTTCCGAACCGAGTACAAAGTAACTTTTCCCGTTTATTAATAAGTAAAGCATTAGCCATTTTATAAAATAACACAAGATAATAATACACTAGAGCACAAGACCACGAGGATAAGAATGAAAGAAGAATAAGAATTAGTAGGTTAGGTTTTTTTAGGTTTACTCGTTCACTTACGAGCGAAGTATTTTTCGCCAAGTATGGTTATCGCCAAGTTACGTGAAAACAGTGCCGAGAGCAACAACCAATCAGAGTGCGAGCTTGGGCTTGGAACGACGAAGGTGCTCAGAAAAAAAAAAAATCGCGACCAAAGCCATCTATATCATTTATTGGAACTGGGTGGCAGTATTTCCCGGGAGGTAGAAAAGAAGAAAATTCATTTTATTTCAATTTTTCAATCACTCCATAGGATGTAGGCAAATAAAAGATTGCCAGATTATTTTCGATTTTTCTAAAGTTTTGTCGGCAAAAAGAAAACGTTTGTTCGAAAATATTTCAACACATAAAATTCTAAATTAAGCATGCATTTTAAAAAATATATCGAACCTTAAGAAAGAAAGAGATATTATTTAAAAAACAATACACACACACACAAGCAATTTAAATATTCTAAGGAGACATTTAAAAAATACGAATGCAATACAGGCCTACAGATTGGACATTAACAAGGGGAATGATGTCTATCCAGTATTGAATTTAGACACCTTTCTCAGGGAGTGATTTCCGTCGCTCCGGGGGGAGGGGACATAGTAAAGTTTTTTATGACGGGGGATTGCACTTTTTGACAATTAAACACATAAAATCTCAAATCTTCTGGGTGGGAGGACATTTTATTTTATTCTTTTTTTTCATCTTATTTGCCTCGACGAGGATGTCCCATTGCCGGCCATTCTCTAAACAGGGGTGCGCCAGCAGTATCCGATGCCTGTGTGCAGAATTTCAGTTGGCGCCTGACATTCATACCTTGCCAATTTCCGAAAAAAAAAAAAAAATCCAAATGCATAGTTGCAAATCTTCTGGATTTTTTTCAAGGGTTAAATAATTTTTTTTAACCAGAAAATTTATTTAATAAAATGTTGTCTTTATTCTAGAAAGTTCTTACCATTTTTTTTTTCATTTATTCAATAAAATTTCTGGTTCCGAACATGTTTATTTGACTTGAAAAATAAAGAAATTCGGCAGCTATATAAATAAAAATCCAAAACACAACAAAACCTGCGAAAATAGAACCTCTCTGTATCACAGTCATGCATTAAACAGGAAATTTTATCTTGGATAAAAATAATACAAATGCTAATTGAGTACTGTCGATTTGATTTTGTTGTTATGGAAACGACTTCATAGATTTGGAAACTAGGAGATAAAGAAGAATTTGGAGATAAAGACTAAAATCCTTTTAAAATGAATTCTCTTAAGTTCTTTTGAATTAATGGGAAAATATAATGATCAACTTAACTAAAGCAACTAGCATTATGTATATGTAATAAAAATAACATATGCAATAAACTCTTTCATTGATTAAGCTAAAATTCATTAAATATCTTGCATTTAAAAAATAATTAACAAGCAGTTTTCAAAAGCATTAAAATAGTTTGCTTTTGGCAGGGAAAAGTGCTGCTCGTCAAATCGCGTGACGCTTTTGTCTTTTCGCGCCAAATATTCGCAAACATTTTTTATTTTATTTTATTTTATTTATAGATTTTTTATTGGAATTCCGCCGCTAATTTTATTTGTTCTTTTATTACATATATGAATAGATTCACTAGCATTTTTTCCAACATATTCCGCGTATACTCAGTAAGGGGACCTTGCTTGCAATTATGCATATTTTTTCAAGGAATTTTAAATATGATCCCGTTATACTTATTAAAATTTCAGATTTTTTCGGACGATGAAAACCATTTTCTTTTATGTTAAAAGAACAAATACGGAAAAAAAAACCTATCTGCGGGATACTTCTGCTTTTTGAAAGGTGCATTTAAAAAAATTTATAAATTAATATTTACTATAAAAAAATCTAAAGTTTGATTTGTATTTTTTTTATTTTTATTTATTTATTTATTTATTTATTTATTTTTTAGACATTTTAAAATTGTTGAATCCACATCCCGTGCAAAAACATACACATACATAATATATTCCCGGTTCTAACGATGTCTCTGGTTTAAAAAGACATTAATATTTATATTAATAAAAAAAGGAATATTGCCCAGTTAAACTGATGGCATTGAGCTCACAGGCTATATCCACTAATTGCATATTACAGCCTTTTATTTTCAAGGGGTTAATTCCGTTCGAAAAAAAAAATTAATAAGGGAAAACAGCTCTCCCACTTTTTTTTAATACTTGATCATTGAACCTCCTAAACTATCACGGACATGCTTTATCATATAAAAAACTGTATCCAAAATTCAGAGCAAATCGGATAATTCTTAATAAAAACCCATTTAGCATTTATATAATTTAAGGAGAGTTATCCCCCTCTTTTATACTTAACCATTAAACTTCCAAAACTATTCAGATTTGAACCAAATCTGACAATTCTGCTTGAAAAACCTATTTATATAAATTAAGGCGAGGGGTTTTACTATCCCCGTTCCTCCTGTTTATATTTATTCAATGAACACCTAATAACCGTCACGGAATCGCCCCATCAGAATGATCCTATATCTAAATTTTGAACGAAAATTTAATTCTGCATGAAAAACCCATTTATATCAATTAAGGGGGGGGGCATGAGCCTCCCGTTCCCCCTCTTATACATATCGAATGAACTCCAAAAACTAATCCGAGAAGCGCCTTATCAGGATATACCTATGTACAAAATTTCAAGTGGATCGGATATTTTTATCATGACTTATTGCGTTACGCACGAACATCATACAGAACGGGCGGGCACATAAGCTCTCAGGCTATGATAGCCTGTGAGCTAAAAAAATCATGAAGACATATAAAGGATTTGTAGATTTTTTTTTTCCTTTCAGTGTCTTTGAAGATATTATTTGCGTTTGTATTTAACCCTTTCCGGCGCAGTGTGTCAAGTCTGGACACAGCTAATTTTAATTCCAAACTTGCAATTGACGCCAATAATATTTTAATAAATTCTTGCTTTTACATTAAAAGTTTAAAATAAGACGTTCTTAATTCCTTAAGTCGTTTACAAATTCCGGTGTCAGTCGATAATTTCTCATTTTACTAACAGAAGTCGTCCGCGCCGGAAAGGGTTAAGAGAATTAATTGTGTTTTGGACATTATCTCGCGTTTAAAAAGAAGTGAAAGAATGGCGCCTGTTTTATATGATTTATGTATTATCAGAAATTTTTCTTCAGAATTGGAAGTTTATCTATCTAAATATCAGAGTTTATTGTTATCAGCAATATTATTTAATAATTAATTGTTTGACATTATTAATTACTCATTTAGTCTTTATCAAGCTTTCTGCCTGTTTCATTCACAAAACCTTTCAGACAGTTTCCCATCTGAAAATTATAATTCTAAATTTACTATGGTTTTATTATTTCTGAAAATGGCTTTTAAACCTAATTTCTAAATCATGGAAGACTTATGGCTATCACCGAGAAATATGTGTGCCTCCTATAAGACGCTTGTGACGCATAAATCTATCGCTACTTATAACTTGATTACTAGAAAGGAAATGTTTACCAATATTTCTTAATCGAAATTTTCCTCTTCTTTGTGACAAAAGTTCTGCAGTAAGACGATGATTGCTATTTTAAAGTTAAAAATCAGGTGGAATTTAGCGCTAATAGTAATAAAGCTGTAGTACGCCTTACCACTACTACAGTGATATAACATACCGTGCCGGTCAAAGCCAACAAAAATTTTTCAGTTAATTAGTAAGTATAGCCATATGAAGAGGAATCTCAAAACACTTATGCATTTTTTTGACATAATAGTTAGGAATTTACTTATAGAAGAACGTGTAAATATCCATAAATTTAATTGACAAAATTAAGTATAAAGGAAAACGCATGTTCTCAAAAGTTTCCGGTCACCTTCACAAGTTTGTAAAAAAGGTGTATTGTAATAGAAAATTACAGTGATCAACAACATTTACAATTTGTATTTTACCGTATTACTATTTTATTAGCTTTAGTAATAAGTACTGCGGCGCAGCATCGTGATATTCATACAATCAACGGTTAAAGGTCGTCTATGATACGTTTTTTCCACATTTCTTGCAATTTTGGCGAAATTTCGGCTGAGTTGCAATATTTATAGTTCCGCAGGCTTTTGACAACTTCTTTCCAAAGACTTTCTATTGGATGCATGTTGGGCGTTTGGGCTGACCATTTCAAAAACGAAATTTTTTGTGTGAAAATCATTGCTTATCGAGGCTTGCATACATTATTTATGTCGTTATGTTAAGAAAAATAGTTGCGACCAAATTTTTTTCTCTAATAAGGCAGTAAATGGTCTTGCAAGATATCCTTATACATTGTCTCATTCACTTGGCTGTGGATTTCAAATAACGGACCGACGCTTTTTTAAAGAAAATACTCCCCACGTCATAACATGTCCTCCGCCATGCTTCATTGTAGGAATAACATAGCTCGAATCATATCTTTTGTTGTTAGGTCATTGGACGTTGTGTCTGCCATCACTTCCAAAACTGTTTCGAATTCGATTGATGGAAAAATAGTACTTTTGTCCAGTTTTCACTTGACCAGACTTTGTGTTTTTTGGAAAACGCCAATCGGGTACGTTGATTTTTTTTTTTACATAGGAAAATTTTTTGAACATCGACTCTTCCAAAAAGTTCTGTATCAGGTCTGCATCATGACACGGTAGACCAACTTATTTCAGCAATATTTTTATTCCTTAAATCGCAATATATTGCAACGGAATTTTCATGCGGATTATCAATTGTTTTTCTCCTGATAATTCTGTCCACAGGAATAGTAATTTTTCAGGGTCTCCCGGACCTCTAAAAGTTCTGAAGGCCATGGCCCTCTTTATATAATTTTTAAATATCATTTACAGTCGATTTTACCGATCGATAACTTTGCCGCAATATCTCGAGAAGATTGAACTTTTATCGACAAACTAATCACTCATTTATGAACAATAATTGTTGAACTTTTCAATTTTGAATTCAAACTTTGCTATAGACGTTGATTCATTCATAAACACACCCAAAATACACTTTACCGATAGAAAAAACTAAAGAATGATAAGTGGCCGGAAACTTCTGCACACGGGAACTTCGAATTCTATCCCTTTGCATGAAGCATCTTCAGTATCCAATCAAAATAATCACGTGGTCAGAAGTCATTCACATATTCCTAACTTTTGAAGCAAGCGTGCTTCTTCTTTGCTGAAATCTTTTGGTAAATAAATCGAAGAAACTAACTGGCCGGAAACTTTTGACCGCCAATGTAGCTGCATGTTTTCAATCGTGTGAATTGTGGCCTCTATACTGTTTGCAAGCGCATGAGGTGGCGCCTTTTTGCTGAAAAATTGAACAAGTCTACGTCTTCTAAATTGCTCATTAGAAGACTTAGAAATAGAACAAAATAAAATAAATAAATAAATAAATAAGAATTGATTATTTGTAAGGAAATTTGTCTCATACAAATCTACAAAATATGATCAAGATGTCAATAAAATATAATGTATATCAGCATAATTAAATTAAGATTTTTTTCTTTAAAAAAATATTTTTTCCTCAATTGAATTTTTTGGCGCCTTTACAACTTCAGCACATGTGTGCGCCACACACTTTGCACACTGGGTCGGCACGCCCCTGCCTCTGAATTCAACTTTGTGTCTATCTTAAAAACTATTTGCAAAAATATTCTATCTTAATTTTTTTGTTAATTAGACATGGTCAAAAAGTATGAGTTTGAACATGTTTATAAAATTCAAGCATTTATAAATGTTTCTTTTCTTTAGTAACTTTTATTAATAAAGTGTTAAAATTTTTGAGAGTGCAGACTGTCGTGTGAAAATAGGTATATAACTGCGGTAACTTCATATATTAGATAGTCTAACATAGAAATAACAATTGTTGTCAGAGAATTCTTTTCTAAATAAAACCCCAAGAATATATTTTATAAAATATCTCATTTATCTTCGTAGCTAACTTTCCTTTCACCAATATTTAGATTTTATGTACCATAAGCCAGTTGAAATATCAAAACGAAACTAACAAATCCTGTATAGATATTGTATTAAGAACTCTTTGACAAATCGTTGAAGAGAAGCGAATTGGCACCGAAGAATATCGAACCAGAGATTTCTTGAACATTTGGTGAGTATGTTAGCATGAAGCAAAAGGACAAGTCAGTTACTCTAAGTAACTCGCTTTATGTTTTTCAAATGAAATGAGATCGCTATACATCCCATCCCCACTGAGGAAGATATCTTGTTGGCATCCGATGAGCGATATGCACTTATGAGTGGTACACTGTAAAAAATATGACTATTTTGCTGCATCTTCACTCCCCCGCTTTTATAGAATATCACTCTTTTGGCCAATGAGAATGCTCCATGATAGCCTGAAGTAGTCGTTTTCTATAAAAGCGGTGAAGTGACGATGCAGCAAAATAGTCATTCTTTTTTTTTACAGTGTACTGCCGGTTACCATGCAATGTCCAACATGACAACGTTCTTTTTCCTAAGTTATAAGCTATCAAAAATGCTAGTTTTTGAAATCTGTGTGTAACAGAAGAATGTATTTTTTTTTTTTTTTTTTCAAAAATAATGTGACCTAGAGTAAACACCATAGTTTCCCTGTAAGGTTTAACTTAACGTCTACTAACTCTATTTTTTTTCATAATTTTAATTTTAGTAGTTACGGTAGTAGATAGGGGAGAGGGGGAAACATATCTTTACAGTATATTTTCAGTTATTCACCTAAAAATATAATGCCTTAAATTAAAAGAAATATACTTGTCAAAAAAAATCTTTTTGGAAAATAAACTCAAATTTAAGACTCGACAACGCAAGGATAGGATATTAAGAAAGTAAAGATAAGAAAATATAGTCATGAGACAACAATCCTACGTAACTCGAGATGTAATTCAGTTGTTGGAAAACGTAACAAAAACGATTTAATCACAAAGCACTTCAATAATCATGCCTGCAAATACATGCTTCTATGTTTTAAAACAAGTAAAAAAATATGTTGCATGAATTTTTTTTTTTTTTGGGGGGGGGGGGGGGACCGCTTTTAAAAGTTTTGCTGTGCTACTAGAAAAGAATGCTGCTAAAATTATATAAAGTAGTGATGAAAATCCATATCAAAAAAAGAATTTCAGATCTTTCTAGAACGACATGATACTGGACAGGAAATGTCTTTTTGAATTCACTTCTGGCCTAGATTTTAAATATGTTTTTTTTTTTTTAATAATCATTTTATAAATATAAATTACTTATGTTCAATTTATTTCCTTTCTTAAGTACTATACTGATACAATTTCATATGTTGTTTTTTTTTTTTTTCTCTGAGCAGCACGTTACAGCTTAACCAATGTGTACGAAGCTTGTGTGGACAAATACAAACGCTATGGACCCATAGTGAAAGAAGAGTTTCAGTGGCGGTGTCCCGTTGTCCATCTCTTCGACCCCAAAGACTTCAACACAGTTGGCAGCCACCAAGGTGTATCTCCAATAAGGCCAGTCAGCAGTTTCGTAAAACATTACCGACAAAACAGGCCGGAAAAATACGACAGTGTAGGTCTAGCCAACAGGTAAGTAGATTTGATATTTTGCTGATCTGTTTGTTAGTAGCGGTTTTAATCTAATAAAAAATTTAACACACGCTGGTTCTTTCAATTAGAGACAACAAAGTAGACTGTGATTGCGTTTTTTTTATTTCACATCAAATAGCGAGCGAGCCACACGGCTTAACATATTCCATCATCTTTTTACATTCCAATAAAAACACAAACTTAAAAAAAAAACAAGTTGGAAATTGCACGTGAACGTAGCAAATGAGGTGCGTTCGTACGATAACGAAGTTTTAAAAATATTCAGATCTTGCTGATATAGTAGAGCGTACTCCGGATACAGTATAGTAGTCGAAATCTTTACGTTTCTGTAAATATGCAGGAAGTAATTTTTATTACACCTCATCAACGTATATCTTATTCATAAAATGTGAAATAGTTGAATATAATTAAAACACGTACCAAACAATGTTTCCCCGTATAGCATTATGTAGTGGAATACTTTTGTGTGGCCCTGTAATTTAATAATAAAAATTCTTTGCATCACAGATTGTACAGAATGCATATTTTAGTATACAGGGTGATTCAGCTCGTCGGTGACAAACTTTAAGGATCGATAGAGCACACCTAGACGAACATTTTTGAACAGGGAATGTAGGGTCCCTGACGCGATGGTAAGGCGCTAGGCGCTTTCGAAAATTTGGGTGCCGAAATTTGAAACGTCATAAAAACTAGGGAAATGGTTAGATTTTCTTGCTTGTTGCGTCGAAATGATTCTGTTTGTTTAGACTTTCTTCAGTACCAATTTGATAAGCGTATCTCTTAAAACATGGATAGGGGGCGCTGCAGACTTTGGAGAGCTAGACAACAACTTTAAGCCCGTTATTTTGATAATTTAACACATGCTCGCCAAAGTTTATACTCTAACTTAAAGTTTGAACCCAAAAGTAGAGCCCTGCAAAAAGCGTAAGAGCCGGAATAAAATGTCAAAGTACAGGGTGGTCGAAACTCGAAGGCTCCTAAGAGATAAACAAACAGATTTCTTGACTTATGGCATGCATTTTCATGATTCTGTTTGCTGGGGCTCTCTGAAACTCAGTTGAACGGTACAAAAAGAAACATCGATAGGGGGCGCTTTGGGCAAAAAACATAATTCGTTGACATTTCGGACGCTAACTGGAAACGGGGCGCTACGATCAGTTAGAAACAAAACAAGAGAGTAATTTACTTATCATAAGAAGCTATTAAAACTGCAGTTTGTTTGTTTTTTTTAACAAACATAGCTGGTTTCAATCATGCACAATGCGCGCAATAAAATTTACATAAGGTGCTTTTTGCTGATTTATGCAAAAGATATCGTACCATATCGATATGCAAAAGATACGTAATGCGTAGACGACAACGCGAGATGACGTAGTTGTATGCGCAGACACGTCTTTTGAACGTGCGGTACCTACTTAAGCTTCGGGTTACTTGTCTGCAGATCGGTAGTAGGATGGAACGGTACACAAACTCTGAATTGGCTGACATGCATTTGGCGTATGGCGCTGCTGGTTGTAATGAACGAGCCGCTCAGCGGTTGTACGCCGAGTGTTACCCCAACAGGCAAATCCCCTGCCATGCCTTCTTCGCTCGAGTACACCAGAGGTTGTCCACAACGGGATCTTTCGACGGAGGCAGGCCTGAACGGGAGCGATCAGTGAGCACCCCCGACAACGAAGAAGCTGTGCTTAACCTGGTTGAGGACAACCCAGGTCTTAGCACGAGAGATATCGCCAGACATGTTGGCATTTCGCAAGCAACTGCGTGGCGCATCTTACGTTCCCGGAATCTGCACCCCTACCACATCCAGCGGGTGCAGTTGCTCAGAGAGCAGGATTTTGGCCCTCGAGTGGAATTCTCAAGATGGTACTTGGCGATGAGATCCAGGGATCCCCGTTTTGTAAACAGCATTTTGTTTACGGACGAGTCCACCTTCAGCCGGGAGGGAATGTGGAACGCCCACAACAGTCATGTGTGGTGTGATGAAAATCCACATGAAACCAGAAGCCGAGCAGCCCAGGAGCGTTTCTCAGTAAATGTGTGGGCCGGCATTCTGGGGGATTGCCTCATTGGCCCTTATTTGTTACCTGAACGGCTGACAGGTGGAAATTACCTGATTTTCCTGGATCAAGTGCTGCCGCAGCTTCTGGAGGAGGCGCACGTACCCGAAGGTTCGCGTCGCCAGATGTGGTTCCAGCACGATGGAGCTCCGGCCCATTACACGAACGACGTGCGTCTCCATCTAAACGCAAGGTATGGCCAGCGGTGGATCGGGCTTGGGGGTCCAGTTCACTGGCCTGCCCGATCACCAGACCTCACCTGCTTGGATTTCTTCCTTTGGGGTTACCTGAAGGCCGAGGTATACCATACACCTGTCAGCAGTGCTGAAGAACTTGTGGCGCGCATTGTGGCAGCTGCAGGGCAGATCAGAGATACTCCTGGCATTGTTGGAAACACACACTCCTCAATGCGACGGAGGTGCGAAGCCTGCATCATGGCCCAAGGTCGAAATTTCGAGCATCTTCTGTAGTGTTATTTTTTGTAAATAAATTTCCAGTATCATTGATGTTTTTGGTCTAAATTTATTCAGAAGTGTTGAGCAGAGGTAGAAAATGTGTTTTCATTATTACTAACTGATCGTAGCGCCCCGTTTCCAGTTAGCGTCCGAAATGTCAACGAATTATGTTTTTTGCCCAAAGCGCCCCCTATCGATGTTTCTTTTTGTACCGTTCAACTGAGTTTCAGAGAGCCCCAGCAAACAGAATCATGAAAATGCATGCCATAAGTCAAGAAACCTGTTTGTTTATCTCTTAGGAGCCTTCGAGTTTCGACCACCCTGTACTTTGACATTTTATTCCGGCTCTTACGCTTTTTGCAGGG
Organism: Maratus speculifer; assembly: GCA_964019185.1. Classification (NCBI taxonomy): domain Eukaryota; kingdom Metazoa; phylum Arthropoda; class Arachnida; order Araneae; family Salticidae; genus Maratus; species Maratus speculifer. The sequence goes on along the minus strand of OZ025301.1, from coordinate 142,005,608 downwards.
CTCTACTTTTGGGTTCAAACTTTAAGTTAGAGTATAAACTTTGGCGAGCATGTGTTAAATTATCAAAATAACGGGCTTAAAGTTGTTGTCTAGCTCTCCAAAGTCTGCAGCGCCCCCTATCCATGTTTTAAGAGATACGCTTATCAAATTGGTACTGAAGAAAGTCTAAACAAACAGAATCATTTCGACGCAACAAGCAAGAAAATCTAACCATTTCCCTAGTTTTTATGACGTTTCGAATTTCGGCACCCAAATTTTCGAAAGCGCCTAGCGCCTTACCATCGCGTCAGGGACCCTACATTCCCTATTCAAAAATGTTCGTCTAGGTGTGCTCTATCGATCCTTAAAGTTTGTCACCGACGAGCTGAATCACCCTGTATATTTCATAGATTCATGCCAATTCTATTATGTTCGAATGAGTGTGTTGGGTTCTTTTTATTTAAATTACTGCAACAGCTCATTATTTTAATTAACTGCAACTTCTGCTCAACAAATTATATTAGTTAATATAGATCAATAGATATTCTTCAGCTTCATCAAAAATTTTAATGAGATCTGGGTCAAATTTCCAATTACATGAATCTTGTTGTTGGTTTAATTAAATAAACAGGATGCTTATATAAAAAAAAAGAATTAATTAAGTTAAGATTACACCAGTCAACATTAAGAAATCATTAAGATAAACAAACTAAACGACAAATTAAAATGAAAAAAAGGATAAACACAAATATCATTTAAGATTCTTTAAAATTTAATGATTACAAGTAAATGAGAAAGAACACAGCAAGATTCTCAATCTGACCCAGTCTCAAGTACTAAACCTTGATCTGCAGTAGAACCCAACATTTATCAATGTTGATTCCTGAGATATTAAACTCATACTGACAATTTAAAATTACAAGATTTAGTTTAACATTACAGAAGAGAGAAGAAAGATCCTGAAATCCTTCTTATTTTCAAGAAGGCAAAGAAAGATATAATTTTGAATAGATTAAAAACTAGAAATAATAAACATAAACATCCCAGAAATCAACAAAGATATTTTTGACCAATTTCGTATAGTGTTAGTACATTTAATTTAATTTCTCTATTTTTTTTTTTTTTTTTATAAGATAAATTAATTCATTTAAAAATCAAGTGAATTTCTTAACTGTTTTTGCTTTAAAATTTCTATTACCTAGTCAAGTATCTTTACTCAGTTTAAACAATAGTATATTAATTAATCAGTGTTAATATGATTCTTAATTATTTATTAAATTATTTTTTTTATTTTTTTTTTTTAAAAGTTATTTGAAAATTCCAAATAAGAAAATAGGTAATGGTTGAAAAATTATTCTACTTCCAAACATTCAAAGAAACTACTTTAATTTTATGGTATTACAAAACTTAGTATAGTTATTTCGATACTATAGAGGTTAGAATTCAATTAAATTAATATCAAGGTAGGATATATAAAAAAAACTAAAAAAAAACTATACTAAGGCATATCCTTTATACACATTCTCTTTTATTTAATTTAACATAAAAATGAAAAACAAAAAAAAACATCTGAATTCACTAATACAACCTTTGTTGTAGATATATGGAAATACAAAATCACTACAAGATTACTCACTAAAATAAAAATTGTTTAAGAATAAATACAGAATATATCTCTTACCAGCAGCTGGATTCTTTCAATTTTACCCATTTTGGGTGTTTTTTCACTTATATGATGGACAATAGTAATTAAGTCTTCCATGCAACAGAGCAACAGTTTCTACACAGAATTCCCAGTGTCTATACTCAGTTTAAGCAACAGCTGAATTCTTTCAAGTTTTCGTCTTAGACCGCTAATCACTCTACCGCTCACGGTGAAGGCAAAAATCGGAAGGGATATTGTTTCGCGGCAAGATCTCGGCTCTCTCCGGCAGGTAGCATTTCTTCTTGACGTACACTTGGAGTGTCTTGTCTTAGATTGCTAATTATTCCACTACTCACGGTGAAGGCTAAATCGGTGGAGACAGTCTTTCACGGCAAGATCTCGGTTCTCATCGGCAGGTAGCATTTCTTCCTGACGTACACTTGGAGTGTGTTGTCTTAGATCGCAAATCATTCCATTGCTCACGGTGAAGGCCAGATCGGAGGGGATATTCTTTCGCGGCAAGATCTCGGCTCTTTCCGGCAGGTAGCATTTATATGATGGACAATAGTAATTAAGTCTTCCATGCAACAGAGCAACAGTTTCTACACAGAATTCCCAGTGTCTATACTCAGTTTAAGCAACAGCTGAATTCTTTCAAGTTTTCGTCTTAGACCGCTAATCACTCTACCGCTCACGGTGAAGGCAAAAATCGGAAGGGATATTGTTTCGCGGCAAGATCTCGGCTCTCTCCGGCAGGTAGCATTTCTTCTTGACGTACACTTGGAGTGTCTTGTCTTAGATTGCTAATTATTCCACTACTCACGGTGAAGGCTAAATCGGTGGAGACAGTCTTTCACGGCAAGATCTCGGTTCTCATCGGCAGGTAGCATTTCTTCCTGACGTACACTTGGAGTGTGTTGTCTTAGATCGCAAATCATTCCATTGCTCACGGTGAAGGCCAGATCGGAGGGGATATTCTTTCGCGGCAAGATCTCGGCTCTTTCCGGCAGGTAGCATTTCTTCTTGACGTACACTTGGAGTGCTTTCTCTTAGACTGCAAATCATTCCACAGCTTACGGTGAAGGTTAGAACGGAGGAAACATTCTTTCACGGCAAGCTCTCGATTTTCTCCGGCCGGTAGCACTTTTTCTTGACTTACTCACGACGTGCTTTCTCTTAGACTGCCAATCTCGAAGTCTCTTATGGCCTCCCCTCTCCCAGATTAAAAACAGGGGAGGGGGGGGGAGACAAAACTTAAGCGTTTCTTCAACTAGATCCTTTCCTTACGAAGCTCTGACCAAGACTCCCTTTATTTCCAAAAAACCCATTGCACGTCCCTCTGCAAATCAAAAGGGGCACCAAAAAACTAGGAAGACTAATGCTTTCCCCTTTCTCTCCTGTTCCTAGAGTCCATCTCATTGGCCAAAGCCACAGGCACCCTCTCTCATGACCAAATATGGTCATCGCTCGCATCCCCTATTCTCGATCACGTGGTCAGTGCAGGGCCAGCTGTCTCTAAGTATTTCACCTGCTTGCAAACCAGTGCTCGCCGATATCCGTGAATTTGCCCTATTATCTCAAATCGGTCATAAAAACTTTAAGGGTCTGGGAAAATATCTACTCCGCCTCAAATGACAGTCAACGTTTGTCATGGGTTATAAAATTTTAGGATACTATTCATTCACGTACGTAAGCAATAAACTATGCGTGTGGGCCAATTTTTAACAAGGCTGAATATATCCCCTTTACAAACAAGCCATAAGCTACTCTTCTTCGAAAAAAATTAACAAAGGACCACTTTAGTCAAATAGTACAATAATTCCAGGACAGTAAAAGCATTCGTACGAACGGGTGTTATTTACGCTAGATAAGGGGATGGGAAACTTTCACTTTCATACACAACAATGCCTTTATTCTCGTGAGAACGAGAACGATCATAAAATAAATAGAAAAAAAAAATGTCCAGGGTTTTCGCTACTAAGAAAAAAAAAGGAAGACTAATTTTAAATATGAGATACACAAAGCATTATAAAAAACCGTATTAAAAATATCTTAACAAGAGTGCTTTTTTAAATTTGGAATATTAAAATAATTTATACAAAAAGAAATATTACTAAAAAAAAACATAACAAGTGTAACATCATTAAAATGCATTCGAAACTTTTTCCCCATTGACCGTAATGTAACGGAATCCTTTTGATTGTCCCTGTAATTGATCTATCCATCCGATTTTCATAAAATTTGAAATGACTCGACAAAATTATGTTATAATTATGTATTTTAAATTTCAAACGATTCGGTTGGGTAGTTTTTGCGTTGTTATATGCGGACAGACGGACGGACAGCCAGACAGATGGACGAACTGAGCGACAACAATAGGTGCTACGTACTTACATAATTACGAACGCACCTAAAAACAGAGAATGCTGCTAAAAACATAAAATAAGAAGAATAAATTACCATGGAAAAGAAGAATACAATTTCTTACTGGAGCTTTTTCCCACATAAATGAATGCACACGATATTTACCAAAACACTATTTATGACCCGAAGTTATGATTTTTGTTCCATCTCTTGTTGTAGACTGTTAAAAATTTGTTCCCCAAGAGGATGAGGACTAAGAAAAGGTTAAACCTTGTCAATTAGCGAAACCAGTGCCAAAACTAGTGAAGAACATGCGAGATATCTAATGTACCTCGGGCGACTTTGTAGAAAGGGGCGTCAAAAGATTTGATTCGTCTTTCGGTATAAATGATGAAATTTTATTGCAAAGGTCATATAATCGGATAACCCAGAGAAAAAATCTTTTCTCGATTTTATGCTCGTTGCGTTAAAAATTGTACTCCAACAGAATAATTGAAAAGATTAACTTACGAAAATTTCCGGATTAAAATGTGCAGAAATTAGAGTTAAAAAGGCAGTAAAACATGCTTTTTATTTTCTAAACAATTTCTATAAAATAAAAATAAAAAATCTCAATAATGTAAAAGTGCAACATATGTACCCGAATATAAAATTAAAAGTGCACTCTAAGCCTGCACGTAGAAGCCATTTTAAAAAAGAATATCGAATATCACCTTATTTGCCGGTCGTTATAATTTTTTTTTTTCTAAATGCAAAATGTATTTAATTTAGATGATAAATTTATTTTTGGTCGACGTAGTAACTGGGAAATTTATAGATTCACGATTTCGAACCGTTTGTAATGGGTTGTTATGTAATTACGCATTCAATAGTTCCATATGAGTGATTACACAAAAAAATGTTATATTTTTCCGAAAGTCGTGCCCGATTATCCACATGCCGGATCTTGAGATGAGGGATTAGAGGATGTTTATTGTACTATTGACTACTTGTAATTAACATTTTTTGGCACGCATCTTTCTCTTTTCTATTCTTATCAGAATTTTGAATAATCCGAATTTTTTTTTTTTTTTTTTTTTTTTTTTTTCCCCAAACAAGTACCGGTCCCAAGTAGTACGGATTAGTGGGGGTCTACTGTGCATTTAATTTTAATTTGTGTTTATAATAAGTTTTTTCCCCAATTTAAGATCTCATGTAACAATAATGTTCTGTATTAATATATGACAAGGTAAAAATCATCCGAATTTGAGTGTCTAAAATTTTCAAATGCGTTTTCAATAAATAACAATTTCAATGGCACTTAAACTCCAATTAAAGGGACAGTTTTTCTATTCAAACTGCTGCGCTTTCTATGGGTCTTTTTAAGTTCCTTTAAATTTATTTTGGGAAAAAAAAAGGAAGGGGGGGGGGCAAAATTCATCCTGCATTAAAGCAATTAGTCGCATATATTAGTTGCAAATTAGTCGCGTTTGTATGTCTGTTCTTATAAGCTATTGTTTCCCTCTAGTAAATTTTGAAAAAAGTAGATTCGGAACCTGCCGCTCCTCTATTTTCCTCTATCTATAATAAATTTTTAATCTACAGCAGTTTCTCTCGAACCGGTTAATGTATTCAAAATTTACAAGAATAAAATGATAACTTGTATCACAGAAATACACATGTGACTAATGCAGGGTTAAAGCAAATAAAGAAGATAAAGAAAAATGAAATCTATTTTCAAGTAAATTGGAGTGTGATATTATAAATGCAAAATAATTTTGGAAGTCATAGCAGGGGCGCCATTTGATGTATGCTAGAGGAAGGACAAGAAATTATTTCTTCATCTAAAAACAGTTGCGGATTAAATTTGGTTGAGTTTTTTCATTATTTCTTATTATATGTATATATTTTTTAAAGAAATACTAAAAAAATTCGATTTGTAAATAAGCACAAGTTAAAATAGTAAGTTTTAGTTATAGATACTGATAATTTTTGTTACATTTTGAGCCTTACTACTATCGCTGAAAACTGCCGAATGGCTTAATTTTAATTATAATAATCCCGTATATTATTTTTAGTACAGAACCAGTAACCCATGAGTTAATAGAGCCTTTTATTCATATTTTAGTCAAGCAGCCTCAGAGAGGTATACGACAATTTTTGCCACAAAGCTTAACTCATGATATTGTTTAAGTACTAAACTTTGATCACAAGACTGTTATAATTAAAATTCGTCTGCTCAGAAGACTAGCTTTTAGTCTCTCTATTAGGACATTAGATGAAACAAAATTTCAAGATCTCCAAAAGTAGTAGGATACCAAATGTGCATTTTTTCCCATATATTTATTAAGAAATTATATTTGAAAAAGTTTAGTTTGTGAATAAGCAGGTTGTTAAAATAGTAATTTTGCATTTTATTAACCCATTGTAATTCAACATCTCAGATTTGAAAATTACATTTTCAAATTTTAGAAAACATCATTTTAAGCATGGGAAAAAAGAAAAAAAAAGTTGCCTTTTTTTTTAATGAATCAAACAGAAAAATACATATTTCTCATAAATATTATCAGTTTTGTAATACAAAATTGTAAAATATACGAGCTTACATTTGAAAAAAAATGCTTTTGGACGTCTCCAACCTTTTCAATTTAAAAAAAAAATACGAAGTTCGTTTTAGCAATAACGATGTGAAGCTTCTCAAATAATAAATAAAGCTTCGGCATTATAAATTAACCCAAAGTCGCTATTTATGGAGAATTTTATGAATGCAATGAGTTTATGAATGTATACAGTGTCTCAATTAAGTCGTGGTGCACTTTTGATCACTCATGGTAAATCAACGAAACAAGAGGGAAATGTGAAACTTTCACCAAATAAAAGAAAAACTCTCCAAGTTTCATATCTATTCAGTATAGTACAATATGTCCTCCATGAGTTGCCCCATACATATCTAAACGATGCACAGTGTGGTATTTCGCTAAAAAACCTGGCCAAAATTATTTAAAACCTCTTGTGCTTTCTATAGCTGATAAAATGTTTTATAAACACATAAAATACTCTATTACATATAAAATAAATCATTTTTTGCACAATTTGCGCAAAAATTACGCATATTTACAATATACAAATTAGTGTGCTATAGACCATTAATCTATTGGTCAGAGTGTTCAACATCATCCTCTTCAGAATCACTCGTGACTATAGATTCTAGTAATAAAAACTCTAAAGCCTCTGATGAAAATGTTTTACGTCTTTTTGCTCTTTTTCGCGCACTACAGCTCAAATAAGGATCTGAACTCAGTAGCAAGCGATTGATCACATCTTCATTACATTGTTATGCGTGAGACTTTTCTTGAAAAATTCTGCCTATATGAGCGTAAATGCTTGTTTCGGGCTTCAGCTGCTTCCTCTGATAACTGTCCGATTGGGAGCAAAGCATGTTCGATGACAATGGCTCCATGACTCAAAATATTATGTAGTGTTGGTGACATTGGGTGCCAACCGTAAAGATTTACATAATGTTTAGAGGTAGCATATGCAAATTCTTCAATTTTTTTTTAATCTTTTTTATAAGCGCTTGCTAACTTCTAGAATAATTTTTAAATTTTGAATTAATTTTAAGTCGATTCCTGTAATTTTCGCTGATAATTCAGGATTAGAGAAAAATCTTCTAGAGGTGTTTCCGAAACCGGCTTTCGGAATGTCTACCGGTAATCCCATCTCAGATTTAAACTTTTCTGGTATTATTTTTTTCTTTGACGGACAATTTCTTTCTCCTTATCACTTCTTGCTTGCCACTTTTTTATTGGAAGTTTATAAGAAAGATGTAGAATTGATTCAAAAAATCTGATTCTAGCATGGAGTATTGAAAGTCCAAATTTCAAAGAATTAGGGTCGATGTCTTCAGCTATTTTCAGCTTATTAAAGTCTTTTGATGATTGTTTGCAAATGTAGCATTGCATCGTGGAATTGGTGCTGGTAATTGCGTTGCATACTTTAGCATCGACCATTGTCAACATTAATCTGTATTGGACTTGTAGTAAGCCATAAGCTGTGATTACCTGTGTGTTCATTAAATTTCGCGCCTGCCCTTCAATGTACTTTATTTCTTCTTGTATTATGTTTTTATCTTCATGAATAAATCTTATTCGAATGGGACGACAGAAACGTGGAGACGAAGGCGTAGGGTTCTGCCACCATATTTTTTGAAATCCAATGTTACTTATTAATCTCAAAGGAACTATAGAACTTTGAAAAATAGTTGAGTCACTATCAATGGAGTTTTCAAACTTTTGCTTGAACATTTGTTGCTGGGAGCCATCACAACCCCATTTGCAGAATAGTTCTAAACTTTTCAATTCTGCTTCACTTGCTGATGTGAAAATATCTTCTATGTATTTACACAATCTTTCAGTAGTGTGATCTAAAAGATTTTGAAGTTTTACTTCGGCCAGATTTTCAGTAATTATAATATCTTTCGGATAACATTGCTCTTTAGCTCTCTGAAGAAGTGAATAGGAAGGATATATACATTTATTAGAATTTTGGATGATATTGTATTGATTGCATGTCAGATCTGCAGCAACAAACATGGCTAAAGCCTCAGTCGGCGATAACTTCAATGTACTTACGTTTGTTATCTCAGCCGAAGAATTCAAAATTTTTTGATATTTTGTAGCCCTAGTCGAGCTGGCTGTAACATCTTTAATAATTTTTGCAATATCTGTATTTCCAGCAGATCTTTCGCTCATTTGAGCTGCATACGTCAATTGTTCATGGCTAATTTCAGATCTTAATTCTTCCGTTTTACGCCTCTTGTTTCTGTTACTACAGTTTTTAAATTCCTTTGCAGGGCGACCAGGTTTTTCTATTATCCAGATAGGTAAAACTAGTGTTCCTTTCAGCCATTCCACATTTTTTTTTTTCTAGAAAACGTTGTTCAGTGAATTGTGAAGAAGCCCATTTATTTTTATAAGTATGTTTGAAAGATTTTAATTTGTTACGGAGCAAGTGTATTTCATTTTCTGGACATTTCGTAATTTCGGCTAGTTTCTGTTCTAGAAACTCTAATTTCTTATTTACTTTTCTGTTGTCACACTGTTTTATAACATCATACATATATTTTCTTGATATTTCAATTGTTTTTTCCATACTGAATAAAAAAATTAATGATCTAGTTACATGTAGTACATATCTTCTTAATAATATAAAACTACAGTGGCTCACAAAAGTGTTCGTACACTTAGGAATTTCAATGAAATAGGGCTCTATTTATTAATTAAAATTAATATTTTAGAATGGGTATGTAAGAGTAAGATCTATGACTCATTATTAACAAAACTACATAAAATATTTTAAAAACATAGCAAAACTTTATTTTGAAAAAATCCCTAATCAAAAAATAACAAAAAATTTACCTCACAAAAGTCTTCGTACACTTTAAAAAAATCGCTGTATATTTGTAAATATTGTAATATTTCGCTAAAGTTGTACTTAATAGGATATTATTTAGCACCCACAAAAATTTTTCAAACACCTGGGAATAGATTTAATTAGTGTTTTTGTAATTTCTGCATGAAAGTTGATGACTTCATCGAACATTGCTGTTTTTACTTCGCTTTTTGTTTCAATGCTGTGTTTTCGTGTTCTAACTTCCAGTTACCTCCAAATATGTTTTACTGGGTTAATTCAGCAATTGAGGTGATGTTTTCAGAACTTGTGAACAATTATAAAGACGCTAGAGGCGAACGTTGAGAGCCATGTGCCTTGTATCATTATCCTGATAAAAAACAAAGTTGTATCTGTTACCCATATATTGGCCTGATAATTTTAAATTGCCTTTTAAAATATTGGAACAAAGATCGTGATTTATTATGCTATCAATATATACCAAATCCTGATGCTGATATGCACCCTCACACAAGGGCAACTCCACTGCCATGCTTAACTGTTCCAACTAAGTTCTTTGAATTAAATTCTTAATTTTTTTTCTCCATACTATTATGCACTCATTGGACAAAGAATGGCATACTAGATTTAATCTGTAAATAAAACATTAATTTAATACAATTAGGGTTTATTTATCATTGATTTTGCTAAAGAAAGCCTAAGCTTTCTGTTTTTCGCATTAACAAAAAATTTTCTATGGGCAGAATACCTATATAATGCAGCTGGGCTTACCATTCGTCGAACAGTTTCAGGTAAAAATGAAGTAGAAACTGTTTCATTAAATTCTATAGCAACTTTTATAGCACTTAAACATGGATTTTTTAAGACTTTTCTAATTGTAAGTATTTGATCTCATTGCGTTCACTTAGATTGACGACCTTTTCATACCTAGTTTTCAATCCATTTTTTTTCTACAAAGCCTTTTATCGCATACTTCACCATAGAATGGAATAAATTAACTAATTTTGCAATATTTCGAATTGATTTACTACTATTATGAAGAAAAATAACTAATTTCAAACGCTATTAGTCGTGACATTACGATTACAAACCATTTTTAATTAATAAATAGAATATTACGGACCAATTCTGCAAAATATAAAGCCAAGCGATTTTTTAAATGTCAGTATAATGCAAAAATAAAAATAAAGCGACAAATAATATTTTTAATAATGAAATTATCCGAAAATGTTTCTGTGTACGAAGACTTTTGTGGCGTCTTCTTTCTGTGGCATCTCCTGTTTTCATTTTTAGATTTAAAAAAAAATCCCTTAATGTTAAACAAAAAGGTTGTGTGTTATTTAGAATAACTTGAAGATAATATAAAAAATTTCTCTACTTCATATACGAATTTAATTTCAGGGAAATTTCTTTTTAGTACAAATTTTTAAAGTGGTACGAACACTTTTGTGAGCCACTGTATCTTACTTCGTTAATGAGTAAAGTGCGTTTTTCCACATGGCTGATCTTAAATACATTATTTAAAATGACAATAGCATTTTAGACATAAAAAAACATAATTCTTATACTACGAACACATGGTACAAAACGAAAATATAGCATTATTTAAAGGGAATAATCAGCTTATATGTCCACAATAAAAAAATGTCTTACTTAAAAAGAACAATCACACAACCTAAAAAATAAATATTTTTTTTCACTTCAGTTTGCAGATATATCGTCTGCGCACCAAAGAGTTTCCAGTAAGGAGTAAGAAACTACAGCATATATTAAATACTAGCAGGGGAGACCGAGCTTAGCTCGGTCAAAATTAACTTTGTGTTCAATTCGATATAGTATTTTCACTGTATCATTAACTCTGTATTATTACTGTAAAACATGTTTATAATAGTATTATTTAGAAAAACAATCAATAAGAAAACTATGTTTTTATGCACATATTTATAAATTTTATTTTATTTTAAATTTTACAACGAAAGGACATCGATCTAAATCACTTTTTTAGCTCGACTCTGATTGGTTTAACCATGCATCTCGAATCCTCTTAAGAATGTATAAAAAAATTCTTTACATTCTGAAAGACAATATTTTTTGCTAGATATAGCCAAATTTGGAGGCATTCTTTTCATTTGGCTCCAAATACGTGTTTTGGTTTTCGTAATTTTTATAGTCGATTTTTTGGCCATATGTCGCCAATATTTTGTCAAATATCACCAAGTTATTGGCTTTTGCCATATTCTCGTGACTCTGACCCGTATTACCCAAAATGAGCCACTAATCAAATTTGATCAAGCATGTGACATAGCTCAATCGTCTTCAGGTAATCAAAAACAGTAGAATATAAAATTTAATCAAAATCGTTTAAGCCATTTTTTAGGTAAAATTAGCTTGGCAGCATTCAGCAATGAAGCGAAATGACCCACTAATATAATTTTGTTTAACATGCGACTCAGCCCAATAGTCTTCTCGTGACAAAAAACGTTTTGTTTCAAAATTTAGGTAAAATTGATTGAGTCGTTGTTATATATAAGGTACCCTGGGGTAATAAGCCACGTTAAGGTTCTACCAATTTTCACGGCTCAGTTTTAGTTGGTATTTTTCAAACAAATATATGATTTGATAAAGCAACTCATTGACTATCTATATAAAAAAAATAATTTAACAGATATGTATTCATAAAATGTAATGGCGTGATTTCTTGACCAATGCTATTTGGCGTTACTACCCACCTATATGGGTAATAACGCCATGCAAACAAAACTATGAAATAAGATGGAATAATTGTATGTAGATTGCCCAATTCTAAAAATACAAACTCTACAAACCTAGAAATTGACAAATTGCATTCTAAGCTATTGAAAATGTTCAGTTTTTTGTGAAAGTGTAAGAAAAATAAAGGTGTGGTGGGGGGGGGGGGGCGGATGAGGCAAAAGAATATCAGACCGTGAGCTTCTTTTTGCTTAAAAAGGACCGCTTAAATAGAATTATTAGAAACATTGCACAGTTTTAACTGTATTTATTTGAATCAGTATTTAGGATGTAGCTCGGCCACTGTAGGGAATCAACCGGGGTATTAATGCCAAGGGTTGGCATTATTACCCCGTTATAGTTATTACGCTGTACATTTTAAATTGCAAATTATCTCGAGAAGCTATCCAAAATCTTCAACAACATTTTGAAAGTCCATGAAATGTACTACAAATTTATGTAATTAAGAAATTATTTCCGGATGAAAAAAATAGTCTTCACATCACAAAACGTATCTCGCAAATTTTAGATCAAGCGTTAATTTTAGCTGCTTGTAAAAACAATAAGACCTAAAAACGAAACAAATTAACTTGAAGCTGTTTTTTGCGATTTATATGACTCAAAACCCTTCTGCGCAGAGCACATGGGTGTCATTTACCAGATTATTTCATAATTATGCATAATATTAGCACTTGGCGTTATTACCCCGCCTGGCGTTATTACCCCAGGGTACCTTAATTAGAATGACCCTAGCTCATTAAGACCCAAAATGACCCATTAATCGAATTTTCGCGAGCATGTGTCAAGCCAAATGGTTTTCTCTTGCTCAAAAGCGATATAATACAAAGTATAGTCAAAATGGTGAGTACCATTTTCTATATAAAATTAGCATGACCCATCATGACCAACAAATGACCCTTATAATCGAAATCTCTCGAACGTGTGGCCTAGCTCATTAGTTTTAGCATGCCGAAAAACATTAGATACAAAATTTAGATAAAATCGATTGAGCCGTTTTTTAGATATAGTTAGTTTGACCCTGACCCCTTATGATTCAAAATGACCCATTGATTGAATTTTCTCAAAAATCTGACATAACCCAATGATTTTCTTGTGCCCGAAAACGATAAAATACAAAATTTAGTCAAAATGCGCGAAACGATGTCTAGATAAAATTAGAATGACCCAAAAGTGGCCCACTAATCGAAATTTCTCGAACATGTGACCTACCCCAAAATTTCGTTAATATCGACCCACCCATTCTTTAGATATAGCTTGACTTTGACCCATTAAGACCCACAAATGATCCTTATAATCGAAAGCTCTCGAATATGTGACTGACTTAGTCCATTAGTTTTCTCGTGTCTAAAAAATGTTACATACAAATTTTCGTTAAAATCGATCCAGCCGTTCTTTAAATATAAATAGCTTGACCCAGACCATTTATGACCCTTTATGACCCATTAATCGAAATTTCTCGAATGTGTGACCTAGCCCCGTGATTTTCTCGTTGCAAAAAATGTTATTTACAAAATTTCGTTAAAATCAATCCACCTGTTCTTTAAATATAGCTTGACATGTTCCATTATGACCCATTATGACCCACAAATGACCCTTATAGTCGAAATTTCTCAAACATCTGATTTAGCCTAATAGTTTTCTCATGTCAAAAAACTGTTACGTACAAAATTTCATTATAATCGATCCCGCCGTTCTTTAAATATAAATAGCTTGACCCAGACCCTTAATGACCCAATATGACCCATTAAAATTTTTTCTCCAATGTGTAACCTAGCCCAATGTTTTTCTCGTGCCCGAAAACCATAGAATGCAATTTTTTAGTCAAAATTGCGGGAGAAAATCTCTAGATAAAAATAGCACGACCCACAATGACCCCAAAAATGACCCACTAACCGAATTTTCTCGAACATGTTACCTAACCCAATGGTCTTCTTGTAATCCAAAACGATAAAATATAAAATTTGGTCAAAATCGTTAGAGCCGTTTTTTAGATAAAAATGGCTTGACCCATAATGACCCAAAAATGACCCACTAATCGAAATTTTTCGAACATGTGACGCAGCTCAATAGTTTTCTCGTACCAAAAAACGATTGGGTACAAAATTTCCTTAAAATCGATCCAGCCGTTCTATAGATATAAATAGCGATATCCTGACCCATTATGACCCAAAATGACCCAGTAATCGAATTTTCCCGAACATAGGACCTAGCCCAATGGTCTTCTCGTGCCCGAAAATGGTAAAATCCAAATTTTTGCGAAAATCGTTAGAGCCGTTTTTGAGATAAAATTTACCCACACACATACACAATTTTTGCTCGCATTATAGTATAAGATACGCATTTTAATTAAAGTTTATTAAACTGAAAAAAATTCGTTTTCAAAAAGTTTTTTTGAAATTTTGATTTAGTTATAGAAAGAATGGGGGGCAAATCGGGGCAAATTTTATTTCATATCTTTTACTTAGAAGGTCTATACATTATGAAAACACAAGAGTTCTTGCTGAACTCAGTTTAACTCCCTAACATAATTATAATTTTATCTAAAATATTTAACCAAAAAAAATCTATGGTTTCAAACTTGAAAATCATAATGAACATGTACTATATTTACAAAAATATTTATGTACAAGATAGTATATACCTTTGTCTTTAAGAACTGTAAAATGTTTCTGAAGTTCGACTTAAAAAACTTTTTTAGACGTTCGATAAAATGATGCATAGATCAGAAGCATAAAATGAGAAATGCAAAAACCATGACTTTCAAGTAAAATACCAGACAATCAGAGAGTCTACAGAAAGAAATGAACCCGTTATCATATGCACAGGATAGTCCTCTTATACCAACCAGAGAATGATCAACTAAATGCGAAATTTAAAATTTTGACTTTTGGCCAGCTTTTTGAGCGAAATACCACACTGTGCGATGTCCAAGCTCTTCCCAAGCACAGTTAAGGCCCCTGTCCCCGCTCAAGGAAACGCTCGCGAGCTAATGCTATTCCTATGGGGAAGCATTTTTCTAATAACTCTTTCGCATTTTGACATTTTTGAATAATTTTTTCTGTATTGGATAGCTGAGATGCATGCCGACAGCACACCTTTTTTACTTTTTCGATTTTTGTAGCAGATATTTTTTTAAAAAGCACTTTTAGTTTCGAAACCGGTTTTGAAAGTGAAACTAACTTTGTAAACAATATCTGCAACCAAAATCGAAAAAGTAAAAAGGGTGCGCTGTCGGAATGCACCTCAGCTATCCAATGCAAAAAAAATATTCAAAAATGTCAAAATGCGAAAGAGTTATTAGAAAAATGCTTCCCCATAGGAATAGCATTAGCTCGCGAGCGTTTCCTCGAGCGAGGACAGGGGCCTTAAGGCTGCAAGTTACTCCCTTTTCGAAATCGCCTACGTAATGTTAAGTCTATGGGCGTTTCATGCATTCTTATATTTAAAATATATCCCCAGGAAATTCATATTTTCAACTTCTTTCGATATTCTCACCTTAAGGGATGTCATTGTTTTTCTTAGTTTTCAAAATATTTCTAAAATCTATGCTGAATTTAATATTTTACGGGTTATAAACTGACGATTTGGCAGTAAATTTGAACACTTCATATTAAATTAGGCATAGATTTTAGAAATATTTTGAAAACTAAGAAAAAAAAATCCATCCTTTAAGAAGGTATCACCGAAAGAGGAAGTTAAAAATATGAATTTACTGAAGAGGTTAAATTAAAAATGCGTCAAACACCCGTAAACTTTATATCACGGAGGGTAATTCGGAAAGTGAGTGACCAGCAGCTTTAACGGGACTCAGAAGTTGAAAACTTTTCAAAAAATCGATTTTTTTTTTTTTTTATGATCTAGTTTGATTATTCAAAGTATTCTTAACTCAATGCAAAAAACCGCATAAAAATATTTGCATTTTTAACGGAGTTATAAGCATTTAGGTATCAACACTTTCATAGCCATCATTATCTAGAAAATGAATTAATATATTTTAGATAGCTTAATATTTTGAGTATTTTTAAGGAAAAAAAAGTTGTATTTTTTAAGGTTTTTTTCTAATTTTTAAATTTGAGAGTTTTTTTAATATATATATATTTTTTTTTTTTTTTTTTTTTTTTTTTTTTTTTTTTTGAGTGATTGTTATATCCTTAATTCATTCTATAAAGTAAAGTTTCCTGATCATTTTAAAGCAAAAATTAGGTTCTGAAGTCAATTCAATGTTAAGATATATTGGTGTTGGTGATATAACATATCGAAAATTGTGTTCTATAAATTTTCCTATATTTTTTATTATATTACATTGAAGTACTTCATTTTATAATTTTATAAGACTACAAGCATACCTTTAAAATATCAGAAAGTTTAAATTGATTACACTGAATACTTCTGTTTTTATATGGACTCGAAGTGAGAGCTCTGTTTACATGTTTTTCTGTATCGATCAACCCCTGAGCCCCCTTAAGGACGCCTAGTGTAACAGTCAATAACGTCTGAGATTTTCTGTTTCGAATGGGGGCCACATCTGAACAGGTGAACCTTGAACAGATATGAAACTTTGAGAGTTTATCTTTTATTTGGTGAATATCTCATATTTCTATCTTGTTTCGTTGATTTCCTGTGACAACTCAAATGTGCACCATGACTTTAGTGACACTCGGGGTGTTAACTGTCAAGCTGGAAGATAGCGGCAGTAACCAAAACCGACTTTTAAAATCCACTAAATAAATAACATTGAGTTTTGCTTGTTGCATGTTTTGTTTGAATGTATTCAGATGTTAAATTGTATAACTATATTTTCGTTTTTCAGTTTAGGAGATGAATGGCTAAAGCTACGGAAGAGTTTGGCCCCGGCGTTCCACCATCTTAACAACCCATCCCATTTCAGCAAAGACATGAACCACATATGTGATGACTTCATCGAGCTTCTTCGACATGTAAGAGACCAAGATACAAATATCATTAGCAATCTGCAAGATGTCGTATTCAGGTTATCTCTAGAAGGTGAGTAATCTACACATCTACAATATCTATTATATTAAAATCCCACTGCTTGTTTGTGTTTAACAATTATTCCTCTTAGAATACTGAATGCGGAGCGGTGAAGTTAACACTAACTGTGCGTATACATCCGATGTTGTCATATAAGTTATCTTAGAATTTTAATTTAGATTTTAAGCCAATTATTTATTTATCGGTATCTGGTATCGGGTCGGTTAACAGGGTTTTTTAAAGATGGCAACTAAATTACTCCATCTTCATAAAAAAAAAAGAGTAAATAATAGAATATCGTCAGATATTCGAAATTATGAACAAATGTCTTAATTTATTTATTTATTTTTATTTTATTTTATGTTTTTTTAATAAATCGATTTAATGATGTTTATTTTTCATTCTCTTTTTCCAAATCTAGTGTAAAGAATAATTTGAATTACTTCCACATTTACTAAAAATTATAAAAAGAAAGTTAAAAGATTTTAGTATTTTAGATTTGTATTAAATTAAAAAAAAATAGTATTTAAAAGTATCGCTTTGAAAAGAGCTTCGTGGGGTAAACAAACTAAAGTATTAGTTTTATTTATAATGACATATTACCAAGTCATTTATTTAAAAATTGAAAAAAAAATGATAGTCTTACGTTTTAAAACTTATGATGTTTCCAAGCAAAAGTTAAAGATACAATGTCAGACAAGAAAATGGAAGCAAAACTGACACACACACGAGCCAAAATAGCTTCGTTAACAACTTTCAGTTTACTGGAACTGCTTTTGCTATCTAGTGATGGTCAAGGAGTGTACATGTACAGTATCCGCCACTTAATTAAATCATATTCGTACTGAGCCAAATTGATATTGATTTTTATAAGCAGTTGATTTGTTATATCCAACAAACATTCTCGAACCGAAAAACAGAGATGGTACCCCGCAAACTCGGAAAGAAATTGCATAATGTGACATCTAATGACCTTAAGTAACTGGATTAATTATTTTTGTTCAAAATTAAAGAGTGACTTCAAAAATCCAGCATTCAAAAATCCGACAACTTCAAAAATCTGGCATCAAAACCATTTTTTCCCTTTACGCTTTCAAGAAAAGTAAAATAGCAATTCTTTATGAATTAAAAAATTGAAGATCGAAAGAAAAAATGCAAAAAGAGAATATTTCACTTATTTCTTATCCTATCTCCCCTATATCTACACCTTATCGCATTTCTTTTTAATCCATCTTTTTATTTCCATATTATTCTTCTACGAAATCCGAGGGAAAAATTGGTTGTTAGCAGGGTTTTTGCTGGCTTTTGGCGAATAAGAAATAAAAAACAGTCGCCAAGTGAAAAGAAATACGATCAAAATAGATTTGCTGTGAAATACTGAAAAATGTATCTTTAACCCCTTATTATACCATTTTCTTCCCAAATGTTCTAAAACAATTTATTTTTTTATTGCTTATAAAATAGAAATTCCACTTTTTGTACAGAAACTATTAAAAATAATTACATTCTAAATATCTCCTGCGTAAATGTTTCAGAATTTCTTTTAGCAGTCAAAATAAAAATTATAAACAGATATTGTTGATTTATCTTTGTGAAATATGTGCTAAAAATTGCTATGAGTTTTCGACTCTTTAGCCGATGGAAAAAATTTGACCGACCAATTACTGCTTTGCATACAGCTAGTAAATAGTATTAATAATTAATTTCACCATCACATTGCAGGGAAACTTTTCTTAATTTTGCATTTGATGCCAATAATTTTGTTTGTGATTTTACTGGCCTGATACATTTACATAGATAGTGGTTGACTGAGAACAGATAAATACATATCGTATAATCATTTCTGTCTTTGGTGTTGAGTCAGTATATCTATAAATGAAACAATATAAATGGCACAATGAGACTGAATATGTAAAGCGACATCTAATTATTCAGCAATGGGCATAAGCATGACCATTGTATTGGCATACAGACGCACACACACAAAAAAAGAAAAAAAACAGTAATTGAGTACTCGCAATTTGGCGAATCTAATTGTTCTTTTACTCGCCAAATGGAGCATTTTGTCGCGATTTGGCACAATGGCGAGCGACAGAAATAACTTTGGTTGTTCGGACACGTAATGAGTGCGTTTGTTGCTAAAAAGGTGGAACTCTCTACGATATCGGCTGTATTTTTTTTCCTTTTAATGTAAGTTAAATCTGAAAAAAAAAGCAAAAATAAATTTTATAAAGATTAAACTGATTGTTTCGCTTGCACATTGTCTACTACATTTTGCTGCTAAAGAAATTATTTGAGTTTATTAACCGGTGATGCTAATTTTATTACCCGACAGTTTTAACAGAAGTTTGTATTGATTTGATCCCGATCTACTCAATTTGATCAGATTAACCGGCTGATTTTATTAAGCGGTGGTTTTATTAAGCGTCGGGTACTGCATTTACTATTGCTTCCTAAGAGTACCATTGCAAAAATATATAATAGGAACTTTAAAATGTTCATTTTCATTTAAAACGTGTTAATAGTTAGTTTTATTTAAAATATCTTAGAACTTTTAAGAGCCCTTTTTAAAAATCAGACAAAACGTGATAGTTGTATTTTCTGATTTGCTTGATTTTTTTTATATGTTGAAATAGATCTTATTTAATGAATAGTGTGCAATTTTGAAGCCCTGAAAAAATTTCCAATTTCCTATAGAAAATATCAAAGTTCGAGGCTGTGAATGCCATTTTTATGGAAAATGAAATCCCAATATGTTTGGGGTGGTATATCTGGCAAGCAACAACATCCCAAAATTATTTTGGCATAAACTTATAGTATAACACTACCTGCTTATTAAAATTTGTTTCCATGGGTCATTGTTATTTTATATTGTTATGTTGCCACAAAGTACAGTCAAAATTACGTTTTTGTCCATTTTCCGCTCTTAATATCTTATTTAAGCTATAATACCCCAAAGTTTTACTTATAGAATATGAAAATGCAGTACTAGTACAAGCTAAATAATATAGTACTGCATGGATATATTGTTGCTGTTAGTAGCTATAATTCACTATAATTATAATATAATATAATTAGTTATAAAAATATTCACTGAAGAAGAGCCTGATTATGACTTGAAAGAATTGAGGTATTTTAAATAAAATTAATTATTAACATCTTTATTTGAATATTTTAATTTCCTTTTAAGTAAAACTTAACATTTTAAAGTTCATCACTACATAGTATAAAACAAAGTCGCTTTTTCTGTCCCTATATCCCTATGTACGCTTAAATCTTTAAAACTACGCAACGGATTTTGATGTGGTTTTTTTTAATAGATAGAGTGATTCAAGAGGAAGGTTTACATGTATAATAACATCCATTAAATAGTGGAGAAATACAGTTATTTTTGAGGTTTTTAATGTGATGTCGTAAATAATTTCATTTTTTCCGCTTATGCATTGCAAACGCAGGCTGAACCCTACAAGATTTATCAAAATAATGTACTAATTATTGTACACATAAAAAAGGTCTTCACTACATAGTATAGAACAAAGTCGCTTTTTCTGTCCCTATATCCCTATGTACGCTTAAATCTTTAAAACTACGCAACGGATTTTGATGCAGTTTTTTTAATAGATAGAGTGATTCAAGAGGAAGGTTTACATGTATAATAACATCCATTAAATAGTGGAGAAATACTGTTATTTTTAAGGTTTTTAATGCGATGTCGTAAATAATTTCATTTTAGGAAGGTTTATATGTATAATAACATCCATTAAATAGTGGAGAAATACTGTTATTTTTGAGGTTTTTAATGTGATGTCGTAAATAATTTCATTTTTTCCGCTTATACATTGCAAACGCAGGCTGAACCCTAGAGTAATGGTTTTAGTAGTTGAATTTAATGCGATGAAGTGGTAGTAACAATTTGCGGTGTCAGTAGTGACACGGGACTACCTGAAGCAAAGCAAGGGCGGGCCGCCAGTATTATATATTTTGAGTTAAAAACATAGTGAAAATGCGTTCCACCATATGTTTTATTTACCATTGAGGATGCATTCAATAACCGGGTTTTAATCGGGAAAGAAAAATGTGACACTTTAATGTACCGTCGGGACATAAAGGGTTAACATAATGAAATAGTAAAAACTTCTTTTAGACAGCCTGCTACTGAATTAGCATTTTTATGGAAATTTAATTTTTTTTTTATGTAGTAGTAAATGTGAGAAAATCTTTGAAATTCTTTTATTATTTTAGGTGTCTACACGTTATGTATGGAAGAACGCTTGGGATGCCTGAAAGGTCAGCTCGATCCCAATTCTTTCGCATCTACGATAATAATGTCAGTGAAAATGCTGTTCGAGGCGTTCCAAGAGTTATATTACGGCTTACCCCTGTGGAAATACGTCGAAACACCTGCTTACAAAATGCTGGATAAGGCTGAAAGCATTATGTATGAGTAAGTAGATCCAAATGAATCTATATGTGATCCCCTGTTACGATTATTAATAAGTCGGAAATTGTATGACAAACGTAACATATGAGCAGGGCCTGATTACCGCACTGGCCAACTAGCCGTGGCCTTGGGCCCAGTGCTGAAAAGGCGCAAATTTAATAAAATGATTTAGAAAAAAGTTCTTAATATTTCTATTATTTTCTCAAAAAACAAAAAAATATTTTGGCTACTTGGTAACCGTATGATAATCTAATGATAACCTTCGAATACTCCCAGAAGGAGAAACGGGGGTTCTAGTTGCTATTTTGGTGCGAAGGGGCCCTAAAAAGGTGCTGGATCTTGGGCCCTCTACAACCTTAATTGGGCTCTGCATATGAGGTGCGTTCATACTATAATGAAGTTTTTTTAACTACAGTCGACTCTCGTTAATTCGAACTCGTCGGGACCACAAGAAATGTTCGAATTATGGAAAATATGAAATAAAAACATACTTAATACAGTACTATTACAAAGGAATTAATGTTATAGTGTTTTTTAAATATATTTCGTCTGTTATCAATAGAATATGACTTAATAATAAATTAGAATGTATAAATATACAAACTAATTAAATGATTAGAAACAAGCACAATGGAAGAAAAATTTGAGGTGTCACTGGCGGACAGACGGGGCACCAAAAAAGTGGATATCAAATGCATTGGACTATATGTATACTCGTTCGGAATAATTTTCACAACAATCAAAGAAAGAAAGTTATTCAAATTATCTGAAATCCGTGAGAAAGAAAAGAATAATGAAAAATCGGAATTCTCGTTAGTTCGAATTAAACGAAGTCAAGAGAAAAATGAGTTCGAATTAGTGAAAGTTTTTAACGTTATTCTGCCTTTGAAATTTTTGGGACTTCATGTTTAGTTCGAATTAAGCGAAGATTCGAATTATCCGATTTCGAATTAACGAGAGTCGACTGTATACAGTACTTTGGATACGATACAGTATCCGAAATATTTTGTTTGTCCCTGTAAATACTCTCTGCTTTCTATTATACAAGAATAAAGTTTTAGTAAACCTCAGCAACGTATATCAATTTAATATAGTGTGAAATAGATTAATATAGTTAAAACGCACCCCAAAACAATGTTTTCCTCTGCAATACAGTACTTTTGTGTGGCTCTGTATATTAATAAAAAATATACTGGGTATAAGGTAATAAAAGTTAAAAATTAAAACACACCATATTGATCTATATGAGTTTTACTTAAGGGCGTCCAGGACAATTTTTATTTATTTAAATTTTTAGTTTATTTATTTATTTATTTATTTATTTATTTATTTATTTTTTGTATGTGTGTGTGATGCTCAACCATATTATTTAAAAACAAAACTACGTGATAATACTTATTCTTAAAAAAATAATAAAAAATAAATAAATAAAATAAATAAAGTGGGATCATTTAAAATCGTATAACTCAATGTTATTTGTAGAATTCCAATTTTTATACATTTAATAAACATAAATGTCTAAATTTTAATTTTCATTAAGTATTTAAAAAAAAATTATTTAATTTTTTTTTAATATTTCAAGTTAAAAAATATGTAACTTTTATTTTGAAAAATTATATTTTCTGAATCAAAATTTAAAGCAAAACAATCAAAAAATACATTTTCCAAGTTTGAAGCATTTATCTTTAAAAGTTTTTGAGTTACTGCAATTTGAATCCGAGAAATTGTGAAAAAATCCATCATAAAGAAATCTCATTTTTACAAGAAATAATTTCTTTGATAACTACTGCTGGAAAGCTAGATTTTCAAAACAAAACAAAAAAAAAAAAAAAAAAAAAAAAAAAAATACATATATATCCTCTTCTAAATAAGATAGAAACATGATTTAAGCGTCTTTTTAGGCATAAAAAACTGGAAAATTTTAATGAAATATTTTTCTTAGCAGAAAATTTGAAAATTTTTGTGTCTGGACCCCCCTTAAATGTTAAAACATTTACTTTTTGCAATTTTTTAATGCTAATAATTTTATATTATAGAGCTGCCAGTAATAGAATCCAAAAAGTCATGGAAAGTCTAAAGCACAAGCAAAAATCAGAAACAGATAAACCAGCTGGTTTGTTACAGACCTTACTGAGTTTGAAAGATTTGTCAGACAAGGAGAAAAGGGTTACGATCATAGACTTAATATCTGGAGGGATGTTTACGGTAAGCGTTATTTTTAGTCTTAGAAAGATGCAATTTTTTTTTTAATGTGAAGTTTATTCACTTGTATATTTTGTCGACTCAAACCGATTGCTTTATCCAGTGGCGTAGCCAGAATTCAGTTTGGGGGGGGGTGAGTTTTTGATAAAGGTATTTGCCGGTTATTTGAATCACCGGTTAATAGAATCAGTACTAATTAGAATATTCAATGTATAATACGTAAACTCAAAGAGCATCTGTATAGGCAGGAAATCATCATTCTTTTAACATAATATGTCTCAGAAAAGTGATTTAGTAGTTCAAATAATCAATTTTTACCTACCTAATCCTTAAAAAAAATATTACAATATACACTTTCACAATTTTAAGTAGAATTTTTGCTGTTTAAATGAATCGATTTATAAATGAAATTTGATTCAACAAAACGCCAGATTCCGAAGTACACTAAAGCGTTTAAATATTAAGTTTGGTTTTGATTCATATAAGCGGCAATTATAGCAATCTTTTTAGCTCTGGGAGGGGTTTTAACCCCAAAACCACCCCCTTGGCTGCGCCACTGGCTTTATCTAATTAAAATAAGAATGATATAATTGAGATAATGAAATTCATTTATCGATTAAATAATCGTGTTATACATTTCTAATATAATTCCGTACGCAGCGTTTGCTGTAGTTCCACTTATTAATCTTCGACTTATTCTGTTGAGCTGATCCAAAGTATCAGATCAGATTGTGTGATCGTTAGGGTTCCTTTAGTATTTGTCCGGGATGCATTTTCAGAAAGAATCACGTTTTGAGCACCTTATCGCCAGAACAACGATTGGCGCGGAGATGAAGTCAATGCTACGAACCCTTTCTTGTTTGTGACGTCAAACGCCTGGCGAATAGCAACCCTTCCTTCTGCAAAGACATCGCGCTTATTGTTGATTCGTTTTTCCGTAAATGTTATCAAGCAAATATTATAATATGAGGAAATGTTATTCACTGATGTTTACGATTAAAACATAGTTTAAAACAAAGAGCTTTTTCAGATTAAAAAGCTTTAAATTTCACAAAACATTTAAACATAGGTTGTTTCTTTTTTTTCTTTTTCTCAATTCAAAAATATTATTTCTTTAACTCGCTATGTTTCAAGAAATTGAGAAGTTAATTAAAAACAGTAGTAAAGATTCGCTTGTAATAAATATAATTCTATTAATCGTATGTTTTATGACACATTTAAACTTAGTTTATTTTGTGTTTGGCGACGCAGCTAGCTGAACGTTCTCCATTTCGCCAACTCGCCAAGGCTGGTGCTCAAAACGTGATTCTTTCTGAAAATGCGTCCAGGATGGCTCAGTTGGAAGAGCATTGGCGCTACAGCTTATATATCCCTGGTTCGAATCCTGGTCCAGACTTTTTTCATTCCCTTGGAAAATTTACATTTGTTGTAATTTATTTACCGATTTAATAATCGTGTTATAAATGAATCTAATAAAAAGTAACAAATTAAATTTGCCACTTCTATAGACTAAAATATTTTGTTTAAAATGAAAGTAATGTGAATTAATCTATTGCACTGTAAAAAATTTGCTGTAGTAAATTTACGGCAGCATATATTGTAGACAAAAAACTATATAGAAACGGATTTTTCGTTTATAGATAAATGGGATTTGCTTTGGCTAAAGTGCTTTAATAAAGAAATACGACCGTTTATCTTGATAAAATAACATTTCAAGAAAATCACAGCATCAGTTCGTAGTAAAATACCAATTATTTCCTTTTTAGCTTGAAGTTTTCTCTCACGGATTGTCTAAACAATCGACCTTGTGTATTAAATATATACCTAAATAATTAGAA
Organism: Maratus speculifer; assembly: GCA_964019185.1. NCBI lineage: Eukaryota > Metazoa > Arthropoda > Arachnida > Araneae > Salticidae > Maratus > Maratus speculifer. The sequence goes on along the minus strand of OZ025301.1, from coordinate 141,979,990 downwards.
CTTTAGGTACATTATACGTTACCGAAATATTTTCTGTTTTAGGTCACCAATGCATTTTGTTTCCTATTGTGTCATATCGCTCAAAACCCGGACGTTCAAGAAATATTGTACCAAGAACTTAGGAAAGTTGTTCCCGAAGGCACGTATCTCGATGAAAATGTACAAAATTTACCTTATCTGAGGCACTGCGTGAGGGAATCCTTCAGGTAAGTAATAGTAATATAATACTTTTCAAGGTCCCGATAGACCTAATCCCTACTTGCTTTCACTCGGCGTGTTTGTTGTGACGATACGGTGTTTTTGATCTTTAATTACTTTTGCAGAAAGGGAATGGTTGTCCTTCAAAACAGAAATCTTTCCGTTATGTAGGGTTGGTCTGCTTAACTCCTGATTCTTTGTTCATTCCCACTCGTTCTATTATGAAGGAACCACAAAAGGGTCCTATAAAAAAGGCATACAAACCATTTTTCGAGAATTCAGTTGACAGGAAGAAAATATGCATGTGTCTGCAGCCTTAGGGTTTCGTTCATCTTACGAAACCCTATTCGTCACTGTCTTCTGTCTCCGCCACAGAGTCCATACACAAAAGCCTTATAAGTCGGAGAATTCAATTTTGTGTATCTACAGCTGAATACCTCGTCTCATAACAAATCATCAATCTCACAACAAACAAAAGATTTTGAAAAATACTATTATTTTAATTAATTCTTTTTTAAGGGGGCTCAGGAGTTGAAAACTTTTTTAAAAAATCGATTTTTTTTTATGATCTAATTTGATTATTCATTTAATTCTTAACTCAATGCAAAAAAACGCATAAAAATATTTGCATTTTTAACGGAGTTATAAGCATTTATGTATCAACACTTTCATAGCCGCATCCATATAATTTCAACTTTAAGTCGCATTTTCTCAAAACTTGATTTTTGACGACTAACACCAAGATTAAAAAAAAACTATTTGATGGAATGGCTTTTTTTTTTTTTTTTCATGCATATAACATCATTATTTAGATTATGAATTAATATATTTTAGATAGTTTAATATTTTGAGTATTTTTAATGGAAAAAAGTTGTATTTTTTAGGGGTTTTTAAATTTTCAACTTTGAGAGTTTTTTTAATAATGTTACCAAGATTTAAAAAAAACTATTTGATGAAATGGCTTTTTTTTTTTTTTTTTTTTTTTTTTTTTTTTTTTTTTTTGCATGCATATAACATCATTATTTAGATTATGAATTAATATATTTTAGATAGTTTAATATTTTGAGTATTTTGAATGGAAAAAAAGTTGTATTTTTTAGGGGGTTTTAAATTTTCAACTTTGAGAGTTTTTTAATAATGTTTTCATTAAGTGATAGTTATATCCTTAATTCATAATCTAGATAATGATGTTATATGCATGCAAAAAAAAAAAAAAAAAAAAAAAAAAAAAAAAAAAAAAAAAAATAAGCCATTCTAATGAATAGTTTTTTTTTTTTTTTTTTTTTTTTTTTTTTTTTTTTTTTTTTAATCTTGGTGTTAGTCGTCAAAAATCAAGTTTTGAGAAAACACGATTTAAAGTTGAAATTATATGGATGCGGCTATGTAAGTATTGATACATAAATGCTTATAACTCCGTTAAAAATGCTAATATTTTTATGCGGTTTTTTGCATTGAGTTAAGAATTAATTGAATAATCAAACTGGATTATTAAAAAAAAAAAAAAAAAAAAAAAAAAAAAAAAAAAATCGACTTTTTGAAAAGTTTTCAACTCCCGAGCCCCCTTAATATCATCAGTTCATTTTTTTTTTCTTATAATTGTTACACGCAAGTTTAAATAGATATAAATATTATTATGTATGTAACATAAATTAATGGATTAAATAAAACGCGTGAAAAAGCACTTATTGGCTTTTATTTCATTATATTGCATGTTATTTATCATCTATTTTGACATGTGAAGAAAAATACTTTTTTATTTATTTTAAATTTCGGATCATTAAAAAATTTAGGATTTTGGATTTTATTTAATGATTTGATTTTGAACATTTTCCATTTGATTAAAATAAATAATTTGCTTTTGTATTTATTTTTAAATTAAATTTATTGGTGCTGTGTAAGAATTTAATAATTGTAAATTAACAATTTGGATTTATTAATTAAAGAATAATTGTTTTGAAAGAAATGTTAAACGATACCCTTTGTGCGATCTGCGATCATACTTGCCCACTTGTTGACATTTAGTTCTTAAATGTTTGTCAATATAGTAATATATGAGATATATATTACTCTATTGAGGACATCTATGTATTACTTATTTGGGATATTTGTGAAATGTGGACTTTCAGTGGTAGTGAATTATTGACATATTTACACTAAGATAGAAACTTAAAATACTACGAGAAAACCTGAACAGTGAAACTAACTTTTAAAATACACTTTAAAAAATAGAATTATGAAGAAAATGCAATTGTGTATTTTGAATACTGAAATATTTTTCATCAGGTAAAGGTAGATAGTGCCACAATGAAAAAAAATTACATATAAGAAAAGTAAATTTCTAAATATTTCAAAATGTTCGTTTTATTTCAAATGTGAAACCATATTCATCTGAGTAGGGGAAAAATGGGGCTCCGGCCCCAGGAGGAGGCGTGAGGCTCGGAGGAGGGAGGAGGGCTCCTCCTCCTCAAACCTCCTCCTCAAGCCTCCTCCTCACTCCTCCTCCACAACCCTCCTCTTCCTAAACCCTCCTCCTCAATCCTCCTCATTCCTCAAGGTTGTCTTATAAGAGAAGGGGTTAAAAAGGGGGATTAAATTTTTTTCGTGAAATTTGAATATTTTATGCTATAAGAGAGGGGTAAAAGGGTGATTAATTTTTTAAGTATACTACAGTAGGAGCGGTTCTTTTGACTGTTGATTAAGAGATGAATGATTCATATTAAATTAAAAATAGTAATTAATTAAAAGGTAATTAAAAATAATAAGTGATAAATAATGAAGGGACTTAGAATTTTTCGAGCGGTATTTTTTAGTCAAGTGTAGTACGTAGTGGAATTTAAGAAGTGAATAACAGCAATTAACGATAATTAGTAATTAATAAAAAAGTAATTAAAAATATTGAGTAAAAATAATGAAGGTAATAATTAAAAATGATAATTAAAAATAATGAGTAAAAAATAATGAAGGGAATTTTTCGGTGAACTTTAGTTTAAGGATTTATTTTTTGATTTGAAGCGGAAATTTTGGGGAGATTGATTTTTTTTTTTTTTCACCGTGTTTTTAATAAGGGGTTAAGCAGATATTTTGGGGACACAGAATGTTTTTTTCTGTACTATTGTAAGAGTAGTTTTTAATTTTAATGTGGTGACTTAAAAATTTTCAGTTTGGTGTAATTTAAGAGTTTATTTTTTGATTTTAAGCAAAAATTTTGGGGAGATTGATTTTTTTTTTTTTTTTTTTTTTCACCGTGTTTTAGATGAGGAGTTAAGCGGGTATTTGGGTACACAGAATGTTTTTTCCTATACTATTGTACGAGGGGTTTTTAATTTTAATGTGGCAACTTAAAATTTTTCTGTTTGGTGTCATTTAAGAGTTTATTTTTTCGATTTTAAGTGGGAATTTGGGGAGATTGATTTTTTTTTTTTCCACTGTACTCTTACATGATGAGTTAAGCGGATATTTTGGGGGAAATTATTATTTTAGACTAATCATTCACGAAGGATATTTTGCGGACATAAGTGTTTAATAGGGGGACTTTAAATTTTGCAATGGGATTGACGTGCGCTCGTCGACCTAACCGTACGGAGTTTGTAATTTTCTTTGAATCATGGGTGCATATTGGCTTAGACTATCTTAGAAAGACTTCCACCACCTTTATCTCTACCCACCGTCATAAATAACACATGCTGGTAATGGGAATTTGAGAATAATAACTTTAAATATTAATTTAATGAAGGAACTTTAAAATTATTTCGAGTACTATTTTTAGTTAACTATGTTATACACTTGATATTTCAAAGTAATTAAAAAATAACTTTAAAATTTGAATGAGAAAATATGTTTAAAAATGAAATTTTTCATACTAACATTTATTTGCGCTCGTTGACCTAACCGTTCGGAATCTGTGATTTTCCTCGAATCATGTGTGAATAACTGTTAGATTTCCTTAGAAGGGCTTGAATAAGCTTCAACCATCATAAATAACGCATGTCTGTAACGGGAATTTGAACTTAATTATTTTAAATATTCATTTTAATGAGGTGACTACGAAAACAATTTGTAGAACTTTTGATCGGTAATAATTTTTATTGGGAAACTTAAAAGAATCTTGTGATTTTTTGGAAACTAATTTTTAATTGTTGAAGTTTGCAATCTGTATTCGCCTTTCTTTTGTGTGAGATTGTATAAATGTTGATGAAAACTATTTCTGTTCCAATTAATGAAATTTAATAATTAAAATAATAAAGTGTTCCTCACCAGACACCTCTTTTTCAAAATTCGTGCATATTTTTAAACATAACAATGTGTTTAATATAAGTAATTTTTGTGTGTCCTTTCTTTTCTGAAAGAGTAAGCGATTTTTAACAGAAATATCTTTTGACATGTGTAATTTTTCCCTGGCAGAACAATTTTCAAATAAATAAATTTTAATATTAATAGAATTTTTGACTTTCCGAAGAAAAAAAGGAACTTATTTTTAATGTTTTAATACTTGTCGGTTAAAAAAATTAAACTATATTTATTATCGAAATGAATTCATCTACATTAATTTAAAAACATATAATATTTATAACCAGTAACGCGGAACTTTTTCAAACCCTGTTAATGAGATTTTATTTAACATTGTATTTTATCTTCAGATCAAAATAATTTGTGAAAAATGCTTTTAAATATTTTTAAAACTGTATTGAAAATAATATTTTACATACCTTAACATGAATGAAATCCGAATCGATGTAGAGTTTAATAATTATTTTCTCAAAGAGAGGATACTAAATTCATTGCAGTATATGTGTGTGTGTGTGTAAACCTAGATGAATCATTCTTATCTGCTTATCTGATAGCGTTTTCCGGAAAGGGTTGAATCTCTGAATCATAGCTGATAAGGAACTGGGGTTCATGTGTTATCTTAATTAATCTTAATGAGTACTATGTCTAAAATAAGGTCTTTTGAGTAATATCTTTTGAAAACTTAAGATATAATTATTTAAATCAAATTAGAGGCTTTTTTTTTTCTCATCGATTTATTTTAAATAAAACTAAAATATTTATTTTTTTTTATACTTTGTTAGCAAAATAAAGAGTGTAATACATTCATTTCGGATTTAACTATTTGAAAATTTAAACTAACCTATAATTAAAATGATTACATAAGGTTGAGTATGTGATCTAGTTAAAAACGGAACACGCATTCATATAAAACTTTAAATTCTTACGCTTTTGTGTATAATATAATGTATGTTTTAAATATTAAATGAAAAATATCAATTAACAATAAATGAAAAACATTAACATTAATAAAATATTAATTAAACATTGCATTGATTTAAAACTTAATATTAATATGGGAATACACATCCGTATAAAACTTTAAACATTTATGTTTTGGTGTATAATATTATGTATATATATTAAATATTAAATGAAAAATATGAATTAACAATAAATGAAAAATATCAATTAACATTAATAAAATATTAATTAAACATTGTGTTGATTTAAATATAGATTCAAAACTTAATGAAAAATATTAATTTCTCATGTAATTAAAATAACACTTTATAAATTAACGAATTATTAATTAATGAAAAATGTTCATTCGAAACAACTTGAGAAATACTCATTTGTAATGAAATATGAAAATAGCAACGAATAAAATATTAATTAAAAATTGAATGAAAATTATGCATTGAAAAAAATATAAAAATCAAATATTCTTACCTAAAAATTTCTCCCATCAGGACTTCAGTTGCGACCTTCCTCGTTGCTTGCTACTTGTAAACTGAGTGATAACACATAGGCCTTATCTTTTGTACCGTGATAACCTCGACCAATGACAATTTTGTACTTGTGCGCCCTCTCACTGAATAGACTGCGTGTGAAACGTGACGTAATCGTTATTCTGTATGCTGCTATCAACATATAAGAGATTGGTGTCTTAATCGTTTTAGTTAGTATTATTATTTTATAATTAGTTTTCAAATGTCATTAATGGAAGCAGTTCGGTGAGTTGATGAATTCTTCACCCCGATTGAAGGAACAAGACATGGAAGTCTCAACAATGTTCTTATTACGCATGTCCTTTAATTAATTTTTAGAAATTAGATAATCTTTTAATTTTTAGAATTTAGTTAATGTTTTAATTTTTAGAAATTAGTTAATCTTGAATAATTATCTTTACTTTTAACAAAATATAAAATAATTAACATTTTATTAACAAGTCAACTCTTCTTAATTTGCGCGAAATAAAAACCAACTTTCTTCTTTACTGATCACGAAGGAAATGACCGATAACACACATGCTTATCTACCGTTATCTCCACGCATGCGCACTGCTGATAAGTGATGTGCTGATAAGGTGAGTCGAAAAGACTTCATTTCTTCCCAAGCAAGTGTGTGAGTCGGTTGTGTCTAGGTAAGTACCCTTCTTTTATTATTATTTTTCAATATGTTTGTGTAATAAAGGCAAAAAATGAAAACACAGTTTTTTATAATTTAAATTCCTTTTTATTAAAATAAACTCGCCCATTGGGGATTAAGTAATACATTGTTAGAAGGTTTTTTCTTTGGTTTTACAAAGTTTCTTCTTGGTGATACATTTTTCATTACTTTCTTCAAAGTTCCAGATGATAAATATTTGTTTTTGATTATAGTTGAAGGTACTCCAATTTCACGAAGCGCATGAAGAAATTCCGTCGGTACTTTCTCAGGTCTCTTATTCACATTAAAAATGAGATGAAAGAGTTCTGCTAAATTCGTATCTTGCAAGGTGTTTCCATTATAAGTCACTTTTCCAGTTCGATCCCAGCTCATCTTACTTGAATTAGATTTCAGTAACTTCAGCAAAGATTTTGCTTGTTTCATCATATGACTTGGTGCTGAGCTTATCACAAACGAGTCGTAATCCTCTTCTCCCAACTCAGAAGGTTTTTCGGACTGTTCAGGTTTCGTTTCAGAAGATTCCATTTCAGTAGATTCTGCTGCCACAGGTTCCGTTTTAACAGGTTCCGTCTCCAGAGGTTTAGACTTCCTTTTCTCTTCTTCATCTTGAAAAGGTTTCGATCTCCAAGGGACATTAAATTCTTGTAAATTCATTTTCCTTTTTAAAAGTTCATAGTACTGTTGAACTTTCTCATGATCGGGAAGTGAACTGTTGAGTATTTTTGACATTGCCACGTCAAAGTCAGTCATTTGCTTTTTCGTGGGGACATGTTTAGTCAACTCTTCTTCCGGTATGAGAGCGTATTTAGCTGCGAGCTCCATTGATAAGACCCGTTAATACACTCAAAGCTGCAGGAATTAAAATATTTAAAAATCCACCGTGTTGCACAATCAGCTGCTTTTTTGAAAAAAGAGTTCCTTTTTTCGTACCGATTTTTCGAAGAGGGTTTTTATACTTTTTCAAAGTCTTCTTTTGATAAGATGAGAGAGGTATATTTCCTTTCAGTACATTGTGAGTACACTCACAAATAGCTTTGACAGATCTTGAAGGTAGTTTTTTCAAAAGTTGCTTGCGTAAGGTTTTGGGGCAAGTCTTAATTAGCTCCAAATCACGCAGTTGTTTCTTCGTCAAGGTCATGATCTCAACTAAATTAAAATGCATATGTCTTTCTTTTTAAACCTTTTTTCATCATATATATGTATTGTCTTTGACCTGGCAGCACGAGTGTTCTCAGCCGCATTTCCTCAGGGGTTTCATTCCGTAAATCGACTAATAAATAAGAAAATGGTTTTTTAGTAGCATCTGTAAACACTTCTTGGAAAAATTTACTATTTGTTGGATATAATTGTCGACCTAAATGAATGATTTGACTCATGTCCCGGCGATTTTTAAACAAGATCAAATATTGACTGTTGAGGGAAACACCTCTCATTTCTTTGCCTTTATGAAACAGATTTTGTGTAATAAATATCACACTGATGTTTAAATGGTGACTTCCCTTTGTAAAGAGATAAGTCAGGCGATCGTCTGATCCACATTCAACCATGAGATCGTCTAAGATAATTAAAGAATTTGTTCCTAAATACTCAGTATAATTCGAAGGAAAACCTTCCACAAAGGTAACATCGGGTATTTCATCATACAGTTTTTGGTAAATACCGTAAAACCAAATCACTTTATCGGGAGGAGGATCAAACATTAGGTTTCTTTCTTTTAATAAATCACGTAGAAACCAACTTTTACCCACACCCGTAGGACCTGCAAGAAGCATAGTACAAGGGTGTTGAAAGCGTGGAAACTCCATTGAAAATAAACACAGACAAGTAAAACACACACTTTAAATAATCACAGACACATAGGTTCTTGGTTTAAATTAAGATTTATTGATAAAAATGAGCATGAATGCCAAATCGTTTGGCTACAAAATTATAAACTCGTCGGTCGTTTGACACATCTTCAGTAACAAAATGTGACAGAAATTGTCTCAGAGTTTTACCTCGACATCGAGAATACAGATAAAATATACAATATTGGCCGCAGACGGCAGTTATATGGGTTTGTAAAACAAGTGGATTAAACAAAACTCGTGAAAAACGCAATGCATAGTTCGATATAGGTCCTTGAAAAAAGGTAGGCTTATTTCCATAAGAATCGAAGAATTCCACTTCATCAGGTGAAGACAGGTAAAAAGCCACCCAGTGACTTCCGGCTTCTGTAGACTTGTCCACGTTGCAGATAAAACAGACAGGATAACACTTGATTCTTCTTGGTAGTTGATCACTTGGAAAAACACCCAAAAAGTAATTTCGGGTCACTGCTTCATGTGATAAAATGTTCTCGATTTGTAATGAATCCATTCAGTTGGGAAAGTCACAAATCACGTGACGCGATTTGTTGATTTCAATAATATTTTCAAATTCCGCATAAATCAATACAGTGGTCGTTTTTTCTAATGCTTCAGCGAATTTGATTTCAATTCGTAAATTTCCTTGATGTTGTAAATTCAAATGAGGTCCGTCGCAAAGGTCAGGGCTTAAGTCGAAATTATATAAAGTGTGACCATCAGCAAATTCTTCACGTGTTAAATAAATGCCAGTGTCGTGATTAAAACCAGAGAACAGTCGATGATAGGCTCTTATTTAGTTGTTTCCATCGAAGTCCAATTCTAGGGGCTTACTGGGTACCGGTTGACCGTCCACATAGACGCTTAGGAAGTTGGCTTTGTGATGATAAAAATAAAAGGGGTTCAAATCGTATTGTCCTGTATAAGCACTATTGTCTAAAAGTCCAATAATAATACGTTTCGGCATGGCCCCTAAAAACACATTATCTTGCATGAATGATTTACTTCCAGTGGAGATTGAATAAGTTTTACATAGGACTCGATCAATGGGATATTTCGCAGAATTTTTTTCCAGGGCTTTTGCATGACCCAATAAAACACCAGGACTCACTTTCACTTTACGAACAAACACTGAAGCATGTTCTAAAATCACTTTATAATCTTCAAAGGGTTTGATCTTATCCTTCTTAGTCATCAAACAAAAGTCTGATTTGCTGCGAGTCATTTTAATTTTCAGATCAACCATATTCAAGAGCAGTCGATTTTGTTGGAAAATATCACAATGAATGGGTCCAATCATATCCAAGGTTTTGCTGTTTTTAGTTAGTTCATAACGTTTCTTCAATCCTGAGTTTCCATTTGTGGTGGGATCCGACACAGTCAAATTTGTATCTTTATAAAAACATTCACATCCCAGTAAACTTTTCTTTGTGTCTTCTCCGTAGTTCAGCAGGGTTTCAATATAGGCACGATAAGGATAAGTGTTACTCGAAGAAGAGATGGCTCTTTCGTTTAAACTGATGTCCACTTGTGAAAACAAAGCTTGTAAAAATAAATTGACAGGGGCGACAGGTTCATCTACAGGTAAGACCGTTCCATCTGACTTGGTGATTTTCACTTTCACGTAGAGGTAAGAAGCCGACAAATCCATATAATCTTCGCCGTTCCCAGAAATGTTAAATTCCACAGGTCCTCCATCTCGAATATTAGCAAGGGGATGATATTCAACAAAATACCCTTTTTCAATAGCTGTTTGAGTAGGTGGAATTAAAAACAAATCCAATTCCGATTTGGCACAAGCAGCAGAATCTTTATGAATGAGTCCAGACATCTTTAAGAGAAAATATCGTGTACTTTCACTCTCTTGACTTTGCGAGGAATAGTGATATTGTTAGAACGTTTCCTCTTTTTATACTGATGACCTGAACCAATCATCGTCTTCACTTTGGTTGCAGCTTTATCCGTCAAGTTTTGACCAGCTTCTTTTAACCGTCGCTTGGCAGCTATTTTAATATCTTCTCCTCGTGAGAGATCACTGAGGACGTTCACCCCAGAATGAAACAATTGTTTTCCGACAGCTTTTGCTCCTGATTTGAAAAGGGGCACTGCTGCACGAAACAGCGATCGAAACAACCCACCGAATCCATAACCTCTTTGTAAAGTAGTACCTTGATAATAGTTTAAGCCACTACCTGACTGATGGGTATAATAATCTTCAAAAGATTTCGCACAACACTGATAGGGAACAAACATCACGAGAGATATTTTTGACGAAAATGAAGTTTCACGTACGAACGTCCACGTTCAAATGGCGTTAATTCACCCAGGTGGTTCCTTATAACGATTTCTAATGAGTCGAATGATTTTCGACTGATGGGTAAGTAATGCGGTCGATCAAATTTCACGCAGATCACTTCTCCGTCTTTTCCGGTGACATTTACAATTCGTAACAGGGGTGCCAACACATCTCCAATAACTTGTGGTTCGACAATATCCGAATAAATCATCAACACTCTATAATGAGCACACGGATCTGCCACGTATGAACTATCGACTGTTTGTTCAATATTACTCTCTAAAGAAGCGATTTCACATGGCTCGAACCCCAACATTTCAGATAATCCAGTTTCTAAAATCACTTTAGCTTTATCTCGCACGTTGATAGTCACTCTTTTCGTGATGGGACTGTAGGAAAACACAATTTTTTGTTCGATATCTTTGATAGAAATGGCTTTTAAAATATCAGGCACCGTCTCATAAAATCCTGGTGGGATTCGTCTTCCAATTATCCTCCCATCATTCAAGTCGAATCCAATTAAGTTCGTATGTTGATTCACGTTATACCAAGTATGAGGGTAAATAAACTCTACGAGTCCCACTTCCCATTCTCCTTGCAGTTCGATAGGTGTGGGCAATCGTGTTATAAAATGTGAAATTTTATTCTCAGGAAAATAATTTCTGGAACTGTCGGAAGGTAACGTCAGGTAGAACGACATGATGACAAATGATCTATCATGCTTTTTGCAGTCACTTATAAAGAAGACAAATCTGAGGAGGGAATCCATTGATTAAATTTATTCGGATAACCCTTAAATTTGACAAAATATTCCATTCGTCTTTTTCGCGTGCGCTTCTTTAAAATTTTTTCAATAGTATAAGTATCTTTCATTTTCACTTTTTGAAGTTCTTGTGAATAGAAGGTTCCTTGAATGGGTTCGTCTAACAAGTCTTTTATTCGGTACACAGGAGGGTCTCTCGCCACACATTCCGTCACCACAAACAATTCTTCGGTCCAATTGGTTTCATACCCTTTTTCGAAGGTTAATTTTTGTTTCGACACACGCACCACATCGCCTGCTTGAAACACACAGGGTTTTCTTTTCATATCTTCCAAATCCCCATAAAGAGTTAACCACACATCACTTTCATTTTCTCTTGTCACTTCCCCGGGGGCTCTTTTAATACTTGAATGATAGGTGTGATTATAACTGTACAGTAATTGGTCCAATACATCTAAATAACGATAAGTATGGTTATGTGTGAAATATTTCCACATTTTCGTTTTCAAGGTTCGATTAAATCGTTCGACTACCGATGCCTTGGTATTATTATTTGTTGTGAAGAAACGAACACCTTCTTGCTTTAAAAACCTTTGGAAGAGTCTGTTCTTAAATTCTTTTCCGGCATCTGATTGAAGAAATTTGGGTTTTCGTGTTGAAAAAATAGAACGAAAGGCTTTCATAATTTCTTTTCCTCGTTTCGTTTTTAAGGGAATCGCCCAAGCATATTTAGAGAGAATGTCTATACAGGTCAGTAGGTATCGAAATCCTTGATTGTGTTTTTGTAAACTGATGAGATCCACCAGATCGGTCTGCCATTGCTGATCTTTTGAATATACGATGACTCGGTTTGTCGGAAAATTTCTCCGAACCGGTTTGTGAAGCGTATAAGAATCGACTCCGCTCAACCATTTCTGAATCTTCTTCTTCGATATTTTGCCTTTTGCAACACGATATAAAGCACTTACACCACCAAAACTTGCTGCGTGACTTGGAACCGGATAAATCGCCTTCATTACAACAAAAAATCTGATTATTTGTTACATTAAACCAAAAACGCATCATCTTCATTCTTGTCTTTCTCGCATGATGTCATCAAACAGAATGAACCCTTGCCTAATTGAGCTCTTATTTAAGTACTCTTTTGTTTCCAACCTTGTCGAAAACATTTTTTAAAAAAGCCGATTATTTTTTTGTTCCACTATTGTTAGTAAGCTTTAAGGGTGTGCAAGTACAAAACTGATAACGATGAAGTCTTTTCGACTCACCTTATCAGCACATCACTTATCAGCAGTGCGCATGCGTGGAGATAACGGTAGATAAGCATGTGTGTTATCGGTCATTTCCTTCGTGATCAGTAAAGAAGAAAGTTGGTTTTTATTTCGCGCAAATTAAGAAGAGTTGACTTGTTAATAAAATGTTAATTATTTTATATTTTGTTAAAAGTAAAGATAATTATTCAAGATTAACTAATTTCTAAAAATTAAAACATTAACTAAATTCTAAAAATTAAAAGATTATCTAATTTCTAAAAATTAATTAAAGGACATGCGTAATAAGAACATTGTTGAGACTTCCATGTCTTGTTCCTTCAATCGGGGTGAAGAATTCATCAACTCACCGAACTGCTTCCATTAATGACATTTGAAAACTAATTATAAAATAATAATACTAACTAAAACGATTAAGACACCAATCTCTTATATGTTGATAGCAGCATACAGAATAACGATTACGTCACGTTTCACACGCAGTCTATTCAGTGAGAGGGCGGGCAAGTACAAAATTGTCATTGGTCGAGGTTATCACGGTACAAAAGATAAGGCCTATGTGTTATCACTCAGTTTACAAGTAGCAAGCAACGAGGAAGGTCGCAACTGAAGTCCTGATGGGAGAAATTTTTAGGTAAGAATATTTGATTTTTATATTTTTTTCAATGCATAATTTTCATTCAATTTTTAATTAATATTTTATTCGTTGCTATTTTCATATTTCATTACAAATGAGTATTTCTCAAGTTGTTTCGAATGAACATTTTTCATTAATTAATAATTCGTTAATTTATAAAGTGTTATTTTAATTACATGAGAAATTAATATTTTTCATTAAGTTTTGAATCTATATTTAAATCAACACAATGTTTAATTAATATTTTATTAATGTTAATTGATATTTTTCATTTATTGTTAATTCATATTTTTCATTTAATATTTAATATATATACATAATATTATACACCAAAACATAAATGTTTAAAGTTTTATACGGATGTGTATTCCCATATTAATATTAAGTTTTAAATCAATGCAATGTTTAATTAATATTTTATTAATGTTAATGTTTTTCATTTATTGTTAATTGATATTTTTCATTTAATATTTAAAACATACATTATATTATACACAAAAGCGTAAGAATTTAAAGTTTTATATGAATGCGTGTTCCGTTTTTAACTAGATCACATACTCAACCTTATGTAATCATTTTAATTATAGGTTAGTTTAAATTTTCAAATAGTTAAATCCGAAATGAATGTATTACACTCTTTATTTTGCTAACAAAGTATAAAAAAAAATAAATATTTTAGTTTTATTTAAAATAAATCGATGAGAAAAAAAAAGCCTCTAATTTGATTTAAATAATTATATCTTAAGTTTTCAAAAGATATTACTCAAAAGACCTTATTTTAGACATAGTACTCATTAAGATTAATTAAGATAACACATGAACCCCAGTTCCTTATCAGCTATGATTCAGAGATTCAACCCTTTCCGGAAAACGCTATCAGATAAGCAGATAAGAATGATTCATCTAGGTTTACACACACACACACATATACTGCAATGAATTTAGTATCCTCTCTTTGAGAAAATAATTATTAAACTCTACATCGATTCGGATTTCATTCATGTTAAGGTATGTAAAATATTATTTTCAATACAGTTTTAAAAATATTTAAAAGCATTTTTCACAAATTATTTTGATCTGAAGATAAAATACAATGTTAAATAAAATCTCATTAACAGGGTTTGAAAAAGTTCCGCGTTACTGGTTATAAATATTATATGTTTTTAAATTAATGTAGATGAATTCATTTCGATAATAAATATAGTTTAATTTTTTTAACCGACAAGTATTAAAACATTAAAAATAAGTTCCTTTTTTTCTTCGGAAAGTCAAAAATTCTATTAATATTAAAATTTATTTATTTGAAAATTGTTCTGCCAGGGAAAAATTACACATGTCAAAAGATATTTCTGTTAAAAATCGCTTACTCTTTCAGAAAAGAAAGGACACACAAAAATTACTTATATTAAACACATTGTTATGTTTAAAAATATGCACGAATTTTGAAAAAGAGGTGTCTGGTGAGGAACACTTTATTATTTTAATTATTAAATTTCATTAATTGGAACAGAAATAGTTTTCATCAACATTTATACAATCTCACACAAAAGAAAGGCGAATACAGATTGCAAACTTCAACAATTAAAAATTAGTTTCCAAAAAATCACAAGATTCTTTTAAGTTTCCCAATAAAAATTATTACCGATCAAAAGTTCTACAAATTGTTTTCGTAGTCACCTCATTAAAATGAATATTTAAAATAATTAAGTTCAAATTCCCGTTACAGACATGCGTTATTTATGATGGTTGAAGCTTATTCAAGCCCTTCTAAGGAAATCTAACAGTTATTCACACATGATTCGAGGAAAATCACAGATTCCGAACGGTTAGGTCAACGAGCGCAAATAAATGTTAGTATGAAAAATTTCATTTTTAAACATATTTTCTCATTCAAATTTTAAAGTTATTTTTTAATTACTTTGAAATATCAAGTGTATAACATAGTTAACTAAAAATAGTACTCGAAATAATTTTAAAGTTCCTTCATTAAATTAATATTTAAAGTTATTATTCTCAAATTCCCATTACCAGCATGTGTTATTTATGACGGTGGGTAGAGATAAAGGTGGTGGAAGTCTTTCTAAGATAGTCTAAGCCAATATGCACCCATGATTCAAAGAAAATTACAAACTCCGTACGGTTAGGTCGACGAGCGCACGTCAATCCCATTGCAAAATTTAAAGTCCCCCTATTAAACACTTATGTCCGCAAAATATCCTTCGTGAATGATTAGTCTAAAATAATAATTTCCCCCAAAATATCCGCTTAACTCATCATGTAAGAGTACAGTGGAAAAAAAAAAATCAATCTCCCCAAATTCCCACTTAAAATCGAAAAAATAAACTCTTAAATGACACCAAACAGAAAAATTTTAAGTTGCCACATTAAAATTAAAAACCCCTCGTACAATAGTATAGGAAAAAACATTCTGTGTACCCAAATACCCGCTTAACTCCTCATCTAAAACACGGTGGGAAAAAAAAAAAAAAAAAAAAAAAAAAAAAAAAAAAAAAAAATCAATCTCCCCAAAATTTTTGCTTAAAATCAAAAAATAAACTCTTAAATTACACCAAACTGAAAATTTTTAAGTCACCACATTAAAATAAAAAACTACTCGTACAATAGTACAGAAAAAAACATTCTGTGTCCCCAAAATATCCGCTTAACCCCTTATTAAAAACACGGTGAAAAAAAAAAAAAATCAATCTCCCCAAAATTTCCGCTTCAAATCAAAAAATAAATCCTTAAACTAAAGTTCACCGAAAAATTCCCTTCATTATTTTTTACTCATTATTTTTAATTATCATTTTTAATTATTACCTTCATTATTTTTACTCAATATTTTTAATTACTTTTTTATTAATTACTAATTATCGTTAATTGCTGTTATTCACTTCTTAAATTCCACTACGTACTACACTTGACTAAAAAATACCGCTCGAAAAATTCTAAGTCCCTTCATTATTTATCACTTATTATTTTTAATTACCTTTTAATTAATTACTATTTTTAATTTAATATGAATCATTCATCTCTTAATCAACAGTCAAAAGAACCGCTCCTACTGTAGTATACTTAAAAAATTAATCACCCTTTTACCCCTCTCTTATAGCATAAAATATTCAAATTTCACGAAAAAAATTTAATCCCCCTTTTTAACCCCTTCTCTTATAAGACAACCTTGAGGAATGAGGAGGATTGAGGAGGAGGGTTTAGGAGGAGGAGGGTTGTGGAGGAGGAGTGAGGAGGAGGCTTGAGGAGGAGGTTTGAGGAGGAGGAGCCCTCCTCCCTCCTCCGAGCCTCACGCCTCCTCCTGGGGCCGGAGCCCCATTTTTCCCCTACTCATCTGCTTTTTGAACTCTCATATTTTTTAATCCTTGTATAATTGCCAAAAATTGAAAATGGCAGGTATACAATCCTGTATGACGTCACACTCATTTTATTTTTAATTGTGATAAGGGTCATACATTTCTGCCTTCTGTATTGTGTATTTACGCACATTCGTACTCCTCATATTATTGTCGAATGTATAAAAATGAATGGTCAGCCTAGTTTGATTACTTTCTCCAAATTTTTCCTTTCTATCGCCATTAATTTTTCTTTCTTTCTTTTTTTTTTTTTTCTAGAAATGAAGAAGAAAAATTACAGGCGGATTTAAAAAAAATATTCGGGAATAAAAAAATAAATAAATAAAATAAAAAATATTCAAATCGATATCTTAATTAGTTTTTTTTTTTTTTTTTTTTTTTTTTTTTTTAACAATTTGTGAAAAAGGTCATAATTTTATTGTTAGATATTATCGTTATTCTATATGAGGAGCCCAGAAGCCAAGGGGTACAAGTGACAAAATTTAGATTTCGAGTAAATTGAGTTCAAAGTTACACATCGACTGTAATTGAATGAATTGAGATATGAAAATTTTGCTTATTTCTTAATGATCCTTGAACACTTGTTTCAATAACTGTTTTAAAAAAAGGTGGAATAGGATATTTTTTTAATTTATAACTAAGCAATATTTATCATCATTCGGCACTTATACCCCTTCTCTTCCAAGCAGTAATGAAAACTGCTTGAAAACTAAAGGGTACAAGTGCGGAATGAACACAAGAAATGAAAAATTTTTAAATAAAAAATTGTATTTATGAAAAAATTAAGATTAATGTTTATACAAATAAATCAAAACACAAAATTTTGTTTTAATATAAATTCTAAAAAAAGGAAAAAATATGAAATAAAAAAATGAATTTACGAAAAATTTATGAACAATGTTGATATAATGAATGAAATGAAAAACTTTTGTTCTAATATAAGTTTTAAATTTTTATTATAAGTTTAGAAACATTGGAATTTCATATTTTTTAACACTTACCAACAAAGTTGAAAAGTGAATATGATTTTGGTTTGTCCGTCCGTCTGTCCTAACTCTCGTAAATATATTCGGATTGCCCTGAATTTTTTGGGAATTATTCATGTTTACTTCAACACGAACTTATTGCAAATGACTCTTGCAATGACTCTGTGCAACTTATTGCACTTATTTCTAACATGATTAGTTTATTTACAGGGACAATCAAAAATTTTCTATTACATTACGGGTTATGGGAAAAATCGTTTTAAATGAATTTGAAATATGTTACACCTTGTCACATGTTAAAATTTATATGCATTTATGAATTGCACTAAAATAGACATTCTATAAAATCTGATGAAAAGAATAGTTATTAATTATTTACAGGACCATACAAAGATTTACATTACCTAATAATAAAGAGGGAATTGTTTGCGACTTGTTTTAATTATATTACAATTTTCATGTATAATAAAATTAATTTATATCGCTGAGGCTTAATATAAATTATTTCGCACATAATACAAAGTACACAGTATTTACAGGGACACAAAAAAAGATTTCAAATAAGACCGAATTTCTATCCGAATTACTGTATAATTATCGATGATGATTGATGGATGAACAAAATGCTATTTTAATTATGATTTGAGCTTTTAAGTTTCACTAAATGTATACACGTTATATGATATGTATAAATGCTATAGTTCATATACAGGGCTACACAAAAATATTCGTAAAAGTTACAGACTATGAGCGTACTTTACTTAAAGATTTCTTTTAAATAAGTCTTGTATTTCTATGCTGAACTGCATTCAGTTTACTAAGAAATGCTTGTAAAATATAGGTAAAATGATATACAGGATCACACACAAATTTTTATACATGGTCATCGATAAATGATAATTTCTGGAAATGTGATTTCAGTAGTCTTAAGTGTGTTTAATTTGAAGTAAATTTCAGCTAAATACTGGCGTATAATAAAGGTTCAAGATAAACTACAGGATGAACAAAAGTATACAAGTGTGCTTCCATCTATTAATATAAACTGCTGAAAGAGAAATTTCAAACTGTTATGCGTTTTCTTGCTAAACTAATTTTTCCCATTATACAGTATATATCAACCGACAAATAAAACATAGGTCTGTTAAAAAGTATCAGAATACATATTTGGCAATGGACTGTAACACTTTATTACCCTCAATAGCAAAAATTTTTAAAGATTTCAGGGAGTGTTCGAAAGTGTTTGATAATCCATGCTTAACGCATGATTTTTCTTACTTGATAACAGTTAAAATGCATATATTTAATGCATAAAAAAAGCAAATGGCTTTGTATGTATGTCGTTGGTCGTGCTTCTGCTATATAGACGTTAACGGACACAACTGCACTTATACCCCTTGGCCTCCAACCGTTTCACAGTTTTGGGAAAGAGGTTAAGTGACTGACCCCTATAACTAGGTACATAATGAAAAAATCACTCTTAACTCTTTACCTACAAATAAATAGACATATTTCCAGATAGCCTATGCACTTAACTCATTTTTTTCAATTTTGTCACTTATAACCCTTGGCTTCTGGGCTCCTCATATATCGTTACCATTGGCAAAAAAAAAAAAAAAAAAAAAAAAAAATCCCCTCCCCCCTTTTTTTTTTTTTTTTTTTTTTTTTTTTTTTGTAGCTTTATAATCTTAGGCCTATATATACTTATAGATATGTTGGAGATACTTTGCCAGTGTAAATGGGGGAAATATTAGAAATAAGATAAGAATAAAGACTATATAGACGAAATTCTCCTGCCATTAATTTTCGAAAAGTTATTTTGTTAATTTTTATATGGTTCCTAAGTTCTCTGTGTTTTTATTAAAAAAAAAATCCTTTATGCTCTGAAAACTACAACATTAAAAACCCTATTCTTCTATGACAAAAATAGAGAGTTATGATATGTTGAATTTTATTAATTTTATTTTAATTTTTTCTTTCTTTCTTTTTTCGTGTGTTTGTTTATTTTTATTTATTTATCTATTTATTTTGTATTCTTTACTTTTTTTTAAAAAAATCCATGCTCAAAACTTTGTTAAGTAAAATTAATTGATTATCAATTTTTTACAGGTTGACGCCTACTATACCAACCGTTACAAGGATATTAACAACACCTATTACAGCATCTGGTTACAACATTCCAGCTGGGGTAAGTGGTGTTCAAATAGCCCTTGTGCAATAAATTAATGCAGTCACTAACTAAAGTTGATTAGTTTCAGTTTAATCTTTTACACACAAGGTCAGACAAACCGATCCTTCTGTTTAAAATTGAAATTCCCTCAAACATCAAATGCGTTGCTTGAATCGATATTCAAAATTCAAATTACTGGTAAATTAGGTCACTTTTGTTGTCCGAAACCGGCGATTTTAAATTCGAGCTCGCCTGAACCCTAAAATTTTTGCATCATCAAAGCCCTATCCCGATATCGAAAATAGGCAATAAAAGTTGCATAGTATTTAAAGATCACTTCAAAATACCTGGGATTTTAAAATGTTTGTTCAGAAAAATCAATTTCAAAATTAAACTCTGTATAATCTTAAACATGTTAAAGTATATTTCCCTTTTGAATGATTTGAAAATGTTCGTTTTATTTTAAATATGACGCCATATTCACCTCATTTTTTTCGATACTTTCTCATATTTATACTCTTTATATATTAGTCAAATATTAAAAAATAACAGTTATACTTCTTGCATGACGTCATATTTATTTTTATAATGATCTCATATTCTTGTATTATTGTCAAATATTTGAAAATTAGTGCTTACCCATGTTCGGTTTCTTTCTCCAAATTTCCATACTGTTGCCGTCAGTTCCTTCTTTTTTTTTTTTTTTTTTTTTTTTTTTTTTTCAAAAATTAAAAAAAAATGGCAACAAATTTAAAAAATATATCATTATTCAAAAATTTTTTTAATCTATATTTGCCTTAAAATTTTCAAATCGATACCTCGATTAGTTTTAATTTTAGCCAATTGATGAAAATTGTCATTACTTTTATTTTCACAAACCACTCGTTGCCATCGCAAAAGAGAAATAATCCTTTTTTTTTCGATTTCGCGTACCTTAGCAACATGCATATATGTTTCTAAGTAACATCTCATATCTAAAAAATTTTTTACATAGAAATAATTGTTAATCCTCAGCATACTAATCTATGAAAAATTACATTCAATCTTATCAAAAAACTAGTCGTTGGAGGCCACCGTAATACTTACCCATCATACATATGCATAATATAAAATGTGAAAATAAAACATGTGTAACTTCTTTATAAAATGTATTGCAATTCCAAATTAAAAAATTTAACGCATATTTAAATAGTTTTAATATACATAGTAAGGATTTATTAAAGAATTCCTGATGAGCCATTTTCGACAAATTATATAAAACGCCAAAATACTCAAGTAATACCGGATTGCGTAAAAGAAACATCCTTATAACTCCAAAAATAATAATCGTATTAACTACCAATTTACTGCATTGGATGAAGCGTCTTATTTCCAATTAAAATATATCTTTGAATTCAAATTTGAATGAAATACAGGGTCATGAAAAATCATAGAATGTGAAAAACAGGATTACACGTATCTCAGCAACTAATAATCTGATCGACTTTGTTCTTTATGCAAAATTTGTGTTATTTTATTGCCTTTTATATCCACTCCTTAAAATAAAAAATTTCGAAAATTTTTATATACGTTTCATCAGAATGAATTTTTCGAGAGTCCGAAAAAAATAGTTCCGGGTAATCGAGGTTACTGATATTAAATAGGCTTCGTCCCATTCTTACATACTAAGTACATACAAAATTTGAAGTCTCTATCTCAATTTGTTCGGGAGATAGAGCGGTTACAGACAGACAGACACACAGACGGACGGACGGCAAATTTTTTTTTCTAAAAATATGTTTTTCGGAATCTCCACTATCTGAAACGTGTAAATCCGTCAAAAAAAAATTTCGATTTTCAAAACGATTGCAAGACTTACCCTATACTACGTATGATGGGTAAGTAATAACTGAGATAGTAAATAAAAATATACTTCATACTTAAGGAGGATTCTCATTTTATTTCCCCCCTCAACAAAGAAATTTAGCGCATTAATGAAGTGCATTTTGTGAACATCTGCGTGACCTTTGGTGAAATTACTATTTTTATCCTGAAGAATCGAACAGCATTTTTCAATTTCATATAAAAAGCGTAAGTCTTAAATTATAATCGATTCCTGTCTCATATCTTTCCTGATTGTCGTGTCCCTGTAAATTAAAATTTTGACATTGTTATTTGAAAGATCCTATGATTTTATTAGAAAAAAGGAAAAACAGCTCGATTGCTTTCATTCAGAATAATATACGCAATTTATATCTAATTACTAATGAAAGTGACTTTGTAAATGTGATGAGCAGAACCTTGGAAAAATAGTTATAAAAGCCACAAACGTATTTTAATATCAAGAAGATTATGACTTGCACACAATAAAAGACTAAATATTTGCAAATCTCAAGGTAATACTAGTTGCCTAAAAACAGACAAAAATATTCTTTTCGCGTTAGATCTCTGAATAAAACAAGTGAAAGTGTGATAGACAATCTCAACTCGTTTTCGTTTAATATATCTTTCTAAACACTTGGATTCTTTCATCAGTAAATCAAAATAGTTAATTTTTAATTGTTAAATTTTAAATTTACATCAATAAGAACATAGATCGCAGCCCAGTAGTAGAAAGTTATGGTTGTGTCTGCGACAGCAATGCAGCAGGATGAAAATGGTCTGCAGGAGGGCGTGTTATAATTGTCTTATATACATTATAGATATAGTTCTTACTGATTAATATTATAAAAAGAAAACTATATTCCAATAAAAATATAACTTGAATAAGTAAATAGTAAAATTAATATTTTTTGAAGAATTAGATATATAATGAATACGTAAAGTGGTTCTTTAAGTTTGAAGTTAAGGCTAAATCTATTTAAAATTACATTTAAATATAGTGTACATCTATTGAAAACAATGTATAGTTTCTTAACTTGCCTAAGTATTCAAATCTACAGAAGAAATAAATACAATGATATTAAAGAAAAAAAAATCATTTATCACATGTGAAAATATCACAATTTTTGCTAATTTTTTTTTTTTTTTTTTTTTTTTTTTTCAAAAAAAGGGGACAAAAATCTCTTAAAATGTCAAAACCTTAAATTTTATGCAAAAAGGCTGCACATTAAATATTTAAAATCACTATTTCTTTACCTTAAAGTATATATGTTATAGTTTTATAGCAGTGATACCTTGAAAAACCAAGTAAATATTATGAAAAAGAAACATAAAATTCCGAATGATAATTTTTATAAATACACTGGATGTGTATCCAAAATTTTATTAAAATTTGCAGTGCTAATTTATAGCCAAAAAACGAATTCTGATGCAGAAAAATCCATTTTTGAAACAACAAAAAAGAAAGAAAAAAAAAATTTGGGACAGCAAAATCAGTTTTTGGAGAAAAAAAGAGAAAAACAATTTTGTAGCAGCAAAAACTAGAATTCTGTAACAGAAAATACGCAAATTTTTTTTTTTTTTTTGCCCCTTTAACGAACTTTTATTTTATTGTTGATTGTTTGACGAAATATACAGCTTTTCCGCGATATTTTTACGAAATTTACCATTTTTTTTTAACGTAATTAGTCTTTTTTCACCATTTTTTAACGAAATTTACGATTTTTTCGCGATGTTTTGAAGAAATCTGCCTGTTTTTCGCGATCTTTTGACAAAATCTGCCGTTTTTTGCTATTTTTGATGAAATATATCGTTTTTTCGCGATCTTTTGATGAAATTTACCATTTTTTTTCAATTTTTTAAAGGAAATTTATTGTTATTTCATAATTTATTGATGAAATCTTTCCTTTTTTTTGCGATCTTTTGACGAAATTTGTCGTTCTTTTGCGATCTTCTAACGAAATCATGGATGCAAGAAATTTATCCAAGCCAAGATTAAAAATTTTTCTGGGTATTGGAAATAACCAAATAAAAATAAGCTAGAAGATTTTTATGCCTTGCATTGTGGCTAAAAATTGATCTTTCACAATAGAAGAATGTGATTAAAACTTCTTTATAGTTAAATTGCTATTATTTATGTATATAAAGTAGAATTTACTATCAGCCAAAAATCTCTTCAAGACTGAAATCAGTCCTGAGATTGAAGATCTTGCACCCATGAACGAAATCTGCCGTTTTTACAATATTTTTTGACGAAATATTCCATTTTTACGTGATTTTTTGACGAAATTAGCATTTTTTAACGATTTTTTAACGAAATTTACCATATTTTCGCGATTTTTTGACGAAAACTGTCTTTGTTTCGCGATCTTTTATTGAAATCTACCTTTTTTGCGATTTTTTTAATGAAATCTAGCATTTTTTCGCGATCTTTTGATGAAATTTACCGTTTTTTTCGCTATTTTTTAAACGAAATTTGTTTTTTCATGACTTATCGATGAAATCTCTCGTTTTTTCGCGATGTTTTGACGAAATCTGTCTTTTTTTACGATCTTTTGACAAAAGATACATTTTTTTCGTGATCTTTTGACGAAATCTGTCGTTTTTCGCGATCTTTTGATGAAGTCTGTCGTTTTTCGTGATTATGTAACGAAATCTGCCGTTTTTTCAATATTTTTTGACGAAATATTCCATTTTTATGTGATTTTTTTTGTCGAAATTAGCCTTTTTTCACGATTTTTTGTCAAAATCTGCCGTTTTTCTGCGATATTTTGATTAAATTTATCTTTTTTTATGATCCTTTGTTGAAATCTACCGGTTTTTTTTTTTTTTTTTTTTTTTTTTGCGGTTTTTTTTGATGAAATCTATCATTTTTCGCGATCTTTTGATGAAATTTACCGTTTTTTCGTGATTTTTTAAACGAAATTTTTTTTCATGACTTATTGATGAAATCTCTTATTTTTTCGCGATCTTTTGACGAAATCTGTTGTTTTTTTTACGATCTTTTGACAAAAGATACCATATTTTCAAGATTTTTTGACGAAAGATACCATTTCTTACGCGATTTTTTTACGAAATTAAAAGTTTTTCACGATTTTTTTTAACAAAATTTACTATTTTTTCGTGATTTTTTGACGAAAGTTGCCATTTTTTCGCGGTCTTTTGATGAAATATGTCGGTTTTTCTCGCGATCTTTGGATGAAATTCGCCGTTTTTTTTTCTCGTCCTGTCCAATTTTTTCCCCCAAATCATATTTTTTTTTTCTTTTCCAAGTTTGCAAATTTGTCTGCAAGGATAAAAATAAATCTGCGACGCACGTCGCGCGTCACGCACTTTCTGCTACCGGGGATCGCAGCACCATTAAATTTAATTTTAAAATTCTACAATTGAAATTTTTTTAATCAAATTTAAAATATTCAAGAACTGCTTTGAATACTTGATATACACTATATGGCCAAAGATGACCGGCCACTTGTGATTTTAGACATTTTGTTAAATATCTAGAAAAATACATGAGGAATTATCCTGAAACTCTAAGCGTGTAAATATAATAATATATGTCATATATAGATGGCGATTTCCGAGAAGTTTCTTTCCCGTAACTCCACAGGGGACCGTCAACAAATTGAAAAAGAACGAATATCTTTTTGATGACCCTGTCAAAACTAATATAGCAAAAGTGCTCAAACTCAATATTACGATTTAGGGGCTTATTGTAATAAACTGCATTCATTTTTATGTAGATAACCCGTATACTCGTAGATAAATTAAGGTTTTTATAAAAACAGTCCCAAATTTTTCCAAGTTTTTTGCTTATAATTTGCAGAGTTTTTCATATAAAATAATGTTCTTTTCTGAAAATATGACAAATAACATTGTACACAAAACACACTCATCAAAATTAAAAAATAATAAAAATTGTATGAAAAATGAGCAGGTTTGCTCCTTTCTTTTTTGCTCGTTAAACCCGGTTTCTCTCTCTATCAGAGCTAGTTATAGCAGAGTTCAGCTGTATATTTATTTTTTATGCTTCCTTAAGGGTGTTCTTAACTGCTCCACTCAACAAGCGCAAAACGTTTTGACACATTTACAAATTCATTTTTTAACGGAAAGATATAAAATTGGAATGATTGACTATGGAAGCGATTTCGAATGGAATTTATTTTTCCATTTTATGATCATTAAATTACCTGTCCAGTTCTAAGCTATTTCGATCACGAGATCACCCGTTTTTCCTCTATTTTTCGACCGGTTTTTCTGCTTTCGTCGGGAAACATGCTCAACGTCAACTTTGAAAGCTTATTAAGAAAAATATATTGTGTTTTTTAAAAAAACAAAAAAAATGAGTGCAATTAGTCAGTTTCTGAATAACAACACCTGCTAATTTCAAGCATTTCCGAACAAAAATAAATTAATGCACATGTCACAAAGTTGCCCTTTTTGATTTAAGAACACCCTTAAACACATTATCTTTCAAATTAAAAAAAAAAAATCTTAAGACGATGATATTCTTAAATTTAAAATTTGGAAAACAAAAAGGTTTGATAAGTATAACAAGTCAGAAATTGCACGTCAAGCGTAGCAAATAAGGTAAGTTCGTGCTGTGGTATTTTATACTTTTACTTTTCAGGTTAAACGGTAGATGGCGCCCCTTGTCTATTCCATGGAATTATGTAAGGAACATAATGTATCTACGTTCCAGATAGTTGTTCTGTGTTTACAATATGTGTATATGTCGTCTGTAGTGCCGTCAGTTTTATTAAATATGTTTGTGTGTAAAAAGTCGCCCACCTCGATTATTTTAGTACTGTTCATTGCCTTACATTTAAATGCTTAAAGATAGTATAATGGCGACGAGATGTTAAAAGTTTCTACCGTAAAAATTTTAAAGGAATAACGGCGCGCCCAAGAGAAATGGCTTCTTCTTTCGTTTTTGCGTTCGACAAACATACAAGGTAACAGCACCTTTCCAGAATATATCAGCAGCTTTAAAACAAGGGGGTGGTAAGTACATTGAATTTTAAAGTACTTTTTTTTTCCTGTGTTATTGCATAAAGAATACGATGTTTTCATTCAAGGAATATGATGATAAAGTAGAAACATTTCAGGCTTATATTAAACGCCTGGAACAGAATTTTATTCTGAATGAATTAAAAGAGGGAAAAAAAGTTGCAGCCCTTTTATCTTGCATGGGCCCTAAGCTGTATAATTTACTGAGTAATTTATGTTTCCCTAAAGATTGTGAAACATTAAAATATTCGGAGATTGTTGATATATTGATAAAGCATCTAAGCCCCGCCCCCAACAAATTTATTGAAAGAATCAAATTTCGTAAGTGTTACCAAAATGAGTCGGAATCAGTTCAAGATTTCGCTGCTAGATTAAAGAAAAATACAACTTTTTGTTGTTTTACGGGTGATACATTAAATGAAAATTTACTTGAACAATTTTTACGCGGTTTGAAAAGCGAAAGCATTCAAAATAAATTGATTACGCAAGTAGAGGATTTAACTTTTGAGAAAGCAGTGGAGAAAGCTTTATCCTTACACAATGTAGATATTGAAATTTCTGAAATTAAAAATAAAAATTTCAGTATTAATAAAATTTCCAGTTCAAAAAATGTACACCCAAAGAAATTTTCTAACGACTGTCAGAAGTCAAATGTCAACAATCATATAAATAATACAATTCCTGAAGCAAATAAAAGTAAATTAAAATGTTATAGATGCGGAAATACTTCCCATCTAGCCAATTCATGTAGATTTATTAATGCTACTTGTAAAATATGTAAGAAAAAAGGCCATATTGGAAAGGTTTGTAGAAGTAAAACTTTCCAAAAACACGTAAATTCGGTAGATACAGTAAATGTATTAACTATAAAAAATACAGGTGCAAATCCTATTAAATTATCTGTGTTAATTGAAAATAAAGCCAGAGCGGATATGGAATTGGACACCGGTTCGGGAATTTCTGCTGTTCCTTTAAAAAGATTTCGCAGAATTTTTCCTGATTATAAAATATTTCCTCCAGATGTTCAGTTAAAAACTGCAACTGGTGAAATTTTTAAACCTGTAGGTTATGTTGAAGTAAATGTTACTTATGAAAATAAAACAGAAAAGTTAAAATTATATTTGATAAAAGAAGATACTTTTCCATTATTATTTGGCCGCGATTGGGCCTCTGCATTCGATATTTTTCCACATAATTTAAGATCTGTTTATGTTAATGAGACTGTAAATTATTCTGATAAATTACAAGAATTGTTAAATGATTTTTCTGATTTATTTTCTGATAAAGTAGGGGAAATTAAAGGGTTAAAGGCAGAGCTTTACCTTGAAAAGGATGCTACACCCATATTTTGTAAAGCTAGGACTGTTACTTATGCACTACGTGCTGCAGTCAATGAGGAATTACAAAGATTAGAAGAAGCAGGTATAATTAAACCAGTTACAAATAGCAAGTGGGCAACCCCGATTGTTCCAGTGGTAAAATCTAATGGTAAAATACGCTTATGTGGAGACTTTAAAGTCACATTAAATAAATATCTGAAAGTAGAAAAATATCCCTTGCCTAAAATAGAGGATATGTTAGCTACTTTAAGTGGTGGTGTTCATTTTACAAAAATTGATTTAAATCAAGCATACCTCCAATTGCCCGTTGATGAGGAATCCCAGGAATTATTAACCATTAATACACCTAAAGGATTATTTCAGTTTCTTAAATTACCAATGGGTCTTAATAGTTCTCCTGCTATATGGCAAAGAAAAATCGAACAAATTTTAAGTGGAATTGAGGGAATTACAATTTTTATTGATGATATAGGAATAACTGGGGAAACGGACGAAATTCATTTGCAAAGGTTAAAGCAAGTATTAGAAAGGTTGAGAAATTATAATATTCGGATAAATAAGGAAAAATCATTCTTCATGGCAGATGAAATTACTTATTGTGGGTATAAAGTGGATAAACATGGTATTCATAAAACACCAGATAAAATAGAAGCAATTGTAAATGCCCCTAAGCCAGAAAATGTTTCCCAGGTAAAAGCATTTCTTGGTCTTGTAACTTATTATGCAAAATTTGTACCGAATTTATCGACAATTGCACATCCTTTGAATAATTTGCTTAAAAAGAATGTAAAGTTCAACTGGTCTTACAAATGTGATCAAGCGTTTAAAAAAATAAAAAGAGAAATTACTTCGGACAGAGTGCTGACGCATTTCAATCCTAAATTACCTTTAATCTTAGCTACGGATGCTTCTCCATATGGTATCTCTGCAGTTCTTTCGCATGTGATGCCAGACAAGACTGAAAAGCCTATTGGATTTGTATTCAGAACCTTGAATAATGCCGAAAAACGGTATAGTCAAGTAGATAAGGAGGCATTAGCAATAATATTTGGTGTTAAGAAATTTTTTCAATATTTGTACGGTAACAGATTCACTTTGTTTACTGATAGTAAACCATTAGTTTCAATTTTTTCACCTTCTAAAAGTATTCCGGTTTTATCAGCTGCTAGAATGCAAAGATATGCCATATATTTACAAGCGTTCCAGTATGACATCCGCTATAAGAAAACTACTGAACACGGTAATGTCGATGCACTCTCACGTCTTCCATTACGTAGTGAAGATTTGCCCCACGAATATAATTCAAATGAAGGACTTGATGAATCGGAAATCATTCAAATAAATCAACTTTCTGTTTTACCTTTAAATGCTAAATCTATTGCTTCAGCTACAAAAACCGATCCTCTTTTGCGACAAATTTTTCATCACCTCATTTCTGGTTCAGAAATTCCTAAGAATTTACTTTTTGGTGGTAAACAAGAAGAATTTACTCTTCAGCATGGTTGTATTTTAAAAGGTTGTAGGGTAGTTATCCCAGAAATCCATCGACAACAAATATTAAAGGAATTACATTTTGGTCATTTTGGTATAGTGAAAATGAAATCTTTAGCCCGTAGTTTTGTATGGTGGCCAGGAATAGACCATGATATAGAAGATATTGCAAGAAATTGCTCTATTTGTGTAAATTTGAAAAATAATCCTCCTAAAGTTGATACACATCATTGGGAATGGCCTACTGCTCCATGGCAGAGAATTCATATTGATTATTTTGGTCCTGTTAACGGAAAAATGCTTTTGTTAGTGGTTGATGCTTATAGTAAATGGCCAGAAGTATTTATAGTTCCTAGTACAACTTCAGAAAATACAATTATTTGTCTTTCTTCTCTCTTTGCACGATACGGTTTTCCTATTTCTTTGGTATCAGATAATGCTAGGCAGTTTACATCTGAAGAATTTGAAATGTTCTTAAAAAGTCATGGTGTAAAACATAAGTTTAGTGCACCGTACCATCCATCTACAAATGGACAGGCTGAGAGATATGTGCAAACGGTCAAACGTGGATTAAAAGCCTTAGCGTCTGAACCAGGTACTTTACAAATGAAGCTGAATAACTTTCTTATGCAGTACAGGGAGATGCCACATGTTACAACGGGGGAAAGTCCTGCATCTTTATTTCTAAAGCGTCACATAAGAACAAACATAGATTTGATCGTGCCAAATGTTGCAAATTTTGTTCATGAAAAGCAAACTGCAAGGAAATCTAAAGTTAAAGTAAAAGAATTTGAAGTCAACCAGAAAGTAGCTGTAAGAAATTATACTCCAGAAGCCAAATGGAAAATTGGTCGAATTGTAGCAAGAGAAGGAAAATTACATTACAGAGTCAGAGTTCAAGTTGGTTCGAATATTTGGAAAAGGCATGTGGATCAAATAACTAATGTAGGAGAAGATATTTCTTTAACCAATGATCCAAATTCAGAAGAAAATGTTACAGAAAATTTTAGAAGTGAAAATACAAGTGTGAAGCAAGATGATTTTCCACCCTTACAGTCAAGTTTCACAGATCCGCAACCAGTTGACTCTCATGTTCCAGTTGTTCCAGATCCTACTCCAACTGACTTTCATAATCCTGATTCTTCGAGTTCTAATTCAGCTAACTCTGATAATATTCACCAAAAACCGTCGGTTCCTACTAGTGCTACAGTTGATGCCCCTGAACATGTAAAAACTAATTCTTCTTCTTCTCCACAGGTACTTAGAAGGTCCAGAAGACATCGAAGAGCTCCTGACCGACTTCATTACTAAGTGGGGAAGAGCTGTGGTATTTTATACTTTTACTTTTCAGGTTAAACGGTAGATGGCGCCCCTTGTCTATTCCATGGAATTATGTAAGGAACATAATGTATCTACGTTCCAGATAGTTGTTCTGTGTTTACAATATGTGTATATGTCGTCTGTAGTGCCGTCAGTTTTATTAAATATGTTTGTGTGTAAAAAGTCGCCCACCTCGATTATTTTAGTACTGTTCATTGCCTTACATTTAAATGCTTAAAGATAGTATACGTGCTATAACGACGTTTTAAAAATACTGAAATCTTGGTGCAATAGTACTTCGGATACAATACAGTATCCCAAATCCCTGTAAATACTGTGTCCCTGTAAATACTGTCTGCTTTCTATTATACAGGAAGTAGCTTCTGGTAAAATCAGCAACATATATTAATTTCATAAAATGTGAAACAGTTTAATATAATTAAAACGCTGTCCAAACAATGTTTCCTCCTATACCATTATGTAATGGAATATTTCTAAGTGGCCCTGTGAATTATCGAATATTTTTTGCACCACTAATTGTACAGAATGCATATTTTAGTATATACTTCATAGTAGATGCATATCAATTGTACTATGTTCGAAACACTAACATCATTAAAATGCACTTGAAACTACTTTTACCCATTGGTCATAATGAAACGGAATACTTCTGTTTGTAATTAAAATATTCATCCGGTTTCCATAAAATTTGAAATGATTCGACAAAATTATGCAACAATTATATATTTTAAATTTCAATCGATTCAGTTAGGTAGTTTTTGCTCTGTTATATGCAGTCAGACGAACGGACTGAACTACGATTTTAGGTACTACGTATTTACACAAGTACGAACACACCTAAAAGAAGGCAATATTTTGAAAAAAAAATAAGGTGGTCTGGTGTAATAACGCCAGGCGGGGTAATAACGCCAAGTGCTAATATTTTGCATAATTATGAAATAATCTGGTAAATGACACCCATGTGCTCTGCGCAGAAGGGTTTTGAGTCATATAAATCGCAAAAAACAGCTTCAAGTTAATTTGTTTCATTTTTAGGTCTTATTGTTTTTACAAGCAACTAAAATTAACGCTTGATCTCAAATTTGCTAGATACGTTTTGTGATGTGAAGACTATTTTTTTTTTATCCAGAAATACTTTGTTAATTACATAAATTTGTAGTATATTTCATGGACTTTCAAAATGTTGTTGAAGATTTTGAATATTTTCTCGGGATAATTTGTAATTTAAAATGTACAGCGCAATAACTATAACGGGGTAATAACGCCAATCCTTGACATTAATACCCCGGTTGATTCCCTACAGTGGCCGAGCTACATCTTAAATACTGATTCAAATAAACACAGTTAAAACTGTGCAAAGTTTCTAATAATTCTATTTAAGCGGTCCTTTTTAAGCAAAAAGAAGCTCACGGTCTGATATTCTTTTGCCTCGTCCTCCCCCCCCCCCCCCCCACACACACACCACACCTTTATTTTTCTTACACTTTCACAAAAAATTGAATATTTTCAATAGCTTAGAATGGAATTTGTCAATTTCTAAGTTTGTAGAGCTTGTATTTTTAGAATTGGGCAATATACATGCAATTATTCCATCTTATTTCATACTTTTGTTTGCATGGCGTTATTACCCATATAGGTGGGTAATAACGCCAAATAGCATTGGTCAAGAAATCACGCCATTACATTTTATGAAT
The DNA here is from genome assembly GCA_964019185.1 of Maratus speculifer. Lineage (NCBI taxonomy): Eukaryota > Metazoa > Arthropoda > Arachnida > Araneae > Salticidae > Maratus > Maratus speculifer. The sequence goes on along the minus strand of OZ025301.1, from coordinate 141,947,286 downwards.
GCATATCTGTTAAATTATTTTTTTAATATAGATAGTCAATGAGTTGCTGTATCAAATCATATATTTGTTTGAAAAATACAAACTAAAACTGAGCCGTGAAAATTGGTAGAACCTTAACGTGGCGTTATTACCCCAGGGTACCTTATATAGATATATACATAAAAGAGAAAAAAATGCAATTTAAAAAGGAAAAAGTAAGATTGATATTTATAATTTTTTTTATTTCTCTTTTCAACCTCCTCCACCTCCCTTTCATCTTTATTAAGTCTTATTTCAGCAAATTTCCTAAAAATGGCACGATTCTCTCCAAAATTGATTAAAATTCCCCCATGCATATTTTTAAAATATAAATATTATTTATAAAAATTCAGGAATGACTGTAAGGCTTTTTAGAATTGCTAGAGGTTAAAATATCAATAATGAACAATAAAATGGCTATACACAAATGACAATACAACACATTCCAGATAATGTTACCTTACGTACATAAAAATATTTTAATTACAATGGCCATTTTAAAAAGAGAACACTTATTATTCTATTTCAATAACACCTGAAAACTTCGTTTCCATCCATATGAATAAATTTTCACGGCAGACGATAAAAAAATAAACATAAAGCAAACGAAAAGCAGACATCCTAAACTGTGCAATTAACTTAATTGCCAACTAGTACCGAAATATCAGGTTAAAAGAATATGACTTTGATCTCTTCCTGTGCAAATATATGTGCACTTGATATCCAGTAAAGATGCTATTGATTTTCAAATAGAATTTAAGCGCAAAAACGTATGGAATTTTATGCGACTGTCTAGACGTAAGTCTAGATTCGAAAAGAGATCTTCCTAAATACATACGGAAATCATTCATAGTCAATAGTGTGATATATTCCGTATTTATGCGATACATTATTATTATTATTATTATTATTATTATACCAAAGATTTATTTTATCAATCGAAGGATTTTTCATGTACGTACAAATAAATATTCGGCGCGTCCATACTAACCACTTTGTTCGTACCACAGGCATTTTTTTTTTTTTTTTTTTTTTTTTATAATAAAAGATCGCTTTAAAAGAAATTTGATGCGAATTATGTCAAAAAAAATGAAAGAACTGTCTACAGATTAAAATATAGTTAAAAAATTACTGATTAAAATTATTTTTTGTCTATAAAAAAATGAAAACTTTTGAAGCAATTAATTTAAATTTAATATTTATGAATTATTTTACGTAATAAAAATAATAAATCTAAAAAAGTGTTCTTAATGAAAGTGAATGAAATACGTAATTTTTAAGAAAGAAAAGATCTTTTTTTTCTATACTTAAAAAATAAAATTTTGAATAGAAGGCAAAGGAGAAAAAAAATTATCAAAAAATTTAAAAAAAAAGCGAAACAAAATACTTCGAAAAAACAGAAATCCAAAAGGAATAATATTGATATTTTTCAATTTGATTTCCCCGTTAAAAAGATAAAATACGCAAACATAGACAAATATTATTTTCTCGTATTTAATTTTTTTTAAGTTAATATTAATATATTTTTAAATGATTTGCATCATTAGAAATATTAAAGTACGAAATTAAAGCGTGTATACATTTATTTATTTTTTAATAAAGCAGAGATGCTTCGGTAGGCTCCGGCGCAAATTAATTTCTTTCCCAACTTCAAGTTAATTTGGATTACTTTTCTTTTAAAAATATTAAACCGTACAAATTCAAAGGTGGATGCTATCAAAGGAAATGGGGCACACAACATTGGTTTATGACGTTTGGAAAGATTTCTGTTAAAGTAAAAACATTTAATTCTGACTTTAGGTATATTTAAATTGTCACCACTGTCCCGGACAAGGTCGGAAAGTTACCTATTCTTTTAACTACCTTTCTAGTGCTAGTGTCAATTGCCATAATTACTTCCTTTCGGATGTCTGCCTATCGTCTGTTTTTCCATTTGTCTCGGCTGAAACGTATGTTGCTTTTACTCTGATAAAAACGAAATTTTATAGGTTATTGAAATAGATTTTAAAGTACTCCCCATTTTAAAAGCTCGCTCAAACTGTAATATATGTGTTTTACGTGTTATTTCAAATGGGTGTGTTGAATTTAAATTCATTATCCCCGGTGTATATATTTCGGATAATAGTTTTATATTTTATGTGTATCAAAAATTAATATTCGAAAGAGCCTGTTTTTAAATTATATGTGCCAAATTTTAAATTATATATGATGAAAAGTAAATTAATACCTAATGATTTACGACAAAATTGACAAATGTCGCATTTATAAATGCGATTTAAATGGATTATGAAATGCTACAGAAATCATTTTATTACGTCTGGACTCCTGGCATATAATTCAATATAAAATAAAAATGTCTAAATTCAATTAGAAAATCGATAATGTCTGATGTGCTATTCGCCTGTATGTAGAAATGCTACGATAAAACAATTTTTGCATAAATTATTGAAAAATATTTTAAGGTATTCTCTATTTAGAAAGGTTATAGTAGGGAAATGTACAGTGTCTCACATAAGTGATGGGACATTTGTGCTTTGCAAAAGGAAACTAATCAAATAAATTAAAAAACAATGTACACATTTTTTTGTGAGTGTGTTTCATACTTAAATTTAGTAAAGATTATTACATAACATACATTTTGTCAAAATATTAAAATATTAATTTAATAAAAATACAAATGTTTAGAACGGAGCAAAAAATAGCTCACATAAGTGATGGGACACCATTATATATGCAACAAAAATCGTCTGAAATAAGCAATAAAAATATTTTTGGGGGTTTTATTTTTACTTAAAAGCAATTGGCAATAATTTATAAAATCGTCTGCAGTATTTCTCTCCAGTTTGTTTTGGAATTTTTGTGTTTTTTAGCTCTGTGTAGCCATGAATGCTAAACGAAAAAAAACTTCGCCTGAAATTCGAAAATTAGTTATTAATTTGCATATTGAACGTGGAAAATCTATTAGAAAAACTGCTGAAACAGTTAACTTGAGTCGTTCAACAGTTTTCAATATCATTAAACGATATAAAAAGAATCATATGATTCAGGATAAAAGAAGACCTGGCCGACCATCAAAGCTATCCAATGGAATAAAGCAAATTATCGTTCGAAATATTAAAAAAAATCCAAGAAATAGTGCTTCAAAAGTTGCTGCTGATTTACAAGCATTATATGGAATAATTGTTAATCCTGAGACTATTAGAAGGGTAATTCGATCTGCTGGATATCACGGTAGAGTAGCCAGGAAAAAATTCTTCGTAAGTGAAAAGAATAGAAAACTCAGACTAGCTTTCGCAAAATCCAACATAAATAAGAATTCTGATTACTGGAATAAAGTTATATTTGCTGATGAGAGTAAATTTAATATATTTGGTTCTGACGGTAGAATCTTGGTATGGAGAAAACCCAGGGAAGAATTTCGCAAACAGAACTTGGTACCAACAGTAAAACATGGTGGAGGAGGAGTTATGGTAAGGGGGTGTATGTCGTCCGCTGGAGTTGGTAATCTTGTTTTTATTGACAGTATAATGGATCAGTACAAATATATTGATATTTTAAAGCAAAATTTGAAATCTTCAGCACGAAAATTCAATCTTCATAACGATTTTAAATTCTACCACGACAATGACCCCAAGCACACTGCTCTGAACGTTAAACTCTGGCTGCTATATAACTGTCCTGAAATAATAAAAACACCACCACAATCTCCAGACTTAAATCCCATAGAGAATATTTGGCAAGAATTGGAATCAAGAATTCGCAAACACACCATTTCTTCAAAACAACAACTAAAATCGGTGCTTCAAGAAGAATGGGGTAAAATCACTCCAGAAATCACAAAAAAATTAGTCGAATCCATCCCAAAAAGATTACATCATGTTTTAAAAGTAAAAAGAAATCCAACAAAATATTAAAACCTTTTAAAAAGTAAAATTTTTGGATAAATATTTGATGGAAAAGTAAATGTCCCATCACTTATATGAGCCATTTTTTGCTCCGTTCTGAACAATTGTATTTTTACTAAATTAATATTTTAATATTTTGACAAAATGTATGTTATGTAATAATTGTTACTAACTTTAAATATGAAACACACCCAAAAAATTTTTGCACATGTTTGTTTATTTATTTTTAAGCAGTTTCTTTTTATAAAGCACAAGTGTCCCAACACTTTTGTGAGACACTGTAAGGTCATATTCATATGTGTAATACATTATCTGTAGTTAATATTTTTGCTTTCAACAATAATTAATATTATAAAAAGCTTGTCTACGCTAAGTTTAAAAAAAAAAAAAAACTGCATTTAATGGGCAGCAAATTAATTTGTATCATTAAATAGTGATGCAAAATACGGAGTCTCGCACAGATTATGAAATCATTTTAATAATATAAAAAACATATTTATTTTAATCTTTCGTTAGGTTGAAAGAAGATTGGTAAAATATAAGATGGTTTCTGTTCAAAATATGCACTAATTTCAGCAAATAATTCACAATCTAGGCTATATTTTATCTTTCTAATGGTGCAATCTGTTTGAAAAGCCATTAATATTAACCCTTCGAAAAAATTTAATCATAAGAAACATGAAAATAGAGAAATACAATAACTAGAAAACAAAGAATCTTAGAGAATCGAAGCTCATTCTTTCAACTTGTAAATAATTTACTAGAAACAATTTTAGCTGTACAAGTAATCAAAGATGTCGCTGAAGTCTTTGATATCGCAGGCAACGACTTGCATTTTATCAAATCACTGCCTGCCGAAATATCCTATTATATTCTTCTCTCTTGGAGAAGATATCAAGACTTCATAGCAGGTAATTTGGAACATTTTCGACAATTTTGCCTTTATTAACCCTTTTTGTTAGCAAAATGCTAAAATGATAAAATAACATCGGAATTTACAAATTTATTTGAAAATAAGTAAAATCTTATATTTACAAATTAAATAAAAGAAAAAAATTCATTCCGAAATTTTGATGCCCATGTAGCATTTAGGGAATAAATTTGGGTGGTCTAAAAATGAACCGCCGCCCTTGAAAAGATTAAAGCTGCTACGCTAAATCTATGGGAGTTGATGCATTCATATATTTAAAGTATTTTCTCATAAAATCAATATTTTTAAATTATTTTATCTGTGTACTTTTCTTAAACGATCTCTTTTTTTTCCCCTTGGTTTTCAAAATATTTCTAACACTGGACATAACCTGGACAATTGCGTAGTTGATCCTAAATAAAAAGAAATAAAAATATTTCTTTTTTATGAGATTTACAGTCGAAACTGCATCCACAGAATTGTGTGCAATCTTTCTTTGGCATAATATTAAATGCAACTTTTAAGGTATATATGCCTACTCTCAAATCACCATTTTTGCAAAAAATTTCGTTTTTATTTTAATTTAATTTAGGATTCCAAAAATGCCTTGCTTTTGGCTCAGTGATAATCAGAATTAGAAGCAAAGTAAGCTCAAAATATAAGCCTTTATACATAAGTTTTTGTGTTGTATTAAAATCTTAATTTGCGTTTTCTGGAAAAATCTGTTTTTCATTGTTTATCTTTACAAGAAACCTGATTTTTTAAAAACTTTTTAAGATATCAAAATAAAATTTGGTCACAAGTCATACGTTTTGTTTACCTATTGGTATGTTACGAAGTAAAATACAGAATTTAAGCATGCATACATAAATTTCAGAGTTATTTTCATTGAAAAAAAAATATTTTTTTTAAAGAAAAATCATGCTTGTACATAAAATTTGTTATATGTTAGAAAATTATAGAGGTATTGTAAATCTTTCGCTTCATAACACAGGCAAGTGGTTTGCTAATATAATCAAATCTCCTTGAACGACCAATTTTTTCATGGAACGAAATTTGTTTCCATAGGCTCAATGCTAATTTTAGCTCCCTTCAAAAACCATCCCAATTCAATTCCCTCCATGAGCGACCAATTTCTTTGAAGAAAATGAAACAAATTCCATTTATTCCTGGTCGATTGAAGATTTGATTAGAAAAATAATTCCAGAGAGCACATTATTCATTAAACTTCTAAACTAAGTTTAGATGTCTTTTTTATTATTATTCCGGTAACTTTTAAGTGTTAAAACACTCCTTTGTGCCTTTTTGGGCAATGAGTTTTAACTCTCAGATGACAAATTAAGAATGACAGTCAATAACTCAAGTGCCCTATTCTGTCAGGAAACTCTCAAATAAATAGATAAATTATTAAATCGTCATTATTTGTTCCTGCCACCCGCCCCCCCCCCCCCAAAAAAAAAAATGAATTTATTTACCGAATTTCTAAAGAACTTTGAAATAAAATCATAAAATCAAAGCAAAAGTCATTGTATTCATTTGTAAAACTCTGTAGTAATTATCTTAACTAATTAACTTTTGTTTTGATACTTAATTTTTTATATTTTTTTGCTAATGTGAAAAATAAATTAGTAACATTAATTGTTAACTTTTTTCCACATTTAAAATCTAGGTTTAAACATGACCTCCATTAAGGCCCCTGTCCTCGCTCGAGGAAACGCTCGCGAGCTAATGCTATTCCTATGGGGAAGCATTTTTCTAATAACTCTTTCGCATTTTGAAATTTTTGAATAATTTTTTTTTTTTTTTTGCATTGGATAGCTGAGGTGCATGCCGATAGCGCACCTTTTTTACTTTTTCGATTTTGGTTGCAGATATATTTTTTAAAAAAGCACTTTCAGTTTCGAAACCGGTTTTGAAAGTGAAACTAATTTTGTAAAAAGTATCTGCAACCAAAATCGAAAAAGTAAAAAAGATGCGCTGTCGGCATGCTCTTCAGCTATCAAATTAAAAAAAAATTATTCAAAAATGTTAAAATGCGAAAGAGTTATTAGAAAAATGCTTCCCCATAGGAATAGCATTAGCTCACGAGCGTTTCCTCGAGCGAGGACAGAGGCCTTAAGAGACCATCTCTCAGAGAAACCAATTTTTATTGGAGTAGAACGTGGTTGCTTTCGGGAAGTTTTACTGTATATTGTTGGGAAAAAAAGTGAAATGTCTTGAATAGATTTCGTTGTAGAAAGTTTGGGCATAAACGCATTTCTTTTCCAAAGTTTGACTTAAATGCCAAATTTGAAAAGTTAATTAAAATTCCATAAAAACTTTATTTGGATTTTATAGTTTTATTCTTTGTTTTTAACTAAAAACACATGTGTTTATTAAAAATTTTAGACTTTTCAAAAAAAAGTCTCTCGAAGGAAGCAAGTTTATTTAATTTTAATTTAATTTAATACAATGTGAATATGACGCACTATAATAGTATATATTATTTCATATATACATTTTATGTCGGGTAAGATTTTCATTTTTTTAGTGTACCAAAAATGAATACCTCAAATTTCCCGAGGAAAACAATATTTTTGTTTACTTTCTTATTTTAAATTGATCTTTAAACAAAAATAGAACTTTTTTCTCTTAAAATGTATATAAAGTTCTTACAAAACTAGGATTCAAAAAAACATAACGATTTATGATTACTTTAACGAAATATGGTCTATAACCTCCTTAGTTCTGATGTCGCCTGTAGTAGACACTAAAAAACATCCTTTAAAATAATTTAAATGCTTCTGAAATTGATAAAATTCTATGCTCATGCGTGCAAACCATAAGCATCGATATATGGTTATAATCGATATAAGTTTGAGATATTTTATAGTAATTTTAAAATAATTTTTGTGATTCTTCATAACATTTGTCTCAGGACTGAGGACGTTAAAGGAAAAGGTTCTGAATTTCCGACTTCTTAACTGTCATAAATGTCCCTCAACTTAAGAAATTATGTTATTTATTTATTTACCTTCGAACTTAATTATTTTCTTTCGATTTAGGTTCCACTCTTTTGCAATTTCACAGTACCATGCAAACATGCTCAATACTTCGACGAACCTGACAAATATCTGCCCGAAAGGTGGAATGACAGAAGAGGCATAAGGCAAAGAGGTGCCATGATGATGCCATTTGGCATGGGAACCCGAATGTGTGTCGGCCGTAAGTTTGCCGAAATGGAGATGAACACAGCACTTGCCAAAGTAAGACTCATTTGTTAACCCTTAGAAGGACACTGGTTTATTATGTATATCACTTAATTTTAATTCCAAAAAGCCACATTGGCACCAAAATTTAGGAATTAAATTTTGTTTTATAAAATGTAAGCGAAATGTAAGCGAAGCTTTTACTCATTTTCATATAAATGTATTTTTAAATACCGGTGTCATTCAATCAATTTAATATTTTAGCAACATAAGTTCTTTGCCTTTGAAAGGGTTGTAAGAAAATATTAGTATCTTTCACACTAAGAAGTAAGCTACCTGAGGTACTATCGCCGATTTTGATGACAATGGTATCATCGAAAAAGTCTTGTCTTGAAAACGAAATAAACACGGCGGGAGGTGCAAGGCAATTTGCACAACCATTCCACCAATGGATAAATAAACAAGTAAGAAAAATCATGCGTTAAGCATAGATTATGAAGCACTTTCCAACACTTAATGAAATCTTTAACAAAACTTTGTTATTTAGGGAAATAATAGTGTATAGCCAAATATACCCAAATATGTATTCCAGTACATTAGAACAGCCCTGTATTTTATATGTCAGTTCATATAATGGGGAAATTTAGCTTAGCAAGAAAATACCCAGTAGCTTGAAATTTCTTTTTCAGCATACTATTAGATGGAAACTTCATACTATTAGATGGAAACATACTTGGATACTTTTGTTCAGCCCTGTAGTTTACATTGTATCTTTATTACACGTCAGCATTAGGCTAAAATTTATTGTAAAATGAAACACTTTTAAAACAACTGAAATCACATTCTCATAAATCATAATTCATAGGCGTCCATACACCGAATTCTTTGCGTGGCCCTGTATATCCCTTTATCTATATTCTGCAAATATTTCTCAGTAAATTGAATGCAGCTCAGCGTAAAAATGCATAGCTTATTTAAGAACCACGTTTAAATAATTTACGCTCATATTCAGTAACGTTGGTGAGCTCTTTTGGGTAGCCCTGTATATCAACTATAACATTTATACACACCATATAATGTGCATATATTTAGCGAAATATAAACGCGAATATCATAATTAAAATGCATTTCATCCCTCCATCAGCCATCATCGGACACATATACGGTACTTCGGAAAGAATATACTATTTGAAATCTTTTGTATGGCCCTGTAAATGCTATGTACTTCATATTATGCAAGACAGTAGCGTATAATTTATATTAAGCTTCAGTGACATATATCAATTTTATTATACATGAAAAAGCTTAATATATTTAAAATATGTCACACACAATTCCTCCTTTTACCATTATCTAATGGAATTCTTTTGTGTGGCCCTGTAAATGAATAATAGCTACATTTTCACCTTATATTTTATAGAATACATATTTTAATATGTTTGACAGGGTATAACATCTTTAAAATTCCTTTGAAACGATTTTTTCCAATAGGCCGTAATGTAATAGGAAACTTTTGATCCGCCCTGTAGATAAACTAATCATGGTAGAAACTTCATTTTCCATAGGACTTGTGCTAGGGTAAACGTCAATAACGTCCTAAAATTTCATGGCAACCCGGGTATATTAACGATTTTTCCCCATGGGCCGTAATGTAATGGAAAACTTTTGATTCGCCCTGTAGATAAACTAATCATAATAGAAACTTCATTCTCAATAGGGTTCGTGCTAGGGTAAACGTCAATAACGTCCTAAAATTTCATGGCAACCCGGGTATATTAACGATTTTTCCCCATGGGCCGTAATGTAATGGAAAACTTTTGATTCGCCCTGTAGATAAACTAATCATAATAGAAACTTCATTCTCAATAGGGTTCGTGCTAGGGTAAACGTCAATAACGTCCTAAAATTTCATGGCAATCCGAGTATATTAATGATTTTTCCCCATAGGCCGTAATGTAATAGGAAACTTTTGATTCTCTCTGTAGATAAACTAATCATGGTAGATACTACATTTTTAGTAGGGTTCGTGCTAGGGTAAACCTCAATAACGTCCTAAAATTCCATGGCAATCCGAGTATATTAACGATTTTTCCCCATAGGCCGTAATGTAATGGGAAACTTTTGATTCGCCCTGTAGATAAACTAATCATGGTAGAAACTTCATTTTCAATAGGACTTGTGCTAGGGTAAACGTCAATAACGTCCTAAAATTTCATGGCAATCCGAATATATTAACGATTTTTCCCCATAGGCCTTAATGTAATGGGAAACTTTTGATTCGCCCTGTAGATAAACTAATCATGGTAGATACTTCATTTTCAATAGGGTTCGTGCGAGGGTAAACCTCAATAACGTATAAAAATTTCATAGCAATCCGAGTGTATTTACGGGAGTTAGAGCGCGGACAGACGGACAGACGGCCAGACAAACCGAATGCATAAGCACTTTTCAACTTTGTTGGAAAGTGCTAATAAAAAAGCATGTTTTTCAAATGTTATTGTGAGCAATCGGCATGTGTTTGTTAATGTTGTTAATAAAGGTAATGTGTTGCTATATAATGCAATGAAAGGAATGTGCTGTTTAATAAAGAATATTACGAATGTGGACCTATTAAGGCAAAAAAAGTCAATGCCACAAGTGTCGTGATTAGTAAAGACTTTGTAGCTCTTATGACAGTAAGTCCATTCATGACACTTGGTGGATCACTTGGTTATTAATGAAAGTGGATGTTCTTCACACCAGGCACATTTGATAAATGGTTAGTTGTTGCGTCTTACAGATCTGAAATTTGGTATTTCATTTCGTAGTAACGCCTTTTGGAAAGCATATCGGGCATGTCAACAAACACAAGGGCGTAAATTAGGTTGTGAATTAAATAATGCAATTTTATGATAGCTTCCTTTATAGTAAAATCTTCTCCATCACATATAAGCCGATGAGTTTTGGAATACTCGGTTATACGTTTGTTTGACTGTAAAGTTGTAGTCATGAAACATTTTAACATCAAGTGGAGGAAGGTATGTCGTTGTGCCTCTTGGTATAATCATGACTTCGTCGTTTTTCTCCAATTTTCTATTGAAGTTCGGAATCTACATAGTCTACCCGCATATCCAAGATGAGCAGGCCGTTCCAGCAATAATTTTTTTAATGTTTCGAAATGCAATTCAGCCAACTGTTTCGATGTTTTACCTGAAGTAGAGTTGGTTAGTAGGAAATTAGGATAATACAGCTGTTGTAGACGTTTTTCCACTCGTGGCCAAATTTTACTTGCAACTCTTTCAAAGTTCATTTCGGATAGGTTCGCATTGGATTTGTTTCTCGCGACAAGACCTTCCAAACGATATCACAGTTACCAAAATTGGCGTCTAGCACTTAGGTAGTTGCCTTGTAAAAGAGTGAATGCCTTTTAAACGCATATCCATTTCCAGTGTAAAGTACATTTTAAATGGTATAATATAAAGAATTAGGAAATGTACACATATAATGTTCTTACAATAAAAATATATAAATATTTCCGAATTGAAACTCCTCCTACCCATTCTTTTGATGTCAAGAAAGATGAAAAGTCACAACGACAAAAGAAATCATCCTTTTAAAAATATTTTTTCTTAGCGGAAGTCTTAATGCTTTTGAGAGCAGATAAAGTAAAGTATCTATAACTCATTATAAACTGTAATAATTTTAATCGTTGCATTAATTTTATAATATTTTTTTTTAATGGTACAAGTACCGTCGTAGCGTAAAGGGTTGAAAGTTAAATTTATTAGTCAGCATTGCACAGAAACATTTTTATTTTTTGTTTTATAATATAAATTTTTAATTAGAAATGTTTTCTCTTTCAGATTGTACTCAATTACAAGCTTGAAAGCACAACCGACAAAATGAGGTGCAAACAAGCCTTTGTAATTATACCGGCAGATCCAGTGTCTATAGTGTTCAAAGACCGCAATAAATGAGAACTTCCTTACAGTCTGTTTTTGTAAACTAAAACAGTCCTCGATGCAATCTACCTCAAGAAATATTTATACTTAAATTTACAAAGAAATTATCTGCGAGTAGGACGTTGTTGCCTGAAAATTACATCAGTCGTGGTGGAAAAAGTCGCCATGTCTAATACAGACCTGAAGAATTTGATTTTGTTTATCAGGTCGTTACAGAATGTTCTCAAAGTTTTGATGAAAACAGACAATTTTGATTGAAAAACAGAATTTTTTTCCACAAATCAACTCGTGTTTAAAGATTTTAAGAGGCTACTTCAGTCACGCAAAAGTATCCATTTACTAATCTTAATCTAATGGGAGAATTTTTTTAAGATATGATTCGTTTCATTTCAGTATTTTTAAATGATTTTTTTTTTTCATTGAATAGCTGAGTTCAATCGCTATAAAGGCCATTTTGTATTTTTTAGATTTCCTTTGCAGTTATTTTTCACTAGGACAACTTCACTTTTGGAACCACTTTTGAAAAGTGAAAGCATTCTCATAAAAAAAAAAATAATAATAATAATAATAATAATCATAATCGAAAAAGTTAAAACTACATTTCTAGAGATTGACCTCAACTATGTAATGCAAAAAAATAAAAATAAAATAAAATAAATATAAATATAAATAAATGAAGAAATGAAATACAAACGAGATATCTAAAAAATTCTCCCATTGGATACCATTAGCTGACGGGTCTTTCCGCGTGACTGAAATAGCAGTTAAAAGGAGGTTCTTCTTTGGCCTAAAGTTAATTTGATTTTTACGGGTTTTTTTCTTTTTTTTTTTATAACAAACAAGAGATATCACCTTCGGATTTCGTGCATTATACTATTTTATTATCATGATTAATGAATTATTGAATATTAGAGTGTCTTTTCGAATATTTTTGGAACACATTGCATGTTATTAAAAATAGACAATAAAACATTTTTAAAGATTTTTTAAATTAGAAGTCGAATTAATTAAGTAAACTAACTTATTGAATCCATGATCTAAATAAAAAGAATAGATTATAAAAATTTACAAATTATCTAAGTAATAATTTATTCATGCAATTTATTTAATTTAATGTAATGAATTTTATGCAATAAATAAATTGGCTTGGTAAATTTATCCAATGAAAAAATTCAATTAACCATTTTTAATCGAAGCATTTTAAAAATACAAAATTTTTTGATACATTTATACCTGAAAAAAGTATTTTTTTTATTTGAGAAGTTAATGAATTTATTAAAATCAAACATGTAATATTTTTTCTAATTAAAATAAAGTAAGGTTTCCATAAAAAATGAAACTGGGTAATATAATACTTAATACATAATAAAATAAAGGTACAGGAAAAAAATATTCCCCTTTGTAATATCTTCCCTCCGTGATATTTCATAAGCGTTCCAAATTTATATTTACAGCTTTGATCCTCCATAAAACTTAAACGGAATTAGATAACAAAAATATCTTTATTGTATAATGAAAAACAAGTTCCAAAGTTTTATGTGATGTAGAGCTCTATATGAGTGCTTTTTGGTTGCACGAATATCATCGATATGGTGTTGAACCTCCTGACGTACTCAAATTACCATATTATATTCCAACGGTGTCCTAAATTTATCTTTACAACTTTGATCCCTTCCTAAAACTTAAACGGAATTAGACAACAAAAATCTCTAACATGGTCAGCAGCATACGAGGTTTGAGATTTTTCTATGCCAGTTCGAATCCCGTTCGCGCTTATTTTTCTGAACGAAAAAATTATTTCTTTGTTAAAAATAGTAGATTAGGCATTGAAAAGGCTATAAATATTTTAGAAAACAACAAAAAAATTCTGGTCTATAGACATGTTTATTATTATTATTATTATTATTATTATTATTATTATTATTATTTTACTTTTCATTAAATATTTCAACGTGCAAATTTCGTAGTTAAAAAAATACTTATACGCGACAAAATTTACATTTAATTTATTTTTTTATTTCAGCAATCATACATATTTTTTCAATTGCGTTTCGAAAACGATTGATGAAAATTTTCGTTCCAAAGACCAAATTGACATTAATGATTAATTCAATCTTTCGTTCTGTTTTGATTTTCGAGCAGATGACAAACCAGAGCTCAAGTACTCATCCGCTAACTTTGTAATTCTCACTTGCTACAATGACTGGCTCCCTTAAAAAATTTACTGAACGATGGAACCATTTAGTACCATACAAGGAAAGATATTCTGAACAAAGGATAGGATATTTTTTACTGTACCTACATCTTGTTTTTCGTATAATTTTATTTTATTGTTGTAAAATGCACCTTGTAATTAGAGATTATTTATAAATAATAGATAGGTTTTTGAAAGGAGGAGGGGGGGGGGGGGCTGCTGTATTTGTAATGTACGCACATGTGAAAAATCATAATCAAAATGAAAAGAAAGTTTTTTTTTTTTAATATGAAAAAGAATTGCAAGGCAGGGTGATCCCACTAGTAGTTGATACTCTTCCAGTAGTTGATTAAATTTTTTAAATATTGCGCCATTTTAGATGGAAATAAATTTTATAAATAACACTAGCATAATATTTTTATTTAGATGTTAGTGCACCTGTTGCCACATTGTTATGAGCTGTCTACTGTAAGAAAAGTCATTTTATGTTGTTGTTTTTTTTTTTTTTTTTAGAAAGTGTAAACATTTAACAGCTTTTGATCAGCTGGAGACAATTATAGACCGGGAGGCACAGACTCATCGAGTTCACGGGTGAAAATCGAGGATTAGTTAAATTTCGATCCGCATATTAAAAAGCAAATGGTCTGCCATATCATATCTTGGTAAAAAAAAACACCTAAAAACTCGATTTTAGCAGTTGACTCTCAGGTTTACCATTGTGTTTTCCTGCACCCGAAAGTATGAAAATATGGAGGATTGAGAGCAGGAAAACATAATGGTAAATATATGAGTCAACTGCTAAATTCGAATTTTTAGGTGTTTTTTACCAACATGTGACTTGACAGATCGATTACATCATTATGCAAATAGAGATCCAATGAATTCTAAATTTTCATCCGTGAACTCGATGAGATGATTGTCTGTGCTGCCGCCTCCTGGTTTATTAAGGTTGTAGAAAGCATGCTATTCATGTCTAAAACGAAGGATAAAACCCCATAGCACTAACTTTATTGGGTTAACTACTGACTGGATCACCCTAAATAAATAAAATTTCTGTGCAAAATGTTTTGATTAGCAATAATTATTTTATGTGCTGAATTCGAAGATAAGGAGGTAATTTATTTATTCTAAGCGACAACAGTATCGACTTGCTGTAATACATATCATTAGCATAATTCTTCACACAGAGCTGGACTGGTTGCACATTTTATTCATTTTTTTTTTTTAAATATTTATACAGTCTTTTGATAACCTATTTTCAGGTGTTTGTCTATTTATTTATTATTTTCTAAAAAGAGTGTATACTACTGCCATATATTGTTTTTACTTCACTTTTGTATGTTTTATACCATCGATACTTTGTGCACACCATGGAATACATTGTGTTCTTTGAAGGTGAAGTAGTGCTGCAATTTAGATTTCCTGATGGAATTTATTACTGTAAATTTTTCGATTTTGGAAATAAAGCATTTTATATTTCAGTGGATTATGTCTGAATGAATTGCTTCACTTTTTCCATCTTTTTTTTTATTAAGGATAAATGATTTTGATATCAAACTAAACACTATATTTTTATTTTTTGAAATGTTAAATCTTTACCGGTACAGTATCACTGAAGTACGATAACAAAAGAAATTTGTTGTTGGAGGAGGGGGGAGGGCACACTAATACTTACCAATCATGGATATGCATAATATAAAACATTAAAATAAAACACGTGTGAACTATTTATAAATGCATCGCAATTCCAAAATAATTTTTAACCTATATTTGAATATTTTTAATACATAGTTACAGGGCCGTAGCTAAAGGGCGCTATGGGCGGCTCAGCCCCCCCTAAAATATTTTGAGCCCCCCCCCTGGAAAAAGTTCCAAGGTCACTAAATGTTCCGAAAACTCAAATGAAATTCTGTTCAAAAATCTAATTTAGTTTTGAGACTTTTTCACAGTTTTGCAGAGTTACTAAATTGTATCTAAAATACGGGTTTCAACACTCCCTCATCCTATTGGTACATGTGAAGCTAACAGGATTTAATTTTGCACCAGTTATACATTCAAAATTTTCATCATCATATACTTTTCTTAGCATAAAATGAAGTTATTACAACAGTTTAATGAGAAACATAGTACCTACAGTGTGAATAGGCACTAATTTATTTTTCTGCATTAGAGAGAGAACAAAAAAATATGAGCCCCCCCCCCTACATTCCCTAGAGCCCCCCCAATCGTACACTTCTAGCTACGGCCCTGCATAGTTATGCTCTATTACGGAATTGAGAATACTACTTGATTATCCCAACAACCATTTTGACAAAATATATAAATCGCCAAACTACTCGTAAATTATACAAATTGGCATAATTTTTTATTTTAAGTAAAGAAAGAGCAAATAAATTAGTAAAAGATAAATAAAAATACGAATTAAACGCCGAATTAAAAATCACTTGATGACGTAAAAAAATACGTCTAACGTATTTAATGTCAGGTGAATGTGACATTTACGATAAGTTATTATTGGCGTTTAATCTTATTGTTTGGGGATAGTTTTTTGGTCGACGGGCTGATCAAATAGTATTGAACTGCGTAAAATAAACATCCTTATCTCCAAAAATGTTAATCGTATTAGCTTACAGATTACTGCTTTGGATTAAGGTCTCATTTCCAATTAAAATATATTTTTGAATTGAAATTTGAATGAAATACAGGGTCATAAAAAATCGAAGAGTGTGAAAAATAGGATTATAAATATCTCGACAACTAATTATCCGATCAATTTCATTCTTCATGCAAAATTTATGTTTTTTATTGTCTTTTACAGTCTCTCCTTAAAATAAAAAAAAAATTAGAAAAGGTCTATGTACCTTTCATCAGAACGAACATTTCGAAAGTCCGAAAAAAATAATTTCTGATAATCGAGGTTACTAATATTAAATAGGCTTCTTTCCATTATTACATACTAAGTGTACACCACATTTTAAGTCTGTCTGAATTTGTTCGGGAGATACAGCGTTTACAGACAGATACATACAGAGACATATTTTTGGTAAAAATGTGTTTTTTTGGAATTTTCAGTGTCTGAAACCTTTAAATCAGTCAAAAAAAATTTTTTTTTTCGATTTTCAAAACGATTGCAAGATTTACGTTATGCTACGTAAAAAAAGTAAGTAAGAAAAAGGGTTACTTAAATTAATTTTGAATTCATGGAAAAGCGTAAAAAAAATTGTTTGAGCTTAAGACTGCTGCAGAGAGACGACCATCGCATCAAATTGATGGTTGAAATTCTAAAATTATTTAAAACTCGATTAGTGGTAGAAAACACTTGCAAACCCGATTTTAGTGGTTGACTGGTAGTTTCACAATTGTGTTTTCCTGCTTCCAATCTTCATACACTAGTAAAAATATCGAAAAACATTTTCCCTGTTTTTAAAGACTATCTATTTTCTGGTCAATGAGAACTCTCCATAGGCGTTTATGTAACATTCCTATTGGTCAGAAAATAGATGGTACTTTTCACGATATTTTTAACAGTGTACTTTAGGGTGCAGGAAAACACATTGATAAACCTAGCGAACAGCCACTAAAATCGGATTTGCAGCTTGTTTCCATTAAGATATGGCTTGGAAGTCAAATCGACATTAAAATCTGAAATGGAAAAAACGTCAGAAAATACTATTCGCCAAGAATTTCTTTATATCAACAAGAAAAAAGAAACACACTGCACTTTACGGTCAGCTTTGATGCACAGTACAGGGTGTCTATAAAAGAACTTAGGGGTTTTGAGGCAAAATATTTTAATGAAATAAAAAACATACATGTTTTATACATGACTGAAAAGCTTACATTTTCAAGTTTTTTTTTAACACTTAGTAAAGTTCTATATGAGCCCCGTTAGTGGCACGGCAGACGTCTAAACGGTATTCTACCTCTTCCCATGTCCTGGCGAGCATGTCTGTGGGGACGGTTGCCACACAATTGACTATTCGTTCCCTGAGATATTGAAAATCACGAATTTTCTCTGCATACACAAGATTCTTGATATGCCCCCAGAAGAAATTTCTATCGTTTCTATGAGCCAAATAACACATTGAGCCTTTTGTTGCGGAGTCGCCATCATTTCAAGTTCAACGCCCTGCAGCGCCGCCAACAGTTGATGCAAACATTCCCAATTTGTATGAGTAAAACTTTTTGAGCTACTCTTTTCAGAGAAATCGACTAAATTTTGCTATCTTTTATAGTTATTGAGATATGAATTTTTAAAACCCCGGAGTTCTTTTATAAACACCCTGTATTTAAAGATCTGGTAAGTTCCGAATAATATTTAAATATTTACTAAAAATGTAAAGAAACGAGCTGTGCTCCCGTGAGCTTCGGCGCAAATTGATCATCCATGAGGAGCTAAACAGTTGATCACTACGAATATTTTACAAACCAAGAACCAAAAGTAGCGAGAGCACAAAACAAATATAACACGACCAGGACTAAAAACGGCATATTCGATAATGGTTAGGGGAGAGTGGGGTAAAATGGAACAGCGAGAGGAATGAAACAGTAGGTTGCATCTTTATTTCTTATTCTAAACATTGCATCAATCACACACAAGATAAATCAATGGTAGTCTAATCCTCAGATGAAAAAAATTGTTGAACTTATTAAAATTGCAGTTGTATGAAGGAAAAAAATATTTCAAGAATCTCAAGTAAATTAACTTCATATATTTTTTATGTTTTCTATATATTAATGATTTGTTTATGCATAGATGTAATAGTTTCCCTATTTATGGAACATTATACTGTATATTAATCCATAATTTAAAACAAGTCTAAAAGCAGCATTTGTTCATACAAGAAGTATAACACAAATCAAGGAAGTGGAGAGGAAAGTGGCATGCCAGTAAAAGGGGATATAGGACATATCCAATCCCCCTTTTTTTAACAAGATGAATGAAAATTGCTGACATGCAAACATTTTTAAAGGATAATATATTGATTATAACATTCATAATATATTATTTTACTTCAAAATGTAAAGAAATTGAATTGATGATTTTTTAATGTCATATATAACTGACATCCTGAATTTTCATTCCTGTCATGATGATACTGAATTCTATATTGTGGCACATACATTTATCAACCTACAGTCTTTGTTTGATTGTATATCTAGCTGACACTAGACTACTTGTGCCTTATAGCTTTGCTTTTTGTTGCCCCATACTTCCTTGTTAGTGGGGATGTATGGGACACATTTTGAAACTTACAATTTCTTTCATTGTGAAAAATAGCTTTTGCATGTTATGTTTACATATTTCTCAGGCAGATTAAAAAGTGTTTCACCTTGCACTCCATAAATCGAATTTTTTATTTTTGTGTCAAACAAAGTTGATTTTCTTACTTTTGTAAAAAGTGTCCCACACTACCCCACTCTTCTCCAATTCTGGAATTCTTCATCACCATGCAGAAATCATTCAGTCATTGTGTCTACACTTGCAATCATTAGATATAACGAGTCTTACCTATGCGACAACAGAAAGATAATTTAGATTTCGGCTTTTAGCAAGCGCTGTTCCGCTGGGTTCCGAAAATTCCGGCCAATATTTAAATATTCACAAACAACAAAGAAGTGCAGGAGCTAAGATCCTTTGCAAATTAGGCATTAACTAGCAGAAAACAGCCCTGGCCCTAATTGAGTCAAAAGTTTCGGAATTTTAAATCTGCATTTATTTTTATTTTTTTATACTTTAACCCCTTGAGAATGATTAATGAAGATTCGCACCAGAAACACTTTATTAAATTTTATTTTTATAACTTTGGTGAAAAAAATAGAATTCATAAAAATGATACAGAAAGGCAATCGTTTTAGGTGCGTTCGTAATTATGTAAATTCGTAGCACCTATTGTTATCGTTCAGTCCGTCCGTCTGTCCGTCTGTCTGTCTGTCTGTCTGTCCGCATATAACAACGTAAAAACTACCCAACCGAATCGTTTGAAATTTGAAATACATAATTATAACATAATTTTGTCGAGCCATTTCAAATTTTATGAAAATCGGATAGATAGATCAATTACAGGGACAATCAAAAGGACTCCGTTACATTACGGTCAATGGGAAAAAAGTTTCAGATGCATTTTAATGATGTTACACTCATTCGACATACTAGAATTCGCATGAATCTATTACTAAAATATGCACTCTGTACAATCTGTGATGCAAAGAATTTTTATTATTAAATTACAGGGCCACACAAAAGTATTCCACTACATAATGCTATACGGGGAAATATTGTTTGGAGCGTGTTTTAATTATATTCAACTATTTCAAATTTTATGAATAAGATATTCGTTGCTGAGATGTAATAAAAATTATTTCCAGCATATTTACAGAAACACAAAGATTTCGACTATTATACTGTATCCGAATTACGCTCTACTATATCAGCAAGATTTGAATATTTTTAAAACTTCGTTATCGTACGAATGCACCTCATTTGCTACGTTCACGTGCAATTTTCAACTTGTTTATTATTATTATTACATTTATTATTTACAGTTTTATGACATTATTACAACCCAATGAAGTTTAGTTTTTAAATTTTCTATGGCATACTAATTAAAATTTATTTATTTAAGGGTAATTTTTCAGTACGTTATGTATAAGGGTAGAATTGCGATCATTCAAATTTCATTTAGGATATAGTTATATTTTTTCACTCATTACTTAAAAAAAAAAGTTAATTCAATTAATTTGAAAACAAAGGACCTTCTAGTCACTCGTTTTTCGAATTCTCTGTAATGTTAAGTATATGGGCGTTTGATGCATTTGTATATTTAAAATATCTTCTCAAGAAATTAATATTCTTAACTTCTTTTTTCATTGTTCTCTTCTTAAAAGATGTTTTTTTTTTCCTTAGTTCGCCAAATATTTCTAAAATCTTTGCTTAATTTAATATTTTATGTTTTAAAAACTGACAAAGTGTGAGTAAAATTTTAAGACTTCCTATAAAATTAAGCATAGGTTTTAGAGATATTTTGAAAACTAAGAAAAAAAAATAAACATGCTTAAAGAATAGAACACTGAAAAAAGAAGTTAAAAGTATTAATTTTCTGAGGAGCTATTTTGAATATAAAAATGCATCAAACGTCCACAGACTTAACAATACGGAGGGGAACTCTGAAAATAAATGATCAGAAGTCGCTGGCCAAAACTTCCAAAATTTAGCTCAGGTAATTTACAAGATACAAACAATACATTATACAAACGATTTATGTTTTGAAAAATCCTAATACATATTCAACAGAAAAGCAGGCTTACACTGAAAATAATAGACTGGATATTTATCTACTTCCAGAACCTTATAATTTCCCAGAATGAATTAAAACCCTGTGAAGCCTCCCATGCTCAAATACTAAAACTGCTTTTGGGTGATTGCAGAAGAGGGTCAAGGTTGGCAGTTTTATTGTCTATTTCGTTTTATTTACTTATTATTTTATTTATTTTTTTCTTGTAGTGTTACATCTTTCCAAGCATCGCGTTCTTCCACCCTCTGCAGGGAAGATATTTCTGGGAGCTGGGGGGAGGCCTCAGATAATTTTCGTCTTGCATGTCTGTCGTCCTTGCAGCTATAAGGCTGCGTTCAAATTGCAGTACTCTTCCCTTCAACTGAATTCGTGGAAAAAGTGGGGAAATCTTTTGTATAGGATCCATTTGTGGTTTCTTCATAATAGAAATAAGCAGTGTTCTCGCTGTCGCTCGCCAATGCGCCAAATTGCGACTAAATTCTTCATTTGGCGAGTAAACATGAGATTTGATTCGCCAAATTGCTAGTGCTCAATTATTGTTTTTTCTTTCTTTTTTCATACATATGCATATATACAAATTCTCAATATATACCTATTTGTAATACATTTGTAGCGGATAGTTGAAATTAGATTAATAACAATCGTAGTCGCAGTTATAAAAAAATAGGTTATTTTAGAACATATTGGGAAAAAAAGGGAGTGCGTTAAGGTTGTTCTCAATTGCTCCGCTCAACTAGCGCAAAATGTTTTGACACATTTACAAATTCATTTTTTAATAGAAAGATATAAAATTGGAATGCCTAACTATGGAAGCGATTTCGAATAGAACTTATTTTTTCATTTTATGATAATTAAATTACCTATCCAGTTTTAAACTATTTTGATCACGTGATCACCCGTTTTTCTCCCGCTTTTCCTGCTTTCGTCGGGAAATGTGCTCAAAAATGTTAACTTTGAAGGCTACTTATAAAAGATCTATTGTGTTTTTTTTTTTTTTTAAACAGAAAATTGAGTGCAATTAGACAGTTTCTGAATAACAACGCCTGCTATTTTCATGCATTTCATGCAAAAATAAATTAAAGCATATGTCACAAAGTTACTCTTTTTGATTTAACAACACCCTTAAAGGATAATTTTTTTGTGCTACACGGCGAATCTATTTGGCCAACACTTTTTTCATTTGGCGAATGTTTTTTATTTTTAATTAGCCAAATTACTAACGTTGGCCAAATGTCAGCGAGAACACTGGAAATAAGGAGAGCAAACAAAAGAATCGGGAGGTAGGCAATCCACACTCCTTAACTGAAAGATTTTTCTTTTCCGTCCCTTACCTGCAAAACTCATTAAGATCAAAAACACCGCGTCGACACAACAAACGAGCCGACACCGAATTTCAAGAAGTGGTCAAATGTGTTTGGGCCTTAAGGCTCCGAGCACATGTGTATTTTGCCCAAGTTCAACTGAATTCGAGGAAATCCTTCCTTCTGCGGTTTACTGAAAATAGAAAATGGGGATATTGCAATGTTTCAGAAGATAACTATCCCAACCCTACTGAAGTGAAAGATCCCTATCCTACAATTGGATTGAAGCTTTCCTTCTTTGAAATGTTAAAACCATTATACATAAAACCCACCGCCTGCGAACATAAAACACGCCGACTTCTAACATCAAAAAGTAGTTGTATGCGTTCGCACCTTAAGACAGGCGGGCAGGATGTTGGTTTGCGGTGCAAAGACTTCACACAATTTCAAGGCTCACGCAAATTAACGATACAGTAAATTCCTTTTAATTGGGATTTTAAAAAGACCTGTAGTGTTAAGGTATCCCAAATTAGAATTCACAAAAACTTGTATCTAAAGAAAATCAAGAAAGATAAAACTATGAACCAAATCATCGTTGAGCTTGAAAATACATACTCATTCTTTGTAATACTTACGAGTTTTTTCCTGCGTATGTTCTATAGAATTCATACATATTGCGAAGTACAAGAATGTAGTTAAACTTATCTAGTCAGATGTGGCAATCCCAAAACTTTCTTCTATCTTATGCATGTTAATACTTCCTGAAAAATGCAGCATCAGTGCCACCATTTAGGTGATTTACATCAAAATCTAATCAGCAATAACTTATAGCAAATTTTAACTGAATCTGAAATTTGACGAAAATCCGTGCATTAGTTTTTGAGATAGAGCTATTGCAAAATTATATATATAAAACCCCTCCGTGTATAACAATTCCGAGGTCAACCTATCCACGAGAAAAAGAAACTCATTCACCTATGAAAACGTTTCATAGTCGTAATGGAGCGTTCTCATTGGTCAGATTTACAGTAAGAGCTGTAAATGACGTCACTACATTTTACTTCGCTTTGAAATCTTTCCACGATTTCAAAAAGTACACTGTTAAAAATTTGACTCATTTGCTGCAACGATACTCCACAGCTTTTATAGAATATCTCTTTCATGACCAATGAGAATGCTCCATAACACAGTAAAGTAACCGTTTTCTATAAAAGCGGTGGAGTGACGCTGTAGCAAATGAGTCAATTTTTTTTACAGTGTATATTTAATTAAAACTTTTTATTAAAGGAAAGCGAAGGTGCGCTTTAAATGCAATATTGTTAAAATTTTTATATTCGGGTTGCTTTAATTTTTTTTTTTTTCTTTACAGCCGTGAATGACTCTTGAGAATTTCAATTCTATAAAATCATTGTGAAAAGTTACCTCCGATTTTAAAGGCAATCTATTTTCTGACCAATGAAACCGTTCCATAGTCGTAATGGAGCGTTCTCAATGATCAGATTTAGATTGGGAGCAGTAAATGACGTCACTACATTTTACTTCGCTTTGAAATATTTTCACGATTTCAAAAACACTATTTAATTCAAACTTTTTATTTAAGCAAACCGCGGGTGCGTTTTAAATTTCATTATAATCCCCACTCCCATTTACCAGTTTTGCTATAGTTTTAAATGCAGATTTCTGTTGAAATTTTCTTTCCTTCTTTCTTTTTTTCTTTCTTTCTTCTTCTTTTTTTTTTTTTTTTTTTGTTAGATTTTTTTCTCTTTCAAGTTTAATCGCTGTATTTATCAAAATTGTTTCAGCCTAAAGTGGCTATGATTGACCACAGTTGTAATTTTTTATCATCCTTTAAAAATGCATTACACGTCATTTTGACGGGCTATCTTCTAGTCTTTAAAATAAATCTACATAACAGCGCCATATGTATGATGTACACCAAAATCTAATCAGGACAAAGTTTTTATCAAAAGTATTTTCTGAAAGTTGATGAAAATCCATGTGTTAGTTCTTGAGATACATTTATTGCGAAATTATGAAAAATGCAGTATAGCATCACCATCTGTAGGACAATTTACAACAAAAATTAAACAGCACTAATCTATATCAGGGACTAACTGAATTTGAAATTAAAGAAAAATGCGTGCATTAGTTCTTGAGATAGAGCTATTACGATAATCACGAATAATGCACCATGGCAGCGCCACCTGTTGAGCGATTTGCACCAAAACGTAATCCGCAACATGTTATATCAAGTAATCTAAAGTTTTATGAAAATCCATGCATTAGTTCTCAGATAGAACGCCCACAATTTTTTTGTCAGATACGGACAGACAGCTGACTGGCAGTCTCACAGACAGACATTTTGTAAAAACATGTTTTTCGTGTTCTCTGACCCTAAGACGTGTAAATCCGTCGAAAACCGGATTTCAAAAATTTTCTTGAATCTAATACATGTATATTATAGAGGCCAAACGTATCTGTGCGTAACGCATACGTCATTTTGAGAATGGCAACACTTTCCAATGAAATTTCAGTTTTGCATTTTTCGCTACTGTAAATTTTATACTTCTAAAAATCGCATATTTCCGATTTTTACACCGTCGCATACAGAAAAAAAATGTACTTTTAAATGCAATTTGTTTGAAAGCTGTATCTCAATTTGTTTTTGAGATATTAATTTTTTTTTTTTTTTAATAATATTTAGTGCCAATTTTGTAATTGTGGCAACAGAATCACTCCATATCCTCTCAAAATTAAAAAAAAAAAAAAAAAAAAAAAAGGGAATTAAAATGCGTATACTTTGCAAAAAATATCGTCTGTTATAAAATTCTGTGATTTCGGTTTTATTTCGTTTTTATTCATCAGTTAAATAAACTTCAAGTTTTTTTCCATCTTTGTGTTTATTTGTATTTTGTTTTTCTGATGATGATTGAGTAAATTCAATCGAAACATGTAAAAATTAAGATTTTTTAATGTTTTTATTAGTATTTGACGTCCTTTATAGCAATTTAATATTTTAACGCATATTTTTGAAAGGTTTTTAATGGATGTATAAGAAAACTTCTATTTATAATTAATATTCAAGTTTTGAGTTAAAGTGATTTTAAAATGATTAAATTAACATACCATTTTTTAAAACATGGTGAATATGGATAAGAGAAGTAGATTTTTAAATTTTGAGAAAATGAAAATTATGACGGGTTTTAATTTCGTGTGAAATTCTATGATCGTGTCAATTTGGAATAATATATATATTTTTTTTCATTCGCGTTTATACCAAACATAAGTCTCAATTGATAAATTTATCATAATAGCTGATCTTTACTATATTTTACTGATTTTATATGCAATTAAAGTTTATTTTAAAAAATTTGGACAACTGAATTTTATAGTATTTTGTTAATATTAGCTTAAAATAATATTTGTTTGAGAGGTAGACTGATCAGTATAAGATGCATTTTTTTACTGTAAGCAGTTTTGTAGATTTATTATAAATCAATGAAGCAGTTCCTTCTTAAATGTTTTCTTTTGTCGAATTACGAGGGTTTCCACCTCGCTCTTATAAAAACAGAAAAGAGTAAAAATGCATATTATAATTAAAAACTCATTTTCAGAAATTATCCCTAATAAATAATATTTCGCATACTGTCTATCCAGAATCTTTTATGTGTCGCTGTGAATAAATGTTAAATACAATGCAGATCATATTCTACTGCAAGTATTTTATAGTAAACTTTATCAGTGCATATCAATTCAACATCTTTGAAATAGTTCAACATAATTAATATGAGGAATGTAGTGGAGGATATACATCGTACTTCTGGATTTTTTAAAGGAACACCGTATACCTTCTGTTTCTCAAGAAAGCTATAATATATGCACTCTAGGATATACCCTCTGCTTTGAGCGTATATCCGATGTTATTTTTACGACTACACTCCTGATTAAAATACTTCGCAAACAGTTTTTCGACAAAGACCGTTATAAAATCAAACTTTTGTGTGTGACCTTGTAAAGGAATGATAAACCGTTTGCATCACATAGAAACTATATTTTAGTACAACTCAGAAATCCATATCAGTTTCATTGTGAGTGTAATAGAATAAATACATTAAAATATGCCGCCAACATTTTTTCTTCATAGACCATAATGTAATGGAATAACTTTCGAATTCTACTATACACGTAGAATAGCTTATTAAGTTATTTCTTTTAATATTATATGTTTATTTTTAATCTAAAAGGACCAACAGTAATACATAATTAAACGAACACAGAATATGCATTATAGAACTAATGACAAATTGAATTTTTCGAACTGAGTGAAAAAAATGTCTAGGCTGCCAGTCTTTGCCGAAGGCCTATGATTTAAATTACCAGCGTTTTACTTACTAAGCCGCCTGAGCCAACGACCGACGGACACATTTCACTCAGATAACCATATTGATAATAAATAGCACCTTATCTGCCATGTATACAGCCCAACAGAATATATCGCAAGTAATGAAAGCCTATTAAATGTTGGATAAGTAGATATACCTTATTATTTTTAACTCGGTCAAAATTTTTTAGTAAAGATTACATACGAACTGAATTTTTATAAATGAGTGAAAAAATGCCAAGGTCAGGAGAGCCCCAAGAACTTTGAATCAAAGCATCAGCTTTGATTAAGGTAAAAATAATGGAAATAACTTTTTTTATTATTATTATTATAGCTTTTGAACTTCAACTACTTGATCTGTTTGATCTGAAAACGCCAAGAAACCCGATTTTAGCGGTAGACTCATAGGTTTAGCATTGTGCTTTCTTGCACCGAAAAGTATGAAAACATAGAGGATTAGGAGCAGAAACATATAATGATAAACCTATGAATCAACCTCTAAAATCAGGTTTTTAAGTGTTTTCTACCAAGATATGACTTGGCAGACTGATTGCACTTTAATATGCAAATTGAGATTTAACTAATCCTAGACTTTCATCCGTGAACCCGACGAGGTGATTGTCTGCATTGCCGCTTCCCAGTCTATTACATTCATGGAAAATCGTAAAATAAAACATTTATTATAAATATATACAGGACAGTTGCACCATAAAATTTAACTAATAAGAATGTATTTATTAAAATACAACACATTGCTCAGTGGTGCACAAAACAAGAATTTTAATATACATTTATACAGTTAAAATAAAATAAAACTATCAACGTTTCGCGCTGTCTTCTGCGGGCGTCTTCATTAAAATATGATAATGGAAGGACTAAGTTTGCATCTTGATCGAAATATTATCAATTATTATAATTAATAATTAGAAATATTATCTCTTGATCAAGATGCAAACTTAGTCCTTTCATTATCATATTTTCCTGAAGACGCCCGCAGAAGACGGCGCGAAACGTTGATAGTTTTATTTTATTTTAATTGTACAAATGTATATTAAAATTCTTGTTTTGTGCACCATTGAGCAATATGTTGTATTTTAATAAATACATTCTTATTTCTTAAAACATTTATTGTTTGACCTGAAGACTGCTGCACAAACAATCACCAGATCGAATTGATGGCTGAAATTCTGAGAACACAGTTCGTTAGAATGAAACATGGTCACTTTAGGGAGGCTTGACTGTAATTGACTGAATTAAAATATTAAACGGTTGATCATTTCATATTGGTCTTTGAATTCTTATTTCAAAACTATGACAGAAAAGTGTAACATAGTATACTAGTTGCCCTTTGCGACCAGTTTGGTCTCCCTTAAATGCATCCTAAGCATTAAATCATTGTTTGTATTCATAATTTATTTTAATTGCTCATTTTTTTTAATTAGAAGATTCTACTAAAGAATTAGGCGCAGATGTGATATATGCACCACATTGGCGCAATTGCAACAAAAAGGCAAACTTATGCACAACATGATAATCTGGCAATTGTAATTTATTCTTTAATAAACTGTTTATTTTCTTTTTTTTAATGATATAAATTGTTTTGTTCTATAATTATTAATTAAACTTTTTCATTTATTATTATTTTTAAATAGAAAAGAGTTTAAAAATGTATATGTAACTGGTATTGAAAACGAAGTTTTTTCCAAATTGGCATCAGAAAAAAATCGCACCAATGCAGTGCGTATATGATATCTGTGCCGATAAATCAAGCACTTGGTATTTTTATGCTAACTTGGTGCATCGCCAAATATTGTACCCGTGGCTTTTTTTTTTTTTTTTTTTTTTTTTTTTTTTTTTTTTAATATATTTAATAATATTAATCCTTTTACTCATTTCATTTATAGTAACATAACTTTAATTTGAAACTGATACGTTTAAAATTCATGATTTTTATTTATTTTTTAAGCCAATAGAATAAAAAAACAAAACAAAAATAACGATATTTTGAAGCTCCATAATTATAGCGAAAATCAAAAAGTAAATAAATCCAATTTAGCAGATAGTCCTAGATGTGTTTCATTTGAACGTTGCCATTAAACAATTAACAAATAGCTGTGATTTTTGTTCCACATACGTTAGCGTAATATATATATAGATTTTAATTTTTAAATGAAGATTAAATATGTTAAGTAGTTTAAAGAGCTTAAGTAGTTGACCTCTCGAACATAGCGCAAAATTAAAAAATCCCCTATATTTCTTCACCTCCGAGCAAATAGCCTATTTCTAGATATTCTGTGCACTTACAAGGAAGGTCTCCATACGGGCATACTCCGAAAAATCCGAAAAAATTACAGAACGTTCTTCTCATTTGGATATATACGTTTATACAAAAACTTTTGGCGGAACCTCCGTACCCTGTCCGTAAAAAAATAATGAAAATTTCGTTATTTGGCGATTTATCATCAGTTGGCGATGAAAAGCAATTTCAAATATTACTATTATTATTATTATTATTATTATTATTTATATCAAGTGCATTTTAAAGGAAAAAAAGTTCCATGTTCAAAGTGTTTAGATAAATTAAATATCTTTGGTTTTGTCAGCTTTAGTTTGTTTTAAATATAATTTCGTTATGCTGATATTTATATGTATTTATATTCAAATTTAACCACCAAAATTTGAAATTTAAAACGAAATTCAAATTTAAATTAATTAAAATTGTTCAAAGTCCAATTGAGCATTGTCAATTCGATTTGTTGTTATGGAAACACCAGGATTTTATTTTTGAAAATGCTTAAATGCATGAAAATAATTTTACTGAATACGAATTTTTTATATATGAAATTTTTTTTGCAGAGGTAAATTAAATAACTACAGCAACAAATAATGTATATATATGCAATTTAATATATATATATATATGTATGTAATATATTAAACTCTCTCGTTTATGTTTAAATTCATTAAATAGCATTTAGATTCTAAAAATCCAAAAGTTTTAAGTTCCATTAAAATCGTTTGCTTTCGTCGGGTACAAGTGATGCACGCCAAATCGTGTGACGCTTTCGTCTTTTCACGCCAAATATTCGAAAGTATTTTATTTTTTTACATGTTTTCTAATGCAATTCCGCCGCTAATTTTCACTGATCCTTTATTACATACATCAGTAGTTTAATTAGTATTTTTTTCAAAAAAAATCTGAGTATGCCCAGTTTGGAAACCTTCCTTGTTAGTTCAGTTTTTTTTTTTTTTTTTTTTTTTTTTTTTTTTTTTTGGGGGGGGGTCACTTATACCCCTTGGATTCTAGAGTTCTCATATGTAAAAAAAAGAAACGATTTCATTTTCTTATGGATAATTTCTGGAACTTCTGTAAACTAGAACTCAGAAATAAAATCCATCAAAAATTTTCTTGAGAATCGTCAGAATGTAGAGTAATTTTAAATCAGCTAGAAAGTTACGAAATATAATAGTTTGTGATGCAAGATTAAAACGTCATAAACAATTAGTATTTGTTTAAGACCGAAGCAGTAAATAAAAACATGAGTATAGGGTAACACATTCTTTACCCTACATAGCACCTTATCATTGTGGGTCAATATAGCGAACTGATATTAATGGAATAGAATAACTTCGAAATGAGAAGAGATAATCTTATCGTTTTCTAGATATCAACAGATGCTTTACTGGGACACTTTCAAGGCCAAAAAATATATCTCAGTAGCATGCAAATAAAATTTGTATTTTCTGGTGTTAATCATAACGTTGGTAAGTTCTAAAATAATTAGATGATATTTTTAACACTTTTCAACTATGTTGTAAAACACTTTCTAACCATAGTTGAAAAGTGTTTATGGATAAATATCATAAAATGTTCGTTTATATGAGATATTGAAAGTATCCAATGAAAACAATACAAAATATCAACAGTTAAATTCTATTAGGCATAAAAGGATTTT